>JANCRC010000014.1:0-4890000 GCA_024362995.1 Heteromeles arbutifolia
CCTAAACCCTAAACCCTAAACCCTAAACCCTAAACCCTAAACCCTAAACCCTAAACCCTAAACCCTAAACCCTAAACCCTAAACCCTAAACCCTAAACCCTAAACCCTAAACCCTAAACCCTAAACCCTAAACCCTAAACCCTAAACCCTAAACCCTAAACCCTAAACCCTAAACCCTAAACCCTAAACCCTAAACCCTAAACCCTAAACCCTAAACCCTAAACCCTAAACCCTAAACCCTAAACCCTAAACCCTAAACCCTAAACCCTAAACCCTAAACCCTAAACCCTAAACCCTAAACCCTAAACCCTAAACCCTAAACCCTAAACCCTAAACCCTAAACCCTAAACCCTAAACCCTAAACCCTAAACCCTAAACCCTAAACCCTAAACCCTAAACCCTAAACCCTAAACCCTAAACCCTAAACCCTAAACCCTAAACCCTAAACCCTAAACCCTAAACCCTAAACCCTAAACCCTAAACCCTAAACCCTAAACCCTAAACCCTAAACCCTAAACCCTAAACCCTAAACCCTAAACCCTAAACCCTAAACCCTAAACCCTAAACCCTAAACCCTAAACCCTAAACCCTAAACCCTAAACCCTAAACCCTAAACCCTAAACCCTAAACCCTAAACCCTAAACCCTAAACCCTAAACCCTAAACCCTAAACCCTAAACCCTAAACCCTAAACCCTAAACCCTAAACCCTAAACCCTAAACCCTAAACCCTAAACCCTAAACCCTAAACCCTAAACCCTAAACCCTAAACCCTAAACCCTAAACCCTAAACCCTAAACCCTAAACCCTAAACCCTAAACCCTAAACCCTAAACCCTAAACCCTAAACCCTAAACCCTAAACCCTAAACCCTAAACCCTAAACCCTAAACCCTAAACCCTAAACCCTAAACCCTAAACCCTAAACCCTAAACCCTAAACCCTAAACCCTAAACCCTAAACCCTAAACCCTAAACCCTAAACCCTAAACCCTAAACCCTAAACCCTAAACCCTAAACCCTAAACCCTAAACCCTAAACCCTAAACCCTAAACCCTAAACCCTAAACCCTAAACCCTAAACCCTAAACCCTAAACCCTAAACCCTAAACCCTAAACCCTAAACCCTAAACCCTAAACCCTAAACCCTAAACCCTAAACCCTAAACCCTAAACCCTAAACCCTAAACCCTAAACCCTAAACCCTAAACCCTAAACCCTAAACCCTAAACCCTAAACCCTAAACCCTAAACCCTAAACCCTAAACCCTAAACCCTAAACCCTAAACCCTAAACCCTAAACCCTAAACCCTAAACCCTAAACCCTAAACCCTAAACCCTAAACCCTAAACCCTAAACCCTAAACCCTAAACCCTAAACCCTAAACCCTAAACCCTAAACCCTAAACCCTAAACCCTAAACCCTAAACCCTAAACCCTAAACCCTAAACCCTAAACCCTAAACCCTAAACCCTAAACCCTAAACCCTAAACCCTAAACCCTAAACCCTAAACCCTAAACCCTAAACCCTAAACCCTAAACCCTAAACCCTAAACCCTAAACCCTAAACCCTAAACCCTAAACCCTAAACCCTAAACCCTAAACCCTAAACCCTAAACCCTAAACCCTAAACCCTAAACCCTAAACCCTAAACCCTAAACCCTAAACCCTAAACCCTAAACCCTAAACCCTAAACCCTAAACCCTAAACCCTAAACCCTAAACCCTAAACCCTAAACCCTAAACCCTAAACCCTAAACCCTAAACCCTAAACCCTAAACCCTAAACCCTAAACCCTAAACCCTAAACCCTAAACCCTAAACCCTAAACCCTAAACCCTAAACCCTAAACCCTAAACCCTAAACCCTAAACCCTAAACCCTAAACCCTAAACCCTAAACCCTAAACCCTAAACCCTAAACCCTAAACCCTAAACCCTAAACCCTAAACCCTAAACCCTAAACCCTAAACCCTAAACCCTAAACCCTAAACCCTAAACCCTAAACCCTAAACCCTAAACCCTAAACCCTAAACCCTAAACCCTAAACCCTAAACCCTAAACCCTAAACCCTAAACCCTAAACCCTAAACCCTAAACCCTAAACCCTAAACCCTAAACCCTAAACCCTAAACCCTAAACCCTAAACCCTAAACCCTAAACCCTAAACCCTAAACCCTAAACCCTAAACCCTAAACCCTAAACCCTAAACCCTAAACCCTAAACCCTAAACCCTAAACCCTAAACCCTAAACCCTAAACCCTAAACCCTAAACCCTAAACCCTAAACCCTAAACCCTAAACCCTAAACCCTAAACCCTAAACCCTAAACCCTAAACCCTAAACCCTAAACCCTAAACCCTAAACCCTAAACCCTAAACCCTAAACCCTAAACCCTAAACCCTAAACCCTAAACCCTAAACCCTAAACCCTAAACCCTAAACCCTAAACCCTAAACCCTAAACCCTAAACCCTAAACCCTAAACCCTAAACCCTAAACCCTAAACCCTAAACCCTAAACCCTAAACCCTAAACCCTAAACCCTAAACCCTAAACCCTAAACCCTAAACCCTAAACCCTAAACCCTAAACCCTAAACCCTAAACCCTAAACCCTAAACCCTAAACCCTAAACCCTAAACCCTAAACCCTAAACCCTAAACCCTAAACCCTAAACCCTAAACCCTAAACCCTAAACCCTAAACCCTAAACCCTAAACCCTAAACCCTAAACCCTAAACCCTAAACCCTAAACCCTAAACCCTAAACCCTAAACCCTAAACCCTAAACCCTAAACCCTAAACCCTAAACCCTAAACCCTAAACCCTAAACCCTAAACCCTAAACCCTAAACCCTAAACCCTAAACCCTAAACCCTAAACCCTAAACCCTAAACCCTAAACCCTAAACCCTAAACCCTAAACCCTAAACCCTAAACCCTAAACCCTAAACCCTAAACCCTAAACCCTAAACCCTAAACCCTAAACCCTAAACCCTAAACCCTAAACCCTAAACCCTAAACCCTAAACCCTAAACCCTAAACCCTAAACCCTAAACCCTAAACCCTAAACCCTAAACCCTAAACCCTAAACCCTAAACCCTAAACCCTAAACCCTAAACCCTAAACCCTAAACCCTAAACCCTAAACCCTAAACCCTAAACCCTAAACCCTAAACCCTAAACCCTAAACCCTAAACCCTAAACCCTAAACCCTAAACCCTAAACCCTAAACCCTAAACCCTAAACCCTAAACCCTAAACCCTAAACCCTAAACCCTAAACCCTAAACCCTAAACCCTAAACCCTAAACCCTAAACCCTAAACCCTAAACCCTAAACCCTAAACCCTAAACCCTAAACCCTAAACCCTAAACCCTAAACCCTAAACCCTAAACCCTAAACCCTAAACCCTAAACCCTAAACCCTAAACCCTAAACCCTAAACCCTAAACCCTAAACCCTAAACCCTAAACCCTAAACCCTAAACCCTAAACCCTAAACCCTAAACCCTAAACCCTAAACCCTAAACCCTAAACCCTAAACCCTAAACCCTAAACCCTAAACCCTAAACCCTAAACCCTAAACCCTAAACCCTAAACCCTAAACCCTAAACCCTAAACCCTAAACCCTAAACCCTAAACCCTAAACCCTAAACCCTAAACCCTAAACCCTAAACCCTAAACCCTAAACCCTAAACCCTAAACCCTAAACCCTAAACCCTAAACCCTAAACCCTAAACCCTAAACCCTAAACCCTAAACCCTAAACCCTAAACCCTAAACCCTAAACCCTAAACCCTAAACCCTAAACCCTAAACCCTAAACCCTAAACCCTAAACCCTAAACCCTAAACCCTAAACCCTAAACCCTAAACCCTAAACCCTAAACCCTAAACCCTAAACCCTAAACCCTAAACCCTAAACCCTAAACCCTAAACCCTAAACCCTAAACCCTAAACCCTAAACCCTAAACCCTAAACCCTAAACCCTAAACCCTAAACCCTAAACCCTAAACCCTAAACCCTAAACCCTAAACCCTAAACCCTAAACCCTAAACCCTAAACCCTAAACCCTAAACCCTAAACCCTAAACCCTAAACCCTAAACCCTAAACCCTAAACCCTAAACCCTAAACCCTAAACCCTAAACCCTAAACCCTAAACCCTAAACCCTAAACCCTAAACCCTAAACCCTAAACCCTAAACCCTAAACCCTAAACCCTAAACCCTAAACCCTAAACCCTAAACCCTAAACCCTAAACCCTAAACCCTAAACCCTAAACCCTAAACCCTAAACCCTAAACCCTAAACCCTAAACCCTAAACCCTAAACCCTAAACCCTAAACCCTAAACCCTAAACCCTAAACCCTAAACCCTAAACCCTAAACCCTAAACCCTAAACCCTAAACCCTAAACCCTAAACCCTAAACCCTAAACCCTAAACCCTAAACCCTAAACCCTAAACCCTAAACCCTAAACCCTAAACCCTAAACCCTAAACCCTAAACCCTAAACCCTAAACCCTAAACCCTAAACCCTAAACCCTAAACCCTAAACCCTAAACCCTAAACCCTAAACCCTAAACCCTAAACCCTAAACCCTAAACCCTAAACCCTAAACCCTAAACCCTAAACCCTAAACCCTAAACCCTAAACCCTAAACCCTAAACCCTAAACCCTAAACCCTAAACCCTAAACCCTAAACCCTAAACCCTAAACCCTAAACCCTAAACCCTAAACCCTAAACCCTAAACCCTAAACCCTAAACCCTAAACCCTAAACCCTAAACCCTAAACCCTAAACCCTAAACCCTAAACCCTAAACCCTAAACCCTAAACCCTAAACCCTAAACCCTAAACCCTAAACCCTAAACCCTAAACCCTAAACCCTAAACCCTAAACCCTAAACCCTAAACCCTAAACCCTAAACCCTAAACCCTAAACCCTAAACCCTAAACCCTAAACCCTAAACCCTAAACCCTAAACCCTAAACCCTAAACCCTAAACCCTAAACCCTAAACCCTAAACCCTAAACCCTAAACCCTAAACCCTAAACCCTAAACCCTAAACCCTAAACCCTAAACCCTAAACCCTAAACCCTAAACCCTAAACCCTAAACCCTAAACCCTAAACCCTAAACCCTAAACCCTAAACCCTAAACCCTAAACCCTAAACCCTAAACCCTAAACCCTAAACCCTAAACCCTAAACCCTAAACCCTAAACCCTAAACCCTAAACCCTAAACCCTAAACCCTAAACCCTAAACCCTAAACCCTAAACCCTAAACCCTAAACCCTAAACCCTAAACCCTAAACCCTAAACCCTAAACCCTAAACCCTAAACCCTAAACCCTAAACCCTAAACCCTAAACCCTAAACCCTAAACCCTAAACCCTAAACCCTAAACCCTAAACCCTAAACCCTAAACCCTAAACCCTAAACCCTAAACCCTAAACCCTAAACCCTAAACCCTAAACCCTAAACCCTAAACCCTAAACCCTAAACCCTAAACCCTAAACCCTAAACCCTAAACCCTAAACCCTAAACCCTAAACCCTAAACCCTAAACCCTAAACCCTAAACCCTAAACCCTAAACCCTAAACCCTAAACCCTAAACCCTAAACCCTAAACCCTAAACCCTAAACCCTAAACCCTAAACCCTAAACCCTAAACCCTAAACCCTAAACCCTAAACCCTAAACCCTAAACCCTAAACCCTAAACCCTAAACCCTAAACCCTAAACCCTAAACCCTAAACCCTAAACCCTAAACCCTAAACCCTAAACCCTAAACCCTAAACCCTAAACCCTAAACCCTAAACCCTAAACCCTAAACCCTAAACCCTAAACCCTAAACCCTAAACCCTAAACCCTAAACCCTAAACCCTAAACCCTAAACCCTAAACCCTAAACCCTAAACCCTAAACCCTAAACCCTAAACCCTAAACCCTAAACCCTAAACCCTAAACCCTAAACCCTAAACCCTAAACCCTAAACCCTAAACCCTAAACCCTAAACCCTAAACCCTAAACCCTAAACCCTAAACCCTAAACCCTAAACCCTAAACCCTAAACCCTAAACCCTAAACCCTAAACCCTAAACCCTAAACCCTAAACCCTAAACCCTAAACCCTAAACCCTAAACCCTAAACCCTAAACCCTAAACCCTAAACCCTAAACCCTAAACCCTAAACCCTAAACCCTAAACCCTAAACCCTAAACCCTAAACCCTAAACCCTAAACCCTAAACCCTAAACCCTAAACCCTAAACCCTAAACCCTAAACCCTAAACCCTAAACCCTAAACCCTAAACCCTAAACCCTAAACCCTAAACCCTAAACCCTAAACCCTAAACCCTAAACCCTAAACCCTAAACCCTAAACCCTAAACCCTAAACCCTAAACCCTAAACCCTAAACCCTAAACCCTAAACCCTAAACCCTAAACCCTAAACCCTAAACCCTAAACCCTAAACCCTAAACCCTAAACCCTAAACCCTAAACCCTAAACCCTAAACCCTAAACCCTAAACCCTAAACCCTAAACCCTAAACCCTAAACCCTAAACCCTAAACCCTAAACCCTAAACCCTAAACCCTAAACCCTAAACCCTAAACCCTAAACCCTAAACCCTAAACCCTAAACCCTAAACCCTAAACCCTAAACCCTAAACCCTAAACCCTAAACCCTAAACCCTAAACCCTAAACCCTAAACCCTAAACCCTAAACCCTAAACCCTAAACCCTAAACCCTAAACCCTAAACCCTAAACCCTAAACCCTAAACCCTAAACCCTAAACCCTAAACCCTAAACCCTAAACCCTAAACCCTAAACCCTAAACCCTAAACCCTAAACCCTAAACCCTAAACCCTAAACCCTAAACCCTAAACCCTAAACCCTAAACCCTAAACCCTAAACCCTAAACCCTAAACCCTAAACCCTAAACCCTAAACCCTAAACCCTAAACCCTAAACCCTAAACCCTAAACCCTAAACCCTAAACCCTAAACCCTAAACCCTAAACCCTAAACCCTAAACCCTAAACCCTAAACCCTAAACCCTAAACCCTAAACCCTAAACCCTAAACCCTAAACCCTAAACCCTAAACCCTAAACCCTAAACCCTAAACCCTAAACCCTAAACCCTAAACCCTAAACCCTAAACCCTAAACCCTAAACCCTAAACCCTAAACCCTAAACCCTAAACCCTAAACCCTAAACCCTAAACCCTAAACCCTAAACCCTAAACCCTAAACCCTAAACCCTAAACCCTAAACCCTAAACCCTAAACCCTAAACCCTAAACCCTAAACCCTAAACCCTAAACCCTAAACCCTAAACCCTAAACCCTAAACCCTAAACCCTAAACCCTAAACCCTAAACCCTAAACCCTAAACCCTAAACCCTAAACCCTAAACCCTAAACCCTAAACCCTAAACCCTAAACCCTAAACCCTAAACCCTAAACCCTAAACCCTAAACCCTAAACCCTAAACCCTAAACCCTAAACCCTAAACCCTAAACCCTAAACCCTAAACCCTAAACCCTAAACCCTAAACCCTAAACCCTAAACCCTAAACCCTAAACCCTAAACCCTAAACCCTAAACCCTAAACCCTAAACCCTAAACCCTAAACCCTAAACCCTAAACCCTAAACCCTAAACCCTAAACCCTAAACCCTAAACCCTAAACCCTAAACCCTAAACCCTAAACCCTAAACCCTAAACCCTAAACCCTAAACCCTAAACCCTAAACCCTAAACCCTAAACCCTAAACCCTAAACCCTAAACCCTAAACCCTAAACCCTAAACCCTAAACCCTAAACCCTAAACCCTAAACCCTAAACCCTAAACCCTAAACCCTAAACCCTAAACCCTAAACCCTAAACCCTAAACCCTAAACCCTAAACCCTAAACCCTAAACCCTAAACCCTAAACCCTAAACCCTAAACCCTAAACCCTAAACCCTAAACCCTAAACCCTAAACCCTAAACCCTAAACCCTAAACCCTAAACCCTAAACCCTAAACCCTAAACCCTAAACCCTAAACCCTAAACCCTAAACCCTAAACCCTAAACCCTAAACCCTAAACCCTAAACCCTAAACCCTAAACCCTAAACCCTAAACCCTAAACCCTAAACCCTAAACCCTAAACCCTAAACCCTAAACCCTAAACCCTAAACCCTAAACCCTAAACCCTAAACCCTAAACCCTAAACCCTAAACCCTAAACCCTAAACCCTAAACCCTAAACCCTAAACCCTAAACCCTAAACCCTAAACCCTAAACCCTAAACCCTAAACCCTAAACCCTAAACCCTAAACCCTAAACCCTAAACCCTAAACCCTAAACCCTAAACCCTAAACCCTAAACCCTAAACCCTAAACCCTAAACCCTAAACCCTAAACCCTAAACCCTAAACCCTAAACCCTAAACCCTAAACCCTAAACCCTAAACCCTAAACCCTAAACCCTAAACCCTAAACCCTAAACCCTAAACCCTAAACCCTAAACCCTAAACCCTAAACCCTAAACCCTAAACCCTAAACCCTAAACCCTAAACCCTAAACCCTAAACCCTAAACCCTAAACCCTAAACCCTAAACCCTAAACCCTAAACCCTAAACCCTAAACCCTAAACCCTAAACCCTAAACCCTAAACCCTAAACCCTAAACCCTAAACCCTAAACCCTAAACCCTAAACCCTAAACCCTAAACCCTAAACCCTAAACCCTAAACCCTAAACCCTAAACCCTAAACCCTAAACCCTAAACCCTAAACCCTAAACCCTAAACCCTAAAACCCTAAACCCTAAACCCTAAACCCTAAACCCTAAAACCCTAAAACCCTAAAACCCTAAACCCTAAACCCTTTGCCTTGCCTTGCCTCGAGGCAAGTTTGCCTTGCCTTGCCTCGGGGCACATTTGCCTTGTCTTGCCTTGATCCAAGTTTGCCTTGCCTTGCCTCGGGGCACATTTGCCTTGCCTTGCGTCGGGACACATTTGCCTTGCCTCGGGAGACATTTGCCTTGCCTTGCCTTTGGCCGAGTCACCTTTGCCTTGCCTTGCCTCGCCATATTTTGTTTCTACGTTGTCATACTTAGTTTATTCATCTCTCACAACTATACTTTCCATTCTCATAGTAAGGAATAAAAAACGTTCTTCCATCCTATCACACAACTATGCTTTCCATGCTCATAGTAAGTAATAAATACATTCTTCCATCATATCACACAACTATACTTTCCATTCTCATACTAAGTAATGAATACGTTCTTCCAACCTAAACCATAACTATACTTTCCATTCTCATAATGAGGTATGAAAACGTTGTTCCTTGCTATCTCACACAACTATACTTTCCGTTGTCATAGTTAGGAATGAAAACGTTCTTCCTTACTCTCTCTCACAACTATACTTTCCATTCTCATAGTGAGGTATGAAAACGTTGTTCCTTGCTATCTCACACAACTATACTTTCCATTCTCATAGTTAGGAATGAAAACGTTCTTCCTTACTCTCTCTTTCACACAACTATACTTTCCATTCTCATAGTGAGGTATGAAAACGTTGTTCCTTACTCTCTCTCACAACTATACTTTCCATTCTCATAGTGAGGTATGAAAACGTTCTTCCTTGGACTGTCACACAACTATACTTTCCATTCTCATAGTTAGGAATGAAAACGTTCTTCCTTGCTATCTCACGCAACTATACTTTCCATTCTCATAGTGAGGTATGAAAACGTTCTTCCTTGCTATCTCACACAACTATACTTTCCATTCTCATAGTGAGGTATGAAAACGTTGTTCCTTGCTATCTCACACAACTATACTTTCCATTCTCATAGTTAGGAATGAAAACGTTCTTCCTTGGACTCTCTCACAACTATACTTTCCATTCTCATAGTGAGGTATGAAAACGTTCTTCCAACCTCTCACACAACTATACTTTCCATTCTCATAGTTAGGAATGAAAACGTACTTCCTTACTCTCTTTCACACAACTATACTTTCCATTCTCATAGTGAGGTATGAAAACGTTCTTCCTTGGACTCTCACACAACTATACTTTCCATTCTCATAGTGAGGTATGAAAACGTTTTTCCTTGGACTCTCACACAACTATACTTTCCATTCTCATAGTGAGGAATAACAACTTTGTCATCCATTCCTCATCTGACAACTAGACTTTCCATTGTCATGGTAAGAGATTAGGACCAAAAAGTTGAAAATATACCTAATAGATTACCATTCTCATCCATTACGACTCTCACAGCTCATTATCACTTTCCATTCTCCTTCCATGTTTATGTTCCAAGTTAAGAACCTATCAAAGTTGAAAAGATAGGCAACAGATTATCATTCTCGTCCGTGCATACGTATGGAAAATGTGAAGTAGGGTTTGGAGAATATAAGAAAGGGTCGGGAAATGCATAAAAAATAATGAAATGTTGAATGGTTGGGGTTTATGTGAAACAATATTGGGCAAGAAGCGATTACTGAGAAGAAGTTGAGGAAGGGTGGAGAAATGCATCAAGGAACTGGAAAGGAAGATGGTTAAAGAAAGTGACGTGAACAACTCGGGTTTGGACAACTTGAGAAAGGGTCGGGGAATGCTTCAAAAGTAGGAAGCAATGATACGAATGCATGTTCGTTGAAGTTGGACAACTGCATTCGCTCTCGCACCGTGTTCATCTTGCATGAAACAAGGCCAAGCTAATGGGATAAAGATGAGGAAGGGTCGGGAAATGCATCAACAATCATGAAACGTGGAAAATACACGTGAACGGTTTAAAGTAAGTGACGTGAACGGTTTAGGGTTTGGATAACATGAGAAAGGGTCGGGGAATGCATCAAATCTAGGAAAGGTTCGAAATCATGAAATCTTCAAAGTTCCAAAAAAAAAAAAAAAAAAAAAACAGCAAAACGTCTCAAAACAACCGTACCGCATCACTATTCACGGTAACTGTTCACCGGAAAACCGTCGTCGTCCGATGGTCGAAATGTGGGAAAAAAATAATGGGGCCGGAGTGGAGTGTCTGTGGGTGTCCGAACTTTGAATTTTGATGCTCGTGGTGGACGTGTAGAGCGTACGTACGAATGAATTTCCAGACGCTAGAAGACCTTCAAAAAAGGAGTATGGGGGGTGCTAATTTTTCCCCAAAATTTTGGGACCTTGGCCTACGATTTTGGGAACTTTGGGAGGTGATTTGGGCGGGCAAAGTAGGTTGTTTTGCGAAGATAAATACACGGCGATGCTCGTTACGACACGAGGAACATTTGTTATGAAGGACAATATTGGAAAAGAGAGGGTGGAATCGGAAAAACGTATTTTTGGGAGGTGATTTGGGAGGGCAAAGTAGGCTGTTTTAGGAAGATAAATACACGGCGATGCTCGTTGCGACACGAGGAACATTTGTTATGAAGGAAAATATGGGAAAAGAGAGGGTGAGATCGGAAAAAGTCGTTTTTGGAGGCCTAAACGAAGGAATTTGGCAAAACGGAGCATTGCCACCGTTTTCCCTGGTTTTGGCCTTCTCGCGAATCCCCTTGTGGAAGGGTCGATTTCCCCCCCATCAAACATGGTGATTTCCCCTACTTGTGACCCTTCGCCTCCCCGAGCCCCTCTTTTCTCCCCCTTCCCAGCCTCCCCTCCCTTTTCTTCCTTCTTGGATTCTCCTCATCTCCCCCTCATCTGCCCCCCCTCCAAATCTCGCCTCCATCCGACTCCGTGGATATATTTTCCCATTCTTTCACTTTGGTCCTCCCCTCGTTAGGGCCCCCCTTTCCGCCCCCTTCCCCTCCTCCTCTCCGCCCCTTCCCTTCTTCTCTTCTCCTTCCCTCCCCCTCCTCTGCCTCCCTCTCCAATCTCGTCCCCTTCCGACCACTTCCGTCTTTTCTCAAAATTTCACTTTCATCCTTCTCCCCTTTCTTCTTCCTTCCTCAACCGTCCTCCTTCGGCAACAGTCCTCCTCCTTCGTCTTGAGAAAGGGTCGCGTCCTCGGTGAACAGTACCTCATCCGTCCACGGTCCTCCTAGGTCGTCTTGAGAAAGGGTCGCGTCCTCGGTGAACAGTACCCCCTCCGTCCACGTTCCTCCTCGGTCGTCTTGAGAAAGGGTCGCGTCCTCGGTGAACAGTACCTCCTGCAACGCTTCCTCTAACCCTAAACTCTCTGCAGTGTCTTCCGACGACGCCGTCTACAGCTGCTTCCCGTCGCCGTCTACAGTGCTTCCTGCACCTTCCGACGCCCCTTGCAGAGGCTGACTACAGTGCTTCCGACGCCGTCTACAGTGTCTTCCCGTCCCCATCTACCGTGTCGTCCCGTCCCCGTCTACAGTGTTCGCATCACCGCTTACAACCGCTATCTACAGTGGCTTCCCGTCGCCGTCTGCAGTGGCTTCCGACCCCAACTTGTCTACAGTGTTCCTAGACGTCGTCCGCACTGTTCCTGCACCTTCTACAGTCCCTTCCGACCCTAAACTCTCGTAACTTCTACATTGCTTACAATGCTTCCGACGCCATCATCTACAGTGCTTCCGTCGTCGTCTACAGTTCTTCCCGCCCCCGTCTACAGTGCCCGCGACGCGGTCTGCAATGTTTCCACCGTCGTCTGCTGCATTCATTCCCGTCCCCGTCTACAGCGTTCGCGATGCCGTCCACAATGCTTTTTACAGTGCCACCGACGCCGTCTACAATGCTTCCGTCGTCGTCGGCTGCGGTTCATCTCATCTCCGTCTACCGGTTTCCCGACGTCTTCCGTCAACGCTTTCCGACGCCGTCTACACTACTTCCGACGCCGTCGTCGCCTACAGTTCTTCCGTCGTCGTCCTCGTCGTCCACAGTCCTTCCCGTCCCCGTCTACAGTGTTCGCGACGCCTTCCGACCACGCTTTCCGACGTCGTCTACAGTGCTCCCACCACCGTCTACAGTGCTTGCGCTGCCGTCGTCATCTACAGTTCTTCCTGTCCCCGTCTACAGTGCTTGCCCCGCCGTCGTCGTCTCCAGTTCTTCCCGTCCCCGTCTACAGTGTTCGCGACGCCTTCCGACAACGCTTTCCCACGCCGTCTACAGTGCTCCCGCCACCGTCCACAGTGCTTCCGCCGCCGTCGTCCCCTATAATTCTTCCCGCCCCGTCTACAGTGTTCGTGTCGCCGTCGACAATGCTTTCCGACGCCGTGTACAGTTCTTCCCGTCACCGTCCCCGTCTACAGTACACGGGGACGCCGTCGTCAACGTTTTCCGACGCCGTCTACAGCGCTTCCGTTGTCGTCTACAGTGTTCTCAACCCCACAACCAGTGATTTCCAATGTCGTCTACAGTGTTCGCGACATCGTTTGCACCACGGCTCCCGTATCGAGGTCGGCACTGTGGCACGCTTATCTAAGTCAGAACGGTGTCACGCTTATCGAGGTGGGTACAGTGGCACGTTATTCGAGGTCGGGACATTGGCATGCTTACCGATTCCAGCGCAGTGGCACGCTTACCGAGATCGGTACAGTGCACTCCTATCGAGGCCGGGAAAGTGGCACGCTTACCGAGGCCAGGTACAGTGCCACGCTTATCGAGATCACGAAATCGGCACGCTTACCAATGCCAGGTACAGTGGCACGTTTATCGAGGTGGGTACAGTTGCACGTTGTTTGAGGTTAGAACAGTGGCACGCTATTCGAGGTCGGTACAGTGGCACGCCTACCAAGGCTAGGAAAGTGGCACGTTTACCGAGGTTGGGTACAGTGGCACGCTTATTGGGGTGGGTACAGTGGCACGCTTACCGAGGTCAAAATAGTGGCACGCTATTCGAGGCCGGAACAGTGGCATGCTTACCGAGATCAGTTTAGGGTTTAGCTTACCAAGGCCAGGAAAGTGGCACACTTACCGAGCCCAGGTACAATGGCACGCTTATCGAGTCATGTACAGTGGCACACTTACCGAGGCCTAAACAGTGGCACGCTATTCGAGGTCGGGATAGTGCCATGCTTACCGAGATCCGCAAGTGGCATACTTATCGAGGTCAGGATAGTGGCACGCTTACCGAGCTCGGTACAATAACACGCTTACCGAGCTCGGTACAACGGCACGCTTACCGATGCCAGAAAAGTGGCACGCTTACCGATGCCAGGTACAGTGGCACGCTTATCGAGGTAGTATATTTACACGCTATTCGAGGTCAGGATAGTGGCACGCTTACCAAGGCTGGGAAAGTGGACTCTTATCGAGGCGGGTACATTTGCACGTTATTCGAGGTCGGTACAGTGGCACGCTTACCGAGATCAGTCCAGTGGCACGTTTACCGATATCGGTACAGTGGCAGCATGCTTACCAAGGCCAGAAAAGTGGCACGCTTATCGAGATCGGGTACAGTGGCACGCTATTCGAGCTGGGTACAGTGGCAGGCTTTTCGAGATCGGTACAGTGGCACGCTTACTGAGATCGGTATAGTGGCACGCTTACTGAGATCGGTATAGTGGCACGCTTACCGAGGTCGGGACAGTGGCACGCTTACCGATGCCAGGAAAGTGGCATGCTTACCGAGATTGGGTACAGTAGCATGCTATTCGAGCTGGGTACAGTGGCACGCTATTCGAGATCAGTACAGTGGCATGCTTACCGAGATCGGTACATTGGCACGCTTACCAAGGCCAGGAAAGTGGCATGTTTTCCGAGATCGGGTACAGTGGCACGCTATTCAAGTCGGGTACAGTGGCATGCTATTCGAGCACAGTGACACCCTTACCGAGATCGGGTACAATGGCACGCTATTCGAGGTCGGGATAGTGGCACGCTTACTGAGATCGGTACAGTAGTACGCTTACCAAGGCCAGAAAAGTGGCACGCTTACCGAGATCGGTACAGTGGCACGCTTACCGAGATCGGTACAGTGGTACGCTTACCACGGCCATAAAAGCGGCACGCTTACTGTGATCGATGCAGTGGCACGCTTACCGAGGGAAGTACAATGGCACGCTAATCGATGAAGGTACAGTGGCACGCTTACCGAGGCTATAAAATTAGCAAGCTTATCGATGCCTGTACAGTGGCACGCTATTCGAGATCGGTACAGTGGCACGCTTACCGAGATCGGTACAGTGCACTTCTACCTAGGCCAGGAAAGTGGCACGATATTCAAGGTCGGGGCAGTGGCACGCTTACCGAGATCGATACAGTACCACACTTACCGAGATCAGTACAGTGGCACGCTTACCGAGTCTGACACAATGGCACGCTTACCAAGAACGGTACAGTGCACTCCTACCGAGGCCAGGAAGGTGGCACGCTAATCGAGGTCGGCATAGTGGCACGCTTATCGAGGCTGGCACAATGGCACGCTATTCGAGGTCGGGACCGTGGGTTGCTTACCAATACCGGTACAGTGGCACGCTTATCAAGATCGTTATAGTGGCACGCTTACGGAGGTCGGCACAGTGGCACGTTTATCGAGGTCGGTACAGTGGCACGCTTACCGAGATTGGTACAGTGGCACGCTTACCAAGGCCAGCATGGTGGCACGCTTACTGAGGCTACTACAATGCATGCCTACCGAGATAGAAAAAGTGGCACGTTTACCGATGCTGGACAAGCGGCACGTCTACTGAGGTCAGAGAAGTGGCACGCTTATCGAGGCTGCAAAAATGGCACGCTACCCAGGCCTCGGTAAGCGTCATGCTTATCCAGGCCAGAAATGGGGCACGTTCATAGAAGAAGTAGCGTCATCCAGAACAAGCTGTTGGGGCCCCCTTTCAGTTCTAGGGAGAGGAACGAGATGCAATCGCACCTCCTCTTAATGAAACTGTTAGGACGATTACTGAACCTGATAAAGACTTGTTTATGTATACCATCTTGAGTTAAAGCCGTAGGCGACAGGTTGAAGCATGACACGAGGGGTTGAAGCTTGAAGCGACGGGTTGAAGCTTTATGCAACGTTTGGGGGGTTTGGGGGGTAGGGTATAGTTTTGGTTTAGGGTTTAGTTTTTGGTTGAAGCTTTACACGACGGGTTCAAGGTTTATGTGGCGGGTTGAAGATTTATGCAACGTTTGGGGGGTTTGGGGGGTAGGGTTTAGTTTTGGTTTAGGGTTTAGGTTTTCGTTGGAGCTTTACACGACAGGTTCAAGGTTTATGTGACGGGTTGAAGCTTTATGCAACGTTTGGGGGGTTTTGGGGTAGGGTTTAGTTTTGGTTTAGGGTTTAGTTTTTGGTTGAAGTTTTACGTGGCCGGTTCAAGCTTCGGACGACGGGTTGAATCCAAATCTCGCATGAAAATCCCTGGAAAGTGGTGGCAAACTAATTACGTGAATTCCGAACAAGGCATTGCGTTTGCTCTTAGAAAATCGTGTGAATGCAAATCCTGCATGAAAATCCGAGGAAAGTGGTGACAGACTAATTACTCTCACTTCTAACAGGGTGTTGCATTTCATCATCATCATTATTCACACAGAAGAAGAAATCTACTAAGTCGTGTATTTTGTTTTTCATATCCTTAATTGCATCATCATTCCTAAAGGCAGGACGGGTTAAAGCCAAACCCAACGGGTCCAAGCTTTCCGCGACGGGTTAAAGATTTCCGCGATGAGTCCATAGCCTCTAAACACGTGTACCTCAACCCTAAACCAGCGAATCAATGAGGAAGCAAACCTAAACACGTGTTTCTCTCACTTTTGCAAAACTGTATTTTCTTAGTAGGTTGTCATACTTATGTTCTTCCTTGGACTCTCACAACTATACTTTCCATTCTCATAGTGAGGAATGAAAACCTTCTTCCATTCCCTCACACAACTATACTTTCCATTCTTCCAACCTCGGGCGAAGAAAGATCATAAGCAAAAGTGACGGGGGTTAAAGTTTTGTGCAACGGGGTCAAGCTGAATGCGATGGGTTGAGGCTGGAAGGTAAGGGTTCAAGCTGAAAGCGACGGGTTGAAGCTGAAAGCGACGGGTTGAAGCCGAAAGCGAAGGGTTCAAACTGAAAGCTAGGGCGTTTCTAGGTGTATTCTATCCTTTGTTTTCATTGTTTAATTTAAGTTATCTTTGTTTAATTGCGAACATGAGGAACTAAACTCGTTTTAGCTAGTGGAGAATTCAAAGCCATGAACATATATGTGATATGAATTGATTACATCCAGTTATTATTTCATAAATCATGAATGCAATTTGCTTAACTGTTATTTTCAAATTAATACAGGTAATGAGAACATCATCCCACTTTATGGGTCTATTAGTTATATTTCAAAAATCCAACTATACATCTCGTAGGTCACCCCTTCAAGATCATCTCTGCCAAATATAAGAAGAGTACAAAACTAAATGACTCTTGAATTGAAAGAAAAGTGCCTGAAATACAGATTTTCGAATTAATACGAGTAATGAGAACATCATCCCACTTTATGAGTCTACGAGTTATATTTCAAAAATCCACATGTACATCTCATAGGTCATCCCTTCAAGATCATCTCTGCCAAAAATAAAAAGAATATGAAACTATATGATTGTTGAATTGAAAGAAAAGTGCCCGAAATACAAATTTTCGAATTAATACGGGTATTGAGAACATCATCCCACTTTATGGGTGTATGAGTTATATTTAAAAATCCAACTATACATGTCATAGGTCATCCCTTCAAGATCATCTTTGCCAAAAATAAAAAGAACATGAAACTATATGACTGTTGAATTGAAAGACAAGTTCCCGAAATACAGATTTTAGAATTAATACGGGTAATGAGAACATCATCGCACTTTACAAGTCTATGAATTGTATTTCAAAAATCCAACTGTACGTCTCATAAGTCATCCCTTCATCTCTGTCAAAAATAAAAAAGAATATGAAACTATATGACTTTTGAATTGAAAGTAAAGTGCCTGATATACAGATTTTTGAATTAATAAGGGTAATGAGAACATCATCCCACTTTATGGGTTTATGAGTTTTATTTCAAATATCAAACTGTTCATCTCATAGGTCTTCCCTTCAAGATCATCTCTGCCGAAAATAAATGGAATACGAAACTATATGACTGTTGAATTGAAAGAAAAGTGCCCGAAATACAAATTTTCGAATTAATACAGGTAATGAGAACATCATCCCACTTTATGGGTCTACGAGTTATATTTAAAAAATCCAACAGTACATCTCATAGGTCATCCCTTCAAGTTCATCTCTGACAAAAATAAAAAAAATACGAAACTATATGACTCTTGAATTGAAAAAAAAGTGCCCGAAATACTCATTTTCGAATTAATACGGGTAATGAGAACATCATCCCACTTTATGCATTTATGAGTTATATTTCAAGAATCCAACTGTACATCTCATAGGTCATCGCTTCAAGACCATATTCGTCAAAAATTAAGAAAATTACGAAACTATATGACTCTTGAATTGAAAAAAAAGTGCCCGAAATACACATTTTCAAATTAATACAGGTAATGAGAACATCTTCCCACTTTATGGGTTTATTAGTAATATTTCAAAAATCCAATTATACATCTCATAGGTCATCCCTTCAAGATCATCTCTGCCAAAAATAAAAAGAGTACGAAACTAAATGACTCTTGAATTGGAAGAAAAGTGCCTGAAATACGAATTTTCGAATTAATACGGGTAATGAGAACATCATCCCACTTTATGAGTCTACGAGTTATATTTCAAAAATCCAATCGTACATCTCATAGGTCATCCCTTCAAGATCATCTTTGCCAAAAATAAAAAGAATATGAAACTATATGATTGTTGAATTGAAAGAAAAGTGCCCAAAATACCAATTTTCAAATTAATACGGGTAATGAGAACATCATCCCACTTTATGGGTCTATGAGTTATATTTAAAAAATCCAACTGTACATCTCATAGGTCATCCCTTCAAGATCATCTTTGCCAAAAATAAAAAAAATACGAAACTATATTACTGTTGAATTGAAAGAAAAGTGCCCGAATAACATATTTTAGAATTAATACGCCCACTTTATGGTTCTACGAGTTATATTTCAAAAATTCAACTGTACATCTCATAGGACATCCCTTCGAGATCTTCTCTACCAAAAATAAAAAGATACATCTTATAGGTCATCCCTTAACGATCATCACTGCCAAAAATAAAAGTAAAATGAAACTATACGACGGTTGAATCAAAAGTAAAGTTCTCGAAATACAAATTTTCAAATTAATACAGGTAATGAAAACCCATCATCCCACTTCATGGGTTCATGGGTTATATTTCAATTATCCAACTGTACATCTTATAGGTCTTCCCTTAAAATCATCTCTGCCAAAATTATACGAATTACGAAACTGTATGACTCTTGAATTAAAAGAAAAATGCTCGAAATACTGATTTAAAAATTCATACAGGTAATTAGAACCCATCATCCCACTATATTTATGAGTTATATTTCAATTATCCAACAGTACATCTTATAGGTCATCCCCTATAGATCATCTCTTCCAAAAATTAAAAGAAAACGAAATTGTATGACCATCGAATTATCCCACTGTACTTCTTATGGGTTCATGGGTTATCTTTCTATTGGTATCTACTTATATTTCTAGTAGAGGCTAGAAACGCTAGTAGATGCTAGTCATCGATCAGGTAGATGCCACTTTACCTACTTGCTATACATTCAAGTTACTTTGATTATGTGTTTGATATTACTTCAAAGAAATTTCTTTGATATGACGAGCGTTATGATTTGAGTTTGACTACTATTATTGTAGTATTATTACATACTATATATGTGTTTTCAAAATGGGAGTTATTATATTCGAATGATTTTAACTAGATAAACTTGATCCACTCACATTTTGTTTTTCGACCCCTCATGACGTAGCGAGAATAAGGAGAACCCTGGAGGTGACAAGTGGGTTTAGCAGTGAGGCATCCATCCTCTGGACTTTGGGTGATGATTCCTTTACTGCAGTATATTCTAGTTTGTAAGGATCGCATAATCATACTTTTGATTATGCATAGAGCACTTTTATGTGTTTACTGTTGTGTGAAACTTCTAGCTACTCTGATGTGCTATGATAATATGGGATTTATCCCTATACTTGTGTCCCTAAGTGCGGAGGTTGATTATGAGACTTTGTAGTAGCTACAATTTTATATTAATGAACGTATTTGGTTCAAATTCTCTTACATCGTAGTTATCTTATGTTGGCTTCGTTATTCAGTTGGCTTGTGATGTCATCTCACGATGAGGTCATCTGGTCAATTAGTAATGGCTAGCACATCACGGCCTCGTAACTTGTGTTATTGGGGTCAAGGTATGTTAATAAACTCCTAAAACATAAACCCTAAACCCCTAAACCCTAAAATCCTAAACCCCTCAACAGTAAACCCAGAACCCTAAGAGCAACTCCACCCTTGGTGGTTGCTTAGGGGACAAGCGAAGGGAAAGGGCCCGAGGGCCGGTGGATAGGGCTCCAGCGTGGGCAGCCCGAGTGAAGGTGAGAGCCCAATGGCCAAGCCCGTGGAGGATTGCCAGCCCTGCAGCCCGAGGTGGGTGTGACATCAGGCTGACGGCAGGCCTGGCATCGTTCCTTTTTTTATTTTTTTTGTGTCAAGCGCATGCCCCTCACTCGCGAGTGGGGGTGCGTTAGCCGACAGCTTTACAGGGCACGGGGCCCGCGCGCCAGTTTCAGCAGGTGACCGTTGGGAAGCCACGTGGCTTCCCACGGTCAGTTCGATCTCAACGGCTCTTTAATACGAGCCGTTCGATTTACAACGGTAATAAATAAAAAACTGATTTAATATCAACCATTCAATCTGAGATCAACGGTTGATATTAATCTGCTTTATAAATTTAAAAAAAAAATAGTTTTAAAATTAAGAAAAGTTACCGTTGTGACACGTGGCACAATCTGGAGTGTTGGAATTCAAATTTTTTTAAATCCAACGGCAGAGATTAATTAGTTGAATAAATCTAACAACACGTGGAACGATGACATTGGATAAAAATCTTATCGAAATCCATCACAAAAATAATTGTTTTTTGGATAAAATGACATGTGGCGCAACAAAAACGATTTAAAAATTCTTATCCGAAATTACAAATAATTTTATTTTGTATTATTTAAACAAACAAAACAACTAATATTTTATTGCCTATTGCCAGGGGGAGGGCTCCAAGGGTGGAGATGCAAATGTCAATTACTGTTCATTTAGGGAAGTTACTGTTCATTAGGTGGATTGAATAGTGGATTGCCTGAGATGAGGGCTCGAAGGATGGAGTTGCTCTAAACTCTAAACCCTAACATGAAACCCTACACCCAGAACCCTAAAACCCAAAAATGAATATAAAAAAATATAATTTTTTTAATTAGCAAAATTTAAATTTAAATATTTTTAAAAAAAAATTTATGTTTTTTATGTTTTTATGTTTTTGGCAAAATAAAATTTACAAAGAAAAAAAAAGCTTTGTCGTCTTCCTGACACAAGCCTAAAAAAAACTTTAAATTTCCAGCGCAGCTCCTCACGTTATCTTCAACCTTAACCCCACTACACAGTCCAGAACCCCATCCCACGTAAATTGTCCCACACTATCCCTCCTTCGACATTAACGAGATCGAAAACTTAATCAACACAACATCCAATCAGGTCACCCTAGGTCCCCAACATCTAACCGGGCCCTAATTTCAATCTAATTGGAGCTCGAAAGACTTCCACATGACCTCCCATGAAACCGACTTCAAAAAATTGAAGGAGGTCAAAGACGGCTGCGACACCCTTACCTTGTTAGAAGCATCAGACATTCTCGCGGCTATGAGTGTGGTTTGCGGCGCCCTGTCGAAGTAGAAGGAGGCGAAATAGCCACTGAAGCGAGTATATGGTGTGCTCTTGAAATCCATAAGCTTGGGATTGTGTTCTCATGGTTGGTCAGAGAGGGACGGAGCGGAAGACGAGAAGGCAAGAGGGAGGCAATTTTTATTTCTTTTCTAGTTTTTTTTTTTCTATTTTTATATATTAAAATTTTTATAAAATGATTTGTGGGTCCTATGCAAGATTATATGTTTGTCCCTTATCTGTTGCACCTTATTACAGCTAAGGGTTAACGGTAAAATAGCGACCAATAAGTCTACATTGTTCTGCAAGCAAGAAGAAATGACTTTCCCGTTTAGTGGAAAAAGCTCTCCATCGATACCACAACCATTGTTGGTGTGCTTTCCTGATACCTTAATGTTCACTTACTTCACCTTCAATGAAAGATAAAATTAGAATCCCCTTATACAACTCATTGTAATTTCTTATTTGTCAAGAACCTGCACAAGAAACAGGAATTAAAACTCACGCCCTCCCATCCCCTGAATTTCAGCACAAGTGAAAAGTTACAAGAGAAATTTCAACCAACAACTTAGCCACTAAACTCCATGGGTCAACCATTTGTAAGGCGCTATCGATAGGGGGTTAGGGTTTAGTTTTAATCTCATGGGTCAACCATTTTTGTCTGGACGAAGCATTGGTGCTGAGGATGGGGCAGATATCAGCCGTTATCAATACGGGGTAGGGCCTTTGCAATGTATAATGCCTTTGACACTTCAATTTATTTATTTATGCTTTTACTTTTTCTGCTAAACCAAGGCATATCATGGAGTCTCATGCTTGTTTGTAGTTTAAAAATAATGTCTCTTGGCCAAAATTGTTATGCTTTGGTCATACATGGTATCAGACGCTTGTTCATACCTTCCCTTCGGTGTGCCTTCACAAGCGGTTGTGTGTTTTTATGAAGGTTAGGCGCGAACAAGCACGACATGACAAAGGCAAGCCACAAATAAACATGTCATGTCAAAGGTTAGAAAAGGCATGAGAAAGGCAAGGCAGGAACAAGCCTGCCAAAGGTTACTATTAACCGTTTCGGGAACGTTACAGGTGACGCTACAATAGTGTTATTCACCCTATAGTATGTAGGTACTTGTATACGTTCGCATACTATTCACCAAAAACCCTAAACCCTGGGCACAACATGATGCAATATATGCGCACGTAAAATGAGTTGGGCTCAGTGTAGGCAAAATGAGGCTGGTTTCTGGCATGCAAAACGAGACAAATTCTACATGCACAAAATGTGGCAAGCAAAATGAGGTGGGCTTGTGCGCAAGGAAAACAAGGGACACAAAATGAGGCGAAACAGGCACACGCAAAACGAGATGAACCCAGTGTAACGACTCAAAATTTTCGGAAGCTAATCACAATGATAGGCCAAAACAAAATCATGGTTAATCTTTACGCTATTAACTATAATAAATTTCCTTACTTGACATTTATTCAAAAATTTATTTCGGTTACTTTATGGTTGCATCTAACCTCCTTCTTAGACTGCCTACATACCCTCAATTAAGCTATTCGTAGTTCGGCGTCATTTTTTAACCGTTTATTTCTTAAATATTCAAGTGGTGGACGTTTACGATACTAGATTCAAAAAATCGAATCACATCAAACGAATATCAAATATGAAATCAGAATACCAAATTTAGCTTAAAAAGGCAAAGTCGGCCTACTGGCCTCGCTGCTGCGGCGATTTCCGGCAAACGGAAACCAAGATTTCTGACCAATTCTAAAAATTACCAAATTATACAGAATTGTAGAACACAAAAAAAGGAAGAATTTTCATACCTAGGCCAAAGTCCACTTTGGTTAGAAAACACCTAAAATTCGACGTGGATCACCGGAAACCCTAGAATTGGGTGGTTGTCGATTTATCTATGTTGCAACGCCCTAGCTAGTGTTTGGGCATTGCTCCTGGCTTCAAGGGGAGTTTTTTGGTGGTGGTGATCGACGATGTGACTCACAGAAACAGCGGATCACCACCGTGATGCCCCCGAACCTACTAACTCAGTTCTTCACGAAACTAGGGCCAAATGCAATCAAGTTTGAGTGGGAATTGAAGAAGGGAGATCGGTGAGTCTTGTGGTGGTGATGGGTGGCTCCAACACGTCGGAAAACCGACAGAAGTAGCGAAGGGAAAAGTAGCCAGAAACCGAGTCAAAATCGGGTCATACAGGTCAAGGGGGACCTGGGTTGGCTACTGCTCTCTCCCTCTCATTTCCCTTCTTTCCTCCTCCCCTGATTGGGCAACTCCCCCTCCTTTCTCTCCTTTCTTCCAGTTACAGTCACCCACATGGCGCACTAGATGACTGATCCAACAAAGCTGAAGCCTTCTAGATTAATGGTCAAATGATCATTTTGCCCTTACCTTTGCTCGTTTATATCTCCTTCGTTATAACTCCGTTTGGCGAATGGTTTTCGCCTACGCGCTCGTAGGATCAACCTCTATCCAAATATGCCAATAAATATAGCGAAACATATAAGGATAAAGTACGTCCTCATATAATTATGTTTAGCCAACTAGGGGTATTTTCATCTTTTTCACTCATTGAACAAATATACGTCATAAAGATAAATACGTCGTACTTCGAATACGACTATAAAATAGGTGATTAATAATAAAGTCCAGGAACGGAATTTCACATTTCCCTTCATTTGAATTTCGTAAAAATGAATAACTAAAACATATATCTAAAAAATAAATAGGGTATTACACCCAGGCGCAAGAAAACACAGCGAGCTCTGTGCACATGAAATGAGTTGGGCTTCTGGCATAGAAAACAAGGCAGGTCTGAGCACAAAAAACAAGGAGGGCTCAGCGCACGGGTCAACATTGTTGCTCGTATGAAGTATTAGTGCCAGGGGTGAAGCATATATAAGCCGTTATCAATATAGGGTAGGGTTTAGTTTTAATATCATCGGCCAACTATTGTTGCCCGTATGAACCATTGGTGTCGGGAGTAGGTCATTTATAGAGGGTAAGGTTTAGTTTTAATCCCACATGTCAACCATGGTTTGTCGTATGAACCATAGGTGCCAGGGGTAGGTTTATTTTAAGGGTTACTATTCATTCTTTTGGGAAACTTATATGGTTTAGTATTCTATTCGTTGTTCTAAAAATTCCTGCCTAGCGCCGCCTAGGCCCCACCTAGGCGCTAGGCAGCTGGTCACCGCCTCGATTAGTCCCTAGGCGTTTGAAAATTAAGAAAGTGTGTGTAGACCCACTTAGGCATCCGCCTAGCCCACCTGGGTCGCAACTCTCACTTAGACAGAAAATCAATAACTTTCATTTTGCATTTTATTTTGTCAATAAAATATAACAGACTTGTTGAATACTTGGTTGAACACTCATTATATGCTTGTTCCCCATGTTTTCAATATGTTCTAAGACTTTATAATCTGTATGACATTTTATTTTGCAATTTATGTATGCCAATACAATTATGTGTTTTTTTTAAGGATAAATAGGCACTTATTTATACAATATATAATAAATTTACTTAAATCCGCCTAGTCTGCCATGGCCTCCGCCTAAACCCCACCTAGCCGCCTAGGCACTAGGCCCTAGCCAGCCGCCCTAGCGTTTTTTACAAACTTGATTCTATCCAAAGCTTCCAAAGATTATTGGTTCTGGTTGTCTTGAGGCCTGTATACGGTCAATCCATTGGGGTCGAAGGAAGTCCATCTGCATCTAATGTGTTTGGTCATTCAAGTTTCTGCTAGGATTCTGTGCTTTCTGGTATCAGGTACATTCATAACTCAGCTACCACTATATAAGGATTTCACACATGTAATTTGTTAGGTAACTCAGTTACCGGTAAAGAGAGTGAGGCGCGAGAGAAGAGTTCTCAGTCCCATATTTTCACACGGTGTTATTTTAGAAAGAGTAAGGAGGTTTTTAGATGGGCCCGGGCCACTTCAATCCTTAAGAACTGATGTACCAAGTAAGGATATAGTTGTCATAGCCTATCCAGCCCCTCTTAGTGAGGGGCACCAAACGACTACCAAGTAAGGATAGAGTTGTCGTAGCCTATCCAACCCCTCTTAGTGAGGGGCACCAAACGACTTAAGGTTGTTACTTGCTCTTGAATTTCCTAGCCCAAGACAGTGCTTTGTGTGTACCTCTTTTTGGTTATTGGTTGAATTTCCTAGCCCTCTTCACCTTCCAAACCGGACCAAGTTAATCCCTTGTGTTCTGGTGGAATTGTTGTTTTGTATGTTTTGTCTTCGGATGTAATCATATTTTATTATGCTGCAGCACGAATAATTGCATCAAATGAACCAAATGGGGTATACACATTACAATTTATGAAAAACAGGTATCCACATTGCATGAAACGAAGGAAATGAGCAACTACGGGTATACATTTACACCCAAGCAAAGTAAATGAGCAACATTGGTTTGCGACCACACTTACATTCTATAATGCACATGCTAGCGTCATTTGCATATATGACCCAGTATGAAATAAAATTAGCCAAAGAAACTCCACGGCACTTTATTAGCTTTACAATCACATATGCATACGATGGACATGAGGTTTTAGACAACGGAAGACAAACTCCAACACAAAAGTTGCCAAACAAAAAGAAGAAAAATTACAGAAATCGAACATAAACACTCGAGGTGTTAATGGCAAAGGGGAGCAGCTGACACATATATGTTGGTATTATTACAGTGCGTACGTGGGCTAAGCGCCAAGTTAACAGACATACTGACTAGTAATCCTCAGGAGCTAAGGGCTGGTGAGTGTGGTGTGGCGTCTCTGTTGGTATGACCATATACTCGTATATGAGAGCCGCCAACCCGCCTCCTAGAAATGGTCCAACCCAGTAGATCCAGTGGTTCCTCCATCTCCCCCCTACCAGTGCAGGTCCAAACGCCCTTGCCGGGTTCATGCATGCCCCATCAAACGGCCCGCCCACCAGGATATTTGCCCCTACAATGAGTCCAATGGCCAGAGGTGCGATGGTTCCCAAGCTACCCCTCTTGGGATCAATGGCAGTAGCATACACGGTGTAAACTAACCCAAATGTCAATACAATCTCTAGTATTAGCCCATGCCCCTCGCCAATTCCAGAGGCCACGTTGAACCCCACTGTCCTCTGAATGGTAATATAAAATTAATTGATCATTAAGCTATAATTGTAATAATCAAGAATGAAAGGGGCTAGCTTGTACCAAAGCGAGCTAACTTTTTAACGGAATAATTACCATGCCATTTGTGACAAGCCTTAACAAAAGAGAAGCCACAATAGCCCCAAGAAGCTGTGCAACCCAGTAGTATAGGGCGCGAACAACGGATAGCCTTCCACCAAGAAGAGCACCAAAGGTTACAGCAGGGTTGACATGGCCACCAGATACGTTAATGCTGGCTGAGATGGCGGAAAAGAGAGAGAAGGCGTGTGCAAGAGCTATGGCTATCAGCTCAGATGCTGACGTGCCGCTATCCTTGTAAATCTTCCCTGCCAATTAATTAGTTGCGAAACAGATTATCAAGTTTTAGTCAAGGAGGAGGGATGATGATGGCATGTCTCATTTCATGTGGATCTGTGCAGGAATACCAACGAAACATGCACAAGCATAGATATATAGATATATTAACATATGAAAAGAGCTAATTAACAGAATGAATGATTACTTGATTAATTTTCTGTTCATGACGTCGCTATTATGAAACAAGCTAGATTTGTTTAGATATCATACCAAGAGCAAGAGCAGAGCCTTCCCCGGCAAAGACAAAGATGAAAGTGGCAACGAATTCAGCTAAAGTGGCTCTGATGGAGTCAGGGTGGGTGGCCTCGTCGGCCCTCCCAAAGGCATATCTACGAGGCATGCTGGCGACGATGAAAGAACGCAAGAACTCTCTTTCTTACTTAGTAATATATGGAGATGGAGCGAGCGATTTCAACTGCCGGACGGAATATACCGCTGTTTGTTTACTTGGCTACGTACACCTGCACTGCACAGTTGCTGCTGCTTCTTTCACTAATAATTAACTAAATTAACACGAAGACAGGCAGATCGAGCTAGAGGAATATATCCAGATAGATCTCTCTAAAACTAGAGAGAGAGAGAGAGAGAGAGAGAGAGAGAGAGAGAGAGAGAAAAGAGAGTATGTATGTGTGCGTGGAGAAGTGAGGAGGAGGGTCATTGCATGTTTGAAATGTGGAGGTCTGTAGTCTTAAATTAGCCAAGAGCGGTTGGACTCATCTGGGACAGTTGGGCAGCCCCATGCAGGAACAGTGACACGTAGGGATCATGTGTAAGCTGCTAAATCGAGCTAAAAAAGTCTTATAATATGGAATGGCATCATCCCGATGGTCTCTATCTCTTCCCTGCACTGTTTTGAATTTATCCTTTTGCATGCCTTAATTGTAGAGTTAATTCCTTTTATTTTTATTAGTAACTAACTAATTACTGTCAGCTAGCCAGCTCCACTAGACTAGCACAGTTATGCTCATTTATTTGATAGATTTTTATTGTTTACTTTTGTCTAAAACGACTTACTATTAATTACATTAATATTATTTTAAATTTATTTACTTGCACAATCTGATAGGTATGACATTTTATACAAAATATCTCATTGTAATTAATAATGGAACAATTCAGTATAAGAGGAACTAAACTTCATTCCGAGTATGTGAGACACGTCCATTAACATAAGGGGTTAGTGTTGTCTTCAAGTGAACCAGATGATATAGGACTTCGATCTCTTGATGCCCTGTCACAGTGACTGAATGACACGACGGCTGGAGGAAGTTGTGTGTGTTTAATTTAGTACTTGTGTTCATTTATAATATGGGGGGACAGCTCGTTATCCCGTGCACAGTTCTTTAAGGTTCTAAGACCGGTTACCATGGGTGTTGCGTCTACCATTACGGTCAATGGGTTATTAATGAAGGATGGGGGTTTCAAATGGAATGAGGACTTGGTTAATAGTATTTTTAGTAAGGAGGAAGCGGAACTAATTTTGAGTATCCCTCTTAGTTATTTCCGGGCTCCGAATACTTTAATTTGGACTAAAGAGAAGAATGGTACTTTCACAACGAAGTCTGCTTATCATGTGGCTCGTTCAAGCGGTGAGGACTATGGAACGGGACTTGCAAGTTTTACAATGGATGTAGGGGTTAAATGGCTGCGGAAGGCTCTTTGGAAAGCGTGTATGCCTACGAAAGTAAATATTTGTCTTTGGCAGTGTTGTATGAATGCTTTACCGACTCGATCAAACTTGCAAAAGAGGAAAGTTATCACCACTGCGACTTGTACTTTTTGCAAATGTGAGAGGGAAACGGTTGAACATGTGTTACTTGAGTGCCCAAGGTCGGTCTCTATTTGGTTTTCGAGTCCTTTGAGCTTGAGAACAGGAGGCATGGGAAGTGGAGGATTCCAAAGCTGGATGATTCAAATGGCGGGAGAACTTTCGAAGCAAAGCTTTGATCTTGCTTTGGTGTTGATTTGGAGCATCTGGAAGGAACGAAACTCATTTCTGTGGACGGGTAAGGCGATGAACCAAGTGGATATCCATTGTCGAACCCAAGCATGGCTCCAAGAGTATAGAAAATGGCATGAAGTAAAGAAGGGCAGCAAGATTTCCGTTCCACAGCATGGAAAAAACCTGAGGTAGGTTGGCTTAAATGTAACTTTGATGGTGCGTGGAATGAGCAGGATGGGATCGGAGGGATTGGTGCTATAAACCGAGACGACCGGGGGATTTTTTTGGCAGCCATGGCTTCAAATGTGCGGGGGGTTCTTTCTGCACGGATGGCAAAGATTATGCTAGCGAGAGCTGCTGTCTTTTTTGCACAGATGGTGAAGTCCCATGCTGTTGAGATACAAGGTGATGCAGCAGTAGTGATTAATGCATTACAAGCCGAGACAACAAATGTGAATGGTGAGTTTGGGCATGTTATTCATGATGCTAAACATATGTTGGCTTCGTTTTCACAATGGAAAGTTACGTTTGGTCGACGAGAGACGAACAAGGCAGCACACAGATTGGCACAATTGGGCTTAACTTTGAGTAGTCAAATTTCTTGGTTTGAAGAACCACCTAATGTAATTTCTAATATTCTTCTTGAGAATAGTATTAATACTTAATATGGTACGCAACACTCTTTTTCCCTTTGATCGGGTTGAAAAACCGGGCAAGGTTTTTATTGAGGCCCATTATTATTAGCACCCTATCCTGACACGCCCCGATCCCGGTGTCCGAAGGACAATGGGATGGCCACGTGCTGACCGACACCCGAGGGTGACGCAAGCAATTTCATAAATGCATATGCCAAGAACATGTAAAACATGCATATAATTTTCGCACGTAACAACGCAATGTAATATCAAAATACAAACCTTAACAAAATAATAGTAATAAGGTACAGGTCACTAACCAAATAAGAATATTCAACTCCCAACATTTAAAAAGTAATAATGCATGAACATGTTTAGAGCATACTACTAATTCGAAATACAAGCGGAAGGGATATTAGAAAGTGCAATTACAAGAGATGTCCTACGCAGAGAGAATGACACAATTTCACTGATATGGGAATGCCTCATACCTCGGATCGTATGCCTCATTCCTAGGTCTTGAAGGGGGCGCAAAACAAAACATGAGTGGATCAAGTTTATATGTAAGTAATACTAAAGCCATTACTCTTCGAAGTATTAACCCCCAAATTTTAGAAAACTCATATATAGCATAATAAGTAGTAGGTTTTCCGAAAACTCTAGCATGCCATAAAATCTTTGTAAAACATATATATTATATATAGTGTGCTTAGTAGTGGTATCAAAATCGCCCGAAGGCACATGCATCGCCCGCCCGAAGGCAAATACATCATATGCCCGAAGGCACTACATCGCCCGCCCGAAAGCACATATATCATCAGCCCGAAGCCACCACATCGCTCGCCCAAAGGCACATTGTGTGAATATCCGCTAAGTAAGCATAAAAAATCATTAACATAATCCTTCCAAAATATATACCATCGGAGCTCAATAGCTTAAACATCATATTATAAATCTATAGGAGCGTTCTAGCTCAAATTATCATCATAAACCATGTTCATAAGTATATATATTCATAAATATTTCAAAGGACGTAAATTTGATAAAGCATGATATTTCATAAAGCGTAAATCCGATAACTCAATAAACGTTTAATAAAATGTAGTCATAAAATCATATTTTTCATGTATGCATTTCTAGTAATAAAAACATGCATTTTGGGAGGGGTCCAGTCACAGATACTCCGTCACCGAAGAGCCGTTTGGACTAGAGAGGACAGGGTTGCCACTAACAAACGCACCTAAGCATATAAAAAGACCAATTAGTAAAACTCTACTAAAACGATTGAATTTGAGAAAACGGAGCGCGGATTTGGAAATCAGGACGTCAAAATTAGTCTAGAAGGGGTTACAACCGAAACCCAAAAAAAGTCAACCAAAAGTCAACATTGACGGGTCGACGGTCAACGCTAACCGAGAATTCAACAGCTGACTCAGCCGAGCCGAGCCAAGTCGAGTCAAGCCGTTGAAGCTCACCGGAAATTGAAATTTTTGGCCGAAAGTTTAGGCAAATTTCAAAGCTTCGTAACTTCATTGTTTCTTAACCAAATTCGACCCATAATATATCAAAATGAAGATAGAAAAATGTAGAATAAGATTTTACCTATTTAGAAGCCCAATGGTTGTCGGAGATGGCCAGAAAATAGCTTGAAAGGTGACTGGTCCGTGGGAAAACTGGGGAAACTCGCCAGAAACTGGGTAAACTTTAAACGTTCTTAACTTCTTCAATACTCAACGAAATCAAGTGATTCAAAAACAAAAATATACTTCTCGATGAGACGAAGAGAATAGTACCTTCTCGATGGCTAACTCGTTATGGTTTGGTCGAAAAATGGCTCGAAAGTAGTGGTCCTCGCCGGAAAACTGGGGAAGCTTTCTCCATGAGTTTCCTATGTCCAAACATCACCAAAACTTCTCAAAACTACTCCAAACACACACCAAGACACGATCTACAAGTTTTGGACAAGTTTCGAGGGTTACTTTCACCCGAGAATGTGATAACTCGTCGGAAAACTCGGTGAACAATGGTGAACACTGTGCATCGAGTTAGGAAGGATTTGGAGGGTCCTCTTTCGATTCTGAGTTCACAGGAGTGATGGTGGGGTTATTGTTGTCATTGTTGTGTTGTTTGTTTGTGTGAAAAGCCCTCGGGAAGGGTTGTTCTAGATAGGGCCGAGAGGAAGAGATGGAGAGAGTGTAGAGAGAAGTGAGAGTTTGAGAGTGAGAGAGAAATGATAAAAAAGAAAGAGGAAGAGGGTGTCATGGGACAAAGGGGGAAAAGCAAGGGGACCAAATTTCATTGTGGGTCCTAGTGGTTCACAAATTAAGGCCATTATAGATGAAACGTGAAAAATTATGGACGAGTCCCAACAATCTACCCCCCTTATGAAAAATTTCATCCCCGAAATTTACTACCTCAAGTAAACAGGTACGGATATTGATTTCTCATCAGTTCTTCTGTTTCCCACGTCACTTCCTCAACTACGTGGTTCCTCCACAACACATTTACCAATGGAATGACTTTGATTCTCAGCGCTTTATCCTGTCGGTCGATGATTTCCACTGGCTCATCTCCATAGCTCATGTCCTGTCTCACTTCACATATACGGCCTACTTGCCCACTTGCTTAGCGAACTCAACGAATAAGCCATCGATATTACAGTCTGCAGCCCCCAATATCAATAACTCATTGTTGTCTCGATAAACAAGTAGTAAATCCCGAGGGTGCAAAATTACCATTTTGTCCAAACTCCAAGGCGACATCATCTGAAGCATACAGTTTCCTATCCAGTTCGCAATACTCTTCTGTCTAACAAGTGTTGCATGTAGAATCTCTCATACCATGTCTCAAATAGTGTCATACCCAAACCAAATCGTAAACAACTCCAATCGAGATCGGTGCAATTTCTAATCATGCTAAAACCACAAAACGGATGAACATAACACGTCCTCCAAGGTCTAGATAGTTCGTTCAGACAACAGTCTGAGAATGAAATATGGTACTTGACAACAACTTAGTACCCATGGCCTTCAAGCAGTCTTCACAAGACTTGGAAGTGTAACGCGCATCCCGATGAGGTACAATAGTGACGGCACACCCTATAATCGAACAATATGATTCATAAAGCCTAAGCAAGCTGATTCCTTGAAAATTTCTCTTGGATTTAGCAAAAGGCTGCCGAGAAGGCTAAAAGAACACTCAAGAATTTAAAGGTCAAATAAAGTCCATCAAATCTAGAGTACAGATAACTGGATTGAATGCGTAACTTTTGATGCAAGAACACGTGTGAGTACCTAACTTGATTATGTGGAGGCAAGTCGAGATGGTTGAGCACGGACTCGACTTGATTGGTAGTCTAAAGTAATCTGATAGGCGGGAACTTAGACTTTTTCCTATTCCAATATTCACAATAACTTGTTACAACGATAAGCTCGGGGATATTCAATCACTAGTGGTAATGATTCGCTCGATAAGGTGTTAATGGGTGATTGAATGACTCATCGTCTCAACTAAAACTTTCAGACCTGAGTGGTTTTCCAGAACAGTCTATCTACTTTAGAAATGATACGAAGTGTTGTAGGGTAAACACGAACCCAAAGTTGACTAGAATGTCTTCCAGTACCAGAAGGTGAATCTGGGATTACGATCGAAATCGATGTTAATCGAGACGTCAGTCTAACGAAGTCTAGAATGAAGAATTATGCCAAGCAGTCGAAAGTATAGTCCTTACGGGCTGGTAGATAATATGTTGAGTGAGTTGATCAACAAATACTGAAACGTCATCATAGTCTCCACATGTACAAGGTGGTTTATACAGGAAATCTATGGTGACAATCACCCATTTCCATTCACATCCCCAATGGGTCCTCGACAACCAAAAAAGGACAACCATGGAAATTTCTTCCCACCTTCAAACAGGAATAGAAGGAAATTGAGATAAGCCTGATGGCTTTCGTCTCTCTGCTTCCATTTATCAATAAATTAGACAATTCCTCACATATTCAGCGATATCCTATTAATACAATACCAATAATAAAACAGACAAAAGCAGTGGTACAATTTAGTACTGCCAGTATGCATAGCATACGCTGAAATGTGAACCTTATCAAGAATTTTCCTTTTTCACAGCTTCATTACCCTTAGGCAAAAACAATTTGTTTCTTATTAACAGAGTTTCAACTCCTCGGACTTTCAAATCATGTCTCATGTCATTCAACACTTACTCCTTGATACTCGCCTATTACTGATCAAACTCATTACGCTTCATACACGAAATCTTACATTTTTGACTTAGAAGTAGGCCAATAATACTCACCGTGGATCGGGCGCTAAAGTAAAGCCAATTCCTTGAAGAGAAAACAATAATGGGACATGAATAGCTCGGATAGAGGTAAGTTGTCCATTGGATTTCTAACTAAGAGCATCAGCTACGACATTTGCATGACCAAGATGACACTCAAAGTGCAATCAAAATCACCGATAAGTTCCATCCATCTCTTGCTGTAGAGAAAACGTCACCATATTTTATAGCAAGGGAAATTGTTAGCAGCTCTATTTCATGAATAAGATAATTCTCTCCGTGAGGTTCGAGATATCCGGGAGCATAGGCAATGACTTTCCTATGCTACATCAGAAAACAACCCCAAACGTGATAATGATGCAAAACAAGAGACTTAAAACTCACCACCAACGTCAAGAAAAACAAGGACAGGAGCATAAGTAAGACGATGTTCTAAACTTCAAAAAGTTTCGTTCCCAACTTTCGTCCCACATAAATTTCTACAAAGAAAATGTGTCATTAGGTTTTCTAGTAAGACAATAACCATTGCTTCAAGGTCGTAGATAGAATGCTTCACTTCATGCGGTTCCAATTGTCAAAAGGCACACGCGTTACTCGATCATGTTGTATCAGCGTGCAGCCAAACATTTAATAAAACATCACCGTAGAATTTGAAATTTATCGATGTCATCGAAGAGTGTAAGAACAACGATCAGGTGAGAAAATACTTCAGTTGTTAGAAACTTTGTTCACCTTCAACATCTCAAACAAAATTGACTTGTTTCTTAGCCAAAAAGGAAATAGAGCTATGCTCAAAGAATCGTTAAGAACTACCAATAGAAATTGACAAGACCAAAGATATTTCGTATTTCACAACACCTTATGAGGATTTTCAATTTTCAACGGTCGCAACCTTTTTGGAAACTGATAAGAATAGCGTTTACTACAATAGAGTCTCCTAAGAAAAGTATCTAATCTAAACAAAATCAACGTTTGAGGAATTTGGTGTAAAGCTGACTGTCAATATTTAGTGAACTTGACCTCGTTGTTAGAGTAGACAAGAAGGTCATCGATAAGAAAATCACAAATCCATCGGAATATGGGTGGAATAATCGGTCGGTTAGGTTCATGAACGTCGCTAGAGCATTCGTCCACTTCTTAGGAAATGCAATCACCGAGAAATCTTTTGAGGGTCCACACGAATTCCCTCAGTAGAAACAACAAGCTCGAGGACATTGATTCGGTCCAACCAAACTAACATTTGCTAAACTTCGCATACAACTGGTGCTTACGCACTTTCTCCACACAAACTTCAGATTTTTTGAGCAATCTCTATATAGATACAACTCTGCCCGCCATTCCTAGGGAACGCAAGTTGCAGAGTATCATCCTTGTTTCAAATCTTCAGTTGGTCTTAACCAAACTTCTTCTCACTAAGATTTTTCTATTTCACGTCACTTCAATGTAAATTCGACTATGCCCGTCATTCCTAGGGAATGCAAGTTGTAGAGTATCGGTCCGTTATTGAAAGTCGTCCATCATTCCATTTCGTCACCTTTGAGGCACAATCCCGACACGAATTTTTGTACTTCAAATAGGATGTGACAATTCAAACAGAATAAGGTTTGCACAACTGCGCTGAAAGAAACCAAATACGGAAGCAGTGACATCCAAATAATATCAGAGCCGAACTACTAAAGTAAAAGAAGATCCTAAGTATGCTCTGAATTAACTAAGTTATGATACCAATCTGACATGCCCCAATCCCGGTGTCCGAATGACATCAGGATGGCCACGTGTTGGCCGATACCCAAGGGTGACGCAAGCCATTTCATGAATGCATATGCCGAGAACATGTAAAACATGCATATAATTTTCGTGCGTAACAACGCAATGTAATATCAAAATACAAACCTTAAATAAATAATAGTAATATGGTACAAGTCACTAACCAAATGAGAATATTCAACTGCCAACATTTAAAAAGTGATAATGCATGAACATGTTCAGAGCATATTACTAATTCGAAATACAAGCGGAAGGGATATTAGAAAGTGCAATTACAAGAGATGTCCTACGTAGAGAGAATGACACAATTTCACTGATATGGGAATACCTCGTAGCTCGGATCGTATGCCTCGTTCCTAGGTCCTTAAGGGGGTGCAAAACAAAACATGAGTGGACCAAGTTTATATATAAGTAATACTAAAGCCATTACTCTTCGAACATACTAACCCCCAAATTTTAGAAAACTCATATATAGCATAATAAGTAGTAGGTTTTCCGAAAACTCTAGCATGCCATAAAACTTTCGTAAAACATATATATTATATATAGTGTGCTTAGTAGTGGTATCATAATCGCTCGAAGGCACATCCATCGCCCACCCAAAGGCACATATATCATCCCCCGAAGGCACTACATACATCGCCCGCCCAAAGGCACTACATCGCCCGCCCAAAGGCACATTGTGTGCATATCCGCTAAGTAAGCACAGAAAATCATAAACATAGTCTTTCCAAAATATATACCATCGGAGCTCAATAGCTCAAACATCATATCATAAATCTATAGGAGCGTTCTAACTCAAATCATCATCATAAACCAAGTTCATAAGTATATATATTCATAAATATTTCAAAGGACATAAATTTGATAAAGCATGATATTTCATAAAGCGTAAATCCGATAACTCAATAAATGTTTCATAAAATGTTGTCATAAAATCATGTTTTTCATGTATGCATTTCTAGTAATAAAAACATGCATTTTGGAAGGGGTCCACTCACAGATACTCCGTCGCCGAAGAGCCATTCGAACTAGAGAGGACGGGGTTGCCACTAATTAACACACCTAAGCATATAAAAGGACCAATTAGTAAACTCTACAAGAACAATTGAATTTTGGAAAATGGAGCGCGGATTTGGAAATCAGGACATCGAAATTAGTATAGAAGGGGTTCCGGCCAAAACCCAAAAAAAGTCAACCAAAAGTCAACGTTGACAGGTCAACGGTCAATGCTGACTGAAAAGTTAACGGCTGACTCATCTGAGTCAAGCCGAGCCAAGCCAAGTCAAGCCGCCGAAGCTCACTGGAAACTGGAGTTTTTGGCCGGAAGTTTGGACAAATTTCAAAGCCTCGTAACTTCCTTTTTTCTTAACCAAATTTGACCCATAATATATCAAAATGAAGATAGGAAAGTGTAGAATAAGATTATACCTATTTGGAAGCCCAATGATTGCCGGAAATGGCCAGAAAATGGCCTGAAAGGTGACTGGTCCGTGGGAAAACTAGGGAAACTTGCCAAAAACAGGGAACTTTAAATGTTCATAACTTCTTCAATACTCAACGAAAACGAGTGATTCAAAAACAAAAATCATACTTCTCGATGAAACGAAGAGAATGGTACTTTCTCGATGGCTAACTCGTCGAGGTTTGGCCGAAAAATGGCTCAAAATTGGCGTCCTCGCCGGAAAACTGGGGAAGCTTTCCCCGTGAGTTTCCTACGTCCAAACATCACCAAAACTTCTCAAAACTACTTCCAAACACACACCAAGACACAATCTACAAGTTTTGGACAAGTTTCGAGGCTTACCTTCATCGGAGAAGGTGAGAACTCGTCTAAAAACTCGATGAACAGTGGTGAACACTGTGCAGCGAGTTTGGAAGGGTTTGGAGGGTCCTTTTTCGATTCTAAGTTCACAGGGGTGGTGGTGGGGTTGTTGTTGTCGTTGTTGTGTTGTTTGTTTGTGTGAAAAGCCCTCAGGGACGGTTGTTCCAGAAAGGGCCGAAAGGAAGAGAATGAGAGAGTGTAGAGAGAAGTGAGAGTTAGAGAGGGAGAGAGAAATGACAGAAAAGAAAGGGGAAAGGGAGGTGTCACGGGACAAAGGGGGAAAAGAAAGGGGACCAAATTTCATTGTGGGTCCCAGTGGCTCACAAAATAAGGCCACTAAAGACGAAACGTGAAAAATTATGGACAGGTCCTAACATATTCTCTGTTTTGTACGATTTATTCCAAATAAATGAGTATCGTACTTCTTCTCAAAAAAAAAAAATTTGTCAAAACATAAAACGTCAGACAAGTATTAAGAAAATTCATTTGAAAAATAAATAGGCTGTGTAGTTGCTAGAATTGAAACCATTAAAGGTAAGAATAAATAATCGAAAAGCTCAAACTTTCCCGCCTTAATTAGCTAGTGTAGTGTACAGGATTCGATTCATTTATGTTGTGGTTTGTTATAGTTGTTACACATTTGGATGGAACACACTTGATGCAGCAGAGCATAACTCTTTCAAAATCATTAAGATTGGAATAGTAATAGCTATGAAAATCAAATAATACATTCATTATTCTCTGCATGTCATTTCTTGGATCTTGAGTGAATTAATCTCTTGTATTCTTTTCAATACTTGAACCATCTTAGGCCTCTTCTCTGGTGTCATGTCTGTACAGTCTAGCGCAATCTGTGTCAGCTTCAACATGTCATCGTGGTCATCCTTTGCCGTCAGTATCTCTACATCCAGAATATCAGTAGACCAATCATTGTTCACCACCATTCTAACCCAATCGGAAAGATCATCGAAGGTTTCATCATTTCCTGGAGAAACTTCACCCGGGATCCTGCCAGTAACAACCTCCAGTAGGATTATACCAAAGCAATAGACATCTGCTTTCTGAGACAACTTCTTCCCTTGAGCAAACTCTGGTGACTTGCTGATGGCTAAATCCTCGGAGGACTTTCGCGAGGGCAGGAGTGGTAAGAATCCGAAATCTGTAAGCTTCAAATTGTAGATTTGGCTGTTTCTTCGTTGGATGACGAGTACATTAGACGAATTGAGGTTAGCATGAGGGACCTTTTGGCAAGGCAAGGATTGGTGAAGGAATGTGAGACCCTGTGCTATGTCTTTGATTATCGACAGTCTTGTTGCCCAATCCAAAGGTACTCTTCCTACTCCTCTGTCCTCTAGCAATTATATATATATATACATATATATATAGACACGCACACGTACGTGCATGCATGAATCAAGTTAACATAACTCAGTTTCACAATTAAATTATAATTATAAGCAACCAGATGATGCTTAATTAATTGTGATTTTCATGGGAAAGAATAAAATGTTAAAAACTGACCATGTAAGAGTTGAAACAAAGTGCGGCCGCCAGAGACGAACTTAGAGATGACCAGCTTCTCCTCCTTGGAATAGTAAAAAGAGAGAATCTGTACAAGGTTTTCATGCCTCATATTTCCTAGCAATTGCATCTGCTGGGTAAATTCCTTTTTGCTCAACTCATTCATGTTTTTAAGTCTCTTCACGATGACAACAAGACCCGATTCCAGTGCTACTTGGTATGTAGAGCCAAGTTTCCCCTTGCCTAACACTTGTGCAGATGCCCTTAGTAAATCATCCAGGTCAAAAGCTGCTGGCATCTCCTTGTCAAAAAAATCTAAATCAACCCTCTTTTCAGGATCCCCCAACCTCTCCAAATGTGGCATTTTCTTTTCTACCCACCCTGTCGAACCATCTCCTATTGCTCGGGACAAAAGACAGAAAAATTTAACTTAATGCAGAGCTACTAGTACTATATATACATACATACATACATACATACATACATACATATACATACATATATATACATACATATATATACATACATACATACATACATATACATACATACATACATACATATATATATATATATTTATAGTTGTGAAATATTTATAGTTGTGAAAAGCAGTTCATCAGTTCAGTTTCATGTGATAAATTCCATTTCATTAAGGTTTTAATCAACTAATGTGCATTCGATACCAATAATCGTTATCTATACACTCACACACATATATAGGGTAGTATCACAGAACATTATAAGGTGTTGGTTAAGTGGTACATATATACCTGCCTGTTCCTCCTTTGCCGCTTCTTTTGTTTGCATCTTCCTGCAATAACATAAGAAAACAAATATGACGATAAATGGAACGAGCGCAGCTGCAGTGGCAATCAAAGCAACACTCCACACTTGGAGATTGTTCTTGTTTTTGAGTGGAATAATATTTGAGGAAGGAGATGGCGCAATGACGGCCAGAGATGGAGATGGAGGTGGAACTAGTGGACATGGTGTCTCCAAAGGAATTCCACAAAGATTTGAGTTATGAGAGTAGGAGCTTATTGGGAATTTTTGCAGCACACCCGTTTGAGGAATTCGACCCACGAGATGATTATAAGAAACATTGAATCCTCTCAGCGTGGGCTGGCCAAAAGGTGGAATTTTGCCATCCAAAAAGTTGTCTTGCAACTCAAGTACTCTGAGGTTAGGCAATTCAGTATACTCCAAAGGAATTGAACCCCAGAAGTAATTGTAAGACAGAAGCACATCTTCCAAGTAAACCAGATTTGAGAGATTTGGAAGAGGGCCGGAGAGAGTATTGTTTGAAAGGGTAAGTTTGCTCAACAAAGTTATGTTATGTAGAAATGCGGGTGGAAGGGAACCTGCCAGCTGGATTCCTTGGAGGGCAATGTGAACAACGTGCCCATTTGAACAAGCAATACCAGCCCATCTGCTGCTGTTGTTGATGCACGGCGGACCGCTCCAGTTCCCATGCAAATTGGAGTTCGAGCTTACGGAATCTCTCAGCTTCAACAGCGCGTCTCTTTCTTCTGGGTAGTATTCATCAACTTCTGAAAAAGATGTAACAAAATTCACAGCTGATGTTAATGGATTCTCTCTGTATAAAATCAGCATCACAATAACAATTAGTGCGCTTTTAGTTTTACGCAGATTCATCACGACGACTAGGAGGACGATGAAGAAGAAGGATCATGGGATTGATTAATGGCGATCGAGAAAGTAAGACATATCATGTCAAGCAGGTTGTGTCTAGCCTGCTTGGACGTCATATCCTCGTTATTTTATTAATTTTTATGGTACTTTGACGAAGAGGGCAAGGTTGCAAAGATATCGATTATATAAACAACGTGACAGCTAATGTTAGACTAGTTTGTGAACCATTAGCCCCCATTTTCCCAAGCTTAATTGTAGGCAAAGACCCATATATGAGACACAATATGCAATGAAAGGTATATTATATTAACATCTCGAGGAGCAAGGGAATGTCAAAGGCCGTGGGAAGTAATGCACTGCAGTTGCACCAACAATATATCCCATTTTCCCGAGTTTAATTGTAGGCAAGGATCCATATATGAGATTACAATATGCAATGAAAGGTATATTATGAGATATTTATTGATTTGCCCCCTGAATTTGTATGCAGCTGCCAATTTCTCCTCTGAATTTTTATTTTAACCAATTACCCCCTTGAACTTTTATAAATAACTAATTTCCCCCCTGGCATTAGATTTTAAAAAAATTTCATTCAATTTTTCATCGTTTTTGCCCTCATACAGTTGTCATGTATTGTTTCCGTGATAAAGATGGATGGAAAATTGAATGAAAATTTTTAAAATCTAACAACAGTGGGAAATTGGCTATTTATAAAAATTCAAGGGGATAATCCGTTAAAATTATAGTTCAAGGTGTAAGTTAGCTAATTATAAAAGCTCAAGGGTGTAATCAGCTAAAATTAAAGTTTATGAAAGAAATTATTAGTTTCATACAAGTTCAGAAGATAAATCGACAAATATGTCGGTATATTATATTAACATCGTTAGTAGCAAGGGAATGTCAAAGGCCGTGGGAAGTGATGCAATGCAGTTGCACCAACAATATATTAACTTTACATGTTGTCAAGATTCTTATTCCAGCTGAGCTCGGTAATAGGTTATGCTGTCGGTGGGTCCCTGTTTCTTAAACAATACTGTTATTGTGAGAGATTTTACAGTGTATTCGGAACATAGTCTAATACGTCACATGTTATTATACAATTGGAGAGATACTTAAAAAAAAATATTTCCTTCAACTGTATAATGATATGTGATGTACTATCCCGTATTCTGGACACACGAAAAATTTATGTTGTTGTCATACCATGAACAGCTTCAACTCATTTAAATTTACATGTAACTTCATAGTTCAGATCTTTCTTTTTGTCACACTTCATAGTTCATACGACATTATGGTCGGAATAAGAATATGTATTAACTTAATTATTCAGTTACTGTTACCAAGGAGGGAGAAGGTAGGTGGGGGTAACTTTTTGCTTTTGCTGGTAAGCTCTTTGTTGTTATAAAAATGCTAAAGATATTATTTATTTAAATTATATTTTGTTAATTACATGATGTGTCATGGTTGAACCTTTTCATCAGTGATTTAATAATACCATCCATCAACCGCCACATCTGATCAAATTGATCTACAAAAGATATTTTAAATAGAGGGTTACTCTAACATCATCAATATTTATTTAAGCCCGCACTGCCAGGTCCAAATGGCCTTGCCGGGTTTTCTTACATAGTAACATTAAAGTTAGAAGTCCAAAGGCCCATCCCAGCCTTCCAGGCCCAGTAACACAAAGTGTGATCCTAACCAACCCCAGGTATTTAAGCATTAGGTTTTTGGGTTCTTCAATTTTCATTCAACTTTCCCTCTTCTATCCGCGACACCAGCAATATCAGTCAGTTTAATCTTTTGCTGTTCAAAGGTATGTCTTCTTTCGGATAAAAGTTATTGCAGTATTTTGGCCTTTGTGATTCAAGCTTGAACATGTATTACTACTAGGGGTTGCGACTGTAATAATTGGTATCAATTTTATTTATTTGTTTTTCAAGCGAAATGCAGAAGGCTTAACACTTCAGCGCTTCGGGGTGTTTTACAGGTTCATTCTTTACTGATAGGAATGGTGATTTTGAGAATTGTCGGTTTCTAGGAGGGACAAGCTTATGCTTTAGTTTTCGGAAAGCATTAACTTGAAATCAGGAAAAGATTAGTTTTGTTGTGTATAGGGTTTACGGCTTTTGCTATTGAAAGAAGGATTTTGTTTTTTTACAACGGCACACTCAACTCAATTGCTGTGATGTGGTGGCTGGTTTTGTGTTGTATGTTAATTACGGCTTTTTGTTATTGAAGAAATGAAAGATTATGTCTTGGTAAAGACTGGTTGGGGTTGGAGGTGTCAGGTTTGATCTTTGGGATTATCTATAACACTAATATACCTTTTATATACCTTTACCCTTATAAGGCTACAATGAATGTCTCCAGGCTCCAACTTTAAAATTTTCTTGGTGTTTTTTATGGATTTTGTTTCCCTTAGATGGGTGTTACTGATTCTGAAATCTCTCTCTCTTGCAGTTAAACTTGTTCATTACAAGTCTTGCACGAAAACTCAGAAATATGTCGAGTGGCCCTGGTCTTGAGTCACTCGTTGATCGTATGAAATCCTTCACTCTCCTTTATTATTTTTCAAATATCAATGCTTTTGATTCTTATGCATGAATATGGTTAATCCTTCTATCCTATAGCCCAAGTTTGTGCACCATTAATGCAGTATATATGCTGTGAGCAGTTCAACTATCTCTCTTTAACAACATTACTATGTGCAGAAACAATTTCAGTTATCACAAATGATGGACGGAATATTGTGGTATATTACACACTAACACGAAAATGCACCTTCTGCGCCTTATCAACATTCAAATGTACCTTTTACATCTTATTAATCGAATCGGTTTTTTGTGAACAATTTTTTTGTTTTGATTTCAGGGAGTCTTGAAAGGCTTTGACCAGTCTACTAATATCATTCTCGATGAATCTCATGAACGTGTTTTCTCTACAAAGGTTTGCATCTTCACTGTTACAAGCTTCCCCTTTATAGCGTCATCTTTGTTTACTCTTTTTTGTAATTGGACAGAAGGAAGGGGATGTGGAATCTACTTTCTGGCAGGCGGAAGTATTTCTGATTTTTCCCAATTTTGAGCATTTGTTATTTTCCTCATGACGTTGAGGATCTTAAATGTCGAATAATACTTCTGTGTTTCATCTCTACTGCTACATATCGTGCTCATTCAGGTTTACATATGGTTTCCAAATCAGCATATACAAAACATACATTCGTTTTATTGTCCCAATGGCACTGGGTTAACTTGTATTTCTTAATTGGTGGCACAACTTTTTTCCTACTTATCTGTCTTTCCCATTCAGTTTTCGGGTTTGCTATGGAATCATCAACTTGACCCAAAAAAAATTCTTGTATTTCTGACCGACAGGAGGGTGTTCAGCAACTCGTGCTGGGGTTATATATAATCAGAGGTGACAACATGTAAGTGTCAAAAACTTTTATTCTATTTACGATAGTTTCCAATGGGTTGAGGGAAGTAATTTGGAATGAGTTTCTACAAATATATGTATGTACTTCCCTTCTAAGTTATCAGCATCTTCCAATTGTTGCAGAAGCATTGTTGGGGAATTAGATGCAGATCTGGATTCTACTGTCGAGTGGTCGAAGATGAGAGCTTATCCCCTCAAGCCTGTCATCCACTGATTCAGCATGATAATCAGAGCGGTTGTAGACTCGATGAATCGTGACCTACCAAATAAATGTTGTGGCATATAGGTATACAAGGATGAGATTCTGTTTTGTTATGTTCATGCATAGTAGGTTTCAAAAGTGTTTCCTAATCATATCATTTTCTGAAACACCGATGTAATCAAGCAGAATTATTAGCAAAAATCTTACAATTTGCTACCTTTTTATGACTTGGTAGCCAAGTACATTATAAAAATAATGGTTTTTATCACAAATGGTCCTTGAAATTAACCCTCACCGTCAAGATGGTTTCTGAAATTGAAAATCAATCAATGTAATCCCTTAAACTTGGTGTTGCAAATCAATGTGGTCATTCCGTCACAATCCTGTTAAAAATTTTGTAAAGTGATGATGTGGCATATAAATGGGCCTCACAAGATTTACGGGTTTTTATCATAAATGATTCCCGAAATTGACTCACAATATCAAGATGGTCCTTGAATGAAATTAACCCACATCATCAAGATGGTCTCTAAAATTGAAAATCGATGGATGTAGTCCTTAAAAATAGGAGTCACAAATTAATATGATCCTTCTGCCACAATTATGCACAATGAAATTTTTTTTTCTTATACTTGGACCTACTCCAAAGAGAGATCCCTTCCATAAATTCTCAAAGGCACAAGGCCTAAGAGAGGTTCGGAACTAGTTTCCAATCAACAATATATATACGCACCTAGGTTATAACCTCATTCTTTCAAGGCAGACATCGCCGTTCTTTGAGTCACCAGACCACCAGCGAAGCGCCGAACAAGCTCTCCAAGATTAAGATTGTGAGGATGTTGATCGCCTAAATGTTAACGTTGATGTCTCAGAAGTCGTTGCCAATCAGTCATGCCATCACCAAATGTGATCTCAATCCAGGTGAAGTGTATCGAAGTGTGTAAAAATGAATGTATTGAGAATTTTTTTTTAGAGAATAGACAGCGAAGGAGGTAGAGGAATGTGGACTGAGATCGAAGGTGATTACAAGATTGTGTTTTTGGGTTCACAACTTCTGATTAACTACTAAATTATTAAACTTATTTGTAATTTTTTTAAATTTAATTAGACTTGTGTGATCCATTTGTGTCACATCACCACATAACAAAATTTTTTACTAAATTATGACGGAATTACTACATTGATTTTGGACACTTACTTGTGGGACTACATTGATCAATTTTCAATTCCCAAGTTTAAATTTGATGTAAATAATCGTCATTTCCAAATTTTCATGAGTAAGAGCTTATAAACAAAAAAAAATACAAAACAACTAAAGAATGAGTGGCCACTACCACCGCACAACGTCTATCGCCGCCACCGCTTCCCGTTTTCACCGTTGCCACCACCAACCACAATCAAGGATTTAAGTTTTGATTTTGATAGACATTATAGCCAATTCAAATTTAGAGAAATGTCGATAAATATCTTGAACTTGATATCGATGAAGGTATCGTTTAAAATATTAAATCATGGAAGCTTGCTAATATTACGTTTCAAATTTCTACAATTTTCTCAACTACCAAGTTGAGAAAATTGTTTTTACTGCCTCTCAATTTCAAGTTACACCTGTCTTCACACAGTAAATTTTCTCCCTCTTAATTATCTTTTCTGATCTGATAGTTTGTTTCTCCACAATTCATAAGAAGATGTTCATGGAATATTCACACTTTAAATTGTTCTTTTTTTCTTCATTTACTGGGTTTCTACACTCATTTTTCAATTATCTGAAGTGTCTTTGATGGTTTTTAACTGGTGTGGTTCGTCACTCTACATGTTCAATTTACGCAGGCACTCCTCAACTCCTAGCGTTAAGAGTGAACCAACCTCTTTATTGCACCAAAATCGTTGAACAATAAAGAGGTGACTCAAATATATATTGGGTTCTCATGATTCAATACACACACACACACACACCACACACCACACATATATGTTCATGAAACTAACAAGTATATTCTCGTATACATATTATATATGCACAGATCACTTGGAGGAAGGACAGCATTGGGAACAAGAACTCGTGGATATTTTACTCGGCAGGAGATATATTCGAAAATGGGGCTTCTTTCGCCCAATCAGGTACAGGTGGAGCGAAGCCACACTATAACAGGGAACAAACTTTCCGAGTTGTTGATGCCAAATCCGTCCAGATGCTAATTAGGTGTCAGCTGGCTGGCTCCTTGTGGGGATCATCGAACCAATAACACCCGAATTGATGTATGGCATAATGAAATAGCCCTTGTAGTATTAATTTCTTGCTTGTTTTGACTGATGGAGTAATAAATTTTTGGATCACTTTGAAGTCTTTGTTACAGCAATTTAATTACACATATTGAAAAGGAAATAGGAGTGTGTACACAATGAAAATTACAAATAAAAAAAATATGAATAACTCTGATCCCTGCACTTCATCCCCACCTTGTTCATGTCGACCGTCTAGTTAAGCAGATCTGGAAGCCATTCACTAAACGAGCTGAGGGAAAGAATGACATCCGGTCTTCTTTTAGTTGGGTCCATCTGCAGATTGGAAATCCATATGGTTTAAATAAGTTGGGATTATAAGAGAACTATAAAGATTTCCAGAAGAATATATTATTTAGTACATGGAGGTTTTTACTGTTTTTGGTGATTGTATGATATTTCTTTAATATTAACCCAAGTTCTTGTATATTATACGAGGATTACCTATATGTTGTAACAAAGTAATGGAGAAAAAGGGTAATTTGAAGGCGAGCCAACTCAGCCCCCGGACAGAATCTGGCTCCTCCTCCAAAGGGTGCAAAAAATGGGCTAGTTCTCCAATTTCTTTTCTCCTGCACAAAAAATTGAGACTTACAGGTACTACTATATATTTAACTAAAAAAGAAAAAGAAATGTAATGTAATATTAATTCATATGAGAGAGAACATTACATATAGAAAGAATATTCTATCTGGATACTAATTAACCTGATTTTCAAGATCCATCCATCTCCATGGGTTGAAAGTGAGGGATTCTCTGTACACATTTTCATCCAAATGAACTGCCGAAAGGAAGGGAACAACAAAGCATCCTTTGGGGATAACATAGTCTACCAACAAAAACATTCATGACAACACGGTTAAAATACACCAATCGAACTACGTGCGTTACGTACATAGCTTTATGAATTCTTAAAGAAAAATATATACCTTGGTACACAACGTCTTCTTTTGCCTCCCTCATTAACCAAATTGCAATTCCTCCGAGTCGAAGTGTTTCATCAATGACCTGTACATATATTAGTGATTACTGAGGAATGCTAGCTGGTACACAAACATCATACATCATACTATCATGATTAGTATAGTGGAAGACACTACAAGAAAAGGGGCAACTTCCGTTGTGCAAATGTGGTTGATACTTGAACAGTAGACCAAACCCAACCCTGGGCTAAAAGCCAAATTTTAACATTTATTCCCGCGCCCCCCCCCACCCCCCCCCCCCCCCCCCCGGAAAAAAAAACCCAACCCAACCTAAATGTTTGGGCTAAAAGCCAAAAGCCAAATTCTTCTGCCCAAAAATTAGATCAGGATTCGATGTGGGCCCCACCGAATTGACTAAAAGCGGGCGGTTGTGCACCAAACCCCCCCCCCCACCCACTCGCCAAACGCGCGCGACCCGGGAGCATTCAGACCGACTAGGCCCCACCCACGTGGGCATGTCGGCCATGTTCCTCAGGCAAGCCAACGGCTCTTTTGATCCAACGGATGGAATCAACAGGTCATTGGTTGATCCAACGGCCTAGATTCAAACTTCTTCTTTTTTTCTTTTATATTTATATATTTGTTGAATCTAATGGCTGAGATCAAATATAATCAAATCTAACGGTGAAAAGGAAAGATCTAACGACCAAAATTTAAATCCAACGGCTAAAATAATTAAAAAAATTTATTTAACTCAAAATTCACCCCAAAACTCTATAAATACCTATGTATTTGTTCAAACATTCACACAAAACTCACTTTTCTCCTACAATTCTTCCATTTTTTCTTTCTACCATTTCTTCCAATTTCCAAATTTTTCAAGATGGCAAGAGAGCATATTAGAGGTCGTAATTGGACCTGTGAGGAAGATGTTGCTTTATACTTGGCATGGGTTTCTATTAGCGAAGATGGTGCAGTTGGTAAGAATCAAAATAAAAAGGTTTTGTGGGATAAAATCATTGAAAAGTTCCATGAAAACTGCGAAGCGGGGGGAGGGAAGGTGGTGGTGTTTACGATCGGTGGAAGGTTATCAACAAAGCATGCACTTTATGGAAGGGAAGCTTGGAGAGAGCCGTGGTTGACATGGCTAGTGGAAGGATCACCGCATAAATTGTGAGTTTTTTTGTTGATATTTTATTTGTCATGTACATAATATTATTTTGCAACTAATTGCTTTTATGTATTTTTTGCATAGGGTGACAAAGCAATGGCAATTTACAAGACAAGAGTAACACCAAAAATTCAACCTTTTAAGTTGCATCATGCTTGGGACGTCCTCAAGGATTGTCCGAGGTGGGCAACCAATGCGGACCAACAATGGGGAAGATTATTTCAATGTGAAGCCGCACTGACAAATGATGGAGATGAAGGTGTCAATGAAGGTGTCGATGAAATGACCCCAACTTCTTCTATTACAAGGTCCCCAAGAAGAGATAAGCAAAAGGAAGCAAAGAGAAAAGGGAAGTCCCAAGAGCCAATGAGTGCACACATTGCTACCGAATTTGCAAGATTGACCGAAAGCCATAGCTCTCGGCAAGAAAAAGCAGTCCAAATGCGTTTGCAAATGAAGGGATAAGGGGAGAGGGAGCAAGAGAGGTTCGAAATTAATTTCATGATGGAGGACCTCAACAAATACACTCCAAAGAGGAAGAAGTTCTTACGTGGTAAGCAAAAGGAAATTTTGCGAAAGTATGCCACAAAGACGTTGATATCGTTGTTTGATCCAAGAGCGCCGAAGAATGCATGCCAAATCCAAGTGTCGTAAAACACCACAGCCTCGAGCATGATGGTTGGCTTGTTATGACGGCCTTTGAATTGGCCAGCCTAAGCAGTAGGACAATTCTTCCACTCCCAATGCATACAATCGAGACTTCCTATCATGCCAAGGAAGCTTTTTTTTGTCTGCCTTGCGTAAAAGCCTCTTCAAATCTTCACGATTTGGCTTGCGGAGGTATGTGGCTCCATATATGGCTTCAATTGCCTTACAGAAGCGCTTCAGGTTCTCAATAGCAGTAGTCTCGGCATGTCGGCAATACTCGTCAATTGAGTCTGCAGAGCACCCATTAGCTAGCATCTGAAATGCAGATGTGAGCTTCTGATAAAGTGATAGACTTTATCGGCCTACATCATCTATCTTCCTTGCAAAGTAGTGGTCATGATTGACAATTGTGTTCAATATGCTTTCAAAAAGCTCTATCCTCATTCAAAACCGCCTCCGAAAATCATGAGCATGATATCTCGGACGCTCGATGAAATAATCTTTTATCATTCGGTCATGACACTTTTCTCTATCACGCTGCACAAATGAACGCCCCTGCACAAATGAACGCCCGGTGACAGAACCATGATAGCTATTCGGCATGGTGCTCATATTCCATAAGCAAGTTTGCAAATTCGGCTTCTGCGTTGATCATTTCTGCATCCGCATTGTCAAGGCTTGCTTGGTATTGTGCCATTTGCATTTCCAAGCTACTTCTTCTTCTATCACCCATTGATGAGATATTTAGGATTTTTAGGAAACAAAAACACTTTGAAAGTTGAAAGATTGGTGAATATGTTGTGTGATGGTTTGATATTCAACCTGTGTTTATATAGAGGATGATTGAATGTTTCAATTTCATGTGTGTAGGTTTGTGTTTCATGCATTTCATGTGTTTTGTATGTATTTTGGTATGTGTTTCGTGTGTGTCATGTGTTTCACATGTGTATGTGCTTCACATGTGTTTTGTATGTCCTTCACATGTGTTTTGTATGTGCTTCACATGTGTTATGTGTGTCTTGTGTGTTTCATGTATTTTGTGTTTATACATCTCTATCATGATTTTCATATTCTTCCATAGTGTTTCATGAGTTTCATGTATCGATTTAATGATTTTTCAATATTTATCGCAATTCAAATATTTTTAGATTAAAATGTTCATAAAATTAATTTACGATAGTCTACATAATTTTTTTTTAAAGTTAATTTAAGAAAAAAAAAATTAATCTAAGTTCATTCTTTAATAATCTGGGGCTCATACTTTTAAACGTTTTATCACGCTTTTTGTATTAACTACTTAATTACACGCTTCATTAAGTGACTATTACCTCTGTTTCTGTAGTGAAAAAACAATTACATATGATAAGTTAATAGAAAAGTTCATTTTTGTCTCAGATTCTTGGCCCCAACCCCCAAGTTCATTTTCTGATTGGTACGTCCGTTTAAATTGGAGTTTCTTTTCTTTAAAATTTAGGGAAGATAAAAACTTGATATGAGATCACGGCATGCGTCATAATTAGGGTATTTGGTGATAAAATTGAAAGAGAAATGATACATACACATTGAGTAAAAGACATTGCTTTGTAATCCTGCCATGTAAGAGTTTCTTCTCCAACAGGTTTGCTTCGGAAACTGTCTTGTTCATCCTGTCATGAATCAATTTTAAATGAATAACTTGCTTCTACATCCAAGGGATCTTAATTATAAAGAGAGAAAGGATAGAGTTGACCATGTACATTTTAAATTGATAATATTTGATATGCCATGAGTATATTTATGATCTGTGATCAATGCCTGATCTTGCTTACACGTTTCTATCTATGTGAAAGTCTATTTTTCCAAACATGCCCACTCACGAATGACCCACACGGGAAATCAATTTTCACATAACAAATTAATCAGTTCATTATGTCAGAGCTAAAACTACTTTTTAAGAGCCCGGGCATCATCATTCCTTAGACCCAACACAACTTTTTTTAAGGCTCAATTATTCAATAACCCTACCCTATCCTAGAGTTAGCGCAAATTTTCGAAACCCAACTTTAGAAAGCAAGTTTAAGACCAGTAAGCCAGGACGTGCCACAAGAACATGTTTTGATACTATGATAAACTTTTTAGCCTTGGCATGGTCCACCATCAACATAACCAATATTGGTCCCTAACTTACCCACATATTGCTTGATGTGCAGTTTCACTATAAAATGTCTCGATGATACTAGAAGTGAACCTCGAACATATAAGTTGTGTATTATTTTGCTATAATTTCTAATGTGAGACTCTATTTTCTAATATGTAAATACGTACACACGTAATGAGTTAATTTACTCTCCATAAACTATATTGCCAATTAATTTTAAGACAGAACTTCAATTACTTTGTAATATTAAGAAGAAAAAGATTACAATATGTTACCAATTTTACCATTAATTAGCAGCAAAGCGTAACACAATAAGACGAGGAACCAAGCTAGCAATATGGAAAAGTTAGGTTCGTACCACTAATTGTTTCATTGCTCTGGGACACTGAGTAAGGAAATAGACTGCAAATAGCATTGTTTTAGCAGTTGTTTCATTCCCAGCAAAGAGAAGGTTGATAATGAAGTCTGCTACAGCTTCATCCCGTAAGCTTTCTTCCTCCAACAGTCTTCCAAGGACGCCATTGCCAACTTCACCTTGTTCTCTGTGATTTTGCGTTATCCTATTTATCTTGGTTATGATTTTTTCCCTTGCCTGCCAAAACATTACTCACAGTTGATTACTACAAAAGTGAAAATTATTCAAACTTGGGATCTCTTTCAACAGTGGCAAGAGAAAGTACAGTTAGACAAAGAGTTGGCTGTTTATATAATATTGTTACAAGAAGCTACTTGCATCCACCCGTTGCAAATAACATATTTCAAGATCATTCCTAAAAAAATTCATTTGTATCACATAGATCGTTTAGTCACTCAAATATATATACTAAATAAATGAACAGTTCATCATAAATTCGGACACGTACACCCATTTCAATGACTAAACAATCTCCGATTCGAAATGATATTTTTGTAGGGATGATCTTTAAATGAAGATTAAAAAATTAAACGGTTCCTATTATGAATTTGTACGGTGAAGATACATTATTCACAAAGAGTAGATATGTGCATACCCCTTGGGGTTAACCAATTTGTTCCCCCCCCCCACCCCCCAAACTTGTAATAACGTACTTCCAATGTAGAACTATCATAATCAATCGGAATCGTTCATTTTTTTATCATCATCTAAGCATCATTTATGTAAAAAATCATTCTTTATGGTGATCATTTTGTCGTCTATATGTGTCGAACAAATTGACAATTTTGATAAAAAAAAGTTCCTCATGATGAACCGTCTATCGTACAATGCATATGTATGGTTAAACGATCTCTAAATTGATCGATTTTTTACCGTAATGATCTTTAGAAGATGATTACGAGCATAATTTTTGTACGGTAAAAGTATGTTAAGCATGGACGTGAAGATTTCACCCATGGGGTGGATACAAGAAAATTAAGGTTAATTAGTAATCTTTTAATTAGTGTGACAATTGATGATCGTAATGAAATAATAATGCGATACTTTGGATGCGGTCCCTAGTCTCTAACACTCTTTGACTAAAATCTTAATAGTATTCAAAGTTTGATCAAAGTTCCTTGACTTTGTACACCTCATCATATTACTATTAATATTTATAGTTTTATAGTTTTGACATTAATTGTTTGATATTTTATGAGATTTATAATCCTATAAATTTAAAATCCCTCACTATAATACTATTAGAAACGGCTACAATAAAAAAATTCAAACATTTTAATTGAATAAATGGATAAAAACTATGTAACAATAAGAAATAATAAATGGCAAACAAATGTATCCATAGTGTTAAAAAAATTGGTACATTTCACATATAACAAAGTGGTACATTAATAAAGAAGAATTGGTACATTATAAATAAATTAAGGTACAAATAAAAGATTAAAAAATTATTAGTACAAATGAAATTTTAAAAAATATGGGTGCAAAAAGAAATTAATACATGGGTACAAATTAAAACTAAAAATAAAATACTACAAATTTAAAAAAAGGTTGCAAATTAAAAGTGGGTACAAACTAAAAATATAAATATATGATACAAAGTTTAGCCATAAAACATAAATATACCATATGTAATTTTTCTATCATTGATTAATTACACAATGTCACGTGACAGTAAACACATGGGCACAAATACAAATAAAACTTTAAAAAATATGGGCACAAAAAGAAATTAATATATGGGTACAAATTAAAACTGAAAAGAAAATTGGTACAAATTAAAAAAGGTTTGCAAATTAAAAATGGGTACAAACTAAAAATAAAAATATATGATAAAAAATTTAGCCATAAATATAAATATATTAATTGTAACATTTTTAACACTAAATGAATAATTTTAGGTAAAAATATTTTATTATTGAAATAATTAATGATGTTATTAATACCCAAGGACCTTGATCAAAAATTGAAAAAAAATAAGGTTTTAATCAATGGAGTAGAAAAAGGAGGGATGAGAACCTAATTTCTCCAATAATAATGAAGCAAATTATATGTTTTTTGATAAGATACAATTTCCGCCTTTGGACGATGAAATATCTTAAAGTTTAAATATATGTTAAAATTTGTGAAATAGTGATGCTATAGAGACTATTTGCTTGAATCATATTTTATAGACAAAATTATGTGACATATAATAATTGAATTCATAGTTTAAATCATTAAAGAGTATCTAATTATCAATTGCCACATCATATAGTTTACAAAATGTGGTCTAAAAACATTGTCCCTTTAGCATTTTTCTTTGTGAAATGTGTACCTTCATGGCAGTGTGGTATGCAAAACCAGGCAAGTTGATTGGAAAAGAGAGACAACCATCAACGAAGTCGGAGAACAGTTGAGCCATCTCATTAATCTCTGAATCGCTCGACACTCCCAAAAGTTGATTAACCATTAGATTTATAGCCACCTGCCAAAAGAACAAAACAATAATAAAATTGGTGAATGAATTAATTAAAGTTATTGAAGAGAAAGTTAACAAAAATAAAAGAAAGAAAAAGAGAGGAGACAGAATGTAACGAACTTACCTTTCTGCAAACATCCTGGAGAAGTATCGATTGATTGGTTTGAAAATTGCTCAAAGTTTGAGTCATAATCATTTGAATGTCGTCCAAGAAATTAGACTTTGATTTAAGTTTGTGGTCTAGGCGCATCATGTTGGAGGCGATTCCGTGGAGCTTTCGTTGTGGCTCTCCGTGCACCGTGATGACACCATTTTTGCCAACCAAATCTTTAAAAGATTTTGGATAACTAGACTGGAACAGTTTCCCTTCATTCTGCATTACAAAGCGGTTGAAGGTTGGATCTGCTGATATCACAGACCATCTTCCAAACAGACTGCATGAGAATATCTTCCCGAACTTCTGGACTTGTTGTTCAACAAACTGAGGGGGGTGGGAACTCGCGACCGCATTGTACCAATTGAAGCTGTCGCCAACGATTGGCCAACCTCTTCTTCCTGGTGGCAATTGGCCAACCTTGAGCTTTCTTTTTCTGATCCTTACCACCAACAACTTTGCAACAAAAGAAAGGAACAATACTGTGGAGATCAAATGCAGGCAGGTCGCAGCTGGGAAAGGGTTTCCCATTTCCTAGTTTTCGGAACCTGCCAGAAAAATGTATCAGTTGACGTTAACTTAATTGAGTGTATATATATACACACACACACACACACGACAACCACTAATACAACACGATCGATTATAATTAAAAAAATAACACAGCATGTACTTTTATAAATATACATATAATTCCATAATTAATTACCTAAGCAGGAATCATTGACCAAACTAATCAACACGGTAAAGCCACGTCGAGTTACACAGGTAATAAGTTATTCTTCGTTTTACGCACTGATATATGTGTACAAGTTTGAATTAATGTAATATCGTATAGAGCAGGCCATCAATTATCTGAATTCTCAAGGAAGAATCACTAACCCGTATTTTGTTTATTTCTAGCTGCACGTGTATTGTTGATAGACTCCATTTGTGTATGCCTTTATTTTAATGAAATATCTAATCCTTTCTTCCTTTTTTATCTGAATCTAATTGATTGATATGATAAGTGTGAAACTCGTAACTGAAATGCACATAAGTCATATTTTCACTACATTAACAAAAAGGAAATAAATTAATTAAGGTGATCAAACAAACAACCAACCAAACGTATAAATTATATAACATAAAATCCTCAAAGTGCAAAAAATTAAAAGGTGAACTTATAAAAAATAAAAAATAAAAAACCTTGAAAAATGTAAATTGTAGTTAGTCCTCGAGTTAAATACGTAGACATCTTCATACTTCGGAATGGGCTATGTGTGTATTTCAAGTTACAAACTAACTTTAGCTTGTTCTACTGCAAAAGCAGGCATGAAACCAGGCGACTCGTCTTCAAGGTGAAGAGATTCTCACGACGACTATATATGAGAAATCTTAAAGCAAGTTTGATTTTGCTTTGTATATGTTTATATTTTATCCGAAAACACAATAAATAATGAGGAAAACTAATGAAAATGGCTTGAAAACTTTGAGTTTTAACGATAAGGACAAAATAAATGGTAAGGTGAATAGTACCAGGATTGACTTTTTAGTGTAAAAATATGATTTTTCATTAAAATAAACAGTACCGGAAAGCTTTTCGTTAAATTTCCCTAAATAATACATATATAATATTGTTGCCACCTTTAAGTATTCAACACATTTGAGGGGATCCAAGCACATCTGATATGCCCCAAGTTGTAAAGCTTGAGAATGAGATTGTTTGGCCGCTATAGCCTATCGACTATTCGACAATAGGTTATTTATGCAAAATATCTGCTTTGAGCAACGAACCGAAATGAATGCATGAATATTGTGGCTTTTGTGTAGGACAAATTTGTCAATTCATAAGATCAGATCGAAACCACCGTGGTGTGCATATACAATGGGGAGACATTAGGCCAGTTAAAATGTCTTAATTAACACAAAACCAAAGAAAATAGAAAGACAATGGAACCCTAGTTTTCAGGCATACTTTCCTCGAATTAAGGTCCTAAATTAGTGCCGTGATATATTAAAAGGAATGGTCCTTACATCACAATAATTGGAGAAATTTTTTATTGTGATCAGAATACAAGTGATATACCATGTGTTTTTATATAAGTGGTGAGACATTTTATTTTTAAAGTTATTAATTTTTTAACACACATATTCCACAATTTGTATAGTGACACATGGTGTACCACTCCGTGTTCCGGTCACACTGAAAAATCTCTCCAATTATAGGCCAAGAATTTGCTGTTTTGTGTCTCCCATTGTGTCTTCTTGCTAATATCTTGACACATGTCTTGGAACTTAACTAAGAGATAACTCTATTAACTTTTGGGAAATTTTATTTGAACTCATTTAACATCTTTCTACACTCAACTTACACTCTTCACACATATTGTTTTTTATTAAAGAATTAATATCTCTTTAAACCCAAATTTATTACCTAAACTATCCTCTCAAACCCAATTCAAAATGTAAAATTATCTTTACACCCATTCACTTTATAATTGCATATGCCGTATAGGACTATCATTTCCATGGTTGCTTTTTTTCTTTCTGCTACCACAACCCATCCATGGACTTGGGATCCAAGAGATCATTCCATAGACTTGAATTTGCCAAGATTATGTTAAGCAAGCTCCAGTTCAGTCCTTTTTAAATCGAGCATTTTCATGTACTTTTTAAGATGCTTTGAAGTGACATAGGGTTGAGTGTTTTGCTGCTATGTTAATAAACAAATAAACAAATTGGAGCTATTTTGAATAAAAAAAAGGTGTGAGACATGCCACCCGCTAGTTCGTGGTTAAGATTGAGCAATCTTTATTTGCACCAAGAATCAAGTTTTATGTCTTTGCAGTACTAATCAAAAGTCCTTGCATTGGTGTTTGGAGGCGCATACAGACTGCAGAGAAAATTAAATACAATATAATATAAAAATTATGAAATTTAATCCAAAGAAGAAGCAAACAAACAAAATATCCATAAATCGAGTCATACCTTAATTGGAGGATTAAAATGAACATAAGATAAACAAAGGGTGATGCTAGGGTTTAATTATAGTATGTGGGTCTATTGATAAATTTGATTTTTATTATTAATTTGATTTTTGTACTTAATAGTAATTATGCAATAGGGTAAAATAGAGAATTAACATTTAAAATTTAAGTTGGGGGTGTAGAAAGTGGTTAGATGGGTTTAAATAAAATTTTCCTTAACTTTTTATTCATTTAAAAAATAAAAAAATTGTAAATACAATGAAATACGCGTACGCAAGCTTATTTGCAAAACCCAACCGTCTGAATCTCTACCCTCATAATCTGGAATAAGAACACCATTGTTCTTGTATATTTTTTCTTCCTCCTTTTCAAAGCCCATTCTATCTTGACTTTTTTCTACCCGTATACAATGATTAAAAAATAACACTAATCTTCATCATGAATCATGATAAATTGTCAAACATTCTTTATACTGATTTTTTGGGGAAATTCTTATTGTCATTCCAAAATTCTCATTTTGCACTCTAAATTTTCAATATTTAGAAAGAAAAATACATATGTGGGGAGTGCTAAATGAGATTTTGAAGTGCCAATAACAGTTTCTTTTTTTTTTTTTGACAAAAACAAAACATGAAGAGGAATATGATATGAGACACGAGGAGAGGGAGTGGACAAGAGAGAAAGTGGGCATGGAGGGTTCAAGATTCATATACCGGGACTGATGCTTGCCCCCAAATTGTAGAATTACTGGATGAAGATTGACGATGATAGGGTTTGAAGATGATAGTCGGGAACGAGAAGAAGATGGACGCCAGATTTACCTTGGTTTAAGGTTTAGGGCATACGACATGTATCGAAATATTAGCAAAGAGATACAAAAAATGGAACATCAGATTTTTGGCTACAATTATATGCCACCAAAATCTAGAGCATAGTTTTTTCTTAGTTTTCTTTCCTTGTAAATAGAAAGTCTTAAGTTTTGTTTTTCAATTTGTTCAAAAAAAAAATTGTTTTTCAAAATATTTGATATATATACACTAATTAAGTTCGACTCTATGAATAACGAGTTTGATATCGAATTATCATGACCCAATTGGCTTAGGCCCCTCACATCTTGGTGTAAAATAGATTTTTAAAATAAACCGTTAGCTAAGGCATCGGTCACACAATTGCCCTCGCAAAATATGTGTTGACGACATGATTAATATTTTTGTCACACAAAAAATTTTCTAGTGCATCTAATCAAGTTAAAGATTCTTAAATAGAAACTTCTTTTACACGTTAGTCATCTATCAAAAACACATAAGATGGACCAACGTGGGTGACAATATGATTACTATGGTAATCCACTACTTAATTCTCCTACTTATATTATTCCTTGGTATTTTTGTGTTGATTGGAGCACTTACCCTCACAAAATATGTGTTGACGACATGATTAATATTTTTGTCACACGAAAAATTTTCTCGTACATCTAATCACGTTAAAGATTCTTAAATAGAAACTTATTTGACACGTCACACGTTAGTAATCCGTCAAAAACACATAAGATGGACCAACGTGGGTGACAAAAAGTTCCAACTTGTTAATTTTCGATATTTAATACTACTTTAAGTTGATTGTTTTGTTACTTTATTTTTGCACTGAAATAAGGAGTTTGACAAATTTTCTCATAGGGAATAAACTCCACATTGTAATGAGTTATAATTTTTTTAGGTCTCGTCTTAATAAACAAAAAATGTAGGAGGTCTTCGGTTTGATGCTCCGAACTGGCAAGTCTACTTGATAGTGGCCACGGGCAGGGTTGAATTTCTTATAGTCTCTCGAGCCCGAAGGGGTCAATAATCGTGGCTTGCCACCAGCTGTCCCTTTTTTTTTATGAAAAAAGACTGACAGCTTTATGGCACAAGTGTCCAGAAACATGCTACTCATACGTCAATCAGGCCACATGGCGACTCACAGTTAGTGGCGGAGGCCTATGATGGGATGTAAAGGTGATCAGAACGGTGCTTGAAGACACGGGGTTAGATAAACAAGGCCGAGCGAGACGCTTGGCACGCATCACTCTGTAAAGGTATGCAATTTCAACTGAACACATGTCACTTCACAGACGAATGTCCGGCCGATAGGTAAAAAGGTGTCAGCACAAAAATCTATGTAGATGGTGCATTAACTACCAGGGAAGTGAAAAGAGGTGAGCCCAAGGATAGAGAGTTCATGTATTTAGCCGAGCGCTATTTTTAGTCTTGAAATCAACATAATATGAGCAACACAATGGATGTAGCCCAGTTTTGAGGGGTGCCACTTAAATCTTTAAGTCCATTTCATTTTAGTATGTATCATCTTATGCCCACAAAGTGTTTAGTATTTTAATTTGTTAACCTGCAAATTTTGAGCGTTAAAAGTTGCATACAATTTGGTTGCATTTTTTACCCAGTTGTCATAGGAACTTATAATTATTGTGCTTAATCGAGAGGGAAGACCAACAGAATAGCGAGAGATAAGGTTCTTTCGGGTGAACCGAGGCGGCCTTCCACAAAAGAAGACGACAAGAGAAAGCCAGGCTCGCCAGCCTGGAGGAGGAGATGAACAACATACTTGCTGGTGTTGGATAGATGAATGAGGTAAGAAACCTCATCCACGCCCAAAGTACTCTGCTCCAGGAGAAGCATGACAACCTCTGGGAACAGATCAACCAGATTAATGAGAAGATCGACAACACGTCCTGAGGTAGGAACTAATCCTCCTCATCTTCCTCCCTCTGGCAATGTCGAAAACAAAGGTGATGATGCTTGCGAGGTCATCAAAAATAGGCTCCAAGCAGATGAGAGTGCTAGGGGAAAAGGGACAAGTCGCCGAACAGGCGACAAAGAGCTTGACCAAAACTTCACCCGACCGCCCTGACTTAAGAAGCATCCTGAATGAAGTCATGGTGAGGAGATGAAAAGTCTATGTTTAATTAAGTTCTATGTATTTTGTTAACTTAATCTTAATATGTTGTTAGTTAACGTATGGGATCGACTGGGAGACAAAGAGCAAGCATCTAAGCCCAAGAACCTCGACTATTCCAAGGAAGAAGTTCATCTGCCATTCTCCAAGGAACTGCTCGATGAGCTAAAGAGTGAGGCTACCCGGGCACTCAAAATGCAAAGCTGTGACAGACTTACTGATCCGTATGACTACCTAAAAAGGGTCATTTATGTAGGGTATTCCCAACCACCCTCAAATGAGCAGCTCGGGATTGGTTCAAATAGATTGCTCAATGATCCATTACGTCATTCTCGGGGCTGAGACAAGTTTTTCTTAACACATATATGATTATCTCCAAGAGACAGTACACGCCAATTGGCGATGCCAAATGCAAAAGATGCGACGAGGCAATGGCCCACAATGCCGTCATGGAAAAATTTACCAAATGAGACTTCTACTTCCATTTGACCAATCCTCTAGAAACCTTTATAGGCCTACCCCACGAAGTGACTATCTACTCCCGAGCCGAGCAACTGAACAAAACAAGGATGCAAATCACCGCCCCAGCAAAAGTACGAACTGTCTGAGCGCATCGACTAAAGTGAAATAGAAAGTTGTGTACGATAGTCCACCGAAGAAGAATAAGTATGATAACTATTAGCCCGGGGAATTGGATCCCCTCCTGAGCATTAGGTGGAGATCCTCCTCATCAACAAGTGTGGGCCGTTGGATGAAAATCCAACGATTATAAACAGGGGGGTCCCTTTAAAGTTATAATAATTATAGCCGTTGGACTTTCATCCAACGGCCCACACTTGTTGATGAGGAGGATCCCCACCTAATGCTCAAGAGAGGATCCAATTCCTTAGCCCAACACGGAAAGCTGCCTCGAGCAATATGACATGTACACATTTTACAGCCCCATAAATGTCTTAGGGGGAGATGTTCCCTCTTGTAGAACGACAACTCCCCACCACTCAGAGAGTACAGCCCAATTTCCGACGATGAAGGTATAATACCAAGTATTGTCGATATCACTGAGATCATGGTCACCTTCTGAAGACTGCATAAATCTCAAGGACAATATAGAAGCGCTCATTCGGCAATGGCGACTCCCAAAGTATGTAGCCGACAGGTCTGCGGCCCAGCCAAGTGCTTATCAGGCATTAGGCGCCCCTATAAATTGCAAATCAAACGGTATGAAGGCGATTTACACTGCATTTGAGGGATCTACTCTGTCGGGGGATTCTCAGAGGCCTTTAGGGATAAAAATAATTATAAAACAAGGAGGATTATAAAAGTACTTTTACCTTTTTAAACTAATTTATATTAATACTAATTAGAAAATAAAAGAATGTCATTTTCATGGACCCTTTCCCACCCACAGTCTGACGAACGACAGTCAACATCCCTAAGGCTATGTTTGAAAGAGGGTTTTCCAAGTTCCAAAGGATTAATGTAAAGTTATTAAGGAATTGATCACCAAATGCAACAAAGAAGGGATTAGAAAAACTCCTCATGAGCATTGCATAGGCATATAAGAGGGATTTGGTAATCCTTGAGAGAGATCATTTACAAATCCTTCACACATACCTTTGTAATACTCATAGAAGGCTTTTCTAATCCCCTCTATATAACATTTTACTTCATAACTTCATCACTTGACATCACTTCCTTGGGACTTAAAAACTCTCATCGAACATGGCCAAAGTTTCATAATTAAAATATTTATAAGTTTCATAATCTTATTATTTGAAATTTAAAATGGCAAGGACATATATTTAATTATTTATAATTCTATGGGGTTCACAATTTTTTATTATTCTAGTCCAGTGTCTTATTTTATTGGTTGTTCAATGTGACATTTAAGAATTAGTGTTGGAAATACTGATTTGCTCTTGTGAGCTTTAATGAAAAATACTCCTACATACTTTGTTTAACCGAAAGCATTCTAAAAACTTTTCATAATGAAAAGAACAAAAGAAAAATGGACTGAGCATAAAAAACTCATGGGCTAGAAGCAAAGACCAACCCAAAACATCCAAATTTTATCTTCCAACCTCTGCCCCTAATGGACGACAGGCCAAATTCGCTAAACAAACTTCGATTAATTGCCACTATGATGTTGGAAACAAATTCTCACACCGCCGTAAGTGGTGGTTGTGTACAAACTCGAGCAACCTACAAAACAGTAAATAACCGTTAGCAAGCCTGAGACCGCACCCGGGGGGGAGGTATGGAAGCCAAAGGCCAAATTAGCGAATAATTTTATACTCTAGTAGTGGGCAAGAGATCAATTACAAAATTGCCACTACAATGTTGGAACCAAATTCGCACACTATCGTAAGTGGTGGTTGTGCACAAACTCAAGCAACCTGCAGAACAGTAAACAACCGTGAGCAAGCCTAAGATCGCACCAAGGGGGAAGGAGGAGTTGTGCCGGCCAAAGGCTCCCCTACAGTCAAGTTAGGGAATAAATTTATACTCTAGTAGTGGGCAAGAGAATTGAAGTGTTTAAATTGCATTACCATAAATGAACCCTCGATGAGTGTATTTATTTCATAGGGAGAAAGATCTTTTTAGGATAGGATCCTTGTTTTAATCCAAAAAAATTCTAGATGATATCTAGAAGTAGATATTGTACCCTCTTAGGTGTTGTGATTACTTACGGTACACGCCAATTCCTAGATTATGGGAACTCCAAGACTTATAAGGATCTGATTGGGTCCGTATCAGGATCAGATAGCGTGTCTTGCAGAATAAGTATGGTCATCCGGTGAAATCGCTTGGACTCCTCCTATTGCCCCATAACAGAGTGATGGTAGCACCGTTACTCCGTATGATCCAGCTCCCTCGGAGCTGTGAGTCCATGATCGGACTTATGAGGTAATTGTATTCGAATCAGCTTTACTCCAGCCCTAGAAAATCATGGTCCCACATACGACTATTTCTAGAATTTAACATTGTCGCTGCCACTATTTCTAAAACTAAATAATGTCACTACTTCTAGTACTAAACATTATCACTGCCACTACTTCTAGAATTGAACACTGTCACTATTTCTAAAACTGAACACTACCACTATTTCTAAAATTGAACACTACCACTATTTCTAAAATTGAACACTACCACTTTCAATATTTCTATACCAGAAAACTGTTTATTCCTAGAACTAAATACTGCCACTATTTTTTGAAATGAACGCTGCTACTGCCACTATTTCTATAACTGAAAACTGTCACTATTTCAAGAACCAAATTTGAAAGTATCAATTTTGATAAGCACTTATATGGAAAAGAAGCCCATGAGGAGGGGATTAAACTCTTAAGTCGAGGACTAATTCTATCATGTTTAGTAGGAAATTGGTAAAATCGCAGGAAAAACGTCACCTTTGGAGAGCTTGATCTCCCTAGTACTTGAGTTTCCACGTGTGAGCCTTGTATTAGAAGAAAGATGGTGTCAATACAAACTCATAGCCTGTGACCTTGCATGATTTCGTTACCGTATCAAAGACTTATGAAGATTGGAAAGAAGGAAATGAAATGCAGGAACACAAGCAGCAGTTGCTGTGTTTTTAGAGTGAAACGGACCAAATAAATGGGCAAAGGCTTGCCGTCAGGGGCAAATCAGGAAACTCATTGCATGGATTAGTATTATTGGGACGTTTTGATGTTACGCTGTCCTAACCATTAAATAAAATTATTAAGATGCTTTTAGTTAAGAGTCTAAATTTTGAAGCATTTTTATTAGTTTTTCCTTAATAGTATTCATCAATCAATGATTTCAAGATCTTGTTTAGAAAACCTGGTAGAACAAAGCTTAAGCTAAAGAGAAATTGAGCACAATGCTTATGGAACATTGATAAAATAATATTTTATATTAAAGGGTGGGAGAAAAAATTGTTGCCGAAGACGGAAAACCACTGGACTACAATTTAACTTGCGAATTTACGTTACAGTAACCTGGCAGGGTAAATTGTGCACAGCCCCAAAGTATTTGTGTGAAGCGAAAATGGCCTTAAAATAAAGCGAGAGGCAAAATCTACTAGTCCGGAATAAGAGCCACTGAACCAGCCATCAACACAGGAGAAGACAGTATAAGGCGTTCAAGTTGGTCAACATGTCTGTGTTTCTTGTGAATTCTCCTTCGTGTGCACTCGTGAGTGAATAATCCGACGGCCCAAATTTTCTTTTTCCTATTCTTCTTCATCTGCTAATCAATTTTGATGAGTAATTGACAATTGGGTAACAGTGGAAATCAAAGAAGCTTGGCCGTGGGTTTATTAAACCATCGACATCACAGAAGGAGCTGGTTCCCATCAGAAGCAGCAGCAGCAGCAGCAGAAAAGTGCGTTTGGGGAACTGCAGTGGGATTAAGGCGTTCTTCTTCAATCCCAGCGCAGAACCCATTCTCAGAGAAGCGCTTAAGGTACTTGTTACAGCTACTACTACCTCTGTCTACACCCAACGCCCATTTTTCAATAATTCATAGATTACCCATGCATAATTTGGTTTAATGATGTTTGAATCTGTGTTGTTGATTTTACGGATACTTTGGATGTTGGTCTACGCGTTTGTCATGGTGTTTTTTTATTTTATTTGCTGATTTATTGTATGATTTTGTGAGGATGTTTTAGGGTTTCTGAGAGGTTAGATTGTTGCCAACCGATTCTTGCATTTTTATAATACAGTGTCTACTCTCTCTTATGCAATGGACATCGGATGAAAAATCTCTACTATAAGCCTTTTGGGCCTCAAAATTTCGTTCTTATTATTTGCTTTGCTCTTTCTTGTTTTTTTCCTTTAAATTGTTGTCCAATAAAAATATTAAAAAAAAAACTTTGATACCACCTTTGTTATGTTGTTGTTCACTGGACGTCCATTCTGTCTTGTTCTTGTTGCCTTGCATCGTAGCCCATAATACTGGGACTCATCTGCCCCATCATAGAACATCTGACTAACGCTCTCCCAAATATCATGTGCCGTTAGTAACTTAATGAATAGCCCTAACAGATGTGGTTCCATAGTTTTTAGCAGCCATCCTCAGACGATTGCATCCTCAGTGTGCCACTTTAAAAACCCGGGTTCTGTCTCATCCACAGCCGGAGTCTTCCCATTGAGATAACCCATCTTATTTAATCCTTCCGCATGAACTTCCATCATCTTCGACCAAATATTAAAGTTCGAATCGTTGAGTTTGAATTTAAGGTTGGAGAAAAAATACCAGGCCATAAAACCCGGCTCTGATGCCAAGATAAAGATCATAAATTCTGCTTATTGTATTATATCTCCAATTTGGACGTAATATATATACATCCACACCTTGTAGTACAAGGAATAATAAAAGAGAGTTTAACCTAAACGAGGAAGGATCCCCTTAATCTAGGAAACCAAATTATATTCCAATACTAACTGATTTATGACTCACGTCAACAGTTGTACAGCTAAATTGCTCTTCTATATTCCTAGCTTCATCCTTGTGAAATTGTGCAACACTTCGTGTCTCTTTTTGAAAGACGATTTCCTCTTTCATTGCACGAGGTCAAGTAACCACACATGAAATCACTGCATTATATTTTGCTTGGTCCGTATTTGGATTGTATCAGTATCTTCTAAAAGCAAGTATCCATGCTACTTCAGTGTTTACTTTGGTAAAACTAAAAGTAACTCTTTGATCAATTTCTTATGAGTCACTAATTGACCGTATCTCTCATTTGTTCAGCCTTCTAGGCTTCTACTGTGTTTTCTATAAATATGTGCGAGTAGATAGAGGATTTCCCATGAGAATGCACATTGTTTTGTATGTAAATGGTAATATTAGTACCATGATTTTCTCTGCTTATCTCATCATGTAGGAGCCAGTTGCCTTCATGGGAGGGATGTTTGCTGGTCTTTTACGGCTTGATTTGAATGAAGATCCACTCAAGGATTGGGTTTCAAGGACTGTGGAAGCCTCTGGAATCACCGAGGAAGATATTGTTGCTGATGGGTTAAAACCAGAAGGAGAAGCCCCGCAACAGATTGAGATTGAATAACATTTCATACTTCTGTATGTACACTAGGCTCCCCTAGTTGGTTAAGCATGTAATCGTGACTCATTGAAATGAGTTCTGCTGGCAACTTACCTCATATACTTCTTTGACCCAATGAAGCAGACGTGCCTGCGGATTCATTGTAAGTATTATTCTTGTGTGCTTATAGTGTGTCACTTAGAATAGGATGACTGCATACATAAAAAACTGTTTACTGAAGTTGTGAATAGTTTACTTCAAACAAGCAATTTACATGAGCATAACTTAATCTCTGCTGGACTCAGGTTTCAGATCTGATCCTAAAACTCGATTTATTAGTTCGATGGGTTACAGTAGTTGTGAGTTTTGAACTTCAAAAGACTGAATTGCATTCGGTTAACGTAAGGGATGCCATTGGGTTTTAGACCTTGAGACTAATAATCTGAAGATTTGAATGTCAACTTACTTTGCTGCCGTGTCAAGACCTTGTCATTGGTTTCTCAACCCCTTCTTAGTGGCATGGGAATATTTTAGTTTACCACCCTCAAGTGATGTTGATGTTCACCACCCTATCTATTAATGTTAGATGTGCTTAAATTTCAAGATTTGATAAGCACAAATCTCAAGATTTAAACTCATCCAACGATAATAATAAGGTGGTAAGCATTATCACCACTTGAGGGTGGTGAGCATAATGCACCCATACTAGCACTGCTCTAGGCGGCTTTGTGTGGCTATGTTTTTATCACTTGGTTCCACCAAGCAGGGTTTGAGGCGGTTTGGAGTGACTATGGCCTTGTTTGATGTCAGGTATAGGAATTGAATGGATAAATTAACAAGTTTACTGTACGTTATAATGAAAAAATGGAGGTCACTTTTCAAATGTTGTCTAAGTTGAACGTAGAATATGATATTTAGTACCACAGTCTAGTGGTACTCTTCGAATGTTAAAAAAAAATATGAAAAAATGAATGTAGAAGATGGGATTGGTCATAAAAGAATGGTTTTTTTTAGCAAAAATGGTCATTAAGATTTGCATAACTCCTCACTTTGGTCCTTGAGATTTAAAATTGGTCCCTGAGTTTGTTCATCATCAATCATTTTGGTCATTCCGTGAAAAATCTCTATTAAATAAGGATAAAATAACAAAAATACCCTCAATTTTTTGTCAAATCATTTTGGCCTATTGTTTACTAATTAACCTCTTAATGCATTCATGATATGTCTCATTCTAAACGAGATCAAATCCTTTATACTCATTTTATGTGTGGCCTTTCTGTAGCTTTTATCATTGATTGACTTGTTAAGTTTATAACAACAAAATTAATATGGGATAAGTTTTTTAACACATGTCAATCAATAATAAAAATCACAAAGAAACCACACACTAAATGAGTACAGAAGACTTAAAAAGTAAACATGCCCGGTAGTGGTTTGATTCAATATTTGATTTAGAGGGTTTGTACAGGGAAATTGGCCAAACTAATCAAAAAGCGAATTCTTGTTGCCAATTTGAAAGGTACTTAGAAAATTATTAAAATGGTCATTTTATCACTTGAAATGATAAATTTACCCACCCACGTATATAAGACACTTTATAGTAATTCGAATTACTCGGTAAATCCAAATCAAAACGAAGCCCGCCGCAGGTAGGAGAGATTTTTCAATGTGATTGAAACACGGGTGGTACACTACGTGTCACTATACAAATGGTGAGATATGTTTATTGCTCAGCAGAGGCAAATTCAAGAAGAAGTTGAGAGGCTCCTAACCGAACGATTGCACAATTTCCAACGTAACGAGGCTGTTGACAATGCGCTTCGACGAGACATGACCAACATAAGCATGTCACCATTCACGAATGAGATCGAGCGGATAAATCCACCTCGCAGGTTCACTATGCCTCACTTCAATCTGTACAAGGGAGATGAAGATCCGGATTGACATCTCAAGCACTACCGCAGTACCATGATCCTCTACAGGAACAATGATGCGCTTATGTGCAAAATTTTTGCCACAACTTTGCAAGGCGAGGCGCAAGACTGGTTTCACACTCTACCACCGCAGTCGATCCAGAGTTTCAACGAACTTTCCTTTGTTTTCACTAAGGAGTATTCGTCTAACCGCTCAATCAAAAGGACATCCGACCATCTCTTCAGCATCGTAAAAGACCTTTGTGAGACAATTCGCGACTATGTCAAGAGGTTCAAAGTGGAGAAGGCCAAGATTGTTGGCTGCAACGAGGACATAGCAACGGCAGCATTCAGAAATGGGCTTCCCACCGAACACCCTTTATTCGGAAAACTGATCATGGGAGAAGAACTGACCCTAGCAGCTTCGTATGCTTTGGCAGAAAAGCATGCACTATGGGACGAGGCCAAACAGTCTAACAAAAACGAGTCGGAAAAGAAGCACATGGAACGTTTCCCGACCAGAGAAGACTCAAAGCCTGAATCATTCATTAAGTTCATAGTTCCAATCAGCCAAATTCTCCACAAGCTCAAGAACGAACCTTGGTTCGAACTGCCGCCACGAATGAAAGGTGATTTTACCAGGCTGGATCATACAAAGTATTGCGCATTCCATCAAGGACCAGGCCACACTACCAACGGCTGCCTGAAGTGGAAGTAGTAACTTGAGAAGCTGACAAATGCGGGCCGATGCGACGAGTATCTTGACAGGTCAACGAAACGGCCTACACAAGCAGGGGAAGTCTTCATCACCCCCTTAACCATGTTTGGGATTTTCCAAATAAGTTTGAAGTCTCAAGCAGCTAGACGAACAAGGCCTCGCAAGCCGAAGATTATCCAGTTTGTTATGCAATTTCTACCTTCCAGCACAGTTGATTTATTTCTTTATTCTCAATGAAGATTCAAGAAGTTATTCATAAGCCTGGCTCAACTGCTGTCCACAACAACTGCTCAAACCTCATATGGGTCTGCTCTCCAGTGCGAGAGGATAAACTAATTGTTCTCCAGTGCGAAAGGGTAAACCAATTCCCTGACACCCATATGGTCTGCTCTCCAATGCGAGAGGATAAACTAATTGTTCTCCAGTGCGAGAGGGTAAACCAATTCCCCGACACCCATATGGGTTTGTTCTCCAGTGCAAGAGGATAAATTAATTGCTCTCCAGTGCGAGAGGGTAAACCAATTCCCCGACACCCATATGGGTCTGCTCTCCAGTGAAAGATGATAAAATAATTGCTCTCCAGTGCGAGAGGGTAAACTAATTGCTCTCCAGTACGAGAGGGTAAACTAATTGTTCTCCAGTGTGAGACGGTAAACTAATTTCCCGACACCCATCTGGGTAAGCTCTCCAGTGCGAGAAAGCCACATAGCTCAAAAGATCGAATGCTTGAAGATCAACTAAGAAGCAAATGGTCAGGAGGCAGCAGCCACTTTTGCACTCAATAGTTCACTCATCCGACACTTCATCTTCAGTAGCTCCGATCTTGGCAGTTACATCCTTGACTGCTCCATCTACGGCAACTGAGAAATCAAACTCAAGCAGTTTCCTCATTTTCGGCAGGCAGCCCAGACGTGGCAGCCCAAACCGTTGCCCATGCCACGCCACTTCCTCGGCCCATGCCAAGCCAATCCTTGGCTTCAATCAAGCCGAGCAGCACAAGCAATGACCCCTGCCACACCACCTCCTTGGCCTATGCCAAGCCGACTCATGGCCCCTGCCAATCGAAGTACCGCACCACCCCGACGGCTGCCTCACGACAACACTATCCAAGAAGAAGACAAGGAAAAATAAATTTTTCTTACATCGATGCGGCGCGAAGAAGACGAAGCAAGCAAAGATGATCCTTTGCATGGGCAAGATGTAGAAGATTGCTAGAGGATGGGGAACAAAAATCCTCTAAGCTTTCTCTCTCTTGTAGGGTAGAATAAGTCACTCTCCAAAGTTGATTTAACAACCCACTTAAGGTGGACTTAAATAGGCTTTAAGAGAAATTTATTTCCCTTTCTTAGAATGATCTAATTTCATATTAAATAGGGAATCTACATCAAAATAAGAAGCGGTCCAAAGTTTCTTAGAGCAAGAAGATCTCTACACCTGCTGCCTTTTCATACGAGCAGCCCAGCAGGTGTGGGGGCATTTGTGGAGCAAAAAATAATCAAGAGACGACACGTGGATTTTTTGGTAAAATGACAAAATTACCCTCAAGGCACACCAGATTTCTTATGCGCGAGCAGTGGATAATCATCCGTCAATCAAGTCAAAAGTGCCCAAAATAGGTAACAAATTCAAAATTATTTCATCCATCCTCATCCTATATTCTCCATAAGGTAATTATTCCATAACCTCCAAAACATTCCTTACAAATTATGCTTAATTGGTTAATTAATGGATTTATTACCTAATTAATCCATTAATTGCCAATTAAATCACCAATTACACTCAAAAAATACCTAAGAGGCTGGACACCCTCTCTCCTAAGGGGACCGGCCATGCTCTATATATTCAACCTCATATTCTCTAAAAAGCTAAGTTCTACACTATTGCAAAACTCCCAAAAACTCTCTAAACACTTTTCTGTCTAAATTCTAACTTTGGCATCGGAGGTTCTTCGGCCAAAGCCCCCCCCCCCAATCATCGTGGGTGTGTGAGGCTTTTGGCCTTGACCTAAGGTGTTAATTGTTTTGTATGTGCAATTTTGTCCAAGAAGAATAAGGCAAAAATTTGCATCCATAGATGGCTTGTTGAGGTAGTTTTCTTTTACGATATAATGTGTTTATCGTCATTCACTGTGTCCTTTCTACTATCAGAGTTTTGTATCTTGAAATTTTGCTTGTTATTATATTATTAAATGAGTAATGTCCTATACACGAAACATTGGATGGCCTTTCTTAAAATATATGCTGCTACAACATGCCTATTTTTGTTGGCTATGGATTTTGCTATACTACAAACTGTTTATGTGCTTTCTTTTTGTATGCATGGATGAACATGTTTTAGTCAGTGTTTATCTATGATATGTAATATGGATTGCCATTGTGATTACAAGTTAGTTTTATACTCATTTTAACAATTATGCATCGAAGTTAATCTCCTGCTTGGAGTTTACATTTTTTGCACATGATGCCAAAAAGGAATAAGAAGAGCAAAATAAATCAGATGATACAATATCATACTTCTAGCCCTCCCCGCAGCGGAGCGCAGGCGTTTTTGCTCGTGGTTATCTAGATTTCATGACAGGAAAAGATATTCTCTTCCAGTCTCACACTGTCATTGATAACCTGCATAAACATATTGAAGTTTTTTTTTATCATAATTGACGTTTTCTTACTATTCATCTCTACAGTCCGAATTATGTGTGATGACCAGAAGAGATTGCTTCAGAATTCGTAACAAGCTCTTTATCATTTGTTTGGGTCTGGCTTTTGTTATGATTCATGGAACTTTTAATATATTATCGAAATTGTTCATATTATAAGTCATTATGTAAAAGATCGATTAGAACACCCCATATCTCGTGACACACGGAGTGTGGCATTTATTTTTATAAAGTCCGTAATATGAAAAAAATCAATAGATATGAGACCATTTGGTCATAAAACAATATAAAAACTGTGGAGTATACGAACTATATATCTATTTGCTACTGTTGTTTTACTAAACAACCTCAGTTGATTTGATTTTTTTTGTGTAGATGATCTTTTTAGTTTAATTGATTTGTTTGTATTGATGATCTTTACTTCTGAACAGTTATAAATAATAAAGACGAAGTTCTTTGAGTCAACCATGAAGTGTATTGTGGAGTATTTTATGAGCCAAACATTGTTTATTCTCAAGAGAGCTATTATTAGCACTTTAAAATAGTCATTCTGACACACCCTGACCGAAGTTAAGACGTGATGGCCGTCACGTGAAGGTGACGTAGCAAAGTGCGCAACCGAAGTGCATACGATAATAAGGAAATGCAAATGAATAATAAACCAACTACAACTTAGCTATACTAAAGATAATACTAAGTGTGTGGAAGTAACTCAGTCAAGCTACAAACGTTTCAGAGCATAGGTATCACAAGTGCAGTCAACTGACAAAGTACTAATTATACAAATAGGGAGAAGATCCCTACTTATTTATGGAGTCGTCAAAACCGCCGTGAAGTCCTCGTGAACCACCAAGGATGACCAGCTACCTAGAACCTGGAAGGGCGCAAAATAGAAAATGTGAGTGGGTAAAAACAAAGTGTTCGAAAACATGTTTATCTTTTCTGAACATAGTAACCCCTCACTGTAAAACCCGTATAGTTTCCAGAAAGTAATACTACGTATATATGTAAAACAATGCACAAGGGCAGTAAAACCCAAAATATGCCATGTCATAATGTTTAAATCATGTAAGCCAGGTGTAGAATCAATATAAAATAACATGCCAGTCAGAGTCACCTAATGTGATCTGTACGACTGGAACTATAGCTCATCAACATAGGCTAGCACACGAGTCGGAGTCACCTGATGTGACCTGTACGACAGGCTGGGTATAAATATGTACGCTCAAGTGCTTCGATCACGTGAAGGTTGTGCGATAAATCATGGGTCACCTACGAGTCGGAACCACCTATTGTGGTATGTAAGACAGGCTGGCACCAGACTTGGATCCAAGGTGAGCGTGCGGTGTGGGAGGTGAACGATCACATGAAGGCTGGCCCTAGCCCCGAGCACTAATATCGGGGTGCAGCTCTGATGAGCTCTAAATACATATATGTATACCAATGCAATACAATCCATTCAATTACATCATACTCACCTGAAACTTACCTGAGTCTCCGCAGTATCACACAATATAAATCACAAGTATAACAGTGCAATACTCAAAATGCAAATCATTTATGACATGGCATTCAAAGCATAAATCATTTAAGAAAAACGTTCTGGAAACCGTAACATATATATATATATAGAAAGCAACTGCCCACTCACTGATAAGTAGCAGAATCGTAGCCCCCTAGCCTCGTTTGTCCACGCTTATCCTCAGGGTACGTCTCACCTATATGCGAATAACTAATTTAACGTTAATTTTAAAGCACATACACAAACCCTGGGAATAACCTCTCATACGTTGCTCAAATGGGGTGTTTGAATATACCAACGGAATCTAATCAACAACACGAACACCCCCATATTTTTAGAATAATTTTTGGACGTCACACGCGCCCTCACGCACAGGCACGTGCCTGGCACTCTGACGGAACCCTAACGGCGTTAGGGAATATTTCGTTAAATAGTAGAATATTCCGTTTAAAAACTAACGGAGTTACCTGACGCCGTCAATATATTCCGTCAAAGTTGAAGGAATATTCTCTTCCATCTCTGATGGGCTTCACCGGATCCGCCGCCTGCCTCCGTCTGTTACGCCGGAAACTGGTGAAATTTCAAACTTCAATATCTTTGCTATTTCTCCACCAAAATTCATAAATTTTATATGAATTTGAAGCCCTCAAATATTAGAACGTAACATTACCTATTAGGGGTCCTAAAATCAACGGGAAGTGATCAGAATAAAGCTTGGAAAATCCGCCTAAACTTGCAACTTCGCGAGCCCGAGTGTTCCGACATTCAAACCACTCCAAAATTGCTCCTAGATGTTAGAGAAGTTAGATGAGTACCTTCTTGAGTCTCAAAACCAAATAAATCCTTCGCGATCACGTCGGAGGAAATTGGACCCCTCGCCGAAGCTCGGGTTTCTCGAGTTCTCAACGTCTAATCTTTGAACTAATAGTACGATTAGACTCGTGAGGTCACGAGGAATACGATGGTGACAAGTTTATGTTCGATTTGAGGCGTTTTGATGAAAGTGGGTGTGTGTGTGTGTGTGTGAGGGTTTTGGGTGTACGGACAGAGAAGGATCGAGAAATAAGGAGAAGGTGAGGGTATGGGTGTACATGTGTGGTCACAGATTGGCCAAAAAAGAAATAACAACAAGCCCTAATTGGGCTGCCGTGAAAGAAAAGAAGAGAAAATGTTATGTGGCCCAAATATAAATAAAACCAACCCAAATTTTGATTGGACTCAAGGTTGTAGGAACTAAGGTGATTGGTGACAAAGTGATAGGCAATCCAACTTAATATTTCTACCAAGTCTCGCTCTAAAATCGTCGTAACATTTTCGTTAAGGAACCGATTCGACCCTAACTCGCGTCAACGCGCTCGTGACGTCGAGTTCGATTTAATTACGTCAACGAGAAAATCAATTTAAATCTGAATATGTACATCCACGTCACTAAACCAACGAGGGCATATTCGTCACTTTACACACTTGGGGGGGGAATATATAATACTTTGGGACAGGTCGTCACACATTCTACACTTTAAATAGGTACAAATATAAAAAGAAAAAGAAAAAATAGTTGGATGACGCGTAATGACTTTTTTGAAGTGTCAATAACATCATTCAATTCTTAATGTTGAAATCCTGAATATGGGGTAAGTTTAAATGTAAATAAGATTTGGATTTAAATTGTTAATCTGGTATTAGAACTTACTAACATCTTACCACACACCTACACGTGTGTCAATTGGCGCTTTGTTTTATTGTTTTAGTTTTTTTTTTTTTTTTTTAAGTTTTACTTATTTTAGATACATTATTTTTTATTAAAAATGTATTTTGAAAAATAATGAATGTAGTCACCCACAGTTCTACTACATGGATTTTTTTATGATTCTTTTTTATTTTTTAAAATCATAATGAAAGAAAGGTAATTTAAATATTATGAAAGTTTAACTTTTTTGCTTTCTCACTTCAGTTCTACTACATGGATTTTTTTATGATTCTTTTTTATTTTTTAAAATCATAATGAAAGAAAGGTAATTTAAATATTATGAAAGTTTAACTTTTTTGCTTTCTCACTTTGTATATATATAGATAATGAATTTTACAATTGTTTTCCTTTCTCCACCAAACCATAACAAGACCGTTTGAGATGGATGTACAAGCCCAACTTTTGCTCCCGGTTAGATCCGTTTAATTGCTGAGACAACCACAATGGGGATGCACAAGCCCATTCTTGACAGAATGGCAACTAATATTTAAATTTAGGGTAAATTACATGAAACTACCTCAATTATTGGGTCAATCACAATTTCATACCCCATCTTTAAAACATTTCAATGTCATACATCATCTTACGAATTTGTTACAATTTCATACATTCCGTCAGTTTGTCTGTCAATTCTTCCGTTAAATAGTGACGTGGCTTGAGATAGGGCCCATTCTCTATTAAAAAAATAATTAATTAAATATTAAAAACTAAAAAAATAAAATCATTTAATAAATTTTTTTTGCATGGGTGACCCACCCCTTATCCCCCTCACCCTTTCTTCCACATCCACCCGTGTCCCCCAACCTTCCTTCAACGTCAAAACTAGAACCCCATTGTCGCCCTCTCTTCCTCCATCTCCACCTCCCTCCCATGGCGCTCCTCCCCCTCCCCCTCATCCTACACACTCATCACCCTCACCAAATTAATCCATGTAACCAATTTCAAACAAAATACCCCAATTCCACCCAAACCCTAACCCTAAATTTCTTCCCCTTCTCGTCTGAGGTGCTTTCTAGCAACAGGAAGGAGGACGGGATGTGGGTGGGATGATGGCAGACATAGCGGATCTCGTTCTAGATGGGAGCGGGGAAGAAGGGTGAAAGGATAAAGGGTAGGTCATACCCTCTCCTCACACATAGACGCACATACCAGTGTCATCGCCTTACATCTCCTCCGCGCAAATTCATCACCATGGGTCACGTCCAGACAAAAACAACGAAGAAATCCTCCCCCCAGGTGATCGAGTGCTACTCCTTGCGCATGACCCTGGACTTCCACACCAACAAGAAAATCCTTGAGGAAGTCGCCATCATCCCCTCCAAGCGCCTCCACAACAAGATCGCTGGATTCTCCAACCACTTGATGAAGCGAATCCAGAAGGCCCCGGTCCGCAGCATCTCCCTGAAGCTGCAGGAGGAGGAGCGCGAAAGAAAATGGGTGAGGTGGGTGAGTGACAGCTGAAGGTGGTTAGCAAAGCCGGAGAAGCGGCAGGGGAGGTCGAAGGAAGAGTGGCGGTAATGATTGGCGCAGAGAAGACGGGAGCAGGGTGGGATCTGGTTTTGGGTTTGGGGAAGACTGGAAGGGGAAGAAAGGGTGAGAGGGATAAGGGGTGGGTCCCCCATGCAAGAAAAAATATTAAATGAATTTGTTTTCTTAGTTTTTAATATTTAATTAATTTTTTAATAAAGAGTGGGCCCTGTCTCAAGCCACGTCACTATTTAACGAAAGAATTGACAGACAAACAGACGGAAGGTATGGAATTGTAACAAATTCGTAGATGAGGTATGATATTGAAATTTTTAAAGATAGGGTATGAAACTGTGACTGACCCAATAGTTGAGGTAATTTTATGTAATTTACCCTTAAATTTAAGAGTATGATTCTCTCTCCTCGTAAGAGCATCTCCAATAAAGACTTTATCTTCTATGAAGCTACAACTACTACAGTTGAAGCTCTAATGATAAATTTCATCCTCAATGAGACGGAAAATGGGGCTAGATCCACCACTTGGGCTAGCAACTTCCTTCCTTGGGTATCAAAAAATTAGGCTATATCTAGCCTAAAAAACAATGGATCTCATGAGAAAAGTAGCTACTCATGTGAGCCAAATTTTACCACTCCCTCCTCCCTTGCAAATACAATTATACTTTCTTTTTATTCATTTTTTAATTCTTTTTCTTTACATATTTTTGTTCTAAAGGTCATCCTCCATTTTATTTGTATGTTTAATGCTTAAGACATAAAATGATATAAGATATTCTACTAAAAGGGCTTACTTTTATTAATTTCCAAATAAAAACACTACATATTGAAATGACATTGGAAATTTAGAGACCTAAACCGAAAACATACCTAAATTGCAAGGGCATTACAATTTAGTTACGAGATAAAATCTTATCTTGTTTGACTTTAGAGAAACAAATCAACGAATAAGATTGAGATAAGATAACATAATCCAACTATTCATAAGTGATGAAATCTAACTTTGTCAGAATTTGAATTTTTTTAGGTTGAAATGTTCATAAATTTTCTTTGAGATAACACGTCCAAAAATCAAATTAAGAAAAGTTAACAAAAAAAAAATGGGAAAATTTGAAATAGGTCCAATTTTATAGCCCACATTTTGAAATAGGTCCAATTTTTAGTGACTTTTGACTTTTGAAGTAGATCCAATTTTTAGTGACTTTGGACCCATATCAAAAGATCCCAAAAAAAATTTATCGCGTAATCAAATTACTACATAAATAAATATATATAGCCCCATATAATGTCCGAAAGTAAGTAGCCTCTCATTAGGAGAAATTCTTTTATAGGGCCCCAAAGATTCCTCGGGACCCTAAAATAGGTTATATCCACTACTTTTTCAGCCCCATATAGAGCCCCTCACTCGAGATACTTCCCCTTCCCTTCCCTCCCATCTTCTCACGCTTTCCTTTTTGTCTTTATCTCTCTATAAATAAAACAATACAAAATTGTTGACGTGGCTTAACCGTAACCGTTTAAATAGGAGGGGAGGAAAGGGGAGAGAGAATCATACTCCAACCACGTATGTTATTGTCTATTGGAGAGATTTTTCAGTGTGTTTGAAACACGAGCACATACGTCATATGTTATTTTACAAGTAGAGAGACACTTGAAAAATAAAATTCTCTCCACTTACATAATAACATGTGGCATACCACCACTTGTCTTGAGCACAATGAAAAATCTCCGGACTATTTGCAAGGGCTTGTAATTCAATAGTGTTCACCTCCACATTTGAGGTCTTTTTTATACCATCTTCCACAATATTAGTTGTATAAAATAAACTCTCTTTCACTGCTACCTTTCACAATGGTTCTGATGAGCTTGATTTCTATACATAGGAAGCAAGTATATAGAAATTACCCCTGATTTTTACATTACAGTTGTTACAGAAAGTGTTGAGTTTGATCAAAGTAAATTATATCTACTAATCAATAAAACACTCATTGTCAACCAAAATCTTATGAAATTACCAGTTTAACCCTCTAATTAAAACAAATCATGAATAAGAAATATGGGACAGAAATGTAATTTCATACCACATTCTATTTTAAAAAAAAAAAAAAAAAAAATTTCTCACACTGTATATGCCCATATGCTAGTATCAATTAATTGTAAGATCCCTCTAATTTCTAGTTCATAAACCAAAGTAGCAATTCGGCTAAAATTTAAAAACCAATTAATACTCCAACTTTCTAAAAAACAAAAGAAAAACAACAAAGGTCTGGGTGTGTGGTTAGGTGAGGAGACCCTTCTTTACCAACCACCCCACGCTTTGAGCCATCAAGGGCAAGTGCTTAACCTCAACTGCCGACTCCTCCAACCTCGTCTACGCTTGCTTCTTGTTGATTACAGATTGAGAGAAAAGCTTTGAGTTGAGCAGATGTCATTGCCTTCTTCCACTTCCATAAAACAACCACAACCCCATGTCCATGATGTCGAAGATGTCGATGTCATCACCTGCAAAGGTATGTATTATATGTTTGTTAATTTCTACAACTAAAATCAAAATCAAATACCAAAATACTTACTCATGTGTTATGTTTTGTGAAAATCCAAATCCAAATCCAAATGAAAATGTAAAAGCAGCGGCGGTGGCGTGGGGAGCTGGACAGCCTTTGGTGATAGAGCAAGTGAATGTGAGTCCACCTCAGCCAATGGAGATAAGGATCAAAGTTGTCTGCACCTCTCTCTGTCGTAGTGACCTCTCTGCCTGGGAGTCTCAGGTATTTCTTCTTCTTTTTCTTATTCTTCAATTTTTTTGTTGACCTGCTCGCATTTATTTCTGTAATTTTAATTGCAGGCTATCTTTCCTCGCATATTTGGCCATGAAGCAACGGGGTAAGTTATTTCTGTATTTTCTATTTCATCTACTTATATTATTATTATTATTATTATTATTATTATTATTATTATTATGGAATATGGTGATATAGGGTACTAACCTAACCAATAGCAATATTATTGCAGGATTGTCGAGAGTGTTGGGGAGGGAGTGACTGAATTTACTCAAGGGGACCATGTGCTAACAGTGTTCATTGGGGAATGCGGGAAATGCAGGCAATGCGCATCGGGTAAAACTAACATCTGTCAACTCCTGGGGCTTGAAAGGAGAGGCGTAATGCACTGCGATCAGAGGACACGCTTCTCTGTAAATGCCACTGGGGAGCCCGTTTACCATTATTGTGCAGTTTCAAGTTTTAGCGAATATACTGTGGTGCACTCAGGATGTGCTGTCAAAATCGGCTCACTTGTGCCTCTGGAGAAAGTATGCCTTCTCAGTTGTGGAGTAGCTGCAGGTAGAGTTTCAAGTCTTGCTGATAGTGCCATGAGATCGCATGATATATACATACACATGATGTATGCATACATATATAGCTCAGAGGGTTTAAGGTTTGGTAGAGGAATGCAATTTCAGTTTATGATAGCCCTCACACACCCCTACATGGACGTTTATGTAGGCTGTATGCGTAATGGTAATGACAATTCTTGGTCAAGGAAAAACACTTCTAACATATGTTATGTATGGATACAAATTTTTAGGCTTGGGTGCAGCTTGGAACGTTGCTGATATATCTAATGGATCAAGTGTGGTGATATTCGGTCTTGGGACAGTAGGCCTTTCTGTAAGTACAGGTTTACCTTTACAATAGGCCTTGCAAAAATGACTGCAGCAGCAATGCAGCATATAATTCAAACAATAATGGTTTCGTGCGTGATACGTTTCACAGGGTGCAAAGCTTAGGGGAGCATCTCAAATAATTGGTGTTGACACTAATCCTGAAAAGGGTGAAAATGGTACATTTTGAGAGATATGTGTTTCTTCTATCTGGGCTCTGGAGTTACATGTTAAATAATGATGCTCTTACTGGTACACACAGCTAAAGCATTTGGAATTACAAAATTTATCAACCCAAATGACAGCAAAGAACCTATTCAACAGGTAATTCTGACTAAACCATATGGTCCAGATGGATCCCCCTCCCCCAATTTAAACTTATTATCAAAGAAAATAATAATAATAATTAAATAGTCAGCGTGACCGATGGTTGGAGCTTGGTGGTAGATTGAATGAGGTGATTGGAATTCAACAGTGAGTAAGGAACGATAATGGATCAACTTGATTATCATTTGTCTTGAAACTAAAATGTGAGCTAACTTTCTTTCAGGTTATTAAGCATCTGACAGGCGGAGGAGCAGATTACTCATTTGAATGTATAGGTGACACTGGGATGGTAACTACTGCATTGCAGGCATGTTGCGATGTTAGTTTCTCATATCTCAGGGTTTCCTTTTCTTTTTAAGCATATCTCATATTTAATTTTGTGTGTAAATTGATGAAGTTCTATTTATTCAACTTGGCCTCGTTTTTATATGGCGTTTGCTTGAAGGGATGGGGTTTGACAGTTACACTTGGTGTGCCAAAAGTGAAGCCCGAAATAACAGCTCATTATGGAGCATTTCTTACTGGAAGAACATTGAAGGGATCGCTATTTGGAGGATGGAAACCTAAAACTGATCTCCCTTCCTTAGTAGAAATGTACACGAAAAAGGTAATTGAACTAACTAAAATTCCACTGAAGCTTCAAGAAAGATATATCATCTAATATGAAGTGTCCTTTTACCTTTCATTATGGTAGAATTCATTCTGTCCTCATGTAGTTAGGTAATCTACAAACCATCTTCGGTCCTAGCATTCTGGTACTTACCAGAAAATGCGACAGGGGGCATGTCTAAGCAATAGAGCTCTTGTTAACACTTTAGCATGTCTTAGTTTGATAAATGTCTAATGTCTCGATGATTCAACGTGATCACGGAAACATTTCCTTTTATATGAGCAAATAGAAATTGAATAACTGTTGAAGTTTCCGAAGCATTTTTAGTATGTCAAAATAATAATATTGAAGCCTTCCAGTTTGGCCTTGTTTATATGAAAAAGATTTTGCTTGAAGAATTTTTGAATTAACAAAAAGTACACAGAGCCTAATAATTATAAAACGTATGTTTTGTTAATTGGAAAATGCAGGAAATCCAAGTTGATGAGTACATAACACATAACCTGCCGTTTGAAGATGTGAATAAAGCTTTCAATCTCATGCGAGAAGGCAAGTGTTTGCGTTGTGTCATCCACATGGAAAACTAGTTTTCCCTTGTTTTGTCACCTTGGACCTTTGATAGAACAAGAGCACAAATTGCCTTTCTACGTCCTACATGCAAGATTTGATTGTTCTATCGTTGTTCTGATCAAGTTTTATCTACTCGTGGAGGATAATTATCTGTGGTTAATAATCCTTTCCCTTGGAAGTTGGAAGGCTAGCTCAAGTAACTGGCACTCCTTCCTTCCCCCAGCTGTTTAAACTTTATGGTAAACTGTTCCCTGTTGCAATATTAGTGAAATTTTAGCTTTAAAGAATCCAATCAATATCCATGTATCCAATTGATGTCGAAGGTTATTTACAAACATAGAGAGAATTTGTATCCACCAACCGTATTACTCGGTAATTACTTGGTTCATGCTCGAGAACTGAATTGGAGATTCTTTCATTTGTTGCGTGGCAATCAAATTGAAGCTTATCTTGGGGGAAAAGAAAAGAATTTGATCTTGTATTTCAAGTTCCTGCCTGTGTTGATGGATTGATGTAGGAAAATAGGGCTCGATCAAAGTGGAGAGATAATCATAGAAACAAAAGTGGTACAAAATAAGAAATAATAGTGCAAAAATGAGAAAACATTGGTTTTTAGCAAAGGAAAAGGCAACAAGTCATTGTTGCATATTTGCTAGTAGCTTAAGCAGGCTTCGAGAAAAGAGAGACTTGAGTTTAAAATTTTAGGAAAGTTTGAGTTTTGGTTTATTTTGTCTTTTCCTGTTTTATAAGAATTTATTAGTATTCTTTTATGTTTCCTTTATTTACTAGATTTACATGTCCTAGTAGTGGAATTAGAGTTTGATGTCTGTATAAAGGCTTGGCTTATTGGAGTTGTAATTCAGATTATGTCATATTATTATCAACCAAATTTAGAGTTTTCTATTTTGTTGGTGAATTCCAATTTGTCTGTTGAGTTTCGACACTTGTCAATCCTTGTATCTCTATTTTTTCAGAAAAATCAGTAATTGAATTATAAAAATCTGCCAATTACATCTCTAATATTATATTTGAAGCTACTATATTCAATTTTTCGTCAATTTAAGTCATGTTACTTGCATGTGATACACATTGGGGAGTAGATTGGTAGTTTTTCATAAATAAATTGTGTATGGTGTTAACTTTGGAAGATAAATTAGTAGTTTTTCAAAAAGAAATATTTTAAGTTAACTTTTGAGGGTAAATTAGACGTTAATTCACAACCCATATGAAATGTTAACGGCTTATAGACGAGAAAATGATGGTATTATACTTTTGGGTAAACTGCCAATTTAGTCCCTGAATTATCACTTTAGTGAAAATTAGGTCCCTAAACTATTTTTTCAGAAAAATTAGTCCCTGAATTATAAAAATCTGCCAATTACATCCCTAATGTTATATTCAAAGCTACTATATTCAATTTTCTGCCAATTTAAGTCACATTACTTGCATGTGATACACATTGGAGGGTAGATTGATACTTTTCATAAAGAAATAGTGTATGGAGTTAACTTTGGAGGATAAATTGGTAGTTTTTCATAAAGAAATAGTGTAAGTTAACTTTTGAGGGTAAATTAGACATTAAATTAGCAACCTATATGAAATGTTAAGGGCTTATAAACAAGAAAATGATGGTATTACACTCTAAAGTGTGTCAAGTGACTTAAGTTGACAAAAAATTGGATAAAATAGCTTTGAATATAATAGTAGGGATGAAATTAGCAATTTCTAATGAATTTAGGGACTTAGTTTACCGAAAAAATAATTCAGGGACCTAATTTTCACTGAGGTAATAGTTCAGGGACTAAATCAGCACTTCACCCTATACTTTTAAGTGTGTTAAGTGACTTAAGTTGACAAAAAATTGGATAAAATAGCTTTGAATATAATAGTATGAATGAAATTAGCAATTTTTAATGAATTTAGGGACTTATTTTATCCGTAAAAATAATTTTCACTTAAATGATAGTTCAGGGACTAAATCGGCACTTCACCCTTGTTTGAAACATTGAACGAACAAATTAACCTACTCTACACCTTGAATGTCAAAATAACTTGGTTTTAGGAATGCTATTTTGAATTTGTAACTGACAAGGGATGAAGGCAACCAAGGTATTATTCGCATTTGAATGCTTATTAACTTGATTAGCTGAACCACCGCACATACACATACTATATACACACTTGGCGCCGTAAGTATAAGTTGCGATATGTTTGTCGTTTTGAGTAGGTGGGGGTTGATCTGTGATCAAACCTTTTTTCTCCCAAAAAAGCCGTAGGAATATTATTAAGAAAGGCCGGAGGACCATACGCAAACCGTTAGGAAACCTACATGCTTATTTATATACACGGATTGGAAACGTAGACGTGAAGGAAAGTTAATTAACAATAGAGATGGCTGATCACCAGAGAGTTGGTGTTCATCCTGCTGGAGATGTGGAGGCACCACCAACTGCAATACCACCTATGCCTCCCGGTTGGTGCTACTGCGTGGAAACAGTTCATCATCATCATCAACTACAGAGAGAGAAAGCGACAGAGAAAACGAAGCTGCTTCTGCTTCTGCTTCTGCTTCAGGCGAATAATCACTCTGCTCCTTTATCTCATCTTCCACCCTAAACTTCCTAATTACTCGGATGATAGCTTGAAGATTAGCGACTCAAGGCACAATTTGGACATGACGTTATATGCTCAATTCGACTTCAAATATCAGCCAATTACCCAAAGAAGAAGATTAGAATTTACTACGAGAAAGGTGGCCGGTTGAGTGTGTGGTATACAAACACGAAGCTTTTATCAAGGGACGCTACCAAAGTTTTACCAAGCTCATCAGAACAAAACTCTACTCAATGTAGCCTTGACTGGCCAAACGCAACATGGAAGCACTTTGATGAATGCACTGCAACAGCAACAACAAACCGGACGCATCCCCTTGGACCTAAAGCTTAACGCACCCGTGGCAATTAAACTCGGGAAATTGAAGCTCAGGAAGGTGACCATCTTGGGGAAATGCTTGTTGGTGGTAGATAGCTAAACTGCTAACAATTTGATTAGCATTAAAGCTAATAATTGTAGATTCAGAATGAAACTTTGAATTAATCTTGCAACACATCTGCAATTTAGGAGATATGGGAGCTATTTATATATTTATTTGTTTTTTATCTGTTGCATCTCTCTCTTCTTCCTTTCTTTCTTTCCATATGTATTTCCATCAATGCAGTTGTTGTTTTCTCTCGTAGTAAATGCAGCAATTGAGTTGTGACGAAAATAAAAACCACAGCAATTGAGCGCGCACGAGACAAAATCACAAGCGATGCTAAAGCTATAAAATATTTTACATGTAATGGTGTACAGATCTACATAAGAGTGTCATGTCTATCGATAAAATGTCATGTCATGTGTCCTACAATAGTTAAAAATATATAACTAGAAGGATCTACGAGCAGAGTGCAAGTGCATCACATAATCAGAACTTGAACTGACCTGCAGGATCAATTTCAACTTGAACTAACCAGAACACCTGATGGATTTTGTCACCTGTACGTTCCAGTCATTCTGGGTGCATTACAGACCCAACCACTACAACTTGAACTAACAATACCTCTCATTGCCATCCATGGAAGCATGTTTGACTCCTAAATATCAGGACAACATAGAAGAACTAATCACCAGTCAAAGCCCGCGGTCTGTGCTCAATCGTAAACAAGGACATCCCAGTTTGTGAAATTGCTCTAACAAATGCCATATTTGCCGTTACAGTTGGAGCACACCAGGAATCACCAGTACCAAAAACAACCTTATTCTTCAAAGCCAGTTTTCTAGTGGTTGGAAGGCTCATCATGCGTTCAGAGGGACTATCAGGAACAACCCTGCACCAGTCCTAAAGGTTATTAGCGCATGATAATACCAACAAAAGGAAAATGATTAACCAGATACAGACCCTATAGATAATAAAGGAGCAAATCATCAAACCTATCATACCAACCTCCATACAACTCAGTTTGAACCTTAATGCTGACCAGGGTTGGTTGGTTATCACAAATGTGCAGTGCTCGTTTCCTTCTTTCTATAAATTTTCATTTCCTAAATAAATAAATAACCTCAAAATATGTTTAATGTCCTAGACTCAGGGCATCAGAATCTAGATAGGCTTTACCAACCTCGGAAGCCAATATGTAAGTCTATTTCATGCATCATCCTCCAAATGCAATCTAAGAAGTTCCTCGTATGTGCAATGACCTAAATCATACACCCAAGGTTAACTCACCAATTTAAGTTGAAGCATTCCGCAGGCCGAAGCCAATTATATTGGGAAAAACAACTTAAAACAGTTTTTGGTTTTTAGTTTTCATTTTGTGTACTTTTCCTTATACATTTCTGCTACATCTCTTCCGGCATCCTTCCTCCACTCTTCTTTATCTCTCTTTCTCCCATGTTTTTCTTCTATCTCCAACACAAAAATGAAAACTAAAAACTTAAAAAACAAAAAAGAAGTTGTTATCAAATGGACCCTTAGTTTTTTCTATAATGTCAGTGTTTATATCCTTTTGAAATTGGGGCAGACACAAAAAAAATGTTTAAAGAAGTAACAAAAAACTGGTAGAAAAACTCACGTAAGATACTTTAGCAAATGGCTAGCTCTCAAGTTCTCATTGGGCCCACCACACATCAATGCTAACTCTTTGAACTCCAAAAGGACACTTTCACAGATTATGCCTTTCTTTCCAGACATTGCACGACCAAGTTCAACAAGAATTGGATTCTGAATCTCAGACATCACCTGGCAGGATATCAAGAAACCTTAACCTGGATTGGATGTTAATGTAACATAAATCTTGTGAAAGGTGGATAATTTTATTTAGTTCCCAGAATGAAAAAATGGCTGATGAGGCATATAAACCAACTTTATGAGTCAGCATGATAGCAAATACCATAAGAAATATTTAAGGAAAAGATAAATAAATATAATAAGAAGTTCAATGTACAGAGTAACAGTGGTTAAAATCTTATAGGTTGTCATTTTAACGGACTGCCAATGATCTACCGAACCAATCCATTTGTGTTTGTGTTTATTAAGTATCTGCCACACTGTAAGACAATAAACTTGAACAGCCTGCATTGAAAGGATTTCTCAAGATATTTTAAATCTTAAAAGTAAAACTGACCATTCACAGAGGAATACCACAGAGCCAACAGACACGCTAACCCTAAAACTAATTACTTTTTGAGTTCATAATTCAATCCTTCAATACGGCTATGTCCCGCTGTAACACCAAAAGATTTCCAAGACAATGGGACGGGAAGCACAAAACTAGAACGAAGAACTAACCTGTTGAATCACAAACTCGTAGTTACCCTTAAACCGCTGCCTCAATTCACTTTCTGGAGTAGCCAAAAGCTTGGCTGTACCACCATTACTAATACCTGATATAAGAGCAATCAAAGCAGTTGTATCAAAGTTAATAAGTTCACCATCACCCAGAATATGCCCCAGTTTCACGGATTCCACATTTTTTGCATCCAATGAGTGAATTCCCATTCTTGAAATAAGAGAAGAGAAAGCAGGGAAAAATTGAGTGTGCTCCTTTGAGACAGACGGATCCTGGTAAGTCTCAGCAGCCGCCTCTCCCAGGCATGAGTCCTTGACATCAGATTCTGAACTGAAAATAGTGTCCCTTGGATCATTAACCTTTATTTCAAATACACAAGCCTGTTGAAACGTTCTTGTGGCAAGTACATTAGTCCAGTCACCAGGTTCCTCGGATAAATCAAAATCAAAGTCTAAAATAGGAAAATCCAATCGAAACTCAGTTGCCCCAAACTCCTCTTTTAGTCTATCACAAATAACGCTGCTAAGACCATTTTGGTATGAGAAGAAAAGAATAATCGAGGAAGGTTTGAGTGCCACAGCAGAGCGGGCAGCAGCAGTGAGTTGCTGAATACGCAATTTTAAGCCGCTACTCTTATGATGGGAAGGGGATCGGAAGCCAGTCCAAGTAATGTATTTAGGGTTCCTATCGGAGACAACAATCCAGACAGGGTTCCTATGGAGTGTGCAAACTATATCAACATGGACGTGTTTGTGGTTGACACAAGGGTCGGTTTGCTGTGCAATTGGGGCTAAGGTTGAGAAAGGGATTGGCTTGCAAACGCGAGAAACCCCAGTAATGAAAGGCTGCCGGAGAATGTGAACAACTGCCTCGATGTGTCCGATATTGACACTGTCAAAATTACAGTTGAAATTAACAAAAAAGATACCCGTCAAATACAAAACAGACACTCCACAATCACAATCACTCCATTCCATTCCAGTTCACAAGTAATAAAAGGCAAAGGAGATGACAATTATTTGTTTGTTTACTTTTCAGTCGATATATTTCCACGATAAAATCATTAAGCAGCTAAGTGGGTTTAGATTATTTGGAGACTAAATAGAATTAGATGCCATGGCATAAAAAACTCAACTCGTGCATTAACAAGTAAAGAAATGAAAAGCAAACCAGATGATAATTATTTGTTTGTTTGTTTTTGGAATTTCATTGATTCAGACGATACATTTCGAATTTCTTTATAATAGAATGAGATGATGTGAGAATGAATGGGCAAGCAATTCAGTGCAAACCTCTTGATGTTGGTGAGGGGAGTTGAAGAAGTGGAGGAGGAGGAGGCGGCGGAGGAGGAGCGGGAGAGGAAAGTGAGTTCGGAGTGAACCAGTTTGAGAAGAGTGCGTTTGATGTTGGTAGGAGCTGGCAATCCCTCTATCCGCCCTATCACAAATCTGCATCTCTTCCTTGCCAATTCCAATTCCACTGCTTCTTGTTGTGCTGCATATGCGTATGCATCTGCTTCTGCTCCATCAATCATTTCATTTCTTCCGACTTCCATTTCTGCTCAACTAAGTACTCCAACAAGGAAAGACAATACTCTATATACATATGAGGCACGCACGGCAGGCCCAACTCCTTTTATATACTGTGGCTCGGCTCACTAAAAGCCCATTTATCTCACTTGGACCAACTCATGCAACACGAAAAGAAGCCCATTGATCTCAATGCTGTCCTGTGCTGTGGTCGGCTGTGTCTTTCTATTCCAGTTTCCACCTCTTTTGTCTCTCCTCCTCCCTCTCAAATTCTCAATTCTTCCATTCCATTCCACAGTGACAGTGTTAACTGTGCATTGCAGCGCCGCAGACGACGGGTCCGGGGCCTTCTCTTCGTCTTCTCCGGTATTCCATCTTCTTCTTCTCGCTACTTTTCCTCAACTGTTTGTTTATTTATTTTTGTTATTTCTGCTGCTGCTGATATTTCTCTTCTGTTTTATTCTTCATTTTTTCTGCCCAACCAACCCAGCCTAGGGCTTTTGATTTAGCCAGTTGTTGTTATTGCAAATTACTTATTTCACATCTTTTGGGCTTAACCTGCAATTAATACCCCTTTTGATTAAATATTAAAGGTTACAGATTAAAGATTAAGAATATCATACTGGATAGGATAATCTGGTGTAAATTATAACAATCCTCTGATTTTTTTTTAATTTCTTTTGTGCTAAGCCAAAATATATATTCATTATAATGTCATTTCATCTGCTATATGTTTGACCCTTTCTCCCTCATTTGTATAGCATAGGTGAAGCAATGGCCGTTGAAGAGGACTCCGTTGAACAAGTACTTGCAGCGCGTCAAGAGAGGCTAAGAGCTCTTAAAGCTGCTCAGGAACTGTTAAACACTCCAGATGAGGATTCCGCTCAAGTTCACGATAACACTAATGAAAACAATGCAATTAGTGACGAAGCGTGAGTAGATCCTATTCATGTTTTGTATGTTAGTATCCCTTGCCTATCCTCCATTTTCTCAATAGTCTTATTCAAGTATTATATTAATTTTAAATTCACAAGTTTGTGGGGTGATAATGTGAACATTATTTGGTAATTTTACCCATGATGTTTACAATCCCTACTCGCTCTGGATTTATATTTCATACGCATGTGTCATTTGAGATGATACTAAACGGTTTTGTTTGCATTTAATATTTCATGTAGCTCTACAAGCATGAGGTATGCATGTGATTATGGGTTTTTTGGGGGATAACATAACTATGGATTGTGTGGTTTCATCGTGAGCACAAGATCTTTAGGGTGAGGACAAGAGTAAACCTGAAATAATCCCCAAAAGGAGCAGCTGAATTAAGTTTGGGAAGTAGATACTGTCGTACCATACACATATGAGACTTCAGCTTCCATTTTTTTTCATAGTCTATATCTTCACTTATAGTGGCATTTGAATTCATTTCATGGTTGTATTTGTTTAGCTTAGTGAGATAGTTGATTTACAGTAGAAGGCTTGGTCAGGATGTTTTCCATTATATCATTACTTATTATGATACATAGGTTTTGTCTGTTCTTCATGGCCTTTAAGTTTACAGGACCCAGAAAAAATGCCTGCCTTAACCTTAAACTGTAAGTTTGTGCAGTAATACCAACATGAAATTCCGAAATTATGTTCCTCATGATAAGCAGCTTCAGGAGGGAAAGCTTGTTCCACCGGTGCTGCCAAAGTTTGAAGACCCTGTTGCAGCAGTACCTCCTCTATCAGAGAAGAAAGAGGTGCTTGATTACTTTTGAATTTCGAGGCCCACTCTCTTATTCAGTTAATCACTAGCATCTGTGCTTTTCTAAGGGATTGTTCCTTATCTTACTTGTGCTAATTCTGGATCAACGTTCAGGACCCATTTGTGAATATTGCTCCTAAAAAACCAAACTGGGAACTTCGCAGGGATGTGCAGAAGAGGCTTGATAAGCTTGAAAAGCGAACCCAAAAGGCAATGCTTAAACTTATGGGTATGTAATTACCATTTTCACCATCACCCTCCATAGAAAAGAATGAACATCATGAAATATTTTCTTAAATTGATTTGTTAGAAGGCGTGCCATAAGTTTCAATCACCATTACCATATTGTTGTTTTCAGAAATAAAGCAGTTGATCTCTTCATATTTCTTTTAGTCTTCCTGATATTGAGCTGTATGTCCGTAACTTGTATTGTTACTTTCCTCGCCATTATTAAAGTCATGCTTCCCCTACTGGGAAATTTATCAATCTCACATGGTGTCCCATTGGATATTCAGTTGCATTGGCTAGAGAAGTAAATAGTTTCAGAACCATAATTGGGGCCTCAGTTCGGCCTCTGCATTAAAAAGATCAAGTCTTTTCCTTGATGTGTTTGGCTTACAATGTAAAGAGGCTAACATTGCATTTGGTTAGGAAATTGGTTTGAAGGTTTCAAGGAACTGCATCACTTTACACTTTAATTAGTCTATCTCCTGTGACAATGAGAATCAACTGCTTAATAACTGGTTTTCTCGTTCTTTTTGTATATTTTTATTTTAGCAGGGGAACAAGAGAAGCAAAAGTAATTGGATGGAGATGGCGGAAATGGTGGAGAAGACTAGAATTGACTTTTCCTGACCCTAGCACCTGGAAAACAAAAAGGGGAAAAGGAAAAAAATCACATAAGCTCTTCGAGTTAAACATCAGACCTTCCCCGCTCACTTTTAAACATGTTGAATAGAGATTTATCCCTGTTTGCAAGTAGTGACTTGGAAATCAGCTTCTTTTAGCTTTATTATTGATGATAAACTCTCTGTTCTGCGTTTGCTGAAACTGAATGTATTCTTGTATTTTTGCCAAACAACGAAAATGGTGTCAATAGACTCGATACAAACATCCACAGCCAACTTGAGCTATCAACACCCTAGACAGAATGGCCTGCTGCAGTTCCAAGTTGGAAATTCCGATCAGTTGGAGCTACAATGTGTGATTTTGTGCTTGATTATCCTCGTTCTTGTTGATGAAAATATTACAGGAGAAAGTCTTGGTTACAGCCACCACCTCTACCTCCATCTAGAGAAGAAATTATAGAGCAGCACGTGCGCAGTAGGTGGATTGAGATGCGGTGGCCGTACCCAAGACCCACTCCGATTCCAAATCCAAAGTGACATCCAAGATCCAACTTCCAACCAACAAAACGAGTCAATGTAAACAGAATGCTTTTAGAATGCTTTTTTATGAAATGAAAGCGATGGGCAAACGTATTTGTCCTGGATTAACTTTGATGAGCAAATACCCCATTTTTGGTACTTTGCAAACAAATCATTCATTTCTTTCCCTGAAGCAGTCAATTAACAACTTACACACAAGAGAGGGGAGACTTTTACAGAGCTCTATCAAAAGTAACTTACCCACGGGAGAAGGAACAAAAGAAATTTATAAGGAAAAATGGATGCACAACGATTAAAGAATAATCCACCCAGTTTTGAATGGCCATCCACACTTTTGGATCACACTTTTACTCCGTAATGCAGAAAACTATTCTCATATATTGCTTATATTCTGTCATTCCTGAGCTGGTTGGAGCCCTTATTCATGTGCTCCATGTTCCAAGAGGGGTCTACTGGAGGAAGTTGGAATTCCTCCGGTTTCAAGGCCAATGCGAAATCGGGCAATGTTGGTGCTGTCTCCATGATTCTGCAGTTGAAATATCCAAAACCAGACGTTAATTATTCCCAAGGGTTTGTTCTATGTATCATCAGCCAAGAACACTGAGATTGCAACTAGGGGTGCCAAGAGTGAAAAGGAGATTGCATTTAGACATAAAAAAATACTATTGGTAATAGTTCTCTCAGGCAGGACATACTTTTCGTGTGAGTACAGATCACGATTTATCCGCACTTTGCTGGAAGCATCTTTTGGAATTTTCTCAGATAGATACTTCATGGTTCCCCAGAGCGGTGGATTTCTGCATAATGTGTATAAAAAAGCACTTAACAATTAAAACAAGAACGATTGACAAGAAGAAGAAAACTGATCAGCTAATGGACATTTCAATCTTGAAACATCCAATGCTACATACGAGACGGTAGATCTTCACAACACGCCCACAAATTTCAAGACGGGCCTGTAGAATAATCTTTGCTAATATCTAGAGATTGGACTAGACTCTAGAGTTGATAATTTCAGAGGCAGTTTTCTTAAGAAGAGTTCTCGTAGAAACTGAACTCCATCTTAATGGCCTAAAGTTGCAAATCTCATACTAAAGACAATTTTATGTTCGTTCCTTGTACATGTTTGTGTTTGACGTTCACGGAGATAGGGAGAGAGGATAAAGATATTGCGGCTACAGCATATAATTTTTTGGCCCTAGAAAAAACAGCAGATAATCTGCTAGATGCCACCCAATGAAATCAGCAAAATGAATACGCAAATACAGCCTCTTCCTACCTCGACAAAGGGGGAGCAGCATTAAATGCTTCGTATGCCTTCTTACTTTCTTTGAAATACTCATCTGCTGCTTGCAAAGCAGCTACAGCCATCCCATGAAATTTTTCTGTGTTACCCTCATCAAGGATCAAACCATGATAGTAATATGCAGCAGCCTGGTTAAAATGGGAAGGTTAAAATTGGAAGAACTTTGGTTAGCTGTTCAGAACACAAACTTCAATCGTAATTCGTAATTGAAATCAAATATTCAACATTAGCGGCGTAAGACCCCTCCCTATCAGCTAGATCAACTCAAAAGGATGAACTAAACTACATGGTTCTTCATGAATAGTTCAATATACATTCATTTGGCAGTTACTCATTCAGAAAAGACAATAGCGTATCAGAACCTAGAACATAGGTATCAAAATCTGCATGCACGTAATCTAATACAAGGGAAGACAAACCGAATGAGCGAGTAATCACCAACGTCGAAAATACAAATGACCAACTTGATATCTTTTTTAGATAAATGCAAGTGTGCTTTCTAGAGGAATCACTACAAGGCCACTATTTTCCCTCCATAAATAAAACATACAAGTTAAATCACACTTTTTGTTTCCTTATTACTCTCATAGACACTATCCTTATAGTGGGAGGTAAACTCATAAGTTTAGAAGGATAGTGGTAAGAGCATAAAAAAGACGAGCAGAAAGTGCAAGATACCTTTGCCTCAACATATTTCCACTTCACAAAGAGCTGATGCTTTTCACCCCAACCATTTAATAATGGAAGGTTCATAATGTTATCTTGAGCCTGCAAATAGATGGCATAAAGAAAGCAATATGCTTCAGGGTCACCATGTGATTCAACAAACATATAATGTGTTCAGACGACAAGAGTAATCATGAGAAACATAGTGAACCACAAGAATTAACAACTTATATATGACATGTAACTGATATGAAATATATAGGAACTTCTCACAACTACTCCAAATAGAGAACAGCCAAAATTACTCAATGTTGGGAAAGGCAAAAGGAAAACCTAAGAATGTAGCAAAAAATTGGATTATGAATAAAAGGAATACTGAATAAGGATATGATTTTAGACAAACAGCACAAATTGGAGGTTAGATCCCCTTGTTTGGAGTATTGAGAGAGTTCATGTTTTTTTACCCATTCTAAATGTTGGGTATGTGGGTAAGTTCAGCATCATGGGCATGCATCATATATGCACGTGAAGGCATGATAGCCTTCGTGAAAGAGAATCCGGCACATTACGAAAGACTACTGATAGAAAGAGAGAATAACCTAGAACCAAACAAGCTCACTAGTAAATATAGAGTAGTAGTAGAAATGGGGTAAGCTCACCTAAGGCATCAAACAAAAGAGGGCGCATATTTGTTATCATTTTTGGTTTTTTCACCTTGCCATCGATGGAATCCACCATGTACTCACAACGCAGTTTTAGGATCACTATAATGGTCCGTTAATCTAGAATATCTAAATTCAGACCCTGAACTGATGCTATTCGAGCTGACTACTGTTTCCTCTTTCCAACTCAATTCACAAGGTTCAAATTCAAAATGCACATAAGCCAAAGGAGATGAATTAAAACAGGAACACAATGGAAGCAAGGAAAATTTATAACAAATAACCCAGACATTAAATGATATTACTCATTGACAAGATCAAACCAGCAAGGATGATAAACTTCTTACCTGTTGCCAATACTTTACCATTTCACATGCAAGCCTTCGCTTCACTGCAAGTGTAGCTTTTGTGCTATCTATTGCCATTCCAAGTTGAATATCAACACCCTACAGGAGACAGGTGGAAAGAATGAAAGAATGAAGTAAAAATTATAAAATAAAACAAGGAAATCAAGCGATAAAAAGGGTCAGCAAAAGAAAATAGTTAGAAGACACAAGGTTCCAACTAAATTTCATTTTCGGGATAAGCTGAACGATAACGAGATGTCAAAAAAGAAAGAAAGAAGATGCATGAAAAACCAAACTTATTGCAGTTGTACCCTTTGTGCCCATTAAGCAGGATAGGTTCACAACTTCAAGCTGACTGCAATACTTATGTTTTATAGTAATAGATGGCATTTCAGAAGCATAAATCCTAAAATATAAAATGCAACATTTTACCAGATCAGTCCCTTTAAGTAAAGTTACTACCTGTCCTAATGCTTGTAGGCAAAGCGCTCGAAGAACTCCTTCTGCTAAGTCAATTGGCAGGTTTCTCCTGCAATCAAGGAATAGTCAAAAGATTATAAATAACAGCGTTAGGAACATGATAACAAGCAGAAAGTTAAAAATCAATGCAAATTTTAAAATGATACAAACTTGAGCTCAGTGGGCAACTGTGGAAGAACATATCGGACGGCACAATCAAGGTATCCTGCTGCCTTCACAAAAATATCAATGGAAGCTCGTCTACTCTCTGTAACAACAACAAAACAATGGAACCTTCATAGTATGACCAATGAAAAAGAAAGAGCCATGCAAGGCACAACCTAAAGGTAGACTGATGACTACTACTGCATACACTGATTTTGTTAATTTTCTTTAGAAGTCTTACAAAAACAAGATTTCTGATAATATAATATAAACAGGTGAAACAAAGAACTTAGTACGAAGTATCAAACACAAAATCCATTTTTCACTCATCTTAGTAAATTCCTTAACGTATCAGCATACTGCTATTAAGAGTTTAATGACATAATCTAATGAATTTTCAGTTTTCTTTATCTCCGGTTTTCCAATTCCTACTATTTTTCACTGAGTTCCTATGTCAACCATTCTAGGTTTCACTCAAAACTTACTGCATCTGATTCTTAAATCCAGGCGACAGTTTTGTACTATAACACAAAGTTCTCTTAGAAACTGAGAAGACTTTATAATCATTAAAGCTATACTCATTCTAGAAAGCATTAACAGCACAACTTTTCTCGTTAACTTAACAAGCCATGGTAGGATAATAATAGAGATGATAAAAAAAACATAATTAATCGGCTATAGCTCAGTTTTCATGTGGTAATGCCTACCTTCTGTTACTTTTGGCTGATAACCATCAGCAGATGTTCTTGGAAGAAGTAACAAGTTAGCTTGTGATAATGATAGCATTGCCATTAAGTGCAAAATCGACAGCACCTCGTACCATGCATTAGACATAGCTGTTTCCTGAAGAATCATTCATTCACATTAAGCCAGGTTCCCTTTGACAATATCATTGAATCTGAACACTATTTGAGGAATGACTGAATGAGGAAAGCAAAAACTATGATTTGCACAACAGAGAAATATGAGCTTTAAGAGCGCTCCCACATGCCCACCTCTGCATCATCCTCTTGATTTACCCACAAAAATTGAACCTTGTGGTGTAGCTGGCTTCCTTCACATTATAAATAAGAAACGCCTTTAGGATTTACTAAAACTTGTGGATACAATTAAATGAGATGGCATGAGATCATGATTTACCATCTTTCATTAATCCCAAAAGGACAGGCAAATAATCCTCGAGAGCCTGCTGAAGATCGGCCAATGTTGAACCACCTGATGACAAGAATTCATTTAGATAAAGAAATATCTGAGTTCAGATATCATTTGGAAAAATTAACAAGCTTGTGTTTATGGCGAACCATGTTGAGTAGCAGCTCTTCTCCTCGTTCTGGTAATTGTTGGACCTTCTTGGGCAGCCATTACAACTATGCGAGTCCTTAAAGCAGATAGGCGCTCCACTAAACTTTTGGACAAGTGATCACCAAGTGACTGAGAGAAATCAACAGGTTTAGGGATTCGCAAACCGGGAACATAGACAGAAACTTCCCCAATGTTTGCCGGCCTCCTCCTATTTCCTAGTGTATCTTCCGGTGTTGAGACCAGGCATCCCATATCCTAAGACTTGCTATATCTGCTAACCAAACAAAGTTTATTCAATCAGCATCGGCGGCTGTACATATAGATTATAGACACAGGCATACGATTCTCTATGTATATGAATTTGCAACTTAACGGAGGCAGACTCTCTCTCACACATGAAACAGTGGTGAATTCAGAAGAGCATGCATATGAAACAGAAACGAAGATTGTTCAAATACTATAGTCTAAAGGATGGAGATGGGTATCACAAGGAGGAGGGACATAATAAACAGCAAGCAAGGCATAATTAAATGACAACCACCAAAGTGCACAAGTAGTAGGTTGTTGTTCACGAGCAACACCCAAATGGCTTGACTAGAACTCTCTCTCTCTGTCTTTGAGATTGAGATTGAGATTGAGAAATTAAATTTTATCAATTGGTATTTAAAAACAATTATATCTATTTACAAAGGTAGACCAAGTGTGAAGGAAGGGAGCATTAACTAGTAGTATGTAAAGAAATAGAAGAATCAGAGAGGCTAGTAGTATTTAAAAACAATTATACAAAACAAACCTCGTCTGTTAAAGGAAGGGTGAGTGATTGGTCAAGCGTTGTGGTATTTTCTGCAGCAAAAGGAAAAGAAAAATAGAAGAATCAGAGAGGCTAGAAGAAAAAAAAATAGTTAGTTTTTTTGTGAAAGGAGGAGAGAATGAATCACATGAAAGGCATGAGGGAGGCATGGCGTTGGACAAGAGTTGAAAGAGAAAGAAGGGGGTGATTTCTCGTGCAACCAATTGCAATTGCAATTGCATTTGCATACGTACGCCCGTCCGTTGAAATGATATGTGAAATGTGAATGTGAAAGTAAAGCAATTCTACAATTGAACTACAAATACTCTAAAGGAAAGGAAAGGAAAGCATTTCGTGCTTGGTAATTGGTATTTGGTATTTGGTATTTGGTATTTGGAGTAACCTAACCCTTCCTCTCACGAAATAGTGAACTTGAGCTGAGGATTATGAGTAAAGAAACGGTGTCCAAACAAACAAGTTGAAACAAGCAACAACTGGAGCAAAGCATTGAATTGAATTCTATTAAATTAAAAACCCAGAATTCCAGGCTTCAAACTTGAAGGGACTCCAAAGTCTCCAGGGCTCCAATCCAAGCAACTGGAAGCAATTGAATAATTGATAGGGTGAGAAGGCGAGAATACTTACCAGTTAACATAAAAGGCAGCGACTTTGGATTGAGTTTGCATGTTGGTGGACTCTTTCGATCATCAAGCCCCGATCAGTCAGTCAGTCTCCTCCATTAACGATAATATGAGAAGGAACAAACAAGCTCTTTTACTCTACGACGGGCACCCCACAATTACCGCCCTTAGCCTTTAAGAAGCTTTAAGCTTTAAGCTTATTTGGTCTCTGCAGTCTGGAGAGAGATAGATCACAGACAGACAGACCAACAGCCCTTGAAAATTTTTACAAAGAGGAGAAAGGCAGCCAGCCTTTTGTTGATGTAGGAGCAGAGTCGTCCCGAGTCCAGAGAAGAAAGAGCGAAACAAACAAACAGGTGAGGAGGACAGAGGAGGGTATTGGAAATTTGGAAAATGTAAAATTCCTTACATTAAAAATAAAATAAATAACAATTAAAGCCAGGGCCATGTTTGATGTTTCTACTAAACTTTGTTAACTACACATACAACTACAGCTTCCTAAAGCTTTCAGCCTTTTTGAGTTTTAACTTCACTCACTCGACACAAAATTAACAAATGGGGGAAAAGGTGGAAATTGAAAAATTGGAATGTAACTTTCAACTTTGTGTATCCTCTTCCTTCCAATATTATTATTATTATTTTATATATCCATCACCATTTAGTGGCTCATTCTCTTGGAGTAGGATTCTTTCATCTTTCTTTTTCCCTCCCCTTCCCTCCTTTTCTATTTGAACGATCACAGTTAAATCATATCAACATCTTATATTAACTTTTTATATAAAGAAAAAAATAAAATAAAAAATATGAGAGGAAACGATGAAAATAAATGAAAAGAGAATTCTAGTTCATCTCTCCTCCTTTTTCTTCTTTTTTGTTTTTTTTCCTTTTCTTTCTTACCTTCCTTGGATACTGGTTGGTTTCTCTTTTCTTTTTTTCTCTCTGTCATTGTTAGTGCTCATCAGACGATGGACAACACTAGTGACTAGTGCGTGACGAGATAAAAAGAGTTGGTCGGTCCTCCTTTTCCTACGTCAACATTAACTGACGGTTATTCTTGTCATTTCAGCACGCCCTTTTCACATGCACAAATTGCATTGCATGTTTACTTTTTCACCCTTCTTTCTATTTCCGGCAACAACTATTAACTTATCAATTAATCAAAATTATGAATTGAGAATGTTGGTGTTGATGTCGGAATGCACACTTGTCGTTTGCAACTCATCTTTTCTTCTTCTCTCTTTTTCAAGGTTCTAAAAAACGCTATGCGCTAGTAGGACGGCAGGCTAGCGCCTAGGCGGATTTAGGTAAATTTCTTGTATATCTTGTAAATAAGTGCATATTGACACCTAAAAAAAAAACTATACTTGTATGAATAATAAAAATAATGATAAAATGCAAATTAGGTACACTATTTCCGTAAGCATTGGATGAACTTGTAGTTAATCCATCATATGCAAATTAGATACACCATTTCCATAAGTATACCACCATGAAACCAAAAAAGAAAAAAACACACAATTAATAAAAAAATATATAAAAAAAAAAACCTCCTAGGACCGCCTAGCCCGCCTATCCCGCCTAGTCTCAACCCGATTTTTCAGCCTGATTTGCCCAAAAACGCCTCGGTTGCTAGGCGCCCAGCGCTTAGGCGGCCGCCTAGGGCGTTTTTCAGAACATTGCTCTTTTCAGAACTATAGAAAATATAACAAAACAAAGCCAGTTCCATCTGACTTGAATCGACGTCGTCCCCGTTACGACTACATATTTCACAAAATAAATGACTAGTGTCAACCAAATAATGGTGCAACTACTCCTGGAGGCAGGGAGGCTTATCCAAAAGTTTTATGGTGGTGCGAGCTGTCGAGTAATGGGTACTTTGGTTTTTTTTTAAGTGTTATATCTCGAAGAAAGTGTTAATATTATAAAATTAATCGATAATATGAAGAGTAGTCTATTTATTTATAAACACATACAATGTTCATTAATTTTTAGGAGCGTGTTTACAAACGGAGAATGGGATGTGGGGAATGGGAATTGCACACAATTCGAGGAATTCAAGTGTTTACTACCACCAGCGGAATGAAAATCGAGGAAAAAATGGGGTGGGACCCAGCATCATTTCTGGAATCAGACTCCGGTGTTACCCGGAGTTGGATTCTCTAATAATACTTGGTATTTGGGTTCCTTGAAGGGGAGTCCTCTAGGAATCAAAGTTTTGTTCCAAAATTACCCTAATTTATTTTCTTAATTTCAAAACAGCCTTACAAACTTCATCGCCAAATCCAACAAAGGTACCCATATCACTCTATTCTTCAGTCTCACCAATTTTCCTAGGAGGAGCGTCGGCTCCAGCCACACCCGAACCCCATTTCTCCTCGTCGCTTGTAGAATTTAAGAACGAGAGAGACAGATGAGGATGCATGTGAATCTACGAATTCGGGAGGTGGTGGGATGGTTGTGGGGGCAAGGGAAGAAGAGGATATGGATGGAAGGAGGAGGAGTGGAGGACCTGTGAATATGGGAGGTCGTGGGAAGGCTGTGGGGGTTGGGGAAAGATAGGATTGAAGAAAGGGAGGAGATGAGGATGCTGGGACATCGGGAAGAAGGGGATGAGGTGCTGGTTTTTTTACTTTTTATTTACATAAATATTACCTTAAGAAGAGCTTCTTCAATTATTGTATGAATTAATATGATATGATATATAAATCAATTCCAATAACTTTATATGAAAAATAATTATTTGGAGTAAGGGGTAGTTTGGTAATGATATTTTTAATTCCGATTTAATTGAATAAATAAACAAGTTTTATGAAATTGACACCAATTTTATTCCGATACTTTAGTAAACAACTTCAACATGAATCTAATTCTTATTCCAACTTAATCCAATTCCCCATCAATTTAATTCCTCCCCAATTTAATTCCCCTCAATCTGATTACGGATTAGTAAACACGCCATAGATGTGGAATTCATACGCTCAACATATCTTTTTTATATATATTTTAAACCAAATATCTAATTGTTGTAAAGTTCAAGTTTCACATTTTTCTTGTGGAATTAACTTGGATCAGCCGGTTCAAATGAACTTTACGCCCATGATTAGAACAACTTATTATAAATGTAAATTTCATCAGTACAAAAAATTAATATAAATTACTAATGTAAATGAACTTTATCATATCCTAATAATTCTTATGGTCTTCGATCATGTTTAGTCATCGAACTATATACAAACAGATAATCGAACTCGGTAAAAGTATCGTAAACCGTCTATCTATTTTCAATGGTTAATTGATTAAACATTTTTTGATTGATTTTTTATGAGATCATCTTTACAACAAAGTGAATTATAATGTGAACGGTCTTGAGTATAAGCATGAAGTTATGTAAATTGGATACAAAATATTTTGAAGAGGAGTTCATCCTTAACCTTGAGGAGCCAAGCGTTGATCTTTATAAAAAACGGATGGATAGATTCGGCAAAAGCATTATGAACTGTCACACCCCGTCCCGAAGGAGGGCGTGCTGGCCATCACGTGAGAGTGACGTAACCATTTACACAGTTCGGAAGCTTAAAAAATACCATTGTGAATTCTGTCAGAATACCGTTGGATTCCTCGTGGCCACCAAAGCTCTGCTCTAACTCGAACCTGGAGGGGCGCAAAACAAAATTGAGTGGGTCAGTAAAACAAGTCTTTTCAAATCTTTTCTTTATCAAAGTTCTAACCCCTCACTGTAAAACCTGTATACTTTCCCAAAAAATAGCATATATAAATATATATAGCTTCAAGAATCTCAAAACACCATTCTTTATCACTTTTCAGAAAATATGCCATGCCATGCGCCAAAAACATAATATGGATGCATCAACATAAATCAGGTGAAATAATAAATCAACCGGAGACCCTGCAGTGGTCCTGTACGGCTGATTCTATAGCTCAATATCCAATCCAGCCGGAGTCACCAACTGTGACCTGTACGGCACTGCCGGAGTCGCCAACTGCGACCTGTACGGCACTACGCTGCACATGAGTCGGAACTACCTGTAGTAGTCTGTACGACTCGGATGGTGTAATAATACGCTCTAGTGCTTCTCTCATCAATCATCTGTGCACATAATCTAGGGTCACCTACTAGTCGGAACCGTCTCTAATGGTCTGTACGACTAGCATGTCGGAACCACCTCCAGCGGTCTGTACGACTAGCATCTACTTGGATCCAAGGTGAGCGTGTGATGCGGGTGAATAACATAAGCACTAACGCCAGGGGTGCAGGTTATGAGCTATCAACATAAATCACATCAAACAATTCAATGAACCAAATATAACTCACCTGATACTCACCTGCGTGTCCGCAGCACCAATTCACATATATGCATCATATATCAATTCACATAATTCATGTAATTTCTATGCATGGCATTTCAAAATATACTTTCATTCAAAAATCGATTTCTGGGAAACCCATAAGTATATAGGTGTATACGGAAAACAAAACTGCCCACTCACCTGGAGTTTGCCCTGCAACTCCCTAGCACAACACATCAAGGCGTCATGACGATCGGCGCCTAAAACAACCATCAAATCATGCCTCAGAATCATATCGATAGAATATATCACTTCTATAAAACACGTCACTATGTAGTTCGATCCGGAAGATCTGCAACTCAGATTTCCAATCCGTAACTTCCAGAGGTCCACAATAAATCTCTAGAACAACATACTAAAATTTCATGACCATCCAACGGTCGGATCTCCGTCAATTGTCGAACTAAGTGACGATTAACATTATATTTTATGAACTTACAACTCCAATTCCGGGAGATCCGTAAATTGGATTCTCGATCTGTAAGTTCCTATAATCCTCAAATATTACGTATTACTACGTATCAAATTTTGGTGACAATCCAACGGTCGGATCATCAATTCATATTTTGGCCTAACCATGCATCTTAACGAATTTAAGTCCAAATGATCAACCAACGTTAAGCCACTATCAAAACTGAACTCAGGACATCCAATATAGTTTAAAAATGACATTGGCGGCCCACTGGCCACGAGCCGCCGCACGCGCCGCCGTGGGTGGCGGTCGGCCGCCCCGGCTCGCCGGAAAATCCAACTATCTCCAAAAATTACCAAAATTTACAGAAATGAAGATCTCAATGAGTAGAACAACTTTCATACCTGTGGCCAAGGCCAATTCGGTCGGCAAAGCCTCCAATTCCAACAAAACCCGTCGGAACCCTAGGTTTGGTGTGCTCCAATTCGACCTCCAAACTTGTTCCAACGCCTCAACCACTGCTTGGGCTTTGTTCTAGGCCTCAAGAGGATGCCATGGGTGGTGGTGATTGGAAGAAATTGCTTCACATCGTGGCGGAAATAAACCCAACCCGTGCGCCCCCTTCTGCACGGTTTCTTCCATTTTTACAACCAAATCTCTCCAAATTTGAGGTGGAATGGGTAGAGGAAGGGTCCTAGAGTGTTTCCCATGAGGTTTGTTGGATCAATTCGCCGGAAAAAAGAGTGGAAATCGACGAACATGGACACGGGTGCCGACCGGGTCCGAAAACGGGTCAAGGGGATCCGGCCGATCCCCCGCGCCACCTTCTCCCTCCTTTCCTCCTTTCCCTGTTCCGATTGGCTGGGCCTTTCCTCTCTCCTCTCTCCATTGGTCAGTCTCTCTCCCTTCTCTCCTGAAGCTTCTGCTCTCCTCTGGTTGGGCAGATTGCCCAATCTCTTCTTCTTCCTTATTCTTTCTTCTTTTTCCGCCAGCCACAAACACACACACACATAAACTCATATCATTTTTCCTATTAATCCCAGCCATCCATTTATTCCTCATTAAATCTGGGCCGTCCATTTCCATAAAAGAATTCCATATTTTATTCTTATAATTCCCAAAATGCCCAAACTTCAAACTTTAATATCTTTTTCGTTATAACTCCAAGTCACGAACCGCTTGAGCCCACGCGTCCGTAGCGACGAATACTACGAGGATATGTCAAGAAAACAAATCTTAGATGGCACGACACAACGATTAACCTAGAACAATGCGCGTGCCTCAAAGGGCATTTTCGTAAAATCAATTAATAAATTATAAAATCAATATTTTCCGGGACGGGCTGTCACATGAACCGTCTATTAGTTTGCTACAATTGGTTGACTAAACAATTGCAATTTTATTTTATTTTTTGCAGAAATGATCTTTTTAGAGCGATTTATATAATATGAACAGTTTTAATCATAAGCACGAAGTTATATGAATTTGCACCAAGTGTGACAGCCCGTCCCGAAATTTTTTTATTGATGGTGTGAAAAGACGATAATACCCTTGGACGTTAAATAATGTGTGAGAGATATTTTTGGGTTAATTATTTTAGAGTAGTGACCCAATTAGAACTAAGTTTTTCTTAGTTCTTGAGTGGTGGCTTTTGGACCACACACACACCCATACCATTTCTCTCTCTTCTCTCTCGTTGACTCTCTCTTGGAAACACTCTCCCTCTCTTCCTTCCTTGTACGGTCAACATCAAAAACCCCCTCAAATCTTGTAGATCGAGGGTGTAAAGAACACCCTTAGGTTCGTGAGGACCATACAAGTCGAAAGGCACCATTTTCAGGTAAGGATACCTTCGAAAACCTCGTGAACCAAGCTTTCCCGATTTGAGTACTGTTCATGCTTACGTTAAACGTTGTGTTTTTGGAAATTTGAAGGTTATAGGAAACTTAGTGAGGTCCCAAGGAAGCTCGGAGTGCTTCGTTTAAAGGCTTTGGACGTCGGGATCGTGAGGATGAAGTTGGCCGGTTTTTCTTGGAATTCCTCGGTGAGATCCCGTGACTTTTAGAGCTTTAAATTAGTATGAATGTGTTCTACAAGTTAAGAGCTTCATTTTGGTACCAATTTCATGAAAAATGGATGAAAAATGAGTGAGAAACCATAGTTGGAAAATTTACCCAGAAACCGGCGAGTCACCGGAGAAGAAGACGGAATATTCCGTCAGTTTGGACGGAATATTCCTGACGCCGTTAGTTAAATCTAACGGATGCCGTTAGAAGTTAACGAAATATTCCCGGAATATTCCTGACGGTGTTAACTGACGCCGTCAGTGTGCCTGGCACGTGGCCGCGCGTGGGGGCGCGTCTGGCCGTGCGTTGGCCGGCTCGTGAGACGTCGGAAAATTTTTCTAAAAATATAGGGATGTTTGTGGTGTTGTGTAGATCACGTTGGTATATTCAAACACCCCATTTGAGCAATGTATGAGAAGTTATTACCTATTGTTGGTTATGTGCGTTAAATAACGTTTATTTGGTTATTACGCTTATAGGTGAGGCCTATCCCGAGGACGAGTGCCATCAAGCGAGGCTCGGGGGTTACGACCCTTCGATATACCAGTGAGTGGGCAGTTGTTTTCATTATATACCTATATACTTACTAATTTTCCCAGAAATCGAATTTAATTGAAAGTATGTTTTAAAATGCCATGCATAGAATTGATACGGAATATATGATTTGATATATGATGCATATGTATGAAATGGTGCGGTGGACGCACAGGTAAGTATCAGGTGAGTTATATTATGTTGATGATGTGATTTGTGATGAGAGCTCATAACCTGCACCACCGGTGTTAGTGCTTATGTTGATATTCACCTCCTGCACCGCACTCTCCCTTGGATCCAAGTAGGTGTAAGTCCTGTCATACAGACCACTTTTGTGGTTCCGACTCATAGGTGACTTGCGATTATTCGCACGGCCGTTTTGACGAGTGTAGCACTAGAGCGTATTATTACACCAAGTCATGTCGTACAGACCACTTCTGTGGTTCCGACTCGTGTGCAAGCATAGGTATTGAGCTATATGATTAGCCGTACAGGACCACTGCAGGGTCTCCGGTTGATTTGTTATTTCACCTGTTATATATATATTTATGCATCTGGCATGGCATACTTTCAGAATACTGATTTTGAATTATGATTTGAGATTTATGACATTATATGCGTATATATGCTATTTTCTGGGAAAGTATACAGGTTTTACGGCGAGGGGTTAGCGCTTCGATAACGAGATTATATTTGGAAAAGATTTGTTTTACTGACCCACTCAACTTCGTTTTGCGCCCCTCCAGGTTCTAAGTAGCAGTGCTTTGGTGGTCACGAGGAATCAAACGGTGTTCTGACAGAATTCACAAAAGTAGGATACACCTTCGGGTGTTATATCCTTGTAATTGTATCTCTAAAGCTTCCGAACTGTGTAAATGGTTACGTCACTCTCACGTGACGGCCAGCATGCCCTCCTCCAGGATGGGGTGTGTCACCAAGCCTTATGAAACCAAGCTCTTCTTATACTTTGTCCAAATTATTGAGACTTGAGTGTGGACGTTGTCTTCATGTCTCCTCTTTTCCTTCCATCCCTTAATGACACCGAATAAATAATAATGTATGCACTTATCAAGTAATTACTAACTTATAAACAGTATAAAAAAAATACTTGCATCTCTCTATGAAAAAATGCACATATTACTTTTTTTAATAACATACATATATTCAAGGTATTGCACCATATAAATTCATTTGTATAAACTGCATAAATTTCGTAATGGAAACTGTTAAATTTCTTAATCTTCATTTGATTATTAGAATCAATGATTGTTTAGTTATCCAAATGTATTGATTAAATGAACAATTTCATCATGCAAATGTTCTATGTTACTTGTACCGACGATTATCCTAATTAAAACTTGATCACAAGCCATTAATAAAGAATTTTTCTTCAACTTGATGTGTTCCAAATTCAAAACATTTTTAATTCTTTTTTTCTAATTGAGCTTGGAGTAGTAATTAACGTTGTTTGTAATAAAGAAAACAAAAAAAGAATAATATGGATATTAATATTAATACGTACATGTTATTTTGGCTTTCATTACATTGGTACTTTGGTAGGTAATTAACTTGAGTGAGGATCATCACCGGATCTTTTTTGTGAGGATTATGAGGATCCTCCTTATGAGGATCTTGGGGATCTTCAAATCATATCCGTTCATCGTACATTGTGCGGTAAAAAATTATTATAAATTTTTTTATTTAAAATTAAGGATGAAGTACCGATTTAGTCCCTGAATTATTATCTCAGTGAAAATTAGATCCATGAATTATTTTTTCGGTAAATTAAGTCCCTAAGGGTGCATTTGTTTGCACTAGCTAGCATTCACTAGACTAGATTAGATTAAGTGGGAATGCAGTGCCGTGTTTGTTTTGTTCCACACCGGGACAAGCTTTAATGAGACTCGCCCCGACTAACCAAGACTAACGGCTTCGCTAGAGGGTCTTAGTGAGACCCCCCGAAATCGGCCGGATTGCTAAGACCAACTTCTTGCTTCGCCTCCCCTTCCCCTTCCTACTTGTTCCTTGCAAAATTCGAAACCTAGATCCCATTTAACAACTCTGCTCTGCATCGCCCCTCTTATATACCATTTTCAAACCTAAATCCCTCAAAATTCGAAAACAAAAAAGGAAAAAAATTATGCACTCTTTCCATTCTCAAAACCAGATCCAAACCCAAAATTCAATAAAACAAAAAAAAACAAAATCGTTGTGCGTATGAAAAGCACAGCAGTCATCCATTCACACATGCATAAGAGCCGTTCTAATTACACATGCACTCCGGACTCCCTAATCGCATACCCTCGTCGTTGACGTCGGAGAAGCAGAACGATGAGTACCCATATGACTCAAACTCTGATATGGGTTCTGATTTGCCAATTGCGTCTTGGAAAAATTAGAAAAAGAAACAAGGGAGATGAGCAGAGAAAAATAGGAAGAAAAAGGTGGAGATGAAAAGGGAAAGGGACAAAGAAAAACAGGGATAAGGACGGAGAAACTTATGAAGGGTGAGGGAAATGAACAAAAAAGAAATAGAAAGCACTACAGAGGTTTCTAGAGAGGAAAAATATAGACAAAAGTAAGAATAAAATAATAATAAACCCGAATTAATAATATAAGATAATAATTATAGTGAATTAAATAATATAATATTAGAATTTGTTATTGTTATTGTTTTTAGTTCTTAGTCCGACACTGCACCAAATGCTTCATTAAGTTAGTCTAACTTAGTCTAGTCTAAGCCAGTCCAGCTTAGTCCCCAAAGTTAATCCAGTCAGAGATAGTCCGACGCAATAAACACACCCTAAATTCATTAAAAATTGCTAATTGCATCCCTACTATTATATTCAAAGCTATTTTGTCCAATTTTTCTTCAACTTAAGTCACTTGACACACTTTAGAGTGTAATACCGTCATTTTCTCACATATAAACGCTTCACATTTCATATAGGTTGCGAATCTAGCATCTAATTTACCCTCCAAAGTTAACTTACACTATTTCTTATGAAAAACTACCAATTTACCTTCCAAAGTTAACTCCATACACTATTTCTTTATGGAAAACTACCAATCTACCCTTTAATGTGTATCACATGCAAATAACGTGACTTACATTGACGGAAAATTGCATATAGTAGATTTGAATATAATATTAGGGATGTAATTGGCAAATTTTTATAATTCAATGACTAATTTTTCTGAAAAAATAGTTTAGGGACCTAATTTTCATTGAGGTGATAATTCAAGGACTAAATTGGCAATTCACCCTAAAATTAAATATAAATAGTACTTGACGAAAATTGATCGCACGATGTACAATAAACGAATGTGATTTAAGGATTTCTAATATCCTCACAATGAGGATCCGGCGTGGATCCTCTCTCAATTAACTTGGCAAGCACGGATACGATACCAGATGAAGAACCTGCACCTGCTCTTGTTTTGGGAAATGAATCATTTGAATTTCTCAAAATATATTGAATCTTTTGGATTTGGTTCCAGTTGTTTCTAGAAAAGGTATTCATCAATTTCCCCCCTGAACTTGTGACCATTGACCAATTTCCCCCCTCAACTTTAATTTTGGCCAATTTCCCCTCTCAACTCTCATAATTAGTCAATTTTCCCCCTTAACTTTAATTTGGCCAATTTCCCCCCTCAACTCTCATAATTAGTCAATTTGCACTCTACTGTTATTTTTTTTTAATTTTCCATGTTTTCTTTTTTTTAATTTTCAATCTTTCTAATAACTTCGAACAAAGTACTAAAATTAACATAAACTCACCTGCATAATATAGGGTAAAATGTACAAAAACATAATACAATTAGTATGTGATATGGGTGGATTATAAGAAAAAGTTATGAATCGAGTTTAAAGCATGTAGAACAAGAAATAATAATCCTAAACTCATGGATCAGACCTATTTCAATAAAATGGATTATTCTTAATAAGGAGTCGAAAATTATGAATTGACTAGCCATTTTTGCACTAAAGCTCGATTCTCCGCAATTTACTTGAACTTAGCTTTCACTTTTATAAAGAAAATTGTATTCACAAACAAAAATTTACACATCAATCCCTTTCGTTATCAATTTTGTATAGTCAAAAATCAAATAAATTATTCCATACTGATTTATTATGACTAATAATATTATCTATGATAAATTGTAAAATTCTAAATTTTAATCTATTTGTAATAGGATAAAGATATAGGAAAATGATTAACATACATCTTATTTAATTTCTTACACACACTTGTTTAATTATGATCAAATTAAAAAATTAACAGTAGGGTGCAAATTGACTAATTATGAGAGTTAAGGGGGGAAATTGGCCAAATTAAAGTTGAGGGGGGAAATTGACTAATTATGAGAGTTGAGAGAGGAAATTGGCCAAAATTAAAGTTGAGGGGGGAAATTGGCCAATGATCACAAGTTCATGGGGGAAATTGATAAATACCTCTTTCTAGAATAGTAACATCTGTTATTAAATCCTGACCGACCTCGATCGGCTCATCATGTTTACTTGTCCTTTTATTTTTTGACGAAATAAAAACAAGGAAGGGGATGCTCTCCGGATTTATTTAGTGGGAATTTTAGGAATCCTTACATTTTAACCGTTCATCGTATATCATGCGGTTATTTTTCGTCAGATACTATTTGTGTTTAATTTTAAATAAAAAAGTCAAATGATTTCTGATCGCACGATACACGATGAATGACTAAGATGTGAGGATCCTTACGATTCCCACAATTTGGATCCGGATGGGATCCAATTCCGAAAAACAAAATATAGGTTTCACTAAGCACTAATTTAATCTGGGTAATATTAAAGAAACTAAATTTAAAGACAAAATTTCTAAATTAAATGATGTGTCACCAATAAAAATGAGCATTTTTATCAACGTTTAAGCAATGAATCAATCATCAACTTCCATGTCCTTTAATTTCCAAAATTTAGTCTCTCTAACATTACTCATTTTATCTAAATCAAAGAGAAAATTAGCTTGAACTTGTAGCTATTCGCGGGTCATATATATATATATATATATATATATATATATATATATATATATATATATATATATATATATCCTCTTGGAGCTGTATATAATGTATAGGTATTATATATGTAATAGGAAAAACTTAACCTTTATCATGATTGTGATGGTAAGAATATAAACTACTCTTTAAGTTTTGACAAATTGAATTTTGACAAGTAGGTACTGTTATAATACCCCATATTTAAAAAAAATGATTATATATGTGTGTTTGTATGTGCGAAGTTATTTTATGTAATAATTTTATTGGATTTCTTTTTATACGTATGTGTATATGAACTTATACTTTTGATATGTATACTAGTGTCAACGTAAGTTCATTTTTGCTACAAGATTATTTCAAAAACTAACTAGTATTATTTCATGTTCATATGTAATTAGAGATACTTTTAGTTCGAATTGGAGAGTGAGATTATGATGAGTTTGGCTTGATTTTTCTTACAAAGGCAAGGTGTCGTTTTGCCAACCATTAGAGAATAGAGAGGAGGGGTTAGTCACTACTTTATATAGGTTGAGGTGGAAGTTGGTAATTAATAGAAGCTAATAATTAGGGTGAAGAGGTGGAGTCTATAACATGTGTATGTTAGTCTATTTGCATGTAGGTGGTGATAGAGAGTTGACCTTTGTAATTAGCTTAGTTACCTGTTTGGGTCCTTGTAATCATGATGTAATTAGGATAGATATTATTTGGTGTTTCTTTCCTTGTAAATCAATCTTGTACAATATATATATTGCCCTCCTTGGTGAGAAGAATAATATTAGAAAATTAAACCCCAAAATAAGCCCTAATTAGCATGGTATCAGAGCAGAGATCCTAGGATTTCTGCTTTGCTCGTTCCCTCAAGCAAACTTGGCCTTTCCATGGAGAACCTACCACCACTCCATGGTGGAAACAATTTCATCCTAAACACTACTACCTTAACTGACCCTACCATGAATCCTTCTCCTGTTTCGAGTTCTTCCGACATGCCTCCGGAGTCCTCAGGTAACTGTGGTTATGCTTTTAATATGAATAATTGTGATACTCATCCCTCGTCTCAAAATATAGTACCACCAGATGACCATACTCCAGAGCCTGAAGTAAGATCTATTATCCCTATTGATGTATCCGATGTTCCGAATTATCAGTTACCTTTCAGACGTAACCGGGGAAAGCCACCCAATCGATATTCACCGGAAACAACAAAAGGCTCTAAATATCCTATTGCCAATTATGTGTCATCACATAAATTATCAGAACCCGGCAAAGTTTTTGTACAACAAATATCCAATAATTGCACACCAAGTTCATTGAATGAGGCACTATCTGATGATCGATGGACCAAGGCAATGAAGGAAGAAATGAATGCACTTCAGAAAAATCAAACATGAGATTTAGTTCCACTACCCCGAGGAAAGAAGAGAGTGGGATGTCGATTGGTGTACACCATCAAGTACAAAGTTGATGGGTCGATTGAACGATACAAAGCACGATTGGTGGCCAAGGAATACACTCAGACGTATGGTGTTGATTATACAGAAACATTTGCTTCAGTAGCAAAGATTAATACGGTAAGAGTGTTACTTTCGTTGGCGGCTAACTTGGATTGGCCATTACAGCAATTTGATGTGAAAAATGCTTTTTTACATGGTAATCTTAAAGAAGAAGTGTATATGGATATTCCACCTGGTTATGCATCAGTTTCACAACCCGGAATGGTGTGTAAGTTCAATAAGGCATTGTATGGATTGAAACAATCATATCGGGCATGGTTTGGTAGGTTCTAGACGGCTATGAGGAAGTATGGGTTCAGGCAAAGCAATTCCGATCATACACTTTTCTTGAAACGTCGAATGGGTAAATTGACAGCATTTATTATTTACGTGGATGATATGATTGTTATGGGTGATGATAAAGAGGAAATCTCAAGGTTGAAAGATTACTTAGCAACTGAGTTCGAGATGAAAGATCTTGGTGGATTGAAATATTTCTTGGGTATATAAGTAGCTCGATCTAAACGGGGTATATTTCTATCTCAAAGAAAATATGTTCTTGACTTGTTAGCTGAAACCGAAATGCTTGATTGTAAACCGGTTGACACCCTTATAGTCCAAAATCCCCATCTTTCCGTGCACCCTGATCAAGTTCCCACTAACCGAGATCGTTATCAAAGGTTAGTTGGGAGGTTAATTTATTTATCTCATATCAGGCCTGATATTGCATATGCAGTAAGTGTTGTTAGTCAATTTATGCATTCCCCGAGTGATACGCATATGGGTGCGGTTGAACGCATTTTATGATACCTAAAGTCCTCCCTGGGTAGAGGCATCATGTTTTCCAAGAATGGTCATCGCCGGATAGAAGGTTATACCGATGCAGATTGGGCAGGGAATATTACTGATCGACGGTCCACATCGGGTTACTTTACATTTGTGGGGGGGAAATTTAGTGACTTGGCGAAGTAAGAAACAGAAAGTAATTGCTTTATCAAGTGCAAAGACAGAATATATGGGTATGGCAAAAGGAATATGTGAATTATTATGGCTTCGGAGGTTACTTGCAGAACTCGGGTGTCCTTCAATGTTGGCTTCGAATTTGTTTTGTGATAATAAAGCAGCGATTGATATCTCACACAACCCAATCCAGCATGATCGCACAAAACATGTGGAAGTTGACAGACACTTCATTAACGAAAAGTTGGATGGGAATATTATTCAATTCCCGTTTGTAAAGTCAGAGGATCAATTAGTGGACATCTTAACTAAAGCTGTTGCCAGTCAAGCGTTTGACAACTCTCTTGTCAAGTTGGGCATGAACGACATTTATGCACCAACTTGAGGGAGAGTGTTAGAGAGTTGACCTTTGTCATTAGCTTAATTACCTGTTTGGGTCCTTGTAATCAGGATGTAATTAGGATAGATATTATTTTGTGTTTCTTTCCTTGTAAATCAATCTTGTACAATATATATTGCCCTCCTTGGTGAGAAGAATAATATTAGAAAATTAAACCCCAAAATAAGCCCTAATTAGCAGGTGGCAACACTTTGAAGTATTAGAAGTGCTTACTCATCAATCTATAGGAATCTTAATCATTAAGATGATATTCACCACTCTAAAGAAAGGAAGATGACAACTTATTGTGGTTAGAACATTTCACGTGGCCTTTGATGCAAGGAACATCTTGCATGATATTCATTAACTTAACACTTGTTGTTTTTCCATTGGAATACATTTCATTCTTAATGATTAGGAACAATTGTTGCTTTGTTATTGGAACACATTTCATGGTAATGATTGGCACAACACTTGTTTCTTTCTATTGGCACACTTGTGGATTTTTTTTTTTGAAGAGGAAGATGTCATGCAATCTTTATAAAGGAAGGAGCAAGAACCAACGGAAGACATGGAGAAAAAGAGAGAGGAAGAAGAAAAAAAAGAAAAAGAAAGAACCACTCCAACAAGAAAGCAATTCTCCCTTTCATGTTACCTTCTTATATTTCTTTAAAATGTTCTTAGGGCTTTAAGCCATCTTTCATTGTATTTGTCTTTAAGCCATCTTTCATTGTATTTGTAAGTCCCTCATATATGTAGTGAAATACAATGAAAGCAAACCCCAGTGGATGTAGTCGATTTGGCAAACCACTTAAATTTTGTGTTGTTTATGCATTTACATTTGGAGATCATTGCCATGAGAAGCACTTCCACCAAACCATCGAAAATCTCCATTTATTTCCCTTGAGAATGACGTACAAAAAATATGAGACAAATCCCAGAAAAATACATGAGACCTTACCCAACAAATCTCTCCACCAAACTCACCGTCATTTTCATCTATCGAAAGAAAGATATCCAAAAATTAGAAATTCGTCCCACCTATTTAACAGACCAAAACACCAACATCCATAGATTATATCATAGTACTTTCTTCATGAGACTTGTTTGTTTGTCTCTCTACCATGATATATCCAAATTTCAGGAAAATCCAACGGTGCGATCGTCCAATATGTTTGAAATACCAACTCAGTCTCTAATCCCGCAGAAAACTGGACAGCCATGTTATGAGTAGCAAAACCCCATTTTTAGTAGCTCCAATCGAAACACTTCCTTCACAAAAGTTGTTCCTTATCATCTATTCTATAACATATCCAAAAATCACGATAATCCAATCTATGTACTGACTTGTACCCCAGTTCGAACAGCTGATGTTCGGTTGAGCTAGCCTTCTCTGCCAACCTCTTTGCATGGCCAACATCTCCAGTTTCTTTCTCTCCCCTTCATGGAAATTTTCAGCAATCCAACTCCTATTACATATGTAGAATTTCAGCTATATTAAAGAAGAGGAAGGGGAAATGGTGAAGGAAGAAAGAGAACAAGAGGGAGGAAATGAAATTGAAACAATAAAAAAAATGAGGAAATGGTAACATATTGCTTATCATTTACATTAAAGATTATTATTTTGTTAATATTATGATTATATTACTCTTGTTACCAATCAATTTGATTTATGTTGAAGTTTACAGGCTTGTTAAAGAAAATGTGAGTATTGATATCTATGTGAACATGACATATACATATGCATTGCAAAGCAAGCAAAATCTTGTGTTGAGTTTGTAAAGTGTTTGCGTTGTGAGGATATTCAAGGGCTGAAGTTTGCCTTGAATATAAAATAATGAACCTTGTATATGTCAGGTGTAGGATGCAGGGCTTGAGTATACAAATTGGTTGATTATAAAATAATGAAATCTTGTATATATCAGGCGTCAGGGGAAGGGCTTGAATATACAATTGGGTGTTGGGGGAAGTGCCTGTATAATAAAGTGAAAACTGAGAGTTTAATTACAAAAATTGGGGTTAAGGGATGAACGGGAGTTAACTCATATTCTAAGGTATTCGGAGCCAAGTGGTATAAGCATGGTATGGGACGTGCAGGCTTGGGTGCCTTAGGTATGTGTTGACGGGATTAGAAGGGAGTGAGTACATTCATGCATCTCATTGCATACATTTTATGTATTTGCAAGAGTTACTCATTTCAATTTAGTTGGTTCTTTTGTTATGAATTAATTTTGTATATTAATATTTTATTTCCGTTGTGTACTCAATAAATTAAATGTAGTAAACTCAAACTTTTATTCTGAAAGATTTGTTATACAGTGTAATCGTTGTAATTTAATTTAATTTTCCACCATATCTTGCTTGTTTTATTCACGGAGCGGGGCGTGACATGTTAAGTGTTAACAAATTAAGTAAGAAATTAATGTGAATATTTAGACTGTGCATGCATATATATAGTTTTAGTTTTAGACTTTTGATTCACTAAGACATGCATGCATATGCGTAAGCAAACGCCATGAATTAGCAATTGCTTGCTTGCTAGGAGCAAGACGTATTCATAAAAAAGAACAGGATTTTATGGGAACTCATGAGAACTCTGGGCTGCGCAACGTCATATAGACTCTCTCTCTCTCTCTCTCTCTCTCTATATATATATAGAAAGTGTTTGAGTTGATGGTCACATATGCATATACATATTACGTTCTTTCTATTTGTTCTCTTTTATATGCAACTCATCATTTCATAATATATGCTCCATCCTTACGTGGACAAATGAGGTATTCCATTTCATTTTCAATTCCATATCTGATGCAGTTGTTATTTGTATTTATTTAACAATCTGTTTTTACCATGCCAAAAATATGGAATCTTTGCCCTTTTTTTTTCTTTTTTTCTTCCAAATGTTAAATCGAATTCCCCATCGATGAAATACTACCCTGTATACATTCAAGCTTGTTCAAGAGTACTCTACGTCCACATTCAAACATTTTTCATCATCCCTGACTCCTGAGGGACATATAGCCAGACCGGACATCCGCAGGCCCACGGCTGAGCAGCTTCCATGAGCCCACCGTCAAGAGGCGTGAGAGCTCCACGTGCATGGACATGTTGCATCACCGAAGCATATATATCTATCTCCAGCTTCTGATTTGCCGAGGCCGGTGACTGGGACGGAAACAAATCTAAAGTATCTCCTCTTTTATTAAAAAAATAAAAAATAAAAAGGGAAAGAAGCACGTGGCTAGCGGTGGCTATCCTTTTGATGCATTAGCCGATTTCGGCCAAGGTAGAGGCCTAGAGGCAGTTGGTGTTGCGTTAGGATGCCGCTGCCTATATTGGACGTCGATCGAGACTTTTACTTGATGAATGATATGAGAGGTGCACGCCACTCCAGGCAACAAAGTGTACCAGTCTGGTCCACTTCTTGCGTGCCACGTTGGAAGATTGTCAACGCAAAAATAATACTCGGTGGCCGCCTCCTTGCCTGGTTTTTTTTTTTTTTTTTAGTTGTTGTTGTCAACATATGGTTTATTGACTGAGGAAAACGTTATTGACATAAATTCTATAGAAAAAATGCTAGTAGTTCAAGTGGACAAAGAAGTCCAAACATAGCACATGATGACCCAAGACTTTGTCAGCTGAAGCAAATCGACTTCGCCACAACTATTATATACCTCATCAATTTTTTGTTTGAGTCACCGTTACGCGGTTAGAATCACAAAACACAAAGGTTATAAAACAAAAGGAAAACTAATGAAAATGATTTGAAAACTTTGAGTTTTAACGATAAGGACAAAATAAAGGGTAAAGTGAATAGTATCATGATTGACTTTTTAGTGTAAAAATGTGGTTTTTCGTTAAAATGAACAGTACCAGGAGCTTTTCATCAAAGTTCCCAAAAACAAAACCGCATGTGCGAAGAAGTTCTAAATGAAAACAAATCTAATCCCTAATTTTACAGGCGTGGAGACCCAAACTAGCTGCAAAGTGGTTTTGCACACCTTCATCTGAGTGAGCGACGACTCACTCTCGAGGTGGATAGCAAACAGAGTGGTTAGAAGAAGCTTCTCAATGGAAAGCAAGCATTTAGCAGACAAACTGGAATTTATGGACAGAGGAGTGGAAGAGTAGAGAAGAACACACGTGTGATGCACAAAGGAAGAAGAACTAAGTAGTTGGTTCGTTAGATTGAGATCACAGGGCAGATAAACTATTCGGCGCCTCATCAAGAGTTTAAAACTCATAATCTTGAGAGAGGAATTTTTTAATGTGATGACTAGGCACAACACTAATAATGCTATCAAATTATTATGCTTAAATTTATTTATTTTTCATAAATATAATTTTTTTTTTCACTTGTAAGTGAGAGGTCTTAGGTTTGATTCTCGCCAAAGGCGAATTTGAACCACATTATTGCTACCTCATTGTAAGACTTAGCCCCAGTTTGGGGTTGAGGTGATTTTAAAAAAAGCTGCTATGAAAAAAAGCTGGAACAGTTTTTGGTGTTTGGTAAACATTCAGCTTCAGCTTTTTTTCACAGTTTTGGGTGAAAAAAAGCCAAAAACAAGAAGCTGCAAAACCCAGCTTTGAAAAACTAGCTTTTTTTCACATCTGTTTTACATAAAAGTTTACCAAACACTATAATACTGTTTTTTTTCTTTTAAAAGCACTTTTACAAAAAAGTTTACCAAACACTCTGCTGCTTTATTTCACAGCTGCTTATTCTCACAGCACAGCAGAAGCAGCTTTTTTTCAAAGCACAGCAATACCAAACCAGCCCTTAGCCTACTCCCCACCCCCTTAGTATAAATAATATCGTTTGTTAGAAAAAAAACATAACATATCAATTTTGTCGTTTAACAGTACACAAAACGTGCCACTTAATAGTACGATCTAGTGGTATTCCTCTTCACTTGTAAGTAAGAAGTCTTATATTTGATTCTCGCTGAATGTGAATTTGAACCAAATTATTACTAGTCTATTGTAAGGCTTAACCCACTCATTCACCCCCTTAGTGTAGATAATATCTTTTGTTCAAAAAAAAAAAAAATAGTACATAACACATGAAAAAATTATTACTTGACTTGACTTATGTATAAGAAGCCTATACAAATACTCTTCACAATGACATTCAGATAAAGCTGAAATGGAGTAAGATTACCTCCCCTCCAATCCCCTCATCTTTGTACTTCTCTCTCTCTATAAAAAGTCAACTTATAGACAGGGAAAGACAAAGAGGAAAGTGTGAGAGAAAGATAGGAATTTAGAAGGAGAGAGAATCTTACTCCGACTGAAATGGAAAGCATGACCACAGGTCCACAACTACAGATAAGTAGCACCAATCATGAGTGAGAGTGGGGCCGGACCTAAGCTATTTTGATTTGTTTTGATTAAGGCCACTATCTGTCCAAGGCTTCTTAGGCCATCTCCAACCGAATGAGGGGCAAACGGCCATGTTTAGCCCTATAGCCTGGTAAGAAATTATATTTTAATGAACAGTGTTAGACCATATTTTATACCATCTCCAACCAAGGGGGCCATATGCCTAACATAGTCCTTTGACAAAAAATTCATCTCCAACCGAGGAAGCCAAAAGGCCATAGGCCAAACATAATCCCCTCAATAATTTATTATTTTAATTGAATTAATATAGTTAATTAAATTAAACTACCATATTAAAATAAGATTTTTGGACATATTTTAAGTGCCACTTGCCACAATAACAAAGAAAGAGTGGTATTGTTGCACCTGCCACAAAGTCAAGCTTGACATTCTAATGTTGAAGGGCTGGCTGGAAATGGCCAGACCGCTGGCCTGATTTGTGGGTTTTGGCCCTGTAGGGTCCACAAGCCATTTGACCTAACCCTCGATTGGAGATAGTTTTCGTGTAATTCCTAACTATTTTTAACCTTATGACCTTTTGACCGATCAGTTGGAGATGACCTTATTGCTATGAAGAAGGCTCAAGAAACAACGGGCCTAACGGGCAATCTCACAAGGATGGGTGGAGGGTATTTCCGTCTTTCAGAAAATCGAACATTCTAAAAGTGCAGAAAATTGCAACGGTCCGCAAATCAAATGCTTCCCTCTGGGGAGGGAGGGCGGGACGGAGAGAAACCCTAATCGGAAAAGAAAATCCATTTTTCTTTTGTGGGTTTGATTCGATACTTGGATTTTTCTATTTACTTATTATTTTGAATTTTAGAGCAGCAGGAGCTATTTATTTGTAAATAGAGAGAGAGAGAGAGAGAGAGAGAGAGAGAGAGAGAGAGAGAGAGAGAGAGAAACCCTAATCGGAAAAGAAAGTCCATTTTTCTTTTGTGAGTTTGATTCGATACTTGGATTTTTCTATTTACTTTGAATTTTAGAGCAGCAGGAGCTATTTATTTAGTAAATAGTTGATTTGATAAGTTGTTTGTAAATTGCCTGCTTTCTAGTTTCTATTTATTTGTTATTGGGTGTCGGTGTTAAAGAATCAAGAGTTAATGGCTGCAGTAGATTTGAAGAAATCAGCAAAAATCCTAACAGCCGGTGATGAAAGTAAGATTACAAGTCAGACATCGGAAAATATGATCAAGCCTTGCCACTCCCACTTCAACAAATCCTAATCCCAGTTCCAATCCCAATCCCAATCCAGGAGGCTGATTGCCAACCCCAGCTTCCACTCAAGTAAGTAAACCATCCCTTATTTCTCCAGACCTTATACTATTTTCTCATTACCTTTCCTTTATAAAAACAATTCTGTTTAAAATTAGTCTATATTTTTTGTAAATGTGTAGATATAGGATTATAGCGGAATTGTTTGCTCATATGAATTGTTCCTTGAGATTGCTTCTTCTGCGTAAAAGGTCGCCTACTTTTCAAAATGTTTTTGCTCAGGTGAAAGTCATGGCACAAAGATAATGCCTAACCCTTCCCAATATTCCTGTTTGATAGTGCATTTCTTTATTATGCTGGTTGGCGCCTAGCGGTGGTGGGTGTTGCTTTTCCACTTATAACCAAGTGTTCTTCTTTTCCTTTCCTTTTTTCATAAAGTTCTTGCACATGCATCTTACTTAACTGAAATTTGTGATGAAATTGAGGTTCCACCATAAAACCAATTGGCAATATGGGGAGTAACCCAACATCATATAAGCACATAGCAAACCTTGTCCCTCACCAATGTGGGACAACTCTCAACACGCCCCCACACGTGTGGCGGATTTTCAAGCCTACACGTGGACAACAACTGGGTGACGTGGAGCGTGTGTGGCCGTTGGGCTTCACATGTGGACAACCTTGCTCCGATACCATGATGAAATTGGAGCTCCACCATAAAACCAATTGGCAATATGGGGAGTAGCCCAAGATCATATAAGCACATAGCAAACCTTGTCCCTCACCGATGTGGGACAACTCTCAACAATTTGTACTTCCGGAAACCATAAAGATAGATAGTATTTTGGTGCAGGACTAGAAAACTCTATGCACCAATCCAGATATGAATATCACCTTGCTAGTTGATGTTGTAGAAACTCACTCTCAAGTATCTGACTTTATGGCTCTGCGCCAAGTTTTTAATTTTAGGCTTATTCATTTCTTTGCCCTGCATCCTGAGGTACACCTACTCTTTCTCAGAATATTTTCCCCACTTTTCCTTCTTCAATATGAAAGACTGCTGCAAGCTCCTTGATTGGTTCTAATAAGTATGTCTTAGCAAATGAAACTTGACTATATAAAACAGAAGATGTGGAACTCAACTGTATAGGACATGAATAATGCCTAAAAATGTTAATTTAGCTTGATTTGAGTGACATATGATAGTCTCGTCGTATATGAAATGTTAGCAATCAGATTGAGCTGGCTTCAACTTAGTGATTCTGCTTTGTAGGATCGGGATTAGTTATTTGGTGACACCTAAAAGATGAAACAGTTGCATGCCAGAAAGTTTGATTGAGTAATTTTCAGATGACAGCCCATTTTGTATAAATGTACAAAGAAAAGATTAAGTTTATTTCAACAAATTGATATTGTTTCCTCCACTTGGGCATACCTCTTTGCATCCTGTATTTGATTAATCGGATAGGTAATATTCTATGTAATATTTGGGTGTTAAAAGATAAAAGAAATGAACTCATGCATTTTTATTTTTGAGATCAAGGCTTGTGATGTTCTAGATGCCATTTTGGTAGAGCCTTTTAGCAAAAGACAGCGTGTTGTTGTTGCTCAAACAGAAAAGACCCAACTCTTAGCATCTCCATCCCCTACGCCATCTGATGGTGTTAGGAACAACAAAAATGGGCAGAATAAAGTATTTACTATTCAATCTTCCAATTTTAAGAGTAAATCGGAGCTAGATATCTAAAAATGGGAAGCAGAAGGAATCATGTTTTGAGTTTCGTATTATCAACCACTCAGTACAGCTGAACCACCCACAATGCTCTATTGCTTCAAGTGTATCTGAAAGCCCTCATGTAAAGCTCACCTCATCTGCTGACAGTTTCAGGTACAAATACCTGCACTATTGACAACAAGGAGATCACTGCCCAGTTGTGACACCGAGCATGAGACCATAAACAGCCAATCAACATCATGTTATAAGCGTGCAAAAAGAATTCTAGACTTCTCGCACTCGGAAGGTGATAAGATTGCATTGGATTGTATAACAGATTAGTCAGACTACTACAAAGTTGTAAACCAAAACATCCCTACGACTACAGAAACACCTTTTGAGGATGAAAATGTTACTTTTCTATTATTCTAGTAAATTGGCATTGGCATACTTTAAATTTAGTTCTTTACTGTTTTCTTAAACTTGCATAGTCATAACTTTCTTTTCTAAAGGGTGTTGAATTGATTGACTTGGGGCAATTTTAAATTTTGTCAAGTGACGTGTTTATTTCAAGGTTCATGCTGAGATCAACTAGATTTACCGCATCGAAACTCTGGTATTTTTCCTCTGGTGTGTGTGTGTGTGTATTCATTTATCTTAAGAAAGCTCATACTATCCATCAATTCTGCATGATATGACACCAGGAAATATAATGATGTTTCTTTTGTCCAAGTAGATATTGTTTATGAGAACTTAAATGTGCAATCCCTTTTTTCGTACTTTTTACCTGTTACATTATTTGAACTTAATTCTGTCTCCCACTAACGTGGAGCCTGTAGGTCAAGCAGATAATTGGTTACGCTGATAAGGATTGCAAGAGGAATCAAAACAGTGCATCACTGTGCCATCAAATCTCTGCTTGCATAGATGATGTGGTTACTATAGTTCACGGGATATTCAAGTCTTTAAAATGGTCCCTAATCACAAATTGTGCACAAGATGTCAATGAGTTAAACTCTTGCTTTTTTTTGTTGCATTATCTAAACTAGGTGTTTCATGACTTCACCTTTTTTTTTTTTTTTTTTTTTTTTTTCAGGAGAAGTCAAAGAACATATTGATCTTCTTAAAAGGTATGTTCCAAATTTGTTCCATATGGTGTTGTATTCTAGTGGAGATACTGTGTACAAGTAAGCTTCATTTTTATTTTCGTTAATTTGTCAGTAACATCCTTACACATGAAGAGATGTCTGCTATGTGATTAGAAGACTTGATAAGATCAATGTTGTTAGGCATTTTCCAGTGACATCAGTTTCTCGTAAGAATATCAAAATTTCTGTAAAAAATACCGTGAGAAATGTCCTTCTCGTGTCCCCCAAAGGAAGGTTCTTGCGTGTTGCCCACTATTCCCTCTGCGGTGGGGAATCATCTTTCTGGCCCATGGTGTGCACAAAACCTTTTAACACAAGGGATGAGCACATGATAGGTTTTTAATGTTGGGCAGGAGCACCCACGCAATGTTAAGAGAATCTCAAATTGGTTAGGAACGTTGAATTTGTTTTTACTACAGTGTATTATTCGATTGAAGGTTATGTAGAGGAAATCTCAGGTTTAACCCTTAATAATAAAGCATTTCTAGCATATCTTATTCAGGTGTGGTCATCTATCTTGTTCAATTTTGGTATATTTTGTTCAGTTTTATGAGGGAAAAATTATATCAAGAAGTTCCTGATTATCCTTTGTAGATTACAAGTTTATTTGTTGTGGAGAGATTATATTCACATCCCAGATTACTTTTTCCACATTTTTTTATTTTTTAATATTTTTTTGATATTCTATACCTGACTAACACTTGATAGAAAATATTTTAAAAAATTAAAAGAGTATGAAGACGTAATTTGCGATATGTGAATATAATTTTTTTTTTATATTATGGATATTTGTTTTTCATCATCTTATTCAAAAGCTTGTCACGACTATTTTCTTTCATACTGTTTTTTCATTTTAGAAGTTGGAAGCAATTCATTTGTCTGTCGAATTGATATTTTTTTGTCCGATGACTATGACGTGCAGAATCAAGAAGGTGGCAGATTCAAAATCAGTTGTGTCAAAGTTTGAGGAGAAGAGGATACAAGTGTACTATTGACGCTGTGACAAGATCAACCGGAATCAGATCCTCTTCAGATCTCCTTACTGGGGATTCGGATGATCAATTAATATCAACCGTTCATCAAAGATTGCGCGGTCGTAATTGAATGTTTTTTATATTTTCAAAGTAAAGTAGTTTTGTTTTACGTGAAAAATATAAAAAAGAAAAAAATTATGGCCTCACAATTTTTGATGAACGGTTGTTATTAATTGATCATCGGGATCCCCTGTGAAGGAATCTAGAGAGGATTTAATTCCTTTAGACATAAAAAAAGAAAAAAATTATGGCCGCACGATCTTTGTGAAGGGTTATTATTAATTGATTATGGGGATTCCCAACGAGGAAATTCCGAGATGATCTAATTCCCGATCAACCAATTGAATTGATACAGTGGGCCTGCAATGCAAAAAACGAAAAAAAAAAATTTATTCGTTGACAAAAAAAAAAAGAATTTATTCGACAACCTGCAAAAAAATATGAACTTATTCGACAACTTAATTCATTCACATGAGATGGGCAGGCGTAGTCATTCACCTTTAGATTATGAATGGTGAAGACAAGTGAATGTGCTTTTGAACTTTAATATCAAATTCAAAGGAGGTGATCACAAAACCTTGATATCCATAGTGAGCAACGGAACAATACTCTAAAAAATTGCCCGTGATTTCATCGGTTTTAAACTCATGACCTCTTTTAACATAAAACTGACTAAGAAGGCACGTTACACCTTGTTAAGAAAACTCACAAACATTATTAAAACACTATTCCACTAGAATAAGTATTAATTCAAGAAACAAAATACAATTTACAATGTATTTACTTATTGACTTTATATTTGTATATATAGGTATTTGTTCACACGTGTGATGACAATATTTGTATTGAGTTCGATATTAAGTTTGTGATTCTTGTGACTTAGGTGGGTGGATCGACAACTAATTATAAAGCATTTTTGTAAATATTCTATCATTTATAAAAATAAAAATAAAAGACAAATTTTATGCGTGTCTTTCCTATGGTATAGTAAATGTATGTGCTTAATATATAGTTGTTTATGTATCTATAAAAAAAATTATAATGTAAATTAGGCAAATATTCTTATGATAGTTGTTTATGCATCTTAAAAAAAATTATAATGTAATTTAAGCAAATATTTTTAGGAATACAAAGATATGTTGGCGCTAAGGAGTAATGAGATAAATTGGTATCAAAGTTATTATCCATGAAACTCGAATATAAGACTCTCTTCCTTACGTGTGAAGAATAATATCACTAATTAATGGCAATTGAATAATTAGTTAGAAAAAAAAAAACTTTTTAAAGGCGATATGAATAAATTTTGAAACAAAACGAGATATATGAGGTCAAGTTCAACTTGTAAGCGAGATACATGGCATCAAGTTCAAATTGTTTAGGAATCTTAAATGTCATGAAAAATAAAATTATTATTGGTCTGGTTTCTATAAAAATTAAGAAATTTAGAATAACAATGATGGAGATTAGTTCAAAGAATACATAGACTCAAATCCCCTTGTATACCTTGTTTGCATCTCAATGGAAACTGTACTTTTAAGAAAAAATTAAATCTAAATTTAAATTTGTCCACCATTTGGAAAAGAAAGTATATAAACCTTTGGGTTTATTTTCTTTTTCTTTTTCATTTAGGCGACGCGGGCTGGAGCGTACATCCCATCAGAAAACGAGGTGAGAATCAAACCCTATCAGGAACGCACCACGTGGCAAGAGAGGTGGGTTGGTGACCGTCGGATGTTGAGGAGAGGCGAGAGAGGGCTTTTATAGAGAGAGTGAAAACCTAACCATAGCGCCGTCTGAGGTGAAGTCTTTGGATTCGTAATCTTTTTATCTTCTTATCCCGAACGCACAAACCCTAGGGAGGCCAAACCCCCAAATCCCCCAACGCCAAGGTGAAGACTTTCTCACTCGCTCTCTCTCTTGTCGTCAATCCTTTTATTTTATTGATGGAATCTGTTTCTGTTTATGTTATGTTTACTGGAATAGGTCGTTTGTTTTGATTTCTCTTGTGCTTGTTTGCTGGTTAATCAAGTGATTGAGGATGGATTATTGAGCAGTGCACCCATTGTATTGTGTTTGTTTTTGTTTGTAATTTGTTGCTGTTTGCGTCGTTGAAGCTTGTTCGTTGGTGGGTAAAGCTAAATCAATCATTTCTGGTGCAAATTTTGTAGTTTTAGATTTCTAGTTTTGATCGTGTGGGCAGCCAAAGAGTACGTTTGCAATGTTTACTCGGTGGGATTCCGAATGCATCTGCTACAGCTGTGCACTTATTGTTCGCATATGTCGTCATTGGTGTCACTGTATAAGTAGAAGCGTCTTGGGGCGAATGGGTGTGATAGTGCCCAATTATGAATTCTGAACGTGAACGGGGTTTTACTTCGACAGTTTCACCAGTATTACTTTGTCAAATTTGGTAGTCTTGTTTGTATTCAGTCGTATAGGTCTATATATATATATACTTATATATTCTCTTGCTTACTTGTCATTCTTGCCTTATGCCTTTAAACCGCTTGCTTATTCCCATTTCATTATATGTCTCCTAACATGGTTAACTTGTTCTCTCATCTTTTAAAGAAGATAAACTCAACTTTGAAGATTTTTTTTAATGTTTATAGGATTTGGAAGATGTTTTGAACTCAATTATTCAGTGTGCCAAGTTGTATAATTGATGCGTCTTTTCTTTGGTTGCATGTTGTCACCTCATAGAGCGTTTTTATTGAAGTTTCTATAATTCATGCTTATCTTTCTTAATACAATATGAGATTGAAGAAACAAGATAACCGAAAGTGGAAATGAATTGTTCATTATTTGACACTTGTAAAACAAAAGGCTTTGTGAGCTGGAGGTTTTACTGCTTAAAACTTAGATTAACAATAATGTAATTAAAGATGCAATGTTTTGTCTCTTGAAACTTTTTGTTGCATGTCTCAATTAGAATTCATTACTTCATCTCATTATACACTTACTTTATGCAGATGAATAGGGAGAAGCTTATGAAGATGGCTGGTGCGGTTCGCACTGGTGGAAAGGGCAGCGTGAGGAGGTGAGTTAACTCTCACTTTGAAATTCCTCTTGTCCACCAATCTAATTCAGAGTCCGAATCTTCAAGTGCTAGCTTTAATGATTATGTGTTGGATATTCTTGTGGTTGATGATTTATGTGATGCGGTTACCCTGATGGTATGTTGAGTAAATTGTTGTTTTACTATGTTTTGCTTTTCTTAAGAGGATCTTCATTTGGCGTTTGATCGACTTCTTAGTGCAATCACTTTATAGTAAAAATTACTGCCTGTTTGGCAATAGTTTCAGTATAAAACATAGTCATCAGTGGTTTTGTAGTTATCTCACTTCTGTTGCATTATCTTCCTGTTGTCTGTATGTGATTTTGCTTATTAATTTATTCTCTTAACTTCAGGAAGAAGAAGGCTGTTCACAAGACAACCACCACAGATGACAAAAGGCTTCAGAGCACCCTTAAGAGAATAGGGGTGAATGCTATTCCTGCTATTGAGGAAGTTAACATATTTAAGGATGACGTAGTTATCCAGTTCATAAACCCCAAAGGTGAAGCCCTACAAAACTCTGGTCCTGTATATTATCAGTTTGTTTCAAGTTTTTCCCCCTAATAGTTGATGATTTTCCTTGTACGTTTCAGTTCAAGCTTCAATTGCTGCCAACACTTGGGTTGTTAGTGGCTCTCCTCAAACAAAGAGTATGCTACTATTTCTTTTGAGTTTTTTTGAGTTTGAAATTTGTTTAGAATATCAGACCATCTGGCAAAACAACACACTGCTTGAGTTTTAAAATATCAAACATATTTACATTCGTGTGTGGCTGTGCCTTGACATCATGATGCATTTGGCTTTTGACGGCCAATTTTGCTGTTGTTTATACCTTTGATTGTATTTTTTAGATTTTAGACATATTTTCATGTAACTTGACATATGATCTTTATTGTAGAGTTGCAAGATATTCTTCCCAGTATTATCAGCCACTTGGGTAAGTGTGCTTGTAAACCTTTTTATTTTGTTCTTGCTTTTGTGAATCAGTTGACAGAGAGTTGTCAAATTCTTTTTCACACCTTTGATCATTTTCAGGGCCAGATAACTTGGACAATTTGAAGAAGTTGGCTGAGCAGTTCCAGAAGCAAGCACCTAGTGCTGGTGGAGCCACTGCACAAGAGGACGATGATGATGAGGTTCCTGAGCTTGTGGCTGGGGAAACATTTGAAGCCGCTGCAGAGGAGAAGAACAACGAGGAGAATCAAGCTTCTTAGGGAATTTTAAGGGGATTTTGTGTCATTTTATATACTTTTGATGCTGGGGAAGTTTTTGATTTTGTTTTTACCTTGTCATGTCTGACCATGTTTGATGGATTCTCCTTATGATACAGTGGGTAGTAGTCACTCTATCTTTTGGTTAAAATTTAGTTTTACTATTTCTTAATTTTTGGTCGATTAGTGTGCTTAATTGTGTTGAAATTGGATATGATCCTTGTTAAAATAACGAAATATGCAACACAAGGTCTGCGAGAGTGATCAGGATATGCAAAGCTTTCATCAGTAACCAAAAGCACCTTTAGCAGTTTTGCATCGAACAATTGATGAATCTGCATTCAGCAATGCTTTCATCATTGCGCTCTCCGACTTTAGAAGGCAAATAGCACACCTCAACAGTTGGGAGTCGTCTATCAGTTGGCAGTTGGAGTGTAGGGTTGGTTTGATATGGGATATCTAACCGAAAATCTTGGGGACGGGAATCCGACGACCGATCCCGAACCAAAATTTTGAGATTTCCAAAATCGAACCTGCATTAAAATCAAAATCATCTAGATTGAAATTGAATTCATCCGAACCTGCATTAAAAACTCAAATTGAAATCAAAGACAAAGTGAATGAATCGGTGAACATTGATGGTCGAAAGAGAGAGTGAAGCGATAGTCAAACGGACCCACATCCTCCTCCTGACCCGAGCTCCCAATTCGAAACCCTAACCTTAATTCAAAACCCCACACACATAGAGACGAGAGAATCGATGGTGGGGATAAAGCCGTGAGATGTGGTGGTGGCCAGAGTGGAAAGAGTTCGTTGGAGTGAGATTGTGAGAGGGTGGGTGGCTGCTGAGCTTCGAATTCGAGAAGGAGAGACAGAGAGTATGAGACTGAGTGAACTTAAGGCTTGAAGGTCTGAGCCCTTCAAACGAAGCCAAACTCTTGGTCGAGATCGATGATGTTATCAGCTGAGCCGCTGCCATTCTTGCAATGTGTGTTTTAGCGAGGGATGAGAACGAGAGAGAGAGAGAGATGTTATCAGCTGAGCTGCTACCATTCTTGCAATGTGTGTTTTAGCGAGGGATGAGAACGAGAGAGAGAGAGAGAGAGAGAGATCATAGAGGTCAGCCGAGAAAGAGAGGTGAGTCACTTGTGTGATGTGGCCGGATTCGAAGACGGCAAATAAGGAGGACGATAGAGATCGAGAGAAATCGGCGAAGGATGAGAGAGTGAGGGTTTTATTTGGATTCAACGGTTGAGATTAAATCTCAACCAAATCCGATGGTTGTTACAATTCCAAATATTTGGGATCCGGTACTGAAAATTTTGGGATTTTTTCGATTCGATTTCGGAATTTTTCCGGTTCGATTTGGAATTTTCGGTATTTTTTTTCCACCCTAGGAGTGTCTGTGAGTGCATGTGTCGGTATCTTTCTCAAATCTTTCATTTTATTCTCTGTGCGAGTACACGTATCATCTGTATCGTCCACCGTGAAAACCGTCCCAAAGGTTCCCACTATCTCCCTGTCAAAACTTATCAAGACAAACCCTTGTTTCTGTCTCCTCACACGGCAATGGGTGCGAAAAATCACCGCAAAATCAGATCCAAATTGGTTGTCTACTGAACTCAGGTAATGTTGCAGGCCCACCGGAAAACGAGAAACTTGTATTGTCGCCCAAGTCCACTGCGTGTCGTGCCTGCTTGCCTGCCAGTGCCGTGGGTACTACTCCAGTGTCTCAATTTCTTTTTGTAACACTGTTAAACAACATATTCTGGAAAGGACACTGATTGGCTCATTACACAACAACATGTATCACAAAGAAATTATTTGTTAGGCTATATTGGATTAATAGTCCCGTGATGACATGGTAATCGGATGACAGTCCTGTGGTGAAAAAATTCGGATTTAAACTTTCTTGGTAAACTCTGTTAGATTCAAGCCCAAATCAACATTTCCGTCAATTCCCCATTAACTCTTGCAGCCTTTATAACCAAAAGGAACAAAAAAACTCATTCATCCAAGGCTATGAATTCTTTGCTCCATGCTTCGATTCCATTCAAAGCTCTTTTGCCCATAAGAGAAACTAGATTTTTTTTTTTTTTTTATATGCAGCACTGAAAAAAACTCGTTTCGTCAACATTTCTGTTAACCCACCCCGTCTTTTTTCCAGACGGAAGAACTGAAATCTAATCCCTAGAACCAACCAGCCAACAAAGATGGTTCGACTAATTCGTTGAGAATCGAACACCTATATATCAAGCAAAACAAAAGCCAAGAAACATGAAAAAAGGAGCATAAATCAATGGTTTGTTTCTGAGATTTGTTTCAGAAATTTGTTTCTGTGATTGTTAAATCCCTAATTTCATCTTGGACCTCCTTGTTGAGGATTGCATGTAATCTTTGTTTGGGGTTTGATTGTTTTGTACCGCCAGGTATGGGGCTGTTTTGGCCTCTACCTTTGATGAACACTGTCGTTTTATCTAGGGTAAATTACAAAAAACTACCTCAACTATTGGTGTCAAGACACTTTCATACCTCATTTTTTTAAATTGACAATGTCATACCTCATCTTACGAATTTGGTCCAATGTTATACCTTCCGTTAGATTGCCGTGAATTTCTCAGTTAAATGCTGATGTGGCTTGATCCGGGACCCACTTTTTACTAAAAAATTATTAAAAACTAAAAAAAAAATCATTTAATATTTTTTAAATATTAAAATAATAAAGAAAAGTTAAAAAAAAAAAAAAAAAAAAAAAACACAAACTCGTGCCCTGCTCTCTCCTCCCCCCTCTCTCTCTCCTCCCCCATCTTCTTCTTCCCCACCTCCTGCAACCGAGAAAAAAAAAGTGGAAAAAAAAAAAAAACCAATTTGTCTTCTCCCACCCTCAGTTCGTCTTCCCTACCCCCCCACCCCCTCTTCTCCCCGCACCCATTCTCCGCACCCAACCTCGGCACCCACCTTCGCACCACTCTCCGCACCACCCTCCGCACCCAACCTCGCACCCACCCTCTTCCCTCCACACCCATTCCCCCCATTTTCTGCTCGCCCAGGTTCTCCACCCTCGGAATCGGCCTGGCGAAGGTTTCCCAATTCCACCTCAACGGGATCTGGGTTTTTTTTCGGTTTTTTTTTTTTTTTTTTTTTTTTTTTTTTGGGTTGCAGGTAGTGGGTGTGAGGTTGCAGATAATGGGTGCAAAGGGTTTAGGGAAGACGGGATGGGGGAAGAAAGAAAGGGGGGTCAGGGAAAATCGTGAACCTTCTTCTTTTTTTTCCTTCCTTCTGTGTTTTCTGGGTTGCAGGAGGGGTGAAGAAGAAGATGGGGGAGAAGAGAGAGAAAGGGGAGGGAGAAGGGCACGGGTTTGTGTTGGTTTTTTTTTTTTTTTTTTTAAATTTTAAATTTTCTTTATTATTTTAATATTTAAAAATATTAAATGATTTTTTTTTAGTTTTTAATAATATTTTATTAATTTTTTAATAAAAAGTGGACCCCGGATCAAGCCACGTCAGCATTTAACTGAGAAATTCACGGCAATCTAACGGAAGGTATAACATTGGACCAAATTCGTAAGATGAGGTATGACATTGTCAATTTAAAAAAATGAGGTATGAAAGTGTCGTGACACCAATAGTTGAGGTAGTTTTTTGTCATTTACCCTTTTATCTATAATAAAAACAACAAAGGGAAGCTGAATAGAAAGAGAGGAGGAGGCAGGACCGAAGTCTGGAGAGAAAATGAGAGAGAGAGAGATGGGATGCAGAGAAGCAGGCGGGCAGAGGTAGAACCCAAGTGGGTGATAAGCTATCCGGAAAAAAGCCAAGGTGGGAGGTGTGGGAATGTTAACGGAGAGTACAGAAATGTTAATTTTGGACTTGAATCCTAACGGATTTCACTATGAGTGTTTAAATCCGAATTTTTTCACCACGGAAGCTATCCTCATATTACTCTATTACCACGATGACCATTAATCCAATTTAACCTATTTGTTATGATATTCATTGATTTGTTTAGCACATATAGATGGTTAAACAATCTTCAAATAATTTAGGGTAAATTACACAAAATTACCTCACCTATTGATCTCATGACACTTTCATACCTCATCTTTTAAAATTGACAATGTCATAGCTCATCTTTAGAATTTGGTCAATTTTTTACCTTCCGTTAGCTTGACCGTTAATTTGTCAGTTAAGTGCTGACGTGACTTGATTCAAACCCCACTTTCTATTAAAAAATTAAAAAAAAATTAAAAAAAATCATTTAATATATTTTAAATATTAAAATAACAAAGAAAAGTGAAAAAAAAAATTTCAAAACCCAATTCGTCCCCACCCCACGCCCTCTCATCCCCCATCTTCTTCCCCTGCTGCCCAGAAACGAAACCAAAAAAAAAATAAATTCAAAACCCAATTCGTCCCCACCCCACCCCCTCTCTCTCCTCCCCCATCTTCTTCCCCTGCTACCCAGAAACGAAACGAAAAAAAAAAAAATTCAAAACCCAATTCGTCCCTACCCCATCTTCTTCCCCTCCTCCCCTGCAGCCCAGAAACGAAACAAAACAAAAAAAAAAAAATTCAATACCCAATTCGTCCCCACCCCACCCCCTCTCCCTCCTCCCCCATCTTCTTCCCCTGCTGCCCAGAAACGAAACCAAAAAAAAAAAAACTAAAAATCAAAACCCAATTCCTCCTCACCCGAGACTTGGGCTCGCACACCCGTGGCTCACCAGACCTGGGGTGGGTGTCCTCTGGGTGCCCCAGAGCTTCACAGAGACGAAAGGAGAGAGGGTTGACGCCAATGATGATTTTGGTACCGTCGTCGGTGGGTGTAGGTGTGTAAATCGGTGTGTGAGTGTAGATCTGGGAGAGGTATAGTATGTGCGAGAGAGAGAAGGAGAAAGGGTGAGTGAGCTGAGAGAGAGGGAGATGTTGGCATGGGTGGGGAAGGGTGGGGGGTTGCACGGAAGGGGAACGGGAAGGGGTCGGGGTGGGGGGGGTGAGATGGGAATGGGTTCTGGGATGCAGAGAAGAGAGAGGCGAGAGAAGGGGAGAGAGAGAGAAGCGAGAGGGGAGAGAGAGATTTAATATAAAAATAAAAAAATTTAAAATTTAAAATATTAATTATTAAAAATATATTTAATAATGTTTTAATCTAGTTAGATTAGTGAGTGGACCCCGCATGTAGCCACGTCAGCACTTAGCCGAAAAATTAACAGAAAAACTGACGGAGGTATGACATTGGCACAAATTCGTAAGATAAGGTCTGACATTGTCAATTTTAAAAAATGAGATATGAAAGTGTTGTGACACCAATAGTTGAGGTATTTTTTTGTCATTTACCCAATAATTTAAGATGTGAAATTTAGATGACGGCGAAGGAAAACTAACAACATCAGCTATGACGTTTGTATGGTGAATTAATGTGGTATATGGTATGCGGACAGTTAATTCCCAATGTATTAAAACAAATGCTTTATAGAAAATTAAGCAACCCCAACCAGTTCGAAGAACGGACTTGGATTGTCTACCCTTCCACTTCCCATCCCCTTCTTATCTTCTTTTATTTGTGTGATCACAGTTAAACCACGTCAACATTTTATATAAATTTTTTTTATTGAGATAATAAGATAAAAAGTAACATAAATATAAAATGTTGATATGGTTTAACCGTAACCGCACAAATAGGAGAGGATGGAAGGGGATGGGAAGTGGGAGGGCAGACAATCCAAGTCCTCGAAGAACAGCGCATGAAATTGACATGATTGATATTAGAAACCCAAGCAAAAAAGGGGTAAAACTAAAACCTCGAGGAAAATAAAAACACATGTAGAAGCTAATTACCGGAGATGAGCTAGCTCTCGTTAATTTGCTCATCTCCAAATTACAAAACACGTCTTGCTAATTGCTAATGTGCTGCCTGCATTTTCTAGTTGTGGGACTGGTTGTGGTTGGCAATGGAAAGGGCCTTGTGAAGATTTCTGAAAGCTTTCTCGTAGCGCAAGAATCCCATGAACCAGAAGTCGAAATCATCGTGGGTAACTATTTCAATGTACTTCTGTTGTGGTTTGTTGACATTCTCGCTTTGGTTCGCTGTTTTGACCTTCCTTATTGGTATCTGAACTTTGTAATGCGTTCTGAGGAGTTGCAGTTGTCCGGCAGCAGCAGGAGCAGAAGCAGAAGGAGGAGAAGGGAGAGTGATGGGTCTTTCGCTGCAAAAAGCAAGCTTTTGGGTAGAAATGAAAAGGAGGCCAGGAATGGGACCGGCGGTGGTAGATAGGTAGCATTGGGAGGCCTTCAAGAGCTCTTCTCCTTGGCTGACACCGAATATCTGTTTAAAAATATTGGCCCTCCCACCCTCTTGAATGATTCTTGCCCCCAAACTCAACTTGCCCTTCACTGTTTCTGACAGCTTGTGCCCAAGTTTCACTGCAATTCGAATTCCAATTTATTCACATATGCAAGTATAAATATAAATATATATATATATATATATCATCTATGATTGATTCTATAGCTTAATTAGGTTGTATTAGGAGGACAGGAAGAGTAGATGAATTAATAAGACCGACTGACTCTCACCGTGGTCGCGTATCCTGTATGCGAAACTGCTACTTTTCTTCCCTAATTTTTTGTTGAGGCCTTTCCTCGAATCATCTCCATCTGTACTTGCAAAAATATATACATTAACTACACTTGCAAAACAAACACGCATACAGTAGAGAGACGAAGAGAGAGGGGGACGTACAGGTCGAGGTGGTTTTGAAGGAGGAAGATGAGTGTGCAGAAGGACTCTGGCATAAGCTGATAGGTTCAGATAGAGAAGATGCCTGCCTTTGGCTTTGCCTTTGCCTTTCTGGTGTTGTATCACTATCATAATCATATGAGTGCATCATGTACGGACTGCTACTGGCAACAAATTGATCTGCAAATTTCTCATTCATTTCCACTTTCTAAACTTTCTTAACTCTGAAAGATGTAAGCGTGTATAGATCTGCCTCCTCTCTTTAAAAGATGGTGCTTCATGTGCTAATTTATCACTGTCTTTATAATTGTATCTGGCAATTCAATAGCATCAATATTATATTATATTCAAGCGTCAAGCACCCACCACAAGGAAGTTTCAAAGATTCTGCTCATACATAATATTATATGGCGTTGTTGACTATATATCGAAGAACCTTGTAACCCTATTTTGAATGAAACATCCTTCTAGAACACGTCGCAATTTCACGGCAATTGCCGGTTGCCTGCATAGGCCCAGGCCCAGGCCCATCTTGGAAAATGGCAAAGGGAAAAACTAGTTTCGCTTGGAAACCTGCCAAATTCCAACGCAATAAAGTCAACAAAGGGTGGCTGTGGCTCAAGGTCAAGATAAAAGGACATTCAACTCAATTCAACAATAAGACAATTTGGATAAACCCCTAAAAGGAGGAGGAGGGCTATTCCTTTCCCCTTTTCCATTAGGTTTGTTACTTGTCTAGTTGTGTACTTGTGTGTGTTTGTCTAGGTTTCACAACAAACTAATTAGAAATTAGAATAGAGAGTGTATGCTGCTGTCTGTGCTGTGCGAGAATTGCCTCCACCATATCCATGTGAGTCCAAGACTGCCCTTAACAACAGACTGACAGTTCGGAATAGGGTGGTGGAAGGAGGATGAGGTAATTCGCTTGGCACCATTTCATTTGAGTTTTTGAGAGTTTATTAGGGCATGTTTGGTACTCTACTTGAATCCAACATTTTAAACTCAAAAACAATTTTCAAGTTTTAAGCCTTAAAAATTTGTTTGGTATGACTATTTTCAAAAACTGAACTCAAGACTAACTCAAAAATAGTCTATTCTCTAAAAACATAAAAAGTGAGTTTTTAAAGTTTTTAAACTTAAGAGCAAGTCCACCCCTAAAAAATGCGCTGGCACTCAACCCATTTAATCCACTAAGTGAACAGTGATAGACCCTATGAACAGTTTAATTGGCCAAATGCATCTCCAACCCTAAAACTAAATAGCCTAGTCAATTTTATTAAAATATTATTAATTTTTATTATAAAGTAATAAAAAAATAATAATTTGATTTTTAATTTCTAACTTTATAAAAAAATATTATTAATTTATGACATTTAATTTATTTTTTTAAAAGTTTTTTTGTCGAAAAATCTGGACCGTTGATCTGAAAATCGAACGGTCCTCATTGTGCCACATCAGTAGCCATTAAATTTCAATTTCAATTTTTTTTTATCGTTGGAAATCCAACGGCTCAGAAAACTAGCCGTTGGAAATCCAACTATCCTTATTGTGCCACGTATCCACACGGAAGAACCCCATAGTGCGCCTGCACAGTGGGCCCCACCTCAGCACTGTTGTCGGCCACTCGCGACCACGCGTGCATGCTTTCCACGCGCCAGGCGCAAAAAAAAAATTGAAACGACATGTGACGTCACGCTGGCGTCAGCATGACATCACATAGGCCAAGCCTTGGCTCAACACATTCTGGGCTGGCTTATAGGACGGCTTGGGCTGGGTGCCAGCCCTTTGGGGTGGACTTGCTCTAAACTCACTCATTTCTTTTCTCTCTCTCATCCCTTCTTATTCCAAATCTATCTCTCTCTTTTCTTCTTTCCCTCCCCTCTTTTTTTTTATTTTATATTTTTGTCTCTCCTCCAATCTGTTCTCTTCACTCTCTCGGTTCTTTCTGAGAAATTTTCAGTGTGACCAGTACACGGGATGGTACACCATGTGTCACTATACAAATAGTGGGATATGTGTGTTAAAAAGTTAATAACTTAAAAAATAAAATTTCTCACAACTTATATAAAAACACGTGGTGTACCCCCATGTTCTGGTCACAATGAAATTTTTTTCGTTCTTTCTCTCACTCATCTTCTTTCTCTTTCCTTCAATCATCTCTTACTTTCTTTCCTCCTCTCTCCTCTTTCTCCCTCTCCTGCGACCCTCTCTTTTTAGATCTATTTGTCTATTTTAAGTCGTAAGATTTAAACATTTTAAATCGCAAACCAATCAAGTTTTTTAGTCTTAAAGAAAATTGTTTTCAAGAAATATTTTGATAAATGATAAAAAATTTCAAGGAGGATACCAAACAGGCCCTTAGTGATTTGATTGGAAGGAATTGAATTGAATTTACTAATGACAGACTAACCATGCCAGCTTTGTGTACTCAATGGTCAATGTTTCTCCACCCTCCTATTGTCCTTGCCCAGTGGCCATCCGACGACGGGATAAGATAAGGATATGATGGACTTCCCCTCATCTTATTCATGACCCTCACCTAACACGACAATGGCAATGGCACCGCCATCCTTTTTTTTTATATTTTTTTTTATTTCTTTTGAACAAACAATATTATCTAGGGATGTGATATCCATACATCTCATTTTACTTTTCACACACTTTTTTTAATTTTCGGCCATTGGATCGGATGAATTGAAGTAGATCAAAGAACAGAAATTATCAAGGGGTATGTGAGAAGTAAAATTGAATGTGTGGATAGCACATCCCTATTATCTATACTAAAGGCGTGGGGGAGTGGGCTAAGCCTCACAAAGGCTAGCAATATGGTTCAAATTCGCCTTAACAAGAATCGAATCTAATACCTCACAATTACAAGTAAAACAGAATACTATTAGACCGTATACTAAGTGACAATTGCATCTTCTTATTTACAAAAACAATAATTTTTTTTCAAATTAGTATAACTCTTGGACTAAGCGAATGAGGTTTCTTGATCCAAAATGGATTATTCATAACTTCGCCAGATATTTTGTCAATGATGTGATTTTGACGCCTCTACACAAAATGCTCATCGTTTCTTTTAAATTACCAAAATACACAAAAAGAATAAACCTGTAAAACAAGTCGAACAACATGACAAGGTTAGGAAAAAAAAAGGAAAAGACAAATTTGTATGTCAAGATGCACATTAATTTGAGAAGCGGAAGCCAGGTAAGCCAACATATAGTCCTAAAACAAAGCAGCATGAGCAGTCGGCAGAGAGGAATCATGTCATATCATAGTTGGAGAAGATAAGCTCATGTTAGAAAAATTGTCACCAACAAAATTTCATTCGTCATACTGTGATAGGTGTAGAAAGTCATCTTATAGATACGGTCCAAACAAAGAGATGCAAAAGAAATATCACGTCTTTTTAGTGCACCATTGGTAGAAAGGCAAAGATAGATGTAAAATTTGTTGCCCCACGTAAGGAAATAAATATACAAAATAATATAACAAAGGCCAACTTCGTGTACAAGCAAAATGATCGTGATGCATTGGGTCCAGGGTGGTCCCATGATACACTAGAAGCAAAAAAAAAAGCTTGGAAATGTCGTTAAGAGATCCTTCGAATATCTCGTATGGGAACCAAGAGTGCGCACCAATATTTGGTAAAATGCTCACTCGACAGATCGCTGGGCAGCAAGAATCTACAAAACTCGGTAGGATTCGCTTGACATTTTTTGACATGCTCCCTAAAAAGCTTTGCAGCATAGCTGGTCATATGACTACATGTCAACTAATTGTTTAAGTGTTGTGCGCGCTCTTTTCATCTAAAAAAATTTGAATTTTTTATATTAAGTTGAGAGTTGAGACCCCGAAATTAGAAGTCCATATCTGTCACTGCGTGTTGCGATCTTGCAGACGATGTATGATCTCTTTCTCAATCTCACTGGTTTGATTTATTTTTCATTTTTAATCGGTACACACATGTGTATAGTATACGCGCGACTAGGATCTTTTCCTAAACTATTCTCTATTCCTAAGGATAATGACATGGACCCGTAATTTTAGCCACATAATTTTATTTGTAGAGCCAATACTAATTAAGAGCTCGTTTGGATGTACTTTTAAAATGACTAAAAGCGTTTTTGGTAAAAATATTTTTAAATCCAATCCGTAGAAAAAATGCAAGTAAATCCTGAAAAAAAAAAAGCACTTAAGGTGCTTTCTAGAAGAAGCACATAATTAGTGCTTTTTGCAGAAAGCACTTTAAATGCTTTTGGAACCCAAAAACATTTTCTCTAAAAGCATTTTCAGTTATTTCAAAAACACATCCAAACGAGCCGTAAAGCAGCACTCTGGATCTGGGTGGCCATATCTGCCAATTATTTCGTGTTTTTCTTTGTTTGGCTAATCTGTCTAGTATTCAACATTCAGGAATAACAATGGTTCAGTTTGAGAATGAAAAATGCTATATTCATCTCCACAACCACGAAAATTAATCATATGCATCTGCAAATTAACTATCAGGGATTATTCATAACAATACTCACTGGGTAACGGATTCCCAATCAATTAACGGTTATATCCATCTTCATCAATATAAAAATACATTCGTTCAGATACCCATAATAAATTAGTAGATATTAATTTCGTCATTAAACATTTAATGTGAACGGATCTTGTGGAGTATAAAAATTAAAGTATTGAATTTAAATCATTGATGATGTCGGTTGATTTTTTATATCTCATAAGAACCATTAAATTATCTTTGATTTTGATTCAAAACTTTTAACTTTCTCAAAAACTACTCAAACAATGCAACTTTTGTATTCTTAAGTAATGAGTTTGGTGAACAATGAATTATATAGTATTTAAATTTTTTTAATCTACATGGCAATATTTAGTTAAATATATGAGATCCAGTTATGTGCCACATTAGCACATAACAGAATTTTTGAGGAATTATAGTGGAAATACCACGTTGATCTGTGACACTTATTTTCAAGGATTACATTGATCGATTTTCAATTTTAGGGACCATCATGATGGGTGGTTCAATTTCAAGGACATTTGTGATAAAAGCTCTATTATATATTATTCCGGTCGGATTCGGGTACAGATATGGATCGGGAACCCTTGTAACCATATTTAAAACCATAGTCGAATAATATTCACAGTTTTTCCTCATCCAAAAACCAAAATATACCCGAACTTTCATATCTAAATCCATACCATTTGGGCAGTTGTCCACGGTTATCGAGTTTAGCTGTTAGAATTGCCATTCCCCAGCCAGATAAACTCGATTCCTTTTAATTCAAAATTCATTGATGCAAAGGGCCTTAGTGATGCTGAGTTATGGAGTTTATATTTTGGTTTGCAAATTGTTTTGGATAAGGATGTTACTGATCTTATAATAGAGATGGATTAGAATGTTGTCATGTTGGTAAAGCAAACTCCTATGGATAACTTTCATCCTCTTGACAAAATTACACAAAGCTGCAAATTAATGATGACACAGTTGAGGAGATGTGAGTTGAAACATATTTACAGGGAGAATAATTATGTGGCTAATCAGTTGGCTAACTAGAGTTTTAATATGGATATTGAAGTTCGTGTGTTTGATAAGCCTCCTGATTAGATTGGATCATCGCTTGTGGATGATATTGCTGGAGTTTATCAAACTCTCTTTGTTTCCTGTAATGTTGTCTGATTAGATTGCATCATCGCTCATGGATGATATTGCTGGAATTTTTCGAACTCTTTTTGTTTCCTGTGATGTTTTAAGTTAGCTTTGGGCTGTATTCTCCGTTTCTTTACCAAAAAAATAATAATAATAATTCGTTGCTGCAAAGTAAACGGCAGTTTAATATGTGTGCCTGTGCTTAATTTGAAACAAGGAAAGGGAATTTTATAACCCTCATGCAGGGTTTCTCTAATCCCTTCCACACATTACATTTTATGGTCCATTTCTTCATAACTTGACATCAATCTAGGGCTGGGCAAACGGGTACAAGACCTGCTGGTCGGGGCGGGTAATGTCGATTTGGGACGGGTTCAGAGTGGGGCCAAATTTGGTAAAGACAAAACGGGGAGGGGCGAGGATAGGGTATATACAGGGGCGGGGCGGTTCCATAATTCTAGAATCCGTGGCCCCAAACCGACCCGTTATATGCTTTACTCGTTCAGTCTCATTCTTTCTCTCTGAATCTCAAAGTTTGGGTTTGGCAACTGCGCAACCAATCAAGCTCATCCTTTGTCCCCATCTCTCTCGCTCATCTCTCCCAATCCCAACTTTATGTCTCTATCTCCCGACTTCGGTCGTTGAAGATGGCATCGACGATGACACGAGGCTTCAAATCGAGGATGTTTCTAGGCACCTGAGGGATAACAAAGATCAAAGATGGACGATGATGGCGCTACGACAATAGCGAACCTCGTCGATGACGGTGGGCTCCAGATTGACGAAGATGGAGCTCTGTGTCCATGCAAGTCGTCTCGATGTTTTTCAACTAGTGGGACGAGATCAACGAGTCCTTCCGGTGGCAGAACGACATCTTCTACACTCTCTGCGCTTCCTACGCCCTCGTCTCCTCCGTCGCTCTGGTCTTTCTCTGTCTAATTTCATATATTTAGTGCATATGATTCGATTTCATGCTTCTTATCAAAGATTTGAGTAGGAGAAGAGGCATATCTGAGTTGGGCAGCGTCGAATCTCATTGTAGGTGGCGATTTGGAACTAGGTTTGGTAGATTTGGATCTAATGGTGAGGTGGGCATGGGCAGAGACGGCCTTGAATGGCGGTGGTTTGGGCGGGGCTATTGAGTTACAGAAGAATACGAAGGATCCCAAAAAAAATAAATAAAATAAAATATGACTCGTGGACCTGGCAAGAACCGGCATGTTTCAACCGAGCCAAGTTAGGTCCGGTTCCTGTATTAAAATATGTTGTACCTGGCCCGACCCAACCCGTTTCTTTTAAACCCAAGTCTGGTCCAGTCCTTTAAAAATTAGGCCCGACCCGACCCGACCCATGCCCAACCTTACATCAATCCTTTGAGTCTTGTAAAACCCCCGTCCAAACATACCCTTGAGAAAGAACAAAACATGGGCAAAACAACAATTTTGGACCATATAGGACAATACTCTTGTTCAACCAATCTTTATTTATTAACGTATTTTTATCGTGTAAATGTGAAATTAAAGATTATTTAATCATCTATATATATCAAATCAACAATTTTAATAAGAATTAACATTCTTATATTGAATGTTCTATTTATTTTGAGTAAATTACATTTTACATCCTCAGATTTGATGTCAATTTCAATTTCTTACATCTTTAAAACATTTCAATTTCATACATTTACTTATCATTTTATTTCAATTTCATACATCCGTTAGAAAATCTGTTAAGTTAACGGTTAAGTGATCACGTGGCAAATATGAGGTGCCCATTTGTGGTGACGTGACTGCCACGTTTTTACCACTTGGCTAAACACTTAATAAAAAATTTAAAATATTAAAATAATAATAATAATTAAAACAAAATTACAAAACAAAACAGAAACCTAGACTTCGTCTTCCCCGCCTCCACGGCTCCATCCCCTTCATCCGAGCACCCCCTTCTCCCATCCCCCATCACCCAACCTTTGCCACCCTTCTTCGATCCTCTCTTCCCTCTTCACCTCCCCGACTCACCTTCTACCTCTCCTCCACTCTCTTCACCTCTCATCCCTTCTCTCTCCCCAGATCAACCATTTCCTTCCCTCCTCCACTCCGTTCTCTGCTCCACGATTTGCATCCTATCAAATCTGATGGCGATGGAAGTTCTTCATCCTTCCCGTCACCAAGAAGGTGAAGAACGAAGGTGAGAAGGGAGAGATTGTTGCAGGCCATGACGACCCGGCTGGACGGCGGCGGCGGGCTTGGGCTGGGCCTTCTAGGCCCGGGAGTGATGGCTGGACGGCGACGGCGAGCTAGGAATGGTCCCAATGGGCGCCCCCAGCGGAACCCTCTTAACGACGACGTCGAGGCCGCCGCGATCGCATGTGTCAAATGCGGCTCTGATGAAGAAGGCGATCAAGGTAGAGAGGGAGAGCATGACGAGGAAAGCCAGAAGCCACCGCTTCTGCGCCGCGACCCACCCGACGGACTGCTTGCCCATTTATAGGGTTTGAAAGTTCCGTCACTGCGAGTCCCGGCAGCATAGTTCTAGGGTTTGGGTTTTCGACTGCGGCCGGTGGGGTTCGTACATTTGGCTCTCTGCGATTGAAGACGCTTGTAAATACTAATAGTTTCAATGTTTTTGTCGAAGCTTCAATGGATTTTGGCTCTCAAATTTGTGAAATTAATGGGAAAGTTTGAAGCTTTGGTCGAAATTCTTCTGTTCGATTGTGTTCTTTTACAGAGAATCGAAGTGCGGAGCTCGAGGTTGAGAGGTGCTGCTTCTCTCTGTGTGCGGGAGTGTTTGGAGGCCTTTCTGGTTTTTTTTTTAATTTTTTTTAATTTTTAATTTTTAATTTTTATAATTTTATTATTATTTTAATTATAATTTTAATTTTTTTAATTTTTTTATTAAGTGTTTAGCCACGTGGCACAAATGTGGCAGCCACGTTAGCACAAATAGAGACCCCATATTTGCCACGTCATCACTTAACGGTTAACTTAACAGATTTTCTAACGGATGTATGAAATTGAAATAAAATGATAAGTAAATGTATGAAATTGAAATGTGTGACAGCCCGTCCCTGATTTTAAGAGTTTTTAAAGTTTTAATAAAAGATTTTACAAAAATGCCTTTTGAGGCACGCGCATTGTTCGAGGTTAATCGTTGTGTCGTGCCATCTAAGATTTGTTTTCTTGACATATCCTCGTAGTACTCGTCGTTACGGAAGCGTGGGCGCAGACGGTTCGTGATTTAGAGTTATAACGAAAAAGATTTTAAAGTTTGAAGTTTGGGCATTTTATGAATTTTATTATAAAAGTTTGGTATGCCATTTGGACGGCCCAGATTTAATAAAGAAATAAATGGATGGTTGGGATTGAAAGGAATGAGATTATGTGTGTGTGTGAGTGACTGGTGGAAGAAGGAAAGGAAGAAGAAGGGATTAGGCAAAACTGCCCAACCAGAAGGAAGAAGAAGAGAGCTCCGAGAGAGAAAGGAGAGAGAGCTGACGAATGGAGAGAAGAGAGAGAAAAGGGCCGGCCAATCGGAACAGAGAACGGAGGAAAGGAGGGAGAGAGTGGCGTGGGGGATCGGCCGGATCCCCTTGGCCCGTTTTTGACCCGGTCGGCACCCATGCCTATTTTCGATGATTTTCACCCGTTTTTCGGGCGAATTGCTTCAAGTAACCTCATGGGAAACACTCTAGGACCCTTCCTCTATCCATTCCATCTCAAATTTGGAGAGATTTGGCCTTGAAAATGGGTGAAACCGCAAGAAGGGGTGCGGCGGTTTTGGCTTCGAATCACCCAATCCCGAAGCAATTTCTTCCAATTACCACCACCCATGGCATCCTCTTGAGGCCTAGAACAAAGCCCAAGCAGTGGTTGAGGCGTTGGAACAAGTTTGGAGGTCGAATCGAATCACACCAAATTCAAGGGTTTCGTACGGTTTTGGCAAAATTGGAGCTCTTATTGACCGAATTGGCCTTGGTCACAGGTATGAAAGTTGTTCCTCTCTTTGAGATCTTTAATTCTGCAAATTTTGGTAATTTTTGGAGAAAGTTGAATTTTCCGGCGAGCCGGGGCGGCTGACAGCCACCCACGGCGGCGCGTGGCCAGTGAGCCGCCAATGCTATTTTTGGGCCATAATTCATGTTCTGAATTCAGTTTTGGTGAATGAATGACGTTTGATGATCATTCGAACCTAAATTCGTTACGATGCGGGGTTAGGCCAAAATATGAATTGACGATCCGACCGTTGGATCGTCACCAAATTTTGTTACATTGTAATACGTAATATTTGAGGATTATAGGAACTTACGGATCAAGAATCCGATTTACGAATCTTCTGGAATTGGAGTTGTAAGTTCATAAAATACAATGTTAACAGTCACTTAGTTTTGGCAATTGACGGAGATCCGACCGTTGGATGGTAATGAAATTTTAGGATGTTGTTCTAGAGATTTATTGTGGACCTCTGGAAGTTACGGATTGGAAATCTGGGTTGCAGATCTTCTGGATCGAACTACATAGTGACGTGTTTTATATAAGTTTTATATTCTATCGATATGATTTCTGAGGCATGATTTGATGATTGTTCTAGGCGCCGATCGTCATGACGCCTTGATGTGTTGTGCTAGGGAGTTGTAGGGCGAACTCCAGGTGAGTGGGCAGTTATTTTCCGTATATACCTATATAAATGAATTTTGCCCAGAAAATCAGTTTAAATGAAATGTGTTATGAAATGCGATATGAAATGCCATGCAAAGTATCTATTTGTTTAATTATGCATTATTGATTTTTTATATTAATGTCGGTGCTGAGGACGCCCAGGTAAGTGGCAGGTAAGTTTATATGCTAGTTATTGAGAACGAATGATGAAATGTGATGTGATGTGATATGATTAGAGCTTATAGACCTGCACACTGATATTAGTGCTCACGCCCAGAGAGGGGCTCAGTCTTTCACGTGTTGTTCACCTCCCGCACCACATGCTCGCCTTGGATCCAAGTTAGGTGCTCGGTCCTGTCGAATAGGCCACTATAGGTGGGTTCGACTCGTAGGTGACCCGCGATTTATCGCTCAGTCTTCACGTGATTGTAGCACTAGAGCATATTAGTTTATTATCAGTGATGTTGTGCAGACCACTAGAGGTGGTATTGATGTGTGTGCAGGGTATATATATGATTTGATTATGATGATTATGAGTTATATGAATTGTTGAGTATGATATGAGCTATATACAGCCAAGGGTTGAGATGATATTTGAGTATTCAATCACATTCATAGGGATGCTTTGGCATTCAGTTGATACTTTGGCATGGCATATACATACTTTCATACATACGTGTTTTCAGCAAATTTTTGAGAAATATATATGAGTATATACTTTATTTCTGGGAAATTATACAGGTTTTACGGCGAGGGGTTATAACTTTTGAAAGGAAAGGTTTTGAAAAGAATTGTTGCTGACCCACTCAGTTTTATGTTTTTCGCCCCTCCAGGTTCGAGATAGAGCAGAGCTTTGGTGGCCACGAGGAATCCAATGGTGTTCTGACAGAATTCACAAATGTAGGATTCACCTTCGGGTGTTACATCTTAGTATTTGTATCTTTAAAGCTTCCGAACTGTGTAAATGGTTACGTCACTCTCACGTGACGGCCAGCATGCCCTCCTTCGGGACGGGGTGTGTCAGTTGGTATCAGAGCCTAGGTTGCAGTCCTGTGTATCTTGAGAATTTCCTAGTGTCTTCTGTCAGAACTATACCGCCTCGTAGAGAGCCACGTCGTTCAGTTGAGTCTAGTTTTCCCGATTTAGCTCAGTTATGGGAAGCTAGTACTAAAGTGATTCAGTCTATTACCCAAAGGATTTTTCTCTTAGGACTGGTTATAAGTTGATGCTGAATCACTTTATGGAAATGAAAGACCTGAGGGAGCAAGTTGATGGCTTAATCATTTGGAAAAGACATTTCGGTTTATGCAAGTCAAGGAAATCTTTCTTTTCAAAGGTAGGTCGAGATGACTACCTGGTTTCTAAGTATTGAAATTGCATCCTGGTGGAGACAGGAGTTTTACAAGATTTTATTGAGAATTGAGGACACTGAGATTATGTCCAGCGATAGTGATGAAGAAGAGGAAAAGATTGTGAATCAGAGGAAAGATGGCAAAGGTAAAGGTCAGTAATCTTAAGGACTTCAAAAGACTCAAAGCTTCAAAAGAAGTAAAGCTAGTTCTAAATCTTCCGGCTGATATGATTCTTGTTAGGGACGATGTTGCCAAAGAGAGTAATGAATTAGCACGATCAAGGCGTGTATATGTATTTCTATGAAAGGCAAGATGGTAATATTGCACCCTTGAGGATTGTTGCTTACTTATCGAGACAACAGTGAGTTATCGTTATTGCGGGCTGCAGACCGTAATATCCATAACTTATTGTTGGATTCGTTAAGCGAGTAAACATGTAGGTCATCCTACATTGGTATGGTGTTATTCAGGGTATTCAATGATGGTGGAAGATGTTGTTATGCCAGTGAATCTTATCCCGTGAGATATTGTGGATTTGGATGTGATTTTAGGCACAGACTGGTTGTATTATAATCGTGCCAAGATAGATTGCTACGGGGAATCAGTTACTTTCCATCGACCTGGATGACCAGAGGTTACTTTGTGGGTGAGCAAAATAGAGTGAGGCATGCCGTTATTTCTGCTGTGAGAGCAAAGAGATCGTTATCGAAAGGCTGCCAAGGATATTTAGTTCATGCAGTACTAAGAGATATTGCTCTGAGTAGTGTGGAAAAGGTCAAGGTGGTTAGACATTTTCCCTGAGAATTTACCTAGATTGCTGCCAAGCAAAGATGTGGAGTTCTCTATTGATTTGTTTCCAGGTACGGACCTTATATTAGAGATTGGTTCATGATGAGTTAAGGGAATTGAAAAGTCAGTTGCAAGAATTGGTTGATAAAGGTTCCATTCAACCTAGTATGTCATCGTAGAGAGCCCAGTTTATTTATGAGGAAGAATGTGGACATTAAGGCTATACATTGACTATGGACAATTAAATCGGGTAACGATTGAGAATCGTTATCCATTACCGCGTATTAATGATTGTTTGATCAGTTTAGAGGTGCCTGTGTATTTTCAAAGATTGATTTGAAGTCTGATTATTACCAATTAAAGATTAAGAGTGATGATGTCCCTAAGACGGTTTTCAGAACTCGTTATGGTCTTTATGAGTTTTTGGTGATGCTATTCGGATTGACGAATTTTATGAGTTTGACGAACAAAGTATTCCAGGAATATCTCGACAGGTTTGTTATCGTTTTCATTGACGATATTCTGGTATATTTAAGACTAGAGCAGAGCATGCTAGACATCTTAAATTAGTATTACAAAGATTGATGGATCGTCGATGTATTCTAAGTTTAGCAAATGCCAATTTTGGATGAATCAAGTGGCATTTCTGGGACATGTTATATCTACTTAAAGTATTCAAGTGGATTCTTAAAAGGTAGCAGAAGTTGAGAATTTGGAACAATCGCGAACCGTGACTAAGATTCAGAGTTTTCTTAGCTTAGCAGGCTATTATGGACGGTTTGTGAAAGATTTTTCAGTCATTGCCTTGCCATTGAAGAGATAGACGAGAAAAGAGGTTAAGTTTGAGTGGGATGAAAATGGTGAGCAAAGTTTTCAACAGTTGAAGTATTTCCTCACTCATGCACTTGTGTTAGCACTCTCAGATGATAACGGGAACTATGAGGTCTATAAGAATGTTTCCTTGAATGGTTTGGGATGTGTATTGATGCAAATGGTAGGGTGATTGCCTATGTTTCACGGCAATTGGAACCTCATGAGATGAATTGCCCTACTTGTGATTTGGAATTTGCGACTATCATCCTTGCTTTGAAGCTATGGAGGCATTATATTATTGGTGAGAAGTGCAAGATTTTTACGGATCATAAGAGTCTCCAATATCTGTCTACTCAGAGGGATCTTGATTTTTGGTAACGAAGGTGGATTGAATTGCTTAGTGATTATGATTGCACGACCAGGGTGATCGTGCAAATGTTTGGGCTGATGTACTTAATATGAAGACTCTCGTGAGAATAAATGCTTTGTATGCTTGTTATGTTCCCCTTCTTGCGGATTTGAGATCTACTGGAGTAAAGTTGGAAATAGAAGAACGAGAAGAAGCCTTGCTTGCTAGTATCCAAGTTAGGCTTATTTTAATTAATCGTATACTTGATGCTCAGAGGATTGATGAAGAAACCAGGAATTAATTGAGGCAAAGAATATCGAGAAAAAGAAAGACCTCAGAGTTAGAGAATCAGATGGCATGCTTATGCAAGAGAACAAGATGTATGTACCTAATGTTATGGAATTAAAGAAAACAATTTTGGAACGAAGCGCACTATTCAGCTTCTACAATGCATCCTGGAAGTATTAATATGTATCATACCATTTAACCATTTTACTATTGGCCGGGTATGAAAAGAGAAATTGCTGAGTAGGTAAGTATGTGTATCATTGGTCAGCAGGTTGAAGCGGAAAGAAAGAAGCCTTTTGGATTGATGCAGTCATTTTCCGTTCTACAGTGGGAGTGGAAAAATATTACTATGGATTATGTGTACAAGCTTTTTTGTACATGAAATGGTTATAATGGCATCTGGGTGATAGTTGATCGACTTACTAAGTCAGCGCATTTTACTCCAGTGAAGAGCAACAACCTTTCCAAACAAGTGCAACAGTTATTTATTTGTTTTATGGAAAAGAGATTCGGGCTTACGGATCTGTTGAGCTTTTTTGGGTATGTTGGTCACTTCAAAGTTTTGGATAGCATTTCAGGAGGTTTTGGATACAAGGTTACTTTATAGTACGGTTTATCATCCTCAAACAGATAGGCAATCTGAGAGGACGATTCAGATGTTGGAGGATATGCTAAGATCTTCAATATTGCAGTTTGGTGACGCTTAGCATAAGCGGTTGGATTTGATGGAATGTAACTATAACAACAACTTTCATTCGGGTATTGGTATGTCGCCATTTGAGGCATTTATTGGAAAAGATTGCCGTACACCTTTATGTTAGTCAGAAGTTGTCAAAAGAATTTTACGGGCCCTGAGATTATGGATGAGTCTACTCAGAATGTTCAAGTGATTAAGTTTAACCTGAAAGCAGCCCAGGAGTGGCAAAATAGCTTAGCAGACATGCCACTAATCGAGTGTATTATGTAGGTGATTGGGTGTGTTCGAAATTTTCACCTTGGAAAAGGGTGATTCGGTTCGAGAAGAAAGGTAAGTTAAGTCCTAGAGACATCGGACCTTATGTGATCACTGAGCGAGTCGATGAAGTTGCTTATAGGCTTGAGTTGCCTCCAGAGTTGTCGTAAGTTCATGATGTGTTTCATGTTTTGATACTTCGGCACTATGTAGCGGATTCGTAGCATATTTTTCCGGTTCAGCCTTTGAAAATTAATCCAAATTTATCAGATAATAAGGAACCATTGACTGTTTTGGATTGGAAAGACAAGCTTCTAAGAAATAAGACAGTGATGTTGGTGAAAGTTTTGTGGAGGAATCATTCAGTGGAAGAAGCTACTTAATGAGATTGAAGATTGGATGAGAGAGAGGTACCCAAAGTTGTTCTATGATTTTTTTTTAATGGATTGTTTGGTTGTTTGAATTTCGAGGACGAAATTCTATAAGGTGGGTAGATTGTGACAACCCGTCCCTGATTTTAAGAGTTTTTAAAGTTTTAATAAAATATTTTACAAAAATGCCTTTTGAGGCACCCGCATTGTTCGAGGTTAATCGTGGTGTCGTGCCATTTAAGATTTGTTTTCTTGACATATCCTCGTAGTACTCGTCGCTACGGAAGCATGGGCGCAGACGGTTCGTGATTTAGAGTTATAACGAAAAAGATTTTAAAGTTTGAAGTTTGGGCATTTTATGAATTTTATTATAAAAGTTTGGTGTGCCATTTGGACGGCCCAGATTTAATAAAGAAATAAATGGATGGCTGGGATTGAAAGGAATGAGATTATGTGTGTGTGTGAGTGACTGGTGGAAGAAGGAAAGGAAGAAGAAGGGATTGGGCAAAACTGCCCAACCAGAAGGAAGAAGAAGAGAGCTCCGGGAGAGAAAGGAGAGAGAGCTGACGAATGGAGAGAAGAGAGAGAAAAGGGCCGGCCAATCGGAACAGAGAATGGAGGAAAGGAGGGAGAGAGTGGCGCGAGGGATCGGCCGGATCCCCTTAGCCCGTTTTTGACCCGGTCGGCACCCATGCCTATTTTCGATGATTTTCACCCGTTTTTCCGGCGAATTGCTTCAAGAAACCTCATGGGAAACACTCTAGGATCATTCCTCTATCCATTCCATCTCAAATTTGGAAAGATTTGGCCTTGAAAATGGGTGAAACCGCAAGAAGGGGTGCGGCGGTTTTGGCTTCGAATCACCCAATCCCGAAGCAATTTCTTCCAATTACCACCACCCATGGCATCCTCTTGAGGCCTAGAACAAAGCCCAAGCAGTGGTTGAGGCGTTGGAACAAGTTTGGAGGTCGAATCGAATCACACCAAATTCAAGGGTTTCGTACGGTTTTGGCAAAATTGGAGCTCTTATTGACCGAATTGGCCTTGGTCACAGGTATGAAAGTTGTTCCTCTCTTTGAGATCTTTAATTCTGCAAATTTTGGTAATTTTTGGAGAAAGTTGAATTTTCCGGCGAGCCGGGGCGGCCGACAGCCACCCACGGCGGCGCGTGGCCAGTGAGCCGCCATTGCTATTTTTGGGCCATAATTCATGTTCTGAATTCAGTTTTGGTGAATGAATGACGTTTGATGATCATTCGAACCTAAATTCGTTACGATGCGGGGTTAGGCCAAAATATGAATTGACGATCCGACCGTTGGATCGTCACCAAATTTTGTTACGTTGTAATACGTAATATTTGAGGATTATAGGAACTTATGGATCAAGAATCCGATTAACGGATCTTCTGGAATTAGAGTTGTAAGTTCATAAAATACAATGTTAACAGTCACTTAGTTTTGGCAATTGACGAAGATCCGACCGTTGGATGGTAATGAAATTTTAGGATGTTGTTCTAGAGATTTATTGTGGACCTCTGGAAGTTACGGATTGGAAATCTGGGTTGCAGATCTTCCGGATCGAACTACATAATGACGTGTTTTATATAAGTTTTATATTCTATCGATATGATTTCTGAGGCATGATTTGATGATTGCTCTAGGCGCCGATCGTCATGACGCCTTGATGTGTTGTGCTAGGGAGTTGTAGGGTGAACTCCAGGTGAGTGGGCAGTTATTTTCCGTATATACCTATATAAATGAATTTTGCCCAGAAAATCAGTTTAAATGAAATGTGTTATGAAATGCGATATGAAATGCCATGCAAAGTATCTATTTGTTTAATTATGCATTATTGATTGTTTATATTAATGTCGGTGCTGAGGACGCCCAGGTAAGTGGCAGGTAAGTTTATATGCTAGTTATTGAGAATGAATGATGAAATGTGATGTGATGTGATATGATTAGAGCTCATAGACCTGCACACTGATATTAGTGCTCACACCCAGAGAGAGGCTCAGTCTGTCACGTGTTGTTCACCTCCCGCACCGCATGCTCGCCTTGGATCCAAGTTAGGTGCTCGGTCCTGTCGAATAGGCCACTATAGGTGGGTTCGACTCGTAGGTGACCCGCGATTTATCGCTCAGTCTTCACGTGATTGTAGCACTAGAGCATATTAGTTTATTATCAGTGATGTTGTGCAGACCACTAGAGGTGGTATTGATGTGTGTGCAGGGTATATATATGATTTGATTATGATGATTATGAGTTATATGAATTGTTAAGTATGATATGAGCTATATACAGCCAAGGGTTGAGATGATATTTGAGTATTCAATCACATTCACAGGGATGCTTTGGCATTCAGTTGATACTTTGGCATGGCATATACATACTTTCATACATACGTGTTTTCAGCAGATTTTTGAGAAATATATATGAGTATATACTTTATTTCTGGGAAATTATACAGGTTTTACGGCGAGAGGTTATAACTTTTGAAAGGAAAGGTTTTGAAAAGAATTGTTGCTGACCCACTCAGTTTTATGTTTTTCGCCCCTCCAGGTTCGAGATAGAGCAGAGCTTTGGTGGCCACGAGGAATCCAATGGTGTTCTGACAGAATTCACAAATGTAGGATTCACCTTCGGGTGTTACATCTTAGTATTTGTATCTTTAAAGCTTCCGAACTGTGTAAATGGTTACGTCACTCTCACGTGACGGCCAGCATGCCCTCCTTCGGGACGGGGTGTGTCAAAATGTTTTAAAGATGTTGTAAGGAATTGAAATTGGCCACAAACCTGAGGGGGTAAAATGTAATTTACCAATTTATTTAATGTTGGTAGTTATATATGTAAATATTAGTAAAGTGTAAATAATAGTATTTTGTCCCATATGACAAAATGTATATGTAATACCAATTGTAACTCTTATATATACTCTAGTTTAGATATTAATGAATATACAAGAAATTCCCCATATATTGTTTTTATGTATTTTTGGTATTTAGCATGTTGAATTCAACTTTTAAACGTATGAATGACTATAGGGCTAGTTTGTTATTGCTATGCTCTCTTTTTTTCAAAAAAATAAAACTACTTTGCTTTAAGAATAAAGTTGTTAAGTGTTGGTAAACTTGTTTTTTTTTTTTTTTTTTTTTGGGTAAAGTGCTTTTAACAACAAACAGTGTATGAGTGTTTAATAAACTTTTAGGGGTGTGCTATCCACACACCCCATTTTACTTCTCACACACCCCTTGATAATTTCTGTCTGTTGATCTTCTTCAATTCATCCGATCCGACGGCCAAAAATTAAAAAGATGTGTGAGAAGTAAAATGAGGTGTGTGGATATCACACCCCAACTTTTATATAAAAATGATGTGAATATGTGAAATGATTAAAAATGATATGGTATTGAATGTAATAATTGCCAAATAGAATAATGTCAGGGCAAAAATTGTAATTTTGTAAAATATACCGAGTTATACTTGCTATTTGAAAACGTTGTTCACTATGCTCTAAAGAAACACTTTTTTAGAAGCAATTAAAATTTACTTCTGCTTTTCTACCGTCATCGACAACATTTGATGTTCCAAATTTTCAATAATCTACCTTTTATAAAAGCACTACAACTCTAAATCAGCCCTAAATAATTTACAAGCAGTTGTGGTATTATGAAATAAGAAAGAAAAATGCTAAGAAGACTCTATAGATCGGAGTCCTACTTTGAAAAGTTTCCTTAACATTTCTCAATAAGAAATTTATGAGTTTGATGTCCATATCCTAGTCCTTGATGAAAGTATTTTTTTTTTTTTAAATCTGGAACAAACAATATTATCCCTTACAATGAGCTAGCAATAATGTGGTTTAAATTCGCCTTTGATGAGAATCAAACATAAAACTTCTCACTTACAAATAAAGATGAATACTATTAAATCATAGTTCTAAATAACTAGTTCTTAATGAAAGTTGAAGCTTTGAAAAGCGCGTCCATATGATAGATGACGATGTAGATTTCGAGGTGTTGGTGGTTCAACTTGCTCGCTAATCCCTTTCCTTTCCCACCTCTAAGGCTGTTATTTATTTAATACTTGATAATTAATTACAGAGAGTATTAATGTATTAATGTATGATGTATTCAGGATACGGATGATTAGTATATATTAGTTGACCTGAGTTGGCCTTTAACCCCTGGTTCCCAGAATTGAATCTCATCTAGGGATGACAACGGGACGGATTGGATTCTGATGTATCATTCCCAAACCCGAACCTGTTTATTTTCCCCAAATCCGAATCCGTAGAATCCCCGAACGGGTTTTCCCCATAACCCAACCCGTCGGGTGATGGATTTTTTTATCGGGAAACGGTTTTCTCATTATGATATTTATATATTTATTTATATTATTAACTAAATAAAAAATATTAAAAAAAAAAGATATCAAATAAATTGCTATTATTAATACAATTGATACAATGTATCTAATAAGTAATATTAAAAATTTATATTACTAAGAAAACATTTACACTCTTAAAAATTATAAGCATATAATTCCTATTATTAATGATATAAAAGTAAATAATTAATTTCATATTTAATAATGCATGATTATTAACAATCCATTTTCATATAATAAATATTTATATTTTTTTTATTTATAGATGAAATGGTTCAGTTTCGGGTATGGGTTTGGGGCGGATACCCCAATAACCATAACCGAATCTGAAACCGAAAAATTTACCCGACGGTTACCCATACCAGTAAAATACCCGAAATTTTATACCCAAAACCGAACCATTCGGATTGGTTACTTGCGGGGATCGAATTTGACGGGTTAAATTGCCATCCCTAATCCCATATGGATCCATTTTGTGGGGATCCTAGAGATTCTCACATATTAGTTATTCATCGTGTATCGTACGGTAATACATTATTTGATTTTTTTATTTAAAATGAAATATAAATAGCATCTGACGAAAATTAACCGCACGATATACGATGAACGATCACAATGTGAATCCACACAAAGTGAATCCGGAGAGAATGCTCTCCCTTGGTTACATGCTAAAAGTGAAGCGTCGCAGTTTCTTTCTCAGCCCAAGTAGAAAAATCAGAATGATGCGGTCACTCTCGAGGGATGGCAACGGTTCGGTTTGGGGACGGAAATGCTATATCCATCCCCATAACCACGAAAATTAACCATATCCCTAACCACAAATTAACCATCGGGTATTATCCATAACCATACCCATCGGGTAACAGATTCCCCATCGGTTAACGGGTATATCCATCTTCGTCAATACAAAAAATATATTCGTTCAATTGAGAAATTATAAGTTAGTAGATATCAATTTCGTCATTAAACATTTGATGTATAAAATGCTCAAATAAATGGATCTTGTTGAGTATAAAAATTAAAACACTGATGATGTTGGCTTGTCTTTGTTATGTCCTAAAAGCACTATTGAGTTCGCATTGATTTTGATTCAAAACTTTACTTTCTTACATAATGCAACTTTTGTATTCTCAAGCTAATGGTTTGGTGAATAATGGATATACAAATATATATATATATATATATATATATATATATATATATATTATACTATTATATTATATATAAATTATATTATTTACTAATCAGATCGGATTCGGTTATGGATACGGTTTGGGGACCTCTATAACCATATCCAAAACCATAACCGAATAATATAAACGGTTTTTCCCCATATCCAAACTATACCCGAATTTTCATATCCAAATCCAATCCATTCGGACGGTTATCCACGGTTATCGGGTTTAACGGTTAGAATTGTCATCCTTATGCACGTCTAACCTGTCACTCTTCCACCTGTCAAGTGAGACTGTAGCTTAATTTGTATATTTCAACATTTCTATTTCGTCCGCAATCCACAACCACAAACACACGAGTCACAGACGTATTCATGTCCCTTTCGTTTCCTTGGAAAAACCATTCCCTTTCTTTTACTCTGTTTTTTACTCCTCCTTTTTAACTTTTCTTTGAATATCATCAAATTTCAGTCCTTTATTTCTTTTTAAATTGCAGGCTTCTCCTTTCATGGACTCTCTCAGTAGTCAGTAAGTATTATATATTCCACACTACTAGTACTACTACTACCACAGGCAGGCAGGATTCCAATACATAACAATTGTACAATAGTATTAGTAGTAAGATGGGGGGTCTAGACACTCAGAGGCCGTATCAACTTGAAGAAGATGATAACGATCGTCATCATCATAACATAAATTCATCACCATCATCAGGAGATGCGGAGCTGGATTCCCAGCACCAGACTATGACAACGAACAGGAAGAAGAACAAGTACGTGGTGGTGGAAAACGATGACGATGAGACGGCAAAGGAAGAATCACTGTCGGTGGAGAAGTTGTTCGAGAACCAACCGGTGCCGTCATGGCGGGAGCAGCTCACGTTCAGAGCCTTCTTCATAAGCTTCGTCCTCAGCATCCTCTTCAGCATCATCGTCATGAAGCTCAACCTCACCACCGGTATTATCCCCTCTCTCAACGTCTCTGCGGGTCTCTTGGGCTTCTTCTTTGTCAGGACTTGGACCAAGTTCCTCGACAGGTGCGGCCTCCTCAACCAGCCCTTCACCAGGCAGGAGAACACCGTCATCCAGACCTGCGTCGTTGCCTCCTCCGGGATCGCCTTCAGCGGTGCGCTATTCTTTCATTATTCTTAATTTGCTAATTAATTCTCTCATCAGATTAATATTCAATTCAGAACTAGATCCTCTGCCATCCATCCATCCGTCCGTCCATGTTAAGGATGAGATGAGACCGAGGGAAACTACCGTGCCCAACATCTTAAGCTAATACTTCCATTATTTTGTTGATTTTCACTTATATATTTGCTTCTGTGACTGTCATGCTGACTAATCTTCTTGGAAGAACCTGAGTGTTTTTTCTATTAGGAAACAGGAAAATTATTAAAACGAACCAGACAACCATGTTCATGACATAAATACATCACTAATATATATACAGAGTACAAGTATTTGTTTCTTTTTTCTTTTTTTTTCTTTCGGGGATTAAGCAATTAGGCCGTCACAAGTTTACTTGATTACTATTTGATGTATATGTAGTTAGATAGTAAGACCTTTTTTTTACCAGAAGAGATCAAGAAAAAGGGGGAATCTGATTAGTTGTCAAAGGTTAGGCAACTCAACCCCATGAGTATACACATGCGAAGATTTTCAAACAGATCAGCAAGTTGTTCTTTATACTGGTGGCTGTATCAAGGGTTTGTTGTTCTCTCCAAACCATGTCAGCTCTTATGTTGAGATTGGTCATGGAGATTGTTTACCCATATTTGACGCCACACCCCAAGTCTTGTAAATCTTCCTCTTTTTAATAATATTATATCGTTTCTTCTGAAAAATAATGAAGAGCTAGCTAATAAGCCACTGTTAAAACTGGATCCATCACTACTAGAGGACTGAAAATCTTCCATTGTTGAATTCAGTGTGCTGCCAGTTTTAAGAGATGCCACAACTTTGCTGTGGCCAGAATGGTTGGGCACAGAGGAGTCATGGATTGTGTGGCTGTGTTGCGTACTAGGATGCATCCTGCTATATATTCGTAGTGTTGAATTCCTTCCGTTTGTTTATGTATTGATATGTTATGTACAAACTGACCACAGGAGGGTTTGGGAGCTATCTGTTTGGAATGAGTGAACGCATTGCCCTGCAATCCAAAGGCAGCAGTGACACAAAAGATCCAGGATTACTCTGGATCATTGGCTTTCTCTTTGTTGTTAGCTTTCTGGGCCTTTTCTCAGTCGTGCCTCTCCGAAAGGTACACTAGCTACTAGACACACACGGACGCATGCGCGCGCACACCCACCCACTCAATGCATTCCATTTCCTATCATAAGAAAGAATCCATTATGTATAGTTCGCAAATAGAGAAAAGAGCATTGCCGGGCAGTGTATATCAAAGTTTAACGTATACATGTTCATTGACATATACGGTTGGTAATTTCAGATCATGATCATAGACTTCAAATTGACATATCCAAGTGGCACTGCAACTGCTCACCTTATCAACAGTTTCCACACTCCCGAAGGAGTCAAGCTAGCCAAGTAAGGCACCATCAAACCTCATTCCTATATACACACCCGTACATTTTATGACTAATACATACGTCTTCAAAAGCAACATAACATGAGGTGAAAGTTGTGTCTCTAAATTCTAATGACTCTATTCTACTCTTTTAATTAGGAAACAAGTAAGGGAGTTGGGCAAGTTCTTCTCCTTCAGTTTTTTGTGGGGTTTCTTTCAGTGGTTCTATACTGCCGGAGACAATTGTGGATTTGCAAGCTTCCCTTCACTCGGCCTCAAAGCATATCAGAATGAGTAATACTTATATACCACCCCTGCCCCATCCTTAATTGGTTTTCTTATTTGCGTGCGATGATATGAATAAATGTTCAGTTCTGGTTATTATTAATCATACGTGCTCCTGAATTGGAATTGAATTCGCAGGTTCTTCTTTGATTTCTCGGCAACATATGTTGGAGTGGGGATGATTTGCCCCTACATTGTGAACATATCAGTTCTTCTTGGAGGCATTCTTTCCTGGGGATTAATGTGGCCTCTCATAGAAACCAGGAGTGGTGATTGGTACGACAAAAAGCTCAGCCCAAAAAGCATGAATGGCCTTCAAGGTTACAAGGTGATCAGTTTTCCAGCTCAAGAAAAAACCTTAATTAATAATAATATTCTTCCAATGCATATATGTAAGGATGTGTGTCAATGGAACTTATCATGTACTTGTTTAAATAGGTCTTCATTGCCATTGCCCTGATCCTTGGTGATGGGCTATACAACTTCATGAAGGTGCTAAGTCGAACCCTCGTTGCTTTGCAATCTCAACTCCGAAGCAAAGGTGCGAGCGGCATCCTCCCTGTTAAGAAACATCATGGCTCTCCAGATGTGAGCTCTGAGCTATCTTATGATGACCAGCGGCGGACCCAGCTGTTTCTTAAAGATCAAATCCCAGCGTGGATAGCTGTTGGAGGGTATGTTGTGTTTGCTGCAATCTCAATTGCCACTGTGCCGCACATATTTCCCCAACTCAAGTGGTACTATATATTGGCTATCTACCTCTTTGCACCCACGTTGGCTTTCTGTAATGCATACGGTTGTGGCCTCACTGACTGGTCCCTGGCATCCACTTACGGTAAGGTGGCCATCTTCACGATTGGGGCATGGGCCGGTTCAGCACATGGTGGTGTTCTTGCTGGACTAGCAGCATGTGGAGTTATGATGAACATTGTGTCGACAGCCTCTGATCTAACCCAGGATTTCAAGACCGGCTACCTAACCTTGGCTTCCCCTCGGTCCATGTTTGTGAGCCAAGTCGTTGGGACAGCAATGGGTTGTGTAGTTTCTCCTTGTGTGTTTTGGCTCTTCTACAAGGCCTTTAGTGACCTCGGAATACCTGAAAGTGCGTATCCAGCTCCCTTTGCTGTTGTGTACCGTAACATAGCTATCTTGGCGGTAGAAGGTGTAAAATCTCTACCCAAGAACTGCCTCTTGCTTTGTGGCATCTTCTTTGGGGCGGCCATTGCCGTAAACGTGCTCAAGGATTGCCTTGGTAAAAAGAGGGGACGCTTTGTTCCACTACCAATGGCAATGGCAATCCCTTTCTATCTAGGGTCGTATTTTGCGATCGACATGTGCATTGGGAGCTTGATAGTGTTTTTGTGGGGAAGGGTAAACAAAGCCAAGGCAGACGCTTTTGTCCCTGCCGTAGCTTCTGGTTTGATTTGCGGTGACGGGACTTGGACTTTGCCTGCTTCAATACTCGCTCTTGCCGGGGTTCAGCCGCCAATTTGCATGAAGTTTTTGTCAAGCTCACAAAACACTAGAGTTGATGCATTCATAGCTGGTAAAGCTCGCTAATTAAGTTCATCCCCATCCCCATCCCTCCCCCTACGCATGATATCATATATGTGTATGTATATACATGAATCATCTGTGCAAGTCTTTGGAAGGAAGGTTTGCATCGAATTTGCTTATGGAACAATCAAATATTATCTCCCAATTATCTAAAAACTTAATCTTGGTTGGTGGACCACATACATAGTGCCGCTGCGACAATTATCGTCAACTGGTAATTGTGCATCATGGATCAACTCCTCTTTTTTTTTAACTTAATATTTTTGTAGCTCAATAAATGGTCAAAACCGCTTTCAAATGCCTTATATAGTTTTCTTTACTTTAATGCTCAACTTATGATTTACATGGAGCAATGATCCCTTAATTTTAGTTCCCGAACCACAACTCGGAATTGGACCCACATCCGGAAACCAATGCTCCAACTTTCTTCAATATTAGGCAAGGCCTATCTAAATCATCAACAACACTCTACTTAAATGTCACGACGCTACATCAAAATAATAATGTTTGATGTGAGTGAAAATTGCAACACATGGCAATGTGTCAATTTGTGAGACCACTGACCTCAAGCAGCCCAATCTTCATCACTAAGATCCGTATCCTACACAAAGCATAAACTCAAGAAATCATTATTTTCGACAGTAATTAAGGTTTACTTCCAGTCAACAAGGAAATGTTATTACTAGAGCACTGCATCCAAAATCATTATCAGTTTAAAACAAATCATGGCAATTTCAATGATCAGCGCCCAAAATACAAGGCACCAGATATGCCATCACCAATCACGCATCTTAATTTCAAGGAAATGCACCAAAAAATTAAAAAATCCATATCCATGACACTATATTTAAAATTTTAAATAAAGTAGGAATTACCTGCGATTGTGACGTGCTTTCTTCAATATCATCCTCTTCAACCTACATGTTTATGCACACCTCAACACTTCAGAAAGTAGAATGTAATAATTACTTAAACAATCTTACCACATAAAAGGTAATCGAGCATTAACAAGTTAAGAGAGCAAATCTCCAGTATTGTAATTGGATAATCATGTTTTTGAATAAGATCATAATGTTTAAGTGACCAGGCCCTTGCCCAGCTTATACAAAAGGGAGCAAAGTTTTTTAAGTTGGATACTAAACAGGCCCCCAAAATATATAATATATTTTACCAAATTAAAGTGCATCAAACATACTTCTATATAAGATAAGATAATGCTCTAAAAAACTCCTTTCTGGCTGGTTAGATTGTATTATAAGAGCACCATCCACCTCATCATGACAGCAAGAATAAGGCTAGAGATGCCCTCTGATAAACCACTTCCTTCTTCTTTTCGATCTTTCCACCTCCAACCCCATCTCAAAAGGGAGTACAAAAATACACAACCTTATTTTTACACTGAGAAATACATTTTAATTTAGAGTAAAAGCTTTTGATAACAATTATTAACTAAAAATCCTCACAAAATAAAAGGGAAACAAAAATGGCCATAGTACAAAAAGAATCACCCGACACAAATGTACCTCATTTTTTTTCTTCTTTGCCAGGCTTTTGCCTCCTACAGAAACACAGACGTCACTTATAAGTGCTAACTTTCCCACATGTAGATGCATGCATAAGAGAAACTGTTATGAAGATGAATTTTCAAACAAATAATAAAAATAGAAAAAGGTAACTATCCGGGAGAAGTATAATAATAAAAAAAAGGTTGCAATTCCATAAATATTTAATAAACTAGATCAAATTATACAATCAAAACCATATCACATCCGATGCCACTCAAATCTGACATAGTGTTGCTAACGAGCAAACAATGATGAAGATGTGAGCAGAGAGGCCTGAAGGAAACAACAGCTGTTTAACTCTACCTTTATCACCGCTCACATCATCATGAGAACTCCCAACTAATGAAAACAATTACTCCTGTATGCAGCACTGAACAAAGTGAAGTTGTAGTTTTGGGCAGCACTCAACAACCCCACCATCACTAAAAGTTAATTGAGCAATAAAAGACGGAAAAAGATCATGCACCTCTTCATCAGATAACAAACAGTTACTATTCCCAGATAGGACGTCAAGAACTCCGCATTTCACAAGTTCATAAACACGCGATCAGTAGACTAAACTGTAATCTATACCACTCTACCAAACTTGACTAAAATGGTTATATGAATCTCCATCCTCCTAGCTCCTAAGCATACTGATAAGTTCATAAACATGTAATCACCTCTTCATCAAATAATTTATCTCCTCGAGTATACTGACAAGTTTATATTTATTAGCTACCATAATAGGCAGAGAGAGAGAGAGAGACCCGCATCCTTTTCCTTGGCAGTTTTTGCCTTTTTCCTGGGTCCTGCATCCTGCAACAACAACAAACTATGTCAGCTACAACACTCCGATGCAAAGCAGTCATGGCCAAGACAAGGATAAAATCAGCTAGAATTGTAGTTTGAAAGGGCAGGGAGAAGGGGAAAGGAGCATTAAGAACAAAATGTAACCAGATTAACCTTCTTCCTTGAATCAGTTTGGTGCGGCTTCTGGCCAGAATCTGGAAAACATCAACATCACTCACTATTCTGAGTACTCAAATCCCAATATTTTCATAATAAACGTAATTTGGAAGAATTAACAACCTTTGGGAGATGCAGGTTTCCTTGGGCCTTTTGGTGTTTTATGAACCTGAGAAGAGGGAAGCTGTACTTGACTTTGCATGCTGGAGTCCACTTTCTGCAACACATTGAAAAGTTTCAGAGCATTGAAAACATTAAGAGGAAAAAGAAGGAAAATTCTGATAAAGGGAAGGAAAATGGCAATGCATGATGCAATGTTCTCTTTTTGACATGCCAAGAATCATCGAGTCCACTCTGATTAGCTGTTTCATTTTGGTTTTCAGTTACATGCTTCGTGGTAGTTCTGAAACATACCCTAGCTACATAACAAGTACTCGCAAATCATAATCCTACAAATAAAAGTAAAAAAAAAAAGTAAAAAAAAAAGGCTTACCTTCTTCTCCACTTTCTTAAACAATGTAGATATAGTAGTCTGAATGAGCGAGCCATGATTGCTATGAGAGTCCTCTTTAGATGTAGTCCCAGCAAAGGCAGAATGTGACTCTTTCTTTGATTTAGCTTCGGACATAGAGGAATCTTCATTTTGTTTGGGAGTTTGAGCTCCCTTCATAGGATCCTCATTATCAATGTCTGCATCTTCAAAGCTAAGATTCTCAGTCTGTATCTACCAGTTAAGGGAATCAGTTGAAATAATAACAAGCAGAGATGGAAGTTTGATACAAGGAGTGTGGTAAACTTAAGTTCAAATTACGATATATATAATTAAAATGATGGAGTTTACAAAATTAAGACAGTAAAAACTAGGATATTTCCACTATTGTGCTTCCCGAATGAAGAATCAAGTCTTCCAACTTTTTTATCTTCTCCTTCAGCTGAGCGGGTATCACTTTCAACAGAATCATCTCCAGAAGAAGCTTCTCCAAACCTGAACAAAGTGAAAGAACAAGAGTTGAAGCAAGATGTGGGCACATCACAGGGCAGTAGGTGCTCATTTCTTTTATTAATATTCAGTCAAAAGAAAACATATCAAAATGGTTAATCATCTATGCTAGGTAAGTATGTAACTGAAGGTATCACAAAATATCATGAAGACAACTGTCTAATAGTTTACACAGTATTCATAGAGACTACACAACATTCCATGATAGACCATCGGATGAAAAGTAATGAATGCATTCATGTCTTCCACAAGCTACATGGGAAGGGACATTGGACATAAGGGCCCTTTGTAACTATTTGCAACATGTTTGATTGTTTTCTTTTTTCCTTGGAATGATAAAACTATACTACACAGAGGAATGTTAATTAGAAAGGCCTGAAAAGGAAAATATGGACATGTTGCTTAAATGAAAAATAAAATGTTGGTTTCATTACTATCCTTCAAAGATGGCCTCAGATCATATAAGGTATGTCTGTGTGTCTGTTTTCCTGTACAAATATGTATACCTATATATGTATCATAGGTTGCACACTTTGTTTTGCATGTATTTAATTTATGCAACTGTTGATTTCTTTATGAGAATATCTAATGAGTACAATAAAAGGCAATGCCAGTACTTGAATTTTTTTCCTGCAGTTCTTGCTGAATGTCGAACTGGTGTTGCCTTCGTTAATTCATTGTTTTCCTCATCTGATAAATTATCTTCAACCTTGTTATGTGGGGAATACTCTTCAACATATGTAGTTTCATTTTTACTATCACTTTGCTTTTTAGCAGATGTTGAACCTGTGCCACCTTGAAAGTCGAACTCAGCGTGTTGTCCCTGAAACCAACAAATTCCGAGAGTAGATCATCAGAAAACAATGATAAGCACATCCTACAACATGTATAACCTATGTGAACAGAAACTAACCTCAGTCAATTCCTTAGGAAAATCAAGTTGGGCTTCCTCGGGATTCTCGTCTTTTGTCCCAATCCACCAAGCTTTGGAAAATACAATCTGGGACATGAAAAGCTACTGCTGATAAGCCTAATATAGATGGGTAAAACATGCCTTCAGAACCTCAGTTTCATACAAGAAGCACCCGACCTTAGACAAACAATAATATAAGTGTATATAACGGGGTAGTGGCGCATGGGAAATCCTGAGAACTGAGAAACTTAGAAACATATTGTTCTCCAAATCAAAGGAGAGGAAATCTGTTGGAAAGGGGTCCTTAAAGGAATTAAAAAACAAGAAGATTCCAGGTGGAAGTTGTATAAGACAATAACTCTAAAATCATTATGTACACATTTGCCTTAGGAGTTACAACGTTTAGAATACAAGTTTTCAAGCATATCAGCTTTGCAATTCTTCTGCCTCATTCTCTACCAACAAATGGCTGATATGAAACTATCAACTCCCATTAACCCTCTTTTTTCTTCTTCTTATTTCTAGAAAATTGAAAGAATTGAAATGATTATATTGAAAACCATGGGAGCAGGTCAATCCTCCTTGGTCAAATTCATATGATATTTTAGAGCAGTTGCACTTGTCATCAACCAAGCCTATGAACAAAATGATATATATGCATATATATACCAAAGCAGCAACTTGAAAATCAATGGGGTAAACAAAGTTGTACTTGTACAGAGTTATAAAAAGGCACCGACCATATTATCGAAGTAGTCCTCACACATGACACTCTTTCCACCCTTGGGGAACTGCATTGTCAGATACCGGTTCTTGGGGAACACAAGAGTCCCAAACAACTTCATCTGACCCTGAAAAGTGGAAACAGAAACAACTGAGACAAGTGAGAGAGAGAAAATTGGGGATGAAAGTAGTCGAGGTCACCGACCGACCTGAGGGAATTGGAGGTAGAGGACGGGGTTCTTGGTGTCCAAATCCTTGAGGTCGCCGATCTTACCACCTCCAATGGGGGCAAGGAGGCCAGGGAAGGAGAAGAGGAACTTGTTCTTCCGCTGAGATTTCTTCACAATGTCCTTGCCATGCTGCTTAAGGACACCGTTTGAAGGTGTGAGAGGCGCGCGGGGCTTTGCAGGGATCTCTGAGAGCTGGTTGTTGGAGAAGGCGAGGGCTTTGAGCCTCTTCCGCTGAGCCACCTCAGGTTCTGCCTCTGCCTCTGCCCCTCCATCATCTTCGTGTTTCCGCTTCTTCGATGACGAGGTCCGCGCCATTTTGATTCCACCGGACCGGAGACCACCAACTCTACCTCCTGTCTCTGTAGGGTTTTGAACCTCTCTCTAATAAAATGTCTATTGCACCCAACCGACCCGACCCATGTGTCCTAGATTTTTTTTTTTTTTTTTTTTTTTTAAGAAATATTTTATTAAATCCTCTCATACCTAAGACAAAAGATGCTACTACATGTACTGCCGATTACAGACTCGGGAGCAAAAATAAAATTTATTGACCTCAATTGCATTTGTATACAATTAATATCAAATAGAAAACCTTCAATCACAACGTTTAGTTGAGTGATTCCACTGCTCATATCCACAAGTTCGTTTTAATCTGATTCCACCTGGACAACCTCAAACCTTTTATCCACGCATGCCACCTGTCCTACCTGTACTACCTCCGCCCTCGCCATAAAACTAGACTCACAAAGAATGTTACCCAGACCTCCTGCTGCCTTGAAAATTCCAGCAAATCTCGTGCCACCCAACCATATCCTCCCCATCCCGTTTCTCAAACCGAAGCTCCATCACAATTAATTTTAATTGTACAAAACGGAGGCCGCTGCCAACACGATGGCAATACCCTCTCCACCCTAGCCTGCGGATGCCCTACCTTCAGTCATGAAGCTTGTTCCCCTTGGCTATCTTCTAACTCCCTCCATTGTTGTTGTAACATCCGAACAGCTTCAATTGGTTGAACAACATTTTTCTCAAAAACCAAACTATTCCTACATTTCCAAAATCTCCATAATACACACACCACCCATCTCATTAGTTTCCCATTTTCTTCAATATTCTCATACCGATTGGATAACCACTTCCATTTTTCCAAAAAATCATCTCCTTGAACCAAAGTAGAGTCTAGTTGGAGTGGACTCCCAAACCAAAACACTCGAGTGTATGGGCAATGGAAAAATAAATGCTCTTATGTTTTCACCGCATCCTCACAATTTGGACATGTAGTATCGAGTCAAATTCTCCGACGGTTAAGATTATCGCAGACTGCTAATATATTTTTGTAGCACCTCCAAATAAAGTTCGGAGTTCATGTGGAACCTCCAAACGCCAAATAGAAGACCACACCTTATCCTTATTTTGCGTTGCACTCGACTCTCGAACACCCTTCCACCCTCGCTCTCCATTGCAATTAAGTTCTCGAGCAATCCAATAACCAGACTTGACATAATACACCCCATTCTTCGTATGGTGCCAAACAAGTTTATACGGACATCCAAATTTACTGAGCGGCATACCCAAAATAATACAAGCTTCATCGCTCACAAAACATCGACCAATTATATCACTATTCCATTCTCCATTGTGGCTATCAATTAAATCCATCACCTTTTCCCGCATCTCCTCATGTTGCGAAAGAGGCATAAAAGTTCGTGGAATAGGCAACCACAGATCATATCTTACTCGGTTGTTCTTCCGCTCACCCACCCTCCAGCAGATCCCCGCTTTTAGCACTTTCCGGTATCTGCTTTCGAATACCTTCGTATAAATAAAAATGGGAATGGGCCTATCCGACTAATGCCTGCCTATGCATTCGATCTAATGAGTTGTAATTTTTTTTTTTTTTTTTTGGAACAAAGGTAACATTCATTACCAATTATAAACATTACAACACAAAGGACTAAAAATTACAACACAGAGGCTCAAAAAACAAAAAACACAAACAAACAATAGTGGCCCAACCAAAATGTAAGGCCAAAACAAAAGAAAACATATAAACAGCCGGATCTACTGGGTCTTCCGCCATAACTGCCGTTGCAACCACCAAAATAGTAGGAGTGCATGTCGATCCAGCCAAATTTCTGCCCCAAATGAAGCCTCGCCTCATCAATACCAGCATCCAATCCCAAGCTTCACTCCTAGTCAAGGTATTAAATATCGATGATATCAAAAATATCGGTAGTCCAAAAACACAAAAATTTCGATGGAAATATCGAGATATTATCGATATCGATAAAAATTGAATAAAAACCACGGAAATTGTAAGAAAAACTTGGAAATTTTTATTGAAACTTTGCAGGATGTTTATTTAGTCAATTATCTATTAGTTTATCACAAAAAATTGGAAGGAAATGCATTGCATGATGGATTTAACTGATTTAAGTTGATTATATAGCGAGCTGACAAACATTGTGAGTATAGAAAATATGTAGTAATTAATGAAAGAAGTTTAAACACACCATAATCATTTATATATAATGAATTAGTACAATATTTTACACTTTATACATTGCGTGGTAAGATACATGAGTGACTTAGTACCACATAGAGTTCCTATGAGGTTCAAAATTTTCACTATCTTCATCATCTCCATGTGTAGAGTAAGTGTATTGTGAAAAGTAGTCATCAAATGTTAAATCCCCAAAATAGTTTTGCATGTAATTGTTAACATGCCACCCATATGGATCCGAGATTGGTTGACGTTGTCCATAAGCAAAATAATTTGAAGATTGAGTCTCAAATTCTTTCCATGAGTCGCTCGATTCCATCCCAACATAAATGAGATATGAAGGGTTCAGGATTACCACACAAATGGGATTTGGAAACCAATCCCATATCGAAAATTTTGGTATTTTTCGGGATGAGATTCTCGAACTTCGGGATGGTTTTGGTTTGGAATTTTTCGGTTTGGGTTTGGGACTTTTTTGGTTTGGTTTGGGATTTTTGGGAATTTTTTCCAGCCCTACATGTAAGTGACCAAATAAAAAATAGAAAAATTAAAAACCACATGTCATTGACTAAGTAATTAATTGACACAATTTAAAATATAATACCACAAAAAATTTGGAATATGTGCAAATTTGTTTCTTGCAAAAAGAATTCAAAACAAAACCATATATATAAATATTTTAGCATATTTTCACAAAAACATAACTGATATGGTGGTTAAGGTCTTGAAGAAATGAAATGGGAGGGGTTCGAATCCCCCTATGCCCAAAATTGAGACTTTTAAGAAATTTTCAAGTATTTTTGGATTTCATATCGCGATATTATCGATAATATCGCGATATATTAACCATAATAAGATGATAAGTCACCAAAATATCGGCGGACCAAAAAAACGATAATATCGGCGAAATATCGCTGATATTTTCGATATTTTGGTCCATGCTCCTAGCACAGCTCCAGACAACTGACAACCTGTAGTCAAGTGAAAGAAGCTCATGGCAGTCCACAAGCAACACTGCCAACAAAGGCAGACAACAAAGAGATGGTGTTGGTGCAAGGAACACCTGACCCAGACCTAGTGGAAGCACCAGATCTACACAACAACTCGAAACACCGCACCCAATCACGACAAAGAGTGACTGAAGCTCAGAAATTGGATAAATATGGATGAGAGACAGCAGAGGGGAGAGAAGAAGGCAAATCAACCAATAAAACTAGGGAAAAAACAGCGGAAGGAAGAAGAGAAAGAGAGAGAGAAATAAACAAAAGAAAACCCACTAATCCCAGCCGGAGCTAGGATCGGCAAAACCAGAATTGGACACGATTAGGAACCACTCACACAGATCGGTGAGAATAACCCTCAAACAGAGGGAAGGTCTCTCACAGAGAGAGAAAGGAAAGTTTAATGAGTTGTAATTTGTGCACAAAGTTTTGTGTGTTTAAGATTACCAAAAAGTTTTAAAATGACAGAATTTTATTTTTTTTAAATTTGTAAATTTTCTTATTTGGTTGACCTGAAAATACTATAGAACTTGAATATGGAATTTTTAATTTTTGAACTCTCACTCATAAAAATTTGAAAATGACACCTATTTACATGAAATTTAAACTTGGGAATTGGAGGTTCCAACTTTTAATTTTTTTTCACGTGAAACTTCTGAATTTCTATGTTTACGAATTCAAACATCGGAATTGGTCTATATCAATTTATAAATTATGCTTCTATCAAAATTTCATGTTTATTTTTTTCATCCAAACATAATGTTATAGTCATATATAAAATTACTACAAAGGTTTTACTGACTTTTGAAAAGAAAAAAAAAAATTTCTTTGAACATCCATAGGACTTTGAATAAAAAACAATGTGGTAACCAAGCGATTAATAAACTTCAGGGCTGTTAAATTTTTATAATTAATACAAAGAAAATAAAAAACTTAAAAAATAAAACAAGGATATTCTAAAACATTTAGTAAATTATTTTGGGGTTCAACGAAATGTATGAGAGTAAGTTAAGTGTCTAGAAAAAAAAAGTGTCCAGAAACGAAATATAGGTTTGTACATAACCACTCAACACATAAACACAAAAACCCATTCAACCAAAAGACACCACAATTCACGATGGTCAGAAAAAAGAAATCAGTTTTCCGAAAAAAGAAATCAGTTTTCCGAAAAAAAAAGAAAAAGAAAAATGAAATCCGCAACAAAATACGCAAAATTTGCATCCTTTAACAGAAAGCCGAAAAGGGAAGAGTAATCCAAATGTTAATTAAATGTCTCGTTCTCAGTCCAAATCCACAAGGGAGGAGTAACGAGTGTGTTTTGTGCTTTCTTTCTTTCTTGTTCAGCACAGAAACCCTCCATCCTTTTACCATTCCTTCATTTCCGATGTGAAAAATTCCGAGTTTCTTCATTAGTGACAGTCAATTAGGAAGCCATGGTTGGTGCTCTGTCTCACGCCTTGCCAAGCATTCCGTCTTGTTGTTGCCTTTGCCGAATCGATAATCACAAGGAAGATCACAAGCTCTGCGTTTCGGGTTTCTCCACCTCCAGAGGAAGAAGCGACTCTGGAATCGGAATTGTTGGGGTTTACAAGAGGAGCCTTTTGGGTGATAACCTCACCGGGCGCTGGACTCTCAACGCACTCGACACCCACATTGGTGTCGAGACTGCTCCTCGTCACACCACCGTTGAAATCCCCGTCACCTGTTACCAGGTCGCTTCTTTCGTCTTTAATTTGAATGGGCTCTGTGTTTGTCAAATAGTGATTTTTACATGTATTTTCTCTGTGGTTGGGAGAGATCCTGCAATAGCGACATATATACAAGTCAAATGTTGAACATTGCCATCAAAGACCTTCAAATCACTGTGCTATCCTTACGTTAGCCATCCTAGCAGCGTAGCAGCCTGGCAGTGCCATAATCAAGTGTTTGTCTGGTGTTTTAGTGATTAAGAAATTTGTTTCTTGTGTTAGGATTTCCCTATTTTCGGAACTTCATTATACGTCACCATTTACTAAATGCCAAACAAATGACTTTGCAGCTTATTGGCGTTCCTGCTAAGGCTGAGAAAGATGAGGTTGTTAAATCAGTGATGGAATTGAAGAGTGCCGAAATTGAACAAGGCTACACTTTGGATACAGTCCGATCTCGCCTGGTACACACCTGGATTTTTATTCTTTGCTTTTTTATTCTTTCTTAAAATAAGTTGTGCTATGTATTGTATAGTTTAATTCCTTTTCTCTTACGGGTTTGTTTGCAGGGTCTCTTAACGGATGTGAGAGATAAGCTTCTTTTTGAACCAGAATACGCTGGCAATGTTAAGGAAGAGATCCCACCTAAATCTTCCCTACGAATTCCTTGGGCATGGTTGCCGGGTGCTCTTTGCCTTCTTCAAGAGGTAAAGCTTTGTCTTTGTGCACTCTTCTTAATTTGTAATATAATGTTGCTTCTTTGTTCCTTTTCTTCCCTTTTAAAGAAAAATAATTACTGTTAATCACTGATTTAATTAAAGAGGAATTGAATTCTTTTTTCAGATATTAGTTACCGTACTATGTCAGTGAAACTCCATTTGGCACAGTGCTTTTCATTGTGGATTCTTGTAGATACTTTATTAACTGGAACTGTTTTCTTCTTATTTGTAATTTTATACAACTTTTTGTTTTGGTCTAATTAAAAACGAAAAAGGATTTTGTTTTGCGAGACACGGGTATATGATATTGGATTTCTCCATTATAGGTTGGGGAAATTAAGCTTGTGCAAGATGTTGGCCGCGTGGCTGTTCAGCATCCAGATGCTAAGCAGTATATTCATGATCTTCTTCTCTCTATGGCGTTAGCGGAGGTAAGGCATATCAGCAAAGAGGTCAGGATATTGTACCATCCGTTTCTGCATTGTTATGCTTCCCTTTCTCATCTTAGGTGCTTTCTTGAAGTGTGCAACTGCAAAGGTTGGTTTTGAGAAGAACAAGGTGTCCCAAGGATTTGAAGCTCTAGCTCGCGCTCAGTGTCTTCTAAGGAGTAGAAAGTCTCTTGGTAAAATAGCATTGTTGTCTCAGGTAATACTCTCGTCTTCTATTCTGTCAATATTTTGTAATCTGGTTTGTCACTCTGGAATGGGACTGTTGTTTTTGGGTTGCAAAGTAGTGACCAGATATCTACTAATAATCCAAAAGTATAGTGGATCAAATGTTGAGATGGATCATGGACCTGCTGGTTGAAATTTGTAAAATATGACAAATTTCTGTTTGAAAACATTTAACTTTATTCCATGCTTGTACTTGCCCAAAAGTATACTTGCTTATGCTGCTGTGTAAATCAAATGTTGGTCATGTTTAATAGATAGAAGAATCTTTGGAGGAGCTTGCACCTGCTTGTACATTGGAATTGCTTGGCATGTCTCACTCACCTGAGAATGCGGAAAGAAGACGAGGAGCAATTGCAGCCTTGCGTGAATTGGTCAGGCAGGGACTTGATGTGGAAACTTCATGCCGGGTCCAAGACTGGCCATGCTTCTTGACCCAAGCACTGAATAGACTAACGGCTTCAGAGATAGTTGATCTTCTTCCATGGGATGACTTAGCTATTACAAGGAAGAACAAGAAATCACTTGAATCACAGAATCAACGGGTTGTAATTGATTTTAATTGTTTCTACATGGTGTTAATAGCTCATGTTGCACTGGGTTTTTCAAGCAAGCAAAAGGAATTGGTAAGTTCATTATTCTCCTAGGTTACTTGCTTTGAAATAATTAGTTTTGAATAAGAAGGCTGATGGAATAGTTCCCTTCAAATTCTCTCGAGGGTGTTGTTGTCTGTTCCATTTTGTTAATTTCAGTATTTATCATATGGTTGTGCAGATTGAGAAAGCAAAATCTGTATGTGACTGCCTGATTGCATCAGAGGGTGCTGATCTGAAACTTGAGGAATCTTTTTGCTTGTTCCTTCTTGGTCAGGTACATATTTCAGTTTCCTTCTAGTTTTATGTCCTGCACTGTTTCATAAAGTTCTTTTGGATATCTTGCATAGACTGAATTTGTTTTCCTTTTTCTCCCTTCTGTTTTCTCTACGAAATATTAACTTGGTTTCCAGGGTGATGAGGCTGCAGTTGTTGAAAAGCTTCAGAATCTGGAGTTGAACTCAAATTCTGCTGCACGAAATTCAATCTTAGGGAAGGAAGTTAAGGATACTTGTTGTGCAACTCAATCATTGGTATATCTCTTATGGGTTGTTGTTGTCTCCCTATTTACACAGCGTATATTGTGATCAATGTGGTCTATTTATGTATCAACTCCTTTTAATTAGTGGCATGCACATCAATGGTCCAAAAAAGCATACACTAGTAGCCAGGGGCCACTCTAGCTCTTAATCAATTTTCCTTTACTTTCTCTGTGTCATGTCATTTGTTTCAAGAAAAGTAAAAGCTGTTTTTAGCCTGGGTTTATCATGAAAATGCATTGTGTTCTATATTGTGCCATTTCACACTCTACTTATTTCAGTACAAACTTTATGTTTGTTTTCAAGGCCAGTACTTTCTCATGTCGGACTGCCTGCTGAACTTAATCAGGAAATGTGGCTGAAGGATGCTGTCCTTGCTGTGTTTCCAGACTCACGAGATTGCCCTCCATCGTTGGTGAGATTCACAACGATGGATTGATTAAGGATTTTAGTTTTGTTTTACCAGACAGTTTATGTATGTGTGTATGTATGTCTTTGCAGGCCAACTTTTTTGGTGGTGACAAGAGAACTCCTCTGAGCAAGAAAAGCAAAGTAGCTCCACAGAATTTGCCTATCATAAGTCAAAGACCAATGTCCGCTACTTTTGTTTCAGAACGGAGAGATTTTGATAAATCTTTTTCCCATATGAACTCTTCTCAATATCTTGGAACAGCTGTTAAGCAGTTGGCTCCAACTGATCTGCGAAGTCCTTTGATATTGGGCAAGACTGGCAGTGGAACCAGTGCCAATGCATCATCTGTTCAATTGGAAAGGAATCTTGGCATGGACCGCAGTAAAGTTTGGGATGGTTGGTTTGCGAGAGGAGTTTTGGTTGGAAGGATCACTTTAGTTGGAGTACTGGGGTGCATTGTTTTTGCTACCTTAAGATTAACAGGATTGAAGGGAAATGTGATGAGAAGTGCTTCTAAACAGGCCTCCAGTAAGCGAAATATGCACACAAGTTCTATTGCTTGGACAACAAATCCATCTGCGGATTCTAATCTAGTCCCTGCTTATATCAAGGGGAATGGACTAGCTGGCAGATTTAAGAAGCTTTTGGTGACCTTTATGAAGCCGGTGGGGACCTTCTCAGATGCTGGAAATCGGCAGATTCCGTATTTGTCCTCTTCAACAGCTGTGTTCCGGAGACTTATGTCTATTGAAGAAGCTAAAGACCTTGTGAAGCAATGGCAATCAATTAAAGCTGAAGCTCTGGGGCCCACTCATGAAATTCACAGCCTCTCCGAAATCCTTGATGACTCAATGCTTGTTCAGGTGTATTTAAGCTTACTTCCTTTTACATGTTCTTTTCCTTGATGATTCTTGCAAGTTTTACTGCTTTACGGTATGGGTTTGGGTGGTTACGATTGCATGCATGGTTCACAGTGGCAGGCTTTGGCTGATGCTGCAAAAGCAAGGTCTTGTTATTGGAAGTTTGTCTTGCTACAACTGTCTGTCCTACGTGCTGAGATTTTATCAGATGAAGTTGGAGGGGAAACAGCAGAGGTTGAGGCTGTCGTAGAGGAAGCGGCTGAACTTGTTAATGAATCTGAGCAAAAGAACCCAAGTTATTACAGGTGAGTTGATTGAAGGGGTTTGATTATTTTTGTGGTTTCTGTTACTGTATGTGGTGGGGTGGGGTGTGGAGGGGGTGATGATTAGCAGGGCTTGTATTTGATTTCTTTTCTGTTGGAGTGATTGCAGCACCTATAAAACTTGGTATGTTCTAAGAAGGCAAGAAGACGGTTCGTGGAGGTTCTGTGAAGGGGAAGTGCAGACGCCATCATAACATTGGCCTAGCCTAGTTGCTGCTGTAAGCTTGAACCTTGCACGCTGAATAATGCTTTTCTAACTTGGTTCCTTCCTCCTATCTGTAATTTTTCTTGTGGAGGAGAGGTCCCAACTATTTGGAGATGCGGATCTAAATTTAGGGAGGTTTTGTTTTTTTCTTTCTTTTTCCGCAGAAGTATGAAAATGGTTTGTGTTGATAATTCTTTTAGTTGTGATTATGTTGATAAATTGTTTACATGTAGCTGGAATAGAATGAGCATTGCTTTCATCGTCGTGTGTTTGTTGGCTTTTAACATAGAAATTGTTTGAGACGTGTACAAATTATTGATTAATTATCCAACTCAAAGGACAAGAAAGAAGGATCGAGTTTCCAAACTTACCATGTCATCTTGTTATGCTAATTTAGCCGTTTTTCTTTTTAAACCGAGACATTACGTAACGGGAAATTTGTTGTGTGCAAGTTTTATGTGGAAGATGTGACGCGTTCTAGGTCCGAATATACTAATAAGTGACACGTGTTTAAGTCAAAACTAACAGGCCACTCAATATTATGGTTTGGTGATAATCCTTTCACTTGAAAGTAGGAAGTTTTAGGTTTGAATCTCATGGATGACGAATTCGATATCAAATTAGGCTGTCCATTGTGTAGCTTAGCTGAACTCCTCCCTTAGCATAAAAATAGGGGTGTGCTATCATCCACACATCCTATTTTACTTCTCACACACCTCTTGATAATTTATGTCCGTTGATATTCTTCAATTTATCCGATCCAACGGTCGAAAATTAAAAAAAATGTGTGAGAAATAAAATGGGTATCACGCCTCTAAAAATATCGATGTACTAAAAAAAAAATTTCAAAACTAACAGACAAATGTCTGCCCCTTAAGTAGGAGGTTTAGTGGGGAAAAAGGAGGTTTAAGGAAAGAACAACCAGAAAGCTTTTGAGAAGCAAGCCCAGCCCAGCCCAGCACAGCCCATGTTAAACCACAGCGCCCCACCCCCACAGCACAAGAATCTGAGACTAGAGACTTGATCGCGAATCGAAGCTTGAATTGAAGCCTTGGGTTGAAGCACAATTCAGACGACTATCAGAGAGAGTTTGAAGGCCAATCACGGTGATGGGTCGTCAAGCCGTAGCCAAGCTGATCGGTTCGATCGCATCGCGCAGAACATCTCCGTCAACGTCCCTACTTCAGCGCCGCCATTACTCCCCGGCTCCGCCACCGCCCCCCGCTGTCTTCGTTGACAAAAACACTCGCGTCATATGCCAAGGCATCACCGGCAAGAACGGTACTTTCCACACCGAGCAAGCCATCGAATATGGCACCAAAATGGTATCTATCACTTGCATTCCCCTCTCATTCTCTCTCCCTTCTCCAAATTGGTCTCTATATGTGCTCTCATCTGTTTCCGATTTTCGTTTGCTTTATTGAAAATTCTAGGTTTTTCTCAAACGCATTCATACAGGCCGGGCCGGGCCTTAGATGTGTATGCAATTTTACTTGAAATTTCTGCTAGTGATTTACACAAAGCCGAAAGCTCCGAAATCAATTACCAAATTACTGGCGCCACCTGAGATTATTTTCCTGTTTTACACTTTTGGGATTTCCTTTTGATTCTCGTGCTACTTTGTTTGTGTATTTAGATTCATTTGTTCATGTGCTTAAACTTGTTTGTCTCTTACTAGTGAATATCGAAAGCGGAGTTTCAAATCGGTAAAAATAATTGGGAATTGTGTTCATGTTGACATGTAAACTGGCGATGTGGGTTTCCTAATGCGGCAACGCTAATGCAATATATTAAAGAAATCCCATTGTTTACTTACTAGTAGCAATGCGTAACATAGTCAAATGAACTGCTAGATAGGAGTGCTTGCAACTAATTGACTAAGTTTAGTTTCAAGGTTAATTTTCTATAACAAGCTTTCTTTCTGAAATATACTAAAAAAAACTTAGACTGATCCATTTCATTTTTCCTTTCTTTCTTTCGTGGATTATATTTGTATACGATTGTGCTGAAACAGGTGGGTGGTGTAACACCAAAGAAGGGTGGGACTGAGCATTTGGGACTTCCTGTTTTCAACTCAGTTGCAGAAGCAAAAGCTGAAACAAAGGCTAACGCCTCAGTCATATATGTCCCCCCACCATTTGCTGCTGCTGCTATTCTGGAGGCAGTGGAAGCCGAGCTGGATCTTGTTGTGTGCATTACTGAGGGGATCCCACAACATGATATGGTAGTGTTAATTTCACCAATATCTTTAAATAGGAAAAATAAGGTCACCATGTTTTTACTTGGGATGATGCACCACTAGTCTCATATTTTGGGACTTGTAAAGAACCCCTAACCATATTTATTGAGTTTATCCTTCATGGACTATCATATGGCTTGGAATACGGACTTCATTGAACTTGATCGGGGCTCTGATAATTATTTTCAGTTCACTAGTTCACTGAAAGCCTAGTTATTAATCTTGAATCTGGTCTTCTGTGATTCGTGTGAGTGTGTTATTGAAGCTAATATTTATGAATTTCAGGTGCGTGTCAAGGCTGCTATTAACAGGCAATCTAAAACTCGGCTCATTGGGCCAAACTGCCCTGGAATTATTAAGCCTGGTGAATGCAAAATCGGAATTATGCCTGGCTACATTCATAAACCTGGGCGTATAGGAATTGTTTCTCGATCTGGTACCTTGACCTATGAAGCAGTGAGTACTAATTTTAATCCAGGGAGACTGGGAGAACTATCCGATTAGCCTCTACAATTTTTCCTCTCCAACATACAATTTTCATATTAATTTGGTCCTTTCAGTAGATTGGATACTCTTATTATGATTCAACCTTCAGCTTTTCTTGTTTGATGCTTGGATCTTGTGGGCACCAGTTCAGTTCCTTATAAATCTAACTAATTTTTTCCTTTTACCCTGCAGGTTTTCCAAACAACTGCTGTTGGCCTTGGACAATCCACCTGTGTTGGTATTGGGGGGGATCCATTTAACGGTACAAACTTTGTTGATTGCATTGACAGATTCCTACAAGATCCTCAAACAGAAGGTTAGGAGTTTGAATTAGTTTTTCTTTTCATGTTGCAGTTGATCAAATTGCAGATTGAATGGAAGGATATACATCCCTTCATCCGCTCATGTGTATTTGTTTATATTGCATGCATAGGTTCATATTTATGCTATGAGTGCCCATAAAATAATTGATTGTATTCAGACCCTCCTGTTTCCCATCTGTCTCACACACACACACCCATATTGTCTAAGTCAAACAGTTATCCAGCTTTGATGAGGTAAAACAATACTCTGTCAGCGTTAGTTCAGTTTTAAGGTTCAACATTGGAGTATATGTTCGATGTTAAAAATCAGGTCAGTTCACCACTGCTGGAAAGAGGTATTCATCAATTTACCCCTTGAACTTGTAAGGATTGGCCAATTTCCCCCCTCAACTTTAATTTTGGCCAATTTCCCCCTCAACTCTCATAATTAGTTAATTTGCACCCTACTGTTAATTTTTTTAATTTTCCATCTATTCTTCCGTTAAGTAGGTACCGCATGATTGCCTTTAAAGGGCAAAAAAGTCATTTTCCCTACACCTTCTATCTTCTTCCTTTTCTTCGAACTTTCTCTTCTTCTTTCTTTTCTCCAAGCTGAGCCCATGACTGCCGCCAACGCCTCCCTCTGCTGTTTGCAGCCCAGTCCATTTTATATGCTGCTTTTGCAGTTTGCAGCTGCCCACACCTCGTTGCCTCCTCCCTCGGCCTCGTCTACCTCTGGTAAGGTGTAGGGAAACCTACTTAACGGAAAATGACAGTAGGGTGCAAATTGAAAAAATGACAGTAGGGTGCAAATTGACTTTTTTTGCCCTTTAAAGGTAGTCATGCGGATACCTACTTAACAGAAGAATAGATGAAAAATTAAAAAAATTAACAGTAGGGTGCAAATTGACTAATTCTGAGAGTTGAGGGGGGAAATTGGCCAAAATTAAAGTTGAGGGGGGAAATTGGCCAATCCTTACAAGTTCAGGGGGTAAATTGATGAATACCTCCTGCTGGAAATTACATTAGTACAATGAGCATAGTAGACTAGACGACATCCCTGGATTGACATTGACCGACTATAATTTGTCGAGTCAAATAGAAAGTGTCCTTATGCTCCCATTTTTCAACCCTTTTTAGGGGCTTTATGATAAGCGTCATGTTCCAACTACTTTCACTGGATACTACTTTCCATTTAAAGTTCATTGGTCCTTTTGGGACTTTTCTCTTTTATGATTTTGGATGCTCGTCCATTCTACTATTTTTGGCTGGCTGACATTGTGTACGTTGCTTAAACACTGCGTTGACCAACCTTTTCTTGATGTAAAGTGTATGTATTCATTTCTTACCTTTGTCATATGTGTGGATGTTGGTGAAAAATACAATAAAACATGTCTTGAAGTAGAGGACAAGTAATTTGAAATTAATTCCAGAATGTGCGTGTTTTAGGTATCATTCTTATAGGAGAGATTGGTGGGACTGCAGAAGAGGATGCTGCTGCATTGATTAAGGTAGGAATCCCACTAATTTTTGTTTGTATACCATAATTCATAGGTTTCTTCTGGTGTCTGAACAGCTAGAAAGTTTGATAGACCCTTTTAGAGTTTTTATTTATAAAAATAGGATTGCTAGATCTGCTATATGAGTCAAGAATTGAGTTTTGCCTGGCCATAACCAGAGAGAAATACCTTTCCGTTGCTCCTTACCTTTCTAAGGACCTGTTGAGCCATACATGATTTTACTTCTCATATATTCTCAAAGTTAGCTTCAGTAACAGTAAGTACTGGTGTCTATATTTGTTGTCTCGATATGGGTTGCTCCAACTGATTCTCTGACCAATTAAACAGGAAAGTGGAACTGAGAAGCCTGTTGTTGCATTTATTGCTGGATTAACTGCACCTCCTGGTCGTCGTATGGGTCATGCTGGAGGTATATAATTCTTACCCTCTCTCTGTCTCATTGTCGAGTGTGTGGTTTCCAATATTTTATGATTGCTCACATCTGGTTTTGCAGCTATTGTGTCGGGGGGGAAGGGTACCGCACAAGACAAAATCAAGACACTAAGGGAAGCTGGAGTTACAGTGGTGGAGTCTCCCGCGAAAATTGGGGCAGCCATGCTTGACGTCTTCAAACAGAGGGGCCTTGTGAATTAGCAGCTTGACAACGGCAGTTCATTTGCACTCACACCCATAATATTCCATGGCAAGATGTCAAAACAAAGATGATTGTCTTCAATTTTTCACTGAATATAACTTAACTGCGGTGGAGCATTTGAATGCTCCGAGATTTCTTCCCCGATTAATTTGGTTTTTGCGATTGTTTTTTCAACGTAATGAAGTGATTTGAAGGGAGTCCAGAATATGAATATTGTTGCTGTAGACAGATTATGCTCAGGGAATTCATTCGTAACTTTTTACTGTCCAATCTGATTAGAAAAATAAAGAGGACAGAGGGAAGGGTGTTCAATCTAACTTTTATTTCTTTTTTCTGGTTACAACGTTTATTTCTTTGCTTGATAATGATTTTTAGGGTAGAGCAATTCACATGTTCATTTTTACATCTTATACACCCCTCTCAATTTTTGGTCATCGGATCGAATGAATTGAAGAATATCAATGGATGAAATTAACAAAGGTGTATGGGAGACAAAACTGGGTTTATGGATAGCAATACCTTTTGACTCTTATGATTGTTGACTTTATTAGAGATTGTTACTTTCACTAAATTACTAATACAAACCGATTGTATACCACCACTGATAAACATCAGAATCAACGATATTCACAGGGCCAATAGCACCCCCACGAGTAAAGAAACCCTTCTTTTACTTGTTAATTTATTATTTTTCGACATCCATTTTTCTTCTATAATTATGAAAGCTTTCTCTTCAAATTTTTTTTGTGAACAGTGGCAAAATGCATCCGTTTTGTATGCAAAACCCTATGAGTGTCCAAAGAAAATAATTGTCTTCCTTAAGAAATTACTAAGCCTTTTGCGATAATTTTATGTCAGGATATAAAATGTCTTTTCTGTTAAATAAAATTAATGGGTGCCAAGGAACAAAATTTGAGCATGCAAAGAACCACTATCATGTGATTTTTTTTTTTTTTTTTTTGGAAGACATGATAATATAACATCCGGACAAAGATGCCAAAGAGAAACAGGAAGGCCTACAAAGAGGCAAACAGACAGTACAAAGAAGCAAACAGACAGTACAAGGAACAAAATTTGAGCATGCAAAGAACCACTCTCATGTGTTTTGGCCAGACTTTACAACCGCATTGGGATGTAAAAAGTGGCAGAAGAAACCTCTTATGCATAGATAATGCTTCTAACTACTTTAGAAGCCGACTCCTGCATCGACAAATTTTTAGGACTTGTTTGGTATTCTATTTGAATTTTTTTTTTAATTTCTCAAAGCATTTCTTCAGAATTTTCTTGAAAACAATTTTCTTTAATACTCAAAAACTTGTTTGGTATGCGATTTAAAAATTTTAAATCTTACAACTTAAACTGGACAAAGAGATCCAAAAAGAAGGGTCGAGAGAGAAAGAGGAGAGAGAATGAAAGAAAGTAAGAGATGATTGGAGGAAAGTACGAAAGAAGTGAGAGGACCGAAGGAGATAGAGAGGAAGATGAGTGAGAGAAAGAACCGAGATAATGAAGAGAACGGATTGGAGGAGAGACGAAAAAGGTAAAAAAAAGGAGAAGGGGGAGAGAGAAGAAAAGAGAGTTAGATTTGGAGCGAGAGGGGAGGAGGGAGAGAAAAGAAATGAGTGAATTTAAGTTTAAAAACTCTAAAAACTCTAAAAACTCACTTTTTGTGTTTTTAGAGAATATATTTTTGAGTTAATCTTGAGTTCAGTTTCTGAAAATAGTCCTACCAAACAAGTTTTTAAGGCCTAAAACTTGAAAATTGTTTTTGAGTTTACAAAATTAGATTCAAGTAGAGTACCAAACAAACTCTTAGAGCCTGTTTGATATTCTACTTGAATCCAACTTTTTAAACTCAAAAACAATTTTTAAGTTTTAGACCTTAAAAACTTGTTTGGTAGGATTATTTTCAAAAACTGAACTCAAGACTAACTCAAAAATGTAGTTTATTATCTAAAAACATAAAAAGTGAGGTTTTTGAGTTTTTAAACTTAAATTTAATCCTTTCTTTTCTCACCCTCCTCCCCTCTCACTCCAAATATATGTCTCTCTCTCTTCTTCTTTCTCTTTCCTCTTTTTTTTTTTTTTTTACCTTTTTCGTCTTCCCTCCAATTCGTTTTCTTCGTTCTTTCGGTTCTTTCTCTCGCTCATCGTCCTCTCTATCTCGTCCAATCCTCTTCCTTTTTTCTCTTTCCTTCAATCATCTCTTACTTTCTTTCCTCCTCTCTTCTCTTTCTCCCTCTCCTGCGACCCCTCTTTGTAGATGTTTTTGTCTAGTTTAAGTCGTAAGATTTAAAATTTTTAAATCACAAACCAATCAAGTTTTTGAGTCTTAAAGAAAATTGTTTTCAAAAAATGTTCTTAAGAAATGTTTTGAGAAATGATAAAAATTTTCAAATAAGACACAAAACAATAAAACATGAATTAGTAGACTGTTGGGAGCAGTAAATAAGATTAGAATGTACACAGGTTCAAGAATGGTTTTATCTGTTCTAGGATTCCAAGGCAAGTCTAAACGTTCCCCCAGTTAAACACAAAAATTCCACGCTACTCGGCTATGCAACAGTTCAAATGCCACAAGGCAAACGGGCAAATGTCCATGCCCACAATATCCCAACTTCATTAAGCAGTCGTAGGGTCGTTTATCACACCCAAGAAATCGTCCTTTATGGTGCCAATGCAGAACTGCAAAATTAGAGGGAAAAACTAGTATCAGAAGCAAACAAAAAGACGCTAAATATCATGAAGGACAAAACGATTCTAGCCCATTTCTATAGAAGTCGCTTCAGCCAGGCTCTAAGAAACTAAATGCGTCAAAAACTGACTATGGCAGATAACCAGGATCAAACACGCAGGAAATTCATCAGAATGTAGGGTTGGATCATGATGATCATCCCACCACACCACATTCAGTATGATTTAGTGTTGAAAATTCAAAATATGACACGCTGACTAATCAAGGGTAAACAGGACCATTCCTAGAAGGCTAGGATGACGCTGCTACTTTACGCCTCTAAATCATCCTCACCCTACCCTTTTCGTCCATAACTAAAGCTGAATCACTTGAACAGTACAAGGAAAATGGCAAAACATAAAAGTCACGGAGAGAAGAGAAAACAGATTGAGGGTATACAATTTCAGTAGCATCTACTCGGGTTCCAATTATCTTTAATCGCACTTCGCTGTCTTTCTGAATCTTAACCTGCAAAATAACAAGAAATCAATGTTTAACCATATAAATCTAAGCTAAAAGAAACAGCTGAGAATCAATTGAAACAGAAGCATACTGATCCATCTGATGTTGTATAGTTTGGCATATCCCCAGTCTGGAACTCCATGTCATCCGGTATCAACTACAAAACAAGATGAGGACATTAACGTACACTGTATATGGAAAACATAATGATTATGACATGTTATTTTAATCCATTAACTGAGACAACAAAAGAAACAAGAACTCTTTAAACTCCAAAAACCAGAAACCGATGATCCAAAGAAGTTGAGAAAGTACAAATCTCATAGAATTATTGCTTATGAGAATTATTCCTTTGTATAAAAGACTAGTAGACCACTACTTATGACACACCCCGACACCAGTTTCCAGTGATGACTGAACTCCAGGCGTGCTGACCATCACCGGTTGGGTGACAAAGCCATGACATGGAAAATACAACATACATAGATTATGTTTTAAAGAAAGATACAAGATTGACTAACTTAAAAGTATATCATTCTTTATACTGACATTTTATTTAAAAAGTTCGGTAGAACTTGTTATTCAGAAGGAAGGGGGTAAATGGACGGCAAAGGTAAAAGAATACCATAGCAACAATATAACCCAAGTCCTTGCAAAAGTTGACAACTTTGTACAAGACAAAAAAATAATATTATGGAAAACAAAGTTTTCTAACTGGATATGGATAATGCTTATCACTGCTCAGAATAATCAAAGGGGGAAGAGATACTTACGTGGTTCGAAACAAAGATTTGAACAGGACCAGCCTCAGCAAAGAATCCCATCTATAAAATTTGGAGATGACATTACATTTTCTGCAGTTAGTATTATACAAAATACAAGAGCTTGCAAAAGCAAAGTAAGAACACTGATGATAAAACGTTAATAGGTGAAAGAGGAAAAGCATACCTTGTTGACCATGGTAACAACAGCTTCTAAGATCTCTCCTTTGAATGGTCTGAAAACAACACACTGGTACTTGATGGGGAATGAGACGAAGCCTGTCCCATCACGAATCATCCCTTTCCCAATGTTTTCTATGCCCGTAATTGCAACCACAAATCCATGTTGACCACTGCACAAAAAGTATTCATATCAACTACTAGATCCATCCCAACCCGTGATGGAGAATCTGCCATATATTTGGTTTGAAAGACACTAAGTAAAGCACTTGAATGTCAATATTGAATTGGATGGGAGAAAGAATGTGGTTGTTGAGAAATAGAATCATTATCTACACGGAGATTGCGTGTTCTGACGTGTATTGCATAACCCAACAGCATAAAGCAAATTATACAAGAAAAAATAAAGCCGAAGAGAGAGAGAGAGAGAGAGAGAGAGAGAGAGAGAGAGAGGACAACCTGCAAGTGCCTTCGACATCTTTCATGAGCTTGGAAACGAGATTTTCACGGAGATTGCGGCCAAAGTGGCGAGGATGAAGCTGCATGTTCCTCTCCAGCACTATATGGAAGAACATCTTTCCTTCTCCCTGAATCTCTCAATTCTGATTGACGAGTTAGAAATTGAGAATTCGATGTTTGCCCTAACCTTCCAACTTGCAACTTCTTACTTCCTTCTCTCTCCAGAGAGATAATCTTTCCCTCGCTATAGCAAGGCAGATGCCTTCTCTCCGCGGGACAAGACATCATAATCAAAAGGAAAACCCAATTCGAGGGCCCAGCCAGCCCATATAAAATAAAAGCCCAAAATATCCAAGTCCAACACTGTTAATGCTTTGTCTTAATGTTTGACCTGCGGCGGGTGATCGCACTCGTAATCGCAGGAGCAGATCCCCTTCCTGATCCTTGATCCTTGTCTGTCGTGCTCTCGTGTCGTCCCTAAAATGTCACTCCTACCACTCTAAGTGCGGCAGTGAAATGCAACTGAAAAACTCTCTGAAAAGTGAAAACCCCTGAAACTCAGTTCGCTCCAGTTCAATTATTTCTCAAAGGAAACACAAACATCATGGTCGGAAAAGCGGAGCCCCTCAACGGCACAGCCACCACGAAAACCGGCCAATCTTCGTCGCCATCTCCGCCCCTAGCCACATCCATGTCAGATCTCCTCGGCACCTTCTCGTTCAAAACCCTAAAACTGAAGACCAAGCAGCAGGAGCTCCTGATCCGAGTCTCCATCCTCTGCTTGGTCTACGTCCTCGCCTTCATCACCCGCCTCTTCAGCGTCCTCCGCTACGAGTCCATGATCCACGAGTTCGATCCCTATTTCAATTACCGTACTACCCTCTACCTCACCGAGAAGGGCTTCTACGAATTCTGGAACTGGTTCGACTCCGAGAGTTGGTACCCCTTGGGTCGGATCATCGGCGGCACCCTCTACCCTGGCCTCATGGTCACCGCCGCCATCATCTACTGGGCCCTCCGATTCCTCAGCTTCGCCGTACACATTCGAGAAGTCTGCGTCCTGACCGCTCCATTTTTCGCCTCCAACACCACCCTCGTAGCATATTTCTTCGGTAAAGAGATTTGGGACACCGGCGCCGGCCTTGTCGCCGCCGCATTGATCGCCATTTGCCCCGGCTACATCTCCAGATCGGTGGCCGGCTCCTACGACAATGAGGGTGTCGCCATTTTCGCCCTGTTGCTGACGTTTTACTTGTTCGTCAAGGCCGTCAACACCGGCTCGCTCGCTTGGGCGTTGGGCTCCGCATTGGGCTACTTCTACATGGTCTCTGCCTGGGGAGGTTACATTTTTATAATCAACTTGATTCCCCTTTATGTTTTGGTGCTTTTGATCACCGGGCGATATTCCATGAGGTTGTATGTCGCCTACAATTGCACTTATATTCTCGGAATGTTGCTCGCTATGCAAATTCGCTTTGTCGGCTTTCAGCACGTTCAGTCTGGGGAACACATGGCTGCCATGGGCGTCTTCTTCTTGATGCAGGTTGGTTGGTTGTTCTCCTTAGGTTGCTTTTCCATTCCATACATTAACTCAGTTTATCTGTGCCTTTTTGTCAATTCATTTCTTGGTGCTTACTTCATTTTTCACGTTTGTTTGGTGACACGGGGGATGGGGTTGGCAGGTATTTTACTTCTTAGATTATGTCAAGCACCTACTAAGTGACTCTAAGATGTTTCAAGCCTTTTTAAGGATCACTGTCACCTGCGCTGTAGGCGTTGGTGGTGTTGCCTTGGGAGTCGGCACCGCATCTGGCTATATCTCTCCATGGACAGGGCGGTTTTATTCCTTGCTAGACCCAACATATGCCAAGGATCACATTCCTATTATTGCATCTGTCTCTGAGCACCAACCGACGGCTTGGTCATCTTTTATGTTCGATTTTCATATCTTGCTCTTCCTTTTCCCTGCCGGTCTCTACTTCTGCTTCAAGCGTTTGTCAGATGCCACCATATTTGTAGTAATGTATGGTCTTACAAGCATGTACTTTGCTGGTGTCATGGTTCGGTTGATTCTTGTTGCCACACCTGCAGTTTGTCTTATTAGTGCCATTGCTGTCTCTGCGACTATAAAGAATTTGACACAGTTGGCAAGGGCAAAGGACAAGGTTTCCCAAACTGGTTCCACCAAAGGCGCCAGCAGCACAAAGGGTTCTTCAAAGGTGACATCTTTACTCCTTTATATGCATACATACACACACACATATAATTGCAGTTTTGATCTCTTGCTCACTGTTGAATACAGAGTCCATACTCACTGTCTATTTGAACCAAATGCAATGGCTGATATTTGAGTCTCTAGAAAGAATATTAATTTTCTGAATAAATATCTGCTGTCTGATTTGGATCCATGGTTAGTAAGTATGGATTTTGGTTCTTAATGGTGGCTAGGAGATTGTGATCGTGTGTGTGGCGTTTAGAACCACCCACGTGATTTTCTTTCCAGATATTTTGGTGTTATACATCAAGTACCGTTTTTTGTTTTATTTTTTAATTACAGTATATAACAAGTAGTATCTTGCTAACATTTGCGTAACAAACAGGGTTCAATTGATCAATCTCAGCCTTTTCAAAGAAATGGTGCTCTTGTCTTACTCTTTGGTGCATTCTACTTGCTTAGTAAGTATGCAACTCACTGTACCTGGGTCACGTCAGAGGCATACTCATCTCCCTCAATTGTTCTTGCTGCGAGGGGTGCCCATGGGAACAGGGTCATATTTGATGATTACCGTGAGGCATACTTTTGGCTTCGTCAGAATACTCCTCCCGATGCTAAAGTGATGTCATGGTGGGATTATGGGTACCAAATCACCGCAATGGGAAACAGAACTGTTATAGTTGACAATAACACCTGGAACAATACGCACATTGCTACAGTTGGGCGTGCAATGTCATCTTATGAAGATGAGGCGTATGACATAATGAGATCGCTTGACGTCGACTATGTCTTAGTTGTATTTGGTGGTGTTACTGGTTATTCTTCTGATGATATCAACAAGTAAGTTCATATGAATTTATTTAAACTTTTGAAACATTACTTGCTATTTGGTAAAGCATTTTATGACAGTGTTGTCTGTCGTTTCACTCCATGTTTCTGATGCTTCTTCAGAACCATTTTGTTCAATTTAATTGAAAGTAATACTCTTGTTAGTTATTTTTCTGCTTTCACTATATAGTAATACAAATTTCTTCATGCCAGATTTCTGTGGATGGTGAGAATTGGGGGTGGAGTATTTCCTGTGATTAAGGAACCTGATTACCTTGTTAATGGTGAATATCGTGTTGACAAAGGTGCCGCTCCCAAGATGTTGAACTGTCTCATGTAAGTTTCATAACGCAGCTAAAATGTGCAAACTTATGTTATGTGTATGTACATGTGAGATTTTTTTAACAGAGCTAATGATTTCATCTTTTTCCCTAGTGGGACCACACCTTACTTCATTTCACGAACATAATAAAAGAAAAAACACATGCGTCCAAAGGGGTTCCATGATCCAGAACAATTTGTGTGTATGAAAATCGGTATGATGATTTAAAGTAGGCAAAATGGCAAACCTATGCTTGTTACACTGAGCTTATGATTATGATTGTTCTTTTATGAATGAATTCTCTCAAACTTTTAGTCATAAAAATGCACCTTATATTGGCTTGAAAATAGTTAAAGAGCTAATTGGCTTGATGATGTTTTGGTTTGCAATCCTTAAGGCCTAGTGATTGACATAAGTGGGCTGTATATCATAAAGTAAATCGAGTTTCATTTCTGCTGGACCACTGGTTCTAATGTGTGGGGTATTTGGGTGCTATCCCACTCAAACTTAGTCAGAGACCCTTCGATGAATTATCCATTTGAAAATTATTATACCATTTGTGTTCCTTATGTATTATGTCTAGTTCTGTACAGGAATGATTTGTTTTTTCCATTTTTATGGTGATTAGGTACAAGCTGTCTTACTATCGATTTGGAGAGCTGATGACAGAGTATGGCAAACCACCTGGGTAAGTTTCACGTGCCTTGATAACAACTATAGGTGTGCAATGCTTCCGTGCAAACAAATGCACAAGTGTAATGCAAAAGCGCAGCATGTGGAGTATGAGACACTACCAACAATTGTCTAAACTGATTGACAAATAGAAAACCTAGAAACCGGAGCCTGTGCATCCTTATTGAGAGAATGGCCACAATATGCCAAGATTGATAATACTAGGTGCTCTTCCTAAGTTTTATATTGCATTAAACGCTGCAGTAGAATGGTAATTTTCCGATGGCTTGGGTTTACACTACTAGTTGAAGCCTAGTACATTATTGGGTCAAAATGGAGAGTACATTATTGCATAAACACATCTGTATGCTTATGTGCTTGCAGTGCATTAGTGTGTGCTAGCTATGCCAAATTGCTGATTGTCGTTGTTTTGATTGACAGGTATGATCGTGCACGGGGTGTTGAAATTGGAAATAAGGATATCAAACTTGAATACCTGGAAGAGGCATTCACAACATCGAATTGGATTGTTCGTATTTACAAAGTGAAACCACCAAATAATAGGTGGTAAGTCCGGCTCTCTTGCAGCTACAAGGAAGGAAAGGACAATGGTGAAGGAACATGGTTAGATGAAAGGCGGAGAGATTGGAGTCTTGAGATATAGTTTTCAGAAGATAGTAAAAGCGTATTTTTCTTTTCTTAGACTGGGTTTGTGGCACTGAAGTTACTGATCTCATCCGGAACCCTTAATTGTAAGGCCGTCTTTTTGCCTCTGAATTACAACGGTTTTGTTCATTGTATCGTTGAGAGATTTTACAGTGTAACCTTTGAGCAAATTTTAATATAAGTCGTACGATAAATTATTAAATTTAGTGCGTTATCATAATATCGGTATTACTTTTTAAAGAGAAAATATGAAGATTAGATGAGCCAAAAGCACCATTCAAGCATGCATTCAAGGGGTTTTTTTTTTCACGGTCAAGTGGCTCGCTGTGGTTGAGGGATTTCATAGAATCATAATTAATTTCCGCAGAGGAAACGACCATTAAGTTTCATAATTTGAAAAGGCAAAATTTTTTTTTATGAGTGCAAATTAAAATTCGACAAAGAAAAGAGAGAATTAAAATTATTCCTAAAGAAAAACAGGGAGGTAAAAAACCGAAAAATCAAAGCAGTCAGGTTGGATAAAAAGTAAGCAACTTGGGTACTCGCGCTTCATGTTTTCTATAGATAGATGCTCCGTCCCCGCCCCCGCCCAGGTGCTCGCGCTTTTCTTGTACATACATTTACGCTTATCGTATCAAAATCCGCACACAACTTTGCCACTGTGGAACAGACTTACTCCGGTTTCTTGCGTTCATGTGCCCAGACCTCTAACTTACCCCATGGCAGAGCACTCCATGCTAAACTCATCCGAGGCCTTCTGCCCTTCTCTCCTTTTCTTCAGAACCATCTACTCAACATGTATGCTAAATGCGGCGATCTTCTTAATGCTCTCCAACTGTTTGATGAAATGCCTCATAAGAATGTTGTGTCGTGGTCTGCGGTCATTACGGGCTTTGTCCAACATGACTCTCCTAAGAAAGCCCTGTCTCTGTTTGGTCGTATGCACCGGGACGGCACCACCAAGCCCAATGAGTTTACCTTGGTTAGCACCCTCCACGCCTGTTCCTTGTATGGGAATCTGACTCAAGCTTACCAAGTCTATGCATTCATCGTTAGGCCAGGATTTCAGTGGAATGTTTTTCTCAGTAATGCGTTTTTGACTGTTTTAGTAAGACATGGGGAATTAAAAAGTGCTTTGGAAGTTTTTGAGAATTGCCCCGATAAAGATATAGTGTCCTGGAATGCTGTGATGGCTGGCTACTTGCAGTTTTCTTATTTGGAAATACCGACATTCTGGTGTCGCATGAATCTCGAGGGAGTGAAACCCGACAGCTACACATTTTCGAGTGTTCTCACTGGGTTGGCTGCTCTCACTGATCTTAAAATGGGCGAGCAAGTTCATGCACAGCTTCTCAGGTATGGCTATGGGGCTGAGATTTGCGTGGGGAATTCGTTGGCTGATATGTACATTAAGAATCAGAAGTTAATGGAGGGCTTCAAAGCCTTTGATGAAATGCCTTCAAAAGATGTGTGCTCATGGACCCAAATGGCTGCTGGGTGTCTTCAATGTGGGGAGCCAAGGAAAACGCTTGAGGTTATTGATCAAATGAAGAAAGTGGGTATAATGCCTAACAAGTTCACGCTTGCAACTGCCCTGAATGCCTGTGCCAATTTGGCTTCCTTGGATGAAGGGCAGAAATTCCATGGCTTGAGAATTAAACTCGAAACCAGTACTGATGTTGATGTGTGCGTGGATAACGCTCTGCTAGACATGTATGCAAAATGTGGATGGATGGAGGGCGCAAGGCGTGTTTTTCAGTCAATGAAGGATCCGTCTGTGGTGTCATGGACCACAATGATCATGGGGTGTGCACAAAATGGGCAAGCTAGGGAAGCTCTTCAGGTTTTTGATAAGATGAGGCTGGAGGAAGATGGTATTGAGCCAAATTACATCACCTTCATATGTGTACTCTATGCATGTAGCCAGGGTGGGTTTATAGATGAAGGATGGAAGTATTTTGCCTCCATGACTCAGGACTACGGAATCTCCCCAGGAGAAGACCATTATGCATGCATGGTGAATCTTCTAGGCCGAGCAGGATGCATTAAGGAAGCTGAGGAATTAATACTGAGCATGCCCTTTAAGCCGGGTGTTCTGGTTTGGCAAACTCTTCTTGGTGCTTGCCAGATTCATGGCAATACAGAAACTGGAAAGCGGGCAGCAGAGCATGCGTTAGATATAAACAGAAGGGATCCATCGACGTATGTGCTACTGTCAAACATTTTTGCTGGATTGAGCAATTGGGATGACGTTGGGATGCTTAGGAAACTAATGGAGGCTAGGGATGTGCAGAAAGTGCCAGGATCCAGTTGGATTGAAGTGGAAAAAGGCCAGGCATCATCACCTCTGCAAAGACCTGCTTAAATCCATTGGTACCTGCTTCCATATTCTCACCCACTTACTATTATTCAAACGATAAAATCTTAGGCAAGTAGAAATTGACCTCTCTTCCTTCTCCTTGGAATTCCTACATGCTGTTTAATTGGGTGGAATTCGTTGGTTTCTCCTTGAGAGAGTAGTCCAGTATTTTATTGTTCCACGGCTGTGGCCCGTGGGGAGGTAATGATATTGTTCCATGGCTGGGCTTGAATTATCTAGATACAAGTGCTATTTATCATATTATCGAGTTAAACATTATTAGTCAAATTCGGTTTAAGCCATGTTAGACAATAAAGCATTTGTTTAGAAACGATTATATTATATATGTGTACTACATGATTTCATCCCTCAGATCATAGACCAAATCGAGTAAAGCTTTTATACAGTTAGAGGCTAAAGTGTTTCAAACTATTTTAAAGTGATTTGTATAAGCCTAATTTCATGTCATTGCTCATGTATGGATTTCTGAAGTGAGCAATAAATCCTAGGTACCTAGCATAGGGTTTACTTGTTATACATACTATAGTGATAGCTTGTACTTGTACCTAGGAACCTAGGAACGTAAGAGGTGAAGCAATGTGTTCGATGTTACACAATCAGGTGGAGTTGCTCTTTTACTTTGGAATCAAGGTTGGGGTTCTGGGAAACCTTCTATTATTTAGTTTGAATATTGCTCCTGTATGTCTGTTTGTTATTACGTTATTATGAACGTGGTTTGAATCTGAATAATGTTTCGAAATGTTGGTCGAATATGATTGTTGATTCTAAATGCGAGTTGGTTTTCAATTTGATTTTATGATTATCCTTGCTATGTGTAAAGAGAAATGGAAACTTTCATAACTATTCATGATGTGAGAATGGGTTGAATTATTAGAGAGAAATTTTGGAAATGGTCATAATGACTAGGAGCTTTTGTGTAGTTGAGCCCAACTCTTGGTTGGCACCAGGTCTTAGGTCAACCCAAAACGCACATGGTCTTTGGTCAACCCAAAATGCACATGGTCTTTATGCGTAATTCGGGGTTGGTGACAAAAAGAGGCAAAACCACTAACAAAAGAGGGGTTCTGGGAGGAGGAGGGGGGAGAGGGGGGGGGGGGGTACGGGGGATTCGTTCCTGTAGTTCAGCATTCCAAATCACCATTATAGAGGCAAAATGCATGGCACGGGACATGCAAGTTTGGTTGTTTAATTATACGGATTAACCAGAAATGGAGAAGGCGTTTTGCATTGCACTCATGCATATAATTTCACACGTGTATTTAAATTACTTCAATGATAATTAAATTTTATCTCTTCGGATTTGGGGTTTTTTACTAACCTCAGGTCTGGGGGTTACAACCTCAAAAGATTTGCTTGAAAATGAATAGGGTTGTTTTTTTAGCATTTCACATATTGTTGAATATACTCCACACACTTAAAACACCTCACACTCACTTTTTAAAACTAAAAACTATCTTAATACACCCCACTTACTAACCAAAGCCACCCTCACACCCCACACATTACATACACGATACACCCCCGCACCAAAATCCACCTCAAGTCTTCATCTTGTCCCAAAAAAAAATTTAGCCTTTGTCTTGAGCACATCTGCAACCTTGAAATAAAACTTTGTGAAAAAGAGAAAAAGGAAAAGAACATTTGCAACCTCCAAATATCAGTTTTGACTAATGTATTCATTATTTGTTGCTTCTTCGTTTCCAGTAGTGTGAAAAATCACTTTGGTTCAAGGAGTTCATCAAAACCCATATCAGCTGTAGTCTTTAATTCATGAATAATGCATTTTGGCTGATCAAGAATTAAGAATAGCTAAACAAAGAATGAGCAATAAGGGAAAGAACGGAAAAAAAAATCAAAATCTTTTTAAATGATTTGGGGTGCAGGAAGAAATTAATTGTTTTTTTATTTTATTTTTAGGGCTTAAATAGTTATTTTATACAAGTCATTTAACATTAAATATTGAGTGGGGTTGTATTCAATAATTTGTAAGGTGATAATAAAAAGACCCAAATGAAAGATTTTGCAAGTTTGAAACAAGTTAAAGCATTGCTTGGCATTCAAGTAAAGTAATCATGAATTCATGACACAATATTTGATTTCATACAAATTAAGCCTTTCCTTAAATCGGCCCGATTATTCATCATCATCTTTCCAGCCTATATGTAGCTGCAAATCAAAATGGAAGCTTGCATAATGTTTTTATTTTAAATCTTATTTAAATTACCCTATTTTTTAAATTGTCTAATAAGAAAGAGGGAATTTACCGTCATTCGTTACTTATTAGCAAAATGTGGGGAAAAGAAAATTGTAGCTTAAAGCCTTTATAGAATTTACATTTAATAAAAAAAGAAAGAGAAAAAACCAAATATATTCATTAAAAGGAAAAAATCTAAACCCATAAATATAGGAATAGGGTTAGGATTAAAAGAGTAAAAAGAAAAAACCATTTTAAATAGGATGAAAAATAAGGAATTAAATTAGAAAAGAAAAATAAAGGGAGTGTTAACGAAAATGACTTGGATTAACTTTTATTTAATGAAAAACCAGCCTAAACTATTATTTAATAAAAAGGGCTTAAGTTTTAATCATAAGGACATAACCCAAGCCCTTGAAAAACAAAAAACGCGGGCTGAACTAAAAGCCCAACCCGCATAACATTTATTTTCCCAAAATAACCCTGACGGAAATAACCCAAGCCCGTATATTAACATACCGGTTACTACATTAAATCCTCCACTGCACCGCCATTAATTGCACCAACCACCCTCTCCTTTCCGCAAAACCCAGTTCAAACTTCAAACAAATGCAAAATTCAAACCAAAATTTACAAAGGACCTGCTGGAAACAACTAATTCGGACGAGAAACTAGTTCCCGATGAGCAACAATGGCATAAGAACAACAAATTACGGCCGGAGAACAATTTCCCGACGATCAACAAGTTCTCGAAGATGAACCACTTCCGATTGAACACCAAACTCCCGAGGAACAACAAGTTCCCTCCAAACAAAAGGTACTCAACTGAAATCCTTGTTTGCATGTTCTTGATTCCATATAATCTATCAATTTTAAATTAGAAAATGCATTTTGATAACTACTATTTTTCAATTTCATGTTTAATTTAGGATAGTTCAAGCAATATTGTGTATTAGTTTGGGTTATATTGTTATTTTGCCCTGTGATTTCCTTCTCATTGCCAAATGGGGCAGACGTGTGTAAAAGATTTTGAAATTTGAGAGTGCTCCTTCTAATTGTGGCATAGCTGGCGAGCTTCGTCGTTTCCGCTAGGCTTAACGGCGACAGTGACACCGACAACAGGTCGTTTTTACCTTGGAAGAATCAAAATGCACATAATCTTCCACATGATCTTCCAATATTTTCCAATATTGTGTTGTGGGTTTTCTGTTTTTTTGTTACAGAGTTTTATGGAAAATAGGATCTCGTTTGTGATAGATTCCGGAATTTTGGTGTTGTTGTAGACTTGTAGTAAATACTGCAATTAGAATGCTGTTTATCTCCAAATGACAGTACTGTAGTCTAAAATGTTGAGGAAAAATTACGGGGGAGAACCTCTACCTTATTCAGGTGGCTTTACTAGCGAGACTTAAATATTGGTAGCTATTTTGGACTAATATTCAGTTTGCTCCATTTCATAAATAATGTTGATTGATTTGGTTTTGTTTTCATCCATTTCATAAACAATGTACGTTGATTTTGTTTTGTTTTGCTCCCTTTCCTTATAAATAATGTGGCATAATTCATAAACAATGTGGGTTATATTGCTCTATATTCATAAATAGTGTGGGATATTTCATAAATAGTTTGACATATTTCATAAATACTGTGAGTTCTATCATTTTTTGGTTAGTTTCTGCCATTTGTGTGTAGCTTTTTCCAATGGGGTTTATTTTGGTACATTACATAAAATAGAGTGAGTCTATTTAGCGTAGTTTCATAAATAACATGCTTTTTTTTTGTTATAGTTCAATAAATGGTATCCTAACAATTTTCATTGTTGAAGATGAAAATAACAAAAAAACCTGCAAAGAAGTGTAAAACTCTGAAAAAAGAAGCTACACAAAAGAAGGAATACCTCCAGTTCAGATGCAACATGATCGGATTTGCAGAAGCAATGAAAGTCTACAACCCTATGTTACAATTGCATCAAGATGTATGTAATGAACTAGCAAAGACGCCATTTTGGAGTCTACTGAAGACGTACATGGATGAGACCTTGATTACATCAGAAAGGAAAAGGAAGTCCGACATGGAATTGATCATAAATCATAAACTGCTATAACCCAACAACCCAAAAGTTCAAATTTGGGCGTCATAAAGCACATGGGATTTCCAGCTATGATGTTGCCCAAATCTTCGGATTGAACAACGAAGGAATCAATTTGCCTAATACAAACAAATCAACCAAATTTGGTGATGATGACCGCCTCATCAAAAAGTACTTCGCAGATGTCAAGGTAGTCAAGAAGAAGCATCTTGCAGAGGCATATGAGAAAGCACTTGAAGATGAAACACCTGAGGGCACACAAGATCTTGCTTCACTCATATGCGCCCACCTTGTTCAATCACTGTTGTTTACAAACTCCGAAACCTACATCACCTGGAGTTTCCTGAAAATCTGTACGAACTTGAAGCAGATAAACAAGTACAATTGGGCCAAAGGAGTAAGAGACTATCTGTTCAAGATGCTTGGAAAAGCGAAAAAAAAAAAAAGAGGAAGGAGAAGAACCAACAACTAGTGGATGCACCATCCTTGTTTTGGTAAGTAACCAACATAGTTAATAAAAATAAGAAATAACATGAATTGTTTCTTACAAAGTTTTGCACAAACTAACATCACTTACTTAATTCATATAGTACTGGATATGTCTTCACACAAATCTAGTGGAGACAATAGAAGGACGAGAAAACATGATTCCGGCAATCACAAGATGGGACCTAAGCATGATCCACAAAGCAATCAAGGATATCCCAGTGGAAAAAATCAAGGTAATCACCAATAATCAATATATTTCACTTTCAAAATAGTATTTTCCAACACAAAAATAATTGCTTACCGTATAAAATGACACCTATCTAATGTGACTGTTTGCAGATTAAGGATGCCATTCCTTCTCAACAGCCACATGAAGAATCTACAGAGAAACGACAACAAAAAAAGGAGGTGAGTCAAAGAAGATAAATCAAATAATCAAGATGAATCAGACAGAGAGGACATTCCACAACAGGTACAAAACAATCTCCAAACAAAAAACTATCATATATGACCAAATAACATCTATAAACAATTAACTGATTCTACAAAAAAATGGTTCATTCAATGTGTTTGTCATACAATTCCATAAATAACCGTGGCTTATTATGTGTTTGTTCATAAATACTTTGAGTAATTATGTTGCAGTACCATAAATAGATTGTCTACTTCATAAACAGTCTGAGTTAATTTCATAAATACTGTGTATATTTCATAAACAGTGATGGTTAATTTCATAAATAGTGTCTATATTTCATAAACAGTGTTGGTTATTATCATAAATAGTGTGTATTTCATAAGCATTGCTCAATTTCCATAAAAAAATGTTGGACATTTTGTGAAAATTAACAAAATATGTAATGTTATTGTGTGCAGGCTAGTTTTAAAATTCATTTTGCTCAACCACATGGACAATCTTCAAAGGCAAAAAGGCATAAAATAAGAGCAAAGAAATGCAAGACAACTAATGCCAAAATTGATGACTTCAATATGAAATTGAAGAAGAATAAAACATGGAGAACATAACTGGGCTTGATCAGAATATCATCAACAACGACGAACGAAATAATCAGAATGTGAACAAGCACACAGAGCAAACTGATGAACTAGACGATATCAGCATCAATGAAGCCCAAACAGAATTCGACAAATTCTTTGCTGAGGAAATGATCAAGCTCGATGCCACTGTCCAAAAACATATCATTGGCATGGATACATTTATAAGTGAAGAGTTGTTCGATGAGTTCAAGAAAGCTAGCAGCATTGCAGAGAAAAGGTATATAACCTTCAGGGAAATAATGGCGCATGCAATGGATGCATCAAACAGAGAATGCTTGATACTCAACCAAACGATCAAAATGCTGAACAGTGAAGTTGAAAAGCTTCTCCGAAAAGTAGAGATTAATCAGAAGAATAACAATGCACTTCACACCGAAATGTTAAAGATGCAAATGAATACCAATGCAAATAATCTAAAGATTAATATCTATCTGAAAAAGATTGCGAGCTTGGAAAAGAAGTTACAAGAAACTCAATTAAAGGTGGCTGAAATGGAACCAATGTCAAATGTGGGTGAAATGGAAGTTGAAAAAACACCGACAGTATCACCAATTATACTAATAGCGGAGCATGTTCAGAATGATGTCAATGAAGGAAAACAATTTGTCATTGAGACAAAGGAAAAGACAAGAACATTGGTCCGGAATGTACATGCCAGGAATGACCGCAAACAGAATCTTGATCCAGGATTTGAATATTGTCGCCCCAAAAAACAAACAAAAGAACATCAAATACAAGTTTACAGTGAGTGACAATGAGAGTCCATTGGTCATGCAATCACAAGAACAAACTTTGGACCCCGTCAATGAAAAAGAGAAAGAGGATAACCCTAAAGATGAATCATAGTTGAAGACAAAAGTTGAAGCAACACAAGTTCAAGCCACACAAGTTGAAGAAACAAAAGGTGGATTACCTCCCAAGGCTTGTCTGAAATCCAATTTGAAGGCTAACAAGAAGGAAACTAAGAAGATGACAAAAAGGGACACAAAAAGTAAATGCCCTTCAAGTATAAGGGCATACAAGCTGCTGGACCATGAGATAAAAGAAAAAATCAAGGATTACTACAGACAATGTCAACTGTAAGTTTACATTATTGACAATTTTTTTTCGATATAACATTTAAAATTATGTATTTTATAAATATGTTTATGTATAATGTTTTTTGTTTTATTTCTTACACGGAGACTACTTTTGGTTGATGCCGAAGATAGAGAGCATGGCCACTTAACTTGTTGTGCTGAAAAATGATTTGACGTCATTGTTTGTTAATGGACCAATTGACGCGAAATTGATTGATGCTTTTTTCTACATCAAGTCAGAAAATGAAATGAAAAAGGGCAAGGAACAAAATCTCTATCTTTCCTCCTACATCTTTGTAAGTACCAAAAATACTTGTTGTACAAATATGTGGTTCTACGATTTCATAAATATAGTATGACAATTAGTTCATTTTCATAAACAATGGATTTTTCTTGTTTTAAGTTTCTAATTAGTCACTATTTCTTACTGCATTTTAATAAATAGTGCCCAGTTGTTCGTCCAGCTTCATAAACAGTTCAAGTTCTTAGTTAACTTCCATAAAAATAGTGCCCCAGTTACTTGACCACTTTCATAAATAGTGTACCTATTTTGGTTTCTGGTTTCATAAATAGTGCCTACACAACTATTGTCCATCTGTTTAATATAATATTTCTTTGTATTCAAACAGAATGACATGGAGATACAAAGACCAAAGAGTGATGACGAATACCTTTACCAACGTTTGCTGACAATATTGGTAGAAAATGTGGACAAGGTTGGCAAAGTATTCATCCCGATGAAGCACTACTTCCACTTCACCTTGATAGTTTGGGACATTCAAAAATGAAGAATGACTCATTACAATTCAAAACTACCAAGGATTGAAGGAGGCAGAGACCAATATTTTGACCATGCTTTGCAAGTGGTAAGGACAACCTTAAATAATCCATTTTATGTACTAAATTTCAAATGAAAACAAATTGTTTCATACAAAACATTATATTTCTTTCTTTTTTGCAGCGAGACAAGATCCAAACAATATACAGAGACTTCAAGAGTGACAGCACCTTAACAATAGATATTGAAAGCTACAAGACTTGTGCACAACAACAAGAAGACTCGTAAGTACAAACTTTATAATATCTAGAGTTACTCTAACTTCATATATAAACGACATCATTATCTGTCATCTAATACTATCGAGTGATGTATTCATCTATCATACTTATAGTTAAACTAAAAAATGCAGGTTGGATTGTGGGATATTTGTCATTCACTATGCACAACAAGTACAAGAGGGCAAATTGATAGAACCCACGTTCGACAAGGAAGAAGTATTCAAGAAAATGGCAGAAATTATAACTACATTGGTGAATCATGCAAACAGCTATTCGAATGGACTGCAAGGGATCCTTGACGAAAGAAGGAAATCAAGGACAAATGCAACAATACCAGATGGTTATAACAAAGAAGACATTATTAACCTGTGAATGTAATTTCATCTTGCATTATATGATTGGATATAAAACAATGGTGCAATTTTGAACAGTTCTAACTTCATATTATATAATATACACCATACATGGCATTTCTAAATGAAGTTCGTGTCAAATTACAAGTTATTATTGAATTTGACAACAAACACTTCTCCTTGATAGGTTTGACTTGTGACATTTATAACAGTATTGCCTTAATTAATTACATCTATTTGCAAAAAACAGACATATAAATGAAAAATGCCAATGAACATTGTTTATGAATAAGTTTGTACTATTTCTTAAACTAATATAGGCATATGAGATTATGAGGGGTAGAGTTGAAGCAAGTTGATTCAAGCCGCCATATTTCTACATTGTTATATACTATTGACATAAAAATCGTACTAAATCTTATTAATCAATGCCAAAGATAAAAAATTTCAACCTATTGGTATTTGGAAAAGCAAAAGTAAAACAAACAAAAACCCAATTAATATAAAAAATATTATTAAGTTTGCACTATTTATCAAACTAAAACCAAAATATATTTATTATTTGTATTTTAAAAATTACAATAAAATAAAAGCTCAAACAATATAGTACAAAAATGAAGCCCAATATAGGTCCAAACAATACCACATACCCATACCATCCCTGTGCAAAAACAAACTTCCATCAATGCATGTAGTCAATTTTCCATTTCCAGAAAATACAATACAAAAAACCGAACAAATGGTCCTCAATTATCCATGTCATCTAGTCTCCATCGTCCAAGCTCTACGCAGATAAAACCGAGCAACTTCTTCGCACAAATCTACGCAGAAAAACCCAAGGTAACAATCTTACTATATTCCTCCACAAATTTAACAATTTTATACTTAGTTCACTACTTGCATAAATTAGATCAACTAGAATCAAGCACAAAACACTAACATGCAAAGAACTTAAACATCATTTCCGTAAAAATCAACTATTTCTCTTTACTCAACATCATTTCATCACAGATCCACAAGAAGTACCACTTTTTACGAGCTTAGATAGTAATGTATAAACTTATATCATCCTAAAATTCACTTACTACTGTGATTTCATCTTCGTACTTTACTTGCTTCAACAAAAATAAAAAGATTTCCGCAGATCTACAAAAAAAAATTTGTGTTCTTTTTACTTTCTTATAAAAGTCCCTTATGTTGGTACATTTCATAAATAGTTTGCAAAAATATATTCAGATTCATAAATAGTGTACAAAATATCTTCATTTTCGCAAATAGTTCAATTCACTTGCATAAATAGTTTCTACAAAATATCTTCAGTTTCATAAATAGTTTCCCATTTAGCTTCAATTTAAGAAATAATTTAACATCTATACTACTGTACTCTTTATTTGCACCATAGCTATAAAAGTAATTGTCATATACCCTTATATAAATCACTATTTTTGCATATGATCTTAGTTAACATAGAACTCCAAATGTCGAGCTTAACCAAAACCAGTGTTCAAATTATATCAACCACCACCAAACTGACATAACAAAGGAAAATGGTTGGAAAAACAGAAAAGGTATCACGTACAAAGAAGGAAACTATTCATCTACAGATTGACACCATTTCCAAAGAAGACAATGTTGCAAAACCAACGCAAAGCACACAGAAAAAGGGGCAGATTCAACAACCACAACAAACGCAAAAAAAGAAGAAGAAGAAAGTTAATGAAAAGATTGAAGATGGATCAAAGAGGCAGAAGAGAAAATTCCAAAAGTTGCAATAGCAAACAATGACTAAGAGCAAGAAAAAAAAAAGAAACCGAATGCTATTTCCAAATCAAAGAAGGAACAAAATGAAGAAGGCATGGTCCATGGCAAGGGAATCCAACAAACAACTGAATGTGATGATGGACAACAAACATTCCAGGAGAAAACTGTTACATTATTGACAAAAGTAATAGATAAAGAAGTAGACACTGAAGCTAACCAGAGGAATGACATGCAAGGCAAAATGCGAACAATTGGGAGAACAATAACCAAAAAGAGAAAGAAAATCATAGGAGGCACTCCCTCATTCAGCCTGAATTTAAAAGACGAGCCTTCATCACAGTTGGATGACTTTTCACCAACAAATAACAGAGACAAAAGCATACAATGGACCCAACTGCAAGTGTACAATATGCTTCAACCAGATGACAGAAGGAGATTAATTCAGTTCAGTTTAACAGAGGACACGTAAGTAGTACAAACACTCTTAAACCAACGTTTAGTATACAAAAAAAGTTTCCTAGTACAATAATAACAAATTATTATAATTTCTAAGACTTTTTCTACTTTTCTGCAGTGATGAATACTGGACAGCAGAAAGTACAGATTTTAACTATTACCAAATAATGGTGTTGAAAGAAGACCTGCACAGTTTGATGGCAAATTGACCAATATCAACTTAGATAGTTGATTCTTTTTGCTACATGAAAAGAGAAAAAGAGAACCAAAAGGAACAAATGAACTTCTATGTCTCCACAACAATATTTGTAAGTATATAAATCCATTATATAACTTTTTAATCAACTACATACATTATAAAGTTGAAAAATTATACAACTAAAGTTCTCTATATATAGTTATATGAACATATAAAATATGTAATTATGATGTTTCATGCATATCACCCTAGACATTAGTTTCATGAATCATTCGTAACTAAAGAGGATTTTTGTTAAACCAGCACAACATCAATGAACAAAGCATTGAAGCAACTATGCAAAACAAGGAAGGGCTATACAAACAATTGATGGACCAATATGGAAAAGTATCAAAGATTTTTTTCCCACATATTACAATTCTCTTCGACAAAGTTCAAAAGATGAAGATTTGGAATTTGATTGCTACTGGGAAAATGCAGTAATAGTGGTAAGCAAAACAACAAACAATCCCTAAAAATACTTTATCAAATTTACTTAAAAAACAAGTATATTATTGACCTCTACAATTTTATGTAGGGAAACTTCGTCCAGTATTGGCTTGAAAAGGCAAGAGAACCAACAAGTAGTGATACAAATCTTATGGACTCAGCTCAAAACACAATGAAGAAAATCAAATTCATCAAAAGTGATTTTGAATTCCAAGTCAATGAAGACAGAACATGTACACAACAGAAATCAACTTCATAAGTAAAAATAAATAAAATTACAACAATTCTACTTCTACATACACTTTGTGCTTTCTGCAATTTAAGAAACAGTGTAAAATTTTCATTTAGTTCCAGCGAAAGTATGTTTTCTTCAATTCTCATATTCATTCACAACTTGAATATATTTGTTAATTCAGGTCAGATTGCGGGTTATACATGATAAGCTTCATTGATCAACTCTCAAACAACCAGAAAGTTCAAGGACATATCAAAGATTACCAACTTAAAAAGGCACGCAAAGATATTGTCACCAATTTGATGAACCATGAATTCAGTTGGACAAGGGAACAAGAAGCATTTGTCAAAATATCACAGAGACTCATAAGCATTGGACATTAGAATCAAAATTCATAATATGGATTATATGTAATTCTGATAGGCATTTACTTATTAAAATTACAACTTGGTTTTAAAGTGGTTTCACATATATTACAAATTTTACAAGTCCTTTTATGTGGTTTCACATATATTACAAACTCTTCAAGTTTATTTTTAATGTGGTTTCACATGTACTACATATTGTTCAAGTTCATAGTTAATGTGGTTTAACATACATTTCATAATCTAAACTTTCATACAACTTGCTTTGTATAAATGTATGCTGAACAACAAAATGACTAAAACTATATAGCAAAATAACATTAATAAGATGTTAAAGCCATAAACATTCTTTTTTTTTCTTTCTAAAAACAAATAAGTATCCCTATTCTACATCTATATGAACTATTTCTGAAATTATCGACACTCTTTCGTAAAAAATAACAACTATTTCTAAAATTATCGACACTATTTCGTAAAAAAATCTGATTCATCAAAATCAAATAAACCTCCTATTACATACTGTAAGTTTATATAAAGTTAAAGTCATTGCACATAACCATCAACTAATTTCAAAACTAAACGAAATAGTAAATAGATATAGAAATAACAAAAGCCATAAACTTGCCTATGTATTAATTTTTTATCAAACTCAGCACATTGTTTTCGTAAAAACTGGAAATAATCGAACAAAGTTCTAAAACCAGAATTACATCCTCCAAGACATCAAGTCAAAACAAAAATAAACAGTCTCCAAAATGAAAATCTGTTACATATCACCAATAAATTCTCATCTCTCAAAATATCAACCATCTTGTATGACAACTTTACACGAAACCTTGTTATGTCCCGAACATTCACACCTGCTACAAGTGACAGTCTTCTTAGTCCCGCTAATTTCACCAGCATATTTAATCATACTTTTCTTTGGTCTTCCAGACATAATCTTCGTAATTGGAGGCCTCACACCATTTATGATAGTATCAACATTTGACTTATCCAAATTTGAAAATGGATGCATCACAAACTGATATGTTTGCCGATAAAAGCTTGCTTTCCAGTGATCATCAACATACTCGTATACATCACGACTATCATGTTGCAACACTTGCAATGCATGAGAACATGGAAAACCATTATGCTGCCATTGCACACAAGAGCATGTCCTATCGTCCAAACAAACAACAAACCGATTCCATTCCGTCCTAACTTCAAAAACATCAGAACGACTAATCCTCCAATGCATGCCCTCCTTCAGCAGCAACTTCATCTCATTTTCTTTCTTTGGACACAAAATCGTATGAATATTCTCTTCTCAACCATAATAACCATCAACCGAACTCTAATGTCTTCAAGAAGATCCAGAAGTGGCATACAACGACTATTCGACACCATGGCGTTAAAAGATTCTGAAAGTGCATTGCTCATCGATCCCCATCTTTTACCAGGAAAATGGGCAATAACATAGTTCTCTTTCGGCAAATCATACAAAAAATTCTTCACATGCCCTTACCCATTATCCTTGAATTCTACCACACAATCATCAAACTCAGATGGAGTGCATGTGTACGCACAATTTGCCAACAGATTCATCATTTTGTTCTTTAGTCCCTCACCAGCAGCCTTTGGAAATAAAGTACTCAAATTTTGCTTCAAATGAACAATACAAAATGAATGTGGAGACTCGGGAAAGAATTCTCGAACGCTCTTCAAAATACCATCATGTATATCCAACATAAATGTGATCACTCTCCCTTGAGGCCTCAATATACCAGATAATATTGACAAGAACCATCTCCAATTTGCCATCGTTTCTGAATCAACAATAGCATAAGCAACCTCAAAATCTCTGCAAAACAAAAAGGAAAATGTACTGTCAAAATATAAACTACTTTTGAAATCCAATTAAACTATTTCTTAAACTGTGTTTGAAGTATATCTGCAACTTTTTTTTCCTTTATTTAACAATAAAATCAAATATATATGCACAACAAAAAGAAATAAATAAAGTCAATTGTCAACTACTAATCAAATTGTGATAGAACTAGTAGTATAAATGTCATGGCACTATTTCGTAAAACTGTGCTTCGACTATTTATGAAAAAAATTTGCACAGCAAAAATTCAAAAAAAAAAAAAAAAATGATATTGAATGTAAATTCAGAAAATATTAACTCACCATCGTTCCCATTTTTTGCACAGCAAAATAGAAGTATGCCCTTATATTTGCTCTTGATAAAAGTACCATCAATGAATAACATCGGGCGACAAAACATGAAACCTCTTATCCATGCATCATAAGCAATAAACAAACGAATAAATCTATTGGTTTCAAGTACAACTTCAAGCTTAAACACAGAATTGGGATTGCTTGAACTGGCAGACTCAACATACCAAGACAAAAACTTATAAGCATCAACATCAGCACCATTTAGTTCAAAAACTGCCTTCTCTTTGCCAAAGTATGCAGTAGCATAATCAATATCCAATCCATAAAACTGTTTTAAGTTTGAAATGATCTCCTTCAGTTTAATAAGAGGATTTGATTGAACCTTGTCCTTGATGAGAGAAGCAACAAACTACCGTCCAACAACTTTGTTTTTCTTCTTTCGAATCATACCCTTGCATGTATGCACATTATGCAACTTCCGAATAAAGAAAAAGTTATTAATATCACATTTGGATGCATACACATGCCAAAGACAACCATCAGATTCCTTTCTAGAACACTCAACACTAATGCGATTCTTATCATTCTTCAAATACTTCAATTCAAAACCACATTCAACAGAAAACATCTTCAACCTATCTCGAAAATCAACACAACCTCCCCTAAAAACTTGCCCCTTAGATTCTATATAACCATCTCATTCACATGACATATAATTATGGATACCATGAGAACCATACTTCCTAAATGATCATTTTCACTAACAACAATCATAGAGTTTGATGTACGACAAGATAAAGATATGCTTTCCGTATGTAACTGAACTATAGAACCATCACATTTATCAATAATCAATATTTCTATGATGGATTTTCCAACAACATCAAGAACCTTCAACATATTCCTAACATCGGCATCACAATCTAGAAGACAAGTAGGAGCTTCATTCAAAGCATATCGCAACTCAAACCAACAAAGTCTCAAACCCTTAAACCTAGAACAAATATCAATACAAATTTGATCGAATGTAGAAGATGATGAAATAGAACTAACAACGGATAAACCACCATATGTAAACCGAGCTAGTTTACAATTCTCCATAACTAATGAACAAAAAAAAAAAAACAGTTACAAATCAGTACACAGAATATTATATGCAGATAACAAAAAAACAACGACAAAATATAAAACACAACAAAAAATATTTAATAATCTGTTGCAAAACTAAATCCAATATTTGTAAAACAAAACAATAAATGTTTTAGAAAATCATATTCATATAAAATAAACCAAAAACTAACAATATTTATAAAACAATTATAGAACGACATCTACTATTTATGAAAAACTATAGAACTACATCCACTATTTATGAAAAATTAAACACATATAGCGTGATGAACAAATCAAGACTTACCTACAAATTCTTCAAAACAGTAAGATCAAAACTGAAAATTTCAAAAAAAAAAAAAAAAAAATTAACAACCTGATATATTGTAATTTGAACACAAATTAAGACAAAATACATCAATTAATGCAAAAACTCAAAAAACTATAAAACTAGAATCTCAAAACCTGTAATGCAGTTACAATTACCTTCAAACAACGAAACTATGAAGAACGGCGATCAATTACAGAACGCCAATGAAACAATGAACTACGAAGATCACGAATCCAAAAAAAAAATCTTAGAACCTTCAGTTTCGGGAAAAAAAATAAAATCTAAGAACCTTCAATTGAAGAGTAATTCTTACTTAGAAAGACCTAAACGAACAACAACAAAAAATCAGGATTTCAAAAAAAATCGACTATCAAAACCTTCGCCCGGTTCACAAAAATCAACTCTCAAAATCTGCAGATCGAAGAACCTCTGCAACGCAAAAACAAAGCCGTTCTAATCGGTTGTGCTAATTTCAAAATAACTAAACTAACAATTAATTAACGTAAGGTAACCTAATACCGTTAGGGGCAAAATTGACAAACCAACTTGTTATTTAGGTTGGGTCATTTAAGTTGGGCTGATATAACAGTAAGCTTTGTCCTATTTATTAAATAAACTTTCAGTATGGTTTTTGGTTAAAATTAAAAGTTTTAAGCCATTTTGGTTAGTTTATAGCGTTGTGGTATATCAGGACCAATGACCAAAATATCGAAAATATCGCGATATGAAACCCAAAAATACTTGAAAATTTCTGAAAAGTCTCAATCTTGGGCAAATAGGGATTCGAACCCCTCCCATTTGACTCTTTCAACGCCTTGACCACCATACCACTTATGTTTTTGTGAAAATATGCTAAAATATTTATATATATGGTTTTGTTTTGAATTCTTTTTGCAAGAAACAAATTTGCACATATTCCAAATTTTTTGTGGTATTATATTTTAAATTGTGTCAATTAATTACTTAGTCAATGACATGTGGTTTTTAATTTTTCTATTTTTTAATTGGTCACTTAAATGTAGGGCTGGAAAAAATTCCCGAAAATCCCAAACCAAACCGAAAAAGTCCCAAACCCAAACCGAAAAATCCCAAACCAAAACCATCCCGAAGTTCAGGAATCCCTTCCCGAAAAATACCGAAATTTTCGATATGGGATTGGTTTCCAAATCCCATTTGTTTGGTAATCCCGAACCCTTCATATCTCATTCCTGTTGGGATGGAATCGAGCGACTCATGAAAAAATCCGAGACTCAATCTTCAAATGATTTTGCTTATGAACAACGTCAACCAATCTTGGATCCATATGGGTGGCATGTTAACAATTACATGCAAAACTGTTTTGGGGATTTATCATTTGATGACTACTCTTCACAATACACTTACTCTACACATAGAGATGATGAAGATAGTGAAAATTTTGAACCTTATAGGAACTCTATGTGGTACTAAGTCACTCATGTATCTTACCATCTGTCACGCCCCGACCCCGATGCCCTCAGGGCATAGGGATGGTCACGTGCTGGCCGACACCCGCAGGGTGACGAAAGCCATTTAATTTAAGCGAAAGCGGAGGAATGTACTAAACTAGTATAAAGGTACGAAAAACACCAATTAAGTTCAAAAGCTAATTATTAAACATAAGGATATTACACAATATGTTCAGAGCATACGTCTAATACAGAGAATAAACAGAAGTTTATCTAGGAAAGTGCTATTACAAATAAGTGCCAAGCAGAGAAGATATAGCACGAAGTCATTGGTAGGGGAAAACCTCGTAGCTCAGATCGTAGTCGTCGTTCTGTGGTCCTGAAGGGGACCCAAAACCCAAGCCCAATGACCTGGATCCAACCCGGACCCATTGACCCATTGACCCGTTGACTGGATCAGACCCGGACCCGTTGACAACGGTCAACGTTGACTTTGACCGTTGACTTTTTGGGTTTCCGTTCGAGACCCCTCCTAGGCTAATTTCGACGTTCCGGACCCGTTTCCGAAGTCCGTTTTCCCAAATTAAGTCGTTTGAGTAGAGTTTGACTGAATTACCCCTTTATGTGCTTAGGGGGCAATTCTTGTGGCGTGTTTACCTTCGCTAGTCTGCGCAGCTTTCGACGGCGAAGTACTGTGAGTGGACCCCTTCTAAAATGCATGTTTTATAGTAGAAATGCATACATGAAAAGCATGATTTGATGAATATGTTATATGAAATGCTTTACGAGATATCGTGCCTATTAAGGCTATTTTGAATTATTACTATTTTTCCTATAACCCGTATTCTTATAAAGTATCTGATGGATGACGATATGATATTTAGAATACGTTTCGAACACTTCTTTATAGTATAGATGATGGATGACTTTATACTATGAAGATGCCCTTCAAATATACGTATGTTTAATGGTTTTGTACTTACCTAGTGGTCCTTACCGCTATGGGACGTAGGGATAGTTTTCCGGTCCGTCCCGGGCGAAGAATTTGGTGTTGGCATAGGGCCTGTAGGGTGTTTCCTCTGGCATTTAAGACCAGGGATAGAGAGCCGGCATGGGGCCTGGGGGTTATTTCCTCTGACTGTCTGCTCAGAGATGGGGAGCCGGCACGGGGCCTGGAGAGTTATATTGGACATTCACTAGCGGCTAGTATATATAAAAGTTATGATTTGAGACATTGCATGACATTCTAGGTTTCGGAAAACCTATGTTTATCATAATATATATGTGTTTTCATAAAACCTGGGGGTTAGTACGTTGATAACTGTTTTACTATATGTATATCAAATTGGTCCACTCATGTTTGTTTTGCGCCCCCTTCAGGACCACAGAACGACGACTACGATCTGAGCTACGAGGCTTTCCCCTACCAGTGACTTCGTGTTATATCTTCTCTGCTTGGATCCCACATCGCCCAGGGGAGCGATCCTTAAATGTATATTCCCATCCCTACCTAGCATGAGGCCTTTTGGGAGCTCACTGGCTTCGGGTTCCATCGGAACTCCGAAGTTAAGCGAGTTGCGCGCGAGAGCACTTCCAGGATGGGTGACCTACTGGGAAGTTGCTCGTGAGTTCTCAAAAACAAAACCGTGAGGGAATGGTAAGCCCAAAGCGGAAAATATCGTGCTACGGTGGTGGAACGGGCCCGAGAAGTGATCCGCCCTAGGCCGGGATGTGACAAATGGTATCAGAGTCTAACCCTGGCCGCGTGTGTGCCGACGAGGACGTCGGGCCCCTAAGAGGGGTGGATTGTAACATCCCACATCTCCCAGGGGAGTGATCCTTAAATATATATTCCCATCCCTACCTAGCACGAGGCCTTGTGGGAGCTCACTGGCTTCGTGTTCCGTAGGAACTCCGAAGTTAAGCGAGAAAGGGGCCAGAGCACTCCCAGGATGGGTGACCCATCGGGAAGTTGCTCGTGAGTTCCCAGAAACAAAACCGTGAGGGAGTGGTCGGGGCCCAAAGCGGACAATATCATGCTACGGTGGTGGAGCGGGCCCGGGAAGTGATGCACCCCGGGCCGGGATGTGACAACATGCAATATATAAAGTATAAAATATTGTACTAATTCATTATATATAAATGATTATGGTGTGTTTAAACTTCTTTCATTAATTACTACATATTTTCTACACTCACAATGTTTGCCAGCTCGCTATATAATCAACTTAAATCAGTTAAATCCATCATGCAATGCATTTCCTTTCAATTTTTTGTGATAAACTAATAGATAATTGACTAAATAAACATCCTGTAAAGTTTCAATAAAAATTTCCAAGTTTTTCTTATAATTCCTGTGGTTTTTATTCAATTTTTATCGATATCGATAATATCCCGATATTTTCATAGACTATCGATATTTTCGATATCATCCGATATTACATCTTGATCCGGACAAAGAGTCCACTCTCAGTCATCCACATCAGTCGAGTGGTCGTGTATCGGCGCGCACTCGCCTAAACGCCATATTTCATCCACTCAATACAACTTTCATCTCTCTCTCTCTCTTTCTCTCTCTAAAAAGTGAGCCTTGCGTTTCAGGTCTCCCTCGTTTCGTCCTCCATAGAAATCGCCTCGCCCATCCTCTCTGTCAAATCTCTTCCTCTCCTTTCTCAACCCAAGTGTCATGTCGTCCTCGGGCGGTCACTCCGGCAGTGTTGGTTGTCCGATCGCCCCTCAGCTTTACTTCTGCCACCAGTGCGACCGTACGGTTTCCCTCACCCCCTCACCTACCTCCGATCTCGTTTGCCCTCTTTGCAGCGGCGGCTTCCTCGAAGAGATGGAAACCCCCAACCCTAACCCTAACCCTAACCCTTTCCCCCCCAATCCTTTCTTCTCCTTCCCCTCCTCCGACGCCCCTCCCTTCGCCTCCAGCGGATTTCCCCTCCTCTTCTCCTCCTCGGCCCCCGGTCCCGGTCCCGCCCCTGCCAATCTCGCCGATGATCTCTCATCCCTCTTCGGTGGCGCACCCTCACGCTCCTCACCCTTTCAGGACCCCGACGCCTTCAACCCCTTCGTCTTCCTCCAGAACTACTTGCAAACCCTAAGGGCAAATGGTGCCAATGTCCAGTTCGTGATCGATGGCAGCCCTGGCGGCGGCAGCGGGGACCCATCAGGTTTTCGTGTTCCCACCAATCTTAATCTCGGCGATTACTTCTTTGGCCCGGGCATCGAGCAATTGATCCAACAATTAGCCGAGAACGATCCAAACAGGTGCGGCACCCCACCCGCCTCTAAATCCGCCATCGTAGCCTTGCCGGTTGTGAAAATCTCAGAGGAGTTGTTGGCTTCGGATTCGTCACAGTGCGCGGTGTGTAAGGACTCATTCGAGCTCGGTGAGGAGGCCAAACAGATGCCCTGTAAGCACTTATACCACTCGGATTGTATTCTGCCTTGGCTGGAATTGCATAACTCATGTCCTGTCTGTCGCCACGAGTTGCCCACTGATGATCCTGAATACGAGCAGAGGATCCGTGGGGACTCCGGAAATGGCAATCAAACTAGTCAATCTGCGGCTCCTGGTGGGACTAATATTTCTATGGGCGGTGGTGGGAGTGGTAGTGGGTTTGGGTTAGGATTCGGCACGCCATCTCTAGACAATCCGAGTCCAAGTCCTCGAACGGTGGAGCGGAGGTTTACCATTTCCCTACCACGCTTTTTCGGGGCACTTGGTGGTCCGGCTGAGACTAGCAATACTGGGAGTGGAAACAATGAGGAGTCGAACTCAGGGAATAGGGGAAGGCATAACTCTGGATCGGAGGAGCCTAGGCAAGAAGATCTTGATTGAGCACAATTGGTAATGCACTTGTTACTTACCTAACACATTCATATATCTTTGCCTTCCATTTGGTTATTCTGACCTAACAAGCTTGAATGTGCCTGTCAAACTTTGTCATTTATATCCTTGACAAACAATGAGCATTAGCTCCTTTATTTTTGCATCACGAGTTTAACTCATTTTTTCATGAAAAATCATGTAAATTTGAAGTCTTTATTTGATAATACTTATTAGTAAGCCTTCTATGTGGCAAACTTGCAACTGGATTGTACCTTAGAAACATTGTTTTGCATGAGTTATTTGTAGCTAATCAATGTGGGATGAAACGACTCGGGTTCCTATCGTGTTAGGTAAAAGGAAGAAACTGTCGTAAGCAGTGGGTCATATTGGTTTCTCCAGAAGCAACATGCAACCAGTGAAAAATGCTAGAAAATACATATTTAAACAACGACAAGGGTATGACTTCCACATTTGTGGTTAATCTAACATGACATAAAAGTTGAACGCCTACTGCGTATTAAAAAGATATCTTCATATAACAGTCCTGGTAGACCTCCATTCATATAAAACTTCCAACAAGCCTCAACAATCTTATAAATTACCTTCTTTGAACTAGTAAAAGTCTATAATGCATACCTGAAGAACTCTGGAAATATACAGATGTGAATTTGGGATGCATATCTAATAATACTAAACCATAGTGTATAACACACATAAATGCCACTGCGTTGGTTGCTACTCATAATTATTGGTATTTTGGTGTATCTGATCGCCATACTGTGATATGGCTGATATCACCCGTATCTCATGAGATGGTTGTAGGAGGTGACTTTAACGACATCTCTAGGATAATGTTTGATATCCTAGACAGTATGATATTTGTTTATAGGTGAGAGATCTACGAGGTGCATAAGCACCAATGGCACAACATACTAGGTTTATTATGTGTAAAGGCTAAGATCACCATCTGCAGTTCTAGGGTAATGTTGTCTAACTCTTGGAATAAACCTACTCTGTCCAGGAGTGAACCTTCCATTCTTTTCTTGTGTCTTAATCTGGTGTCCCTGGTCAGGGTAGTCATAGATCACCATCCCAATCATGTATGATTATGGATCTATGGCAGTGACCTTAGTCTCTAGATTTGAGAATATGTGACTCATCCTTCCTGATTTATTCACAAGATCAAGTTGTTCTGAGTTTTTTCTATTTTATGTATCCAGCTTTTGAAGGTTACTCTCAAAAAGTGGAGAAGAGATGGGGTTGGATGTATAGGTGGGTCGGAGTGCCTTATAAATTTCACACTGTAATTTGGCTATAAGCTAGCGGGACAGTAGTTATTCTGCTCATATTCCACTTCCTAAATGCGGAAGTTATGAGATACAAATTCTAAGCAGTAAGTTGACTATAAGCTATTGGGGAAGTAGTTATTCTGCTTGTTTTCCAATTTTCTAAATATGACAGTTATGACTTGCGAATTCTTAGGTTTGTCAGACTCTTGAATCGTTGGATGCATCAGATTTTTGATAGGCGCATACTTGTTTGCATTTTTAGTTAAATTGTAATACTCATAATTCTCTTGTTGCTATCAGAATCACCTGAAGTTGTGTGCTGATGGGATTTTTGTATTGTGTTCCATCCATTCAAAAGAGTTAGACCATACCAAAGTCTAGGCTGTTTTGTTTGTATCAGTATTGGATAGTATGAGTATTTCTATCCATTCAAATCAGATTTTAATGTTTATTTTTCTTTTCCATTCAAATCTAGGCTGTCTTGTTTGTATTAGTATTGGATCGTATGAGTGTTTCTGTGTGACCAAGTTTTTTAAGCCAATCCATACATGAACAAGGTTCTTTTGTTTTAGTATAATGAAACTTGAGGAAATCAATATGGATCCTTGGTTGGATTATTTCGAGTGCATGTTTGACTATATTTCCAGCAGCATTTATGTGCATGATTCATTTAGTTTATGAAGCAAGTCTTTAACATAGCTTTATGTTATAAGTTCTAAGACTTTTGGGATTGCTTGGTGTCTAGGATTGAATTGGAATGGATAACTCATAAAATTCAAGGTATATTGAAGGTTGGTGTATGATTTTTCATTTTTAGGGGATTAGAAGTGGAAGATTAGACATGACGGAAAGTTGGTCCTTCTAGTCCTTTCATTTGGGGGGGATTGGATCCATCTTCTACTTTTTAATTGGACACAGTTTTTCCGTATCTTTCTTCAAAATATATTGAATACTGTGAAATATTCAATCCTAGACAACAAACGAGTCCTTAGTGTTCTTTTTTTCTGGTTTGCCATGTGGCGTTGTGTTTAGTTTTGAATTTATGTGCTCTCAATGTTATCTCTCCCTCTCTCTCTCTCTCTCTCTCTCTCTCTCTCTCTCTCGCTCTGATATTATAATTTTATTAAGTTTTCAATTAAATGGTTGCTTTGTCTCTTTTTGGTAGGTACAGTTGGCAGATTGGATATGCAACCAATGGTTGAACAAAGAGAAAGATCTTACACATTAACAGTTAGTGACAGTTGTTTTTCTCTAAATATTTTGTCCTGATAATCATAGGTAAATGTCCATCGTTATTTTTCATTGTTGTGAATTCTTTTATAGATTCATCATCAATTTATGAGAATTTTATGTGCATGATCCGTGTTGTCGAGTGTCGTGTAATTTCTTTTTTTTTAAATTTTGGTACTATGGTAATTTTGGGGATATGTCTGTAATGGGGCATTGTCTTTCTTTCTTAATTGGCTTATATTGTAGTGTAGCTGTGAAATGGTTTTGATATTGTATCTCTGATTCTATATATTTGTTTTTGTCACGCCCACCCCACCCCCACCCAAATTGTGATTAGGCACCCTAACCACGGAGTTTATGGCCGTAAACGTAAATCCCTTTAGTGGTGATGAACTTGACCGCCAGTATGTAGTGAGTAGAAATGGAGATTGGTGTTGCCATGGCCGTGTTATTTGACCGTGTATAAAGAATTTAATGGCCAAAAATCACATTGTGTCTGATACCTTGGAGTAGGGGGCATTTTGGAGCCAACCTGACCCAACCCACCCATTAAAATCAACATTTGGATGGTTGATTAACGGGTTGGGTCATTAACGGATGGACCCGTTAATCACTTGTTATTTGACAGGTCATTCTGAGTCTACCTACAGACCCGTTAAGTAAGGGTGTTTGTGTAATTTTAATAAAAAACCTAATCCAGCTTTCTCTCGTGCATTACCACACAACCTTTTGCCTTGTTTGCATTCTTCCAACTTCAAATACTGTGCAAACTCTCTCTCTCTCTCGACTCTATAAAACTTTGCATATAAATTTACCTGACAGCCATCTCTTCTGCAAAATATATTTTCCATGCCAATGATTGATCCTCATAGATATCATTTCATTTTGGTTTCATGGTCTGTATAAATAGTAGCTTGATTAATATTAAAATGGAGAAGACAAAGATTATAGCAACATTTCCAATTGATTTTAGGGCATGTTTACTTCAAGAAACAGGAATTGAAATCATTTTGATTCATGAGTTCATTGTGGTTACAAAAATATGGGTATGGAAATCATTTTATTTTTTAACTTTCTCATGCGTTTACTTACACGTACAGATTAGAAAAGTGAAAGTTTTTCTTAAAATCCATAAACAAATACCAAAAAATAAGGAATCGGATTGACTAGGAGGGATTGGTTGTTTAGATTCTCTTTTCTTACTTATCCTACTTTTAAGCATTCCCATTCATTTCTTTTCCAATTTTTGTTAAGTAAACATGCCGATGCTACTACATAATGGATGACCCTTTTAATGTGGAATGATATAACAGTCTTTTTACCCTTTTAATTTGGAATGATATAAAAAATGTTAGGAAGACATCGTTAATACTAAAAGAGGATGCAAAGTTGAACTTAAAATACATTATATATATGGTATAGGATAAAGAAACAAATATTTTTACAAATATTTTTACTCTTTTTAAGCCTTTAGATTACACAACATCCTAGGGTCCTAATTTATTTATTAAATGATATGGATGTTTATGTGGATTTTAACTAATATTAAAAATAAAATAAAACTGAAAAAACATAAATTCTATAAGGAAATTAAATATAAAATTTAAAAAGGAAGATAATTTAAAACTAAAATTGGTGCTTCCATTCCCATTTCGATCAGACTTTGAACCTTGATAAAAAAACACAAAAAACAAAATAATGAAATCTCTTCTTTGCCTATGAGGTTTGCAATGATTGGATGAAATAGGTAATACCCATCGTAAACAAGGATTGAAAAAAAAAAATTGATACCAGGCGTAGGTAATACCCATTGTAAACAAGGATTGAAATAGTTTGTTTGATTCGAAAACACAAAACTAACAAGATTTTGAAGAACTAAATTTAATCATACTGCATATATGAACAGTAATATAGGGTTTTACTTTGCTTACCTAATGAAGATTTAAGAGACTAATAACTAATAACTTGATTCGTTGTAGAGGGCATTAGAATTCTGTATCAATCCAAGGCATGGGGTTGCATACCTCATCGGCAAAGAAGAAGATGGAGGTTACGAATTAATGGAGTTCACGCTTATAGGTTTCTTCCCTTAAAATTTTATATTTATAAATTTCCTTATAGATTTTATGTTTTTTCAGTTTTATTTTATTTTTAATATTAGTTAAAATCCACATAAGCATCCATGTCATTTAATAAATAAATAAGGATGCTTGGATGTCACATAATCTAAAGGCTTAAAAAGAGTGTAAAAGTATTTGTAAAAATATTTGTCCCTTGATCCTATCCCTATATATATATATATATATATATATATATATATATATATATATATATATATATGGTGAACTGCCACTTGAGTCTCTGAATTATCACATGAGTGAAAATTAGGTCCTTAAACTATTTTTTCAGAAAAATAAGTTCTTGAATATAAAAATCTGCCAGTTACATCCCTAATATTATATTTGAAGCTTAAATTCAATTTTCCGTCAATTTAAGTCATGTTACTTGCATGTGATACACATTGGAGGGTAGCTTGGTAATTTTACATAAAGAAATAGTATGTGGAGTTAACTTTGGAGGGTAAATAAGACGTTAGATTCACAATCTATATTAAATGTTAAGGGCTTATAGGCGAGAAAAGAACAGTATTACACCCTACAGTGTGTCAAGTGACTTAATTGGCGAAAAATTAAATAAAATAGCTTTGAATATAATAGTTAGTAGGGATGAAATTAGCAATTTTTAATGAATTTAGAGACTTACTTTACTGAATAAATCATTCAGGGACCTAATTTTCACTAGGCTGATAATTTAGAAACTAAATCAGCATTTTACCTCTATATATATATATATATATAAGGAGATGAGAGAATCATATTCTCTATCACATGCATAAATCAAATAGTTCAACATTGTCCCTCTTTTTCTCCTCCTCCTCATGCCCCGTTCCGTTGTACTCTTCTCAAAAATGGAAAGAAAAAAAAAAGTTGGCAGGAAATAATACAACAATCCCTAAAAAGGGCAACTAGGAAATAAAATTAAAAAAAAACTCCAAATGTATGTAGGGGGAAGCAAGTCCAAGTGGGAATGCAAATACATATACGCATACGACTACTGTACGGCTATTAGAAGGAGGGTCGGGCCCGGAGGTGGGAGAGTCGTTCCTTCGCGTGACTCTATCGTACGATACAAAATGCTATGTAAGACGATTACGAGACAAAAAAAAAAATTAAGGATGAAGTTTGTTAAGATTTATGTGTAAAATTGAAAATTTTATCTAATTTTCTGTTAATTACTAACATGTGATAAATTTGGAGACTAGGGGGATTAAATTTGGAGAATTTTTTTAAAACTAAACAACATAGAAGTTGAGAGTTGGTTTATTCTTTAACAGTTGATAAACGTGCTCATTTTTATTGGTGGCACATCATTTGATTTGTTAATTTTGTCTTCAAATTTAGTTATCCTAGCATTACCCTAGACTAAAATAGAACCCTCTGTTAATTGTTAGTGCATGACGCTACATGTGAGGCTAATTTTATCTTTTTAGTCTCACATGCAAATCTAATGTGCTAACAAATAACGAAAAATTGACGAAATTTTCAATTTTAAGCTTCAAATACTAAAAAACTTCACTACAAGATTTAAATCCTAGTTTTTTTTTTCAATAAAAATTATTTTTCAACTACCGTATCACCACAGAAGAGTGCCCCGTTAGACCAATCAAAACCAAGAATTGTAGGAATGAAGAAAAGAGATAGAAAATGAAAGAAGAGCAGATCGGTGATTCACTAATAATCTATTTAGGCATAAAAATAAAATGAAAAAATGTTTGAGTGTTACTGCTGCTGAGCCTGAGAGATGTGTCGGTAGTCGGTTCGGCTTCTCCCTCTCTCTCTTGTCCGCTGTCCTCGTCAAGTCCTCCCTCAACTCAACTCAACTCAGCTCAGCTCTGTCATTCCGCGTCAAAGGAAAATACAATATTATTTTTTTTGTGATTATTATTCATAGTTGGTTTCCTGTTAATGTTTAAAAAATATAATAAAATAAAATGTAAATGCTGCCTGTCTGCCTGATGCTTCTTCTCCAGCATCACAATCATCACCATCACCATACAAGAAGAAGAAAAAGGCCAAGTATTTGACTTTTTTGTGGATTCCATTTTTCTTTACAATTTAATATTATTGTTATTCTTTCTCTTGTATTACTGTATGGATCTGGTTTTGTGTCGGTTTGCTTTCTGAAAAACTCTCTACCCCCGAAGTGCCAGCCAAGAGATTGGATTTGGATTGGATTTGAGGCAGTCGGCACTCGGCACTCGGCCACAGCTGCCAAGGGACGAGAGATCGGAGAAGAAGAGGCATATCAATTATGTCTCCTTCCAATACAAGGTCGGCCGAGAATAATGGAGGAGGAGGCGGCGGCGGCAAGAATTACATAGAGCACCAAGTCTCAAAGATGGACACACTCGCCGGCGTTGCCATCAAATACGGCGTCGAGGTTTCCAATTTTTCTCTGAGATACCTTTTTGAATTAGCTTCCTGCCCTGCCTGCGCATTGTTCCTAATTACGTTTAGTACTAGTCTTAATTGCTAAAAAGTGGTATGGAATTGATAAATGGTAAACACTAAACAGGTGTGTGACATTAAAAGGATGAATGGGTTTGCTACGGATCTTCAAATGTTCGCTTTGAACACCTTGAAAATACCTTTGCCCGGAAGACATCCTCCCTCTATTCCTTCTCCAACCACAAGCACAACCACAAGGTAACATCTTCTCATTTCTCTCATTCTGATTTCCAACAACTTATAACAAGAAAGAGAAGAGATATCATCTTTTTAATATGACTCTTGACTCTTGACTCTTGATCTGAATCCTACATTTTTACATGCTACTTGTTACGTCTCTATGTTCGGAATACCATTGCAAGCGTCGATTTATTATTCCTGAAAACTTGATGTTAGGGTTCCTTCCTTACGACTCTCTATCGTTTATAACAAGGTTGAAGCATTTCTTCTTGTTTTCTTTCCCAACTTTCATGTCGGAATGGATGCTCAAGTGCCTCTTAGTCTCTCTCTCTCTATAGCTGCCGCTTTACATAAAGCTATTCATCTGTATGACTTATTGCAGAGAAAACGACATTGAAAAATCCACCCCATGTCTTGGCCAATCTATTGTGCTAGAACCATTCTGCTCTTCTGTGGGTTCAAAACCTCCCAATGAGAAGAAGGCCATTACAGCAATGAGCACTTTACAGAAATACTATGGTCTAACATCTCCAAACTTGAAGGGAAAAGCGGAAGGCACCGAGATGGCTGTCTACAGAAGTCGAAGTTCTGAATCCTTTGATCAAAGTGCGGTCTCACCATTGTCTGACCCTCCAAGTCACCCTAAGAAGTCCAGACATTCTTCCATTGATCTGTTGTCGGAGAATGGTGCAATCGCTGATTACCTTGCTGCAGAACTTGGAGATGGGCAGGGTGAGAAATCTGATGACAAATCAGTCCGGAGGCGTCAGAAAGCTGAAGTTGATAATGGGGCTGTCACACCTGAAAGGTTGTTGAAAGGGGAAAACAGTGGTGGGACCAAAGCTTCAACAGGAAATGGTTTAGCCATGAGGCAGAAGTCATCAAGCCGAGCATCGCTGCCATCTGATTCGGAGTCAGGATGGTTGAACTCTATTCCGGTGGGCATGGGGGATTCTATCACTGTCATGACAGACGAAATGGCTGTGGTTCGGAAGTCATCAAGCACACTGAGCTTAAAAGACCAAGACAGTAATAACACAGCATCAATTTGGCCAACTTCAAGGTGGAGCTTGACACAAGATATTCAAGCTCTGTCAAGTGCAACGATGGCCAGACCAATCTTTGATGGCTTACCAAAGCCAATAACTGGCCGCTGGAAAACTGCCCTTGATTAGAGAAATCCATTAGCACTGTGATATCATCGATTTGTTTCCTTACACTCGATCCAGTTGGCTGAAAATTTCTCAGCTACAGATTACGCCAAAGGCATACATATTTTAGAGCTGGTGCAGTATTATAATTCGAGCGGGAGAAATATACTTGAGAAGGAGAGGATAGAAGGAAAATAAAGTGAATAAGATATGACATGCAGCACTATGTTTATAACAGCATATAAAGTGTGCAACAGTAGATGCCATGCCGCAGCTTGAGAAATGGAGATGGTATTGGTATATGGCCAAATTATTTATTGTTTTGTTCTTGTTTGCTGTCATGTGTTGGTTTGTAATTTGTATCGAAAAATAGGAATCTGGCTTCTTGTATTGGGTCATGTTATATGTTACTCGTTATATAATGTATGTGAGGCTGTGCATTACAGCAGAATTGTTTGTTGCTTATTGGCAATGTAGATTGAATTTGTTAGCACAACACTCTCTTCTACTTCATCTGTTGCATCTTCTATTGGTGGTTTGTGCTCACTGGCTTTACATTGACACTCTCAGTAAGAAGCAACTTTGCCTCCACCCACCACTCCAGGCTCCAGCCCATGTCTCTGGCCTCATGCTCGGGCTCCGACCGACGGTGGTTTGCACATTTGAGGGCGGAGACAATTGAATTCAATGAGCTTAGGAAGCTAACCAATTGTTATCAGAAACACTCGATGCAAACATTTAGTTGCGATTTTTTTTCTTTTTTCTTGTTTAACTTTCAACCGCGAAAACAATCTAACAGATTGCATTTGTATGTAAGATTTGTACAGTTTTGCATTAAAAAACAACATTACTGAAATTCATCAGCATCGTATATCAATTCTCAATTGACGAAAACCAACTTCGACAAATTACTACATATCACAAGGATTTTGGGGCATTACAACTCTTAGTTTTATCACTCACTCACAAAACCTAATTCATTAGTCCCTTCTCCTTCTAACAAGCACCTAAGCGCATTACAAAACATCGTCACAGATCCACAATATTACTGATCAGACGGCGTTTCTGTTAAGGCCTGAAGAAGAAGGTGAGGGGTGATGGTCGTGACCGTGATCGTAGTCGTGGCGGTGATGGTGTTCGTCATCGTCGCTGTCGTCCTCGTCGAAGGGCTTCTGCTTGTGGAAGATGCAGCACTTTTTGGAGCTCTTCTTCTGCATGAACTCGTTGTCCACCGTCCCTTCCTTCCACGACACCTGCTTCTTCTTCTTCCGATTCAGCCTCAGCACCACACCTTCCGATTGCGACGACGATGCGCCCGCGTTCTCAAGGGTGATGGTCGTCGTCAAGCTCCCGCTCGTCGTTGGTGCTGTTCTGCCTCTAACTCTGCCGCCGCCGCTGCTCATGCTTCAATCGCAAATCGAAATCTATCGTCAATCGCAAAGGCGTTTGGCCTGGTTCACTCGGTACCAGGTCTTATTTTGCCTTCCTTTCCGACTTTTTTACTTCTTTTCTTATTTCTTTTTCTTTCTTCTCTCGTTCATTTAGGGATGTATTCAATTTGGATTTTGAGATAATTTAATTCTTTTAATGAATCTATGGTGTTCAATCAGGATTTTTAGTGATTCTTTAAAATTCAAGGTGTATTTAATTAGAATTTTAAGATAGTTTATTAAAATTCTTAGAAATCCGAGTGTATTCAATTAGGATTTTAAAGAAGTTTATAATATTTCAAGTGTATTCAATTATAAATTGATTTTAAAGAATTTGAGAAAATTGAGGAATTAGAGGGAATTGGAGAGATTTCGTAGTGTATTTTAAGGATCCACAAATCTCACCTGTTCCCATGAGATTTCGAGAGAATTGAATTAAAATTTTATATGAAATCTCTACAAATCAATTAAACTCCATAAAAATTCATGAATTTATAAATCCATTAAAATCTCTCAAATTCTCAATTGAATACGACCTTAGATGAGAGTTAGACACCTTTGACCGTTCTAACCGCTCACCAACATTTGCTTGCTTCTTCCTCCTACTTTTTCCTTTTCATTTTGCGTAAATTATATTTCATGCGTACTTTACGGAATTAGATCCTCTTCGGATCTCCTCATTGGAAATCTGGAGGATTAATGAATATTAACCGTTCATCAAAGATCGTACGGTCATAATTTAATATTTTTTATATTTTTAAAAGTAAAACAGCATCGTTTTACGTAAAAAATGAAAAAATTATGACCGCACAATCTTTGATAAACGGTTAATATTCATTGATCCTCGAGATCCCCAATGAGGGGATCCTAAGAGGATCTAATTCCCTTGGATACAAGTTGATTTGAATGATGATTTGATATTGCTTAATTTTGTTAACTAATTCTTGTACTTACTGTACTGATCGATGTCGATCAGGCTTTAGAAAGGAACACGTGGAGGATGAAATGAATAGTATGGGAATTGTTACAATCCATGGCGAACGTCCTTTGAAGGAAACTAATGAAAACACATGGAGTCGCTTCCACAAAGAAATCAAACTTTCAGACAAGTGCGATCCAAATGACGTTCGCGCTAAGTTTGACAAGGCATGAGTTCTTACAATAATAATGCCGGTTGCACATGATGATCATCACCATGAAAAAGTCGTAACAGCAGCTGCAAATGAACACAATAACAATACTATTGACAAACAAAAATTAGCAGCAACTGCAACTACTAATTACGATCAAAGTAGTGATTATGACGTTAATAAACCAACAAGATGCGAATTTAAGGGCCAAAGGATTATAATTTCTACAAAATTGAAAATGGGAAAAGATGTTGCAATGAAGCTTGTGCCGACAGCTGCGGTGATTGTAGCTTTTGGATTTGGCGCATATGTTGTCAAATATCACAATAAATAATGGACCACCATAACCATGTATCCATACCAATTAACTAATGTTTATCAAATTCAAATTAATTAATTAATAAAAACGGTGCATGGGTATAATTATATACCTAAATGAAATGCCATCGATTGCGGGGATAGCTCAGTTGGGAGAGCGTCAGACTGAAGATCTGAAGGTCAGGTGTTCGATCCACCTTCACCGCACAAAGTATTTTTCCTTTTTTTTTTTTTTTTTTTTAAATGAAAAAACTAAGTAAGAAAATAATTAATATATGAATGTGACCTATTCTGAGTGTGGTGGTGCTGGAGAGCGCGGAGAAAGAGAGATGGGATCGAAAGGAGCAGGGACGGTGGTGTCGCAGCTGACACGAGCGAGCAGAATGAGAAGGAAATTGCAGACGGCGTTGGAAGCGAGCGTTTTGGAGATTGAAGACGTGTCGCATCAGCACGGTGGCCATGCCGCCATGAGAGACAAGGCCAATGGCAATGGCGAAACTCACTTCAACCTCAAGGTCGTGTCCCCAAAATTCGAGGGTCAGACCCTGGTGAAACGACACCGCATGGTCTACGATGCCTTGGCTGACGAGCTCCAGTCCGGCCTCCACGCGCTGTCCATCGTGGCCAAGACTCCCCAAGAGATTGCCCCCAACCCCAAATAATAGGATTCGAAATTCCACCTAATGAAAACTCTCTTGTGGTTAATCCAATTGCTGATTGCTACTTGCTAGTGTTTTATTTATGCAGCAGGATTTATCAGATTATTATTATTATATATATTATGTATTTTTTGTTGGTTTTAAATGTGAAATTGAAATGCTTGCTTTTATTTTAGTTATACATCCAATTTGTTTCTTCCAGAATTATGCTATGCGCTTTGATTATAATTTTGCAGTTTTTAGTTGCAGTTTGCGCTGGAATGAATGTTTTGCATTGCAAGTATTGAGAGAGAGAGAGAGAGAGAGAGAGAGGTGAAAATATGAGGCTTGTGAGAGTCAAAAGTTAAAAAACTCAGACAGAAATAGAAGATAATAGAAAAGAATGGAAAATGGAAAATAATTGTAGGCATGCTTTGAGGAATGCCAACCGTTTTTCCTTGGAATTAGTTGAGCCTCTACCTTCATTCCAGCCCCTCTCTCACTCTGTCTCTCTCTCTCTCTCTCTCTAATCTCTCTCCGTGCGTGGGCCTTGCCCTCCTTCGCTCTCAAGCCTTAACGCCTTGCCTCTGTTGTTGTTGTTGTTGTTGTTGTTGCTGCTGCTGCTGCTGCTGCTGCAGCTGCTGTGTATGTGTTATTGTGTTGTTGTTGTATCAGGTCCCGTATCATCCAACCAACAAACTAGCGAAGGTAGGAGCACAAGCACACACACTCACACTATCAACAATGAACAACAAAGCCTCTGTTTCGAAAGACCTCAACGCCAAACACCTCAAGGTGTCCTTTGTTTTCTCTATTTCAGTCCCTCTCTTTTCCTTGCACGTTCTTGTGCTACACTTACATTTCCCATTATTGTTTCTGTATTGTGTTGCATGTTTTCACTTGTGCCTCCAGATTTTAGAAGGTCTTCTTAAGCTGCCACAAAACAGGGAATGTGCTGATTGCCGGAGCAAGTACGCATTTCACATCCCTCTCTTTCCTTTTGTGTAGCATATTTTTACTACTGTCTTCAAGTTCTATTCTCGGCTATATTTCATATTGTTTGGTCCTGATTGTGGCAATTTGATGTCCATATTAACGTGATCTTTGTGCTGCAATGTATTTCTTTCAGAGCTCCGCGATGGGCTAGTGTCAACCTGGGAATATTTATTTGCATGCAATGCTCAGGAATTCATCGGAGTCTTGGAGTGCATATTTCAAAGGTTTATTTTTCTACCTATCATTTCTCTATTTCCTAGTTCATATGCTGTTCTTGCCAGTAAGATTTTTTTTTTCCTTTCCTTTCCTGTCTTCTCAAATTCAAATGGATTGGTACTCATTGAAGAAATTGAGCAGCCATGTGACTAGAGAATTATTCTTGGTTTCTGAAATCGTTAAAGATAAATAATGAGGCCATTTAATACCTTTTGAGTAATCGAAAATGTTTTGAATGACAATGGTGATTGGCATATCCTGAATCTGCTATGAGTTATTTATGTGGTCTGGTCTACTGGACTACTTTTATCAAAGTTAAGTAATGTTCTATATTTGATTGTCAATCTGTTTGAGTAGCATATGTTTTCATACTATTGCAACTCTATGTTCTAATAATAGCGTAGCCTGGTTGATCTTGGAAATAGGTACGGTCTACAACTTTGGATACATGGCTGCCAGAACAGATTGCTTTTATGGAATGTAAGAACACGACTATGGTAGCTGATACTGATGCATTATTTGTCATCTTAGTGCCATATTTTTTCCTCTTTTTCCTCGAAATCATTTAACCAAAGTAGTTGTTAGAAAACATCAGTTCAGTATTCATATTTTTGCTCTGTGTGTTTTTAAACTTTTCTAACCGACTACTATCTTCTGATTCATTATCCTGCTAAATAACTCTCTATGCACTTTTATGTAGCCATGGGTAACGAAAAGGCAAACAGTTATTGGGAAAAAGAATTGCCACCAAATTTTGACAGAAGTGGGACTGAGAAATTTATTCGGGCCAAGTAAGTTGTTTTCTGAAACTAATTATGAGCTTCATGTGGAACATGGAGAATGTGTTGGTTATTATTTCCTTCTGCTCTTAACTTTCTAGGGAACTTGCAGGTATGGCGGAAGAATGTGGGTTGCGAAGAATGCAAAACAACCAGCTCCTGAACCAGTAGATATGAGCATCCATTCCAACAATTTGGTAAAGGGTGGAGCCACATCTGGAGCTCCTAAGAAAACAAGGAGACATTCTCTTGAGGAAGCAATGCTTTCTACGAACCTGGTGGAAGCTGCTCCTACAGTGGCAAGGCCCCGCGGGGTAGATTTTTTATCTGGTTATGTTTGCTATGTTATCTTGATGAAAATGCTCAAATTTTTTGTTTCTGATCCGTAATTGAGTTCTTAAGGATCTTGCTCATTCTTAGACCGATAAGGGAGCTTTTAGAAAATTGGCCGTTTAAAGATGAGAGCAAGAAAGTCGAGATTCTTTGTTGCCGATATCACTTTCTTTGGAGTTGATGAGATTGAGAAATTAGGTCTGGTGAAGCAAAAAAAGGTTTTCTCTTTTGCCTAATATTTGTCATATATGATCCATAATTTGACTTCATAGATTATTAAGCTGCTATTTGCCTCTACCCTTTTTAATATATACCTATCATACTGTACTTAGGCCTCGCCCAAATTTTCTGGAAGAAAAATTTATGAGGTCCATACCAAGTAACCTATTATATAACTGATTTCACGTGTCGAAAAGATGAAACGAATGAGAAAAGTCACTACCCATCAGGAGCTATCTGCTTCCGTGATTTGTTGTATGCCTACTGTTTCATGTCTCTTTGCGTGCTTTGTCAAATGTGTTTGTAATGCTCTTATCTTGTGTAAGTAATTTTTATGGTACTTTTGACAAGTCGAAGGCATTTACTAGTTAATATTTAACTTGTTTATTGCAGGGCTCTTTAGATTTGAATCATAAGTTTACTACTTCACCTCCAGCAAAGGGGCCACCACCTATGATGGAATGTGATAGAGTCACAAAAAAGATTAACGGTACAACAGACCTATTTGGCTTGCTTTATGTTCATGATGCAAAGCAGTACACCACTCCCCCACTCTGGCAAACTTTTGATTGTAAGAAAATTATAGTAACATGTTTCTTTTTGTTACTTGTATTTTTGTAGTTGGGTAGGAAGGAAGCAGTAAAATTGAAGAAAGGGAGACGGAAAATAACTTGAATTCGAGGAGTTCCTCCTTAAAAACCCCAGCAAAAACATGATTATAATTAATACATGGAAGATGATTTCTACTGTCATGTAAAATTGAGTGTTAAATTGTAAACACTAGACTCAGCTCTAACCTTGTGATCATCCATGATTTGCAGGAGAAGATGATTTTTTGAGTTAAGGCCATAGTTTATAACTGAACTGGAGTGAGCACTGACTCTGTATTTATTCCTACCCTAAAATTGTAGGGTTGGGCATCAAGGTTTGCTGTTTTCATTTGATCTTGGCAGATTTTGGTCTTCTTTCCTATTCCTATTCCTATTCTAGCGAGTACTATGGATTATGGAACAAGAAAAAATGGTGTAAAGGAAAAAGAATTCTATCACATGATATGCAAGAAAACGCTCGGGCTGAGTCTGCAGTTCGTTTTCCAGTTAGTTGCAAGAATGAGGTTGTTTGACCGTATATATTTGCGTTTGTTCTCTTGTCCATCGATCACCTTCAAAACCAAAAGTAGTTTTTTCTGTAACAAGACTACATTTATTTTCTTTTCATGTTCGTTCGATCCTTCTACACTGCATACACTGCAACCGAAGAGGAGAGGAGAAGAGAAGAGCAGAGAAGATCAGATGGGATCTGAATCAATCAAAAGATTTATTTTCTTCTTCTCCCGTGTCTTCATCGATCTCATATTCTGTAATAACAGAGACAGGAAAAATAATTAATGTAAGAATAATTAAAAGAATTAATAAACAAAAAAAAGGAAGATATGTACGTTCCATCCGGATTTTTCCCATCAAATCCTAGAGATCCGGATATTCGAATTCTTGAAATTTGATTAAACGGTTACAATTATTATAATTTTTAGGAAGCTTCTTGTTTGTAACCATTGAATCAAATTTTAACGGTCCGGATATCCAGATCTCTATGATTTGGTGGGAGAGATCCGGGTAGGATCTCTTCCCTAACTCAATAATAGTAAACAAGAGCAAAAAATTAATTGATCTGCTTTGGAGTTGGACGTTCATCATTCATGATTTGAAAATTGGAGTCCCACAATCCAAGGAATATTATATATAATAATACAGTGAGAAAAACAAAGGCCTTTTATATAAATGATCATGTAATGTATTTATATTATTATTATTATAAGGGCACCTATAGCTTTCATTAGATTATGCAAATTATACGGTCAAATTTGCCGACACTACTAAGTTGCAGGACTGTCCTGCAACTCCTATGAAATACAAAACAAATCTGAATTCGGCTTTCATTTTAACCTCCTTAATTATGCATGCATGAAATACAAAACAAATCTGAATTCGGCTTTCATTTTAACCTCCTTAATTATGCATGCATACATAGATGCATGCATACATGTGTTGCATACATACATACAAACAGTTGATCATCAGATTATATGCTAATTATGTTGAAAAATATTAGTATTTAGGTTTACTTTAATGTTTGGTTTTCTGGGCTTAACCTGTTAGCATTAGGGTTTCGGTTTCTTACCTTTTGGAGTTATGGTTCGTTTATTATAAATAGCATGCTTGTTATTCAGTTGAGATTAAGTTATTCACAATGTAGCCTCTTGAAGTTTTGTAGCCATTTCGGCATTCTCGTTTGTTTAATAATATTTTTATTTTGTTAGTCTTGTCTGTCGCGTATTCTGATATTCAACTAATTAACTATACAATTACATGTACAAGAAGATTCAAAACAAGTGTCTAGGTCTCTTATGCATTGGCTCCATAGATTGGTTGATTTTAATTTAATTGGAGAATGTCAGAAGAACATATATCAATAATTGCATTGCATGTAAGTTTATATATATATATATATATATGTATATATGTATATGTATATATGTATATGTATGTAATCAACTTGGATGTTATATATATGTTGTTATCTAATTGGAAGGATTTGACCCAAAATTTCAATTTGGCTCCTAGAGATCATGGATATATAACTTCCCTTCATACTTTGCTTTCTTATATATATTCTTCTATACAATAATTATATTCCAATATATATTATATATAAGAGTGAAATGACATGTCAACTGTTGTCGCTCTCTCTCTCCATCAGAGCATCTTCATCTAATTTGATACATGCATGATACATAATGTACATGTATAATACCCAATAAATATCATACATCTAAATATAAAATTAACTGGACTTTTTATAAAGGGGACTATGACGTTATTAATTAATTAATTACAAAGGGTCATCTTCAAACTCAAACCAACAAAATCATCTACAAAATCACTGATGGTGAGGTGAGGTGAGGTTTGTGTGTTTTTCTTTTCTTTTTATCTTGTCGATCGAGGAGAGCCTATTGGTACGGATTCAATTCAATCATACAACCCTAGATTCTTGTCCTTGCCTGCCCTAGCTAACAACTCACTCTGCCACCAAGTAATTACTTTACAAATTTATGTATTAAGTAGCTTCAATTCTGCATGCACAATAGTAATATGCTGGGAGGAATTGCAATTTGTAAGTGTATCGTTATTTGAATTTGCCTCTCAACTAAGACACTTTTAGATTGATTTCTCATTTTTCGAATCTGATTGAAACCGATGCATGTCTAATAACCATTTTGTTTTTTTGTAATTAGTTAGAGATATGTGTTCTATTAAATATATAAAGCTTGTGTTTATATATACTATAGCTAGGAAAGTCACAAGTGATGGTAAATAAATATCCATCAGGATCCTCTCCGGATCCATTCCTAGGAATCCCACAATTCTATCCGTTCATCGTATATCGTGCGGTCAAAAATTATTTAAAATTTAAAACTCAAATATAAATAGTATCTAACGAAAACTGACCGCACGATATAAAATAAACAGACATGATTGCGGGATCCCTAGGATCCTTAGGAGAAGATCCGGCGAGGATCTTGATTCTATAAATATGTGTATGGTGCATGCAAATGAATCATGATTCGTGAAAAGATGATGGCCATAGATACAATATAATATTTGATTTGGTTTGGTTTAGTATATATTGCAAAATGCAAAAAGTAGTTATAATTAGTAAGTGACTTATTGGTGCTTAGCTTGGGAGCAAAGCATGTGCCACCCCAGCAAATTGGAATTGGTGGCTTTGGTCGTCCTTAGTCTTCCACCCCAAGCAAGCAACCAATATATCATGTAATTAAAGACTCACCATCAATACAACTATGTACATAAAGCACGCTGAGCCCTATAAGTCAATGTATGCCATTTCTACTCCAACTCTCTTTGGGAGGAGAGAGGGACCACTAATTCACTCTTTATTTGAAATTATTTAGATATGAAAGATCCTTCCACTTCCAATTCTAATTCCAATTCTTCTTTCTTTGAATGTCGTATAAATTCTATATATATGTCGCTGCTTAGGGCTAGGGATGGGTAAATACGCATCGGTTATAGGTAACTGCGTTCATTTAAATTTCACGGTTACGGTTATGAGTAACCGTGTAGATAAATAAACGGTTATGGGTATAACCGTTTACCTTTGAAATTTAAATTGATGGTTATGGGTATTAACCGCGGTTATAAACAGATAACCGTTTACCCGTTTATTTTATATATGTAAAATTAACACACAAACTATGTTCCCTATCAGACAAAACTTAAATCAATGCTATTGACTATAGTGCATGGTTTCTGTAGCTAATATAATACAGACTCAGCACGGTTTGAGAATATATCATCTCACTGCAAGTGTCTGGACATACGCTAGTGCAGTGCAATTTGGAAATTTTTAATTCGGAGAAAAGATGAACCTGCTTCTGCTTTTCATCTTCTCTCTCATCAACTCCTTCGGATTATCATGTAAGCGACAAGCTATCTCTCCCTCTCTCTCTCTCTAAGATTTTTGTTTAATTCAGTTGTTCAAATTTTGGTTACAATTAATATATGATGCAGATGGGTATGATCCATTAGATCCATATGCCAACATAACAGTCGGACGAGATTTTGTGCAGCAAAGTGGAACATATTATATTTGTGTTGAAAAAACATGTAGACTTCTCGATTGTCAAATGATAAATTTTTCTGTTTTAATTTTCAAGTTGTTAAAAAAACATGTAGATGAGTGAAAAAAAGTGTAAATGGTAAAAAAGAAAGGATAAACTGGTTAAAAAAGGTAAATGGGTAAAATAATACTAAACGGTTACGGGGAAATAGGTACGCGGTTATAGGTATGAGTATAACCGTTTAGACAAATACCCAACAGGTAAATGATTATGCGAGTATGAGTATAAACGATTATGAATAAATAATCACGATTACTGGCCCGCCATAACTGTTACCCATCCCTACTTAGGGCCCTTCCAAATCATATATAATGACCTTTCCTTGTAGTAGTCGTATGGTATATAATATAGTACTAGTAGTGATGACTGATGAGAAAAAGAGAGAAGAAAGAAAAGATATGCATCATATCATATAAAAACCCTAATTCCATTGTGCAGTGGCCACTTGGCAATTAGCTAGGGCGAGGGAAAAAGTTAAAACAAAGGGGCTAGGGCGCCGCTTGGTGGACACCCACCACGAGCGGCAGAGCTTCAAAGTTTCCAACGCCCATCATCAAACTTCTCCTCCTCTCTCTGTCTCTGCCCTTCTGCCTCTCTGGTTTGGTTTCTAGTGGGAGATAAATATATATAGGCTATTTGTATATAGGGGTAAAGCCCCCACCAGCAGCGTGTGTGACTCTAACATATGTCTCCATCTCTTTATATAAACATTAATCAAGCGGTATCTACTTGAAACAATCAACAATACAATTCATTATATATTCACTACGTTGTTTGCTTAATTGTTAATCTTTATTAATTACAAGCAGCTTTCATTTATCCCTAATCAGTAATAAAGAAAGGAGATTGTGGTTTCAATTCTTAGAAGTTAGAAGATGATATATACACACGTGTGAATCGACCTGATAGCTAGGTCGAGGGCATGGACGTCAATCGCAAAAACTTTTCTTCAATTCATTAATTTCTTATACGTATATAGCTACGCGTATCATAATTCATAGGTCGTCGATATCTCGCATGGAGATTGAACTATATTCTAGTGGAATTGTTTATTAATCTTGCCGTTGCTGAAAGAAAATTTAAACTGCAGTAGCAGTTGCAGTCAAAGTTTCTCAAACCTTTTCATTTTAAAAAGCATGCATGCAGTACATTGTGTATTATTAGAGGATAATGATATGGGGTCAGTGGTAATTAAGTTGGTCACCCAAGAAGCCAATTTATAAACAAAAGTAATATTTGAACAAATTTCACCTCGATATACATATCTATATATCTAGAATGTTACTGCAAATAATATCATTGTTACCTCTACTCATATAAAAGTATGGAACAAGAAATCAAAGATGTATTTGAAATATTTATAGGCAATACTCTATTCACTCTTTTTAAACATAATAACTATTATTTTTAAAATTTTGCATACCGTGTTCATGCTCTCGATGTAAAGTTGGACCTTTTAGAGCTTTCCTTCACCTTATACGTTAAATTAATCATCACAGTGGACTAAAAACTCTCTCGTTTTACCATGAAATCCCCTACAAAGTGCTCTAAAAACTTCAAAATTTATTTTTAATAGCGGAATGAGAGTATTCAAGTCTAATATTAACCACACTCGAACATGGCAATTATGTCCTTCCATGTGTTCATTGCTTGAAGGAATACATCAACTTTTGTTGTTGTTTGTTGATATAACGGATTATCCATGAAGGACTTCAATTGCCAAAATTGAAACTGCATGTCCTTAAGTGAAAGATCCTTCAAACTAAGAGAGCAATATTCTTATAATTTTGTTATATTCATAATTGGTAAGATATCCCAATCATGTTTTGACTTATAATTACTTAAGCATGTGCTGATTGGTAGCTAGCTAGTACTATGTACAAACAGTTTGTTGGAAAATAATAGATTTAGGATTTGGGCTCACCCCCGTTAGAATTAGGTTTTGTTAGAGATTAGGGTTAGTTTATTATAAATAGAGTGATTTGTTATTCATTAGAGAACAAGTTAGTCACAATGTAGCATCTTAAGATTTTGTAGCCGTTCCAGCATTCTCGTTTGTTTAATAATATTCTTATTATTTAATAATATTCTTATTATTTTGTAGTCTTGTTTGTTCCACACTCTGATATTCAACTTGGTATCAGAGCATGTTTGATCCTTCGGGATTTAATCTGCTTCTGTTCAGTATCAATTTGTTTGTCTCGTTCGTTCGTTTGTTGTTCTGTTCTCAGTTGTCGTTGGCTTAGGTTGCAGAAAAAGTAAAGAAATGAGTGTAGAAAAAGAATTTGTTTGATGATGGTTTTGATGAAGCTTTGACTCGAGAATCACAAACTCGGATCAAGTTTGTCTCTACCTTAGGCCTTCCTGTTGAACCCAGCTTGCATGAACCCACCATGCCAGTACCCGCCGCCACATCTAACTGAATCTGAACCGCCCGATCCATCGACCATTGCTGAGAAACCCATCCGCGCACTGCGGCTGCTCATGCACCCAGTCACCAAGCCTGCATGTCTATCTGTCCGCATTGCGGAGCCTGCCTGTCTGTCTGTCCGCGTTGCGGAGCCTGCCTGTCAGTCCACGTTGTGGAGCCTGCTTGTCTGTCCGACTAACGAAACCTGCATCCACATCTACTTGTTGGCAAACTCATGTTGTTTACCGCTATGAGTGTGACGCCGGGGGGGGGGGGGGGGGGGTGGGGCGTGTTGGAAAATAATGGATTTAGGATTTGGGCTCAACCTGTTAGAATTAGGTTTTTTTAGAGATTATGGTTAGTTTATTATAAATAAAGTGCTTTGTTATTCATTAGAGAACAAGTTAGTCACGATGTAGCCTCTTAATATTTTGTAGCCATTCCGGCATTCTCTTTTGTTTAATAATATTCTTATTATTTTGTAGTCTTATTTGTTCCGCACTCTGATATTCAACTCAGTTTTATTCTTGTATGCTAATAAACTGGTTTTTCATCAATAAAAAGCGATCGAGCTCAACTTTGTCACCGACTCATCAAAGCAACTAGGTACGTATGTCAAATGAAAAGGAAATCCACGATGAAGAATTTGGATGTATCGATCGCAAAATACACCAAGAGGGGATTACTGTTTACCTAACAATGTTGGGCCGACCAAAGAGGGATAGTGATGCATAATTATTAACGACAACAGGTGGATTTATGTGTTAACCAAAATCAAAGCCAAAGCCAATACTGTACTGTTTGTGATCGTGACTGTAGAAAGATTTCTCTCTCTCGCTCTCTCTCTCTCGTAAATGTAAATTGTAATGCCATCAACAACTAGTAGAATTACGTAGTAGTAGTCTAATATGTACACTGTAGCTCATTCCAAGTTTGCTACCATCTATCTAATGATTGTGTTAAAATTAATATTTATCAAAGAACGAAAAAAGAAGAACAAACGCATTATAAACTTGTATTCTAATTCGATTAATTAAAATAAATAAGAATATAACAAAACGGGTACGTTTTGCTAGACTTATTAATACAAAATTACAATTAAAATGCGTGCTTATAAAGACCTAATTATGAAACATATAATAAAGCAATCTTAATCCCTAATAAAAATAAAAAGGAACTATAATTCTTATCCTACTAAAAAACCACAAACATAATCAACGTTCTTGTGTTCTTCATCATTCATTGGCTATCTTCAACATTCCTTCCTCCTCAGCCCTCACCTCTTGGCAATTAGGCAATCAGCACTGGCAATGATATGATGTACGTAGCTAGCTGCGATGTTTTGGCTGACATGAAGCGTGCCGGTGCCCGTGCAACTTTTGATAATCACGACAAACGACTCTGACACATTTGAAGACGAATCGAAACCAACGGTACAAGTTCATTTGGGTTAAAGTTGTAATTACAGTTGGTTAGAGGAGAGACGTAGGTTCCAAATGAACTTGTTGGGACATGGCAGAGTGTTTTTGGTACTTAGTGAGCGACTAGTGAGCTATCAGTTTCAACGCAGAATATTCATAATATAGACTTCGAAAATATAGTATAATGAAAAACGATTGCGGAAAAGCAGAACCAGGCTACCACAGTGGGTGAGGTGGGGTCGGAGAGATTTTTCAGTATGATTGGTATATAGAATGATACATCACATGTCATTATATAAATGATGAGATATATATTTTAAAAAGTTAATAACTTAAAAAATAAAATTTGGGAACTTTAACGAAAAGCTTTTTGTACTGTTCACTTTGACAAAAAACCACATTTTTACACTAAAAAGTCCATCTTGGTACTATTCACTTTACCCTTTATTTTGTCCTCATCGTTAAAATTCAAAGTTTTCAAACCCTTTTCATTAGTTTTCCTATAAAATTTCCCCCCACTTATATAAAAACAAGTTGTGTACCACCCATGTTCCCCGTCACAATGAAAAATTTCTCGTGGGGATAAAGAGATCATTTCCGGATCCCTTCCACCAAATCAAGGGATCCGGGCCTTTGAAATTTGATCTAATAGTTACAAACAGGGGATTCCTTTAAAAAGTATAATAACTTTAACCGTTGGATCAAATTTCAAGATCCCAAATCCTTTAATTCGATGAATTTGGTGGAAATGATCATGAAAGAATCCATTTCCGTGGGGTGGTGGCTAGTGCATGGCTGTGGGTGTTCCCTGGGGTCAGACAGAAAGAGACCCCCAATGGCCCCCAATGAAAGGGAGGGTCCATTTCTGCTTATCATCAGCCTGGTTAACTTACGCCACTTTCATCACATGCAATGCATCCTCCTAAATTGTACAAATTAAGATTTGAGATATATTTATAATATATATTTCCTTCCTTAATAATTTGTAACTAAAATGATGATGAGCACCTAGCTAGCTAGCTTCTACTAGATCTAATTAATTATCCAGGGTAATTAAGCTAATAGTTAGCTTGGTATCCAAGAAGAAATTACAAACTTTGATTAGTTGAGTGGGGTTAACAGAAACACGATGATCAGTATCATCATCTACTCCTATAGTTGTATATACATATAAAGACAAGCTGGAAAAATAGTGGAGGAAATTTAGGAATGGAGAACAGCTGCTAATTATCCAATATCCACCCACCAAGTTCCAACCAACCCCTCCAAAGACAACAACTTAAAACTATATATATACAGCTTCCATTCCATTTTGGCTTAAGGAATAGAGAAGGAGCTAGGGAGGGATCTTTTGTTGAGCCAAGTTTACTTCCTTAATTGGTTAATTTATTTACAGTTTGTACAGAAACTGTTCTTTACAAAATTAGAGGGTAAGTTGTTACAGAGTTACAGTGCATGATCATGACTCAAGCTTAGCATAGCATGTGGAAATATGGGATCTTTTTGCTGCAGGGTTAGTTCTTAGTGTTAGAAAATTCCGGACTGAAAAATTCACAAATTAAATTGCAATATATATATATATATATATATATATATATCTATTATAAGGTTCCATTCCTAATTCCATTAAGGCTTTTTAGGATGACATCAAACTCATGTTGAGCTAGCAGGTGGATAAGTTATGAGATATTATGTTGAATCATTAACACGTCTCATTAAAATTTGACACTTAGTAGTGATAATCAATTGTGTTGTATAATGAGTTGGGCATGCACTTATTATGAATTCTATTTAGGAGTAGGACAGAACCACGGATGAAAGCAAAGCGGCGTGGTCCGAGATGGAGATTAGATTTTAGTTAATTAATCCAAAACTTTGCTCGAACTTGTAACATCAACTAATTTTCTAATTTGGTGCTGGTGCTGGTGCTGGTGCTGGCCCATATATGACCATAATAAGAAAAGAAAGGGTAATCTTTAATAATAAAAAGAATAATGTGGCAAACGTCGAACAGTTTGGGAGAGGATGTGAAGATTGGACGGCAGAGATTTGATCAAGGAGGAGTAGTTGTGAGGAGTTTAAGTTTAAGCTCCTCACACAAGCACAAAGGGCCTTCCCTTTCGTGCTTTTAAGCCCTCCCTCCCTGTCCCTGCCTCTTGGTCCTCCTTGTCCTCTCTCATCTAAATTTCTTTCTTTCTTTCATTGTTTCCCTCTAAACAAAAAGCCCATTAATCTCTGCATCACGATTGAAGTCGAAGAGATGCAAAATCCGTCTGCAACTGCAAATGCAAACTGCATTCATTCTCTGCTTTACTTTCTGTCCATTCTTCGTAGCACTATATGAATGAATGAATTAATCCTAGTCCATTAGCCCACCTTCATTCCCTCTCCATTTTCTTCTTGTGGATTTCTCTTTTTCTTAATTTCTTTGTTTTTATATATATATATATATATATATATATATATATATATATATATGATATGGGAGTGATCCAATTTTTTCATGTGATCCCATCCTAGCTAGGCTATAAGTCTGCTCATATACATATTTTTATTAAGTGCCACGCAGACTTATTCATCTTCTTGTCTTGAGCCTTAAGGTATAAATTTATTCCAGCAAATTTTTATGCTGTTTTAAGGAACCCTTTCGTCTCTCTCTCTCTCTCGCAGTTCCTACTTCCTAGTCTCCGTGTCTGGCCTAAGTACAGTAGTCTCCAATTTCCCAAGTCCCTATTGTTTCGAAAATGGCGGTTTTATATGCCATTTTGGGTCTCCTTTTGTCGAGCAGAGGCACAGCGTGTGGTTTTTGACACATTCTCTGCTTCTTTCTTTCTTCTTATTTTGAATTTGAATTTCTCTCAAAACTTATCCTTCTTTAGATTAGGAATTAATTATAATTAGGATACAAATTAAGATGATGGCGGATGCGTTCAAAAGAGGAAGACTGGAAACGGCAATCTGGGCGGCAAAGGTGTTGCTGCTTTGTGTAGGGACAGTGTCGACAGTGGTATTCTTCAAAGCAGCAATCATTCCTTACCTGCTCAACCTCAGTCTTTCCATCGTCCCTCACATCCGGACTTGTTTCAAAAACTGCTGCTCCTTATCTCCTCTTTACATCTACGTCATCCTCAACTTTATCATCCTCACCATCGCTGCCTCCTCCGCTTTCCAACGCCAAAACCACAACCACAAGCACCACCTTTCCTCTTCTTCCGTTGCCTCCGGCGACACTACCAAAAACAATGCCAAGACCACTGACAACATTGACCCCTCTCACGATTTTATTTACAGTCCAGACAACAACACCGACAACAAGTACAACAGCAGCCAATCCCAGATGCTGTCCGCCCAGCCGCCGCAGCAGCAGGACAGATTAATCCAAAGTCATCCGGAAGATGATGCAACTTCTCTATTCTCTTCATCATCTCTAGACAACCATCCGTACACATTGAATGAGATGATCAGTTGGCATGACATTCACACAGTACAAGAAGGTGTAATTCCAAATACTATTCTGAGTACTAGTACTACTACCTTTGAGTATGATGATCATCAGCGATCTGGGCCTTCACCGGAAAAGTGCTGCGGTGACTCAATGCCAACGGAGGAGAAGGAGTTGGAGGCGGATGATGACACCAAGACATTGGACACGACATGGAAGGCCATCATGGATGGGCAAGGCAAGCCAAGCGGTAAGCACCTCAAAAAGAGTGACACTTGGGACACGCCTCCTCGCCTAACCGGCCGGCAATTGGCCATCACAAATACCAAATTCAAAGTCCCACAACGTCAATTGAATCAATGTAACTTGGATGATGATCACGATGACGAGGACGATGCAGTGACATGGGCTCGACGGGAGCTCAAGAAATCGGACACGTTTAGCGACAGAGTGTCTTTGAGAGGGGAAAAGCCGATGACTCCGGAAGAGTTGAAGCAGCGAGCAGAGGCCTTCATCAAGAAGATCAACAATGACATCAGACTTGAGAGGCTAGAATCTGATCAACGCCGTTTCAGGGAGATTGCTAGCGTTGGCATTTAGCTTCTACTCGTACTATCATCATAAACCCTTTTCCTTTCTTTTTGGTGTGTATTTAATTATCTTCTTTTTTGTTCATTTACTTTTATATGCACAAGGAATGCCCCGAGAGATTCTCCTGTCTGTACCTTAAGCTTGTTTATCTCTTATGTATTTGTTAATTAGTTATCAGCTGGCAGAAGCTCATCGAGTACTAAACCATTACTTTTATATGTACGGTTATTACATATGTTAATTAACTTTGTTTTAATTAGTACTACTATTGCTGTTATATTAGAGTTTTGTGGGAGTAGACTCAGCTGAGAAATTCCTTTTTGGCTTTTGGCTTAAACACCAATAATCTATATATGTTGTCGAATCTTTTCAGGTAGACTTGTGTTTTCTTGAGGATTATATTTTAAAAAATAATAAACACACGCATCTTTTATTATTCTCTCATTTATTCATGTTTAGTTTTGTACGTTGATTCTATTTAATTTAATTAATTGGATGATAAAAAATTATACATCTTTCTTTTATGTATTAATTAGACAGCGATCCTTCAACTCCTTGTTTACCATTTTGTTTAATTGATTGTATGACTATCCAGTATCCACTCCACCATATAGATGATATATGATTATATGTAGGCATGTAATTGGTTAGTGTAATTATCAATCAAGAGTAGGAATATGTATAGGTTAGGCCGGTTTTAGTAGGCACTTAGGAGTGAGGACAGCATCCATCCAATTTAGAATTTCCAACACCAATGGTTTCTCAGCACTAATTCAAGATTAAGCCGAATTTTGAAAACAAACTAGTGTATGCTCAAATCTATAAAGAATTGAGGACGTTGTCGCACCTCCCATACTGTACGTAGAGACTCTCCTCTCTACCATACAAGGAAAAAGTGTTTGCTTTCTAAACTTGTGGAGACTATTTATATTTTGAAATGAGTAGAATAGATTATTTTAGATTTAAAGAAAGAAAAGGCTGTACTGAAATAGAATTCGTATTTGATTAGCAATGTGGAATTTGTGTGGATTTAACATTAAGAGGCAGGCTAATAAGAGTTTTTGGGCCAAAGGAGGAATAAGAATCTCCAAGTATAAAAAATGGGCCCCTGCCAGCGAGACACCTGCCACCAAAAACAAAATACAAAATTTGCCATACCCTTCCTGTGTTGTGCGGTCACGGTTAAATTACGTCAACATTTTATATTGATTTTTTTATAGAGATAATAAGACAAAAAACAATAAGAATATAAAATGTTGACGTGGCTTAACCGTGACTGCACAAATAAGAGGGGATGGGAAGGTATGATATTGGGAGGAGAGACAATCTGCCCCCAAAGTTGAGGGTCTCTTGGATTTCATTCAAGTTGAGTGACCTTGTGTAATGACTAATGAGCTGGTTGAAACTTGAAAGCGCCTCCCTCCCAAGTCCCAACAGGCACAAGTAGACTAGTAGTCTATTCTCGATATGGTATTGATGAATGATGATGCCCTGTAAGCTGTAACCCAACAAAACAACTTTTCAGAATTTGGCATAACATGAGAAATGAACCCTCTTAACCCAAAACCTTGGGCTACAAGTCTCTCTACACTAAAGCAAAAAGCCATCGAGGCGAGGAGAGATTCTAACTAGCTTATCCACAACAATAAAACCTCTGCCATTTCATACGGCAGGCCCAACGCCTAATAAACCTCGCGGCTCGGGGGTGATTTCTTCATCTAGAACCTAGATTATTCATTACTCCCCATTCCAGCTTTTCCAGCGTTTTTAAAGTCACCACCACAAATTAGGGGAAAAAGATATATAAAATATTTCCCAGAATCACACACTCGCAAGTCGCAACAACCTCTCCTACCAGTCTACCATTACCACTATATGCTGTATAGCCACAGAGGCTCCAGCTACTGTTTTGTCTTGCGTCACAGGAGAGAGAGAGAGAGAGAGAGGAGGCTGAGATGGCGGCTGCGGCGGCGTCGTCAAATCCGAAAGAGGAACTGAAGACGAAGAATAAGAAGGAGGGATTGGGATGGATAGAGTGGATGAGAGGGTGGTTGTATGTGGTCTACGAGATGCTGTTCCAGAGAATCACCGCCAGCCACTTGCAAAACCCCATGCCTTTGCCTCCCGTCAACGATCTCACTTGCATTGTCACTGGATCCACCAGCGGCATCGGCCGCGAAATCGCCAGGTCTCCTACTTCTCCTTCCTTCAAATCTCCAAACATTCACGAATTCAGTTTCTTGTTAGCTTGTTTATTTTAGTGTAAATAGATCAACTCGATTTGCAAGATTGCATTGGGATTTGGGGCTCCGCCCCTCTGTTTGGTTACTGAGAACTTTTGATACCCTGGTGCCCATTGCTCAATTTCATTTCTCAAGTTCGAATTAGATTTGCTTGAACATGAAAACTGAACAGGCAGTTAGCGGAATCAGGGGCGCATGTTGTAATGGCGGTGAGGAATACGAAGGTGGCTAATGAGCTGATCCAGAAGTGGCAGAATGAATGGTCTGGAATGGGACTTCCTCTGAATATTGAGGTATCTTATGAACATCCCAAGGGCCACCGCCAATCTACCTTTGATTTCATTAATTGTATGCAAATATATAATATTGTATAATCTTTATAGGTAATGGAACTTGATCTGCTTTCATTCGATTCTGTCGTGAGATTTGCCGAAGCATGGAATGCACGTTTAGGCCCTCTTCATGTTCTTATCAACAATGCGGGGATATTTTCAATTGGAGGTTGATCCTTTTATTGACATTTTTACACAATTTCAAAGCTTCGTCTCTTCAGATCTTATTTTTCATTTACTGGAATACTCTGCCTTTGGTGTGTTCAGAGCCGCAAAAGTTTTCAAAAGATGGTTACGAAGAACACTTGCAAGTGAACCATCTGGCTCCAGCACTGCTATCCGTCTTGCTATTGCCTTCCCTCATTAGAGGCTCTCCGAGTCGAATTGTTAACTTGAATTCCGTTGTAAGTTCTATGATCATCATGCGTAAAAATTTACACGCCTATGCTTATGCTTTTTTAGGTATATATGATACATATAACTTTCACACACCTATTTACACACACATGGAAAGAAAAACTAACTACCTGTAGATGCATCCTTAAGTTCTTATATTGGCACTATAATCTATTTCACTGTTTGATATTCTTGTTTTACTGTTATATAAAATAAATCTGAGAATGCTGTCTTTCTTTATATAGATGCATTATGTTGGCTTTGTTGACACAGAAGACATGAACGTTGTTTCCGGGAAAAGAAAATTTACAAGCTTAGTGGGTTACGCAAGCAGCAAGCTGGCACAGGTGCTCTTCGAAGTCTTTATTGTTTGTTGGTTTGCATATTTTAGCTGGAACAAGCTTGTAAGAGCTACAAGCTTTCCTTCCTATCTGTGTCTGTGGAAAGGAATTAGGTCCTTTTGATCAGTAAACTGTTAGCTACTCTGTGTGGAATACAAGTGTCTCTGTCTTTATTTACATCTTTTTAGTTACTTGGTCCTGTACATTGATCAATTACTTGATAATTGGGTGCTATAACTATAGCATCTGCTTGTCTTTTTTGGCATTCCTCTTTTCCTTTTATGGTTTTAACATCTGCTTTGATGTCTCTAATCATTTGTAAAAGCTGGTCATCTATTATCCAAGGCTGGACACTTGCACATAATGAAATGTCAATTAACTGCTGTGGTATGTATATAATTTCCGGAGCTTTAACACGACTACTCTAACCTAGTTGTATTTGGATTGCAGATTATGTTTAGTAGTGTCCTACATAAGCGTCTGCCTGCTGAATCTGGCATTAGTGTAGTATGCGTTTCACCTGGAATTGTCCAGACTAATGTTGTAAGTATCTCGATGCTTTCCTTCCCCCTCCCTTCTTTGTTACCTCAAAGAACGATATGCCTTCAAGGTTTCTATATGAAAGTTTAATTAACAGTCTTGCATGTTATTGGTTTTATGTACCTTGAAGATTTTATATTCAAAGCTTCTCTACATATATAGTATATTGAGTTTTATGTATCATTTTGGGTTTCAATTCATTGCAGGCAAGGGATCTACCCAAGATTGTTCAGGCTGCTTATCATCTAGTACCTTATTTTATGTTTAGTGCTCAAGAAGGTGTGTCATTCTTGCTATTACATTTCATTTTCCATTTTACCTTCTTACTTATAAGATACTGAAGACACCCCAGAAGAAAGGTTTGTAAATATAATCTTTGATGAGTGGTTAATATCATTTTGTATTTTACTGCAATTAGTAAAGCTAGAGTTGGGCCATAATTAAAGTCACATGATCTTGTTAGTTGGCCAAATAAAGTTTATAAAAGATAAGACAGAACAGATTAGAAAAGTCGGTTCTTCTCATCATCTTCTTGTCATGATCCTGTTCCTATTCACTTTGTTAAACCCTAAGAACTCGCTTAAACTCACCTACGAATTTTTAAACTAAAGAACAACAATAATGCTAAAAAAGCTCTTTGTCGATAGGAATGTCTAAGAAACTGAAACACATATATGTGCTACGAAGATGTGCAAGATGCATATATGTTTCCTACTAAATTTGAAAATGTAAAAATAAAAAAATGAAACAAGATTATTCTGAGTAGCCCTGGGATCATCCTAGACTTGTAAAGTTTGGATGAAACCTCGTCTTTATGATAGATTATTTCCTGATCACTTATTACATTATGAATTTTTAACCTATCAGGTACTATTGACCTTGCTCCTAGGTGATCTACTTAACAGATCCGAGTTTTACTGCTATGCAATAAATGAAGCTTTTGATGCTCCCTTGAAAACTGAACAAAAAGAGGGGAAGGGAGGGAATGTGAAAATCATATTGTAATGATTTATTGTATGCAGGTTCTAGGAGTGCTTTGTTTGCAGCCACTGATCCCCAGGTTCCCGAGTACTGTGAATTGTTGAAAACGGATGATTTTCCTGTTTGTGCCTTTATTTCTCAAGATTGCCGTCCAACGAATCCTTCAGAAGAATCGCATAATGTTGAAACTTCTCACGAGGTGTGGGAGAAGACATTTGAGACGATCGGCCTTCCTTCTGATGCGGTGGAGAGGCTTATAAAAGGGGAAGAAGTTGCAAGCAGATACGGCGCTCATGGGGAGTAGCCTTGTTGCATGATATGCTAGAAGTGATTGTCAAATGCTGAGCCTAGATAATGTGTGGAAGGGTAGAATACAGAAGAAAGACTGGAGCGCCACAATCATCTGGAAGAAATCTGAAGAGATGGTGCTGCGTTGTACACCACTTTAATCGTTTAGATTTGTTTTTGACTATTGACGGGTGCGGAAACAGAACGATCAGGAAGGTCTGATGTTGGTATTTGGTTCACGCCCGCCCTTCCCACTGGTTTAATTGTTTTCTTGCTGTAAACTAATGTTTTCAATTTCGGAGACAAGGTAGAGAATTATTTAGAGACACAATTGTAGTCTTAAAGATGAGTAATGACTTAAGAATATAGCGGTGCTCTTCAACACGCATTTGTGATTTATTGTGGACATACCCACACCCACGAATTTAGATGTAAATGAGATGGGATGGATGTTATGGAACAATGCAAGATACAATAGTATGCCTGAATTTTTTCACCATCAAAGTATCAAAGTAAAACGTGTTACATTGGGAGAAAGACTTGGGTAAAAAAAGGTCGCCGCCATTGTAATGTTTTTAACCTTTGATGCAAGGCCACGCGATAAGTGTTATAAATAACTTTGTATTAGTGGTTTGAAAACGCTACAGTGACAGGTGTCCATGGAAGTCTCTTTCTCTTCGTAGAGTTTAAACTTGTAAGTAGCAAGGAAAAGAAGATTTGAAAATACAAATTTGAAAGGAGAGTACGTGGGAGAGTGCACGTGTCGGAATGGGAATGGTCAATGAAGCTAAAGAAAGAAAGATAAAAAGAGAGAGTAGTTGCGGATTTTTGGGGCAGAAATCTTTGTTACATGTATACACTCAAGCGCGCCGACTCTCTTTGAATTCTCTCTGGTCTCCGTCCATATTATGATATTAATCAAGAATGAAGGGTAAGTAATAAGTATTATCAGGAGCTTTGCTTAGGCATCGCTTTGCTTTGCTTGTCAAGAACTCAGACTGAGAGTCATTCACCATATTCTCACATACATTCCTCTTCTCTCGTTGGGCTTGCATCTGCATCTGCCTCTGCCTCTGCCTGCAGGTTACTCTCTCTCTCATGGTTTCTTTTCTTCTTGCAACTTCCCATTCCGGACCGAGGATCCGTGAATCATAGTTTTTCATCTATCGTGCGGTCAAAAATCATTTTAAATATTTTTATTTAAAATTAAATACGATATACAATGAACGGACACAATTTATGAATTTTTAAAATCCGAATCCGGAAATGATCCTGTTGGTATACATACACAACGCATATCAGTTCATTGTTTTATTTTAAGGACTAGGATTCTCTCCTCCTCTTTTCATTCCCTGCCATCCGCTCCTCTCATGTTCTTTTATTTTGTGTTTTTCTTGTTATAAAAAATTAATATAAGATGTTGACATGACTTCATCGTGACCGTTCAAATATAAGAGATAAAATAAAAAGGCCAAAAGAGAGGAGAGAATCCTGCTCCTTGTTTTAATCTTGGGCTTCTTTGTGTCCATGTGTGTGTTTAGTTTATTTATGAATGCACCAGTGCATGGTATGAAAGCCATCATGATTTGAAATTTTGAATGCCATACACAGTCCGAGTCTCCATAGTTTAATATCTCAAGAGTCTTTTATTAGGGTTTGACTTTTAACTCCTTAACAATTAATTTAGGATGGTGCTCCATTTCTTTTTATCTTTCATAAATTTTCTGTTAATTTTTATCTTTAATCCTCTTAAGTCATAAATTCGACAGCCAAAGTTACGAAATGTGTAAAAGATAAAAATGTATTACGAATATCACCACTTTAATTTATTTTGTGTGTGTATGTATATTGATTTGTGATCAGATGAGACAAAAATTTAGAATGTGGAAGGGAACTCGTGATTGAGATTCCAACAAACAAACAAACAATGAAACAACATCATTTGTTTAATTAATTAATTTTCCATTTATTAGTTGTTATTCTGTCTGTTTTTTGGTGTGTGAGAAAGAACGAAAGAATAGAAAGTTATATAAATAAATATTACTTTTCTCCATGAAAATTGTGCATGGGGAATTGAGTCATGATCACTGTTCCAAAACCACGCACCATGTCTAGAATTTTCGATATACTTGTGAGTTATTGTGACCAATGACCATACATACAGACATACATATGCGAAATGAACAGTTTTACTACTCGTTTTTGAAACAAAAAAGAAGAGGATTATTTTTCGAATTCAGTGCTCGTCCTCCTCCTCCTCGAGATCTGCGCTTTAATGTCTTGTCCTACAAGGCAAAGATTTAAGTTTGCGTGGTGCTGCTGCTTCTGCTCTCTTCTCTCAGAAACAAGAGTCAGAGGGATTAGATACAAGTGTACGTACTGTCTCCGTCTTAAATGCGTTTCAGAGACGAAACTCTACTCCTGCTCTTTCTGTTTCCATAATTTTGTACTGTTCATGAATAGCAAGCTATGTTTATGTTTTGCTTTTCTTTTATTAATTTTATCTAATTTATTAATTTTTTTAAAATATATTGTAGCCTAGTAGGAGGGTTGAGACATATCGATGGGATCGACAGCGGTGAAGAAACAAGCAACAACATCAGCAGCTTCATCAAATCCTCCTTCTTCTTCAGTTGTGTCGTCGGCTCCTCCAAGTCCAAGTAGTTTTATCAGCAGCAACAAGTCCACCATGAATCGGAAACCCACATGGCTCTTATCCGTCCGTGACGGTAGGAATATTTTCACTTGAATCATTTCGCTTCTCCCTTCAACTTCTACTCGTGGACCGGCCGGCAACTTGCATGAAAAGAACGTCAGTTGGTCTTTCTGTTCAATAATACAATGTTGCATGAACAAATCTTTCGATGATGTTGTATTATTGAATTGAAACGCATATAGACTCATCTTATTTCAGTCATTTTCTATAAATCTTTTATCTTTGTTTTAGTGCACGCATGATTGAATTGAACACCGTACGCATGATTGAATGGAAAAGCTTAGGAGGTTTTTCGTGCAAGTGCACATGTGATGATGTAATGTGACTAGGTAACGTACGAAGCTTGGAGTTTACCATCTTTGTCTGTCTATCTGTCCATCCATCTTCCTTTGTGTTTGAATTTCAAAACTCGATCTGATAGAGTCGTAGTGAGTAGTGTAGTAGGCTAAAGGGCATTGGCTTGCAGCGGTATATAATTGATTTTGTTTGATATTTGCTCGAGGCAGGAAGTCAGTGACCTTTCTTTTTCCCCTTTTCTTTCATATTTTTCACCTATACTATATATTAAGAGAACACATCTTATCAATCTTTTTGCCTGCTTTTTTCAATTTTGTTCCTCATTTTTTAGTACACAATGTTGAGATGAAGAGGGCAATATAATAATTTTGTACTTTTTGACAAAATGACAATCATATCTTTTTTTCTTTCTATTTTGTCCTCATTTTGATACACAATATATACATAAGGAGGGTAAAATTGTAATTGTGTCAAAATATTTACATAAAATAAAAATATGCACTTATTTAAAGAAATTGTCCTACCATCATTTTTTCATACAAGCGAAATCATGATGTTTTTTGGATAGTTTGAATGAACTGAAACGGTTGCGTTTGAGGAGAATGTGGAAGGAGGTGGGCGGTTGCAGTTGCACTTGAGGAGAACGGAAGAGAAGGTGGACGGTTGTTCACACACACAAAATGTGTGCTCTCTGCTAGTAGTCTATGATGCAAACTCGTGCTAGGATTAGAAATAGGATTCAAGAAAAGAGAGAAACTCCTTCTGTCTGTTTGTTTTAATATTCCTTGTTTTCTTCCTTTTTTTAACAATAATTCTGCATGAATTGGTGCTAACATTTTATTTTATTTTAAGCTCATACGATATTGAATTTAATTATAAAGCCCCCATGATAACTTTGATTCTATGCAGAAGGGGGCTACACATGAGTGTTTAGTTTGTATCAAGAGTAAAATCAAATTTGAAATAATGAGGGTGGGAATCTTATATCTTGATGGATGGAGAGTGACATATACGTTCTCCCGTGTGGAAATTGGTCCTTTGGTCATTTGGTGGTCCTGCTGCTGTCTTTTCTTTACCTCCTGTTGGCTGTTGTGAAATTCAAAATCTCATTTCGAATTAGGTGCTCTGCTCAGTCTCCATCATTTATTTCCCTTTTAAACTCCAATTTTATTTTTTTTATTTGCATGATTTATTTCTTTTTTCAGCATATAATGTGAATTTTTTTTGCCTTGGAAATTGGCTGTCCATGCATCCTAGGCTAGCTATCTCATATATGTTGAACAAATATGTGCGGAAGGGAAGGCTGCATTCTAATTCAAATAAAATTAACGGAGCCTTGGTCGTTATTATGTCAGATATAGAAGAGAGGATGAAGATGCTGGCATCTCACACAGCTCAACAAGACACTGGAGACACCTTCGCTGAACGAGCCGACGCTTACTACAAACGACGCCCTCAGCTGCTCTCTCTGCTTCAAGACTTGTACAATGCCTACGTCACTTTATCTGACCGTTACATTCATACAATCGCCAAAACCAATCGTCGCCGTGGACACTCCTCCCAAACCTCAATCATTGATAATGACTACTACGACGACTGTCATGACCAACAAGATGCCGATGGTGGTACATTAAGCCAGATGGATTCGGACGTGGGCAGTTCCCTCTCCTATCACCTACAATTATCTGTTGCTGCTGCCCGGGATGATAACATGGTGTTGGATTTGGATGCAATTGTTGCGGAGGTTGTGATGAAGAATGTGGAATGCGATATCTTCCTTGATGAGGCCAGCACCATGGGGAGGCGATACAATGAGTCATCAAGGAAGATAAAGTTGCAGAAGAGCTTGCTGGAGGTGCTGGAGTCCGAAAGGCTCATACTACTGAATGAGAATGCTAAGTTAGGGTACAAAGTGGGTGCATTGGTGGAAGAGAACAAAGCCATCGCGTCCGAGTCCATGTTCATGAGGAGGAAGGCTGGAGAGCTGGCTAGGTGTTTGCTGAAGGTGAGGGAGGATCAGAGGGTGTGCATGCTTAGCCGTAAAATCGAGGACCTGCAGGGCCAGATCTATGGGTTGGAGAAGAGGAACAAGGAGTACTATGAGCAACTTGTGAAGAGAGACCAATGGTCCTCTCAACTTGTACAAGAAGAGAGTAGGAGCATAAACAACAAAAGCAAGTTTAACGGGAATGAAGTGAATTTGGAGGTTTGCTTCCAAATAGGGAAGATCAATCGGAGACTAAAGAGAGGTAATAGCAATGTGAAGGATTTTGGCACTGCAAGTGGGAAGAAGGGTTGGAGTTGGTGGGAAAAGGTCAAGAACATGGACTTCTTTCTATGCGGACATAATTCAAGCTCTACTTGACCTCAATTGGTGTCTCTCTGTTTAGTTACTGACTAAACTTACGTCAAAGGTGGTCAGTCTGTTTATATTTCGCTTATCGTCCTGTAGAGGCTACACTGTCATGAACCTGCTGACTCCATTGTCATTCTGCCTTATATTAGTTTCGTGATCCAGTAGAATTTGATGCTCAAATTGGCTGAAACCTACTATTTAAATCAAGCGTGTCACAAAATTTGATGTTTGTCGTGGCTGCTGACAAGGTGATTTTTAAACATTTTCCCCCGTTTTCTGCACAACCAGCGCAATTGTTATCTGATCAGTCACCCGATGTAAATGTGGATGAACTGGATGGCCCGCCCGGTTTTGGTCCTCGAACCGAAAATAGATACTCGCCTATCGGCGAAGAAGATTTTTCTCCTGTGCTTTCAAAATTTCAAAAGAAAAGATGCAGCTAGGACAGATCGACGAGTTACTGGTACATACATCCAAGTGAAGGTTGTTTCTTGGAACATTCGAGGTATTGATAATGAAGATTTTTTAACAAAAAAAGAATGTTATTCACACGGTTATTTTTACTTTCTACACTCTTATTAATCTTTAGCATTTGATTTTTTTTTTCAATTCATTCGATTCGATGACTGAAAATTGAGAGATATATGTGAGAAATAAAAAATGATGTGTGGTTTGCATTTCTGTACCCATGGTCAATTTCGAATGGGTAATGCTTGGGAAATCAACTATTTAAATCAAATTTTATAAACTATATAACGTAGTCATTGATGATTGGATTATTACTTAAGAGTTGGTTAACGTGCTTATTTCCTATTGGTGACATATCACATGATTTGTAAATTTTCCCTACCTAACATTGCTCATGTTGATTTCATTTCTCCAACTTAAGCCTACCTTCGTGTCATTTTCCTTATCGCTAAACTTTTCAATAATTTGTACAAGACATTTATTGGCTTTCAAAACTCGGATATCACTTTCTCTCTCTGCCAATATTTATTTATTTTTCTATTTTGCACATTAAAAATCCGCAAAAAGATACCACTATGTACTAGTAAATTGTCCAATTGCTTCAAAATTTGAATTTTCCACAAAAGCTGTGATCTGTAAGTCATGATTTGAGATTGATTTTGCAAATTTCTAAAGTAAAAAACTTAAGCCTACATTCGTGTCATTTTTGTCCATTGATAAGATTCTTGTTTATTTGTGTAGGGCATTTAGTGATTTTTCTAAACTCGGATATCATTTTCGCTCAAATGATTTTTTATTTTTAATTTACACAATAAAGATTCGTAAAATTTACTTCTGCGTATTAATAAATTGTCCAAATGCTTCTAAGTTTTTTTAACAAAAAATTGGCATTGTTTTTTAACAAAAATTGTGAGCTATAAGTCACGATTTGAGATCGATTTTGCTAAATTTTGAAGTAACAAACTGAAGCCTACTTTCGTGTCATTTTCGTCGTCGATAAGCTTCTCAATAATTTCTATTGGGCATTTAATGATTTTTCGAAACTCAGATATCACTTTCGCCCCAATGTTTATTTATTTTTATATCTTACACATTCGTAAAAAATACTTTTGTGTATTAATAAATTGTCCAACAGCTCCTAAAGAGCTCATAAAACTTTCTTTAATGCGTAAACCCAAAAATTTGCAAATGTTCAAAATTTGCATTTTTCACAAAAACTGTGAGCTATAAGTCACGATTCGAGATCACTTTTGCTATTTTCGAAATTAACGAAATTAAGCCTTATTTCGTGTCATTTTCGTCGACTGATAAGCTTCTCAATAATTTATGCAGGGCAATTTATGCTTTTTGAAAACACGGATATAACTTTTGCTCTCCGCCAAAGTTTATTTATTTTTCTATTTCACACATTAAAAAATTGTAAATAATACTTGTGTGTGTCAATAACTTGCCCAATTCCTCTAAGGAACTTATAAAACTTTCATCAATGCGTAAACAAAAAATTTTGGAAATGTTCAAAATTTAAATTATCCAAAAAAACTGTGAGCTATAAGCAACGATTTGAGATCGATTTTCCTAATTTCTAAAGTAACAAACTTAAGTCTACTATCGTCTCATTTTCGTCGATCAATAAGCTTCTCAATAATTTGTGCTTGGGCTTTTAGTGATTTTTCAAACTCAACTGTCATTTTCACTCTCCGCCAATGTTTATTTATATTTCTATTTGACACATAAAAAATACTTATGTATATCAATAAAGTGTCCAACTGCTTCTAGAGAACTTGCAAAACTTTCTTTATTCGTAAACCAAAATATTTTCAAATGTTCAAAATTTGAAATTTTCACAAAAACTTTGAGCTATAAGTCACGATTGAGATCGATTTTGCTAATTTCTAAAGTAATGAACAAGCCTACTTTCGTGTCATTTTTGTTAATTGATAAGCTTTACAATAATTTGTGTAGGACTTTTAGTGATTTTTAAAGCTCGGCTATCACTTTCAGTCTCCGCCAATGTTTATTTATATTTATATTTCACACATAAAAAATCCATAAAATTTACTTATGTGAATCAATAAATAGTCCAATTGCTTCCGAAAAACATACAAAACTTTCTTTATTGTGCAAACCAAAAAATTTGCAAATGTTCAAAATTTGTATTTTTTCACAAAAAAAATGTGAGCTATAAATCACAATTTCAGATCGATTTTGCTAATTTCTAAAGTAACGAACTTAAGCCTCTTTCGTGCCATTTTCCTTGATCGATAAGTTTCTCAAGAATTTGTGTAGGGCATTTAGTGACTTTTCAAAAGTTGGATATCACTTTCGCTCTCTGCCAATGTCTATTTATTTTTGTATTTTACACATTAAAAATTCATGAAAATTACTTAGGTGTGTTAATAAATATTCTAATTGCTTCTAAAGAGCTCATAAACTTTCTTTAATGCATAAAACCAAAAATTTGCAAATGTTCAAAATTTGCATTTTTCAAAAAACTGTGAGCTACAAGTTGAGAGATGATATCGATTTTGCTAATTTCTAAAGTAACAAACTTAAGCCTAGTTTCATGTCATATTCGTTGACCGTAAGCTTCTCAATAACTTGTGAAGAGCATTTAGTGGTCTTTAAAACTTGGCTATGATTTTCACTCTCCGCCAATGTTTATTTCTATTTCTACTTGACACATAAAAAATACTTATGTGTATAATAATTTGTCCAACTCTTTCTAAAGAACTTACAAAACTTTCTTTATTGGGCAAACCAAAAAATTTGCAAATGTTCAAAATTTGTAACTTTCACAAAAACCCTAAGCTATAAGTCACGATTTGAGATCTATTTTGCTAATTTCTAAAGTAACAAACTTAAGCCTATATTTGTGTCATTTCCTTTGATCGATAAGCTTCTCAATAATTGTGTACGGTATTTAGTGATGTTTCAAACTCAGCTATCACTTTCACTCACCGCCAATGTTTATTTATATTTCTACTTGACACATAAAAAATACTATCAATAACTTGTCCAACTACTTCTAAAGAACTTACAAAACTTTCTTTAATGCATAAACCAAAAAATTTGCAAATGTTCAAAATTTGATTTTTTCACAAAAACTGTGAGCTATAAGTGACGATTTGAGATCAATTTTGCTAATTTCTAAAGTAACAAACTTAAGCCTACTTTCGTCTCATTTTCTTCGATCGATAAGTTTCTCAATAATTTGTGCAAGGCTTTTAGTGATTTTTCAAACTCGGCTATCACTTTTAGTCTCCACCACCGTTTTTTTTACTTAACACATAAAAAATACTTATGTGTATCAATAAATTGTCTAACTACTTCTAAAGAACTTAAAAATTTCTTTAATGTGTAAACCAAAAAATTTGCGAATGTTCAAAATTTGAATTTTTCACAAAAACTGTAAGCTATAAGTCATGATTTGAGATCGATTTTGCTTATTTCTAAATTAACGAACTAAAGCTCACTTTCGTGTCATTTTCTTCGATTGATAACCTTCTCAATAATTTGTGAATGGCTTTTAGTGATTTTTCAAACTCGACTATCCCCTTCACTCTCCGCCAATATTTGTTTATATTTCTACTTGGCACATAAAAATCCACAAAAATATTTGCACGTATCAATAAATTGTCCAACTGCTACTAAAGGGCTTATAAAACATTTTTAAATGCGTAAACCGAAAAATTTACAAGTGTTCAAAATTTGAATATTTCACAAAAACTGTGAGCTATAAGTCACCATTTGAGATCGATTTTGCTAATTTCTAAAGTAACGAACTTAAGCCCACTTTTGTGTTATTTTCGTCTATCTGTAAGCTTCTCAATATTTTGCATAAGGCATTTCATGATTTTTCAAATTCGACTATCACTTTCACTCTCCGCCAATGTTTATTTAAATTTCTACTTGACACATAACTAGTCCGTAAAAAATACTTATGTGTATCAATAAATTGTTCAATTGCTTCTAAAGAACTTGTAAAACTTAATTTAATGCACAAACTACAAAATTCGAAAATGTTCAAAATATCAGTTTTCACAAAAGTTGTGAGCTATAAGTCATAATCTGAGATCTAATTTACTAATTTCTAAAGTAACGAACTTAAGCCTACATTCGTATCATTTTCATCGATCAATAGGCTTCTCAACAATTTTTGTAGCGCTTTTAGTGATTTTTCAAACTCATCTATCACTTTGACTATCTGCCAATGTTTATTTATACTCCTTTTTGACACATAAAAATCCAAAAAAATAAAAAATAAAAATTTATGTGTATCAACAAATTGTCCAACTGCTTCCTAAGAACTTATAAAAAAAATTTAATGCGTAAAACAAAAAAATTGGAAATGTTCAAAATTTATACTTTTCACAAAAACTGTTGAAGTCACGATTTGGGGATCAATTTTGCTAATTTCTAAACAACTAACTTAAGCCTACTTTCGTGCCATTATCATATATCGATAAGCTTTGCAAGAATTTGTGTTGGGCATTTAATGACTTATCAAAACTCGGATATCACTTTCACTCTCTGCCAATGTCTATTTATTTTCTATTTTACACAAAAATTTGTGAAAATTATTCTAATTGCTTCTAAAGAGCTTATAAACTTTCTTTATATTTGTAAATGTTCAAAATTTGAATTTTTCACAAAAATTGTGAGCTATAAGTCACGGTTTGATATCGATTTTGCTAATTTCTAAAGCAACGAACTTAAGCCTAGTCTCATGTCATATTCGTCGACCATAAGCTTCTAAATAATTTGTGCAAAGCATTTAGTGATCTTTAAAACTTGGCTACAATTTACACTTTCCGCCACTATTTATTTATATATTTATTCGACACATTAAAAATTGATAAAAAAAATACTTGTGTGTATCAATAAATTGTCCAATTGCTACAAAAGAACTTACAAAACTTTCTTTATTGCGCAAACAAAAAAAAATTGCAAATGATCATAATTTGAATTTTTCACAAAACTGTGAGCTATATAAGTCACGATTTGAGATCAATTTTACTAATTTATAAAATAACAAACTTAAGCATAGTCTCGTGTCATATTCGCCGATCGTATGTTTCTCAATAATTTATGAAAAGCATTTAGTGATCCTTAAAACTTGGCTACGATTTTCACTCTCCACCACTATTTACTTATATTTTTATTCGACTATTTAAAAATAGAGAAAACATACTTATGTGTATCAACAAATTGTCCAACTGCTGCTGAAGAACTTACAAAACTTTCCTTATTACGCATAACAAAAAAATTTAAAAATGTTCAAAACTTGAATTTTTCACAAAAACTGTGAACTATAAGTCACGATTTGAGATTGATTTTGTTAAATTCTAAAGTAACGAACTTAAGCCTAGTCTCGTGTCATATTCGTCGACCGTAAGCTTCTTAATCATTTCTAAGAAGCATTTAGTGATCTTTAACACTTGGTAATGATTTTCACACTCCACCACTGTTTATTTCTATTTTTATTCGACACATTAAAAATTGATAAAAATACTTATGTGTATCAAAAAATTGTCCAATTGCTTCTAAAGAACTGACAAAACTTTCTATATTGCACAAACCAAAAAATTTGCAAATGTTCAAAATTTGAATTTTTCACAAAAACTGTGAGCTATAAGTCACGATTTGAGATCGATTTTGATAGTTTCTCAAGTAACGAACTTAAGCCTACTCTTGTGTCATATTCGTCGACGGTAAGCTTCTCAATAATTTGTGAAAAGGATTTTATGATCTTTAAAACTTGTTTACGATTTGCACTCTTCGCCATTGTATATTTATATTTTTATTCGACATATTAAAAATTGTCCAACTGCTTCTAAAGAACTTACAAAACTTTCCTTATTATGCATAACAAAATAATTTGCAAATGTTTAAAATTTGAATTTTTCACAAAAACTGTGAGCTATAAGTCACGATTTGAGATCGATTTTGCTAATTTCTAAAGTAACGAACTTAAGCCTAGTCGAGTGTCATATTCATCGACCGTAAGCTTCTCAATAATTTGTGAAAAGCATTCAGTTATCTTTAAAACTTGGCTATGATTTTCACCTTCCACCACTGTTTATTTATATTTTTATTCCACACATTAAAAATAGATAAAAAAATACTTATGTGTGTCAATAAATTGTCCTACCGCTTCTAAAGAACTTACAAAACTTTTTTTATTGCACAAACCAAAAAATTTGTAAATGTTCAAAATTTGAATTTTTCACAAAAGTTGTGAGCTTTTAAGTCACGATTCGAGATTGATTTTGCTAATTTCCAAAGTAACGAACTTAATCCTAGTCTCGTGTCATATTCGTTGACCGTAAGCTTCTCAATAATTTTTCAAAAGCATTTAGTGATCTTTAAAACTTGGCTATGATTTTGACTCTCCGCCATTTTTTATTTATATATTCGACACAGTAAAAATCGATAAAAAATACTTATGTGTATGAAAAAATTGTCCAACTACTTCTAAAGAACTTACAAAACTTTCCTTATTGCGCATAACAAAAAAATTTGTAAATGTTCAAATTTTGTATTTTTCACAAAAACTGTGAGCCACGAATTGAGATCGATTTTGCTAATTTCTAAAGTAATGAACTTAAGCCAAGTCTCGTGTCATATTCATCGACCGTAAGCTTCTCAATAATTTGGGAAAAGCATTTAGCGATCTTTAAAAGTTGGCTATGATTTTCACTTTCCGCCACTGTTTATTTATATTTTTATTCGACACATTAAAATCGATAAAAAATACTGTGTGTTAATAAATTGTCCAACCGCTTCTAAAGAAATTACAAAACTTTCTTTATTGCACAAACCAAAAAATTTGTAAATGTTCAAAATTTGAATTTTTCACAAAAGTTATGAGCTCACGATTTGAGATCGATTTTGCTAATTTCCAAAGAAACGAACTTAATCCTAGCCTCGTGTCATATTCGTCGACCGTAAGCTTCTCAATAATTTTTCAAAAGCATTTAGTGATGTTTAAAACTTGGCTATGATTTTGACTCTCTGCCACAGTCTATGTGTATTTTTATTTGACACATTAAAAATCGACAAAAAATACTTTTGTTTATCAATAAATTGTCCAACTGCTTTTAAAGATCTTACAAAACATTCTTTATTACACAAACAATTTTTTTTTCAAATGTTCGAAATTTGAATTTTTCCCAAGAACTGTGAGCTATAAGTCACAATTTGAGAACGATTTTACTAATTTCTAAGGTAACGAACTTAAGCCTAGTCTCGTGTCATGTTCATCATTCGTAAGCTACTCAATAATTTATGAAAAGCATTTAGTGATCTTTAAAACTTGGCTATGATTTTCACTCTCCGCCACTGTTTATTTATATTTTTATTCGACACATTAAAAATCGATAAAAAATACTTATGTGTATGAAAAAAATTGTCCAACTGCTTCTAAAGAACTTACAAAACTTTCCTTATTGCGCATAACAAAAAAAATTTGTAAATGTTCAAAATTTGTATTTTTCACAAAAACTGTGAGCCACAAATTAAGATCGATTTTGCTAATTTCTAAAGTAATGAACTTAAGCCTAGTCTCGTGTCATATTCATCGATCGTAAGCTTCTCAATAATTTGTGAAAAGCATTTAGTGATCTTTAAAACTTGGCTATGATTGTAACAGTCCGTTCCGAGATGAAGTATCTTTATATGTGAAATGACGTTTTTACCCTTGCGGGGGTGTGAGAATGGGAAGTTGGAGTAATATTCTTTTTATATAAAAGGGGTACCCATATTTTTGGATATTATGGGGATGGGATTGGATGAGGACTAAAAACACACACACACACAACACGTGTGCATCCTCCTTATTTCACCCGTCTCTCTCTCCTTCCTCTTCTCGAATTTTCTTCCCGTTTCCCTGCAAATGTACGGACGATGCCATACTTTTTGATCTGGTCACGGATCAAAGCCCTAAGTGCCATATTCTTAACCTAGAGGACCTGGTGATCACAACCATACCTTTAGTCTAGGTTGAAACCTTCGAAAACCCCAGAAATCGTGAAGCACCGAGAAGGGTACTGTTCATGTACTTACAAATCGTGATGTGTTAGCCTATTTTGAGATCATAGAGAGGTTTAGAATGGTCTTGTGAAGCTCGGAGGACAAAGTTGGAGGATTTTGGACGTCGAGATCGCCAGTTTGGGCGTTGGCCGGATTTCTTGGTTTTGCTCCGGCGAGTTTTGGCCGAGTTTTGGGATTTTAACAGTTGTTTTGCATATAGGTGAGACGTATCATGAGGACGAGCGCAGCCACGCGAGGCTCGGGGGCTACGACCCGTCTACCTATCAGTGAATGGGCTTTTGTTTTCAGTATGTATATATATACTTGATTGATTCCCAGAAATACGTTTTAAAATGATTTTATGAAATTGAAGGTCATGTCGAATGCCATATATATTTCTATGTTTATATGATTGTATGTTGATGCACTGCGGGCGCCAGGTAAGTCAAGTAAGTATGTACCTTTGATATGATGATTGTGGTGATATCGATGAGATTAGAATATGGCTCATTTACCTGCACATCGGGGTTTGTGCCGCCATAGTAGGGCTTAGCTTTCACGTGATCGTTCACCTCCCGCACCATACGCTCACATTGGATCCAAGGCAGGTGCCATCCTGTTGTACAAACCACATTAGGTGGTTCCGACTCGTAGGTGACTCGCGATTCTTTGCCAGCCTTCACATGATTGTAGCACAGAGCGTTTTATATATACCCAGCTTGACGTACAGATCACTATAGGTGGTTCCGTCATGGGTGCAGGTTATTGATTGAGAGATGAATTGAGGATTTGGTTGAGGAGCCATAGATTCAGCCGTACAGGTCACTAGAGGTGACTCTGGCTGACCTATATGCATTGTCGGCATGATATGCATTGAGATATCACCTGATTGATTTTGATAATAATTGTTGCGTGCTTGATATTGAATATGGTTCATTCGAACATGGCAATATTTGAATGATGGTTTTCCAGTGATAGTACGTATATATATATTTTCTGGGAAGTATACAAGTGATAGTACGTATATATATTTTCTGGGAAGTATACATGCTTTACAGAGAGGGGTTACAACTTTTATATCGAAGTGTTTTTGGTAAAGCTTTGTTTTTGCCCACTCACACTTTTGTTTTGCACCCCTCCAGGTATTAGATAACGTTGGTGGCAAGCGAGGTTTCAAGGCATATCTAACAGTGCACTATCCATGTAAATATTCTGGCTTTCCTGTTTATGTCTTTCGGGACTGCACCTAGGATGCTCAAACTTTGTAAATTATGTTGTTACCCTTCACACTCTTCTATGATCTTTTATCATTAGTTGTGTTATTCTAGTACTTATTCTCTATATTTATTCTTCCGCACTGCACACATAGCTACGTCATGCTCACGTGACGGCCAGCACGTCCCGATGTTCGAGTCAGGGTGTGAATGATTTTCACTCTCAGCCACTGTTTATTTATATTTTTATTCGACACATTAAACGTAGATAAAAAATACTTATGTATGTCAATAAATTGTCCAACCGCTTCTAAAGAACTTACAAAACTTTCTTTATTGCACAAACCAAAAAATTTGTAAATGTTTAAAATTTAAATTTTTCACAAAAGCTAGGAGCTATAAGTCACGATTCGAGATCGATTTTGCTAATTTCCAAAATAACAACTTAATCCTAGTCTCGTGTCATATTCGTCGACCGTAAGCTTCTCAATAGTTTTTCAAAAGCATTTAGTGATCTTTAAAACATGGTTTTGATTTTGACTCTCTGCCATTGTATATTTCTATTTTTATTCCACACATCAAAAATCAATAAAAAAATACTTATGTTTATCAATAAATTGTCCAACTGCTTCTAAAGAACTTACAAAACTTTCTTCATTACACAAACAAAAAAAATTAAAAATGTTCGAAATTTGAAATTTTCACAAAAACTGTGAGCTATAAGTCACGATTTGGTATCGATTTTGGTAATTTCTAATGTAACGAACCTAAGCCTAGTCTCGTGTCATATTCATCAATCGTACGCTTCTCAATAATTTGTGAAAAGCACTTAGTGATCTTTAAAACATGGCTATGATTTTCACACTCTGCCACTGTGTATTTATATTTTTATTCGACACATTAAAAATCGATAAAAAACACTTATGTGTAAAAAAAAATTGTCCAACTGCTTCCAATGAACTTACAAAACTATCCTTAATGCGCAAAGCCAAAAAATTTGTAAATGTTCAAAATTTGTATTTTTCACAAAAACCGTGAGCTACATAAGTCACGAATTGAGATCGATTTTGCTAATTTCTAAAGTAATGAACTTAAGCCTAGTATCGTGTCATATTCATTGGCCGTAAGCTTCTCAATAATTTGTGAAAAGCATTTAGTGATCTTTAAAACTTGGCTATGATTTTCATCTCTGCCACTGTTTATTTATATTTTTATTCGACACATTAAACGTAGATAAAAAATACTTATGTATGTCAATAAATTGTCCAACCGCTTCCAAAGAACTTACAAAACTTTCTTTATTGCATAAACCAAAAAATTTGTAAATGTTCAAAATTTGAATTTTTCACAAAAGCTATGAGCTATAAGTCACGATTCGAGATCGATTTTGCTAATTTCCAAAGTAACGAACTTAATCCTTGTCTCGTGTCATATTCGTCGACCGTAAGCTTCTCAATACTTTTTCAAAAGCATTTAGTGATCTTTAAAACCTGGTTTTGATTTTGACTCTCCGCCACAGTTTATTTCTATTTTTATTTGACACATTAAAAATCGATAAAAAATACTTTTGTTTATCAATAAATTGTCCAACTGCTTCTAAAGAACTTACAAAACTTTTTTTGTTACACAAACAAAAGAATTTGCAACTGTTCGAAATTTGAATTTTTCACAAGAACTGTGAGCTATAAGTCACGATTTGAGATCGATTTTTGAACTTAAGCCTAGTCTCGTGTCGTACTCATCATTCGTAAGCTTCTCAATAATTTGTGAAAAGCATTTAGTGATCTTTAAAACTTGGCTATGATTTTCACTCTATACCACTGCTTATTTATATTTTTATTTGACACATTAAAATAGATAAAAAACACTTATGCGTGTGAAAAAATTGTCCAACTGCTTCTAAAGAACTTACAAAACTTTCCTTATTGCGCATAACAAAAAAAATTTGTAAATGTTCAAAATTTGTATTTTTCACAAAAACTATGTGCTATAAGTCACGATTTGAGATCGATTTTGCTAATTTCTAAAGTAATGAACTTAAGCCTAGTCACGTGTCATATTCATCGACGGTAAGTTTCTCAATAATTTCTGAAAAGCATTTAGTGATCTTTAAAACTTGGCTATGACTTTCACTCTCCGCCACTGTTTATTTATATTTTTATTCGACACATTAAAAATAGATAAAAAATACTTATGTGTGTCAATAAATTGTCCAACCGCTTCTAAAGAACTTACAAAACTTTCTGTGTTGCACAATGAATTTTTTTGTAATTTTTCAGAATTTGTATATCTCACAAAAACTGTGATCTATAAGTCACGAATTGAGATCGATTTTGCTAATTTCTAAAGTAATGAACTTTAGCCTAGTCTCGTGTCATATTCATCGACCGTAAGCTTCACAATAATTTGTGAAAAGCATTTAAAACTTGGCTATGATTTTCACTGTCTGCCACTGTTTATTTATATGTTATTCGCCACATTAAAAGTAGACAAAAAATACTTATGTGTGTCAATAAATTGTCCAACCGCTTCTAAAGAACTTACAAAAATTTCTTTATTGCACAAACCAAAAAATTTGTAAATGTTCAAAATTTGAATTTTTCACAAAAGCTATGAGCTACAAGTCACGATTCAAGATCGGTATTGCTAATTTCCAAAGTAACGAACTTAATCCTAGTCTCGTGTCATATTCGTCGACCGTAAACTTCTCAATAATTTTGGAAAAACATTTAGTGATCTTTAAAACTTGGCTATGATTTTGATTCTCCACCACTGTTTATTTCTATTGTTTTTTGACACATTTAAAATCGATAAAAAAATACTTATGCTTATAAATAAATTGTCCAACTACTTCTAAAGAACTTACAAAACTTTCTTTATTACACAAACAAAAAAATTTGCAAATGTTCGAAATTTGAATTTTTAACAAAAACTGTGAGCTATAAGTCACGATTTGAGATAGATTTTGCAAATTTCTAAAGTAACGAACTTAAGCCTAGTCTCGTGTTATATTTTTATTCGACACATTAAAAATAGATAAAAAATACTTATGTGTGTCAATAAATTGTCCAACCGCTTCTAAAGAACTTACAAAACTTTCTGTATTGCACAACGAATTTTTTTGTAATTGTTCAGAATTTGTATATCTCACAAAAACTGTGATCTATAATTCACGAATTGAGATCGATTTTGCTAATTTCTAAAGTAATGAACTTCAGCCTAGTCTCGTGTCATATTCATCGACCGTAAGCTTCACAATAATTTGTGAAAAGCATTTAAAACTTGGCTATGATTTTCACTGTCTGCCACTGTTTATTTATATGTTATTCGCCACATTAAAAGTAGACAAAAAATACTTATGTGTGTCAATAAATTGTCCAACCGCTTCTAAAGAACTTACAAAAATTTCTTTATTGCACAAACCAAAAAATTTGTAAATGTTCAAAATTTGAATTTTTCACAAAAGCTATGAGCTACAAGTCACGATTCGAGATCGGTATTGCTAATTTCCAAAGTAACGAACTTAATCCTAGTCTCGTGTCATATTCGTCGACCGTAAACTTCTCAATAATTTTGGAAAAACATTTAGTGATCTTTAAAACTTGGCTATGATTTTGATTCTCCACTACTGTTTATTTCTATTGTTTTTCGACACATTTAAAATCGATAAAAAAATACTTATGCTTATAAATAAATTGTCCAACTACTTCTAAAGAACTTACAAAACTTTCTTTATTACACAAACAAAAAAATTTGCAAATGTTCGAAATTTGAATTTTTAACAAAAACTGTGAGCTATAAGTCACGATTTGAGATAGATTTTGCAAATTTCTAAAGTAACGAACTTAAGCCTAGTCTCGTGTTATATTTTTATTCGACACATTAAAAATAGATAAAAAATACTTATGTGTGTCAATAAATTGTCCAACCGCTTCTAAAGAACTTACAAAACTTTCTGTATTGCACAACGAATTTTTTTGTAATTGTTCAGAATTTGTATATCTCACAAAAACTGTGATCTATAATTCACGAATTGAGATCGATTTTGCTAATTTCTAAAGTAATGAACTTCAGCCTAGTCTCGTGTCATATTCATCGACCGTAAGCTTCACAATAATTTGTGAAAAGCATTTAAAACTTGGCTATGATTTTCACTGTCTGCCACTGTTTATTTATATGTTATTCGCCACATTAAAAGTAGACAAAAAATACTTATGTGTGTCAATAAATTGTCCAACCGCTTCTAAAGAACTTACAAAAATTTCTTTATTGCACAAACCAAAAAATTTGTAAATGTTCAAAATTTGAATTTTTCACAAAAGCTATGAGCTACAAGTCACGATTCGAGATCGGTATTGCTAATTTCCAAAGTAACGAACTTAATCCTAGTCTCGTGTCATATTCGTCGACCGTAAACTTCTCAATAATTTTGGAAAAACATTTAGTGATCTTTAAAACTTGGCTATGATTTTGATTCTCCACTACTGTTTATTTCTATTGTTTTTCGACACATTTAAAATCGATAAAAAAATACTTATGCTTATAAATAAATTGTCCAACTACTTCTAAAGAACTTACAAAACTTTCTTTATTACACAAACAAAAAAATTTGCAAATGTTCGAAATTTGAATTTTTAACAAAAACTGTGAACTATAAGTCACGATTTGAGATAGATTTTGCAAATTTCTAAAGTAACGAACTTAAGCCTAGTCTCGTGTCATATTCATCGATTGTAAGCTTCTCAATAATTTGTGAAATCCATTTAGTGATCTTTAAAACTTAGCTATGATTTTCACTTTCCGCCACTGTTTATTTATATTTTTATTCCACACATTTAAAATAGATAAAAAAATACTTATGTGTGTCAATAAATTGTCCAACCGCTTCCAAAGAACTTACAAAACTTTCTTTATTGCACAAACCAAAAAATTTGTATATGTTCAAAATTTGAATTTTTCACAAAAGTTGTGAGCTATAAGTCATGATTCAAGATCGATTTTCCTAATTTCCAAAGTAACGAACTTAATCCTAGTCACGTGTCATATTTGTCGACTGTAAACTTCTCAATAATTTTTCAAAAGCATTTGGTGATCTTTAAAACTTGGCTATGATTTTGACTCTCCACCACTGTTTATTTATATTTTTATTCGACACATTAAAAATCAATAAAAAATACTTGTGTATGAAAAAATTGTCCAACTGCTTCTAAAGAACTTACAAAATTTTCCTTATTGAGCATAACAAAAAAAATTGGAAATGTTCAAAATTTGTATTTTTCACAAAACCTGTGAGCTTCACGATTTGAGATCGATTTTGCAAATTTCTAAAGTAACGAACGTAAGCCTGGTCTCGTATCATATTCATCATTCGTAAGCTTCTCAATAATTTGTGAAAAGCATTTAGTGATCTTTAAAACTTGGCTATGATTTTCAGTGTCCGCCACTGTTTATTTAAATTTTTATTCGACACATTAAACATCGATAAAAAATACTTATGCATACGAAAAAATTGTCCAACTTCTTCTAAAGAACTTACAAAACTTTCTTTATTGCGCATAACAAAAAAATTTATAAATGTTCAAAATTTCTATTTTTCACAAAAACTGTGTGCTATAAGTTACGATTTGAGATCGATTTTGCTAATTTCTAAAGTAATGAACTTAAGCCTAGTCACGTGTCATATTCATCGACCATAAGCTTCTCAATAATTTCTGAAAAGCATTTTGTGATCTTTAAAACTTGGCTATAATTTTCACTCTCCGCCACTATTTATATTTTTATTCGACACATTAAAAATAGATAAAAAATACTTATGTGTGTCAAAAAATTGTCCAACCACTTCTAAAGAACTTACAAAACTTTCTATATTGCACAAACCAAAAAATTTGTAAATGTTCAGAATTTGTATTTCTCACAAAAACTGTGATCTATAAGTCACGAATTGAGATCGATTTTGCTAATTTCTAAAGTAATGAACTTAAGCCTAGTCTCGTGTCATATTCGTCGACCGTAGGCTTCTCATTAATTTGTGAAAAGCATTTATCTTTAAAACTTGGCTATGATTTTCACTCTCTGCCACTGTTTATTTATATGTCATTCGACATATTAAAAGTAGACAAAAAATACTTATGTTTATCAATAAATTGTCCAACCGCTTATAATGAACTTACAAAAATTTCTTTATTGCACAAACAAAAAAATTTGTAAATGTTCAAAATTTGAATTTTTCACAAAAGTTGTGAGCTATAAGTCACGATTCGAGATCGATTTTGCTAATTTCCAAAGTAACGAACTTAATCCTTGTCTCATGTCATATTCGTCGACCGGTAAGCTTCTCAATAAATTTGCAAAAACATTTAGTGATCTTTAAAACTTGGCATGATTTTGATTCTCCGCCATTGTTTATTTCTATTTTTTTTTACACATTAAAAATTGATAAAAAAATACTTGTGCTTGTCAATAAATTGTCCAACTGCTTGTAAAGAACTTACAAAACTTTCTTTTATACACAAACAAAAAAATTTGCAAATGTTCGAATTTTGAATTTTTCACAAAAACTGTGAGCTATAAGTCACGATTTAAGATCGGTTTTGCAAATTTCTAAAGTAACGAACTTAAGCCTAGTCTTGTCACATCCCGACCCGGGGCGGACCACTTCCCGGGCCCGCTCCACCACCGTAGCACGATATTGTCCGCTTTGGGCTTACCATTCCCTCACGGTTTTGTTTCTGGGAACTCACGAGCAACTTCCCAGTGGGTCACCCATCCTGGGAGTGCTCTGGCCCCCTTCTCGCTTAACTTCGGAGTTCCTACAGAACCCGAAGCCAGTGAGCTCCCAAAAGGCCTCGCGCTAGGTAGGGGTGAGAATATACATTTAAGGATTACTCCCCTGGGCGATGTGGGATGTTACAATCCACCCCCCTTAGGGGCCCGACGTCCTCGTCGGCACACACGCGGCCAGGGTTAGGCTCTGATACCAATTGTCACATCCCGACCCGGGGCGGACCACTTCCCGGGCCCGCTCCACCACCGTAGCACGATATTGTCCGCTTTGGGCTTACCATTCCCTCACGGTTTTGTTTCTGGGAACTCACGAGCAACTTCCCAGTGGGTCACCCATCCTGGGAGTGCTCTGGCCCCCTTCTCGCTTAACTTCGGAGTTCCTACGGAACCCGAAGCCAGTGAGCTCCCAAAAGGCCTCGCGCTAGGTAGGGGTGAGAATATACATTTAAGGATTACTCCCCTGGGCGATGTGGGATGTTACAAGTCTCATGTCATATTCATCGATCGTAAGCTTCTCAATAATTTGTGAAAACCATTTAGTGATCTTTAAAACCTGGCTATGATTTTCACTCTCCGCCACTGTTTATTTATATTTTTATTCGACACATTAAAAATCGATAAAAAATACTTGTGTTTGAAAAAATTGTCCAACTGCTTCTAAAGAACTTACAAAACTTTCCTTATTGCACATCACAAAAAAATTTGTAATTGTTCAAAATTTGTATTTTTCACAAAAACTGTGAGCTATAAGTCACGATTTGAGATCGATTTTGCTAATTTCTAAAGTAATGAACTTAAGCCTAGTCTCGTGTCATATTCATCGACCGTAAGCTTCTCAATAATTTGTGAAAAGCATTTAGTGATCTTTAAAACTTGGCTATGATTTTCACTTTCCGCCATTGTTTATTTATATTTTTATTCCAGACATTAAAAATAGATAAAAAATACTCATGTGTGTCAATAAATTGTCCAACCGCTTCTAAAGAACTTACAAAACTTTCTTTATTCCACAAACCAAAAAGTTTGTAAATGTTGAAAATTTGAATTTTTCACAAAAGTTGTGAGCTTTAAGTCACGATTCGAGATCGATTTTGCTAATTTCCAAAGTAACGAACTTAATCCTAGTCTCGTGTCATATTCGTCGACCGTAAGCTTCTCAATAATTTTTCAAAAGCATTTAGTGATCTTTAAAACTTGGCTATGATTTTGACTCTCCGCCACTGTTTATTTATATTTTTATTCGACACATTAAAAATCGAAAAAATTGTCCAACTGCTTCTAAAGAACTTACAAAACTTTCCTTATTGCGCATAACAAAAAAATTTGTAAATGTTAAAAATTTGTATTTTTCACAAAAACTGTGAGCTGTCATGATTTGAGTTCGATTTTGCTAATTTCTAAAGTAATGAACTTAAGCCCAGTCACGTGTCATATTCATCGACCGTAAGCTTCTCAATAATTTCTGAAAAGCATATACAGATCTTTAAAACTTGGCTATGACTTTCACTCTACGCCTTTGTTTATTTATATTTTTATTCGACACATTAAAAATAGATAAAAAATACTTATGTGTGTCAATAAATTGTCCAACCACTTCTTAAGAACTTACAAAACTTTCTTTATTGCACAAACGAAAAAATTTGTAAATGTTCAGAATTTGTATTTCTCACAAAAACTGTGATCTTTAAGTCACGAATTGAGATTGATTTTGCTAATTTCTAAAGTAATGAACTTAGCCTAGTCTTGTGTCATGTTCATCGACCGTAAGCTTCTCAATAATTTGTGAAAAGCATTTACACTATGTTTGGATGAAGAAATTTAAGATTATTAAGGAATTTTAAAATGACGGAAATTGATATACCGAGATTTTGTTTTCTATAATTTGGAAATTTTCTTGTTTGATTAACTTAAAAGAATAATGGAATTAAATATATAATTTGTTAATTTTAAGCTCTCAATCATAGAAATTGGGAATTGACACCCATTTACATAGAATTTAAACTTGGGAATTGGAGGTCGCAAATTCCAAGTTTTTTTTCCACGCGGATATTCTAAATTCCTATGTTTATGAATCCAAACAAGGGAAATGGTGCATGTCAATTTACAAATTCTGATTTTTATCCAAATTCCAAGTTTATTTCTCTCATCCAAACATAGTGTTAGTGATCTTTAAAACTTGGCTATGATTTTCACTCTTTGCCATTGTTTATTTATATGTTATTCGACACATTAAAAGTAGACAAAAAATACTCATGTGTGTCAATAAATTGTCCAACCGCTTCTAAAGAACTTCAAAAATTCCTTTATTGTACAAACCAAATTTGAATTTTTCACAAAAGCTGTGAGCTATAAGTCACAATTCGAGATCGATTTTGGTAATTTCCAAAGTAACGAACTTAATCCTAGTCTCGTGTCATATTCGTCGATCGTAAGCTTCTCAATAATTTTGTAAAAACATTTAGTGATCTTTAAAACTTGGCTATGATTTTGATTCTCCGCCACTGTTTATTTCTATTGTTTTTCGACACATTAAAAATCGATAAATAAATACTTATGCTTATCAATAAATTGTCCAACTGCTTCTAAAGAACTTACAAAACTTTCTTTATTACACAAACAAAAAAATTTGCAAATGTTCGAAATTTGAATTTTTCACAAAAACTGTGAGCTAAGTCACGATTTGAGATCGATTTTGCAAATTTCTAAAGTAACAAACTTAAGCCTAGTCTCGTGTCATATTCATCGATCGTAAGCTTCCCAATAATTTGGGAAAACCATTTAGTGATCTTTAAAACTTGGCTATGATTTTCATTCTCCGCCACTGTTTATTTATATTTTTATTCGACACATTAAAAATCGATAAAAAATACTTATGTGTTTGAAAAAATTGTCCAACTACTTCTAAAGAACTTACAAAACTTTCCTTATTGCGCATAACAAAAAAAATTGTAAATGTTCAAAATTTGTATTTTTCAGAAAAACTGTGAGCTACGATTTGAGATCGATTTTGCTAATTTCTAAAGTAATGAACTTAAGCGTAGTCTCGTGTCATATTCAACGACCGTATGCTTCTCAATAATTTGTGAAAAGCATTTAGTGATCTTTAAAACTTGGCTATGATTTTCACTTTCCGCCACTGTTTATTTATATTTTTATTCCACACATTAAAAATAGATAAAAAATACTTATGTGTGTCAATAAATTATCCAACCGCTTCTAAAGAACTTACAAAACTTTCTTTATTGCAAAAACCAAAAAATTTGTAAATGTTCAAAATTTGAATTTTTCACAAAAGTTGTGAGCTATAAGTCACGATTCAAGATCGATTTTGCTAATTTCCAAAGTAACGAACTTAATCCTAGTCACATGTCATATTCGTCGACCGTAAGCTTCTCAATAATGTTTCAAAAGCATTTAGTGATCTTTAAAACTTAGCTATGATTTTGATTCTCCGCCACTGTTTATTTCTTTTTTTTTTTACACATTAAAAATCGATAAAAAATACTTCTGTTTATCAATAAATTGTCCAACTGCTTCTAAAGAACTTACAAAACTTTCTTTATTGCGCATAACAAAAAAATTTGTAAATGTTGTATTTTTCACAAAAACTGTAAGCTATAAGTCACGATTTGAGATCGATTTTGCTAATTTCTAAAGTAATGAACTTAAGCCTAGTCACTTGTCATATTCATCGACCGTAAACTTCTCAATAATTTCTGAAAAGCATTTAGTGATCTTTAAAACTTGGCTATGATTTTCACTCTCTGCCATTGTTTATTTATATTTTTATTCAACACATTAAAAATAGATAAAAAAATACTTATGTGTGTCAATAAATTGTCCAACTGCTTCTAAAGAACTTACAAAACTTTCTTTATTGCACAAACCAAAAAATTTGTAAATGTTCAGAATTTGTATTTCTCACAAAAACTGTGAGCTATATAAGTCACGAATTGAGATCGATTTTGCTAATTTCTAAAGTAATGAACTTAAGCCTCGTCTCGTGTCATATTCATCGACCGTAAGCTTCTCAATAATTTGTGAAAAGCATTTAGTGATCTTTAAAACTTGGCTATGATTTTCACTCTCGACCACTGTTTATTTATATGTTATTCAACACATTAAAAGTAGACAAAAAATACTTATGTGTGTCAATAAATTGTCCAACCGCTTCTAAAGAACTTACAAAACTTTCTTTATTAAACAAACCAAAAAATTTGTAAATGTTCAAAATTTGAATTTTTCACAAAAGTTGTTAGCTATAAGTCACGATTCGAGATCGATTTTGCTAATTTCCAAAGTAACGAACTTAATCCTAGTCTCGTGTCATATTCGTCGACCGTAAGCTTCTCAATAATTTTTCAAAAACATTTAGTGATCTTTAAAACTTGACTATGATTTTGATTCTCCGCCACTGTTTATTTCTATTTTTTTTCGACACATCAAAAATCGATAAAAATATACTTATGTTTATCAATAAATTGTCTAACTGCTTCTAAAGAACTTACAAAACTTTCCTTATTGTGCATAACAAAAAATTTGTAAATGTTCGAAATTTGTATTTTTCACAAAAACTATGAGCTATAAGTCACGATTTGAGATCGATTTTGCTAATTTCTAAAGTAATGAACTTAAGCCTAGTCTCGTGTCATATTCATCGACTGTAAGCTTCTCAATAATTTCTGAAAAGCATTTAGGGATCTTTAAAACTTGGCTATGATTTTCACTATCCGCTACTGTTTATTTGTATTTTTATTCCACACATTAAAAATAGATAAAAAAATACTAATGTGTGTCAATAAATTGTCCAACCGCTTCTAAAGAACTTACAAAACTTTCTTTATTGCACAAACGAAAAAATTTGTAAATGTTCAAAATTTGAATTTTTCACAAAAGTTGTGAGCTATAAGTCACAATTTGAGATCGATTTTGCTAATTTCTAAAGTAACGAACTTAAGCCTAGTCTCGTATCATATTCGTCGACTACAAGCTTCTCAATAGTTTTTCAAAAGCATTTAGTGATCTTTAAAACTTGGTTATGATCTTTGACTCTCCGTCACTGTTTATTTCTATTTTTATTCGACACATTAAAAATCGAAAAAAACAATACTTATGTGTATCATTAAATCGTCCAACTGCTTCTAAAGAACTTACAAAACTTCCTTTATTGCGTGTACCAAAAAATTTGCAAATGATCAAAATTTGTATTTTTCTCAAATACAAATTTGAGATCGATTAGCAGAATCGATTTTGCTAATTTGTATTTTTCTCAAAAAAAAAACTTGTGTGTCATTAAATTGTCCAACTGCTTCTAAAGAAGTTACAAAACTTCCTTTATTGCGTATACCATCAAATTTGCAAATGATCAAAAGTACGTGTTAATAAATATTCTAATTGCTTCTGAGCTTCTAAAAAAAAATTTCTTTAATGTAAAAACCCAAAAATTTGCATATATTCAAAATTTGAAATTTTCACAAAAAACTCTGAGCTTCAAGATTTGAGATCGATTCTGCTAATTTCTAAACGAACTTAAGCCTATTTTCGTGCCATTTTCGTCGATCGATAAGCTTCTCAATAATTTTTGTAGGACATTTGGTGATTTTTCAAAGTCTACTATCACATTGACCGACACTAATGTTTATTTATATTTCTTTTTAAAACATACAAAATACTTATGTGCATCAATAAAATGTCCAATTGCTCCTAAAGAACTTATAAAACTTTCTTTAATGCGTAAACCAAAAAAATTGCAAATGCTCAAAATTTGAGTTTTTCACAAAAACAAGTTATAAATCACGCTTTAGTTCCAATAAAGGGTAAAAACCCACTAATAAAAAGGTAAAAAGAGAAAACGGGTCGCTCGTAATAAGAGGAAGAAGAGAGACTTGAGATCGATTATAAGCCTACTTTCGTGTCATCGATAAGCTTCTCAAAAATTTGTATTAAAGTATTTAGTGATTTTTCAAATTCGGCTATCATATTCGTGTTAATCAATAAATAGTCGAACTGCTTCTAAAGAACTTATAAAACTTCCTTCAAAGAGTAAACCAAAAAATTTGCAAATGTTCAAAATTTTAATTGTTCACAAAAACTGTAAGCTAATCATTTGATTTGAGATCGATTTTCTTATTTTCTAAAATAACTAACTCAAGCCTACTTTTGTGTCATTTTTGTCAATCGACAAGAATCTCGGTAATTTGTGTTAATAATGATTTTCCGCACTAGTGCTACAGTGGTAATTCAAGTTATAGACTAGCCTTGGAAAGGAAGTAGGGTTAAACTAAATAGTCTCAGTAAACACGTACCTTGTGTAAGTGTAACCCATCATCAATTTTGCATACCACGTCATATTGCAAGAGCAGACACAACCACCATGATATACCACGCACGACCAACTCGGCAACTCGACTAGGAGGAGTTTTGAAGAAACAGCAAGCAGTGCATTTGTTGTATTTCATTACAGTTGAAAGATTAAAACACTAGATACGACCAATAACATTAAGCCTAGTAAGTAAGCTGCACTCGGTCAAGAAGCAGAGCCCCAATTGATACAACCTAACCTGCACAGAACAAACGGCCAAACAGTTTAATAAAAGGTCACATCACATCTTCCCCCAATTGAACTATGTCGAATACCATGACGGGTTCAGGATCAACGCTGTAGCATCCACTCAACATCTTCTATACAATAAGTTCATCTTCAAGATAGTTATATTCAAAAGTGAACTCTGTTTTGATCCTTTGGCACCTGTACCGTAACGTACCACAACAAAACGTAATCATAGTTAAATCCATTATATCATCAATGAAAACAAAAATGTCAAGCACATTTTTTCTATAACAATATCAGTTTTTCTGTAACAAGTGTGATTGTACGTGTGTTGTCACAAACAAGCCACAAATCTAAATAATTTAACACAAATGGGAAGCAAACCCGGGCAAATATATATACATAATTAACTTTTTACAATTCAGATTCAATAAAAATATCAAAAAATAAAATCACAGGCAATTGAAAAAGAATTGGTTGAAAATTTAGATTATGTAGACTTAATTTGTACATTTGCGTCTAAAACCCGAGATGTGTAATATTTAAGTAATGTTTGTATATCTTTCTCCTTTTGGTATTACTTTTTAATGATATTTGATGTTAAAATAAACTTGTTCATGTATTTACCGAATTGCTTTTTTTTTAACACATACCAATGTACAAAGGGTCGGTAGTAAAAGAACTCTCGGGCCCCAATTCAAAGGCTTGCCTAGGGCCCCCAAATTCTCAGGGCTGCCCAGGTGGGGGGGTGGGGGGTGGGTGCTCAATTCTGACTACTTAGACTCCGCAACACCAAGTATGATGACACAAAGAAACTTGAACGTGAAACTAAAGGATAAGTAAAACATACCATCCATGTTGTAGATCATCATTTGCAATATGAAAGTCAAAGTACACATACGTCCCTTGTTCATATTCATCCGTGGCAACTTTTGGCTCCTCGTGTCGTTGAAACCAAGTGTTATATTTCCTGTGGTATCTCCAAGATTGCTTCTTCAATTCTTTTGCAGCCAAATATTGCTGATAAGTGTTCTGCAGGCAATAATGGAATTGAGCACAAGTTTATACTTTATAGTGATTTATCATACACCGTTGAATGTGATTGAATTTATAATAAGTACCTGCTGATAGTAAAATGCAAAAAACAGCGTATCAGTGCCATATGGTTCAAGACCTAACCGTTCCCAGAAGGCAGGATTGTTAACAATAGGTGCTTGTGCTTGAGGGTAGCTAAGAGGTGTTATTGCGGGGTGCCTCTGTTGATGGCAAAAGGAATGAAGACGAGTATTAAAGAAGAGCACGACTCTTATTCACAGTAAAAGGGAGATCAAATGATAAATATAATCGGGTCATACTGGACTATAGCTCCTTGCACGTTCTGAGTCTTTGGCTTGTGGAAGTTTATAGTAAGCAGCCTCAAGCATCTGCAAGTTATACAACTGATCATGCATTCCCCCAGAATTAGCAGTTGATCCAGAAAGGTTATCACCAATTGCACCGAGATCAGAAACACTTCTTCTGCCAATAACACCAAGGCTAGCAGTAGGTTGATTGGACTGTAAAGGTTGCCCAGGAGAGAGATCAATATCTCGTAGTATTTGAGCAGGCTCTGTGGAAGAGCCAGAAACTCCAGCCTTCAAAAAATAAGTTCAGTAACAAAAATCAAGCCACATTCCACATCCATTGTTCCACAAATAAATTAACAAGAGTCCAAATAAGTTTTTTACTGCTAAATGTCAAGTGGTCAGAATGCTATGTGATATTGAGACCGTTTTGGAATAAAGGAAGTTTGACACAACTTTTGTATGCCTATCCTTTTCTGTATTCCACTTGGGCAGGCAGTACAGAGAGTAGCCAACCTGTTCATCTTGCTCTGCCTTTACATTTTTTGAAAAAAATAATACAACTACAATGATAAAGATTTACTAACCGCTCTACACTAAAACAATTTTTCCCTAAGAACCAGTTAAAAATCGAATAGAAGAAGATAAAGAATATTGGCAACAAATCATAATGTATATAGTAATCAAGAAAACATTCATACCAGAGAATCAATTGCATATGAGGCGCTCAAGTCATCTTCATTCATTAGATTCTTTACGAGTCCAGAATTAGGAGTAGAGTCGGCAGTAGACTCATCAGGTATATTCTGTTTTTGTTGCTGGTCCTCAACTTTTGGATGACTTACATCTGCATCAAATAAAACAGATCATTCAGTTTCGATGATAATGCATCCATGTTACACAGGGCTGATCAGTACAGTCCGCCACTTTAAATTTGATCCCAAGTGTTTGGTGTAGTGTGGGTTTAGACAAGATACTGCCACTCTTTATTGATCGTGAATTTTTTCATTACAAAACAATTCCTATGTGTTTTAGTTTTCTGTATTCAATTCAGTCTTTTCACTTCTTTGTGGAAACAATAAATAAAAGAGTCATGATAAGATAGCACAAATAAAGAAAAGGAAAATAGAAAACATTAGAACAATATCGCAAACTGAATTAGGATGAAGATTACCACCTTCTTTTGGTCCACTCGACATCAATGCCTGTTGATTAGACTGTTGATGGATAGAATTTAGCTGCTGCTGTAAGGTGGTAGGTGCAACAGTACCGAGAACTGGGGGCTGTACTCCTAGTCCAGGGCCAGCTTGAGAAGACACTGATGAGTTTTGAGAATTAAACTGCACATATAATCAAATGTCATCTATAATAACTCTTGCACCAAATAAGCATATCTTATTCAGTAATAAACGATGGATATGATTATTCATGATATTAACTAAAGCAATGCGCAAAGAATTGGATGATCAACAAAGTGCAGCCAAAGAGATTATTGTGGGAAAAAAAATATCAATCCGTTTCCATGAAAGTTTGATATGAATTACATTTGTCCACATTTCACTGAATCAGAAGGAACACAAACAGCTGATTCTACAAAAAGTACAGTACCTGTTGCAAAAGTGGGTTTTGCTGTGCAGAAAATTGCTTATGATTTCCACCAGCAAGAGGAGGCATGCCAAGAATGGTACTATGACCTTGTTGCTGCACTTGTTGGAGCCGCTGCAAAAACTTCTCCCTCTGATCAGGTGCAATTTCAGTTCTTCCACGAAACATCCCCTGAAAATTGGTTAACTGACTTAAAATATCACAAAAAATTTGAATCCAAGAATGCAATGAGATAAATAATAAATATAATGGCAAAGCCGCAAAACACAAGCATATTTTCAATTCTAGAAATGGTATACATTCGAGGTTACGTTAGGCCATGCAACCTACGTATAAAACTGGAAATTAATGAAGAGTATGAGAGATAGAGAGAGAAAGATAGAAGAAATCCTTATTAGTGAAAAGTTACATACTGCTTCATTTTGGTTTTGGAAGGAACTTCCAGGCCTCCACTGCATGCCAGAGACCATAGACGGAGAAAATGCTCTGCCAGGTATACCAGCCTCACTAGCATTACTAGAATCAACCGGTGCACTTCCATCACTAGCCTTGGCAGCTTGAGGCAAGATCAGTCTGTTAGTTATGGGGGAAACAAGCGGCTGCACCACGCCGCTACTCCCAATTCTCTCATCAGCTACCAATATATTTCTCTTGGTCACATCAGAAGCTGAAGGAACTGCACCAAGGGCACTATTACTAGGAGCCACATTGCTAGAGCTAACAGGGATACTAGATGGAATTGGTGCAGAGAAGCCACCTCGACTGATGCTCCTTACAAGTCCAGCATCAGAAAGAGATGGTGATGGTCTATGGCCAGGGAAGCTTGCTAATTCTTCTTCCTTCACAGAAACAGACAAGCTTACAGGAGATGAAGAATTAGCAGCCCCTGCATTCTCTGTGACACCCCGAACAGCATTCGAACCAAGAATGGCCAATACACTTGGCACACTGGGCAGATTATGAGTTGAAACACTTGCAGAGACAGGAGTTGCATGACTCCCAGTTGGCGTTGATGCAGGAGAAGAAGAAAGCGCACCACCTTTAGGAGGTGGAGTTCTAGGAATGTTATCAGCATTACTGTCCTGGGAAACTGTATCTTCAACTGGGTCTTGTACAGAAACACTCTGCTGATTAGTAGAAGTAACAGCGGGCTGGAAAAGAAAGATTAACCTTTAGTACAAGCAACATCAGACAGCATCTTACAGAAAGGAAGCAGAGGTCATCAACATATCTCCAAGTTCTAAAATATTCTAATAGAGAAACCTGAGGGGGGAAAGACTTTCTTATTCAATTTAAACTTCCTTTAAACCAAAGGTTCGTTCAATTGCTTACCAATTTTGATTTAAAATCTACTAAAAAGAATTAAAAATGATTGACCCATAGATATGTTATATATCAGAAAATGTCTACCACAAACACATCTTAACAGCATTCTGCAGCATCACACCAATTATGGATGCTATTGTTTATATCAAAAACTAAAGACGCAAACTTCAATTTCCTTAACATAACCCATACGGCTTCAACTATACAACAACCTACTCATTCAAGTACCATTGACTCAAGATTTTGAGACATACAGGCATTGGAGATGCGAGTGGTGCCAAAGAAGTCTTCAAGCAAAGCATCGGTGCACCCTGCCCCCCAAAAATAAAAAATCAAACTGGGTTTTGACGTGATCATTAAAATACTAAAATATATATGATACCTGATGCCATGAAAGGTAATGGAATTCAAATAACAAAAACAACAAAATTGATAAGCAAACAATTGATTTGTAAACTAAAAGAAACAACTAGGAATAGGTTTAGATGAGTCAACCACATGTCCTAACTAAGAACTCAGTTAACAGAGATGGGACAACCTGGCATCTAAATATAATGTTGAATGCGCATCTCTACTGGTGCGGCATAAGGAAGGCCATAAAAGCCATCTACTTTCCAATTTTTCATCCATTCCTCCTATGGTAGCAGGATAACTTGTATAGAATGGACAGTTAAGTTGAGATTCTTTAAAAAAAAAACATACTAACTAGTATCTTGCAGTTATATAGTCAATATAGGATTAACAAACGCATAAGCAAATATTTACTTCGTAAAAAAGGGACTCTCGTTTAAAAAGATTTTTTAATCATTTCTTTTTTTCACATGTCTATCTCAACTGACAAGATATGTTTCTAATGTAATGAAAATTAAATAAACTACACCTCCAACTGAATATAAGAACCTTAAATAGAAATTGCATTCAGCAAAACAAAAGACAAAAAAAAGTACCTTGATAAGACCAGGAGGAATAATGGCCAGATCTTCAAGGGACTCCACCTTGTCCAATGGTAAGGTGTTGTAAAGCTCATCAACGTCACTAAATTCATCAAAATCCTCCTGAAAAATAACATAACAAAATAAAAAAGTCTGATATAGGTAATCGAAAAGCAATCATGACCTCAATTGAGAATGTTCTATATGCTGATTTATAGATGCTGAAAAAACAAAGATAAAGTTCAAAGCACAATAAACCTGATTGCGTTCCACATAGTCTTCCAAAAAGTCTTTAGCATCATTGACCTGCTCAGGACTCAGCTCGTCATTATCCAATAGCCTCAAGATCAGTTCTAACTTCATTATATGTGCCTTATGCCGAGTAATTGAAGTCTCTAGATGGGTCTGCAAGAAAAAATAAAAATAAATAAATTGTCAAAGAATGCAGAAACCACATGTTTCCTAAGAATGCAGGTTTTTTCTCCTACCAGTCTGGGCGGCCTGCCCTTCCCTTTCTTGAAAGTTAGCCCTTCAATCTCAGCTTCAAAGCTGTCAATCTGCGATTCCAACTCCCCAACCTTCTCAACACAATGAAACACCAAAAATACTCACCGAATGATAATGGATAGTTTCAAATACAGAAATTGTAAGACCGATCTCATCAGATATAATTGAACAACCATTATTGACAAGTTGTAATGACATAACAAACATTTGCAATCTAAAGCATAACTGAACAAAAATAGAACCACAAACGTATAAAACTTCAATAAAGACAATCAGTGGCACCAAGCACCAATGACAGCCATCAATCAATTAAAGAACTCCACCTTCCACAACCATCCGCTGGCACTATACGTATAATTAAATATATATCAGACACGAGAACACACAAGCCAAAACTTATACACAAATAAAACAATGATCATGCGATGAATGAAATATGATGCAGACATGATTTAAACTACAAACGCAGCAGACATCTTAAACCATACTGTTTTATCTAGTCAAGCCTCACAGGCTTCTAAGGCAGCAGAAGTAGGCAACAACAGACTTCAAGGAAACTCGTTTGTTTCACATACCACGTTGTTTATCCAATCCCTTGTCTCTGATTTGGCCTTCTCCCTCGGATCCTACCATAAAAAGGAATAACACAGTTGGAAAGTTGATTCACAACTAAATGGATTAACATAAGGATAAAAGAGCTAAATCTGTGTTCAAGGGGAAGAAATAAGCATTGCCACAACAGCATTACCAAAAAACAAAATTCCTGAATTGATTAAAAATGAGGTACGAATAAAATGAAAGGGAAGGATTAGTAGTTACGGTTTTAGGTTGTTGGCCCAATCCTTCTTTAGAAAATGCTTTTGTTTTTGTCTCCTTTTCACAAATCTTAAACCTTTCCATTTCGCGCTCAATGAGTTTGCGAGCATCCACCAGAGCCTGCTCATAAGAGGCACTCACCTACGTCAACATGCATCAAAAAATGAATTAATTGTCATGTCCAAAACCATCGAGTACACAAAAACTTATGATTTGCAAATCGAAAACAGTTGAGAGAAGTAAAAAGAGAAAGACCTTCTTATCCTTGATTTCACTGGACTGAATCCAAGTCTTGATTTGGTCCCTGTACCTCTGGAGCTTCTTAATCTCCTTCTTCAGGTCGGCCTCAAACTTCTCCTTCTGGTTCGCATTGTCCGTATCGTAAACCTAACCGCATTGCACGGAAACACGCATCAGTTGTTTTATCAGTTGGAATTTGCGTTTCTGTAAGCAAGCAAACGAGGAAGGTAGAAGAAGCTACAAACCTTGTTCCAAATGCTATCGAAGACATCGACGCCTTCCTGGACCTTCTTGAGAACGCGGTCGATCTCGCCCTGGAGCTTCCGACTTGCCCCCATCCTCTAATTCCCCTAACCGGACGATCTGATCGCAACCCCGCTAGGGTTAGGGTTTTTTATTGCTTTGTTTTCTCGATTGCGCTCGAACTGAACAAATTTAGACGACCAATCGATCCTCCTAATTTTTAGAACGAGTCACTTGATTTGTCGGAGTAAAGTTACTCTTATTTATATTTTCCTGGACATTTTAAGCCAATACGACGCCGTCTTTATTGGGCTTTGACTCGGCTGAATTGGGCCTCTAATCTTTGGGCTGGACAAATAAAACCAACCGTAACACGACGCCGTGTCAAATGGACCACTCATCAACACAGCACAGTACTCATTCACTACTCACAGACTAAACAGATAAGAGGAGAGGGAAAAGATGAGAGGGAGTTTTCCGGCGCCGGCGGTTATATCCGGTGCGGTGAGCTCCACAATTACTCAAATTGCTTTGGTGGGCAGAAGAAAGAAAGATTCATTTGAATTCCCAGTCTGCTCCTCCTCCCAAACAGCTCGCTTTTCCTTCTCAATTCACGACGAGCATAACCAGCGGAGGCAAAGACAGAGGCGAAGACAATGCCTTTGGTTACCAGAGAGAAGCAAATGGAAAGGAGGACGTCGTGCGGGCATTGGCTTGCAATGCAAGTGCAACTACCAAAGCGGAGGAGAGGATAACGAATGGGTGGTGGTGAATTTCTACCATTTCGTGATGATCAAAGACGTAGAGGCGGAGGTGGCCAAGCATCTCTCTTTCGCAGAGGACCTCGACATACGCGGACGGATATATCTGAATGAACAAGGGATAAATGCACAGGTACTTATTGCTTTCCTTTTGTAATGTGTGTTTATGAAATCAACGGAATGAACGAATGAATGCTTGTATAATGTTATAGTCTATCTTGTTATAGCATATTGCTTTCTTTTTGTAATACGAGCAGAAATTGTCTGTGGACGACGTTCGTTCCATAGCCGGATTGTATGTATAACTGAACTGAATTCATGAACCATACACATTACTGCGAGACAAAACAATAAGAAGTGTGTGTGATATCCTGTGTTGTGCGTATGTACAGTACAGTGGGCCGTTGAGAGATGCACTTGCATATGTTGAATGGTTAAGGGGGGACGAGAGATTTTCTGGCATCCTAGCGCAGATTTCTGCAGCAACAAATGGGCACGCCTTTCCAAAACTCAAGTTGCGGTATAAGCCCTCACTGGTTCAGGCAAGCCCCAATAGCCGTTCTTTTTCTTCTACTCCTTGTAGCTAATGTCATAACATATATCTCCCCCGCTTGCAGTTAGAAGGAGGTATCTCACATCTTCCTTTGCTGGACCCTTCAATGCGAGCAACGCCTCTATCGCCATCTGAATGGAGAAAGAGATGGGAATCATTGAATACAACTAGTGATGCATCAAATGACAATCTAGAAAGAAACCAGATTTTATTGGATGTGAGAAATGGTATTTTACTTCCCAGCCTTATAGTTTCAAATGATTTTTCCTCTTATCGTTAATCCGGCAATTCCCTTCAATTGTGTATTGATGGTGGAACAATTTGAGTGTATCATACAGATTTGTTCATAACTGTACATTGAACGGTTTTGATAGCTAGATATGTTTAACAGTGTCGTTTCTTCTTTTGTGTTTGACATGTTGCCCTTGCTCATGTTTCTAATGTACAATTGGGCATGCAGTTATTGTTATTTCTGTAGCCTCTACGTCAGTCATATTAATCGTGTTCATAATTTCAGCCACAGAAGTTTGAAGATTTTGTCACTGCTTGTAATCAGGTTATGAGTGGGATATTGGTCATTTTGAAGGGGCTCGGCGACCTGATGTGGACTGCTTTAGGAGCACTTCGTTTGGGTTATCCCAACCAGAGGTACGTGACTTTTAGTTCAATGACATGCTACATGAAGTAGTGGTGTATGGGCAAAACAAAAAAGCTGGGCGGAAGTCCCACAGCTGTAAGGATATTGATGTGTAATGATTTGAAATGAAGTTCTGATGTGAAGGTTTTTTCCTAGCTATGGAGATTAAGATCAGGCACATTAGCAGTTAGGAGGTTCCCTTAGTTTGTGGTCAAGCAACACTTCTGTGGTATTATATATTGAAGGTCGCAGCCTATACTTCTTTATATACGAGAATTTAGGCAATAATATGTTCTGAAGGCAGTAGAAACTTCATTTTCTAGTGACGGATGTGAACATACTACTTTCTGTCTCTGTTCATGCTTATTCAGGTCATTGCCGCAGATCCATTAGAAAATGTTGACAAAGAAAAGACAGATATACTGATGTATTGCACTGGAGGTATCCGTTGTGATGTATATTCCACAATCCTAAGGTAACCCTCCATCTGTTGCGATGTATATTGATGATTGTATTGCATTATTAATGGGAAAATCTGTGATGGAACGGATTGTGTTGTGATGTTGGAAGCAATTCTTTATCTTTCTTCTCTCGCCTTTCTTATTCTGGTCATTTAGTTGTAATTTAATTTCATCTGCCAGACAACAGGGCTTTCAAAATCTGTACACATTAAGGGGAGGTGTTTCTCATTATCTGGAGAATGAAGGTCCTGTCCAGTGGATTGGTAATTTGTTCGTATTTGACTCTCGTCTCTCTCTCCCACCACCTGCCTACAAGCCTGAAGCCACGACTAAAGCAAGCACGCATGAAGATTCAGAGAATAATACGTTTGCTAGATGCTATATATGCAGTTCACAGGTCTGTGAGTTAAGGCATAGAAACTGTGCAAATCTCGACTGCAATCTGCTGTATCTGTAAGTTCCTTTTGTTATCTATTCCCTCTCCATCCATCCATCCATCCATCCCTCCCTCCTACAAGTTGAAGCGTCACTGCCGAAGTATCATTTTACCATCTGAATTACATGAGGATTTCAATTTCAGATGCTGTATGAACTGTGTGAAGGATTTAAGAGGATGTTGCTGTTCCAACTGCACAACTGCTGCTCGACTTAGACCTGTTCTTCCAGGGTTCCAAAGATACAAGAAGTGGCACACGTATCGAGATTCGATACCACACAGCCAGTTGACGGCTTGATCAGACTCGTAAATCCTCGGGACGGTTCATCACTTATCTAAACCAAAGCATCTGTAGGGCATCGTGCTCGTCTTCCTGTTGGATTGTTGCAGCGCATGGTGGAGCGGGACGAATTTCCCTTTTCTTTTCTAACAATGGAGAAGGCAAGTTTAGTGTCTGCGGTCATCAAAAGTTAGCTTGCAGCCTTCGGTCTCCGGAATCTACATCGGTCTATCTCTTCTGCTAGAGGAAACAAGCAGCAGCAGCAAATGTAGCAGAAACGAGGAACTGAATCATCTAGCCACAACAATAAGTCGAAGCTAGTTGGTCGCATATTTATAATTTTTTTGTTCCCTAAATATTGTAATGTCAACACTGCAGTGCAACATTATCTCATACACGAGACATATTTACATGTCCAGATGCCCAATATCTGCCATGAATGGCTTATTGTTAATGAATGTTCAACTGTTTATCTGAACGTAAATTATGACAAAGTAAAAAGTAAAAACACGCGATCAGATACGGATACATAAAATAGAGAACAAATGCTCGGTTCCTGTTTTACAAACTGGATGCAGCTTATCTCGCTAATAAAACATAGGGCCCTAAAACACACTAAAGGGTACAATAAGCATAGAGCAATATATGAATTAAAACTACAGTATACAGAACAAAGTGAGTTTAATCAAGGACAGTCTCTAATCAAAGGCTTGTGCAAACGCAACAACTCCACCGTGCCGTTCCTGCCATGAATTAAACAAATATATGTTAGACTGGCTGACAACAATGACAGAAAAAATGAGCAGCTTAGCATATTATACTGTAAGTAAACAATTTATACGTGCTCAAGCATGCCATGCCACTCATCCGGAAGGCAACAAAGAGAGGGTTCGAGACACACAAAAACTTGCAACACAAACAAAAGCAAACAATGCACCATAAAGCAGTACAACGAAAATCAGGCCACTTCACCTGGCTAGTAGGCTGCATAGCATTTGATCGAATGAATAGGATGCAAGATGATCATGATGTAGGATAACTCCTAAAACAGGTCAGGTAACATATAGACCTTTTCGACAAGCCTAGCAGTGCAACTCTTAACTCTTAATCAGGTTCTGCTCATACTAGATGCTAAACTTTTATATCAGACTATGTAGAAAATAGAAAAGAGTTGTGGTGGGGCGTGAATGATAATGATTCTACAGCTGTAACAACAAATCAAAAGGGTCAAAAGATGAGACCTCTGAGCAGAAAAAATAGACGGAGGAAATGACAAAATTAGAGGCCTCACAGTGTGTTTGTCACTGTGAAGACACATTCATATCATGGTGATTCTATTATACAAAAAAGATAGTAGACCTGCTATTCATTTATTCAAGTGCCAAATCTGCACAACTCAGAATACCATGACTTGAATACCATGTCTACTTCCTTAATAGATGGAAGAAATGACAAAATTATAGGCCTCACAATGTGTTTGTAACTGTGAACACACAATCATATCATGGCAACTCTATTATACAAAAAAGATAGTAGACATGGTATTCAAGTCATGAACACCAAACAGAAAAACGGTTATTTATTCAAGTGCCAAATCTGCACAACTCAGAATACCATGACTTGAATACCATGTCGACTTCCTTAATAGATGGAGGAAATGACAAAATTATAGGCCTCACAATGTGTTTGTAACTGTGAACACACATTCATATCATGGCAACTCTATTATACAAAAAAGATAGTAGACATGGTATTCAAGTCATGAACACCAAACAGAAAAACGGTTATTTATTCAGGTGCCAAATCTGCACAACTCAGAATACCATGACTTGAATACCATGTCGACTTCCTTAATAGATGGAGGAAATGACAAAATTATAGGCCTGACAATGTGTTTGTAACTGTGAACACACATTCATATCATGGCAACTCTATTATACAAAAAAGATACTAGACATGGTATTCAAGTCATGAACACCAAACAGAAAAATGGTTAATTATTCAAGTGCCAAATCTGCACAACTCAGAAGGGGGCTCTGTAGAAACTTCGTGATGCAATCGGAATAGTTTGTTTCAGTGTACATAATCGTAATCATAATAACTAGTATCGTAACAACTAATATCATGATAAGAAAGTGATTATTCAATTCAAATTCAAAGTAATTGAAGTGACACACAACAAATTCGGAACAAAACGGATACACATTACGATTAAGTGCTACAATAATTCAAGTGACACCCAACAAATTAAGAACAAATAAAAAAAACACATTACGACTAATTTTTACAGAGAAAAAGAAGAAGGGGACGGACCTGAAAGATTGAAGAAGAACAAGGAAGGAAGAGGAATCGGACAGGTGTAAAATAGAACTGATAGTTATTTACAGTAGCGGTCGGCTTTCTTCTTGACGCGGTCGTCAAGAACGTCCTCGACGGACTTCCGTTCAACGGATTTGGGATCGTAGCCGAACTTCTTGGCCTCAACCGGGAACAGCTGCTCGTACTTCATCCGCTTCGCTGCGTCGATGGTGTAAGTCTCCGTTCCTCCTCCAGTTCCTTCTACTGCAGCTGCTGCTTCGGCGCTTCCGTCCTCAGCCACCACTTGGGGATCGTCGTTAGGGTTCATATGCTGCTCCTGAAGCTGCTGCTTCTTCTTTTTCTTCTTCTTCTTGTCGATGGCTTTGCTGCGAGTGGCGAGGGTTCCGTCTTTGAAGGTCAATCTGCCTCCTTTCGCTCTCTCGAATGGATCCGACATATTTCCCCAACCTTAAAACCCTAACCCTTGTAAATTTTGATTTGGATTCTGTTTCCCCAACTCTCTCTCAAAACTCTTCGGAAATCCCATCAAAAATTCCACCACCGCCTTCTCCTCCTGTAAATATAGTATAGCCTTTATTTTGCACGTCGCACTAGGTCAGGCCCAAACAAATTACAACCCAGGCGGCCCATCACAAACCCCACGGATCAGATGCACCCACTCCGGTCCCAAGAACCAACTTTTAAGGAAGGGATGCCCAAAACGACACATGCTATTTTTCCAATGTTAGGATCTTGAACACTAATATTTTCAGTGCACATTTAAGTTACACACCTGAACAAGAGTTGTTAAGTTCCGTTAATTAAAGAAGAACGAAGCAAAAAGTTGCATGCTTAAAAATGAAATAAAAAGTCATAAGCGATCGATAAAATATACCTGGGATTGTCCGGGACGGTCCATGAAACATGTGCTGTATTATTTGGGTTACGAGGCGATGGCATGTATTTTCTCCAAAATTGCAGCAAAATTGTATGATCATTGACTTTGTTTTCGAGACCAATACAACAATCAGCATACATCGTGCAAACTTGATTAAAATCCTTACTGGTTGACAGAAGCCACCAAAGTATAGTGTATCAGAAACCGTCATTTTTCATTCCAATCTGAGCAATAAAGAGATCAGATTTATCTCATTAAGTACATCTTGTTTGCGGTTTTTTGGATACGTATTTCTGGAGACCAAAACTTATAGAACAGGACAGTTCGATCATTGGATTTTACATAGAAAAGTCCCGTGTTGGGAAAAAATATTTACAGTGTAAGGATCACCTATGAAGTAATCACATGATAATTGAATATCGGCATTTGGAAAGAATTGTAGAAATGCATCTCAAAGCCACATTATATCATCATTATCCTGCGCATTCCGATATGCAATGCATGCAGCAAAATCTACAACAATTAAAACAAATCACCATACTAGCTTTTTTTAATTTTCGAATTTTAATTTGGAATTGAGTTTGGGGACTAGGTTTTTGCTGCTAGCTGCAGCCTGCAAGTGCGAGTCTTCTCTCTTTAAAATAGCACATCGTTTTGGCTAGGTAATATTTTAAAAAGAAATAATAAGAAGAGCAACACTTTTTTGAGTCATTTTATCAAACAGTTGGAGGACATGTATGAAGGCCAACTTCAACCTTCAAGTGGACAACACCCAAGTTATCTATGAATTTTCACCGAAGTTTGGAGGGTCAACTAACCCTCCAAACCTCCTAGTACGTTCGCCTTTGAAAACAACTTACTATATATTTTTTTTTTAATCAAATGACGTCATCTCACCTCCAAATTTTTTGTACCTTTTCTATTTTTGTAATCTTCTTGCCAAGAACTTTTGCAATTTTTCTATTGTCAATGCATATAGTCGATGCTTCCAATTATGGTAGAAAAACCCCTACCCTCACCTTTCTTCACAAGCCTTCGGAGGTCCATTGTCATGGGTGGACGGAGGTACTCCTTTCTAGTATAGATATTCGTTGCTTGACATAAGCTGTCAACAACTCTAGGACAGTGGATTTGCCCATTCTTGTGATCTCATCTATTTAAGAATTGTAATAGTACAACTCCACCTGTTTAAGGATTGCTCTTAGTAAAGTGTGACTGAAAAAATTGTGTGAAAGTCAGGTGTTACTAATCCATTTTAATTTAGTAATCTAAACTACGGTTCTGCAAATGTTAGCGGATGATACATGTGAATAAATAGAATTGAAATTTTACATTAATTACGTATCTATCCCTTACGCAAAGGTGTTTGTGTATCTTACATAATACACATGATACTAATTACACATTATAAATCTCACACTTATGGCTTTTCGTTTATTCCCGTTGTCATAATTCATAAATGGAGGGCATATCCTTTTTCACTAATTCACTTCTGATACCATTGCAAAAACAAAAACAGCTGCAAAATAAATTTTGTAATAATCATGAGCAAGATGACATATTTTTGATCGCCAAGGAGCAATTTCCATCGTTGAACTTAACTCTCTTTTTCTTCTACCTGAAGTAACAATATACATGATAAAGTAGAGCTATACACGTCAGATTCATGCATGCATGCATGGTTCTCAAATTAAGTTTCAAAGATATTTGATAACGTAACATTGTATAAGATTTACCTGTAAGTAAATGTTTCAAAAGCTCCACAGATTGGAATAATATTGTTATAGTCTCACTCCCTTCCACGGTTATTATGCTTCCAACGGCGTTCGAAGGAAGTGCTTCAAGTCAATTAGATAGTCAAGGGGTCAATATATATATATATATATATATATATATACATATTACATATATATATATATATATATATATATGTAAAGCAACAGTCGGTATAATTAAGTTCCAAATGAAATTAGAAATGGGATTGCAACTTCGAAAGATAAATATGAAATTAGAAATAGGCTTAACAGAAGAAGATTCATAACTGATGGATAAAATATACCTGCAATATTTTTGTGGGACTGTCCATAAAGCTTGTGATGTGCCAGTGGTGTTACGAGGCGATGACATGTATTTTTTCCAAACTTGCAGCAAAGCTTTAAGGTCGTTGACTTTGTTTTCAAGACCAATACAACAATTAGCATGCATTGTGCAAACTTGGTTAACATCCTTACTTGGGTCACAGAATCCACTAAAGTATTTTGTATCCAAGAATCTCACTTTCAATCCAATCTTCGCTATGAAAGGATCAAATTTTATCCTATTAAGAACATCTTGCTCATTCGTATTTGGATATGTGTTTTTGGAGAGGTACCAAAATTTGTAAAACCCAATAGTCCGATCATTGGATTTTACATTGACAAATCCACAGTTGGGAGGATTTTTAAAACTATAAGAATCTCCTAGAAATTTATCTGTTGCAATTTGAAAATCTGCATCTGGATAGAAGAGTGGGAATGGATCTCGAAGCCACATTATATCGGTATCCTGTTCATTAATTTCACTAAATAGTTCATACATGGAAAAGTAAGCAAAAATTGGAAGAAATTAAGGACTAAGAAAGGGGAGTGACAATGTATATAATATACATACCGTAAAGACAAAGTTGTAGCCTTTGTCGAGAATGGAAGACAAAATCTGGGTTCTTCTCCACATCATCTGTAAGTAATCGGGAGTCAGATAAAATACCTCACCGGTAAAGTTGGCACCTTGAGTGTAAAGTAAGTAACAATGAGGGTGTGATGCTAAGCAACGAGCATATGCTGTTTGGTCCACGCAGATGACTAGCAAATGCTTGAGCAGCCATTTCGTGTTACTTCCGATGTTAAAGCTCTCAAGAAAGAGATCAAATATTGAATTGGGTTCTGCCCATGCATCATTTAACGTAGTTATTATAACCGTTTTGTTCTTCATGCATGCATTTTTCAGAACTTTATCTAATGGATCTATATCCTCCAGCTGGTTGCCCTGCATGCACCGACAACCATGCATGCATGTTATATATATGTACGTACATACTTGCATGCTAAAATAATTAATATATTTGTGGAGTAGAAAGTGAAAGGGATTAATTAGTGAGAGATAACTAAAGAATTAAGAGGACTAGTGTACTCGCCTGCTGAAGTGGAGGGGTTGTGGTTTTGCAGGAGGGGAGGTGTAGTGCCAAGCCATCATAACGAAATCCAGTAGGGTACACAAAATTGTAGACAATAAAGCAACCGGCGACGGCTGCTGCCGCCATAAACACCAGTGTCGTCCGTACATGAATCCTCTTCCCAGTAACATCAAGAATCGCCGAGTTTCTCATTCTTGATGCTTTTTCAACTTACACCCTTTTTCTTCTTGAATATTGGGCTGTAATATGCCAAACTGAGTTAGACTTGGCTATATATAAAGTATTGTACTTAATTTATATGTATAGATCTCAGAGAGATTTTTTCTAAATCAAGAAACATGTGTTAGATTGCTGCGAAAAGCAGGAAAGCTAACTAGAGTAGTAGTCATTACGCACAATAGTATATTACAGCGTCGAAGTCCGGGATTGAATTGGTAAACAATTGCGGATTGGACTTTCGGATACATATATACAGGAACTCTGATTTTTTTACATTTCAAGTTGCAGGTTCGAAGTTGAAGTAGGCATTGCGCAAGTCCCATTTTGGTAGTGGCAATTTGTTTTTAGGTTTGGTTTTACTGTTTGTGCTTGAGATTTTGAGGAAATGAATTGATGAAAAATGGTGATGAAAAAGAGAGGGAAAGAAATAAAGAATAATAACTGAAAACAACATTTTGAAGGTGATAACTTAAATTGTTTTTGGTTATCAATTTTGTTGGTTTTTATTTTGTGTGTTTGTTGTTATAAATTTCTTCTATGTCTTTCCCACTATCATTCATTCATTCTTCTTTATCCCTCTTATTTTTTCTCTATCATTAACACAAAAAGTGAGATCTAAAAAAAAAAAAGAACTAAATGGTTACCAAATCCCTCTGATTTTTTTTTCTTTTCAATTTTTATGATGTTTATGATATGTTTACTTGTGTGGCCTTGGTGCTCATGCTTGGCTATGGGAGGAAGGAGTTGCATATCATTATGTTTCCATTATATATGGAACTGGAAATCAAAGAGTAGTGCAAACTGAGTCAGTTTCGTATTAATCAATTTTGTATTAAGATGACATGATAATTGATCACCAAGGTGCCATTTCCGTCGTCCTTCTACCTGAAATAACAACATAAAATACAAAACGTCAGATCCATGCTTCTTAAATCAAGTTTCAATTACTACATATATTCTATTTGGAACGTCATAGACAATGCACTATTGTAAAAGTGTTTTCCGACTAACCTTGTATATTAGATATATTCGAGGCAAATTTTAATTAAATACATGTATGTACACATGCATATACGATTTACCTGTAACTAAATCTTGCAAAAGCTCTACAGATTGTAAGAATTTTGTGCAATTTCATTTCCCTTCTTTTCCTGTCACGAGTGCTTTTCAAGGCGTTGGAAGGAAGTGCTTCAAGCCAATAACAAAGACGAAGGAAAAAGGTTCAATATTAAACGACAAATCGTATACTTCTAAAAGAAACAAACAAAAAAATACAACAAACCGCATAGTTCTTGAAGAAAATGTTTAAAGAACAATAAAAATTTATTTTCCCTCAATTTCATCACATCGGGTAGGAACCATAAGATGGCCGGGAACCCACTACGATACGATTGCACCAATGCGGAAAAAGATATAGAAAATGTTGGGATAAAAAACTCAACATGACTAGTATTAAACATGAATTTCTTAGAAGTTAAAAAAAAGGTGAAAATCAGTTTCCTAAATATAATAAGAAAAGTCACAATTGAATACAATCGATAAAATATAATATGTATACCTGCAATTTTGTGGAACAGTCCATGAAAGCTGTGGTGTGGCAGTTGCATTAGGAGGTAAGGACATGTACTTTCTCCAAACTTGAAGCAAAATTTTAAGATCATTGACTTTGTTTTCGAGGCCAACACAACAATTGGCATGCATTGTGCAAACTTGGTTAAAGTCCTTACTCGCCTGGCAGAAGCCACCAAAGTATAGTGTATCCAAGAACCTCATTTTCAATCCAATTTGGGTGAGGAAGGGATCAAATTTGATCTCATTGAGAACGTCTTGATCATGCATCTTTGGATACGCCTTTCTTGAGAAGTACCAAAACTTATAAAATTGAATCGTGCGATTGTTTGATTTTACGTAGGTAAACCCTCCATTGGGAAAGTTCTTCACGCTATAAGAATCACCGAGGAAGTAATCGCATGCAATTTGAAAATCTGCATCTGGATAGAATCGTGGGAATGGATTCCGAAGCCACATTATATCAGTGTCCTGTGCATCCAATTTTGGAAAGAAAAAAAGTAAGTGAAAATTGGATATATAGATAGGTAAATTGGTAGGTGAGAGACAATAGAAAATTAGGAGTATTAGATCAAGGGAGTTACTGTAAAGACAAAGTTGTAGCCTCTGTCGAGAATAGAAGACAAAAATTGGATTCGTCTCCACATCATGTCCAGGTACTTTGAAGACATGAAAGCAGCTTCGCTGGTGAAGTTGACACCTTGAGTGTAGAGTTGGTAGCAATGAGGGTGTGATGCCAAGCAACGCGCATATGCTTTTTTGTCCAAGCATATGACTACCAAATGCTTGAGCAGCCATTTTGTGTTACTTCCGATCTCAAAACTCTCTAAAAAGGAATCCAATATTGAATTGGGTTCTGCCCATGCATCATTTAGAGTAGTTACGATAATGGTTTTGTTCTTCATGGATGCATTTCTGAGAACTGTGTCCAATGGATCTTCTACTTTGGTCTGCGTCATCAAGATCAAATCTCACACATATGAGATCAGTGTGAGGTTGGGTGACGAGATAAAATTATAGAGATTTTCGTAAGTATGTGAGAACGGTCGGACATGGCCGGTGGTACGGCAACTTGACCCAAGATTTTTCATTGGGCCCCGACCCTGAGGGGAGTAAAGGGTGCCACACGACAAGGACAACCACTCCATGTGTAAAAGCATTAACCCTTTTTGAGTCATGTAGCACCAACAATTACAGGATAAAAAAGAAGAGTAGTTTATACAAACAGAGCTAATTATAAAATATGAGTAAAATCCGGATTAAAAATTGGCATGGACGTGTTACGTAGAGAGAAAGGTAATGATCTTAAAACAAAAGGTCCTTTTTTCTTTCTCTCTCTTGGCAATGAAGGAAGATTATGGAACATGTATCGATAAACATAATTATCTGAGTGTCAAATCCTTCATAATTATGTATATATTGATTTCGGATTAGCTAGCTAGCATTCAACAAGAATATATTGTTTTACTTAATTTGCTCCAGAGTCTACAAGTAATTACTACCACTTTGATATTTTATGTGTAATTGATCATTTTTTAGGAAAACTAATAAAAAAAACATGTTGCTGTTGGATTATGCCGGCTTAATTATGACTAAAATAACAAGCCTTGGGATGAACACAAAATAGAACATGCGAGAGAGAGAGAGAGTCCTGGCCTGATGAGAAGTTACGGTTCTGGTGGCAGACAAAGAGTAGTCATAAGAGGATCTGAGCAGAAATCCGGAAGTGTAGACAGAATTGTAGAAGCCAAAGCAACACACAGTGGCTGCCGCAAACAGCAACGTCACCTTTAGAAACTTCTTCGCCACCAACGCTCGATTACTGCTACCTGATGATCCGTTTCCACCGTTGGATGATGGTGATGACGATGATGATAATGATGATAATAGTAATTTCATAATATTATTCCCGCTAACATAAATTCCAGCTGCTTCATGTGCCGATAATTTGCTCATTCTTACTTCTCTCTCACTTCTCTCTCTCTCTCTCTCTCTCTCTCTCTCTCTCTCTCTCTCTCTCTCTCTCTCTCTCTCTCGCTTTTGGAGTCGGACGGATATAATTTCGCAACCTCCGCCTCTTAATTCCCTGATTTTTTTGCCGATGCAAGAAGTCAACCTGTACTGCCTGGCTAATTGTTTCCTCTTTGATCCTTATTATCCTTCTGTTAATATTTACTTTATTTTTCAATTGTAATATTAGGTTGCCATCCCTCACCACTAGTTTTGTTTGACTAAAACCTGAATAGTTTTTAATATTATGATTGAGGAATCAGGATCCTCTCCGGATCCATTTCCTAGGGATCCCACAATCCTATCCCTTCATCATATATCGTGCGGTCAAAAATTATTTAAAATTTAAAATTTAAAATTCAAATATAAATAGTACCTAACTAAAACTGACCGCACAATATAAAATAAACGGACATGATTGCGGGATCCCTAGGATCTCTAGGGGAAGATCCGGCGAGGATCTTGATTCATGATTGAGGTCCCCGGCCCTTTAGGTAAGTTTTGCAATTCTGCCTAATTTTTAGGGTTATTACACACTCATTCATGAATCAGTTTCCCCTTTTTTAGGAATTTATTTAGTAAAATTATTTCATAATTTCAATTTTAAAAACATTTCTAAATTACAAGATGTAACCATTTTCACATTGGCCTTTTTTTTTATAAAAAAACTTTCTCATTTAGCAAAATGTATCCAATAAAAAAAATGTAATAAATGTACTTATTGAAGAACTTCGTGGACATTATAAGTGAAAACATAAGAACAAAATTTGTACCCCAAAAGTAGCAAAACGTACCCTAAAGAATTTCGTGGACATTATGGGTGAAAATATAAGAAAAAATATGTACTCTAAAAGCAGCAAAATGTACCCATTGATTGAAGCTTTTTTCTTATCTAATTCTAAACATAAGATATAGATAAACTAAATGTGTATACAAAAAAAAAAGTACCTACCGCAGCTATTGCATCAAACAATCCAAGTGCAAACAAAGGACAAGTTCATCGTTCTAAATATTTTGTGTAAAAACATATAGATAGAAAGTATCCACCACAAAATTGTGATGAGCACTACAATCAGGAACAACATCGCAAAAATTAACTAACGGGTACAAATGAAACCAAAACAAAAGCCAAGAACAACACTTAATCATAAAATTGGATGGAAAAGGGATATCTTCGGATTCCTTCCTCCTAATCCACCAAATCAGTGGATCCGTATCATTGAAATTTGATCAAACGGCTGAAGTTATTATAACTTTTAAAGTGGACTCCTATTTGTAGCCGTTGAATCAAATTTCAATGGCACGGATCCACTGATTTGGTGGATTAGGAGGAAGGAATCCGAAGAGGATCCCTTTCCAAATTGGATATGTATCTGCAATTAATAATGTTCGCCCTTGGATATATAAAATAACGTAATAATGTTCACCCTTGGAACAATTTACATATATAGTTCTAATTACTAGCTTTCATGCGCGCGCTCACGCACGTGCATAAGGCATTTTTTGAATCACGGTATGCTACGCACAACTTACACATTTTAAATGTATTTATATGCGTAAATTGACAAAAGAAAAGTCAAATATTTGAAGTAAATGAATAATTTTAGATCATGCTAGAAGAAACCTCTCATAAACCAATTAAAGCAGCTGAATTCACATAATAAAATCGGTTTCTATATAATTTACATTAAGAATAGAGAAAATAATATTTAATAACAATTGATTGAATCACATTATTGCTAGCCCATTATGAGGCTAAGTTCACCCACTCCCCCTTAGTGTAGATAATATCGTTTGTTAAAAAAAAACACAATCATTTGACAATTAATTTAATCACATTAATATCCGCGTGCGAAATACCTTTTTATAAAGAAAATAATATTTAATAAACAACTAATTGAATCACATTATTGCTAGCACATTGTGAGGCTAAGCCCACCTCATTCCCCTAGTGTAGATAATATCGTTTATTAAAAAAAAACAATTATTTGACAACTTATTTAATCACATTATTATCCGCGTCCGAAAGACTTTTTTATAACCGGTATTACACGCCTCTTAAAATGTTTTAAACACAATATTCATAATTTTTCTTATTTTTTATTATATTTTTCTTTCCTCTTCACATGGGCACCATCAACTTTCACTCATCCTTCCATTTTTTTCTCTCTTCCCACTTATATTTATGGGATACTTTGAATGTGGTCCATAATCCTTAACATTCTTTGATTAAAACCTTAATAGTATTCAAAGTTTGATCAAGGTCCCTTGACTTTATATACCTCATTATATTACTATTAATATTTATATTTTTATAGTTTTGACATTAATTGTTTGATATTTTATGAGATTTATAATCCTATAAATTTAAAATCCCTCATTATAATACTATTAGAAATGGTTACTGTAACAGCCCGTCCCGGAGATTTCGTACGATGGATGTGAAATGACGAAAATGCCCTTGGGCATTAATTAAGGTACGTGTGTGAATCTAAGTTTGGGAGTGTTTGGTTGGTGGTATTTGGACCCCACACACACACACACATTCACACACTCTTTCTCTCTCACTCCCGTATTCTCTCTATCTCTTAGACTCTCTCTCTATCCCTCTCGGTTTTTGTACGGACACACCCATAACCCTTGTAAACCTTGCAGATCGAAGGTGTGAAGCACCCCATTGTGTTCCTGAGGTCCAGATGAACACATTGGAACCCATTTCTGGTAAGGACACCTTCGAAAACCCGTGAAAATCCTAGCTCCGATTTGGGTACTATTTATGCTCACGTAAAATGTTGTGTTTTTGGAGATTCTAAGTTCATAGGAAGCTTAAGAAGGTCCTTACGAAGCTCGGAGTGCTTCGTTGGAAGAATTTGGATGTCTGAATCGCGAGATCGGGGAGTTTCATTTTGGCCGGAATTATCGAGGCTTTTTCTGGCGAATCCCCGGCGAGTTGGGGGTCGAGTTAGGTATGGTTGTGTTCATCTTTGTGAGATCTTCATTTTGGTATAAAGTACGTAGAAAATGGTGCAAAAATGAAGGAGAAACCATAGTTGGAAATTTTTCCAGAAACTGGCGAACAGTCGTCGGTGACTCGCCGAAGAAGACAAGGAATATTTCGTCAGTCTTGACGGAATATGCTGACGCCGTCAGTCATCTTTAACTGTTACCGTTAGGGTTTTACGGAATATTTCGAGGAATATTCTTGATGCCGTCAATGTGCAGATCACGTGGCCGCGTGTGGAGGCGCGTCTGGCCGTGCCTTAGCCGGCTCGTGGAGGGGCGTGGGTGGTCGAAAATTTTTTCTAAAAGTATGGGGATATTCGTGAGGTTGTGTAGATCATGGTAGTATATTCATATACCCAATTTGAACAGTGTATAAGAAGTTATTTCTAAGGTTTCGATTATGTGCGTTAATTAACGTTATTTCAGTTACTTCTCATATAGGCGAGACTTATCTGGAAGACGAGCGTAGCCAAGCTAGGCACGGGGGTTACGACCCGGCTACTTATCAGTGAGTAGGCTTTTGTTTTCCGTATATACCTATATAAATGAGATTTTTCCCAGAAAATCAGTTTAAGTGAAATGTGATATGAAATATGATATGAAATGCCATGCAGAGTATCTATTTATTTTATTATGCGTTATTGATTGCATATATTAATGTTGGTGCTGCAGATGCACATGTAAGTGACAGGTAAGTTTATATTCTAGTTATCGTGAGAATGAATGATGTGATGTGATATGATGTGATGTGATGTGATTAGAGCTCATAAACCTGCACACTGATATTAGTGCTCCCGCCCAGAGATAGGGGCTCAGTCTTTCACGTGATGTTCACTTCCTGCACCGCATGCTTGCCTTGGATCCAAGTTAGGTGCTCAGTCCTGTCGAATAGACCACTATATGTGGGTTCGACTCGTAGCTGACCCGCGATTCATCGCACTGTCTTCACGTGATCGTAGCACTAGAGCATATTAGTTTATATTTAGTGATGTTGTGTAAACCACTAGAGGTGGTATTGATGTGTGTGCATGATATATATGATATGATGAGATTGTTACTCGCTATATGATATGATGGGATTGTTATGAGCTATATACAGCCGAGGGCTGAGATGATATCTAGTATTCAATCACATTCACAGAGTTATGATTGGCATTCAGTTATGATACTTTGGCATGACATACATTCATTCATATATACATATTTTCCAGCAGGATTTTGAGAATTATATATACGAGTATATACTTTATTTATGAGAAATTATACAGGTTTTACAGCGAGGGGTTATAACTTTTGAGAAAAGAAAGGTTTTTAAAAGATTTGTTTTTGACCCACTTAACTTTGTTTTTCGCCCCTTCAGGTATTAAGTAGCGTTCGTTGGTGGCATACGAGGAGCTCATCGGAAGTTTTGACATAATTCACTTATGTAGGACCACCTTCGGGTGTTGTCTCTATTTAGTACTTTCTGCTTGACTGCACGTAGACCATTTATGCTCTGGTTGTGTAAACCATCTTAATTCTCGCACTAGCACACTATCTTGGTTTGGGTTGCTGGTTGCATGGTTTTAATTTGTTCGTATCTTTCTGATTAATCTTGCTTCCGCACTGTACACATGACTACGTCACCCTCACGTGACGGCTAGCACGCCCCACTTTCGGGTCGGGGTGTGTCAGTTACAATAAAAAAAATTCAAACATTTTGATGGAATAAATAGATAAAAACTACGTAAAAATAAGAAATAATAAATGGCAAAAGAATGTATCCATAGTGTTAAAAAAAATTGGTACATTTCACATATAACAAAGTGGTACATTAATAAAGAAGAATGGGTACATTATAAATAAATTAGGGTACAGATAAAAGATTAAAAATTATTAGTACAAATGAATTTTTAAAAATATAGGCGCTAAAATAAATTAATACATGGGTACAAAATAAAACTAAAAAGAAAATACTACAAATTTAAAAAAAAAATGTTGCAAATTAAAAGTGGGTGCAAACTAAAAATATAAATATAATTAAATATACAATGTCACATGAAGGTATACACATGGGTACAAACACAAATAAAACTTTAAAAAATATGGGCACAAAAAGAAACTAATATATGGGTACAAATTAAAAATGAAAAGAAAATTGGTACAAATTAAAAAATATTTGCAAATTAAAAATAGGTACAAACTAAAAATAAAAATATATGACAAAAAATTTAGCCATAAATATAAATATACTAATTGTAACATTTTTAACAATAAAGGAATACATTTAAAAATAAAAATATTTAATTATTCAAATAATTAATGATGTTATTAATACCCAAGAACCTTGATCAAAAATTCAAAATGAATAGGATTTTAATCAATGAAGTAATAAAAAGAAGGATATGAATCTAATTTTCCCTATATTTATATTATATTTTATAATGACTAAATTACCCATGCATTATTTGATATATTATATTGGGCTCCTTTTGAATTTTTTTTGTTGAGGGGCAATTTTATCCTATTGTTTTTTTGTCAAAGCCGTGACCTAAAAGTGGGGTTCTGGCTTTATATATTATAAAATAAGATTATAGATTATCGAATATACATAATTATAATTTTGACCACTATGTCATTGCCGATAGCGGACAGACAATGACGCCAGGCGTGGGGACGGCGGCTCTCCTCTTCCAAAATTTAATATCATGTCACGTCTAAGAAACGTATGTTCTTTCACAAAATTAATCAATCAAAAGCGTTAAACAATTTCAAAACGAACTTGTCATTGAGAAGAAATTTTTTATTGTGATCAAAACACAGGTAGTATACCATGTGTTCTAATATAAGTGGTCAGAAAATTTATTTTTTTAAGTTATTAACTTTTTAACACATATATCATACTATTTGTACAGTGACACGTGGTGTACCACTCCGTGTTCCGGTCACACTTAAAAATCTCTTGTTATTTAGGGGAATGAATTTAAGAAAAGAGATCCTCTCCGGATCTCTTCCACCAAGACCACCGGATCAAATGATCCGGGCCTTTCAAATTTCACCCACCGGTAAAAAACTATTACAGCTTTTAAGATATCAAAACAGGTGGACAATTGAATGAAATTTGAAATACGTATATCATTTAATCCGATGACCTTAATAGAAGAGATTTAATATTTCGTTGCCAAGCTGCCAAGTCAAAAGATACCCACACAAAACACGTGTGTTGTTTTGGTGATGGATTTTGGTCACTAGTCTAACATGATTCACAAAAGTCCTCAATTTAGAATTGGAGTCTTGAAGATTTCGCGGTTTTGTGTTCGTCTTTTGATTTTTATTTTTTACAACCAATGATATTGTAAGAGTCAGATTTTGATTCATATGAGAAAGTATATTATTCTAATCAACTTAGTTAAACTCAGATCTACAAACTTGTGTTAATTACATATAAATAATTACATAACAATTTGTCACAATTTTTAAAAATATTTCAAACAAGTACTTAATTTTTTGAGAATTGAGAATTGCGCATTTGTTAAGTCACTAGAACTAGGTTGTGCAAATGGTTGGTATGAATGGATCAATAAGCTTATGTTTGGCTTTTTATGTTCACTTGACCTACTTGTAGCTTTTTTTTTTCAGTTTTATTTCTAGTAGCGTTTTATTTTTTATTTTTTATTTTTTTTTATCAATGAAGCTTATGTTTGAGAAAAAATAAAAAAATAAAGAAGAGGTAGTGGCAATGCAAATGCATGTGCAGTATATTAAGGTGCAAATGCAAATGCACGTGCACTTGCATGGTCGTCGTTTACCTCCTTAATCATCGATCGATCGATCTTTCTTTATCACGTCCAAAGAACAAAGTGGTCCACCGTGGCCGAGGGTGGCACTACCTGGTGCCTGCCACTGCCAGCACAGCAGCACCCACTACTCATCTTTCTCTTGGATTTTACTCTTCACAAATATAATTGTAAATTGAATTTTCATGTATGTATAAATTGGAAAAATTAAGAACATTGCTGGACGATTTCACAAGTTGATGAGGAGGCCCTTAAAATCGCTATCAAATTAATAAATGTAATATAATATGGGAACTGTTATTAGCACTCCAAAAATCTCATTCTACCCTCCTCATAAGTGTATGTTTCTAGAAAGTTTGAAGTGCAAAATGAGATTTATGGAGTGTCAATAACAATTTCCTATATATATATGTATATAATAAAGTAATGCTAGAGAGACTATTTATTAAATCATATTTTGTAAATCAGATGATATTGTTGTTGATGATTGTATTATTACTTCAATAATTGATTAACGTGCTTATTTTTATTGATGAAACATCACATGATTTGTAATGGGTAAAAAGAATACAGAATACTGTAATTGATCTTTATTATTCGATTGGAAGTCGGAGAGAATTTACATGATCATTGTGAGTTGATCTCACTTTAAATTTATTTTATATTTTTTATACAATTAATTGTACATATTCCTAATCTTGTAATAAAGAATGATGAAAAAACCAAGGATGACGCAGCAGCAATTCCATAGGCATCGTGCTCTGCTGCGGCTTCGAGGTTGACTAAGCTCCCTACCTTCATCCCTCTCCCTGCCAAATGAATTAATCCATCTATATATCAATCACAAATTCAGGATTTAATTAAGCAAGCTCCCTACGTTACGTACTAATTATATACGTACCTTGGTGTCAGCTGGGGGACTGCTGAGGTTGGTGCTGCTGGCGGCTGCCGAGGTTTGGATGCTGCCGCCGTTGTTGGTTGGTCGACAGCTGCAGTTACAGCCCTTGGCGCCGGTTGTCCGTATCCATCACTTGGAACAGCTACATCCTTTGCCTGCATTAACATACGTGTATTTTACAGCCTGTTTAAGAGTGATTATGGCAGGGTCAGAACCACGAGACGTACCAATTTCCTAAAGAGGAGATCGTAAAACATATGAATGTAGGTTTCCTTGGCTAGCTTTTGGTCATCTCTCAACTGCCTCCAAAATCCATAAGTTGATCCCATGTTCAGCACTTTGTTTGCATATATCTTCCATGTATAGCTGCAAGAAAACCAAAAATTAATAAGATCATGCACAATGGCAAACACTTTTACTACAAGTTCGTTTACTATAAACATGTCGAAATTTTTATAAAAAAACTCTAGTACTTAATGGACAGAAAGTGTTTTTAAGGTTTAAAACGTAGTCAGAAATACTTTTTGTCATCATAAAACACTTCAGTTATTCCAAAAACAGTCTCAAATAGGCCTGCAGTCATAGCCATTTAACTATTTGTGAGTAATTACCATTCGTTTATTCGCTGCAGTCCGGCAGCTGACATCTTCTTCCAGTATTCGCCATCCGTCTTGCATTTCTCAAAGAAGTCAGCAATCTTGTTGCTGGATTCATCACCATTGTTGGGATCAATATGGAACCCTGAGACGCCATCCACAATGATTTCCGCAGGGCCGCCTTGGTTGGTTGCAAATGTAGGCAACCCACAGTTCATGGCCTCAATGACTGTGAGACCGAAAGCTTCGTACAGCGCAGGCTGCACGAAGGCTCCCTTTGTATCTGCAATACACCGATACAGCTCCCCATTTCGGTATCTATCAGTCTGAGCCGCTATCCATCTGAACTGACCGCTAAGTTGATATTCTTTCACCAAGGCATGAAGTTTCTTGATTTCAGCAATTTCTTCCCTGTCTTTGGATTTAGATGGATCAAAGAATCCCCCGACAATTACAAGATTGACAGAATTCCTCAGCCTCTTGTTCTTTCCGAACCACTCAACGAGTCCTGTGAGGTTCTTCACTGTGTCCAGCCTTGCCATTGAGAATATGATAGGTTTCTTCTTGTCTGCCAAAAATCCTCTGTTCCAAGCATGTTTATTGTTCAAGAGTTTTCATTAAGAAATTGCCACAACAAATGTGCAAGAATTTATAAATGTGTAAGAATTAATTACATGTGCTCATCGTTTTCCTCTTTCGTGTAGAGTAGTTCTTCGACGGCAGGTTGAAACTTGGTAAATCGTCTTTGTTTCTCGGAGTAGGGAAAGTAGACGGATTGGTCAGCTCCAGGGGCAGCAATGTTGAACTTTGGATCAAACACATCAATGCCTGACACAACTCGATAGAGTCCTGGCATTGTAAATGCTGCATGGCTTTCATACTGTCCAGGTCGGTCCTTGCTGCAACACGAAAACAACACATTGATCGATTAAGGAGAAGATCATATCAACCTTGTGTGTTAATTTTGGTTTTGGCATGAAAGACTACTAACCCTCCGGCAATTTCTTGAAATGTGCTTGTTATGACAAAATCAGCACAATTCATAGAGATTATGTCAGCTGTGAACTGACAAGAGAAGTGGTATTTAGGATCAAATTCCCTCCATTTGGCATCAGAATCTTCGTACTTGGTCTTTTCTAGCGCATGCGCAATCGTTCCCTGCAGAGAGTTAATTACTTGGAACAGGTTAATTAAGTTGAGATTCAAGTTTTTAACCAACATTTATGTATCGAAGGAGGTGGTTACGTGTCGACTTAGACCTGAGTGATTCCAAGTTTGGAAGCAATCAACGAGGCCACCAAGTTTCCATCACTGTAGTTCCCAATTATGAGGTCCGGTTTGCATTCCATGTGTTGTAAGATCTTTGAAGTTGCATCCTAATAAACAACGATGAGAACAGAATAAATATGTAAATCGTCTATTTTTCTTTCCAAAAACTCACATAAACTAGTACCGGAGAAATGAGATCAGAAGAATAAATTGATCATATATATGATAGCTAGAGTGAGAAGATGAATGCCTGTGCAAATGTCTCGAGATAAGGGTAGATATCGAAACGAGAAACCCATTGGCGGAGAACGCCTTTGTCTGTCCTGAATGGAACCCTAAGGATGTGGGAGTGCTTAGTGCCGATGATAGCTTCCAACTCCTGGTTGCACTTTGTTCCTCGAGCGTCTGGTATCAGTCGTGTCACCTGTGTACATGACACATACGTACATACATTGTACATACAAAGTACAAATTAGAATTGCAACGTGTACAGCATTATTCTGCATTCTTTTGTTTATGTATACTTAGTCCAGCTCACCACAAGAATCTGAGGCTTCACAGCAAGGCCTTGCTGTTTAATTCTGAGGAGCAACTCTTCCTCCAAAGCTCTCACTTGATCAAGAATATAAACCACCTGTCCACCCGTGTCAGGCAATCCAAGGACATCCGACTGGCCAAAGTAGCCGTGAGGAGAGAAGATAACGATGTTGAATGTGTTGGGAAGTCTGCTAAACAACGACTCCAACTTTACTGAGTCTGGCGCTTGGAATACTTCTGACAGCAGCCTCATTGTCTCTCCAACTCTTTCTGCTGTATCTCCCCATCCTTTCTCAAAACCCAACACTTTTAACCTGCTCAAGATTGAATACAACATTTGTTCGTATATAAACGATCAAGATCTGCAGCATATAACACATACATTTTTTAGTTAAGGTTCATGAGAGATAACCTTTGCTCAAAACTCGGAAATGGTGTGGTTTTTGGAAGTGTGGAGACGAGTACTTCTGCTTGGATCAATGCAGTTTGAAGTTTTGCAACGCTATCTAGACTTTCATTGATCATAAGATTCTGCATATACATACATTGTACTTTAAGTAAGAAAAAATTAATAGAGAGGCCGCAAAAGATCAAGTAATTAATCAATTAATCTCAAACAAAATTAACATATATGATTTCAACCTCTCCGTGATAATTAAGCGGTAATAAGTAGTCAAGAAGGGGTTTAGCATAATCGGAGCAGCTGGCATGAGTACTGAGCCTTGATGAGATTAACTTTAAGACGAAGTTAAGTCCATTTCCGATTGAAGAAGGAAGCGTCATTCGAGGAGTAGAGAAGTCGATGGCACCAAAATCTAATTCCAAAGCATTTTCATCGTTAGACCTGTTGCATGCATGCATCACTCAAATTAATTTGACATTAGTCATGCATATTTATATACACGTAGCTATATACGTGTGCGTATAAAACATACCAGCTCTCGTCAAAGATCATTTCCTTGAACTTCAAGTATTCGGTAGCAGAAATGCCATCCACTGCTAGATCATCTGCATTCACCTTAACAAATTCTGAGTAACCGGGATTCGGTCTCACTGCAAAAGCAACATAGGGTGGAACAACAGCTGCTTCCTGAGTGCGACTGAGGATGTAACCAAGTAAACCCTCCAAGACCTTGCTTCTTTCATGCCTATCTTCTATCGATTTTTCCAGCTCCTCCATTATATGCTGCGGCTTCATTAGCCTTTTCCCCGTTCCAACAAAACTTTTTGCATGCATGTTTAAATTTGTTAATTAATTAAACAAGAACATCAACATTCGAATTTCACAAACATATAGTATATAAAAATATTGTACGAAAAAAAAAAAAAGAACCTGGCAAAACACTTCTTCATATGAAAGCGACTCGCTCTGAGTGCTTCTGGCATGGTTTCTGCAATCGTATCAGATCTCTGTAAAGGCGGTGAGGTGGAAGCCATTTCAGTCAACTAATTAGAACAATCGATCAACAAGCGATCTTCGAAGTTGGTTTAGTTTTATGAACGTTAGTTTTGTTTATTGGTGAATTTATAGGGAACTTAAAAATGCAGGAAGAGAAGAGTGGTTAGGTTACATATGGCTGAAATTGCCGTGGGAGGAGAAAGAACATCCTTTATTCTTTTATGCCTTTTGCAGGAAAGGAAAGATGAAAGCAAGAAAGGAATTTTTACATGGGTTGAAGCAAATCTACCAGATTTGGCTTTCATAGTGGTATATATTTGTTTTAAAAGTGGAGGGAAAGAATCTCAAGGAATTCGTACTTGGTCTTCGTAAACGTGCATTTTTTTTATACTTCTTCCAATCTCAAGTTTACGACGTGTTTCATGTCAAATTGTGCACAAGTTTTTCAGCACCACAACACTGACACACTGTTACGAAGTGTTACCAACACAATCATTCATGTTACGCGAAAATTTTTGTTAATGCTATACCAAAGTTTATGAAATATCAACTTTGTCCGCATAGAATAATACATCAATTAGTAACACCACCAATACACACTCATACTATTACAAATTTATTTATTAATATTATACTTAGATATTTGACATATCAACCATGTCATTTGCAAGATGTACTGGACGGGCAAAAAACTAATGAGCATTTCAATTTGAAGTAGGAAAGAATGCAGTCTAATAGCGTTCTCAATGAGGGGCTTTATATGGGGCTAGAAAAGTAGGGGATATATAAAGCCCAATTTAGAGTTTCGAGGAATCTTTGGAGCTCTAAAAAAATAATTTGTCCCAATAAGGGGCTATATATCTTTCGAGCTCTATATGGGGCTATATATTTTATTTTGTAATAATTTGATTACACGGTAAATTTATTTTTGTCTTAACTTTTCTTAACTTGATTTTTGGAGTGTTATCTTAAATTTTAATTTATAAAATTTTTAACCTAAAAAAATTCAAAGTTTGACAAAGTTAGATTTCATCACTTATGTACTTTTGTAAGCTCTCTTATCGCAATCTCATTCGTTGGTATGTTTCTATGAAATCAAAAAGAATAAGATTTCATTTCATAACAACCATTGGATTTGTTTATCTTATCTCAATCTCATCCATTGGTTTATTTCTCTGATTGACACATTCTCCGAAATCAAATAAGATTTTTATTTCATAACAACCATTGGATTGGATTATCTTAGCACAATTTAGCTATGTTATTTGTTTATATTTTCGGTTTAGGTCTCTAAACTACCAATTAAATTTCATCACTTTTTTATGAATTTTTCAATTTGGGGTGGATCCCCTACTTTTAGGGGCTAGATGTAACTTAACTCTTTGCTACCCAATGATTGAAGTTATTAGCCCATATGATGAATGTAGTACTCTTTTTCGGTCCATTGAAAATGAAATTGTTTATTAGAGCTACAAATATGGTAGCCTCAAAGAGAATAAAACCCCCCTCGGGGATGCTTTAACTAGGGGGTAATTTGGCTCTTTTTTCGAACTTTGGGTGCTTTTTCATGGAAAATATATTTCATTTTCCTTACACTCGAGCACCCTCGTTGGTACAGAATATTGGATTATATGATTAAAAAAACTATTTTTAAGAATCTTTGAGGAAGAAATTGTGAAATTGTAAGCAAGAGTGCACTCCAACCGAATTAAAATTGTCACTCACTACTACAGAATACTACAGTATAGTAATATTTCTCTTCACTTGGATGTAAAAGATCTTAAGTTCGAATCTCATGTATAACAAATTTGATACCAAATTAAGCTGCCCGTGATGTGACTTTTACCGAACTCTCCCTTCCTTTAGTGTAAAAATATCGATGTACTAAAAAAAAACCAATCAAATTAAAGTTGAAAGTTGTACAATACCTTATAAATTAACCGAAAGCAGCAAATAGTTGTCCGAGTTCCATCTCAAACTACATCATAAGATAACTAAACTAACTTTCCCAAAAACAATCAACTGGGGTGCAGTGCAGTAACAACCGCATACCAGTCAGTTGCGACGGGAAATTTCAGATACTTAACGGCGGCAGACATCTAAAACAAGAGTGCAACAAGAGTGCAGCTAAGGCTATAGACACCCTTGGCACTTAGCAGACTTCAAAACGACAGCATTACATTGCATAATCTTGCTACATACTTATGGGCGACATCTCTTCGCAACCTCAACCAAACGACTCCCGTCTCTAACAGTAGAACATAACCCTTTTGACATTCTCCTTGAGCGCAGGCAAGGGCCTCACTGCAGCATTTGGACCTGGTGCTCTTGTGCCCCGCGGACCCATACCCCCACCCATGCCCCCGCGTCCAGGAGCACCACTGGTCATTGATCCGCTGTCCGATGTCTCTGGTTCCATGTAAAACCGAGCTCGGAATGCAGCGAGATGGGCGTAGTACGCCGGAGGAACTGCAATTTTAAGGCCAAATCAGAACACAATCTATTTAAAGAATAAACAAGGAGAATAATGAAAAAGCATCAGAGTGAGAGCTTACCAATGGAAACCGAACGCGTGCATCTTGCGTACCTGCAAGAGTTCAAGAGGTCAACTATTCAGCACTGGAGTTTAAGGATTAAAAAATATAAATAAATAAATAAAATTCAGTGACTGAAAACGCTAAATCAGCCAACTTACGTATAGCAAAGATTGTTTGTGAGTGACTGCAGTTCATCAGCTGTAAACTTGTTTTCATCCCACAGCACGTGGTAATGAGCCGGACGGCTTGTACCCTGCAAAACAATGTGTATACAGATTTATAAACATTCTGCTTCACAAACACACACACCACACAAAACACAAGGAAAAATCATTGCCTGAATTCCAGCATGGCTGCAGAGGTAGAAGTCAAACTCTGTTGGATGACAGATTTTGGAGTCCACAACCGTGCCTGCAGAAATAATTGGGTAAAAATTCCGCATACCAAGCATGAAAACCGAACTACATCTTCCAAACATTTCATACAGTAAAATTAATTACCAGGTAAGATATTTCCACTCCTGTCAACTGCACTACGGTCATTATGATTGTTGGCAAACAGCCTTGTGTGGTGACGTTTCTGAACCACAACAAAAGTCACAGGTGGCTGATAGTTTGGCTCCAAGGAAGCACAAGCCTGAAGAAGAAGAAAAATGACAAGAAGCAAAAAGATGTTAATAATATCACTAACACAGAACAATATGCACAAACTATACTAACTTTAGAATAATCCCAAAAATGCAAGTTTACCTTACGAATCGCATCAAGCTCGTATAGTAGAACTTGGTAGAACTGCCCCTCGCTGACACCGTCCCTGAAAAAGGTGGGTGTATACATACACACCATTAGACATAGGAGAAGTACATAGGACACAAACAATGGCAAAGGAGCGTTAAATGCCTGTAAAATATGATGCGCTGTGGCTTCTGTCCTGTTGCTCTACGGAACGAAATTAGCAGTTCCCTACATTAACAACCAAATTCAACTCAGTTCTGCACTTCCTAACAATCCCCAGTAAGTAGAGAATTAATATAATTATTGAGAGAGAGAGAGAGAGAGGGAGAGAGACTTTATCATTCCACCAGTTACAGTGCCCCTCTGAGGATCCTGCCAAGTTTTGAAGAGGTCTTGGATAAGCTCCTGGCGATGAGCTTGAGCACAGACCAAGCCAGCGTACTTGGTGACTTCTGGCCAGTCTTGTGAGGCCACAACCTGCCATAAAAGACATGTGAACAATTAAATTGTAACTCCCTACGTGAATTCAAGACAAATAAGTACACACTAGCTAAAGCCCATAGATATCATTGACAACATACAGCTGCTATAGATGGGCTTGAATCCTCCCCAGGATGAGGATGGGTAACATCAGCACCAAAAATTATAGTAGGACGGTCACTGACTAAAGGAATACGTCTTGACAGTGCATCAACAAGCACTGTGTTCCTTCCGCCAACCTTCACATTTATCTTCAAAGCAACATTTGCCAAGTATTGTTTACTCATTCTGAAAACATGTTTCGTCAAACAGCACTGGGATACCAGGCCAAGATCCGTCTCACAAATACGTTTCAAGTCACCTGGATGGATATCAGTATATACAAGAATCTAGAACTTCAGGACAACACAAAATTGAGACGATATTATAGAGAGATAAAAAGCGGAATGAGATAATGGAGCCAAATGGTTTCAAATGCATACCATAAAGATTGCCATTATTATCTGGTAAAATAACGACAAGCAGGTCAAGCTCCTTGTTCTGGGGCCGGAGTTTGGTCATTGCATCATGGTACCTAGTTTTTAAGGCCTTCTCTGCCTGATCAGGTCGAGCACTGATTGGTGGAAGTACCGATTCTGGATTAAACGCCTAATATAATAAACACTTCAGCATCAGAGAAATCCAAATATAGAAATCAAACAATGCAATTAAAACCAGTGGAAACCATAAAGATTAAAGAAAATTTCCATACCATGCCAGAAATGTAACACATTTGAGCAAGTTCATTACAGAAGGAACGGGCCACATTGTCTTGAACATTTCGTGAAAAGTTAATGCAAATCCAATTGTTTACTCTTCCTCCATTGACCATTTTCTGCAAAAATATCAAAGTAATTCAAAAGGTCTGTAATAATTCAGCAAGACACAGGACATTCATTTGTCTACAGAAACAACCATAAGTCCAAATAAGTATTTATTAACCAAGTAAACATGCAAACTACTGCATGAATAATCACATAGTAAAGTGGGTAAACAGTTAGAAACAATCAATCATACAAATATCCAGATATACAATTTCATATGTGACTGAAGACAATAAATAACTTTCGTAAAAGGCATTAAAGAAACATGAATGCATAAATAATAAAAGAGGACTTTCTTGGGGTCGAAAGACAGATCACACAGACCAGACACTTAAGTCAAGGTGAACAAGGGTTTAGAGGGGTGCCAGAATATTACCTTATTCATCATATTCCACTGACCAACGTGGGGCAGGCAATCCTTTTCCCTTCCAGTATCATGATATTTCAGCTGCGCAAAACAAAAATCAATACAGGTATACTATCAAAGTACCTTTTGGGACTAAACGCAATTACATATCTTACCCAGGGTGCAGGAAGAATACGAGCTTCAACCTGAGCCAGATTCTCACTAATTTTGATTCCAAACTCCTTGGCATAAGGATCTTCATGGTAAGCATTATGACGAACCGTCTAACATGTACAAAAATATTAAAATGGGATTTAACATATCACCATGAACTACATTTCTGGATAAAAGATGCCTTCTACCATAAAACCTCAAATGATGTGAGCATTTAAATTATGACACAGAAGATAAAGTTATGGACAACAAGGTGACAGTATTATCAAATAACAAAGCAGTAAGCAAAGGACTCATGGCATCAACTGCAATGAAAACCATGTCATGATAAAATACAATAACCAAAAGATAACACACCCGAATAATATCTTGCTCCCTGTCATGAGGGCGCTGACAGGTGACCTTAAGCAAAGCAGTAATCTGTTTCTCGTTCAATCTCTTGGAATACCTTTGACCTTCGACAATTTTACAAACCTGAATCCAGTTACTGCTCATTAACATCCATATCACCATAGTATTACAGGCTAGAAATTATAGAAACAACTCACCTCCATGGGCAAATAATTCGGCCGCTGTTGATTTCCAACTTGAAGGCAAGGCCATTGTGTATGTTGAATGACGAAACCATAAGTTTCATAGAAGTACTCAACAACAGATTTCATAGTTCTTCTTTCATCAACAGGGAAACTGAACAGACAAAATACAATCTCAGGGAAACAAGTTTCACACACCTCAATGTGCTCTTAAAACAAATACCACGTTAATAAATATAAAAGCATATGAAGGCATAAGAAATATACAAATATATGAGTTAAGAAGTACTCACGTCAGTTCCCTTGTTGCCTGCGACGTTAAACCAGAAATACGGTACTTTCTGCGCATATTTCCTCGGTGTGTGACCTCAACCTTGACTCCACGAAGAGCCTTTTTAATCTGTTCACAAGTAAAAAGTTACTATGATAGCTAATATAAAAATTATGGCAAATATAACTGTACACTAATCGTGATACACACTCCATATACACCATCAGATCTATAAACATATAGTTTTAAGTGAACCTACAAGGATCAAGGATTACCTCCAAAAGTACCATACAAACATTAACCCTAGTCAATGAGTTTTGACGTATGTAAGTTAATTTTAACAAACAGATATACACAAGGAAACACGAAACAGATTAAAAGTACGAACACCAGTGCACCACAATAATTGTCAAACTTTGAAACAAACACTCAAGAGAAACAATTAAATCACCAAAACAGAAAAAATTAGGGAAACCTAACCTTTACACGATCAGAATCAGAAAGTGGCCTATGTGTAACATCCCGATTCAGTAGCTGTGTTACGAACTCAATAACTGGCAACGGCTCAATAAAAGCAGTAGAGGACATGTCTGGACAGCACATGTTTTGTAAACAAAGCACCAGTCAGCAGAATAACTATGCAGTGTAATACATCACTATTACAACAATTAAATTGATAAGAGTAAATAATCTGTTATTCACAGAAATGATGCATGTAGGGATAGCATAAAATTAAGTACCAATATTCAGAGACAGCCCCATCTGAGTTGGACGAATACTCTGATAAAAACCACGCCAACTTTCCAAACCATCACCAAGTGACTGTCTTCTACCCAAATCAGGGGAATAAAATGAACGGGCCACAGGACAGTACCTACAACCGAACAGGAGAAATTAGCTATCAAACATATAAAACATAATCACCAGGCGGAAGAAACACTATTTACCTAGAAGTAGGCAATTCGCGCAGAACAATGTCCAAAACCTGAAGTGCCTCTTGAGGTGCATCAGCTTGCCTCCCTTGCAAAAAGAGACCTAAATGGTGTAGGTCAGCGCGTGCTGCAAGTTTTATGGCAACCCTAAATTCCCTCTCTCTCCTGCCATCAAGAAGAAAGCCATGATCAAATACATACAAAATAAGAGTGCACAGAAAAAAATGTACTAAAAATAAAGAGCTGTGAGTACGCACCTTTGTCCACCTGATCCATCATCATCATCAATAAGAGTGATTTTAAACTCCCTTGAAAGGAAAGGAAGTGGGCCGGCAGTATACAGGCTCTTTCGTCCATCATAAGCTGGTAGACGTTTTCCAAGATGGGATTCCCTGTACTGTTTCACCAGCTGCTCCATCACAGCACGATTTACACCCCTTGATGCAACCTCAGGTGTAATAGTAACCTATTACATATAATGAAAAGATACATTATCAATAGTAGTACAATATCAAAAGATAGACACAGATGGCAAGAGAGCTTACGTCATACTGGTGGAGGTCTTTGTCGGGTAATTCTGCAAAGAAATGGTTTGCCTTGACTGTACACCTTCTGCCAGTGCTACCCTTACCCGGGCGAAGAGGGAACCTGACTGACTTACTTGAGGGCGCCACAGGTTGAACAGCCTGGCTAGTTGCACTCTCTTGCCGGACAGTAAGGTCAGCAAGCTGCTCCGCCACTTCTGAAGGCTCAGGTGGCTGGGATGATGATGAACTTCCACCATATACAGGCGGAGAGGTGACCCCTTGATAAGGAACTTGGGGGGTGGCCCCTTGGTAAGTAACTGGGGTTGCTTGGTGCAGCTCGGGGAACTGAGGTCTGGTTGGACCACCAGGAGAAGGTGGTCCTCCACGGCCAATGCCACCACGACCACCTCCATAACCTCCACGACCTCCTTGCTGAGTCGGTCCTCCCCTGCCTCTGCCTTGATATTCCTGTGGCCCACCATACTGCTGTTGTTGGTATTCTTGGGGCCCGCCATATTGCTGCTGTTGTGGCACTCCGAGGCCACCACGACCCCCTCCATAGCCTCCACGACCTCCCTGGGGGGCCGGTCCACGACCTCCTTGGGGGGCCGGTCCACGACCACCTTGGTAGTTTCCTCCACCCTGTTGTTGTGGTGGAGTCCTTTCAGGAGCACGCTGGGAACCACGACCACTACCCCCAGCAGGTTCATGAGACTCGGAGCTTTCCCCACTAGGGAGTTCAGTTCTCCTCTTCCTCACCATGATGATGTCTATACAAAAAGAATCAGCATTACATCAAAAGAACCATTCACAAAGAAATCAAAGGCTATAGACCGAAAACAATGTATTAAAGAATATATAAAATAAAAGTAAATGCATAATGTACTCCAACAAGCCAAAGAATCCACTCATGAGCTAGGGTTTTCCAGAATACAATCAGATATCCAAGGGTTTTCAAAAGGCTGAGAGATACATACCCAGAACCACATCATATACAGTGCCCCGAATAAATAACAAGCAAACACTAAAATAACAGAAAATACTTCAATCAGAAGGAGTGAAGGTTACCCAGAATTTTCCAGTGCGATAATTTTGAAAATCCTATGTGCGTTCCTGGATTTTGGTAAAATGTACCAGGAATTTCATGTAAAATTCAGTTTTTTTAAAATAAAAAAAAAAAACGAGAAAAATTATAAAAACAGAAGATATAATGGCTATCATCAATTACTTTGATACAAGCACGCCCAACAACTCTAGCACCAAAGTACAAACCCAGAATAAATAATCACTATACCAACTATAAACCCTAAAAGATCACCTTCTCAGAATCCCAAACAACCGCGCATACTTCCCGGCATTGCAAAAAACGCACGAGATCTAACGATCTACCAAAACAAAACGCAACGAAAAACCCAAGCGACGATAAAGCCATTCAGAAAAAATTAAAAATAAATTAAAAACGTAAATAGACCTTAGTGAGAGAAACTGGAGCCTATCACCAATTTTATGGCAAAATATGCAGATCCATACCACAAATTAGCAAATAGAAGGGTGAGAGCGAGAAGAAAAACAGCAACGGGAACAAATGGGAGTATCAAACCCTAAAACGAGCCGTTTCGAGTGGTTACCGTGAAATCAGAGTCCCGATGACCGTCGTACAACGCCGCGGCAGCGGTTGCTTCAGAGGGCGAGAACGACGAAAGCGAAAAGGGGCTTGCCTGCCTACTCAGTAGTCACTCTCTCCACCTCTCTCTCAGTTGAAAATTCTAAATAATTTTATAAATAAAAAAACCCCAAACCAACAACGCTTCCCACAATGTGCTTTTATACTACCCAGCGGTAGGTCATTCGAAATGACCACTCGGTCCTTCTTCCTACCCCTACTTCATCCAATAATATTTAATTTCTTTTTTATGTTGTGAAGGCTAGATTTCTTTCTAAAATCAAGAAAATAAAATGATACTTTAAAATAGTCATCTCGTACTCATTTAAATAAAATTCATTGTAAAGTGATCTTTAATGGTGTATTAATCGCACTAAAATAAAAATAGAAAGTGCAATGATTACTTTTTAGAGTTATTAGAAGAATCGTACACGACACGTTACGAGAAAACAGCGTGCTCAGATTTGAGCTTATCGAGTCATATTGAAAACAAATAGATCCGTTACTTTATGGGTTGTGCCGTGTCAACTTTCTACACTCATTTCGACACTTTGAAAAAAGTCTAATTACTCATTTTCAGGTCTATTCAAACATGTTAAGGGGTTGATGTTCCAACCTAAAACAAAGCGGGCAAATGAGGGTGTGAAGAAATGTCTCAATTCACTAGTTAATTTGTCTACGTGCTTGACTCGACCACACACGAGTGGGCATACGAGTGTGAAGAAATGTCCCACTTGAGAAAGTTTAAAAACATTGCAAAGGGTCTCTAAGAATATGGGTTTAAGTCTATAAGGAGTTAGTCACCCACCCTATTGCCAATTGATTTTGGTATAAAACTTTAAGAATGGGTTTAAAGATGCACTAAAAAAAGAATTGGTTTAAAGATAAATGCACACCTTAATAAACCAAACCAATTAATATAGGTCTTCTTTGAAGAAGCTTTTATGGAAAAGACATCCTCATAGCGGTATTGTTGTACATGAATGGAAAAGACACGTCCAACCCAATTTTACCTTTCATACATCTTTTTTAATTTTCGATTATCGAATTGAATAAATTGAAGAAGATTAATAAACAAACTTTAACAAAGATGTGTAACAGGTAAAAATAAATGTGTGAATAATATCATCAGTAATGATATCTACCTGAAAGAGACGGGGAATAATGTTGTACAAGAATGGCTACCTGGATAGTGACATGGCTCAAATGCCTGCATGCGTAACAGCAATACATCTCTTTTCTTTTCTTTTCTTTATTTTCTTTTGTTTTCTTTTCACTCAATTTTCGATAGCGGCATCACCTATTCATTCATTTCAAGTAATTTTTTCCCTGAGGTTGCTTATTAATTTACCAAAGTACCACTGCTCTATTATCCAATCCAATCCAAGGGTCAATACCCAATCCAACGGTCAATGTATTCGCAGAGGCAGCTTCATTTTATAGCTAGCTATGAAGGGCAAGCTATCAAGGCTTGATCGGGTTAAAGTTTTTGCTCCTCGTGTCAATCCTTGTTGTTCACTCTACGGGAGTTGGTTTGAATCTCATGCTCATCTTTTTTTTAGTGCCTTTTAGTATAACGATTTGGCGCTCCGTTTTGGTTGCTTGTGACGTGCCTCAGTTAAATCCTCCATGGACTCTATTCTTTAGATTGGGCGGCTTCTCATTGAAAAATAAGTTCCTTAGTTCCTAAGGTGAAGAAGTTGTGTTTGGATGCTACTGTTTACGGTCTATGAAAAGAAAGGAACAATCGGATCTTCAACAACTCTAGTGGCACGTTTACGTACCCGTAATCGGAATCAATTTACGGAATTGGATTCCGATTACGGGATACACCTTTGTTTACGTAATCTTGGGGAATCAAAATACATGTGGGGTCCACACGCATTAAGGAATCCAACTCCTAATTTTGGAGGAATTGGACTCCCTACATGAGGGAGGTATTTCAATTCCTTGAGACTTGAGGAATCCGGAATGGATTTTTTCCACCAATTATGCCCTCACTTGTTTCTTATTATCCCAATATTACCCTTCATTTGACATTCATTATGCCATCTTTTAATAAATAAATAAAACCTATTTATATATTTTATATAGATGAATTTAATTATATAAATTTAATTAAGAATTTAATTTAATTAATTAGTATGAAAATAATTTATTTATGTAAGGGCAATTTAATAATCAACCTAGTTTTCATTTCGATTGAAGTGAATTAGTAAACAACTTATATGGACTCAATATCATTACTGCAATCTTTTAATAAATAAATAAAACCTATTTATATATTTTTATATAAATGAATTTTATTATATAAATTTAATTTAATTAATTAGTATGAAAATAATTTATTCATGTAAGGGCAATATAGTAATCAACCTAGTTTTCATTCCGATTGAAGTGAATTAGTAAACAACTTATATGGACTCAACATCATTTCTACTCCGATTCCAGACAGTTTTAGTAAACGACTTCAACAGGAATCTGATTCTGATTCCACCTCATTTCAATTCCTCCTCAATCCAATTCCTCCTCAATTCAATTCCTCTCAATTTGATTACGGATTAGTAAACGCGCCCTAGGAGTTGTCATGATACTGTGCTGAATTATATTCTCACCACTGTTCGGCTGGTTTGGTATTGCTGTGCTTTGAAAAAAAACTGCTTCTGCTGTGCTGTGAGAATAAGCAGCTGTGAAATAAAGCAGCAGTATGTTTGGTAAACCTTTTTGTAAAAGTGCTTTTGAAGAAGAAAAAAAACAGTATTATAGTGTTTGGTAAACTTTTATGTAAAACAGATATGAAAAAAAGCCAATTTTTCAAAGCTAGGTTTTGTAGCTTCTTGTTTTTGGCTTTTTTTCATCCAAAACTGTGAAAAAAAACTTCTTGTTTTTTGCTTTTTTTTCATCCAAAACTGTGAAAAAAAACTAAAGCTGAATGTTTACCAAACACCAAAAAAAGCTGAAGCTTTGAAGCTTTGAAGCTTTGCTATCTGGTGCGCGTCTCTCTCTCTCTACATTATCAAAGGTAAACCTTAATTATTACTATTATTATATGTTAAGATGATGGATTTTTCTGCAAAGGTGAAATGTCCCAGCAAATGGAAACCTCCCTCATTTGAAGTACAGGTCAGAGAAGATAAAGAGACTCCATCCGGTAGGTTCGGAGGGCTTTTGCACCTTCACAAAGGACTTCCTCAGATTATTTTAAGAAAAAGCATCCGTTCTATAAACCCAAACTCACATTACAAAAGATTTGAGGAATGTTTAACTTTTTTTTTTTTTTTTTTTTTTGTTTAATCTCCCAGGAAGGCAAAACCTAATTATACAATGTAAAGAAACTATAGTATGGCCTACATCTGCAACAACTACAACTTGTGAACTTGTCAATGTAATGGAAGTGCTCAGTTAATCGTAAATGAAACTAACCTGCTAAAAATGCAGCAATTATATAGCCAAAGAGACAAGGGGAAGGTTGAACAATGCACCCCTGAATCCATCTGCTTCACCAGAAGTCTGCACAACTGCAAGTTCCATCCTTGAAATGATGAAACCGACTCACATCTCTTACAGTTATTTCTCTCTTTGTAACAAGAGTGATGAACTTTATGGCAGCATGGCAATCGCCACAAACCCGCAAATTCTTGGTAACTAAGATGGGTTTGCCCGGCCTCAGACTAAGAATTGCATAGGCAATGGCTAGTTTCTCACTGTGGTAAAGGAGGATTCTTTCTTTCTCCTCATCCTCAACATCTTGGAGAACAAAACTATTTTCCGCACGATATCCCAGCTGTTTCATATCCACTAGTAGTTCTTCTAGTTTTTCATGTATCTGAGCTGACCGAGGATGGGACTGATCTCCACCGACAAATCCATGGATAACACCATTGATCTCAACCCAACTGCATCCTGGACTCTTCTTAAGGCCTTGGTCCTTCTGCTTGATTCTGACATCGGCTGCATCATCCCACCTCCCAACAGCACAGTATAGGTTAGATAAAAGGACCAAATTTCCAGTACCTTCAAGTCCTTTCCCTTGAATTTTCTTGGATACTTCTTCCCCGAGTTCCATATTATTGTGGACTCTGCATGCAGCAAGCAGTGCACTCCACACACGAACATCAGCCTCAAACGGCATTCTTTGGATGAAACTGTGTGCCTCATCCAAAAGTCCTGCCCGGGCGAGAAGATCCACCATGCATATGTAATGTTCCATCCTCGGGTTTAATTTGAACTCCTGACTCATTGCACTAAACCAGTGTTTGCCTTCAGTTACAAGCCCCGAATGGCTGCAAGCAGATAAGAGGCCAATGAAAGTCACATCATCGGGCTTAATGCCAGATGACTGCATATGATGGAACTGTGAGATTGCTTCCATCCCAAGGCCATGATTCCCATAACCAACTATCATTGCATTCCATGAAATAATATCACGCGTAACCATTTTATCAAAAACTTGCCTTCCTATATTGATCTTCCCACACTTTGAGTACATGTCTATTAAGGCATTACAGATTGAGGTGTCTGTACAAAATCCATGAACAATTGAATAAGCATGTCCACAGGCCCCGTGCTGTAGAGCGGCCAAATGTGAACAAGCCGGCAAAACACCCTTCATGGTTGCCACATCTGGATTGATCCCAGACAATTGCATATTATGGAACATAAGTAAAGCTTCCTTTGCATAACCATTCTGGACACAGCCTGAGATGATAGCACCATAAGAAACTGTATCTTTGGAGTTCATTGTATCAAAGAATCTGACTGCATCATCTATAATCCCACACTTCGCATACACAGACAGCATTGTGTTACCCACCATTTTATCTAAATCAAACCCAGCTTTAATTGCATAGCAATGAACGCGTCTCCCTCTACTCAGATCAGTTAGCTTTGCGCAAGCTCGTAGAATGCTCCCAAGAGTTACTGCTGTTGGATTTATTTCATCCCGTAGAACCATTTCATCAAACAATGTTGTTGCCTCTGTCATAGAGTCACAGATAATATATGCACCTATCATAGCACTCCAACAAACCTCGTTCTTGAAATTCATAGCATCAAAGATTCTCCTCGCGTAGGCTATGCACTGGCATTTAGAATACATATCCAAAAGCCCAGTACCAAGCACCACCTCACCACTAAAGCCCCTTCTTAGGGAGTAACCATGCATTGCCTTCCCCTGCCTCAATGCATTAGCTTGTGCAACAGTGGGAAGAACCGAAACAATGGTGGAAGAGTTTGGGCTTGTTCCCGCTCGCTGCATTTGAACAAGCCACTGTACAGTGTCATCATAAAGACCGTGTAGTGAAAACCCAGCAATCATTGCATTCCACGCCACAATGTCTTTGTACAGCATGCAATGGAACACGCTCTGAGACTCCACCAAGTCCCCACACTTGGCATACAGGTCGATCAAAGCAGTGCAAACGTAGACATCAGAGTGAAGCCCAAGTCCTCTGGCATGCTCATGGATCTCTCGGCCAACTTCGAGTGCTTGTAAACCGGAGCACGCCTTGAGAACAAAAGGGTAAGTATAGTTGGTGGGTTGAACGCCGGATTTGAGCATGCCATAGTACAAGTCGATGGCTTTTTCAAAGGGTCCGTTCCAAGCGTATCCTCTTATCAAAAGGTTCCAAAGAATAACACTTGGTTGGGGAATTTTATCGAACACGCGGCATGCAAGCTGGAGTTGATTGCAGGTTATGTACAAATGGGCTACTTTTTCAAGCAAAAAGGAGCTGTCTTTGAGGTGGGTAGTATTTTTCAGGAGGAGCTGATGGATTTTCTTGCCTTGAGGGAGGGATTTGGATCGAATGCAGGCTTCGAGAAGGTGTTCGTAATCAAAGTCGAGACGAGTGAGGGTGTTTGTCGAAAAGTTGCGGGTTAATATCACTATGGCTTGCTGAGTGGTATGATAGTACTGACTCCGACTCCGAGAGAGTGATCGCCTACCAAAACATAACATCTCCCTCCCTCCTTGTTCTCTCTTACTTTCGCCTAATCACGACGACTCTCAAACTGTAAACACAAGTAAAATAGACTTCTGCACGAATTTAGAAATAAGGTTTCTACCAAAAGTTCATAAAAAATATATAATTAAAAAAAAATTAAAATGGATCACAATGAACTAGTAATAATGTAGTTCAAATTCGCTTTTGACGAGAATCAAACATAAAATCTCTCACGTACAAGTGAAGATGAATACCATTAGACCGTAGTACTAAATGACAAAATAAGTATTAAATATTTTATACATTAAATTTTGATATAAGTCCAATTTTGTAATTCATTATTAAGTTAGGCCCCTCAATAACTATATTTTTTATTAAAGGGTAATGCTAGATGGCTACGAATTACCCACACAAATTGATCAAGACATTACGATATCACTAAAAGTAGCATCGGTTTCTCATTTATGATGAAAAAATATGAACTCTTGTTTCCACTCCCAAACAAGAGGCTACATAGGAAAGCCTGCTCGTCCTTGTACCTCTTCTCCGCTTCCCACTCGTCCTTGCAGATGTTAATCACCTTCTACTCTCCGTCGGAGCTCAGCTCCAAGAAGTACAATCGCCGTCGCAGCAAAAATAACACCTAGAGCAATCCATGGCGATTTCCAAGAGAAGTTACGTTTACCAGCACATGGTCATGGATCCAAAGCCGGCATGTAGAAGGATATTGTTGCAATGATTTCGGAAGGGAGTTGTTCAGTAAGTTGAATGACAAGTTCAGCTGATCCCAAAAGTGAAGCTTGACGTTCGGAATTCTACCTGTGAATTCGTTTTGCTGAAGAAGGGTGCAATTGGCTTGGGCTATTAAATCTTAGACTGTGCATGCTATGAATGCAATTTGGTATTTGTTCGGTGCAGGTATTACCTTGAAGATACAAGTTCTCCATCATCAGCCAGGCTGACAAATCAGCCGGTAATGTGCCGGTGAGTCTATTCATTCTAAAGGCCATCGGTTTTAGATGCCTTAGGTGTTGGAAATTAAATTCCATCCGGAATAACACCAGATAGTTGCGTTCTTGAAGGGCGAAGAATAACTACTCTGCCCTTTCGGCAACCACGCCAGTCCATGTGCAGGGCGGCTCACTTTCATTTCATTGCAATATTTCTCCGTTGCAATGTCTGAAAAATTGTAAAGTATTTCTCTGTTGCAATAGTCTTCCACGTAGACGTTGATCACACTGAGAGCACCAACGTGTTCTTCTGTTGATATTCGGCATACAAGTCAACTAAGATGTAGCGTTTGAAGTCCTGCCCCGTGATTTCTTCACGGAGTATCGGAATTTCCAATTCAACAAGGTTAGATCCCGCCAACAACTTCTGAAGTAACTTCAAGAATTCCCCATAAGTTGAGTCGTCAAGTTCAGAATAATCGAGGTAGAGAGGGTTAGCTTTAATCTACTTGATGTTGCCCAAGCAGATTGAAACTATGTAAACGTATAGTACAAATATCATGTTGATTGAAACTATGTAAAAAGCCATCGAAGTAGAAGCTTTCCAATTGAAGAAGCCATGGACGAAGCAGCATTCCAATTGAAGAAGCCATGGACGAAGCAGCATTCCAATTTAGAGAGAGAGAGAGAGAGAGTACCTTCCACACAAAAAAAGAGAGGGAGAGAAAGATTAATGGACGCGTCAGTAATTATTTGGTTCAGCATGCATGAGGAATGACAAAATAAAATTTGGCACAGATTGTGACGATAAGATTTTTGGTTGTTAAAGAAAGATTGGTTTCGTAGCATAGTACAAATTGTGTGGTCTAGTATTTAATATGATTCTATAAGATATAGTTGTGATCAATTTAAAGATAAATTCAATTTTATTCGTAATGAAGTTCTCATGCTATTTTAGTAGATGAAAATAGATAGTATAAGACCTACTATATATTCTCAGAATCTCAATGAGGAGCCAGCCATGCAAATAATCCTTATGTTTATATATAGAGAGGTAACCAATAACCCCATATACATATGCATGTAATTTCAGCAACAAAAGAGCATGCACTTGACCAGCCATCAACTATACAAAAAGCATGCACATTAATTGTAACACCCCAACGCCCCCTAATTATATGTAATGCCATAATTCCCTAAAACTTACTTAAAATTTTCATTTTTGGTCCCTAATTCTGATTAAATCTGGACCCTTCATCCATATTCCCAAACTCCCTCCTGTTGCCACATGTCAGCACCCTAACAATCTCTCTCTCTTTCTTCCGTCCCCTACCCCGAGTCAATCTCTCTCTCTCTCTCATTCTCTGCAATCTCTCTCCCTTTCCCTCACTTACCCGAAACCCTATTCTCTCTCTCTCTTCTCTATGCGCCGTGAGCACCACCTTCACTGCCTCATCGCCATCATTCCTTTCTCTCTCCCTACGCGTGTAAGGCTCGGCGGAGCCCAGGAGTAACCCAGGCGAACCGACACCCAAGCCCAGTCCCTCCGACGGGTTTTTCTAATTTCCTCCGGCTAGGTGAGTTCCTTTCCCTCCTTTAGCAGTGTAGGGTTGTTTGGGAGTGTCTAACGATAAGGATTTCTGTGTTTTTCTAAGGTTTTGGGACGGGATCGAATCGGGTTTTGGACACACCCACCTCCGGCGAGGCCGTGGGTGTTGGGAGGTTTTCCGGCCACCACAAGCCGTTCCACGGCAAACCAAAGGTACCATTTCACTTATCTCGTTCCACTCTTCATTTTGGTACCTAGATCGAAGTCTAGGGTGTGTGTTTGTAGCCGGTCGGAGCTGTAGAAGCTCCGGCGTTCTCTTCCGTTAGCTAAGGCCCTTCGGGCCATCTACCTTTAAGCCCGTTATGCTTTAACCCAGGAAACCCTATGGCCTTTGGGCCTTTCTGCCGAGCCCAACCCAAACCCAATTTCTTTTTTTTATTTTGTTTTAATTTTAATTGTTTAATTATAAAGGCCCTTGGGCCGTTTTAGTTAAGGGCCTGAGGCCCGTGACCCAAAACCCTTAGCTGGGCCAGGCATTAGGCCTGGGCCCGTGTATCCAAGAACCCAAGCCCAACCCGGATCCAAGCCCAGACCCGTTGACTGGATCCGACCCGTTGACCCGTTGACCGACCCGTTGATCGTTGACCCGGTCAACGGTCAACGTTGACTTTGACTTTGACCAGTCAACGGTCAACGTTGACTTTGACCGTTAACTTTTCGTGTTTTCGTCCGAGACCTCTCCTAGGCTAATTTCGACGTTCTGGACCCGTTTCTGAAGTCCGTTTTCCCAAATTAAGTCGTTTGAGTAGAGTTTGACTGAATTACCCCTTTATGTGCTTAGGGGGCAATTCTTGTGGCGTGTTTACCTTCGCTAGTCTGCGCAGCTTTCGACGGCGAAGTACTGTGAGTGGACCCCTTCTAAAATGCATGTTTTATAGTAGAAATGCATACATGAAAAGCATGATTTGATGAGTATGTTTTATGAAATGTTTTACGAGATATCGTGCCTATTAAGGCTATTTTGAATTATTACTATTTTTCCTATAACCCGTATTCTTATAGAATATCTGATGGATGACGATATGATATTTAGAATACGTTTCGAACACTTCTTTATAGTATAGATGATGGATGACTTTATACTATGAAGATGCCTTTCAAATGTACGTATGTTTAATGGTTTTGTACTTACCTAGTGGTCCTTACCGCTACGGGACGTAGGGATAGTTTCCGGTCCGTCCCGGGCGAAGGTTTGGTGTTGGCATAGGGCCTGTAGGGTGTTTCCTCTGGCATTTAAGACCAGGGATGGGGAGCCGGCATGGGGCCTGGAGAGTTATATTGGACATTCACTAGAGATTATTATATATAAAAGTTATGATTTGAGACAGCGCACGGCATGCTAGGTTTCGGAAAACCTATGTTTATAATGATATATATGTGTTTTCATAAAACCTGGGGGTTAGTACGTTGATAACTATTTTACTATATGTATATCAAATTGGTCCACTCATGTTTGTTTTGCGCCCCCTTCAGGACCACAGAACGACGACTACGATCTGAGCTACGAGGCTTTCCCCTACCAGTGACTTCGTGCCATATCTTCTCTGCTTGGCACTTATTTGTAATAACACCTTCCTAAATAAACTTCTGTTCATTCTCTGGAATAGACGTATGCTCTGAAATGTATTGTGTAATATCCTTATGATTAATGATTAACTTTTGAACTTAGTTGGTGTTTTCTTACCTTTATACTAGTTTAGTACATTCTTCCACTTTCGCTTAAATTAAATGGCTTTCGTCACCCTCTGGGTGTCGGCCAGCACGTGACCATCCCTATGCCCCAAGGGCATCGGGGTCGGGGCGTGTCAGATTGGTATCAGAGCCTCTGTAGTTTAGAGCATACTCAGGATTCTATCCTACCAGTTGGTAATTTTCATTCTTGTTGTACCCTTAATCTTCATTTATTCTGAAATTTGCTTGTCTCTTCTCAGAATTATGGATCATGCTGGTGGGGATGTACCTCGTCGAGCTCGTTCTGGTCTAGGGGGAGGAGTTAGTCAGCTAACTAACCTTTTACGGAATGCTCTTACTGGTGGTAATAGATCGAATCACACCTATATTGAAATTGCTCGTAGTCACGGTATTCCGGAGCTTCGAGTGATTGGAGCTTGTCCGGAGGCCGAGGATTGGTTAGAGCAGGTGGAGGACACTTTGGAGAGTATGAGATGTCCACCAGGTGAATGGGCAGAGACTGCAGCTTATTTTCTGCACGGAAATGCCAAAGTTTGGTGGAAGTCAGTAAAGAGATCTCGTACACCGGGTACTACGATGACTTGGGTTACATTCCGGAGACTTTTCAGCGCACATTTTCTGAGCCCCAGTTATCAGTTAAGGATGAGACAGGAATTTCTGAATTTTCGCCAGGGCGATCTAAGTATCACTGAAGTGGATAGTACTTTTCGGCGCCTGTCGAGACATCATGCTGGGACTTATGATAATCCGAATGAAAGGATGGTTCAGCTACTGATTTGTTTGAATCCAGACTATCGTGAGCCAGTGTCGGCCATAAGGCACATAAGTTACGAGGAGATGATTGAGACTTGCTTAAGGATTGAGCAGTCTAGGTGGGAGACTCGTAACCAGGAGCAAGCACAGTTTCAGGAACCACCCCGTAATCAGGGCATACCTCGATACCAGAATCTGAGGGGTCGTGACTTTCGATCTCGGAGCGTGAGGGAATCCGGTAGTTCCTCTAACTTTGTTGGCCCTAGACACTCTCATTCCTTTAAACGTCAGGGCCAGGGTTCGGGATCTTCTAGTGAGGGTTCAGGTAATGAATCGGGAAGACGATCTTTCAGTCATTTCAGATCAACGGTCAGGTGTCACAATTGTGGAGGCACGGGACACATCGCTAGATTTTGCTCTTCAGCCCCCCCAGCTGGAAGTTATGCACCTATTCCGAGCTATGGTGGAGGAGGCAACCCGAGTTCTAGTTACGACGGCGATTATACTCAGAACTATGGCGGGAGAAGGAGCCAGAATACTCAGTTTTCCACACCGAGACAGCCGCAACAATCTAGTGCAGCTTCGAGCAGCCGCACTCAGGGAAATCGAGCAGGCCATAATAGCCAGGGTTTTAGAGCACGAGGTGGGCGTAACGGCGGTGCAGGACGTCAGTTTCACGGATGTATTAACGCCATGACTCAGCAGAAAGCAGATCAGGATCCCCAAGTTATTACTGGTACGTTACTTATATGTGGTAATTGGGCGAGAGTCCTAATTGATCCGGGTGCTACTTTTTCATTTGTGTCTTCATCATTTGCACCGAACTTAAATTCCCAACCTACACTGCTTGGTTATGATATGATTATACAAATGGCGCACGGAGATCTATTTTGTGCTCAGTGGGAATATAAGAATTGCCCGGTGATAGTGGAAGGAGAGGTGATGGAGTCTAATCTAATTCCCTTTAATTTGGAGGAGTTCGATGTTATTTTGGGGATGGATTGGCTATCTAAACATCGTGCTCATGTTGCATGTTGGGAGAAATCGGTGACGTTCAAGCGGCCTGGACAACCGTCGATCACATTTCAGGGTGAGCGAAGAATTCTTCCTAATAGTATTATTTCTGCTATCCAGGCAACTAAACTGTTGAATAGAGGATGTGTAGGATTCCTAGCCTACGTGGTGACGAGGGATAAACCTTCGTTGAGTTCTAGGGAGGTGCCCGTGGTGAAGAGATTCACTGATGTCTTTCCGGAGGATTTACCAGGGTTACCGCCTGCGAGGGAAATCGAATTTACCATTGATTTACTTCCAGGTACCAACCCTATCTCTTTACCACCTTATCGAATGGCACCAGCTGAATTGAGAGAATTGAAGATTCAGCTTCAGGAGCTAGTGGATAAAGGTTACATCCAACCCAGTATGTCTCCCTGGGGTGCTCCTGTTCTGTTTGTTAAAAAGAATGATGGATCGATGAGACTCTGCATCGACTACCGACAGCTGAATCGGGTGACGGTGAAGAATCGTTATCCTTTACCTCGGATCGACGACCTGTTTGACCAGCTTAAGGGTGCTCAGATATTTTCTAAGATCGATCTTCGCTCAGGTTATCACCAGTTGCTCATTCGGGAGGAAGATGTACCGAAGACTGCTTTCCGCACTAGGTATGAACATTTTGAATTTCGTGTCATGCCTTTCGGATTAACGAATGCACCTGCAGCATTCATGGATTTAATGAATAGAGTCTTCAGACCGTATTTAGACCGGTTTGTGATTGTGTTCATTGATAATATCCTGATTTATTCTAAGAGCGTTGCTGAGCACATGAAACATTTAAGGTTAGTGTTGGAAAGGTTGAGAAATCAACAGTTGTATGCTAAGTTCAGCAAGTGTCAGTTTTTGCTAAGCCAGATCAGTTTCCTCGGACATGTAGTATCTGCTGAGGGAATCAGTGTGGACCCTCAGAAAGTATCGGCGATAGTTACATGGGAACAACCGAGGAATGTTACAGAAGTGAGGAGTTTCCTAGGTCTGGCTGGCTATTACCGACGATTTATTCAAGGTTTCTTAGCAATTGCCTTGCCTTTGAATAAGTTGACTCGGAAGGGGGTTGAGTTTAAGTGGGACGAAGACTGTGAACGGAGTTTCCAGGAGCTAAAACAACGTCTTACTCAGGCTCCCGTTCTTACTCTTCCGGATGAGAGTGGTGAGTTTGAGATTTTCACGGATGCATCTCTGTCAGGTTTGGGTTGTGTACTAATGCAGCATGAGAAAGTTATTGCTTATGCTTCCAGGCAACTCAAAACTCACGAGAGAAACTATCCTACCCATGATCTGGAGCTTGGTGCAGTGGTGTTCGCTCTAAAGATATGGAGGCATTACTTGTACAGTGAGAAATGTCGCATTTTCACTGATCATAAAAGCCTTCAATATATCTTTACTCAGAGCGATTTGAATTTAAGGCAAAGGAGATGGATGGAACTCATCAGTGATTATAACTGCACGATCGAATATCATCCTGGACATGCCAACGTAGTGGCGGATGCACTCAGTCGGAAATATCACGGACAACTCGCATCCCTTAAAGATATCCATGTTCCACTACTATTTTCTCTTCGAAAAACGGGGGTTATGGTGGAACCGGGTGAGCAGGGAGCTTGGTTAGTACATTTCCAGGTTAGACCTGTTCTGGTGGATATGGTCTTAGAAGCTCAGGAACTTGATCCAGATTGTGCTACAATAAAGAGGTTGGTCTCGAAAGGAGAAATGGAGGAATTTGGGATCCGAAAGGATGGAGCCCTGATGTTTGGAAACAGGTTGTACGTGCCTCAGGATAATGAAGCCGTGAAAAACGAAATTTTGGATGAAGCACACCTTTCAGCATATGCCATGCATCCAGGAAGCACTAAATTGTATCGCATTATCCGTCCTTTCTATTACTGGCTTGGAATGAAGCGGGATGTGGCAGACTATGTGAGTAGATGCATCATTTGCCAACAGGTGAAGGCCGAGAGGCAAAAACCTGGGGGATTAATGCAAAATCTTCCGATACCAGCGTGGAAATGGGAAAACATCACCATGGATTTTGTGTACGGGTTGCCGAGGACACAGTCGAGATTGGATGGTATTTGGGTGATTGTAGAACGACTCACTAAGACCGCTCATTTCTTACCTGTACGTCAGACCTATTCTTTGGAAAAGTTGTCGAAGTTGTTCATCGATAATATTGTCAGGCTTCATGGTGTACCTGTCTCCATTGTTTCTAACAGGGATCCCAGATTTACTTCCAGGTTTTGGAAAGCCTTTAATACTACTATGGGTACTCAGTTGTTGTTCAGCACTGTCTATCATCCACAGACCAATGGTCAGTCTGAGCGGACGATTCAGACGTTGGAGGACATGTTGAGAGTGTCTGTTCTTCAGTGGAAGGGTAGTTGGGACAGCTATCTGCCGTTGGTTGAATTTGCTTATAATAATAGCTATCATTCGAGCATCGGCATGGCACCTTATGAGGCTTTGTATGGAAAAGTGTGTCGGACGCCTTTGTGTTGGACAGAAGTCGGCGAGCGGGCGTTAGTGGGACCAGAAATTGTGGACACCACTAATGCTAACATTCAACTAATCAAGAAGAACTTAAAGGCGGCACAAGACCGACAGAAAAGCATAGCGGACAAACATTCTAAGAATCGAGAGTATGAGGTTGGCGACTTAGTATTCTTGAAGTTGTCTCCTTGGAAAGGTGTGGTTCGTGTTGGTAAGCGAGGAAATCTGAGTCCTCGATACGTTGGTCCGTATCAGATTTCTGAGAGAATTGGTGCAGTTGCCTACAGGTTGGAGCTACCACCGGAGTTGTCGATGATTCACAACGTTTTCCATGTCTTCATGCTTCGAAAATATGTACCAGATCCTTCTCATATCATCCAGTTGGAGTCGCTGGAGGTGAATCAGGATGCTAGTTACGTAGAAGAACCAGTGGCTATCCTTGATCAACAGGATAAAGTATTGAGGAACAAAGCTATTTCGTTGGTGAAGGTACTTTGGAGGAATCACGCTGTTGAGGAAGCAACGTGGGAAACAGAGGATTTGATGAGGAGTCAATATCCGTTTTTATTTAGTTAAAGTTGTAATTTCGGGGACGAAATTTCTATAAGGGGGGTAGATTGTAACACCCCAACCCCCCCTAATTATATGTAATGCCATAATTCCCTAAAACTTACTTAAAATTTTCATTTTTGGTCCCTAATTCTGATTAAATCTGGACCCTTCATCTAGATTCCCAAACTCCCTCATGTTGCCACGTGTCAGCACCCTAACAATCTCTCTCTCTTCCTTCCGTCCCCTACCCCGAGTCAATCTCTCTCTCTCTCATTCTCTGCAATCTCTCTCCCTTTCCCTCACGTACCCGAAACCCTCTTCTCTCTCTCTCTTCTCTCTGCGCCGTGAGCACCACCTTCACTGCCTCATCGCCATCGTTCCTTTCTCTCTCCCTACGCGTGTAAGGCTCGGCGAAGCCCAGGAGTAACCTAGGCGAACCGACACCCAAGCCCAGTCCCTCCGACGGGTTTTTCTAATTTCCTCCGGCTAGGTGAGTTCCTTTCCCTCCTTTAGCAGTGTAGGGTTGTTTGGGAGTGTCTAATGATAAGGATTTCTGTGTTTTTCTAAGGTTTTGGGACGGGATCGAATCGGGTTTTGGACACACCCACCTCCGGCGAGGCCGTGGGTGTTGGGAGGTTTTCCGGCCACCACAAGCCGTTCCACGGCAAACCAAAGGTACCATTTCACTTATCTCGTTCCACTCTTCATTTTGGTACCTAGATCGAAGTCTAGGGTGTGTGTTTGTAGCCGGTCGGAGCTGTAGAAGCTCCGGCGTTCTCTTCCGTTAGCTAAGGCCCTTCGGGCCATCTACCTTTAAGCCCGTTATGCTTTAACCCAGGAAACCCTATGGCCTTTGGGCCTTTCTGCCGAGCCCAACCCAAACCCAATTTCTTTTTTTTATTTTGTTTTAATTTTAATTGTTTAATTATAAAGGCCCTTGGGCCGTTTTAGTTAAGGGCCTGAGGCCCGTGACCCAAAACCCTTAGCTGGGCCAGGCATTAGGCCTGGGCCCGTGTATCCAAGAACCCAAGCCCAACCCGGATCCAAGCCCAGACCCGTTGACTGGATCCGACCCGTTGACCCGTTGACCGACCCGTTGACCGTTGACTTTGACTTTGACCGGTCAACGGTCAACGTTGACTTTGACTGTTGACTTTTCGTGTTTTCGTCCGAGACCTCTCCTAGGCTAATTTCGACGTTCTGGACCCGTTTCTGAAGTCTGTTTTCCCAAATTAAGTCGTTTGAGTAGAGTTTGACTGAATTACCCCTTTATGTGCTTAGGGGGCAATTCTTGTGGCGTGTTTACCTTCGCTAGTCTGCGCAGCTTTCGACGGCGAAGTACTGTGAGTGGACCCCTTCTAAAATGCATGTTTTATAGTAGAAATGCATACATGAAAAGCATGATTTGATGAGTATGTTTTATGAAATGCTTTACGAGATATCGTGCCTATTAAGGCTATTTTGAATTATTACTATTTTTCCTATAACCCGTATTCTTATAGAATATCTGATGGATGACGATATGATATTTAGAATACGTTTCGAACACTTCTTTATAGTATAGATGATGGATGACTTTATACTATGAAGATGCCTTTCAAATGTACGTATGTTTAATGGTTTTGTACTTACCTAGTGGTCCTTACCGCTACGGGACGTAGGGATAGTTTCCGGTCCGTCCCGGGCGAAGGTTTGGTGTTAGCATAGGGCCTGTAGGGTGTTTCCTCTGGCATTTAAGACCAGGGATGGGGAGCCGGCATGGGGCCTGGGGGTTATTTCCTCTGACTGTTTGCTCAGAGATGGGGAGCCGGCATGGGGCCTGGAGAGTTATATTGGACATTCACTAGAGATTATTATATATAAGAGTTATGATTTGAGACAGCGCACGGCATGCTAGGTTTCGGAAAACCTATGTTTATCATGATATATATGTGTTTTCATAAAACCTGGGGGTTAGTACGTTGATAACTGTTTTACCATATGTATATCAAATTGGTCAACTCATGTTTGTTTTGCACCCCCTTCAGGACCACAGAACGACGACTACGATCTGAGCTACGAGGCTTTCCCCTACCAGTGACTTCGTGCCATATCTTATCTGCTTGGCACTTATTTGTAATAGCACCTTCCTAAATAAACTTATGTTCATTCTCTGGAATAGACGTATGCTCTGAAATGTATTGTGTAATATCCTTATGATTAATGATTAACTTTTGAACTTAGTTGGTGTTTTCTTACCTTTATACTAGTTTAGTACATTCCTCCGCTTTCGCTTAAATTAAATGGCTTTCGTCACCCTCTGGGTGTCGGCCAGCACGTGACCATCCCTATGCCCCGAGGGCATCGGGGTCGGGGCGTGTCATTAATTCAAGGCTACAAGATAATAAAGAAACAATTACAGTCTAGAGGAATGTGTGTTGTTTAGAAACTCATGTTTCAAACAAAGGGATAAATATTTTATAATTTGCGAGTAATTTTGTCATTTCAAAAAATGGGACAGAAAGGGGGAGGGGTCACATGACCCCTGGCCCTTCTTCAGCTTCATCCCGGTACGTGACATCACGTTATTGACATCACACGACCTGTGTCTAAAGCTTGATGTGGATTTTGTAGTGACTAATAGCTGGTAAAAGTAGAAGAGAAACAATGAAAGACAATAAAATATAGTATGTAAAGGTTAATGAAGATGACAGCCTTGTTTTGAGTTTCGGTCCAGTAGTACAGTATAACTTTAGATAATTTAGTAACTCAACTCGTTGTCAAAATCTGATAAGATACTACTGTAACTGTTAATTATTAACAAGCGCTCGGCCGGAAAGGGATAAGGGGATTGAGGCTTGAAAAAACAAAAGTGAAATTAAGCTACCAAATTAATTAACAGAATATATGATCATTTTGCAAAAGCGAATGACACAATGCTATAATGTGTTGTGATGAATGTTTAAATGTGCGACTGAAATTTACAGTCTAACAACAACGTATTTTGGTGATAAATCCTAACATGAGAATGTACATAATATGTACGAACACATGCATATTTATATGATTTTTGCTTACAAATAAATTTTTTCTTTGGTAAAAACAAATAAGCAAAATTTAAAGATAAGTAAAATTTAAATAAGGCAGAGAAGTGTCAATAGGAAGAAGGTTTTGTCTGAGAATCTGGAAAAGGAAAAGTGAGGTCCTGATGAGGAGTGGGGAAAGACCTTAATACAAGGGACTTTCAGTCCTTTTTATACGTGTATATATAACATGATCATGATGCCATAAATCATTAGCTAGCTAGCTAGGAGGAGGATAGGAGGGCGATCCATCGATCGATCGCCAAGGAAACAATCAGTAACAACAAAACTAGCTAGCTTGCGCCGTGCTTTGATCAATTATATGGCGCCAGTGGGATTACCTCCCGGTTTTAGGTTCCATCCAACGGACGAGGAGCTGGTGAATTATTATCTCAAGAGGAAAATCAACGGCCAAGAGATTGAGCTCGACATCATTCCTGAAGTTGATCTGTACAAATGCGAGCCTTGGGAATTAGCAGGTCGTTCATCAATCATCATTTGAGTCCTTTTACTTTATCAACATCATTATTATTCAGGCAGTATACCATTCATGATAGTTAACTTACTCATTAGCGTTTGAGCGTTATCGTAGTATATGTATAATGCAAATTATGTCATCTATATTTAAATGTATAGTTGTATACAGTTACATATTTTATTGGTGCATCAATGCAGAAAAATCGTTTTTGCCAAGTAGAGACCCCGAGTGGTACTTCTTTGGACCGCGGGATCGAAAATACCCTAATGGATTCAGAACAAACAGAGCAACGAGAGCAGGATATTGGAAGTCGACTGGGAAGGACAGGAGAGTGACGTGCCAGAATCGAGCAATCGGAATGAAGAAGACGCTGGTTTACTACAGAGGCCGAGCCCCTCAGGGCATTCGGACTGACTGGGTCATGCACGAGTATCGCCTCGACGACAAGGACTACTACTGCTCCTCCGACCTCGACACCTCCTCCTCATCATCTGCCGCAATTCAGGTACCATATTCTCCATCAATTTATACACGCATTGTTTGTGCTCTAAATTAATTAATAATACACACATATGTATACATATATAATGTCCACACGTTAATTAGTCAATTGGGAGGATTAAGCATTCTTTGTATCTGTAGCTCATTTTATTTGTCCCAAAATATTCTCATCATTAAATTGATGACTATGTTGGGATTTAATTAATGATAGGTGCGAGTGTGACTTATAAATGCTAGATGATCACTCTCACTATTTTATTCATTAGAAAGAACTTACTAGTGTCACCGTTACTGATTATCTGATGAAAAAGAAAGATAAGATGATTAGAATGATTATAGAGAGCTTTAGTTGGGGGAACTACAATTTCACATTGTATTTCAACGATCAAACCATCTATTTTTAAGTTTCCGTCAAAGATTATCTCTACCAAAAATCATGCAGAACAGAAACCATGAGACCATTGTTTCAGAGATTAATTTTTTCGAATCAGCATACTATATTTTGACCTAAAAAGCATGAAGTTCGATGCTTGAGGCAGGGAGAAAAGCATTTTCTTTTTTCATGCTTTTTATTATAATTTTACCTCTTTTGCAGCGTGAGATGCAAAAGCTTGGCTACGCTGCCCCTAAACTTAATTAACACTCCACTTATACTTAAAAGAAAAAATAATTGATTAATTATAGAGCATAATCAGTCAGAAAGCTTTGGACCATAAGGTAATAGTGTATAATAATGAAAAGTAAAACTATCCACGTAAAACTTGCATGAGTTTGCATTTGCATGCATGGAATTTACGATATTATACTTTGAAATATATAAATAATGGAATAAATAAACAAATAGCTGACAATATTCGTTGCTTGCAGTGGATCACTTAAATCTCTTTTCTTTTTCTAATCAGACAAAAGTACAATCCTCCACAAGCTTCAGATACGAATTAATATCCCTTAATTAACTCAAGCTTACTAAAGAATTAAGGATTATTATACTGTAATTACGTTTGATCATACAACTAATTAACCACAAAAAGTAGCCTAGCTAGCTCCACATCGATCACTTTCATTTATGTAAGGTGTCGGTGACTTTTTACTTTATTCCGAACTCCAAATAATAAAATATGCACATATTGTTATAAATTATACGAGAACTTTTTTAGTAATAAAAAAATACGGTATACCAAATGATATAACACGAGTAGTATGATGCTTGAAAAAAAAAAATTAAACTCTTATATTGTGACATTTAGTGTATTAAACAGTGTTCCAGCAAGACCGGCACATTAAAAAGTCTCTTATTATACAATATCATTCCAACTCCTTTTACACTTTGCTTGATGAATTAACAAATATTGAATTTATATAGCAGGATTCTTTTGCATTGTGTCGCGTGTTTAAGAAAAATGGCATTTGCGCGGAGATTGAAGAGCAGCAAGGCCAATCAAGTCATTTAACACCAAATAATATTCATGAACGATCACAAGGTGTAAACAATGATTATTGTGATCAAACCATGTCACCGGAGATTCCGATGGCATCGTCATCGTCGATCTCATGCCTGCAGGAAGAAGATGACAAAGACGATTCCTGGATGCAGTTCATCACAGATGATACGTGGATGCAGTGTTCTTCCAACACCGGTGTCAGTGGTGAAGATCAGCTCTCCCATGTGGCCTTCACAAACTAACTGATCAGTGAAGATGAGTACATGGATGGTTACCGGAATTGGTGTTAACGGTAAATAACCTGAAAATGCATGCATGGACGGATGTAATTTTCAAACAATAAAATACAACATATATGTATATATACACGATTTCATGAAGAACATTTGTAAGGTTTGTCATCATATCTTCATTAATTTGTAGATTAATTATCTCAAATTGGCTTTAGCCATTTTATGACTGTCTGGTTTGGTTCGGTTTAGTTTTGTTGGTGGATTCTTTTGAGAGTCAGTTTGTCAGATGACCAGTCTAGAGATTTAGTTATTAACCTCCCTCTTTCCTGAGGTGATTTGGGTGTTACTCGTGGAATAAATATATATAATACATTGTGGAATAAATATATACAATACATTTTTAACGATTGGATTTTGAAGTTACCTCTTGAATGTCATTAATCTTCACAGTTTCCACTGCTTGAATTCTGCAGAGCCTAACATGAAGGAACTAGCATTTCGATGCCCACCGCCTCCAAATTCCTGAGAAGAAAATGCAAAAACGCATTTTAGCTTTTCCCAAAGTACTACGTATATGTGCCAGTTAATTACATGTTTAACAGGCAGAAAGAAAATCCATATGATGAGAGAACAACCTGTGAGATGAGTGTTGTGTCTTCGGTGTCCACACTCCTAAGGCTTATTTTTAGCATTTGGTCATTTTCAAGCTCAGGCACTCGGTATACAACAGCACCAATGCCCCTACAGAGAATTTGAAAGAAAAAAAAAACAAACTAAGATGTAAAATGGAAGGATAGAACTGATTACAATACATCTCAAACAAGTTAATGAATGTGCATTGGATATCCGGATGGGAGGAACAGGAACAGTTTGAGTTGAGCTCAATAAAAACTACTGGAGTGGAAACCATGCTTTGGAAGAGATCAACGTCAATAAACAGGCATTAAAATACGATTCCACATAAAACAAACAAAATAACATGAATATAGTTCTGAAAAATGAAGATGACAGGATACACCTCATTCGTACTAAGTTTATCCACATTGATTTCAAACTGAAAACAAGATGAAATCATGAATTGCTAGAATAGTGCATTCAGGGAGGAGTCTAACATGGGTTCAATTAACCAGACTTTTTACCAAGTAAAACAGGAACAAATATAGCCCCACTGGTTCAACATGCTTCAGTCCTAGCATCAGTTTGGATAGATAGCTTTATTTTTACATCGCATGGTTGCTCCCTTAAAACTTTTACATTTTCTTTCTACAATTCTTGTAATTGCAAATCCATTCGCAAATGGAGAAACTACTTCCTCAAATAAAATTCCTTCGCCAAAAATATCATCATCATGAAATATGAATGCAGCTCTTGAAAAGATTACTATGTCGGTAGTTGAAATTTCATTTTTTAGCAAATTACTTGGTCCTCCTAATCAGATGTGATTTGTGACCCTCCAAACAGAATGGATTGAAAGGCATGGATTGCGAATCTAAGAAAGGGCAGTTTCGGAAGAATGGAATTCCACAATTGAGTAAACTCTCCTCTATGAGGCCACAACTGAGAAGTCTCCAATCGGTTGCTCTTTCAACTAAGGGGACATTTTCTCCATTTGAAAGAATGAAATTCTGCCACAGTTATGTAAATAAACATGATAACAGAGGAACTACCAGTGTCCTATATAAGATAACACTCCAATGCTACAGAAGGGGAAAAAATGCTATGTTCATCGTGCAATTGTTAACACTGCTTTATAGTTTTGTGCATTCAACTTTCTTGGTGGATTTAACTTATAAACTATAAAGACAAGAACTGGAATGTGATAAGCAAATACATTGTGGCATCACCGCAACAGCAGCACTTTTGAAGAAAGCCAAAACAAGGCAAGAAATTCAATAACTTTCACAAAATTCGAACTAGAACCAATGATAAAATCACACTAAATTCAAACTAAAAAAGCCCAAAACTTGTAATCTTGATGCATTGCAGTAATCTAAAGAGTGGCAACATTAAGCGTGCCCCGAACACTATCGAAAAGTTTGGAAAGGAAAAAAGTAACAGAGTGACCAGACAAAAATTCCGATATATGTATACATTTCAAGACCATGAGCAAGGAAACAGAACGGCACATACCTTAAGTTTAGACTACGGCTTTTAGTAGCTAATTGGTGTCCGAGTTCACTCCTCAACTCGGAGATAGAATCTGCATTGACAGCCTACAAGCAGAAAAGATAAGACTATGCATAAACACACTCACCCACACACAGAGCAGCAGCAGCAGCAGTCCAATAGAATGCAGAAAAGAAGTATAATAATAGTACCAGGCAATTTCCAAAGGCTCCACCGCCAAGCGCAATTTCATACGACGGACTGAGAGCTTCATCTATTAATTTCTGCCTTTCCGATAAGCTCGTCATTCCTTCACTAATCAAAGACTCCAAATCCAAAGAAAGCAGCTGCTCATTCAAACCAAAATCAATAAAGCACACAACTTTTCAGTAATTTCAACGCCATCAATTAATGAAGCAAGCAAATTTGAAATTACGTGTTGGAACAAAGATGGGTTCAGCCCGACGTCGTACTGAAGGTTCAAATCTTTGAAACCACTACTGAAAGCTTTACTGTTGGGAAGCTTCCACCTCCCTAGATCACCATCTTCAATATACTCGAACAGCCTCCTCACTCCGTCAAACCGAGCAACCGCTGCGTTTTTGTCGGCGTCAATTTTGTCCCTGAAGTAATCGAAAGCGATGGTGGCGCCGCTCCTGTTCATGTCTACGACGCCGGCCACGTTTCCGCCAATAGGGGTTCCAATGGCAGTCTTGTGGTGGTCCAAGACCACGACGTTGGGGACCACGGAGGAGATCTTCTGGACGAAACCAGGGGGACCCACGAAGTCGAGGAGGTAGAGGTGGTCGATGTTGGGGAGAGGGAGGTGTTGGGGGGAGATGGGGCTGTAAACGGTGTTGGGGAAAAAGAGGGGTTCGGCAGAGACGGCGGAGAAGTAGAGGTGCGCTGCCAAAGCAGCAAAGGCGCGCCGTCCGGACAAGGGTAGTGGTACAGCACAGCCGGTCTCCTGTTCACTACCATATTCAACTTTGCCGCAGCGCCGCTCTGCCTCTTCTACCTTCTAAAATTGATTCAAGTCGGAGGCTCGATGACGGAAAATTTGAGCGATTAAATTTGTACCTAAATTTTGTAGACTGAGTTGATTATTAAACGTTGATAAACGTCATCATTTTTTGATCATTTTTTATTGATGGTACAACATTTAGTTTATAAATTTAGTCTACAAATTTAGTCAACGTAGGATTACTCCGGATAATTTATGCAATTGGGTCCTCTTGATTCGGTGAGAGTTCTTTCTCTCTGACCTGAGAGTGTTTTCTCACTGTTTGTGAGTCTTTTGATTTTGGGCTTTTCCGGTGGCACCGACCCTGGCTTCGGCCGGGGTTGGTTGCCGTGCTTTTTTCTTTTCTCTTCTCCTTCTCCTCTCCTTGCCTCTACTACTATCGCTCCCCAATTTTCTCTCTAGCCTTCCCCGGTTCTTTACTCCTGCATGTAACCCTCTTCTCTGTTCACCCTTGATCCGCCCGCCAGCCAAGTTTATTTGGGAGATTGTGTGTATAGCTTTGGTGTCTTCACCGGCTCAGGTGGTTCCATCACCACCACTTTCTCTGCTTTGTTTGGCGGTTCCGAGTTGTTCCTTGGTTCCGACAGTGTTGTTCGTGGGCTTTCACGAACTTCCTTCCGTTAATTGGTTCCGCTCACTTGGTTGCCGATTATTCCTACAAAAACTATGTGGCTGTGCTCTGGTGGGTTGGAGGTGGCATTTGTGGAGGCGCTACTGGATGGCGGCTGGGCATTGGCTGAAGGACCTGTTTTCGAGGGGGACGATGGATTTGGAAGCTTCTGGCGGAAGCTGTTGGTTTCTGGGCCTTTTTTCTGTTTTGGTTTTGTTTTAGGCCTGTTTTTGGTCGTATCTTTGTTTTGTGTTAGGCTTTTGCTGTAGTTGTGTTTGGTTAGAATATAGTTCTCCTTTGACCAAAAAAAAAAAAAGAAATGCTTTCCAAAATTTTGGACAACTAGTATTAATGGAGAGAATATATCAAGGAGAGTATTAATGGTGAGAATACATTCACCAAGTGAAGCAACAATGTATCGAGGAGACTGTGATAGGAGAATTAGAGTTTCATGGTAATTTTATGTAGGGAACTTTAACAAAAAACTTCTGATACTGTTCACTTTAACGAAAAATCATATTTTTACACTAAAAAATCAATTATGGTACTATTCACTTTACCCTTTATTTTGTCCTTATCATTAAAACTTAAAGTTTTCAAGCTATTTTCATTAGTTTTTCTTTTTATATACTCCGATGGTAAAAGGGAGATCTTGGACACTTGGGATTTTGGCTTACTTCTACCAGGGCCCCTTAATGGATACCTTGATTGGCAACGCGAAAAGGTTTCTATCACCTTGTTATGATCATCTAAACCAATGGTGGTGCGTAAACTTAGCATAAACATGAAAGATATGATACCACGAGAAGTGTAGGCATCGCATGCTCTGCTCTAATATGATGCCATTATTTTCAGCTGCGCTGCCCTGATTGTGACTCTCATTATTTTCAGAAACATGTGTTAGCCTCATAAATCAAATTCCCTTGAGGATATGCATGCTAGGTAGCGTTAATGTCTGTTGCTTCACTGAAGTGGTGCATAGTTTCATAGTGCATGACAGCTCTCAGATCATGACCTAAAACTAGCCGGCTGCATATCAAAGCGAAAATGTGTCGACGTTAGGAGGGAAACCGCTACTAGGTGTAATCTTCTCTTAAAAGTTCTACATGCTTTCAATTGGAAATCTTTGCTTATTGACGTCTAGGTCCAATGACTATAGTCTTTTATACCTGTTCTAGTGTCTAGACAGTCGGTTGCTTTTGAGCTTGATAAAACTTTGAGTTGTTTGTTTGATGGAGTTTGTGTCCTGTGTGACTTCAGAAGATATATGTAGTGAAGTGATGATTGCCTTTTGAACCTTCAAATTTTTCTAGTTTATGATGATTGCTGCGCATACCAGCACTCATTTCCAGTATCTTCGATAGCATCGCTTATATCAGCCCGTCCAAATGACATATCAGATATTGAGTTTTTCTTTGCTTCTTGTTTACTCTCTCAGTTTTTGGATGGCAGGGTAATATTTGTTGAAGTTGCAAAGCCGAGATCAGAGCTTCGTCAACCTCCCAAACAAAACCCAAGACGGTATTGAAATGTCAGCCGTAGCCGTGATTGTTGTTTAACAGACAAGTCCTTGGTGCCTTCACTGGTCTGGACTGTCTTGTGTCCACTTTGTTTGAATTCTCATTTTTGTATGCTCTGTTTAACGTATGATTGTATGATTCAATTAATGATGCAAAATTCTCTTTCTCCTTTTTGTCAAGGCAAGCAAAGATTCAAATGACTGCATAAACTGGAAATGCGAAAATCGCTTCCCTGGATTGCATAAACTGTGACCAAGAAACAGTCGAGGAAACGAATATCTATTCAATTGAGGTCTAATAATTTCATTTAAAGAATAGGGTTCAAAGAATACACCCAGAAAGGAAGTTACAATTATTGCTTGTTGCAAAACTGCAACATCATCCGACTGGAAGATATCGAATTGTAAACTTTCAATCACAGGCACGTATTGCAATAAACTTGAAAACAGAACATCTGGAATGCAAAACTATGAGCAGACACGAGCCCTTCGCCTGTCCCTCATGTCTTCATAAACTACGGCAGATGAATTCTTATTTACATCTGCTAAACATCTTTTGTACGCTGCAAACCCCTTCCGTGAACTGCAGGGCACCGAACAAGTTTCTTCGAGTAATGAATCGACAGCCTCTATGTGCCTCTCACCTAAACTTTCCACTGCACTATGAAAGGATCTTTCCGCAATTTTAGCTGAGTTTTGGTTACATGATTTGACGTGAAGGTCCATAAAACCATGATACATAGCCCACCATGGCAGAGGAGCTTCAGGATTAGGGCTATGTTTTTGGTGTTCCCATTTTGTTGTAGCACCACATGCTGATGAAACCACGTTGCCAACAATCCCACCAAGTGTTAAACTCGTATCTAATTGATCTGATCTTGATATTTGAACAAGCTTATCATTCTCCCTCTCACAGTTGTCTGGTTCCACCTTTGACGTCAACATCTTAGACTCGTCAGCACCAGGTGGAGATTGTTTCTCCGAGTCTGGTACCAAAACTGTCCTTCCAAAGAGCTTAATGCTCACAGAAGCTCTTATATTGCCGGCATCATCTTCAGTACTCACAGTGTGATTGGAACCTGATCTGTAATTCTGGAAATCCAGATCAACACAAGGGCAACCAGAGTCAGAACCCAAAACAGAATAAAGGAATCTAAATTCATAATCAGCATAACAGTTCATCATACCACGGATGGAAATTTTTCTAATTGGACCAATGGCGAGGACCCTTTCACTTCGTCAGCGGATGAGTTGGACGCCATGTAATCACTCTCTTTTCCAAAGGGGGATAAGCTCGTAGAGTGCATGTCAGTGGTACATGAAGTCGGGGGTGGAGATCTGTTATGCTGGTCGAAAGCAGCAGACCCCAGTACATCTGAATCATGCGCAGATAGTACTGAAGTGGGAGATTGTTGGTCTTTCCCTTGAGCCGAAAATTGTGGCAACGGTGACCCTTCTGGTGATCCACTGAGATAATCCACTGATTTACGTGGATAAGGATGCACAGGTTTCCGCTTAGGCCGGGGAGGAGGAATCTCAATCAGTCTGATGGAGCCTTCGCTAGGTCCACATGACTCCTTAGATACCTGAAAGCAAGAAAAACCATATTAATACAGTGAAGGATACATGCTAACTAAAAAATACGGCCGAATGATGATTTAATGGCACAGGGTCTTGAATATTTAACAAAAGAAATTTCAGAATCCTGTACATACTATTAAAGGAAATAGGGACTAAGGTCGAATAGGCATTAAACCTTAAAGAAGAACTTTTGAGCATGACTTCGAATTTGAACTGCAGTTTTGGTGCCTACATATTCTGCATAAAGATAAGTTTAACTTCATCGTCAGATGGTGTGAAAGAAACTTGCTCTGGAATATAGATATGGTTATGAGGCACTGAGCTTATACCTTCTATTTGACGCCAACCTCGGCCGTACAATTTCAAGGCTTCAAGGAACTTCTGATGCTCCTCCTCTGTCCATTTTTCTCTTTGTTTTGTAATCGTATACGGTTTCCTAACCTGAAGAAACAAGGCAAAAACAAAGAACCGTTCAGCGAAAATTTGACTAGGTACATAAATTTAGGCAAAAGGAAACCCCTCTGCAACGAAAGCAATGAAAAGAAGGTGACCTTGGGTGCATGGTCATTGCCAAAGGAACAAATCTCCGCATTAGATTGCGCATCACCGTTTGAACTGCAATTTCCAACCGCAACAGAGGCGTTTGACCCTGTGGCTTCAATCTGATCCTATGTCCAAACAAAAAAGTCGGGTTGATACTTTTGATTCCAACATAGTAAAAAACAAGCGAAAAAGCGTTAATCATTAGTACACAATTCAGTTTGAAAACACGAAACAAAATCATTCTGCACGAGTTTGAAAACATAAAAAACGAGCCGCATCGCGTTACTAATTCACTCCAGACTAGAGAAATCAGGCAAATTGCCTGATTTTGTTACCAGAAACACAATCAATCCAAGCAAACATATTCAATAACTCATCATAAACTTAATAACTGTGAACAAAGTAACATCTATCAAAGCATGCATCGAATCGACAGCCAAATTCCTCAACTTTTGGAACAAATTGTACCAAGAAAGTATTCAGTCACATACCATGATCAAATTCCGACCAAAACAATTGATTGAAAAGACAGAAAATTGAAACATAGCAACACAGATTGCTTTTGCATACCTCAACTGCCATTGCTGCTCAAATCAAACAGAACAAGTCCGACACGTTTACTCCGAACTAAACCTGTAATCTGAGAAATTGATTCCCAACAAATCAAAACAGAATTTCATCAATTGGATATTCCGCTGAATCTAAATTAATAAATAAATAAACAAATTATTTATGAACAAATAAGGTTAAATAAGAAGCAAGAATCAAACTTTATGGATAATTATTTTTCTGGAAAAAGAAAAAAGAAAAGAATAGATTTTTATGGGAAAATAAAGCAGATCAATCAGAAGCTTACCTGAAATGGTATTTGAAAGACTGAAAATAAAATTTGTCTCGACAGTTTTCTAAGTGGGAGAGAAAACTGAAAATAAACTTTCCCGAGAAACAAACAAACGGATTCCGCCGTCGGATTGCCGGAAAATACAAGAAAACAGAAAATCCAAATCGAGAGAAGGAGCGGAAGGAGGATGTAAAGAGGAAAGAAGAAAGAAATGGGGGAGTAGAGAAGAAGGGCACAAGGAAACCCAGAGTTAAATGCAGCGGGGGCTGCCACGTCAGAGTCAGACTAAGAATATTAATTTAATTTTAATTTGTTTGAGAAAATAAAAAGGATATTTTGGGAAGGAAAATTCTGGAAGGGAAGTGGCGCAATGGGGAAATCTTGTGGCTGAGAACGCAGGGGAGCCACGGACACCCGGCACTTTCTGGTACTCTGTCTCCGACCTTTTCGGCTTTTCTCCCCCATATATTAAGAAAACCCCAGATAATCCGCATTTTATTTTATTTTTCTTGATATTCTTGTGGAAGATATTTATTCTCCCCAATACTCAAACACAGATTCGGATAATTACTACAAGAGTGAGTCTTTTCACACTAATTAGATATTTCCATCCTATTTTCCAACAATACACTCGTCACAATCTCATGTTTTACTATTATTTTTCAGAGCTGTTATTGATATTTTAAAACAATTCTCACATTTATATAAATAAATAAATATTATATTCATGCAATACAAAATTAAATATTCAATGATATATTTACATTTAAATATAAAAATTTAAACTCATCTGCACAACAAGGGATTCAAATCAAATATAAATTATCTAACTACAAATAAAGAAAAATACAACCAATTCTGATAAGTGAAGCAAATGATAATATCTCTAATAATAAAGTGAAGAAAATATCTAAGCCACAAGAAACAAAGGAGAGACAAAGAGTACAAAAGTGTAAGTGGTGTCCATTCAGCCTTCAATCTTGATCATATAATAAAAGATCAGATAGATAGATATATTAAGATATGTCAAACAAAATATTTATCTTATATGAATGTGATTTTTGGTTGTAATTTTACTAAAAAAAATTAGAAGAGACGTGGGGAGGTGAGTGCGTGACGAACTGAGTGGTCCCTACTTGACCTTTATCTGCGCTTTTTGACACATCAGCTGCGCTTTATTTCATATCTTCCTCATTTAAACTATGACCGCAAACCCCGCTGGCCCACCACCGCCATTCTCTTTCTATTTGTCCAACCAAATAGGAATCGGAGGTAAAGTTTGGGAATCTTCCTGAGCAAATAACATAGGCAGTTAGATTTTGATACAACGATTACAAATAGAAGACTTTTTTAAAAATTATAATAATTATAACCGTTGGATCCAACGGTCTGTATCCCGAAGCAAAACCTCGAGAGGATCCAATTCCAACCAAATATTCATATTGACCCAAAAAAAAAAAACCAATAATTCTATTTTAATATATGTGAATTCTACGAAGAGGACAATTTATCCAATTGTAAATTTGTAACTGGAAAACTAAAGACAATTTATATATTAATGGGTTTCCTTTTTGGACTGTTAAAAAGTTGGTTCAGACCAATTGAACACGAAATGCTTGAGTGGATAGGAACAATTTTACTGAGTAACATAGGATACGAACACCTTATTCACTATGATTTTTATTTTATTTTATTAGTGTGAAACAAAATAGGTTTCAATAAGCTTCAATTTTACTGAGTAAACCCAACACCCTCTCGAGATTTAACTCTTTTAGTTTTATACAAACTATTCAAAAAGTTAATTAAATTACAAACTCTTAGTAATTTGTTTAAAATATTGCATTGCTTTTTTAATACATTCAATCTTATCTACACTAAAGAATATAAGAATGAGCTAAACTTAACAATGAATTAGTCTGTTACCACTATTTTGAGTAAAAAACAATGAACTAATCGTAATAATTTCATTCAAATTCAATTTTTACGAGAATTGAACATAGCAACATACAAGTAAAAATAAATATTGCTAAACTATAATATTAAATGATAAAATATTTTGTTATTAAAAGTGCATTAGTATTTGACTCCAGATGAAGCTTGGCTTTAATAATAATCATATAAGAATTCTTCCAAAAAAAATAAAATCATACAAGAATGGAATAGGAAGCCTAATTAGTTGGTGATAGTGGAACCCACCTAATACTATTTAGGCCAAAAACTTAGAAAGATAAAGATAAAAAACAAAAATTAAATAAAGAAATCATGAAATTTTGCAACCACAAGTTTCTAGCTTTCTAGTATCTGCTGATAGTTGGGCAAGATTTCGACTCTTCAATTCCTAATTTCTTGGTTAGTTGGGTTCATGTTTGAGCTCCAAACGACAATTGACACGTGCCCTGCAAACCCATTCACATTTTCAAAAAGAGAAATAACCATCACCCAATCGAGATGGATCTTTGTCCAAGATTGTTGCCCTCTCACTTACCATCCCCTTTCATCATCTCCTATTTTTCTAACCATTGATTTCATGTTTAGTTAATTTAATGCTTCAGATTTTACCAACTCACCAACAACTCCAAACCATCTTTAAACCTTTCCAGCTAGATCTGCAACCTCTGCAAGTGCTTTCCTCCACCTCTCTATCATGTCGGGGGGTTCAGTTTTCCGATGTCTAGCAAATGCCACGGCAAAGCTTCCTGTTTGCTTCCTCACATGGGACGGATCAAATCAAAATTCAAGCATGTTAAAGCAACAGAAAATTGAAAGAAATTAAACCCAAAAAAATAGAGGGAAAAAGCTCAAAAGGGTACCTAGGTTCAGAGGCTGAGGAAGCTGAAGAAGAGGAAAGCTTGGACCTTTGGAGCTGAAACTTGACGAATTAATAATTTTTTAAATTAACAAAAAAAATAAATTGGGATTTTGGGATTTTATTTAGGTCAGCGTGCGAGGGAGGGAGGAATGGCTTCGATTTTTGGCAAACCAAACAACTCGGTTTTGTTTGTAATTTTGCTAATTTGTAAATTAAAATAAATATGGATGGAAAATAAGGTCGAGCCAGTAGATTTGTAGGGAAAAGAGTTCTACTTTGGAAGAAATAGTGAGAGATCTCGACGGAGACAGAGGAACACAAGTTTTTCACTTTTCAGTTGTGAAATTTGGGGACTTTTGGTCAAAAGATCCAATCAGAATCTATGGAGATTTTTTATAGTGGGCAGGGGACCAGTCTATCAGTCTTCTACGATGTTGATCCGTCCCATGTGAGGAAGCAGACGGGAAGCTTTGCCGAGGCATTTGCTAGACACCGGCAAACTGAACCCCCGACTTGATGGAGAGATGGAGGAAGGCACTTGTAGAGGTTGCAGATCTAGCTGGAAAGGTTTAAAGATGGTTTGGAGTTATTGATGAGGTGGCAAAATCTGGAACATTAAATTAATTAAACATGAAATCAATGGTTAGAAAAGTAGGAAGGCAGATAACCTTGGTCCTTTTCAAAATGCCCTTTTGCACAAAAAAGTTTTTAAGTCTACGGAAACGCGGTTTAATATATTAAGTGTTAAGAAATTTAGTAATACTTAATGTACTGGATTGTATTCTCAGTGCATTGAATTTTTTTTTCTTAACACGTGTTTGCGTTTTAAAAATACTACATTTTTGTATATTGAACAATATTATAAGTAGTGTACAAAGTATTTAGCATGCAAATAAAATGTAATACGAAAAATATGATGTATATATTTACAATACACACTCTTAATAAATCACATAAAATGAAAAATGTAGTACATGCATATCTAACGTTATCGTTGTTTTGTGAAATGAATTATTTGGAAATAACATTGTTATGTTCATACTAAGGAAGAAGAAAAAAAATGAAGAATGTTGCCATTAAAAAGTTAAAATATTTGGTTTGTAAAGTATACTAGCAAGAATCTCATCAATTATAAAATTGTATCAATTAAATGCATTCTTAAGGAAAGAAACGACAAACTCAAGTACGTTCTTGAGTTTCATGTAGATTTCTCTATAGGAGTAATCACATTTTCTTATCAAAAGATCCCCGAAGGCGCGTGCATGTCAAACAAAAACACGTACGAGAATGAGAATGAGAATGAAATCTCATGTTCAATCTCGAACCCCATTCTTGTAAAACAGATGCTACCTTTGAGTGTGTTTTTTTGAGTCTGGCTGTGCTGAAGTTGGAGAGGGATCACCAGCTTCTTTCTTAGCGAGCTCAAGTAATATCTGTGTGTATTTTCAGGATGTTTCATATGCTATCATTATATATACACATATGATCATCTGCATATGTATGATTGTTGGTTTGGTTGCCTGACTTGTCGCGCTCGCTGGCACTTGATAGTCCTCGCCCAACTGAAAGCCAACCAATCGCCTATGGGGGTTAGATCGAACAAGATATATCCATCGGCACTGTCACATGGTTTTGATAATATATGCCAAGAACTTTCTGAGGCTCCCGTTTCTTGTATCTAGATAGTATGCCTACCTCATCACAGACTCGAATCCAAAATCTGAAGCGAACAACTCAAATCGAAAAATCTCAGCAAACTAAACATAACAAAATCGATCCAATTTCACTTTACGATTTGAGAATGTCATTAATAGTCGTTTGATTAACAGTTTAGGCTCATCATCATGCGGATCCCTACTTCATTATAGACCTGATGGTTGAGTTCCACGACAAGATCTTAGTTGATAACAGGGAAATAAAATCTTAGTTGATAAATTCTATTACACAGTAAAATTTCTCATAACCATTAATTGACGCAGCACAAAGCAAGAGGGATACAAATGTAAACCCCTGAATAACAAGTTTTCTGGAATCCACTAGAGTTTGAGAGAAAACCCAAAAGTCCGATTTTTATTACTGAACTTAAATTGCATTTTGGAGGCTAAAACAACCTCCTATGGCCAAAATCCATAGTATATCACGAAAGAGCAATGAGTTTGAACCGTGGATTCGTTCCCTTTCTGAAAAAGTATTATGGACCTAAATCGGAGCTCAAACATCAAATCTACAAATTCCTATTGCATCATTTTGCCTTCGACGATCCATTTTTTCTTCAATCCATTTGACCATTTGTTCTACATCATCGAATCATGATACTTTGATCTTTCCCACACTGCAGGAGCATTGTCAGATGCATTAAGGGACCTAGGTGGTCCCAGTAACACCCTGAAGACCATATAAGTGGCTGTGAGGACCTCCGAGGACCACCAAGTTTGGGCATGTGGTGGAGGAGAAGAGTGCAACAGCAGACCCGAGGGGTGCAGGTTATGCAAACGATTAACGAAGGAGAATAAGACTTGACAAAAACAATGTCATTTTGAGACGAACCATTTAAAACAAAATAATTAAAAGCAAGTTTTATATTATGCCACATGAGGGAGATCCTTTTTAATTAAACAAAAATAAAGAGAGTCTATTGTCTTTCCTTCTACCCGAAATCTCCACCCAAATCTCATTTTGCATACACTTTCTCTAGTTGGATAATTCCCAATTCCAATTCCCTTTTTTTTTTTTTTTCCTCTAACCATATCCAAGACCCAACCGATCTCTAGGCCACCACTAGCGAAAATCATCATCGATTATCTCTGATTTTATTCTAAATATTTCAACTCCAAATTTGGATAGTTCCAATCTTATTCCGGATAGTTCAACCCAATTTTGGGATAGTTCCAAATCCTTATCGATCTGTTTTCTCTTGTATTGACAATGAAACAGTCATGACACATTTTTGGAGTATGAAACCTCGTCGTGGACAAATTTAGTCTTTGTAGCTTAAAATGTTGCTTGTATAAAGATTATGAACGAAAAGTTGGTAATTTATCGTTTAATTTTTTTGAAATTTTTATACTGAGATTATCTCGATATTAGAATTCTGAATCTGCCACTGTCGAGGAGGACCCATGCATTGCATGCATGCTTCATTTTAGGTCTTTAGTTAGTTTTGGGTGCTTTTGGCAACTATCTTCCCCCTCTAGTCTCTCACATGGTATGTAGGAGCCTAACCAGCCCTTTATTTGGCCTAATTTTCCTACTTTTACAGATATTCAATTCGGGCCATGTGATTAGCTCATTCATTTGTGAGGTTAAGAATTAAGTACACCAAATGATTAATTAGTGCACTTTCTCTAATATCTCACGTACGATTAGTAAGACACATTAGGTGGTTACGTAATTCGAAATCTCATACCCCAATTTGCAATGGCGTCAGGTATGTTTGAACGATACTTTGTAGTGAGCTGTACATTAATTATATTTATTTATTTATTTATGTTTGTTTCATGCTTCCCGAAATGCATATAAAAGGCCCGCCTTGGCTTGGAGAGTTTAAGGTTATGCTCAAAAATGGGCCGAGTGTTTTGGTGAGAAGCCTATCAAATATTGGCTTTGTCAGTTTGCCGATCATCTTACGTGATTGAACGATACTCTACCCTAAATTGCATAAAAATGTGTAAAAGAGTTTTTAACTCAGAACACAATAAGTTGAAGAAGAATATTTTCACCACTAGAAAAATCTACCACATGCTCTTACATACCAAAATTAAGTGATGGATTATGGGAAATCAGCCAAAATGCTCTAAATTAAATCTCAATTATTAAGTTGATCAAAATTAAACATAGGCTATACCATGATTCAACATTATTTGACATAGCGATCGTGTATATCGACAACATATTAAAATAATTTGATAGTTGCATAAACCGAAAATCGAAACATTTCACAGCCAATTTCTCTAGAGACTAGACAAGTTAGATGCAAGCCCTTGATAGCAGGATGGAGGTATAGACTAGTAGGGGAATTGGATCCTCTCCTGAGCACAAGCTCAAAAGCCTCCTGACCAGCGCACGTGGGCCGTTGGATTTTGATCCAATGGCTACAAATAGGGGATCCCTCTAAAAGCTATAATAATTGTAGCCGTTGGATCAAAATCTAACGGCCCACGTGCGCTGGTCGGGAGGCTCCTGAGCTTGTGCTTAAGAGAGGATCCAATTCCGTAGGGTTATTGTATATGGAGAAATGTCAGTGTCTGCCTTCAAAACTACTTCGTTTCTAATCACAACTCTACCATCAGGATCATTTAATGAAATGAAACCCTACTAGTAAGTAGTACTAGAGGTAAAACAAAGGAGGTGGTGGGTGGGTGGGTGGGATGATCGTGTACAGGCAAGCACCAGAAGCAAGGGGTTGAGACGAGACGAGGGTGGATGAAATCAAAGTAGGGTGTGAGATGTTTTCTGTGTGCAATCAAGCATTCATGTGATCCGATTGTTCGCAACTCAGTTAATATTTTTGGAGAGAGGGGTTCATATTTCATGTCAAAGAAGTATATCCTGCATTTCATTGATTGAACACAATATATCCACATTCCTTGTTTTTTTGTTTGTTCCGTTATGTCACAAGTTATATAGCAACCAAAGAGGTAACAAGGCACTTACGTACTTTACTTAATAGGGTTACCAAGTAAAGCAGTGGAAAGCTAGGGTTGCATGGTGAATGTTCATGGATGGATGGTGTGTGAGGTGGCAAGCTAAAGCTAGCTTTAGGGAATGGGATCATATAAAAATAGGGCATACATAGTGTATGTGTATATATGTAAACCCTTTTAACACACGTTTTTGTTAGGTTCACTGTGTAATGTATTTCAACTATTCAATTATCTATTTTTATGTCTTACCTCAAATATCATGTCTACCAAAAAATCATCCAAATCGGAAACCATATGACCGTTGGATTAAATTTAGTGCTTTGTAGAACCGTATTGTTTATTTCTTTCACTACAAAATGATGTCTTAATGGTTTTAGATTTGTCTAATTTTTTGCAATGATGATTTATGAAAATACAAAATTGTTCGAATCGTTAAAATATATTACGAAGTGGATTCTAAAAAATAGATATCAAAATGTGCGTCAAAAGCGTGTGCCTCCAGATCTCAATCAACACACAAACACATATATATATATATATATGTATGTATATAGGTAGGTGGAATCATCAGAAATCATAGAGCTACATGATGCATTGATGGTGTTTTAAGACCCTGTCTTTATGGCTGACTATACTATACTGGCTTTGTTGCAGCACTTTTGGCTCTCACTTATCCGTCTCTTTTACAAACATCAAACTATAATAAAATTGTGCTTTGTGCTGATCCATAGCCAATAACAAACCAAGTCCAATTTATTGTCTTCAGTGCTAACTTTCATGAACCCCGTCTTTATGACTCACTGTTTCCGTAGCAGCACAGCTTAAGCTGTGTAAGCCGGGGTGGATGGATGATCATATTCTCCTTCTTCCCCTTCTCCCATGACTAGCAAATGGCGATTTTAACCCTCCTCGCTTAGCTCGTGATTTTAACACTCTTTATTTTCGTTTAGCTTTTTGCGCTTCATACATACGTGAATAAACAAATTGTAAATATTTAGTTTGAAGTGCAGATAAAGGAAAGAGGAGTGCCAAAATCGCCAGCCTTCTCCCATTGCAACTCCTCTTAACCAAACCCAGGTTTAATTACTTGTACCTTACTTAACATAAGGCAAGAATAATAATGGTTAATTGCCAATTAATTAGACAAAGAAAGATCCAAAAGTTTCAAAAGTCCAACGGCTAGATTGATTGATGGCCCCAAGCTTATGGGGGATCCACCTTTATTTAACAAGTTGACCATCCAGCTCAATCTCATACTCAAACTCAAAGAATTTGGTTAAATGAAGGAATAAGTGGACAGTTAGGCAGTCAATTAGGGTCATACCAATCAAAGTTCATCAAGGAAATGCTTTTTCCCTCCAGAAAATGTCGAGGCATAAAAGTTCAATATTTAAGCTCAATTTCCACTTTTGCAGTCTCTAGGAAAAGCATGGAGATGGATGGAGCCTCCCCAAATTGAAAGAAAAACTTGAATATGATTGTCTGATCACGTCATCCGTAAAATATATTAAGAAGAACTTATGTACTTTGATCCTCTTTTATAAGATCTCGTTTGATTTGGAATTTGAAAATTGTCCCAATTAGACAAATTTATTGAAGTTTCCCTCCACTCAAACACAATACTACATAAATGAAATCACACGCAAATTTAATCAATAAGAGGAAAAACAGTGGAGAGAAAATTCAAATTTAGTTTAAATCAAGACACATAAGTTGATGAACAAGAAGTCAATGCCCGAACCATACAACTTTTTTTTCTTGCTGGAGAGAGATGGACGGAGAGAAATTCAGCAAGAAAGAAGACGCGTATGGTGCGTTCTTGACTCCCTCTTTTAATGCTCTACTTTTCCAAACCTAAATTTGCAAAATAACAAAACCAAGGCTACCGATTTTAACACTCCTCTTCTAACCACGCGCACTCCCCTACTGAATACTCTAGAATTTGTTACGCACTCACGGAAGGAGTACATGAGATTGAAAAGAGGAGCGTTAAAATCACCAGCCATAACAAAAACCTACCCCACCATAAAAAATTAAAGTTTGTAGTTGGTGTAAATTGTAATGAACCTTGGAAGCAAAAACACAGCTCTTCTGAAGCATCAGCAGCAGCAACAGTGGAAGTAAATGTACAGCTTCAGGTCTTTGATGAGAGGGCATTCAAAGTTTCCAACTAACCCAGATGCTTTGTCCCACATTGAATACCTCTGATCATTTCTGATCAGAAATATTTAAGATCAGTAGTAGACAAGAAAACAGTTGTGTAGCTAATAGTGATCATCATCAGGAACTATTGCAATTCAAGGCTGTCTTAATTTGCTGGACAGTTGTTCCGATCAGGTTATTAACGGTATTTACCGACTCCAAGTTCAGCTTAGCGGATGGCAAGCTGCTCACCAGAATTTGTAATGCCACTGTGACTAGTGATCCACTCCCATTTGCATTGCAATAACTTGATGAGGCACCATCCCCTTGATCTGCCCGCCCATCTGGCGAAATGGTGAATCCTGATGGCAGGAGGGGAATGTAGGAAGAATCCTCGCCGCTCATTGCAATGTTGATGGCCGGTAGGTCAATAGGAGAGTACACGACAAGTGAGCCTGATGAGTCTATGCAGCTCTCTTGGAGTATCAACATGTTGTTCTGGTTAGTGTTGAAAGCCTATACACGTTACAAGGCAATTAATTTGCAATCTATATAATTAAGTAGTCCTTAAATTAAGTTGCGCGTAACAATGAAGATACGAGGGTAGGGGTACATAATGACTTTTTTGGAATGCTAATAACAATTTTAATTACGAAAAACAGAATTACTTGTTTCGCAAATATAGAGTAGTCTTACTCGAAGAACAGATATGCAGTTCCCTGGATTTGAACCATTTGCTATATGGGCGACATCTTGCACTGCATTGCCATTTGAAAGTACATCCCACTAGAGCAAAAATGAAAACCAATTCAAAAGTTGAATATAACTTAATCTGATTAGTATGTTACAAAATTTGAGCAACAATTTCTAGTAAGCGTAAATGTACCTGAGGTCGAGTTCTTTCATCCTTGAAAAAATTGAAGACATTCTGAGGCGATAATGGGAGCCAAATGGTAGTACCTGCACTAAGAACCACACCGTTGGGCTGACCAGGATCAGTGCTCTTATGGATAGTGACTCGGACTCCAATCTCGTCCATCCCAGAAAGGGTGGTCCATCTATGTCCGTTGGATGCACTAATGTTTGCGCAGAAGTTGTTCACCATCCTTTGAGCAAGTTTCATCATGCTCCTCTTTCCTTCGGGCGATGGAATCACTAATTGTTTCACAAAAAATAAGAAAATAATGTTGAAATTTAGCTGCTAGGGTAGAATGTTAATGATCGTTGACTAACTACGCTGTTGAAAATTGATACCTCCTTCAAGATCTCTAGTATAAGTGCCTGAAACCATTAGACACGCAAATCTTTCACACATTCTCTGCAGAGCAGCAAGCCATCGTTGAGCTCCAAATGCTAATCCGCTGTGAATAAGATCTCTATAAATCCGATGAGTTGGAACTTTGTCTTCTATTTCCACATGTTCCACCCAAGTAACCTATTTTTTCGCAATGATATGAGGAAGTAAGTGAAGATATTACCATTACCTTTCATATACAGAAAAAATTACTTTTTGCTTGTGAAACAAACCTTGGAATATCCATTTGGCATGTCTTGAATCAAGCACCCAGAAGGAAGCCTATGAGATCGACATTGGTTTGCAAACTGATTATCTTGTGGAAAATCGTAAGAGACATCGACAATTGCCCACAGGCCTTGCTCGATTTGCTGACAATAACGAAGGAAGTAGAACTCCCGAGTTGATACCAATGGCGAAAGAACTTGCAACTCGTTGTACATCTAGGTAAATCCTCCAAGTGATCAGAAACTTATCCAAGCATAATTCCAGCAGAAGATTAGACAAATCAAAATAAAGTAAAAAGATTTTAAGCCACATACCAACTGCAAAGAGCCATGACCACCCAACATTCCAGATGATATTACTTCGATTGTTCTTGCCATTGAGACAATTGTTGGAAACAGCTCCGCAAATTTGTTCTGCGAACTTCAAATTGTTAAACACTTGGATATAGATTATTAAGCTACAATTCCGGTTTTGGGAATTGCAAATTAGACGACAATACAGAGAGAACTAGGAGGAGAAGAGAATTACCAGGTCAATAAACATGTCAACTAATGCTAAACCACTCATGATAACCACACCAGAATCTCGTGATGCTTCAATTCTGACATAGGGGTTTTTCAAATGACTAGTAGCCCTCGGAAAAATCGTCTCATAGGTTTCAAGATTAAGAACATCCCTCCCATCAGTAGAAGACTTCATCCACAAAGGTTCATTGGTCTGCAGAAGCCTAAGCAACTGTGCCATGGCATTTGCAGCAATGTCAGTCATGAGGGACTTATCCATGTCCGAAAACCTGGGAGGCTGGTAAGGCAAATTGGGCATGGTAGATGAAGCACTCCCCGGAAGTAGATCAAGATCAAGAGAAGGGCCAGCCAATCCATGGCCCCCAAAACTTGCCATTGATAAGTCCAAAGACGAAATATGAATAGGCTGCACTGGTGGGAGCTGGGAAATTGGCCTTCCAATGTATTTTGCAGCAATACTAGACACTCTATCTAGCTGCAAATGAATGAAAGATTGAAAATTTGAATATACACATACTAAATAAACATAGTAACTGAAAGAAAATTGCATCAAGCTTGAAACTTTAGTAACAAAATCGAAATGGAAATTGAGTAAAAACCTCTTGTTTCAATTGGGCATTCTCCATTCGCAATTTCTGTTCATCAAAGTAGGAATCTTCGTTGAGTGGAGGGACACCGCAAGAGGGGCAAATGACATTCTTGAGGGCCTCTCTGATTGCAATGTTTTCGCATCGGATCTTGTCGTTCTCTGATCGAAGTGCGCAGTTGTCCGCTCTTTCGTTTTGCGCCTGCCATTAGTAGTAGAGCAATGAGGCACAAAGAAATGAAGAAAAAAGTGCAGTAATTTAATTATCAAGCAAAAGAGTGAGTGAGTAAGAATTTACCTTCATCTGGGTCCTGCGGTTTTGAAACCAAAATTTGATCTGGCGAGGAGCCAAACCCAACTCTCTGCTCAACTGCATCCTCTGCTTTTCATCCGGGTGAGGGCACTCCTTATACATTCTTCATAGTTCATATCGAACATATGCAGCCAAAATTATCAGTTATTCCGATCACTCCCACATTACCAACAAACCCAACAAATTAGACACAGAAATGCAGACCACTAGTTGTAGACTTTAGACTTACCCTTCAAGCCTCTGAATCTGGTGAGCAGTGTGACGGTGGTAGCGCTTCTTCCTTCTTTTAGAGCCGGAGGCGTCGTCGTGGTGGTCTCCGCCACCAGAGCCACCGCCTCCGCTGCCGTACTCCATTTTCCTCCTCTAATTCTTCAGCCACACGCACACTAGTAGTTCTTTCCTGAGTTGGGAAGTAGCTAGAAGAAAGCTACTAAATGGTTTTATGATCACTTGATCAGCAGAAGAAGCGTCCCACGAGAGAAACAGCAAGCAAACAAGAAGAGTGACTGTGATATATTTATATGGGTTTTGACTTTGTGTTGTTGTTTGTGGGTTAAATAGTATATACACACACACGTATATACGTGTATATATATAATGGGGATTTGGAAAACTGGGTTTAAGGAGGAAATGTGGTGGTTTGAAATATATATATATATATATAGAGAGAGAGAGAGAGAGAGAGAGAGAGAGAGAGAGAGAGAGCATCAGTATTGGAAGCCAAGGACAGCCATTAGTGCACCAAAAATTTCATAAACGGCTGCCAAAAGATTATCAAGATATCGGCTTGATTTTGGAAAGATTAAATCTTGGACCTGTAATTAACTTTTACCATAACAAAATCACCCACAAATATCCAATATATATGTAGAGAGAGAAAGATGAGAGAGAGATAGAGAGGACTAGGCAGTCACCCCTCTCACTATCCCCACTTCCACTGATTTCTGCGGTTTTTGTAACTGATGAGTTTTGGAAGCGTTTGCTTTTCTACTAACAACTCCCAAAGGTCCAAAAGAGAGAGAGAGAGAGAGAGAGAGAGAGAGAGAAGCAAAAGGGTCGAGAAATTTAATTTCTCAACACACCCCATTGGAGGGCATAATACTTTTCTGGTTTTTTTGTGTGTGGTGGTACAAAAATAGGAGGGGGTACACTCAGGGCCAGGTGTGTAGCCGTTGAGCTTTTAATACCATCTCCCTAAACCCTACTACTTGCTACTCCTACCCACCGGTGGACAACACTGCTCATTTCCCGGCTACCTCATTCAATTCCCCGCCCCCTTGTAATGACAAATATACCCTTTTCCTCCTTCCCACTTCCCAATTTCCACAACTTTTGCGTTTTTATTTTTTATTTTTTGCTTTTCTTGGTTCTAATTCTGGTATATTTCTTTCTCAGGTTGTTTAATTCTACAGAAACTATATTTTTTTTTTTCAACTTCAACGTACAAAATTCATTTACAAGAAAATTTGAAATTGGTACCGTACATGAAGGATATGGTACAAATTAATGGGCTCGATAAAAACTTTGCCGAGAATTTCAATTCGATAGAAGGAAAAAAAAAGCGTCCCGCACCTAAATTACGAAAATAAATTATGTTTTACAATGAGATTTATAATAAAATATATGATATGATTATTTACTATTGATTTTTTATTTCTAATTATTTAGATTATATAATGCTTTATTTTCACGTGATGTGATTTACCAATCATGGTCTAAAAAAATGACCCCTAACATTTTTCTTCAAGAAATCAGTCTCTTTCATATTTTTCTTTGTTGACATAGACCCAGGAGTATTTTCTCGTTGGATCTTCTTTGTGAGGATATTTCAATCACATCTGTTTATCGTACATTGTACGGTTAAAAATTATTGTAAATTTTTTTATTTAAAAGTAAATATAAACAGTACCTGACAAAAACTAATCGCACGATATATGATAAACAGATGTAATTGAAAAATCTAAAGAGGTCCCGGCGAGGATCCTCTCTCGACACAGACTACCACGTGTGTCTAAAAGTCAAACGTCATTCCACTTTGGGGCTGCAATCCTCTCAACCCCCATGTGAAACTCACCTTCCATTTCAACGATTCTTTTAGGTGCAGTTTGGGAGTGAGGTGCTTAAAAAAAAAGCTAGGGTGAAAAAAAGCTAAAAGAATTTTAGGTGTTTGGTAAATTTTCCAAAAGCAGCTTTTTTTTTAAGTTTAAGGTGAAAAGAAGCCCAAAACCTGAAGCTGCTATTTGCAGCTTCCCAAAAACAGCTGCAGCTTCCCAAACCAAAAACACGGGTGAACAGTGTAGATTTAATGAATTTTTCAATAATCCAAAATTGCCCTCCTTCCTTACAGTCCCAGCTCTCCGCCTCTCTCGCCTTCAGTAATGCAAAATTGCTTTTTCCTTTAGTCTACTCTCCTCTCGCATACCCGAACCAGGAAACCAGATCTCTCTCGTTCTCTCATTCCAAAACCAGCGTTCTCCCTTGTTCTCTCGTTCTCCAGGTTCGTTTGGTAAGCTTCTCTTGTAAATTTTATTTATTTATTTGTTTGGATTTTTAACTTTGGGGCACTCAAACGCCCCCTGAGTGAATCCGCTGCGACCGCCAGAGCTTCTGCTTCCGTCGACGAAATCATGGGGCACTCAAACGTCTGGAACTCCCACCCTAAGAACTACGGCCCTGGATCCCGTACCTGGTCACTCATTTTTCAACCCTACTAATTTGATTCATGTTTTCAACTTTCTTTGTTAGTTTTTTGAGATTTATCTGTGCAACTGCTACGTATTCAATTTCAGTTTGCCGAAAAGATTTTGTTTTCTGGGGTATTCGAATCTCATCATTTTTGGGTTGTAAAATCTTTCTTGCTGCTTTATGGGTTGCAGATTTTGATTTACCAATTGGATTTAATTATCATCCCTCTCTTATGTCAAAAGAACAATTTGTCAAAGTTTGATTCTGTTTTTTTGTGTATCCACATTTCGGATTGAGTTCCGATTCGATGCATTTTTGTGTATTCATGCATTTTTGTGCTCTGATTTGATGCTTGTTTTGGGTTTGCTTTTGTTAAAATTGTTATTGAGTATGCTTACTTTGGTTCCTTTGTACAGTCGCGTGTGTGGAAACCCTCATGGTTTGATCAGGAAGTACGGCCTCATGTGCTGCAGGCAGTGCTTTCGCAGCAATGCCAAGGAAATCGGCTTCATCAAGGTAAAGGCTTCGAAATTCCTTAGCTACCGATCGTGTTCTGATTCCGTTTACTGAGCTGAGATTACACCGTTTCCACAATGTAATTGGGTTTCATTTTTCAAATTTTTGGTTGCAGTACCGTTAAGTGGCTGATATTCAAACATTCCAGGAGTCGATGATTTGGCCCAAGAGGAGTACTAGTAGTAGTGGTTTCTGAGTTCTCATGAACTTTTAAGAAGATATTTTTGTTTTAGCTGAACTGCTGTTGAACTTGAATTGGTTGTCAGACGAAGAATATTATGTTATTAATGAATTAAAGTTTGATTTATGTTCTCTTTCATGTGGCTGTTTGTTGTTTCTCTTGTTCTTTTCTTGGCATCACGAGTTGCTTGCTTAGCATTCCTTGGTTCCGAATAGATTTTTGCTTAACAATCTATCTATTATTGAACTTGAAACTAGCCGTCAGTGGTTATCCACATTCTATCTGTAGTGTTTGTTTTGAAAGCGATGTACCATGTTCTTGCTATGTTCTTTAGGTTGTAGTTATGATGCAGACTAAAGTAGTTTAAGCGGATGGGAAAGCTTGAGGAAACACATGAGGATTTGACATATGATCACCCCTTGCATTTGCTTTTATTGCAGAGGAATTCATTGCTTTTATGGTTGCCTCTACCAAAATTTAGTAATCTATCAACAGGGGCAAGATGATTGACATTACCATTTCATTTCTTATCAGATTATTTGGTTGAAATTTTAGATTATTTGGTTGAAATTTGAAATATTTGTTAGATTGCATTGGTGAAGATTTGTAGTAGTCCATAAAATGAATACTAATCTTGGTGAAGATTTGTAGTTTGTCATACTAATTAATATTTAAGATAAAGTTTATAAATATTTTTCTTTTACAAATAAAGTATATTTAGTAATTCACCTTTATTTGTTAAGAAAATTAAATTAATAGCACATTTAGTATTATACCTATTTTGGTCATTTCACATAGTCACAGCTGTTTTAGCATAAAAGTTTACCAAACATTATCATACTGCTTTTTTTTCCAAAAGCACTTTTACAAAAAAGTTTACCAAACACTCTGCTGGTTTTATTTCACAGCCGCTTATTCTCACAGCACAGCCGCTTATTCTCACAGCAGCTTTTTTTCAAAGCACAGCAATACCAAACTAGCCCTTACTCTTGCGCCAGTAGAATCCAATTACATTATATCTATATAGAAAGCCAGCAGGCTGGATGAATAGTGGCCCTCAGATTTATGTTGGCCAAATTACCAATTTACCCTTGAATAATTTGAAATATCATTTTGGGTAGGTTTTGACTTTTTTTGGCTGAGGGGCAGTTTGGTCCAATTATTTTTGTCAAATTGGGTGACACCAAAATTTTTGTCTCATTTGTAAAGAATAAAAAAATGAAAGGGAAGAGAGCAAATAAAACAAATGACAAAGTTCATGGTGCCCACGTGATATAAAAAAGGTCTTTCACACGTGAATAATAATATGATTAAATAAGTTGTCAAATGATTATTTTTTTTTATGTAACAAACGATATTATCTACACTAAGGGGAGGGGGTGGGCTTAGTCTCACAATGGGCTAGCAATAATGTGATTCGATCAGTTGTTTATTAAATATTATTTTCTCTATTTTTAAACACGTTCAAAACATCTTAAGAAGCATGTAATGCCGGTTATAAAGAAGGTCTTTCGCACGCGGATAATAATGTGATTAAATTAATTGTCAAATGATTTTTTTTTTAAAACAAACGATATTATCTACACTAAGGGGAAGGGGGTGAGTTTGGCCTCACAATGACTAGCAATAATGTGATTCAATCAATTGTTTATTAAATATTATTTTCTCTATTCTTAATGTAAATTCTATACAGATCGATTTTATTATGTGAATTCAGCTGCTTTAATTGGTTTATGAGATGTTACTTCTTACATTTAAAACGTGTAAGTCACGTTGCTGTCATCGAGCTTCAACAAAAAAATTTGGACAAAAATGCCCCCAAGACAAAAAAATTCAAAGGCATCCCAAAATAATGCATCAAATAAGGCAGATGCATTTTCGTCATTTTAACAGTATTTTTTTAATAATTAATTCTTTGGTGATGTTTTTTTATTTTTATAATTACTACCTCACAATAGGCTAGCAATAATGTAATTCAATTTCTCTATTTTTTAACACGTTCAAATCATCTTAAGAGGTGTGTAATGCCAGTTATAAAAAATGTCTTTCACACACGGATAATAATGTGATTAAATAAGTTGTCAAATGATTGATTTTTTTTTTTAAACAAATGATATTATCTACACTAAGGGGAAGGGGTGGGCTTAACCTCACAATGGGCTAGCAATAATGTGATCCGATCTATTGTTTATTAAATATTGTTTTCTCTATTTTTAAACAAGTTCAAAACATCATAATAAGCGTGTAATGCCGGTTATAAAAAAGGTCTTTCGTCATTTTAATAATTAATTTTTTTTTGTGGTTTTTTAATTCTTTTTTAATTAGTATCTCACAATGGGTTATTGTCACATCCCGGCCCGGGACGGATCATTTCCCGGGCCCGTTCCACCACCGTAGCACGATATTGTCCGCTTTGGGCCCCGACTACGCCCTCACGGTTTTGTTTCTGGGAACTCACGAGCAACTTCCCAGTGGGTCACCCATCTTAGGAGTGCTCTAGCCCCCTTCTCGCTTAACTTCGGAGTTTCTACGGAACCCGAAGCCAGTGAGCTCCCAAAAGGCCTCGTGCTAGGTAGGGATGGGAATATACATTTAAGGATCACTCCCCTGGGCGATGTGGGATGTTACAATCCACCCCCCTTAGGGGCCCGACGTCCTTGTCGGCACACTTCCGGCCAGGGATTGGCTCTGATACCAATTGTCACATCCCGGCCCGGGACGGATCACTTCCCGGGCCCGTTCCACCACCGTAGCACGATATTGTCCACTTTGGGCCCCGACTACGCCCTCACGGTTTTGTTTCTGGGAACTCACGAGCAACTGCCCAGTGGGTCACCCATCTTGGGAGTGCTCTAGCCCCCTTCTCGCTTAACTTTGGAGTTTCTACGGAACCCGAAGCCAGTGAGCTCCCAAAAGGCCTCGTGCTAGGTAGGGATGGGAATATACATTTAAGGATCACTCCCCTGGGCGATGTGGGATGTTACAGTTATGCTAGTAATAATGTGATTCAATTTCTCTATTTTTAAACACGTTCAATATATCTTAAGAGGTGTGTAATGCCGATTATAAAAAAGACCATTTGAACGCGGATAATAATGTGATTAAATTAGTTGTCAAATGATTTTTTTTAACAAATGATATTGTGATTAAATAAGTTGTCAAATGACTGTTTTTTTTTTTAATAAACGATATTTTCTACACTAAGGGAAATAGGGTGGGCTTAGCTTCACAATGGGCTAGCAATAATGTGATTCAATCAGTTGTTTATTAAATATTATTTTCTCTATTTTTAAACACGTTCAAAACATCTTAAAAGATGTGTAATGCTGGTTATAAAAAAATATTTTTTGCACGAGGATAATAATGTGATTAAATTAATTGTCAAATGATTGTTTTTTTTTTAACAAACGATATTATATACACTAAGGGAGAGGGGGTGGGCTTAGCCTCACAATAGGCTAACAATAATGTGATTCAATCAATTGTTTATTAAATATTATTTTCACTACTCTTAATGTAAATTCTATAGAAACCGATTGTATTATGTGAATTCAGTTTCTTTAATTGGTTTATGAGAGGTTTCTTCTAGCATGATCTAAAATTATTCATTTACTACAAATATTTGACTTTCCCTTTGTCAATTTACGCATATAAATACATTTAAAACATGTAGATCGTGCGTAGCACATCGTGATTTAAAAATTGCCTTTTGCACGCGCGTGAGCGCGTGCATGAAGGCTAGTTCTAATAAAACCGTTAATGTTTCACTTGAAAGAAAAATGAACTACATATATGTTGTTGGGAACGATTTTAAAAAATATATTGTAACGTGCGCATTATTTTGAGGGTAATGTTAAGTAGATAAAAATTTTAAATTAAATTATGTGAACTAAATAATGTGTTGATGATTGAATTTATTTATCGTACATCGTGCGGTTAGAAATTATTTTTTATTTAAAATTGAATATAAAAAACACCTGACAAAAACTGGTCACGCAATGTACAATGAACAAATGTGATTAAAGAATCTCCAGGATTCTCACGAAGAGGATCCGGCGAATATCCTCTCTTGACACAGACTACCACGTGTGTCTAAAAGTCAAACGTGATTCTATTGGGACTGCAAACTTCTCAACCCAAGTCAAACTCACCTTCCATTTCAACGATTCTTTTTTACTCCTGCGCCAGTAGAATCCAATTATATTATATTCTAATAAAACTGTTAATGTTTTACTTGAAAGAAAAATGAACTACATATATGTTGTCGGGAACGATTTTAAAAAATATATTGTAACGTGCGCATTATTTTTTAGTGTAATGTTAAGTAGATCAAAATTTTAAATCAAATTGTGTGAGCTAAATAATTATGATTTATTTATTTATCAAATATCAATTAACATGTTTATTTTCTATTAGTGAAACATCATGTGATGCATAAATTTAGTTTAGAAATTTAATTCCCATAATATTATCCTTTTGGAGACTCTCTTAAAAATATTTTTGATGATTCGCATTAATAGGTGGGTCATTAATAAAGCAAAAATAAATAAAGGTTATCTATAAAACGTTACAACTGATTGCACTTATGTGATCTGTTGGTTTAACAATATTCAATCTACAGGTGTTTGAAAGAGATTTTACATTTGAATCATAATTCATTGTAACTCATCGGTGGTTAACGAGGTGTTATAGAAGTATTTTGTAAATATCTTAGTTTGAAACAAGGTGGTGCTCACTTGCTATAAACCTTTTGTTTTGTACTAGTTTCCTTCCAAATCGATCGCTTGGTCAATGTCCGGTCAAATATTAGACGATTTTTAAGGATGGAACCGGATCCTTTCCGGATCCAATAAAACTGAGCCTGCTGAGTAAAGGATTCGGACCGTTAAAATTTGATCAAATTGTTACAAACAGAATGACTCTCTAAAAGTTATAATAATTATAGCTTTTGGATTAAATTTCAATGATCCGGATCCCTTACTTAGCAGGCTCAGTATATTTGAATCCGGAGGGAATCCGATTCCTTTAAGGATGATTTAAGGCGGAATGACTTTTATTTAGTTTGACTTTGTAAGGTGCTTACATACCTTATATTTCACAAGCCTCTGATTTTGTTATTTTCTTTTTATAAACTCTTCCAGCTTTATCTTTCCCCGATTGATGGTATTTGATTGTTTGTTTTTTTATTTATTGATTTTTATACTTCAAACGGGCAGTACAGTACCCCAGCTTTATTAAAAAACAAACAATATGGCCTGCAGCTAAAATATTACTCTAATTATCGCACACATGAATGCAAACTTTTGATTGATTATTTGCCAATATGCTTTGCAGTTTTTGAATTCTTGCCAAGAAAAAAAAATCAAAGTAAAACATGAAGAACTGAATTTAGGGTGGCAAGGTGCGCGATGATGACGTTTTTTTTATATATTATTACGAAGAAGAAGGAGAGGATTCGAAAACTATTACAATAATTTAGAGGATGAGAAGTTTTGAACCCCATGAGTAGAAACGCAATACCCTATCCACTAGGATATTGGACCACATGCACGCGATGATGACAATTCAAAAGCCATGAAGATGAAGATTTATCTGTTGTTACGATCATTTAAAGTGAAAATGTAACCTAAATGGTTAAGCAGTTAATGAAAGGGATCTACTACTGCAAACAAGGGAAGTAAATCAAAATTAGGAAGATCATGAAACTGATTATTGGATTTGATCCTTGAAAATCCCAAAATATATTGTTTGGGGTCGGGGCAGTAGGCATTGGATCGAGTACTATAAGAATATATGGAGGTTAAGATCCTAAACGATAACATGTTTCTACCTAGGTTTTCTTTTTTTTTTTTTTTTTTTTTTTTTTGTCAAACGATATATTTGTTAGATTAAATGTTAGACTAGAGAGTCGATAAGATTCAAACCTATGCTGTGGTGCAAGGGCAACAATCCTTCACCACTGTGGTAGATGGCCACTTGACATGTTTCTACCTAGTTGACGTCGCTATGTTATGTGAGTGTCTTATAGGTCATTTTACCTTCCACACATTTTTGTTAATTTTTTGTCAGTGATCTTTAATTCATTCAATCCGACAACGATTTATTGAGAATAGTGTGTAGGAAGTAAAAATGAGTGTGTTGATAGCACTATCCTATCTCATATTATAGGATAGAAACCTTGTGTTAAGTACTTAGAAGTAATTGGTTTTAGGGTTTGGCAATTGGGTTTTCAAATTCATGCTATCAACTCATGTGTGCATTAAGTATTGAAACGATCATGTCGTATCTCAAAATACTTCTTTTAATGGTGTCATAATAAATTTACTCAAATTATAACACGTGTAATATTATGTACATTAAGGGAGAGAAGAGTGGACTTAGCCTCATAATTAGCTAGCAATAATGTGGTTCAAATTCGCCTCTAGTGAGAATCGAATTTAAAATCTTACTTACAAGTGAAGAGGAATATCACTAGACCGTAGTACATACTAAATGTAAATGTTTGTTTACCAATTAAGATTTAATAAACCAACCAAACTTCATTGTAAGCATTTTTCCTATCTTCATTACACAAGGTTTTTGCTAATTTCCTAATACGTGGAGGTCGTTGTACAAAACGTTGCACATGCTAAAAGCTAAACGGAACCGAATCCCTTCTTGAGCTCAAGAGGCCGAGCCTCCTGATTAAAAAATCTGGACCGTTGAAATTTTATCCAATAGCTGCAATTATTATAATTTTTAGAGAGTCTCCCTATTTGTAACAATTTAATCAAATTTCAACGATCCGAATCTTTTACTCAGGAGGCTCAGCCTCCTAAGTTCAGCATGGGATCCGGTTCCAAGTTAAACCATATTCCATATTAATTAGGTATTAGTCAAAGATCAAAGGTGCGGCGATTGATGTGACATATTCGTATAAAACTTGTACTTCGTACGTTGTTGAGAGAATCTTACTGAGATAGGGAATTCAGTTTGTTATACAAACGCTAAGGATTGATTAAAAAAGAGTTTTAGAACCACATAATGCTAATTAAATTCAGAGCCCGTTGTTAATAGGTAGTAGGAGTTGGGCACTGTAATGGGTTTACCAACCAACCTGATCAAGATCAACCCGCTCGAAATTGGTTTAGTTGTGTTGGGTTGTAAACTTTAAAAATATATTTCTAATTAAAAACCTGACCACCCGTCAAATAGGTGGGTTAGGTTGGGTAAAGTAATATTAACCCAATTGAAACCCGACCCATCAAATATCAATAATTTTTAAACATGTATGTATATTACTTGCATATGCATAAAATCTAAGGAGTTTTAATGAAACAATCACGGTATTGTTTATTTTTAACAAAAAAATCATATTTTAACCTTTTACTGGTACTATTCACTACACCTTTGTTTGTCATTTTTCATTAAAATTAAAAAAAATTTGGTCTTTTCGTTAGTTTTCTTTAAAATCTAACATTTATTAACAAACACACTTGTTTATTTATACTTTAGTTCAATAGTGAAATTCAAATATTAAGTAACAAAGTGATTCTACAACACCAAATTCACATGCTTTAAGCATGATAGAACATGCATTTTGAATTATTTGTCATTCACACACTTTAAGAATAAGAAAAAAAAACTAAATAATCTCAACTCGTGTAAAACTTGCCCAATCTAACTTGTCTTAAAATCGTGAGTGAGTTGGTTTGCCCATTTTCTTGAGTAGAAATAATGTCAACCTGAGCCTATTAATTTGACCAACGAGTTGAAGTTCAACCCGACCAACCCATCCAATAAGGCCAAGGATCTGCTCTCCCGAAGTGGGTGTCTCCCTTCATGTCTCGTTGCTAATATTACTACATGTGTCTTTTTATGTACCAGAGCATTCACACAGTTAAATACTATATGAAAGTATAATTAAAAATAAGAAGAAGATTAATTTCATAAAGTCCTTCTGCCATTAAAAGTCTAAACCCATTAATTTCACCGAGTCGTCTTCCTCCCGGTCTCTTCAGTCTGTTGCCGCTCATCTTGATCTCAGCGAGTAATCTCCTCTCCCTGTCCTTCCAGTCTGCAGCCGCCGCCACCATCACCACACTGTACTACCAAAATCAAACCTCCTTTCTATGGCTCATTACACAACCTGGAAAGCTAATCTCGATATGGGATGTTCTGCTCTAAATCTCTTACGAGCATCGCTATCTTTGGTCACCATTTGCCTGAGACGCCAAAACGAGAGATTTCTGGAGTATGGGTGTAAACGGATGCAAATAAAATTCATTCTTGACAAATTATTGGATTGGATCTAAACTTACAGGTTGAGAATTTGAGTTTATTAGAACATGAAAGTTCAGATTTGCAGACATGCTAATTAAAACATTTTTTAAGAAGATCAGGGGAACGAGTGCTTGGATCAAGACGACACCGGGGCAGCGGACTAAAGATATAAGTAGGAGACTACTTGGTGAAATTAATGGGTTTAAATTTTAATAGGCAGAAGGACTTTATGAAAATAATCTTTATTTTTAAATTTAAATTTAATTGTATTTTATATAGAATTTAACGGTGTGATTGCTCTGGTAGGTGTAAAGACACGTGTAGTAATATTAGTAACGAGACATGAAAGGAGACACCCACCTTAGGACAGCAGATCCTTGGCCATCCGATATCCACGCCTAATAAGTAGAATACTTAAAACATATAGCTAGCCAAGTAGGCATGTTAAATAGTTCCATGGAATTTCGGGTGCCCTCACTAATTTGCATCATGAACATAGGACAATACTAGTCAGCACCCAGTTCACTCGCAACCTATGTTCCCTAATAAACTAAAGCCACATGTAGTTTTAAATAGGGTAATGCTATGTAAATTAAATTTGTAGACTAACTTTACAACTAAAAGATGAATAACCAAAGTCTATTCTCTCTCTCTTCCTTTCCTGTTCTCTCTCTTCAAGCCCAGAAACCACTTTCCTCCCTCGCCAGAAGCTCGTCGACATCATCGTCTATTCCCGATCCCCCTTCATCTTCTTCTCTCTCTTCCTAAACCCTAAACTCTGAAAGTGGAGCTCAATAATCGTCACCATCTCCATCTTCATCAGGATACCGAGAGCGAGATTTGCAGGATTATCAAAGTCGTCGCCGGAAGCGGAGGTGTCTAGTTCTCGCCATCGAAGCAAGCCGCCACCGGCCCACCGACTACTACGCCAATGACCTCATCATTTTGTTGCGAGGTTGGATGACGGGATGAGGGTGGTCAACGTCGTAGAGAGGAGTGGGGGTCGGGTTGCCGGAGAATAGAAGAATTGGGCGGGTTGGAGTCGAGGTCGACAAAGAATGGTATATCTGTTGGTGTTTAGTTGGAGAGTTAAGAGTGACATATAGCATTTTTTTTATTGAGTCACATAATTAGAATCCAAGTATTGTCTATGAATATATATCATGCTTTAAAGTGCCATGCAAGATAGAGGGCTAGAAACCCTTGACCTCAAGTAATTAATCTTAAAATTAAGCCTCGTTGTTTTAATTATAAGGTCTCAATGAATTTGCTTCACTAATTAAAGAGGGATTAATTTGCACTGCACTTGTTTCATTTAGTGGTTCAATTACACACATGGAAATTTAATTTGGTTGGCGAATTTAATTAACTTGATTGTTCCATGAAAAATAAAGGATCCATAAATTACAGTGTATGTTGAATATGTTCGTTCTTACTATTTAGGGTTAATCAAAAGATATATATAATATATATATATATATATATATATATATACATACATGTATATGCAAGGTAATAGCTTGTGCCAAATATATTAATTATAGTTGGAAAATTTGTTTGATGATTACTGTATTAAAAGAAATTGAATATTAATTTTCATAGTTACAGCCTTATTAATACTCAATCGATACATGCATGTATCCTTCGTCAGACAATATCTTATGGTTTTTACAAAGTAGGATGAGAAATGGATTTCAATGGAAAAAAATTGAATGTTTTATTCAAGGGCATTCCCAAAATCAAAATACGAAATTTTTCCACCAATGGGCGTCCAACTGGTGGTGAACTGGTGGTGAAATTAATGTTTGATTCATGGTCCAGAACCATGTGGTTGAAGGGGGATCGAAATACGAAATTTTTCCACCGACGGACATCTAACCACCGGAGGAAAAAATCTATCAAAGGGCTGCGTGATATGAGGGGAGTGTGGCAAGATTCAGAGGAAGGAATCAAGTCGAAGGTTGTGGTGAATAATGCAGTGGTTGAGGTTGTGGGTGCGGTGGATACTCGAGTTACTCAAGAGATGAATGAATCTCTGATGTAACCTTATTCAGGCAAGGAGATTAAAGCTGTTGCATTTCATATGCATCCTTCAAAATTACCATCGTCGCCTCTTTTTTACCAACGTTTTTGGGACGTTGTTGGACACATAATGTGATAGTACGCTCCTCCTTCTCGACTACGGGAAGTGAGATCAGTGTGTATTACTCATATGTTGCTTTAATTTCGAAGTTTGATGCTCCTCCGGATATGACGCAACTCCAACCATTAGTTTGTGCGATGTTTGTATAAAATTGATGCAAAGGGCCGTGTTGGCGAATCACCTAAAGCTTATTTTTCCTTCCATTATATCGCCCCACCAAAGTGATTTTATGCCGGGTAGGTTGATATCTCATTACACATTGGTGGCGGTTGAGATTGGGTATTTCCTGCACAATAAGCGGATAGTAATGGAAGGGTTTTTGGCTCTCAATTTTGATCTCAGTTGGCCTATGGTAGGGTGGAATGGGTGTTCTTAGAGGATATAATGATAAAGTTAGGGTTTAACGAGGCATGAGGTTATGGCTATATATCCAATTAATGGTTTCATTTTTAAATTTTCATCATGCATGTTCTTTTTATTTTGGTCATTCCGTGAAAAATCTGTCAATATCCACGTTAAGTGGAGGGGTTGAATTGAGAAAAATACCCTTAAAAAGGTGGTAACATAGTCATTCACATGACAACTTAACAAGGATATTGACATTTTTCACGAATATACCAAAATAAATAATGATGGACAAACTCTATTTATTTTCATTGTCAGTAATTAAGAAGTTATGTCAATGTTAGATTTTTGTTTTGGCTAAAAGAGCCAATTTTTAGGCTTATATATGAATTAGTAAAAGTAATAAAAGATCTTGATAGTCTGTTGCGGCAAGTCATTGCTATTATATTATGGAAGGTTTCGTGGTAGGGAGGATTAGTGTGTTGCAACTGCATCTGTTTTTTCAAGAGCCATTTAAAGAGACTATTGAATACTTCTGCTAGAAAATTCAAATGTATAGTGACAAAAACAGTCAAACAATTCTCCCTTCAATATATGAAAGCGGAGAACAATATCGCAACATGCACGATTGAGATTACAAGTTTCGGTATGTTTTTGCTCACGACTCTTTAAAATGATAGTGAGGCTCACAATACAATTGATTATCATTGGATGATTTTGATTTAATTTATCTATTGCATAAATTTCGAAATTTAAACTAATCTAACTGTTATTACTAAGATGGTGAGAAAAAAATACAGACAAGTTTAGGTGTAATGTGGTCAGAGAAGGAGTCTCGTCCAAAGAAACCATCTCACCTAAGGTTTAAGAATTAATATTGTAATCTAATTCTAATTGTGTTCCTGATTTGTAGAAATCCTTACTTGTACACCCAAGTATCTACGATTATAGAATTATGTTTTTGTCTATGAATACAATGATCAAGTTTATAGTTTTTCTATAATGGAGGTTTTCAGCATTAAACATTGGTTAATATTGTTTTAGAAAACTGGTTTCATTTCATATTATACATATATGCTTTTGTTCATATTTATCCGTAGCTTCCTCATCATCACCTGAAACTTGGTGCCTGTTCATCGATCTAAAAAATATATATATATACACACACACACACATACATACATACATACATAGATATATATGGGATAGTTATATAGTTAGCTAGAAAATGCTAGAAAATGCAAATTAAGGCATGCAGAGAGGTTGATAGTGACGGTGGGGTTTTTAATATAGTGTAGAGAGAGAGAGAGAGAGAGAGAAGCTAAAGGCCACAAAATGGAGAAGCCCAAGCAGAACAACTGTAGGAGGTTCCCAAATTTCAATAAAAAAAATTTCGTAATCGAACTTTCCCAAATAAATTACGGAATCGATGTTATCTCAAAATTTTCGGAACAAGATTCAAACTTTCTACGTTTTTTTTTTAATTTTCAAACAATAGGTGTGCGGAAATCATTTAAATTTTTTCTTTGTTATGAATTTGTTTTTTCAGTCAATTTAAATAGCTATTTTTTGTCTACTTTTATATCTCAAAGACCATCCATCATATTACATATTATACATAGATGGACTTCCTTGGAAAGGAAGATACAATAACTAATATATATGCTAATTAGCTTATAACAATGCATGATTGGATTGGGATCGAGATTCGGGTTGAGAATGAGATTGAGATTGAGAGGTGTCGGCTCGCTGTAGGCGTTTTTTCCTGTATCTCCATGCTACTTGAATGCATCTTGCTGCAAGGCCTCTCCAGTAAGGTGACTCATACCTGCCATAAAAACCAAACTTCAACATCAATGTTCTGTCGTAAACCATTCCCACATGCATCCTAGACGATTTCTTGCAGACCACGTATGCATATGTCACCAGTCTTCAATCGTGTATGCATACATGAGATATGAATAGCTTTAATAAAATAAACCTTATGGCTCCTTGAACACGTGGATTGCGCAAGAATCTGGAGAAAACACTGGTGACTTCTTCAATGTCAGCTGCCCGGAGTGAAAATGCTTCAACGTTTGTTAAGCATCTTACCATCCTGTTGCTAAGCAACCGCTGTCCGGGAATCCTGATCTTTTTACCATCTGCAACAGAAACCATATTGATAAATTGATGTCGTTTTTTGAAATTTTTGAAGAATGCTCAAGACTTGTACCTTTGTTTACTGAAGAATGCTCAAGACACCATGCGAGAAGTTCCTCACCACAAACATCTCCTTCAGATAAAGAAATTAGATTCCCATCTTCTCCAATGCTCTCCATTTTCCCCCTCACTATAAAAACCATCTTCTCGATGAGACCACCACGGCACAAAACTTTACCTCCCTCGATGTATGTCTTTTGCCTTAGTCTTCCACAAATGGAATCTAAGATAGGTTCATCCATCAGGGCAAAAATTCGTACCTGCAGAGTTTTCGGAATTTAGAACATGCATTATGAGTTAAAATGCGCCAAGCTGATAACTTTGAACCTTAATCAAATAATAATTCTAAGGAAAAATGAAGACCATCATTTAGGCATTAAGCAGAAAATCCGATCATTATAAATTTATTATTCCGTGACACTAAGACGCTCACTTTCTTAATGAACTTGAAGAGATGGCGTCTTATATCCGTCTGAAGGTCTTCAGGCAGGACTTCCAAAAGCATTTCTTCATTTACTCCTCTGGTTGCTGCCCAATTGTACCGCTCAGCTTCTCGTACTAGCCTTCAGAGCACAATACATGAGGCTTTAATAATAAAATTTAAACATCGTAGACTTGTCGATTTAAGAAGGGATACTTCTTTTTGCATAAAGCATTAATTTATTTCTTTGACAATGGATGGTAAAACCTCATGCATAAGGAAATTGAAATGTCAAAATGACGTTATGAATACATCATACCTTCTAAGATCCTCTGGTAAGCGTCTATGTCTCATCCACTGCTCAACATCACGACGTCTCAGGGACATTTCTAACCGTCTGTACAGAGAAACCGAGTTTCCTTTTCTTAAAACATAGCATAAGCAACACGGAAAACTAACTGGCGTTTTCTATTGCTCTATTTCTTTGAGATTTAATCAAAAGAATGAATCACATCATGGTTGCAGGTGACAAGTGAATGCTCATGGTATTTAATAATTCAATTAGTAGACATAACTTCTAACTTTGAATTTCAGACAAACAGGAGAGAGTTACTAACATTTATACAGGCTGGCTATGTACTCAGTAAAATATGCTACGATCGTGACTCTAAATGTAGGAATATTCAAGAAGAATAAATCCTAGGATAAAAGTTGTACCTCCGGCCAAGAGCCTGCAGAAAGTTCTGCATATTTCCAATGAGAAGAGCGAAAAGCAAGAGACCTAGGCCAATGATGGCCATTGTAAAAAGGACTTCCCAAACAAAATAGCTTGGAATTTGATTTCCAGCCAGGGTACTGATTTGCTGCATAATGTAAATCACATGGTTAATTTCATTCAGCTTTGTAATGAGACCATACCAAAACAACCCTTACGCCAGGAGATAATGGAACGTAAATTTATTATTCAGCCAAGCACTGATGCCATCAACCTTGAGCTTTCATTTCAGAATAATAAGATTCAGAACCAACTCAGTTTAGCCTTGAACTAGGTGGGACAATACAGATAAGGGTCAAGTTTGTACCCCCTACAGTATAAGTTTTTGGGGTAGAATGGTAGTCAATCGCAAGACTGTGATGGACTATTAACTTAACTGAGTATAAAGTAAGAATTAAACAGTTATTTGAAATGATTCGGCCAAAAGAAAGGACAAATGAAAGCGATACCTGGAATCCCCAAAACAATCCATACACATATCTAGTGACTATACTATTTTCTGTTGTAAGATTGACAGCTTGGACGTAAATTCCGTAATCAAAGCCATCTGCAGTTAAACAAGCAGTAGCATTCGCATTGTTTCTCCAGAGAACACGTAACGGATCATCTGCTTTAGGATCTTCAGTTCGACTTCCATGCCCACAATCTAGGAAGTTCATACACCCATCAATTCTAGAGTTACGGCAGGCATCTCGAAAACATTGATTAACCCTCTGGGACAAGAAAGAGGGGAAGTAAGTGAGTGAATGAAAACCAACCTTCAGTCCGATATCCAATAGAATTCACTGCCTCTACATTATTTAAAACTCATGATGTTATTTATTACAATAGTGAAAAAATGAACTATCAAATTAAATCATAATATTGCAAGTTTAAGCAAACAGATAAAGACGCAATTTTTCACAGTTTCGCAGGCCTGAAATGTTTCGATTGACTTAAAATAGTATGCAGGAAGAACTTATCAGATATTTCACTGTTTGACAAAAAGGTGAGAAGAGATTGTATATGAATCTTGAATAGTTCTGGACATACAAAATGAAGACACGCGAGAAACATAAAAATGTCTATCACGGGAAACTTCGAGAGTTGAGAATAAAATCTTTTCCACCCACCTGTAGCCCAAGGAGGTACCAGCACGATCCAACAACGTGGCCAGACAACACAAAAGTGAGAAGATTTATTATAAAATTTGCCCATGCTGACTCAAATATGAAGCCACTTGGAGTCTGACCAGCAAGAAAAGGTAGAAACCTATACAACCTGGGAATATACTGAAGAAGAACTGCAGCACGTAAAAGATTTTTTGCATGGTTTGCTCCTGTTGATCCCAAGGTGTTTCGTAGAACTAACAGTATTATGATCTGCAAACAATTGAAAGAACAACTTAGCACATGGGAAGAAAATATGTGCTTACATTAGACAGAACAAGTTACAATGTCATGTTAGCGTATAAATAGATATATTGACTGATTCAAGTAATTTAGGGGATTGGGAGGGCAGCAAGCACGGGTGATCACCCTCCCTCGGCAAAGCCACTGAAAAACAGTTTTCTTCCATGGCAAAAAGCAATATACTATCAAGCACTCTTTTTTTTTTTTTTTTTTGCATAATATCTCCATTTAGTCATTGGATTTTCCTTACCAAACACTAATTTTTATACAGTGTCTAATCTAAGAGATAATTTATGAAAGAATTGTTTTTTATTGATATTCAACAATACTATAAAATTATATCATTCCATGAATTAAAACATGAGAAACTTGCTTGAAGTATGAAATGGATGAAACAAAAAAATACCAATACAGCGAAGGAAACCAAGAATACAGAATATGGTGCGCATGTGTGTGTGCGTGAGAGAAAGACATGTTTACCTGCGGCAGCGGTAATACAATGAACAAGTCTAGTAGAAAATATCGTTGAAGGTAATTCAGAGCGATTTTCTTCGGATGGTCAACTAACTCGCCAGCACCAACCACTCTAGACTCCGGAGCCACATAAGCCAATCTAAACTGCAGAGAGAGGGAGAGAGTGAGAGTGAGAGAGAGGGATTCATTTGTCTGTCAAGGCTTGAAACTAATCAACTTATCTCATCCATAATTTATTTAACTTTTAAAATGAGATAGAGAGGGAAGGAAATCTTACCTGAAGGAGTATGTGCAGTAGGAATATGAAATCAGTGATGCTTCTTAATACCACAAGTGTTGTCGTCAAGGGCCAATCAAGAACTATACAGCTATTCTCCTGCATTCAAAGACGGGGAAATCAAGTTCAAAAGGAAGCAATGTCACAACGAAATGAACCAAAAAAGGTTCTCTTCTTCTCCATAGAAAGCCTTACAAATAAATAACTACAATGTGTAAATTGGAAAACCAAACTAGTCCTCGGTCAACAGATAATTCCAATCTAATTCATGAAATGACAAGGAAGAACCCAGGAAATACCTTTTCAACGGACAGCGGGAAGAAAAACAATGGATCTACAAAAATTGATATTAAGCAAGAAATGACGAAAAACTTGTTCCACTGTTGCACAAATTTAGCATGAGGGTTCATAACTCCAGGAATATGTGGACGCAGAAAAGAGAAAAATCTCCTTGCCCAGCCTTTGGCATCCCCATATAGAGCATTATGGAACTGCACACAGTTGAGAATAAAGGAACTAGGCATAAGTTTCTTGGAGTGCTCATATCTTGTCATTCCCAAAAATAAAATAAATAGGGAAGCGATGATGAGAACATATTAATAAAGTACATATCGTTGCTAAATCTCAAGCAATAGTCATATCAGTGAAACCAAAAAGGCAACACAAGAAAGAAAAAGGATATACAATGCAGCTTGAGAGGAATTATTGCTTTGTAATTGCTTTTGCATACACAGACTGTAAGTACAGATATTATCTCCATTCTCTCCAGAGTCTCCACTGCTATTAATTGCATTGAAATAGTCATGTTCTCTTGCCCGTCAACTTATCAAGTAGTGCAATATTAAATGTTCTTTTTAAATGCAGCAAAGGGGAAGAAGTGCAAAATTCTATTTGTTGCTAGTTGCTACTGTTACTTCTTCAACTCTTAAATTAACAGATCAAATGATAAGCAAACATGAATGAATGTAGTGGCTTCTTCTTTGTAACTGAGAAGAAGAGACAGGCAAGCTCCTAATTATTTGACAGGATTAGACGCAAAACTCGACATGTTTACTAAGTGGCAATCATGCAGAGCATATAAAAAAAGACAGTACCTAAATTTCTACAAATAATGTATACAAATTAAAAGAAAAAAAAATCCTCTGATTAGAGAGAGAAAAACACCTTGGGATCAAATATATCTGAGGCCCTTCGTTGTTTCGCTTGAGCAGCCTTGAGATTGTATGTTGGGCAAGTTGTGCAGTAAGGATCATTGCACAGCCCCAGTTGGCCAGATCTCAGCAGGTGTTCATTTTTACTCACATAGTTTTTATCCGCCCATTGATTCTCGGTTGTTGCATTGGTAGAAGGAAACTTTTCTCCTGCAGGTTCCACCGCTTCTTGCCCTGCTGTTAGAGCTTGAACTGGCCGGAAAATGCTATCAGGCCTGCGGTTAGCATATAATGGACCACTCATAGGTACGAAGAGAGTTTTGCTTTGACTCCTTAATGGACCAGTATGACCTACAAGTCTAGGTTTCCCTTCATATGACGAGTCCACAGAGCTCATAGGGATGGAAACTGATGCACTTCGGGTTCGGGACATAAATTTGTCGACTTTTAGCTGCACATTATCGTCTGAGTATTGCGGGTGAGTGTCTGATAGCATGGGTACCTCATCTTTATCATAACCAGCCATTTCTCACAAATTGAACCTAAAAACGAAGAAGCTAAGATAAAATTATCCTACATAAGTATTCATACCAGTTCCATTAAATTACTTTCGATTAGAATCACAATACAATTAGTACAAGGTTAGAAGTACATTAGTGATCATGCTAGTTAGCTCCATTTAAGTTCAAAAAGTTGTTATTTTTCTTTGTTTTCTGCAGGGAACAAAGCTTAAATGTATCAAAGAACACCATAAGACAAATTCTGTTGCAAATTACTACTTCCAAAATTTTAATTTCTAGTTTCAAGGCATCAATTTGCAGTCTTAATTAGAAAAAAACAAAAGAATATAAAGAGGAAAAGGCATACATTATAATCCATCGGAGTTCAATAAATCCTTAAATAAAAGGTGTGAAATTTACCTGAATAATTCGAAAGAGAAGCAGAGCTCAACAGGGGGTTGCACCAGAAACCCAAGAATATTAACTCATGTGATCATCAATTAGCCAACAACTTAAATAAAGATACATTCTCATCACAAGGAGGGAGAGAGAGAGGGGGGGGCGGCGGCGAAGACTAAAAGAGCTGACTGAGGACTTGAGGAATAAACAAAAGGGGGAGCTTGGAAATTCCAGGAAACGTAGGAAAGGGGTGTTTGACTGTTTGTGATTGGATTTGGGGAGATTGAAGTTTCCTGGAGCAAGGAGGGGGGACCGGACACAATAATCTAACGACTACCAGACAAGACAATCCAATGTCCGTCCTCCCTCCTTGTTTACTTTAATTCTCGCTACTTTGGTAGGCGGGTTGGTTTGACAGTTGACACCCTCTCCGGTTAACTCGTCTCTTGACAAAAACTTTACACACACAAAAGAAAAAAGTAAAAGAAAAGAAAAACAAAGAACCTTGTCGCCTGCTGAATCATCATTTGTTTTTGGCTGCATATTCATTTGTTTAATATTAAATTTACTGTTGATATCTACGACTACAGGACATCATCTTGGGATAAAATTTAGAACAGGACGGAAGAGTACTTTTATACTTTAATACACGATGATGTAAATACCCGAGGAGGGTAGGAAGGTAGGAGCTGAACTGACCTCCATCCCCATGGCTAATGGGTTTGAAGAATGACCGCCGGTGTAAATCTGGAGAGATACTTTTGAGCACGAAAATAATTTATATGTTACGAATGTACTGCATTTGCCACCATAAATTTTAAATTCTTTCTTGGTGCAAAATTGTGAAGTTACTTCGAAAGTTCTAACCCTAGGCACTTGGAATTCGAAAGTTGATGTAATAAGCCTGTGGTCCTCCTACAGATAATATTCCAAATTAATTATTCGCAAATCGCAAGCATCACATTGTATCATCATTAATGGCTTGAATGAAACTTTGAGAGTGACCCAGCCATGCTGGTACCATTACCAAACATATTTACCACTAATTAATTGGAAGTTATGATATTTCTTTTTCAGAAATTTAATTGAAATTTCATACCTTATAGTAATACTCATTCTATATTCAACTTGATAATTCTTGGATATAAAGAGGGACCACTTCGAAATCCGAGTGTACCAAATAGGCGTGGCTATACTATTGTAATTTTAGGAAAGAGATCATCTCCGGATCTCTTCCACAAAGGCCATCGAATTAAGTGATCCGGGTCTTTCAAAATTCATCGAACGGTAAAAAATTATTATAGCTTTTAAAAAGTCAAAACAGGTGGGCCATTTGATGAAATTTTAAAAACCCGGATCACTAGATCCGGTGGCCTTGGTGGAAGAGATCTAGTGAGAATCTCTTTCCGTAATTTTATTGTTTTTCCCAACTTTGTTAATTAAGAATAAATTGTAGCAAGAACTTTTTGAGTGTTCACTTGTGATTTACTTGGACTTACATGAGAAATTTCGTCTGCACTGGATACTTATTTGGGCCTATACCCCCCTAGATTTGGGTCAAACTTCTGTCTAGCAATATTTTTTGTTACTCTGCTCATTTCATAAAATATTATACCGGGTTTAACGATAGCTATATTCGTTGTCCAATTAATGAAACTTAAGTACCTCTAACTACAAGAATACTAACTACAAGAATACTACAAGGGAAATTCTCCTTTACGCATTGTTTTTCACGAGTAAGCAGTTGAGATTTAACCAAATGAGCTTTGGTTTTGTATTGCATTTGCCACTGCATGAGTTTGGACCCCGTTGGCTCCCTAATGTTATCTAATCTAACAAATATATTATTTGACAAAAAAAAATAAAAAATAAAACTTTCTTTCTACGGTGCAAGTGGAATTTGACAAGATCAAAATTTGCGGAATGTTTATATATAATTATGTATTGTCAACGTGAGTTCCCTTCGGTTGTCAACATTAATATTAATTAGTGTGTTTGAGAAAACCAATTCCATTATTCGTAGAGAGAGGATTATGTTGGAATACTTCAATTGGCTTAGCTACTTATATCTTTTTTAATACTTGCGTTCCCATTTGGAGAAATGAACTCATTTTTTCACTTGCAAATAACGTATATTTGTCATAAAAAATTTGTAACCGAACCGTCCAATATCTTAATTTTTACTTGAAGATTATCCCTACAAAAAATCATTCATATTCGAAATCGTTAGTTGTTTAGATGTACGAAATAAGTTCATAGTGTAAGTACCAAATAGAATATTCGTGATAAACCATCTAATTATTTGATACATTTGGACAACTAAAGATTTCTAATTCGAATGTTTTTTTGTAGAAATAATCTTCAAATGAAGGTTAAGATATTGGACAATTCTGATTATAAAATTTCTACAACAAAAATACATTATTTGCAAGTTGAAAAAAATGCAAGTATTATTCTTTTACTATTTATTGTGTACGTCGTTTGACCAGATTTTCCCTCCTAACAACTCTTGTTCTTTTTGGTACTAGTTTAGCTCCTTTCCTCTACACCTTCCTCATTTTATAAATAAGTATATTTTATATACCTAATAGATAGATCTTTATTAAAGGCAGACCCTTTATGCTAAGGAATCTTTATTTTTTTTCAAATATAAGGATTAGGTGTATGGCCCACTCAACATCGAACTTCAACGATCCGAACAGTTTATTTTGTAAGTCTTGATTCATTGATCTTTCTTGAAAAAATTCAATTCAATCCAAAATCATTTGCCTATTTAATTATCAAGATAAAATTTCATTGTTTCTGATATAGCAAAATATACGTTAATTTTTTTGATCCCAATTAAATGTCTTACTAATATCCAATTCGGCTAATATTTTGCAAAGATGATCTATGAGATGCAACTTGAAAAATAAACAGTTTAGATCGTTAAAGTTTGATATGGTATGGACCCTATAACTAATTCCTATTTTTATATAAAAAATAGATCACTTCCCTTAAAGTGATTAATGGTACCCTTAACCGCATATTCTTTGCTTCTTCTTTTTCAAGCAAAATTATATATTGTATATTGAAACTCCAAATAATGGGACTCAGTCAAATTATTTATGTGCTTGAAAATTCTAACATAAGTAGCTTCTAATTTCAACTGTTAAATGCATGGTTGATCGGCCTTTTTTTATTCTTGTTTTGTAGTTTTTATTTCCGGCTAGCTTAGTTAAGATGGATTTAATTAGTCACAGTTTGGGTTAATTACATAAACATCTTTTAAGTTTTACCGTGTTTTTACAAAACTCCTTTACGTTTCAAATATTACGCTAACTCCTTGAGGTTGGCGTGAGTTGACTCCTCATTATAGTAGGATTTGATACCTTTCTTATCTCCTTGTAATCAGGATAGGGGTTATTAGTTTTATTCTTTCCTTGTATCATATATTTACGAAGAATTCCAAAACCCTAAATTAGCACATACGAACCAAGGTTGTTGCTGGGAATGAGTTGGGGAAAGGGTAGATGGGGATTGTCTGTGGGTCCGCAGTGAAAAAACTAAGGGAAGTTAGATGTTTGGATTCAAGGGAGGAGAAGATGGAGGAGGAAAAGATGTGAGATTCTGTCAATTTTTTTAGTTTGTTTTAATGTTTTATTAATTTTTAATTTGATTAATTTTTCTTTTTATTTATAAAGGTTTTTTTTTTTTCATTTTTGTAAGTAATTATAACGGTAGATTTGTCCTGTTAAGATGATTTTTTGACCAAAAGGGGTTATGTGAAACTAAATTAAAACTTGAGGGAATATTAGGGTAGTATTTCAAACGTGAGAAAGTTTTATGAAAACACAATAAACGTGCGGAGTGTTACTATAATTAACCCACTGAAAACACCTATACGTGCATGCATGTTTTAGTGTACAAGCTTTATTTTCATCAAAATTTCTAACGAACAAAAGAAAAGCAAAAAATGCAATATTAGGATAATCGACCATATGAAAAAATGCGATATGGTCAGTGGCTTATTGCGAAAAGAAATGGTACAAATTAATATTAAATTTTAATCCAAGACCAGTTCAATTAAGTTGTAATTACAACCAAGTCTTTAGCTGCTTCTAAAATGATCTAAGTCTTTACCTGCTTCTAAAAATTAATCCAAGTCTTTACCTGCTTCAATTATCTACAGGGAAAATCCAAGACCAGTTCATCATCAGTCTCTCTTGCTAATCTATAAATAGACAAGTGTCCCCATACATAATTTTCATCCTTCTCAAAACAACTGATCATCTAGTTAAGTACCAAGTTCCAAGTCCTGCTAATCTATAGGATAATCCCCTATAGACTATATATAGCTAGCGATGAAAGGAGTTTATTTCCCTGTAACTGCTGTATAACACCGATTCTGCTGGCACGTATAATTTTATGTTTTAATTATGTAAATACAATTCATTAATTAAGATTGTTCTTCTGTTGTATAAATTAATTATATGTTTTTTTGTGTCAAGTAAAATTTCATTCAGTAAATGAAGAGAGTACGTAGGTAATAGCTAGAACCCTAACTGTATGATTTTGCATGGCTGATGGTTCATCATCCATGCATGTAAAACACGGACGTACATAAAAAGATTAATTAATTTGTTTGTGTGTTACATTGCGATCAGTGTTCGTGAACTGGAAGTTCTGCAAGAACCCAAAACTTGCATCAGCAAACGATTTCTTCTCTGACAAGCTCCGGTACCCCGGAAACACATCGAATCCGGTCGGTTCAATTGTTACGGCGGCAAACGTGATATACCCGGACTCAACACTCTCGGCATATCCTTTGCTCGCGTAGACTTTGCACCAAATGGCCTCAATCCTCCTCACACTCACCCTCGAGCCACGGAGATCCTCATAGTCTTGGAAGGTTCACTCTACGTCGGATTTGTCACATCCAATATTGCTGGCGACGGCAATCGGCTGTTCACTAAAGTGTTGTACAAGGGAGATGTGTTTGTATTCCCAATCGGTCTCATTCACTTCCAACTCAATGTCGGAAAAACCAACGCTTTGGCCATCGCCGGTCTCAGCAGCCAGAACCCGGGAGTGATCACCATTGCGAACGCAGTCTTTGGATCCAACCCTCCCATCAACCCCGATGTTTTGGCCAAGGCATTCCGGGTGGACAATAATGTGGTTGATAATCTTCAGAAACAGTTTTGGTACAATAACAGTTAATCAAAACGACTCACAAATTATGTGAAGTCTATATTAAATAAATAAGAAGATCATGGTTTGATTTGCTTATGTAATGATGTACCAATCTTCCTATACAGCCAGTCTCCTTCCGACTCCGAGGGATGTTTTGAGCATAATTTTAATACAACAGTGATGTGTGTTATTTATCCCTAAATTTCTTACTTGGAAGGTTTTTTTTTTTTTGTGGGTCGAGCTCTCACTTGCAGTTTGAACAATCGAAAAATGAACATAAATAAATATAATATATCATTCGATTCAACAAAATTATCATAACCACCTTCGATAAGAGCAAAAAGGCAACAAAAGAACGAACCTCACCTTATTGCCATAAGAACACCGTATCAACCAAAAGAGAATAAAAAATGGGTTCCAGCAGCCTATCCGAGCCGAACCCGACCAACAAAAGTAGCAGCCACAAGTCTTATGGAAAACTAAATCTGCTCGGCCTAGAAAATGTATGCTTTGTCAAAGTCTGCTCTTCCTACCAACCACCAAATACAAAAGAGATTTTAAACTTATTGTAACACCGATATCATGATAAAATCATTCGACACCCCAAAATGATCTGCTCGACTCGTCCAAAACAACAAACAATCTGCTTCTCCAATCCACTTCAAACAAGCAAATGTGTTCCTCCAAACGACCTCGCCCCATAATAGATCAGGGCACCTAAATTTCTCTTTGGGTCAGCATACTACCAATACCCACCACCACCACCTTATTAGTATGTCGTCTGAGCCATTCATCTGGTTCTGATCAGAAAATACAAAAGGAGAAGGACGACGAAGCATGCAGCACTATTAAGAATAAATTGTAGCAAGAACTTTCTTAGTGTTCACTTGTGATTTACTTGGACTTACATGATAATTCTCATCTGCATTGGACACTTATTCGGCCTTATACCCGCCTAGATTTGGGCCAAACTTCCGTCTAGCTATATTTTCTGCTACTCCGCTCATTTTATAAAGTATTCTACCGGGTTTAACGACAACTATATTCGTTGCCCAATTAATGAAACATAAGTACCTCTAACTACAAGAATACTACAAGGGAAATTCTCCTTTACACATTGTTCTTCACGAGTAAGCAGTTGAGATTTAACCAAAATGAGCTTTGCTTTTGTATTGCATTTGCACCACTGCATGGGTTCAAATCCTATCGGCTCCCTAGTGTTATCTAATCTAACAAATATATCGGTTGACAAAAAAAAAAAAAAAAAAAAAAAAAATTCTTTATACGGTGCAAGTGGAAATTTGACAAGATCAAAATTTGCGGAATGTTTATATATAATTATGTATTGTCAACGTGAGTTCCCTTCTGTTGTCAAAATGAATATTAATTAGTGTGTTTGAGAAAACCAATTCCACTGTCCGTAGAGAGAGGATTACGTTGGAATACTTCAACTGGCTTAGCTACTTATACCTATTTTGATACTTGCATTCCTATTTGGAGGAATGAACTCATTCTTTTACTTGCAAATAATGTATCATCACTGTAAAAAGTATGTAACCGAAACCATCTAATATCTTAATCTTTACTTGAAGATTACTATACAAAAAATCATTCAAATTCAAAATCATTTAGTTGTCTTGATGTACCAAACAAGTTCATAGTGTAGGTACTAAGCAGCATATTCGTGATAAATCGTCCAATTATTTGATATATTAGGACAACTAAACCATTCGAATTCGAATGTTTTTATGGAGAGATGATCTTCAAATGAAGATTAAGATCTTGGACAGCTCTGATTATGAAATTTCTACAACGAAGATACATTATTTGCAAAAAATGCAAATAAGAAAAGTAAGAAAAATGACCCTTTTTTTCTCTCTTTCTCTTTGTTTCTCTCTCTAGAAGCCCAAATCCACAACCTCATCTCCAGCTTCAAGTTTCAGCGCCGCCCCTTCCTCTTGCTTGGGGTAGGCGGTAGCCCACCACTCCTTCCCCCCTTTGCCTTTTCCATCTTTTTCCTCCCCTCACTTCCTATGCCCCATTCCCCTCCCCCTTCTTCCTCTCCCCTTTTCAGGCTCATTCTTTCATTTATTCCCGATTTCCTTGAGTTTATCACAGTTTTCCTAAGCCAAGTCTTAACTATCCCATGAGCTTGTATCAGATATGGGCTTCATGCCCCTTATTTGGCGTCTTTTGCCTAATTTTATTGCTTTTTGTCTTTTAATTTTCCTTCCTCTCTCCTCCTTAGCTGTGATACTCCATCCCCATCCTATAGACGGGATCCGATCAGAATTGGATACCAAATCTACTACCCTCTCTCACTTCCCCTCCCTTAATCGGCATCCTGGGCATGTTAGATCTCTATCGAGGCCAAGTATTGGGTATTTTACATACCCCTTAGCCTCACTCTCTACCACATATGATACTTTGTTTGTATATATTTGCAGGGATTCGTGAAGGGGACTTGGATCTGGTGTCTACTTTCTCAGTTCGGATTTTAGCTTCCTCCGAGGATGTGACGGCGGCAGTCTGGTTTATGCAACTTGAGATTAGGGTTTTTGTTGTTTGTTATTGCAGCCTTCGGGCCTAAATTTGTGAGGGTCTTCTGTTGTATCTTGGGTTGTAGCTCTCATTTTGCTTGGGCCTTTTACCTTATTTGTTGTTTGTTTATTGGGTTCTTTTTGGACCTTGTACTATTTTTTTAATGTATTTTGACCAAAAATAAATAAACAAAAAATTCTTTTAATATCGCGTACGCTGTTTGACCAGATTTTCCCTATTTTTAACAACTCTTGTTCTTTTTGGTACTAGTTTAACCAACAGGATCCTCTCCAGAGTCTTTTGGTGAGGATCTTCTGGAGAGGATCCGTGAATCGTGTTCGTTCATCGTACATCGTGCGGTCAGTTTTTATCAAGTACTATTTATGTTTAATTTTAAATAAAAGTATTTAGAATAATTTATGACCACACGATGTACGATCAACATATACGATTGACGGATCCCCGAAATGCTCACAAAGAGGATCCAACGAGAGGATCCGGATTCCTAGTTTAACTCCTTTCCTCTTCATCTTCCTAATTTTATAAATAAGTTTATTTTATATACCTAATAGATAGACCTTTATTAAGGGTACCATTAACCGGATATTCTTCACTTCCTTTTTCAAGCAAAATTATCTGTAGTATATTGAAACACCAAATAATGGGACTTAGTCAAATATTTATGTGCTTGAAAATTCTAACATAAGTAGCTTCTAATTTCAAGTGTTAAATGCATGGTTGATCGGCCTTTTTTATTCTTGTTTTGTAGTTTCTATTTCCGGCTCTCGTGATCGATTTAATTAGTTACTGAAAACACCTATATATGCATGCATGTTTTAGTGTAACAAATTTAATTTTCGTCAAAATTTCTAACGAACAAAAGAAATGCAATATAATTTTTCAATTTTAAAATAATATTTAAATTATACTAAGAAGGTGGAGAGTTCGAACCTGAGTGTAACACGGCTTTAATTATTACGATAATGGATCACCTGCAAAAATGTGGTATGGTCAGTGTCTTATTGCGAAAGGAATTGGTACAAATTAATATTAAATTTTAATCCAAGACCAATTCAGTAAGGAGTAACTACAACCAAGTCTCTAGCTGCTTCTAAAATTATCCAAGTCTTTACCTGCTTCTAAAAATTAATCCAAGTCTTTACCTGCTTCGATTACCCACAGGGAAAATCCAAGACCAGTTCATCATCAGTCTCTCTTGCTAATCTATAAATACAGAAGTGTCCCCATGCATAATTTTCATCCATCTCGAAGCAACTCATCATCTAGTTACGTACAAGTTCCAAGTCCTTGCTAATCCCCTATAGACTATAGCTAGCGATGAAGGGAGTTCATTTCCCTGTAACTGCTGCTGCCCTGTCAGTATTAGCATTCGCCACCCTCCTTGCCTCTGCCTCTGATCCCGATCCTCTTCAGGACTTTTGCGTAGCAATTAATAACACCGATTCTGCTGGTACGTATACTTATATATTTTAATTATGTAAAAACAATATCCTTAATTAAGATTCCATTCAGTACAGAGAGTACGTAGGAAATAGCAATTCCTAAACCCTAACTATATGATTTTGCATGGCTGATGTGATGGCTCATCATCCATGCATGAACAACACCTACGTACATACAAAATATTAATTTGCTTGTGTGTATCATTGCGAGCAGTGTTTGTGAACGGGAAGTTCTGCAAGGACCCAAAACTTGCATCAGCAAACGATTTCTTCTCTGACAAGCTCCGGTACCCCGGAAACACATCGAATCCGGTCGGTTCAATTGTTACGGCGGCGAACGTGGATGATATACCCGGACTCAACACTCTCGGCATATCCTTTGCTCGCGTAGACTTTGCACCAAATGGCCTCAATCCTCCTCACACTCACCCTCGTGCCACGGAGATCCTCATAGTCTTGGAAGGTTCACTCTACGTCGGATTTGTCACATCCAATATTGCTGGCGACGGCAATCGGCTGTTCACTAAAGTGTTGTACAAGGGAGATGTGTTTGTATTCCCAATCGGTCTCATTCACTTCCAACTCAATGTCGGAAAAACCAACTCTTTGGCCATCGCCGGTCTCAGCAGCCAGAACCCGGGAGTGATCACCATTGCGAACGCAGTCTTTGGATCCAACCCTCCCATCAACCCTGATGTTTTGGCCAAGGCATTCCAGGTGGACGATAATGTGGTTGATTATCTTCAGAAACAGTTTTGGTACAATAACAGTTAATTAAAAAAGACTCACAAATTATATGAAGTCTAATATTAAATAAATAAGAAGATCATGGTTTGATTTGCTTATGTAATGATGTACCAATCTTCCTATACAGCCAGACTCCTTCCGACTCCGAGGGATGTTTTGAGCATAATTTTAATACAACAGTGATGTGTGTTATTTATCCCTAAATCTCTTACTTGGAAGGTTTTTTGTTTGTGGGTCGAGCTCTCACTTGCAGTTTGAACAATCGAAAAATGAACATAAAGAAATATAAAATATCATTCGATTCAAGAAAATTATCATAACCACCTTCGATAAGAGCAAAATGGCAACAAAAGAATGAACCTCACCTTATTGCCATAAGAACACCGTATCAACCAAAAGAGAAGAAAAAAGGGGTTCCAGCAGCATATCCGAGCCGAACCCGGCCAATAAAAGTAGCAGCCACAAGTCTTTTTGAAAATTAAATCTGCTCGGCCTAGAAAATTTATGCTTTGTCAAACCACATCTGCTCTTCCTACCAACCACCAACTACAAAAGAGATTTTAAACTTATTGTAACACCGATATCATGATAAAATCATTCGACACCTCAAACAAAATGATCTGCTCGACTCGTCCAAAACAACAAACAATCTGCTCCTCCAATCCACTTCAAACAAGCAAATGTGTTCCTCCAAACCACCTCGCCCCAAAATAGATCAGGGCACCTAAATTTCTCTTTGGGTCAGCATACTACCAAACCCCTACACCACCAGGTACCTTATTAGTATGTCGTCTGAGCCATTCATTTGGGTCTGATCAGAAAATACAAAAAGGAGAAGGACGACGAAGCATGCAGCACTATTAATGTGGCCGGCTAGTAACCATCTCAGCTCAGACCGGAGATGCCACTAATTGACAATATGAAGAGTAGCCCAACTTACTTATAAGCCCATGGAAGGTCCCTCCTCCCATCAATGTGGGACTCATTCTTAACACTATTCTCCTTGTTCATTCATCTTGGCTGAAACCTCCAAACGATAAGAAGTTTCTCCTAGCTAGCTAAGAACAAGTTTTCTCTCTTTAATTTAGTTCAAGTAGAATAGCAGAATAAGTCAAATACGCCTCCTAGCTAATAATAACAAAGTCTATTAACCAATTACATGAAATTGAAGCGGACCAAGTCATTTACAAATACACTTAAACTTGGCTATTCATACTACCATGTCAACCAAAACGAGGCCATCCATGATGAGGTCGACTCGATCATTTTTCGAGCTCAAGCTAGGCGAACATTTTAGGTGGTTCGGTTGTAACAAATATATTGTTTGACCAAAAAAAAAAAAAAAACTTTCTTTCTACGATGCAAGTGGAAATTTGACAAGATCAAAATTTGCAGAATGTTTATATATAATTATGTATTGTCAACGTGAGTTCCCTTCCGTTGGCAACATTAATATTAATTATAACTCGTTTAGATGTGTTTTTAAAATGACTGAAAGCGCTTTTGGTGAAAATATTTTTGAAAACAATCATTAGTAAAAATGGTTGTAAATCCTGAAAAAAAACTTAATGTGCTTTATGGAAGAAGCACATAACTGGTGCTTCTCGTAGAAAGCACTTAAAGTGCTTTTGAAATCCAAAAATATTTTCTCCAAAAACGCTTTCAATCATTTTAAAAGCACATTCAAACGAGCCCGTAGTGTGTTTGAGAAAATCAATTCCATTATCCGTAGATAGAGGATTACGTTGGAATACTTCAATTGGCTTAGCTACTTATACCTATTTTAATATTTGCATTCCCATTCGGAGGAATGAATTCATTTTTTCACATGCAAATAGCGTATCTTAGTTGTAAAAAATCAGTAACCGAAACCATCCAATATCTTAATCTTTACTTGAAGATTTTCCTTACAAAAAATCATTCAAATTCGAAATCGTTTAGTTGTCTAGGTGTACCAAATAAGTTCATAGTGTAGGTACCAAACAGAATATTAGTGATAAACCGTCTAATTATTTGATACATTTGGACAACTAAAGAGTTCTAATTCGAATGGTTTTTTGTAGAGATGATCTTCAAATGAAGATTAAGATATTTGACAGTTCTGATTATAAAATTTCTACAACGAAAATACATTATTCGGAAGTTGAAAAACATACGAGTATTTCTTTTAATATTGTGTGCGTCGTTTGACCAAATTTTCCCTCCTTTTAACAACTCTTGTTCTTTTTGGTACTAGTTTAACTCCTTTCCTCTACATCTTCCTCGTTTTATAAATAAGTACGAGCATTCATGCACGCGTTGACGCGCGTGCAGAAGATATTTTTTGAATCACGGATTGCTACGCGCGACTTACACGTTTTAAATGTATTTATATACGTAAATTGACAAAAGAAAAGTCAAATATTTGAAATAAATGAATAATCTTAGATCATGCTAGAAGAATCTCCTCATAAACCAATAACAGAAGCTGAATCCACATAATAAAATCGGTCTCTATTGAATTTATATTAAGAATAGAGAAAATAATATTTAATAAACAACTGAATGAATCACATTATTGCTAGCCCATTGTGAGGCTAATCCCACCCCCTCCCCCTTAGTGTAGATAATATCGTTTGTTCAAAAAAAAAAAAAACAGTCATTTGACAACTAATTTAATCACATTATTATCCGCATGCGAAAAACCTTTTTTATAACTGGCATTACACGCCTCTTAAGATGTTTTGAACGTGTTTAAAAATAGAGCAAATAATATTTAATGAATAACTGATTGAATCACATTATTGCTAGCCTATTGTGAGATACTAATTATTAAAAAAAAATGTACAAAAAAATTAATTATTAAAAAATAATGTTAAAATGATGGAAATACCCCTGCTACATTTGATGCATTAATTTGAGTTGCTTTTGAAATTTTTTGTTCGAGGGATATTTTTGTTCAATCATTTTTATGAAGCTTGTGACACCAAAATACTATTCATCGGGCCTTCGACTTTATATATAAAGATATTTTATATACGTTATAGATAGACCTTTATTAAAGGTTCCCCCTTTTTTTTTTTTTTGGGTCAAATTATTAAAGGTACCTTTAACCGGATATTCTTCTCTTCTTTTTCTTTTTCAAGTAAAATTATATATATATATATATATATATTTATTTATTTTCAACAAACAATATTGTTTAGCCTTACAATGGATTAGCAATAATGTGGTTCAAATTCGTCTTTGGCGAGAATCGAACCTAAGACCTCTTACTTACAAGTGAAGAGGAATACCACTAGACCATAGTACTAAGTAGCAACAAAATTATATATTGTATATTGAAACACCAAATAATTGGATTCAGTCAAATTATTTATGTGCTTGAAAATTCTAACATAAGTAGCTTCTAATTTCAAGTGTTAAATGCATGGTTGATCGGCCTTTTTTTATTCATGTTTTGTAGGTTTTATTTCCGGCTATCTTAATTAAAATCAATTTAATTAGTTACTCTTTGGTTTAATTACAGAAATACCTTTTAAGGTTTATCGTATATTCACAAAACTCATTCACGTTTGAAACATTACGCTAATCCCTTCATGTTGGCTTGAGTTGACTCCTCATTAAAGTAGGATTTGTTACCTTTCTTATCTCCTTGTAATCAGGATAGGGTTTATTAGTTTTATTCTTTGGAACTTTAACGAAACACTTCCGGTACTGTTCACTTTAACGAAAAATCTCATTTTTACTTTAAAAAGTCAATCATAGTACTATTCACTTACAACACATTTATGTTATTTCGTTAAAATTCAAAGTTTTCAAGCCATTTTCATTAGTTTTCCTTTTGTTTTTTCCTTGTGTCATATATTTACAAAGCATTCCAAAACCTTAAATTAGCACATACGAACCAAGGTTGTTGCTGGGAATGAGTTGGGGATTGTGGTCCGCAGTAAAAAAACTAAGGGAAGTTAGATGTTTGGATTCAAGGGAGAAGAAGATGGAGAAGGAGAAGATGTGAGATTCTGTCAAATATTTTTGTTTGCTTTAATGTTTTATTAATTTTTAATTTGATTTCTTTTTATTTTTATTTATAAAGGTTTTTTTTTTTTTTTTTTTCATTTGGTTGCAAGTATTTATAAGGGTAGATTTGTCCTATTAATATGACTTTTTGACAAAAAGGGGTTATGTGAAAGTAAATTAAAACCCGAGGGACTGTTAGTGTAGTATTTCAAACGTGAGTGAGTTTTGTAAAAACACAGTAAACTTCCGGGAGTATTACTATAATTAACCCACTGAAAACACCTATATATGCATGCATGTTTTAATGTAACAAACTTAATTTTCATCAAAATTTCTAACGAACAAAAGAAATGCAAAAATTGCAATATTAGGATAATCGACCATATCAAAAAATGCGATACGGTCAGTGGCTTATTGCGAAAAGAAATGGTACAAATTAATATTAAATTTTAATCCAAGACCAGTTCAATTAAGTTGTAATTACAACCAAGTCCTTAGCTGCTTCTAAAATGATCTAAGTCTTTCCCTGCTTCTAACTTCATTTTAATCCCTAAAAAAGATGAGTTTTAGACTATAACCTTGTGTAAGATTAAAATCCAATTGTAGTCCTTAGTACATTTAATCATATCATTTATCAGTTATATTTTGATGTTTTATTTATCCTTTTATTTTTATTTTAATGTATTAATTATGTCACATCCCGGGCACGCCTCCGTCATAGCACGATATTGTCCGTTTTAGGCTCCTACCACATCCTCACGGTTTTATTTCTAGTAACTCAGTGGCTTATTGCGAAAAGAAATGGTACAAATTAATATTAAATGTTAATCCAAGACTCCAGTTCAATTAAGTTGTAATTACAACCAAGTCCTTAGCTGCTTCTAAAATGATCTAAGTCTTTACCTGCTTCTAATTTCATTTTAATCCTTAAAAAAGATGAGTTTTAGACTATAACCTTGTGTAAGATTAAAATCCAATTGTAGTCCTTGGTACATTTAATCATATAATTTATTAGTTATATTTTGATGTTTTATTTATCTTTCTATTTTTATTTTAATGTATTAATTAAGTCACATCCCCGCTCGGGCCCCCATCACATCCCGGGCACGCCTCTGCCATAGCATGATATTGTTCGCTTTGGGCCCCTACCACACCCTCACGGTTTTGTTTCTGATAACTCACATGAGAACTTCCCAATGGGTTACCCATCATGAGATTGCTCTCGCACACTACTCGCTTAACTTCGGAGTTCTAATGGAACCCGAAGCCAGTGAGCTCCCAAAAGACATCGAGCTAGGTAGAGATGAGAATATATATATAAGGCTCACATGATCCACTCCCCTGGACAATGTGGGATCTCACAAATTACATTTAAATTTAATTTTTATTTCATTTATCATAATATATTTTAATGTCTACATTTAGGGAACTAATTTTTTTTATAATATATATTCCGATAACAATTTTGTATGTTCTTCATTTAGGTACATTAATACATTTGAATATTTCAGTATATCCATCGGTACAAACATATAGTTACATTGATTCAATATAATGCATTTCGGTCAATATAATGCATTTCGTTACGTACATTTTGGTACACACATTTGGGTATTGACTTTTAGGTACATTAATTCAATATATTATATTTCGGTACATACATTTAGGTACGTACATTTTCGTACATACATTTTGGTATTGACATTTAGGTATATACATTTTAGTATTGATATTTAGGTACGTACATTTTGGAGCATACATTTCGGTACATACATTTCGGTATTGACATTTAGGTACAAATTCAATATAATACATTTAGGTTCATTGTAATATATTTCGGTACAATCATGTAGGTACAAATATTTCGATACAAAAATGTCAATTTTATATATTTCGGCACAGTTATTTCTGTACACTTATGTATTTATATATTTTTGTTACAAGTATGCTGCATCCGCCATCACAAATTTTAAATTCTTGCTTGATGCAAAATTGTGAAGTTACTTCGAAAGTTCTTATTAACACTGAGATTCATATTGCAGAAGAAGAAATGAAAATTATCAGAGGAAGAAGACAGCTTGTATTTCACGAAAAGCAATACAATTACAAGAGAGGGAAAAACCCTTTTTTTTTATACAATCTGCTTTCAACTACCTAGCTTATCCTATAAGCTTCTAATGACGTGGCACATGATGATGTGTAAGTGTACATGTCATCTATATCCAATATCATCCCTCAATCGTAACTAGGACTTCCTAGTTTAAGATTGGTACAATGTCTGATGAAGTCAGGGCCATGTAAACCTTTAGTTAACACATCTGCCACTTGATCCTTTGTGGAAATGTATTGAACTTGAAGGTCGCCTTTTTGAACTCTTTCTCGAACGAAATGGAAATCGGTTTCCAAGTGTTTAATCCTGGAATGTTGAACCGGATTGAGACTTAAGGCAATAACAGACTGATTATCACAATGTAAAATAGGGGGCTGATGTAAAACCACACTCATATCCTTCAATATCAACCGAATCCAACAAATATCAGCTGCTGCATGAGCTAAAGCCTTGTATTCAGCCTCAGTAGAACTTCGAGAAACTGAGTTCTGCTTTTTAGATTGCCAGGAAATAGGATTATCACCAAGACAAATCACATAACCAGTAATGGATCTGCGGGTATTGACATCAGCTGCCCAGTCGGAGTCACTATAAGCTTTAACTTCTACCCCAGTTCCAGGAGAAAAATTCAAACCACATTTCAGAGTACCATGAAGAAACCTGATTATGCGTTTGACCAAACTGAAATGTATATCATTTGGAGAATTCATAAACTGGCACACAATATTAACAGCAAAAGCAATATCAGGCCGTGTAAAGGTCAAATATTGCAAAGTGCCAACGAGACTCCTATATAGAGTAGGATCAGGTAATAATTCACCTTCATGAGTAAGAACTGACTGATGTGGCACACAAGGTGTAGAACACGGCTTACAATTATCCATCACAGCCTTATGAATCAAATCCTTGATATACTTCTCTTGGTTTACAAAAATTCCTCCAGATGGCTTATAGTGAATTTGTAAACCTAAGAAGTAAGTTAATTGCCCCATGTCCTTAATATCAAACACAGCCGTAAGATCATCAATGACAGATTGAACATAGACATCCTTAGATCATGTGATGATAATATCATCAACATAGAGTAAAAGAATGACCACCTCTGTCTGAATTGTCTTGACAAACAAGCTAGAGTCTGAAAATGAAGCCTTGAATCCAAGCACAGCCAAATAACTTGTAAACTTGTCATTCCAAGCCCGTGGTGCTTGTTTAAGACCATATAATGACTTGACAAGTTTACAAACATGATTAGGATATTGAGAACTGATAAATCCTTGAGGTTGCTTCATATATACCTCATCATGTAATTCGCCATGCAGAAATGCATTCTTGACATCAAGTTGTCGAAGAGACCACTTATTTGTAGCTGCCAAAGCTAAAATAACATGAACAGTGATATGGCGTACTACTGGACTGAATGTCTCTGTGTAATCCAACCCTTTTTCTTGACTGAAACCCTGTGCAACCAACCTAGCTTTATATCTAGAGATAGAACCATCAGGATTTCTCTTTAGTTTATACACCCATTTACAACCAACAATATTTTTATCTGGAGGTAAGGGAACAAGGATCCAAGTACCTTGAGCCTGCAAGGCATCATACTCCTCTTGCATAGCTTGTTGCCGATGAGAAATTTGAGAAGCCACCCTGAAATTAGAAGGCTCAGAGGCATCTTTAATATCAGCAACAAAAGTAAATCCTCCAGAAAAATGAGTACAATCATGTAATTCCAAAGTTTGAACTTGAGGACAAACTGCTATAAGTGCAGTGTAATCCTTTCTAGTGATGGTTCCAGTTTTAAGTCTTGTTTGAATACCCTGAAGAGCATCGGCTTGTACTGAAGTAGTAGATACTGAAGATGTAGAAAGTGGCACAACAACATCCAACTGGTTGGAAGAAAGGATAGGCAACACAGAGGGAGTGGAAAGAGTAGCTTGTGAACTAGAAGAAGTTGCATCGAGATTAGGATCTTTTACATGATGGGACACACTAGAGGCTTGAGAAAAACTGCTAGTCGTTGATGTAGATGAAACTAAATTCTCTGGATGTGAAGCCATCAGATTAACCACAACAGGTTTTAGGGGTACATTGGAAGATGAAACAGAATGTGACCGTATATGTTGAAGAAGAATGATTGATGTCAAAAGGAAAACAACCTTCATCATGTATAACATGCCGTGAGATTACTATTTTATCTGTAAGAGGATTATAACACAATGCTCCTTTGTAACCAAAGCAATAACCCAAGAAAACACATTGACTTGACCTAGGGTGAAGCTTGTGTGCAGTATAAGGCCTGAGATAAGGGTAAATAGCAGAACCAAACACTTTCATAGAAGACCAGTCAGGTTTCTTATCAAACAGTTTGCTAAATGGTGATTGCATCCTCAAAGTTCTAGCTGGCATTCTATTGATCAAGAAAATAGCATGTGCAACTGCATGGTACCAGAACTTAAGTGGTAGTTTGGCAGCATTCAACATAATCAGTGCAGTTTCAACAATATGCTTGTGTTTCCTTTCCACCAAACCATTTTGTTGAGGCGTATAAGGACAGGAAATAAAATGTAATATCCCATGAGTAGCAAGATAATCCTTGAAAGTATTACTTAAGAATTCACCACCACCATCAGATTGTAATATCTTTATCTTTGTATTAAACTGATTATCTACATAGGCACAGAATCAGACAAAAGCACCAAAAACTTCAGATTTATTCATTATTGGAAACACACATACAAATCTTGTTGCTTCATCTACAAAAGACACATAGTATCTGAATCCCTCAACTGATACAACAGGTGAAGGACCCCGCACATCTGTATGAACTTTATGAAACGGAATATCAACTCTAAAAGACAGTTTACTCATTTTGCCACTTAGACAGTGTGAACAACATGAGCATTGACATCACTAGAGACAGACACATTAGAATCCCTCATCATAGCTTCCAAAATCTCATTTGAATGATGGCCAAACCTGTGATGCCACAATGAAGTCTTGACAGCTTTTCCCAAGAATGCAGCAGCAGTAGAAGCACCTCGAGGAAGTAAAGTTGGAAACACATGTACAGGAATCTTAAACAACTCATTTGGGCTACTCTTTCCTTTGTAAAGTATCACCCCTGTTGCCTTGTCCTGCACAAAGAATTGGAAATCATCACAGATAAACCAACTATTATTATCTTTGCACAATTGTTTCACAGAGAGAAGATTGACTGTTAACATTGGAACATGCAAAATATTTCGAAGATAAAGCGTGTGAGACGGGGATTGTAATGTGCCATGACCAATATTCTGAACAGTCAAGCCTTGACCACTACCAACAATGATTTGCTTATCACCATCATAAGGAACTGCAGAATTTAAGATTGTGATATCAGGGCTCATATGATGAGAAGCACCTGTATCCACTATCCAAGACTCACCCTCAGCAGAAGTTGTGCAGTTAAAGCAGTCATAGAGGAAGAAACAGAAGACCCTTGAACTGCAGAGAAATCTGGAACGCTGGTAGATGACTGACCCTGATGTAGAAATGAAGGAGCAGTGCCACTAAAATACTCTGGAGAAGGAGAAAAGCCTTGAAATCCAACAGTACCAGGAAATGAAGCATGAGACAGAGAATTAGGAGGCACAAACTGAGAGGAAAAATCTGGAGAATCATAATTGGCACTGAGTGAAACAGGAGGTGGCGCTCCTTGATAAGCATAATTACCACGATGCCTGCAATCCACAGCAATATGTCCCTTTTTACCACAAATTTGACATTCTTGAACCACTTGAGTATTATCAGACCTATATAGACAAGTAACTGTAGTATGACCTTTCCTCAAACAAATCTGACATTCAGGAATGATCTCTTGTCTATTAGAGGTGTTGCCAGACCAGAAGTTGCCATTTCGAGAACCATTAAACTTGGATTTATAACCACCAGAACCCTTGCCTCGATATCCATTATTATGACCAAAAGATCGATTGCCTTGCCCATTGTAAGTATTCTGTCCTTGACCACCAAAACTGGTATTTCCTTGTCCATTAAACTGAGTTCCAGGAGACGGAAAACCAGAAAAAGGGGGAGAATTATTCTGTGAAAAACCTGGAGCTTGAGAGAAGCCCATATTAGATAGTCCAGGAGCAATCCAAATCCAAAATTTTGGGGAAATGGAGCAGAAGAAACAGACCCACTCGAGCTTGAAGAAGATGCAGAAGCAGTAGACACAACAGGAGATGCCGATAAACCAGCATTGGTATACATGGCAGCCATACTATGAACAAGAGATTGCATCCGAGTTTCAAGATTCTTCTCTGCCCCTAACAATTGAGCTCGAAATTCTTTCAAAGTAATAGGTGTGTCTCGGGCAAGAATTACAGTTCGAATTATATCAAACTCAGCTGGTAACCCTGTCAAAGCTGCTATAACAACATCATGATCTGTGATCTTTTCACCAGCTGCAGTAAGTTTGTCTTTAATAACCTTCAACCTTAACAAGTATTTATCCACACTATCACCACCTTTCTGAATGGTATGCAACTCCGCCTTTAAGTGATTAACACTAGCACTAGAAACAGACATATATCGATCTTGCAAAGCAGTCTAAGCTTCATGAGAAGTCTTACACCCAACAACATGTTCAATAGCATCATCACTGAGTGTAGCAATGAGAAGACTAAGCAAAGCCATATCTGTCTTAACCCAAGTTTTATAAGCAGTGTTGATTTCTTGAGTAACCCCCATTTCAGAATTAAGCACATATTTAGGAGGACACACAGATTCACCAACGAAATGATCAAAAAGATCATATCCACGAAGCACAGAGCAAAACTGAAAATTCCACTTAATGAAATTATCATCATTCAATTTGATTGTTAACATCCCTAAAAAATTCTCAAGCTTCACTGATTCAGACATGATTACACAACAACAATTTCAATCAAGAATGATAATCACAAGCCAAGAAGATATAATCAGAAAAGTCACCGACTGAGGAGAAAAACCCAGATGTAAAAACTCAAAATTCGAGTCCAAAATATTCACAAATCGGAACAATCAATGAACAATACTGGATGAACCACTGGTTATCGACCTTAATTCATCACAGAAATCATGTGAATTGGCATCGGCCTTCAAGAACGCTTCAAGAGCACACAATCTGAAATGATCTAATCAATCAAGCTGTCTGGGCATCGGCCTTGAATTCAGACAAGCTACTACAATAATCTTGAACAAAGGAACAAGACCCAGAAAAAAAAATCCCAAAAATTTACAATTTGCTAGAAAACTGAAGACGAGGAGAGAAATCACCAAACCTCGAAGAAGAACATAGCGGAAATAAAACTTCACCAAGAACCCATTGCGCAAGCAAACTGGCTCTTTGATACCATATTAACATTGAGATTCATATTGCAGAAGAAGAAATGAAAATTATCAGAGGATGAAGACAGCTTGTATTTCACGAAAAGCAATACAATTACAAGAGAGGGAAAAACCCCTTTTTTTATCCTATAAGCTTCTAATGACGTGGCACATGATGATGTGTAAGTGTACATGTCATCTATATCCAATAGTTCTAACCCTAGACAGTTGGAATTCAAAAGTTGATGTAATAAGCCTGTGGTCCTGCAGATAATATTCCAAATTAATTATTCGCAAATCGCAAGCATCACATCATACCATTATTGATGGCCTGAATGAAACTTTGAGACTGACCCAGCCATGCTGGTACCAAACAGATTTACCACTAATTCATTGGAAGTTATGATATTTCTTATTCAGAAATTTACTTGAAATTTAATACCTTTACTAATACTCATTCTATATTCAACTTGATAATTCTTGGAAGCAATAAACACGTACAACGAGGGACCACTTCGAAATACGAGTGTACCAAATAGGCGTGTCAATTAATAGCTCCTATGATTCGAACACACATTAATTCTCAGAACCCGCTGTTGTTCGTTACATTCAAATGGGTTTAAGGTTGATTCAAAATTATCTTGATTCATCCTCTGGGAGGACAACTAAGAATAAATTGTAGCAAGAACTTTTTGAGAATTCACTTGTGATTTACTTGGACTTAAATGGTAAATCTCATATGCATTGGACACTTATTTGGGCCTATACCTGCCCATATTTGGGCCAAACTTCTGTCTAGCTATATTTTCTGTTACTCCGCTCATTTCATAAAGTATTTTACCGGGTTTAACGATAGCTATGTTCGTTGCCCAACTAATGAAACATAAGTAGCTCTAACTTCAAGATTATTACAAGAGAAATTCTCCTTTACACATTGTTTTTCACGAGTAAACAGTTGAGATTTAACCGAATGAGCTTTACTTTTGTATTGCATTTGCATAACTGTGGGGGTTCGAGCCCCGTCGGCTCCCTAATATTATCTAATTTAAGAAATATATGATTTGACAAAAAAAAAAAAAAAAAAAAAATCTTTCTACGGTGCAAGTGGAAATTTGACAAGATCAAAATTTGTGGAATGTTTATACATAATTATGTATTGTCAACATGAGTTCCCTTCCGTTGTCAACATTAAATATTAATTAGCGTGTGTGAGAAAACCAATTCCATTGTCCGTGGATTACGTTGGAATATTTCAATTGGCTTAGCTACTTATACATGTTTTAATATTTGCATTCCCATTTGGAGGAATGAACTTATTTTTTCACTTGCAAATAACGGATTTTTGCCATAAAAATTTTGTAACCAAAACCATCAAGTATCTTAATCTTTACTCGAAGATTATCCCTACAAAAAATCATTCAAATTCGAAATCGTTTAATTGTTTAGATGTACCAAATAAGTTCATAGTGTAGGTACCAAACATAATATTTATGATAAACCGTCTAATTATTTGATACATTTGGACAACTAAAGAATTCTAATTCGAATGCTTTTTTGTAGAGATGATCTTCAAATGAAGATTAAGATATTGAACAGTTATGATTATGAAATTTCTACAAGAAAGATACATTATGTGCAAGTTGAAAAAATGCAAGTATTATTCTTTTAATATTGTGTACGCCGTTTGACCAGATTTTCCCTCCTTTTAACAACTCTTGCTCTTTTTGGTACTAGTTTAACAGATTTGGATCATCTCCTGAGCTTGGGAGGTAGAGCCTCCTGAGCAACTCACACAGATCATTGGATTTTGATCCAACGGCTACAATTATTATAACTTTTATAGGGGCCTCCAGTTTGTAGCTGTTGGATCAAAATCCAACGGCCCGTGTGATTTGCTCAGGAGGCTCCGCTTTCCAAGCTTAAGAGAGGATCTAAATCCCTAGTTTAACTCCTTTCCTCTACATCTTCCTCATTTTATAAATGAGTAAATTGTAGCAATGGTCCATCAACTTTAATCAAATCGGAGCAATGGTCTCTCAACTAAAAATTCATTACCATTGATCCCTCAACTAAAAATTCATTACCATTGATCCTTCAAATAAAAATTCATTATCATTGGTCCCTCAACTCATCAAAACGTGTAGCTATGGTCAAAACGCGCCCCTCAACTACAATTGGGGTCCTTCAACTCATCAAAACATATAACTATGGTCAATTTCGTCAACTTTGTCATAATTTTGTCAAAATGAGTTATGCTGGCATGACCATTGATACAATTGAGTTAAAGTTGATAGACCATTTCTCCAGTTGGATTAAAGTTGAGGGACCAATGGTAACTGATTTTTAGTTGAGGGACCATTACTTCAATTGAGTTAAAGTTAAGGAACAATTTCTACAATTTACTGTTTATAAATAACTATATTTTATATACCTAATAGATAGACCTTTATTAAAGGTACCTCTAACCGGATATTCTTCACTTCTCCTTCTTTTTCAAGCAAAATTATGTATTGTATATTGAAACACCAAATAATGGGACTCGGTCAAATTATGTATTGTATATTGAAACACCAAGTGTTAAATGCATGGTTGATCGGCCTTTTTTTATTCTTGTTTTGTAGTTTTTATTTCCGGCTATCTTAATAAGATCGATTTAATTAGTTACTGTTTGGGTTAATTACATAAATACTCTTTAAGGTTTACTGTGTTTTTACAAAACTCTTTCATGTTTGAAACATTACGCTAACCCCTCGAGGTTGGCGTGAGTTGACTCCTCATTATAGTAGGATTTGTTACCTTTCTTATCTCTTTGTAATCAGGATAGGGTTTATTAGTTTTATTCTTTCCTTGTATCATATATTTACGAAGCATTCCAAAACCCTAAATTAGAACATACGAACCAAGGTTGTTGCTGGGAATGAGTTGGGGAAAGGGTAGTTGGGAATTGTGCCGCAGTGAAAAAACTAAGGGAAGTTAGGCCATCTCCAACCGACCCGGCCAAAGAGTAATAGGCCAAAAACTAGCCAGTTTTGACACGAAAACCATCTTCAACCGAGGGTTGGGCCAAAGGGCTCATGGGCCTCACCAGGCCAAAAATTGGAGAACTGGCCAGCGGGCTGGCCAAGAGCAGCCAGCCAACCCTACAGCCCAAATTCATGCTACTTGACGTCAGGTTGCTGTTGGATTTAACTTCTTTTTCTTTCTTAGACGAAATTATAAAAAAAAAATTCTAATTTTTTTCCTATAAATACCTAAGCCATTTCTACCCCATTTCTCACATCATTTTCACCATTTCATACTATCTTACCTCATTTTATTTCAATTCTTCACCAACTTTTCACATCCTTTTCATTATATAAAGATAAGAAATCCGGAAGCTTATTAATTTGATGACAAGTAGCACTCAAAATATGTCTGAAAACCTTATTTTAATATGGTAGTTTAATTCAATTAACCACATTAAATTATTGAGGGGTCTAAAAAAGCCACCTTCAATTGGAGATGAGTTTTTTGTCAAACAGGCCTTCAATTGGAGATGAGTTTTTTGTCAAAAGGGCTATGTTTTGGCCTATGACCATTTGCCCCCCTCGATTAGAGATGATATAAAATATGGTCTGACACTATTCATTAAAAAATAATTTCTTGTAGGACTATAAGGCTAAACATGGCTCTGTGGTCCCCTTTCGATTGGAGATGGCCTTAGATGTTTGGATTCAAGGGAGAATAAGATGGAGGAGGAGGAGATGTGAGATTCTGTCAAAATTTTTGTTTGTTTTAATGTTTTATTAATTTTTAATTTGATTTCTTTTTCCTTTTATTTATAAAGGTTTTTTTTTTTTTTTTTCATTTTGTTTGTAAGTAATTATAAGGGTAGATTTGTCCTATTAATATGACTTTTTCATCAAAAAGGGTTATGTGAAAGTAAATCAAAACCTGAGAGGGTGTTAGTATAGTATTTCAAACGTGAAGGGGTTTTGTAAAAACACAATAAGCCTCCGGAGATGTTACTATAATTAACCCACTGAAGACACCTATATATGCATGCATGTTTTAGTGTAACAAACTTAATTTTCATCAAAATTTCTAACGAACAAAAGAAATGCAAAAAATACAATACTAGGATAATCGACCATATCAAAAAATGCGATATGGTCAGTGGCTTATTGCGAAAAGAATTGGTACAAATTAATATTAATTAGTGAGTACTATCCGACGACTAATTATCATATTCGACTGAAATAGTCAGTACAGTCCGAGCTACCAAACAAGACCTAACTATATGATTTTGCATGGCTGATGGCTCATCATCCATGCATGTACAACACGGACGTACATAAAAAGATTAATTTGTTTGTGTGTTCCATTGCGAGCAGTGTTCGTGAACGGGAAGTTCTGCAAGAACCCAAAACTTGCATCAGCAAACGATTTCTTCTCTGACAAGCTCCGGTACCCCGGAAACACATCGAATCTGGTCGGTTCAATTGTTACGGCGGCGAACGTGGATGATATACCCAGACTTAACACTCTCGGCATATCCTTTGCTCGCGTAGACTTTGCACCAAACGGCCTCAATCCTCCTCACACTCACCCTCGTGCCACGGAGATCCTCATAGTCTTGGAAGGTTCACTCTATGTCGGATTCGTCACATCCAATGGCGACGGCAATCGGCTGTTCACTAAAGTGTTGTACAAGGGAGATGTGTTTGTATTCCCAATTGGTCTCATTCACTTCCAACTCAATGTCGGAAATACCAATGCTTTGGCCATCGCCGGTCTCAGCAGCCAGAACCCGGGAGTGATCACCATTGCGAATGCAGTCTTCGGATCCAACCCTCCCATCAACCCTGATGTTTTGGCCAAGGCATTCCAGGTGGACGACAATGTGGTTGATTATCTTCAGAAACAGTTTTGGTACAGTAACAGTTAATCAAAACGACTCACAAATTATATGAAATCTAATATTAAATAAATTAATAAGAAGATCATGGTTTGATTTGCTTATGTAATGATGTACCAATCTTCCTATATAGCCAGTCTCCTTCCGACTCCGAGGGATGTTTTGAGCATAATATGTAAGAATAAACTTGAACAACTCAACAATCTAAGAAGCACGGATACTACCAAGTCACAACTTCATTTAACCAAGAGATAAACTAAACCATGAGAAAGATTCGAGAACTTACTTGCAGAATTGGAACCAGATGAAGAAGCCATTGCGACTTCACAGCTTGCTGCCTTCTCCTCTTTAGCAAATCACAATGGTTCTTCCAAACAATAGGACTTGGAAAGGTATATAACCGTATATTGCAAGAGCAGTTGCATAAGCTTTTGTAGCACTCCTAATGTCATTCCCTATCAGAATAGACTTAGGATTCAAACATCACAATTGATACAACATATCAATCCCAAACATGTTCTATTACCGAGTTCTAATCCCACAAGGATTATTCAGAATCTCACAAAACTTATTCCACAAGGAAACCAAATAAGTTAAGGCTTTTGACCAAGACTTTTCCATATCAATCTTAAACACAAGAACTGATTCCTTCCATAATTCATACTCATAAACTTACATTCTCCCACTTGAGTATGAATTTATAAAACCAGTCTTTCAAGATTTATAGAAGTGATCACCAAGTCCAACAGTCAATCAAGCTCCCAATCGCACATCAGAATACATTTCAAAATATGGAATTCAAGAATCTAATTTGTGCAACACATAATCGATCCAACAATCACATCATATTTGATCAGTACATTCATGTGAATCAATACTAGAGTAATACCAAAATATCACTCCCACTGATATTAGCCAATCTCATAACCAAAACTAATTATCAGAACACAATAACATAAAAACAGCTTATAAAGAATGCTTCAGCAAAATCCAAAACGATTTACTAGCAATCTTAACTATTTTTAGATAAACTTGTCTTCTGGAACAATTAATCACATTACCGGAAAATTGAACACTTATTGAAAACCAAAACAAAGTAAACTAACAACAGCTAAATAAGCATAACTTAAAATAGCTTCGACTACCTAGTCCTGGAGATCTTCAAGCCTTTAAACAGTACACTCCCACTGATCAAAGGACTCCAAAACTCCCATCTTAACAACATGCCTCTTAAACACATTGTTTGGCAAGGCCTTGGTAAAAGGATCTGTAATCATAAGTCTAGTAGATAGATATTGTATATCAATTTCCCCCTTTTTAACCACCTCCTTCACTTTGAGAAATTTCACATCCATTAGTCTTGAGGCAGAAGTTCTTTTATTGTTCTTCGAGAAAAACACAGCAGCATTATTATCACAAAACATTTTAATTGGTCTTTTAGATGAATCCACTAACTTCATATCAGCTAGCAAGTTCCTTAACCAAACTGCTTGTTTCATTCCCTCAAAGCATGCCACAAATTCGGCTTCCATTGTTGAAGTAGACACTATAGACTGCTTAGCACTTTTCCACGAAACAGCACATCCACTTAACTTGAAAATGTATCCTCCAATCGACTTTCTCTCATCCATATCCCCTGCGAGATCTGAATCAGTGTAGCCAACTAACTCCAAATTGGTTTCTTGTCCATAAACCAACATAAAAGCCTTAGTCTTCTGCAAATACCTCAATACTTTCTTTGCAACCACCCAATGAGACTCTCATGGATTTGATTGAAACCTTCTCAAAAGTCCAACAATAAAAGCCAAGTCTGGCCTAGTGCAGATATGGGCATACATAACACTGCCAACCAATGAAGCATATGGTTTCAACTTCATGAGCTTGGTTTCATCTTCATTCTTAGGACATTGATCTTGGGAGAATTTATCACCTTTGTTAACTGGAACATCTATCTTGTTGCAGTCTTCCATATTGAATTGATTGAGTACTCTCTCAATGTAGCCCTTCTAAGATAAACCAAGAAGCCTTTTATTTCTGTCCCTGATAATCTTAATACCCAAAACATAATGAGCTTCACCAAGATCATTCATTTCAAAGTTCTTACTAAGCATACTCTTTGTATCTTTCAGCATCTGCACATCTGAGCTTGCCAATAGAATATCATCAACATATAAGACAAGAAAAATGTATTTCGAGCCTCTCACTTTAAGATAAATGCAATCATCCATCTTGTTTTCAATGAAACCATGTGAAGTCACCACCTGATCAAACTTTAAGAACCACTGTCTTGAAGCTTGCTTCAATCCATAAATTGACTTGTTCAGTTTGCAAATCATGTTCTCTTTCCCCTTTTCAACAAATCTAGGAGGTTGAGTCATGAAAATTTCTTCGTCGAGCTCACCATTCAAGAAAGCAGTTTTGACATCCATCTGGTGTAATTCTAGATCAAAATGGGCAGTCAAAGCCATTATCACTCTCAAGGAATCCTTTGAAGATATCGGTGAAAAAGTGTCATTATAATCGACACCCTCTTTCTGTGTAAATCCTTTAGCAACCAGTCTAGCCTTGTGTCTCTCAATCCTTCATTCAGCATCCCTCTTGGTCTTGTATACCCATTTACAGCCAATAGGTTGAATATTAGCCGGTGAGTGCACCAAGGACCAAACATTGTTCTTGAACATTGAATCAAGTTATTCTTTCATTGCCTTTTTCCATAGAACTACCTGAGGGCTCTTCATTGCTTGCTAAAAAGTCACAGGATCATCGATATCACCATAGTCAAACTCTGCCTCTTGAAGGTATACATAGTCTTATGAGATTGCAGATTTTTTGAATCTTCTAGACTTCCTTGGTTGTGGTTGTTCTAACAAATTATCAGTATGATGGTTACTAATAGTATGATTGGAATCAAACTAAATTGTATCTTGAGTCTTAGTATTCGTATTGTCATCTTTAGGCACCTCCATCATGTCTTCATCAAAATCAGAATTAAGAGTGTTTGACTTTTGGAGCAAAGGTACTTGAGTATAATTGAGTTTAGAGGTGTCAAGATTCGGCTGCACTATTTCCTCAAATTCAAAAGAGTCTTGAACCATATCAAATACATCTTCATCTTTTAGAAATATTGCATTATGAGTTTCTTGTATTCTAGTGTGTGCCTGATTGCAATAGAACTTAAAACCCTTCGATTTTTCTGAGTATCTGATGAAGAAACATCTGGTGGTTTTGGAATCTAGTTTCTTCTCACTTGGTTTGTAAAATCTTGCTTCTGCCTTACATCCCTAGACATGAAAATGATTGAAGCTGGGCAGTCTGCTATTCCACAATTCGAATGGTGTTTTTGGCACAGACTTAGATGGCACCCGATTTAAGATATAGTTTGCAGTCTTCAAAGCCTCACCCCAAAGAAAACCAAGAAGTTTTGACCTTGAAATCATGTTTCTCACCATCTCTATTAGTGTCCTATTTCTCCGTTCTGCCACCCTATTATGTTGTGGTGTTCTTGGAGTGGTATACTGCGCCATAATCCCTTGATCTTCAAGATAACAAGCAAAAGGACCCTTTTGTTGTCCAGCTTTTGTATACCTGCCAAAGTATTCCCCTCCTCTATCCGATCTAACAATTTTAATCACATGATTTAACTGTTTTTCAACTTCATTCTTAAAGATTTTAAAACACTCAAGGACTGCTGATTTCTCACTAAGAAGAAAGATGTAACTAAATCTCGAGAAGACATCGATAAAGTTCACAAGATAGGTATTCCCACATATGGTTTTGATAGGAAAAGGTCCACAAATATCTGTGTGTATGATCTCAAGCAAACTGTGACTTTTCTTGGCATCCAATTTCCTAACATTAGTCCTTTTGCCTTTCATACAGTCAATACAATTAACTGTAGTTTTATAATCAATGGTAGGGATTAACTGTAATTTTGACAATTGAAAAATTCTGTCTTTGGAAATATGCCCTAGTCTCTTATGCCAAAGCATAAATGTTTGATCAAAACCATGCATTCTTTTAGACGCAGTGTTCAGAATGTGCAAATTTTCAATTTCAACAGTGCATTGTAACTTCCAAAGATGATTAAGCAAAAATGCTTTTCCTTGCAGTGAACCCTTTTTGAAAAACTTTATACTTTCAGCACTACCCATAAAGGAGTACCCTTGATTTACTAGTTTTGATGCAGAGACTAAATTTCTCCTCATTTTGGGTATATATAACACATCATATAGCTGCATTATCATCCCAGTGACTAATTTTAATTTAACAGTGCCAATAGCTTCAACTGAGACCTTGGTTCCTTCCCCAACAAAAACATTAGAACAGTTTGTTTTCTTTTGTTCTTTAAAACCATGTAGAGAATTTGTGATATGCACAGATGCACCGGTATCAAACCACCAAGAATCAGCAGGAATATCAATGAGATTTGACTCTTCACAAACATAGACATCAGTTCTTCCTTTAGATCTCAGCCAATCCTTGAAAATTTCACAATCTTTTCTACAATGACCTTTGGTTTTGCAGTGATGACATCTAACCTTTTCAGTATTCTTGTTTTTCACCTTAAAATTGTTGGATTTAAAGGAATTGGAATTTTTAGTAAGCATTGCAGATTTATTAAAAGTCTAAGGTTTAGAAGTTTTACAGTAATTTGACTCCTTTCCTTTAGCAGATTGCACAAGATTGACAGACTCAGGTTCCTTGCCCTTTTCTTGCTTTTGTCGATTCGCCTCTTGAACACATTGAGCAATCAACTCATCAACGGTCCAAGTCTTGTCTTATGTATTGTAAGATACCTTGAGTTGACTATACTTCTATGGCAGGGCTTGTAATATCATGAAAACTAGTTGCTTTTCACAAATATTGACATCCATGGAAGTGAGCTTCTCAGCCGCATCAGTCATCCTCATAATATGATCTCTAATTGAGCCTCCACCTTCAAATTTGTAAGAAGTCAAGAGAGACATGTGTTGAGCAATTTCAGCTTTCTCAGATTCCCTGAATTTGTTCTCAATAGCCTGGAGATAATCCTTAGCAAGAGCAAATTTCTTGATTCCGCCACGCACAGTGTCTGTCATTCCACTCTCTAAAATAGACAAAGCTACCTTGTTTGCTATAGTCCATCTTTCAAACTCAGTCTTCTCAGCTTTGGTACTTTTATCAGTCAAATAATTAGGTTGTGGATTGTCAAGAGCAATGTCATATTCATTCAATGTCAAGAGCAACTCAATCTCTCTTCTCCATTTCTTGTAGTTGCTTCCACCAATGAGTATGGGCATTGCTGCTAAATTTAGTGTCTTGAGTGAAGCTGCAGAATTGCATAATGAAATCAGAACTATGAATCCTTTTAAAAATTCCTGATTTCCATCCTTTTCACCACTAAATTTAGCCCATTGAATCAATTTAGTCATATACATATAATTGGATTTAAGAATATACATAGAGTAAACAATTGCAATGTCATCCACAACCAACACTAATTGTTTTAACTTCGATACTATTTTTCATACCTCTGCAGAATTGGTTAGCACGGATTGTACAATATAAAACAATAAGGCAAAAACTTATTTGATTGTTTTCTCATTAGTTATACCAGCGGAAGCAATTTGTAACAATCTATGCAACCATTTAACTTAATAAATGAAAATCCAAGAGAATCGGAAAATGTAACATCCCACATCGTCCAGGGGAGTGATCCTTAAATATATATTCCCATCCCTACCTAGCACGAGGCCTTTTGGGAGCTCACTGGCTTCGAGTTCCGTAGGAACTCCGAAATTAAGCGATAAGGGGGCCAGAGCACTCCCAGGATGGGTGACCCACTGGGAAGTTGCTTGTGAGTTCCTAGAAACAAAACCGTGAGGGAATGGTAAGCCCAAAGCGGACAATATCGTGTTACGGTGGTGGAGCGGGCCCAGGAAGTGATCCGCCCCGGGCCGGGGTGTGACAGATGGTATCAGAGCCTAACCCTGGCCGCGTGTATGCCGACGAGGATGTCGGGCCCCTCAGGGGGGTGGATTGTAACATCTCACATCGCCCAGGGGAGTGATCCTTAAATATATATTCTCATCCCTACCTAGCACGAGGCCTTTTGGGAGCTCATTGGCTTCGGGTTCCGTAGGAACTTCGAAGTTAAGCGAGAAGGGGGCCAGAGCACTCCCAAGATGGGTGACCCACTGGGAAGTTGCTCGTAAGTTCCCAGAAACAAAACCGTGAAGGAATGGTAAGCCCAAAACGGATAATATCGTGCTACGGTGGTGGAACGGGCCCGAGAAGTGATCCGTCCCGGGCCGGGGTGTGATAGAAAATACATCACAGATTAAAATTTTCCTTTTAGCATGACAGTATGCAGAACAACCTTAAAGGAAGTTGCTCGTGAGTTCCCAGAAACAAAACCGTGAGGGAATGGTAAGCCCAAAGCGGATAATATCGTGCTACGGTGGTGGAGCGGGCCCGGGAAGTGATCCGCCCCGAGCCGGGGTGTGACAGAAAATACATCACAGATTAAAATTTTCCTTTTAGCATGACAGTATGCAAAACAACCTTAAAATTGAAGACTCAGTGCGAATTAAATCAGAATATGCCGAACAACCTTAAAATTGAAGACTCAGTGCGAATTAAATCAGAATTCATACCTTTTCATGAATGATTTCAGAACCGTATGAATCTTAGCATCAATATTGACTCAAAATTCAGATTTGAATAAGTGATGAAAACCCAGACTTCCAAGAACACCATCGAAAGTATGAAACCCAGATATCACCATCGGTGAAAATTTGAGGTTATTAAAATATTATATAAAAACGACACCGTTTCTCTATTCCTTTTCCAACGACTCTTTTATAAACAAAACGACATCGTTTTCGAGTTCATATATTTCTTAAGAATCCTAAGGCTGGTAGTGTAGGTCGTTCCCAGATTCAATGGTTTTCATGAATGATTGAACTTAATGGTTAGAATCCTAGACTTTGATACCACGTGTAAGAATAAACTTGAACAACTCAACAATCTAAGAAGTACGGATACTACCAACTAAGTCACAACTTCATTTCTCGAATCTTTCTCATGGTTTAGTTTATCTCTTGGTTAAATGAAGTTGTGACTTAGTTGGTAGTATCCGTGCTTCTTAGATTGTTGAGTTGTTCAAGTTTATTCTTACATGTGGTATCAGAGCTTTTATAGCACTCCTATTGTCATTCCCTATCAAAATAAACTTAGGATTCAAACATCACAATTGATACAACATATCAATCCCAAACATGTTCTATTACCAAGTTCTAATCCCACAAGGATTATTCAGAATCTCACAAAACTTATTCCACAAGGAAACCAAATAAGTTAAGGCTTTTGACCAAGACTTTTCCATATCAATCTTAAACACAAGAACTGATTCCTTCCATAATTCATACTCGTAAACTTACATGATATTAATACAACAGTGATGTGTGCTATTTGTCCCTAAATCTCTTACTTGGAAGGGCTTTTTTTCTTGGGTGGAGCTATTACTTGCAGTTTGAGCAATCGAAAAATGAACATAAATAAATATAATATATCATTCGATTCAACAAAATTATCATGACTACCTTCGATAAGAGAAAAAAAGGCAACAAAAGAATGAGTTAAACTAAACATAGTAAATATCAAAAATATATTTGACAATATCTGAGAATTTCTTGTATATTCATTAATCTCCAAAGTGGAGTATATATATGAGTTACAATTTGTATTACATATGCACTTCGTCAATGTAGAACAATAGACTACTATTTACACTTTAACTAATATATAACTCGCAACACTCCCCCTTAAGTTGGAGCAAAAATGTCACGCATGCCTAACTTGTCAAGCGAGTTGGAAAACACACTATTAGACACAGCCTTAGTAAGCACATTAACGAGTTGATCTTCAAATCCCACAAATGGAAACATAATAATTCCAGCATCCAATTTTTCCTTGATGAAATGTCGATCAATCTCCACATGTTTTGTTCGATCATGTTGCACTGGATTATGAGCAATCTCAATAGCAGCCTTGTTATCACAATGGAGTTTCATAGCACCCTTGGGTTTAAATCCAAGATCTCTCAACAATTTTTTCAGCCACAACAACTCACATACACCATGAGACATTCCACGAAACTCAGCTTCAGCACTTGACCTAGCCACCACTTTTTGTTTTTTACTTCTCCAAGTAACTAGATTACACCCACAAACGTAAAGTATCCAGATGTAGATCGCCGGTCAGTGATAAAACCTACCCACGACATTCAAATGACCATTCTTGGAGGAAACCAAGCATCTGCCAGGAGCCATCTTCAAGTACCTCAAAATACGGATTACTGCATCCATATGAGCTTCACTAGGTGAGTGCATAAACTAACTTACCACACTAACTGCATAAGCAATGTCAGGGCGAGTGTAGGATAAATAAATTAACCAAATTCTTTCATCTCAAATTCAGTAGCTAGGTACTTTTGAGAAAGAAAAATATCATGCTTGGATCGTGCAACCTCGATTCCAAGAAATTACTTTAATTCACCCAATTCTTTCATCTCAAATTCAGTAGATAGGTACTTTTGAAGGCGTTGTATCTCATTCTGATCATCTCTAGTCACTATTATGTCATCAACATAAATAATCAATGCAGTTAGCTTACCATTTTGTCACTTTAGAAATAAAGTATGATCTGAATGACTCTAGACATACCCAAACTTCTTTATTGAACTTGTAAACGTCCTAAACCACGCTCTAGGAGATTGTTTCAAACCATACAAAGCCCTTCGTAATTTGCACACAACACATTTTTTAGGAGATATTCCGATACCAGGTGGGAGATCCATATAAACTTCCTCATTGAGATCACCATGAAGGAAAACATTCTTAACATCAAACTGCAACAGAGGCCAATCCTGGTTTGTTATTAAGGACAAAAGAACACGCACAATATTAAGTTTGGCAACAAGAGCAAAAGTCTCCTGATAGTCCACCCCATAGTTTTGAGTATAACCCTTAGCAACTAATCTGGCTTTATACCCGTCAATAGAACCATATGCTTTGTGTTTAATAGTGAACATTCATCTACATCCAACAACTTTATTCCCGTTTGGCAAATGAACCAACTCCCAAGTGGAATTCTTTTCCAAAGCTTCCATCTCCACTTTCATGGCATTAACCCACTTAGGGTCAGACAAAGTATCGTGCAATTTTATTGGAATTGATACACCAGATAGCTGACATATGTCAGATACATATGGTTTAGACAAACGATGAGTAGACACATAATTGTTGATATGATACTTGGATTTGGCATGCATATCAGGCTCATATTGTACTTTAGGTTTTCCATGATTAGCTCATGGAGGCAACTGATAAGTAGAAGAATCATCAGAATTTACCTCATGTATATCACCATCTTGTACCAAACTATTAGAAGAATCATCACTAGACAAACCATCATCAGGCAACTTGTTAGACATACCAGTAGCATGCAACCGGTTATCAAAAGGTAATTAGTCAGACATACCAATAGGCAACTCGTTGGGCACATCTGATCAGTCGTTAGTAGAAATAGTTTTATGAATGATAGTTGACCGATCATTATCTATAGCCGCTGATAAGTATCACACAACATAATAGGTTATGTCCCCAACTCTACTTGTAACACATCATTCATACCATCTTTTCGAATCTGCACTTCACTCCCCCTCTCCCCCTGAAGTTGCGAGTCGGAAGTAGGGCTGGGCACGGGCTGGGCCGGGCCCAAATTTGAAGGAACCAGACCTACCTGTTTTAAAATGTAATGGGGCGGGCCGGGCCGGGTAGAGAGCTTTAGAGTTTTAGAACCAGACCTAACCTGGCCCGTTTCAAACGGGCTGGTTCAGGGCAGGTCCACGGTTCCTATTACATTTTTTTTTTCATCAACACAGAAGGGGACGACATCGTTCAAGTCGTCTTCCTCAGTCATCGAACCTGTTTCCTCCGTGACAACCGAGATGCGGCTCAAACCGTTCAAGCCATCCATCTTCCTTAGTCATCTGGGAGAGAGGAGAATGCGAAAAATCAGAACCATAAAAAAAAAAACCCAACCAACACAAAATCAGAACCATAAAAAACCTAGAAAAGACGAGTCAATGAGAAATGAGAAGACGAGTTAGGGAGAGGAATAGTGGCATGCTCCATAAGAAACCTACATGCGCAACGCCGACAGACTAGTCGGCGGCCATGAGAGTCTATCCCAGTCCTGGATCGTGGCGATGAGGTAGTAGATCGAGTCAAGAATGCAGCGAAATCGGTGAAGTCGGACCATATTGGGTGGTCAACGGTCAAGATCTGACGGTTCATCGACTTCAGCAAGAGCTCGAGGGGTGGTGCAGTCGTGGTGGTCGTAAGGCGATGATGGTCTGGGTGACTGTTGTTGAGAACTCAACACAAGCTCAAGTGTGAATGAATGGAAAATGGGAGATTGATGAAAGTCTCTGAGATGAGGGGATAAAAAAGCTGGAGAGTTGGATTTAATTAAACCATATAAAAATGCTCTGACACGTATTAGTTACAGAGACCTTCTTGAGGGTCTCCCAAATCTGGTCATTGGTGGGTGACCTTGTAAGTCAAGGGCCAGTGGGCAATCCAATTCCAATCCATTATTGCATGCTACAAACGAGCCGAGCCGGGGGCCCGTTCCTTCTTATTTTTTGACCCGTCCCGCCCCGCTAGTTTCGTACACCCACCTCGCCCCTCCCCGTTTTGTGTTTCAAATTTTTGGACCCGTCCCGAACCGCATTTACCCGCCCCGACCCGCAGGTCCAGGACCCGTTTGCCCACCCCTAGTCGGAAGAAGGCTTCACAAAATACGAAACTGTAATACCCTAGAAAATTTAAAATATATGAAAATGTAAAAAATTTATCGATAAGTGGAAATGACAAAAATGCCCTGGAAGGCTAAACGTAATTTTACGAGGACGTATTTTATCCTTGTATATTTTATCGAATTTCTTGACATATTCGGATAGAGTTCGATACTACGAGCACGTGGGCGAAAACCGTTCGTGAAACAGAATTATAACAAATAAAATGGAAACGAACGAAAGTAGTGGCAAAATAGTCATTTGCCATGAATCTAGAAGGCTTGAGATTTTGTTTTTGTGGAAATATGCCACGGGAAGAGGAGAAGGAAACGATGGAAGTGGTTGAGAATGAAGGATGACCAATGAAGGAAGAGAAGAAAAAGAGAGAAAAGAAGGGGGAAATCAGGGGGGGAACTAATCAGGAAAGGAGATCAGGGAGGGGAATGAGGGAAGTGAGAAGCACCAAACCCGTGCCCTTCATCCTTGTGACCCATCCCTGTGACTCGTTCAACCCGAGGAGAACCCGGACATCCCTGAGCCATTTATCGCGATATTCGCCATTATTTCCGGTGAACCATAACTCTCCAACACCGGCAATCATCATCTAACCCTTCCCTCTTCCATTTCCAACCAAATTTAGAAGAAATTTGGTTGTAATTTGGTAAAGAACCGTCGATGGGTGTGACGGGTTCGTGTGATAAATCCTCAAATCCTGAAGCCAGTTCTTGCAATTAACACCACCAAAACACTTTTCTAAGGTCCAGGAAAATGCCCAAACATTGGTTGGGGCGGCGAAACACCGGAGGTGGAGGATCGAGGCCACCCAAATTCTAGAGTTCCTATGGGTTTTAAGTGAAATTGGGGCTTTTCCCAGCCAAATTGGACTTGGCCACAAGTATAAAACTTGATCTACTCATTGAGATCTTCATTTTTGTGAAATTTGAGAATTTTTAGAATTTGTTGAATTTTTCCGACAAGTCGGGGCGGCTGACCGCCACCAGTGGCGGCGCGTGGCCAGGGGGCCGACACCGCCATTTGATGCATATTTTGTTATTCTAATTTACATATTTGGAATACAATTGAAGTGCTTTGATAACTTAACACTAATGTGGAACACTTTTGTTAATTGAATATTTTCGGAAATGATTTGAAATTTAAATGTGAACTACGAATGGTTTAATCCCTTCCACTGTTCTAAAAATCCCCGCCTAGCACCGCCTAGGCGCTAGGTGGCTGGCCACCGCTCCGATTAATGCTAAGGCCGCCTAGACCTGCTGAGGCACCACCTAGACCGCCTAGGCACCCACCTAGACCGCCTAGGTCGCAACTCACTTAGATAGAAAATAGATAACTTTCATTTTGCATTTTGTTTTTTTCCAATAAATTGTAAGAGATTTGTTGCATACTTAAATGAACACACATTATATCCTTATTTCACATGTTTTCATTATGTTCCAATACTTCATAATATATATGCATTCTATTTTGTAGTTTATGATGAAATTATATATATTTCAAGTATAAGCAGACACTTATTTACATGAAATATAATTGATTTACTTAAATCCGCCTAGTTCGCCTAGGGCCCGCCTAGCCGCCTAGGGGCTAGGCCTCAGCCCGCCGCCTGACTAGCGCCTAGCGATTTTTAAAACCTTGATCCCTTCATAGGGTACGTATGCAGTCTAACGAGACGGTTAGATGCAACCATAATAGGATTGAATTTAATTTATGGGGGTTAGGAGTATATTTATTAACCATGAATTATTTGGGCCTACCTTAGTATTTGGCTTCCGAATTAGAAATTTCTGGATGTTACAAAAACTTCCTCGGGGAAAGTGACATCCATGGTAATAAAAGTTTTCTGAGTCGGAGGACGATAACACTCATAGCCTTTCTGATTGTTAGCATACCCAATAAATACACATCGAAGAGCACACGCATCAAGTTTACTCCGCTGATGAAAGTAGACATGCACATACGCAATACACCCAAACACCTTCGGAGGAAGTTTAGACACAGAAACATGATAAACATGTTTTTGTAGCACATTAACATGATAAACATGATAAACACGATTTATCAAATACACAGCAGCCAAAACAGCATGACCCCACAAATGATTATGAACACATGTATCCAACATCAATGAGCAAGCAACCTCCATTATTTGACGATTCTTCTGTTCGAACACACCATTTTGTTGGGGTGTAAATAGAGTAGTCGTCTGATGAATAATACCCTGATCATGAAAAAAGCATGCCAAAGTGTGATTCACATATTCTCCTCCGTTATCAGACCTGAAGACCTTGACTTTGGTCTGAAACTGAGTAGACACCATTGCACAAAATTCTTGAAGAAGCAAATGAACATCACTCTTATTCTTCATCAAGAACACCCAAGTTAATCGAGTACAATCATCAATAAAAGTAACAAACCAACGGAATCCATTAGAAGTAACCTTTGCCGGACCCCACACATTAGAATGTATTAAATCAAATGGCAAAGTAGTTTTAGAATCACTTATGGGAAAGGAAGCACGATGACTCTTAGCCATGACACATGTTTCACACTTGAACTCTGAATCACTATAAGTGCGAAACAAAGAAGGAAATAGATGCTTCATATAACTGAATTATGGATGTCCCAATCGTCAATGCCACAACCAAATTTGATGTCTGTCATCCACTTTAGCACTTAAAACTTGATGATTATTTGAACGGGAAACAACAATATTCTCCATAGTCAAGATTAACAAACCCTAATTCTTTTACCACGACCAATTATCTTCTAAGTTTGAATGTCTTGAAAATAACAATTCGTGGGGTAGAAGTGAGCAAAACAATATAAGGTATCAAGTAGTTTTCCTATCGACAAAAGATTGCACTTAACATCAAGAACAAGTAAAGCATGGACCAGTGATAAGGTCGGAGTAAGATAGATAGTGCCTTCACCTTTCACAGGGGAAGGTGCTCCATTTACACTAGTAATATACGGATCACGAACATAGTCACATAACTCATCAAAAACTCTAAGGTCACCAGTCACATGATCAGTGCTCCTAGTATCAATTATCCATATATTTGTTCCACCAAGATGCATAACAACACTATGATTATATTGAGCCATTTAACTAAACCACGAACAATAAAGGCACAAAAGATACGCAACAGAATGAAAACAATTTACCAGAATATTGTTCACACACTGTAGCAGAGACAGTTCATGGCACTGTAGCAAGGCACTGTTCACTAAATGTAGCAAAGTGTTGTTCACTACACTGTAGCGAGGCATTGTTTGTGGCACTATTCACTTTTTTTAAAATTTTTTATTATTATTTATAAACGAAGGAAATCACGACAAAAGTGGGCACAAAATTAAAGCACACAAAAGTGGTCACAAAATTAAAGCACATAGGTCACCAAGAGCGAACTGCTTTGATGTCATGCTAAACTAAACATGGTAAATACCAAAAATATATAAGACAATATTTGAGAATTTCTTGTATATTCATTAATCTTCAAAGTGGAGTATATATAGGAGTTACAATTTGTATTACATATGCACTTCATCAATGTGGGACAACATACTACTATTTACACTTTAACTAATTGTTTGGGCCCAAATTATTGGTTTGGGCCGAGTTTACATTTGTTCTCGGCCTAAGAGCTTTGTTCAAGGATCTTTATGGGCCATCTGTTTCGTGGGCCGTCTAGCCGAGACCGGCTGAGCCCTATCGGGAAGTGGAATGTTCTAGATAAAAGGAAAATGAGTAAGTCCCATTGCGAGACGGACGGATGGGGTATTTGAATCCTGATGCAATAAGGAGTCTCGGCAGGATGCGGAGACCTGGAGATGAATACGGCCTGATAGAGGGTCAGGTTCAAAGTCCTAATGGAAGTAGGAATGGCCGAGATAAGGTTGGATCAGGATAAGGAGTCATAATCCGGATGTAGTTTTAACTTGATCGAGAGAGGGTTTGCTGCTATAAATAGAGGGGTGAGTGCATCATTGAAAGCCTCCCTCCAACTCAACACACAAATTGCCCTGCGCAAGCCCTTGCTCTACGCGAAACCTTTCAACAACCTTGAGATTTTTATTTTCTTTTTCTGCCAACATATCTTCAGTTTGAATAAACAGCACTGTGAAGGCAACCGGTGAACATCTCCAGTTTGGATAAACAGCATTGTAGCTGTAGAATCAGCCGACCGCAGAGCACCTTCAATTTGGATAAACAGCATTGCGTCGAGACCGACTGGTTATCTATCCAAGTCTCGGTTGAGAAGGATTTTCGAATCCTTATTGGAAGATGTCATCTCATTAGCTTTCTCGGCGAAGTGAGGTGTTACAGGTTTCTAGGCTCGGCACATTGAACACCGAGTTGTTTATGATTGGATACTCACAAGTTAGTTTTAGAGTTCGACATTCTGACAGCCGAACCACATTCACCATCAAGACATATATCTCTTTTGAGTGCTTGTGTTCGTACAGTTTGGAACCGGTTCGGCATGCTTATACTCTTACGAATATAATCACTGTGATTGAGCCCGGTGCCAACAATTCGTGAACTTCGCAAGACTAGCAGCCTTGTCTTCAGGCTCTAGAATGCAAAGGCCGAGACGTGTTCCTTTCTCGGCCGCAGTCGAAAGATCAAGAAGTCAGCAGCACGCCTAACGCCACACATCATATTTTACTCCCTGGCCGAGCTCGGCCGACGAGTTGGCACGCCCCGCACATAATCGAATGACGTAGTTAGCTCATTAGTTACTTGGCATGTGCGCCACGTAGGCTTGGTAGTTTTTAGAGTCAACACTAATATATAACTCGCAACAAAATGAAGCTCCCCTTATTGCCATAAGAACAGCGTATCAACCAAAACAGAAAAACAAAGGAGTGTGATATCCACAAACCCTATTTTACTTCTCACACGCCCTTCTAATTTTCGACTGTCGGATCAGATGAATTGAAAAAGATCAACGGACAGAAATTAACAAGGGGTGTGTGAGAAGTAATTTGGAGTGTGTGGATAGCACACCCCAAAACAAATTGGTTCCAACAGTATATCCGAGTCGAACCCGACCACAAAAGCAGCAGCCACAAGCCTTATCGAAAACTAAGGGCTGGTTTGGTATTGCTGTGCTTTGAAAAAAAGCTGCTTCTGCTGTGCTGTGAGAATAAGCAGCTGTGAAATAAAGCAGTAGAGTGTTTGGTAAACTTTTTTGTAAAAGTGCTTTTGAAAAAAAAAAAGCAGTATTATAGTGTTTGGTAAACTTTTATGTAAAACATATGTGAAAAAAAAGCCGGTTTTTCAAAGCTGGGTTTTGCAGCTTCTTGTTTTTGGCTTTTTTTCACCCAAAACTGTGAAAAAAAGCTGAAGCTGAACGTTTACCAAACACCAAAAACTGTCCCAGCTTTTTTTCACAGCAGTTTTTTTTAAAATCACCTCAACCCCAAACTGGGGTTAAATCTGCTCGGCCTAGAAAATTTATGCTCTGTCAACCACATCTGCTCTTCCCACCAACCATCAAATAAAAAAGAGAGTTTAAATTTATGGTAACACCGAGATCGTGATAGAATCATTTGACACCTCAAACAAAATGATCTGCACGACTCGTCCAAAACAACAGACAATCTGCTCCTCCACTCCACTTCAAACAAGCAATTTGTTCCTCCAAACCACCTCGCCCCAAAATTGATCAGGCCACCTAAATTTCTCTTTGGGTCAGCATATATACTACCAATATCCACCCCCACCATCTTATTAGCATGTAGCCTGAGCCATTCTTTTGGGTCTGATCAGAAAATAAAAAAAGGAGAAGGACGACGAAGCATGCAGAACAATTGTGGCCGGCCACTAACCATCTCAGCTCATACCAGAGACGCCATCACTGAGACTAATGTGCCATGTCATTGTCAGCAATGCCACCTATGCAATAGTAGCTAATTCACATGTAATTGAATCGAGTAATATAGATAGTGTTTCCCTCCTTGTATTTAGTTAAGTGTTGAGTTGTAAAAAGGGTTAATGAAATATACTGGGGGTATTCTTTTAGCTTCTTCTCCTTCGTTCTTCTTGATTCTCTGAGTTCATCATCATTCATAGCTGATTGTTAAGATGGTATCGAGAGCCAGTCTTGCCGTGCGATGGTACTGGTTCGGCGTTTCCACTGCTAAGATTGGTGACGAGGTGATGTTGTTTCTGAATTTTGTTCTCGAAAACTTCGAATTGCTTTCTGTACTGGATTTTTTTTCTCTTAACAATCAGCTATGAATGATGATGAATCAGAGAATCAAGAAGAACGAAGGAGAAGAAGGTTAGAGAATAAGCTAAAAGAATACCTCCTTGTTCATTCATCTCGGATGAAATCTCCAAATGATAAGAAGAAATTTGTCCTAGCCAAGAACAAATTTTTCCTCTTTGAGTTCAAGTAGAATGCCTGAATAAGTCAAATATTACATGAAATTGAAGCAGACCAAGTCATTTTCAAATACACTTAAACTTGGCTATTCATACTACCATGCTCAATCATTTTTAGCCTCATCTGGTCAACCAGAACGGGCCATATCCATAATGAGGTTGGCTCGATCATTTTTCGAGCTCAAGCTAGGCGAACATTTTAGGTGGTTCGGTTGTAACACACCAGCCACTTCACCCTACCTAGCTCAATCATTTTGCTCTGCCGTATAAGTTGATAGGCATTGTCAAAAAAGGTGGTGGGGGATGAGCATAGTTGGTATGTGCTGAGCAGACGACAGCTGAAACTACCAAGTTGTGAGTGTTGCTTTTGGTACTCGGTTCTCGTTATCTCGGCTATATATTCCAGTTTGCAACTTTGGACAGAGCAGAATATAGGAAGGATCTGGGAATCCGAGGGGTTGTCAGTCGTGATCAAATGGACAAGTTGTATAAATTTGTGTTGGCTTTTTAGCCAAAGTAGTCCATGAGATTGCATAACACATAACTTTGGTCCCTGAAATTAAAAAACAATAGAAATGGTCCCTGAGATTGTCCACTATCCATTATTTTGGTCTTTCCGTTAAAAATCTTCGTTAAGTGGTCCCGAAGCTCATACCAGAAACTGAGATTTTTTGCCGGAAGTTTGGACAATTTTCAAACCTTCGTAACTCAATCGTTTCTTAACCATTTTGAAGCCCAATGGTTGCCAGAGATGGCCGGAAAATAGCTTGAAAGGTGACTGGTCCGCTGGAAAACTGAGAAACCCGCCGGAAACTAGGTAAACTTTAAACGTTCATAACTTCTTCAATACTTAATGAAATCGAGTGATTCAAAATCTAAAATCATACTTCTCAATGAGACAAAGAGATTGGTTACTTTCTAGATGGCTAACGCGCCGTGGTTTGACCGGAAAATGGCTCGAAAGTGGCTAACTCGACGAGACCAAGATAGCCACTTTCGAGCCATTTTCCTACCAAACCATGGCAATTTAGCCATTGAGAAAGCAACCATTCTCTTTGTCTCATTGAGAAGTATGATTTTCAGTTTTAAATCACTCAATTTCGTTGAGTATTGAAGAAGTTATGAATGTTTAAAGTTTACCTTGTTTTCGGCGAGTTTTTCAGTTTTCCTGCAAACCAATCACTTTTCAGGCTATTTTCCAGCCAAACGACGATGATTAGACATCAAGAAAGGTACCATTCTATTCGTCTCGTTGAGAAGTATGATTTTCGTTTTTGAATCACTCGATTTCGTTGAGTATTGAAAAAGTTATGAACGTTTAAAATTTACCCAATTTCCGGCGAGTTTTCTAGTTTTCCCGCGGACCAATCACCTTTTAGGCTATTTTTCGGCCATCTCCGGAAACTATTGGGCTTCCAAATAGGTATAATCTTGTTCAACACTTTCCTATCTTCATTTTGATATATTATGGGTCGAATTGAGTTACGAAGCTTCGAAAATTGCCCAAACTTCCGGCCAAAAATCTCAATTTCCGGTAATAAACTTCGGGACCACTTAACGGGGTTTTTAATGGAATGACCAAAACAATGGATGGTGGACAATCTCAGGGACCATTTCTATTGATTTTCAATCTCAGAGACCAAAGTTATGTGTTATGCAAATCTCAGGGACCATTTTGGCTAAAAAATCATACATGATTAAGTAAGTTCTAAGTATATTATTCATTAACGAGTTAACATATCTAAACTACATATTAATAGAATTCTGATTGTCGACCGAAACTCTATGAAATTACCATTTTAACCCTCTAATCAAAACTAACCAGAATAAAAATTATGAACAATTTAGTAATTACACAAACACGAATTTTACTATTTTTTTACGTGAACCTGATAGCTGTGTAATGTTTAACAGGCCCTATTTAAAAATTCGAAATTAAATTTTAAAACTGGAAACAAAACAACCACCAATCAAACAAAAAAAAGAGAGCAATGGACTTACAAAAAGAAGTGGAAGGTGGAGCTGTTGTTTGGTGTAGTGAGAAAGAACGTGGGAGATGGAGAAGTGAGAGAAGTACGAATCAGTTCATCGCTCTCTTTCTTTTTCCCTTTTTAATTTTTTTTTTTCAATTGTCATCCTATTTATTAATGATTAATCGTAGTAAGATAAAAGTAAACTTAATTGCACATGCAAAGCATGTGTGCCGATTGCTTGTTTAAATAAAAGATTTCACGTGTTTTATGTGTAAATCTTTGGTTTACCATGTGCATCTTTTATTGGCTACTTTTGTTTTCGTGTCTTATAACACTAAGGGCGTGTTTACGTATCCGTAATCGGAATGAGAATGTGGAATTGAATTCCGATTACGGAGTACTCCGGTGTTTACTAAACATGAAGGAATCAAAAAAGCAGTGGGGCCCACACAAATTTTGGAATTCAATTCCTTGTATTGGTGGAATTGGATTCCCTAGATATAGGTGGTAATCCAATTCCTCCTTGTTTGGGCAATGGGAATGACAGTTTTGTTCCCTTTATGCCCTCACTTACTTTTTTTATTTCCAAGACTATCATTTATAAACCCATTAAAGTATATAAAATATTTGATTTGGGACAAGGGCATTTTAGTAATCATACTGATTTATATTCCGATTCTGCTAAATTAGTAAACAACTTTATGGAATTCTATTCCGATTCCAGAACATTTAAGTAAACAGCTTCAACAGGAATCCGATTCTGACTTCTCCTTATTCCAACTCCTCCTCAATTCAATTCCTCTTCAATTCAATTCCTCATATTTTCATTACCGTTACGTAAACGCGCCATAAGATGTATTACATTATCATTTTAAGCTAACGGTGAGTGTAGGTTATTGATCACATCATATAGTATTATTCTTTCACGTTAAGTAGGATTGGACCGTAATTTATTATGACTAAAAGGGGACTTTGATTAGGGGAGGGAAAAAAAATCATTTGTAGGTTATTTGTCCTCGTCAACTGTCAACAGCTTATGATAATTGTTGATGGGAAAGGGACAGCAATAATTCATCTGCTATGATCTGTATGAGCATCGTGGCATCTGCATGTATCTTTACTTAAAAGGAATCGAAATTGTTCTGATTTTTCAATTCATTGGGTTAACTAAATATAAGGATGAAAATCAGTTTATCTATATTTATTTTTTCCGTGTATGCTAATACATAAGGAAAAAAATGTTTACTTCCTCTAAAATTCGTAATCAAACGCATAATACTAAGAATAAATCAACTAGTTGATCCAATTCTCTTTTTTTTTTTATGAGAAATTTTATTTGAACTTATATAAATTCTTTCTACATCCAACTTAAATTTTAATTATGAAGTGTTCTTTTTTGCATATTACATAACTATTATAAAGTACAAGATGTAATTAACAATAAAACTAAATTTTATCAATAAATCTACATCCAATAATCAAATTCTTACTATCACCAATCTAATCTTTCTTCTATGAAACTTAGAAAGTGACGAAAAAAAAAGATTTGTGACTGAATGTGGGGCACATAAAAGTCACAAGTCCATGAAGGCATATCACTTCCCTGTCCAATCCTATAGAAAATTGAGGCAATCACTCCAACGTCAAGGCAAAGGAGACAGAAGATGTAGATTATGTACAAGTTAAAATTGGTCAAGCACAAACCAGATTGATGATATTTATGTAAATATTCATAAAACTATATTCAAATGGCAAAGAGCGTAGGCACCTATAGAAAAATTATGGGTTATTGCTAAAAGGTGGTAAAATGTTGAAGGAAATAAAAAACAAAAACTTCTGAATGGCAATTTTGACAATCATCTTTAAGTGTTTTGCACTTAAAGGAAAGAGTGCAAGAGATTTAATCGAGTGTGAAAATCACCGGCCAAGTTTTTTTTTGAACATTGTAACAAAGATTTGAAGCCGAATGTCAATATAAAAGCTGTAATCACCCAAAAGGACACAATGAAGGGAGTAAAATTGCAGATGGAATTGGCAACAATATGACCGCAAAGGGTGCTGAGGCAGACGTCAATCCCATACCTAAACTTGTATATATAAAACAAAATTGCAACTGATGTTTTTCTAACAAATGCAAAATATAACAAGATATATGTGGTTAGAAAACTGTTTTCAAAATATCGAACTACTTGTGTTATAACACTTAATGTACCGGATCATGTTTCCGATACAAGACATCATCACAATTAAAAATCATAGTTCTCGATGAAAGACAGAGCATCGGTTTTAAAGTCGCAATTCGTGGTAGGAGAAATTTTTTATTGTGACGGGAACACGGATGGTAAACCATGGGTTTTTTATGTAAGTGGTGGGAAATTTTATTTTTTAAGTTATAAACTTTTTTACACACATATCTTATCATTTGTATAGTGACATGTGGTGTACCACCTTGTGTGTCGGTTACACTGAAAAATCTCTCTCGCGGCAATACTCAACGAAATCGAGTGATTCAAAAAGTTATGAAAAATTTCCATGACTTTCGTTTTTGAATCACTCGATTTTATGTGTCGATTACACTGAAAAATCTCGATATGAGGTTAAATTTGAAAAGTCTAAAATGAGAAGAGAAAATAGTGTGCAAGAATAAATAGTATTCTGGCTCATGAGATAGTTCGAGGGGTACCTACCTGGACAACACACGTAGATATACATATATATTTTATACGCACACACTCATATATTTTATATATATTTTATATATATATATATATATATATATATATATATATATATATTATAGGGAATTGTTATTGGTGCTCTAAAAATCTCATTTTGCATTCCAAACTTTCTATAATTAGAAAGAAAAATACACTTGTGAGAAATGTAGAATAAGATTTTTGAATTCTTAATAACAATTCTCATTATATATTGTGTGTAGTAGACTAGTACTAGACACGAAAGGACTTGTATAATATAAACGAGAGAAGAATATTAAGCATCCACGCTCTGAATTTTGTAGAGAAGAATGAGGATTGACGACATATATATGTTTCTTGTTTATCTATCGGCTGGCATGGTGTCACATAATAATAATAAATATCGTTTTAATGCAAGTTGCTATACGTATCATAATGCCATGTTTACCTATAATAATGCCATGTTTACCTAATTAATTATGCATACTATTCTAGATATTATGAGAGTGGGAGGGAGGGAACTGGGAACTGAACTGGGAAGCACAAGACTGAAGGGACCAAAGCGGTCGTGGCCTGGCCTGGCCTCGTGCGTGAGTCGTTAGTCACCGTTTCCCACTTTGACACTTTTATTTTAATTCAAAAATGTCTGATGGTCTTTTTTGTTCTTGGCTGACTTTCAATCCCCATCTCTCGAAATTGCAACAGCAGCTGCTTGGATCTTCTGCTCGGCTAGGGGTTTGGATCTGGTGTCTACTTCTTCAGTTTGGATTTTAGCTTTCTCTGAGTATGTGACAGCGGTGGTCTGGTTTATGTAACTTGCAATTAAGATTTTTGTTGTTTGTTATTGCAGCCTTTGGGTTTAAGTATGTGAGAGCCTTCCGTTGTATCTTGAGTTGCAGCTTTTATTTTGCTTGGGCCCTTTACCTTATCTGTTCTTTATTTATTAGATTTTTTTTTTTTTGACCTTGTCTTTATAATGTATTTTGACGAAAAAAAATAAAAAAAATTCTTTTAATATCTCATACGCTGTTTGAACAGATTTTCCCTCCTTTCAACTAGTCTTGCTCTTTTTGGTACTATAGTTTAACTCCTTTCCTCTTCATCTTCCTCATTTTATAAATAAGTATATTTTATATACCTAATAGATAGACACCTTTAACGGGATATTCTTCACTTCTTCTTTTTTCAAGCATGGTATATTGAAACACCAAATAATGGGAATCAATCAAATATTTATGTGCTTGAAAATTCTAACATAAGTAGCTTCTAAAATTATCCAAGTCTTTGCCTGCTTCTAAAAGTTAATCCAAGTCTTTACCTGCTTCGATTATCCACAGGGGAAATCCAAGACCAGTTCATCATCAGTCTCTCTTGCTAAGCTATAAATACAGAAGTGTCCCCATGCATAATTTTCATCCATCTCGAAGTAACTCATCATCTAGTTAAGTACAAGTTCCAAGTCCTTGCTAATCCCCTATAGACTATAGCTAGCGATGAAGGGAGTTCATTTCCCTGTAACTGCTGCTGCCCTGTCAGTATTAGCATTCGCCATCCTCCTTGCCTCTGCCTCTGATCCCGATCCTCTTCAGGACATTTGCGTAGCAATTAATAACACCGATTCTGCTGGTACGTATACTTATTTGTTTTAATTATGTCAAAACAATATCCTTAATTAAGATTCCATTCAGTACAGAGAGTACGTAGGAAATAGCAAGGCCTAAACCCTAACTATATGATTTTGCATGGCTGATGGCTCATCATCCATGCATATGTACAACACCTACGTACATAAAAAATATTAATTTGCTTGTGTGTATCATTGCGAGCAGTGTTTGTGAACGGGAAGTTCTGCAAGAACCCAAAACTTGCATCAGCAAACGATTTCTTCTCTGACAAGCTCCGGTACCCCGGAAACAGATCGAATCCGGTCGGTTCAATGGTTCCGCGGCGGACGTGGATGTTATAGCCGGACTCAACACTCTCGGCGTATCCCTTGCTCGCATAGACTTTGCACCAAATGGCCTCAATCCTCCTCACACTCACCCTCGTTCCTCGGAGATCCTCATAGTCGTGGAAGGCTCACTCTACGTCGGATTTGTCACATCCAATGCAGACGGCAATCGGCTATTCACCAAAGTGTTGTACAAGGGGGATGTGTTTGTATTCCCAGTCGGTCTCATTCACTTCCAATTCAATGTCGGAAAAACCAATGCTTTGGCCATCGCCGGTTTCAGGAGCCAGAACCCGGGAGTGATCACCATTGCGAATGCAGTCTTCGGATCCAACCCTCCCATCAACCCTGATGTTTTAGCCAAGGCATTCCAGGTGGACGAGAAGGAGGTCGATTATCTTCAGAAACAGTTTTGGTACAATAACAGTTAATCAAAACGACTCACAAATTATATGAAATCTAATATTAAATAAATTAATAAGAAGATCATGGTTTGATTTGCTTATGTAATGATGTACCAATCTTCCTATATAGCCAGCGTCCTTCCGACTCCGAGGGATGTTTTGAGCATAATTTTAATACAACAGTGATGTGTTTTATTTATCCCTAAATCTCTTACTTGGAGGGTTTTCTTTGTGGGTCGAGCTCTTACTTGGAAGGTTTTCTTTGTGGGTCGAGCTCTTACTTGCAGTTTGAACAATCGAAAAATGAACATAAATAAATATAATATATCATTCGATTCAACAAAATTATCATGACCACCTTCGATAAGAGCAAAAAGGCAACAATAGAACGAACCTCACATTATTGCCATAAGAACAGCGTATCAACCAAAAGAGAAGAACAGCAGCATATCCGAGCCGAACCTCACCTTTCTGCTGGGCCTAGAAAATTTATGCTGAGTCAAACCACATCTGCTCTTCCTACCAACCATCAAATACAAAAAGAGAGTTTAAATTTATTGTAACACAGAGATCATGATAAAATCATTCGACACCTCAAACAAAATGATCTGCTCGATTCGTCCAAAACAACAAACAATCTGCTTCTCCAATCCACTTCAAACTCTTAAAAAAGATTGAATATTAAAATGGCTAAATGGCAAAGCAATGAAAAGTTGCTGACGGAATGATTTTTCGTATATCATTGATAAAACCATACAGTATCCCTACATCAATGTCCTAGAAAATCGTATTCCTCTTTTGGTGGGATTTGACATAAACCACAATAGGTAAATATACTACAAAATATATTTACAAGATATTTCTTAATACTCCCCCTCAAGTTGGAGAGTGAATATTATGAACTTCTAACTTGTCGCGTAGTGTTGCAAATTGATCTTTTCCCAAGACCTTCGTAAATAAATCTGCAAACTGGAAACGTGTAGGTATATGTGAGGGAAGAATCATTCCAGCTTGTAGTTTTTCTCGAACGATGTGACAATCAATTTCAATATGTTTCGTTCGCTCGTGAAAAACAAGATTAGTTGCAATATATAAGGCAACTTGATTGTCACAAAATAATGATGTGGGAGCCTTTTGCGGAACCTTTAAATCTTGCAATATGTAGCGTACCAAAGTTAACTCTAATCATGTGTTGGCCATAGCTCGATATTCAGCTTCTGCAGATGATCGAGAAACATTGTCTTGTTTCTTGGATTTCCATGAGATGAGAGAATTTCCAAGAAAAACACAATACCCTGTAATTGACCTTCTTGTGGCACGACAACCTCCCCAATCGGATTCACAAAAAGCCTTTAACTCAAGATTGTCAAAGACAAGGAATAACAAACCTTGACCAAGAGTACCTTTGATGTACCTGAGAATTCGTAAAGCTGCATCCCAATGAGGTTTGCAAGGCTCATGCATGAATTGACTCAGTGTGCGAACTGAAAAGACTATGTCAGGCCTGGTGACAGTAAGATAAATCAATCGTCTGACTAGTTTTCTGTACTTGGTAGGATCATCTAACAATGCTCCGTTAGTGGGAGTGAGTTTCAAATTTTGTTCCATTGGAAACTTGTCAGGGCATGCTCCCATAAGTCAAGAATCCTGCAAAATGTCTAGTGCATATTTTCTCTGAGACATGAAAATGCCCTTCTTAGAACGAGAAAATTTGATGCCCAAAAAATATTTCAAATCACCATGATCTTTGATGCAGAAGCGTGTGAGAAGAAATGTTTTGAGGCGTTCCATCTCTTGAAGATCATTTCCTGTAAGAAGTATGTCATCTACATAGATAAGGACTGCAGTAAATGAAATACCTTGAGCCTTGGTAAAAGGAGAATAATCAGCTTTTGACTGTTGATAACCCGCTTTCTGAATGGTGACTGAAAAAGTTGAAAACCAATTTCTAGAGGCCTGTTTGAGTCCATATAAAGATTTGTTAAGCCGACATACAATGTTCTCCCCCTGTCGGCGAATACCAGGATGAGGTTCCATGAAAACAATCTCATGCAAATCACCATGAAGAAAAGCGTTTTGAACATCAAGTTGATGAATAAACCAATGACGGGCACCAGCAACAGCAAGGAGACAACGAAGAGTGGTGAGTTTGACGGTAGGAGAAAAGTTTCCTGATAATCGATGCCCTCAATTTGAGTGTATCCTTTTGCAACAAGACGAGTCTTGTACAACTCAATTGTGCCATCAGAATTGTATTCGATTTTATAGACCCATTTGCAGCCAATGGGTTTATGTCCTGCAGGCAAGGGAACCATGGTCCATGTATTGTTTTGCTGCAAAGCCGTTAATTCTGCATGCATGGCATTGCGCCAATTAGGATCAAGGATAGCCTGGGCATAGGAAGTAGGTTCCGTGGGACCTGTAATGTTGGCTAGAAAAGCACAATGGGCAGAAGAAAAACGTGAATAAGAAAGAAAATAAGGAAGAGGGTATCGAGTACCTAAGGAAGGACGAGGCGCCGAGGGAGAGTGACTGACCTGGTTAGTCACGTGATAGTCTTTATGCCATATGGGAGGTTGTTTAGGACGGAGAGACTGACATGGAAGTGGTGGGGAGGATGCTGAACTGACGTGGCGTCTGTTGGTGGAGGGGAGAGGTCAAGTGATAGGGCAGATGGGTCAGTAGAGAGTGTTGAGGTCGGCACGGCAGTGGGTGGGGATGTTGGATTTTGTGAAAGAGGGATAGGTAATGGCAGCATGTCAAGATGAGTAGGTGTAGGCGGTGGGGTCCGTGGGTGAGATGCGTCTGAGGAAGGTGGATGGGATGGGAGAGGCACTGGCGTGGGGAGTGGTGTGTCAGCAAGGCTAGGCAGAGGGGGCCCGCTGTCATGTATGGTAAGTGTAGGGGTCATAGGTGAGGATGGTAGAGATTGTAAAGAAAAAATAGTTTCAGTAAATTTAACGTCACGGTTGACAAAGAAATTTTCGGTTTCCAAATCATATAGTTTATAACCCTTTTTACCGGTGGGGTATCCAATAAAGACACAATGTTTAGCACTAGAGTCGAATTTATGGGTAGGATGAACAACAGTAGCAAAACACAAACAACCATAAACATTCAAGTGGTTAAAAGATTGCGAACGTTTGTATAATAACTCCAAAAGGGATTTGTTAGATAACAAAGGAGATGGTAATCGGTTAATGAGATAGACAGCGGTGGATACACACTTGGCCCAAAATGAAAGGGGTACCTGAGATTAGAAGCGTAAGCTACGTGCAACGGTGATAATGTGACGATGTTTACGTTCGACAACGCCATTTTGTTGTGGAGTGTAGACACATGTGCGTTGATATTCATGTGTTTGAAAAAAATCTTTCATGGACAAAAATTCAGGCCCATTGTCAACCCTTACTGCTTTTATATTTGCATGAAATTGTGTATGAGCAAAAGTAACGAAAGATTCTAAAAGGTGTTAAGTTTCAGATTTATGTTGCATAAAAAAAACCCATGTTCACCTAGTAAAATCATCTACAATGGTAAGAAAGAATCGAGCTCTCGAATGTGTGGGAACTCTATGAGGACCCCATATATCACAATGTAACAAATCAAATGGAGCATGGGTTGATATAGAACTTAAAGGGAATGAAAGTCTGGTTTGTTTAGCCATGAGACAAACAGTACAATTATTATTGAAAGAAAAATTATTTGAAGACAACGATGGAAATACTAATTTAAGGCAAGTAGATGAAGGATGTCCAAGTCGCATATGCCACAAATTGGAGGAATGAGAAACTTGACAGGACAGAGGCGTCCGTTGCAATGGGGACATGTAATAAAGACCATCACGTTGCTTACCCGATCCAATCATCTTCCCCGTAGCCAAGTCCTGCAAGACACGGAAAGAGGGAAACAAAATAGCACAACAATTTAGAGAGTCAGTGACTTGACTGGCAGACATGAGATTTAAGTGAAAAGAAAGAACACATAAAACGTTGTCTAATGTAATATTTGAATTGAATGGTACAGTCCCTGTAAAAGTGATTGTGGCCGAAGAGCCGGTGGGTAATTTAACAGTGGATATTGGTGAAGATGTGCTTTTGATGAAAAGTGAAGAATCTGAAGTGATACGATTAGTAGCCCCGCTATCCAAAATCCAAGGTAGAGTATATATAAAATTAACGGATGCAACAGTAAAAGCCGACAGACCTGCTGCATTCGCATATGCACTGTTATTATCATAGGTATTGTTGAAATTCATCATGGATAAACGTGAGCCAATTGTTGAAGTTGATCTGCAAAAAGTCCTTGCAACGGGTTCGGTGAAGGTTGCGTCTGTGTTTGATGGAGGACAGGTGCTGCGTTTGCAGCCATGGGGGGTCCAGTCGCTACATTGGCAGCAGGAGCAGAGGCATGGGCAGCCTGCAGTATAGCACGTGGGTTGCTGCTGCGCTGCTGTGCTTTTTGGTTTCCTTGACTTCCTCCACGAATCCCATTTTTAAATCGGCATCTGTCTTCGGTGTGGTCTCTTTTATCACAGAATTTACAATGATATTTTCGAGTCCTACAATTGTCAATTGTATGTCCATCTTTATCACTGTATTCACAACGAAGATTTTTGTAATTGTTGAATGAGTGAGTGTTTTGATCGACTTTGAACGTTGCAACAATGGAAAAATTTTCACCCGATTCCGAGGACATTTGTCTTTGTGTTTCGTCCTGAATAACAAGTGAGTAGGCTTGACGAACTTTAGGCAAAGGCACTATCATGAGAATATTACTTCGAACTCCACTATAGACATCGTTGAGCCCCATGAGAAATTGCATCATTCGATATTTTTCTATTTGTTCATTATGTGTCTTTATCTGGTCACAGATTATAAGAGGTCGATAAGTCTCTAATTCATCCCAAATGCCTTTAAGTTTCGTAAAAGAAGCCGAGACTGTCATGGAACCGTGAGAAAGAGATGCGATGGATTTCTGGATTTGATAAATTGTTGGTGCATTCATTTGTGAGAACTAATCTTTAAAATCTTCCCATACCTGTTGAGCGCTTTTGGCATGAACAACTCCTTTGGATAAATCAGGCTTCACGGATTGAGCAAGCCATGTTAAAATCATACTATTGCATTGATTCCAGAGAGCAAAGAGCGTATTCTTTTGGTCGATCTTTTGCTGAGGGAGGCTGAATGGTGCCATTAACAAAACCAATTTTGTTTTTGGCTATGAGAGGATGAATCATGGATTTGCTCCAAGATGCATAGTTGGACCCATTCAATTTTTCCGGGTATATGACCAGCACCGTCGGAATGATGAATATAGCATGGGTTTGATGAATCCATACCGACCTTGCTATGGGTTTGACTGTTTTGTGGTTGTGGTTGAAGTACTGTGCCTGACATGATGTTTGAAAAATAATGAGGGTTGAAAGCGCAAGCAATCAAGCACTAGGATCTGTTACTCTGTGTACTAGCTTAAAAAAGATTGAATATTAAAATGGCTAAATGGCAAAGCAATGAAAAGTTGCTGACTGAATGATTTTTCGTATATCATTGATAAAACTATACAGTACAATATATACCCCCATTACGTTAACCAATTAACGTTACATCAATGTCCTAGAAAATCGTATTCCTCTTTTGGTGGAATTTGACATAAACCATAATAGGTAAATATACTACAAAATATATTTACATGATATTTCTTAATACAAACAAGCAAATGCGTTCTACCAAACCACCTCGCCCCAAAATTGACCAGGGCACCTAAATTTCCCTTTGGGTCAACATTAATACGACCAATTCCCACCACCACCATAGTAGTAATGTCGTCTGAGCCACTCATTTGGGTCTGATCAGAAAATACAAAAAGGAGGACGACGGAGCATGCAACACTATTAATGTGGCAGGCTACTAACCATCTCATTCAGACCAGAGACACCACCATTGAGACTTGGGGCTCTTAATTCTCCAATTTTCCCTTAAAAATAATGGACCGGGTCACGCCACCACTCTCCTTGTTCATGCATAGAAGAAGTTTTTCCTAGCTAAGAACAAGTTTTCTCTCTTTAAGTTCAAGTAGAATAGCAGAATAAGTCAAATGCGCCTCCTAGCTAATAAGTCTGTTAACCAATTACATGAAATTGAAGCGGACCAAGTCATTTACAAATACACTTAAACGTGGATCTTCATACTACCATGTCAACCAAAACGAGGCCATCCATGATGAGGTCAACTCGATCATTTTTCGAGCTCTAGCTATCTTAGGTCGTTCGGTTGTAACACACCAGCCACTTCACCCTAACTAGGCTCAATCATTTTGCTCTGCTTATATTTGATAGGCATTGTCAAAATTGGCGATGGGGGAGGAGCATGGTTGGTATGTCTTAGAAAACTGTAATAGTGAAACTGATAGAAGGCTAGAAGAATTGCAGGCAGTGGTTGAATAGTTTTCTGTATTCATCAATAGCAAAGAAACGAGAATATATACAAATACATCAATTTAATCATGCCTTCTTCTACGACATAAAAAACGTGATCCCCCTAAAGTGGGATTTGACCTAGCTAATATAAGAAAGTAAATATCCTACAGTAGTTATGATATATTACAAGGATTCTACAATATATTACAAAGATATTTCTTAATACTCCCCCTCAAGTTGGGGAGTGAAAATTATGAAATCCCAATTTGTTGCGTAATGTCACAAATTGAACTTTTCCCAAAGCCTTTGTAAATACATCTGCCAACTGGGAGCACGTAGGCACATATGTTGAATTAATCATTCCAGCTTATAGTTTTTCTCAAACAATGTGATCAATCTATTTCAATGTGTTTCGTGCGTTCACGAAAAACAGGATTTGCTGCAACGTATAAAGCTGATTAATTATCACAGAACAACGATGTTGTGACTATCTATGGGACCTTCAAATCCTCTAATATATAACGTAACCAAGTCAGCTTCAGGCATGTATTGTCTATAGCTCGACATTCGGCTTCTGCGGAGGATCTAGAAACAGTGTTTTGTTTTTTTGACTTCCGTGAAATGAGAGAATTCCCAAGAAAAATACAATAGACTGTAACCGACCTACCCTCTTGTAGCACGACAACCTCCCCAATCTGAATCACAAAAGGCTTTCAAGGCAAGACTATTGGAGGCGAAAAATAGTAAGCCTTGACCAGGGTTCCTTTGATGTATTTGAGAATTCGTAAGGCAGCATCCCAATGAGAATTGCGAGGTTCATGCAAGAATTGACTCAATGTGTGAACAGAATAGACTATGTCAGGCCTTGTAATAGTAAGGTAAATTAATCTACCAACTAGTCTTCTGTACTTGGTTGGATCACTAAGCAATGCTCCATCAGTGGGGGTGAGTTTCAAGTTCTGCTCCATGGGAAACTTGTCTAGGCGTGCGCCTAAAAGCACTGAGTCCTGTAAAATATCGAGTGCATATTTCCTCTGAGACATGAAAATACTTTTTTTCGAACGAGAGAATTCTATGCCCAAAAAATATTTCAAATTTCTGAGATCTTTGATGCAGAAGCGTTTGAGAAGAAATTGTTTGAGACGTTCCATTTCTTAAAGATCATTGCCTGTAAGAAGTATGTCATTGACATAGATAAGAACGGCAGTAAATGAAGTACCTAGAGTCTTGGTGAAAAGAGAATAATCCGCTTTGGATTGTTGATAACCAGCTTTCTGAATGGTATCTGAAAAGGTAGAGAACCAATTTCTGGATGCTTGTTTGAGTCCATAGAGTGACTTATTAAGCCGACATACAAGGTTCTCCTCCTGTCAGCGAAAACCAGGAGGAGGCTCCATGTACACAACTTCATGTAAATCGCCATGAAGAAAAGCATTTTGAACATCCAATTGATGGATAAACAAACGGCAAGCAGCTGCAACAGTAAGAAGGCAGTGGAGGGTAGTGGGTTTGGCTGTAGGGGAAAAAGTCTCCTGATAGTCAACACCTTCAACCTGTGTGTATCCTTTAGCGACAAGACGAGCCTTGTATCTCTCAATGGTGCCATCAGACTTGTATTTAATTTTGTAAACCCATTTACAACCGATCGGTTTCTGACCAATAGGTAGGGGAACCATACTCCATGTGTTATTGTGTTGTAAAGCCTCTAATTCTGTATGCATAGCTTGACATCAATTGGGATCAAGGATAGCCTGAGCATAGGAGGTAGGCTCTGTTTGACCTGTAGCATTAGATAGAAAAGCACAATGGGCTGAAGAATAACGAGAGTACGAAAGAAAATTAGAAAACGGTACCTGAGGAAGAAGGTTTGACATGTGATAGTCTTTATGCCATATTGGGGGGGGGGGGGGGGGGGCGTGGTTGCTTAGGTCGAAGAGACTGTCGCGGGGGTGTGATAGATGGGGGGGGGGGGCGGTGGTGGATTATGTGATTCGGTGGGATAATCAGATTCCGTGGAATGGACGGGATGGGAGGACCCAGGTGGTGTAGAGTTGCGGATGGGCAGGTTAGCTGGTGTGCGGACAAGTGGGGCAGATGGGCTTTTTGGTGTGTCAGACTGCTCTGGGTGATGTGCATGGGAGATTGGCACGGATAATGGAGTATGGGAATGTGTATGTGGGGTTTGGTCAGGTGGAGTTGGTGAGATGGACGGTGGGGTTTGTGTAAGGGGATTATTTAATGGAACATTGATCTGTGGAGGTGGATTATTTAATGGCACGTTGGTGCTGGAAAGAAGGTCTGATGGATGGGCATTGATGATGTCATCATGGTAAGAAGGAAAAAAATCAATAGTGGGAGCATGTGGCATTGAAATAGAAGAGAAAGGAAAGGTGTTTTCACAAAATTTTACATCACGACTTCCGAAATTTTTTTGAGTCTCCAAGTCATAGAGTTTGTAACCTTTTTTACCCGTGTGGTAGCCAACAAAAATGCAACGTTTAGCACAGGGATCAAATTTGTGATTAGGATGAACAACAGTTGCATAACAAAGACAGCTAAAGACCTTGAGGCGATCAAAAGATGGTGGACGATTATACAACATTTCAAAAGGTGATTTAGTGGATAATATTGGTGATGATAGGCGATTAATGAGATAGACGGCGGTTAAAACACATTCACCCCATAAAGAAAGTGGTAAGTGAGATTGGAAACGTAAGGCACGGGCTATGGTGAGAATGTGGAGTGTAAACACATGTGCGTTGACGTTCAACGCCATTATTTTGGAAAAATTCTCTCATGGACATGAATTCAGACCCGTTGTCGACTCGTATAGCTTTGATGTTGGCATGAAATTGAGTGTGAGCAAAAGCGACAAAAGATTTTAAACAAAAGATTTTAAAAGGTGTTGAGTTTCAGACTTATGTTGTATCAAATATAATCATGTGCATCTAATATAATCATCGACAATGGTAAGAAAAAATCAGGCCCTGAATGAGTAGGAACTTTATGTGGACCCCAAATATCACAATGCAACAAGTCAAAAGAAGCATGAGTTGATATAGAGCTCAATGGAAATTGAAGTCTAGTTTGTTTGGCCATAGGACAAACACAACAATCATTATTAAAAGAAATATCTTGTGAAGATAAAAAGGGAGATACTAATTTAAGGCGAGAAGGTGATGGGTGTCCAAGTCGCATATGCCACAAATTTGAAGTGTGAGAAACTTGGTTGGAAGTAGGCAGGGGTTGTAAAGGTGACATATAATAAAGATCATCACGTTGTTTTCCTGAGCCAATTATCTTCCCCGTAGCCAAGTTCTGTAAAACACAGAAAGTAGGGAACAAAATGGCACAACAATTTAGAGAATTAGTGACTTCGCTGGCAGACATGAGATTTAAATGGAAAGAAAGGACACATAAAACCTTCTCTAAAGTGATATCTAAATTGAACGGTATGGTGCCAGTGGAAGTGATGGCAGCCGTAGGGCCAGTAGGTAAATTAACGATGGGTATTGATGTGTTACTTGTTTTAGTGAAAAGTGTGGAATCAGAGGTGATGTGGTCAGTAGCTCCGCTATCCAAGATCCAAGGCTTTGTGAATGCAGAATTGATAGAAGCAACAGAATGAGTAGGCAAACGTGCAGTGTTTGCATATGCATGGCTATTACCTGAAGTACAATTGATTTTGTCATGGACAAGGCCTGAACAAGTTGGAGAAGCTGGTATGCAGAAAGCCCATTCAATGGGTTCGGTTGAGAGGCCTGCGAATTGGATGAGTGGCCCGCCATCTGGAAGTCAGAAGGCTGTTGTGCTGTAGACGATTCTGCTGCGTTGGCAGCCGGAAAAGAATGATGTGGTCTGGCCCATTGGCTCCCACGGTCACGCTGCTGCTTATGATTTGGTCTGCCACTTAGGGTTCCTGCACTGTTGGGAACCCATGTCCCATTCTTAAACCTGCATCGATCCTCAGTATGGGCTCTTCTGTCACAAAATTTGCAGTAAAATTTTAGAGTTCTGCAATTTTCAATTGTCTGCCCATCTTTGTCACAATGGTCAGAGTGCATATTTTTGAAATTTTTGGAGGAATTGTTTGGTGGTGCTACGGAACTGTTGTTGCTGTTGTTTGAATTGTTGGAATTGGATGTTTTGTGGGTTGATGGTGTTTGATCCATGGTGTTTTGAAACCTTGATACAACTTGAGAAATTTGGAAATCAGGCACCAGGAGGGTGCTCTGATACCATCTTAGAAAACTGTAATACTGAAACTGATAGAAGGCTAGAAGAATTGCAGGCAGTGGTTGAATAGTTTTCTGTATTCATCAATAGCAAAGAAACGAAAATATATACAAATATATCAATCCAATCATGCCTTCTTCTACGGCATAGAAAACGTGGTCCCCCTAAAGTGGGATTTGACCTACCTATTGTAACAAAGTAAATATCCTACAACAATGATATATTACAAGGATTCTACAATATATTACAAGGATAAGTTTGAATTTCGAGATTCGTGTAGTGGATAAGCACAAATCTCAAAATTCAAACTTATCTAACGATGATAAATAAGATGGTGAGCATACACCACATAAATGGTGATGAGCAAAAATGCAGTCATTTCTTAATAGTATGCGCCGAGCAGATGTTGGGTTTGACAGCTGAAACTACCAAGTTGCGAGTGTTGCTTTTGGTACTCGGTTCTCATTATCTCGGCTATATATTCCAGTTTGCAACTTTGGACAGAGCAGAATATAGGAAGGATCTGGGAATCCGAGGGGTTGTCAGTTGTGATCAAGTCGGCAAGTTGTATAAATTTGTGTTTTCATGGTCAATTTTAATAGAGGCGCTCTGGACTTGTGGGTGTTGTCTTTGGGCGTCAGTCACCATCGAGGCACGGATCGTCGAGTCTGGTGGCTGCTCGGATCTTCTGCTCTGCTGGGGGCTTTTCTCCAACACTCTCTCCTTCTCTCCCCAACCTCTTGTAGAAAGGCGTATGTATATATGTACATACTCAAATATAAACAAATCTATAGCCCAATTATAGGTGAACCGCTCAAATATATAAACATCATGAAATGAAGGGTTATATCAAAGAATCGTTGTATTAGTAACTGCATCCAATCTTCAAACTCAGCACTATTTACAGATTAATGCTACGAGGAAAATTATACACACATTTGCGTAACCTGAAACACAAAAACAGAGAGGAAAGCTATACATACACAATACATATTTATGGGGGGTCAAACCAGTGTAAGCGAAAAACACAAGGTCAGGAAAAGGTTGGTAAGGTAACTCTTTCTCCCTATCTAATGTTAAATATGCTTAATTTGGAAGACTACTCAACGAGTTGTTAAAATGAATTAATTAAGACTTTACGAAGTCCTCCAGCGTCGCCGAGAGAGGAAGAACTCATAGTCCGGATGCCTGTTTACAGATGTCGTACTTCCTTTGTTCACAACAGCTGTTGCCATAAGCGATGCTGTCTCCTCAAGTGTCCTCAAACGCTCCTCCAGTACTCCACAAGGGTTTAAGCCCGGTGGCGTTACTGTTGTCTGCCTCGGTGCTGAGGGCCTTAACTTGAACCAGCATTCAGCCTGTGCACGCGCGACACAACATATATTAATTAATAAGCGCAGCAACTTTTACAATATGCCTTAACTATATGCCACAGCTGCGCAATATTTGTGCATCTATGCACTATTAGCCATGACTACCTGAGCATTGTAGCTTTGCAGACCCACAACTGGAGATACAATACAAGTATCCAAGTTATGAGACTCAAATTTGGTACTTCTATGGACCACATGACCGAGTGAATGGTACGTCAGAAATGCTGCACGTAAGTTACCATCAGGTATCCGGTAAATTGGATACCATGCCACTGAGTACCTGAAAATTCAGATGGCACTTGAAAGTTATGTACTAGTTAGAATTCGCTCGGCATCAGTTGTATTACTAATAATTTTGCTTCGTTTTGTGAAACTAACAACAGTCGATTACAAACACATATTTTACATTTTAAAGAGATTGAAGCCAGTTTTATTACTAACCAGGATCTGGGATGCAGATCATCTAGATTTATAGAGTCTAGATTTGTTGGATCTCCATACGCTGTAGAATGTGACAGTCCATCACCTCGTACCAGCTCTTTTATCCTGAAATGAAGGGCAACAGATATAAGATCATCAACAAATACATAAAGTTCCTTAGGATCTTTGAAGAGCTACAAAGTAAATACTACATGGTTTTAAATGACAACTTTAGTAACAAATATAAAAGGATACTTACTTGTCATATAAAGGTCGTCTAACCTGAGGTTGTTCTGATTCAAAATATTCAAACAGTAGCTCTAAATCACCGGACCCTGTTGTGTCAGTTAATCGAACGGATACATCTCTGGCAGAAGCAGAAGATTGTTCTGAAATACACAGTTGATTTACAAGCGGTGGAGTGACCGCATCTTCCTTATGATCAGGCTGAGGAAGAAGTAATGAAAATATTGGAAGACTACCAATGCTAGAGGAATTTTTGGATGTGTCACTATCCAGGCTTGCGCTTGGCGCATCAGAACCAGGAAACCTATTGTTAGCATCTACATAATCAGCATTTTCATTCTTGAATAACTGAATTCCCGACAAATAAGGGACAAAATAAGCACGAAATGCAAAGCGATCATCACCCAATCTCTTTGATTCTCCAAGTTCCTCGGCCCTTATTTCCAGACCATAGCTACCATATTTCTCATACCACTGCCATAGGCTTCCTAAACTGATGTCAGGTGTCTCATGTCTGCACAATGGCACACCCCCAACCTGATCAACCTGGTTCCTTGAGCAGCAAGTATGACAACTTACAGAATTGGGTGACTGATGAATAGCCGGGGATGAATGATAAAGAAGTCTTTCAAATTCAGCAATGGGACGACCAGTGGCCATTTGAACAGCTTCGGATGCCAGTTGTGCCCTACAAGCATTATTTACTGCTTCTAGTATTCTGTTTGAATCAGCTTCAAGTGCATTTACATCTCTAGGTACGTCAGAGTTTTTGATGTAGTTAGCCGCATTGAGCTTGTTATTGATCAGTTCTTCAGATGTACTTGGTTTTGGAAGCCTTCCCTCGAATCCGTTGGAAGAACAAGTTAAGTCTCCAGAACTTTGACCTAGGCACACTACTGCGATATCAGAAACAGGATTGTGAGTATTGAAAGCCGTGTACCCTTTAGCAGTGTCTTTAAGAGTCCATCTCCTAGAAGCTGCCTCATCAGAATGTTCGAGTGATGAACTGCCAGATCTAGTAGAGTTTGTCAACCCGGGATTCTTTAACCCAATTGGCATCCACTTGTGCGTAAAAGATCCAGAAGTACTATAGTTTTGCCTGCTTTCCGCAACAGAGGTTTCTTTCTTTACTTCTTGACTTGCTGTATTACAAAGTAGATGAGGAAGGTAAACTGGAGACTGCATTGTGCTACTCTCATTTCTTACACTTTGATTCTTCATGTGAGAGACACTATTACCTACACTTTCAAGATGAGCCATTTCATTTGGACAGAGTTGCATGCTGGGAACTGATTCAGAAGTCATGCATTCTACTTTGCTGCTCTGAAATCCAGCGGTCAGACAGCTAGGCGGAGAACAAGATCTTGTAGCAAGATCTAATCCTTTGTTGTCCTTCGCCTGATCTGATATATCATTCTGTTCTATCCTATCCTTCACACAACCATCTAAGCCGGACATGCTGGCATGAGAGCCCTTCATAGAATAACAATTGTATTCTTGTTTCAAAGCCGGATCACTTTTTCTTTTCAATTTCTTTGAAACCTTATCTTTTTGCTGTTTTCTATCCTCACTCTTAGGAAAGGCATTTACATCAGCAGCATTACAGGTTCTTTTAAGCAAATGAGACTCTCTCAGAGGAAGATCGTAACGTGAGTAAACAGAACTTGCTTTCTTCAACTCACCAGTGCAGTCGCTGGAATCATTCCTCTGGACCTTTTGCCAGACAGACTGATTGTTTTCCTTCCCTGTACGAGCATGCAGATTTCCAGAACTTCCAAATTTAGAGACATTTGAATTTCGAGGTGCTACTTTGTTTTGTTTACTTCTCTTCTTAAGCGCAACGAGTTGCATGTCACTGTTGCTACGACCCTGAATACCATGCCTTGTTCCCTCAGTGTGGTCGTAGGAGTCCACGGCATCATTTAACAAGCTTTGACAAGAGAAATATCCCTTTCTTGAACTCAAACTTGGCGGTTCAGAAATATATATATCGTGAATTTCCGTCTCAGCATGTTTTTCATCACGACCAGCATTAGTACTATCATCACTGTATGAACCAAATGAAACTGAATCCAAAATGAATGAGTCATGGATATCAGAGTAACCTTTGGTATACATATCATTGTAACAGCTTGTCTGTGGATGAATACCTTCCACACCGTTGAAGATGGGAAATCCAGAGTCTTTGAGCAGAACCTGGTTTTCAAAATTACCGACAGATGGTATACCCGCCTCATCACTTGAAGAGGTGCATGTATTTGGCGTTTCAGAATTCTTGGCCCCACCATCTGGCAATGAATTATCTGGTGCAGTTGAAGAAGACAATGGTCTGTCCCCATCATTGTTACCACAGGTTTTAGAAGCTGAACTTCCATTGGGATATTCCTCAGACAGCACTTCCGATTCATTAGAGCCAGTGTTGCATGAAAACTTCTTGTTCTGTTTTCCCTTCTTTCTATTCTTCTTTCTCGAACTTCTTTTTGCGGTGTTGTCTATTTTTTGGTTGCCGATACTCATATTTGATGAGTTAATAGCATTAGAACCATTTGGGATGGCATTTGCGGAATCACTGCTGGTTATTGACTTGTGAAAAGATTTCCTAGGAACTCCATTCCACTTAGTAGCTTTATTTGTCAAGGTCTTATTTCGAGGTTGGTGTCGCACGCTTGAACCAGTGAACCTTCTACTTGTAAATGAATTGACAGAATAAGTGGCGTCAAGAGGAAGCACTTTCTGAACCCTGTGTCGAGTAACCTTGAATGGGTTCAATGGAGGTGGGTAAAGCAGATGTAGACTATCCATATTCACCGGGGTATCAGATACCGACTGATTTATATTGTAAGGACATTGTGATGGTAGTGCTACGATTCTCCATTGTTCATCAGGTTTAAGGGAAAGGAATGTAAAGATACCACACCTGAAAAGTCAAATAAAAAGTCATTCCCCAGCAATAACAGGAGAGGACCAGAAAATAAAAGGTACAAAAGCAATGATAATCTTAGCGATGTCTAACAAACGCTGACGTGCATTATGTTATGTGTAAGATGTATTTATGATGATTAAGTAATACGCAAAACCATCAAAGCATATACAAACTCAATTTAGTGGATTAGTTTCCCCGTAGAGCTGTGAGAAACAAAGCAATTAGGCAATGGAAACCAAAACCGAAACAATTTTACCTACGGTCAGAGTTCCTCCATGTGACAGAAGGCACTTCACAGTCCTGAGCAAGGTAACCCACAGAAGACTAGTCAGATAATTGTTTTCAAGTCATAGCCGAGAAGTGAAGTAAATCAAAATTGATTTGTAAAATAGACATATATTACCTCCAAAGATGTTCTAGAACTTTTTCGTTGTTTCCACAATAACAAATCTCTTCTTCTGTCTGAAATTTTCTGGACATCATTATCACTGGTGGTCCTTGGAAGGGCACAATGCATCTTTGCCGTGCCTGCCCACGTTGTCAGCATAAATAAAACAGTTAGTGAGGTTCTAATACAAAATTATAAGGTGCTAATGTAATCAAAATCTAAACACTTCACAGCATCAGCAAGTTAGATTTTACAATTACGGTGCATTGAGAAGAACCCCAACTTTTAGCACTTTTTCACAATCAGCACACGCATTAGTTTCGTTAGTTTGCATTGCACATTTTCACCAACCAAAGTCGGAATCCTCTAATGCAGAAACATCCTCGGACCTTCTCGTTACCAACTAATATCTATTATCACACCAGACCAACCTTATATTGACAACAAACACAAGAGAACCAAATTGTAGCATCTTCTCTCTATCCTAGAATCCAAATCAGTTGGCAACCCAGAAACATCACTTTATTATGACATTCTCAGAAGCGTTGTGTTAGGCTGTTAGCTAGCGGCTTATTGACACCTTCGTCCTGCAACCTTGGTTTGTCGAAAAGCCTGGTTTTCCATTGGATGGGTTTGGCTTTGGTTTACAAGTTGCATCCGTCCACAAAAACTCTCAAACACTAACTAAGACAACAATTACAAAGGTAACACAAAACACAACAGTGATGCCTTAACCTTAATTCAATCAACTGAGGCAACGATACTATGTCAATCCACTCGAATCAATTAAGTTAATATGTCAATCCACTCGAATAAATTAAGTTAATCACGTAACTAAAACAACAATTCCAAAAATAAGAGAACATTCTTTTCTCCAAACATTCATAATCTGCAGATAAAAGAACATAGGATTGAAGGCAAAGTACCTCAAAGGTGTTCAAGATGAAGGTCGAAACACGAACAAAGCCTTATTCGCTTTTATCCTCAAACAGGTGAAGGGCATTGCTTGCATAACACACAAGCTGGCAAAAATAACAAAAAGGATTGAGACTGAAAGCAGAAATGCAAAAATGTGGATAAAAAGGAAGAAAAACAGAGAAAATAGAAACACAAATGGTTTGCTCACAATCCTTAGACTAAAATTCTATCTACAATCCACTCATTAATTTTAGACAGAAACCCACCCAGCTAAGTTTATCCCAAAAAATACCCAAAAATATGAAGAAAAATAAGAAATTCCCTAAAAAAAAATCAAAAGAAGTGGGATTGACTAACTTGAACCATTGATTAGGAATCTAGTACTAAATTTGACAGCAACCCATGAATCAAAATCTTGGAGTAAAAAAAGTCTAAAAATGCAAAAAGAAAGATTGGATTGTAGTTGCAGATAAAGCTCCCCAAATTTAGGTGTGAGGCTGAGAATAACAAGAGCTAAAATTACTGTGCTGATTTCCCCAAACCAAATCTCACCCAAACACCTATCATTCTTCCACCTCTCAAAACTTCCCTCCCAATCTGCCTCCAATTTCATATTATTATAGTTCCACATGGTAAAGCTTTCTTCTTGCCTATAAGTACTTAATACTTTTTATTTTATTTTCTATTCAAGTTTTGCATGCAAGATTAGAGCTTTCGAGCATATAAGGGCACTACACTAGCAGGCTAGTAGCTACCCAATTCAAAGAATGGGGATGGCAAACTTCAAAAGTACTCCAAATTTATTGCAGCAGGGGAACTATTTCCACACTTTTCGTGTTATCTTCAATCACGTTCTTTGAGAAACAAAGAGTGTGTGTCATAGATAGTTCTCATGATTATTATAATTTAGTGAGTGGTATTAGCTAATGCCACATTATGTCCAAGTTTTTTTTTTTTTTTTTTTGAGTCAAGCGGTAGCTTTAATAAGTTAGATTAGTCATTGAAGTTTGAACCCACACCGTCATGCAAAGAAATAACACCCTTCCACCTTTTCGAATGAAACTAGAGGAGTGTTTCATTATGATCTGGATTGCGCTTTTATCTTTCATGTTATTCTTAAGGGCAAACCTTCTATAACATTGTAACCTAACAAAAAAAACGAAAAGGAAGATTTGAGTATTATTAATTTTAAATTAAATTGATTGCCATAACGAAAACTAATAAAATGGTTATAACTAGCCATTTCGTTAATTTAGAATTAGAAGATACTCCTAAATAAAATTATTTATTAATTAAATATGAAATTATTTCGAATTATATATAATAAATAATAATATTATAAGATTGTAATATACAATAAATATAGAAATAGAATAAGATTCTAAACTTAATTATAGAGCATGGGACACGTGTGAATCAGCAAGGACCACCTTATAAAGGCTAATTACTCCTGGATGACTGATAATGAAGTGGTACCATGAGAAAAGGGTAAAAAGACACCTCCCATTATAGTAAAGGGTCACTTGCTATCTACAAGTTATATTATCTTAATATTGTACTTTTCTCACATTATGTAATTAGTGTCTTATTTTTCCTTTAATTGCTCTTATTTTCTATTTTTTCTGTCATTTTATATAATTTTTTTTTTCTCCTATCAATAACAAAATCATAACTCCTTGTTTCTTTTGTTTTTTGGGTAAACAAATGGCGCTAAACGCTTAACAAAAAGAAACTAAAATAAAATATAACGAGCATCCAACACCTAAAGATGCAGGAGTGTGATAATCATTTTTGGTAAAGAAAAAAATAGAAATAATTCTATTAGCTATACTAGTTTTTGAAATTGTCATAACTTCTCACTTTGTCTTCTTCTCTGAATTTGTCATCCGAAAATTATTTTGGTTTTTCAAAAAAAAATTGTCGATAATTGTTTTTGGTAAAGATAAAAAGACAAATAATTCGAAAGGATAATTGTTTTTGGAAAAAACGAAAAAAAAAACTCCAAAGGAAAGACGACAAAAAAAAATGGCGTCAGAGAAATAGAGTAAAGACAGAGAGCATGGACATGGAATGAAAAGAAATGTTGGTTAGTCGCAGCTTCCTCTTCTCTCCGATTAACAAACTCACCGTCTTCTCCCAATCCCAACCCCAACACACTCGCCTTCTCTTACAGTCTCATCGGATTCACACTGTGGCAGCGGAGGCCGCCACCACCAACACCTCCAATACGACGGCGAAGGCGGCGGGGATGGACTTCCTGACGAAAAAGGCCTACACTCCTCCTCCTTGGGCGTCCCACATCAACCCCATCCCTTCTCACACCTTCTCTCTCGGTCACGTAAAAAAACCAATTCTCTTCATCTGCTCATATTTGTCTATGCGATTACTGTTTCTGATTGTATTGATTACTGATTAGCAGCTGCTTTGTGTTTGTTATCGCAGCTTCCGACTCCAATTCACAAATGGAATCTTCCCAATTTGCCCCCCAACACTGAGGTCTGGTTAAAGGTATTTTCTTTTACTTTTTTCTCACTGGTATTTGATTTCCTATAGAAAAATACCATTTGGGTTTTATCATTTGTGTGATATATAATGATACATGTACTTTGAATTGTTAATTTATTACTGATGAATGCTCAAATTAATTAGCTTTCACTCAATCAAATATCGAGACTTTTAACCACGAATTTGACGAAAATGTTGCATCTTTTGTTCAAGTTTATAACTTTATTGAAACTTCAGAGCTGGATTTGTGGATTTTAAGACCCCCCATGACTTATGTGTAGAATTATAGTTTGCAATTTTTGAGGTGTAAATATATGAGTTGTTACTTTGGTTTTATACTTTCCTGGTTTTACACTGACAGAAGTATTTGCAAATATCTAGCGTGATGATCTTTCGGGAATGCAACTGAGCGGTAACAAAGTCAGAAAATTGGAGTTCTTGATGGCAGATGCGGTAGAGAAGGGTGCGGACTGTATCGTGACGATAGGGGGCATCCAAAGCAACCACTGTCGTGCAACTGCAGTGGCTGCCAAGTATCTCAATCTTGACTGCTATCTCATTCTACGTACTTCAAAGGTTGATTTCCATCTCTAAGTTTCACGACTTGTTTTTATAATCAAATTGCTTAGTGCCTCTTGACCTATTGCAGGTTCTTGTGGACCAAGATCCTGGACTGACTGGCAATCTCCTGGTTGAGCGTTTAGTTGGAGCTCATGTTGATTTAATTTCAAAAGAAGAGTATGCAAAAATCGGGAGTGGGGTATGCTAGTTTTTCCTTTCTTATCAACAGTGTCTATTTCTTTTAAATTTTCCTTTTAATACTTTTATGGTTTCAGTCTGAAGTTGAAAACAGTGATCACTGGCTAAGTAATTCTATTAAGACTTGGTTGTTATGAACTGCATATCAAGTGATCTTTCTTTTTTAAATGGTCCATCGCTCAACAGATTGGGAGGAAAGAGCATGCAACCAGTTATCTTACCGTTTTACCATTTTGTATTTCTTTTGCGGTCAAGAACATGCGTTTCTGATAATAATAAATTCATATATTTCGACTTCTATTACTATAGTGATTTTGATTCTTAGATTAAATTTGGTCCCAGGTTCTCACTAATCTCTTAAAGGAAAAACTACTAAAAGAAGGAAGAAGGCCATATGTTATTCCTGTTGGCGGATCAAATTCCCTCGGAACTTGGTGAGATTGGGTTTGTATTTCGATTGAAATCTTCATGGCTAGTCTGTTTTGTGCAAAACTCTTTTTATACACTTTTGTATTTATTTTCTCTATTTTCTTTCAAGTGCCATATCTATTCTTCATTAATTATTTTGGGTTCCTAGAATTGGATGCAATATCTTTGCTTCATATTGGAAATGAGAAATCTTTCATATTTTTCTTGACTTTTCAAGCTTTAATCTGTATTGAGTACTGGTAAATGTTCTTCACAATAATCCATGATGACTAATATCATATGGTATAAACCTTATGTTTGGGGTCTTCTAAATGAGAAAGGAGGGGCGAGGGTTTTGAGGTGTCAGTTTCTTGTAATGGTTTTATGTTTTTATTTTCTTTGGTTATAAAGTTTGAAAATCCAATATTCCTTGATTTTGTGCTCACTGTTGATCATAATAGCTGTCGTTTAGTTTTTGTTGATATCACATTGTGTATTTTATTATATTCAGGGGCTATATTGAAGCAATACGTGAGATTGAGGAGCAGCTTCAGAGTGGAACAGACAAAGTAAAGTTTGATGATATTGTGGTTGCTTGTGGCAGGTTCTCTATGCCATCTCTTATTTTTTATTGGATTTAACTCCAATTTATTTTTGTGAAATGAAAAGATAGTGCATATATGTCACCCTATAATTGTTTATGTCGATTGTGATTAATATCACTTCCCGCTAATTAATGTTTTTATTTTATCGATTTCCAGTGGGGGTTCAGTTGCTGGTTTGTCATTGGCTTCTTGGCTCAGTTCGTTGAAGGCAAAAGTATGTCATTAGATTCCTTTCTGTAGATAGTCAATTCGCTACTCCTGACGTGTCATGTAATTGTTTGTTCCTTTGCTCTGCAGGTTAACGCATTTGCTGTCTGTGACGACCCTGATTACTTCTACGACTATGTTCAAGGCCTACTTGACGGGCTTGAGGCAGGTGTTGATTCACGTAATATTGTTGACATTCAGAATGTGAGTATCATATCAGATTAGTCTGTTAATTCATAGTACATATTCTTTTGAGGCTGATCTTACTATAGTGGTTGTAATTTATATCCTAAACTGTAAACTCCAAAAAAGGAAGTAATTATATATTGTGGTTCGACAGGCCAAAGGTCTGGGCTATGCGATTAACACCTCTGAGGAGATTAATTTTGTCAAGGATATTGCTGCGACCACTGGGATTGTTCTTGATCCAGTTTACAGGTTCGTAACAGTATTAGTTTCCACTTTGTTATTACCAAAATTCATGAGTGTACTTTATATTTCCAATCAACGATTTTAATCAATTTTACTTTGTTCCTCATACAGTGGCAAAGCTGCTTATGGAATGATGAAAGACATGGCTGAGAATCCAAAGAAGTGGGAAGGAAGAAAGGTCCTCTTCATACACACAGGCGGGCTACTTGGGTTGTACGACAAGGTAGAACAGATGGCTCCATTGTTGGGAAATTGGCGTCGGATGGATGTCAACGAATCTGTTCCTCGGACTGATGGTATCGGGAAAATGTTCTAAGGCTCAAGATAAATCAAAGAAGAGAGTGTAGTGCTCTGTTTATAGGGGTGAGATCAAAATCCTCAATCGAAGTGTATATGCTGTACTGAAGGATGCATAAGAAACTATCTCATATTAAATAAGAGTAGTTGTATTGGAGATTTGTAATTCCTTGTGCTCTGATGCATGTTTGTTAATGGAAATATGATTGTTGTTTGTGTTGTGTCTCTCTCTATGATCTAATGATGTGAATTGCAATTTTACCTGTTTCTTAAGAATCCGTTGTCCAATAGCGTTTCCCTATTTTGGACCCTATTTAATTCCTATTTATAGAATTACACGATCATATTCCTAAACAATATAAAGTACAACAAAATTTATTTATAGCTCCTTTTTTTCGTTTTGTTTTTTCGGCCAAAAAGTGAAAGCTATTTACTCAAAGAGGAGAAAAAAATCTGTGTTACTCAGAGAACAGAGAATATTGTAAAAGAGAAAGCAGAGACCATGAATGGGAGGTAAGGGTAACATCCTAAGTTGAAGGAAAACGATTTCTGCACGTCCCTTCTTTTTCTTCTCTGGAATCTTGTTTATTTCTGTCTCTTGATTCTCTTTTGATTTATTCAATCAAAAGACGAATGGGCGAGAGGGGTCACATCCTAAGTTGAAACGAAAATCGCTTCCTAAGTTGAAACCATAAAAGATAGCTTGCTTGCTTGATTGGTTTGAAGTTTGAACAGAAGAATTTGATGATATATACTAGTCCAGATTATCTTGCATCTTCTTCAAGTAGTAACTTTTCCTGTTTTACTTTGTTCATGTGGGTTTAGAAATTGCTTATTTGTACTTGCCTTGTTTGCATTGCCGTGTAGATGGCATCAGAAAATGGCATTGCTTCTAGAAATGGTGGAAAGCCCCGAAATTAAAAGTCAAGTGAGTATGCATACATACGTACGTAGAACCTTTTTCTTCATACATACGTAGAAACTTTTTCACTTAAGGGCGTCTTAGCAAAAAACATCTATCTTCCATTGACGATTTTCGAAATTAGAAAGTTTATGATGTGAAATCTTCTCTTATTTGTCCAGTTTTGGCGCACTACTCATATACGGATCAGACGTTAAAGGAAGAAATTAGAAAGTTTCTGTATCTGTATGAGTATATGCCTCCAAACTCCAAAGTCCAAATTACGAATACAAAGTGGTAAGTGATTTTGGGATCACAAGTGAAAGCCTTGTGCATTTGTATTTAAGCCATAGGAATTAGAACAGAAATGTGTCTTTTTTTTGGCTTTTTTTTTTTAATTTTCTTATTCTTAAGAAGGAGTGTTCGAAACAATTACAATAATTAAATAGAGTGAAAAGTTTCGAACACGAGACACATGAGTAAAAATTCAATACTCTATTTATTAGGATATTGGATCACCACATGCAGAGTGTGTTTTAGTTAGCAGATAGCAAGCATTCCTCCCATTTTTCACCTCGTTTTGAAATTAGTTTAATTTTTAATTTTTGGTTGGTCGTAGAGGGTCGCTGACTTACTGGTGGGGCCAAAGTTTGTAATCAAAGTTATGATATGTGATAAGAGATGGAATAAAGGAATATACTTTTGGTTACAAAATATGATTTTCCCAAACAATACTATATGAAAATTTTACTCATCAATAATTATTATATCTGGAAAGGCGATTTGGTCGATTGATTGGTTTGGCCTACCATCTGTAGAAAGCTAAGCTGTACATGAACAGTGTTATGTTTCGCCCGAGAAATTTTGATAGGACTGCTAGTAGGGGCATCTCATATAAGGAGAAATTAACACGGGATAACGGTTTTATTACTTAGTACTACAGTTTAGTAGTATTTTTCTTCATTTTTAAATAAGAGATTTTATGTTTGGATCATATTATTATGGTTAGCTTAGTGTGAGGCATAGCTCATTCTCTCACCTCTTTAGTGTAGGTAACATCGCTTTTTGAAAAGAAAAAAAAAACGCGGTATAACAATGTGTTTGGTACTATTAGTTAGCAAAATACAAAAATCTTATGACCTGTTTGGTATCCTACCCGAAAACTTTAGTTGTTCCTGAAAATAATTTTCAAATAACATCATTTAAAGACAGTTTTCTTTTAAGTCTTAAAATTTCAAAAATCTGTTTGGTTGAATTTTTAAAAATAATTTTTTTAGTTTGAATTCAAACTTTCTTGAACAAAAATTGGAGAGAAAGAATTGGGAAAAAGAAAAGAGAGGAAATAGTTGGCGAGGAGAGAGAAAGACATGGAGAGTACAAGGAGGATAGGGAGAGAGCAAAAAATTACGAGGAGAGAGAGAGAAAGAGATAAGACAATGGCTGAGGAGAGAGAAGACAAGGTGTGACGTGGGGAGAGAAGAAAGAAAGGGTTAGGAAGGAGCAAAAAAAGATGTTGAGGAGAGAGCAGGAAAATTCTAAAAACTCACTTTTAGTGTTTTTAAGAAATAGCCTATGTTTTTAAGTTAATTTTGAATCCAATTTTTAAAAAGAATCATACTAAACAAGAATTCAAAGCCTAAAACTCAAAAAGTATTTTTGAGTTAAAAAAGTTGAACTCAAATACAATATCAAACAAATCTTTACAGTTTTGTGACAAGTGTTTTACAAATAATGCGATTCAAGCGTTCTTACTCCAAGTTTATGTTTTACTTCTCAATGTGTCGGTCAAACGAATCATAATCGTAATGTACGTGGAGAAATGAGAGCGCACGAGAAGAGAAGCCAAGCCAACCGCCATCTTCCTGTCGAGTGTCCACCACCAGTCGGTCAACTTCAATACCAACAGCAATTCTTTCCTTATGCTTCTTTGCTACCTTGTTTTCTTTCGCTTTCAAGCAACCATCGTATTGAATTGTGTAAAGACGGTAAGATTATATAGTTACTGGCTTATCGGGTCCGATCCGATCTGGGGGCCATATGCCATTACTCCATTTCTATTAGTTGTCAAAGTTTGTGCTGTATCTACACGTCCCATTTCTGGACCCCATTCACTTCGGAGTTCCAAACCATTTGCAGCGATTCATCCCTAATCAGATGTTTACTACTACTTAACTTTGTGATTTCCCAACTTCCTTTGATCTGATTAACTTATGTCTTATTGCATAATTACAATTTACTATAAACTATAGGAGCTGTTTTAGACGAGGAATATAAAATTATAACAGAATTAGTGTGTAATGATTATGTTTAAGTGTCTTTAATAGCGCCTTAAACTAACTAGTTCATGCACTGTAATTTAGAGTTGAACTAAAAATGTGGATGATTTAATACTTGAAATATCCTGAAAAACTTGAGTAGGACAGATGGCCACTTTTACCCCACTCTCACCACAAATATTTTAAAAAATGTAATGTTAGAGAGATTAAATTTGTAGACAAAATTTATAAACTAAATGACATGGAAGTTAACGAATGAATTATTGTTTAAGCGTTGATAAACATGTTCATTTCATATTAATGACTTATCATTTAGTTTTCAAATTTTGTTTATAAATTTAGTGTCCCTAATATTATCTTTAAGAAAATGTGACTATTTTTTATTAGACGACCCTACAAGTTTAACCGCGAGTTCCTACCGGAAATGCCCTCATAACCTACAAAAATGGAGCCACATGGGCTTCACTGTCATCGATTTAAGCCAATGAATGAACTCCACGTGTGCTTGAAGACGGATTGTTCTCTCTGCCGACACAAGGTGGATAGAAAACAAAACAAGTAGGGGAGGATAGATGAGTCGGTAGCGATGTTTTAAAATAATGCATGGGTAAAATGGCCAACTTTGCCAAACATTTTCAGTACGTGTCCTTTTTCTGCCTTACGTGCTTCAAGACGTTATGCTTTTAGGCCAGGGATCTTTTCTGGATCCATTCTCCTAATCCATCAAATTAAGGAATCTGTGACATTAAAAACTGATGCAATGATTAAAGTTATTATAACTTTAAAAATAGGTTTTTGTTTGTAACTGTTAGATCAATTTTTAACTGCATAAATTTCTTAATTTGATGGATTAGAAGGAAATGATCGGAGAGGATCTCTTTCCATGCTTTTATTACTTTCCCCACTTGCTTCTTATTTCTCGTAAAGTTTTGAGATAATAGTATAAAACCATCAACTCCTCATGAGTTCCTCCTCCTCCCTCACTACCTGCAGCTGCAACTGCAACAAGGCTTCATATTTTTGTTCCCTATTTTCTTCTTCTTTCTTCCCAAATTTAACAATTTATTGAGATGGTGATCACAACGACATCCGGTGAGCGTCGTGGAGAGCAGGTGAACTGTACCTTTGCTTCCAGATATGTGCGTAACGTCCTCCCTAAGTATGTTCTTCCACTCTTTAATTCCTTACTTCCCTTGTTTTATTTTATTTTTTATAAATACAAAGTAATATTAATGAAAGGTAGCGAGTTTTTACCAAGAATTAAGCAATGCGTACGTGTACGTGTAATTGTGTAGGTTTCAGATGCCGGAGACGTCGATGCCAAAGGACACGGCGTATCAGATAATACACGACGAGCTGATGCTGGACGGGAATCCGCGGCTGAACTTGGCGTCGTTCGTGACGACGTGGATGGAGCCCGAATGCGATCGGCTGATGATGGCTGCCATGAACAAAAACTACGTCGACATGGATGAGTACCCTGTTACCACTGAACTCCAGGTCAGCTCATCCATCTATCATCTCTTGTACTTTTACGGTAAATTTTTTTAGGGACACTTTTGATGCGGTCCTAGCTATGAATATTCTTTTATTAAAATCTTGTTGATTTTCAATTTTTGATCCAAGTTCCTGAAATTAATGTGATAATTTATTTCTACGTACGTTACTATACTTTTTTAAATTAAAAATTAAATTTATAGTTGTTTATATTAATGAGATTTTAAATAAAAAACTATAATTTGTGGGATTAAAAATATTAAAATATAAATATACTATTGTGTGTGTGTGTGTATAAACATGGGTACATTCATCAAAATTAACAAAAAAATTGTTGTATCAAAACATGGGTACATTCTTCAAAATCACAAAAAAAAAGAAAAAGATATTAGGCTTAGTAAAATTATTAAATTTCTTTGATTAAACTTAACATGGATACATTCTCAAATCAAAGAAAAAAGAATATACCCATATAAGTTTAAAAATGGATTAGAAAAAAATTGAATAGATTTTATATAAAAAAAATGTTACACTTTACATATAACAAATTGGTATATTTAAGAATGAGTACATTTTAAGATTAAAAATTTGAAAAAAATTACATGAATGGTACATATAATTAGCATGGGTACATTTAGCAAAATTAAAAATGGGTACAAATAAAAAAAAAAATATGGGTACAAATACAAATAAAACTTTATAAAATATGGGTACAAAAAGAAATTAATATATGGGTACAAATTAAAACTGAAAAGAAAATTGGTACAAATTAAAAAAGGGTTGCAAATTAAAAATGAGTACAAACTAAAAATAAAAATATATGATAAAAAATTTAGCCATAAATATAAATATACTAATTGTAACATTTTTAACATTAAATTAATATATTTAGAAATAAAAAATATTTTATTATTGAAATAATTAATGATGTTATTAATACTAAGAACCTTGATAAAAAAAATGAAAAAGGAATAAGATTTTAATCAAAGGAGTAGCAAAAGGAAGGATGAAAACCTAATTTCTCCATTTTTTATGTTATCGATTGTATATTGCATTCATATTAGATAAGAAATATACAACCGGTTGCATGAGAGTCTCTCCTACGTATTTCTTCACTACTCATTATATTAATATTAATTATAACAAAGTTAACTTAATTTGCAAACAAAATTAAACGCCATATGTCGAGATCTAGGAAGTATTGGGGCCAACAGGATCTTCTCCGGCTCTTTTTGGTGAGGATTTTAGAGATTCGTGAATCGTTTATGTTCATCGTACATTGTACGGGGTTAATTTTTGTCAAGTACTGTTTATGTTTATTTTTAAATAAAAATATATTAAAATAATTTCTAATTACACGATATATGATAAACGTACACAATTCACAGATCTTTAAAATCATGATCGGACGAGAATCCGGACTCGTATTGGAGGATGCAAGTCAACAGAAGTATTACTTATAAATTCACTCGTGTGGGTCCAGAATGTAGTGTATATGGGTGACAGGATTAGGACTGGGGATGGGATAACAATGTATCATGTACACATGTTCTCTCGGTCACTTTTATGATCAATTATTTTTTTATTTAACATCAAAAATAAAGATTAAATAGATGCAATCTATGATATTTTAACCTTATACTTTTTTAGACGAAATTCCTGTTGATGTCATTGATATTTTGAAAAGGTAATTTGTGTAAATGTTAATATGTATAAACTTGATTGCAATTTTATGTAAAAAATAAGCTAAAACATTTGTGAGGGCTACTGTAACTAAAAGGTTATTAGTTAGATATTCAGCTTCGAAGTTTTGACATTGTAAGTAATTTTTTTACCCTTGTTGTACAACGATAAGATAAAGAACAATCAAATGGAACTTCTGAGGACGAAGATTATGTTTGCACAACAATATGATTCTAACATTACGAGAACATAAACCTAATTCACACTTGCCATTTCTTGTTAATGTTGACATTTCTTTCTGTTGCTCTTTCAATGTAGAATCGTTGTGTGAATATTGTCGCAAATCTGTTTAATGCTCCCATTGGAGACGGCGAAACTGCTGTTGGTGTGTCAACAGTAGGTTCTTCAGAGGCAATGATGTTGGCAGGCCTAGCTTTCAAAAGGAAGTGGCAGAACAAGAGAAAATTAGAGGGAAAACCTTTTGATAAGCCCAACATGGTCACCGGAGCTAATGTGCAGGTCAGAATTCTTTCTCTGATGGCTTACAATATTTACGGGTTGTATTTAATTGAAATTTTAAAATATTATTGACGCATGCCTAATATTACTTCTCCATCAAAATATTTTCCGCAGGTTTGTTGGGAAAAATTCGCGAGGTATTTCGAAGTTGAACTGAAGGAGGTGAAGCTGTCGGAGGGATACTACGTGATGGACCCTGCGAAAGCAGTTGAGATGGTTGATGAGAACACTATCTGTGTTGCTGCTATTCTAGGCTCAACCCTAACAGGAGAGTTCGAAGACGTGAAGCTCCTTCATGATCTCCTTGTTGAAAAGAATAAGCAGACGGGCTGGGACACTCCCATTCATGTTGACGCTGCCAGCGGAGGCTTTATTGCTCCCTTTCTGTATCCTGAGCTCGAGTGGGATTTCCGCTTGCCGTTAGTCAAGAGCATCAATGTGAGTGGTCACAAGTATGGCCTCGTATACGCCGGTGTTGGGTGGGTTGTGTGGAGGAGTAAGGAGGACTTGCCGGACGAGCTTATATTTCACATCAATTACCTTGGATCTGATCAGCCCACTTTCACCCTCAACTTTTCTAAAGGTATTGAATTATACATAATCTATCAATATGTACTGGGTAGTATGTACACGCTAAGAAAGCTTGGTTTAATTAGTTTGCTTTTGGGTCGCAAAAACACTTTTTGGAGATGCGCCGGCTACTATGTGCATCCTGAGGAAACATTTTTATGTGCTTCTACCTGTACAATCAGTCCCTAAACGATTCTCTAATTTTCATCACATACTGTGTAATATGTTGTGCTGTAGGTTCTAGCCAGATAATTGCTCAGTATTATCAGTTCATTCGACTCGGTTTTGAGGTAACTTTTGCTACCATTTCATACATAAAAACCTACGTTAGTCAAAATGTTCTCCGGTTTGATTATACTCAAAATGATGTTTTATTGTCTGATTAGTTTGTGTCTCTTTCCCTGTATGTATTAGGGTTACAAAAATGTGATGGAAAACTGCATGGAGAATACAAGAACGCTGAAACAAGGACTAGAGAAAACAGGGCGGTTTGAAATTCTCTCCAAAGACATAGGAGTGCCACTTGTGGCCTTTTCTCTAAAAGACAGCAGCAAGCACACCGTGTTCGAGGTAGCAGATAGTTTGAGGAAGTTCGGATGGATAGTTCCAGCCTACACGATGCCAGCCAATGCGGAACATGTAGCTGTTCTTCGCGTGGTTATTAGGGAGGATTTCAGCCGGGGCTTAGCGGAGAGGTTCATCTCAGACATTGACAAAGTTATGAGGGAAATAGACACACTCCCGAGTCAAGTGTCCAGCAAAACTGCCCATGTCACGGCTACTGTCGATGAAGTAGTCCGTGACAGCGAGGTGGCTGTGAAGCCTACTGTTCATAAGAGCGTGACAGAGAGTGAACAAGAGATAGTGTCGCGCTGGAAGGGCATTGTGAAGAAAAGAGGCGCATGCTAGGCAATATTTTTAGGAGTGATTGTGTTTGGTTTCTTCAATAATTAAGGACCGATTTGATTTGCCTGTGTAATCTTAAGGACAGATTTCTACTTTATTAAAGTTTGACAGAAAGCACTTTTTTAAAGCACCAATTTTATCGTTTCATAAGCACTTCAAAGACAATGTCTGATGGGATAATGTTGAAGGCGGTGGACACTGGGGTCGTGAATCCTCTTTTGTTCTGTCTCTTGTGTTGGGCTCTTTTGTTGAGCTTTGCTGGGCTTGTTGGGAGGTCTCTCCTTTTTTCGGAAAGGTTTTCCAAAAAATAAAAAAAAGACAATGTCCGAACTATTGATGACCCTAAGGTCATGTTTGGTATCTAATAATAATGGATTGGATTTGATAACTCGTTGGATTTAGGGGATGTTGAAGGAAAAACTACTGGCTCAATTCCAAATTTAATTCAAGATAAGGTTAGAAAATTAATTAGTCATGAAGAAAAAAAAATCCCTACAAATTGCAGGATATAACACCTTATAACTAATTCATTCCTTCAACCTTTTGTCCATTTGAGCTTTTCCTCTAATAGTAATCAAAAGATGCCTTCTCGCCGCTCTCTTTCTTTTGCCGAACAAATTGAAGAACCTAATGAATCGAACTCTTCCATTTTGAGTTGGAGGCAAGAGCACGTTTGACATTTTATTGTTAACGCATCGCATTTTTAAAAGGAAAATGATAAACACACGCTCTTTTTCTCTTCATGCACATTCTTGTTTAATTATGTTCGCTATTTTCATTTGGTTTATTTAAATTGAGGGAAAAAACAATAAAGAAGACTGTAAGAGACTTAAAAATATGCGTGAATACCAGCTCCCTTCTTAATCAAATGAGTTATCTAATCTTAGCCACTAAACAAGAAGTGATAGACAAATACGTGGGCAAATGCAACTGGATCCTGGTGGACTCTACGTTGGGCTCTCAGAGCCCTAAACGCCCAGGCCCACTAAAAACACTCTCCCTCACTGAGTCACTGGCCGGTGCCCTGCAAAACGGCCATCTTCTGCTGAAGAGCGAAGACTCTCTCCCTGTTTCTCTGCAAATCCTTCCCCTTCTCTCCCTCTCTCTCAGAAATTGTTACTGGGTTTTTGTGTTTATCGTTCTCCAACTTACTCACTGGCTCTGGGTCTAAGCCAACGCACGCAAAGAGAAAAAGTTGCAGAGTTGCCATCCTTGCTGGTAATCTTCTCCCTTTCCTTTTCTCAAACAATATGCTGTACCGATCTCTTAAAACTTCATTTTCTTCCACGCGAGGCGTGTATTTCATCAATATATTCACTTCCAGGAATCTCTCCTTATCCCTCTGCACCTCCAAAGCTAATATCTTTGGATACGTGACATCCCCGATTGAACCCATATCAAATTTTCGAAATTACAGGCTCTCTGCGTGTTCATGTTATCATTCCATGCCATTTCTAGGGACCCCATGTTTGAATTTGGTTAAATTATCGCAACCCATGAATGTTCTTGCTAGATTTAAGGTCACTGCGCGTCCTTTTTGTTCAGAAATCGTTGCAGTAGGTCAAAGTTTGGATTTTGATGGGGTTGGTAGTGAGGAAAGGTTATTAGGAAGTGATGTCGATAAATTTTACGAGGCGATTATGGATAACTCTTACTCATATTGTGATATGGAGAAAGCTCTTGATCAAGTTGGTTTACCATTGACTACTCCATTGGTTGTTGGAGTACTTGATAGGTTTCGTTTCGAGGAGAAACTAGCATTTAGGTTTTTTATGTGGGCAGGCCGCCAAGAGAATTATGTTCATGAATCTGCGGCGTACAATATTATGATTGATATATTGTCGTGCACGAGGTATAAGGTGAAGCAGTTTCGAATTGTTTGTGATTTACTGGATTATATGAAGAGGCATGACAAGAATAAGGTTCCCGTTGAGGTTCTTTTAAAGATTTTGAAGCAATACACGGAAAAGCATCTCACCTATCTGCAGAAATTCGCCAAGAAGAAGAGGATAAGGGTGAAGACGCAGCCAGAAATCAATGCCTTGAACCTGCTGTTGGATGCTTTGTGTAAGTGCAGTCTGGTTCACGATGCTCAAGACATGTTACAGAGGGTGAGGAAAAAGGTTAAGCCTGATGCTAATACATACAACATTTTGTTTTTTGGTTGGTGTAGAGTTAGGAACCCGACTAGAGGAATGAGGCTGCTGGAAGAGATGATCCAAGAGGGTCATACACCTGATAATTTCACATACACTACTGCCATCGATGCCTTTTGCAAGGCAGGGATGGTTTCCGAGGCAGCTGAACTATTTGAATTCATGCGAACGAAAGGTTCTACGCTTTCTTCTCCCACTGCAAAAACTTATGCAATTATGATTGTGGCTCTTGTCCAGCATGATAAAATGGAGGAGTGCTTCAAACTCCTGGGACATATGATAAACAGTGGTTGTCTTCCTGATGTTTCTACATACAAGGAGCTACTTGAAGGGATGTGTTTGGCTGGGAAGGTGGACGAGGCTTACAAGTTTTTGCAAGAGATGGGAAACAAAGGTTACCCTCCTGACATAGTTACTTATAACTGTTTTCTCAAGGTCCTTTGTGACAATAAAAAGAGTGATGAAGCACTTAAGCTTTACGGAAGGATGATAGACGGAGGTTGTATGCCTAGTGTGCAGACTTATAACATGCTGATTTCAATGTATTTTGAGATGAGTGATCCTGATGGAGCATTTGAGACTTGGCATGAGATGGATAGGAGGGGCTGCGCACAGGACACTGATACTTACTGCATGATGATTGAAGGGCTTTTTGATTGCAATAAAGTGGAAGATGCATGTTGCCTATTGGAAGACGTCATAAACAAGGAAATGAAATTGCCATATAGCAAGTTTGACTCGTTTCTGATGAAGCTTTCAGTGATTGGTGATCTTCAATCGATTCACAGGCTCTCGAGTCATATGAGAAAGTTCTATAATCCTTCTATGGCAAGACGTTTTGCATTGAACCAGAAACGGAAGAGCATGAGTTTGAGAGAGAGCTAATGAGTTTGTACCTATTTGCCTGATAATTGCTATCAGACTGTCTAATAAAACGGAATCAAGAAAGGAATTGGAAGAAGGAGCTTGAGCACATTAGCAAATTCTGAAGGTGATGTTTCGAGATAAAATCTTGTTGCTGTACCAGGTCAGCCATGCCTCGGACTGGAACTGGAGTGAATGCAGTTCGATACCAACATGGAGATTTTCCACCAAGTCCCAAATATTGTGTTTCGTGTTAAAAGACTGCAGAGTTGTCTGTCTTGCAAAAGGAGTAAGGAAGCAGGCTTAGTAGTGCTGCTAGTTCAGGGTGATGCGAAGGTGACGAAAATTCAGATGGAGAACTTGTGTACTGGAAGCTGCATGAGGCACCCCTCTCAAAAGGTGGGAGCACCGGTGGGGCTCGGTGATACAATAATACAAGGGGTCTCTGGTCTTGTGTGTGGCGGCATGGACATGTGATCCGGATGCCAAACACGAAATTTTCCCCAGTTGGAGGTAATTACATGAAGAGTAGAATTTGTAAGAAGAGGGAAGTTAATGTTAAGGGAGCTTGTTTAGCGGGCGTTGTATCTAATTTTAACGAAAAGGGGGAACAAAAAACACGAGTTGAAGACCTTGAACTATAAAACTACACCTCATTTTTTGCGGAAATGAAACTTTCTGTTTGTTCGGTGGGAGATATCTTCAAATATTGAGAAGATAGGTACTACTCACTGTTCGCTCGTTGGTCGTAAAAACACTATTCCATTGACAAATCTCATAAATTAAAGTTTCTAATGTTTCCAAAAAAAGATTAAGTGAAAAAACCTTAAATATATGTATCATGTTTTTCAATTTAAATTTAGGGTGGTGTTATTCACACAGTTTTTTCTGGTTTTTTCTTACCTTCTACATACTTGTTATGAATTTCTGGTTTTCTTTTATATCTTAATTCATTTAATTCGATGGTCAAAAATTAAGATGAGGGTTTGAGAAATAAAAAAAAACGTGTGAATAGCACTGCACTAACGGTGGGAAAGTAGATATAATTTTCCCAGCTCATGTGGAAAAAGAGAGAAGCATGACATTTTCCCGCCCAAAACAAGTAAAAGCCGAAAGCCCATACCGAGGTTTTAGCAATCGGAACTGAGAGAGAGATGAGCAGTTTGGGGAGGAAGAAGGTGCAGAGGAAGTGCAAGATCAGAGGGTACACGCTTGACCATGACGCCGTCGACGAGATCCTCTCCTTCGCATCCAACTTCGAAGACTGTGCTCCCGACGACGACGCCATCGATCTCCTCCTCGACTTCCTCGAGACCCAACCCCGTAATTCCCCCAACTTTTTTTCTTTCAATTTTCATCATTTCTTCACAAAATCAATCGTTTTCAATATCCCTTTTTTCTTCCTAAACAAAAGACAAGGAGACGGTGCCTTTTTCTTTGGGATTGCAGGAAAAGACAAGGACACGGTGCACCGCCTCGTTACCAAACTGTCGCGTGCTGACGCGGCCGTCTACGACGGCGATGACGACGGTGTTAGTAGCACCTCTGAACCTGATTGACGCATAATTGATGCCTTCAAGGTCCCAAAGTTCCGATACGATCCCATCAAGAAAAGTTTTTACAAGTATGTCTCTTTTTTGCCAACCAATTCTTTAATTCTTTGTAATGTGAATGTGTTTTTGAACAGGCTAATGTGCTTTTCTTTTCGTTTTTCGGGTTGATTTTTAGGCATGCTGGGAGATTACCTATTCATGGCGAAGCATCTGCCAAATCGTCACTGTACAAGGATAGGTTTCTCCTGCTCTCCCAGATTATCTCTCGCCATAAGGAGTTTTCCAGACCAGCATTTGGTTCTAAATCGTCGGATTCAGGTCGCCGCGAGGTTGGTACTCACATTTTCTTTCTTTGAGTAAATCTGATTGGAGTCCCTTCGTAAGCGCCAAGGTTGAATTGAATGAATTTTTATTTATGACATGCTGGCCAGATATCTCCAATTCAGTCTCTGATTGGGCAAACCGGAAGGAGATGGGTGATGGGACTGATATCTCAGTTGGAGGATGGTCATTTTTACTTGGAAGACCTTTCTTCGTCTGTGGAAATCGACTTATCGAATGCAATATCCTTTACACACTGTAATCATTGATAACCTCAGTGTTGATTTTATGAGAGGCATTGATTCCGTATCTTTTTTATAGAGGCTCAGTTGTGCGATGAGTTATGGCTATGCCTGAACTCGTGAAATACAAAGTTGAGGTTCTGTCAAATGTAAAGTTTGAAATAACCATTTTCTTTGACGATCCATACCAGATAACTGCAGGGTTTTTCATGGAGAACACATTAGTTGTCGCAGAAGGTGAGATGCTCTTAGAGGGTGTCTTTCAGGTTAGCTAACATCCTTTTCTTCTCTATGCTCTTAAAAAAAATTGCACATGCTTTTACTAGAATTTAGTTTTAAAAATACCAGTACTTAATATCCTGTAATTCCCAAGGAAGAACATTGCTCCTTCTCGGAATTACTTATTTTCACCTAATATGGGGCTGAATTAACATATCATAATGTGGTTATCGATTTAGCTAATCTGGACCAGATCAGTGAATCTTAAAAGTAACTCGAGTGAATTTGTTTCTCAAGAGATTGTATCAGGCATCAGGCTGCTAAATTTTTTTGTGAAGGTAAACTTGTGGATTTCCTCCGCTTGAGCCCAGACACGAGTCCCTCCAATTTATTGCAGGGAATGACTTTTTTGGAAGTAGTTCACTAACAGAAGAGGAGACTGGATCCTAAATTGCTGCAGTCTTTTGGACATGTTCAAAATTTTGTAAATATAGCTGGTAAAATTGTTGAACCATATAGACTAGCCAAAGGTTATTACGGATATATAGTTTCCTTTACACTTCAAACAGCTCAGACTTGCAAAGTTGGATAGGACAGCAGCTAATGACAATGTTGTCATACTATCTGACATTTGGCTCGACAATGAAGAGGTGACTAACATTCTTTTTCTTACGAAAGATGGTAAAAACTTATATATTCTTAGAGTTTCTCGACTTTACATCAATAGTTCTTTTCTTATTTGACTAGGCTATGGGAAAGCTAGGGACAGTCCTCAGTGCCTTTGAGGATGAAGAATTTGTACCATGCTTATTTGTATTCATGGGGAATTTTTGCTCTCACCCATGTAATCTTGCTTTTCATTCTTTCTCCAGTCTTAGGAATATTTCGTAAGATTTATTTTGTGAATCTGGATAGTCTTTTCTTTCTTACATCAGTAAAAACAATAGTGAGCTCCCTAGACATGCAGGTCGCAGTTTGGCAAGCTAGGGCAGATGATTGCAGCCCATCCACGGCTAGCAGAGCGTAGTTGTTTTCTATTTATCCCAGGTCCTGATGATGCAGGTATATGATGCTTGCTTTAACATGCTGCTCCAAAGAAAGAAAAGGTTTCTTCAAAAATGGGCCTAGAGTATAGGTACATTCTTGATCACTTTCTACTTTTTGACAATTTCAGGCCCTTCAACAGCTCTGCCCAGGAATGCTTTACCAAAATATTTAACGGAAGAGCTTCAAAATCACATTCCAAATTGCATATTTTCCAGTAATCCTTGCAGGTATGTGTTTCTGAACACTGATTCAGCTGGCTACAATAAATTCCAAGACAAGAATTTATTTCTCCCCAGGATACCTTGTGAGTCTTGAGATACAAAGTTTCTTATTGTGCTTGTATTTTCAGTTGTCCTGCTACTCAATGGCTTCCCCTTCTTGAATGCTGATTAAAGTTTGGTACCAAGGACGTTGTATTTTTCCGTCAGGATCTTCTGTACAGAATGCGTCGTTCCTGTCTGGTTCCCCCTTGTACAATAGAAACTGATGATCACTTTGAGCATGTAATCTCTCTCCCTCTCGATCCAACTATTTTTAATATCTCGTTGACCGGCGTGCATAATCACTAGGAAACTTAACAGGTTCTCAATTTTTTCATTTTGTCACAGCTTGTTGCTACCATAGCCCATCAATTTCATCTCTGCCCGCTCCCTCTTATTGTACAACCCATTATTTGGAATTACGATCACTCGCTTTACCTCTATCCAACTCCCGACACGGTAAATACCAAGATTGAATCTGGCTCTTCATTGTTTTTTTTTTTCTTTCAGTTTTGGTATGGTTTAGGTGCTCTAAATTATGGGAGGTCTAAGATTTCTTTTATCCTTTGATCTTGCTGTGCAGATAGTTTTAGGTGATAGAAGTGACCAGAAGGCTTTCAAATACACGGGAATCACTTGTTTTAATCCTGGTTCCTTGTCAAGTGATGGTACCTTTGTGGTATTCCGTCCCTGCACCCAGGAAGTCGAAGTGTCGTCCTTGTAGTCATACATCATCTGTTGATTTTCATAGTGATCGGATCGATTTTCATTCGTTCAGATTTGATAAAAATAATGGAATGATCTACATTGAGCAATTGCAAGAACCATTTAAATTAAGAGAATTTTCCTACACCTCTTCGGGACGCCACAGTAGCATCTGGAATTGATAACACAAGGGCACGTGTTTTAAATTTCTGACACAACATCGCTTGATTAGTTTTGAAAACTGGCGCATTGGCGTGACTGTTTCATGTAAGTCCTGATTTAGAGGTGCCACTTTATTTTTATTTACCATCGTGAATCATGATGTTTTGACCGGAACATCAAAATCAGAGATAGGAAAGGCACAGATAGATAGAGTAGGATTTTACAAACAATTACGTTCTTTGTGGAAATACAACGTGGCAAACAAACTGAATATTTCAAACCTGCACCGAACTTGTGGCCTGAGCTAGTTTCATTGACTTTAGAGCTCACTGTACACTTACGTTTTAGGTGAATTTTGACATAGATTTTAATATTATACCAATTTATGTTTTTCATTTATTTAATTTCATAGCATTTCGTGTAAATTGATGATGTGATAAATATGAGACATGTTTTCAGGCAGCGTAGAAGTTACACTTACAGTATTAAGATCAAAATGTGTGACAAGTTGTTTTGGAATGTGATTGAGGACATGTCAAAAGAAAAATTGATAATTTCAAAACTTCATAATGTAACGTGAAAAAAAATAAATTAAAATAACGTGACCTATTTTAAAAGTTACTTCAAATTTGAAAGTTATAAGATGTAACTCTTGAATTTACCGTTACATGTTGTAAAATCTGAAGATTCCTAATTCGCTAGTGGTAATATTTCTCTAAATGAAAGGACGGAGGATGTCCATTAGTCAAATTTGGACATGAAAATCATGTTGGACTTGCGAGCTCATTGCGTCAATCAACACTTGAGCCGAAAGAAATGGTATCTAGTCATGATTTTTTTCCATTGAGCACTAGCCACTGATATAATTTCCAACTAATATTATATACTAAAGTTTTCTTCAACAACAATTCTAGTACAATAGTGGAAGCTCCATTTATAAACTTAAACAAGTCAAGAATTGGCCGCAACTACTTGTGTTTTTTTTTATACAGAGAATTGTTATTTGCACTAAAAAAGAGTCATCTCACCTTAAGTTTATTAAGTTTTTCATCCAAAAGAAGATTATTTTGGACTTTTAACCTCATTTTTCACAAGTCTGTATATTTATTTATTATTTTTATATACAATATATGTACACGCACGCAGCACCCGGGGGGGGGGGCCGATAAATTGATTTTCAAGCTTTGAGAACTTAACGTTGTCAAACATGTTAATTAAAATAAAATGGGAGTTGAAATGTCCAAAATAATCTTGAAGGGGAAGTTAAAATGTTCAAAATAACCTTGAAAATAAGTCATGTGCAAGTTTTGGATTGAAAACTTAACCGAGTTAAGATGAGATGATAAACTAATGATTTTTGAAACTTGATATGACAAATGGTTAAAATTTTAGTTTATATGACAAATTAAAAAATAGATATAAGTTCCTATGACATCCCTTTTTACATAACGCCAACGTACAAATTGCACTTCAAATAGTGCATCTTGTTTTTACAGAGTGCTGATAACAATTCTTTAGGTATCATTGTCAAATATCTACTTTTTACTTTTTAATTTATATTTGAATTCAATATTTTCATTTTTGGGTCAATATTTTCTTATGGTTAATCATTGTCCTATTGCTCTGTATAGAAATTAGGGCTGGAAAAAAAATCCCAAAAATCCCAAACCGAACCGAAAAATTCTCGAAACCAAACCGAAAAAATCTCAAACCGAAATTCCCGAAAATTTCGGTACCCAATACCGAACCGATCCTGAAGTTTTGGTACGGAAATCGGTCTCAAGTTTTTGGGATTTCGGTATTCCCAAACCAAACCGAAAAATATATATATATTATTTAATTTTTAAATATATAGGATCACATCTTTAAGGGGAACATCATCTACCTATAATAGTAAAAATTGAAATACTGAATGAGCACTGGAAATTGATGATGGAACATATACATGAAGGAGCCCTAAGATAGATAGTGGAACATATGCAGAATTTTTAAATCACAGGAGATTGATAGATGGATACATAGATGTAGAATAAACATGGGAGATTGATAGATGGATACATGGATAGATTATAAGTTACAATTTGCTTGAGAAAACTTTACATCTATCTATAATATTTATATTATATATGTACAGAAGTTTACTCAAGCATATATTAACGTTTTAGACGTAATTTGGGGAACTAGCATGATTATAGATAGATTTACTAGTTTACTCAAGCATATATTAACGTTTCATATTGGCAGATTGCTTTTGAATAGGCAGATACTAACTGGCTTTGTCATTTGATTGGCAGATTTGTGTGCACAGATTAGTAGAAACAAATTGGCAAATTGGGGATGCCTATATGTCAATTTTTCAATATAAAATGTTGAATTTTAGTCCAAAAGCATAATACGTCAAATTTTAGTCCAAAAGCCCAAAACCATTTTGGGATTCCCGATTTGTCCCGAAATCCCGAAACTATTTCGGGATTCCCAAAAATTTGGTTTGGGATCGGTATTGAAATTGGGATTCCCAAAAATTTCGGTTTGGGAATCGGAGGGTTTCGGTATGAGATTTTTGGGATTCCCAAAAATTGGGATTCCTGAAAATTTGGTTTGGAATCGGTATTGAAATTGGGATTCCTGAAAATTTTGATTTGGGAATCGGGACAAGGGTTTCGGTATGGGATCCCATACCGAACCACCCCTAATAGAAATGCAGTTGCTTCTTAGTTGGACAACCGAAGTGAAGAGAAGAGGATCCATTCCGGATTCACTTTGTGAAAATTTTAGGGATCCTCACATTCTAATCGTTCATTGTACATCGTACGGTCAGTTTTTATCAAATACTATTTGTGTTTAATTTTAAATAAAAAAATCAAATGATTTCTGACCGTACAATACATGATAAATGACTGAGATATGGAGAACCCTAGGATCCCCACAAAGTGGATCCGGATGGAATCCAATTCCAAAGTGAAGTTAGTTAACTAATTAATTAATGGTACACAATTTGGTCCTAATAATTGTGCTAAACATTGAAATGTAGGCAGCCAGGGATTGGATTAGAAAATGTGGTGCTATATAACATCAAGGTTAGTACAACTGTACAAGGACATATCCATTTTAAAGGGAACAATGTTTGGCTTTGGTTGCTCAAGGATGAGTAGGAATTTGTATTTAAAATTCTCTATGTTCGAATCACAGAGGTTTGTGCTTATGATCAAAACCGTTCATATTATGAATTACTTTATAAAGATCATTTCTGCAAAAAATGAATTAAAACTAAGGTCGTTTAGTCAATCTATTGTAGCAAATACATAGACGGTTCGTCATATTTTTATCAATTCCGTTCATCTGTTTTATATAACTTGATGACTAAACGACCTTAGTTTTAATTCATTTTTGCAGGGACGATCTTTATAGAGTGATTTATAATATGAATGGTTTCGATTATAAACACGAAGTTCTATGAATCAGCAATGAACGATTTTGGGTAGGAACTCCTACTCATTATTTGAGTAACCAAGTATTGTTCATTTAAAGGAATGTATATATATCCTAGCTAAGCTAGCGAAACAATGACGTGCATGAGATTAAGAGTTTACATATATCCCTGTCCTCTACCTAATACCCTAGAACCAACTCAAAAAAAGTGAGTTGCACTCAACGAAGCATATCTGCATTTTATTTCCACAAATTATAATAATCTTTGGGTTGGGTTGTGATTAGCCTGATTTAAACATAAAACATAGTTTATATTCTAAATTAATTAATCACCGAGTCCATACGTGTTGAAAGCTGATTCTTGACCTTGACATTTGTACAAAAAACAATAATGAAAATTAACTAAAAATAAAAACATGTACGAAAGAGCTAATTATGAGCTAAAATAGCGATAAGATGCTAATCATGTTATGCGGATATATATGTGGTTTGGTAGGTAGGTGTACTCTTCATTGATCTTGATTAGTGGAGAGCTCGATCCAGAAACAAAAGCAATCCCTTGGAATGGTTCATAAGTTGGGTTTAGGCAGTTTTACAGATGGGAAGTTTATGTTGCTTCTGGAACCAGAAACCCTAGCTTTATCCCATATTAGTTAGGTGAGTGTCAAATCCCTACTCCCTGTGAACGATTATGGAGACTAATTAACGGCCTTAATCAGGATGTGGTTAAACTTATTGCAGAAACGGGCTTTGAGTAAGAGAGAGCTAGAATCACAGAACAAGAGAAAGTTATAGACAATGCTACCAGCTACCTACCTTAATTCAAATACCTACCTTAATTCATCATTAATATGAAAAGTAATGAAAAGAGCTTGAAAACTTTGAGTTTTAATGATAAGGACAAAATAAAGGGTAAAGTGAATAGTACCATGATTGACTTTTTAGTGTAAAAATGTGGTTTTTCGTTAAAGTGAACAATACTGGGAGCTTTTCGTTAAAGTTCCCTTAATATTATTACCAGTCACAATAGTTACATGGATGGTCAAAGATCATGCATTCATTCTTTTATGTACATAATGTAGTGCAGAACTATTGAATTCGATAGATTTCATTTATAGGGTAAACTTCTTTTATATATGTACATCACAAGCATTCGGATTCATGGATTAGAATTTCTCAAAAAAATAAGCTAATTTACATTTTACTACATTACTTGTGGAACAAGGAAACCTAACTAGCAAGAGTTTTATTTTATCAATACGAAGAAATCGATATCGCTCGAAGAAGTTAAGGTTCCATTATAAAACTAATTAGCAATATAGGAAATAGTTCAACTACTTATAAAGCACATGCAAGGTTCGTCATTTCTCCGATGTGGGATTGATACTCTCAACATCTTTGAATGAGTTTAATAGCTTTGCTCAGTGCTCAGTGCTCGCTGCCATAAGAAAAGTAGGTGAAACTGGTGAACAGTCGTGAAGAACTCTACAATTGATGAATTTAAAGTTTCAATTTTCAATTAACAAATTATATATATGTACACTTGTATGCAATGAATTGCGTTATGGTTTGGGGAATGAAACCGAATTTAGATAGTATGCATTTTCTTCATTCCTCATCATCCATATATTCAAGATTTTAGCACTCCATAAATTAATTAACAGTGAACAATACTTAATTTGCAGCAGATGTATGTACACCATTAATTCCATAAATCTTTGTGAATATCTCGATGTGAGAGAGAGAGAGAGAGCGAGAGAGAGAGAGAGAGAGCGAGATCGCTAGGTAGGTAATGAAGAAACAGTTGATGAAGTACTTGTGACATTTCCAATGTCAAGCGCAGTGTAAAACATATCACATATGGTGGGTGAAGATGGAGGATGTATTTCCTGCCTCACTTTTTTTACAAGCAATTTAGATGATCTCCTACTTGGGAGAATGGTAGGCCAACGGTTATACGAATGGCTTTTTTCCGTATAATTAATATCAGGAAAACTAATTAATTAGTTTCCTTGATTCTGTGCAGTTTGGATGTTGGGTCACACCAACATGCTCAATATTTTTTTTTCGGTAAGTTGGGGGTCTACACCAGCATTTTCATACATAATTTAATATTACACGCATGATAACTGGCTACAATAGAGAGAGAAGTCTTCCTTCATTATAACTCATGCAGGTTATTCAGTTATCAGAAGCAGTCCAATAGTGACCTACATATTAATTTCATTGGTTGTAACTCAAGCACTGGTCCAACACTATAAATTTTCTTTCTCTAATACTTACATGTACTACACACATTAACTTTCATGTGTTAAAAAAGACTTAATTTTTAGCTAAAATAGTCCATGAGATTGATATAACTTTTCACTCTAGTCTTTGATAATGAAAATTGATAGAAGTAGTCCCTGAGTTTGTCTATTGTAAATTATTTTGGTCATTCCGTGAAAAATCTATCAATATCCTCATTAAGTGGAGGAGTTGGTTTGACAAAAATACCCTTAAAAAGGTAGTCACATGGTCATTCACGTGACAATTTAACGATGATATTGACATATTTTTCATGGAAGTACTAAAATGATTTATGATAGACAATCTCATAGATCACTTATATCGATTTTCATTGTTAGAAATCAAAGTAAAATTATGTCAATCTCAAATATCATTTTGCCTAAAAAAACATTTTAAAAAACGATAAAAGAAAATTATACCATCTAATTAATAACAATCACAACATGCATGCGTGAACTCAAACATAATTGATATGACACAGATCTAAGGTTAAATTTATAGTATTTGAATGGAAAATATACTATGGTGCCTTCTTTTCTTAACGGTATTGGTAACCTTTGTAAGATTATATGACAATATTTATTTTTAACGTTATTTAATAATGGCGAGGTTACACAATGATATTGTTATATTACATTAACAACGTTAGTTGTTATATTGTAGACGTCTTTTTACAATATAGTCGTAAGATATTATAAGTTGAAATCATAAAATTACTCAAGCATCGTTTTTTTTTTTTTTTTTGAGCAAAGTACTATATTCATTAAACAACTGAGAATACGTACAAACTGAGGATAGTGTGTTTACTGGGCCTCGATAAAAACCTTACTGGGGATTTCAACCTAGACTAAGGAAAAGAGTGTCCCGCACAACAATAGCCTATCCTCAAATGAACAATCGAATGGAAATTACATCCCTTCCTCAAATAAAATATCCTGAATCTGATCCGGAGGTTCCTCAAACCACACCATTTCCTGAGAAGCACCAAGACCCATTCGAGCTAGACGATGCGCTACTGCATTACCCTCCCTTCGAACATGGCTGCACTCCAAGTTCGGCAATCCCAAAAGAAAAAAATCTCAGATCATTAATAACGGAACCCCAAACGGAGCAATCATCCTCTTTACCTTTCATAGCCGCCAACACCACACTAGAGTTGCCTTCAAAAACAACATTGACATCCTCCTGAAAACTGTCCTTAATCAATCTTACAAAATGTGGAACTTAACATTATAATTGTTATGATACGAACAACGTTGTTTGTTACATCATGGATGCCTTGTTGTAATATATATAGACATGAGATATTATTATGACATGAAAAAGTTAATGAAAAAGTTAATCACACACTGTTATTCACTTCAGAGCTCCCAACCTTCACGTTAAGACTGTTTTTGAACATAATGTTAATTTCCAACGCAATTCACTGTCTTAACTCAAGAAATGTAAGACTACATTATAATCATCAAAATTTACCGTCCAAGATTAGATACTAATGGTGAGGTTACAAAATGACATTGCTAATATTGTAATGACGTTGGTAATTACATCGTGGACATCTTATTACACTATCAACATAAGCTATTATGTGTTGACGTGATTGCATTATATCAAATCATAGTTCAACTTAAATGTCGGTTAATTAACAAAAAAAAAGTACTAGTTAAAGGTAGAAGAAAATAAGTGATATGACCTATTTGTATTGGTGGGTCGTCCTACCTCAATTAGAGAGGTAATAAAAAGTGATATATACAAATGTGGAGTACTTGAGATTAATATATGCATGTGTTTGCTTGAAAGATGAAGAAACATGTGATAAAGAAATTGAGGTTCTATTTTAAAATCAATTATCAATAAAATACGGAAGTTAAATCTAATGTGAAACAATCTTCTTCACATACTCACAAGAAAGAGCTCATGAGGTAAAAAAATAAGTGCTGTCTATGTAAACAGATACACGGTCCGAGATGAGAAACAGATCGAGCAGTTTGAGTTAGTTTGACTAAAAAAGTAGTAGTTATTGTCACTATTTTGTAACAATGATGTCCGATTCTCCACGTGCAGTTGGAGTCGTGAGGTTTGTAAGCTACAATTGTTACTTAGGTCTCTGAAAGGTGAACAAAACCTAATTAAACTCCCATATTCCCGAGTACACCACCATAGATACCAAACCAACCCACCCTTTTTCTTCTGCTCTTTAAAAATTGTTTAATTCCTTTTCTTGATTAGGATAAGGTTTATTTAATTGAATTAGGGTTAGCTGTATGGGTACGTAATCATCTGGTCCATGCAATCAGTTATAACTTCTATTTAATGATGCATATTTATGTTAATGTGACCATTGCTGAATTAAATAATTATTTATGTGTGTATATATATATATATGTACAAAATTTAATAAATAAAAGAAAATGAGAGTAAGATGGCTAGGTGGGTTATAAGTAGACGTTGTAGGTTAGAAACTTGGAAAGACGTTGAAAGAGGAACCATATCTCACCCCCACCAAGCAACCCATCTCTCTCTCTCTCTCTCTCTCTCTCTCTCTCTCTCTCTCTCTTCATGTCATATTTTCATCTTATAATATTATAATATTATAATATAACTTGGTGGGATGATGACGATATAATTGTGGTTGTTTTTTTTGTTAGCCAAGACGTTACATCAATCGCAGGTGTAAGGTCTGTCCAAACCCTCCCACTCTCTAACGGAACTTAACTTTCATCTATCTTTCCCTCTCCCTCATATAATTAATCTATTTAGCTAATTCAAAGGATCTCCTAGCTCTCTAGCTCGGCTTCTCCCTTATATCTATTGATCTCTCCTGCAGTACCATAATTATAATTGTCTCGGTTGTTATTGCCTTGCCCCTACGCTCTACATCATCGTCCTCGTCGTCATCTTCTTCTTCTTTGCTCTCGGCAATAGTAAGAATCTAGCTAGTATTAATCGATCCATTCGATCACGAATGAAGAACATCAGGCATCCATGGTCCTTGTGAATTAGCTCTACCTAAGTTGTTCGGCAGCTTTAATTCCTACTTATTAATTTGGTCTTTTTGTGTTTATTTATGAAAAAAACACTTGAAGATCAAATTTGAAAACATATAATTAAGATGTGCACTAGAGGCCATTGGAGGCCAGCTGAAGACGAGAAGCTTAGGGAGTTGGTGGAACGATATGGACCTCATAACTGGAACGCAATAGCAGAAAAGCTCCAAGGAAGATCAGGTATTACTAGTTCTATTTTGTTCATTTGTGATTGATGTGTTTGCAATTGTTGAAATTGTTGGCAACTACTTATACCAAGAAGCCCCAAATTATATATGCTGCAGCTAGCTAGGGCAAATATATTTTTATGCGATTATTTAAATTTGTATAAATTATAATTACTCAACTAAGACATTCATGTGTGTGTGTGTGTGTAGAAAAGAGAGTAGTTAATGAGTTAGTGTTAGTGTACGGTACCCTTGAAGAAAAAGAGGGGTACCATTTAATTGAACGATGTTTTTGTAATCACGTACACGAATAATATATATGAACTGAATGATGCAGGAAAAAGCTGTAGGTTGAGATGGTTCAATCAGTTGGACCCAAGAATCAATAGGAACCCTTTCACAGAAGAGGAAGAAGAGCGTCTCTTAGTTTCTCACCGTATCCATGGAAATAGATGGGCTGTTATTGCAAGGCTTTTCCCTGGACGTACCGATAACGCAGTCAAGAACCATTGGCATGTCATCATGGCACGCAGATGCAGAGAAAGATCTAGGCTTAATCACTCCAAATTAATAAGGAACACTTCTAGTATTACTGCTCAAACCTCGTTCATGAGTATCATTACTAACAATAATGAACCAAAATCCTCCTCAAAACAAGACCATCCCCTGCAGATCAATTGCGATATCGGCACATGGAACCTTGATTCATATAATTGTATTGGGAAATACTACTCATGCAGCGACAGAAACTATCATCAATATCGGCCAGCTTTCACTCATAACCCTCCTCCTCCATTTCCAAAAGAGTTCTGTCCCAAAACCTGCAGTGTCACAATGCACCAAGGTGATTATCCTCTAGTACCAATTAATGCTTATGACTACTCCAAGTGTGCCATGCATGCATCTTCCTAACGATAGAATATATGCCATATATATATTTGGTGATGATGCATGCCTATATATATTTGGTGATGATGCATGCCTCTATCAGTTATAATTAATGACCATTGATCAATATTCTCATGCATGCATGGTTCCTAATTATATATTTATTATATCTATGTTGCAGATCATAATAAAGATCAGCCAATTGAGTTTTACAATTTTCTCCAAGTAAATACTGAGTCTAATGGAAGTGAAGTGATAGATAATGCAAGAAAGGATGAGGAGGAGGTGGATCAGGAAGGTACGGGACAACAGAAAAGCAACGTGGCCGGTCTTCCTTTTATCGATTTCTTGTCTGTTAATAATGGGACTTCTTCATAATATTGGTGTCTTGATGAAGATCAATGATATCTCAGCAGAGTAAAAACTATCACTAATGACATACAAACGGTATAACTTACCAGTTAGATGCATGTTAACAGCATCAATGCACAGAGAATCATATTTATTGAGATACCAGTCTACGGATCATATTGTAGCTTGCTAGCTAGGCAAGTATTGTAGAAAGGAAGATGCTGTTAGGCAAGTGTTAATGTTAAATTATATTCTGAAGCGAGAAGCTAAGGACTCTGCGCTCGTTTACCATGGTTAGGGCTTTAATTTGCATGCAGAGTGATGCTAGGGAGACTATCTATTAATCATATTTTATAAATTATATGATGTAACGGTTAATAGTTGAATTTATTTTCTAAATCATTAAAGAATGAAACATACAGACATATAATGTGAATTACAAAATATGGTCTAAAAAGATAGTTTTAGTTTCTTTTGCATGCATGATGCATTTGACATTAGTTTGATTCTTTGGTTGAAATTGAAATCCATAAACGAAAGGTGGGATGAGAGCATATAATTCACATGCATATTTGTTGTGCCTTAATTTTTTGGTTGTGTGCGCTTCATCAATCTCCCTTCTATATACACATAAGCAATTAGAAAGCATCGTTTCTAGTGCATGACTATAGTGAAGGAAGTTATATATGTTTATCCTAAATAAGTTGATAACAGAGAGGGTGCCCAACTTCTTATAAGTTATTGCAATATTACAAGAAAATTGTGAAACACTTGTAGCCTAAAGTAGAAATTTTGTTGTCATAAGGTATCTTAACGACTCACAGTCGTTGCCTTTGGGAAGTAGCGAGTAATTTTTTTTTTTTTAAATTTTTTGGATAAAACCACAAATCAATCTCACATAGCATTGCTATCATGGGTAGTGACAATGAGGTAGTGAATAGTTACAAACAATGATTGCAATCCTTTGGTAGTAGCAAAAATCTGTCGTCTTCATTCTTGACGAATTTGTACCTAGAAAACAATCAAACACCTTTGATTTAATCTCACGGGTCAACCATTGTTGCATGTACGAACCAATTGCGTCGGGGGTAGGGTTTAGGTTTAATCTCACGTGTCAGCCATGTTTTCCGTACGAACTGTAGGTGTCGAGGGTAGGGCATTTATCGGGGATAGGTTTAGTTTTAATTCCACGAGTCGACTGTTGTTGCTTGCACCAAGCATTGGTGCGGCGGGAGGGGGGATAGCCATTTATAGGACGTTATCAATAGGGGTAGGGTTTAGTTTTAATCTAGGGGGTCAATCATGGTTGGTCAGACAAAGCATTGTTGCCGGGGGTGGGGCATTTATAAGCCAATATCAACCATGATAAAATTCACACTAAAGTCGTAACTTTTAACATGGTAACCCCTTCTTTAAAAAAAAAATTATTTCTCCGCCTCGCTGCGGCAAGGGAAAAAAAATCGAGTGCACCAGGCGATGAAATGCGCCTAACTCATCGTGTTATTATTCACACGCCCCTAAACTCTTGAACTTAGGGTGTTACTATTCACATGCCTCTAAACTGTAAACCTCATGGGCCTCCACTGCTTCTGTTGTGCCTTGAGCCTTCTCGAGGGCATGAGTTTGGGTTGCATCCCCCTGCGCCTAAACCATTTAGTTATTTATTTTGTTAAATTTTCATTTTTCCCATGCCACAACACCAAACTATCATATTTATGCTCTACAAAATGTATTTTCGGTGAAAATTTTCTTATAATCTATGTCAAAAAATTCCAAAATAAGGATATAAATCTAAATCTAATTCTAAAGGTATTTGAATCTAAATAAAGTAATGTAGGAAGAAGAAAAAAATTCAATAGAAAAAGAAAAAAAAAGAAAAGGATACGATCGGTACTTCTTTTCGATCCTCATAGAAGGAAGTCGCTAAAAAACAAGCAACTATACTTATTTATTTATTTTTCAATTTTTTTTTTAATTTTCAGTTTTAATTTATTTATTTATATTTATTTTTCTTTTATTTATTTACCATAACAACAAACTGTCATATTAATATTCTTCAAAATATATTTTCCGTGCAAAATCTATTATAATTCATATTTAAACACTGGAAATCAACGATTTAAAACCTAAATTTAAAGATAGTTTTCTATTTATCAACTTTAAAAATCAATAAAAAATAGTTTTGGGACTTAATAAATGGTAGAATCACATCCAAAGGTGTTGCAATATTTTCCTTAACTTTGATGCAAAATATTTTCTAAAGCTAAAAATTTCAATTTTTTCACAAAAACTATGAGTTAATATAACTCACAGTTTTTCGATTGATTTTGAGAACTTTTGTAAGATTCATTATAAGCTAAAATTTGAGTCATTCTAGTCGCACCACATGTTTCTAAATTAATTTAGGACATTCCAAAGATTTTCACACCTATAAAACTCTTTGGGGGCCTCGCTATTAGTTTATATTATTTTTCTATTTTTTCAACTTTAAAAATCAATAAAAAATAGTTCTGATGTGAGATCCCACATCGCCCAGGGGAGTGGATCCTGTGAGCCATATATGTATATTCTCATCTCTACCTAGCGCGAGGCCTTTTGGGAGCTCACTGGCTTCGGGTTCCGTAGGAACTCCGAAGTTAAGCGAGAAGGGGGCTAGAGCACTCCCATGATGGGTGACCCACTGGGAAGTTGCTTGTGAGTTCCTAGAAACAAAACTGTGAGGGTGTGGTCGGGGCCCAAAGCGGACAATATCGTGCTACGGTGGTGGAGCAAGCCCGGGAAGTGATCCGCCCCGGACCGGGATGTGACATCTGAGGCCTAATAAATGGTCGGATCATATCAAAGGTCTTGTAACATTTTTGTTAACTCATACACAAAATATTTCCCATAACCAAATATTTCAATTTTTTCACAAAAACAGTTAGTTATACCTGTGGTTGGTCGGACGAAGCATTGTTGTGGACGAAGCATTATAAGCCACTATCAACCATGATAGAATTCACACTAAAGTCGTAACTTTTAACATGGTAAGCCCTTCTTAAAAAAAAAAGAAAATATATATATATATATATATATATATATATTTCTTTGCCGCGCTGCGTCAAGGGAAAAAAATCGAGTGCGCTGGGCGATGAAATGCGCCTTACTCAAGGTGTTATTATTCACATGCCCCTAAACTCTGGAACTCAGGGTGTTAGTATTCACACGCCTCTAAACTGTAAACCTCATGGGCCTCCACTACTTCTGCTGCGCCTTGAGCCTCGAGGGCATGGGTTTGGGCTGTGTCTCCCTGCGCCTAAACCATTTACTTATTTATTTTGTTAAATTTTCGTTTTTCCCATACCACAACACCAAATTATCATCTTCATGTTCTACAAAATGTTTTTCGGTGAAAATTTCTTATAATCTATGTCAAAAAATTCCAAAATAAGGATATAAATCTGAATTTAATTCTAAAGGTATTTGAATCTAAATAAAGTAATGCAGGAAGAAAAAAAATTCAATGGAAAAAGAAAAAAGAAAGAAAAGGATACGATCGGTACTTCCCTCCGATCCTAAGGAAGTCGCTAAAGAACTAGCAACTGCACCGAATTAAGTCGCTAGCTTCATACCGATCAGCCCTTTTCAATTTTTTTTTTTTTCAGTTTTTATTTTTTTTTTGTTAATTTTTCTTTTATTTATTTACCATAACAACAAACTATCATATTAATATTCTTCAAAATATATTTTCCGCGCGAAATCTGTTATAATTCATATTTAAACACTTGAAATCAACGATTTAAAACCTAAATTTAAAGATATTTTTCTATTTCTCAACTTTAAAAATCAATAAAAAATAGTTTTGGGACTTAATAAATGGTAGGATCATGTCCAAAGGTGTTGCAATATTTTCCTTAACTCCGATGCAAAATATTTTCTAAAGCTAAAAATTTTAATTTTTTCACAAAAACTGTGAGTTTTGATTTTGAGAACTTTTCTAAGATTCATTATAAGCCAAAATTTGAGTCATTCTAGTTGCACCACATGTTTCTAAATTAATTTATGACATTCCAAAGATTTTCGACACCTACAAATCTCTTTGGGGGCCTCGCTATTAGTTTATATTATTTTTCTATTTTTTCAACTTTAAAAATCAATAAAAAATAGTTTCGAGGCCTAATAAATGGTAGGATCATATCAAAGGTCTTGTAACATTTTCGTTAACTCATACGCAAAATATTTTTCAAAACTAAAAATTTCAAAATTTTCACACAAATAGTGAGTTATACCCATGTTTTCCGATCGATTTTGAGAACTTTTACAAGATTCATTATAAATAGATTTAATGATGATATTTTTACGAATTTTCAAAACCAACTAAAAATAGTGACATCAACGTTTTTTGTGCAAAATGCAAATTTTTTATTTGTATGAAAATATATTTTGTGAGCATTAAGAAAAACTTCATTAGGCATTTGGAAGCGGTTTAAACATTTATTGAGCCACAAATGTTTTTTTAATAGAATATTTAAGTCGAAAACTTAAAAAATAAGTGAAAAAATAGTAGTAGGGCACAAAATATTGCCAAAACGAGGGTTTGCCCTCAAGAATATAAATAAGAAGTGTTACATGAATTCTGAAAACCTCACGGTGGGGAAAAGGCGAAAGCAAATAGATTTTATAATGAATTTTGTAAGAATTTGCAAAACCGATTAAAAACCGTGAGTGTTAACCCACATTTTTTGAGAAAAATACAAATCTATTAGGGTAAATTACATTTTGCTCTCTTAGATTTGTGTTCAATTGCAACCTCGTACTATATCTTTAAAAAATTTACTTATTATTTTATTTCAACGTCATACATCTTTCTCAAAATTTATTTGTTTCTTCGTTATCTTTCAATGTGAACGTTCGTGGCCCGTGGGCCAACAAAATTTATGCACGTGAATAAAAATATGTAAAATAATTTGTATTTTTAAAATGGGCCCACCCTCTCCTTCTCCATCAACCTTTCAACAAGTTTTTCGCCGACATCAATTTTGTTAAATTAAATTAACATTATTTACTGGGTTCTTCGTGGTGTTCTTGGGCTGATGAACACTTAAGTTTTTCTGGCTTGCGGATTGAAATAATATGTAAAAATCCTAAAACCATATCTTCCCCCACCCGCAGGGTCGCAGCCACCCCCTTCCCCCATTACCGCGCACTTCTCTTTCATTGTGTAGCTCGCAACGTCCACATAGGTAAATAACCAAGAAACTAATAGAAATTGCGACGAATTTATGATGTTGAAATAAATAATAAATAAATGCAAGGGGTGAAATGTTTTAAAGATTTTGTATGAGGTTACAATTGAACACAAACCTGAAGGTGAAAAATGTAATTTACCTAATTTTTTATTTTCAGAAAATATTTTCCATGAGCATTAAATAAAACTTTATAAGATATTTGAAAGCAGTTTCATTAATTGAGCTGTAAATATATTATTAATAGAATATTTGATCCGAAAAATAAAAAATAAGTAAAAAAATAGTAGTGGAGCCCAAAAGATTGCCAAAACTAAGGTCTACCTTAAAAATATCAACGAAAAGTCTTACATAAATTCTCAAAAGCTCACGTTGAAGCAACATCTTAGTAAATAACGTATTAAGTTTGTACTCATGCGGTCCGAATCCTCCCCGTCCCTTCAATAATAATAATTTGAAAAAAATATCAACATGTTATAACTTCTTCCGATTTCCTTGCCACGAAAATAGGAGACTTTAACGAAAAGCTCCCGATACTGTTCACTTTAACGAAAAACCACATTTTTACACTAAAAAATCAATCATGATACTATTCACTTTACCCTTTATTTTGTCCTTATCATTAAAAAGTTTTCAAACCCTTTTCATTAGTTTTCCTACGAAAATAACCTTAAAGAGAATTCCAGAGTTTGATCTTCACAAAAAATTGTGAGCAGTATTGACGGTTTGTCATAAGTTGTGCGAATTTGTACAAAAAAACTCATTGAAGAAGATTTGGGTGTACACACAAATATCTAAAAAATCTCTGTTATACATCATTAAAATGGTTGTGTTTTCAACAACCACCGAACAAACATTGTAACACTTCTCTTCCAAGTCGTTTTGATCAAGTATACCATTTCTGGCATGCATCCAGACACAAGTTGTTACGATACAAACTCATCTTGCAAAAGAATTTCGTAAATGTCCGTCCTCAGATTCAGTTCCTTATCCCGCATGACTTCTTGGAGATCCGACAGCTCTTTTGCAGATAAGATGGAATTCAATTTCACGAAACCATCAAGCCATAGCTTTTTTGACCTATCATAAATATTTATCCAAGTTAACACGATGCAGGGAATAGATGAACGCAAAAATAAGCAAATTGTTTAATTAGATCGCGAAACCTCTAGTCAAGAGATTGTTCAAGTTAGGATAGAACTGTATTCATGACCACGTCAAGTGAGCAATATCTTACCATGGGCAGGCATGGATAGCCCGGAAGAAGTTTCTCCTAGCGGCTGAAGGATTTTTTGCCATGTTCATCTCATATGCAATGTAGCATCGCCAAAGAACAACTGAGTTATGAAACCTGTTATTTGCCAATGCCCTCTCAAATAATCCACGGATCCTATGCTCCGATCCCCCTTTACTCAATTCAAATGACAATGCAAAAAGCCAGACGACCACAGAAGGTTTCCTATGGAACATCACACGCAATGCATATGTTACCACAATTTAAATCATCATATTACAAGATCTCACTTGTAACAAAAAGTGTCATGAGGAAAAAAAGATCTTACTTGTGACAGTGGTCGTCAAACACCCACCGCAGTTTATTAGGTGTTGTATAAAGATGGCCAACTTTGATGAAATCACTAAAAAGTTCAGGGCTGCATGGATATATTTGAAGCCCCTGCAATATGGACTCCCAGCATTTTGATAGACTTGATTGACCATGATGTCTCCAAAGCATCTTCATATAAAAGCTGAACATAAATTCAAGTTGATAACTACGGCTCCTTCTCTCTGCAGTTCACATGCACTCAATATAAGCCCAAACAAGTTTATATTTCATTAAATCATGCATATGTCTCCCCAATATCTGGATTGGTTCATAGAGACTAAAAAGCAAGTTGACATTTTCCGTAATTCGTCCCCCACTTAGATAGCTTAACATTTTCATCTCACGTATCAATACAATCAAAGTGATGTTCAGTATCATTACCTAACACATGCGTATAATGAGATTTCATGCCTTCACCAATCTTTTTGTTAATGATCCTTTATTAAATTTAAACCATTGAAACCCTATCTCTTAACACCTACGTGATTATTCTACATAAAAAGTAAGCTATTCAAAAGACACCCTTTCTGCAGGGTAGAGGAACTAAGAATATGACTGACAGGATGAAGTAAAATGCTTGAATCATATAGAATACTAACACGACAAGACGTAAGGAGAAGCACAGGAAAAATACCCGGAAGCACCAATGCAAAAGCCTGATCTAGTACTTCAATACCCGCAGCCCATCCAGAGGTTAACTCTTCAAATAAAGCAGCAGAACATATGAGAGCAACAGATTGATCATCTATAACACCTCGCATCAATGCCATTTGTACTGTCCTTATTTTTTCTTTGAAACCTTGGCGTGCTCTCAGTAATTGCAAATTTGATGGGTGAGATTTATAAGGACTATACGTAGAACCATTTCCTAAGCAAAATAAAATATGCATTGCACGTAGTGATGATTCACACCCATTGCCATGCTCATTAGCAAGCTCCGTCTCAGCATACCAGAAATATAGAAGAGAAGCATTTGACTGTAATTCCTGCTCAATAGTAAAAGATTAAAATAAATACATTGTGTAAATGCCAACAAACAAAATCCATAACAAACCTTCAGATAGAAGGCTGAATATTATTTAAAGGAATCAATGTTCTAGTCATTCACTGTAAAGAAAATACATCCAAAATCTAACAGCCTCATGAAAAATCATATCTAACAGAGAAAAAAAAACTTAAGAGGTTAATGAAATTAATATCAGACTTGAGCATTAAGAGACGGATAGCTCAAACAACAAGTTTACAGAAACCATGTGCAGAATAGCACAGACAAAGTCAGCAAATGCTCAACATAGGTTCATTGTGATCACTTGTTAGCATATACTTCGAAAATAACAATCTCTTTGATGGTCTCAACATTTGCATGACTAACCTTGTAGCATTAGTGACAAAGCATAAGTTTAAAACAAACTAAGAGTATTATTTGTGCATTTCCAGAACAAACAAATATCGGTAGCTAAAATATACTACGAAACATATTTGCAATAAACATGTAGACCTTACCAAAGGAAGCCCTTCAATAGATGACAATGCCATGTCAAATACCCTTCTTGCATGATCAATATTCCCATGAAAAGCCTCCCTTCTTGCATAAACTCCACATAGCAACACATCCTATTTGTAAAAAGTGGCAAAGAGGACAATATCAGGTAAACTATCATACACTCTGTTAGTCAGCAAGAAAAAGGTTGTCTCTTTAGAGCATGTCAGAATGTGCAATAATTTACTTTTAGCGAATCGGCCCACTTCTCACACCTGCTACCTCCACGTATCAATGCATTATGATAAATGTATACAGATTTTTCTTAAACCTTCCACAATCGTGTCCCTCATTGAAAACACTTTAAAGCCTTTTTTACAAACAAATAAGGTAGCTCAAAAGTCAAAACCTGGAAAAGTGACTAAATGAGGCCAAACAATTCATAGCTTTAGAATTTCAGATCTGAAACCAAATAGGAGATATGATATGTCTGGCAATTGAGAATCAAATATAAATATTACCTGACGGTCACTCTTTAAGAGGAACTTTGCCAGAGCTCGGCATGGGGTAACTGAACGGCTGGAAGGATTCAAATTCATAACAGATAGCTCTTCAGCAACTAAAGCAGCGTCTTCTAGTACAAAATGACGTGGAAAAGCAGATAAACAGAGCAAGGTAGCATTACGAAGAAATTTCATCATGTCTGTTCTTCCGTAGATGTCATTGGTGGTGCCCAAGAGAGATTCCAAGCTGAAATTACTTGAACTGCCTTGTGTTTTGATTAAAAAATCATGAACCTTTCTCAAAGTTTGTAATATAGAATCTGGCAATGCCTGCAAGCTAAGGACTTTCTCGGCCCAAGTGGAGCTGTTTGTAGATATCCTGTGTGGATGAGGGGTAAAAGCATTATATTATTTGTTGATGAAATTTAACTCAAAAATACAAAGAAATGAAAGAAAACTCAAAGAAACAAAGGTACTTCTGCAAGTTTAAACACGACACTAATATTTCCACTTTCATTGTGGAAATCAGATTCCCTTATTTTACAACAAAGCTTATGGACAAAGAAAATACGAACATAAATCCCACGCAACAGTGATAAGATTATATAGATACAATGCTAATAGGACCTCACCACTGAGAGCTTTTTCCGCCAAAGAAATCAACGAATTGTAACACTAGAGATAAACGGGCCTCAGATGAGCTCAAAGAAAACAGGTATTCGTTGACATCTTCATACATTATGACTCTCGAAAGGTGCTCATCTGCTTCTCCATCAGGTGTACAAACATTATGAGAGACAGCAGCTGCATCATGTTCAACACCAATATAAACTGTGTAAGAAAATCTACCGGGAAGGGTGCACGCATAATAACCTCAAGCACATTCACATCTTAAAAGAGAGAAGGGGGTTAATCAACGGGAACGGAACAAAGCAAAAGAAAAAATATGCAAAGACCAAATGAAAAATACAAGCACCCATGAAAGAACACAACATTCACACAGAGAAGGAGTGAACCTCTTGTACGAACAGGCATCCATTGAACACAATCTCTTGATAACTCTTCTTCTGACCATTTGATCCAGGTTGAACTGTCTTTAATCTCACCACTAGCACCAACATCAACATCAATCCCCAGCATCTTTAGCAAAGCTTCAGTATCTTCTTCTTGCTTGACATCTTCATCCTCAAGTTCCTCTTGAAACTCCTCAACCACTACATTACTTTTGGACTCCTTTTCTGTCTCTATACTATTTTCCTTATTTTTTGCGAGTGGTTCTGACCAACCTGTCCAGCCACCTTCATCATCATGTGCAGTCTCCTCTCTGATAACCCTTTGCCTACTCTCTTCCTCTTTCTCCAACCATGTAGACCAACCAAGAGCACCTTCTTCTCCAACTCTTGCACCATCACTGTTCCAAAAGTGCTCGAACAGTATCTGTTTACTCTGTTCGGTGAGGAGTAAAGAAGGACAAAACAAATTGAATTCAATTTCAGCCTGAAATAGAGCAGTGGCCAACTCTTGATAGCCAGCCTGCCATTCAAACCTACAAAAACTGAGAAATATATCAACCAGACCAAGTTCTAGTTGAACTGTAGCAGCATCTGGAGGATGGTTTTCTGCTTGGCAAACCTGCATCAAATGGACACCACATTTAAACAAAAATAAGTTAACCTTAGAAGCTTGATAAATTATGGACACTACAGCCTGGCACTAGTTTCTCGTAACAGGGTATATAATAATACAATCTCCAATAAAACAAAATAATCAGAGAATTAAGTAAGTTTAAGAACCTGCCTAATGTGCTTTCTGCAAGCAGAAGCTAGAGCCTGGATTGCATGTGCATACATTTTTCTCATGTCTGAAACCTTGAACCTGGAGAACTCCCCTTGAATGACGCGCAAAAATTCTCTCCACAACTTGTAACTTCCTGAATGTTGTATAAGTATCTTTTCCCATCTACTAATTAATACATCAGAGTTGTCCCTCCTTTGATAAGCCTTTAGAAGAGGAAGCAACAGTTCTTCATTATCTGGGTTAAGCTCTGCCGCCTTCTCCAGTATGCTAATCTTTTTTTCCAAAATCTGCAAGCGAGCACCTTTCTGGGGTTGCATATCAGCAACCCTGTCTTGGAACTCTGCAAAATCTAACCAAACCTTTTCGTCATGGGGGTGCTCCCTCGTCAGTTTGTTAAACTCACGTGTTTTACGTAGCACTTCATCTTCCCAAGACTCTTCAACCACTGAAGTTCTCGACAGTGGATCATCACCATCAACACATTCGTCATCAGATGTTTGAGCATCTGTTAAAGGAATAAAATCTCCGGAAACTGTAACGTCAAGGTCTCTGGGGACAAGTATACGAGCACGCTTTAGGTTCTTATGCCGTTCCAAAGCCATGTACTTTGCAGACCAATATCGACCAGCAGATTTTAGTTTCCCATCCAAGGCTTCAACATCAGCATCTCCATCCAATGTCGAACCTGTCTTGTTCCACCGGGACAAACCTCGAAAATCAGACCCGGATAGCTCAGCAAGACCATAAGGTTTGTAGCGAGCAATGTCCATTCTGCATTAGAATTACAAATTAGTTCGAGTCAATCAAAAGCTTCAACCTCATCAGTCATAACAAACGAATCCTACAAATTTAGCTCAATTCCTAGCATAAAAAATTTCATCAATTTGCTCAGAAAATACAGATAAACATGAAAAATTTAAACTTTAAGCATAGTAATCAGCAATTTAGCACAATAATTTGACTAAAATAGCAATTCATCATAGCAATTAGCAATTTAGCCGAAATAGCAAATTACCTGTACAAACTTCCAAAGGCCAAATTGTCACGGTCCCCATGAGAATCGAGGTAATAATCTTTGGAAGGTTTAGTCTCGGAGTCGGCCCAAACCCGAACACCGGACTTCCTCGACCCATAATCGGCGAACGCTCCGCTTCCTCTCTCGACGGATCTCTCTCTCCTCCTCTTCTTCCTCCTTTTACTCTTCTTCTTCTTCTTCGTCCTCCCTCTCTCGTCGCTCCTATCGGATCCAGAAGAAGACTCCAGCATCTCGTACGGCTGCGCTTGTGAACGCACATGCCCCTGTTCATGTTCTTGCGGCGCGGGCGGTGACGGCGGCGGCTCGGGTTTGAAGTGTGCGGCGACGGCGTCGTTTATGGCGGAGAGTTGGGTCGTGAAGCTGGTATTAGAAAGCCACTGCGGGACGCTTGTGATTTGCTGAGAGGCGGGTACGACGGGGAAGAGTGACGTTTTTGCCGCCGCGGATGCTGCTGCTTCTCCATCCGACGGTTGTCTGTCGTCCTCCATTTTTCTCGACGAACGAAAATATGCAAATTGGCAAAATCCAATCTGAGGTGGAGGGCCACGGCGTTTCCTAGATTCTTCTCCTCCTCCACCTCCCCCTCATACCACTGCAATTTGGGCCGACTATTCTGATCCGGCCCATGTTCAATTTTCTCAATCCGCACATTTTTAACTCAAGCCCAATCTACTGACCAGTAATAACTCAAGCCCAACCCGACCATAATCCAACTGCTTTTGAAAAAAGCACTTAAAAACGCAAGAAGATGCTTCTCCGTTGTATAATGTTGTCAAAAGCACTTTTAGTCATGATAACTCAAGCCCTACATTTATACGTTACATTCATTCAACTCGTTTGATGGACTGGTAGTTCGAGCTAATTGAAGGCAAACTGTATAGTTTGTGTGAGGACATGAAAGCTGCAACTTGTTTGCACTTCTGAATGTTTTAAGAAGATAAACGGCATCCGAAACTACAAAACGCATGTACAAAGCACAGCGGTTGCTCGGCACGGCTGAAGCAAAATTGGACAGGGACAGTTTCACAAGATAATAACTAAATTACCTAAAAGAATATCACACACTCATGTACAACACGATTTCAAGATGATTTCCCCCCTCCACCGGATCAAACAAAGCGAAGAAAGAACCTAAGAGTACAGTCGGTGCGTGCAAAATTACACTCTTGGATTACAGTTAATTTTGGAATACAACTTGGTAAAGGGGGAGGACCGAAAGGTATTTCAAACAAAAACCAAACACACCTTTCAATGCCGTGCAGCAATGCCAAGGGCCGAAATCTCATATGTATGACTGGTTCCATTGTGGAATCAAATGCTGGCCCCTTCGTAAATTAGACGCCCAAAACTCCAAAATGCAAGCGCAACTGCACTATGTTGTCTTTACCAAGAGCATCTTCAGACCGTGCAAGCGTTCAAGATGATATGGGTTCATAAGGATATGATAGCCACGGGTGCTTCAGAGCTTCAGATGCAGAAGGGCGCTTCTTCGGGTTTCTCTCAAGCAGATGACCAATGAAGTCTATGAAGCCTTGGTCCCCCATTGGAAGCCTGTGCCTCAAGGATGTCTTCTTTGGTATCAGGTATTCCAGTCTGTTAGTTTCCTGAAGAACAGAGAAGAATAGCACCGTTTACGAGATAAATAATAAATACATGAATACCTGTAAACTAAGGTTACCAGTGTTTATACAAAAACAAACGCGACAAAATTGGAGAAAGCTGATCTGTGAATTAACAAAGATTTATTAAATAAATGGAGTAATTAACTCAAAGCCATATGGCTTACCTGATTTCGTTCATAAAGCATGTGATTTTTTGTGAAGTATTTGTATGTATCACGTCCTTTGGCTAGCATGCCTTGATCAATAGGGGAAATGATTCCCATCACCCGTGCAAGTAAAGTTGCAGGGGAATCATTCTGGAAGAGTACCTACACAAAGCAAGTTCATTTCTACATTTAGCACCAGTATCATGATTTTTTTCTTTTTCAGAAAACTTGTAGCTTATCGAATTTGAATCACAATATACATACATAGCTTGTACTGAGATAGATTTCTGTTCAGTATATTATCTGTACTTTATTCTATGTACAGCTGAATCTCTGAATGAAGAACCAAATAAGATATACTGACACAATGATATAACTCCATTTCCTGCCTACATGTCAAGAGAATCTATATTCGGTGTATTGCAAAATGATGACTCAAACCATATTGAAACGTGATCAAAATTCTGGTATAACCTTCATATTTCTTTAGTTTGACTTTGTAGGCACCAAACTGTTCACAAGACGACAGGAATTTATAGCAACGTATTGAATAGACAAGTCTGCATAACAATATATATAAAAAAACACTTGTTTTGTTTTGTCATTTATCAAAACACAATCTCATGAATTAGTGTTAAGTTGTTCATCTCCGCATCCACTAGAACGGATTTATGGATGAATCACAGATACTTATAAGGGGCAATAATATAGAACAATAATAGTCACAACTTCATGTACACAGACAGACAAACCCGTAATGTTACTCGTAATAAACCAGTATTCTTACAGAAGCTGAGATTTACTTCAACCAGCAGTCAGGTTAGAGCTTAACATTAACAGATCTCAAATACCAGATAATTAAACAAAGTCAATATTTAGTAACCTGTTTGTAATAACTTAAAGAAACAGATACAAACAAAACTAAAATAACAACCACATGCTCTAATCAATAATCCAAACATTTGTATTAGGAAAATAAAATCTAACGATACATATACATAGATGCATAGCACTTACATTGCCAGTACAAAGTTCGGCCAAGATGCAGCCAAGCGACCATATATCTATCTTCTTATCATATGGAAGTCCCAAGATAACCTCAGGAGCACGATAGGATCTGGATTGAACGTAGGAGCAGAGATGATCCGTCTCAAAGCAACTACTCCCAAGATCAATGACTTTGACCTCACATCTACTGTAGCTTTTGACCAGTATATTCTCAGGCTTCAAGTCACAGTGTATCATGCCAAGGCCATGCAAAAACTGAAGTGCCTCTAGACACTGAATCGTAATTGACTGCATAAAAATTCAATAAACCTTAAACACCAGCATAAAAAAACTAAACAGTTGTCAAATAGAAAATCGAACTAAACAAACCTGCAGTCGTGGCATTGTGAAGTAGACCTCCCCTCCTGACTCCCGATTAAATTTATGAAATTCATACAAGTTTGCTTTGAGAAGTTCACATACTATTAACAAATGTTCCTACAACACAAAGTCAAATTCTAACTAATTAAAATTCATTGAGACAAATATGTAATTTATAAATGCACAAACAAGATCAATGCAGGAGGCGCAAGTTGGGAATATAAATGACTGTAAAAACCTGCCCCCAAAGAAATCTAAATCTTGACATGACTAACCACAGAATAGATACACAAAGCTTTCAAGTTTTTGCCTCCCTATGCTAACATAAAGGCACTGCCATGAAGCATATGAGTCGCAGATACACAAGACAATGAAAGACAAGTCATACAAATCTAGCAAATAAATGCACACATATGAAACAATTATCTATCTCAAAGTCTTATAAAAGTGACCAAATAAGATAACCGCTCTCTGGGGTCGTATCGACTGGTTGAAAGGTTTGAAAGAGAACGTTGTTAAAGTAAATATCAAATTGTGCATTTCCTTACTCGATAGTAGAAGTAATCGTACAATCGAAGAATGTGAAACTTGTCACCAGGATCATGCTTATTGACGTATTTGAGAAGCTTTATCTCATCAAGGCTCTGATCAAAGAAGTCTTTGTTGTTCTTTATAATTTTCACACACACATCCATGCCTGTATGTAGATCATGAGCTTGTATAGCTTTGCTGAATGCTGCTGATCCAAGATATTCAGTAACATGATAGCGGCCAGCTAATACAGAATTCAAAACAACTTGAAAATTTTTGTCCTCCTCAAAGCCAGTTCTGTGGAACAAAAACATGGGGTTCAAATCAGAAAAAAGTTAAGTAGCCAATGACAAAAAAAAAATAGCAATGAAGAGCTTCAAAGTAGCGAGAAACATCAGCAAAAGCAGAAAGACTAAAGTCTATCACAAGAGTACACGTCTCAACAGAAGAAATCACACAATAAAGCTGTTTCAAGTTTAGGGGGGTTGTGTTGTCATAATGCTGTTTATGTTATACAGAAAAAATAAAGGAAACAATGAGAGAGATAGACAGATAGATAGAGGGGAGTAATTAAGGTATTATTCTTCTATCTTGAAGAAAACAAGGTCTAACACTACAGTTTCAAAAGTTTCCAGAGCATTTTAAAATGTATTATTGGTGTAAACAGAAAAATCCAATGCCCAAAGCACATTCTCCTGTAACGAACCATGATCAATTAGTTTATATTTGAGATTGGTGAATAGGTGAGCACGTGCCTGTTTTTCCTGTGCACAATCTTGAGGTTGAAGGTCTCAAACTCTTCCTCTTGAGCCTTTATTTGCCTTACTTGTTCTTGCACAGCAGCCGCCTCTTCATCCTCAAGTGATGCCCCCGTATCTTCTTCCCTAACAGCAGCAATTTTCTCATCTTCTTCTTGCTTGGCGTGCTCTCTTTCAGCATAAGCATAATTAGAGAGCGTTGAGGGAGTAGAGTTTGTGGATCTAACAGCATTAGCATTATTTTCATCCCTAGAACTCATTCTAGGTGAGGACTCGTTACTTTTCTCCCTCCATGAAGCAAGCATGTTATCATCATCAGGTCCTTCAGTGACAACAGCATTGAAGTTGTTTGACCATAATGGTTTACTAGAGCTTGCCTGCACCAATTGTCCATCTCTCAGTGGTGGCGGGAATGAAAATCCCCCTTCTGAATGATTTTTCTTCTGTCTAAATACACCATTATCATTCTCAACTATATATTTATTTGCCTCATGTTTACTAGTTTTCTTCTTGTCCCTCTCAAGTCTATCAATACGTTTCTTATCTGAGTCCTGATGATTCTTCCGTGGCCCACCAATTCCTACATCATGGTCCTGAAAGTATTCTAGATCCCCTTCACTACTGCCACCAATCATACTTTCCCGTACTTCGCTGCCGATATCAGCAGCATCGCTATTGATTCCCACCCCTATTGATCTTACTGAACCAAGCTGGTCGTCATCCACACAAACCTCCTCCAAACGTGGCCTTCCACTCTCATTCACAACTTTCCCATTCCCTAACATGATGAGTTCATTGGTCTGAGTGACAAAGCCCTGCCAGACAGGTTCTGAACGCATTAAATTAAGCTCCTCTTCATACATCAATTGTCCATCATATTGAGCTATTAAACCATTATCATCAGTTCTTCCATACAATTCAGTCACAGATAATCCTATAGGATCATCTGAACTTATAATTGGTTCAACATTTTTTGCTTGGAAGCACCGCTCACCAGAGAAATAAGAATCCTCCTCAGCAAAAGATTGATCATCATCCTCATCTTTGGTTGGACCCCTTTCCTGTGGATCTGAAACACTGCCATGACCTGTTCCTTTTTCATTGTCACTAGGGTAATCAATTTCATGGGCCAAAAACCACGCCTCATCTTCAATCGGTTGTCTCATGTATCCGACATCATCATCATCATCATATTCATCAGAGTCCCAATATGGGTAGTCAATCGATTCACTCAAACCATCACCAACAGTAGCAAAACCAGAAACCAGATCAGATGCGTCCTCTGCAATCCCCTGACTTACAGACAGCCAACTGCCTCCTACAGGCCTTTTTCCACCTGAACCATAATCTTTAAAGAAGAAATTAGAGACTAGACAATCATAACAACCAAGATAATGTGAAAAGAAATTTGACTCTGAACAACTTCAGAAATCCAATATTTGAGGAATGTTCAAGACAAACTCTACATATCTAAGCAGACAAAGGAATGGGTAAAAATGATCATTGAGGTAAATAGCTGCCAAGCACATACGAATAAAAAGGTGTGCAATGATTTGAAGTCTTGAAAACCAGTAAAAATAAATAAACTGACGTCTGCAATAGCTACTTAAAACAAAACAAAGTGTATCAAAAACTAACCTGAAGAGTTGATTTCTTGTCCAATAGGTACGTCCAAATATGACCCAATAAGAAGAGCATTGTCAGCAATGCTGAGTTTCGCGCCTGGTCCGTCTCGTTCAAACTTTTCCTCCCAATTAACATTCAATGGTTTGTCCTCTGACTTGAGTTTGACGGGTGGCAGCCTAGGGAACTCTTCCTTTTGATTCTCAGACAAAATAGGAAAAACTAAATTACTAATGGTCTTTTGCTCAGAAATCCCTTGTGACTGGCTTAAGTATAAAGCTCTTCCCACCTCATCAACCTGCTCCTTTACCGTTGCCCTAATATCAGCCAACTCAGTTTTTCTCTTTCCTTCTTGTTTGTCAGAACCAGGAGCACTATCATAACTCGTTGACACATCACCCTTGGAGAAAGGAAACACGGTCTTGACGGAACAATCTTTCCACATCTCTGAAGGTGGATTCGTTGGTTCTTCGATTCTTGACCAAGGATTCCCTGCTGCATTTTCTTTGAAGACCATGGTACTCGTCTTAAGTTGTTGTTCAAGTTCCTTAGGTTCGCTTGTTTGGGTTCTGTCATACTTGAATTCGACACTAGCTTTGCTAGTACTTCCAGACCAAGAGGTTTTCCTTCCACCAGAAAAGCTAATCTCTTCTCCATATTTCACAATGGCTTTACCTGAATCAGGAACTTCAGTTGTATGATTCTTTGAATGTTGGGATATCTGAGGCTCTGGGAAGTTAGTGATAATACCACCACCATCATTTTGATAAGGTTCTGCAGATCCATTGCTCGGACTGGACTTCCAAGAATATAAATCAAGCACGGTGTCCTCTAAACCTTTAGAGAATGCAAAGCTCTTGTGATTTGTCCCAGCCACCTCAATAGACTTATTCCGCTCCCCAATAGAAGCAGCATTTTTCAATTTGCTTTCAGACCCATTTCTACCAGTTCCACACTCTATCTCTTTCACTATAAGTTCCTTAGAGACTTCACCACCATTCCGAGATCCCAAGCCTTGATTTTCCACCACTAGCTTGTCCCCGTTTTCAGCTTCCAACGAACGACCTGAATCCTTCTCTTCAAGAGTAAGCTTCTGAAGGAAACCATTCAAATCAGAACGATTACCAAGCTCACTTCGAAGAGCTGCCTCTGCTCTTGAAAACCTATTCTTCCGCAGAAAGTCCAGAATAACGTTAACAGAGTTTGAGTCCGCCATTTTCAGCCTCCTAAAACCTACAAGCATGCATCAAAAACTAAGCACCCACCAATCCTGAGAACACACCATGAACAAAAGTTCAAAAATCCATCTTCCAGTTTGCCTCACTTTTCTAAGAAAATGAAAAACAGAGCAGATTTTCGAAAAAAATAAATAAAGGAAACGAAATTGACACTCCTTCCTTCCATATAAAGTGAAGAAGTTACCTTGTATCAAGCTCAACGACTGGCGCCATTTTGTCTTCTACTGTCCTGAGCAATGAAAAAATGGAACATTCAGCATATCAAAAAAAATCATTTCCTTTCTCCCACATTTTCCGAGCAACCAAACAAAGCAAAACCATTCAATTTTTCCCAGAAAAAAAAAAAACAAAAACCAAAAAAACCCCAAGTTGTATTCACAAGAGAGTGCCGACCCACCTCAAAGTCTCATTACTTTCGGTCCCGAAACCGCTTATTCTCAACGTGGATCCGGCATTTACAAGCAGGCCGAAATTCCCAAATCCTCCACAAATCAAAATTTACAAACCCTTAACATCCCAACAGATTTACGAGTTCGCGGAGTGGGATTCAAATCCCACGAAACTTTCATAGCCATTGGACCAAAACACTAAACTATTTCTCGGCCGGAGAAAATCAAGATCTGATTTTTAATTTAAACCCGTGATTTTTTTAGGAAAAAGATTTGTGGGTATTGGAGAAGGGGACAAAAAAGGTTGAAACTTGCAATTAGAAAAGAGAGAAGGGGTTTAGAAATAGAGAGAGCGGCGGAGGAAGAGAAAGAGAGGCACCTGGTGGGAATGGGTGTGGCCGGTTGCTGCTGCCGCTGCCGCTGCTGCTGCTTTTGTTTCTTCTCCGTGTAGGCTTTCGGGAGGGGCAGGCGCGGTCTCCTGAATTGAGGTGGAGCCTTGGAGGTGGTCCAAAACCAATAGCTTCTTTTAGTTCTAAAATTTTGATGCCCATGGAATAACTTGAATATATTCACTCTCTACTCTCAACTTTATGACTAAATAAAAGTAAGAAAAACTAATGAAAATAACATGAAAGTTTTGAGTTTTAACAATAATGACAATATAAAGGCTAAAATAAATAGTACCAGAATTGACTTTTTAGTGTAAAAATATGGATTTTCGTTAAAATGAACAGTACCGGAAGCTTTTCATTAAAGTTCCTAAAGAATTAATAAGTCACTGTTCTCCTTTATTTTTTTCTTTATTTTTTTCTTTATTTTTTTATGCGTCGTTAATCTATTACGTTGCATAAATTGTTATTACTAAGATTTCATTATTTATTTTTTGTAAATTAATAAATTTTATTAGATTATGTGTTAGGTTAACCATCGACAGTATTTGAACTCATATCGTCATGCAATAACTCAACACATTTCTACTACTGTGGTAAAATGCCACTTACACGACTAAGATTTATTTTGGTACAAATGAAATGCCACACTAATTTATACTCAAGAGTTCTTTAAAAAAAAAATTACTCTTGAGCGGGTTTGAAACTTTGAAGTATGACGCAATAGATTGTCAACATTAAGATAATCGTAGTAAATTATATAGAACTCTAGAGGAAAACATCAAGAATAAAAAGTTGGCAATGACAATTTTGAATTATTAATAATAAAATAAAATAATTATTTGTACATCAGCATGATAGCATCTAAGTTGTCTGTAGTTCCGCATCTCTTAATGACATGATAAACTCTGTAAATAACAGTAAAAAAACTGTGAAAACCAAATTCACACCACTTTTATCCTAAAAAAATATATTTATGATTTTTGTTGTTATTTTAGTTTTTCCTAACACATGTTTTTAAGTATCATTGTATGAGTTGTGCTAGCGTCAGTCGTAGTATTATTTTAACACATTATGAGTGCGGCATGTATTTTGGGCTTCTTACTGTCCACTTAGAACAAATTGGGCCCTCCACCATCGGACACAATTGGTCTCCCTCGGAAGCAATGTGAGCCCATTGTCCCTTGCTGGGCCTGGAGTTTACATTTCTCTGGACAAAACGAAGATATGGTTTGGCATCCAAAGAAAAGATGGGCCGGACTTTATGTGTGAATAAGTCCATGATTGGTTCAATAAGTTGTGGTGTTCAGAGGTCCGTTTATATTCTTCTGGACAAAACGAATATTTGACTTATATTACTTTAGACTCACCCGTTATAACATTTAACCTTACCGGATTTAACGGTTTTTGTTCAGATGTATAATCTAAATCTGTACTTTTGACATATACTAGAGAAAACCCCCTCCTCCCTCTCTTTACTAGTAAGCCACAAAAACCACAAGACGATGAAAAGACATTCAAATATGCACGAAGACCGGATGCAAGTTGTGTGTGGCTGGATAGAATGAAAGGGAACTAGGGTTGAGATTGCTTTGTGATAATTCTTCAACGAGAATTTAACCTGCAAATACAATCGTATTTCAACGATTCCCAACAGTTCAAAAACCGCACATTGACTATAGTAGCAACTGTTCAAAAACCACGCATTTGCATGTTCAATTCGCGTATTCATAGAATAGAATTATGTGTATGTAATTTTGGTTCATTAATATGGACGTGATTTCTTTCTTTTTTTGTGACGGCACGTTATTGTTGCTTAAAGGCGTGAAAGTACCACTATGAGCATAATATGATATATATATACACACACACACATGACCCTTACTGAGAGGGATCTCCATTTTTCTAAAAAAAATGGGGACACCCTCTTGACTGTTGGATTGGCTTTAATAAAATTGTGTGGTTGAGATTAAAACACAGGCCACACAATATTATTAAAGTCAAATCCAACGGTTAAGAGGGTGTCCTCCTTTTTTTAGAAAAATGGGGATCCCTCTTATGAAAAGTTTCATATATATATATATATATATATATATATATATATATATATGGTTCTCAAATTAGGCTACTTTGGCCATGGTTCATAAATTCATAGGGTATGCCCTTCTTCCTAAGCAATCACCAACTAATTTATTTGTTGTATATAATTTAAAACTCAAATGAAATGTCATCATGTCTCTGCCTTTTCTTTTGGATCAGCTGATAACTTTTTCATAGAAGTCCACTTATTTGAAGGTTAGGAAAACTCATTGAAGCATTTTCAAGCTCCGACGAGATAAATAGTTGGTCTAAATAACAATAGCAACTTGACCAAATAAAATAGCACGGTAGCGTTTTGGTCCAAAAGCACGATGAACATTGTGCCAAAACGTCATTGTAACAGTATAGTGGACGCCCAGGACGTTGGTGAAAAAATTTGGTGCGTGTAACGCGAATTTTGAGATCCCAAAAGGAGGAGGCCAAGGAATCATCCCACGGCGTTGACCACCAAACCACCAGACCTCTCATTCTCACAAAGCAAACCAATCACGTGCGACCATGTAGACAGAGAAAGGAAGAAAGAAATAAAGAAAGGGAGAGTATTTTTGCTCATCATCATTTAGTGTAGTATATGCTCATCATCCTATTTATCATCGTTGGATGAGTTTGAATTTGAGATTCGTGTTGTGGATATGAACAAATTTCAAAATTCAAACTCATCTAACGGTAATAAATATGACGGTGATCATACACTACACTAAATACTAAATAATGGTAAGCAAAAATAGACTCAAAAAAAGGTGAAGCTTGAGACGCACCCTACGGCATAAGGTAGACACACCAAAGCGTCGTTAAGGCGTCAAACATCTCACCACATGGTGAGGCCCTCCGTCTCCGTCACCAGTTGTTTCTCGTTTGGCCTCATTTTTATTTCACATTAAAAACAAAAACAAGTTATTTCCACATTAACTAATAATTATTTTATATGCGTATTAATGAAATCTTTATCTTATATATAAAGCCGGCAAGGTTTTTTAATATAGACTTTTGGGATCACAAGCTTCATAAAAAAAAAAAATTTTGACGACGAAATTGAATAGTGATTTTTTTTTTTTTTGGAAGACTCCCATTCTTGTTTGTTTATGACGATGAAATTGAATAAATAAAGTAAAAGTTTTAAGTCCAAAAGCTTGACCCCGAAATAAATATATAAACCAAAGATCCAAACCAAAGCCAGGAAATCAAATATACCGAACGTGCAGAGGTTAGAGAGAGAGAGAGAGAGAGAGAGAATGAGGAAGACCATGACGGTAGGAGTACACTGCATCATCACTTTGCTAATTCTGTCCGGTGCGGATCTAGTCAGGTCCGACGGGTCGGGTCATCGCTACAAGAAAGGAGATTTAGTCCCTCTGTATGCCAACAAGGTCGGCCCGTTTCACAACCCCAGGTAAAACCCAACACTCCGCACTGCTCGATCTCAAAATTTCATGCTTTCTTAGCTCAATTCAGCTTCTGGGTTTGTTTATTTCGCTGTTAATTGTTATGGATCTGAGTTTATTTCCGCACCCATTTGTTTGGTTACTGAGAAAATTTGTTTGGTTACTGAGAAATCTGCATGAATTACAAGTTCTGGTTCAGCTGGGATAAGCTAGACATTGTGATTTAGAAATTGAATTTACAATGGCTATTTGTAAATACCAGAGCTTGATCTGTTTTTGAAAGATTTGATTTGGGTTCTTAGTCATTTACAATCAAGCTTATGAGTGAACTGTGTTTTTGTTTTTCGTCGAAATTTCATGTGTACTGTAATCCGAAGTTTAGCTCTGTTTCTGCTGAGCTGGATAGCAAATTGTATGTTAGTTTGATTATGGTGGAACTTTGGTGTTCCTGATGGTCTAAAGTTTGGTTCTTTTTGTTTTTTCGGTGCTTCCAGTGAAACGTACCGCTACTTTGATCTCCCATTCTGCTCACCAGGTTTGTATCAAATCGATTCGTTTCTTTTGTATTTACTTCCTTAATCTTCTCCGAGGAATTGAATTTACCTCATTATTTGGATCCGAATTGTAGGTGCGGTGAAAGAGAAAAAGGAAGCTCTTGGCGAAGTATTAAATGGGGATCGTTTAGTCAGTGCCCCTTACAAACTTGAGTTCCTAAAGCATAAAGATACCGAAGTAGCTTGCAAGAAAACACTAAAAAAGGAAGAAGTGGCCCAGTTCAGATCTGCTGTCAACAAGGACTATTACTTCCAGATGTATTATGATGACTTGCCGATTTGGGGTTTCATAGGGAAGGTTGACAAGGAAGGCAAAGAACCGAGCGAGTACAAGACCTACCTTTATAAGCACATTCATTTTGATCTCTATTATAACAAGGACCGCGTGATTGAAGTCAATGTTCGTACAGATCCAAATGCACTGGTTGACCTTACAGAGGATAAAGAAGTTGATGTTGAATTCATGTATACCGTAGAGTGGAAGGAAACAACCACTCCTTTTGATAAGAGGATGGATAAGTATTCTCTGTCCTCATCGTTGCCTCATCATTTGGAGATCCATTGGTTCTCAATTATAAATTCATGCGTGACAGTTCTCCTCTTGACCGGGTTTCTTGCGACAATTCTCATGCGAGTGCTTAAGAATGATTTTGTCAAGTAAGCATATTTAGTAATCCTTTTGTCCCTGTTTTATGTCTGCCGGTTCACCCATTCTTACATATACCTTTTCTTTCTGTATAAAAGATATGCCCATGATGAAGAAGCAGCTGAAGACCAGGAAGAGACTGGATGGAAATACATTCACGGAGATGTATTCAGGTTCCCCAAATACAAGTCCCTGTTCGCAGCAGCTCTTGGTTCGGGAACCCAACTTTTTACTCTGTAAGTGCTCATTTATCCAGCTATGGGTGCAGCACCAGCACCTCTCAGTTGTCGAAGTTTCTCATGTTTTTTTCTTTCCATTCCATGCAGTACGGTGTTCATTTTCATACTCGCGCTTGTTGGTGTGTTTTATCCATACAACCGAGGGGCTTTATTTACTGCTCTGGTAGTCATTTATGCACTCACTTCAGGAATTGCGGGCTATACTGCTACGTCATTTTATTGTCAGCTAGAGGGATCAAACTGGGTATGTAATGATAAATTCTCCTTGCTATGGTTTTGGTATCATTGATTGAAGTTGATGTTTTAATAATTAAACGTTCAAACTTTCTGGTATGACAGGTTAGGAATCTATTGCTGACGGGATGCCTCTTCTGTGGACCTCTGTTCCTTACATTCTGCTTTTTGAATACTGTTGCAATTGCTTATACGGCTACTGCTGCCCTTCCATTCGGCACGATTGTAGTTATAGTTCTGATATGGACGCTTGTAACATCACCTTTACTGGTGTTAGGTGGGATTGCTGGGAAGAACAGTAAAGCTGAGTTCCAAGCCCCTGTTCGCACCACTAAATATCCGAGAGAGATTCCACCATTACCTTGGTACCGGGCAACAATCCCTCAAATGGCAATGGCCGGTTTTCTGCCTTTCAGTGCTATATACATTGAACTGTATTACATATTTGCAAGTGTATGGGGTCACAGGATTTACACCATTTACAGCATCTTGTTTATTGTGTTTATCATTCTTCTGATCGTCACTGCTTTCATTACCGTGGCATTGACATATTTCCAACTTGCTGCCGAGGACCATGAGTGGTGGTGGAGGTAAGCAGCTATTGTTATCTGTGCATTCTAAGTTTGGTTAGGGTTTCTATGCAAGTTATTATACTTTTTATTCTTGTGTGTGCCTAAACCCTTTTGTAAACCAGTTTCAATTTCAGAAGATGCAAATATACTATACCTTGACTGATGTATATGTTGGTTGCGGTACAGGTCTTTCCTCTGTGGTGGGTCTACTGGACTATTTGTCTATGGCTATTGTTTGTATTACTACTACGCACGCTCGGATATGTCGGGATTCATGCAAACATCATTCTTCTTTGGTTACATGGCATGCATCTGTTACGGTTTCTTCCTCATGCTTGGAACTGTAGGCTTCCGTGCAGCTTTGCTTTTTGTCCGTCACATATACCGGTCGATCAAGTGTGAGTAGTAGCTTGTTCTCCATGAATCATCGGATATGGTTTCTCGTGTTTTTGGAGTCACAGGCACCTCTGTAGAGAAGTTTGGTCAAATTAATTTTGTTAGTGCTTGGTGTACTAAAGCTGTAGTCGTGAGATATGTATGCTTCCGGAGCAATATGTTAGATATGGGCGACTATATTCAGAGACAAGTTTGTATCTTTACCTTTGAATCTTTTGCAATGCATTCTTCAAATATATTCTCTCTCTATAGCTAAGAACTTCAAACCGAACAAGGCGGAATGATAGGTTATCAAATTTGACGGTCTAAAATAAAGAGGGGTTTGTAAGGGGAGAAATATAGCGTGCGAAAGAGGAGAAAAAGAATAACAACTTAGGATTCATTTGTAAGCACTTTTGAAATGGTTAAAAGCGTTTTTGGAATCAATTCATAGTAAAATGACAAGTGAATCTTAAAAAAAACACTTTATTGTTTCATGCAAGAAGTACATAACTGATGATTTTTTGTAGTAAATACTTTAGGTGCTTTTAGAACCCAAAAAAACATGTTCTCTAAAAACTTTCAATCATTTAAAAATAGTTCCGAACAAGCCTTTTGGCCTTAGTTGTAAATTAGGCTTTTTTAATAAAGTAATGGTTTACACTAAATTATTCTAAATTAAACTTGTAGAGGGTGAAAACTCGAGTAGGGGTGGAGATTCGAAATCGCGAAACCGAAACCGTACAAATACCGTTCCCAAACTGAACCGGCTCGGTCCGGTTTGATTCATCCAGTAAACAGAAAATGAGTCGATGGTGGTTAGAAAATGGTAGTCAGATGAGCATCGCACAATCTCAGGAATCTCCGGTAGAACTTTTACTCTCTCAGCAACCGATCTGCAACAGCCGAGTGCGGTGAGATATGTCCACTGCCTCATCAGCTCTGGCGCTCCACCTCCCCTTTGCTCCCCCAATCACCACCGCCGCCTCCGCTGCCGCCACCAAACTCACTTACCCAGTAAGCCTTCTGCTTTTATAATCACAACCCAGATAATAAAGTTGCTGCCTTTACTAACAAGTGCAGTCGTAATTAACAGATACGCAGCTCACGGTGGTCTGCAAGTGGTTTGAGGCTCGTAGGTTCTGCTCATGCAGCAATTTCAGGAAGCGGGCAAGGTGCATCTTTGCTATGTTGAATGCTTTTGGTTTTAGTTTTTTGGATTGTTTCGAATTTTAGAATTTCGTAATTAATATTGGGTTTTGTTAAATTTTCAGGAACCTTTGATCCTGAACTCCGTTCTGTGCTTGAACCCGCCACGAATTCCGAGTTATATGAGCTTGAAAGAATCCTTTTTGGCCCTAGGTAACTTCAAAATCGATACTTTCTGTTTGGTTAATGTGAAACTTTCGACTAGAAAAGAAAATTGGTGTTTTGCATCGTATTTCTTTTCTTTTTTCAGTGAAGTGGTAGTGTCATTTCTCAATCAAACTAAGCTCAAATTTCGCAGTGCAATGTTGACGTTTTTTTTTTTTTTTGATCTTTGGATGAGTCAATGTCCATCTACTTCAGCCCCTTGCTGAAGTGTATAATGAGTAGAACCAATGTCGACTATGCGATGGTTGAAGAGGATCTCGATGAGCGAGAGGAGTTTTTAGCAGTATTAGAGTCTCGATTCTTATTCCTTGCAGCTGATGCCCGGTCTACGATAAGGTTCTTCCTCAACTCGTCTAATTTAAAATTCACCTCGTTAGTTAACTTGTTTGGCGACAATATTACTCGAGGGCTGACATACCGCTGAATTGTGTGTGAAGGGTCCTGGCAATGAAAAGTTGTTTGAATTCTGTTTTTCTTTATTGAACTAACTGCTAGTATCATATAATTGTTGTCGAGTTTCATCTTGACTTGTGTGTGGAATTCTTGTAGCCTACTTACAGTAAGGAAAGAGTTGAACAAGAATTCCACACACAAGAATAAGATGAACCAATGTGGAATTCTTGTAGCTCATGATCAATTACCCATATATATATATATATATATATATAACGAAGCCGGGATCTCCTTTTTTTTCTTTTTTTTTTCCTTTTTTTTATATAAAAAATGGCAATTAGTTGTGGAGCTCACACCACATCGAATTTTAACGATTCGAACAGTTTATTTTTTTCAAATTACACCTCATAGATCTTCCTTGCAAAATATTAGCCAAATCAGAAATATTTGAGGCATCTAATTGAGTTCAAAAAAATTGACGAACACTTTGTTCTCTAAGAAACATTGAAATTTCACCATGATAACTAAATAGACAAATGACTTTGGATTGAATTGAATATTTGCAAAAGATGATCTGTGAATCGAGACTTACAAAATAAACAGTTCAAATCGTTGAAGTTCGATATAGAGTAGGTCCCACATATATATATATATATATATATATATATATATATGTACATATAGAGTTTAAACTAGAAACGAAGAATAGAAGAAGCAACGATACAAAAATAGTAAACAACAACAAAGCCTTATCTCACTAAGTGGGTCGGCGGTAAGAACCCTAGAAAGTCAATGTGCTCGGTTTTGCATCAAGTCATCTGTTAGCTTTAGGTACTCCATATTTTTTCTAGAGTCTCTTTCCAAGTTTTCCTAGATATTTCTCTACCACTTTTGTTCTGAGTCTCTATCTTATAATCATATCTTTAAACTGGATCATTTGTACGTCTTCGATTCATATGTCCAAACCACCTCAATTGATTTTCTCCCCTTGGCTTCAATTGAGGCCACACTTTTCTTATTCATAATTACACCCTCATTTTTCCCAAGCCACCACGCCAGGCGTCCGTATAAATTCAGCCGTCCATTCAAATTGTTATTCCAACAGTAATTATTTTTTTTAAGGCCGAGTCACTGGCCACAAGCCAGGACCCAAACAGAAGCTTACACCGAAGGGAAATAGGAAGCTTGGGACAACAGTACTATATATTATACAATATAGCAACCAGTCAGCATGGCATCGGCAGTTAGTGGTAGTGGGTGGGGTGGGGATATGCCTTTCTGTTATAGACTTGGATCCTCTCCTGAGCTAGCCCCAACGGAGCCTAGGGATCAATTGATCCCAACCCTTCAATTTGATCATGCGGCTCTCACTTGTCCCTCTCCACCCCCTCTTAACATCTCCCGCACCGCTCTCTCACTCCCCTCCCTCTCCTCTCTCTCTCTCAACGCAGTGCACCCAACTCTGCCCAGCTCGTCAGCTTCCTCACCCTCCTCGTCTCTGGTGCCATTCTCCTCCTCCTCACTGGCCTCACCGTCACCGCCACCGTCCTCGGCGTAATCTTCTTCACCCCCTCATCATCGTCTTCAATCCCATATGGGTTGCGTGTGGAGGCATTTGTGGGGGTGTTAGGGTTGTTGGGTCTCGGAGCTCTCTGCTGCTGCTGGGTTTTGGTGACGGTCGGCCATGGATGCATTGAGAGAGAGAGAGAATGAGGGGGAGGGGGGGTGAGAAAGAGGTGCAGAAGATGGTAAGAGGAGGTGGAGAGGGACAGGTGAGAGCCGTAGGATCAAATTGAAGGGTTGGGATCAATTGATCCCAAGGCTCCGTTGGGGCTGCTCAGGAGAGGATCCAAGTCCGTTATATATTTATTATACTAATACCAATTTTCTAACTTTTTTGTTTATTCATAAGGTAATATATATTACTAATCAGTTGTACTGATTATATAATTATTTATTTATAATGTATTCATCTTTACTTGTAATTGAGAGGTTTTAAATTTAATTTTTGACAAAACGAATTCGAACTAAATTATTTTGACTAACCTCTCTCCACTGTAAATAATACCGTATGTATGAAAAAATAATATAGTTCATAATTGGTGAGATGCGCACATTAACAAAGTCAACAATTTAAACAAATGGTAATGTTAGGTAAATTAGGTTGAGAACTCAGTGAACGACACTCATAAAACAACTTATCAATAAAGACGGATGTACATTGAGGCAATGTAGTCCGAGGACCATTTGAAATTTGGGAAACACGTGAAAGTCTTTTACGGATCTTTCGAATATTTCGTACGAGTCTCTTTTGTATACACTAACTGTTTAATGTAATGCATGCTTAGCATATCTCTATATTGGCTGGCAAGTTGCATCAACAACACTCGACAAATGCTCTCAATTGCAATCATAAGATAGATTTGGCAGATATCGATATCTATTGATATGTGTGCTACATAGTTTGATTGACAACAAAAGCTCACTAAGTGTTCAACGCAATATCTCAGTGAATAAGCTGAATTTTTGAGCATGAAGCATGTCTTAGCTAGTCCCATGGTTTTCAGGGACTCTAGCTAAGAACCTCTAGGGACGCCCTTCATCTTGGCGAGTTCCGCTTAATCTCATTAATGTTAATCCCTCATGATAACAAATGCTGGACTATAATAACAGTTAGTCCAGTCTAGTCTAACGAAACTTAGGGAAGCCAAACAAACGGGCCCTTGAAGAGTTATTACAATGTGGTATTACATAAATGTGCTCTCCTGCACACTTGCTTTCATAAGAGTGTATGAATGTAAATGCCATCGGCTAGTTGGGATTTGCAAGAATTTTTTTTATTTTTTTATTTTTATCTTTGTACATTGAGATAATTAAAGTGGCCCTAGCCTACGTGAATTTAAGCTTCCTTTGGTATAGAAGATTGATCTGAACAATAAAACATCATTTTCAATGTATATTGAAGAAAAAAATGAAAAAATTGTGACCAACTTCGCGGTAGAAGATGTATTATTCAAAAAGAAAACTTACCAATTTCAATTCTTTAAGGCTCCATTTCATCCTCTAAAATGAAAATTCTTTCTCTTCTACCTTCAATATGCTCTGAATTTGAGCCTTAGAGATGTTGTATAATTGAAAGATTTTGTATCACAGTTCAGAAAAGAATAGCCTAACCACATCATGCCGGCCGTTCGTCGCATTTTATATGCGAGAAATGATCTAGAAGTAGAAACACCAAGCAAATTATATGTCGTTTTTCAACATCAGGGCCTCCGGCTAGTTGTTAGTCTAAGGCTGTCACTTTGTACCATGACAAATATAATGCAGACAAATTGAGATGCTTGACATTAACAAGAGAAAGAGATGGACAAACAGAGACGGCTTCTAGTTTCTTTATAAAACTGAAAGAGTCCGCGCATGCTTAATCGTATAATCACTGCAATTAATTGAGATTAATCATAATGCCCTCGTCTAAAGCTATTCCTAACTCGATTCTGGTGCTGAGGATCTTCACTCTTTTATCATTAGTTGGTTCCGGTGTGCGGCTCGTTCTTGATAACTTCACACTTGAGGATGGTACCGAAACACATTTCTATGATATCCTTTCATTCAGGTACGTATTAGATGTTGGATAGAATCAGACATCGGAGATACAATAAAATTCACGAGGTTATAAATGGGAGAGGGTCACTATTCATTTCACCAAGTCACCGACGTCGAGGCCTAAATTTTTTATCATTAAATTAATAGTAATCAAAACGCTTATATCTTTTCTTCGAAACAAATAAAATTCTCAATCCTTTTTTTTTCTTTTGTACAAACTTTGTATTTCCGGTTTTTATGTTGTGATATATAAGATTAAAATGGCTACTGCAGGTTTATTCTCTCCACAGCAGCAATTGGAGCAGCATACACGCTATTTCAGTTACCTTTCGGTATATACTATGCCCTCACCGAAAAGAGGCTGATACGCAACGAATGCATGCCGCAGTTTGATTTCTACGGTGACAAGGTCCGGACTCCTCTTCATTCCTAATTCATTTTTCTTCGATGTGCGATTGGTTTTCGAATTATCTCCGGTAGACTATAGTAGTTTAGAATCTCATGTTGTAAGTTGTAACAAGAAAATCTCAATCATTTAATAATTAATTCTTGGTTTTTTGTTTTTTTGCATGAGATTGACATGGAAATACGTACGTGTCCATGCAGTTGGTGAGCTTGCTTCTAGCTTCGGGTGTGGGAGCTGGTTTTGGTGTGGGTTTTGATTTCAAAAAATTTCTCAAGTTTATATTTCCAGTGCTGGCAGCACAAGGCGGCTTTCCAGAGTCAGAGTTGGATGAAGCACAATCCAAGAATAGTAGCTTCTTTGACAAGGCAATTATTGCTACTGGAATTTTGTTGTTTGGAGCCGTATGTATGTCTGTCGTTTCAGTGCTTTCTTCCATCACTCGAACCTCCAACAGAGGTTACTTCGGATAATAACAACTTAATATTGTTGAGAGTTGTCACACATTGGTGAGGGACAAGGTTTGCTATGTGCTTATATGGTCTTGGGTTACTCCCCATATAGCTAATTGGTTTTATGGTGGAACCTCAATTTCATCATGGTATTAGAGCAAGGTTGTCCACGTGTGAAGCCCAATGGCCACACGCGCTCCACGTTACCCAGTTGTTGTCCACGTGTAGGCTTGAAAATCCACCACACGTGCGGGGGCGTGTTGAGAGTTGTCTCACATTGGTGAGAGACAAAGTTTGCTATGTGCTTATATGGTCTTGGGCTACTACTGTTAGTCAAATGAGATATACTTTTTTGTATTTGAAGCCGGATCCACTGATCAAGTTAGATAAAAGATCTTGCAACTTATCAACTTCATTGTTTCTTTAACCGATTTGGGGCGTTACTACTGTTAATGTTGATTTGTTTGATTTCCACTTAATCTACCCAAATAAATATGTATTCATTTGCAGTCATTTATGTTGATTTCTTTCTCTGTTGTAATGTTTACATTGTTGTATCGAATAAAAAAGCTCAACAAGATTTATTTGCAGTCATTTATGTTGAATTCTTTCTCTGTTGATTTCTCTCTGTTGTAACTTGTACATTGTTGATTTGGGGGTTACTACTATTAATTTAAGGGTTTGTTCCAAAGTTCTTTTAAAATAACCACAACAAGTGGTCAAGTGGAAATGTGGTAGAATTCCAAGTCATATATTAGGGATCATCAAACCATGGATACTTCATATATCACCACCAGTCACCACCACAATTAACACATATCTATACTTAAATGAACCTCCGTTTAACTAAATGGGTACCCATTGACCATCCCTATCAGCTATGCTCCCTGGTCTTGGGTTCCAGGCACAAAACTGACAAAAATACGAGTGATTCCCTAGTTGAAAATTTTAGGAGGACGTGTGTTATTTGATTGTTAGCCAAAGGTGGACTTAAACGCCTTTAGCCTTTCTGAGCCTCATTGAAATAATGAGTCACCATTTATATATATCGACATATATGAGATCACCAAATGTTTGGGAGTTCCTCTATGGGTATTAATCCTACCCTTAAGATGTGGAATACCTCAAGCTTCAGGAAAAATAAAAAATAAAAAAACTTTTAAAATAACTAAACGCATTTCTGAAAATGTTTGGTAAAATTAAAAGTGGTTCAGTATTAAAAAAAAAAAAATTACTTCAAGTACTTTATGAAAGAAGCACTTAATTAAAGAAACATCTCCAAACGGGCCTTTAAGTCCATGAGCCATTTGCAAGCTTTGAGTTTAGAAGTTGAGCCCAGAATCTTGAGGGTTTTAAAGCCCAAAATAATTTGTGTTTATTTATTTTATATTTGAGAAAATAATTTAGAGTTGAAGCTGTGATTGTGACATAGGACCATCCCAGTTCCATCTCAAATTCTACTGGTTACGTGAATTAGATGCAACAATGTACAATTGCTCTCTCATTAGTTTCTTTTAATAAAAGAAGGAATGGGGGAACTTTGATCTTTCGGATTTGATGCTTTGACTTTTGGAATTGCACAGGCAGACTTCTCTTTTTGGATTTAAAGATTAAGTCTTCCCCACTCACGTGGTTTGTTTCTTGAATTATCACTGTATAATCAAACTTTTTAAGGGAGAAATTTGGGTATGGAGAAGAAAAGATGCCAAATTAGTGGGTCCCTACGCCCTACTTGAAATTGGATGATTAGGGTTTGTTGGGGCCAACTTTTCCCATATCTCTCTGATTTTATATATCTGATAACTTCAAAGAAAAAAATGAAAGAAAACTTGCAAACATAGCTTAACAAATCCATGACCTTTAGATCCTTCCCTGCAAAGCATATGTCACATTCATATATGGAAGCTTTTTGGTTGTAAATACCACCTTTGTTTAATTGGGTTATCTTTATTCTTTCTAGTGTATGTGACAGGTTACCACTTGGAACTTCTATTGGGGTATACACTTTATGTTTGCCATCTCTCCTTTCCTTTAGCTACAATGCTGCACAACCCATGAAAGCATCATAGTTCTATTCTTTTTCCGGCCAGATGATGACACATACAACCAGTGATAGGATGCCGGAACACGTGTCGGATGCTTGCCTTGATTTTGTGCTAATTTGGTTCACCCTTGTGTGAGCAGAACCGCCTACTTTGTAGATATTTGTCTTTCATGTGGGAGGAATGAGGATCCACTACTACTACCATGGTTGAAAGCCTTGAAGCCTTGAAGCCTTGAAGGTGATGGAGAGAGGCACATGGAGACTAAAAGGCCATCTTCCTATAAAGGGTACACATCACAACCAAAAAGATAATAAAGAGAAAAGAGATGAAAAGAAGAGAAAAAAAGAAGCTAGGCAGAAGAAAAAGAAAGAGAGAAAGAACAACCCACGCTCCCATGTCCTGCTAACTAGATTATTAATTGTACCTTTAAGTTTACCCACATGAATATAAGTTTTTTATTTTTCCTAGTTGGCAAGAATAAAGGAATCATACATTCCATGTTTAAAGAGGAAAAATTTGAGAAAAATAGAGTAGAGGGGAATTAAGTTGGAGAAGGAGATAAGATTAAATTTCTAGACGAGGAAGCTTATCAGCTAAAAAATGTTTTTCTAGTCATCGAGTGGTTATGAAAAGCATGATCGTTCATCTTTAAATGTGATATCAAGAATGGAGAATAACTAAATATGTACTTTAATTTAATGTTTTAATCTTAACCTTTGATATTAAATCCAAATGCGAATTACTATGAATTCTTGATCAATTGGTGACCAACATAACGAAACTCCAATCTAGCTTAAGCCAAACCTAACTTATGTTGGGAAAAAAGGTCGCTTTTGTGGAAGAAGTGATGACAAACCTTTGGAAAGAATTCACTGGAAATATTGATATCTGTCCCTTTCTTGTTTGGCTCATGTCCATTATGGGTACACTGAAACTAATCTTTAGCTTTTCTAGCTATTGCAATACCCTTTACCCGAACCCACACAATTCCTTTGTGTCTGCTATGTCTCACTTTGTGCGTTTGGAGAGCTAGCATTATCACCATCGATCATATAATTGAATTATGTGCATTCTTATTATCCAGACTACAAATTTTTATTTTAAAAGAAATTTGAATTCTTAAAGTTATAGAAATTATTATAAAGCTGTAATTGTATATGATGCTATACAAATATGTACAAGTATGTCTACGCATACGTATGCACTAGCTAATTGATCCAAAGGTTGTAGAGACATTTGTACTATTTTATTTTCTTATACAAAATCAGGGTTTCACAGAATTTTTTTTAATAAAATTTAGTTGAATGCAATTTATTACGTATGCATGTGTCAAAGGCTCAAAAAAAAGAAGAAAAAAAAAGGGGAGGAGGTGTTCCAGCTGCAAAAGAATTAAGTATCTCCACTCATATTATAATGTAGTCAATTTCTTAACAATAAATTGCACTGCACGGATTATTGAAAATGTAAAACTTTAGCAGCATTAATGAATATCTTGTTCAGATTCTACCGTCAAAATATAGACAACAACTACATGGCAATGGCCAACATCCCACACCTTCCTTGTTGGTCTCTAGCATGCATGTCATGAGGTTTATTTGATAAAATGATCACGAACAAGATGTGTTTGTCTCCAGCAAATTAAAGCTGCAATATTGACAAAAATGACATATTCTTCCTAGCCTTGAATTAATTCTTAACATCGGCCTCTTATGCTTGTCCATATACTTATGTATTAATTAATACAAGTAAGTCAGAAAGAAACAAAAGAAAAAAGAAAACAGTGGAAAGGCAGGAGAGGATACCATCAACAATGTGACAAGATGATCGAGATAGAAGACATGCATATATACGGCTTCCCTCAATATATATTTATCAGGACATGCTTCCAACAGAAGGCAATGCTATTTTTACCATAAACATATATATCAAAATTAATTATTGGTGAAAGACATATATAGGTGGCCCCCTGGCCCTCCAATTAAGACAAGACAATTTAAGAACATATTATCATGACATTGCGAAAATCTTTCATATTTATATGATGTGAACTTTTGTGATAATCTTTCATATTTATATGATGTGAACTTTTGTGATGCTATATGCTGGCAGTTTTTATTTATTTTTTATTTTAAAATATTTCATCACTTTCTCACTAGATAAAAATGGGTAATGTTGTTTGTAAACACAAAATTGACACATGCGATGACACACTCGGACACTCTCTCGTATAAATGAGGTCTCACATACAATACAACCTACAAATGGAAATAGTATTATTGAATTAAAATTAGACAAAGTTATGATATATGGTTTCATTTTCTATTCCCCATATTATGTTTCCTCTTATGGTGGATTGGCTTATATAAATTCTAGTCATTTTTCCTCTAGCATTATATTTCTTGAGAGACTCAGCAAAATTTGGGCTTTAAATATAGTTAACAATCTTTTTTATCTTTTTAGGGCAATGTTTACTTATATAAACATAGATGGGTTGTTTATCCCATACTAATTCCTTCTCATACTTATTTCTTCTCATCCACATACACATACCATGTAAGTAAACCATTGCCCTTATTGATTCATATTTTTGGTAGGATATTTTTTTACATATTACATCTTATGGTTTCGTAAGATAAGGATTATGACTTCCTTCCTATTTTCTACTCGGGTTCAAGATTAATCTTCTGTGTGTTTATTGGTTCCACCTCTGTTTCAGAATGAGGTTTTTCTTAATACAAGTCTTGTAGCTCATTAAAAAAAATGAAGTGGACAAAATGTAGTCCATTCATTTTGCAAGTCTTCTTGACAAATTTGTAGTCGTCCTTTTTATTTTAGTTAAAAGAATTAGAATCAGGGTTTGCAAATTTTTCCCTTTTCTCGTCTTCTGATTTGTTAAAACTGGGAACATAGAAAGATGCATATGTAATTATGCATATCATCTATATACATTTATTCTTTGGAGATGACATTCATTTTTTTATTAACAGACATATGGTTAATCTGATGTTGGAAAGCATCATACATTATCATTTTAATCAACGGACATTATGTGGAGATAATTTCTTCATCTATATATGTTTGTAAGTTTGCAAATTAATTTAGAATTTCATTTCCTAGCTAGTAGAGAGAGATGTATGTATAGGTGTAAAACATGTAGAATAAAGGAGAACGAAAATGACAAGGGAAACTTCTGAAATGAATAAGAAGAGGCCAAGGAAGTAGTTCGAGAGGATGAGAGCTACAATATGATCAGATGATGCCAAAAGGAGAGGAAAGTATTAGGAAATTAATTATAGGTTGGCCATGAAGGTGAATAGGAGAGGGAGAGCGAAAGGGAGAGGGGACCCTTTTAGATTAAGTTAAAGGCAGCAAGGCATCTCGCGTTCAGATTCAGCTTAGCACTTGCGAGTCTTTGGAGGGCTCTGCGTCATCCCCGTCACCGCCTGCTTTGTTATCAGCCGACCAACAGAATCCTCGGCCCAACTCTCCAAATGTCCACGTCGATCTTCTCCTCACTCTATAATTTTATGTACACGATATATGTGATGCTGACAGCTAGACGCCAATCAATCTCTCTTGCTAATTACACTCTTGTGCTGGAGAAATTTTTAGTTGTGACGGGAACACGGATGGTACACCACGTGTTTTTATGTAAATAATGAAAAATTTTAATTTTTAAGTTATTAACCTTTTAACACACATATCCCACCATTTATATAAGGACACAAGATGTACCATCTCGTGTGACGTTCACATTGAAAAAATCTCTTCTTATGCTGTATGTATAGTTACAGGATATATACATATAATCATATATACACACTAGGGTCCCGCAACAATTCCTTCATCATATTCGAGTTTGACGGCTGCGTTACACGTGTCAGGCATCCAACGCTTTTCTCCTTACGTATAGAGAAGGGACAATCCCAGTCCACCGGTAATTAATATCATGCATGTTCAGTTCAGTGCTCTCTCTTCTTACTCTTGGCTAGCTAGGGTCCTGTCATATATTCTCATATCTCTTCTGCTTGCCAGTCATGTATAAGAAGTGTTCGTAATTTGAATGTGCCAACTACTACAATATTTCAGACTGATGGATCTATGCGTTGCAAAATTAGTGATGCTTATTTTTACAATAAACGATGATATATAATAAATTGTGTGAGGGGATAGATACATGTAATAAAAGAGATATAAACATGGTTGCATCTAGGTCTTTCTCGAGTCCCTTAGCCAGAGAATCATCCCCTAAACCCTACATTTTGCAAAACATATATCATATAATATGCTGAGTAACGTGATGGAATGATCAAGCTACATACGGAGGAGTCTGCTTTCAGCTTTCTGCATTGAATAAGTTTCAAACGATGGTTTAAAAAGCTGCGGGGTTGCTCTGCTGGGCTTAATTTTTACTGATATTCTTATAGTATTAGTAATACACAGAACTTTTTAGTGTCGATAACCGAAGGTACAGTTGCACGTGCAGATGAATCCTTAGTTTGATCTGTTTGCTTAACTTAAGTGTCAAAAGCTTTTAATCAAAGGATAGAACATGATCGCAAAACCCTTAAAGTGAAATAATAATGTGTCATCTCTCTTTCTCTCATCGTATCCTTATCTTATAAATGGTAATTAACGTCTACAACAACTGACCTTTACTTTAGATTTACAGCCATGCTTTATGCTTATCTATTGAAATCTATATGCAACGAATATTTCTCATAGTGTTTGGGAGAGTAGACAGCAGAGAGAATGCATTGAACTAAAGATGCTTTGCGGGTGTACAATTGAATTGTTTAGGGTTAACTAACAATTGCAGGTAGTGACTCAACCCAAAAAATCTGATGCCAAGAACCATGGGGAGAGAGAGCATAATTAGCTGGAAAGGGAATGGCAAACACCAGAATTTCAGATCAGTAATGCTTTTGGAATCAGAATATATATGTATACCCGAATATTGCAACCAAACTTAATTAGTTACCTATTTTTGTTAACCAAATGATATTCTAAACTATAATCTAGTATCCACAATGAAGAGATTCAAACTCAGGTACAAAAGAACAAATACACTTTATCTTAATCAGTTGAACTAATTTTATATCTGCACCTCTTTTTTACTTAAGACCACATTCTCTCATAACTACAAGGAAATTAGTAAAAAACTTACAAACATATATAACAGATATATACCACAACATTTAGATATCAATTTGTAATGTTATATATACCAAAGTTCTGGTGTATAAATATTGAAAGATCACCGTTGTACTAGTCGGGCACATTATTATTGTCAGCCTGGTCATCAGGAAGGAGCCTTATAATACAAACAAATACAAAAGGGACAAGGGCATCGGGAAACAGTGTGAAGGGAGGTCCCATGGCCTCTGCCCACCCATCATGAAATTATTAGACGACAGAGATACCATTATTCAACCAACATTCATCCCCCTCACCATATCCATATCCATATCCGTATGATCTGATATGATAGATTTATATTTGAATGAAATTAAATACAGTCATTTAGCAACAAATATATAGGCTTCAGCTTTGCCCCCATTTTAAACATGCATGGCCATATATTAAGGTTGGCTTCATTAAATAATTTCATCAAATCAAAATATAAATACCATCATTTTCAAAGGATAATGCCAGGAAGATTAATTAGTAGACAAAAGTTTGAAAACTAAATAATATGGAAGTTGATGATTGAATTATTACTTAATCATTGATACATGTGCTTATTTCTACTCGTGACACATCATTTAGTCTGCGAAATTTGTTTACAAATTTGATCTTCCTAGGATTACTCTATCCCAAATCAATCACTAACTTTCATGGGATTTAGATTTTGCAGTGATCAATAATTAATAAACCGATTCCAAAATCTCCCTGCAACACATCCAACATTCTTTAAAACAAATATTAATTTAATGCCCTTGTAATTTGCCTAAAAGATACCCTTGTAATTTTTCTTTATTCTTTGTTAGGAAACTTTATTCATTAAAAACATAAAAAGAACAGTAGAAAAATATAAACTAAGATGGTTCATCTTCCATTCAAGTACAAAACTCAAAAAAACATAAGCACGTTCTATTGTAGAGGATGCGCCCATAGTTGTTTGCAAATACCCTTGTAAGTGACCAAGTAGCTAGGACAGTTCATTTGAATATCCAATGACATCTCCCAAAAATTTCTCATGTGCGCCATCCTTATTGCAATTTTATATGAACGTGTTTGATGAAATGCTTCAAAGAGATTTTTGTAAGGTTATATATACTTTTACAGCCCCGACAAAAAAACACCCAAACCAGCCATTATATTAGTTAGAACATGATAGACTAAAAACCTAGTTAGGATTCCACAAATGTTTTAATTAAATGTACTTTAGCACCCTTATTCTTGGAGGAATCCTAATCCTTAAAAGCCAAAGCTTATAATGTACATATAAAAGGTGTAAATCTATAAATCAAATCAGTTCAGTTCAATATTTCTTGATGATATCAGTTTAGTGTCTGCGCCGCACCCCTTAACCCTAAATCTTTTGTCACAACCAATTCAATTCAATTCAATGATTCATTTGTTCGCGTGAAAACAAACATTGTTGGCTCGCGAAGTAGTTTTGTTTCTCAGTTGGTATAGGCTTCACACCTTGGCCTTCGAAGAGGTTTAGTAATGAATCCTTTGGTTTGTTAATTATTAGGCGTGCTATCATTGACTTCTGCCAACAGAAATCTATGTATTGTATTTAGAATAAATTATATGGATATTGAGTACTTGCACCACAACGGACAATGAAATCTGCTGGAAAATAAACTTGTCAACCTTGAGTCCTTGACCAATACATCTCTCCTAAGGTCCTCTTTTTAAGGATTTGTGAGGATCTCTTTTAGATAAGCCATTGGATTAATCTAACAGTAGCAAAACTTATGAGGTTATATAATTTTGTTACACTGAAAAGCCAAAAAGAAATAGGGTTCACGCTCATCCTTTCGGTCGGCAGATTTCACAGAAATTATAGAACCATTATGTTTAATTTGTATGTTGTTTCCCGTTGAGAGGAGAAGATAGTTGTAATCCATAATAGAATCCAAGATGCAATGCGATGCGAGATCGATGGATAGTGTAAAAGATTTGAGATTAATTAAGGAGGAGGATTAGGAAGAATGAATGCCAGAAATGACAGAAACAACAAAAGAAAAGGAGAGGAAAGGGAAAACGAGGGAGAAGATGACATGGCTACTCTCTCAGGATCCTGCGAAATCTGAAGTCGAGCTGCTCTGAAGGGATGAGCGTGAACTCTATTTTTCTGTTCATTTTATTTAGGTGTATTAGGATTATATAATCTTATCAGTTTTGTTACCGTTAGATTAATCTAATGGTTCATATAAAAGAGGTCCTCACATGTCCTCAAAAAGAGGACATTAGGAGAGCAACTCTGTTTTAATGATATCATTCCTTAGGAAGTGATAAGGCTAAAGGAGAAAGGGCGGTTGGCCCCTTGTTTCGGGGTTGATCTATACTAACCGTAGATTCTTGCCCTTGAGAAATTAATTAATATATTCGGTTTTCCCGGGATTTTCAATGAAATCAATATCAGAACTTCCATTTTCGACTAGTTTCCCAAGTAATAAAATTATTTTATAAGGATTGTGCCAATGTTTGTCGAATTCGGTAGATGATTTGGTATCCTGATAATTTAGTGGTGTATCCTTTCCTGCCATCTTCTTTGGCGAGTTTAGGTATGGAAGAGTATTCTTGAACCTTCCTCTTAAATCTCTTGATCTTTCTTCTCTGTGGCTTAGCATAAAACAACGAGAAAGAATCTCATCGGACGTGCCAAAATATATTTGCGTGAAAACAAACACTGTTGGTTCGTGAAGTAGTTTTCTTTCTCAGTTGATATAAGCTTCACATTTTGTCCTTTGAAGGGGCTTAGTAAACCATTTGGTTTGTTGATTTTGATTATCAAAAGTGCCACCGCCAACAAAAAGATGTTTTGTATTTAGAATAGATTATATGTATATTGATTATTTGCACCACAAGTAATAAAATTACTTTTATAAAGGATTGTGCTAATGTTTGGCTCAAGTTTGGTTATTTTTAATGCCTTGCATGTTAAGGACTTTAATTGTTTCTTGACGTTGGACTAGAAACTATTGAGATGGGGTTAAATATAAACTGTTTATATTCAAGCACACCACTTCAGTCATTCACACGGAAAGTAAAGACAGTAAAAAAAAAGTAATTGAAATTGATATTAATATTGTTGAATATCACAAAAAAAAAAGAAAAGTAAATGCATAGATGACCTTAGAACAATCGATAGAGCTCTTATCAAATTGGATATGAGACCATTGGGTTGGGTTAAAGATGCTTCTATGTAAAGGGTTACAACCAAAGAAATCAACAATCTTAAGGCTGGCGAACGGATACTTACGCAAAAGAGGTGGTAGTAGAGCAAATAATTGGTCTTAGAGTCTAAAGGAAGGTTTCTTAAAGTTCTAAAGTCTTGGTTTCAAGTGGCCTTTTGATAAGGCAAAAGTAATGAAACAAGTAAAAGGCAAAAAGCTTTTGGTTTGAATTTTATTGAATTATTTGAGTGTCTTTAGCTCTAAAACCTTCACTTGTATTTATAGACATTTCAGTTTTTCCTTCAATGCTTCTTATGTTTTTATTTGAAGTCGACATAAGATTATTTTCTAGAAAGTAATACATTAATAAAAAAGTAATCCAAAATATCTGTACAGTAAATGTAGATTAGCATTTAATTCTCTCTACAGTTGAGAGGGAAGACTGAGACTTTGATATCTTTCACCAGTCAAAAACAATTTGGGCCTGCACTAATAATACTTTTAATATAAACATCATTAATACTTGTCTATTATGAGAAACCTAATAGAGGGTTTATTTGTTTTCTTGTTTCGTTTCCTTTTTTGTCTTATACAATTGTATAAATTCTTGGTAGGCTTGTGATGCATTTTATTTTATGCTTTCTTGGAACCGGGCCAACCTGGTAGAAATAGAATATGAATCTGCAGCCACTTGATTTCAACCCCTCCTCAACCTGGTAGATAATCTCATTATGTTGGAGACAAATGTTTTCTTGGATAGAGAGTGAGAGGAAGAAAAGAATGCATGTATGTGATGCATATGTATTATAATATATAGACAGAGTAATAATGAACAAGAAAAGCAAAGCTGCTCACGTATAAATAAATTAATAACATTGTCTAATTGTTTATTGTGTAGAAGGAATGGGGCGATGATGGGATTTAGATTCTTAACACATGCAGCTCGCAAGGAGAATGTCTTTGCAATCATCTTGCCCATGGTGTTCGCGATCCCGAATCTAATCACTACTCTCCTTATGCATTGAACTATTAGTTATTTGTATATACTAGTCCCTATATAAACAAATCAACCTAACCATATATAAATTAAGCCTATTAAACAAAACTCTCATCTCTCTTGACTCTCGCCGTTTTCACTTTTTTCGGAGAAACATACATAAATATATTAAATTAGCATGGCTAATTAGCAGTCATTTGGCACTACATTTTAGTGATATTACTATTTATTTGTAATAAAATATCTTATATTCTACTCTAATTAATGACGAGTTCAATATAAAATTATTACAACTAACCGATTACATTTTTTTAACCCAAGTTCCATATCTCATAATGTAACTCAAAAGAACTATCTAGCTGCATGCTCATGTGTATGATTAATTATTCACTAAATTATTACTATGACTCGTTGCTTTCACTATAATTAATCCATAAATAGAAGATAAGGGAGGTGAGGTTGAGAGCTAGGGGTGGTGAAAATTATGGTTGAGTACTTGAGATGGGTCCCATTATTTTTCGGGGCCCGGCAGGCAACCACCAAACAAGAGGCCATATTTCTGGTGTAGTCCTAAGAAGTTTCAATTTCTTAGATTCCATTACCAGTAAATTAAGAGATATATATGCTGCCATGATGTAGATATGTGTGTGTATATATATGTATGTATGTATATGTACCTATGCATCATATAACAATTAGGCCCCCGCCCTCTAGCCATACAAGTTTATCAATATTCCATAATCCGTGTACTTTGTATCTAACGTCCATAATAATTTGATATGATAACTGGTGTGTACTTCTGCCAAATTTACAACAGCATCAAGCACCTGCTTTCAGAATATATTACATTACATGAGTTACTGATGGGTGATTCCAATACTCTTACAATACATACACACACACACACATATATATATATGTATATATGCATATGTGACATATATGTATTAATGTTGCATTTTATTTATCTATTTATTTATTTATTTATAATCTTGTTCATGTTTTTGCACCACGTCATGCATAATCTAAGATGAGGAACACGATTTCCAATAGTAATTTGGATTGTATAAGCGGACAAGAAAAGTTATTTGAATTTTCTTTCTTCTTTTCTAATTTTTCTTCTATTTATCATCTTATATATCTATTTTAACCACTTCATGGTGGCGTCGTCGAGTTGTACTCTTTCGGAATATTGAAGGCCGTAGATAATTGTGTGTGTTTTTTATGTTGCTTAAATCAATCATTTTTCTTAATTAATTCTATGGATAAATGATCTCAAATTAATGAAACTACTCTTAACTATAATTACAGCTTTTGGGAATCATATGATAAAAAACCAGTCAAACCATTTTGTTTTTATCAGTTACTATTTTTCAACCCTTTTAACCTTTCACTAACTAATCATAGATATAAACGTGAAGAGGTGCCGAAGAAAAGATGGTAGAGTATATCAAAGAGCAGTTAGACAAGCGTAAAAAAAAAAATTCTAAAATTTGCAGGCATATATATATATATATATATATATATATATATATATATATATATATATATCAAGCTCTTATCTGAGTTTATAATACGTTGTGATATTTGAGTTTTATGGTTGGATTCTATCATTTAATAGATCACAAATTCGCTTTAAGGTTGAGGGTATTTTTAAATTTTGCTTTAAATTAGAATTCCTAGAAGTCTAGGTGTTGAGGTACATAGATATAAAAACAAATTTATCATCAATTAGGTATGTTATGTTCGTACTAATTTTTCAATGAACTTTGTGGTTCACACATGTTTCAAGAGACAACTTAATTTTTGTTTGACCTCTAATATAAGGATTTTTGTGTGTATATATGAAAAAGTGCAAAATCTTCACAATAGACATGGGTGTATTATCTACATTGCAAATGATTGAAAAATATGTACAAAAGTAGATGATCGAGAGAGAAAATGAATAGTAAAGTTCATTGTATTATGATGATGATTAATTGGTACAACAATGCTTCTTTCAGCTACTTATATCAACATAACAAACTACTACTGATGGTTAACAAAACTAAAAGCTCATCACACCAGATCATGCCTTATATCAATCTTTGCTATATAAAATCACTAAATAGTGACACATCATAGTGTAGTATGCCTTTAATTATAAGTACGATTTTTAACAATTACATGTATATGAACTCATCTTAATTAACAAATTTCTTGCACCGATAATGGAAATGGATTTTGGGGATCTTATTTTGTTAACAAAAAGAAAAATATAATTAAATTGGTACATGAAAGTTGTACGTATTTCATCCAAAGCTATACGTATGTGGCAAGGATAAAACCCAGGAAAAATGCCAAATGGATCCAAAAAGGCCAATGCTGCCAATTTCCAACTCACTATTTTGCTGATGCACTCAGTTTACCAAAAAGTAAGCATCTTGCACAGAATTATGATTTCATTGACTAGTATGCCCTTGAGGGTGACATCACATCCTCAGCAATACCTTTATAAAAGCTGCTTCAAAATTAATAAATTGAGTGTGTGTACAGAAAGAAGAAAGGGGTACTTCGGTCAATGAAATCTTCTAAGGATTTTTTACCCTTGCCTCTGTACCGACGGTATATATAGAAGTTACTATGCAAACTTAATCCGGATATAAGTTTAATCAATTTGATTAGAGTAATGTACTCTCTCAACACTCAAGTTAAAATACATGTTCCCTAATTTAAATGAGTTTAACATAAATTATCAATCGTTAGGTTATAAAAATAAAAAACAAACTTAATTATATAGAAAGCTCTCACCTAGAGGGAATAGGAAATTAAAGAAAAAAAATGGTTGGACAGGGAAGCTTACGTGTATATTTGGGGCTTTGGGATGTATTAACGCATGCAAATCGGTTTGGAAATATTTACTGTGTGCTGTGAAAGAATTATATGAGTGTTTTTTTGTTCTTTATGGGGATGTTTTATTTTTCCTATGGAGCCCCTTGCTGCTTGTGGGATCGAGTTTCGAGCTTTGTGATAGGCTCTGTAATCTCTCTCTCTCTCTCTCTCTCTCTCTCTCTCTCTCTCTCTCTCTCTCTCTCTCTCTCTCTCCCTCTCTCCCTCTCTCCTCATGAAGCAGTTTATTAAGGAGGACACTCCACACAAGGAAGCTGAGGGTTGGAAGAAAGAAAGAGGAGAGGATAGGAGAGAAAGCTGATTGTTTCGAAAAGCTGATGAGAGTTGAAAAGATAAAATAAAAGAAAGAAGGAAAGCTGATAGATAGCATGAGGTAACCGAAAGAAAAGAAAAGAAAGAAAGAGCTTTTCTTTCTTTTCTTCCTCCTCCTCATGTCCCTTGTAGCCTTTGTAGCTCCATCTCTCTCTCTCTCTCTCTCCCCACCTCTTCCCCAATACATCACCACCCTCTTATTACTATTACTTTTAATCATATATAAACTTCAATTAGAGAGAGAGAGAGATCACTTTGCATCTTAGTTTGCTTATATTACAGAAGATTTTCACGCAGGAGAGATCAGAGTTTCTAATTCCCTATGTTACCCAATAACTCTTCTTCCTTGGTCCCTTCTTCTGATCCTTTTTCTTGCTTAGAAAATGGCAACACCAATAAAAGAAAGAGAAGACCTGCAGGCACTCCAGGTACATACATACATCTATTATTTATATCATCAATTGATATTAATGTTAGAGTTCTCTCCTTGGTGTAATCTTTTGCTTAATTTGGCTGTGCGATCGATATTTTTTTTTTTTCGTTCAAGTACAATAAAGGATTAGGCTGTATTAGCTGGACGATGTAAAATGATGTGTGATCAACATATATGTATATATATATGTGGTATTTTTATGTGCTATATTAATTTGTGTGTATGTGTGATATAGATCCAGATGCGGAGGTGGTGTCACTTTCGCCGAAAACCTTACTGGAATCGGATCGTTACATTTGCGAGATCTGCAACCAAGGGTTTCAGAGAGACCAGAACCTACAGATGCACCGGCGGCGGCACAAGGTGCCATGGAAGCTGCTAAAGCGAGAGACTCCGGTCGTGAAGAAGCGGGTGTTCGTGTGCCCGGAACAAAGCTGCCTGCACCATGATCCCTGCCACGCCCTCGGCGATCTCGTCGGCATCAAAAAACATTTCAGGAGAAAGCACAGCAACCACAAACAGTGGGTTTGTGATAAGTGCTCAAAAGGGTATGCAGTTCAATCAGATTACAAGGCACATCTTAAAACCTGCGGCACCAGAGGACATTCTTGCGACTGCGGCCGTGTTTTCTCTAGGTAAGGAAAAAGTAATTGTCTTTTTTTTTCAACGACAACCCCCTCAATTCCTCCAAACACCAACGGCAGTCAAAATTTCTTATTATATCTTTAAACACGCATAATTACATGATTAAACCCAAACAATTAGATAGTGCATATCCCAATTTCTATATCACGTTTGTTTCTTTTGAATTATGAAAATGATAAATGTTGTACATATGTAAGATCATGATTTCAGATGGCAAAAGGCTTCCAAATGCATCATGATATATATCGAACCTTTCAAGCTCTCTTTTTGTTAATTGGTTTTGACTTTGATAAAGTAAAGAAAACAGCGAAAAGGTTTTGGTCCCTGATGAGTGGTCTTGGCTGACGGAAACTCAATTTGGAAAATCAAGTATATCTTAACCAATGTTTTTCTCGAAACCTATTTAGGTCATATATGTAGAGACTAGAGAGGAGATGTTTTGCTCCCATAATTTAATCTTCTAACTTGGTTATTTTTTTTGGTATCCTAAGACGTACAATGGCTATATATTGACTAAGGACGATATGGAATATATCATAAAGATTAGCTTTTCAGTGGTGATTAACATGTTTTTATTCCTATCTATTTAATATATAACTATCCTCGATCCTCTAGCTACCATTTCAATCCTTGTTCCTCTTTTGTCATTGTTTATTCTTGGTAATGCTCCTTTACCATGTTCAATTGGCAAGACTAGAGAGACCAACTATTTAGACTCAATTTTGTAAATTATATGATGTAGTTGTTTACGATTGGAGATTACTTAAGTATTAATTAATATACTTATTTCATATTTACAAATTTGGATGCCTTGTTTTAAACATCCATATTCAATCAATATTGTGCAAATCGAGATGTTATATATCTATATACACAAAACTAATACACTTATTAACATATTTTTTAACATATGTGGGACTCAAATAGAATAGTAAGATTCACTTGTATTAAAGAACGTGTCAGTTTTAATATTATTATACGCATACTTGATAAATACATAGTTTTCCTTATAAGTTTATTTGATATATTTAAATTTATTTTGGTAAATAGGGTTGAGAGTTTCATAGAGCACCAAGACGCTTGCAACCTGGATCGTGTGCGGCCGGAATCACAAACGCTGCAACCGGCGGCATGCCTGTCACGAACGGCTTCAAGTCCAAGTCCATCCTGCAGTGACAACAATTTCAGCAGGGCTCCTTCCACTTGGCCTCCATCTAATAATTTGGTACTACCACATCCAAGTCCAACTGAGTACACCAAATTAATCTTAAGAAAACCTCAGGATCACGCTGATCATCATCAAGCTACATTGTCCAAGAAGAATAGTAGTAATGCACATTACAATTTGGATCTTCAGCTCGCAACCACGTCGAATATTAATATTCCTATCAATGAAGTATCTGTTTCGTCTAAGAGAGAAGAAAACCATTCCACTCAGCTGCAGCTCTCAATTGGTTCATGTGAATTTGGAGGGGTTGATCGTAGTCATCAGAACAAAACTATTGAACAACATTCGAACATTATGATCGCGAATCGAAATTACTCCCCGAGGGGGAACGAGGTGAAGGAAAGGGAAAGGGAAAGCAGCAGTACTACTACTAATAATCACGAGCATGATGACGATGATCAGAAACCTAAACCTGCCACCGTGGCTGCTGGGCTATTGAGGCTGAAAGAAGAAGCGCGAGAGCAGTTAAGGCTTGCGATGGCGGAAAAGGCTTACGCCGAAGAGGCGAGGCAGCAAGCGGAGAGCCACATCAAACTGGCGGAGAAGGAGTTTGCAAATGCAAAGAGAATAAGGCAACAAGCGCAGGCCGAGTTAGACAAGGCTCACGCTTTGAAAGAGCAAGCCGTCAAGAAAGTGAACTCTACCATTCTCCAAATCACTTGTCATGCCTGCAAGAAACAGTTTATGCAAGGTACGCATGAAGCAACAACCAATCAACATTCTCCGGTTTTGAGTTACATGACATCGGCTATAACGTCAGAAGGTGATCATCGATTAGAGAAGAATATCAGTACTCGAACCCATCATGCAAAATCTGCTAGCGCATAAGTAGTTTCCTATTTTCCATCCTCCATCTCTATGTTTAAACCTTTTTTATTTTATTTTATGGTTTTGTTCTCTATTTCCTTTTGACATATTACAAGCTTGTAATTAGGTAATATAATTAAGGCTTATGAGTAGACGAGTGTTGCACCGATCGTGTAATTTGTGTGGAGTTATTTGTTCATTACTTATTTGATAAATGAAGATCACTATCGATCATAAAAATATGTGATGCATGATTTTGTTGAATATATTATCCCTTTTAAATCCAAATGTATCTTGATTTCTGTGACTAACCCACCGAGGTTAGCTCAGTGGTAAGGATGGGTAAGGTGGTGTGTACTGGCTCAGTTACCCTAGCTAGGTTAAATTTCTACTATAAATATTTATATCATCAATAATTAGGTTGTTAATTTTCTCACTGATCATAATCTGTATATGTATTCATATTCAATGACCATGAGTAATCGAAGGAGAGATCCTGGCGTCTAGTTTTCTCGTGGATATCCCTCAACATTTATATACATGTGATGTGAGTACCCTAGCGTTAGATTTTCTGTTTGGACTATGTGAAGATCTCTCATAATGGAGGTGAGCTCTCCAGTCTTCATCACAAGTCCATGACTACTGACCAGACAAGCATTTAAACCCTAATCCGCACTGAGCGATATTGATATCCTAAAAGACTTATATTTATATAATTTATATAATATATATATATATATATATATTATATGTAGATGTCAATATTATATTATAGAGAGAAAGGAGAGAAGACTAGTCCTTTTTGTGACTGCAGGGTTGTTCTGGTGTGTATATAAATGCGAATGAAAAAGGCATGAGCATTGATCATCACCATGTTTTTCAGTTCCCACACAGAGTCAGTTGTATGAACCGGTGGGTTAATGACAAATTCAGAAGTCCTTCTCAACGTCTTCAAACACACAGACACAAACAAACTCCATTCATAACTATATCACATACATATAATCACTCACTCTCTCTCTCTCTCTCGCATGCATCAGAATCAGAGCCACATAGCAGTGCCTGCAAAGAAATAAAAAGCACAGCATCTTTCCAAATATGCAGAGACCATTCAAAGCTTTTCAAGTTAGAAAGATTACTTTTTCTTTGGCTTGGAAATTTAGCTGCGGCTTGGAAACTGCCTTGTGTATATATTTTGTTTTATTGTTCACTAATATGTATGTATGGGATCAGATGTTCTATCCTGCGCACCAGGTCGTGTACACATAAGTTGTGCATGAACCGTTTCAATCTAATGACTCCATAACAACACTACAACAACAATTTGACTGCCTAAGATGCCATAACAATATTATAACAATACTACAACAATTCAAAGACACTGTAACTACACGCCATTAGTTGCTCAGGACCCGATTTTATTGTTGTTGGCATCATTATTGACCTGGATCATGCGCACACAATCATGCGCAGGGTAGAATTTGGAGTGTATGGGATATGGCCGAAACCAAAACACAAAGGCCAACTGACAACATTTATGCAATTGAAAATCCCAAAGTCGTATATTAAATTAATTTATTATCTAGTGCTATTTAGAAACACAAAATATCAACGACATTGCTCTATCATTGTATGTAAAACTCACTTGTTTAACAAAATAACCAACAATGTACTCAGTTTTTTGCTTCTGTATATATCACTCTATAAGTTAACAGCTAAAAACTGAAACGCAAAATTCCTTTTCTTGGCCTTGTATTGCCAGTCTTCACCCTTCAACCCTAATGCTGACCACAGTCCTTCACTTAACATTTTTCTGGTTCACATCTTTAATGCTCATGATTTTCTATTATTATTTTGTTTTTCTTCTTTAACATACGTAGGTTGCTGACTTCACTTAATGCTAACAAAAATGTTTACAAAATGTGTTTTCTGATAGCCTAATACTTATTTCTCCCATCGCTAGCTTCTGACGAAGAAAAGGTTCTACCAAAGAACCAGTTCACCACAAAAGCTACAAATCAGTGTGTGATTTCTCCTTCAACTTTACGGACCTCACATTTCGTTGACGAGTGCAAGGCCTCTGCGGTAGAAGCCTTGAAAAGTAGCATACGGCGTTCCTAATCTATGAAAGTCCATTTTCAAAGCAATCCAAGCCCACAAATGCCTGTCATGATCAACAACAAAAGGCCCATCGTTCACCTTAAGTACCATTGAACCCAAATCAAAGTTCGAAGTGCGATGATATGAAAAGTTACGCCACGTCGGAAAGTTAAAAAAAATCTTGTAAGAGCTTATAAGAGTTGAGCTACTCTTGACTCTTCTATGGTCTAGTGGTTTCTTCGTCTCAACTTCCTTCATGGTATTACAACATGTTAGAATTGTGTAACATATCACAAAGTACACAATACTGACGACTTGGCGTAAAAGTATTCTAAACTCCACAGGGAATATAAAAAATCTAACCCAACAGGACTTAGAATCCTAACTAGTTCTCCTACACTAACACACATATACGCGTCACCTAGTTAAACTGTCCACATCTTAATCTTGAATTTTCGGCACAAATGAAAGAGAGTGTGTGATGATCTGAAATTGTCCCTAGTACTAGAAAGTTAAAAAAACATATAAGAAAATGATCAGTCACAACCCTCTATCAATTGGTTTTGGAGTTGAAACCACAACTTCCCTAATACACTGTAAACCAGTGAAGAAATGATGTTGCAAAACAAGGAAGAACCACAGTAAGCAATGAAGAAGGAGAGAAAGAGAGTTGAAAAAGCTTAGAGAGGAAGAAATCTTCTGTATTGTATTGATATTCTCTTAACTCATACAACAACTTCATTACAAGCTTATATATGACAGCTATAGTAGCTTACAAGCTATATATCTACTAGAAAATATCATTTTGCCAACAAATTTTAAGCCGACAAAGCAAAAATTTGTCGGCACAAGAATCCTGTCCCAACGAAATATTCGAATTATCGGCTAGAAACTAATAGATTTAAGCCGACAAATAATTTGTCATAATGTAAACAAGGAAAAATAAAAATGTTGCCGCACCCTAGATTTGGATCCCATTGCTATCTCCCTTCTTAGTTGCTCTTCTTGGATTGACCATCCTAGCAACGATTCTCGTCTACCACCATGTCAGCTGCTCTCCGTTGTTGGTGCAGTTTCGCTATCGTTTCTTTATACGCTTCTCTCTCCTATCATAAACCCAGATCCAAACCCAGTTGCCGACACCCAGATCGTTGTAAGTCTATAACCTTTCTCTTGTTTGAAATTTCAATTTTCAAGGTTCAATCCATCTATATTTGCTTAATCTGTAATTTGGAGTTTATTTCTTCTTTTTTTATTTTCTGGTCAATAGATGCTTTCAGGGGAACCCCAGCAGAGGAAATGCTCTTCCTTTTATCTCTCTCTGCGATCTCTAGGTATTTTCTCAATTGATGCTATAGTATTTGAAATTGTTAGATTTTGGGGTTGGGTATTATCGATTTTAGAGATTTTGGTTGTGGTTTGGGTTCGTAATTTTTTTTAATAATACTCGATAGGTTCATTCCATTGCAAATAAGAAGATCCGAATTAAGGAGTTTTAATGGGGCTTGTGGTTTAAGTTTTTTTTTTTTTTGGATATATTCCCTGCACATTGCAAAATTCTGGTACTATTTTGGGGGTTTTGGTGTGCAAGTCCATTGTTTGGCTTATATGTGGTTTTATTAAACTAAAATACGTGCAAGTCCAGGTGCGTGTGCTTGAAGTTAGTACTGGTTTGATACTAAGGTGCTTTTATAAAAAGTGGATATAAAAAAGGCTAAGCTCAAAAAGGCACTTAAAACAGCTTATTTTCACAATTTTGGATGAAAAAAAGTTAAAAACGTGAAGTAGCAAAAATGAGCTTATTCTCACAGTATAGCAAAAACAGTTTTTTTTCAAAGCACAGCAATACCAAACCAACCCTTAATGTAGTTGCACTTGCTTATGAGGCTGGTGATGGTGATTTTATCTCAAGTATATCGTATAAATTATCCTTCTGTTATGTTTTCTTGTGGGTTGCTAACTTGTGTTACTCTCCCATTCAGTTGATGCCAAGAACATATTGGATATTTTGTCCCTCTATTGTGTAGAATGCACTGAGCAAGGAGCTTTGTACAGGTAAGTTTGATTGTGCTAGGAATATATTGTATATTTTGCCTTCTCTGCCTTGTGTTTGTTCTAAGTACATGGTCGACGAATAGTTTTATTGTGTCTATGCTAGACATGAGTAAGGAGCATTGTGTAAGCAATTTTGATTCCCCAATAAGTTACAACTGTCGTCATTAATACAATTTGATCAAGTTGTGAGAAATTTTTTAAGTTTGAGGATTTTCTTTGTATTCTTGAGGGCTACTAATTAATCCCAGAGTTGGATATATTTTATTTATTATTGAGTAACTTAATGTACCTCCTTTCATTCATTTTGATTTGCATCTTAAGGAACTAAAGAGTACCTCTCAAATGGCAGATGGTCTGAGATGTTGATTGCAAGGTTTGGAAGAACCGTTGTCTTGGCCTCTAAGAATATATGTATGGTAAATGCCTCTGCTTAATCAAACTTACTATATGCTTCATTACATGAGTACATTTTTTATCATCCAAGATGCAAGTGAAATTCAAGTCTGACTATATGCTTGATTACGTGATTACATGCTTTCTTGTTGACAAATTGGTTAAGTTTTCATTTTTTTGTGTAACTATGGTGTTATTGCAGCCCATCCCCATTTTCTAACAGATTGTTGTGTTAAAGTATCTTCAATTGAATATATCTTTTTCATGATGTAGTGTGAATCAGTGCAGCTCCATAATGTTATTACTTATAGAAAGATTCCTAGCTACAATTTGATTGTTTCGGTTTTAAGGATGCTTTTTCTTATGTTGTCATACATAATAATTACCATTTGTATTATTTTTGCAAGATATTATTGCAATACTATTGCTAAACCGATACTGAGGAATGAAAGTAGGATAGGATTATTGTATAATGTAATATTACTAATCAAAGCAGCATTATTAGAAATTATTTTTTGTGTTTTCAAGCATTTTTTTTTTTTTTACAAATTAAAATTCTCTCCCGACAAAGCTAATTTTGCCGGTAGAGTAAGGCAGTGCCAACAAAATATCTTTTCCGACGAACAGATCTTGTTGGCAAAACGGTGCATTTTGTAGGCTTAAAAATCCTTTTCCGACATAATTTTTTGTTGGGGTTTAAGAACGCCGACGAAATATGTTTTGTCGGGAAAGAACCACTTCATAGCCGACGAAATGTTGAATTTTGTCGGCTAGAGTCTTGTACGACATGCTTTGTGCGAAAAAATGGCCTACAAATTTTTTTGTTTTGAAAGAGTCTTTACCGACAAATTTTGACTTTTGCTGACAAATTCATTTTGTTGGTAAAGTCAAAATTTCTAGTAGTAAGCTACTCTTATAATAAACATAACTACCTTCTTAATCTCATGACACTTGTCTAATCTACAATCATTGGATCTTAAACCTCGTACTTAAAATTAAGATTATCATTGTAACATAGTTGATCATTAGTAATATATATATATATATATATATATATATATATATATATATATATATATATATATATATATAGTGGTTGTTGAAGCCTTGATCGAAGGCTGCAAGGCAGCACATGCAATGAGGAAATGTAGTTGATCATGACTAATTAAAGAGAGCAAATGAGATATACTAGCTAGGAATGGGTGATGGAACATTATAAAACCAGTTTAATCTTGGTCTGCATATCTAGCGACAGATTATTACATGCATATCAGGTCAATTAACTCAAAGATTGTCGGGTTCGTGAACATGGAACATTTTGACCACGTACGTACATTATTATGTGCAAGCTAATTGCAAGAGGAGAACCTCAATCAGGACGCGAAGGCAAGGGTGGAAGACAAAAATTATCTTATATATAAAACACACACCTTTTTGTCCAACATTAATGGAGCCAGTAAACCAGTTTACATGGATTGTGATATCATCATAGAGATTTTATGGACATGGTATATACAGACGCTCTACCACTAAATCAATCTGTGTATTTCAAAAATTTCTAAATATCTTATTCTTTTCCAAAATAGACGTTATGTATAAAGTTTATAAAAGTATTTATAGGTAATTACATAAAATTTACTTACAGTGGGACTACAACTTAGCCTAATAAACTGCAACATATACCTATGTATGTATGTATGGTAGAGACAATCTCTCGGTTTAGTAATTTGTAAAGAAAATAATTTTCACACATTTTATCTTCTAAGACAATATTTTATTTATGATCACCTTCGAATTGAATAAATTAAATGTACACAATGAACATATTAAACAAATGTTTGAGAGGCTAAAAGATTGTGTCTGTTTATCAGCTAAATGGTTGTTAGGGTAAATATTGAGTTAAAAAATGGTCATTAAGCAGCCATGCATGGCAGGAGTTGCAGACTTTTAAGCCAGCTCCAGGCATTGGTCTTGCATGTCATGTGTAGCCATATATATATGCCAGCTTGTACAGTCAGGAGTACTCATGCATCTATATACTACAGTGACTTCACAATGAAAGTAGGTAAAAGGAAACAAGGGAAATGCTTCCAGCAAAAGCCAAAAGCCAAAAGCCAAAAAACATAATTCCCCACACGGCCCACACCACACAATACACATTAAGACTCAACAGGATTTGAGAGTGAACAGTGAACAGGAAACCGCTGCCATCCATTTCCCCACCTAACTTCACATCATGATATATTATAACTATTATCTCCCACAACCATTCTTATCCAGCTCACACCGTTATGAGCACCATAACTTACTCGTCCAACCCAATTCTCTATGCTTGGTATACGTGTTGTGTCACATCCCGGTCCGGACCCCCACCACACATTCTGGGCATGACTCCGCCGTAGCACGATATTGTCCGTTTTGAGTCCCGACCATGCCCTCACGGTTTTGTTTCTGGGAACTCACACGAGAACTTTCTAGTGGGCCACCCATCATGGGAGTACTCTCGTGCGCTACTCGCTTAACTTCGGAGTTCCGATGAAACCCGAAGCCAGTGAGCTCCCAAAAGGCCTCGTGCTAGGTAGAGATGAGAATATATATATAAGGCTCACATGATCCACTCCCTTGGACGATGTGGGATCTCACATGTTGTGTGTGTATACTTTCTTTTATTTTTTCAACAATTCCATGTATATATTTTAATACGTTATTCATAATGAATATATTTTAGTATGTTATTCATAAAGAATAAATTAAAAAAAACTCAAACTGTTAAAACATCCAATTACAATGGGGACAATAGATAAATACTATGCTTCAAAATATACACTGAAATAAACATCCTTTGATTCAATAGCCATTTTGTTTCAAATTGATTTTATAGAGATATTTTTTAGGAAACCTAAAATTAAACGGTTCGAATCATGAAAATATAATGTGAAGTAGCACTACAAAGATGTTCCACAAATAATTAAGCTTATTTGAGAAATTTCTCAACTGAAACACACTGTATATATATCTTGATCACCATCTGCTTACTAATTAACTGTGATTACCTTAACAATCACAAGGGTCATTAGATATATGGCATATGAATATTTGATATTTCTCAGACCCTCTAGTGAATGTCATAGTAACAATATTGATGTGGAATAGGTCATATACATCTGTATATGTGGTGGAAATATATTGCAGAGTTAGCATGAAAAAACACATACAAATCTGATTCCTGACATATATTCGTTGTGTGACAGTATGAGCTAATGGCTTTAGGCTTCATTTGCTTGGCTACATGTGGACTGGAGAATTAGCAGATGGCTTTCTGAACAGGTTTTCAGTGTGTGGTTGGAGGATGATCAGGACTGACCTTCCTTATTGGCAGCAAATTGTATCATTGCATTGGTAGTAACCAATACTGTTGGAGCTAGTTAGAATTTTATGCATGTAATCCGATTTTTCAATTAAGTAGTTAACAGAAATTGTACGTAACCCTAATTAGATATATTAATTAATTAAACTGAAGAAGAAAACAAAATCGTAGCAACTGATTGCAATGTTGTCGTAACATAAGGAAGTGAGATAGATTTTCTTACCTATTGATGCATAAGTACAAAACATGAGGAGTGGCCCAACTTTTGTTCTGCTTTCCCAACGTGAATTATTGGATCAAACCCATGCCACCACTGCTTCACGGGTCCCCCTCAACTAATGATCTGAAGAATTTTGCTAGCTTCTTGTGTAAATTTGTAATTGCTTCCGGCTTGGTCGCTTTAATTGATGTCTAAACATCCTATTTATAGTTTCTCATATCTCTAAAAGCTTCAAGAGTCCATATAAGACACTGAAAAGGTCCTTTAAAACCCTAATAAAACATTGTAAACTACGAAATTTGGTTAAAAAAAACCCATAGATCACAACAAAACGGCAAGCTTGATGCGCGTCACCTTTCTTTTCAAAACAGCATACCATAAGCTCAAATCAGACACTAAAGCTTAAACCTGCAAAGTTTTATTCTTGATGCTCAATTTGCACCTTCCACCGTATGATCTGTATCATCTTACTCCAAATAAAAAAAAGAAAAGAAACAACCATGTTCCATGAACCATCCCTCGCCCATAACTTCCTGAGTTGGACGACCTTGACTCTGCATTGGATGATCGAACAATAATGTTCCCCAAATTTTTTTATTTAAATGTATTGTGTTCATGAACCAAGACAATACATCTAAGAGCAACTTTTTTTTTCTAGAAATTCATACTCGTCACTTTATATTGCAATGCGTATATCATTTTATTTATTCCATATTCACAGTCTTCCATTAACACTTTTGTTTTTACTAAGTTTACAAATTTGTCATGTCATTGTCTCGTGAATTCATTTGGATCTTAATCATTGTTTCTTTAAAAAATAAATAGTTTGTTTCTAAAACAATGTACTCACTATAATCAAAATATAATTTTTAAACCCTAATTATTTTGTCATTGTTTCACCCTTAACCTTAAGCATTATCAAGCTTAATGTTAGGGTAAATTTGTTACCCTAGCTGTATCAATTAGGCGATAGAGCGTGATATAAAGTGACAATTGGTTGCATTGAACATTTGAATGACTAGCTTGTCGTTATATTAGCATGACTAAATCTTCTCTGTATCTTGCCGATCATTTCACAAAGATTCTGGACATATCAAACAGCTGCATGCCATACAACTGCATAATAAAATGCTTATATTGATTTTATTGTTTTGTCCAAATGCCACCAGAAAATCCCCCCATACATATAAGATTATCGGTCAGGTACCTTATTATATGCTCGTTCTTTCTGTTTTTGTCATTTATTTTTTTCATTTTTCAATTGGATATAAATTTATCCTAAGAAATAATATATTACTAATCACTCTAATATTGTATCAGCTTAATTACTTACACATGCACAAGTATGCGAAAAAAAAAATTATATTAGTAGTGACCCTCTCACCTATAAATTAACTGCGTATCATGAAATTCTATTCTTCAACAGTTACGACCAACATGGCACTAGTGTAAATAATCCAACCAAACAGTACCACATTGGAAACCTGTGTCTATTTTTATATACTGTAATTACAATTATCAAACACATAGAAGAGAAAGAGAGAGAGGGGAAAAGAGAGAGAGAGAGAAGGGGATGGAGGGAGATCATGACCCAAACACAAACGAAGTATACAGAGAGTGCTTGAGAAACCATGCAGCCAGCCTCGGCAGCTACGCCACAGATGGCTGTGGCGAGTTCACACTTGACCACGCATCCCCAGGCGGCTTACAATGCGTCGCCTGCGGATGTCACCGCAACTTCCACCGCAGAGTCACTTACGCAGCCACGTCATCGCAAGCTGCAGGAGGCGGTAGATCAGGACATCATCAACACCATGTCATCATGAGCTGCAGTAGCCGAGGTCGAGATCCCGCCGAAAATATCGTAACACAAGACCAACTCATTGACTATAATGCCGGTGGAGGTGGGTCGCCGGACAGCGGAGAGAGGATGAGCAGCGGGAAGAAGCGGTTCAGGACGAAGTTCACGGCGGAGCAGAAGGAGAAGATGCTGGCGTTTGCTGAGAAGTTAGGGTGGAAGCTGCTGAGAAAAGATCTAGAGGACGAGATAGAGAGGTTCTGCAAGAGTGTAGGGATAAGCAGACAGGTGTTCAAAGTGTGGATGCATAATCACAAAAACCTTTCATCTTCTTCTACTTCTGCATCCACCGGCAATGCGTCTTCTCTCACTACCCAGTAGTACCACCTCTCTACTCTCTAGGCACTAATTAATCCTCTTAATCCATCGCTTTAGCTTTAGCCTTTTATTTTCTTTCCTTTTTATTATTTGGACGTGTTTGGTCCTCATCATTTAGTTTTTTTTTTCTTTTTTTTATCATTAAGCTATATATAATTTAATCCTAATTTATCTCTGCGGTCGGTTGTAATTCAAGGGATGCTAAAATGCCATGTGTTTTTTGTTTTTTCTTTTCACCGGTTGCATTTGATTTCTTGGAAAGCTAGATAAAGTGGTTCTGTATCTAATGTTAGCTAGTGATCCTTTCATTACATCTTAATTTGAAAGGGGTTTTACCATGGTTGGTCGCTGAAATGGGACCTTCCAATTAAAATCATTTATGAAATAGAAAATTTATTAATTTAGTCTCTAAAAATGAATACCGCAAATCAATTTGGTGTTTCAATTGCTTTTTCGTCAAATTTTCTATGGTTTTGTGAAGCCCTTATTCCGCAACCAAGCTGAATTAATAGATGAAAACGTTCTAGCGGCTTTTAGGTAGTGGCAAATAAGTGTGAAAGGCGACCGAGTTCGCTTCAACCCTGCAAATGCACTTACATAGTTTCAAACAATAGATTACTGATTGCTAGAGTTATACAGTAGACTCGTAGAGGAAGCATCGCAATGGTAAGGAGCTCTGTTATTAGTTCTCTAGAATAATACAAAGGCATGAAATTTGTGTATCAAATTTGGGTCGCAAACACATCACCGGTTAGGTCTTTTTGGGATTAATATGTTTTTAACAAACTCTAGTTTACGAGAAAGAGATTTACACTCAGGTATAAAAGATGGTACACTACTTTAACTAACTGTCTTAATCCACGCTGACTAGATTACTAATATTTGCAGCATGTTAGATCACTTATTCATGGAATATTATCCGTGGCCCCCTTACCCCTTTTAGCTAGTTTCAAGGCTTTAGAAAAAAGTTATATGAATATATTTTCCTTTCAAGAATCTAATTAAAAGATATTTTCAACTCCTTCATGATTAATAGCCTTTGCAAAATGAGAAATGCTAAGGAATCTCTTAAAAGTGAGATTTTTTGTATACTTTATGTCGTCTTATGTTTTGGCACAATATTTTATAATGTTAGCATGTGAATTGATATTAAACTGTAAGGTGACAGAAAATCCATAAAGAGTCCGACTTTTGAAGAGAGAGTCCCCTAGCATTTTTCTTGCAAAAATAAGTTCCGAATCACAACAAAACAAAAACATGAGATTCGCTTAACTTTTAATGATAGAGGTTATAGCCATATTAGGCTAATCGTCCGAGTAATCATTTCCATTTGTTGTTTTGCATAGTACGTGGAGACACAACATAAAGTTTTGCCGACAGACACATATACCTTACCTCTCTCGACCTCTCCATTGCTACCAATCGTGAAGACACCTTCGTGTCTTGTCTAAATCAAATTAATATGTCGACCTTATTTACATTACTTGCCTGCCATGGCATCTAGTGAAAGTTAAAACTTATCATGGGGAATTGCATAAATTCGTCCTCAGCGTGATTTCAGATTCCCTCGACCTCATGCAGTATATGTGAAAATAATAAAGATTGTTGCTGGTCAGGAATTGTGGATTATTTACAATTATTTCACTTCCTAATGCATATTAAGTGGTAGTTCTTTTAGAATTGCCCGATACTTTTTGAGATAAAACTTTTCAGTTGAATAGGTCTATGAGCATGAATTACACTCTGGATTAATTTATGTGGTGAAACTGAGGACAATGTAAGTGTAATGGGTGCAACCGAGGAAGAGTTAAGAGAATGTGGACCTCAAAAAGTGATATTAGAGCCAATGGTTAGGCTTAGGACATCAATATTCGAGTTTGAGGTGGTGCACATATAGACAGATGATGGCTCAATTGGCCGGTAGACAGAGATGGTGAAATTAAAGACAATATATTTGCAATGGGTGCAATCTAGAAAGGGTTGGAAGCATGTGGGCCTCAGCAAGTGGTATTAGAGTCATTAGTTCAGCTTGGGGCAGTTGGGACATCATCAATATTCGAGTTTGAGGTGGAGCACATATAGTACAGATGGTGGCTCAATTTCCTAATAGATGGAGTTTGTGAAGTTGGGAACAGTCCACAGCTCAGCATGTGTACTTTGGTATGGTCGGCTTTATAGCTAATTATTCAGATAATGTCAACCAACACGTTCTAATGAATTAATTAGTAACATTATGTCACAATATGACCGTTACACTTTAAAATTCTCTACATGACCTTCATGTAAACCTTATATCTAATGCATTAATCGTTATATTATAATACTTAAAAGAAGAAACAAATGAGCACACACTTTGTTCGTCATCAATATCCTCGGCAGGAGCAGGATCCTTTCTTGAAATGATGAAATCGACACGAGTCTCTCAATATGATGGCATTCTTGGTGATCCGGATAGGTTGGTCTGGCCGCTTAGTTAGGATAGCGTAGGCCAGAGCCAACTTCTCACTATGCTCGGAAAGAATCTCCTCCCCTCACCATCACGTCGTGGAGTGCAAAGCTTCTCTTGGGGACATATCCCATGTCTTTGATGCGTTTAATCAATTCTGCAAGTTTCTCATATATTTCTTGAGACACTGGATGAGTCATGTCGCCCACAAAGAACGTTGAGTTCCCTTTCTTTCCTTGCACCCAACTACAATTAGGCCTTTCCTTGGTGCCAGTATTTCTCTTTAGGGTAAATTACATAGTAACCTCTCAGGTTTGAGGTCTATTACAACCCTATACAACATCTTTAAAATATTTCATTTTCATACATCCCGTACCATTTTATTTCAAAATAATACATCCGTTAGATTTTCCATCCGTTGGTCTGTTAAATGCTGACGTGGCATTAGTGGACACCGTTACACGTCAGCCCACTCCCTCGAAAACTTGCATACGTGGAATTTTATAGTCCACGTGGAGCCACGTGGATTGACAACATGGTAAATTTAAAATTAAAAAGTTTCTTGAATCTCTAACCCACTATTCCCATCCCAGTAACCAACACAACCCCACTATCATCAAGCACACCACCATTCCCAAACCCAGAATTGAGAAGGATGAAGTTCTGGTAACCCTAGCCTCAGCAGTGAAACCTTACTTCCGTCGCGAAACCCTATTTCCATCACTCTCTACTCGTCGATTTCCTATCGGCGTCTTACCCACTACCCATAACAACCCTTAACCCGTGACCCTCAACCCACAATCCACAACCCAGAACCAACTCCCGATTGCAACAATAAGCAAGTGCTTCGAAGTGAAGCATTCGAAGTCAAAGGCTCAAAATGATCTGGGAAATGAGGGAGGATCCGTTAGATCCATTCCCAACATACGGTTAGTGCTTTTTGGTTTCTTTATTTTGTGTTGTTCGATAATGCTTGGACTGTTCGAAAATGGTTGGAGTGTTCGAAAATGTTGGGGATTTGAAATTGTGTGTACTTTGTAATTTTGGATCTATATTTCCTAATTATAAATTGCTTTGTTCGAAAATGGTGGGGAACTAAAAACTGTTTGGTGTTGTCGGTTAATAGAGGACTTTTGTCTTTGTTTAATCATGTTGGAAAAAATCTTGTGGGTTATATATGTTTAACAATGCTTTGTTTATACCTTTATTTGTGCCTTGTGTGTATGATGCTTTATTTATGCCTTTATCTATGCCTTTAGCTGTGCCTTTATCTGGGACACCACATTGTCATTTGTGGTGTGTCTTTATCTGTGAATTGTTTTGTGGTCCTGAGTCTTGAATTTTAGGTTTCATCACTTTACAATAGGAATTTTTTATGCAGAAATTGGGGTTTCATCAGTTTATAATAGGGTTTTTTTATGCTGCAATTTCAGGGAACAATGAAATATTCACAATCAAAATGTATCAAGGTGGACAACTCAGTGAAGACTTCTATGTTGGAGGGAAGGTGGATTTCTTTGACTACTGTGACAAAGATTTCATGTCATTGCTCGAGGTTGACAATATGGTTGAGGAACTGGGATATGAGAATGTCTTCATGAGTTACCAGTATAGGATCCCAGGGAAGGAAATTCAAAATAGGTTGAAGCCTTTGATGACAGATTTGGATGTTATCAACATGTGCAAATTTGTGCCAAACCACACTCTGATTGATATGTATATTGAGAAGATAACATCTGAAGAATGTGTTTCTCAAGAGATGAAGTTTATGAAGTCATTTGAACCGGTTGCTCAGAGTAGGGTGGTTATTGAAGATCTTGTTGGTGAGCCGGATTACAATTGGGATGGCCTTCATAGTGTGCATGAAGATGAAGACGGTGGTCCAAGCAACAATGAGCATTATCCTAAGTTTAATGAGAAGACTGACATGAAAAATCCACACTTGTCCTTAAGGTTGATATTTAGGGATGCCGCACAGTTCAAAAAGGCAGTAGTTATGCACTTTATGATAAATGGGTATGGGATGTCCATTTTCCATGAAATGAGAAGTTCAAAGTTGATGCAGTGTGCAAAGAAGGTTGTCTGTGGCTTGTCAAGTGTGGGAAGATGTGCAATTCAAACATCATGCAGATAAAGAAGATTTTGGATCACCACACATGTGGTAGATTATGGATGAATAGGAATATGAAACAGTCTTGGCTTATTGAGCAGTACTTGGAAATGATCCAACTTAATCCAACATGGCATGTTGAGTCTTTTATGGACACCATTGAAGCTGAATGGAAACACGGTTGCTCTAAGATGAAAGCTTATAGGGCTATGGCTGCTACTATGAAGATTATAGAGGGTAAGCATATTGAGCAATACATAAGATTGTGAGATTTTGCCGAGGAAATTAAAAAGACAAACCCGGGAAGCACTGTGAAGATAAAGTTGGATGAAGGAAGGTTTCAAATGATGTATGTGTGTTAGAGTGCATGCAAGGAAGGTTTCAAGCATGGCTGCAGACCCTTGATTCGTTTAGATGGTTGTCATTTGAAGTCTCAGCATGGGGGTCAATTGTTGGTTGTTGTGGGGATAGATCCCAATGATGAAACTTGGGTGATAGCTTATGCAGTTGTCAAGATGGAGAACAAAGATTCCTGGATTTGGTTCTTGGAGATTCTAGCCGAAGATATTAGGATTATAAATCAGCATCGTTGGACATTCATTAGTGATAAGCATAAAGGTTTAATTCATGCATTCTTGGCGGTTCTTCCCGATTGTCACCACAGGTTTTGTGTGCGGCATTTGTACACAAACTATAGAGAACAAGTTAAGGGTAAGGCATTGAAGAATGCTTTATGGGATGTTGCCAAGACCACTACAATTCCACACTTTAGAAGAGCCATGGATGAGCTTAGATTGTTGAGCGAATATGCATATGATTGGCTCATGAAGAGACCTGTCATTCATTGGAGAGGTCCCATTTTCAAACGCATACCAAATGTGAAATGTTGCTGAACAACTTGTATGAAAGTTTCAATGCCATGATAGTGAAGGCAAGGTCGAAACCAATTATAGCCATGGTTTAGATCATTCATACCATGTTGATGAGAAAGATTCAAATGAGAAGAGACATTATGCTTAGACAACCTGGAGATTTATGCCCCAAGATTAAGAAGAAGTTGGAGGTTGCAAAAATAGAGAGTGGTCGATGCATTGCTCAATGGTCTGGTGGGACTAAATTCCAAGTGGATGCTGGAGGAGGTGACCAATTTGTTGTTGACTTGACTGAATGTACATGTTCATGTCGGGGATTTGACCTCACTGGTCTTCCATGTAGCCATGCCATTGCTGCCATTAATTACAAGTGGGATAAGCTAGAAGACTATGTGGATGTTTGTTATTCTAAGGTCATGTACTTGAAAATATATGGACACTTGATCCAGCCAATGAATGAGATGTCAATGTGGGAGGTCACTGAAAATCCACCTATCCAGCCTCTTCTATATACTAGACAACCTTGAAGACTCAAGAAGAAGAGAAATAAAGAGGCTGCAGAAAAGGAGAAAGAAGCTAATCCTACACAAAATTAGGCCACTAACAGAAGTGGAGATATTCCATAGCCACAATAGCTCTCAAGGAAAGGCTAAGGGACCGTCCAATGTGGAATATGTAAAAAAGAGGGCCACAATACTAGGACTCATCACATGCATCTTCCTACAAGACAAGAGGTGACATATAACCTTGTACAAAGTTATATGATTTCTAAGTTGATTTAAGACTTTATTAATCCTGTAATCCTTTAATTTGTTTTAGGCATCAAGTTCTGCACATGGAGCATCTAGTAATCCATGTGGTGTACCAAGGAAAACGGGGAAGGAAACCCAAGGTAAGCATTGTTTCACTTGTTTTATTTAGTTATGGTTTGTAAATGAATTTGTGGCCTATATTGTGATAACTTAGGGATTCTTTTGTATGCATTGGATGTGGATATTCTTTTGTGATAACTTGTGGCCTATATTGTTGTTGATTTGGGTATTGTTGTATTGAACATTGGATGTAGGCATGAAGTATAGCTGGAGGAAGTAATTCAGAGGTTCAAACAGATGGAGGAGTGAAGAAGAGAAAGACAAGGCAACCAAGAAAGTGAAAAGTGTTGCCATACAAGAACAAACTGGGCTTTTTGATGTTGGAATTTTTTGCTAGTGGCTGGAATTTTTTGTGAATGTTGGCAGCAGCTAGGAACTGTTATTTTGCTCCCAATTGGATATGTAGCTCATTAGGAACTGTTATTTTGCTACTGGCTGGATATCCTTTTGGGAACATGCTAACTTGTTACGGTTTTTTTATTGTTATTTCCAGTTGACCTCCTAGATGTTAGCTTTGGTTGCCAATATATGGAACATGCTTGTTATTTGGTTACCAAGAAAGTGAAATATATTGCTACTTTAGTTGCCTATTTGGATATTGGAATACATTTTTGCCTATTCATTGATTACTAGGTTCAATTATGTGGGAATATGCATTTCTGCATTTTGGATTGCATCTGATGCAATTGTTCATAATTTAGCCGCCAAAACCTATAAAGAAATAGGAATTAAAAAAAAAATTGGCGAGAAAATTTTGAAATTTGAAATTTTGGCCACGTGGGCACTTTTTGCTGAGTTGGCATGACGTGGCAGATGGATATCCACGTGTGCAAGTTTTGGAGGGAGTGGGCTGACGTGTAACAGGGTCCACTAATGACACGTCAGCATTTAATAGATCAATGGATGACAAATCTAACAGAAGTATTATTTTGAAATAAAATAGTACGTAAGGTATGAAAGTGAAATGTTTTAAAGATGTTGTATGAGGTTGTAATAGACCTCAAACCTATGGGGTTACTATGTAATTTACCCTTCTCTTTAACAATCGGACTCTGGCCACGTCTTTTCAACGTCTGGCATTAATTGGCACATATGCTTGAAAGCAATGTATATGATCCATCATTCTCTGACTCAGTCTCTGATAACGGTTGCGCAACATATTCACCTAGTTCAACGTTTCAACGCGTCCTGCACGCACTGAGCAAGGCCACCCATACAATTGGGGTTGGTTGCTTAGGCATGTCTTTGATCAGCTTCAACGCGTCATCCAAACGACCAGCACGACCCAAGAGGTCAACCATACAACCATAGTGTTCCGCACGACCCCTGAGGAGCAACCCCAAAATCCTTGCTCATGCTGTTGAATTACCTCGTTCCTTCATCAGCCATTCCGGAATGGCAGCAGGCATAGAGGACAACAACAAAAGTTACACCATCAGGCACCAGCCCCACTCTTTTTATCCCATAAAAAATCTGCAGGGCTTCTTCACCACGACCCGTGCATTCCATAACCGGTCATAATTAGTGAAGTCCAAGAAACAACATTTCTTTATTGCATGTAATCAAACACAACTCTAGCAGCATCAATGTCTCCGGATTTTGAATACATATCAACGTGGCAATTGGCCACAAACAGCTCCCCGTAATCACATTGATTGCCTAGTATAAAAGCATGAATTTGTTTACCAGACCTCAATGTACCCAGACGAGCACAAGCCATCAGGGCACAAGAAGAAGGACGAGAAAAACAAACCCGCACACTAATAAGTTATAAGAGCATGTTTACGTACCCGTAATCGGAATCAATTTACGGAATTGGATTCCGATTACGGGATACACCTTTATTTACTTAATCTTGAGGAATAAAAAAATATGTGAGGTCCACACCAATTGGGGAATCCCACTCCTGATTTTGGAGGAATTAGACTCCTTGCATGAGGGAGGTATTTCAATTCCTAGATTGGAGGGGAATCGGGAATGGACTTCTTTTACCAATTATGCCTTCACTTGGTTGTGATTATTCCAATACTGCCCTTCATCTTATCTCCCTCACCAGCGCTGCTGCTTCATCTACCTCACGACTAGATGCTGCTCCGCCAAGCCCAGATCCCATACCCACTACAACTACTCTCTCTTTTCCCCTAAGAATCAAAGAATCTTGAAAATTAGAGCACTAACCACTTCTCCCTCTCCATCTCCCTTCTGTATCACCACTGCACCACCATAAACCTGAGAAAGAAATAGGTATGAGCAAACAAATTTCTTTGAATTTATGGGTTATTTCTTTTGCCGGGTAGGAAGGACTTGACTCTCCAATTGCTTTATGGGTTCTTTCTTCTGCGGGGTATGATGGTCTTGACGGCTCTGAAGGTATCTGGGTTCTCTTTTCTGTGGGTAGGAAGATGAATGTGGCTAGGTTTTTTACTTTTAATTAGACTATAATCTAATTTATACACAATAAATCAATAATGCATATTTTAACTCTTTACTTTAATTAAATAAATAAAAATATCTAATAAAAATGTTTATAAACATAAATATAGAATAAAATAAAATAAACAAGGACAATTTAGTAATCATATTGATATTTATTCCGATTCAGCTAAATTAGTAAACAACTTATATGAACTCAATTTCATTTATATTCCGATTCCTGAACATTTAAGTAAACAACTTCAATATGAATTTGATTCTGACTCCTCTTCATTCCAATTCATCCTCAACTCAGTTCCTCTTATTTTGATTATGGTTACGTAAACGAGCTATAAATGTAAAGGCCTTTCACTGTACATGTAAGGTTTAATTAAGTTTCAAATTTGAAAAGTCTAGACAACGAATGTGGATCGAAATCAAATGTTCTACTCTATAGTAGTTGAAATGTCAATGAACAATCCAAGGCATAGTTTATTGAGTTTGTAAGAAATTATTCAGATGAGCTACAAGTTTTAAATACAAAATATTTATTGCAAACAAGGTTGCAGATGCAACACAATATTTAGAAAAAAATACAAACAAACAATTGAAAGAAACTATTTTACAAAACGTTTAGTCAGCCCAATGACATCAGCAAAATCTTGTTCACAATAATTAAACACTACTAAGAAAAGTCATTAATCTCACATAATCCAGGGAAAAAAAAAATTTCATATACTAAACCAGAATTGTGAACAGAGCAAAAGAGAAACCTTCATCTTACTAATTACCAGCAGCTGTGGTAGCACCAGCGTGATTATATATTATTTGTTGCAGACCCAATTTACTGAACAATATAAAGAGCAGAGAGAGGGGGTGCATTCGCATAGAGAGAGAAGAGATAGATGTGTTCTTGTGAGGTGTATGTTATCTCATACCATTGTGCCTTTATTTATAGTAGTAGGGAAGGTAAATTTCTTACCTCAACAAGATTACAACTCTAATGGTATAATCTCATAAGGATATCCTGGGATTTACACAATCACATTCCTAAACTATTAGGACTGCGACACTTCTCCTTGAGTGTGTAAATACTCAAGTAAATGACGCATCATGTCTTTAGCGATGAAGTAAGTTCAACTGATGAAGTTGTCGGCATAATGCACAAATGCGAGTCTTAAATCAACGGAAGAATGCATAAAAGGAAAAACTCAAAAAACCTCGCTATGGTAAAACTCACGGTGGGATAAAAACCCATAGACTAAGGAAAAAAGTGAAAAGTTGCATTAAGTCAAAACTAAATGTCTTTTGGACACATGTAGAGAATATCAGAAGGGTATGACCAACCCGGGATTGGTGCCTTGTCAAAACCTAGTTAGGTAGCAGAAAACTAGTGGGAAAAGTGCTCCTAATCGGAGGGAAAAAAAGTACATTAAGATCAAGTGAGTATACTTCTGGGTACTCCCCTTGAGTTTGACAAAACTTCAAAATGAGAACTACAAGCATTGTATATGAATAGTTAGGCATATCAATTCCTCGGACAAGTTTCTGGAAGGTAGACTTCGACAGTGACGTCATGAAGAGGTCGGTAAGGTTGTTTGGGATTAGCTTGTATAACTTCAATTTCCTGATGCTTTGCTGATATGATGTAGCAATATGTCTTGGCGTTGACTTCATTGATGTATCGTGTCTTGGTTTGGTTGATACATTTGGCATAGTCTTCAAGGATTGTCGTTGGGACTCAATGATGGATGAAAACAACAAGTACTTTGAATATGCTCAACAAGAGCTCTCAACCATGTCTCACATGTGGCATAGTGAATTGTGGTGAGTATTGGGAACAATTCGAAAATTTCGCAACTAAGGTCGTACTGTGGACTTCCAAGATATTGCGATATCCCTAATGGTAAAAACATAAACATTTAGGGATGTGCCTGATAAGTAACTTGCGTCAACATAACAAACAAGGCAAGCATCATTCAGGGTAAACCAAAATCCGCTCGGGATATGCAAGGATAAACCCAAATAGATCAACAACGAACGAAATGTCTTGTCTAACGCAATGAACTAAGTACAACAAAGTGCAAAGTTGAACTCAAATATAGAACTTCAAATTCCATAACCTCTTCAAAAGTCTTATTTGCAGATAGCGTATAGAAGATCATATGTATACCAAAAGGTAACACCTTCGAGGTGTAGTTCGACTGGTAAACCAAAATACCATGAGAACAACGCTTGAATTTCAGGTTAAGGCATAAACAATTTTTCCCAAGATTCATCATCTCAAATTCCGTCTTCAGATGCATGTAAATCTCTATATCAATATCCTCATTAAGAAACACTAACCACCTTCATAATACTACTGTGAATCACATGGCGGTTAATAGAAACCTCACCATAAGGCGTGCATCGTATCGCACTATTTCATTCATCTCATTACGCTTCATTTCCCACTTGTAACATAACATAGTTACCTTGGGTAGTGTAGGAACGACACGTCGAAACACACTTTGGTAAGGAATTTAACCTGGATTGTGATTTCGGTTGTCCAATTAGCTATATGTTGTCACTAATCAACTGAACACAGCTCGATATCGTCGCTGTTCGTTTATGTCGGTAGCTATCATATAAGTGAAAACATCATCGATGATATTCTCATTCCTAATTCCATATCTTATCCAAACTAGTATGCTCGACCAAGAACTTTAAGTCTCGGGAGTAATCTTGATTAATCTTATGAGATGGAAATGATTGAGACAACGATCGAGTATAGATTCATTTTATGTCGTGACCTTCCTCTTCTAGGGAAGTGAGTCATATGAAACGAGTGATTTGTCATGTTGCAATAGATTGTTTGGCTATCCGCCAGTGTACCATACTATTTAACAGGGGCGGCCAAACCGTCCAATAAGGGCAGTACACCTTTCGGGGCTTTTGACTCGATGTCTGTAAAGTACGTATGTCTTTGCAGGCATGTTTTGCAGCTGGTATATGATCTCGTCACTTTAGCTAGATTAGAGGAATGCCTCTGGAGCAACATTTTGAAAGTTAGAATACATCACACTTGCTTTATCACACTTGTGTAGTATGGGGATCGAGGTGAGACATAGTGGGCAACGTCCACACAAATTCACGTTGTTCTACATGAACATTGACGTTCTTATCTCCCCCTAACAGTTGGAAGATTGTCTCATTGAAGTGACAATCCACACAATAAGCGGTAAAAATATCGCTTGCAAAGGCTCTACGAGAGCTAGTGTGAAGAAGAATCATAATCGACAAAGATTCACATCCTATTGAAGTGACAATCCGCACAATGAGCGGTAAAGAGATCGCTTGCAAGGGCTCTAAGAGAGCTAATATGAAGGAGAATCATAATCGACAAAGATTCACATCCTTCTTTGAGGACCCACATTGGTACGTTGCGGCGACACAACTTGGCACATGGAATGCACACCTAAATGCATATATATGAAATGTCAGATTCGTACCCAGTAACCAACTGTAACGTCAAAAATATGTTAGGTGGCAAGATGGGCCTTAAGGCGGACCAACATAGTTGTGCACAAGATTGCATAGCCCAAGGCAAAAACCAAAAGTTTGTTGTGTTCACCAAGGTTTGGGTGATCATTTAAATTACATTTTATGATCGCTCTAAGAGGCTGTTTTGGGGTGAATATGGGAATTCGATGTCCAACTATAAACCTAAAAGAAATGCAATACTTATTGAAAATCTTCGATACAAACTCTCCGGCATTATCCAGTCTTTCAGGCTTTATGAGATAATTAGGGTGGTGAACCCTTAAAATTGTAAGTATTTATATAGTCTGCATTTTGGTTGGATTAGTCCACAATTATTCACTTGAATCCACTATGAAAAGAAGGTCATTTCGTATCTTTGCTAGGGATGATATAGAAAACAAATTTCCCAAACAAACATGCTTGGCAAATTGTGTTTGTAGGCACATAATCCTTACTTTGGGTAAGGAGATGCATAGTGGTATCATTGTTCGACCTAAATGTCCCAAATAGTGGTGCCAAAGCAAGTAAACTGCTTAAACAACCCAGCTTCAGGCCCGGAACATGTGGTGTGTCCCAGTTGGGAGGCAACCCATTGGCTCTAAAACAAAACTTTAGGCTCATTTTTTGGGGTGGTGCAAAGATATTCCACTTTATTTTCTTCAGTGGTTTCATTCATGATCATTGTTATCTCAAATATCCTTAAGACTCGACATTCTTCCGGAATAGGGAGAATATAAGGTTTCTATAATGGTAATTTAGTACCATTCAAACAACAAGGAGTGTGCCAATGCTCTTAATCAAGTTGGATAGACCTGAAGTCATTGCTAGATATGTGATTTTGGTATAAAGTTAGTGTGCATTGTATCGCATTCATCCAGACAACTAACTTTCTTACTTCGTACCTAATCACGTGTTTAATTGATTTTAATCACATGTTTAAGAAAGATGATTCAATTAATTCATATTCATGGACAATAAATCATTAGTGTGAACAGAGAAAAGAAGAAATTCTTGGATAGTTGGACTATCAAAACTTGTTTGCCAAGTAAATGGCAAGAGAAAGGGTATATAAAGTTTCTAACAAGCGATCCTAATATTTTATTCTTCGTCATAATTATAAGACACTTGTTAAAAAAAATTCTGATAAAATATTCCACACTAGCCATGTGATTTTTGAAAGTTGATAAAATATTCCACTCTAGCCATGTGTTTTATGGGTGAAGGGCCAAGTGTTTTATGGGTGAAGATTAAAAAAAAATTCTAAAAAGAGATTCCTAATATTTTATTCTTTGTCATAATCATAAGCCACTTGTGAAAAAAAATTCTAACAAAATATTCCACACCAACCATGTGTTTTATGAAACTTGTCAAAATATTCCACACCTGGGCTAGTGTAGAATATTTTGTTAGAATTTTCTTTAACAAGTGGCTTATGATTATGACGAAGGATAAAATCTTAGGGATCACTTATTAGAAACTTTTTATAACCTTCACCCGTAATTAACTACATATGTCGATTTCTCTTGCCATTTATTGGCAAACAAGTTTTGATAGTCCAACTATCCAAGAATTTTTCTTCTTTTCTCTATTCACACTACGGACCACACTACGGTCTGAAGAGGTGTTAGTTCTAATATTGTAGATGATGAATTTAATATCAATTTGTTTTCTACTTTTTTTTTTTCCGGTAACATGGAAGAAGAAAAAGAAACACTAAGGAACAACTAATCTAGCTGCAACGACTCTAGAGCAGTCATCTGAAAGAGTTTGAACTAAACAAGGAGGAGGCTCTACATGCTGTTGAAACTCCATCTCGCTATTTAAACCCAATTTGGCTAACCCGTCAGCTGCAAAATTACGCTCTCTATGTACATGTATCACATTACAACTCAAGTTCTCTATGATCAAACTTCTGCACTCCAAGACAAGACCATAAATAGGATGATTATTAAGGCTAGGCGAACCATGAACAAGAGCGACCACTAAAGCATAATCAACCTTCACAATAAGATGAGAGAAATTTCTAGCTTTAGCTATTTTCAACCCATTAAACAAAGTCCAAAGCTCAGCATGGAGAACTTCCCCAACTCTTTTTTTAGCAATAAAACCAGTGATCCAATTACCGTGTCAGTCTTTAATTAATCCTCCACTTCCAATCACCCCATTAGAACCAAGCCTAGCACCATCCATATTAGGGCTGATTCGATATGGGATACCGAACCAAAAGTGGCATATCAAATCCTGAACCAAAAATTTTCGGGACGAAAATCTCATTACTGATCCCGAACCGAAATTTCGAGATTCCCGAAATATTTTTGGTATTTCAAAATTTCCCGAAACCAAACCTGCATCAGAATCCAAATCATTTAGATTGAAATTGAAATCATCCGAACCTGCATTAAAAATCCAAATTGAAATCAGAGACATAGTGATAATGAATCAGTGAAGATTTATGGTAGAGAGAGACAGAGTGAAGAGAGAGACATACATCCCCCTCCTGACCTGAGCCCCCAATTCGAAACCCTAAGCCCCAATTCGAAACTCTAACCTTAATTTGAAATTCCAAACACACAGAGAATCACTGGAGAGAACCGGAGGTGGGGATGAAGCCGTGAGGTGTGGTGGTGGCTGGAGTGGAGACAGTTCGTCAGAGTGAGATTGTTAAACGGTGGGTGGCTGCTGAGCTTCGAATCCGAGAAAGAGAAAGAGTCTGAGACTAAGCGAAGGCAGATGAGAAAGGAAAAATGAAATGAGAGATAGTGAGTAGGATGTCGGCTCAGTTTTGGATTGAGTAGAAGGAATGGTGGTTTCAATTTTGAAGTGAGTAGGGGTGGTTTCTGGGTTGCAGAGATAGAGACAATACAAGAGAGAAAAGATGGAAAATAAGAGAGAAATAAAGGGTTAGGTGGTTTATGGTTTGTAGAGAGAGAGACAATACGGGAGAAATGATTGATGAGACAGAAAATAAGAGAGAGAGAGAGAGAAAGAGAGAGACTTCTATCTAGAAAACAAGCACCTGTGACCCATCCATCCTACTTTTGTCAACACCACACCACACTTTAGTGATTGTAATTATATAATAATAATCATTACGCATTCCAACACCACACACTGACACACACACACACACACACACATATATATATATATGTTATATTAGTAAAGTTCAATTCGGGAATATCGAGTTATTCAAAGTGTGAGACCGAATCTCATACCAAAAAATTCGGGATCAGTTCGGTTTTGGTACCAAAATTTTTTGGATTTTTTGTTTGGTTCGGTTTTGGTAGGGTTTGGGATTTTCGGTATTTTTTTCCAACCCTAATCCACATTAGTCCCAGACAGAGGAGGAACCCAAACCAAGAGAACCTGCACACAATTGTGTTTACTAGAGATGCTAGCATTAGCTTTGAGCCATTCAGTAGAATACTCCAAGATGCCTTTGGATTAGAAGGTTTAGTAAAATTAGGACAATATAGCACAACACCTCCACTTCCATATGAACCATAAGGCTAGCTCAAAAAAGCAAGATAACCAAGATTCCAAGATAACCCAAGCTCATGCGGATCTTTGCATTTTAAATTTGCCTCCATACAACCAAGATAAAGGAATCAAATTCGTTCGGATGAAGATGATGAGGAAAAGGAATATTGCTCCAAACCCATATAGCAGCATGGAAGCTCGAGAAAACATGCAAAATATTCTCCACTGCAAATTTACAAATCTGACAGAAAGTGTTGCTAGACATGTGTCTTTTAAAATGCTGTTCTATTTGTATATCGTTGTATCAAAATATAAAAAAAAATAAGAATGAAAAACTAAAAAAAAAAAAAAAAGGATAACTGACAGCTGGCAGCAATTTTATTCTGTAGAGTTAGGTGTGGACTCTATAAACATGAAACTTTAACGAAAAACTTTCGGTATTGTTCACTTTAACGAAAAACCACATTTTTACATTAAAAAATCAATCCTTGTACTATTCACTTTACCCTTTATTTTGTCCTTATCGTTAAAACTCAAAATTTTCAAGTCTTTTTCATTAGTTTTCCTTTATAAATAAGATAACAGCTAAAGAAGAGAACATGAAGAAATTAAGAGAGAGAGAGAGAGATTATCCCAATTAAATTAAAATTGAGAGAGAAGGGAGAAAGATATCTTTGCAAATAACATGGCAACAATACTACCAAGGTCTTTTGCGCTGAAATCAAACGACAACAAAAAATACTTGCGCTACATACATCGAAGAATCGAGAATCTTGTTGGCCTTGTCCAACTCTCCGAAGACAATGTTAAGAGCGAGTACGCAAAGTTCCAAATGGAGCCGGCGGACAGCGGTTACGGAGGACTCGTGCATATCAAATGCTGTTTCAACAACAGGTACTTGAGAAGGGCGAACAACCGGCAGTATTGGATTGTAGCTGGGGCTTCCGAGCCAGAGGAAGATACAAATCATTGGTCCTGCACATTGTTCGAGCCTGAGGTTGTCCGTTCAGACAACAAGGCAGTCATCCGATTGATCCACGTGCAACTCGGGCACTATGTAACGTCATACACTGTAAACGACTTCAATCAGTGCCTCTTCGCAGGGTATTCAACCCCCAACCCCGGCAACGCCATTGATGTGTACACAGTCGTCGACTTGGAACCGCTTCTACTACCGAGCCCTTTTGTGCTGAAATCAAACAACAACGACATGTACTTGCGCTACATGCCTGATCCAGAAAACAACATTCATCAGATTCTCCAGTTCTCCGCACAGGATCGTAAAAGCGAGTACGCACACTTCCAAGTGGAGCGGCCAAACAGTAGGGACCACCAAAATAATCACTACGTTCATATCAAATGCTTGTACAACGGAAAATACTTGAGAAGGATTGACAAATACAAGCTATTGATCCTTGCTGCGGCTGAAAATCGAGACGAAAACACAGAAAGATGGACTTGCACATTGTTCAAGCCTGAAAGTGTCGGACCAGCCGGAAACAACCGCAACTACGTGCTCTGCCGACTACGCCATGTCGCAACTGGCCTCTATACAAAACCATTTGTTGACAACAGATTAGAATTACGCCTGGGCGATGTACGGAGTTGATGTCTACACAGCCATTAGCACATTTACATGATGTGATCGTGTGATGTTTTTCGGCAGTTTCTCTAGAAATACTCACCAGACTTCACTCGTTCTATCTCAGTCACCTATGGCTTTAAAAAGTTTGTTGCATGAGCTAAATATAATAGTGTAATTTTGATTTCGTTTTTAGTTTTTATTTAGTTCACTGTAATATGTGTGTGCTAAAGTCTATAGCTATTAAAACGAGTCAATAAGAGTAGATAACGCAAGAGTCCTTTATTAGGAAAGATTTATGTTGGGTTATAGTCTTCCTTGTAGAACATGGTTTGTATATGAAAATTAATGTATGTTTTTAGTAGTGGGTTTAATAGTAGTTCATGGCATTCATTCGTTACCTTCTATTTATATATCCTACTATTAACCGAAGCCAGTCCTGTAACATATCAAATGATTGTTTCGGACAACACATGCACTACCATGTCAAAAAGTTATAATGCGCATGGTATAATTCGCTTGCAATACCATCATAATGGCATCCATGTGTAAGTAAATGTCTCTCGTGAAAAGAGATTTTTTCAGAATGACTTGTTAACACTAACACATGGAGTTACTCTTTGTAATCTCATACTTTTATTTGAAAGTGAGAGCGAGATAAAGCACTCAATTAATTCCAACAGATGAGAATTCCGACTGATTCTACAACAATACCGACCACAAATGTTTAATAGCCCTAAAACTTTTTAGAATCCAAACACTACAATTCACTTCACTTGTTGAGCATCATTCTCACGAACTCCTCATAGTTCACCTGGCCATCGCCATCTTCGTCCGCTTCACGAATCATTTCATTCACTTCTTCGTCTGTCAGTTTCTCGCCGAGATTCGCCATTACATGTCGAAGCTGCACAATTAGGCAGATTGTCCCTTTAAGTTTCCACCACACGCATTCTTCAATATATCATCATACAAACAAGTAATTATGATCTTTACCTCAGCAGCAGAAATAAAGCCATTCTGGTCCTTGTCAAAGACCTTGAAAGCCTCTTTGAGTTCCTCCTCAGAATCAGTATCCTGCACAAGTTTTAATTCAACAAACTTTGTAAACCATTCCAATTACATATCCAAACCACAGATAGAAAGAGCAAACCAAAACTGAATCAAACGAACCGAAACATAATGATACTAATGCTTCCAATTCTATTAACTTTGACCCCGATTCTTACTCACCCTACAGTCAAGACTCATGAAGCACTTGCTCTTGATTGTAAGTCATGATCGAGAGAAAAATTGCAACATGCTTTAGTTACTGCAGCGATTATTGAACAACTCGTATATAGTCAAGAAGCACTTACATTTTAAACAATGACGGATCAGTTGGAAGATTATTGAACAACTCGTATATAGTTACTGCACCGATTTTATATAAAAAGCTTAGGGTGAAAGTTCTAAACAAGTACGATTGTAGCATAAAAACCCCATCGTCATATGATTCACCAAAGTACAGTAGATCACTATCCTGAGATTCAAAATATGAGACACCATAATACAATGTGAGGAGATTATATACCTTCATCTTCCTCGCCATCAAATTCAGAAACTCGGAGAAATCGATTGTGCCATTCTGATCAGCATCAACTTCACTGATCATGTCCTGCAATTCAGCCTCAGTGGGATTCTGTCCCAAAGATCTCATCACAGTCCCTAACTCTTTGGTAGTGATGCAACCTAAGTGCAAACAAAAACATGAATGTAAAGTACTTCTACCTGAAGGATGGGAGGTAGCATAAATGTACGAAACAGAACCCATAGACATGTTTTCTTTGTCTTTCACAAGACGATACTCTAAATTAATTTATGACACGGGGAGAAAGATTCGAACTTGGGTGCAACACGACGGACATACTGCCTAATCTGCATCTACAGACCCATAGCATGTTAATTCACGGACATCAACATTTCCAGATTTGACATGAATCATTCAAAAACATAATCATAAGGGGTAGTTCAAAAACTTGATTCGTGAACTTTCAGACTACTTTTATACAAAACGAAATTAAACCCAACAAATATATACATGATTTATATACATATACATATATAATACACGTGTGTAAATAAGAATGTGTAGAAATATATACCATCGCCATCTTTGTCAAAGAGGCAAAAAGCTTCCTTGAACTCGGCGATCTGCTCCTCTGTTAGTTGCTCCGCCATTTTTGGTCTCTGCTCTAAAGATTTTGGCCAAACGTGGACTGCTGCTTGATCTTGTTGACGAATGAAATTTTCGATCTAAATGTCCCTCCAAATGTATTAGTGGTTAATTACTTATTAGAATTTTGGAGTTTGATCCGACGGTTGAGATCGCACCAACGCTGATTTTTGTGCGGCCATGTGAATGCGACCCCATCGCTACTCGCTTGCACTGTTGTACAACGTACCGGAGCGGATGTCGAGGGCGGGACCCACTGGTTCGGCTGATTCAAGATTTTTCAGTATGATCGGTACACGGAGTGGCACACCATGTGTCATTATGCAAATGGTGGGATATGTGTGCTAAAAAGTTAATAACTTAAAGGGTAAATCGCCAAAATGGTCCCTGAGATTTGCATAACTCATCACTTTGGTCCCTGAGATTCCAAATCGATAAAAGTGGTTCCTGAGATTGTCCACCATCCATCATTTTGGTCCTTTCCGTTAAAAACTCCGTTAAGTGTCCCGGAGATCTTAGCCGGAAGTTTGGGCAATTTTCAAAGCTTCGTAACTCAATCGTTTCTTAACCAAATTCGACTCATAATATATCAAAATGAAGATAGGAAAGTGTAGAATAAGATTATACCTATTTCAAAACCCAATGGTTGCCGGAGATGGCCAGAAAATAGCCTCAAAGTTGACTGGTCCGAGTGAAAACTTGAAAACTCGTTGGAAACTGTGTAAACTTTAAACGTTCATAACTTCTTCAATACTCAACGAAATCAAGTGATTCAAAAACGAAAATCATAATTCTCGCCGTGTTTTGATGGCTAACTCGACGTGTTTTGGCCAGAAAACAGCTCGAAATTGGCTAACTCGAGACCAAGACAGCCAATTTCGAGCCGTTTTTCGGCCAAACTACGGAGATTTAACCATAAAAAAGGTACCATTATCTTTGTCTCGTCGAGAAGTATGATTTTCATTTTTGAATCACTTGATTTCGTTGAATATTGAAGAAGTTATGAATGTTTAAAGTTTACCCAGTTTCCGGCGAGTTTTCAGGTTTTCACTCGAACCAGTCAACTTTGAGGCTATTTTCCGGCCATCTCCGGCAACCATTTGTTGACTTTTGTATTTTAGGTAGGATCCCTAATTGATTGTAATTCCGTGTATTCTCATGTAATCACTTGCAATTAGTTCTATTTCCATTTATGTTAGGGTTGTAAACCTATAAGTACCTCTTATTGAGAAGAATATAATACAATTAAAGCATTCTCTTCTTGGCACCAGAGCCAGGTTAAGAAAAACAAAAAAAATTATTATTATTGCAATTTGTCCGGAGAACAGAAATCGTCGTGCAGCCTGTTGTGCTGCGCATTGCGAAACCAGCGAGCAACGCCATCGTTGCTGATCCGAGTCCACCGAAGACCACCGCGCATCCAGTTGTGTACAGTGCCGGTCCGACCAGCAATTGACGCGATCATTGCTGACCGGAGTTCACCAAACCGATCCCTGCATCCACTCACGACCCACTGCTGCATCACGTACTCACATACTCACTATGCATCGATCTGATCAAACCGAACAGGAGAGTAGAATCAATCGTGACCGATTCAAGTCACGTGCATTGGTTGCCTAAGCTAAGGCAGATTCTGATCATACAAGTAATGATGGTAAGGCTTTAAAAATTTCTGCATCTGTTATGAATAGTACATGGATAATTGATTCTGGTGCTACTGAACATATGACTTGTGATTCTAGACAGGTCTAAACCCTAAAATCATCCACCAATACTATAGTTAGTGTTGCCAATGGTAATGTTGTCCTCATTATTAGGGAAGGCGATGTCTCCCTCTCTGATACCCTGAATCTTGACTCCGTACTTGTTGTTCCTTATCTTGACTATAATTTATTATCTGTTGCTCAAATAACTGTCGCCCTACATTGCCTTGTTATTTTTTGGCCTTCCTTTTGTGTTTTTGAGGACATTCGGACTCGTAAGATGATTGGTTATGGTATTTGGAGGGGAAAGCTCTACTACTTGGAGCTGACATCGAACAGTTCTCGAAATTTGACCCATGCTTTTGCCGTGGAAGGATCTCATGGGGAGAAGGATAAAGCTTCGGAGGTTTGGTTGTGGCATCGTCGACTTGGACATGCTTTTTTTGGCTATTTACTAAGGTTGTTTCTTAGCCTATTTGTTAAGCATGACGTTTCCAGCTTTAAATGTGGTGTTTGTGAAATGGCTAAAAGTCATCGTACTTCATTTTCGTCCAGTATGAATAAAAGTTCAGTTCCATTTATGATAATTCATTCTGATGTTTGGGGGCCATCTAAAACTGCTACGTTTGGTGGTGCTTATTGGTTCGTTACTTTTATTGATGATTGCACACATATGACTTAGGTATGTATGATGAAGTCCAAAAGTAAAGTTCCTTCTTTGTTTCAGCAGTTTTATAAAATAGTACAAGTACAATATAAGTCCCACATACAGGTTCTCAGGAGTGATAATGGCGGTGAATATGTTAACTCTGACCTTCCTGCCTTTCTTGATCATCATGGCATTGTTCATCAAACCACGTGCCCATATACTCCACAACAAAATGGGGTTGCAGAACGCAAGAACCGTCAGCTTTTGGAAGTTGTTCGTGCTTCTTTGCTCGAGGCTCATCTCCCGTTATCCTATTGGGGAGAAGCCATCACCTCAGCTGCGTATCTCATTAATTGTGTTCCATCTCGATTCGTTGATTTTCAAACACCACTCCAGGCTCTTTCCTCACACGTTGATGCTCCTGCAGTCCCTAATCTTCCACCTCATGTGTTTGGTTGTGTGGCTTTCGTTCATCTTCATAAACAGCAGAGGAGTAAGCTTAAACCTCGGGCCGTACAGTGTGTGTTTGTGGGGTATGCCTCAAATCAAAAGGGATGTCATTGTTATCACCCTCCGACGAAAAAGTTGTTTGTCACTATGGATGTTGCCTTTCATGAGAATGATATGTACTTTGCCAGTTCGGGCTTCGACATAGGTATAATCTTATTCTACACTTTCCTATCTTCATTTTGAAATATTATGGGTTGAATTTGGTTAAGAAACGATTCAGTTACGAAGCTTTGAAAATTGCCCAAACTTCCGGCCAAGAGCTCCGGAACACTTAACGGAGTTTTTAACAGAATGACCAAAATGATGGGTGGTGGACAATCTCAAAGACCACTTTTATCGATTTGGAATCTAAGGGACCAAAGTGATGAGTTATGCAAATCTTAGGGACCATTTTGGCGATTTAGCCTAACTTAAAAAATAAAATTTCCCACCATTCATATTAAAACACGTGGTGTACCACTTGCATTCCTGTCACAACTAAAAATTTCTCCATGTCTGGCTGGCTTGCTTTTTTTATGTTGACCCAAGGAGCTAAATGCTCATGTGCTCGTCCTCATTTCCCCTTCTCGTGAGTACCAAATGTTTGATTCCCTTGTAACAAGCACTTTTGTTGAAAGTGCTGCTTGAAAAAGCAATTAAACTAAGTTTTCTCTTTTTTGGACGAAACGCACTTTTAAGTAAGGATAGTTTGGAAGGAAAATAGGGTTTAGGGTCCGTAAGTCGGGTATAAGTACCTAACTATTGTCCGATTTGGAATATTGTTGCTCAAGAAAAGCACTTCTAAACATGTTGAAATTTGTATTCAAACGTGTTTTCCATAAAAACATCTTGAATAGCTTATCGAAGAAGCGTCCAAACATGTGCTTCTTCGAAAAGCACTTCTCTAATAGCAAAAAGCACTTGCAATATCTTTTTCTTCCAAAAACAATCTAAAACATGCTTGTATAAGCACTTCTGATACATTATACCAGACATCAGCGGAGTTCCGCTAATGTTTGGTTCTCTAGAAACACTTTTACTTGTTTTAAAAGCACTTCGAAACAGGAATGTGAGATACAAAACTAGTGCAACAAACCAAAAAGTTCGCGTTGCTTTGTGAATTTTAGACAGACATAATTCCCAAGAAATCATACAAAAGTGCATCATTTGAAACGATAGTTTACAACGATATGCTTAGACTGATAGTCTGCAAATTATTTTGAATGTTACCAAGAACTGAAATATACATTTTTTTCTTTCTAAAGAGGTCTCAAGACATTGTATGTATATATCGATGAAACTCTCTCGCTTTCTCAACTTTATGCACAAAAAGCACAAGCGGAAAGCTCAAATTGTTAGTAGTGCAAAAAGTATAAACAAAAATGATGAGTTGTTGGGTTATATCTGCAAGTTAAAAAAAAATTGGCAGAAATGCAACTAGAACTAATGCATTGCTCTTGTCTATGGAGGAGTCTGGTTTTTGTAGTTGACAGCTAAGGCTGCTACTCTGTACCACGATGCTGCAGCCATCATACCTAGGTCTGGAACTGAAGCCAGTATATCTCCAGAGATATAACTTGAACGATCAGCCTGTATAAAACACCACGACAGAATCGGATCCCTATAAATACAAAATGGCCGATGAGGATATGATATCAGTGTAATTAGGATTCTACGGGTGAAAAAAAAATGAAAATAGAAATGAATTAGTTGGACACATGTGCCTGCATGTTCTTAGTCGACTCAGCTCCATCTAATGCCGCTTCAGATGAGAGTAGAAAAGCAGTCACAGGATCAACACCAGCCCTTAACCTCTATTTGAAAACAGATATACTGTAAGTACAAAAATATGAGCCCACAAAAACAAAGCAGAAGTAACTGATAATTATCTGACCTCCTGAAGAACTGTAGATGCTGGAACAAGGGCATCTAACATTGTCTGGTAACCAGCACTAGCCCCACCATAGTAGAGGACAATAAATCATTAGTGTGAGGAATGAACACGTCTCGGCCTTCGGGTTTTAGAGCCTGAAGACAAGGCTGTAAGTTCTGCGAAGTTCACGAATCGTCGGCGCCAGGTTTGATCTTTGTTATATTAGCTGTGAGAATATAACTACGCCGAACCGGTACTAAACGTTACTGACACAAATACTCAAAAGAGATAAATGTCTTGATCGTAAACGTGGTTCGGTCGTCGATGTGCCGAACTCTAAAATGTACTTACGAATATCCAATCATAAAACAACTCGGCGTTCAACGTGTCGAGTGTAGTAACCTGTAACACCTCACTTCGCCGAGAAGGCTGATGAGATGACCTCTACCAACAAGCACTCGAAAATCCTTGTCGACTGAGACTTGGACAAGTAATCAGTCGATCTCGAAGCAGTGCTATTTATCCAAACTGAAGGTGCTCCGTGGTCGGCTGATTCTACGGCTCCAGTGCTGTTTATCCAAACTGAAGATGTTGCCAGTTGCCTTCACAGTGCTGTTTATCCAAACTGAAGATGTGTCGGCGGAAGAAAGGGGAGAAGGATAAAAATCTCAAGTTGTTGAGAAGTTTTGCGCAGGGCAATTTGTGTGTTGAATTGGAAAGGGTTTGAAATGTTGCACGGTGTCTTGTATTTATAGGGACGAGTACGCAGTTGATAAGCTCTAAAGCTGACTGAAGTTCCACCACGCTACTAAAACTCTTCCACCGTTCAAGCTTTGGTCAAATCCTTATCGCATAACTTTAGTGTAATCTGCATGCATGGACTAACAAATAATGCTCATCCTATCCAGTCACCAATCCACGTGCAGCCCCATACCTAAGCAAGATAAGCACTCTTTTTTTATGTTGATCAGAACATAGACATTTGACCAAAATGTCTTTCATCCCAATCACTTCACTTCCATGCAAATCATTTAATTTCACCTTTATCTCACTTGTTGACTAGTATAACGCTTATTCAACACCTGAATGCACGGCATAATCTTCAAGTTATAAGGAATCATGATTAGGATAATTCCAATTATTTAATTACCATGGTTTATCGCAACCATAATAATATAAAGTAATTGAAAATCACCTTAATATTCACATCCAACAGCTTAAAACCCTGTTTATTTAACGGCCTCGATTGCTCGATCCGACGGTGCAAAATTGGGTCCAAACAAGTACATATGTCCTTATAGGCATGTTTGCAGTTGGTATATGATCTCGTCACTTTAGCTAGATCAGAGGTGTAACAACCCGTTCCGAAATTTATTTACGAATTTTAGGAACGTAGGGGTAAATTCGTATTTTCACATTGGGTGGGATATTTTAGTTGTGGGGATTGCTTTTTGGGATTGGTTGGTGAGCCACGTGGGGCCCACCCTGGAGCTTTTGTCCCCCGGCCTCTCTCCTCTATTCTCTCCCCGTAACCTTTTCTCTTTCACAATTCTCTCTCTCCTTGTTTCTCTTTTCTCTGTGTTTGACACTTTCCTATCTGAGAACACACACACACACACCTTTAGCACCATCACTTTAAGAACTCCACCATCGTTCCAAAACCTAGGTACGTAGACCATGAGTTCAAGCCAAGCTCGAAGTCGTCCACTATGCAGTGTTGCTTGCATTGTTCACGATGTTTCCCAGCGAGTCCTAGCCATCCCCGACTCCAAATATCTCTCTTTTCGTCCCTGTAGTTTATTTCTGACCACGTTGATGTGTTTTGGACGTTAAACTACGAAGAAACACCTCGGAGGAGTTAAACCCAGATTTCGACGAGAAACCGTGGCTTCCAGGCCATTTTCCGGCCAACTCCGGTCACCACACGTTTTGGAATTGGTACGAATCTTTTCCTTATTCCTTGGGCTTCATTTTGGTATATTGTATGACCTATTTTGGTCACGTTTTGGGGTTGAACGGAGCTTGGAAACCTCCGACTTCCTCTTCCTCGAAACCGACCGACCAGACCAGAAACCAAGTCAAACATGACCCGGGAGCACTAGTCTGACCCAAAGAATTGGGCCATGGAAGCTGGCCCAAGTAACCCAACCTAGTCCTAAGCTACCCAAACCTAATTCAAAGTTGGCCCAAACCCATGGGCCTTATAACTCAGCCCTAACCCGGGCCTAATCTTTAAACCTATTAACCCATTAAACCTCTTTGGACCTAGGCTCTTGGGTCGTATGAACTTGGGCATTTGGCTCGATAACCTCAAACCCAAAACCCTTTAAGCCCCGGCCCAGCCCAATTGACCGAACCCGTTTGACCCGGATAGAATATTCTCTAGAATATTCTCGTGTTGACTTTTTCAAAATCTAACAGGGACCTTTTTAGGGTAATTTAATGTCCTGAATCCGTTTCTGATGTCCGTTTTCTCAAATTCAATCGTATTATCAGAGTTTTATTAATGGGACCCTGTTTGTGCTTAGGTGCATTTATTGTGGTGTTTCCATCTTTGCTAGTTTACGTGGCTCTTCGACGACGAAGTATCAGTGAGTGGGCCCATCCAAAATGCATAATTTTGCTATTAGAAATGCATACATGAAAAGCATGATTTAATGGTTATGTTTTATGAAACTTTTTATGAGCAAATTAGATTTACACTTTATGATTATCATGCTTTACTGAAAATATTTTGGAATACTATTCTATCGAATTTATGTTCTTTGTAGTATATATGATGGATGACTATATACTACAAAGATGTTTTGAGATATATGTACTTATGTTGGAAATATTATATTCAATGTTTTTGAGCGTATTTAGTAGTCAGGGTCCTGCCTACGGGTGATTGTCCTGCCTATAGGCGTATGTTCTACCTACGGGTGTGTGACAGTTCTGCCTACGGGCATATGTCATGCCTACGGGCGCGTGATTGAAAGCCTTTGGGCGATTTTGATACCACTAGTTAGTTAGCACACTATATATTTGATATATGTTTTATGAAAGGTTTTATGGCATGCAAGGGTTTTTGGAAAAACCTATTACATATTATACTATCGAGTTTCCATAAAACTTTGGGGGTTAGTACGTTGTTGAATAACTGTTTCAGTATTATATATATATATATATCAACTTGGTCCACTCATGTTTTGTTTTGCGCCCTTCAGGACTTAGAATCGAGGCGTACAATCCCGGCGTCAAGGCATTCGCACATTGGTATCTTCGATTCCTCTCAGTATATGACCCATATTTTTGTTCATTCAATTTTATATTATTTTCCTTTTAGTGTTCTAGATTAGTTGTATACTCTAAACACGCTTCTCATTTGCATTTTAATTATATTTAAATTTATAAGTCTTATTTATATTCATTAGTTTTCATGCATATTAGTATGGTTTCGTCACCTTCGGGTATCGGCCAGCACGTGCCTACCCTGGTGTACGGAGGATATCAGGGTCGAGTGTGTCAAGAAGAATGCGTCTGGGGCAACATTTTGAAAGTTAGAATACATCACACTTGCTTTGTCACACTTGTGTGGTACGCGCATCGATGTGAGACATAGTGGGCAACGTCCACACAAGTTCACATTGTTCTACATGAACATTGACGTTCTTATCTCCTCCTAATAAGGGAAAGACTGTCTCATTGAAGTGACAATTCGCACAATGAGCCGTAAAGAGATCGCTTGCAAGGGCTCTAAGAGAGCTAGTGTAAAGGAGAATCATAATCGACAAAGATTCACATCCTTCTTTGAAGACCCATATTAGTACGTTGCAGCAGCACAACTTGGTATATGGAATGCACACCCAAATGCGTAAGTATGAAATATTAGATTTGTACCCAGTAAACAACTATAACGTCGAAAATAAGTTAGGTGGCAAAGGGGGCCTCAAGGCGGACCAACATAGTTACACACAAGGTTGCATAGCCCTAGGCAGAAACCGAAAGCTTGTTGTGTTCACCAAGGTTTAGGCGATTATTTAAATTGCACTTTATGATCGCTCTGCGAGGCTGTTTTGGGGTGAACATGGGAATTCGATGTCCAATTATAAACCTAAAAGAAATGCAATACTTATTGAAAATTTTCGATATAAACTCTCCAGCATTGTCCAGTTTTTCAGACTTTATGGGATAATTAGGGTGGTGAACCCTTAAAATTATAAGTATTTATATAGTCTGCATTTTGGTTGGATTAGTCCACGATTATTCACTTGAATCCACTATGAAAAGAGGGTCGTTTCGTATCTTTGCTAGGGATGATATAGAAATCAAAATTTTCAAACGAACAGGCTTGGCAAATTGTGTTTGTAGGCACGAGATCCTTACTTTGGGTAAGGAGATGCATAGTGGCATCATTGTTCGACCTAAGTGTCTCAAATAGTTGTGCCAAAGCAAGTAAACTGCTCGAACAACCTAACTTCAGGCCGGGCACATGTGGTGCGTCCCAATTAGGAGGTAGCCCATTGGCTCTAAAACAAAACTTTAGGCTCATTTTTAGGGGTGGTGCAAAGATATTCCACTTTATTTTCTTCAGTGGTTTTATTCATGATCATTGTTCTCTCGAATATCCTTAAGACTCATCGACATTCTTCCGGAATGAGGAGAATATAAGGTCTCTATAATGGTAATTCAGTATCATTCAAACAACGAGGAGCGTGCTAATGCTCTTAATCAGGTTGGATAGACCTGAAATCGTTGCTAGAGATGTGATTTAGGTATAAAGTTAGTGAGCATTGTATCGCATTCATCCAGACAACTAACTTTCTCACGTTCATACTTAATCACGTGTTTAATTGATTTTGGTCACATGTTGAAGAAACATGATTCAATTAACTCATATTCGATCACAAAAGATCATTAGTGTGAACAGAGAAAAGAAAAAATTCTTGGATAATCCGACTATCAAAACTTGTTTGCCAAGTACATGGCAAGAGAAATGTTATATAAAGTTTCTAACAAGCGATCCTAAGATTTTATTCCTCGTTATAATTATAAGCCACTTTGTGAAACCCCACCCCCAAAGATTTTGTAATTTCGCATTTTTTTTCCCCAAAAGGATTACTAAATTTTGCATTTTAGTCCCCTATCCTCATCCAATCAAAATGTCCGTTTCAGATTTTCTAGACCTCTCCTCCTATCATTGATTGCCACGTGGCAAGCACTCTCCTATATGTCGCTTTTCCCCCAGTTAACTCTCGTTTCTCTCTCTCTCTCTCTCAGCTAACTCTCATCTCTCTCTCGCACTCTCTCGGATCTCCCTCTCTCGCCGATCGAACCCACACCCACACACCGAGGTACCATAGCCACCCCGATGAAGGCGCAGCAGCACCACCACCCTCGTGGATCTCTCCTCCCTCTCCCTCCGTCTCTGTGGAACTTCGGGGCACCCAGAGGGCACCCAAATCCAGCTCCGGCGAGCTCACGGGCCTCAAGCTAGAATCCGGCCATCTCCGGCCGTTTGACGGCGAACCTCAGGTAACAATCTCTCCCCCTCACCTTGCACTTCGTTTGTGCACCTAGATCGTAGGCTGGGATGGCGTTTTGACAGCTGGCAGCAATTTTATTCTGTACAGGTAGGTGTGGGCTTTATAAATAAGATAACAGCTGAAGAAGAGAACATGAAGAAATTAAGAGAGAAGAGAGAGAGAGAGAGAGAGAGAGATTATCCCAATTAAATTAAAATTGAGAGAGAAGGGAGAAAGATATCTTTGCAGATAACATGGCAACAATACTACCAAGGTCTTTTGCGCTGAAATCAAACGACAACAAAAAATACTTGCGCTACATACATCGAAGAATCGAGAATCTTGTTGGCCTTGTCCAACTCTCCGAAGACAATGTTAAGAGCGAGTACGCAAAGTTCCAAATGGAGCCGGCAGACAGCGGTAACGGAGGACTCGTGCATATCAAATGCTGTTTCAACAACAGCTACTTGAGAAGGGCGAACCACCGGCAGTATTGGATTGTAGCTGGGGCTTCCAAGCCAGAGGAAGATACAAGTCAGTGGTCCTGCACATTGTTCGAGCCTCTGGTTGTCCGTTCAGACAACAAGGCAGTCATCCGATTAATCCACGTGCAACTCGGGCACTATGTAACGTCATACACTGTAAACGACTTCAAGCAGTGCCTCTTCGCAGGGTCTTCAACCCCCAACCCCGGCAACGCCATTGATGTGTACACAGTCGTCGACTTGGATCCGCTTCTACTACCAAGGTCTTTTGCGCTGAAATCAAACGACAACAAAAAATACTTGCGCTACATACATCGAAGAATCGAGAATCTTGTTGGGCTTGTCCAACTCTCCGAAGACAATGTTAAGAGCGAGTACGCAAAGTTCCAAACGGAGCCGGCAGACAGCGGTAACGGAGGGCTCGTGCATATCAAATGCTGTTTCAACAACAGGTACTTGAGAAGGGCGAACCACTGGCAGTATTGGATTGTAGCTGCGGCTTCCGAGCCAGAGGAAGATACAAGTCAGTGGTCCTGCACATTGTTCGAGCCTTGGGTTGTCCGTTCAGACAACAAGGCAGTCATCCGATTAATCCACGTGCAACTCGGGCACTACGTAATGTCATTCACTGCAAACGACTTCAATCAGTGCCTCTTCGCAGGGTCTTCAACCCCCAACCCCGGCAACGCCATTGATGTGTACACAGTCGTCGACTTGGAACCGCCTCTACTACCGAGCCCTTTTGTGCTGAAATCAAACAACAACATGTACTTGCGCTACATGCCTGATCAAGAAAACAACATTCATCAGATTCTCCGGTTCTCCGCACAGGATCGTACAAGCGAGTACGCACACTTCCAAGTGGAGCGGCCAAACACTAGGGACCACCAAAATAATCACTACGTTCATATCAAATGCTTGTACAACGGAAAATACTTGAGAAGGATGGACAAATACAAGCTATTGATCCTTGCTGCGGCTGAAAATCGAGACGAAAACACAGAAAGATGGACTTGCACATTGTTCAAGCCTGAAAGTGTCGGACCAACCGGAAACAACCGCAACAACGTGCTCTGCCGACTACGCCATGTCGCAACTGGCCTCTATACAAAACCATTTGTTGACAACAGATTAGAATTACGCCTGGGCGATGAAGTCCCTGACCTCTACGGAGTTGATGTCTACACAGCCTTGTTGCATGAGCTAAATATAATAGTGTGATTAGTTTTTATTTACTTCACTGTAATGTGTGTGCTAAAGTCTATAGCTATTAAAACGAGTCAATAAGAGTACATAACGCAGGAGTCCTTTATTAGGAAAGATTTATGTTGGGTTATAGTCTTCCTTGTAGAACATGGTTTGTATATGAAAATTAATGTATGTTTTCAGTAGTGGGTTTAATAGTAGTTCATGGCATTCATTCGTTACCTTCTATTTATATATCCTACTATTAACCGTACCTTCTATTTATATATCCTACTATTAACCGAAGCCAGTTCTGTAACATGTCAAATGATTGTTTTGGACAACGCATGCACTATCATGTCAAAAAGTTAAAATGCACATGGTATAATTCGCTTGCAATACCATCATAATGGCATCCATGTGTAAGTAAATGTCTCTCGTGAAAGGAGATTTTTTCAGAATGACTTGTTAACACTAACACATGGAGTTACTCTTTGTAATCTCATACTTTTATTTGAAAGTGAGAGCGAGATAAAGCACTCAATTAATTCCAACAGATGAGAATTCCGACTGATTCTACAACAATACCAACCACAAATGTTTAATAGCCCTAAAACTTTTTAGAATCCAAACACTACAATTCACTTCACTTGTTGAGCATCATTCTCACAAACTCCTCATAGTTCACCTGGCCATCGCCATCTTCGTCCGCTTCACGAATCATTTCATTCACTTCTTCGTCTGTCAGTTTCTCGCCGAGATTCGCCATTACATGTCGAAGCTGCACAATTAGGCAGATTGTTCCTTTAAGTTTCCACCACACGCATTCTTCAATATATCATCATACAAACAAGTAATTATGATCTTTACCTCAGCAGCAGAAATAAAGCCATTCTGGTCCTTGTCAAAGACCTTGAAAGCCTCTTTGAGTTCCTCCTCAGAATCAGTATCCTGCACAAGTTTTAATTCAACAAACTTTGTAAACCATTCCAATTACATATCCAAACCACAGATAGAAAGAGCAAACCAAAACTGAATCAAACGAACCGAAACATAATGATACTAATGCTTCCAATTCTATTAACTTTGACCCCGATTCTTACTCACCCTACAGTCAAGACTCATGAAGCACTTGCTCTTGATTGTAAGTCATGATCGAGAAAAAAATTGCAACATGCTTTAGTTACTGCAGCGATTATTGAACAACTCGTATATAGTCAAGAAGCACTTACATTTTAAACAATGACGGATCAGTTGGAAGATTATTGAACAACTCGTATATAGTTACTGCACCGATTTTATATAAAAAGCTTAGGGTGAAAGTTCTAAACAAGTACGATTGTAGCATAAAAACCCTATCGTCATATGATTCACCAAAGTACAGTAGATCACTATCCTGAGATTCAAAATATGAGACACCATAATACAATGTGAGGAGATTATATACCTTCATCTTCCTCGCCATCAAATTCAGAAACTCGGAGAAATCGATTGTGCCATTCTGATCAGCATCAACTTCACTGATCATGTCCTGCAATTCAGCCTCAGTGGGATTCTGTCCCAAAGATCTCATTACAGTCCCCAACTCTTTGGTAGTGATGCAACCTAAGTGCAAACAAAAACATGAATCTAAAGTACTTCTACCTGAAGGATGGGAGGTAGCATAAATGTACGAAACAGAACCCATAGACATGTTTTCTTTGTCTTTCACAAGACGATATTCTAAATTAATTTATGACACGGGGAGAAAGATTCGAACTTGGGTGCAACACGACGGACATACTGCCTAATCTGCATCTACAGACCCATAGCATGTTAATTCACGGACATCAACATTTCCAGATTTGACATGAATCATTCAAAAACATAATCATAAGGGGGTAGTTCAAAAACTTGATTCGTGAACTTTCAGACTACTTTTATACAAAACGAAATTAAACCCAACAAATATATGCATGATTTATATACGTATACATATATAATACACGTGTGTAAATAAGAATGTGTAGAAATATATACCATCGCCATCTTTGTCAAAGAGGCAAAAAGCTTCCTTGAACTCGGCGATCTGCTCCTCTGTTAGTTGCTCCGCCATTTTTGGTCTCTGCTCTAAAGATTTTGGCCAAACGTGGACTGCTGCTTGATCTTGTTGACGAATGAAATTTTCGATCTAAATGTCCCTCCAAATGTATTAGTGGTTAATTACTTGTTAGAATTTTGGAGTCTGATCCGACGGTTGAGATCGCACCAACGCTGATTTTTGTGCGGCCATGTGAATGCGACCCCATCGCTACTCGCTTGCACTGTTGCACAACGTACCGGAGCGGATGTCGAGGGCGAGGGGCCCACTGGTTCGGTGTGTGCATGTCTGGCTGCTTTTTTTTTGTTGACCCAAAGGAGCTAAATGCTCATGTGCTCGTCCTCATCTGCCCTTCTCGTGAGTACCAAATGTTTGATTCCCTTGTAACAAGCGCTTTTGTTGAAAGTGTTGCTTGAAAAAGCCATTAAACTAGGCCTTCTCTTTTTTGGACGAAACGCTGTTTAAGTAAGGTTGGTTTGGAAGGACAATAGGGTTTAGGGTCCGTAAGTCGGGTACAAGTACCTAACTATTGTCCGATTTGGAATATTGTTGCTCAAGAAAAGCACTTCTAAACATGTTGAAATTTGTATTAAAACGTGCTTTCCATAAAAACATCTTGAACAGTTTATCGGAGAAGCGTCCAAACATGTGCTTCTTCAAAAGCACTTGTCTAATAGCAAAAAGCACTTGCAATATCTTTTTCTTCCAATAACAATCTAAAACATGCTTGTATAAGCACTTCTTATACATTATACCAGACATCAGCGGAGTTCCGCTAATGTTTGGTTCTCTAGAAACACTTTTACTTGTTTTAAAAGCACTTCGAAACAGGAATGTGAGATACAAAACTAGTGCGACAAACCAAAAAGTTCGAGTTGCTTTGTGAATTTGTGTAGACAGACATAATTCACAAGAAACCATACAACGATATGCTTAAGACTGATAGTCTGCAAATTATTCTGAATGCTATCACGAACTGAAATGTACATTTTTTTCTTTCTAAAGAGGTCTCAAGACATTGTATGTATATATCGATGAAACTCTCTCGCTTTCTCAGCTTTACGCACAACAAGCACAAGCGGAAAGCTCAAATTGTTAGTAGTGCAAAAAGTATGAACAAAAATGATGAGTTGTTGGGTTGTATCTGCAAGTTAAAAAAAATTGGCAGAAATGCAACTAGAGCTAATGCATTGCTCTTGTCTATGGAGGAGTCTGGTTTTTGTACTTGACAGCTAAGGCTGCTGCTCCATACCACGACGCTGCAGCCATCGCACCTGGGTCTGGAACTGAAGCCAGTATATCTCTAGAGATATAACTTGAACGACCAGCCTGCATAAAACACCACGGCAGAATCAGATCCCCATAAATACAAAATGGCCGAGGAGGATATGATATCATTGTAATTAGGAATCTACGGGTGAAAAAAAGAAGATAGAAACAAATTAGTCGGACACCTGTGCCTGCATGTTCTTAGTTGACTCAGCTCCATCTAATGCCGCTTCAGATGAGAGTAGAAAAGCAGTCACAGGATCATCACCAGCCTTTAACCTCTGTTTTCAAAAACAGATATACTGTAAGTACAAAAATATGAGCCCACAAAAACAAAGCAGAAGTAACTGATAATTATCTGACCTCCTGAAGAACCGTAGATGCTGGAATAAGGGCATCTAACATTGTCCGGTAACCAGCACTAGCCCCACCATATTTACTGACGGCAGCAATGGAAGCTTCAAGCGCTTCAGCCCAATTCTTTGAGGTGTCAACTGATTGGGTGCTTGCTTTCAATTGAGCGTAGGCTGCCTTACAAAATATATCATACCTGTTTCAAGAATAGAGATGTAAAAATTCATGTCAGGGTAAATGCAGGGAAACTTCAAAAATTCTGTCTAACTTTATTGAAGAAAAGGGGAAGTTGAATACAGGATCCCACTTGTGCCCCCCATAACTCTTCTGACAGATGATCCAATTTCGTTGACTGTTTCGGTTGCATCATTCAGAGGATAACTGCAATACAATAATAAATATAAGACCTTTTATTATTACTAATAAATTGTCGAAATGCTTGTGAAAAACCATTTTAAGTTGTCTTCTATTGAAAGAAGATGATAACCACTTAAAAAGATTTTTCATAAGCATATCAATAATCGAATAACGGAATAAGAAAGAAAACTGAAAATCAAACGTACTTTTTCATGTCTTCCAAAACTGCTGTTGCACCTCTATACATCTGCAATCGAAAACATAAGATGTAACACGTTAAATGATTTGAGCAGGAAATGACAAGAGAATTTTGAGAAGAGAATTAGGAGCCAGATTTAGCACGCATCGTATCATCAAGAAGTAAATAGAGATCAAGGCTAGGACTTACAGTTGATCCACAGTCACCATCACCTACTTTGCCATCCCAATCATTCAAATTGTCCTTAAGTTTTTTAATTGCATTTGCAGCTGCTTCAATGGCCACCTCAAGAATCTGGCCTTGTTCATTAAGTTGTGCTGGCCGACCTAATGGCTATTGAAAGCATACAAAGTCAAACAATATGATTGTACATGCCTAACTGTACAAACAAAGGTTTAAACATACCTCATCAGACTTTGTTGAACGAGATGGAGGTAATGGAACAGGAATCTTTGCAGGTGGGTGATTGCCTGCAAGGGGCAACCACTGAGTTCAACATACCAACTTTTTACAAAACTTTTAGTTTTTGATAAGTATATATGTTATTATACAAGTGTAGTATGTATTAACCGTATTTTAAAACAGCAGAAATATGACCTGTTCATGAAACCAATGTCACTAGACTTTCATGAAAGCAATTTCTATTCACAAAGAAATACAAACACAAGAAGATGCGTTCAAACACCATAATCAAATACCATCAACACCAACAGGCCAATATGGCGCCTTTGTTGCAGCATCCAGACGTTGCAAAATAGTTTGATCAGCCTTCATGATAGAAATCGAAAAACCTGAAGAAACATAATATTAAGAATGTTTAAATTATTAATATAACTAATTAACTCTTGTCATGTGGCAGAGCCTAGAGGACAAACCTGCCATATCAAGAGAAGTCATAAACGACCCAGTATACACTCTATCCACTGCCAATCCATGTTCCAGCTGCAACTTAGGTACTGCTTTACCAGATGCAATCATCAGTTCCATTCCCGGAGTCGCACCTAACCTGCCAAAAGGGAAAAAAGCACAAGATTACAAATATTTTCTCTTGCACATAATAAAAATCCCCATAATTGGAGTTTTCATCGAACATGTAAAGTAAAATCTCCCACATACCCGTTTACCATAAGAACCACTCTACTACCCCGAGTAATTGGAACATAATTAGTTTCCTGCAAAGATTAGTAATTAAATCTTTTACAAATTTGGAGCTTGATTCAATAGGTTGTAGGGAAAAAACACAAAATGTAACGTAGTTAAAATGATAAGTTCATAATAAGAAAGTATCGAGCTATACTGGAGACAATATCTGCTTAAGAACGTGAGAAACTATAACATCCACCGGTTGAAGATCAGCTACAGCAGCACCAGGTTCTCCATGCTGTAAAAGTAATCAAGTTTTAGTCAGTTTGTCAAAGTATTTAAAAAGTAAATATAAGTACCAGGCCATATGTGCAAAAAGCTGGAAATTACAACAAAAAACAATCAAATGAGGATATGGTTGGAAGAATTTAAGCAGATAAAATGAGTTCCAATTTATGGTATGTAAACCAGAGTTAGAGTAGGTGTTTTAACATGATTAGAAAACTAGAGCTTGACCTTTTAATTTATAATCAAGGTCGCTTACAGAAAGTAACTTACAATTCCAAGACCAAGTTCCATCTTTCCTGGACCCAAACGGTCTGGTGTAACCTGACCAGGCAATGTGCAAACAGATAGTGCAACGCCCATTGTTCCAACCATTTCAGATGCTCGTCTTGCTTCTGCGGCAACATCAGCAAGTGAAAGGCCAGCAGCAGCAGCAGCTCCAGCAATCTATTTCACAGAGATCACAGATTTCAATTAACCATTTAGCCAAAATAATGGAAAATACTGATACTATTAACAGTTGATACTATGGACCATGTTTTAATTAGGATGTGAAGACATGGGTGAAAAGGCTTCCAACCCTTCATACACAAAACACTCCACTTCTAACATCCTTCACAATAAGCCTGCATGCATACATGAAATGACAAATATCTAACACAAAGACAATGTTTAACTGGCTGCATACAATAGTTAATGAAAGCACTTATAAATGGAAAAGAAGAGAGAGGGAGAGAACCTTATGAACAAGAATGGTCCCGGCCAAACCCCTTCGACCAGCTATTCCTCGAGGCGGGGGTAATGCACAATCATCTCCAACAATTACAGTCTGCAACATTAAACGGCAGTCACATTGTTTTCATTTAATCTAACCATGCTTCAGAGGGTTTGAACTGAAAATATATAAGGAAATATGCAAATTAATGTATACCTCTACTTTATAACCTTCTGATTTTGCTTGCTCTGCAGCTAAACCAAAATTTAAACGGTCCCCAGTATAATTCTGTCAACAACCAGATAGCAATATCCATATATCAGGGATAATATATGTGAATATATAAAGAAAAGAAAGAAAAAAAGCCACATTCCCGAAATCACAGCTTTCCACCATATATGTTTATGAAGCTGGGAAGCAATTCCAGAATTTAATATGTATTAAGGTGCACTTTTCCATTTTCTATTATTGTTATATTTTGTTTGTACTTGTTATCAGTAATGGTCTTTCAGAATGCTCCAAAACTTTGCCACAGGTGTCAATTAGCATCCCGACTATACACAGAACAACCCAACAAACAAACTTCAAAGTAGAAATTATACCGTGACAATCAGAAGACAACCCGAAGGACCAGTCACAGCTCGGATGCCCTAAAGTACAATTATATCAGATCAGAGTCACATAAATCAATAGGGTGTGTTCCCTTCCAATTTAAAGCAATAAATTGCAGGAGACCATACTGCTAGAATTGAATCAACTTGTGGTGAGGCAAAAACATCCCCGCAAATAGCTGCAGTTAGCATCCCTTCTCCCACAAATCCAGATTGTGCAGGCTCATGCCCACTTCCACCTCCTGTATCATCAATTTATTTGAATCAGAAAGCCCCAAATGTTACATAGTTTACAATTCCATTAACTCCAAAATCTTTAATTGGCATCCACTCGGTACTCGGTAGATGGATTCTAGTGATAGCTACAATCTACTTCAACTTCATCAAAGCACCTATCGATTATACTATTTGATAAGTAATACACTTCCAATTATCTACTTCAGCAATGCACTAATTTTATTTGGTTTTCCATAGGCAGGTTTGACACACAATGTAGTTGAAGCACCTATTGATTGGACTATTTGATAAGTAAACTATTTATCGATTGCTCTACATTATCTCATTCTCTTAGCAATTGAATGGACGAAGCCCCGCCTATAAAGTCCACGATGCACACTGTCCGACCCTAATCTAAAAAGTTTCTATCTTGAAGTGAAAACAGTGTCTTCTGAATTCTAATACCGTAAACAAATTGCAATGCAGGCTTCCATGGACCATAGCAATCAATAAAAATGTAAAATGCAGGGTATCGAACCTGATATAATCGCAACTTTGTCATACGTCCCACCGGAAACATCAGCACGCAACACAACCTTCACCTGCAATCCCCATATACGAAATTTCGGAACTCAAATGAATTAAATTTACACATAAAGCTGCGGCATCGACAAATTAACACAACGAACAGAACAGAAGGAAAAAAAAAGACCTGAGGAAAACCATCCAAGTACTGCAGCCCAGGATACGTTTCGACAAGCCCCTCGATGAACTCAGTCACCACATCTGCAACCACCAATACCAAAAATCCACAACTCTCTCAGTGAAAAGAAATTCATTTTTCTTCACATTTCATCTGATTTAACTCGGAAAGTACTCAAAACTTAAAAAAAAAAAAAAGAATTAATCAAGCGGTAATCACAAGGAAGAGCAGAGAATGATCGGAGAAGAAAATGCCAGAGCGAGGGGGCGAATTGGCGTACCGTTGGGGTCGTTGATCAGCTTCTTGCCTTGAAAAGCCATGGCGTTGAATTGAGGGAGGAGGATTAAACCCTACCTATGTATCACTGATTTGCATGAACAGAGGAGAGAGAGAGAGAGAGAGAGAGGGAGAGAGAGAGAAGGTGGTACTGGCGGAGTGGGGCTCTCTATATCTGTGTCTGGGAATATGGATGAGAGAGAGAGGCGTGCGACTTGATGGTTGCTTGTCCGAGCAAGAAGTTTCGTTGCTTTATAGTTCCCATTTTGCCCTTTCTTCTACTCGAAAATTCCTATCTGCCACTCAATGTTTTATCCATTTTGACTTTAGTTGTGTTCGAAGAAAAAAGTTTTAAACTTGAAAGTTAATATCCAGCAAAAATAAACTTTAAATTTAAAAGAAAATAAAAAGTTGTCAGCTTGATGTGGCAGAGTCCCGAACGGACGGAGTGAAGGGCGATGATTGGAGCGCCAATGGAGACGAAGGGGATCAATGCCAACGGAGAAAGCAAGGCCAAGCCGAGCCGCAAAGAGGTAGAATCGCACTCTTTCCCTGCACTTTGAAGCAATCGCAACCGTTACTTGTACAGGTTTGTTTTGGATTTCCAGATAATCGAGAAGAAGAAGGCCATGGATGCACTGTTGAAAGCAGCTTCTTCCGAAAAGGACCATCTTTCTGCTTTCCCTGCCTTTCGCCGTTACCAAGCAAACGGTACTTTTAATCTCACAGCTCATCTGTTTTGCCAGTTTTTTTCATAATTCATTTTTGAAGACTTTGTTAATTTGCTGCAGTACCTCACATTTTTCTGGGAATTGAAACGGAACCCTGTTGCGGTTTCATGTTTTTTATGCTTCTGGCAACATTTCCTTTTCGGGTTTTTCGATTTTTGTATGAAAGTTATGAGCTTGTGGTCATCTCAGTGTAGATGGTTAGGAAGTTTCGAGTTTAAATCCCTCGCGATTTTATTTGGAAGACGAAATTTCGTGTAATGCTTAATGCTATATTGGATGTTTAGGCCTGTCTGCATTGTTGGAATCAGGACGAGGGGACAAGCTTTCGTCTACCCTAAAGCATTACATTCAAAATCTTCTTAAGGTATTTGAAGTCGTCTCTGTTTTTTTTTTCGTAACTCCACCAAATTCTGCAAGGTCCAAGTGCTCTCATTTGATTTATTTACTCTTTGCGGGCAAAAGTAATTCAAGTTTTGGGAAATGATTAGGCAAATATGGAGGGGCTTTATGGATCTGAGTGGCTGGTGGAAGAGAAGGTGAAGCGCAGGGAGATGGTTGCACCTGAAGCACGTTATATATTTGTAAGCGAGGCTTCAAATGCAAGTGCTAGTGAAATGTTAACAATGTCGGAGCAGGAAAGGACCTCAGCTAGTTGTGAGGAGAGGGGGCCCATGGTTGGGTTTGTACATTTTCGATTTGTCATAGAGGAAGAATTGCCTGTTCTTTATGTGTATGAATTGCAACTTGAGCCTCGCGTACAAGGCAAAGGTCTGGGGAAGTTCCTAATGCAACTAATTGGGCTAATTGCTCGCAAGGTGCTGATTACGTCCCATCTCCCATTTTAAGCATATATTTAACAGACATCTGAATAAAAATCTAGATGGAAGGAGAATGTCTGATGGCTTGACGAAATGATTCTTAAACCAACTTATCTGCATTCCATGTTTATTTTTCTTAGTATCATCTTGGCAATTAATCTAGCATTTTCAATCTTTGTAGAACCACATGGGCGCTGTCGTTCTAACTGTCCAAAAGTCAAACTCGGTAGCCATGAATTTATATTTAAGTAAGATGAGGTAAACTTTTTGCTTGTATATATTACTTGAAGGACTTAAAAACAATGAAACCTGTAAAAGAGTTTTTCATCCATGATTTGTCAGTTTCAGTTTTCTAGAGCGATGCTGCTGATAAAAGGAAGATAATTATTTTTCACCTTCATGCTTACCAGCTTTTACATTTGGAAGAACTGTAGCGCCTATATACTTTTCTTTTCCATGTAGTATTAGTCATAACAGTTATTCAATAGCAGATTGATGAAGTGTATTACCAATAATTTGTGGATCCTAGGCGGGATGTTTTTAAGATGCATATGTTGTTCATTTTGAGGCAACTATATTAGTAACCGCTGCATAAGGCCATGTTGATTGGCTGGTTTGCTGAAAAGCCGACAGACAAGTTTTATGTTGTTGAAGACATACAATTTTGCCTCATTTTGAAGTTTAGTTCGTGATGATATCATGGTGCTTTGTTCAACAAATTTATAATGATACTTTTTTATTTCCATTGCATCGAATGATCAGATTTCTTTTCCTTTCAACAGATACATCATATCAACTATATCACCATCACGAGTTGATCCATTGGTAAGGGATTATTGGCAAACTATCTACAGTGGCTGAATTACGTAGAAGACTAGGACCATTTTGTTCACTATGTCTTCTTAAGAAGTCCATCGTTTGTGCAGATAGGGATTGAGAAGAGTTATGAAATTCTTTGCAAAGCGTTCAGTAATGAGGCTAAAGCTATCTTGGAGGTATGTGTCTGTTACAACCAGATCAGAATAAGCTCCATTTGTAATGGGATATAAGCATTTTCAAAGATATCCTGTTTTAAGCAAAAATACTCTGCATTGCATCTTATTTCTATTGGCTTTTGTGTCCATTTGCAGGATGGGTTTTTTGTACTTTGTTTCGTATATACATACGCACTATCATTCATCTATTTTTCTTTTTTTATCATTATGAATATCAGGAACCACTTGAGAAGGTTCATCTGGCTTAACATGATGTTAAACTCAGCGCTCCACCAAAGGGCAGAATCCAGCTATTGAGGTACCAGATAATACAGTTCCAGCAGAATGCGTTAACTATAATAGCTCGGTTGCTGCAATATGTTCAGTATTATTACTCTTCAACTCACAGAATCACTAGCATGCTTTTCCCCCTGCTGTACAAAACCACCTGCAATCGCACAATGTAGAAAGAAACTATTGCGTTTGGTTCTTCTGATCACAGCATAGTAATTGCAATTCGTACTCGACAATTGAGGGTATTTGCCATTAGCTAAGTTTGCTGCATGGCGATTGTGATAACATCTCATTTTATGTACAAACAACCTTATTTTCTCCCTACATGCTTCTTCATTTGCAAAGTTTACTTCTCTCTTGCATTTGCTATTAGTGTCGGTGCACTTTGAGATGAAAACCTGCGGCATTCGTTTTGTTGAAACTCAAATGTTGGCTAAATACCATCAACATATGCTACTCATTTGATACTATTATGTATAAGGGAGCATAAACCGCAATTAGCTATGTATTTTCCTTTAAATACACACCTGAGTTACACTGTAATGGCAGCTTGAGAAATGAGAATTTTATTACTTTCCTTTTGTTTGCTTTGATTTTGTTTTAGATTTGAATCTTCTTGTGATCAAAGCGGAGTAATTACAGTTTATGCTCAATAATGGAAGCTTGACCTCCATTTACATGAATATTTGTCATCGAAACATTCTTCGAAATCATTTGGCAAGCAAATAATAAATCTGTCCGACATAAAGCTGTGAAATCCTTTAGGAGCTCTCAGCTGTGAATTCCTTTAGGAGCTCTCAAGACCTCAGTTTCTGCCATGAAAATCGCTCGGATGGGTCTATGGTCTGATAATCTTGATTCAACTCTTTCATACTGCTTTTGCTTGAGTCCCTTACCGAACCATAGTATTCGATCACACCTACAAAACCATCACTTAGCACATTAATTAATCTGGTTTTGCAGTCGTTTCGTTGATTAATGGGCAGTTTATGATGCTTATTTACCATGCCGGAGCACGCCTTTTGTATTTTCTCTTCTGATCACAGCCGAAGTAAAGCCCCGAATTTGGGTAATATTTGTAGCTTGGAGCAAAGTTTATTACTCCTTCATGCCAGCCTTCGAATACACGTCCTTCCATGAGCTCCACCTTAAGCTTTAAGAAAAAATCAAAATAATTATCTATATTATTATTCATAAAATCTTAAACCAACAAACACTCAAGAAAGACTTTCATGAAACAGGCAACGGAAACAGGCACTCCGTTACCGTGGCATCTTAATAGGCGTCCCGTGCTATTTAATAACTCTGTCATGCAAAAGTCTCTCTGCATAACATGGTATAATTTGTCTGAAACTCCAAGATGACGGTTGAAATGCGAATTAAGTACCTGATCATATTCCAACAAAAGGTTCCACTTTTGCTTCTCCACAAGATATTGCGTTGTGGCATCAGGCAAGCAGATTCTGTAGTTTAGGTCTCCAAGCCAAATTACCCTACTGCACGTATATATTACTTAGTATTCAATAGTTTTAGAAACAACAAATTAAATTAAAAACTGTCATCAAACAGCCCCCGCTGCACGCTATGCTGCTCTGCATATACATACGTACTCGTGATCAAGAATTTTTGTGGTGAAATTAGTGAAAATTCCTGCAGGAAAGGTTGTTCGAGACAAAATCTCAGCGACGTCTGCATTTCTTCGTCTCTCATCGCCTTTCTTACCACCAGAAGCTAGATGGCTACACACAAAACAAAAGCTTGTTTCATGTAACCAAAATCTCACTGACACCGAACCCTACATATACGTATATGTGACAATATGTTAATTCACAATATATATGTAGAGAAATTGTAGAAGTAAAAATTTAATTTGAATAATTGACCCAAATTCATTCATAATAAATTACAGTGAATGGATGATAATTATTACTTAATATTCTGTACCTTGTTCCCTAGGCAACCCATGATACCACAGCCAACACATGAGACACTGAGATGTCTTACATATTGGCAGAGATCACTTGAAACCCAAACAGATATAAATATTCCAACCATTTGCCTACTAATGATGCATCGGAAATCTTCTTCATCTTCTCCTTCTTCTTCTTCTTCTTCGTCTTCTGCAATCTTATTCTTCTTATCGTTAAGAGCAGCTCCGATCAACGAATTCCATTTCTCACAAACTTTGCGGTTTTCGGATCGCACAACATTTCCCACATTCAGTGGTACAATTTCTTGGAACCTGAAATTCGTCAATTCATTAATTCAGAACTAGTGATCGTATTGTATGAATCAATCTGCAGAGAGTGCATGGAGACATGCACGTATGATTATATAATTACCGTATAGATGGGGAAATAAATAAGATTAATTACCCAAGGACGTAGATATTCGCTGGAGGGTTAATATTATTAGGTCGGAGCCAACCTTGTATGTCCAAATACTCTGGAGGTGAAACACCTCCAACATTCCAGGAACCCGCGAAGATCCTGATCAGATCCATGCAAAAGTAGAAAACTACGCCATCGTCATGCTTTACTACAAATTAATATTCAATATATGAACTAATAGCTAGTTAGGTGAGGTATTGATATATTCATTCTTAAACCTAAGTAGAACAGCTTACTGGTATGTATGAGCAGTGGAAATTATGTTGGAGTTGGAGGAGATCATATTTGCTTGGATATTATTTGGTCTTTCCGTAGTAGCCTCCATCCCCATGGAGTCTCCCGGATTTATATCCTCCATGAAATTGTTGATGCCATATCTCGGAGTCTTATCTGCCATTAATCTGGATTACAGTCTAGGGTAGTGTGACCGTCCCCCACCAAGTTCGAATAACCCTCCCAGAGAGAGAGAGAGAGAGTAGTAGTAGTAGTCTAGACTCGACCTTCAAACATTAACTAACACACAAGTATCAACGTAAATAACAGTTAGCAAGCCAGACAAATCATTAATTTGATCAAAGAGTAGACGTGAATTAGGCTAGTTGGCCATACAGAATAGTGTGACCGCACCTTGTACCAAGTTCAGATCCTCCTCCCGGGAGAGTAGTTGTCTAGCTTGTTTGCCTTGCATGGAGTTAGCAAGGGTTCTGTATCACACTAGTGTAGCTTAGGATGAAAGATATTATAGGACTGATATTTTGGGTGGTGGAAAGGGAATGCAACCCGCAACCCCTCCCGTGAATAAAAAGTGTAAAAATATTCCATTTGCCCAATATTTGGAAGGAGATAAGCATTATTAATGGTGGGTGGCGAAGGAGATGATGCAAGTAAGAGACCATAGAGTAATGGGATTAATTCATGATTAGTGGGAGGTGCGGGATTAATTAAAAATTGGATAATTTGCTCAAGAGAAAAATATCTCGCTCTCTGTCTCATATTTATTTAGTTGCACATGGTACCGTTTTCTAATTTGTTTTTTATCTGTGTTTTTATGTGTTTTGTGTGTGGATAGGAGGCCTAGTTAGCTTATAGAATATTATGAGAATTAACAGTCGATGCATGGTAGTAATTAATAATATAAAGAAGCAGTGAAATCAATTAGTTGGTTTCGACAAAAAAATAAATATAAAATCAATTAGTGGGATATGCGATTCCAGTTTAACAACATTTCTACGGGAAAAAGAAATTGGAGATTGTTTAGTCATTGTATCATATAATGAGTGGTTCACTATAAAGATGATAATTGCTTATAAAATCGTCCATTAATTTGATATATAAATGACTAAATTATTTATATGTGGATTGATTTTTATGTATATATAATCTTTAAATGATGTTATTTAAAAAAAAAAAGACTTTAATTCTTAAATAAGATGAAGTTTAAATAAATGTATCATATAAAATTGAACACTGTCCCTAGACTTTACTAAATGTGAGCGTATACTTTTAATGTCATTTTTTTTCTTTTATAATTTCTTGGTGTTCATGAATTAAAGTTTTTTTTATGAAAAATATTGTAGCATTTTAATACTCATTTGAAATTGTCATTTAGTACTATGATGTAGTGGTATTCCTCTTCATTTGTAAATGAGAGATCTTAGGTTCGATTCTCGCCAAAGAAGAATTTGAACCACATTATTATGGCTAGCCAAGTGTGAGGCTTAGCACTCCACCACTCCCCTTAGTATAAGTATTATCGTTTGTTAAAAAAAAATACTTATTTGAAATCTAGATGAATTTTCATTTGTTTCGTTAATAAAAAGGAACGATTGGATGGACGGCAAAAGAGCTAAGATAACTACTACGCAATCAGACTAGATAGTTAATTAATTAGTTTTTTAGTTAATCAGATCAAATAACAAAAAAATATAAATTAGTCATTGGTCAAGCTAGTGTGCCCAATTGCTTGCCTTTTAGAGCTGAATATATAGTCTACACGCGACCGTCCAACCCACTACTATTTCTTCTTGTTTCTATATTGCGTCTATCACAAAGGATTGGTTGGTTTTTATCATGGTGACAAACTTAATATGTATTTAAATACTGGAAAGTTCGATTAGTGATAGATTATATGAACCAGGAATTGATTAATTATTCATAAACATATACAGATTAGTTGAATTGATTAATTATATATGCGTTTTATCTGTTCCTTTGCAATGGCTTTCAACCTCAATGTCAGTTGGCGTTTTGTCTGTTGTCCCAATTGAGCAAGGCAACAAAATCTTGATGGGATGAGGATTGAGGATGACAGATTCATTGAAAAAGAATGAGAACAAATAAAGCATATGAATTAACGATGGGTGTTTTCTGCATAATAAATAACAATTTAACCGCAGATTTCAATATTATCTTTTTCTAATAAAGTTCATGGACAAATTGTACCTCAAATACTTTTTCATTATAATTTTCAAAGGAGAGCGCACTGGAGAGCATATAATTTGAAAAAGAAGTAAATATAATATACATGAAGCTTATTAAGTGGTTCCTTTTAATATTCATTGTTCATAGAAAGAGTTATTGACAACATATTGAGAATCATATATCGTGAAAATCTATATTATATCTACACCTATATATGAATCTCATATCAAAACGAGTCAATATGAAATATTAATATATAAATGACATATTGACGATATATATATCGTGTATTTCACTATGTGGAGTGGAACCATCTCTAAGAAGCCGCTATATTCGTAGTGGAGGAGCTTCATATAGCAAGCATCACGCTCAACTATCCATGTAGGGGTTTAGGATAGACTGAATAGTGCCATTTATATTGACCATTTCATGACCACATATCGTGTATCCCATGAAACGGAATCCCGTCTAAAAAGCTGACTACATAAATATTCATATGTAGGAGAAGCTCCATATATAACATGCATTCGTCTAACGTTTTACTATTCATTCAGCGAGTCATAATAGTGTCATCCTATGAACCGTTTCGTGATCACATATTGTTTAGTGTTGAATATGATTGACATTTCGAAATATTATTTAGGGTAAATCTCAGTTTACTATCCTCAAGTTTCGTAATTTTCAACATTTGGTACATAAAGATTTTTTCATCCCAGAGTTGTGAGATCGCACATCACCCAGGGGAGTGGATCATGTGAGCCTTATATGTATATTCTCATCTCTACCTAGCGCGAGGCCTTTTGGGAGCTCACTGGCTTCGGATTCCATTGGAACTCTGAAGTTAAGCGAGTAGCGCGCGAGAGCAATCCCATGATGGGTGACCCACTGAGAAGTTCTCGTGTGAGTTCCCAGAAACAAAACTGTGAGGGCGTGGTAGGGGTTCAAAGCGAACAATATCGTGCTACAGTGGAGTCATGCCCGGGATGTGACAATTTGGTATCAGAGTCTAACATTGGCCGCGTGTGTGCCGACGAGGGCGTCGGGTCCTTAAGGGGAGGGTGGATTATGAGATCCCACATCGTCCAGGGGAGTGGATCATGTGAGCCTTATATGCATATTCTCATCTCTACAGCGAAATGCCTTTTGGGAGCTCACTGGCTTCGGGTTCCATTGGAACTCCGAAGTTAAGCGAGTAGCGCGAGAGAGCAATCCAATGATGGGTGATCCACTGAGAAGTTCTCGTGTGAGTTCCCAGAAACAAAACCGTGAGGGTGTGGTAGGGGCCCAAAACGGACAATATCATGCTATGGCGGAGGCTTGCCCGAGATGTGGTGGGGGTCCGGGCCGGAATGTGACAAGAGTCATACCTAAAGTGTTAATTTTAGAACAATCTCATACATCCGTTAGTTTGGCTGTTAAATCAGCCATTAATTGATGACGTGGCGCCCACGTGGACAACAACTGGGCGCCACGTGAATATTAAAAAATTAAAAAACCTATTCCCTATCCCCAAAACCTAGGCGCGCCGGAAAAAGCATGGGAATGAGCCCTTATGAAGGTCACATTCAGCGGTGCATCCATCGCAGAGTGCAGATGAATCTAACCAGAAAAACACAACATTTGATAAACCATAACAGCAAAATTAAATTAACTTTATTTAAATTGGATCAAATTTGTTGAAGTTGTTAAAGACTGCATACCGAGCAAGGCAAAACGCAGAACCTCTCAACGAAGTCGTTTTCAGAATCGAAGTCGGAGCGAACCTCACGGTCAAAGAGCCTGGAGAAGAAGAAAGAGCGGCCGAGATGACCGACAAGCTTGCGGATCTAGTTGGTCCGTACAGAAACAAGGCGCTTGTTGCCGCTGTGCTGGCCGTCCTCCTGCTCGAAAATGATATTGGGGACGCGGCCGGCCTTGCGCTTTTTGGCGAAGATGCTTTTGCCGGAGGTGGTGTGTGGGACTGCGAAGATAGTCTCGGCGTACTTCGAGTCGAGTATCGGGAATGAGGTGGTGGATTCGAGGTCGAGATCGAGTTCGGTGTCCGGTTAGAGGAAGACGGCGGCGGACGATTAGGTGTATCGGCGGAGTTGGATTTGGAGGGCTTGGGTGAGTACGGAGGCGCGCTACCTCTGGAGGAACATTTTGGACGATTAGGTGTATTGGCGAAGTTGGATTTGGAGGGCTTGGGTGAGTACGGAGGCACGCTGCCTCTAGAGGAACATTTTGGAGTGTTGGGAGAGAAGGGAGAGGTGAACACGCCTAGATTTTTTTTTTTTTTTTTTTTGTAATTTTTAATTTTTAATTTTTAATTTTTTAATATTCACGTGGGTCCTATATTGACACGTGGCGTCCAGTCATTATCCACGTGGGTGCCACGTCATCAATTAATGGTTGATTTAACAGTCAGACTAACGGATGTATGAGACTGTCCCAAAATTAACACTTTAGGTATGACTTTGGGACGAAAAAAACTTCATATACCGAATGTTGAAAACCACAAAACTTAGGGGTAGTAAACTAAGATTTACCCTATTATTTATGTTGTCCCGCGTTCAAAGTACTAAATGATTAATATGTAGTGATGAAACAATCAATACAAGGGCACTATCAATCCTGTTCCATGTACAGTGGATGGGATATTATGTATAGTATTGGTCTTTCGGTTATCATAGACAGATAGGTTAATATCTCTAATCTCTAATCTCTAATATTAGAAAGGCAGAAGTAAAGTTTGGTGTCTCAAGGCTTCACCAAAAAAATTTAGACTAAAAAGCCCCCCAAACAAAAAAAATACAACCACCAACATCCAAAGGGTTATAATCTGCAAGGGCATCTTGGAACAAAAACGTATCAGATAATCAAAGGAAAAAAGATAAAAACCTCCGACTTCACAGGAGAGAAGAAGAATGTGGTGTTCTTTGAAATTGCTCTGAGTAGTTGCGTTTGGTTTATCTCTTTCTTTTGTCACGCAAAAACTGATTCGTTGGTTTCTCAGGTATTTTTCTTCACTTTTTTCTCTCCTCTTTGGTATTTTTGGTGTTTAATTTTTTTCTCTATCATGCGCTTTAATTTTAGCTTCCAAGGAACTATTGGTTATGTTAATCCAATTTTTCCATTGTTTTGCTTTCATAAACTCGATGGCTGAGAAAGCCAATGGGGTGGTGGAGCAGAAGCCGAGCAATAACCAGTGGTGAGGCCCTATCATTTCCACGAAATCGAGCTCAAATGGCAGCGTCATTAGGAGGAAATCAGACTTTTTCGAACCCCTGATGAAATTGATATCTCGAAGCTCAAATACTATCCTCTTGATATATTCCCTTATCCCAGGTAAACTTTATCCCTTTTTTATTTATTTATTTTAAATTGCAAATGCAAGTAATTGTTTATGTAGACAATATGAAGACCCAGTTTTATTAATAAAGTGATTGTTTGAGCAATTGGTTTAACTGAGAAACTTAAACTTTATTAATTCGTATGCCTTAAGGAAATTCCAGGGCGAGGGTTCTATTTGTTGTTCCGGTGGATGAGGATGCCTTCTGAAAATTCCAGTGCAAGGTTTCTATGTGTTGTTCATGTGGATGAGTAGGCGATGCAAAGGTACGATTTAATTTTGACAATGGAGTTCGTTTCTTTTTTCTGGAGTTTGTTTCATGTTTATGACTGTTAACCGAAAAGGTTTTTGCAGCCATGATGATGACATATGACGTGTAATGTACTTTGTTGGTCAGATGAGAAAGGTTTCATTTGATGCCAACATTATAGTTCCTCTACCCTAACATCTTTCCAAATGTTATTGATCCGGTAGTTCTGGAAGCCACTTTTAATTACATCCCCTTAACCATTGTTCGCTTTCTTTGTTTGATGATTTTTTTTTTTTTTTTTTGTCCTGATATCCATTGACTACCTCATGTAAAGGGAGCCATGGACAGACGGAAGGAAAGTTCACGTTAGCTGCAAGATTGACTCGCTCCCGATGATACAGACTGGCACCTGGCATGTCTACGGAAATGGAGTACAAGCGAGCATGTGATGGTAGTGATAAGGACCCCGATGTGCCTCCTGGTTTTGGTTGATGAGTTTCCATGCATTTCAACTTTCACGGTTACTATTTAACCATCAAATTTCAGAGACAATGCAGTCCAGGATCAATCTGTGGTAACCGCTTAATGAATTTTATATTGAGTTGTTACAATGGGAAAGTTCTCCATAATTCCTTGATAGAAAACGCTATGTTGACATATGTTGTGTGTGGGAATCTGGTCCTGGGTATTTAGTGTATTCAAAATTATTAACTTCCTTAAAACTTTGTATGTCGGGCGTAGCGCGCTGTAATTTAAAAAAAATCTTTTACACGTGCAAGGCGCGTGCGAAAGGCTAGTAATCCAAGAAGGTGGCCGTGAAAGTGTACAAATGAGCCGTTCATAACGGGAATAAAACAGAAATTAGAAAGCAACAGTTTCCACAAGTGTAGAACGTCAAGCCACTTAACCACTCTTTTGGCACTTGTGCTTTCCTAAAACAAATATTTCCACGGTCGCCTACTTGTATTGCTCAGCTCACTGCAGCATTTGCAACATCAGATTATATTAATTATTGAAACATCAGAATAATATTAATTCCTTCATTTCTTTCACTCGATTAATTATCATATAATTGTCCGTGTTTCCTCCATTTAAAAGCGTGGTTAATTATTCTTCTTTAACTTTAAGTGATCATACGCTAAAGCGAATTAACGTCCACAAAACCCCAAGAAAATTATAAAAATTTCTTTGATCGCAGGGACATAAATCATTCTTCACCACCTTGACAAATAATTGATAATATTGTTGAGAGTATCGACCCCACATCGGGAAAATAAGAGAAGTTGCATGTGTTTATAAGTAATTGAGCTACTCTTCGTATTGCCAATTAGTTTCATAGTGGAACCTCAACTTTCTTTATGGTATCAAAGCCGGTTGCCTCTCATGTGAAACTCAACGGCTATACGTGCTTCACGTCACTCGATTTGTATTTTCCTAGAAATGAGGGACCTTACATGTGCTTATAAGTAATTAGCTACTTCTTATATTGCCCTTGGTTTTATAGTGGAACGTCAACTTTCTTCTGTAATTGTTCGTAGACCTCTGTCGAAATCGGAAGTTAAACAAATGCCGAGTTTTGCTTCACCAGTTAAAACTAGGTAAAGAAAACACAGAAAATATATACGTATGATTACTGTGGGGAGTTTGCTATCGGGTGAGCCAGGAATTCTGTTTGAAATGTGGAAAACCCCACCTGCTTAAATTCTTCAGCAGGCAAGTTTTCAAGCAACATATGGATTAGGAGATGAAGCATTTTACAACTGCAGATGATCTTTCCAATACCGAACAAGAAAACAATGTCACGATGCTTCAAGTTTCAACATAATATGCTGAGTTTTTATCCAGCCACATCAATTTTGGTTTTTCTATCTCCTGCTTCCACAAAAATGGTCACTCGTATCGATCGATCCATTTTCTTTTTGTCCCATGACTTATCAATCTTTATCTCCCACTGTTGCACTGCCTAGCTGCTTCATATTCTATGATTCAACCACTCAATGATGCCCTTCGTAATGGCTTCTCGCTCTGGCTCAAAGAGAAGGTCATGTAACAACGCGTCAAACAGTTTGATGGTTTTGTCAGTTGAGGAGGCTTCATCGTACAGTTTCTGGGAGGCCTCGGGGTCAGTAACAGTATCAGCTGTGCCGTGGAGAACAAAGAACGGGACCCTCAATTTGGTTAGGTTCTGCTGCAAGTAGGATGTGATTCGGAGAATCTCATAACCAGTCCTTACGCGGATGGATCCAGTGTACACTAGAGGGTCCGAATACTTGGCAACTAGAGCCGCTGGGTCACGAGAAACAGGCATGCCCTTTTTATTTGCTGCACTGATTTGGCATCTTGGCAGCAAAAATGAGAGCAATGGAGCAATTACCTGGCATGAAAAACGGAGGAGAGCGTGTAGAGGGTTAGGGTTTAGGGTGCATTTGAAAACTTGTAATTGAGTATATAATATATTCAAGAGTGCACAAAAATTAGTTGTAACAAAAGCTGGTTTTCTGACCACAAATATTGGATGCGCAGGCTGAACCCCAACTGCTGGTGATGTGAGCACTACACCGTCTATGCGGGACTCAAATTTTGGGTCAAGCATTACCTAAAATCATTTTTGCGATATAGAGCAAGCTCAGATTAAATTCCAGGCCAATGAAGCTAATGAATAGATAGAAGACAACAACACTGTGACTACGAAAAAGTCATTCATGCAATTCCAAGAAAAAAAGACTTCCGGCAACCCATACCTTAAGGACAATGGCTGCACCTGTGGAATGCCCAAAACAGAAACATGGTAGGCCAGGATTTTCAGCTAAAATCTTTTCGAGAAATGATTTCTGCATAAAAATAAAAAAGCGAAGAACACATGTAAACGTTTAATCAAAGCAGAGTTCCTAGGTTTTTCAGGTGCATTAAGAACTGGATTCAATTGTTAATGAGCCTTGAAACTTACCATATCAGTAACAGCATAATCGAGAGAAGGAACGTATGCATGAAGCCCATCACTCCCACCATGACCTAGATAGATAAATCAACGAGAACAATTATATAAGATATATAAACAATTAACTACTAAATCAGAAGATTTTGAGATTTAGTGCGATGTAACAAGGATGGAGTAACCCAAGGTCCACAATTTATGACTTATCCTTCGACACAGAGAAAACTCGAGATACTATTTTTTTTATTGCTGTGTTAAACAAAAAAAAGCAGAGACTCTTCCTTCAAAATTTCAAATCATAATAAGACTTGAACCCCCGACAACATATAGCCATTACACACCAGAAAACAATCCAAAAGCATCTTAAACAAAAAACAAAGTACCGAGAAAATAGAACTAATGTCATTCAGTCCCAATTAGAAGCCTAGAAATTGCAAAGGATTCCAAGTGAATTTCGAGTGAAACGCAAGAAAGTTTTAATCTTAATCCAATTCTGATAAATACAACGGGAAGGACACCCCACCATACACGGTGGCACACTTTAGACTGGATGCTTGTGTTCGGATGTGACTAAGTTCAACTTCAGCTTAAACCATTCTAAATATTTTTCACTTGATAGAAGCATCAGAGGCGTAACTTATGAGAAACATACAAGGTTAGACCCAAACATACAAGCTTACTTATAAAGGGAGCTTCAAAGGTTTACTTTTTCGCACCAATGGGCGTCCAAATTACTCAATTCCTGCAACATCCAAATATATATGCATTGTTGAAGACAGTGATCTCTAGGCTATGAAAACCGTAATTAAATAAAAAAAGAAGACTGCCTCTAATACAAGGGTGAGATTTTAAATTTTTGAGACATCTTCCCCCTTATCTAAAAAGTTAAGGCTCTTCCCCCTCCACAGCAAATATAAAAGTAATCTTTCAGCCATTTTCTTCAGCGTTGCATTATATAGATCAATCTCATATTTCAATCTGTTGTATAGCATCCAAAATGCTTGCCTAGAAATTTGGTCATTATGACACAAGACGAGACAAGCCAGTGGCATAAACAATATACACAATTACAAAACAAAAAGAAATGTTGATAGGAAACTAGTGAGTGTACGAAAACATTAAAATTAGGTCAGTACACATTGATAATGACATACACAGGAAATTGTCATTAATTGGCTTAGATCATTTTTTAGAACGAAAACAGAAACCATTTAGACTAGTTAGAAGTTTAAATGCAATGGTAAAGGGTCAAAATGGTGTTGACTTACCAATCCAATCCATTCCGTAAACCTTAAATCCATTAGCATTCAGTTGCTTTGCAAAGTAGTCGTATCTTCCACTGGTGAAATTGTACAAATGTCTTAATAGATATATCAAGGCCTTGAACCGTATAATCTGCTGAAATAGCATTTAAGTGAGAATTATGTAGAAATGACAAACCTGTGTTCGTTCAGACCATGCATAAGAATGACTACGCCCCTGCAAAGTGTAAATATTAGAAAGTTACGACTTGGACTCCATGACTTTGCAAACATAACTGTGGATAAAGTATATACGTGTTTGAATATAAAATCCAAATATATTAACAGTCTAATAACGTAACTTGTCAGAGATATGGTAGGAGAAGGTTACTCTCCTTTAGCAATTATTCCAACTTATATATTCGTAGCAACGGAAATGTTCTCTTACCAATTAGTATGTCATGTTACAAGAATAGGGTTCAGGGTATGGACTATGTAAGTTAACAGAAACTTCTGATAAAGCCCAGGCACTGCTTAGAGGATCCGTCGTCAAGAACAGCTTAATTGCCCGGATGTTTCTTGGCATTATGATTCAACATTTTAATAGAATAGCCCACATACAAGAGTTTCCAAGTGGTGAACCTTAGCGGAAATGATTCATCAGAAATTTGTGCAAAGTCACTGTGGAACCAATCACAAGAAAATTTGCCCGACTTTCTCAACACACTATCAATTGTAAAACTGGTTACACCATATGTAGCTACTCTTAATAGATTTCCGAAAAATAGACAATGCCCTAAATGGTCTCAGCAATATGATCCAACTTATTATGCCAGTAGGCAGAGGAGTGGAAAATGAACAAGATGTGCATTTTCCGTAAATCCAGGTGCACTGCACAACCATTGAAATTATCGTGTGGGTCTAAGTAAGGACAAGAGATTAGAGACGGGACCTCAAGAAAGCGAAGGGACCTCAAGAAAGCGAAGGATCCTCATGAAAGCGATATTTGGTTAACAAACAACCACAAAAAGGTTGCCAATTTTACTCGGGTATTGCAATCCTTGAGCAACAGTCCTTATCGGTATGGTATGAGTAATACGCAGTTTCTAATGGAAGGTTGATACTGATGGTGCAAGCATATGTTAGAATATGCGTGACTATTAGCATACTTAATGAACACAAACTGACAAAGTAATGAAATTATTTAACATGAACCTAACTAATTCAAAACGACGACGATGTAATCAAGAAGATAGACACATATGTCCAAACTGTTCATTCATTAAACTACATTAACAATGCCACTTTTCGAGCACCAAAATCCGACGATAAAAGATTACTCCTTGAAAAACGATGTGTAGTCAACCTTAATTAAGATTGAAAAGAACGAAAAAAGATTAAAACTTTCAATCCCAGATAGCATATTTCTTCTGCATTTAGATCGGCGCCGGAAATCTCATCATTTTCTTCGAGAAGTAATGAAAAATTCACACCTTTTTGCATTAATTCAAATTAAACAATCTAATCCAATCCAATCCAGTCCAGTCCAATCCAAGGGGATAATATAATACAGAGGCATTTGATTTACCTGATGTTAACGGAAACGGGAGTCCAACTTTGCGTGAAGAGAGTTTCACCTCTCGCAGTCGCAAAGAGCGAATATCGCCGGACCGAATTCTCATCATCATCTTGTACAACTCTTAGCTTCGCTAACGCTCTCCTCGCCGCCACCTCCGGGTCCACCGGCAACGACGAGCTGCTCTTCCACGGAACAATCGTTGTTGGCACCCGGACCACCGGCCCCCTAGGCTGCCTCTCGTCCTTGGCCGACTTCTCCGCCAAGACCGGCGAAGCCGCAGCCGCAGACGACGAGGCGGACGACGACGGCGCTCGCTTGCGGCCGCGAAATGGGAGCAGGAGGAGCAGGAAGAAGGCGTTAATCAGCATCATCAGACTCCGCAGCGCCCGCAGCGAGAGGAGGGCGTTTATGCGGCCGCTCGCTCCAGAAGTCAACATCAACGACGACGACGACGACAAATCGCTGCCTCTCTCCGTCGCCATTTTCTGCTGCTTCTTCGGCGGTGGTCTTGTGTGTTGAAAGAACAATGCTGATGACGCCGGCGACGGTGGAGATGATGACTTGAAATGGAGTTGGAGCTCCTCCAATCCAATCAACGGCCGGATTGGTTGTTTCCTGTTGAGGTTGTTGTTTGGCTCCTTCTTCTTCTCCCCATGAAAAAACAGAATTCTACTATCTATACTCCCTGCCTTTCCCAAACAGATCATTAAAAAATTGTGCGTTTTTTACACAATTCTCGGTGGGAAAAAGTGCTTTTTTTGCTAATTTTAGACCTCGCGTGCTGCTTCTCTCTAATCTCACAAAAATCGCTAATTCTCCAAAAAAAATTATAAAAAAAAATGTGTGAAAAGAATCGGGAAAAATGGACAGCAAAAATATAGGTGGATTCCAAAGCCAGCCACTTGCCACGGCGCAGGAGAAGGCGGGCGGCTTAAATTAGAATTTTAATTAATTTAATTTAATTTTTGAGTTTTCGAGTTTTCGAGTGTTTTCGGAATTGGAAACTGAAATTTCGGGAGACGGTCCATTTTCAATTTTCCGTTTTTGGGGATTTTTTCTGAGGAGAGAAGCAACCACCAGCTTTCACTGGTTGGCGCTCTAATCCAATCCCTTTCCCGGGTTTTTCTCGCTCCGACGCGTGTTCTTGAGCGGTAATATTTTACTTTTTTTTTAAATTACACCTGACACGTGTCACGCGGTGAATGAAGTTGCGTCCCACGTGCGCCGGTATGGAAGGAATAAAGGATCTCATCTTCCAAAAGTATGCAGATCAACTGATCCGGATCTTTGAAATTTAATCCAATAATTCTTGAAATATGAGCCTCTAAAAATTATAATATTTTTTTATCGTTGAATCAAATTTCAAAAGTCTGAATCACTTTATTCATGGACTTTTGAGAAAGAGATATGGAAGATGAGAAGTGTAGTGTTTTGGTTTGAAGTGGTCGCAGGAACACGTGGAGTGGTGCCATCAAATTTGTTTACGTTCTCCCGTGTAAGAGGAAGGATCCTGGTTGCGTTGAGTCTGTCAAGTGTGTTGACACGTGTAAAGCGTCAGCTCCTGGTTTGGAGATTGGAACTAGTAGAGTTGGTTTGGGCCTTACTATTCACTGGGCCGAATATGATATTTTTAGAGAAACTTGGGCCGATGTCAAATCCATTCATTCAAACTACACCCAACCAAAAACGATGATTTCTAAGGGGTCAACTCCAACCCTGTCTTAATATCAATAAATTTAGGCATTTACCTTGGAAAATGGGTTTCCGATGGGCAAAAGATTGGCCCAAGAAATAGGTCTAGAGATTTGCCCTGCCAAAACGAAGAGACCCACAAGCGCGTGTGGGATTCGGATGTAAAATGGCAAGAAAATAAGGAAATTTCTATGTGTGCGGTTCTTTTATTAATCCTAACTACTTCAAATTATCTTGACCGTTAAATATGTCATATAATATTTGTGAGGTTACATGATGACATTCTTGTTAATAGGCTTGGCAATTTCTTGCACGCTCCGTTAATTCGATAACGACACAAAAATAACAGGTTATGGATCAACCCGTTAATGAGTCTGGTCATTATTAGGTCACCCGTTAACGAATTTAGAGTACGTCTTGTTACAATGAGGTTAAATTATAATCCTCAAAGTACTATCCAACGTTAAATACGTCTTGTTACAATGAGTACGTCTTGTTAAGTATATATAGACGTAAGATATGAGTGGACATCATGGAATAACACAAAATCATAATCCACTATTGTGCCCATAATCGTCACGTGAAGTCTATTACGTGACGTTTATTTTCAACAAGATTCAACATCTTAATTACAAGAAACGTGAGGTTAAATTATAATCCTCAAAGTACTATCCAACGTTAAATAAAGGTTACATAATAATATTGTTACTTCATTAATGACGTTGGCTGTTACAGCACGGACGTTTTTGTTATAGTATAAATGTAAGATATGTGAGTAGACGTGATAGTACGTAAACTAATCATATTTTTATTAGGATCAGAAAATGGGTCATGGTGCAAGCCACAATGGTAACATAATTTTAGTCACGTACGGTACCAAGCGAAGTAGAATCAACAGCCCCTAAAAGCAGATTAATAGCCGATCATACCTGAAATCTAAGATTTGGTTAAGGGCCGGGCAAACACAACTTTTCTGCATGAAGGAATGATGCTAGATAAGTAGATATACATGCATGCCGGCTTGCTTGTTAAATTATTCAATCAATATTCCCCCACCTCTTAAAATAATATAAAACTAACAGAAAAGTGCTTTTAATTAGCTTTTCTGAGAGGCAAATCAGGCTCCAAATCTAACAAATGAACGTACTAAATAAAGACAGAGAGAGATATATTTCAAAGTCAAGATTTCACAACCTAATCACTTAAAAGTGATCCCATTTAAAAGGGACAATGGGAAAAGGTTCTTTGGAAAATGTAACTTGTTCCGAAAGAGAGAGCAAAAGAGGGAATATTAATCCAGCAGATAATGCACCACTAAAACTGATTCCATCTCTTTTCTTTCTGCTTTTAACTTTTGATTCAATTCATGACTTCTACGCAATGGCAAAACATCATACATCAACATCACTAATTATATAGCAACTTTAACCTAATTTTTTATTGAATAATATGTTTGATTAAACATCGCATAGTAGATAGTAAAAGCTATCCAAAACCTAAACATGAATATCAAAAATTAAAACTCTGTCTTAATTAAAAAACACGTTGAACAACATCACAGAGTTTAAAAGAACATGTTATACTTACACCAGCATATATAACGAATTATAAAAAACAGAGCCTTCCAAGAAAAAGACGTGAGGCTTGAAGACGTGCATGGCAACTCCTACATATATACATATTTCGTATTTGTGTCGAGATGTATTTTTTGCTTCTTTCTTTTTTTAAGAGCATAATTCAGCAGTACTAGCCAAGTAATTTTAACTTCATAAGTTAGAGTTATGTTCTTTTACGTGAAGCTGAACTCCATAAGCTTGGATTCTTGAGGTTTCATCATTTGATTCTATAAAACTCTGGGACTGAAAAAATTAGCTTATTATTCCCTGCAAATTAAAGTTGATAAACTTGCCTAAAACTTTTGACAAGAAATGTGATAATTAACTAGTAAAGAGGGTTCATGGTAACATAAAAAAGGTGTTTTTGTTATATCACGCCCACTGTCGAAATCCCTATCAAACTTGTACTTCATATTTCCCCCCTAAATTTTAGTTAGGGGACTTTCAGCAGTTTGCTCTAGATTTTTCTGTAGTTTGATGAACTATCTATAGGGTGGAAGAGAGTCAGATAGAAAGGTAAAAGCATAAGCTAGGGGTGAAAGTCAGAATGGAGTTTTCGAACCCAAAAATTTTCAAATTCTAATATTTTTGAAAAACTGGAAGGGAAAGGGGAATGCATTTATAGATTCCAATAATTCTGAATTTTTCTGAAGTGTTTCGAACTTATCCGATCAAAAAATTTCTAATTTTTTATAGTTATTTATTAAAACTTATATACTTTGTAATCATCTTTTGTATTTTATCGTTAATTTCGGTCTTTTTGGATACATTTTGTTCATTTTTTTTGTATTCAAAATGAATTTGATATATGCATAAGTAAATATCAAATATTAAGAGAGAACAATAAATTTCATGTATTGGATTATATTATGAAGGAGAAATTAGATTCTCATCCTTTCTTTTGCTACTCTTTTGATTAAAACCTTATTTCTTTTTATTTTTTGATCAAGGTTCTTGGTATTAATAACATCATTAATTATTTCAATAATAAAATATTTTTTATTTCTAAATATATTCATTTAATGTTTAAAATGTTACAATTAGTATATTTATATTTATGGCTAAATTTTTTATCATATATTTTTATTTTTAGTTTGTACCCATTTTTAATTTGCAACCCTTTTTTAATTTGTACCAATTTTCTTTTCAGTTTTAATTTGTACCCATATATTAATTTCTTTTTGTGCCCATATTTTATAAAGTTTTATTTGTATTTGAACCCATATTTTTTTATTTATTTGTACCCATTTTTAATTTTGTTAAATGTACCCATGCTAATTATATGTACCATTCATGTAATTTTTTCAAATTTTTAATCTTAAAATGTGCTCATTCTTAAATATACCAATTTGTTATATGTAAAATGTACCCTTTTTTTATATAAAATCTATTCAATTTTTTTCTAATCCATTTTTAAACTTATATGTACATTCTTTTTTCTTTGATTTTGAGAATGTATCTATGTTAAGTTTAATCGAAGAAATTTACTAATTTTATTGAGCCTAATATCTCCTTTTTTTTTTTTTTTTTTTTGTGATTTTGAAGAATGTACCCATGTTTTGATACAATAATTTTTTGGTTAATTTTGATGAATGTACCTGACACACCCCGTCCCGGAGAAGGGCATGCACACTGACGGCGAGCATGCCCTCCTCCAAGACGGGGTGTGTCAGTACCCATGTTTATATATAGACACACACACACAAAATAGTATATTTATATTTTAATATTTTGAATCCCACAGATTATGGTTTTTTTATTTAAAATCTCATTAATATAAACAACTATAATTTTTAATTTTTAATTTAAAAAAATATAGTAACGTACATAGAAATAAATTATCACATTAATTTCAGGGACTTTGATCAAAAATTGAAAACCAACAAGATTTTAGTCAAAAAATATTCATAGCTAGGGACCGCATCCAAAGTCTCCCTATTATGAAATTTTCGAGATTACTTTGCCTCCAAAAATTACAAAAAATTGTGATCAGCTTTAATTCCAAAATTTTGGAATAAAAATTGGAAACCTTGTTTCCGATATGATCCGTTCGAAAATAACCCCTGAGTGTAATGCAGCTTGTGGACTTATGTGTGTAACAATAAGCTTGCAGTGCATAATTAATTTGATGATCAACTCAAATTAATTTCCAGTTTTTCTATACGTATAATGTAAGTAGAGACACATACATGATTGCTAGATCACTAAAATCAATAGACCATTAAATCAAAAGAAGGATTATCTGTATCCATAGAATTAAAAAGATACGTTTCATGCAAGACTTGGTAATTAATAAACCCTAGATAATTGCAGGTCACTACCTCAAATTGGTTTCCAGTAGTAATTCTATGTTGAGAGAGCATTTCTGGTCTAAGCACATTTTAGAAACCTTTAAGTGGCTTGCAGCCATCCTCCTCTACTGCAACCATGCTTGCATATATTATCCTAAAATATAAGTACCAGCAATTTTCTACATCTTCTGCTGGTTCCAAAATCCTATTCAGCTTCTAAGATACGTACTCAAACTCGATGCAAATCACAAATGAAGATCATACCTGCAACATTGAAAAAAAGAAGAAGAATAGACTAAGTAGCTAGTCAGTAAGGAACATGCAGAAGGAGGATTTATGTCATGATTAATGGCATGAACGTCCGAGAAGACTAAGTAACTAATTTCATCATCAAGAAAGAAAAGCTATCTCCTCAAGCACAAAGGGCTTAATTTTTATGTTTTTATTTTTTTTTTCTAAATTACAAATGGAAAAGCAAATACAAGAAGTTGAAATGTACTACTAGCTATTTATTGCATTCTCTGATCTTATTCTTTTATACATACATACATACATATATATATAACTTTTCTGAAAATTTGATATTACCCCTTGAAAGTATATTTTCCTCCTCTAAAACCCATCACCTTTTGTTTTCTTGAATAAAGTCCATTGACTAGCCTCCAACTAAACAAATTCTTTAATTAAGTTTGACTTTTCAAATTGTGTATTTTCAGATTACCTAAATTACCCCTATTAATACTTGGATAGAGTTTTTGGATCAGTTACTTGTTATATCCATTTAATCAATTTTATATATTTTACAAAATAATTCATGCCATTCATTGTATTAACTTTCAAATTGTTATAACGTGCCGATTGAAAAATAATAATACTAATTTCATAATTTTGTGCATTAAATATATAAGTTAATTTACCTACCAACACAACAATAAACCTAAAACAGCTTATGTGAATACTCCAATCCCTAATACACAAAACAAAAGCTATATGTTCCGTGCAATTTTTACCTACAAAATAGTCTAATTTTCCTATTCCATCAAACCAAAATTTAAAGGTCTAATTTACTTTCAAAATGGTCTAATTTACCTACATTATTTATGTGCATTACATTAAAAGTTTTTTTTGGGAATAGGTAAATTAGTATAATATTAATAAGTAGGTAAATTAATTTAAATGTAGGTAATTTAATATAATATTTTATTAGTAGGTAAATTAATTTAAATGTAGGTAAATTAGTATAATATTTGTATGTAGGTAATTACATGATTCAAAATGCAGGTAAATTAGTATAATATTTAATAAGTAGGTAAATTAATTTGTATGTAGGTAATTACATGATTCAAACAATATTATTTTTTCCGTACAAGATATGTCTTCTTTTTTTTAATTTGGTAAATTAATTTATATATGTTGCTAATATTTATGATACAAAAAAGGTAAAATATCCATATGGATTTAATTGCTTATCATAATTAGGATGAGTAATAACATTTATTGACCAAATTAGGATTATGTGGCATAAGTTGTAAATGTATTGTAATAGTTCGTCATATATTTGTCTACATGACAGTCTATTTGAAATTTGGGTTTTATTTAAATGTTTAAATTTAGGTGGGTTTTTATTTGAAAAATAGGAATTTCAAGGGCCTATATCTAAAGAACCCATAATTTTTCATGCCCTCAAGTTCGAGATTTTATTTTTGGTTACCATTTGCAATGCAAGTTAGATTGGTGATGCAAGAACGAGGCCACCACATAGATTATTAGAAAGAAAACATAAAAAGGAAACAAATGGAAAGCAAAAGCTGGAAAAAGATGTACTTTTTAGTTTCAGAAAAGGAAGGACGTGGATTCTGATTTCCCAAGCAAAAGCTACCCATAACCATGCATAGGAAAAGAAAGGCAAAGCAATCACTCGAAAGTACCACCATTAACCAATAATAACACAAATTAATATACTAATGAAGGTTCATTAGTTAGTCAGTCCACAAAGAGAAAGTTAAATATTAATTACCTGGAGGAGTTGCCCCACAGATTGTTTGAAGGGTGGTGTTCCATATGATCGTTCTCTAAGTTTAAAGTTGCATTTGAGGCTCCTTTTTGGTTAAGTAAACCATTTGAATTTGAATTATGATGATGGTTTGTTGTAGACAAAAGATCTTCATCCCCAGATCCATCTGTTGCATATCAAGCCAACCAAATGTTCATATCGATGTTCATGACACTAAAAAAAAAAATGGTCGTAGACGACGTAACTTGTTAATGTTGTCTCTTTCTACATCGTATAGCTAATAAAATCAAGTGTAATCTTTCTTTTGGTCATATATATTATAAGTTATAACATGCCAACAGTCTAAAAAAGTGTAAATTAAAAAAGGTACATTTTTGTTTCGTTCATGCTTAATCTGAACTAGGAAAATTTGAAATAGGTCCAATTTTATAGCCTATCTTTTGAAATAGGTCCAATTTTTAGTGACTTTTGACTTTTGAAATATGTCTAATTTTTAGTGACTTTGGACCCATATCAAAAGATCCCATCTGAATTCTATACATGTGCATAGTGCATATATATATATATATGTATGTATTGTTGTCAAACGTACTAGCTAGTTGTTTGTTGGGATGCAAATGAAAAATGTGTGGATGTACGACTGTATGTATTATGTGCAGAAGACAATAGTACATATATGTGGGGTTGGAGGTAGCCAGTGCAGAGGAATGGTTGTAAGAATTTCACAATTCAAAAGGGTACGTCGTAGAAGCAGATATATTCATGGGAATAATTAACAATATTAATTAGGGAAGTCCTAATGAAGCAAAATAAGAATTACCAGAGGAAGGTAGAGGTTTGTCAGTGTTCTTAACGGTTCTATACATCTGCAAATCCAAAAAGAACAAGATATTTAATAAGAGAATGAGAGAAATAATTGATTAATATATAAAATCTCACTCAGTCGAAAAAGCAAAATAAAATAAAATAAACAAAACAAAATCAAAGGAGATGCTGCATAATTCACTCTGTGGGATTTTTTTTTGTTTGTTTAATAACCACGAGGTTGATGGTTTGGTAAGGTCAGTAAATGCTTTGTATTATTGAGAAATGATGGCGTGGCTACTTTCTTTCTTTCTTTCTCTCTCATCTTCTCTCTCTCTCTCTCTCTAAAAGTAGAACTTGTCCTGTGTGTATCAGTCACAAGAACAGAAACAGACTCAACTGTTCATGAAGATGGAGTAGGATTACCTTTCTTTCTATTTCCATTCCCCTTCCTTTCCTCGTCTTATACTTTGCTTTTTGTCATATTATTTTTATAAAAAAATCAATATAAGATGTTGACGTGATTTAACCGTAACCATTCAAGTAGAAGAGAAGAGGAAGGAAGGGAAAAGAGATTACTAAGTGAGAGAATCATTTTCCACTGTTCATTCATCCATTTATTCATGGATCACTAATTCATCACACTACCAGTACTAGTGCTGCTGCGTGTCCCTTGGCTATCGTGCCACTTGGATAGCCAAGAACCGAGACTTGGCTGTTGAAGATTTAGCAGCATCTCTGGCTGATAATCAATCACGGTTAGACACGTGTTCAAGTTGTAGATTTTTTAATCACAACTTGAACACGTATCTAGCCGTGATTGGTGATCAGCAGGGTGCTGCTGATTCTTTCAGCAGCCAATTCTATCCGATAGCCAAAGTGTCCAGTGTCCAGTCTCTCCCCCTCCCCCAAACACATAAACAAACACACACAACCCATAGAAAAAATCGTACGCAGTGAAAGTCGACAGAAAAAATTAAAAGGGAGAAATTTAGAGAAAAGTATAGGGTTTGAATCTGAAATCTTAATGTGGTCAATGCATCAAACATTTCAGAGTGCTAACTTTTTTTCTTTTTTCTTTAGAAAATAACATAACAAAAAAGCCACTGATTTAGCGTAGGGTGAGGTGGGTAGAGATGATTAAAAGTAAGCATAGGTCCCGGCTTCTAAACTCTCCAATGTAATCGAAGAAGTGATGAGATGAAGCTAGATGTACCTGCAAATGGCTCTTAACATGAGCAAGTGTGAGATCCTTCACATCCATGAGCTCCAACACGGACTTTGGTGTAGCCCCTATATATACACAAAATAATTTATAATTAACTACATATATATTCAAGAGTTCCCAGGGAAAATTATGTACATATAATTCAATTCAAACTAATTAAAAAGAAAGAAATACATAAATTAATAATATTACGCAACTATGTAGGGTGAGTAGGAGGGGCTTACTTTCATGACCACCAAGGAGCTCGACAGCATGAACAAAACGGGCGTGAAGAGAAGTAGTCCATCGCATCCTGGGAGCTCTCATGTTCCTCTTGTTGATATTCTGCCCTATGAGCTTCGGAGGCGTAAATCTAGATCTCATGATGAAACCATTGGACGACAAGTCGGCGTTGTAATTCCCACCTCCCCCTACACAATGATGCTGCTGAGAGTAATGAGGATTCAAATTATAGGACGGAAAATAGTGTTGCCGTTGATGCTGCTGCTGTTGTGGTTGCACTCCTCCTACTCCTAGGCTTAAACTGTCCATCGTTATCCCGTTAAACCCTCCCAATCCCATTCCAATTCCCATGCCCATGCCACTACAATTCCCAGCAGGTGCTGCCGGTCTGAAGGAATTAGACAGATACGGCGCCGTTTGGTACACAGGATTAGGCGAAAACGTAGGAGAAAACGAGCAATTAGTACTACTAGTACAGTAAACAGGAATCCCTTTGATGGGGTTGAGTCTCTCAAGCAACGGAATCTTATTGCTACTACTTACACTATTACTACTATTCTTCCCTTCGTCATGGTAAACGTCTCCGCCGCCGAAATAGTTCTTCTTCCATGCGCTTTCGGCCTCTGAGGCCGAGGGATTGGCGAGGGAGAGCTCAGTGTCGGCATCAGCGGCCACTGGGGAAGAACTGGTGTAGCTGGCCCTAATATAGCTGTCGCTGTGGGATTTGTTGGTTAGGGCGTCGCCGTTGGTATCGTCCTCGTCGGTGTCTCTTCTCCATATGTTGAAGCAACTGGCGGAGTCGTGATCGGGCGTTGCTCGGTCGGTGCAAATGGAGGATGGAGCACTATTTGTGTTTGTGTCTGGAGGGCTTATGTGGAGTGAAAGATCAGGAATCGGATTCAAAGATAAGCAGCTTCTGCCGCCTGCAGCTGCTTCTGATGAAACCCCTTTTTCGTGAAGCATATTTTAAACCCTTTTATATATATTCCCAGCTTCTAGCAGTATCTAAATCTACGGCTACAAACCCAGCAGTTTTGGGTTCTGAAAACAAAGTTGAAAAAACACACTTCTTCTCCTGACAGATTTCAGAAACTAAACCACACACTCATAGCTAATCCAGATGTGATTGTGAGAAGTGGGTCTAATTTCATCCATCTGCTTGCTCCAAAACTAAACACACACTCATATATAGATATATAATTTAGTAGAGAAGTAGTGCTGATGGTTTTGCAGCCTAGGAGGAGTATGGAGGACAAATTAAGAAAGTAAAGCCTTTCAAAAGAAAATTGGAAAAGGGAGATAGAAAGAAAGAAAGTGAGAGTGTGCTGTAAAGAAAGAAAGGCTGAATGAAAAAAAAGGAAGACTTTTCTCTTGCTCAAGAAACAGACATCCTCATCAGGAGAGAGAGAGAGAGGGGTTTGGTATTTTGCCAAATATATAATAATTAGTAGTAGAAAATAAAATAAAATAAAATGGTGGGGAAGGGGAAAGAAGATGTGGGTCTGAGTTTCTAATGCCTCGAGAGTATATATAGGAAAATGACACTCCAACAAAGCCTGTCCCTCTCACTCTGCTTTAGTCAATATATAAACTCAGCACGCAAAAATGCAGCAAAGTTTTTAGCAAATTTTCTTAATTATTGGTTTCTAAAATTCTTTGGTATTTTTATCTTCCCCGGAGACGACGGGTCAAAAGTTAAAAGGGGACAGTGTAAGAGAGAGAGAGAGAGAGAGAGAGAGAGAGAATCTAGAATTCTTTTTCCCCCATCCTCTTCGCTACAAACCCTCCCTTCCTATAGTCCTTTCTCTCTCTCTCTGCTACACATGCAATGCCATATGAATTATTAGTCGATTAATCGACCTCGCCAGCTACATCCATCCATCCATCGTTGTATATATTGCTGACAGTCATACATTGACCCACAGTGTACGTGTACTATACATCTATATGCTTTGTTTTTCTTAATTTCCTTTTACCTTTGTCTGGTGCAATAGTAAATGTCTCCGTGTCTTAATATATGTCTTACCCTAAACCCTATTGCGATCAGTTTTGTGTTCCTCGGACCTCATTATTGTTTAGACTAGTTTGTTAGGAGCAATATACTCGTCGAACGAGTTGAGGTTTTACCATTAAACCAATTGGTAATGGCCATCTTCTTATAAACACATGAAAAGTTTGGTAATCTTTAAATGTAAGACATCTTTTCATCCTCACACCCGCACCCTTAGATCCAAGTTCAAATCCTTTTCATTTTAGATTTAAGTAGTTAAATTCGAATATCATTTTGTGAAAAAAAATCTCTTGTATATGTAAAACAAAAGGATTACATATTTAGTTGTGCTAACAAATAAGCACGTTAATTATCACTTAATAATAATTCAATCATCAATTTCATGTCATTCAGTTTACATATACCTTTTTTCCATATCTAAAACCTTTAAGTGAAGATACTCAATACGATGTTTACACGCATGCTTATCTTAATCAGAGTACCCAAATCACTCAATTGGTGAGTTCGTTACTGCAACATATGGAGAAAGCTAAATGATGATTAGCCCCCAAGTTGAGATAATTACACAAAATCGATCGTTTTAGGGTTATATCAAAAAAAAAAAGCTCTTTTAATTGTTTCTCCTTTTGTGGAAGAAAAATTGCATCCAACCAAAAGAAAGCTGCAAAACAGCATAAAACAAGCCCAAAGAGAGCTGCAGAAAGTAACGCAACATGCACAAATTCTGTGGTATATGGTATATATCCTATCATCATGTGTACATCCATCCATGACCTGACCTTTTCTCAATAATTCCCTTTCATTTCATTTATCACTTTAAAACGTGTTGTGAATTTTGTTAGGCCATCTCTGTCGCACGTGGCAGTGATATCACAAGAATTGAAGTTCCAATAATGCTAAGCAGGGTCATTGTTGTACTTGTCACGTAATTTGTTTCTTTACATGTTATAAGACGAGTAGATGATAAAGTAGATATGTTTCAAATTAAAATATATTTAAAAAAATCAAATACATATTTATAATTAGAGCAAAATTATAACATCACGTAACGCTAGTCTGAATTGACAAAAAATCTTGATCAGATAGGGTATGTATCTTGGCAAATGAATGATGGAACTGGGTGGGTGTTGTAATAGTCAAGAAATATTGATTAATTAGGTGGACCCTTTGACCTTAAAGTTTTTATTTCGCGGACCCTCTAAAGTGTTGTTTGTTTGCTTTCATATGGTTGTCATCGTAAACCCTAATTCCACATACCTTTGTTAGTTTTCTTATATTCCTTTTCATCCTCCAAAATATTCCCTTCTAATCCTCCAACAATTTTGTCCAGCATTTTGCGTGTATTATGTCATCCCCACATGACCTTCGAGCCTTCACCACACCCTCCCCTCATTGACTCGTACACATCTTAATCAATTCCAGAAACCTAGGCCAAATCAACTTACTAAACATATATAAAAACTAATCATGATCAATTTCTCCCTACTAATTCATTTTTCTTATGCTCATCTCTTTAATGCATTCACCAGATTTAGATTTAAACATGTCCTCGACTGCTACACTAACGAGTTACAAGGCCCTATATATGCTCCCATGTCTTAATTAATTTAACTAATTAGTTAACTAGTAATTAAACTAGCTCAGCTGAGGCAAGTGTATTACATTGAAAAGGTAAAAGATTTAATGCATTTAATGCTTCAAATTAGTTTAGTTAAATTTCACTTATTTCCATACGCATAAATAAATTTCAAATTTTGAACCATGCATCCCTTGTTTTCGATGCAATTAAGCTTGGAGTCTTGGACAAATATATATACAACACCTTGTCGTGGAATAATAATAGAACAGTATTTTTTTTATCTTCCAAGCACCCTTGGTAATTGTTTGACGTTGATCTTCTTCAATTTATTCAATTTCACGGTCAAAAATTGAAAGAAGTTTGTGAGAAGTAAAAATAGATGTATGGATAACAATACCCTAATAATATTCGTTGCTCAACCACTCACTCATCGGCATTCTTAAACGAAATACTTATCCTCTACTTTGTGCTTGTAAGTATGTTTTTCTTTTGGGTAATGCTAGAGAGACTAAATGCATAGACTAAATTATATAAACTAAATGCATAGACTAAATTTTATAAACTAAATGACTAGAAGTTGATGATTGGATTATTATTAAAAGTTGATTAATGTGATTATTTCTTATTTAGGACATATCATTTAGTTTGTAAATTTACTCTACAAATTTAATTTACCTACCATTACTTTTTTTCTTCTCTAATTCGAAATAAGTATTCTCATCGATCGTTGCTAATCATAACATTAGGCAACAATATTTGGCATTATTCCATTGACAAGTAATAATGTTGAAGCCTTCCATTCGAGATAATTTATTGTCTCACCGATATATCTCTAATTACAAATTCTCTCCATCTGTTATTAAGAACCAACAAAATTTCCTACCCAATAATATGAAATTTTAATAGCTCGAGAGCACCTAATGGGTTAAATCCCTTTAGTACGGAAATTGAAATAACCCCCAAGTATGACATTCATATATTCCGTTGGAAAAAAAAAATAGCGTTGAAGCCTTCCATTGGAAGAAAATTTGTTGTCTCATCATTAGGATTTATTTTTAGTTGTAAGGTAGATATTCCTAATCGTAGGGCAGATTATCTCTCTCTCCGTTTAGAATCCACAAAAATTCCAACTCAAAAATACAATATTTTTAGACCTCTCCACAGCCAGAGGCAACTTGCCTAAATGGTTATAAACTCGTATTTCTTTGGTATGGAATTTGGAATGAACTTTGAGTTTGAAATATATATTTGGCGGAAACCTTTCATAAGAGGGATTCCCATTTTTCTAAAAAAATGGGAACACTCTGACTTTAATGAAATTGTGTGGCTGAGATTGTGTAACCTATGTTTTAATCTCAACCACACAATTTCATTAAAGTCAATCAAACGGTCAAGAGGGTGTTCCCATTTTTTTAGAAAAATGGGGATCCCTCTTGGTAAGGATCCTGATATTTGGCAGCTGCTACTACTATAATTATTAAACTTCGTATTGTTCCGGGATACATACTCATTACTGTTTGCCTATGCAGTGAGAGGGTAGAGTCAAATCATTCATGCCTGCATAAATGGTACATTGGTGTATGAACAGAAGAAGTGAGGTTCTGTCGGTTCTAATCACCAAGTTTTTTGCCAAGCATTTAAGTAGCTAATATTAGGCTCGTTTGACAATGTTTTAAAATGATCGAAAGTGTTTGTAGGAAAATATTTCTGAGTTTCAAAAGCACTTAAAATGCTTCTTGTAAGAAGCATCATGATTTATTTGTATTTTTACTAATATTTAATTCCAAAAACGTTTACACAAAACAAACATTTTTAGCTGTATTAAAAACAGTTTCAAAAGATTCCTTAATCTTTCAAATTTTGCATCTTATCAAGTAAACAGTACATATATTTAAAAACAAATAAGTATGTCGAACAATGTCGGCAAGCAGTGGATGTAATAGTAGATTAACATGATGAGTTTGTACTCTTCACTTCTTTGGCTGGAATACATAATTAATACTGAAATTTTTCATAGCATTTTTTTTAATAAAACGATAGTGTTAATAGGTTAAATAGTTGATTGTTAAGAGAAAAAGAATTGATGAGAATTGAACTCGCACTAGAATAAATAATCATAATTGTTTTTTGTAACTGCAAATAAAACACAATCTGCTTTTAGAACACTTTCTAGTTGCTCTACAATTGTCAATGCATATGTAAATGTATGGGTGTTTTTAATAAATTATAATAAGATGGTAAATTCATGGATTTGTTACCAAAATGTTCACAAATAATGTTAAACTTATCAACTTTTCCCTCAATGCACCAGACAAGTTTAGGTAAAGAAAAACAGGTACCGTTGATGAGGACTTTGCTTTTTCATATAATAAGTAACAAAATTGACTAATTAAACATCCTTTAACACAACAGAAATCAAGGAGATTTGGTTTCCATAGTTAACTAAGGACATCCATATTTTGCAAATGGAATGATTAGCTAGCTTCTATTTCTACCTACTGAGATAATACACATCCACTTTCCCAAAACCGAGATACACACAATGAACCTTGTATATTTTGGTCAACACTACTGGTCAGGGCGGTCACCCAAAAACCCAACCCTACACATTAATTTGTTTTTATAAAGGGTTTTTATCACAAATGGTCTCTGAAATTGAAAATCAATCAATGTAGTCCCTGAAAATAGGCGTCGCAAATCAATGTGGTCATTCCGTCACAATTCTATCAAAAATTCTGTTATGTGGTGATGTGGCTCATAACTGGACCCCACAAATATAATTAAATATCATCACTTGAAATTATAAATATTAAAATATTAAAAAAAAACTATTTTTATTTTTGTATAATCGAAAACTTAAAAAAAATAAAAGAAAAGATGAACAGACATCTTCTTCTTCCCCTCCCCAATCCAAAACCTTCATTGCCTTTTAAAGCTTTCGGAATTTTAGAAATTCTTCACACTTTGGATAGATTTTCGCTGCTAGTCCACCACATGATCAACCCCCAATTTGATTGGTTGGTTAAACAGTTAACATCAGCGTCGCCTTTTCTTGGGCTTCAGCTCTGGTGGCTTCCATTCCTTCACCACAACCATCACCACAGAAGGACCACATTGATTTGCAACATCCATTTTCAGGAACTACATTGATTGATTTTCAATTTCAAGGACCATCTTGATGAAGTTGATCAATTTCAGGGACTATTTGTGATAAAAACCCTTTTATAAATTAACCTTCCAGCTATCAAGGAAACCTTGAAGCCGGGTTACTATTTCTCCCGGGCTCATCCCTTGTGCTAGTTTGAACGACAATTTGTTCTTCAAAATTAGTAATTAATCTTCAATTATCCTCTATTATTTTCTACCCCTCCATTTTGCTCTTGAGAAAATCACATATAAAGAGTGTCACTGTCCAGTTCTTAATTAATACAGAAGAAAGGCATCTCTAGCTATACATTAGACATTCCATATGCATTGAACAGCTCAAGCTACTCATATAATTAAACGCTTGACTAATGAAAATCATATTACAGATCACTTGCAATATGTTGATCTCTATTATAAACTTGGAAAACTGTACCAATTCACATGCACTGAATCCCGTCAAATCTCTCACGCAATACTCATTCATCTTCAGGTCGTTGTAGCTTAAGATTGGTAGCAAGGTACGTACTTCATCTTGAGGTCATTGATCATGACAATGGCAGCAGCAGGAGGAAAGCTGGTGTTGGAAATTACGTGCTGAGACCTACAACTGAATATTGCCCTGCTTCTTACAATCTTACCTTTCTTAGAAGCATCCTCAGCCACCCTTTTTTAGGCAACAGGTCCACCATCTAATGATAAATTAGATAACTAGCCATGGACCCTTTCGGCAAAACAACAGGCCAGCCTGATATGTAATTTCAATTTTAATTTGGGGGTATGTTCCGACGAGAGACATTCAAAGACCTAAGAAAAATACAGACGCTAATACTAAAACACTACAAATACGCTAAACAAATGACTTTCAAAATTACGCATTTTAAAGACACATCAAATAAAGTCCTCTCAAGTGTATTGTATCTAATGATTTTGCAATATCAAGGTTGATCATATGCATGCTCAAATTGAAGCGTGTGTGTGTGTGTGTGTGTGTGTGTATATGTCCGTAACTTTGCATATAAGCTTGTTTGTTGTAGTGGATTGGCAAGGATAAAATTATGCACTATATTGAAGACATTTTGAAGAAAGAAATGGATGACAACTTCCATATTTTGTCCAAGTTGAAAATTACCTTTAATTTGGACAAATTAAACATCCATTTCCTTCTTTAAAATACCTCATCACAGTGAATAATCCTATCTAAAACAATCGTCTCTGACAAACGAGACATTATTTAAAAAAAATGTTCATATTAATTCCAAGCTCTCTCCACCTCACTTTTCTCTCTCATCCATTACAGTAGATAGGATTTGATTGAACCGCAGAAATTCTGTGCTGTTTGAGTTTGTTTTATGTGTTCAATTGATCGTGGTTTATGCAAATTCACGTTTGACTGAAAACTCTAGTTAGAATGCAATCAGCAACCACTCCCCATCGAATATTAGTTTCAATACTTTATAGGCTTAATTAATTTGTTTCTTTTTATCAACGCGATATTTTAATTAAATCTCAGTGCAATAAGAGAACACAAAGCCTAAGTACAATTTAACTAAAGCCTAGCAATTGTTCTTATATATAAATGTCGATTGAGATCGATCAGATATTTATTTCTACTTGGATACTTTTACACAAACTTGTTCAATTATGCAGTACTGTTAAAGTTAGGGGTGTGCTATATATCCACACACCATTGTTTACTTCTCACACACCTCTTGTTAATTTTTGTCCTTTGATATTCTTCAATTCATTCGATCCAACAGCTGAAAATTATGAGAGGTGTGTGGAAAGTAACAAGAGGTGTGTAGATAGCACACCCCTAAAGTTATTGTGATTGCTACACTGCACTCAACATCCCAATAGACTATCTTTTTACTTTTTTTCTTTCTTTAAAAGTGTTTCCTATGGTTAGATTTAGAAGTTTAGTAGAGGATGCACATGCACTCAAAACGACTCTTCTTATTACTATATAACAATGTTGAGAAATGTTCTCTTTGGCCACTTAGTGATCAAAACATTCGGCCACTCACTTATCAATTTTATATAATTGGAAGTTGAGATTAACAATACATGTTAAGTGGTTGATATACTTGGTTACCAGGTGGCCAAGAGAACATGAATTCTTCAATGTATAATTAACAGTACATGTTAAGTGGCTGATATGAGTCATATCAATCCTGGATTCTCTTGAATTCTAAAGCGAACAATTAAATTCTGCAATGTATGTATGACATTGGTATACTTAAAAAGTTTTGCATATACAGAACTAACTTGCGTACATATGTTTTTCTAGATAAAAGTGGTATTGGAGAAGGGTAAATCAACCTCAATACCTCTGTTGCATGCTATGAATGATTGAGTTAAATACTACTAATTAAATACTGAAGAATAAAAACTCGACATCCACAATTAGAGTTAAAAATTAACAATCATAAGAGCATTAGCACAATTTAGTTCAGTTTTGTGCTAGAAAGGCATGTCGATACTGACTTGAGTCAAGTGGGGGGATATAGTGGAGCTATTATAAGTATTGGCCAATTAGTTTATTTATTTACTGGGAACTGGAGATTAAAGTTACAAATAGGGAAGGAGGGATAAATGCTAATATTAATATGAGAAATGTTAAGGAGATTTTCAAAAGTGTGACTTTTCGTGGACTCTCTACCATCTCATGTTTTCGGCACAATTCTCCTGTCAACATTACAAGATATTGTGCAAAAATATGAGATGACAAAGAGTCCATAGGAAGTTTGATTTTTAAAAGAATCTTCTTAGAACTTTTCATATGTCGTTGTGCAAAGTTTTGTGTTAATAAATAATATGTAAATATAAAATTTCACGTCACTATTTTATTAGCAAAGATGTTATAATGACAATGTACTCGTGCCATCTAAGTACTTAAGAATTGAGAAAGGAATGGTACGTAGGACGTCAGTTTCAAGGGAAACAGTAGTAGAATTGATTTGAGTGGGCACAGGAAACAAAAGAAAAGAAAAGATGCATGAGAAATGATTTTGCAATCGATTGCTTTATGATTGATGGAGAGGAGAGAGAAACCACACACAGAGACAACACTTTATTCAGCAATTCCAACGCTTTATTGACAAAATAAAAAAGAAGGGCAAAAGAAGGGCTACTTGTAGCTATCTAGGCTCCTGTGAATTATGTCTGTCTTTCTTTATGGTGAAATTATGAAAATCAGGGTTTTGCCACTGCGCCCCTCCCCCCTTTGAATTTGTTTGGGATTTGAGTTGTTTTGACTTTTTCTTGTTTCTCTTTCTTTCTTCTAATTCACACACAGCCCCCCGACCCCGAGGCAAATATTGAAATCAACTACCGCCCATTGGGTTGGTCATAAATCAACAAGAGAGAGAAACAAACTAGAGAGAGAGAGAGAGAGTTGATAGCAGCATAAACTGGATGTCACTGAGCGTTCACATCACATGGAATACCGAGAAGGGATGTAGACGTTCCTCTGCTTTATAGCAAGTTATATATATACATGCATACATACATACTCGGAACCTGTCTTTCTCTCTTTCTTGCCTGCCTGCGTTCTCCTTCTCCTTCTTCTCCTTCAGTCCTGCAACTTCCCTCAGTTTCTCCAGCTGACACCAAAATTAACTCCTTGTAGTCTTGTAACTCACATAATTTTAACATAATGAATATCACACAAAAGTTAGCCTACAACTTGATAACCAAACTGGTACCTTTAATCTGTTCCTGCATAGCATTCTACTATGACAGTGTAATGTAATATGACATCTACAACGTAAAATCCAAACTTGTTACATTATTCATAAAGTCATTTTGTGTTATTAATTCTAACTTTATCATTATTTTGTTGCTTTAGACTATAACCTGTGACAATTATGGCTTGAATTGATCTTTACTTGTAAGTTACATTGAATATTAATGTCATGTTGTAAGATCATTAAACGCAAAGAAAGCAGCGCAAATATAAATAACAATAACAATAATGAATAATTCTTATTATTTTGTTGCTTTATACTATATCAAGATGTTCAAAATGTAACAATCAACCTTAATGGTGTTACAAACAGATACCATTTTGTAACCTCACCATATATAGTTAATATTGGACACCAATACCCTGTCTTTTTAAAAGGTACAGTAGAATTCCCATACAAAAAATAAGAATCAAATTGTTATTATTATCTTCTCTTGTACTAGTTCTAATTGTTCCTGGACAGATTAAACTAAAATTTTCTTTATTATACAACAGGTATATGTAATATTATTAAGAGGCGTCAGTCTGTCAGGTCAGGTTTGAATTGAGAAGTAACATTCGGGAGAGTGGATGGAACCACCAGGTCCTCCCTTTTCCTTCCACAGGCCATACAGGGCGGGACCGCTACACCTACACACATAATTACTACTCAGACCCATCACTTATTCACATACACACCCATATTGAATTGCATGTTGTTGTTAATTTTATGAGGGCTGCTTCTTTTGGGGTCCAGATTCTCTTCGGATCTCCCTCTTCAGAATTCTTTACAAAACTCAATCCTAACCATTCACAAAAAGATCATTTTGCGTGTAGCGTGAAAAAGAAGAAGAAATTAAAATTGATTCGTGGCCTGACAAATTGCATGAACGATCAGAATTAGAGTTTAGGAAATGATCTCAAAAGGGAGAACCGAAGAGAGAATCCAAGTCCTTGTTGTACACTTTGATAAGGCATGACTTTTTTTTTAAGGTAGAAATTTCACTAAACAATAGAATTAGATACATCATCGTTCATGAATAAATTTTCGGATTACAAACGTAAGAAAAAGACGAAACAAAACCCAACCCACATAACCACATTGTACCAATCAGAAGATACACTCACGAGGGCAAAACCTTTGCAACACTTTCTAGTAAACTTGCACACAACATTGCACCTCGGCAAAGAAGCCCTGCTATGAGACAACACAAAAAAGTCGACATAGTCCTTTGTTAGGTACATACAACAAAACCACAACCTAAACAAAATAAACCAAAAAAAAAGTCATAAATAGGGTAGAGTTGGGTTATATGCTCAACTTAATTATTGCTACTTAATTTAATTCATGTATATAGTGAAGAATATAAGTATATATGGTTGGATAAGACATTAGATATGCATGTTTGAATCCTTCTCCAATACAATTACAAACAGTTTCTTTCTTGTATTATTAATTAATTGCAAGGGACAGGAACTGATTAAAGAAAACTAAATTCTAAGGAGAATAGGAGTACGAGATTCCATGAGTGTTTGTTTAGCCATTAAACAATTTTAACATGCACTCAGTTTGCCAAAATTTCTTAATTGATGCTTCAATTAAAAAACAATAAGAAGAAGCATCGATAAGATCAACCCTTAACAAGATCGAGCCTGGAGCGTATAGGTCGAGAAGTTATGGCTTACAGGTGCATAGGTAGAGAAGTTCTGGCATGTGTCCGTATGCTAGAACTTCTCGTATAGGCCAAGGTCGGATCAAATTCAAATGGAAAAATAAGAATGGATCAGATGCTAGGCCTGCCCAAGACATGAGCCAAGACCAACGGGCTAGACAGGTCCATGTGAGTAGGTTAGGTGCTTCCTTGCACCCTAATTAATGTGTCTTATGTCTCAATCGCTCGCCTAACCAAAAATTGCTGACTGGTAGGTTAATTATCCAAGTTTCAATGTGCATATTGAAGAGAGAAATTAGCTACACATTTTGGATCAAGTTGAACTTGAAGTTGAAAGAAGCATAGTACTCACCAAGAGACGAGAAAATCAACTCAGCAAAACAGTGAAGCATATATTCACTCAAACTTTTTAATCATCATTAGGTCATTCAACAGTCTCTCAATGGCTTCATCATCGTGCCCACGTCCTTTCGTCTGCAGTTTGATCAGACAGGAGATTCATCACAATTTAGTTTTTGCAGACATACATACACCATAATAACATAATAAGAAAAGTAAAGATAAACGAAGTTGCCATATAACGCCAAATACTGAAAACTAATTAAAAACCAAAAGGTTATCAAACGGGCACACAAAGTGGTGCGATGCTGAGATATAAATATTTGCCTTGTTGTAACCTGAGATATGTAGACATGAAATATGAGATTTACAACACTACCTTGAGGGAAGGCACAACTGCCTTGGCTTCCTCCGCAGTTTCAGGACAAAGATTTCCAATCACAGCAAGCTGCGGAGTAGAGAAAATATGAAGGCTATTATCTAAAACGAAGCGTAATTTGTTCTTTTGATTATTCGTCCATTACCTCGAATTCAGCCAACTGGTATCTACTGAGAACTCTGAATAATACTTAAGGATTAAACATGTATAAATGATATATAGTGAAAAGAAGAACACTATAATTAAATTAAGAAGTGCAGTTAGATAACCTATATCAATATTAAGTTTCTCCATTATAAAGGCATTGCATGCTTGTATTGAACCAACATGAATCCTAAAGATTTCACCAGACTATACATCAACTAATTCATTATCTGAAATTACATCATCAATGAAGGATACTCTCGAACTTGCTTCACAGAGCCCTGATTCGTGAAGCGACTGAAGCGCTTAACATACTGCAGTGATTTCTCCAGCACTCTGGCCATGAAAATAACAAGTGATCAGTAAATTTATAAGCCTGGACAAACAAAAAAATTGATGAGCACTCTTTCTATCTACCAGCTAACTATATATGAACTGATAATCCATAATTTTGTGCAAGATTTTGGTGTCAAAGAGTACTAGAATTAAATCTTACTGGGGAAGTTGGTGCATTGATTCGCCGGACATATGCTTCATCTGATCACATCTGTGCTCAAGGAGAATGGCAACCTCACTATTCATCAGACACTTCGCCTTCAAAAAATCTGACAACCACAATCTCAATGTTACCAATCGATTATTCGGAACACAAAACAAATCATGACCAGATATTACCCTAAAATTGAATATTCAAACTAGGTTTACAATTGAATCAGGTGGTAAGTTAGAGAAATTGAGTGCTTGAAGGTCCAAAAGTGATGCTCTAGCATGTTTTCTTCGAAGAAAGATATTAATTTCATGGAATAATGTTCATCTTTGCACAAATTCAATTAATGCGCACAAACCATAGATAAAAATATATATTCCATATCCTTCGTCTCACATCTTAAATTATTATATCTTTAAATTATGAACGCCATTGTTGTACAATGTCATGTTTACCGGTTTTGTGCCCTTTTGATTTTGATACACAAAAGTTTATGCCTAGGTCATGACCGAATATCGCAATCGCATCCAATTAAGAACTTTGAAAGAAATTGATAATAATTAATCAGATACCGTCTCCAAGTTTGAGTTCTGAAGCGTCTTCATCTTCTGCTCTTAGCATTTTTGGGAGAGCTATGGACGTTTGTTTCTTGACAATCAACGTGACCCCAATTAGATATGGTTTCTGGAACGTAAGCAAATCCCTAATGAGGAATTGAATTCTGTATTTGTGGGTTTCGGCTGTTATATAAAGCTCTCAAGTGTCCGAACCGACCTCAGTTTTGGGCCGACTAAAAAAAAAAATTCCATTTTAGGTTGTAATGGCTGAATTTAGAAGGCCTACTTTTGCTCACATATTAGATTTTGGGCCAACCCAAAACGTTAACTCTTTAGCCATGACACAACGTCACAACCCAAGTTTTTTTGTTTTTTGTTTTTGGTGAACTGGAAACTTTGTGACCACGGCAAAGATGCTAAAAAGATACATAGATAGCCTACAGGGGCAAACAGCCAAATTAAAGCATACAAGCACCAAGTAATGTAAGGGGTCCAAGAGTCCTTGACGCCGCATCTAATGCTAATAACGTCACCCTTCACACTACCGAGCTAGGATCTAGGGAGGGCAGGGGAGCCCATCGTTACAAAGGACATGAACAAGGGAAGATGGAGGTCGATTAACCCAGATGAAATCGCACATTTCCCTGCAACTTTGCGACGCTAAGCAGTCAACTGCCATATTGGCTGATCTTGGGATCCAAGACTAGCGACAGTCTTGGAAAGTTTCACCCATCCTCTTGCTCCTCATCAGAATGGGGAAAGCTTCCCAACTGCCCAAAGTTAGCGTATTCCTAAGGCAAGAAATTGATTCTAACGAGTCGGACTCAATAATAACTGAGCTCCACCCCTGAGAGATACCCAACTCGCATCCATGGAGGATTGCCAACACCTCCGCCATAGCAGCACATGTGGCCCTTATGTTGTATCTGCATGCGACCACAAAGTTACCCTCCGAGTCCCTAGCCACTACACCTGCAAAACCTGACTTAGCAAACGCCACCCAACTTGCATCCACATTAATTTTTATGAACTCCGGGCAAGGTGGGGTCCAACAATCTGCAGCAACAGAAGCAGGATTGCAGGACAACCCAAGTTTGGTTTTAGGTTTATAATCGAATTCTACATATGTACGTTAGGTCTAGTTGATTAGAACAATGTCTTTCTTTTACATCTAAGTTTGTGTACCCGTCCTTCAGATTAAATAGTTATTTACTTTCATTACAAGTGATATTCTTACCCCTAAGATAGATTAAGGGGAGAGTGGTGAGGTTTTAACACGGAACACAATAGGTTAAAGAATAATACTCTATCTATCAGGACAATCCACTACTTACACAAATAATAAAGTAATTTAAAATATCGTTTTATCCAAAAAAAAGTAAATCAGATTCTTATGTAATGACATAAACGTATTGACCAAAATTACTACAACATGTGTTCTTATTGCTTTTCGATTTTCATAATCTTGAAAGTGAAAAAAACTTGAGAAACAAAACATCATGTGTTGCAGTATTATTGCACTTCGCTAATTAACGATATGAGTTTCTGACCGGTCCGGACATAAATATTCATCCATCCAAGTACCAATCCAACAAGTGAAGGATATTTTGGCTAACTACGTTGGAGTTTGGAGACGGTGACATCTGCCCAGCCTGCCATACTACGAGTGGGGAGGCAAACTGGATCTTTCCGATCTTGGATTTGGATCCTCCGAATATTCTAACGGTTCCAACATATATGCCCGCGCATATTCGCATCTCGTCATCCTACCTTTGCTGTGACGTCTGGATCGTTATCAATTCATTCTTTATTTTGGGAAATTTTTCTTTGTGACGGGAACACAGATGGTACACTACGTGTTTTCCTTCTCTGTTTTGAGAAATTTTTCTTTATGACGGGAACAGTAGAAAGTTTTATTTTTTAAATTATTAACCTTTTAACACATATATCCCACAATTTGTATAATAACATGTAATGTACCATCATGTGTACCAGTTACATTGAAAAATCTCTCCTTTTTTGGGTGTAATAATTGACTCAAGTTGCAAAACCCTAACATTATCTTGGAACTGCCAACCATTTAGAATCCATGAAACTAAATATTCTCATGTTCTCCCTGCCAAACCTAATCAAATTTAACCAATATTTTATACACAAAGAATCTAAAAAAACTTACAAATATTTCAAATTAACCATACGTGATAAACTATTTGTTTCGATATTGGAAATATTTTAAGTTCAAAATTATGACTGCTTGGTAATTATTTCCACATATCGAAAGAGATTTCAAATTCAAAATTATGACAACTTGATATTTAGTTCCACCAATTCATGTGCCAATGAAAATACATTCCAGTTTCTTGAGTGTGACTGGAGAATATTCTTCAGTATTCCTCACGCCGCATCGAGAAGTTCAAAGTTAATTGGAAACTAATCCCAACCCTTTTGCATCATCATCTTCATAATTATAATTAAGCATCTTTGTCTCCTACTTAATTATCAACCTTGTTGTATATAAAGGCAGTGGCCCGTGACACTTTAATACAAGGAAGAAGATTACCTCCAAATATTCATCGAGTCTATACTTTTTGCCTCGTTCATATATACACTTGATTCGATTTTTCTCATAAACTCCATAGCCATCCATGGCTATTCCTTTTAAAAACTCTAGCACCTCTATTTTTTTCTTGATCCTCAGTTTTGCCCTATGTACATCTGCAGAACTGCAGAGATTCGACCACCCCACCAAACAAGATGGATCACTCAGTTTCTTGGTGATTGGGGACTGGGGAAGAAGAGGATATTTCAACCAATCTCAAGTTGCCTTTCAGGTCTCTTTCCGCAACTTCCAAACCTTGTTCTCATTCGTATAACATTCTTCTCATTATTTTCGACGGAATCAACTTTTTTGGAGTGCTAATAACAATTCGTTTTGGCACATGCACAACTACTTTTGTTGCAGATGGGAAAGATTGGAGAGAAACTTGACATAGATTTCGTGGTGTCGACGGGAGACAACTTTTACGACAATGGACTCACCAGCGAGCATGACACAGCATTTGAAGAGTCATTTACCAAAATCTATACAGAAAAGAGCCTGCAAAAGCAGTGGTATAGCGGTAAGTTTGTCCTGCGATGATGTGAAGAGTTGTCTCACGTTCGAAAGTTAATGAAAAATGCTTATTGTTATATTAATCTTAATTTTTTTACCTTGATAATGATTATCCTTTGTTTACTTTGAATGCCAGTGTTGGGGAACCATGATTACAGGGGAGATGCAGAGGCTCAACTGAGCCCCCTCCTCCGGAAAATCGATAGCAGATGGCTTTGCTTGAGGTCTTTCATTGTGAATACAGGTGTGCATAACATAAGAGCTCTTGAGTTTCCATCTTTTCTATACAATGAATTGAAATCCCTGGAAACTCGATCAAAACTTCATAAGCAATTGCTTCCTATATCCTTTTTCCTCCAGAACTAGCAGAGATTTTCTTCGTGGACACCACGCCTTTGGTGGATATGTACTTCACAAACGCAGACGAACATACTTACGATTGGCGTGGCATTGTCCCTCGAAAGGCTTATATTGCAAACTTGTTGAAGGTATAATCAATTTTCTGCTACCATTTTTGAATATGATTGTTGCCTAAAATGTAAGAAACTTAAAACGCATGGCAGTGCGTATTTAGCGTGGGATACCGCCAGATTGACATCTTCATGAAAACCATGATGCATATTGATACGTCTGATGTGGTAATAGGATGTGGAGTTGGCATTGAAGAAATCCTCTGCAAAGTGGAAGATTGTTGTTGGACACCATGCAATTAGAAGTGTAGGGCATCATGGTGACACACAGGAGCTTATAAACCAGCTTCTCCCAATCCTTCGGGTATGTATATCTATAAATCTTCGATACGAATAAGTTGTGACGAAACAATGTCATATGAAGAAAGCTAACTCTGCTAAATCCTTCATAAATCTCAGGCCAATGACGTTGATTTTTACATGAACGGGCACGATCATTGCCTAGAACACGTTAGTGACTTAGAAAGGTACAGAAGTTTAATTTAGGTAGTTTTCATGGTGTTGCTTAAAATTGGAAAGCCTTGTTTGGTACCTTGGACAGGATATTGGATAACTCACTAGATTTGGAAATTAAATTCATTTCTTCCCATACAATCCAATCCTAAGCACTAAACAAGAGTCGTGAAGTATAAGCTTAAGTAACTTGTATGTGACGCCATGACGGTGATGCTGATTGAAACTCGAATGTAAATGCAGCCCGATACAGTTTCTAACAAGCGGAGCAGGGTCTAAAGCGTGGAGGGGAGATGTTAAGGGGCTGAACAAAGAAGGGCTCAACTTCTTTTATGATGGTCAAGGCTTTATGTCTGTGAAGTTGAATCCCACAGATGCAGAGATTGCATTTTATGATGTTTTTGGCAAGGTTTTACATAGACTGAATGCTTCCAAGCAGCTTCACCCCTCGATATAAATTAAGTTTTGTAGCTAGATGCTAGAGGGAATGTACTACAGCCGTATAGATTGTAGTTGCAAGGATGAAAATTGTAGTTGGATTCAATTCCCAAATTGTTCTTATTCTTAAATATGTACCTTATTTAGTACATTGATCCTCGTCAAATTCGTCGGTTTTTTTTTAACAAGACGATATTCGAAATTACTTTAGGGTATGTTTGGATGAGGGTTTACCAAGACTCAAGGGATTGATACCAAGCTATGAATAAATAGACCACAAAATATAACATGGAGGGGAGTAGAGAAACTCTCCACGAGCATTACAAAATCATGTGAGAGGAATTCACAAAACCGTACTTGGGAGGTGTCATCTACGAAACCCTCATATATGATCTTGTAATGCTCATGGAGAGTTTCTCTAATTCCCTCCATGTTACATTTTATGGTCTATTTCTTTATAATTTGACATCAATCCCTTGTGTCCTGTAAAACCCGTTGAATATTTGATGTGTATTATGTATGCGTCTCAGCTGACTCTATGTATTATTATACCGTTATTTTTTACTATCATGTGCCAATTCTGGGCATATCTCAGAATCGAGGCATGACTTGATTAGAAACTAGAAACACAAAATCAAGACATCATTTCAATTTTTCCGGGCTCTATCACAAAATATACTAAGACGTGTTACCAAGATATTTTTAGTATTTGTACGGCTCAGTATAAGTCACGGATGTAGACGAACTTAGGTGCTTAAGTTGGATGTCGAATTATTAAGTTTGAAACAATATCAGTACTAGATCAAATATTATAATAGGTTCACGTTGATTTGTGGCACAACTTACTTAAGTATTAAAATGGTTGTTTTTATCATCAAAAGACAATTACATACCTAGTGATTTGTAGAAAAGCTTATGCATCATTCATTCATTTTCTTCTGTATATTTGGACTTGAGCTAGCAAGTGATCGGTGTAGGACTGTCACTTGATTGCCAAACTATGATCCCAAAACCTGAAAGTGAGAGAAGAGAAAAACATGATGTGGGAAGTTGCCAGGAAATTCGGAAGGTAGGAAGTTGCTAGGAAATTTGGAAGGAAAGCAACCGTAGGAGGCTAGAACCTAGACTTATCGATGGGACCCAGCATCATCACATTTTGCACTGCAGATGCCGACTGGACTTGGAGAGATTTTTCAGTGTGATCGTCACACGAGGCGGTATATCATGTGTCTCTATATAAATGGTGGGTTATGTGTTTTAAAAGGTTAATAACTTAAAAATTAAAAATTTTCACCACTTACATAAAAACACGTAATATATCATCCGTGTTCTCGTCACAATAAAAAATTTCTTCTCGAGTAACTTTAAACGGATCGGTAGTGGGTCCACGTATCATTCACTTTCCGTTTTGTGCCTGCGTTTGCCTAATTCAGAATTTTATTGCATTACGAATAGTATGCATACTCATTTTTAATTCTCTCTTCTTTTAATTTTTAACCGTCGGACTAAATGAATTGAAGAAAATCAATGATAAAAAATTAATAAAGATGAGTGAAAGGTAAATGAGTGTGTAGATAGTACTATCCTATGAATAATACTTGTGTGTTTTGATGGAGAATGCATATATACACGTCTTACAATAACATATCTTAATTGTATAAACTCTACAATCAGAATTGTTTATCTTCTTAATCTTTATTTGAATATCATTCTTACAAAAAAGTTGGAATCAGAGATCCGTTAGTCAATTAAATGTATCAAATAATTAGACGGCTCATCTTGAATATGTTTCTTGGTACTCACACCATCGATCTATTCAATACATTTGAATGACTAAATGATTTCTGATTCGAGTACTTTTTGTAGGAATGATAGTTAAATAAAGATTAAGTAATCCAACGATTCTAATTATAAAATTTATATAGTAAATATATGTTATTTGAGAGAAATAAAGTACGTATATTCCAAAAGAGTGCATGTATTATCCTTGCATTATTACATTGGTGAGAGAGTTTACAGTGTGTTGGGAGCACGGTCCGATAAACTAAGTGTTATGATACAAGTGGTTGAATACTTACAAAAAAGAAATTTTCAATCACTTGTGTTATATACTTAGTATACTAAATCGTGTTCTCGGCACATTAAAAAATTTCTTTTACATTGCCCTCACAACAATAATTCATATTAATTAAAGCACTCTCTCTTTATATACAGATAATATAACATACTCAGCGTTTTACTTTCTTCTAGTTCCAACTTCCAACCATCTCTCTCTCGCTCTCTCTAAAACACAGAAACATAATATTGGCTAGCCGATGTCCATAGCCATGGGGTTGCTGTGGGTGGTTGTTTGCATGAATATTATTTGGTTGAGCTTTGTTTCTGTGTCGACGGCGGAGCTTCAGCGATTTGAGCACCCTGTGAAACCCGATGGCTCACTCAGCTTTTTGGCGGTTGGTGACTGGGGTAGAAGGGGTGGTTACAATCAATCTCAAGTTGCTTTTCAGGTTAACTTCGTTAATTATATTTTACTTTGTTGTTCTTTTTGAACTTTTCATGCGAGTTATAAAGGATGAACACACTGCTATGATCAGCTTGGCTACACCGAAGTTTGCTTTACTTTATTTATTACGGACACAGAGTTCATCTCGTCAATCCGTCAGACAGATATTTCTTCTGCAGAAGTTTCTTAGTTTCCTTAAATAATTAGGCCTTTTTTTCGCTTCAACATAAGTACGTACATAGAAGAGGAAATTAATAACATCGGTTACAGTTGCATCAATGCATTTGCTAGTTACATAACATAATAATTCCCATACTGTTTTCTTGGCTTATTTAAGACGTACGTAATCTCCTTCCGCTCACGTTTTCTTCAGTCTCAAGTTGTTTTTTATTTTACGCACAAGCTCAAGGAAAATTAAGGCGTGTATGTATATACCTTTCATATATTGAAATGGGGTAGATTATGAAGAAATTTGAATTTTTCCAATTCTCTAATACCAACTTTAATGGTTGGAGTCAACTAAATTTTTAGCCCTAAAAATTTAGATTCTAACCTATAAACAGTTTTGCCTTAAAATTTTAGCTCGAAAAATTTATTAAATTTACCCTATTCTTACACATATGCATCACATGAAAAACCGCACAACCTACCCCATTGTTAAACATAAATACACAGGCGGGTAGGAAAAAGAAGGAAGAATTGTTTGACGAGTGAATTTTACGTGGATGTTTGAACAAATACATATGTATTTATAGAGTTTTCGGATGAATTTTGATGTAAATAATTTTTTTAATTGTTTTAGACGTTGGATTTTTATTGTGGATTTTTTTTACCGTTAGATTTGCTTATATTCGATTTCAAACGTTAGATTATGTATTTATAATTTTTTTTTTTAACAATTGAATTTGGATCGTTTGGTTAAACAAACGGTCCAACCACGTGGGCCGTCGGATAAAAAATAGTGGTTGGTCTTTCTGTCCCAACCACTAACTTTGGCTCATTTTCTAGGCTAAATTTCGCCCAAAGATAAGTTTTAATCCATTTTTTTTTTTGCAGCCCAATGATTGGAGAAGTTTGAGTGAGTTTAAAATTTAAAATTTGAGTTTTAATCTAACCATTGAAGTTAGTCTAAATGATGGTGCTATTCACAAGTCTTCTTTTACCTTTCATCCACCTCTTTCGATTTTGGTCAGTCGAATCGAATGAATCGAAGAAAATTAAATGATATAATTAACAAAGAGTGAGAGAAGTAAAAATAATATGTGTAGAAACACCATTCTTCTCTGAATAGTCATCAAATAATTTTGTCGGATATCTTCAAATAATTTTGTCAAATTTCCGACACGAGTTAACATTATTCAGGACTCGTGATCTATGAGCTGCATGACAATGCGTGGAACGTTTCGTCATTTAGCAAAGTTGGGCAAATTCCTTATGTGTGTATTTTTATTTATTTTTTACTTGGAACATTAATTAGTAAATAACCAGGATCCTCGCCGGATCCATTTCCTAGGGATCTCACAATCCTGTCAGTTTATCGTATATCGTGCGATCATAAATCATTTAAAATTTAAAATTTAAAATTCAAATATAAATAGTACCTAACTAAAATTGACCGCACGATATACAATGAACGGACATGATTGCGAGATTCTTACGATCCCTAGGGAATAGATCCGGCAAGGATCCTGGTTTGTAAAGTAGTGTGTAAAGAGTGTTGCATGTCCTGAAGCCACCTCATCATCTGCTGCTCCATTCGTGTCGCCCTCGTTTTCCTGGGATTTGGATCCTCTCTTGAGCAGAGGGTCCGAATCCTGCTGACCAAGTAACACGGATCGTTGGATCAAAATCTAACGACTACAATTATTATAAATTTTAAAGGACTTTTGGATTTTGATTCAACGGTCCGTGTTGCTTGTTCAGCAGGATTCGAACCCTCTGCTCAGGAGAGGATCCAAATCCGTTTTACTGCTCTCTACTTGCTCTGGTAATTAGGTGTCAAGACCTGGATAAATTTCAGTTGGGATTTTGGGCACGCTTCATCAAAGCATTCCTCACACTGTTTTAACCTATATAATTACAATTTTGCTCATAAGCACTACTCTTGAAGCGCTTTGGCCGCCAGAGTTTTTATTGGAAGCAAATCAAAAGCATTGTCCGAGTACTTCCAACTTATAAGCACTTTTAACTTTTTAATAAAACGAATGTTAGAAACGTTTCTTAATATCATTTGTATATGTTTTTGGCTCTTTCTAAAAGTACAAGTGTGGAGTGTTTGTTCTTTTCCACTATGTATAATTGCATTTTGTAAATAATTAACTGCAGATGGGGAAGATTGGAGCCAAATTAAACATAGACTTCGTCATCTCCACGGGTGACAACTTTTACAAAAGGGGATTGACCAGCGTCAACGACCCTGCATTTCTAAAGTCGTTTACTGAAGTCTACACTGCTCAGAGCCTCCAAAAGCAATGGTATCTTGGTGAGTTCGTTGCTCTGTACATTTTAAGTCGCTCAGATTCACCCGCTAAATTCTCGTTGATTCTTCAATGCACATCCAACTGTTAAATTCAACTATATATGTTACACATTGAATTAAATGAAGCTCAGCTGACTTTGTTTTGATGTTGTCGGGAAAATCGGGTTGATTTCAGTTCTCGGCAACCATGACTACCGGGGAAATGCTTTGGCCCAGTTGAGTCCGGTCCTTAGGAAGATGGACAGCCGGTGGCTTTGCCTCAGGTCCTTTCTTGTCAACACACAAGTTGCAGACTTCTTCTTCATTGACACCAACCCTTTTGTGGACAAGTACTTTTCGAGGCAAAAGCACTACAAGCATGACTGGAGAGGTGTTCTTCCGAGGAAGGAGTACATCTCCAACCTCTTGAAGGTACTCCTCCCATTCCTCGTCAGCTTGAGAACGAAATAGGGATTTCAATTGATAGTATCTCAAATTAATCACAAACTGCTATATGGAAAAGTTATAATGCATGACGGCGCTTTATTGACTTCAGATACAGTTCGCAATCCCCATTTTGTCTCTATCATGTTCCATTTACAACAAGGGATTTTCCTACCAATGTACATAATACATTTGTTTATGTTGGGAACAGGACCTAGATTTTGCATTAAGGAACTCTTCTGCAAAGTGGAAAGTTGTCGTTGGACATCACACAATCAGAAGCAGAGGGCATCATGGAGACACCAAAGAAGTAGTTGACCAGATTCTGCCCATTCTTGAGGTAACTTCTTATGCTGCTATGCATGAGAGAGAGAGAGAGAGAGAGAGAGAGAGAGAGAGAGAGAGAGAGGGAGAGAGAGAGAGAGATATTGAGTAACATGTTTCGATCTCTCGTATGATTTTGATGCAGGCAAACAACGTTGATGCGTACATAAACGGACATGACCACTGCTTGGAACACATGAATGACACCAACAGGTAAAAATGAATAAGCAGTTTTAAAGTTTAACTTTAGGGATGAATAGAACCTGTTAAAAATCACCAATTTTGTGCGCACAGCCAAATCCAGTTCTTGACCAGCGGTGGTGGGTCGAAGGCTTGGAAAGGCGACATTAAAGCGAAACGAAACGGATTCAAGTTCTACTACGATGGGCAAGGCTTCTTATCTGCACAACTTACAGAGACTGATGCAGAATTTACATTCTATGACATATTCGGCACAGTTCTGCATCGTCTAAATTTTTCCAAGCCTAACAAATTTCTTTACAATCCCATGTAGAAGTGCAACAAAAGGAAAGACTCTCATGAATAAAATGATCAAATGTTGTTCTGAAACCCGTTGTATCGATGAGAAATGGTTGTCAGCGCAAACAAATCAAAATTACAGAAAGTTTGATAATCCTACGAAGCCTTTTTGTTACAGGGACAAAAGCAAATTTTCAACTGTTTATATACAGCAATTAGCACCAAAGATTTGGTATTTTTCACTAGGTCTACCCTCAATTATCCCATTTGAGAAGGGCAGTTGGGGCTCCAATGCACCACCGAGTTTTACCATGGCAGGAACGATCTTTAACTCGACATAACTCAGTTTGCAACAAAATGATACCTGGAATCCACATAGCTCTCGACGTCCCAAAGAAAAGAGCCAAAAGTCACAGATTCCAAAACAAGTCTCCTCAAACCACCAAAGCTAATCTTGATGAGATCATCCTTGGAGGAATCAACAGTCCCCTGACGTGTGATGACAATATCGGGTCTCCCAAACAATGCCTCAGTGTGCTTTTCAATGATGCTAATGGCCTCCCTCGATCTAATTGTTGCATACCTATGAAGGGTCTCTCCATCAAACGACATCACATAGGTCCGCAAGCGGGAATGCTTGAGCGCATTGCCAAAACCCCCAGGACTAATGCCTCCAGCCAAGGAAGGGACTTCAGGATGGGAAGACACCCCTGCTTGCGAAGTCTCCCCTCCACTGCCAGGCCTCACGTCCTCCCCCACTGATTTGTGAATATCACTGTCTTCGGCACCCATTGCACCTGGAAGGATCTTCATTGTCTTCTCAAGCTGAAACCTCTGGTCAACCCGTTTGAGGAAGTACCCATACATGACAGAGGCTGCATAAACCTGCCCGACTTTGAGTTTGCTAATCTTTGCTAAAGAGGACGAGTCACCCAACCGATTTCCTAGGATGAGAGACAGGTGGTTTTGAATCATCTCGTACGCTTCAGGAGAGTGAAGCTGCTCGAGCTTCTCATCTTGACTTGGCCATGAATCAACTTGGCCAGAAGGGTCTAAAGCAGTTGGGGTAATGGCAGGTACTAGAGAAACATTAGCATCCATGAATTTCTGCACCACCAAAGCATACAAAATCTCTTCAAGAGCGTTTCTCCTTTCAGTAGCCTTAACCTCGGCGATCCTCCTGACATTGCAGAAGAAGTTAATAAAAGACCTATATCTCACTCCAAAACTACAATTCTCCATTTAGTTGCACATACCAAAAGATGGCAAAGTCAAACTTTTTCATTCATTTATTATGATTTTCCTAAGGAAAACAGCATCAAACTTATGGTTCATTTACGCAGCTTAACTCGACTTAACTGAAAACATAACTGGCTATTAGCTTATCATTCAATCTTGACATTGAAACTAACCTGTACAAAACGAGGTCAGTACCAGAAGCGGAAGGCTCTTCCTTCTTTTGCTCAGCATCGCGGTCGGTTTGAAGCTGTTCAAGCTGCTGGTCCACTGCACTAGGCACAAGGTGTGGGTGACTAATCATTATCTGAGAGAGGAACTGCCCAATTGGAGACTCCAGCTGAAGTGGGGCGATTGGAGAAGCAGAACCAGCTGAGTCCGGAGACGAAGATGCAGCTGCCGCCCTAACCACGAAGCCTCTCCTGCTTCCATATCCCATTCTCCTATGCCCCACCTTCGGTTGACAGATTGAAAACTGATGCTGCTAAACATGAAATCAGATCAAATATTACTAAACTACTACTCCAAATTTTGCCACAGCTACAAATATTCCAAACAAAATCGGATGAAATATCGACTAAAAATTGATTTTTTGCATAGACATTTAAGTCATATGCTATAAACAGCACAATTGAACTGCACCAACTAAAATCCCAATAAAAATTGAATCTTTCTCAATTTAACAGAAACCCTAGAATTCTCATCAATTACCAGAGGAACCCATTACTCGCAAACTATTCGGGATCATGCAAAATTGAAAAGTAACAAGAACCCACGAATTTTCATCAATTACCTTGATTGGCGAGTGAGTTTTGGGACCCAAACGCAGAAATCCGGGTCCATTGGCCGTCAAAATCCCCGGTCGGGCAATCAAATTGGAAGGCCTGGAGGCGGCGATTGATGATTGAAAAACACTCGATGTTGCTGCTGCTTCCATCTTTCAGCTCTGCGAACCCGAAATTCGAACTGAGAAATTTCCCACAAGACAAATGAAATTCTTTTTCTATTTGGACAAATGAGTTATGCTGTGTAATTATTACCGTCTAATTTAAGTAACAAAATAAAGATGAAAAAAGAGTGAGTAAAAACTTAGCTTATTTTTAGCCACGTTTCTGAAACTTAAATTTAATCTTATTTTGCTTTTTAAAAATTAAAAGTCGTCATTTTATTTTTTTTAAGTTCAAACTTGCTTCATTATGCTCTCGAAACTTTGATTTTTTTTATCCCATTGCGCTTCTCGAACTTAAAAATCATCTTTATAAACTTCAAAATTTATTCCACATTGACTTAGATCTGTTAATCTCGTATGTAGGTAGGTACATCGGGCTAATTAACTCTTTTTTTTCATCTATTCAATGCTTTTTAAACATAATATTATCTGACTGTTGAATGTTGATGTATAATGAAAATTTATAATCAAATTTACTGCACATACGACAGAGTTTTTTTGAATGTTGGTCTCACATACATTTTAGGAGGCGACCTATATATTAAAGTAAAATTATGATTTTTGAATCATATGACCTACTCCAACCCTTGGAGTAAAACTCAAATGTTAAGTTCTAAACTTACCAAACTTGCTCGAACCCTTGAAGCAAATATGAGTTAAAACTCAAAACTCATTTCTGGGCCAAATTTAGCCTATGATTCCTTGTGTGTTAGTGGGGCTGGCCCATCATATATGTATATTTTTTTTAGTTTTATATTTATAAATTCATTGAATCCAACGGTTAAGATCTAATTTGATGAAATCCAATTGTAAAAAAAAAAAATCTAACGGTTCAAATTTAAATTCAACGACTAAAGTAATTAAAAAAAAAATTCTTTTATGTGTTTCATATTCTTTCATAGTGTTTTACAAGTTTCATGGTGTCAGTTAGTAATTTTTTAATATTTATCAGAATCAAAATATTTTTAGGTTAACATGTTCATAAAATTAAATTAAGATAACCTACATAATATTTTATTTAAAAGTTACTTTAAGAAAAAGAATTAGGCTAAATTTATTCTATAAAGATTGAAAATGGTGTAAAGGAGCTTACCTAAAAATAAATAGGTGAAATAAAAAAGAAATTGACTAATTTGTGATAAACAAGTGAAAAACCCAGCGCCGCCCCAAGTGAGGTATTGTGATTTGTGAATCAGACAGAGACAGTGGAATTCAGTTAGCCATGAAGTTCCGGTACGCCATGGTGTGTTCGTCGAACCAGAACCGGAGCATGGAGGCTCACTCGCTCCTCAAGCGGCAGGGCTTCGACGTCGCGTCGTACGGCACCGGAGCCCACGTCAAGCTCCCTGGTCCCTCCCTCAGAGAACCCAACGTTTACGACTTTGGCACACCTTACAAGCAGATGTTCGACGATCTCCGGCGAAAAGACCCCGAACTGTATCCTCCTCCTCTAAACTTGTTCTTTTCTCTATTTTGTTCAATTGGGGTTTTCAAATTATGTATCTTTCTTGTTTCAATTGGGTTTTTCGAATTCTTGGTTTTGGGGAATATGATATTTTGGTGATGAAATAGGTTCCTATAAATATCCAGAAAATAGTGCGAACAAAAAGTTTTGGTAGGAGCAAATTGGTTAACAGGAAAGAAAAAGAAGAACTTTGAGACTCTGTTGATATATGCAACTGAGATTGTAGGTTCAAGGCTTCAATATTTGGAAATTAAGTGGGCAGTCTGATAGATTTTGTGTATGAACTTACCCTTGTGGCTTTTAAGAGTAAATTCGATATTTGTGGATTCGAGGCGTTTAGCGAAGACTATAGAATAGTTGATGATGATGACTATTGATTGGTAGCTCTGAGTAGCAATGCTTGAGTATTGTGGGATGTATGAACTGGAATTTATGTGCGTACTTTGCGTTCTGAACCGTGTTGTTTTTTATGCAAAGTGTAACCTTGACGATAAGTACAGGTACAAGCGTAATGGCATCTTGCCTATGCTTAAAAGAAACTTGGGAGTCAAACTGGCACCTCAGCGATGGCAGGACAATGCTGCCGACGGTTCCTTTGATGTGGTGTTAACATTCGAAGAAAAGGTTTTTGACATGGTTATTGAAGGTTGGTTTTAACTCCCTTCTCCTAGTTTCGGCTTGTATCTTCTGGATTTCTATAGTCCACAGTAGTTCGATAATCAATTAATTAAATGCTCTTCTTTGTGTTGGTAGTGTTGTTTCTTGGCAATCTCTTTCTGTCGAGCTGTTGGAATATGACTTGCTGGTCTAGTTTGAGCTCTTAAGTTATAGGCATGCAATTTCTTTCAGCTTAACATAATCATTGGAGATGGTAACGAACAATGATTGATATTTGAAATGAATTCTTTTTCCATGTGGGAAATGTAAGAAAGTAAGATACTTCGAGTTTATAGGTTCCCAGGGCTATTAGAACTTATACATACAACAGAGATGCTGGTTCTAGGATCTTATGGTTAATGAATCTCAAGGAAAAGATAAAGTTGAAACCTCAAGAGAGTTTTTGATAAAAAAAAACATATTGGATGGTTGTAAGTTTCTGTTTAGTGAGCATGTGGAAGAATTTATTTTGAACTGGAAAATTTTGAACTTTTAGGACACTGTTAAAATCCAAGTTGGACGGTAGGGGAGAATACTGAAGTTTGTTGGCTCGAGTCTGCCTGCTTTATACTTGGTGATATTTTTCGCAGAGAAGGCTGTAGGTGGGAGAGACTCTTCTTATGCCTAAAAAATGGAAATTGAATAACTTAACTGGGTTTTGATCAGATTTCTCTGTGGATTTGATTTCATAATCTTTCGCTTGATGTAATTCACAGAACCAAATGAATCATACGGACTTATATTTGAACTTTGAACTTATAGTCCAAACTCTAACAGAAGCTTCAAAAGTATTGGCACCATCCTTTTTTGTTTATCTTTTAGTTTTATGAAAACTAAAAGAAGATTTGTGCAGTTAATCTGTAACTTGAAGATGCCATCCTTGTTTGCTTGTCTGACCCGTGTGCAACAATGTATAGATCTCAACAACCGGGACCATGTTCTTAGGAAATGTGTGCTGATAATCAACTTGGAGGTGAAAGATAACCATGAGGAGGCGGCTGTAGGAGCTCGTCTTGCTTTAGATCTTTGCCAAGAGGTCTGTATTTATGGTTGCATCGACACCCCATAATCTGTAATGCAAAATAGTAATGCTGACGGGTACATTATCGTTAATTTTTGCCAGATCGAAGCAGCTGAATCGTGGGAGGAATCAATTGATGATATTCTATCTGGTTTTGAGAAACAGCAGCGACGGAAGTTAACTTATAGCATCTCATTTTATTGAAACTGTACTAATGGTCTGTTAGGGAGATTTCGAAAAACCAAGACCCGGTGTTGCTGATAACTTATGTGCACTCACTCTTCTCCCTAATTGTAATTCTTGCTTAAGCACCAGTTTCAATGATATCTTGATTAGAGCAACTCTCCTATATGGACTACGATGATGAGACGGAAACACACAAATTCTATTCTGTGAGAGGTACCGTACAGTTACAAATAACTTAATTAGCACGAGAGGTAGTATGCATATACTAATAAGAATAACGTCATCTTGACATCTCGTGCCAAATTTTTCTCGACCAACTGACATTAGCAACTCAATGTATAAAATTATGTACATTTTTTTTTTTAGGTGAACATGTATTTACTTTGGTTTCACCAAAAATAATCAACCGTCAATTTCCAATGATACTTATCTCTACTAATTAATAAAATATTCATTGTTAACCAAAATCTTATGAAATTAACAGTTTAATTCTCTAATAAAAACAAGACATGAATAAGAAATATAAGGTAGAAATGTAATTTCACACAACCAAATTTTACTTTTTTTTTCAAAGGCTCACCTACATGTAATCATAACATATCTCTAATGATAAAAAAAAAAAAAAAAAAAAAAAAAACTTCCTACTCCGATATTCTCTATCACTCTCTTCCTCCCTTCTTTATTTCAAAAACAAAAATAAAAAATTTTCTCACACTTTGTGGGTGCCCATATGCTAGTTTTTAATTATTTGTAAAGGGAAGTATTATTGGCACTTTAAAAATCACATTCTACACTCCTCACAAGTGTATTTTTCTTTTTAAATATAGAAAGTTTGTGATGTAGAATGAGATTTTTTGGAGTGCCAATAACAATTCCCGTTTGTAAACTCCAAAAACATTAATTTGAAATGTAAAAAAATTGTCAACGTCATCGTTGACATCTCTCAACTCTTCTCCACCGCTTATTAACGGAAACGGAACCCCTCCCTCCCCCACTCTCTTTCTGCTAGCTTCCCCCCAACTGCTTTGTACAGCAAAGCAATTACCTTCCATTTCATTTTCTCGAGCTTTTTTCTCGGGAACCAAACACCCTGGGCCCCGCCATGGCTTCCAAACCGGAGGACGGGAAGAGCTGGGAGGACCTTCTCAGAAAGATGCTGCCTGCCGGCGCACCATTACCCGACGAAGAGCACCTCGACTACTCCATCGCCGTCGAATACGAAGGTTCTCCTCTGCCCTACGACCCGCCCAAGGTTGATCCAGTTAACCTCGACTCTCTCAATCTTTGCTCTTCTTCCGTGACCGCTGGTTCGGTTGAAGCCCCGTCTTCGATTCCGGTGGAGTCGCCGGTCGGTCAGAAGGTCTCGCGGTTCAGTCGGGTGGGGAGCGGCGGCGTTGTGAAGGAGACGAGTAGACCGACGTCATCTTCGACTCCGAGGACGCAACCGGAGCTGCGAAACAGCAGGGAAGGATCGGAATTTGAAGGAGCAGAGGAAGGTTTCAGCTCTGAGTTGCCGGCTCAAGACTCGAACTTGGAGCACAAACCGATCGGCGGCGCCACCGGAGGAAAGAGGGCGGCTGTCGTGACTTTCAATGAACCAAGAGATTCGAAGAACGAGGACGAGGGTGAAGATAACGACTGCGGTATCTCGTCGTCCCCGCAATCGAGCGCGGCCACCGAACAGGTGGGATCGCCGGTTGTAGGGGACTCTTCGCCCGGGAGGCGATCGAGTAAGAGAGGGATTTGCAGCAGGTGCAGGAAAGGGAACAGATTGAAGGAGAGAGAGTGGTGTTTGGTGTGCGACGCCAAGTACTGCAGCAATTGCTTGCTGAAGGCGATGGGGTCGATGCCGGAGGGGAGGAAATGTGTGAGCTGCATTGGGCAGCCAATAGACGAGTCCAAGAGGTCGAACTTGGGGAAGTGTTCGAGGATCCTGTCGAGGGTTTGCAGCCCTTTGGAGATTCGGCAGATAATGAGGGGCGAGAAGGACTGCCCCGCCAATCAGCTTCGGCCGGAGCAGTTGGTTGTGAATGGAAGCAAGCTGAGGGAAGAAACACTGGCTGAGATTTTGGGATGTGAATTGCCTCCTCAGAAGTTGAAGCCTGGGAGGTATTGGTACGATAAGGATTCCGGTCTTTGGGGAAAGGTGAGTTTTTTTTGCAAATGGATGAGCATTTGCAGTAGGGTTTTTTGTGCTTTGTATGTTTATAGTTCTGTGTGCTTAATTTCAGGAGGGTGAGAAGCCGGATAGGATTATTAGCTCGAAACTCAACGTTGGGGGTAAGATTCGGTTTGATGCAAGCAATGGGAACACCAAAGTGTTCATGAATGGCCGAGAGATCACAAAGATTGAGCTTAGGGTGTTGAAGGTATTACCTAAATGTCCATAATGAATGAGTATGTCAGTAGTAGAGCTTCGTCTTCAAAACAAACAAATGCAACGATAATTTGGAAATCTAAACCCTAAACCCCTAGTATAAAAAAGTGAATCCGTCAATCCAACGGTTGCAAATGTGAATTCGTACTATTGGATTTTCCATAATAATTAAGTTTATAAGATAATCATCTGTTTAGTTGAAAGTCTTCTAATGAAAATTAACAATAAGAAGAAGCTTCTTCAAATTTTGTGGTGACTGCATAAATCATTTGATTACAATACGACAAAGCTTATCATTTTCCTTTTCACTTGCATCTCAGCTGGCCAAAGTGCAGTGCCCTCCGGATACTCATTTCTGGGTGTATGATGATGGTTCTTATGAGGAGGAAGGTCAGAATAACATTAAAGGGAATATATGGGGAAAGGTTCTTTCGTTACCTTGAATGTTGGTTAATTGTTGTTTGGTGTAAGTTTGAAATTGTGAGTCGAATTTTTATACTGTTGCAGTTTGGTTTTTGGTAGGCAGGCATCCACTCGTTTCATTTGTTCATTATTCTCATTGCCTGTACCACCTGGTAATCAAAATGGGGCACAAGAAGATCCAATGACACCTTCAAGCAGGTCAGTCCGGGAATTCTGGGAACAGGGAAGGGTTCAGAAACTTCTGTTATTTGGCTCGGAAGGATCTGGAACTAGCACCATCTTCAAGCAGGTATTGGCCCCCTCCTCTTCAGGGTGCCCTGCATGGTACACATTTTTTTGAGTTTACATGTTTCCTAGTTTCTAATCTAGTCAAGCAAGACTTGAATAGACTTGCTCCATCCGGTGTCTGGTTCCTCGTTGGTTTACAGTTATGCAACTATAAAATATTTAAAACTTCTTTCACTAAATGCAAAGATGTTAGTAGTTGCATTTACCTTGTTTTCAATTTGACTCGTGACATATATCATCAATTGACAATTAAAATGTGTTTCCTTTACCGTGATAGTGAACTTACCTTATCTTCCCATATGTCATTACATGGTTTGCAATCTTTCATTGAAACCGTTGGCTCTTTTTGACTGAACAACCTCAACTAGGAGTCTAGGAATTTAGCAAGTATGGTAAAGCCATAGAAGTAGCCAAGATGCTGCATGTTTTAATTGATCAAGAACATTATTAGAAGCAGGGGAAATCCAATTAGCTGAGTCACTGATGTATTGCAAGTATGGGTAATGTGGGCATTCACCTTGGAAAACATTAATTTAAACATTTAACATAGATGTGCTGACATGTAGCATTGTGAGTCATTAGGTTTTGTGTGAATGGTTTAGATTCAAAACCAAGGGAAAACAAGGATATTAAAATAGGATTGGAGTCCATTTAATGTACTAACTTACCTTCTGTGGATAACCAAACTGCATGATACCTTGAAGACCGGTTAGCGACAAGCCCCTAGGGCTTGGTGCTTTTGTTTTTGTTGTTTATTATTTCATTCGCTTTTTTTGGGTATCGGAACTTTGGAAGCTTTATTTCTTGGACAGTACAACATCTTAAAAATGCTTATGTCATCCTTCTTTTTCCCATGGAACAGGCTAAGCTCTTATATGGGAACAAGTTCACTTCCGAAGAGCTGCAGAACATCAAACTCATGATTCAGAGCAATATGTATAAGTATCTAAGTATATTACTTGAGGGCCGAGAACGTTTTGAAGAGGAAGCGTTGACAGAGAATAGGATATCTTTGTTGGCTGCTCATGAGTCCCCTTCAGGTCAACATGACCTTTTACTTTTTCTGTTTACAATACGGTAGCTGCTTGCTATGTCCATGTCCATCTTTGCAACAAAACTCTAGATCCATGATTGTTGTAGTTGTTTCTAACATAGATACATTGCATTATGGTGGTCACGATGGATGGTGGTCATGTCCGTTTTGTTTTTGCTTTAAACACTACTTCAAATACAGCTACCTGGACAGGGCTGGTAGTTTTTTTTATTGATAGACGGGTCAACCTTCTCTTAGTCTGATTCTCTGCTGCTGCTGTTGGTCAAATTTTGTTTGTTTGTTTGTTAGAATCAAGTAGAACAGTGGCGTTGGCATATCATTTTTTTGTCTGTCCGAAAAGGAAAAAATGCTCTCTCTTTTGTCGTTATTTACCCAAGGGAGTGGAAGTTTGGTGTTATTGGTTTCATGTTATGTCTAACATAATTTAAACTCATGATTGTCCCATTGTCATTAATATTGAAGAAATGTTATACTGGTTGAAGAGGAAAATGTTTACATCTTAAGAGAGAGAATATTTTGGTTATTTGGTTCTCTGCTTGTAGGCATGAATGAACCTTACGTCAGTGGTTGACTGTGAAATGAATTTATGTGAAACAGTAATTGATGAAAGTGAGCAATGCATCTATGCAATCAACCAAAGGTTCAAGCACTTTTCTGACTGGTTACTGGATATCATGACAACCGGAGACTTGGATGCATTCTTTCCTGCTGCGACACGTGAGTATGCTCCTATTGTGGATGAAGTGTGGAGAGATTCTGCCATCCAGGAAACATACAAAAGGAGGGAGGAACTAGACTGCCTTCCTGAAGTTGCCAAATATTTCTTAGATCGGGTTAGTCATTACTTGTTTTCATCTTACTCTTTCGGCTCCAAATTGCATGCCTGTTAAAACTTTATTTGGAAGATCAAAGTTTGTTAATCACAGAATTGATAGTATTCCTTTTATGGTATTTTCATATTTAGTTTATGATCTTTCACATTTACTTTGAATTAATATTAAGACTATGTTTGGATTGAATATGGTTTAATTGGTTGATATATACGTGGGTGACATTTTAAGCAGGCTTGGATGCTTTGTCGCTAGCTAAACTAAATTTGCAATATTCATGTTTTATTCTTATGCACGTTTGGTGTTTCATTTCTAACAGGCTATAGAAATATCAAGTAACGAGTATGAGCCCTCTGAGAAAGACATTTTATATGCTGAGGGCGTTACACAGAGCAATGGGCTTGCCTCTATGGAATTTTCATTTGATGACAGAAGTGCCACGTCTGAGCTATACAATGAAAACTATGAATGTCCCCTTCCCTTGACTAAGTAATACCTTCATTCTTTCATCGTCAGTCGAGCTTCCCATCTTGTGCTCATACTGTATCTTTTTTTCTGTTTCCAATGAGACCATCAGTCTGTTGCTCACTGGATTTTATTGTCTCAGGTATCAACTAATTCGCATTAATTCCAAGGGACTGAGTGATGGTTGCAAATGGCTGGAAATGTTTGAAGATGTGAGGGCAGTGATTTTTTGTGTCGTGTTGAGTGACTATGATCAAATGTGGGCCCACGGTAATGGTCTTCTTCGTAATAAAATGCTGGCAAGCAGAGATTTGTTTGAGAGTTTGGTACGGCACCCTTGTTTCAGAGACACTCCGTTTGTGCTCTTTCTGACCAAATACGATGCCTTTGAATGCAAGATAAACCAGGTTCCGTTGTCTGCCTGCGAGTGGCTAAAGGACTTCAGTCCTGTTAAGCCTCATGGTAATAGTCAGTCTCTGGCACAGCAAGCATATTATTTCGTGGCGGTGAAATTCAAAGAGCTGTATTCATCCATAAGCGGCGAAAAGTTGTTTGTGACGCAGACCCGAGCTCGGGAGGCTGCCTCAGTTGACGAGGCATTCAAGTACGTTCGGGAGGTCCTCAAGTGGGATGAAGAAAAGAATGATAATTTCTTTGCAGTGAATGGGGACGACTCGTTTTACAGCGCGGAGATGAGTTCTTCTCCATATGTCAGGCAGGAATAGACCACGCTTCTCCATGGCTCTGCAGGTGAGCACCATGTGAAGTGAAAAGTTGGAAGGCGTGAACTTGTCACTGGCGAAACACCGAAACAGCTCCAACGAACATGGGGGGCTACGTGCTGCCGTTTGTTTTACTGATGGAAGGATGGGCAGGGAAGACAGTTCGGCTGCATTTCTTTGTTTCTTTCTTCTTTTCCTCCTCCTTTCTCAGGCCGGACTTGTTATTAACGTAGGCCGGATTTGTTTTCGTCTTAGGCCGGATTTGGTTTCAAGGTTCATTGACAATGTTGCTGGTTATGTACAGGGTTATGTACAGGATTAAAAATTGATTTGTAACATAAGCTCATTTTTAAAGGAGTGGTTTTTTTCTGTACAGCAAATTCAAAAGTGAATAAAAAGCAACTTTCATAAGGTCTTCTGTTTTTAGGTTAAAATTTCGGAAAGGGATCCTCTCCGGATCTCTTCCACCTAATTCACCAAGTTCAGAGGATCCGAGTCATTAAAATTTGATTTAACGGCTAAAGTTATTATAACTTTTAAAGTGAGTCAGTTTGTAGTCGTTTGATCAAATTTCAATGGTCCGGATCTCCGAACTTGATGGATTAGGAGGAAGGGTCTGGAGGGGTCCCTTTCCTAAAATTTCTATTTGCTTAATTCGAATTAACCTGGTTTAATTATTTATTTATATTTTATGGGGTGGGAGTTTGAAATTGAATGGCCTATGACTCTGTCAAAGTCAAAACTGCTGTGGCCTGACATAGATGAACCTAGCTAGGCTAGGAGGACTCGTTCTTACATAGTTAAGCCGACCGACTTTGTGTTCCTCTACATCCGACTCCAAAGAAAACATAGACCTAAAGAAAGACTCAGAGAAATGAATAAAATAATAATCAATAATTCTAGTTATACCATTTTTATTGCCCAACTTGACCCTTTTTGTAATAGATGAGATCTTGAGACGAGAGAAACTTACTTATAACAAAATATGTTATTGTGTTAGTATTTTTCTCTTGGTCGGATAAGTTTTTCAATAGGATAGCCTGACCAACAACTCTCACAAAGGGTGTACTTATGTGAAGTCCAGTGAGACAAGAAGTTCGTTCCCTTGTGAGAGTGCTAACCATCTAACTAGTAGGACTGTTTAAATATCTTGTTCCTTAACTTTTAAAACAAATGATAGAATAATTATACTAAATTCATTTGAACCATAAAAAAATAGTCGAACTTCAAGTCTTCCTCGTTATTCGTTATTCTGTATTCAAATTTAAACGAAAAAAGAAGAAGAAGAGAACAATTAGTTCGTTTGCTTGGTCCAGTTTGATCCCGTGAGGTGTTTACTTTTACCGCTTCCTCCTTTGACGATTTAAGGTTTAAAAAACATTCAAAGCTTCAACGGTCAACATTCAATACTATTACTTAAAAGAGAAAAATGGTAAACCAATTCCTCCTCCTACATCTTGAATTTCCTTTCTTTCTTATTCAATTCTTTCCCACTTCTCATACTTTGAACGCCGCGTGTGAAAGCCTCAAACTTGTAGTTTGGACAACAAATTTTGGTATATAAACTCCATCTCCTCCCTCCTATTTTTTCCACAACCAAAAAAACCAACACCAACAAAACCAAAAGAAACCAACTTCTCTGGTTTTCTGAATTTTCCTTCGTTATCTCTTTAACCTATAACTTCTGTTGTGTCAGTAAACTAGCTTGTACCAATGGTTTTAGGCTGGGGAAGGAGGAGAACCGGCCACCGTGCAGCGAAAAACCAGCCGGGGGACCTCGACATGGAAGCCCTGATCCCGAACCATTTCCTCTGCCCGATATCGCTTGACTTGATGAAGGATCCGGTCACATTGTCATCCGGAATAACCTATGATAGACAGAGCATCGACATGTGGCTCGAAGGCGGGAACTTCACTTGCCCTGTGACAAATCAGGTGTTGAGAAGCTTTGATCAGATTCCCAACCATAGTCTCAGAAAAATGATTCAAGAATGGTGCACCGAAAACAAGCGCTACGGAATTGAACGTGTTCCAACGCCGCGAGTTCCCGTCATGCCAATTGAGGTCTCCGAGATTCTTTTCAGTTTAGCGGGCTCAGCTCGACGTTTGGATCACCAAGGGTGCGTCGAATGTGTGCGCAGAATCAAGAAATGGGCGGCCGAGAGCGAGCGAAACAAGCGCTGTATATTGGGGAATGGGGCTGCATCTGTACTCGCTGCAGCCTTTCATTCTTTCGCAAGCGATTGCGAAAGGAGAAATGCAATTGTGTGTGAAGAATTACTGTCTGCGCTGAGCTGGATGCTTCCGGCTTTCGATGAAGAGTCACACAAATACTTGGGATCCAAGGCGTCGTTGCATTGCATGGTTTGGTTTCTCAAGGAAAGCGATGATCTTTCGGTGAAGCAAAACTCCATTCTAGCATTGGAAAAGCTTCTTTCTTTCGATGATCGCACTAAACATGTTGAAGCGTTGGCGGAGATTGGTGGCGTGAATGACATTCTTTTCGAGCTCATCAGAGAGAAAATTTCACCGGCGCTTACCAAGGCATCTCTGATGGTAGTTTTGTACTTGATTTCATCATCTTCTTCCGCCGGTGAAAAGATCAAGTTAGCATTTTTGGAGATGGGATTGGTTTCGGTATTGCTGGAAATGCTTGTGGACTCGGAAAGGGGCGTAAGCGAGAGGGCATTGGCGGTTATCGACAGTCTTTGTGATTGCGAAGAAGGGAGGGAAAAGGCGTATGCTAATGCGCTAACTATACCAGTTTTAGTGAAGAAAATTTTGAGAATATCGGATATGGCAACTGAGTATTCGATTTCAGCGATTTGGAAGCTGTGTAAATGTGCAAGCAGGCAAGAAGAAAGAGTGCTGGTTGAGGCCCTTCAAGTCGGTACATTTCAGAAGCTCTTGTTGGTTTTACAGGTTCGTTGCGGGGATGATCACACGAAGGAGAAGACGAACGAGCTTCTGAAGCTCTTGAATCCTTACAGAGCTGGATTGGAATGCATAGAGTCCGTAGATTTTAAGAGTATTAGAAGGTCGTTTTGATGAACGTTTTCAAAAGAAAACATACATATTCTTTGTGTTAATTAGTTCTTAGTTTTAGTTCCATCAATTGATGAGCTTTTGAAATGGTAAACATTGATTAATTTATTCTCCAGATTTGTTAATGCAATGCTGCAAGTTTTCAATCTCTTCTTTTGTAATATCGAAATAGTAAAGAGACTCTCTTAAAGTGAGACTCTCCATAGATTCTCTGCTACCTTACAATTTAACGTTATTCATGTGCCAACATTGTAAAACTTGTGTAATTAAAAAAACATCGGGTGACAGAGAGTCCCACTTTTAAAAGTCTCCTTAGCATTTCTCTCTGTAATAAATATTACAGTTCCTACATTGAGAAGTTCAAGTGCTTACTGGAAAAACACTTCTCCACAAAAGTGCTTGTACGACCCAGAAATGCTAATAAGTTTTTGGCCAGACATTTTTCGGAAGCACTTTCGATTGCCAAAAACACTTTTAGCTATTTTAAAATCCGTTCAAAACATGTGTTATTCATTTGAGATGTTATATCAGCTGGTCATGTTTATATCAATTTAAGTCGCCTCTTGTACGAAAAAGAAACTCGAAACACATCCTTTTTGTGTGTCTAGTTGTTGGCGCCGACTGCTGAAGCTGATTTTTTATGCACCTGTTTAAACTGAACCAATACTTGTTTGGATAATAAGGACATGGTTTCGTACCGGAAGAGGATCCTCTCCTGAGCTCAGGATGGGGATCCTCATGACCAGGCCATCCGGACTGTTCAAATTTAATCTAACGGTTGCAATTATTATAACTTTTGAGGGCCTCTTGTTTGGAACCGTTTGATTAAATTTAAACGGTCTGGATGACCTGGTCATGAGGATCCCCATCCTGAGCTCAGGAGAGGATCCTCTTCCGGTACGAAACCATGTCCTTATTATCCAAACAAGTATTGGTTCAGTTTAAACAGGTGCATAAAAAATCAGCTTCAGCAGTCGGCGCCAACAACTAGACACACAAAAAGGATGTGTTTCGAGTTTCTTTTTCGTACAAGAGGCGACTTAAATTGATATAAACATGACCAGCTGATATAACATCTCAAATGAATAACACATGTTTTGAACCTTTTACTTTCATACCTACCAAAAGAAAGAAGATTGGAACACTTTTTATGATGTGAGTTGGGAACGACAAGGATGTCAATAATGTATTGCACATTCGTAATGTGTTTTCAATCTTTTCAACTTGTTAGCTGTTAGTGTTTTAGCCCCCCTCTCCTCCTCAATGCAACACATTCTTAAAGACACGAAGAGCTCACAACATCTCGCTAAAGATAATATTTTTTCAGTTAACATAAAATCTCGTAAAAGATATCATTTGCTCAGTAAATATACTAAATAATTAAAAATTGGAGGAAAATAGTTGCCAAAGAAAACATTATCAAGCAGCAGGCATGTCTGTAAAAAAATAATGATTGTCAAGTTTTTTCAAGATATTTTGCGTATTTAATAAGATGAAGTATGATAAATCATTAGAAAGCTGATGGTACGGCGAAAATGATACAAAAATAGTTTTTGTGAGGGTTTTTATAAAAACTTGCAAAATCGATAAAAACCTTGAATTATAGTAGAGTGTTTGTGAAAAACAAAATTGGTGGAAATTCACAAGATGTTATAAACATAAGAGCCTATTCAAACCTTAATTGTTAAATTGCCACTCAGTACTACGGTCTCGTGGTATTTCTCTTCCTTTGTAAATGAGGTCTTGAATTCGAATCTCATGAACGACGAATTCGATACCAAATTAGATTGTCCATTTTGTGGTTTAACCGAACTTCCCCTCCTCTTAGTGTAAAATATATCGTTGCACTAAAAAAATATATCTTAATTGTTAAATTGGTTAGAATAAAATATCGTATCGATTAAGTATTGACAACCATCATAGAATGACGATATAGCAATTATAGTGATTAACTCAACAAATTTGGCCAATTGTCAAGAAATTAAAGCGTGTTTCATGGGTCAATGCAGACTCTGTGAAAGCCAAGTCTACGTACGTTGGAAGACCTCGTTTGAACATTTCAATTGAATTATTTGATTTTCTGTGCCACGAAGTGTAAACGAAACTTGCAGCATAACATACGCCGATGAAACAAAAACCATGCCGAAATGCATCTGATGGTTCCATCAACGAAATTTAAAATTCTAACTGAGCTAGACGGGGCGCCGCCTGTTCCTACTGCCCCGTCACGCTCACGATTTTTGATCCTCAACGAATCGTGGGAGATTAGAATTCATATTCTCAAACAAACGATCAATGCCATAGTTTTCATATAATGAGGAAAACAAAGTATATTTCAGCTACACGAACAATGTATCAACAACATACACGACGGCTACGAATTACGCACACAAATTCAAGACATTACAGTATTACTAAAAGCAGCATCGGTTTCTCATTTATGATGAAAAAATATTAACTCAGTTGTTTCCACTGCCAACGAAGGGCCTATATCCGAAAACCTACTCGTCCTTGCACCTCTTCTCCACTTCCTCCAAGTTCTGAATGTCCTTGTACAATTTACAGATGCGAAATAGACACCTGCGCCCAAAATTTGTAGATTGCTATCGAATGACAAGACATATATCAAAGGCCTTAAGTTTACCTTCTTCCTTTTTTCTTTTATAAATTAAAAACAAAAAGAAGGGGGCATTTCATATATGGCCGACCTACCAGTAAAGCAGACATGCTGAAGCACAAAGAATTACATTCCTTTGAGCCTTGTACATCTGCATGGCATATTATTCGCAACAAAAGAAATGAATCAAGAACAATTGAATATAACACGGATATAGAAAGAACTTGATTTTTGTATCTCTTTATTGGCAGAGGGCTAAATATGTAATCACCAGACCAGGCTGATCAGCTCTTTTGTCACCTAACCGAATCAAATATGATAAGACTAAACTACGTGCATCAAGTAAAAGTTCAAATAACTTTCCATGCATGAATGGTTCAAAGACAATGCACGAATGGTACCAATTTCCCTAATAAACAAAGAAATCCGCAAATTCCATCTTCTAAACCTTAAAAAAGAAGGATGATGAACTTGGCTTTCAAACCTTTGTATCTTGATACCTAGAAATCCAACACAATGGCGAGTGTCGTTTTAGAAGTGAGCATTATGATGAGAAATTGTCAAACACTCATTTGCATGGACATATCTATTCTCGATCCCTCTAAGACATCCCAAAGCTGAATGTGCAACAACTTGCAACGCAAGAATTGGACCACAAATCAAATTTTTCATGAAATGTACAGCCCAAATGTAGAGATATCTCGTACTAGAATATTTCCAAAAGCATAACCCCTTCTTCCCCCCTCATCCACAAATTCCCACAAACAAAGAAAGTCCAACAAATGATAAAGAAGCAGGATTCAAGATTCCATCCTATTCCAAAACAACCTAACAATTTAATTCCCTACATATGTGTATTCGGAGGACTAACTTAAGAAACAGATATGCATTATTGAGCATTTTGATTTTGAGTAAAACTAAGCACGAATATGTGATGATCTCAAAGGTCCCTAAATTAAAATGCTGTTAATTATAATAAAGCTGCCAAGCAGCATTAGTGAATGGGGAGATCAAAATGTAATTTTCCTTTTTTGTTACAAGATTTCTACTTCAATAAGTTAATTTAGCTGGTTGATCAAGTTCAAGACCAGAAGGCATCATGTCATCAATTTGATCAAATATTGGAACTTCAAAAGCAATGAAAACCACGGAGAGAGAGAGAGAGAGTAATGGGAAACTGACCGATTTCTCATAGCGGTCACGCTCAGAGGCGGTGCAGATATCAGAGGTGCAGGCCAATCGGTGCTCATTCTTCCAGTATATATCTACACACAATGAAACATCAATGGGAACCCATTGTTACAAAAAATAAGCAAAAATGAAGATCAATTGGGAAATCCAATGTTGTATAATGCCCTAAGAACGAGAAATTCGAAACCCCATTTCGATTGAGAGGCCAGATCGCAGAAATAATTACAATTAAGGACAATATCAGTGTGATTGGAACGGAAACGGGAACGAAATCGAGAAAAGAAACGAACCCAGGAGCTGAAATCCGGCGAAGGGGACGATGAAGAGGGCGGGTTGGAGGATTAGAGAGACCAGCGACACGAATCGATTCTTCAACAACTTGGGCGCCGGAACGGTTAGGAGGAAGGCCAACGCCGCCTCTGCCGCCACCACGTACGTCAATATCATCCACTGCAACGCCATCTTCGCCTCCAATTCCTCTGCTTTTGCTTGCTTCGCTGTCACTTGCTCTACTCCTCCTGATTTTGCAGCTGCCTTAAGGCTTAAAGGCTTAATCACCAAGTAAAGCATACAGGAAAGGAAGAAAAGTATCTCTCTCTCTGGTATGGTTTGGTTTGATTTGGTTTGGTTGGTGTCTGATCGGATAGGTTGGGTTGGCCCAAAACCAACACCGTTTGGGCTACAGCCATTAAGCAATTATATGGTCCACTCGAAGCCCAAGCTATATTTCCAACTATAAATGGGCCCTAGGCCCAAATTTGCAGCAAATAGAGAATGTAGTCTTGTCTATTGTTTGTGATGCTGTGCTATTTCTCATAAAGGTGATCAAGGAGCATTAAAAGTACATTAGTTGATATAAAATTTAAAGGTAAATGCCTATGAAATCTTAAATAGTCACTCAAGTGATAAAGAGAACTAGATTTTATAAACTTGTCATTGAAATTATATAGTAAATCAGTCTTATTATTTTAATTGAGTTGTGTATCACATAATATAGATACATAAAAATAACTGCAATGCGTTTTATATTAAATGTGTTCGTTTCCAACTTATTATATGCGGAATGCACTTGCAATGACGGATCTAGAATTATAAATTTTTTTTGGTTTTTTTTTTTGTGGGGGGGTCCTCGGTGTGCAAGGTTTTTTAGGTAGAAATAGCACACAAAGCGCTCAAACTTTTTCCAATGAAGCACTTCATCGGGTACTTGGTTGTGAGCCATGATGCACACCTGTCAACTGCCGAGTGTTGTTGAAACTTCTTGCCTAGTTTTGTCGACTCTTCCTGTGTGTGATGCCGAATATGCATTTCATCAAACAGTTAGTCAGCACAAAAGAGTCTCGTACTGGTTTAAATCGTTCTCGGAAGACCTTCACAAACTTGTTTCATAGGCTTCATTAGGTCTCGAAACCACACTAGTCTCTATATGGATGCATTCATGCTCACTTGTACTAGAGAGTGCGCAAACAAATGCATCAATATTGTCACTAAATACTAAAATACTATTTCTTATGTGTTTATGGAGAAGTCTAGAAATGAATTAATTAATATAGTATCAACTATCAAGCACATGGCTTTTCTTTCGTCTTATGGAGAAGTCTAGAGTGCAATTAATTATTATATGAAGGAGGTAAAGCTCAAGGAAATTAAAAGATTGAAAAAAAGAGTATATCGGGGCATGCAGCAAGTTGTTGATGATTGAAAAGAGTATATCAGGGCATGCAGCAAGTCTAGAGTGCTATCAATTCAAGGAAATGTCTGAAGTAGAAAGGGAATGATTGAAAAGTAGGCTACAAAATTTTTAAGAAGTCTTCTTGTTTGAGTTGAGTGTCTTTTTCTTTAATTCTTTTGCTGTCTTTTGTATAAGCTTTCTTCTTTTAGTATTAAGCTTTCTAATTCGGTTCATTCCCTTTCATTCAAGTTGTTGATGTGATGCATGTGAAGATCAAGGTATTAAATATCGGTAATATCGGAAATATCGGTAATCCGAAAACACGGAAATATCGATGGAAATATCGGGATAATATCGATATCGATAAAAATTATATGGAAACCACGGAAATTGTAAGAAAAACTTGGAAATTTTTGTTGAAACTTTGCAGGATGTTTATTTAGTCAATTATCTATTAGTTTATCACAAAAAATTGGAAGGAAATGCATTGCATGATGGATTTAAATGATTTAAGTTGATTATATAGCGAGCTGGCAAACATTGTGAGTGTAGAAAATATGTAGTAATTAATGAAAAAAGTTTAAAAACACAATAATCATTTATATATAATGAATTAGTACAATATTTTACACTGTATACATTGCATGGTAACATACATGAGTGACTTAGTACCACATAGAGTTCTTATGATGTTCAAATCTCTATGTGTAAAGTACGTGTATTGTGAAGAGTAGTCAGAATGATAAATTTTCAAAATAATTTTGCATATAATTGTTAACATGCGTTAGTAACATCTGTTATTTTCTCCTTCTTTTCTTTATTTCTTTTTCCCAAAAAAAAAAAAAAAAAAAAAAAAAAAAAAACAGAGAATCCAAAGCATATCAGGATTCCCCATGCTTTCCCATCTTTTCTGTCATTTCCTCCATCTGTTCTTGCTTTTTCCCAACTTGCTGTCATGTCCTTTATCTTCTTACGAAACCAAATCCCTTCTTCCCCACCCCCCACCTTTCTCTTCCAGATACCCTCATTCCCCCAGTTTTCCTTCTTCCCCCCCAACTCCTTCCCCCCCACTCCTCTGCAGACGAAATCGCTTCCCCCCACCTTTCTCCAGGTTCCCTTTGCCCTCGTCCCCCTTCCCCCCCCCCCACTCTTGCGTCCATGTTCTGTCTTCGCTCCCCCCCCCCCCCCCGCGCGTCAACGTTCTGCCCCTCCCAAACAGATCCAACGCTCCTTCCTTTCACGCTCCTTCCTTTCTCCACCCCCCAACCACAACGTTCCTTCCTTTCACGCTCCTTCCTTTCTCCACCCCCAACCGCAAACGTCCTGCTTCCCCGCCCCACAGATCCAACCCTCCTTCCTTTCCAGCCCCCCCCCCCCCCCCCCAATCCCACCTTTGCGACGACGTTCTGCTTCCTCCCCCCACAGATCCAACCACTGAAGCTGTAAAATTTCCAAAAATCCGCTTGTACCGCTATTCTCCTCCCCCACTTTTGTGTCTCGTCTTCCACCCCCCCGAATCTCTTCCATTTTTTTGTTTCAGAATAGTTTCAAAATATCGCGATAATTTCGGAAATATCGCTATAATTTCGGAAATATCGCGATAATTTCGGAAATATCGCGATATTATCGATATTATCGATAATATCGCGATATTTTGACGAAAACCAGTTGGATAGTGATTAAAATATCGGTACCATGAAAAACCGATAATATCGGCGATATGAGTTCCCACTTAAATATTTGAGCTTTGATCCTCTCGAAATTATAGATCTTGACACAAAAATACACTTTCCTTTAAGAAACTTAGCTGAACAAGCCTTCTTTTTGTGTGAACGAGGCGAGCTTGCCGCCCAAACATGCACATTAAGAGCACTTTTAAATCTTAGGCCAACCATTGTTTATTTTGAAAAAAAAAAAAAAAAAAAAAAAACGCAATAGCAAAATATGATTTAAGTAGAACGTGGGACCTCAGTCAGGCTCAACTGTTTAATTTGGATCCAAATAGTATCATTGGCCTCCTTCTCATTGTAGTTTGGTCATTTCCATCTGTTAAGAAAAAATTATTTTCTTAACCATTCGGTTTCAACCGACACATAAGAAAATAGAGGTGCAACATTGCTGACTTGCTCACACAAAAAATAAATAAAAATAATAAAGATAAAGAGAAGATATGGTCAACACAAAGGATTATTCATATGAAGAAAGAATAAAAATTAAAGAAGATGAGAATTTGAAAAGTGGTACTGGTGCTCGGCCATGTATGTTCGGTGTCATTCTGCTAACCCTTCCGGCCGAATTTCACACATTTGGAAGCGTGGTTTATCTTGGTGGTCTTTGATTATTTTATCAAATACATATTGCACGACTTCGAAGAAAAATCCAAGGCAATTTCTGCGGAATGTATTTGCTTTCGGCGTGGGTTTCTCAGCTTTACTGTCCTCGGCTCTATAGCTTGCGGTGTCATTCAGATTTTCGTTGGCATTGTGGGTCGGTTTGATTTGCTAGCTACTTAAAAAAAAAACCAGTGCAATTTTAATGACCCCTGTTGAGATTAGATATCATGGTTAGATGGCCATTGAAAGAAGGTCATGTGGATTATGGATTGCCGAAATTCGGTGGCATTTGTCCAAAGCATTAGGCCAAATCCAAATTAACATGCAATTCGGTGACATTTGTCCGAAGCAATAGGCCAAATCCAAATCAACATGCAATTCGGTGGCATTTGTCCAAAGCATTAGGCCACATTCCAAAGAAAAGTCATTCGGTGGCATTTCTCCAAAAGCACAAATACGAGCCCTCTATTCGGTGGAATTATCGAGTGTTGTAAGAAAATTCTTGGTACATTGCTGGAGCGAAACTTCAAAGTCTACCGTTCTTCGGTTTGAGAGCATTTGGGCCATGGTGTATTCAGTAACTGACTAGAGGCAGAAAGCTTAGAGCTCGTTTGGATGTGCTTTTAAACTGACCAAAAGTGTTTTTGGTGAAAATGGTTTTAGAACTAATCTTTAGTAAAAATGCAAGTAAATTTTAGAAAATTAAGCACTTAAAGTGTTTCTTAGAAGAAACACATAACTGGTGCTTCTTACAGAAAACACTTAAAGTGCTTTCGGGATCCAAAAACATTTTCTCTAAAAGCGTTTTCAATTATTTTAAAAGCATATCCAAACGAGTCCTTAGTTTCCTCAACCATTGGCTGCACAAACCGAAGCTCTAGGAAACTTGAGGAGTCAGCAGTCAAATGATTAATTCCTTAACTATTCGGGTTTAGGCCGAAACTCAAGTAAACGGAGGATACTATTGGAATCTGATTTTGTACGCACTCAGTTCATATACTCTAATTATTGGATAAGAGAAAAAAAATTCCTTGCAAATTTTTATCTACCAATGTAAGCACCGGAACAACGGGTCGAGACACATGAACCACGTCTAACAGGATTATTTGAAAACAGTACTTGTATCGTACAATTAAAGAGAAGATAAAATTTAAAAAAAAAGGATAATTTTTTACCAAAAACAAAAAAGAGATAGGATAATAGTGCATGAACAATAAACGAAAGACGACACATCAAAGATGAGATTACACTTAAAAACCTCAAGGTTCACGTCACGTGCTGCCTTGATTTACCTATAAATAGCATATTGGAGTTGGGCAAATCAAGCATCCGATAGAAAGAGCAAAAGAGAGGGTGAAAGTAAGAGATCAGAAATGGCATCACAACAACTGCCAAGGACTCTTGCCCTGAAACATAACAACAAATACTTACGCTACTGTTGACCATAAAAACTACCAAGCCTACGTGGCGCGCAGGCCGAGTAACTAATAAGCTAACTACGTCATTCGGTTGAGTGCGGGGCGTGCCAACTCGTCGGCCGAGCTCGGCCGAGGAGTAAAATTTGCTGATGTTGCGTTGGTTGCGCTGCTGACTTCTGCGTCTTGCGATTGCGGCCGAGGAAGGAACAATTCTCGGCCTTCGGGTTCTAGAGCCTAAAGACAATGCTGCTAATTTGCGAAGTTCAATATCAAATTCGGCTGTCAATGCCGAATGTAGTAACCTGGTAACACCTCACTTCGCCGAGAAGGCTAATGAGATGACCTCTGCCAATAAGGATTCGAAAATCCTTCTCGACCGAGACTTGGATAGGTAACCAGTCGGCCTCTTCGCAGTGCTGTTTATCCAAACTGAAGGTGCTCCGCGGTCGGCTGATTCTACGGCGATAGTGCTGTTTATCCAAACTGAAGATACCACCGGTTGCCTTCACAGTGCTGTTTATCCAAACTGAAGATGTGTTGGCGAAAAGGAAAATAAAAATCTGCTGTTTATCCAAACTGAAGATGTGTTGGCGAAAAGGAAAATAAAAATCTTAAGGTTGTTGAGAGGTTTCACGTAGAGCGAGGGTTTACGCAGGGCAGATTTGTGTGTTGAGTTGGAGAGAGCCCTCGAACGGTGCAGAGCATCTTGTATTTATAGTGGCTGTATATCTGCTCGCAGCCTGATGATAATATTGTAGAGTCCAACTTCAAACTCCTATTGACGTGACTTGACTTCCAAGGGATTGTATTTTATTTTTGGTGATGTGGCTCTACCACATGCTTTCCTCCATCCACACGCAACCAAAGCAAAACACCTTCCTATGACATTTCAGTATTGCACGGCACCATTTCAAATAATCTCCCACGTGGAGACCATTAACAAGGCTCCATTTTCCATGCCGTCTTATCCATGCACCATTTGCAAATCAATTGCAAATCCTTATCCGCCATTATCATAAAAAGCTCCATTCTCCATTATCATGAATTGCTTGCCGCGTGAGCCGTATCAAACATCCCAAACCCGTTTGAACTGTACTAAATGTCAACAATATGATTTGTTTCATCCTTTATCTTTTAAACAACCAGCTGGATATAGCTAAACTTAGATAATCTAATATATATTAAGAAACAATATTATGATTAAAACCACAATATTATTCCCTAATCGAAAATTATCTCAACCACTCTATCATCCAACGGTCTAGAACTTTACTCATCTGACGGCCTCGATTGCATGGGCCAATAGCGTAAATTTGGGTCTAAACAGCTACATACATCAAGACGTCGAGAACCTGCATGGGGATCTCCAATTCTCCGGAGACGATGTTGTGAGCCCCTACACAAAGTTGCACATGGAGCCGGCCGCAAATGGTGGCAACAACGGCTGCCTAGGGCTAGTGCATATAAGATCCGCTTACAACAACAAATACTTGAGAAGAGCAGACAAAGACCACTGGTGGATTGTAGCCGGGGCTGATGAACCAGTGGAAGATAAATCCCTTTGGTCATGCACACTCTGGGAGCCTCAGGTTGCCGGAGTAGACAGCAGCAACAACAACAAAGTCCTCCTCCGACTGCGCCACGTGCAACTGGGACACTACGCAAGGCCACACTCGGCAAATGCCTTCCATTTGTGCCTCTTCGCATACCAAAAAAATCCCGACACTCTAAACAATGAGGATGTCTTTTCAGTCACTGACTGGGAATCCTTGGTGATTTTCCCCAAACTTGTTGCCTTCAAAGGCGACAATGGCCAATACCTCACCCCCAAATCCATCGATGGAAACCCCCATCTGCAGTTCTCAGCCTCCGGTCTCATTGATACGTCGGTGGGGCACGAGGTCTTCACCGCAGGTGATGGAAGCGTTCGCATAAAGTCCACTCACGCTCAAAATTTCTGGAGGCGTAGTAGCACTAAAGATTGGATCTGGACCGACACAAACGACGCCACCAACAAGGACTCTGACACGCTGTTTTGGCCAGTCAAACTCGAGGCTGCCGACCACAACAACACTGACAATATTAATGTTGTAGCTCTCCGCAACTTGGGCAACAACAAATACAGCAAGAGATTCACTACCGGTTCCAAGACAATTAGTTGTCTCTGTGCGAACGTGCCTACAATTACCGTAGAGGCGCACCTGGCAGTTGAAGAGCCTGTTCTGTCCAGAAAAATCTCTGATATCGGTTTTCGTCTCATCGATGCTAGGATCTATGATAAAAGCGACGTCGTCGTGGCCACTGGAAAAGCCGAAAACCGCACCAAAGAACCCACATATGCAATCATCCCGCTGGTCTACTTAGACACTAAGGCTAGTACTTGGAATTCCATTGTCGATCCCACTTCATTCACGTCCCTCATCCCAACCACCATAACTTCCGCCACTCTATTCATCGTAGACGAAAAGGACAACGTTAAAGTAGTGGGTGATCAGTTTACTGGAGTCTATGAGTGGGGAAAAGCTCGCACATCACAAACTACAATTGTGACTGAATTTCCGGTCGTTGTGAAGCCAATGACTCGGGTGAAGGTGAGCCTGATAGCAACAAAGGGTTCATGCGATGTTCCCTTCTTCTACTCTCAGAAAGACACTCTTGTTAGCATTGAGAAGAAAATCGTTACCTACTCCAAGGAGGGTGGCGTTTATACGGGTGTCTGTTTCTACAACTTGAAGCACAAGGAAGAAGAAGAACCGCTTTGATCATATATTTTTGATCGATGTTTGTGGGTAGCGTCTCTAAAACTATCATGGTCGTTTACTTGCTTTGATGTGGATTCAATAAAACTGCATGCATGAATGCATATGTAAGCTTGCTACGATAAGTCATGTAATATCTATTACGAGATTAAATAAAAGGGCGTGCTTCTCTTTCCTTTTACTATTGGTAGAGTCCTATCAGGTTTCACTTCCATGATTCAATGGCTTTAAATTGATCTGTCAAAACACAAATCAAACATATATATGTGCTTTACCCTCGCCATGTACGTTTCATTAGTTCTGAAACAACAAAGTTAAGAAACTGATGAGAAGGAGCCAGTGATTCACTACTAATTATCGAGACGCTCCTATTGTATTTAAGTTTCATGTGCTTAATGTTAATATGCTTATGTTGAGTGTATAAATCTCACATTCACATAGGAGAATTAAAGTCTTTTCTAATAGTTTAAATGATTTTGGGCGGTCTCTCTCATTGTAAATTGATTTTGGTGCATGCATACATAGATTCATGGATTATTTATGCTGAAAATATGCATTGTAAGCAGTAAGCACCACATTTGCTGAATATATCTCTCTCTCGAAAAGCCAAACAAAAGCACTATAGTTTGGGGTTCACTAATACTTATGCAGACTCTTCTCCCTTTATTAAGCAAGTTGATATGTTATATGTGGATAACATAATAGGTTGTTAAAAAGAAACAGCTATTATGTTCAATTTGTCTCTTCTACTGAGCAGTTTGCTGATATCTTAACAAGGGTCTGTCTACACTCTTTTTCAATCTCAATATCATAATCTCAGGCTTGAATTCTCATCCCCTGAGCTTTAGGGGAATGTCAAGTCTATAAATCCTATGGATGTAATCATGCCAAGTGGCATTAGATTATAGAGCTTATTGTAACTAATTCTAGAAGCTGTTAGTAGTGGTTGTACATCAGTATCTATAACAAACAGATTGATTGTAATCGTTCTCTCATAATTGAACAGAGATCAGTTGCTTCATGTTCTCTCTCTAAAACTCTCGACTTCTCTCTCTCTAGTTTCCTTCTCTATGCGTTACAGTTTATATGACTTAGGTGTAATTGTGGGAGCATTTACATAGACACCCCTTTGCACATGGACTAATCAGAAGACCACCTTTGTGGGGGTGTTTGTATTAACAGAGAAGGAAGAAGAAGATCAAATGATGAGCAGGAAAAAGAAGATTTGAGATAAGCTTTGTTTTGTATTATTACATCCTCATCCAAAGGACATGTCAACTTTGTTTATATAGAAACCTCTTACACTCACAATTACAACATTACCCCTTAACCAACTCAATCCTTATAACTACCTTAACTAATACTAACATGACCCCCCTCAAACGAAGCTGGGAACTTCCAAGCTGAGATTGCTACAATGTCGAAGAAACACTGGACTATGCAGTCCTTCAGTAAGAACATTTGCAAATTGTTCTTCTGTAGGAATATATTGCACAATTATGTTCCCTTTCTGAACTTTCTCTTGGACAAAATTATAATATGTGTCTAAGTGTTTCATTTGAGAATGAAAAACAGGATTAGAACTCAAGGCTAATGCAGTCAGATTATCACAATGCAAACATGGAGGTACTAAGATGTATTGATGAACATCCTTGAGCAGATATCGAATCCAAAACACATCAGCTGCACAAGAAATTGAATCCTTGTACTCAGTCTCTGTCGAGTTTCTAGAAACTGTAGATTGTTTCTTAAACTGCCAAGAAATTGAATTGGAACCCAAACCACATATCCAGTAATGGATATTTCAGTATTGATATCGGCTGCCGAATCAGAATCTGAATAGTCGGTTATATGAAAGTCAGCTGACTCTGTGTATTTCGATCCACATTGCATTGTCCCTCGCAAGTACCTCAAAATTCTCTTAAAGAAATAATGAAGTTTAAGTACTGAAGAGCACCTACAAGGCTTCTATGGTGATGTGGATCAGATAAAGGAGTACTTTCAGCCACAAGCAATTGTGTATGAGCCTTGGAAGGTGTAGAAGTTGGTTTACAATGCTTAATTCCTGCATTTTTCAACAACTCCTTGGCATACTTGGATTGATTAATAAACAAGGATCAATCTTGTTGGTATTGAATCTGCAATCCTAAGAAGTATGTAAGTCTGCCTATATTTTTTAGATTAAACACTTCTACAAGGCTTGTAATCACTGATTGAACCTTTATAGGACTTGAACCAGTAAGGATTATATTATCAACATATAACAAAAGAAGTATAACATCTTCATCATCAATTTTAACAAACAAACTAGTACCAGACAATGGTGCTTTGAAACCAAGTGCAAGTAGATAACTTGTAAACTTGGAATTTCAAGCTTTAGGAACTTGTTTGAGCTCGTAAAGTGACTTAACAAGTCTGCAAACATGATTTGGATATTTAGAATCCGCAAAGCCCTATGGTTGCTTCATGCAGACCTTCCTTAAGGCCCACGAGGTTTTGAGAATTCATGTAAGACTTTTTATTGATATTTTTGAGGGTAAGCCTCCATTTAGGCAATTTTTTGGGCCCCAATATTATTTTTTTCCTCACTTATTTTTTACGTTTTTGGTTTAAATATTTCATTTTATTTTTGTTGGAAATTGAAATATTCTATGAAAATACATATGTGGTTCAATTACTAGAAATTGCTTTCAAATGATTTATAAAGTTTTCATTAATGCTTACCAAAAATATTTTGCGAAAAAAAAAAAAAAATTATTTTTGACAATAAACGCAGGTACGTTGGTACAAAATTCATTATAAAATCTATTTGCTTTCAAATATCAACATAAAGCAACAAGCCTCTATGTACATTTTGCATATATAACAATAACTCATGTTGTACCATAATTCGGGCCTTACTAGTTTGCCTGAAGTATGTAAGTGGGGAGGGAAACTGTTGTCCTATAAAAGAGATCCCTCCCTCATATTAGAGAAAGGCAACCCTAGCCGCTCTACTATTTCAAAGGCAACAAGCCTCTATGTACATTGTAACTCACATTTACATAGTGAAACCGGATATGCACTAACGTTGACATACCTCAACTTAAGGTGAACCACGATATATCTTGTATTCTTTCTGTTTGTGTAATTTACAGTTGGATCCAAGTTTGTCCAAGATCCACTCGCTCAATTTTGTGCGTTATATGTTACAAAGTTTCAAACAAAATACTCCGCAGTCATCGATTATTTATGAAAGTTAGACAAACGCTTATTCATACGGTGCATGTAAAAATAAAAGAACTATTTCTATAAAGTATAAACAAGGCTATAGCTAGAACAGAAAAGTTTGAAAAAGATATTGTTGACCCTAGTAATTACAAAACCTACGTGGTGCGCATGTCGAATAACTATGAGCTAACTACGTCCTTCTTGTGAATGCGGGTATGCCAACTCGCAACCGAGCTTGGTCGAACAAGGCTATAGCTGGAACATAAAAGTTTGAAAAAGATATTGTTGACCCTAGTAATTACAAAACCTACGTGGTGCGAAGTAACTACGAGCTAACTACGTTATTCTTGTGAATGCGGGCGTGCCAACTCGCAATCGAGCTTGGTCGGGTGAGTAAAATAAATGTGGTGACGGTGGTATCGAATGCGTTGCTGACTTCTGTACCTATGGCTGAGGAAGGATCACGTCTCGGCCTCGAGTTCTAGAACCTGAAGACAAGGTTGCTTACATCACTGCAAAGTTCAGGATCTCCTGCACCAGGTTCAGCTCCTCGACTATATTCGTGATAATGTAGGTGCGCCGAATTGGTAGTAGGCTGTAAAGACATGGGTACTCAAAGGAGATGAGCGTTTTTATGGTGAACGCGGTTCAGCCGTCTATAGGTCGATCCTCCCGCAGTTGCACATGAGAACTGCCTTGCCGCCGCGCCTGAAGCAACGGCGGAAACGCCGATCCACCCACAGGATGAAGACCTCGGCATCCCTCCTCAGGAAGCCACCTCCGCCTATGTAAGCACCCTCCGCACTATTCTTTTATCAATCTTCTGGCTTGGAACGCTAAACCAGAAAATACTAAATGTCAGGTGCCCGCGTTCTCCTTTCACCGAAAATTTTATACGCCAAATGATGTTATCTATATCTCTTAGCCACCTCAGTGGCCATCAAATGTAGATAACCTTCATCGGCCGCGTGAATTGATAAGTAGTTTAAAACATTGGGCTCGGCCATTGAGCTCTCTGGGTTTGAGCAACGATCCAGCAGACATGGTCGAAGTCTCTTCCCGGCAGGTCTAAAATTTCCTTCTTAATTGATTGTCTGATGATTCGATATGTTCTGACCTTTCTGTTTCGTGTAGCCTTCGTAGGAAATCGAATTCGATGCTCTCCTCTCAGTAGCATCGGGAACTGCTGGCCATTCGGCGACCATAATTGGGTCCTCGGCCGACTCATCTTCTCTCGTCAAGCTGCAAGAGCTTTTATCACTTTCGGCCTCCCAGGTTCTCGAATGCAAGGGCCTCGACTCAGTCGGCGAATGCCTCAATAACCTTGCGGTTAATGGTCAGTTGAGCCCTGAAGCTATTACTCGGGCATCTTCGACCTTGGAGCAGACTCGAGAATTCTTCGGTATTTTCGAGAAAGCTCTTCGGGCCGAAGACGACTTGAAGGCCACGTCGGGCGTTCTCGAAGCTCTCCCCCCAAAAGTTGAAGCCATGAAAGTAAAGAAGGACGCTCTGGCCGACCTGGACCGTCAGATCATTGAGCTTCAAAAATGGAGATCGACCGTGGCTTCTGAACTCGCGAAGGATTTTGAGCTAGGTGGCAAATCCTGCCTGTCCGACTTGCGGCTAGCGTGAAGCGGGTCGAACAGCTCAAAATGGATAAGAGGATCCGTCAAGCCGAGGTCACCATGGGCGAAGTGAGGTGGCTGGAGCTGAAGGCCGTGCTTGAAACTCTTCTTCCCCCGTCATCCTAGACTTACTTATGTACTGACCGACCAGCTCAAACTGTACTTTTTGACAATTTTTTAATAAGAACTTTCATTCTCGCATCTCCCAAGTAGTCGGATAGTATTTCTTTAAAAATTTCCCATTGATTGGTAACTTGTGAACTGGGCCGGCTCGATCTTTAAGGTGATATGCCCCATTGCCGAGCACTTTATAAATGATGAACGGTCCTTCCTAATTCGGCGACCATTTTCCAAATCTAGGATCTTTAATTCCTATAGGTAACATAGTTTGCCAAACTAAATCTCCTTCACCGAATATTTTCTGTCTAACCCGTTGGTTATAGGCTCGTTCGGCAATATTTTTCTGCGCTACTAATAAATTGTATGCATCAAGCTGCGCTTCTTCCAAATCCTCTAACTCTTGCCTCATAGACTGACTATATTCGGCGCTGAACAAATTACTTTGCTCGATTATTCGTAACGAATTTATGCTTAATTCGACTGGTAGCATTGCGTCGTGCCCGTAGGTTAGTGCGTACAGAGTTGTCCCATTCGCGGACTGGAGCGATGTTCAATAAGCCTATAAAGCCTCATTCAACTTCAAATGCCACATGCCAGGCTTTTCCCCTATTATTTTCTCAAGAATACCGATCATCATCTTATTACTTGCTTCGGCCTGTTCGTTTGCCTGTGGATAGTACGGCATGGACTGTTCAAGCCGAATTTTTAGATTCGCTACATACTCTTTAAACCTCTTGGCTGTAAAGATCGTGCCATTGTCAGTTATGATGGTTTCTGGTATTCCGAATCTGGTCACGATGTGTTCCTCCACAAAGTCGCAAACCTCTTTAGACGTTAATTCGGTATACGATTTTGCCTCGGCCCACTTGGTAAAGTAATCGGTCGCCATAAGTATCCATGCATGCTTGGCAGCCCCGGAGGACGGCGTGATTTTGCCAATTACGTCCATAGCCCATCCTCTAAATGGCCATGGTTTAGTGACCGAGTGCAGTGATTCGGCCGGGACTCTTTGTATGGGACCATGAATTTGGCATTGCACACATCCCCGTGCAAACTCAATGCAATCTTTTAATATACTTGGCCAAAAATAACCATGTCGTCGAAGCAACCATCGCATTTTTCGGCCCGACTGATGAGATCTGCAAATTCCTTCATGAACTTCCGTGATTGCTCGAGCAGCTTCTTGGGGGCCGAGACATAACAATAGTAGTTCATCCTCGCCTTTTCGGTATAATTCATTTTGATACATGACATAATTCGTGGCGTGAACCCTTGTCTTGCGGTCATGTTTGCTATTAGGATTATCGAGATACCGCATCATGGGCTTCCTCCAATCATCTGGTATTGCCTCAACTGCGCAAACATCTATAGGGTCTTGTCGGTCCAACAACGAAGGTAATGACATAACTCTTGTGCGTATCACGTTATCGCGTCGGATGACTTGCTGATTAACCAATGCCGGGTATAGTCGTCGTAACACAGGTATTTCCCGGCCTAGCTTGCCCCCCAGGAATTGTGCTCCGGAAGCGATTTGGGCCAGTTCGTCTGCGTCGGTATTATGAACCCGGGAAATGTGTTCAAACGTGATGTCATCGAAGGACTCAGCTAAATAGCTGGCAATCATGTAATAGGGTGCCAAAGTACAACTCATGCATCGAAAAGACCTATTGAGTTGGTTAATCACAAGTTCGGAATCACCGAGGACGAGGACACGGGTCGCTCGTAAGTCATGGAGGACATGAAGGCCAATGATAAGAGCTTCATATTCGGCCTGATTATTCGTACAATCGAAATCGAGTCGAAGAGAAAAAGACCAGCAGCAGTGGCTAGGCGATTGAATGACGATGCCAACACCAGCCGAGTCTGAGGTACTAGACCCATCAAAGTACATTGTCCAGTAGTTATTGCGTGCTTCAACCATGCCGATTTCGACGTCATTGCCCCCGACATCATATGAGGAGGGATGTTGGGCCAAAAAATCGGCTAAAGCTTGGCCTTTAACGGCTTTCTGAGGCACGTACTGCAAACTGAACTCTGACAACGCCATTGTCCATTTCCCGATTCGGCCTTTTACTATAGGCCGTGTTAGCATGTAACGGATAACATCGGTTTGGGCGATGACTTGCGTGACTGACGGAAGCATGTAATGGCGGAGTTTTATAGTGGCGAAGAACAAAGCCAAGCAAAGTTTCGCGACAGGCGAATAATTGATCTCAGGCGCATTTAGACCTCGACTGAGATAAAAGATAGCTTATTCGCGGCCGGCTTCGTTGTCTTGAGCGAGGAGGCAGCCAATAAACTCTTCGGCCGCTGAAATATACAACTTTAAAGGCTTACCGCGCCGAGGTGGTACAAGAACCGGAGGCGTGGTGAGGGAAACCTTGATCTGTGTAAAAGCCGCTTGATGCTCTTCGCCCCACTCAAACTGATATGAGTCCTTCAATTTCAAAAGCGTAGAGAACGCCTTCATTTTTCCCGCCGAATTAGATATAAAACGGCGGAGAAAATTTATCTTGCGCGAGTAAGGACTGCAATTGGTTCTTTGTTGTTGGGGGCGGGGCAGCAATGATTGCGCGTGCCTTGTTTTCGTCAACCTCAATTCCTCGATGATGCACAAGGAAACCTAAGAAGTTACCGGCCGATACGCCGAATGCGCACTTAGCCGGGTTCATCTTCAGATTATGTCGTCGCATGCGAATGAAAGCTTGCCGCAGATCATCTAGATGTGTTCGGCGGCTTTTCGATTTAACCACCACGTCATCGATGTACACCTCAACTATTGTGTCAATCAAGTCATGGAAGATGGCGTTCATGGCACACTGGTATGTGGCCCCAGCGTTTTTAAGGCCGAATGGCATAACCACCCACTCGAATGTTCCAAGTGCCCCCGGGCAATGAAACGCAGTTTTATGAACATCAGCTTCGGCGATAAAGATCTGGTTATAACCGGCATGGCCATCCATGAAAGACATCATGTCATGAGTAGCTGCGGCGTCAATCAACAAATCTGAGATTGGTATGGGATATTCATCCTTGGGAGTTGCCAGATTCAAATTACAAAAATCAATACAAATGTGTAAGACACCGCTTTTCTTCAGCACCGGCATGATATTTGCCAACCATTCGACATATCGAGCAGTTCGAATAAACCGAGCGTTTAAAAGTCGAACCAGTTCTTTTTTTATGCCGAGTTGAACTTCGGTTGAGAACCGTCGATGAGGTTGGCGAAAAGGCTTACAACCAGGTTTGATGCGTAATTCATGCTCAACGAGGGTTCGGTCAAGGTCAGGCATCTCGTGATAACTCCAAGCGAAACAATCCTTAAATTCACCAAGCAACTTACAGAGTTCGATCTTAGTATGCTGGGGTAACAGAGCACTGATGAACAATGGCCGAGGGTTATCGGCCGTTCCCACATTTATTTCGTTTAATGGGTCTTTGACTTAGGGCCGGCTATCCTCGAGTTCAGTCGGGGCAACCTGGATTTTGTCGAGGGAGAGAACAGGGCCATTGTCTCCATTGTCGCCTTCGGCGAGGAATTCCACGAGGTTGACGTCTGAATCCGGCTGTTGGGAGATAGCGTACCAATGAGCCAGCAACCGTTCCATGCTTGATGAAACTGCGGCTCGGCGTACGGTCTGACTGGCATCAGACATCAGGGTCGGGGATGCAGTTGGCCAATCCGAGCCTCGCCGAATCCTGGTGAACGGTTTCGGCGCCAACCTCGATGGCATTCTGAACAGAAATCCGCATTGGCCGACCTTCTTTGTTAAGGCCGTGTAACGTGATGTATCCGACATGATCGTCGTAGTATCGCGCTTGGATCATATTAGCTTCGAATGGCTGAGAATCGGCTGGGTGAACCACGACTGTTTTGCCATCCCAAAAGATGAGAACTTGATATAGCGATGAAGGGATACAACTGGTTTGGTGAATCCAATCTCGTCCAAGCAACGCATTGTACTCGGTTTTGGAGTCAACTATAAAGAAATCGATCATGTGGTTGCGACCTGCGACGGTGACCTCTAATGGGAGAACTCCCTTGGTTTGGGATTTGTCACTAACGAAACTGCTCATGGTAATCCCTGATGGAATGAGCTCGTCATTAGAACGACGTAACGCCTTCATGATTGTCACAGACATGATATTGACCATTGCTCCGCAGTCAACGAAAATTTTGGACACTGGGTATCCCTCGATATGAGCCGTAACATATAACGGCTTTAGGTGACGGAGATTAGCCGATGACGAACGAGGAAATAATTTGGGGAGAGCTGCCTTGAGGTTATCTTCTTTTGTCGCTAACTCGACTTCGGTAGGGAGTACGAAATCGGCCTGGGTAGCCTCTTCGGCCACTACGTCGCCGTCTAGGAAGTTAGGTTAGGACGTACATGGTTGAAAATCTGCAGGCAGAACATGGACCATACTGATTTCCATGTTGTCGATGACCGAAGGGCCTATCGGCCCGGTATCTCCCACCTATGATGGTCATTCGTTTGCCTGGCTTTTCTCCTCCGAACTTCTGTCATGGACAGTATTTAGGTTGACTTCATCGACCGTTACCGGGGTATGTTCTTGCAAGGCATCTTGGAGGATTTCCTTCTGCTGGTCGAGGGGTTCAGGCTCATTGAGAACCATAACAGGGTCCAGGACTTGCGTTGTGCCGCGAGTCTGATCTTGATACATAATGCGGGCGTCCCTGATGTCTAGGTAGGCATCTAAGCGTTCCACGCGCTTCGCTTCATCGACCGTAAGGGCGAAAAGAGAAACGGTCGAAAAGACTTCGAAATGGTATCGCAAGTGCTGGAGATCTTCCAGAGAAAAAGGGAGCTCGCTCGTCTCGATATCAGTATATGGGTCGACGTCAAAGCCGATGACTCGAGCCTCTCGTATGTGCTGGAACCTAGCTTTCAGCCCTAGGTCCGAATTCTTTTGAATAATTCGCTCGGCATCAGGACAGGCCAGAACGAGATAAATCGTATCTTGGCATGCTTTCGGTAAACCGTATAGATCGTTGGTCGAATGCTTTTTGTGAAACTCTCGCATATACTCCAATGCCTCTCCGAGGAACGGTGGATGGAGGTTCCATCTAACCCTGATCAAAGGCTCCTGTATAGGTAGCGGGGGGAGTTTGCTCTCGGCTTCCGCCTTCAACTGTTCAAGGCGCGCCTTCATTTCCCTTGGTCGAAGGAGAAGTTTGATTCGCTTATCAGCCTCCTCAAATATGGTTTGCACGTCAGGATTGATCACTTGTCTTTCTTGGTGCAACTCTGTCATGATGGTCGGGGGTTGTCGCTCGTCATCACTGCTAGTTTTGTTCTTCGGCTGCCACTTGAGGGCCGAAGTTTCCTGAGCTGCTTGTCGGCGAGCCATGCAGTTCATTCTTTGGCGCCGACGCTTCTGTGATTTGGATAGTGCAGTGTACACACCTTTAGGGGAATGATAGGTGTACCAACGTTGATTACGCGGTTCCGGAGGTTTGAAGGTTTTTCGCTTTGCCGATGAGTTCGAGCTGCTAGAACTTCGTGCGTAATAATCCTCGTTATAGAATGGTGCATCGAAGTCGAGGCGCCGTCTAACTGGGGGTAGTTCGGTCGGCCGCGTTTTGGGGCCGAGTCTATCGAAAACTCCTTGGCGCTGCCTCGTACTAAGTGTCTTCTGAGGTGTTGCGGCCGAGTCTGTCTTAACTTGAAACAGCCTTCTGTTTGGTGCTGCGTCGACGTTTGTCTTACACCGACTGCAAACAATCACTGATTTATCTTCTTCCTCGGCGCTGGAGTTTGTCATAGGTTGGATGATGGCTGGTCCTGAAAGAACCTCGGATGGCTCGTTTGAAAATAAATCTATCTTGAGCCGTGGCTGGGAACTCTTCGTTCGAAAGTGTTGCACTGAGACGGGCTCGACCTTCTCTTTCCTTTTATCTCTAGGTAGACGGACATCTACCATATTAATCATCGCCGTAGGAAACGGGTCGGTATCAATGCTCATTTTCTTGTCTGGAAACTTGAGTTTGCCGTTGTCGATCCAGCTTTGGACGGTATCTCGAAATATGACACAGTTGTTTGTCGTATGTTTATTCGAGTTATGGTACTTGCAATATGTTCTTCCCTTCAATTCTTCAGCCTTAGGAATATTATGCCCAGGCCGGAGCTTGATGATCTTGGCCAGCAGCAGTTGGTCGAAGATGGCGTCGGCCTTAGTGATGCCGAAAGTATAAACCTTTGATGTTTTGGTGGTATATTCTTCGGTGGCCGAGCGAGTTTTTACATCATTGGGATTGGCGTACGTCAATGCTTTGCAGACATACGGTTTATCGATGACTATCTCGGCTGCATCAATATTAGTATACTCTTCAGGTTCAGTCAAGGCATAGCTAACCGTGGGGTTTTTATAGATGGTTCCTCGGGATGGAGACTTTGAGACTTTTTCTTCTCGGAGTAGGTAGTTATATTACTCCACGTGTTGAGCTAATTCATACATGTCTTGGAAGTTTGCCCCCAGGAATTTCTTCTTGTACTCCATGTCCAGCCCATTCAAAGCTAGTCTAACAAATTTGACTTCAGGAAGGGGTACTCGGCACCAATTTCTTGCTGACTTAAACCTGGTGAAATAATCCATTGGGGACTCATCTGATGCTTGAGCCATCCTAGCTAATGATGAAACCGACATTTCCATCCCCGGCCGATAGAATTGCTCATGAAATTTTTCGGCCAACTCCTCCCAGCTCTGGATGGAGTTTGGTGGGAGATTGATGTACCACGTAAAGGCCGAGCCTGTCAATGAGAAGTTGAATAGCCGCAGTTTATGGAAATTGCTATTAACGTCGCTACATTGAGCGGTGAACCAGGCCACATGTTCTAACAAGGACAAAGACGACTCTTCGGCAAACAGACTGAAATCTGGGATTTTAAAACCTTTGGGATATTCAAATTTTTCGACGTAAGCAGGGTACAGGTGGATGAATTTTGGGAATTTCGGCCCCTTTTTCAAGGCCGAATCTATCATCCTCTGGATCTCGGTCGCATGATGGATGTCGCTTCTACTTTCTGGTCAGATCCATCCGCTCTACTGTTCGATCCTCCTTTCTTTTCCAGGTCAATTGACTTGAGCCGAGCAGGCACTGGCTCGGCCCGTACTACTGGTAAAGGATCATTCCTTGGTGGCAATTGCCGAAAATGATCAGAGGGTTTTTCTTCACAGATCTTATGTACCATCATTTCAAGCAATCTGGTGTGTGTTTCACTAGTACTGCTTATTACGTCACCCAGACTGTCTATTCATCGGCTGAATACCTGTTCAACTTGCTGAGATTGTTCATCTAGCCGTCTTCGGAGAAACGAACTTGTTGGTGGATCAGCGCTTTCACCACCATCTTCATCGCAGTCCTCTACTACCACCTCATTGAAAATGCATGCGGTTTTGCTAGGAGCCTCTGCATTGCGAGGCTGACCGTCGAGACCAGCTTCCTTTTCTCGGCGTGTCGTGCTTGCCGACTCTGGTGTTGCGGTAACAATGGGGTTTTGTGTCTGCGGTACTGACAAATCAGTCGTTGATTTTCCCATAACTGCTTTCTTCTTGACTGATCGTGTCTCAATTGGCATGAACTTCGTAATTTTAGCACTGGGTCCCACTGGGCATGCCAAAATGTTGACCCTAAAAACTACCAAGCCTACGTGGCGCGCAGGCCGAGTAACTAATAAGCTAACTACGTCCTTCAGTTGTGTGCGGGGCGTGCCAACTCGTCGGCCGAGGAGTAAAATTTGTTGATGTTGCGTTGGTTGGGCTGCTGACTTCTGCGTCTTGCGATTGCGGCCGAGGAAGGAACTTGACTCGGCTCTCGGATTCTAAAGCCTGAAGACAAGGCTACTAAATATGCGAAGTTCACATATCGTTGTCGTCGGATTCGATCACAGTGATGGTGTTCGTCAAAGTAAACTCACGCCGAATCGACACTAAAGTGTAAGGGCACAAATACTCAAAGCGGATGTACGTCTTGATGGTGAATGTGGTTCGGCCGTCAGAATGCCGAACTCTAAAGCCCACTTGTGAGTATCCAATCATACGACAACTCGGCGTTCAATGTGCCGAGCCCTAATAAACTGTAACACCTCACTTCGCCGAGAAGGCTGATGAGATGACCTCTGCCAATAAGGATTCGAAAATCCTTCTCGACCGAGAATTGGATAGGTAACCAGTCGGCCCCTTCGCAGTGCTGTTTATCCAAACTGAAGGTGCTCAGCGGTCGGCTGATTCTACGACGATAGTGCTGTTTATCCAAACTGAAGATACCACCGGTTGCCTTCACAGTGCTGTTTATCCAAACTGAAGGTGTGTTGGCGAAAAGGAAAATAAAAATCTCAAGGTTGTTGAGAGGTTTCGTGTAGAGCGAGGGCTTGCGCAAGGCAGATTTGTGTGTTGAGTTGGAGAGACTCTGAATGGTGCCACTGCCTCTGTATTTATAGGAGCGTCTCTGCAATCAAGTCCAAGTCATACTTGGATTAGGACTCCTTAATCTGATCCAAAACTACCTCGATTAATCCTTCTCCAATCAGGACTTTGAACCTAGCCTTTATCATGCCGCACACATCTCTTATATCTTTGTCAACCTCATCATTGCCGAAACCCCTTAATGCATCAGGATTCATGCTATCCGTAGGACTCTGCCTGCTTCGCCTTTATCTAAACAGCACTCTTCCTGACCAGACCTGGCCGATCTCGGCCCATGGGCTAAATAACCCACAAGCCTCCAAATAGAACTTTTTGGGCCGAGATCAATTCTAATTCGGCCCAAACTGATATTTTGGGCCTAAACACATTGAGAAGAAAATCGTTACTTACTCCAAGGAGGGTGGCGTTTATACGGGTGTCTGTTTCTACAACTTGAAGCACAAGGAAGAAGAAGAACCGCTTTGATCATATATATTTGATCGATGTTTGTGGGTAGCGTCTCTAAAACTATCATGGTTGTTTACTTGCTTTGATGTGGATTCAATAAAACTGCATGCATGAATGCATATGTAACCTAGCTAGCTACGATACGGTTTATGTAATATACTACGAGAATAAATAAAAGGGTGTGCCTCTCTTTCCTTTTACTATTGAGAGTTCTGGTCAGGTTTCACTTCCATGATTCAAGGGCTTTTAATTGATCTATCAAAACACAACTCAAACATATATATGTGAGTGCTTTACCCTCGCCATGTATGTTTCATTAGTTCTGAAACAACAAAGTTAAGAAACTGATGAGAAGGAGCCAGAGATTCACTACTAATTAGCGAGAAGCTCTTGCATTTATTTTCATGTGCTTAATGTTAATATGCTTTTGTTGAGAGTACAAATCTCACCTTCACATAGGAGAATTAAAGTCCTTTTTTAAATAGTTTAAATGATTTTGAGCTGTATCTCTCTCATTTTCAATTGATTTTGGTGCATATATACATAGATATATGGATTATTTCTGCCGAAAATAAGCATATTAAGCACAACATCTACTGAATATATCTCTCCCTCGGAAAGCCAAATAAAAAAAAACACTCAATGTTTTTAGTCGGTTTTGAAAATTATACAAAAATCTTCATTCAAATTTATTTGTTTTCACCTTAACCTCTTCATGAGTTTTTCAAAATTAATGTAATACTTTCAGTTGATATTCTTGAGGGTGTAACCCCATTTTGGCAATATGTACTATTTTTTTACTTATTTTTTAATTTTCGGCTTACTAAAAAGTAAACCGCTTCCAAATTTCTTATAATGTGTTCTTTGATGCTCATAAAAAATATTTCCTGAAAATAAAAAATTGCATTTTTCACAAAAAAACGTGGGATAACACTCACCTCACTACTATTTTTTCACCTAATTTCTCAGTTTTTTGCTTAAATATTCTATTAAATTTTAGTTGGAGACTTAAATATTCTATTAAAAACACAGTTGTGACTCAATGAATAGATAAATTGCTTCCAAATGCCTTATAAAGTTGTCATGCTCACGAAAAATATTTCGCAAAAGTAAAAATTTTGCATTTTTCGCAAAAACCGTTGGTCAACATTCACGATTTTTAATCGGTTTTGTAAATTCATACAAAATCCATCATAAAACCTATTTATTTTCACCTTTGCCCCATAGTAAGGTTTTGAGAATTCATGTAAAACTTTTTGTTGGTATTCTAGAGGGTATAACCCTGCAGGGATGAAGCCAGAGAGATCTACATGGATGGGGACATCCTCAAACAACAAAGTCATAAATTAAAAAGCTCAGGAATTTATTAAACAAGACACTTATATATTAATCTATAAGATTGTATACAACATATTACAATATCCTTTGCGTTTCATGTTTTGAAAGAGTTGTGTGATAGCTTCATTACCAATACCCTCAAAGGGATGAAGCCAGAGAAATCTATATGGATGGAGACTTTTTGTTGATATTCTTGAGAGTAGACCCTCGTTTGGGCAATTTTATGGGTCTCACTATTATTTTTTCATTATTTTTTTAGTTTTTGATTTACATATTCTATTTTATTCTTGTTGCAAACTTAAATAAAGTTACATTTGTGGCTAATTAATGGAATAACCACTTCCAAATACCTTATAAAGTTTTCATTAATGCGCACAGAAAATATTTGTGAAACTAAAAAATTTGCATTTTTCACAAGAAAAAGATGTTGGTACAAAATTCATTATAAAATCTATTTGCTTTCAAAATAATCAACTGAAAGCAACAAGCCTCTGTATATGTACATTCCTCATGTATAACAATAACCATGTTGTAGCGTAGTTTGGGCCACTACTTGGTGCACTAAGTATGTAAGAGGGGATCCCCTGTCCTATAGAAGTGGCCCCTCACCCTTATATTAGAGAGACGAAACCCTAGCCTCTCTACTATTTCAAATGCAACATGCATTTATGTACATTGTAACCCACATTAATTTACGTAGTGAAATTGGAACTGCACCAACGTTAATGTAGCCCCAATCCAATGTGAACAACGATATTTCCTTGTATTCTTTGTATTTGTGTGATTTACGGTCAAATCTAAGTTTGTTCAAGATTCAACTGATCAGTTTTGTGCATCAACAACTAATATGGTACAAAGTTCCGAACAAAATACTCTGCATCCATACTTTATAAAGGAAAGTTAGACAAACGCTTATTCATACAGTGCAAGTAAAATAGATCAATTAGATTAATAATTATACCAAATCTTGCGTCAGTCCAATGAGGCCAGCCATCCCTGCTCATATTAACTAAAGAGAAAAACAAAGAGAAACATTAGTTAAAGACTAAGAACAGTTAATGTTTGTGATGTTGTGCTATTTCTTATAGAGGTGATAAGAGAACATTAAAAATTTAAAAGTACATTCGTTGATATAAACTTAAAGGTAGACGATTATGAAATCTTAATTAGTCAGCGAAGTGATAAAGAGAATGAGACTCTATAAACTTGTCATGCAAACTAGATAGTAAATCATTCCTATTGTTTTAATTGAGTTGCGTATCAAATAGCATACGAAATAAAATTAATTAACGATAATGTTATTTAGACACATAAAATAACTGCAATGCACTTTTTATTTAGATGTATACGTTGCCACTTATCACCGTATGCGGAATTCATTTGCAGTGGCAGATTCAGAATGATAACTTTAGGGGTGCTCGGTCTGCAAGTTTTTCTAGATATAAATAGCACGTGAAGCGCTAAACTATTTTTTCAATGAGGCATTTCATCAGACATTTGGTGGGCCTATCATCATCTGCAAGCCATGATGCGCACTTGTCAGTTGCCGAGTGTTGTTGAGATTCCTTGCCTAGTTTTTGTCGACTCTTCTTGTGAGCGTTGTTGAGTATCCATTTCATCAAACAGTTAGCGGACACAAAAGGGTCTCGTACTAGTTTGGAGCGCTCTCAGAGGACTTTCACAAATGTGTTTCATAGGCTCCAATGGGTCCCGAAACCACATTGATCCTTATATGGATGCTCATGTTGACTTATATTAGAGAGTGTGTGAACAACTATATCAATGTTGTTGTCCCATAATATAGTAATATACTACTTCTGTGATGCTTATGCTCACTTATATTAGAGAGTGTGTGAGCAACTATATCAATGTAGTTGTCCCATAATAGTAATATACTACTTCTGTGTTTATGGAGAAGTCTAGAAATATGACTTAACTAATACAGTATCAAGCATATGCTATTTCTTTTGTCTTATGGAGAAGTCTATGCAATATATCAAGGAGGTAAAAGCTCAAGGAATTAAGAGAGTGAAACAAAGATCAGTACATCGGGGGCATGCAGCACGTTTCTTTTGTTTTGAGGGAAGGGAGATAAAGAGAAATCTTTGAGACTAAGAACAGTAATTACTACATAATCCAAGAAAAACTAATATACTAAAGCATTACCAAACTAAATCAACTGCTGCGCTGGCACTGGCAAAGTTAATTTATTGAATAATTTGGTGGTTAACCCTAAAAAAAATGTGAACACGAGACAAAACAAAATGGTCCCAAACGGCGTATTAGCTTTGGCTGACATCTGGCAGCAATTTTTAGAATGAGGATCCTCATGTCCGTTCATCGTACATCGTGCGGTCAGAAATTATTTTAAATATTTTTATTTTAAATTAAACATGAACAGTACCTGACGAAAACTGATCGCACAATATATGATGAACGGACATGATTTAAGGATCCCAAAGATCCTCACAAAGAGGATCCTCATTCCAATTTTTACTGGTAGAGTACGTAGCACTCAGTGCCAAAGCCAGTATAGGGTCCTTGGTTGCCTTAACTCCAACAACTTGAAAAGCTCTATGTATATTTGTTTTGTTGTGTTTGGCCCCTATAAACACTTAAGACAAACTAAATCACAACCTCCTCTTCTTACTTCTTCTATTGTCTTCTATCATATTTATCTTCATTTTCTCTCTTCTTGTATGAAATACTTTAGTTGAAAAGCCTTGTCATCTTTCAACATTGCTCTACAGGATCCTACATCTATCATCGACAAACCTCTACAAATAATAGTAATTGTCAACATATGTTGGCATAAACTTTTAACATATGTTGATAGGAATTTTCAGGTGCTTACTAGGTGGTCGACCAAATAGCCCAATAAAATTTTTTTGGTTGATATTATGATCTCATTATTTAAAAATTATGACCCCGCCACTTTTTGCACTTGCACTTGCATGAGCAAGCAAATCACACGTGAAAACTATTAGAGAAGAGAAAAAAGAGAGAGATCAGCCCAATTAACATGGCAGCGGTATTACCAAACCCTTTCGGGTTAGAGAATTTTTTTCAGTGTGATCGGTACACGGAATTGTTCATCACGTGTTATTATATAAATAATGAAATATATGTGTTAAAAAGTTAATAACTTAAAAAATAAAATTTTCTACTACTTATATAAAAACAAGTAATGTACCTCCCATGTTCTGGTCAGAATCAATTTTTTTTTCTTCATGCTGGAATCAAACAACCACGGTCACCATCATCAAATATCTCTTTTTTCCATCCTCTTGTTTTTATATTTTCAAACTCATAATCAAACTAAACTAAGAAGAACAATAAAATAAAACATAAAAGCCTTCATGATAAGAAACGGACCTAGCATAACAAAGAAAAACATTTTTTTAATTAATCTCATTTCTCCAAGGCATCGACTACACATACTTTTTCCTCTTTTATTTCTTTCTAATAGTTGTAGACAATTTTCATCTCAGGTTTAAGGCTTGCGGGTGTACAAAGAAAATTAGCTTCATCCATAGCAAGGAAGTGTTCACAACAGAGCTCAATCAAGAATCGAACTACCAAGTCGAAAATTAGAATTTATAATGAATATAAGAATTCTTCAACAATCTTGAAAACTCTTATCCATAAGGAGATATTTATAAAAATACAAAAAAAGCAATAATAAAAAATAAATCAAATCAAATCTCTAATTAAATAAAGGGCTCGTTTGAACGTGCTTTTAAAATGACTGAAAATACTTTTAGAAAAAATGCTTTTGGTTTCCAAATGTACTTTAAGTGCTTTCTACAAGAAGCACCAATTATGTGCTTTTTCCAGGAAGCACTTTAAGTGCTTTTCCAGAATTTACTAGAATTTTTACTAAGGATTGTTTTCAAAAATATTTTCACAAAAAACGCTTTCATTTATTTTAAAAGCACATCTAAATGAGTCCAAAATCTCTAAAATATTTTCTTTTATATTTTCCAACGTAAGGCACTGTTAAAAATCCTTACTCTCCATCAATCAAACAATAAAACAACGTGCTTGGATCTCCATTTATTAATTTCTTCTTTTTACCTAGCTAAGCTATACTTTTGGCCAGCAGTGGCTGGTCTCGTGTAGCACATTAGCATGTTGAACTTGTGCTACATTCACATTCCAGCTGGTCCCGCCTTATCGCAAATACTTTTGGCCCGCAGGGGCTGGTCTCGTTTAGCACATTAGCATGTTGAATTTGTGGTACATTCGAATTCACATTCCAGCTGGTCCCGCCTTATCGCAAATACTTTTGGCCCGCAGGGGCTGGTCTCGTGTAGCACATTAGCATGTTGAATTTGTGGTACATTCGAATTCACATTCCAGCTGGTCCTGCCTTATCGCAAATTTTTTTGGCATATAACTATTAATTACTGAAGAATCGAAGACGGTCCATTTGCATTCTAGACTTCTCCGAGCGCTACAAGCCAACAGACCTTGGATATCATAACATGCAGTGACTGGGACACTTTTCATTTGGAATTTTAACATACAACAGGTGAAGTTCAGTAGTAATTTTTCTATATATTCTCAACAGGTTTTCACACACATACACACAAGATAATGGAATAGATGATTTAGGACACTGCTGTAGCTCCTTTTATGAGCTAATCTAAATTAAGGAACTAATCTAGATCGTTTATTGTGGATGCAAATTTTCGCTTTCTCCTTCTTTGACAAAATTGCACCTACAAAACAATCAACACCTTTGGTCAAGGCCAAGGGCCTCACGCGCCCACGATGAATGGGGGGAGGGGCTTTGGCCGAAGAACATCCGATGCCAAAGTTAGAATTTAGAGAGAAAAGTGTTTGGAGAGTTTTTGGGATTTTTTCAAGAGTATCGAACTTAGCTTTTTAGAAGAAATAGGGTCATATATATATATAGGGAATGAGGTGGCCGGCCCTTAGAGGATTTTGTGTGAAAATGGTGATTAATTTGGTGATTAATGGATTAATTAGGAATTAATCCATTAATTAGCCTAATTAATCCAATATATATGGAAAGTTTTGAAGGTTATGGAATGAGGATGGTTGAGACAAATTTGAACTTGTTACCTATTTTGGGTACTCCTGATTTGGTTAATGGATGATTCTCCACTGCTCGCGTGTAGGAGGCCCGGTGTGCCTCGAGGGTAAATTTGTCATCTTCAACCAAAAATCCACGTGTCGCTTTGTGATTATTTTTGGTTCCACGTTTATTCTTTTAATCATCATTCAAAGATTCTCTTTAGAAACTTTTTCGATTTGGAGACCGCTTATAGTGAAATGAGAAGTCTAGAATGCAATTAATGTATCATGTTCATATTTTTCCATAATCGATTATGTCAAAAGAAAAGAACAGTAAAAAAAATGTTCGATGCAAATCTTTACCTGCCAATATAACTTATATAAGCATCGGAACAACGGATCGAGACACATGAACCACGTTTAACATTAATAAAAATAAAAATAAAAAATAAAAAAAGAAAGAGGATAATAGTGCATCACCAATAAATGAAAGATAGGACATCAAAGATGAGATTACACTTAAAAAGAGCAGGTTCACGTGCTGCCTTTGATTTGCCTATAAATACCATATACCATGTTGGAGTTCGGCAAATCATCAAGCATCCGATGGAAAGAGCAAAAGAGAGAGATTGAAAGTGAGAGATCAGAAATGGCATCACAACTGCCAATGGCATCACAACAACTGCCAAGGACTCTTGCCCTGAAATATAACAACAAATACTTGCGCTACATGCATCAAGACGTCGAGAACCTGCATGGGGTTCTCCAATTCTCCGGAGATGATATTGTGAGCCCCTACACAAAGTTGCACGTGGAGCCGGCCGCAAATGGTGGCAACAACGGCGGCCTAGGGCTGGTGCATATAAGATCCGCTTACAACAACAAATACTTGAGAAGAGCAGACAAAGACCACTGGTGGATTGTAGCAGGGGCTGATGAACCAGTGGAAGATAAATCCCTTTGGTCATGCACACTCTGGGAGCCTCAGGTTGCCGGAGTAGACAGCAGCAACAACAACAAAGTCCTCCTCCGACTGCGCCACGTGCAACTGGGACACTACGCAAGGCCACACTCGGCAAATGCCTTCCATTTGTGCCTCTTCGCATACCAAAAAAATCCCGACACTCTAAACAATGAGGATGTCTTTTCAGTCACTGACTGGGAATCCTTGGTGATTTTCCCCAAACTTGTTGCCTTCAAAGGCGACAATGGCCAATACCTCACCCCCAAATCCATCGATGGAAACCCCCATCTGCAGTTCTCAGCCTCCGGTCTCATTGATACGTCGGTGGGGCACGAGGTCTTCACCGCAGGTGATGGAAGCGTTCGCATAAAGTCCACTCACGCTCAAAATTTCTGGAGGCGTAGTAGCACTAAAGATTGGATCTGGACCGACACAAACGACGCCACCAACAAGGACTCTGACACGCTGTTTTGGCCAGTCAAACTCGAGGCTGCCGACCACAACAACACTGACAATATTAATGTTGTAGCTCTCCGCAACTTGGGCAACAACAAATACAGCAAGAGATTCACTACCGGTTCCAAGACAATTAGTTGTCTCTGTGCGAACGTGCCTACAATTACCGTAGAGGCGCACCTGGCAGTTGAAGAGCCTGTTCTGTCCAGAAAAATCTCTGATATCGGTTTTCGTCTCATCGATGCTAGGATCTATGATAAAAGCGACGTCGTCGTGGCCACTGGAAAAGCCGAAAACCGCACCAAAGAACCCACATATGCAATCATCCCGCTGGTCTACTTAGACACTAAGGCTAGTACTTGGAATTCCATTGTCGATCCCACTTCATTCACGTCCCTCATCCCAACCACCATAACTTCCGCCACTCTATTCATCGTAGACGAAAAGGACAACGTTAAAGTAGTGGGTGATCAGTTTACTGGAGTCTATGAGTGGGGAAAAGCTCGCACATCACAAACTACAATTGTGACTGAATTTCCGGTCGTTGTGAAGCCAATGACTCGGGTGAAGGTGAGCCTGATAGCAACAAAGGGTTCATGCGATGTTCCCTTCTTCTACTCTCAGAAAGACACTCTTGTTAGCATTGAGAAGAAAATCGTTACCTACTCCAAGGAGGGTGGCGTTTATACGGGTGTCTGTTTCTACAACTTGAAGCACAAGGAAGAAGAAGAACCGCTTTGATCATATATTTTTGATCGATGTTTGTGGGTAGCGTCTCTAAAACTATCATGGTCGTTTACTTGCTTTGATGTGGATTCAATAAAACTGCATGCATGAATGCATATGTAAGCTTGCTACGATAAGTCATGTAATATCTATTACGAGATTAAATAAAAGGGCGTGCTTCTCTTTCCTTTTACTATTGGTAGAGTCCTATCAGGTTTCACTTCCATGATTCAATGGCTTTAAATTGATCTGTCAAAACACAAATCAAACATATATATGTGCTTTACCCTCGCCATGTACGTTTCATTAGTTCTGAAACAACAAAGTTAAGAAACTGATGAGAAGGAGCCAGTGATTCACTACTAATTATCGAGACGCTCCTATTGTATTTAAGTTTCATGTGCTTAATGTTAATATGCTTATGTTGAGTGTATAAATCTCACATTCACATAGGAGAATTAAAGTCTTTTCTAATAGTTTAAATGATTTTGGGCGGTCTCTCTCATTGTAAATTGATTTTGGTGCATGCATACATAGATTCATGGATTATTTATGCTGAAAATATGCATTGTAAGCAGTAAGCACCACATTTGCTGAATATATCTCTCTCTCGAAAAGCCAAACAAAAGCACTATAGTTTGGGGTTCACTAATACTTATGCAGACTCTTCTCCCTTTATTAAGCAAGTTGATATGTTATATGTGGATAACATAATAGGTTGTTAAAAAGAAACAGCTATTATGTTCAATTTGTCTCTTCTACTGAGCAGTTTGCTGATATCTTAACAAGGGTCTGTCTACACTCTTTTTCAATCTCAATATCATAATCTCAGGCTTGAATTCTCATCCCCTGAGCTTTAGGGGGATGTCAAGTCTATAAATCCTATGGATGTAATCATGCCAAGTGGCATTAGATTATAGAGCTTATTGTAACTAATTCTAGAAGCTGTTAGTAGTGGTTGTACATCAGTATCTATAACAAACAGATTGATTGTAATCGTTCTCTCATAATTGAACAGAGATCAGTTGCTTCATGTTCTCTCTCTAAAACTCTCGACTTCTCTCTCTCTAGTTTCCTTCTCTATGCGTTACAGTTTATATGACTTAGGTGTAATTGTGGGAGCATTTACATAGACACCCCTTTGCACATGGACTAATCAGAAGACCACCTTTGTGGGGGTGTTTGTATTAACAGAGAAGGAAGAAGAAGATCAAATGATGAGCAGGAAAAAGAAGATTTGAGATAAGCTTTGTTTTGTATTATTACATCCTCATCCAAAGGACATGTCAACTTTGTTTATATAGAAACCTCTTACACTCACAATTACAACATTAGCCCTTAACCAACTCAATCCTTATAACTACCTTAACTAATACTAACATGACCCCCCTCAAACGAAGCTGGGAACTTCCAAGCTGAGATTGCTACAATGTCGAAGAAACACTGGACTATGCAGTCCTTCAGTAAGAACATTTGCAAATTGTTCTTCTGTAGGAATATATTGCACAATTATGTTCCCTTTCTGAACTTTCTCTTGGACAAAATTATAATATGTGTCTAAGTGTTTCATTTGAGAATGAAAAACAGGATTAGAACTCAAGGCTAATGCAGTCAGATTATCACAATGCAAACATGGAGGTACTAAGATGTATTGATGAACATCCTTGAGCAGATATCGAATCCAAAACACATCAGCTGCACAAGAAATTGAATCCTTGTACTCAGTCTCTGTCGAGTTTCTAGAAACTGTAGATTGTTTCTTAAACTGCCAAGAAATTGAATTGGAACCCAAACCACATATCCAGTAATGGATATTTCAGTATTGATATCGGCTGCCGAATCAGAATCTGAATAGTCGGTTATATGAAAGTCAGCTGACTCTGTGTATTTCAATCCACATTGCATTGTCCCTCGCAAGTACCTCAAAATTCTCTTAAAGAAATAATGAAGTTTAAGTACTGAAGAGCACCTACAAGGCTTCTATGGTGATGTGGATCAGATAAAGGAGTACTTTCAGCCACAAGCAATTGTGTATGAGCCTTGGAAGGTGTAGAAGTTGGTTTACAATGCTTAATTCCTGCATTTTTCAACAACTCCTTGGCATACTTGGATTGATTAATAAACAAGGATCAATCTTGTTGGTATTGAATCTGCAATCCTAAGAAGTATGTAAGTCTGCCTATATTTTTTAGATTAAACACTTCTACAAGGCTTGTAATCACTGATTGAACCTTTATAGGACTTGAACCAGTAAGGATTATATTATCAACATATAACAAAAGAAGTATAACATCTTCATCATCAATTTTAACAAACAAACTAGTACCAGACAATGGTGCTTTGAAACCAAGTGCAAGTAGATAACTTGTAAACTTGGAATTTCAAGCTTTAGGAACTTGTTTGAGCTCGTAAAGTGACTTAACAAGTCTGCAAACATGATTTGGATATTTAGAATCCGCAAAGCCCTATGGTTGCTTCATGCAGACCTTCCTTAAGGCCCACGAGGTTTTGAGAATTCATGTAAGACTTTTTATTGATATTTTTGAGGGTAAGCCTCCATTTAGGCAATTTTTTGGGCCCCAATATTATTTTTTTCCTCACTTATTTTTTACGTTTTTGGTTTAAATATTTCATTTTATTTTTGTTGGAAATTGAAATATTCTATGAAAATACATATGTGGTTCAATTACTAGAAATTGCTTTCAAATGATTTATAAAGTTTTCATTAATGCTTACCAAAAATATTTTGCGAAAAAAAAAAAAAAATTATTTTTGACAATAAACGCAGGTACGTTGGTACAAAATTCATTATAAAATCTATTTGCTTTCAAATATCAACATAAAGCAACAAGCCTCTATGTACATTTTGCATATATAACAATAACTCATGTTGTACCATAATTCGGGCCTTACTAGTTTGCCTGAAGTATGTAAGTGGGGAGGGAAACTGTTGTCCTATAAAAGAGATCCCTCCCTCATATTAGAGAAAGGCAACCCTAGCCGCTCTACTATTTCAAAGGCAACAAGCCTCTATGTACATTGTAACTCACATTTACATAGTGAAACCGGATATGCACTAACGTTGACATACCTCAACTTAAGGTGAACCACGATATATCTTGTATTCTTTCTGTTTGTGTAATTTACAGTTGGATCCAAGTTTGTCCAAGATCCACTCGCTCAATTTTGTGCGTTATATGTTACAAAGTTTCAAACAAAATACTCCGCAGTCATCGATTATTTATGAAAGTTAGACAAACGCTTATTCATACGGTGCATGTAAAAATAAAAGAACTATTTCTATAAAGTATAAACAAGGCTATAGCTAGAACAGAAAAGTTTGAAAAAGATATTGTTGACCCTAGTAATTACAAAACCTACGTGGTGCGCATGTCGAATAACTATGAGCTAACTACGTCCTTCTTGTGAATGCGGGTATGCCAACTCGCAACCGAGCTTGGTCGAACAAGGCTATAGCTGGAACATAAAAGTTTGAAAAAGATATTGTTGACCCTAGTAATTACAAAACCTACGTGGTGCGAAGTAACTACGAGCTAACTACGTTATTCTTGTGAATGCGGGCGTGCCAACTCGCAATCGAGCTTGGTCGGGTGAGTAAAATAAATGTGGTGACGGTGGTATCGAATGCGTTGCTGACTTCTGTACCTATGGCTGAGGAAGGATCACGTCTCGGCCTCGAGTTCTAGAACCTGAAGACAAGGTTGCTTACATCACTGCAAAGTTCAGGATCTCCTGCACCAGGTTCAGCTCCTCGACTATATTCGTGATAATGTAGGTGCGCCGAATTGGTAGTAGGCTGTAAAGACATGGGTACTCAAAGGAGATGAGCGTTTTTATGGTGAACGCGGTTCAGCCGTCTATATGCCGAATTGCAAAATGCACATGAGAGTAACCAATCATAGAACACTTCACTTCGCTGGGAAACTAATGAAGTGACCCTTTTCGAGGAAAAAGTTAGAAACTCTTAATCGGCCGAAATTTGGATAGATAACCAATTAACGAGTAGAAATGTTGTTTACCGATCTGAATTGAAGTTGCTTCTGAATTGCTTAGCTCTACAGCTCCAGTGTTGTTCACTTATCTAAACTGAAGATGTCATCGGTTGTCAACATAGTGTTGTTTACTTATCCGAATTGAAGATGTGCTGGTGGGAGAGTTAGGATAGTTAGTGTTTTTCTCAAAGGGTATGAGAATGATTTCGTATAGAGCGAGGGTTTTCGCATATAGCGTTTTAAGTTGTTTGGCGAATTGAGTTGAATGAGCATTTTCTATTACAGAACCTTCTATATTTATAGATAAGGCATCTAGGATAAACAACCTTCCTAAGTAGAGTTCTAATAAGACTGTATTTGCTCGACATCTACTTGAATATTCTCCTTATCCTTTTGTGGCCAAAACCCCATCTTCATCTAGTCTCGGCATCTTTGGTTCCAACTAGGACTTTGAATCTAATGTCATTATGACACGCATCCATCTCTATCTATCACGCATACATTTCGATCATTTGGATAATTTGTATTTATCCAAGGCTCAATCTGATATCCGGCAATTTCAATTCGTATAGGACTCGACCGAGCCACCCACATTTGATCTCTTCACAATCCTTCCTTCATAAGGACTCGATCAAACTGATCTTATTTCTGGGCTAAAAGCCCATTGGCCTAGAAGATGCACATTGAGTTGAGGTTTCAGATTCTCGAGTGGATCTTCTCAGCTCAAATTATTATTTCAGTCAGAAACATATACGAACAGATCAATGAGATTAATTATAAGTAAAAATACAAAAAAACTCACATTGGGAGTTAGGGATAATCAGGCTCGAACTGATGACTTCCACCACGTCAAGGTATTTTACCATTTCTTGCATAGGTCCAATGAGGTCTCAGCCATCCATGTTCATATTAATTAAAGAGAGAAACAAAGAGAAATGCTAATAACAACTAAGAACTATTGTTACTGTCTTATTGATCATAAAGAAAAATGATCTTTTATAGTAAAGGATAATTTCGATTTTGTGACTAAAGTTATTCAATTTTCAGCTTTTTGTATCTAAATTTCTTTTCGTCTCACAATGAGCTGCTGTACTAGTACAGTTATAAAAAAAAGGGAAAATATTTGCATTTGCCAAATGATTTATCCATGTAGATAACATATTATTATCATATAAACTTTTTTATTGAAATCGTTCAATTTATTAATTTTTATTTATAGATCATTGTTATATGAATTATATTTGAATCGGAAATGAATTAATCTTCAAAACAACCTGTTGATCTGGCCGTGGCTGACCAGCGGGACGAAGGCAAAAGCAGTTGGTTTGCACATTGTTCAAGCCTGAGCTTGTTGGACCTGCAGACAAAGACAACAACAATGTGCTCTGCTAACTACGCCATGTGCAAACCGGTCTCTGTACAAGGTCATTCGTTGAAAACAGATTAGAACTACGCCTGAAAGAATTAAGTCCTGATCCCCAACAAGTGGATGTCTACAAGCCAGTACCGTGGAAGAAGCCACTAGCCTTCCAAGACCATCATGATTTAATGTTTGTGGGTAGCGTTTCTAGAAATCCTCATGAGACTCCCAATAAATAGACATATCCTATCAATGTGGAATGGTATTTGTGTTGTAGAGGTTCAATAATATATAGTGGATGAATGTATTAATTCATGCATCTAGCTAGTAAGGTTATTAATTTGTAATTTTCGCCTCGCGATTTTTTCAATTTTCCTCAGTATACCGAAGGCCATTCATTTGTCATAATATTTTCCATACGTTTCAACTTTTCAAATCAAACTAAATGGTTGATTACCCATTACGTACACCATTACTCGACCAAGATTAGTTTTCCATGATTTGCATATAATATTCAAAGTGTATCTTTACAACCTTAGACAGTTTCAGCAAATATTACGTTAGTTTCTTTTCTTTGTCAGTTAAATAGGCAGGCCAAAAGTTGACAAGAACAAAAAGTAGGCCAAAATGGGATAGGGAAATGTTCGCACTCTTGGCTCAGGTCACATACCAAACATGCATTTGTTTTATTTGCGTACGTGGCATTGTCCCTGCATTGAGGTCAGTTGTCCAACCAAATCTGGCGTCAGTTTAATGATTTGAGCTAATTAAACAACTCGCTGTTGAAAGCTTGGACATAATACTTATATACCTCATCAACTTTTGATTCGTATTTTGTGGAAGGAGAGAAACTGAGAGAAAGATTAGTTAAAGACTAAGAGAGAGATTAATTAAAGACCAAAATAAGCTATTACACTTGCATAATCCAAGTAACTTTTTTCCCCGATCGAGTTTCCTTTCAAGCTCCGGTGTTGTATATATGGATAGAAACTTTCTAAGTTTCACTACAGGATCTACCTTTCTAAAATTACTAGAAGGGAAAGCATCTATATTCGTGTCCTTATTAATCACAGAGTCCCAGACTCTCCATCGATATTAGGCCATCTCCAACCGATGGTTAGCCAGATGGCTCGTTTTAGCCCTCTGACCCTCCAAGATTCTTCAAAATATTAATATTTTAATGAACAGTACATTGTCATATTTGCCTCCATCTCCAACCGAGGGCCAGAGGGCTCGTTATAGCCCTATCACAAAAAACGGTCTCCAACCGAGGGCCAAAGGGTCATAGGGCCAAACATAATTTATTATCTAAAAATTACAACTTAAATTCAAATCCAACGGCTAAGTGATGTCAGCATGATGTCAGCTAGCCGTTGGATTTGAATTTGTTATAAATAGGGTGGATATTGGGATATAATTCACACAACTTTGAATTCAATCTATTTCAATTCAAGTTCGCAATGAATTCCAACTTTGGATCCTCTTCGGATTCCAACTTGGGGTCCTCATCCAATTCCAAAAGAGAAGCAAAATGGGCGCAAATGAGACGAGAAGATGAGGAGTCTGATGAATAAGTTCAAGTAAGGCGCAACAAACAAAACAGAGCAGCAGCCATGGTTGCGGCCATGGTATGTCAGCCAACTGAGGAACAACCTTAATGGGGTGGCTCTGTTGCTGGTCGCTCTTGAAAAACCACGAAATAGAGCGATGACGCATGCCAATCTGATGAACAACTACTTCAACCCCAACTTGGTGTACACATAAGAGGATTTCAGATGTCGTTTCCGAATGAGGCGTCATGTCTTCGAGCATTACTTCGTGATGTCCAGCAAGTCAATCCGTACTTTCGACAGAAGCGGGACTGAGCAAGCCGCCCTGGTTTCTCACCTCATCAGAAGGTTACTGTTGCACTCTGAATGATGGCCTATGGCTCCCCAGCTGATTCAATGGATGAAACTCATGGTATGTCTGAGTCTACATGCCTTGATACTCTTGAACAATTTTGTGACACAATTGTTCAGGTTTACAAAGACGAGTACCTCCGCGAGCCAAATCAAGAAGATCTGAATAGGCTCATTCGCAAAGCTGAAGACCGTGGGTTTCCGAGCATGATAGGGTCATTAGACTGCATGCATTGGGATTGGAAGAACTGTCTCACTGGATGGCAAAGAGGCTTTAGCGAAAGGTCGAGAAAGCCAACTGTTGTGTTAGAGGCGGTTGCCTCATATGACATATGGATCTGGCATGCTTTCTTTGGAGTCCCTGGATCCCAAAATGACATTACAGTTCTTGGGCGTTCACCCCTCTTCAATAATTTGACGGAAGGTAAAGCACCTCAACTTGACTACTACATCAACGGTCGTCAATACAATATGGAGTATTACTTGGCAGATGACATCTACCCAAAGTGGGCGACACTTGTCCAAGCAATTCCAAACCCTAGGAATGACGCAGAAAAGTTGTTTACCTTACACCAAGAGGCATACCGGAAAGATGTTGAGAGAGCTTTCGGTATTCTACAAGCACGGTGGAAGATCATCAGCGAATCGGCAAGAGGGTGGAGTCGAGAAAATTTGGACTCCATCATGATGTCTTGCATCATATTACACAATATGATAGTGGAGGATGAGCGAGATGGGTATATTGATGGAGAGTCCGATGACGACCAAGAAGATCCAAATAGGTCAAGAAGGGCTCTAGCAAAAATATATGATGGGCCTAATTTGCCTTTCAATCCAGGAACTGGTAATATCTCTATAAATGAGTACATGAGGCGCTATAGAATGATACGTTCTTGTGCCACAAATAAGTACCTACAACAGGATCTTGTTGCACATCTTTGGGCCAAAAGAAGCATGGAGTAGGCGTTTAAGTTTTATTAAGAAGCATGGAGTAGGCGTTTAAGTTTTATGTTGTTAAATGTTTTTAAAAATGTTGTTTAAGTTTCATGTTGTTAAATGTTTTTTTATGTTGTATAATTTGTATGTTGGTTAATGTTGTTTAATGTTGTTTCATGTTACTTAGCCCCAGTTTGGGGTTGAGGTGATTTTAAAAAAAGCTGCTGTGAAAAAAAGCTGGGACAGTTTTTGGTGTTTGGTAAACGTTCAGCTTCAGCTTTTTTTCACAGTTTTGGGTGAAAAAAAGCCAAAAACAAGAAGCTGCAAAACCCAGCTTTGAAAAAACGGCTTTTTTTCACATCTGTTTTACATAAAAGTTTACCAAACACTATAATACTGTTTTTTTTTTTTCAAAAGCACTTTTACAAAAAAGTTTACCAAACACTCTACTGCTTTATTTCACAGCCGCTTATTCTCACAGCACAGCAGAAGCAGCTTTTTTTCAAAGCACAGCAATACCAAACCAGCCCTTAATTTAATTTAATGTTGTATAATGGCTTAGGAAGTTATAGGAAAAAAAATAATTTAAAAAAAATATGAAACAAATTTTGTGAAATAGAAGTTATAGGAAAAAAAAAGAATTTAAAATAAAATGAAACAAATTTTGTGAAATAGAAGTTATAGGAAAAAATGGAATTTTAAAAAAATATGAAACAAATTTTGTAAAATAAAAGTTATAGGAAAAAATAGAAGTTATATGAAAAATTTTGTAAATAAAAAATAATAATAAAACTGTTGTAAAAAAAGAAAGAAAAAAATTCAAATGCAACGGCTAGTCAGCTAGCCGTTGCATTTGAATTTTTTCTTAAGAAACCGACAGAAATACATCTATATTATTTAGTATAAATGTATTACTGTCGGTTATAACCGACAATAATACATTTATATTAGTAATACAATGTTTTCCTGTCGGTTATAACCGATAGGAATAACAATACTTTAAAAAAAAATGGCCAGCCCTCCAGCCCTCCAGCCCTCTCTGATTCCGTGGGGCCCTCCCAGATTTCAGAGCCCTATAGCCTAGTTCTCGGTTGGAGACGGTTTTCGGATTATTTTCGACCCTTTGACCTTCTGGACCCTTCAGTTGGAGATGACCTTACCTTCCTTCTCATGGCCAGGCAGCCATGGTTGTCTTCACCCCCATCTTCCATCCCCACTTTTAACCAAGTCCGTTACCATCGTCTACTATAAATCCGTCACAGTTTCTAAGGCTCCATAGTATTTTCTAACAAGCGATCCCTGGGCTTTTACTCCTCGTCATAACCATAAGCACTTGTTTAAAAAAATTCTAACAAAAAATTCTACACTCACTAATTTAATGCTTAGAAATTATATATTATATATACTAAAAGAGAAAAAAGCTTGAAATACTGTCCTTTCGCCAGTGTTCTTCCGTTTTTGCCCTTTCTTTGTTTCTGCGGATACTGTTTATTATACAGTGTAATTCCGCTTTTGCCCCTGCTTTAGTCTTTGGTCTTTTATTCCATTTCCGGATTCTTCCTTCCCACACCGTTTTAAGGCTTCTCGACCCATCTTTTCTCTCGATGCTTCCCCCACTGTTTCAGACTCTCGACCCACCTTTTCTCTGCCTGGCTCCTGCTCTCCCCGTCTCCCTCCTCACCTCATCTCCCAATTTATTTTCGATTTACACTTAAATCTCATATGAATCTCCTTGGTCTCAAAGGTGTCCTCTCCTCTGGACCCAGAAAAGCTTTAGCCTTCCGACGACTCTGGTTGCCATAATCAATCTTGGTCGTTGGCCGACAACCGGACTGCAACATCGTCTTGACTCACTCCAGCATCCGCAGATTTCAGCGTCAAACCCTCTCCGACCTTTTTTGCCAAAATCGTTCTCACCGATTTGTCATCAGGTAAGATCCTGGAGTTTTTATTTGGCATCCCAGACCTCATCTCTCTTGCCACTGTTCCTCAAAACTTTCATATCGGTGCATCAACTCAACTCTCATTTATTTCAACAGCTCAACTCTCTTTCTATTTCAAACCTAAAGATTGATTATTTTCCTTTTTTTCTCTGTTTTATTTTCCAGGGAAAAACACCATCTTTGCCGATAAAGTTTGAATTTTTTTCGGGAATTCTCGCCCATCTCTGAGATTTTCTTTGTGGGTTTTGGTTCTCGGGTTGCGAATTTAAAAGGGTTTTCTCTTTGGAAGGAGATGGATATCGGTGGCGATGATCGGTGTTCGTTTTTGGGGATTTGGTTTGGGTTTCTGGGTAAGCAACTGTCACTCTATTCAACTTAAATTTAGTTCACTTTTTTTTCCCCTCAAATTTGTTTGATGGCATGATTGTTTGATCCTTTTACTAAAATAGTCATCTAGAAATGTTGGAATTTTTAGTAGTTTTGATTTCTTTTCAATTCTTATTTTATTTTATTTTCAAGCCCTGAGTTTTGTAAGAACCGTCTACCCTGTGCATACACTAGATACTCCTAACATTTCAAATAAACTACCAGTGAGTTCTATAACTTTACTAATATATATTTGCAATGCAAGTTAAATTGTTGGTTTTCTGTTTGTCAATGCGTTAGCTTTTCTACTCTCTACCTTGCATTAGAGGTTGCGATGTCAGGTGAGTTCAAGTTCTACGTAGTACACAAGGTTGTTTTTAGCTAAGTCTCTAATTTGTGTGCTCTTCATCATGTCTTTTATTTTGGTGGCAGTTGGGTGTCATTAATATGAAGTGTGAGCTGGTTGATCCAGGTGGTCTGCTAAAGCAGCTAAGGGTATTGAAATCAGTTAATGTAGATGGCGTTTATGATTGATTGCTGGTGGGGAATAGTAGAGGGACATGCTCCACAGAAGTATAATTGGAATGGATACAATAGGCTCATTCAGATGGTGTGTGAGCTTAGACTAAAGTGACATGTCTGTTTTATATAAATTCGTTTTTTCTATTTGCAGAAGCTTTTTCCTCTCATTGGGCATATAAACAACATGTGTGGTTAATTGTTTTGCCATCTTTGTGGTCATTTTTATTCTTTCTATGCATGTTTTTGGTAGCAATTTAACAACTGATTGTAGAAACTTTTGTCTTTGTATGTTGATGCTTCTTAATAGTGGTGGTGCCGTGCATGTTCTTGGTTAAATTAATCGAGTACATCCGTAATTTGGAATAGTTCTTTTCTAAATGGGCAGGAATTTTTCCAGTCGAGGAGATTGTTGGATGCTTATGCTAATTTGATCAATGGAAGTGATAGCCAGTGATTGGGGGTATCTGTTGGCAGGATTACAAGGACTTTGTTGCGGATGGGATTCAAACAGGACCTTTCAACTTGAACGGGGAGAGGGAATGCAGATGGAAAGTTTATTAAATATACCATTGAAAATGAAGTCAAGGTAAACGTGTTTATCATTTTTGGCAATAAGCATGTTTATCATTCTTGGGTAGTTAATGCTAGAGTGTTTAGCGTACAATTAGGTTCTTGGAGTTTACTGATGATTTGCTATGCGTGTAGGTCATAAAATATTTTTTATACTGAAGCTTTCATCTCTCTGATTAAATTCAGTTGAATTAAGTAATTCAGTCTATTACTACATTCGGTAAAAGAGACAACCAAAAAACAACGTGGAGGTGGAGTCAAATGCAAAATTATAGGATCAGAAATTAAGGTAATCTTTATACATTTCGTTTGAATAGGATGATTTATAACTGTTTCAGTATTATGTTTCTTCGTATGCAAATTACCATATGTATTTGAGAGCACAGCTGATGTAAGTTCTCTCTTTATGCCTTTATCTCTCTGTGCATCGATCTGTTTTCTGTCAATTTTATTCTTCTGTATGCATTATGTCTAATCTTTTATTTATGAGTGTGTGCTGCTTGGTCTCCAATGATTATTTATATTTCCTAGGGTATAATGGGAGGAAAAATCCATTCAACCTCCACCAAATTGTAGGGAATCCAATTAAGATGCTGAAGTGATTTTTTTTTCAGCATGATAAATGTTTAAGGTTAAGCTTTGAAAATTGCAGATTTATAAACTATGAGTAGAGTTTCCGGGCAATATAGTCATTTCTTAATGGGCAATGAATAATCAAGGTTTGAAATCGAAAAGTAGATTGCAAATTTCGTTCGTGATGAAAAACCTACAGGAACATTAGTTCTTAGCATATGTAAAACATGTGTGAATTTTAATCACAAAGTGCAGTTGTACTCAAGACTGAGAGAGTGGCGTTTAATTGTTCTTCTATGGGATGTGGTTGATCTTACCCTTTATATGGTTAATTTTCTATATACTTGAGTTATTTTTTCCTTTTGGGATTCAGGCCCAGACACTATTGTTTTTCGCCATGCAGCAAAAGGTGGTGACTCAGGCAGACAGCTGACTCCTTTTCAATAGAAAGGAATAGCCAAACTAAACCAGCTGGGAAATAACGTTCACCAATCACTGTCTTGGCACATTTACTTAAGTGAATACATTGTTGTTCATTCTGGCCGTCTTTCCAAGATCAAGCCTCTTGCTCAGCTGGATAAAGTTTGCATCCTCAGTTGTGCCGTATCGACAGGTTTGGATTTTTGGGTGCCCCTCTCATGTGGCAAAACAAAAAATTATCTTCAGTTGCTGTTATTGGCCTTGCAGTAAGTTTGGACAAACTTTGTTGATCCCAAATTCTTTGTTCTAATAAATTGCATTTATTTTCTCTTCCGTATTCATACTGATACATGCATGATCTTGGCTACTGAAGGTGCAAGATTTCTGGGGCGCCACTGAGTATCGGGGTGGAGTCGGTGGACTTGAATCCCAAGAGGTTTGACAAAGGTATTTATAATTTTTTCCCATTTTGATTTACCATGGTTTAACAGGTAGTTTAGTGGGAAAACCTAGAAATAGATTTTTGCTTATAACATTCTTTCCTTGGTGATAACTAAGAAATTCGGAGTAAATGGATTTGTGAATTCAAATGACAATGACAAACCAGTGCACAAGATGAAAAATGATTTGCTGTTCTTATTATGTGTGGGACATGAATCAACATAGATAGTTAAATTGTAACTTTGACTTTATATTTTTATTTTCTTTCTAGTTTTCATCTACCCAAGTCTACAATGTACATGCGACTAAGGAAAAGACCGAGACATCAACCAGTGCAGAAGCTCCTTATAGGACTAATTGCAGACAGCTCGTCTCAAATTGCAGCTTCCTCGGTTTCTCAAATCTCAACAATCAATTTGCAGTGTCCCTCAAGCAGTTTCTCTCACACTTACGATTTGCATTTTGCTTCTCTCCCTACACTCTCATCAGCACTATCACTGCTCTCTCAAATGAGCACTACAAGTTTAAACCTAATGCTGGTATGTGATTTCCACTCCATCTCATCTCTCCTTTTTTTTTTTTTTTTTTTCTTTTTTTTTTTTTAATGGTAATTTTCAACCCTTTTGTACAATCAGGTAATTCTTCATATAATTGAATAATAATGTTTTTTTTTCCTCTCTTTTTTAGCTCCATCAGTTCATTGGCTTTGACATCTGACTTAAGTAAATGGGAAATCATTAATTGGTATGGATCAAGATATATTTCTTTTGTGTTTTTGGATAATTTAAAGGGATATGCAAATAGATGGGAACAGTAGAATTCATTTTGATAAAAAAAGAAGAGAGAATAACCTTGCTGGATTATACTTCTTGGTTGTTTGATGAAGTTTGCACTAAGTTAAATAGATTGACAAATTTAGTATTTTATGTTGAATTTTTAATGATTCTAATTCGTAATATATAGCAAGAGAAAAATCATGGGCAAAGCAAAAAAGAATATGCACCAATTCAACAACATGGTGACCACGAAAAAGGATGGTCATTCCCAAACAAGCAAGACCGGAGATTGAACAAGAAAAATCATAAACAGAGCAGATGGTTGTGAATCCTTTGATTGGTAAGAAATTGTGTTGTTCATGTGCATTCTTCATTGTTTGCACTTTCAGTTTAAGAGGATGCAATATATTTTCAACGTTGCCATATCTTTTCAGATAATCAAGGGAGAATGTCCATGATGTGTTATTAGGGTAGTTCAAGTGCAACAATTTTGTGACAGACTTTAGTTTGAAACATTGGTATTTTTCAGTTCGTTGACTGCCTTCACATCTCTTCCATTTTAAATGATTGAGAGCTTAATCTATTTGTGTTTATACAGAAATAAAAAAATGGTTATAATTGGAATATTACACTTAAATCTTCTTTCGGTATTTGTTTGATTTTCTTTTGTTGGCTGTCTTTTGTAGCTCATCGGAAACAGTAAGTGAAAGCTATAACCAAAGGCTTTTGTACTTTTTCCAAATGGTTTTCATCTATTGTAGGTAAACGGGAGCTACTGTGCTTTTTATGCAGTAAGGTTCACCATCAGCTCTAGATATGAGCATCATGGCAAAGTTGAAGTATGCGATAATGGCAAGAGTTTTGGCCTCAACTGGAAGTTGTAGCGAGTGTAACTATATTGGGACATGTAATGAGAAGAAATGTTTTAAGTAGCTGTGGGGAGGTAATAACATGTTTACTTCTGGCCTATGCTTACTCTAAGGTAATTGCCAAACTGGTTAATTGCACACGAAGCTAAAAACTTTTGGCCAACTAACCTTATCTTAATGCTTTAATACGCTACTTTGTTTTCAATCCTGCTTAAAATTGAAGAATGACTATTCTTGCAGAGTTGTATTGGACAAAACAACTATCCTCGGGGTAGCTGTAGCACCTGAGAATTTTGAAGGTGATCCGATCGGAGGCCATTTGCAACTAAAGATTCTCAATTTCTCGAGTACACCAGTAAAGGTTCTCTATCTTCATTTCTCATTGACATTTTTTTATAGTTCACAAGGCTTTTAGCCTGTTATTATGATTACTGTTAACAATTATTCTTAGAGAGAGAGAGAGACGGATATACCAATTGTTGCATTTTCAAGGAGTACTAGAACATCATTATTGAAATTAGATAACAATACTTGCAATAATTTTGGTAAGGAATCAGTTGATAGTGTTGGGTTCATGGATTTTGGATTCGGCATTCTCTGAAATTAGCTAAGGAGTGGAAATTTTGATTGGTTTGATTGGTAACTTGGTATGTTCTTTAAATTCTATAATTATGAGAGAATCAGATATCATCGTATTATATATTTTATCAACATTTAACATTTGTGATTGTGAACTATCTTTGTATGTTTATCAATTTATTCTTTATGATTTTCAGTTTCTTAAATGAAGTTTGACATTTATGAAATTTGACAATTGATCTTACTTGGCATTCTTGCATTTGAACTGCAAGTTAGTTTACGCTAAATGTTGTTTAATAATTTAGAGAAAATGTTTCAATTGATTGTCATGCAATGCAGCTACAAATTTGATGATTTAGAATTAGCTTATCCATCTTCAATACGATTTCTAATCCCGAAGCTACGCGCGGGCAGTAATTTCTAGTACATGCTATTCCGATAAATAAGGCTGGAAACTAATGAGCAAAGCAATGACATCAGTTATTAAAATTCTAACAAATTATTCTACACTAGCCATGTGTTTTATGAAAGTTGACAATCACTTATTTAATGCTTAGAAATACATGCTATTCCGATAAACAAGGCTGGAAACTAATGAACAAAGCAATGGCATCAATTATTTACCAAATCTTTCGTCACTTGATGCCCATATCAATTTAATACTATGAATAAATATTACTCTCTAATAGTTTATTGTATCGAGACAGATAAAAAAAAAAGATGGGTTTGTGAAAAATCAATAAAAAGTTATTATAATTTTAATAATAGATCAATAATATTTATGTTAATTATAATTTATAAATAGGTCTATAATGTATTATGACACTTAACTGCATTTAAAATAAACAAAAATTACAAAATCTGTTACTACAATTGGCATCCACTTCGACTAACACTCCATTTCTCATAGTTTTATATTTGGAACGAGGCAATACGGATCAGACACTGCACAATGCAGTGTCTGTTCCTGATTTTATTTTTTTACATTTAGATTCAAACATTGTGTTGTAGTATCCATTTATTGGTTTCGTTTTTTTCCATCACTAACACGCCTCCGACATGTTCCTTTGTACATTTGGATTCAGACACTGCAATGCAGTGTCTGTTTTCTAGTATTGCGTTGCAGTGTGTTTCGTGTTTTATTTTTTCCATCACTCACGTCTCCTACACTTCACACCTCACGCAACTCCTAATTTTTACATTTAGATTCAGACACTGTAATGCAGTGTCTGTTTCCTGACTCTGTTTTTTACGTTTAGATTTAAGCACTGTATTGCATGTCCGTTTCCTGGTTCCCTATTTTATGAGTTGAGCAGATTCCTCCATGTAATCAAAAGGCGAGAGAGAGTGTGATAGAATATATATATATATATATATATATATATATATATATATATTCTAACTATTTTTAGGATTCAGATCCTCTGAAGATTAGTTCTATAGTTTAAAAATCCAACGGTCAAAAGCATCTACATCTGCCTCTCTTCCCCCTCAACTTAAAATTCTAACAAATTATTCTACACTAGCCATGTGTTTTATGAAAGTTGACAATCACTTATTTAATGCTTAGAAATACATGCTATTCCGATAAACAAGGCTGGAAACTAATGAACAAAGCAATGACATCAGCTATTTACCAAATCTTTCGTCACTTGATGCCCATATCAATTTAATACTATGAATAAATATTACTCTCTAATAGTTTATTGTATCGAGACAGATAAAAAAAAGGTGATTTTGTGAAAAAGTGATAAAAAGTTATTATAATTTTAATAATAGACCAGTAATATTTATGTTCATTATAATTTATAAATAGGTCTATAATGTAGTATGACACTTAACTGCATTTAAAATAAACAAATATTACAAAATCTGTCACTACAATTGGCATCCACTTCGACTATCACTCTCTTTCTCATAGTTTTATATTTGGAACGAGTCAATACGGATCAGACACTGCACAATGCAGTGTATGTTCCTGATTTTATATTTTTACATTTAGATTCAAACACTGTGTTGTAGTGTCCATTTATTGGTTTCGTTTTTTCCATCACTAACACGCCTCTGACATGTTCCTTTGTACATTTGGATTCAGACACTGTAATGCAGTGTCTGTTTTCTAGTATTACGTTGCAGTGTCTGTTTCGTGATCTATTTTTTCCATCACTCACACGTCTCCTAAACTTCACACCTCATGCAACTCCTAATTTTTACATTTAGATTCAGACACTGTAATGCAGTGTCCGTTTCCTGGCTCTGTTTTTTACATTTAGATTTAAACATTGTATTGCATGTCCGTTTCCTGGTTCTGTTTTTTTACGTTTAGATTAAGACATTGTAATGCAGTGTCTGTTATCTAGTTCTGGTTTTTACATTTAGATTCGGATATTGCAATGCAGTGTCTGTTTCCTGGTTCCCTATTTTATGAGTTGAGCATATTCCTCCATGTAAATGAAAGGCGAGAGTGAGTGTGATAGAATATATATATATATATATATATATATATATATATATATATATGTATATGTATATTTATTCTAACTATTTATAAGATTTAGATCCTCTCAAGATTAGTTCTATAGTTTAAAAATCCAACGGTCAAAGCATCTACATCTGTCTCTCTTCCCCCTCAACTTAAAATTCTAACAAATTATTCTACGTAGCCATGTGTTTTATCAAAGTTGACAATCACTTATTTAATGCTTAGAAATACATGCTATTCCGATAAACAAGGATGGAAACTAATGAACAAAGCAATGACATCAATTATTTACCAAATCTTTCGTCACTTGATGCCCATATCAATTTAATACTATGAATAAATATTACTCTCTAATAGTTTATTGTATCGAGACAGATAAAAAAAAAAGGTGGTTTTGTGAAAAAAAATTAACATGGCAGCATTACTAGTTTACTACCAAGGTCTTTTTCCACTGAAATCAAACAACAACAAACAATACCTGCTTCGAAATTGAATAGTTTCAATTATAAAATTTCTACTATGAAAATATGTTTGCAAGTGGAGGAATGAGCTCATCTTATGTGGGCACTTCACATATTATCTTGCTTCGAAATTGACCAGTTGCGATCATAAAATTACTACTATTAAAATATGTTTGTAAGTGGAGGAATACTTGTATTATTCTTTGGATAATACTTGTATCCCCCACAACACCATTTGCAGATAATGTATTTTCAGATAGTTTTAAAATTGAAGTTCAATTTTTTAATCTTCATTTGAAGATTATCTCTCTGAAAAATCATTCGAATCGGAGATTGTTTATGCAGCCAAGTGTATGGAACAAAATCGACGGTATAAGTATCAAGTTTATAGTCATGATGAACCGTTTATTTATTTAGTACTTTTGAATGACTAAACGATCTTCAATTCGAATGATTATATATAGAAATTATCTTCAAAAATTAGGAAATATAATGATTTTGATATAAATTTATATGATAAAGATACATCATTCATAGAGGTAAAATATGCATCTCCCCCGAAAGAAATGCAAGTATTATCCTTATTCTTTTACCAAATAGGTCGTCACTAAAATGAAATCGGCCATGTTTATATTAATTAAAGACTAACCATTACTATTTTCCTAATAGCTAATAGTTGAGAATCACTCTTGAAAAGTATATATTAAATCAGTGTGGACACAGGTTGTGAACAGATGAAAAGGAAACCATATAATTATAAACAATCATTATCAGCTGCTTGCTGGCTTCTTAGAAGAAGAAAAATGGGAACACAACAAAATATAGGATAACTACCACTTAATACTAAGGTCTAAAGAGGTGCTAACTCAAATCTTATGGATAACGAGATTAATACCAATTTGTTCCCCCTTCTCCTCTTTATCGTTGTATCAAAAGGAAAAATAAGAATAAAAATAAAAAACCAGAAAAGGATAGCTGACAACTGGTAGCAATTTTCTTTTGTACAGTTAGGTGTGGGCTTTATAAGCAAGATAACAGCTGAAGAAGAGCAGTTGAAGAAATTAAGAGAGAAGAGACTAGAGTGAGAGATCATCCCAACTAAATTATAATTGAGAGAAAGAGATCAATTTTCTGTGTTATAAACAATGTTCATGCTTTAAACCACCATCTCTGCATGTTTTGAACACAACATCTCATACAATTTTCAAACATACAGCATCGCGCGGATACTACTAGCTGGTAAATGCTATTCTGATAAACAAGGCTCTATTCTGATAAACAAGGCTGGAAACTAATGAACAAAGCAATGACATCAGTTATTTCCCAAATCTTTCGTCACTGCATGCCCATTTCAATTAAATACTAAGAATAAATAGTACTTTTATATATTGTATCGAAACAGATAAAAAAAATTATATAAGCAACAGGATCATTAAAAAATGACCATAAATAGGATAGCTGGCTTATAAATAGTTTACCGTATGCTCTCGTATTATCATATAAAAAAAAAGGAGAATTATTATTGTTATTTTGAATTCTCATGATGCACTCCAAATTTTTATATTTAAAAAGAAAAATACATGCTTGTGAAGAGTGCATAATGAGAATTTTGAAATGTCAAAAAAAATTCTTTGAAAAAATATACATAAATTGAATCATTAGTGTGGACACATTATGTGAACATAGAAAAAAAACCTATATACTAAACCATCATCTAACTTATGTAAACAACAAAAAAATACGAAAACTGCAGCAGGTAGCAATTTGCTTTCATAAATAGAACTAATATCGGTGGTTCGGAGAAGAGTAGGTGAGACAATTAAGAGGGATGGAAGAGAGAGATATCATATCCCAATTAACATGGCAGCGCAAGTGTCCCTCTACCATATTAGTGAAGCGGAGTGTTATCTTGCACTATCGCGTGAGTACGAATCCCGTTTATTCCTTAATTTAATATCTAATTTAACAAATTTATCGTTCGACAAAAAAAAAATATTTAACATGGCAGCATTACTAGTTTACTACCAAGGTCTTTTGCACTGAAATCAAACAACAAAAAATACTTGCTCCGAAATTGAATAGTTTCAATTATAAAATTTCTACTATGAAAATATGTTTGTAAGTGGACGAATGAGCATATCTTATGCAGGCCTCCAAGTATTATCTTGCTCGAATTGAACAGTTACGATTTGTTGACCCTAAAAACTACCAAGCCTACGTGGCGCACAGGCCGAGTAACTAATAAGCTAACTACGTCCTTCGATTGTGTGCAGGGCGTGCCAACTCGTCGGCCGAGCTCGGCCGAGGAGTAAAATTTGCTGATGTTGCGTTGGTTGCGCTGCTGACTTCTGCGTCTTGCGATTGCGGCCGAGGAAGGAACTTGACTCGGCTCTCGGATTCTAAAGCCTGAAGACAAGGCTACTAAATATGCGAAGTTCACAGATCGTTGTCGTCAGATTCGGTCACAGTGATGGTGTTCGTCAGAGTAAACTCACGCCGAATCGACACTAAAGTGTAAGGGCAAAAATACTCAAAGCGGATGTACGTCTTGATGGTGAATGTGGTTCGGCCGTCAGAATGCCGAACTCTAAAGCCCACTTGTGAGTATCCAATCATACGACAACTCGGCGTTCAATGTGCCGAGCCCTAATAAACTGTAACACCTCACTTCGCCGAGACGGCTGATGAGATGACCTCTGCCAATAAGGATTCGAAAATCCTTCTCGACCGAGACTTGGATAGGTAACCAGTCGACCCCTTCGCAGTGCTGTTTATCCAAACTGAAGGTGCTCCGCGGTCGGCTGATTCTACGGCGATAGTGCTGTTTATCCAAACTGAAGATACCACCGGTTGCCTTCACAGTGCTGTTTATCCAAACTGAAGGTGTGTTGGCGAAAAGGAAAATAAAAATCTCAAGGTTGTTGAGAGGTTTCACGTAGAGCGAGGGTTTGCGCAGGGCAAATTTGTGCGTTAAGTTGGAGAGACTCTGAATGGTGCCACTGCCTCTGTATTTATAGGAGCGTCTCTCCAATCAAGTCCAAGTCATACTTGGACTAGGACTCCGTATTCTGATCCAAAACTATCTCGTTCGTGTTCTGATCCAAAACTATCTCGATTAATCCTTCTTCAATCAGGATTCCTGTTGTTATCATGCCGCACACATCTCTATATCTCGTCAACCTCATCCTCGCCGAGACCCCTTAATGAATCAGGATTCATGCTATCCGTAAGACTGCCTGCTTCGCCTTTATCCAAACAGCACTCTCCCTTACCAGACTAGGCCGATCTCGGCCCATGGGCTAAATAACCCACAAGCCTCCAAATAGAACTTTCCGGGCCGAGAACAATTCTAATTCGGCCCAAACTGATATTTTGGGCCTAAACATTGCCCCCTCGCTTCTGAGGTCTTCGGCCGGGAGATCTACCGGCCGAGCCCTGACCTTGAAGAAGCGAATCTTTTCATAATTTCAGTCCTCGATTTCCAAGGAGCATTTATGAAGCACGATTGCACGATCTTCTTTTTACCAACCGTCTCACTACGTGGCGTCTTCTGCCTAAACCCTAAACCATCGAATCTCTTACCAAGCGTAATCATTGCACCTCGATCCGCAGACTCTTAATTAACCTGACGATCGTGCGAGCATCAAAATGTCTTTTCCCATAAAACTCGCCGCCACACGCAAACGTGCATCAAGAAACTCAGTCTCTTAACCTGGATTCTCCGGATATTCATAATGATTAGAGACTTTTCGACTAATTGCCCTTTTATTTCGAATTCTAGAGTGATTGATCTTCCTCCAAAGACCCTATAAATATCAGAACTCCTTCATTTGCACCTTTACACTTTCCAATTTTCTGAAATCTCTTGCTCTCACTCCCGAAACACCAGAAAAACCCTTTTTCTCCCAGATCCTTGCCCTCAAATTCCAAACCAGAAATCCTTTTTTCCCGAAACCTTCCGACTATTAGCAATGGCTTCCTTCACCTCCCAGCTCTCCAAAGAATGCAAGAAATGCGAGAAAATTGTCGATCACTACGCCATCAAAACCATTCGCTTCGAATGCGATATGAACACCCCCTATCAGATCCTCGGTCCTCTTTTCAAAGTGGCCGTGCCGTCCCCAATTACTGAAATTTTCAAAGCCGAGAGCCTGAAATTCCTGCTGCAAGGCTTTGAGTGGTTAAGATGGAGCTCGGCAAAACCTCAAGGCTCTTGGCCCTCGACCACTACAACCTGGGCGGCCTGGGTCGAGCGGATGGAAAAGGTTTTCGGCGAGCAGTGGAAAACGCTCGGCATTTATGACGTCATCCGCCTCTCATCACTAGAGATAGTCATGGACAAAGAGCTCCTCATAGCCGCCACAAGCCTCTGGTGCTCGGCTACCAACACCCTGGTCCTCCCACTCGGCCCCGTCAGTCCCACCATCCTTGACGTTACGGCCCTTCTGGGGACTTCCTCATCTGGCATTCCAATCGATGCCGCCATCTCCGGGTACCCGTCGAATCTTGACCTGAAAGCGCTTTTCGACAAGCGGACCCTCGAGATTCTGAGCGGCGAAGGTCAAACACCTTCGAAGGAAGAGGTTCAAAAACTCCACAAGAACTTCTTCAATTACAACACCCTCTACCTCCATTTCGCCAGCCGAGGGGACGAGGATCTGCGAGAATGAGAACACGAGGCATTCCTCTTCTATTGGTACAACAAATACATCTGTTGTACTAAGTCGAACAAGTGTCTCGTCGAGAACATGCCAGTGGCCGAGGCTCTGGCTAGCGGCCACACTTTGGCTCTTAGCCCGACGATCCTCGCTCACACCTTCCGCTGCCTGGCTGAGATGACCCTTCACAAAGTCGACCCGTACCAGAGCGGCCCTCTCTGGGTCTTCCAGCTCTGGCTGCAGGTTTACTTTGTCCCCCTTCGGCCAGAAACCGCCAACTTCTTGCCCACCGAAGCACTTGGTCCTCAGCTGGCTTCTCGACCAGCGCCCCCGCACAAGGCAGAGGAAGTATTCAAATACCTCATCACCCTCGATGCCCTCTCTGACGACGAATTTCTGATCTGCCGTCGTTGGGAATACCCCTCGTCGGTCATGCTCCGCTCGTCAGCGTGGAACATAGAGGAAGATGCCGACCTCCGTCAATCCTAGGGATCGTTCGTGCTTGCTCGGGACCTTCTCCTTGGCTGTGACGCCCGCCGAGCCAGCTGGGAGGTCTATCATCCAAACTTCACCTCCCGGTAACTCGGCTACCTTCAAGGCTGCCCAGTCCCACTTCTCTCCTCCCGCACTCTTTTGAGCCGATGACGCCTCTCTGGCTCCTCGGAAAAGGAATGCAAAGACGAGAAAAGGGAATTTCAAGAACGGTGCCGGAAACTTCGCCTTCGACAGGTCGTCCCTGAATTCCTCAGCACTGACACCTTCGGCGACTGGTGGGAAGAGTGCACTCAACAATTCTTTGGCGCACCGGTCGAAGATATCACAAGCAGGCTCTTCGACGATCGTCCGAATAAGACCCCGGCTCTCCCGCCTAAAGAAGCGGCCCAAGGTATACGGCTATTTTTACGTTGCTTTTGAGAGAAATCATCATAATTTTACTGACTCGCTCTTATCTTTTCCCAGGCAGCCGAGTGCCGAAGAGAGTAGAGGTGGTGGCTGCCGTTGCGGCGAAGAAAAAATCAATTCCCTCGTCCAGGCCAAGCAAACGACCTCGACAGGAGACCCAGACAGCAGCCGTGGCCCCTCAACCCTCCAAGCGTGTCAAGAAATTGGCAAAGAAAGGGGAACGGGAGATCCATGTCGTTGATAGCCAAACGACAGGATCAGCTGCAGCTGACGTCTCTCCCTCCATCGGCACCGAGGCGGTCGTGCAGCGGGCCCAAACTGGCCAAGCACCCGAGGCTCGATCTGAGCCCCAAGTCACGGCTGAGCCGGTAGCTGCCCAGCTAGCCGAGGGTACGGCATCTCCAGCCCCGGCCGAACCGGCTGCTTACCTGCCGGTTAAGAGAATGGCTACTTCTGAACCGGTCGCGGCCCCTGTCTTGGAAGGGGCAACTGCAGCAACGAGAAGAACCCCTTCCAAGGCTCCAAAACAGTCGGCAATCATCATGGAGGTATAACGATGCGGTTATTAATTCCTTCTTCCTCGAACAACTTTGAGCAATTTTAACCACTTTTATTTCAGGATGATGAGAGTGACAACCACCCCAACAGTCTTCCTCCGTCGGTCGAGGCAGCAGTCCGGGTCGAGCCTCCTGCAACAGCTGAAGCGGTCGGCCAGGTCGATCCTCCCACAGTTGCACATGGGAAAGGCCTTGCCGCCGAGCCTGAAGCAACGGCGAAAACGTCGATCCACCCACAGGATCAAGACCTCGGCATCCTTCCTCAGGAAGCCACCTCCGCCTATGTAAGCACCATCCTCACTATTCTTTTATCAATCTTCTGGCTTGGAACGCTAAACCAGAACATACTAAATGTCAGGTGCCCGCGTCCTCCTTTCACGAAAAATTTTATGCGTCGAAGGGCGTTATCTATATCTCTTGGCCACCTCAGTGGCCATCAAATGTAGATAACCTTCATCGGCCGCGTGAATTGAGAAGTAGTCTAAAACATTGGGCTCGGCCATTGAGCTATCTGGGTTCGAGCAACGATCCAGCAGACATGGCCGAAGTCTCTTTTCAACAGGTCTAAAATTTCCTTCTTATTTGATTGTCTGATGATTCGATATATTCTGACCTTTCTGTTTCGTGTAGCCTTCGTGGAAAGTCGAATTCGATGCTCTCATCTCAGCAGCATCAGGAACTGCTGGCCCTTCGATGACCACGAAGGGGTCCTCGGCCGACTCATATTCTCTCATCAAGCTGCAAGAGCTTCTTTCACTTTCGGCCTCCCAGGTTCTCGAACGCAAGGGCCTAGACTATGTCGGCGAATGCCTCAATGACCTTGCGGTTAATGGTCAGTTGAGCCATGAAGCTATTACTCGGGCATCTTCGACCTTGGAGCAGACTCGAGAATTCTTCAGCATTTTCGAGAAAGCTCTTCGGGCCGAAGACGACTTGAAGGCCGCGTCGGGCGTTCTCGAAGCTCTCCGTCCAAAAGTTGAAGCCATGAAAGCAAAGAATGACGCTCTGGCCGACCTGGACCGTCAGATCATTGAGCTTCAAAAATGGAGATCAGTCGTGGCTTCTGAACTCGCGAAGGATTTTGAGCTGGGTGGCAAATCCTGCCTGTCCGACTATGCAGCTAGCGTGAAGCGGGTCGAACAGCTCAAAATGGATAAAAGGATCCGTCAAGCCAAGGTCATCATGGGCAAAGTGAGGTGGCTGGAGCTGAAGGCCGTGCTTGAAACTCTTCTCCCCCCGTCACCCTAGACTTACTTATGTACTGACCCACCAGCTTAAACTGTACTCTTTGACAATTTTTTAATAAGAACTTTCATTCTCGCATCTCCCAAGTAGTCGGATAGTATTTCTTTAAAAATTTCTCATTGATTGGTAACTTGTGAACTGCGCCAGCTCAATCTTTAAGGTGATATGCCCCCTTGCCGAGCACTTTATAAATGATGAACGGTCATTCCCAATTCGGCGACCATTTGCCGAATCTAGGATCTTTAATTCCTATAGGCAACACAGTTTGCCAAACTAAATCCCCTTCACCGAATGTTTTCTGTCTAACCCGTTGGTTGTAGGCTCGTTCGGCAATCTTTTTCTGCGCTACTAATAAATTGTATGCATCAAGCCGCGCTTCTTCCAAATCCTCTAACTCTTGCCTCATAGACTGACTATATTCGGCGCTGAACAAATTACTTTGCTCGATTATTCACAACGAATTTATGCTTAATTCGACTGGTAGCATTGCGTCGTGCCCGTAGGTTATTGCGTACGGAGTTGTCCCCGTCGCAGACCAGAGAGATGTTCGATAAGCCCATAAAGCCTCATTCAACTTCAAATGCCACATGCCAGGCCTTTCCCTTATTATTTTCTCAAGAATACCGATCATCACCTTATTACTTGTTTCGGCCTGTCCGTTTGCCTGTGGATAGTACGGCGTGGACTCTTCAAGCCGAATTTTTAGATTCGCTACATACTCTTTAAACCTCTCAGCTGTAAAGATCGTGCCATTATCAGTTATGATGGTTTCTGGTATCCCGAATCTGGTCACGATGTGTTCCTCCACAAAGTCGCAAACCTCATTAGACGTTAATTCGGCATACGATTTTACCTCGACCCACTTGGTAAAGTAATCGGTCGCCACAAGTATCCATGCATGCTTGGCAGCCCCGGAGGACGGCGTGATTTTGCCAATTACATCCATAGCCCATCCTCTAAATGGCCATGGTTTAGTGACCGAGTGCAGTGATTCGGCCGGGACTCTTTGTATGGGACCATGAATTTGGCATTGCACACATCCCCGTGCAAACTCAATGCAATCTTTTAATATGCTTGGCCAAAAATAACCATGTCGTCGAAGCAACCATCGCATTTTTCGGCCCGACTGATGAGATCCGTAAATTCCTTCATGACCTTCCGTGATTGCTCGAGCAGCTTCTTGGGGGCCGAGACATAACAATAGTAGTTCATCCTCGCCTTTTCGGTATAATTCATTTTGATACATGACATAATTCGTGGCGTGAACCCTTGTCTTGCGGTCGTGTTTGCTATTAGGATTATCGAGATACCGCATGATAAGCTTCCTCCAATCATCTGGCATTGCCTCAACTGCGCAAACATCTATAGGGTCTTGTCGGTCCAACAACGAAGGTAATGACATGACTCTTCTGCGTATCACGTTATTGCGTCGGAGGACCTGCTGATTAACCAAGGCCGGGTATAGTCGTCGTAACACAGGTATTTCCCAGCCTAGCTTGCCCCCCAAGAGTTGTGCTCCGGAAGCGATTTAGGCTAGTTCGTCTGCGTTGGTATTATGAACCCGGGAAATGTGTTTAAACGTGATGTCGTCGAAGGACTCGGCCAAATAGCTGGCAACCATGTGGTAGGGTGCCAGAGTACAACTCATGTATCGAAAAGACCCATTGAGTTGGTTAATCACAAGTTCGAAATCACCGAGGACGAGGACACGGGTCGCTCGTAAGTCATGGAGAACATGAAGGCCAATGATAAGAGCTTCATATTCGGCCTGATTATTCGTACAATCGAAATCGAACCGAAGAGAAAAAGACCAGCGACAGTGGCTAGGCGATTGAATGACGATGCCAACACCAGCCGAGTCTGAGGTACTAGACCCATCAAAGTACATTGTCCAGTAGTTATCGCGTGCTTCGACCACGCCGATTTCGATGTCATTGCCTACGACATTATATGGGGATGGATGCTGGGCCAAAAAATCGGCTAAAGCTTGGCCTTTAACGGCTTTCTGAGGCACGTACTGCAGACTGAACTCTGACAACGCCATTGTCCATTTCCCGATTCGGCCTTTTACTATAGGCCGTGTTAGCATGTCACGCATAACATCGGTTTGGACGATGACTTGCGTGACTGACAGAAGCATGTAATGGCGGAGTTTTGTAGTGGCGAAGAACAAAGCCAAGCAAAGTTTCTCGACAGGCGAATAATTGATCTCAAGCGCATTCAGACCCCGACTGAGATAAAAGCTAGCTTGTTCGTGGCCGGCCTCGTTGTCTTGAGTGAGGAGGCAGCCAATAGACTCTTCGACCGTTGAAATATACAACTTTATAGGCTTACCGCGCCGAGGTGGTACGAGAACTGGTGGCGTGGTAAGGGAAGCCTTGATTTGTGTAAACGCCGCTTGATGCTCTTCGCCCCACTCAAACTGATCCGAGTCCTTCAATTTCAAAAGCGTAGAGAACGCCTTCATTTTTCCCGCCGAATTAGATATAAAACGGTGGAGAAAATTTACCTTGCCGAGTAAGGACTGCAATTGCTTCTTTGTCGTTGGGGGCGGGGCAGCAATGATTGCACGTGCCTTGTTTTCGTCCACCTCAATTCCTCGATGATGCACAAGGAAACCTAAGAAGTTACCGGTCGATACGCCAAATGTGCACTTAGCCGGGTTCATCTTCAGATTATGTCGTCGCATGCGAAGGAAGGCTTGCCAAAGATCATCTAGATGTGTTCGGCGGCTTTTCGATTTAACCACCACGTCATCGATGTACACCTCAACTATTGTGCCAATCAAGTCATGGAAGATGGCGTTCATGGCACGCTGGTATGTGGCCCCAGCGTTTTTAAGGCCGAATGGCATAACCACCCACTCGAATGTTCCAAGTGCCCCCGGGTAACGAAACGGAGTTTTATGAACATCGGCTTCAGCGATAAAGATCTGGTTATAACCGGCATGGCCATCCATGAAAGACATCATGTCATGAGTAGGTGCAGCGTCAATCAACAAATCTGAGATTGGCATAGGATATTCATCCGTGGGAGTTGCCAGATTCAAATTACGAAAATCAATACAAATGCGTAAGGCACCGCTTTTCTTCAGCACCGGCACGATATTTGCCAACCATTCGACATATCGGGCAGTTCGAATAAACCCGGCGTTTAATAGTCGAACCAGTTCTTCTTTTATGCCGAGTTGAACTTCGGTTGAGAACCGTCGAGGAGGTTGGCGAAAAGGCTTGCAACCAGGTTTGATGCGTAATTTATGCTCAACGAGGGTTCGATCAAGGCCAGGCATCTCGTGATAACTCCAAGTGAAACAATCCTTAAATTCGACAAGCAACTTGCAGAGTTCGGTCCTAGTATGCTGGAGTAACAAAGCACTGATAAACAATGGCCGAAGGTTATCGGCCGTTCCCCCATTTATTTCGTCCAATGGGTCTTTGACTTGGGGCCGGCTATCCTCGAGTTCGGCCGGGATAGCCTGGATTTTGTCGAGAGAGAGAACAGGGCCATTGTTGTCTTTGCCGAGGAATTCCACGAGGTTGACGCTTGAATCCGGCAGTTGGGAGATAGCGTACCAATGAGCCAGCAACCGTTCCATGGTGGATGAAACTGCGGCTCAGCGTGCGGTCTGACTAGCGTCAGACATTAGGGTCGGGGATGAAGTTGGCCAATCCGAGCCTCGCTGAATCCTGGTGAACGGTTTCGGCGCCAACCTCGATGGCCTTCTGAACAGAAATCTGCGTTGGCCGACCTTCTTCGTTAAGGCCGTGTAACGTGATGTATCCGACATGATCGTCGTAGTATCGCGCTTGGATCATCTTAGCTTTGAATGGCTGAGAATCGGCTGGGTGAACGACGACCGTTTTGCCATCCCAAAAGATGAGAACTTGATATAGCGATGAAGGGATACAACTGGTTTGGTGAATCTAATCTCGTCCGAGCAACGCATTGTACTCGATTTTGGAGTCAACTATAAAGAAAGCGGTCATGTGGTTGCGACCTGTAACGGTCACCTCTAATGGGAGAACTCCCTTGGTTTGGAATTTATCACCAACGAAACTGCTCATGGTAATCCCCGATGGAATAAGCTCGTCGTTAGAACGATGTAACGCCCTCATGATTGTCACAGGCATGATATTGACCATTGCTCCACAGTCAACGAAAATTTTGGACACTAGGTATCCCTCGATATGAGTCGTAACATATAACAGCTTTAGGTGATGGAGATTAGCCGATGACGAACGAGGAAATAATTCGGCGAGAGCTGCCTTGAGGTTATCTTCTTTTGTCGCTAACTCGACTTCAGCAGGGAGCACGAAATCAGCCTGGGTAGCCTCTTCGGCCACTACGTCGCCGTCTAGGAAGTTAGGTTGGGACGTGCGTGGTTGAAAATCTGCAGGCAGAACATGGACCATACTGATTTCCATGTTGTCGAGGACCGAATGACCCATCGGCCCGATATCTCCCACCTCTGACGGTCCTTCGTTTGCCAGGCTTTTCTCCTCCAGACTTCTGTCATGGACAGTATTTGGGTTGATTTCATCGACCGTTGCCGGGGTATGTTCTTGCAAGGCGTCTTGGAGGATTTCCTTCTGTTGGTCGAGGGGCTCAGGCTCATTGAGAACCACAACAGGGTCCAGGACTTACGTTGTGCCGCGAGTCTGATCTTGATACATAATGCGGGCGTCCTTGATGTCTAGGTAGGCATCTAAGCGTTCTACGCGCTTCGCTTCATCGGTCATAAGGTCGAAAAGAGAAACGGCCGAAAAGACTTCGAAATGGTATTGCAAGTGCTGGAGATCTTCCAGAGAGAAGAGGAGCTCGCTCGTCTCGATATCAGTATATGGGTCGACGTCAAAGCCGAGGACTCGAGCCTCTCGTATGTGCTGGAACCTAGCTTTCAGCCCTAGGTTCGAATTCTTTTGAATAATTCGCTCGGCATCAGGACAGGCCAGAACGAGATCAATCGTGTCTTGGCATGCTTTTGGCAAACCGTATAGATCGTTGGCCGAATGCTTTTTGTGAAACTCTCGCATATACTCCAATGCCTCTCCGAGGAACGGTGGATGCAGGTTCCGTCTAACCTTGATCAAAGGCTCATGTATAGGTAGCGGGGGAAGTTTGCTCTCGGCTTCCTCCTTGAAATGTTCAAGACGCGCCTTCATTTCCCCGGGTCAAAGTAGAAGTTTGATTCGATTATCAACCTCTTCAAATATGGTTTCCACATCAGGGTTGATCACTTGTCTTTCTTGGAGCAACTCTGTCATGATGGTCGGAGGTCGTCGCTCGTCATCGCTGCTAGTTTGGTTTTTCGGCTGCCACTTGGGGGCCGAAGTTTCCTGAGTTGCTTGTCGGCGGGCCATGCAGTCTATTCTTTGGCGCCGACGCTTCTGTGATTTGGACAATGCAGTATACACACATTTAAGGGAATGATAGGTGTACCAACGTTGGTCACGCGGTTCGGAAGGTTTGAAGGTTTTCTGCTTTGCCGAAGCGTTCGAGCTGCTAGAACTTCGTGCGTAATAATCCTCGTTATAGAATGGTGCATCGAAGTCCAGTCGTCGTCTAACTGGGGGTAGCTCGGTCGGCCGCGTTTTGGGGCCGAGTCTCTTGAAAACTCTCTGGCGTTGGCTTGTACTGAGTGTCTTCTGAGGTGTTGGGGCCATGTCTATCTTAACTTGAAACGGCCTTCTGTTTGGCGCTGCGTCGACGTTTGTTTTACACTGACTGCAAAGAATCACTGATTTATCTTCTTCCTCGGCGCTGGAGTTTGTCATAGGTTGGATGATGGCCGCTCCTGAAAGAACCTCAGGTGGCTCGTTCGAAAATAAATATATCTTGAGTCATGGCTGAGAACTCTTCGTTCGAAAATGTTGCACTGAGACGGGCTCGACCTTTTCTTTCCCTTTGTCTCTAGGTAGACGGACATCTACCATATTAACCGTCGCCGTAGGAAACGGGTCGGTATCAACGCTCATTTTCTTGTCTGGGAACTTGAGTTTGCCGTTGTCGATCCAGCTTTGGACGGCATCTCGAAATATGACACAGTTGTTTGTCGTATGTTTATTCGAGTTATGGTACTTGCAATATGTTCTTCCCTTCAATTCTTTAGCCTTAGGAATATTATGCCCAGGTCGAAGCTTGATGATCTTGGCCAGCAGCAGTTGGTCGAAGATGGCGTCGGCCTTAGTGATGTCGAAAATATAAACCTTTGGTGTTTTGGCAGTAGATTCTTCGATGGCCGAGCGAGTTTTTACATCCTTGGGATTGGCGTACGTCAATGCTTTGCAGACATACGGTTTATCGATGACTATCTCGGCTGCATCAATATTAGCATACTCTTCAGGTTCAGTCGAGGCATAGCTAACCGTGGGGTTTTTATAGATGGTTCCTCGGGATGGAGACTTTGAGACTTTTTCTTCTCGGAGCAGGTAGTCATATTGCTCCACGTGTTGAGCTAATTCATACATGTCTCGGAAGTTTGCCCCTAGGAATTTCTTCTTGTACTCCACGTCCAGCCCATTCAAGGCTAGTCTAACAAATTCGACTTCAGGAAGGGGTACCCGGCACCAATTTCTTGCCGACTTAAACCTGGTCAGGTAATCCATTGGCGACTCATCTGATGCTTGAGCCATCCTAGCTAATTATGAAACCGACATTTCTATCCCTGGCCGATAGAATTGCTCATGAAACTTTTCGGCCAACTCCTCCTAGCTCTGGATGGAGTTTGGTGGGAGATTGATGTACCACGCAAAGGCCGTGTCAATGAGAAGTTGAATAGCCGCAATTTATGGAAATCGCTATTAACGTCGCCACATTGAGCGGTGAACCGGGCCACATGTTCTAATGAGGACAAAGACGACTCTCCGGCAAACAGACTGAAATCTGGGATTTTAAAACCTTTGGGATATTCAAATTTTTCGACGTAGGCAGGGTACGGGTGGATGAATTTTGGGAATTTCGGCCCTTTTTTCAAGGCCGAATCGATCATCCTTTGGATCTCGGTCGCATCGATGGATGTCGCCTCTACTTTCTGGTCAGATCCATCCGCTCTACTGCTCGATCCTCCTTTCTTTTCTAGGTCAGTTGACTTGAGCCGAGCAGGCACTGGCTCGGCCTGTACTATCGATAAAGGATCATTCTTTAGTGGCCATTGTCAAAAATGATAGGAGGGTTTATCTTCACAGATCTTGTGTACCAGCATTTCAAGCAATCTGGTGTGTGTTTCATTAGTACTGCTTATTACTTCTTGCAGACTATCTATTCCTCGGCTGAATACCTGTTCGACTTGCCGAGATTGTTCATCTAGTCGTCTTCAAAGAAACGACCTTGTTGGTGGATCAGCGCCTTCACTACCATCTTCATCGCAGTCCTCCACTACCACATCATTGAAAATGGATGTGGTTTTGTTGGGGGCCTCTGCGTTACGAGGCTGACCGCCGAGGCCAGCTTCATTTTCTCGGCGTGTCGTGCTCGCGGATTCTGGTGTCGCAGTAACAATAGGGTTTTGTGTCTGCGGTACCGACAAATCAGTCGTCGATTTTCCCATAACTGCTTTCTTCTTGACTGATCGTGTCTCAATTGTCATGATCTGGTCCCACCGGGCGTGCCAAAGTGTTGACCCTAAAAACTACCAAGCTTACGTGGCCCGCAGGCCGACTAACTAATAAGTTAACTACGTCCTTAGATTGTGTGCAGGGCGTGCCAACTCGTCGACCGAGGAGTAAAATTTGTTGATATTGCTTGCGCTGCTGACTTCTGCGTCTTGCGATTACGGCCGAGGAAGGAACTTGACTCGGCTCTTGGATTCTAAAGCCTGAAGACAAGGCTACTAAATATGCGAAGTTCACAGATCGTTGTCGTCAGATTCGGTCACAGTGATGGTGTTCGTCAGAGTAAACTCACACCGAATCGACACTAAAGTGTAAGGGCACAAATACTCAAAGCGGATGTACGTCTTGATGGTGAATGTGGTTCGGCCATCAGAATGCCGAACTCTAAAGCCCACTTGTGAGTATCCAATCATACGGCAACTCGGCGTTCAATGTGCCGAGCCCTAATAAACTGTAACACCTCACTTCGCCGAGACGGCTGATGAGATGACCTCTGCCAATAAGGATTCGAAAATCTTTCTCGCAGTGTTGTTTATCCAAACTGAAGGTGCTCCGCGGTCGGCTGATTCTACGGCGATAGTGCTGTTTATCCAAACTGAAGATACCACCGGTTGCCTTCACAGTACTGTTTATCCAAACTGAAGGTGTGTTGGCGAAAAGGAAAATAAAAATCTCAAGGTTGTTGAGAGGTTTCGCGTAGAGCGAGGGTTTGCGTAGGGCAGATTTGTGTGTTGAGTTGGAGAGACTCTGAATGGTGCCACTGCCTCTGTATTTATAGGAGCGTCTCTACAATCAAGTCCAAGTCATACTTGGATTAGGACTCCGTATTCTGATCCAAAACTATCTCGTCCGTGTTCTGATCCAAAACTATCTCGATTAATCCTTCTTCAATCAGGATTCCTGTTGTTATCATGCCACACACATCTCTATATCTCGTCAACCTCATTCTCGCCGAGACCCCTTAATGAATCAGGATTCATGTTATCCGTAGGACTCTGCCTGCTTCGCCTTTATCAAAACAGCACTCTCCTTGACCAGACCTGGCCGATCTCGGCCCATGGGCTAAATAACCCACAAGCCTCCAAATAGAACTTTCCGGGCCGAGAACAATTCTTATTCGGCCCAAACTGATATTTTGGGCCTAAACACGATTATAAAATTTCTACTATAAAAATATGTTTGTAAGTGGAGGAATACTTGTATTATTCTTTGGATAATATTTGTATCCCCACGACACCCTTTTGCAGATAATGTAATTTCACCGGATAGTTTTAAAATTGAAGTTCAATTTTTTAATCTTCATTTGAAGATTATGTCTCCAAAAAATCATTCGAATCAGAGATTGTTTACGCAGCCAAGTGTATGGAAAAAAAATTGACGGTATAAGTATCAAGTTTATAATCATGATGAACCGTCCATTTATTTAGTACTTTTGAATGACTAAACATTCTTCAATTCGAATGAATGATTATAAATAGAGATTATCTTAAAAAATTAGGAAATATAATGATTTTGATATAAATTTATATGATAAAAATACATAAAGGTGAAATATGCGTCTTCCCTAAAAGAAATGCAAGTATTATCCTTATTCTTTTACCAAATCGTCGTCACTAAAATGAAATCAGCCATGTTTATATTAAATAAAGACTAACCATTACTACTTTCCTAATAGCTAATAGTTGACAATCACTCTTGAAAACTATATATTAAATCAGTGTGGACACAAGTTGTGAACAGATGAAAAGGAAATTATATAATTATAAACCATCATTATCAGCTTCTCGCTGGCTTCTTAGAAGAAAAATGGGAACACAACAAAATATAAAAAACAAAAACAAAAAAAGGAATAGCTGGCAACAGCTATCAATTTTCTTTTGTACAGCTAGGTGTGGGCTTTATAAGCAAGATAACAGATGAAGAAGAGCAGTTGAAGAAATTAAGAGAGAAAGAGATCATCCCAACTAAATTATAATTGAGAGAGAAAGGAGAAAGATATATTTGTAAATAACATGGCAACAATACTACCAAGGTCTTTTGCGCTGAAATCAAACAACAACCAAAAATACTTGCGCTACATACATCAACCTATGGAGAATCTTGATGGGCTTGTCCAACCCTGCGAAGAGGATTTTAAGAGCGAGTACGCAAAGTTCCAAATGAAGCCGGCAGACAGCGGTTACGGCGGACTCGTGCATATCAAATGCTGTTTCAACAACAAGTACTTGAGAAGAGCGAACGAACACCAGTCCTGGCCAATATGGATTGTAGCCGGAGCCAACGAACCAGAGGAAGATAAAAATCGGTGGTCCTGCACATTATTCGAGCCTGTGGTTGTCCATTCAGACAACAAGGCAGTCATCCGATTGATCCACGTGCAACTCGGGTTCTCTGTAATGCCGTACATTGGAACTCAGTGCATCGTCGCATGGTACCCAGAACCCATCCCCGGCAACGTCATTGATGTGTTCACAGTCGTCGACTTGGAACCGCTTCCACTACCGAGCCCTTTTGCGCTGAAATCAAACAACAACAACAGCTACTTGCGCTACACGCTTGATCAAGAAAACGACATTCATCAGATTCTCCAGTTCTCCGCACAGGATTGTACGAGCGATTTCGCACAGTTCCAAGTGGAGCGGGCAAACAGTAGGGACCACCAAAATAACCAGTACGTTCATATCAAATGCTTGTACAACAACAAATACTTGAGAAGGATGGACAAAAACGGGCAATTGATCCTTCCTGCGGCTGACGATCGAGACGAAAACACAGACCGATGGACTTGCACATTGTTCAAGCCTGAGAGTGTCGGACCAACCGGCAACAACCACACCAAAATGGTCTGCCGACTACGCCATGTGGCAACTGACCTCTATACAAAGCCATTCGTTGACAACAAATTAGAATTACGCCTGGGCGAAAAAAACCCTGACCCCCAAGAAGTTGATGTCTACACAGCCATTCGCACCCATACATGATATGATCATGTGATGTTTGTGCTTAGTGTCTCTAAAAATCCTCATGAAACTGTTAACATTTATCTTTAGATTATTTATTTTTCAATAAAATGGTTGCATGTAGTTAGGAGACTTGTTTACCTAGTCTACAGGAGAATCCCTAAGTTGTAGGACTCATGGTTAGGTTTATGTTTTCATGTTGGAAGTCGTGGTATGCAGTTCCACAAAATCTGCAAAGTGGACGTTATGTTGCTTGCAGCAGTAGACTTGTTTTCTTATTTAAGTTGTAACTTTCTCATTCAAGTTTAATTAAGGAAATTCAGAGCTTCTTAGCCATCTCTTTAGCAGCAAGCTTAAGTTTACAGTTTCAAAAGTTTAACCAACAGAAGCTTCACTCGTTCTATCTTAAAAAATTTGTTGCACGAGCTAAATATAATAGTGCATCTAGCAAAAGTGTGATTTTGATTTCCTTTTTAGTTTTTAATTATTTCACTGTAATATGTGTGCGCTAAAGCAACAAACACAAATCCTATCTTTGTGAAAATGTATGTTTTTATTAGTGGGTTTAATAATAGTTCATGCACTCATTCATTATCTTCTATCTATACATCTCTACTATTATAAAGCCGAGTGCTAATTTTGGTGAAACAAGCTTCGACAAAAAAATTTGGACTAAAACCACCCCACCAAAAGAAAAACAAAAATCACAACTGCAAAGGAAAAAAAAGAATATAATCTTCAAGGGAGTTTTCGTACAAAAACATATCAAATAATTAAAGCAAAAAATAAAATTAAAGAGATAAAAACCGGTGGCAGTTAACCGAAGCCAATCCTGCAACTCCACAGGAGGGGAAGATGAAGCACAGCGCAATTGTGCTCCTTTAGGGAAAAACAAACCAGCCATCGCGTTACTCCGGAGGAAGAACCCACCATTATTTAGGGAAGATGGGTCCCAGATAATTCCTTTTTTATCCAAAAAAAAAAAACGAACAGAAAATATCATCCCTCTTTTTCAAGGGATCGGTGGTTTCACTTTGTAGTTACAATCTTCTCAGATTATGATTACGTTGCCCAATAGTATTGAGAATTGAGAATGATTGCATATACTCAAACTAAGGTGTTCTTAGAGATCTTGAGAGTACTTGTAAAGAAAGTAATCCGTATTAAATCGAGGGAGTATCTAGAAGGGAATCTAGGATAAGACACAATCCTCTTAGATTATGATTATGTTGCCTAACCACCAAGATATCTTAATTTGACATGAACTAGGGTTTTCCTAGTTGGGAGACAAGTAACATCTATAATGGGCATAAGCCTAGTCTTACTGACTAAGGCTGTCTGACTACACTTGGGGTGCGTTTGTTGTAACTGACTATCTCAGACTGGACTAGCTTTAGGGACTAAGTTGGACTAGCTTGGTTTGGTTAAAGTAGGATAAGAATAGTGAAGTGTTTGGTGCAGTGCCGGACTAAATTGACAGATTAAATATTTTGCTATTTTTTATTCACTTTTATAATTTTTTATTTCTTTTTTTTTTATCTCATTGCATTCACAAAAGCTATTCTCTGCTCTTCTTCTTCACTGATATTAACCTTTTCTTTTCTCTGCTTCCAAAAATCCCAACCATCGTCTCCAATCTCTTCAATGGAATCCAATCATCTAGTGCGATTCAGTTGCAAAAGCCCCAATCTCTTCAAGATGTTTTAGTAATTTGTTTGTAGATGTTATGCAGGATAACTATGGTCAATTTCGAGACAAGGTTCAGATAAGGATATAAAGAAGACGAGGAATAGATGTTGACAAAGCACAGTGAAACATCATTTTGAAGTGATCAATTCAATTGCAAACACCCCAATCTCTTCAAGCTGAACATCTTCTTGACGTGTTGGACTGCGATTTCTGTTTGTTCATATTTTAGATTTCAATTTGGGGATCTAGGGTTTCTGGGTTTTTTCTCAACATATTGGAAATCGGCAAGCAAGAAAATTTCCAGCACGAGGCGTTGGCGAGGTGTTGGAGTTGGCGACGAGGTTGATTTAGGCGACGGGGCGCGCAGTAGCTGATGATGCAGAAGACAGGATTATAGGGGGTCTTAGCAATCCCATGGTGGAGCACGGGATTCGTAGTGATGCGTTAGCGAGGGTCGTAGTTTGAGTGAGTCCCAGCTAGTCTCATTTACTTTAATCCCAACCCGCACCAAACATGGGACTGTAGTCCCACTTAAGCCAATCGCACTTAATAACATCAAACAAACGCACCCTTGGCATTCTGACTAGTCATTCCATTAGAGTAGCCTAACTACTCTGATCAAACTAGCTTGCTCTTATCTAAACAAAGTATTCTGACTACTCCGATCAGAGTAGCTTACTCCGACCAGACTAAGTTCATTAGAGTAGCTTACTTCGATATGAATTCAATCAAGGATAATGTAATATTTGGATGCCATAAATATAAGTTAGCGGGATTAGAAGGAAGTGAGTTCATGTGTACTTCTTTGTCATATCATTTGTATTTTACCATATGGTTTGATGCATGGCACTTTTATTAATTGTGATAAATGAACTTGAAGGGTATATGGTTCCTACTGGGCATGAAATGCTCACACCCCATTAGTTATTGCAGGTACTGGTGTTGAGGAACAAGATGATGACTTATCTCTAAATGAATAACCATATCATATGTGTGTTGGTTCCTAGTTGTACTTAGAATAAAGTGTCTTAGTATCTTAAGAGTGTGCTGGAAGAGTTGAACTCTTTAAACTCAAGATGTATTAAATAAACATATCTAAATGAAATTTTAGATGGCTCTGGTTTCATCATACTTTTGTTGTAATATTACAAATTTCTTTTACTAAGATACTATTTATGCCCTAATTCGATTATCATCCTTATTTTCGGATTGGGGTGTGACAAAATACTTGCTCCGAAATTGAATATTTTCGATTATAAAATTTCTACTATGAAAATATGTTTGTAAGTGGAGGAATACTTGTATTATTCTTTGGATAATACTTGTATCCCCCACGACACCCTTTGCAGATAATGTATTTTCACCGGATAGTTTTAAAGTTGAAGTTCAATTTTTTAATCTTCATTTGAAGATTATCTCTCCAAAAAATCATTCGAATCGGAGGTTGTTTATGTAGCCAAGTGTATGGAACAAAATCGACGGTATATGTATCAAGTTTATAATCATGATGAACCGTCCATTTATTTAGTACTTTTGAATGACTAAACGATTGTCAATTCAAATGATTATATATAGAAATTATCTTCAAAAATTAAGAAATATAATAATTTTGATATAAATTTATATGATAAAAATACATTATTCATTATTCAGTGAGAGGTGAAATATGCATCTTCCTTATAAGAATCTCCTTATTCTTTTACCAAATAGTTCGTCAGTAAAATGAAATCAGCCATGTATATATTAATTAAAGATTAACCATTACTACTTTCCTAATAGCTAATAGTTGACAATTACTCTTGAAAAGTATATATTAAATGAGTGCGGACACAAGTTGCGAACAGATGAAAGGGAAACCATATAACCATAAACAATCATTATCAGCTGCTTGCTGGCTTCTTGGAAAAAAAAAATGGGAACACAACAAAATATAGGATAACTACCGCTTAATACTAGGATCTAAAGAGGTGTTAGCCCAAATCTTGTGTATAACGAGATTAATACCAATTTATTCGTCTCTCCCCTCTTCATCGTTGTATCAAAATAAAAAATAAGAATAAAAAACAAAAGGGAAATTTTATTCAAGTTGTATCTCTACACCTAACTTATAAAATTTATCTATCACATTTCCAAATTTACCCTTAAATAAGTAATAAAAAATTTATATTTAAACCCAAAACCCATGAACAACAAAACACTATTTTTTATCACTACACCCATCCATTTATTCATGTAAACTCAACTCAGACGCCGGTCACACTTTCATCGACGTTGTCGACGGCCACCATTCCCTTTCACCTTTTTTTTCCTTTTCTTTTTTTTTTCCTTGAATTTCCTTCGGTTTTTAGGGATTCAATCAACTCTTGTTCATGAATATGCTTAACTTCTATCTCACCCTTGTTTTTCAAGGACCTCAGACAAAGAGTAGTTGCGGAGAAACTTTCTTGTCTGGAGTCAAGATCTTCTCATTCTGTTCATTATAATCATCATCATCATCATACCTAGCCTTTATGAATCCTCCTTTGCTGTTTGATATGTGAAATTTAGCACTAGCAGCAGGTTTAGCTCTTCTTGCACAAATGCTTCCCATTCCCATGCTTGATTTACTCTATGATCACAATGGAGAGGTATGGTGGCTGTTGAAAACGTCGGGGAATTGTCGCCGGCTCTTGGGCTCGATTCACCGGAATGTAGGGAAGGGGTGTAGAGAGATAAGAATAAAGAACTTTTTTGATGTTCGTGGGTTTTAGGTCTAAAAATAATCAATCAATTTCATAAAAATAGAGGAAAAATTAACAAACCTGAACAAATAGGATCTGGATAAATGAAATCAATATGTACGTTTTATATACACACCTTGAACACAAAGGGCTTGCAAAGCTGCGCATGAAAGCCCCAAAATTGGGACATGAGCGTTTCCTGAAACCAAATAAGCGTACATATCAAACCCCCAAAATGAAAAAAAAAAAGAAAATTTAAAGACAAAATCCATCTGCAAATCGAAAACCACCGAAAAAAATTAAATCAGATACATTGGAAAATTAAAATTGGAACTTCAGTGGTATGAGAGGCCCGGTTCCCCCAACTTTTCCAGCCTCCTTCCGTTAAATTACTGTGTATCTGTTTGGATCCGATTTTACATTATCAGCCCGAGTAATCGAGACCGTTAGATTAGCAGAGTTTTAGATCGTCGCATGAGTAAAATATTAAGATGATTTCCAATTATTTATATTATTATGATTGTGATAATCATACTAATTATCTTTTGAATAATTGGAATTATCTGGTGGTATTCGAAGTGCAATCACATTTGGGATGCTGAGGTCATCTAACCAGGCCTAAGATCACGCATGCAAGCCTGCTGTTATTATCCTTTGCATAAAAGATTGGAATGAAATAAAAGAGATGCAAGTAATATCTATAATTTGGGAGCCAAGAGAGATTCAAATTAATTAGGGGATATTCAGCATTTGGCAGTGCAGCTAATATTGGATTAATTTCATGCAATTAATCTATGCATGGGATAAAGGTGAAATTGTGAGATGGTGATGTGATGGGATTAGGATGATTATATCTAGATGAAAAGGGAGTAGGCTTTTGCCTATGGACATGATGGAAAAGCTAATTATCAGAAGATAGTGACGTGGTAATTTCTTGACCATTGATCACATAATGATGGGATGAAGCCATCACTGTTTGGTCAGATGTGGTGTATTTAATTATTGAAGATTTGTGGCGTAAGAAGATTTAGGGATTGCTTCAGTTTGGTAGTCGTGATACATCAGAAGACTAAGAGATTATTTTCTAGTAGCCGTGACACATCAGGAGATTCAGAGATTAACGGCTTGGCCATCAGCGAGAGCAGCATTATAAATATAGAGGCATTGTGCATCGAAAAGTCCTCTCCAACTCAACACACAAATCTGCCCTGCGCAAACCCTCGCTCTACGCGAAACCTTTCAACAACCTTGAGATTTTTATTTTCCTTTTCGCCAACACATCTTCAGTTTGGATAAACAGCACTGTGAAGGCAACCGGTTAACATCTTCAGTTTGGATAAACAGCATTGTAGCCGTAGAACCATTCGACCGCGAAGCACCTTCAGTTTGGATAAACAGCACTGCGTCGAGGCCGACAGGTTATCTATCCAAGTCTCGGTCGAGAAGGATTTTCGAATCCTTATTGGCAGAGGTCATCTCATCAGCCTTCTCGGCGAAGTGAGGTGTTACTAGATTACTACATTCGGCACATTGACAGCCGAATTTGATATTGAACTTCGTAGAACTAGCAGCCTTGTCTTCAGGTTCTAGAACCCGAAGGCCGAGAATTGTTCCTTCCTCGGCCGCAGTCGCAAGATCAAGAAGTCAGCAGCGCGACGAACGCAACATCAACAAATTTTACTCCTTGACCGACGAGTTGGCACGCCCCGCACACAACCGAATGACTTAGTTAGCTCATAGATTACTCGACCTACGCGCCACGTAGGCTTGGTAGTTTTTAGGGTCAACATTTTGGCACGCCCAGTAGGACCCAGTGCTAAAACTACGAAGTTCATATGATATATCAAGATTCTGATTCGGCTCCACGTAGCCGATTGTATGAGGAAGTAAAGCATCTTTGGAAGTGGACAAAGTTCTTCGTGGCGTAAGAGCCAGGCAAAAATCGTTTGCCTCCATGTTGAGAATAGAAGCTGTTGTTACCCTACAAGAGCAATGGATAAACGAAGACGTGGCTCGATTTAATGCCTCCTTATCAAGAGAACATTTTCCTTACATATTCGACTACCAATCAATTCCATTTAAAGAATGGTTGGTTGAAAAGGCCGGGGGGCAATTTTTCGCTCCGACCACAATTAAAATTCAGCCTAAGCAGATTGTTGAAACACCCGAAGAAGAACCTAGGCCACTTGTTTGTTCGGTCGAGACTGAAAGTGTGGTAGGCCTAGAAGAAAATGTTCAAATTTCTGAGCCAAAAATTGACTCAGAAAATGATTCGTCAGAGGAGTGCTTTAATGACGAACAAGGCCGAGACATAGGCCTAGCCGAAAAAATCACGCCAATTGATATGATTATTGGCGATAAAGCCGATATAGAGAAATTCCATTCGGCCAAGTTATTTGAGTTAGAAGCCAAACTTAACAACGTAATTACACCTAGGGGGTATAATAATTGTTCAACACGTTCGGCGGCCGATAATAAAAAATATTTCACCAAGTCAAAAGTATTTGGAGATGATTCTTTATTCGGCCTAGAGCGAGATCAAATTGAGAATTTTGATGTGAAAAGATCTCGGCTTGGAATTAAGAATCGTTGGCCTCCTCCTGATTATGATTCAGCCATTTTCATTTTCTTTTGCTAAAAAGAAGAAAAAGAAAAAAAAAAGAAAAATGAATAAGAATTTATTTTCTTAACCATCCGGCTGTTCAGCCTATGCGTAAGAAAATAAGGGGGCAATATAATCGGCAGTTTAAGTTTTTTAGTCACACCGAGGAAAAGTTTTTAGTGTGCTGAATTAATCATGGCATGCAAATTGGAGTCTCGGCCAAAAGATTATCAAGCCGAATCCTTCAATGCATGTTTGCAGAAAAGTGGGGTCAAGCCGAGTCATTCAATGCATGTTTGCAGAATAGTGGGGTTATTCAAATTGTAGACCCAATTTTTCAAACCATGCATGCTGGAGACAATGACGGAAATCGGAAAGAGTGTCAACATTAAGACTTTTGACCTTTTAGTCACAAGAATTATAGTGTTGACCACGGGGTCATTCGGCCTACAGTGTGCTGCCATGATTGATGCGTTGCTAAATTTGATTAATGACAGGCCGAGCTGCCAAGAGTGGTTTGTCTCGGCCCAAGAATGGTTTGTCTCGGCCCCCAATTTTCCTCAGCCCAATTTTTCTCGACTCACTCTCCAAATTTTTCTCGACCTCGGCAGCTGTGGGATTGGTGGTTGCAGACTTTTTCAACAAAAGTGGTTTTACCACTTTCTTTTTGGTAAAGGTGATTTGACCAAAAGGAGTGGTTGTATCACTTTTCTTTTTGGTAAAAATGATTTGACAAAAAAAAAAAAAAAAAAAAAAAAAGAACGAAAAGGGTACCTGCCGCTGTAATCAGGCAGCAAGCATTAATTCAACAAGTGGGTTGTTCCCACTCTACCATGGGGTTTTTTATTGCTTGCTGTGACGTGAGCAATGCTTGTGCTGTGTGGTGTTGCTGTTTGCTGCACGTGTATATAAACTCAACTGCAAGTATAGTTGGATTGTAACGTATTTGATTTTATCTGTGGAGCGTGTATTGATTGTTGTGCAGTCGTTATTATAATGGCAAATGTAGGATGAATTTTGGATTTTGTTCCCTCGGCAAGATACTAAGAATCAAGTACAAAGCAACAGGTTCCTCTCGGCCTGATAAGTAGGCGGTCGAAGTAATCATGAGATTGCTGGCGAAGAAGTCTCTGCCGAGGTAATGGTAGCCAGATGATGGTCGACGAACTTTTGTTTGGTTGGAGAGACTTAATTTCCTTAACCATTCGGTTTATGAGCCGAAGTTTAAGGAAATTGAGGGGCAATATTTCGATTCGATTTTACATTATCGGGTCAAGTAATCGAGATCGTTAGATGAGCAGAGGAGTTTTAGATTGTCGCATGAGTAAAATATCAAGATGGTTTCCAATTATTTATATTATTATGATTGTGATAATCATACTAATTATCTTTTGAATAATTGGAATTATCTGGTGGTATTCGAAGTGCAATCACATTTGGGATGCTGAGGTCATCTAACCAGGCCTAAGATCACGCATGCAAGCCTGCTGTTATTATCCTTTGCATAAAAGATTGGAATGAAATAAAAGAGATGCAAGTAATATCTATAATTTGGGAGCCAAGAGAGATTCAAATTAATTAGGGGATATTCAGCATTTGGCAGTGCAGCTAATATTGGATTAATTTCATGCAATTAATCTATGCATGGGATAAAGGTGAAATTGTGAGATGGTGATGTGACGGGATTAGGATGATTATATCTAGATAAAAAGGAGTAGGCTTTAGCCTATGGACATGATGGAAAAGCTAATTATCAGAAGATAGTGACGTGGTAATTTCTTGACCATTGATCACATAATGATGGGATGAAGCCATCACTGTTTGGTCAGATGTGGTGTATTTAAATATTGAAGATTTGTGGCGTAAGAAGATTCAGGGATTGCTTCAGTTTGGTAGTCGTGATCACAGTCTAAAAAATTGATATTATCGGCGATATTTCGCCGATAATATCGTTTTTTTGACCGGCCGATATTTTTTGGAGCAAAATTAAAATATCTTTAAAATATCCCGATAATATCGCGATATTAGCGATAATATCGCGATATTAGCGATATTATCGCTAATATTCGTCGTCGCCGCCGCCGGGAGGTGAGAAAGGGAGGAGGAAACCACAGGTAACTCGGCGGAGTTGCAGAGAAGAGATGGGGGGGAGGTGGTGATGGTGCTCGGCGGAGTTGCAGAGAAGAGATGGGGGGAGGCGGCGGAGTTGCAGAGAAGAGATGGGGGGGAGGTGGTGATGGTGCTCGGCGGAGTTGCAGAGAAGAGATTGGGGGAGAACTGGAGAAGGATCGAGTTCGAGAGACTAAGGGAGAAGAAGAAGGATGGATAGACTGAGGGAAGGATCCAGATCGAGATCGAGATTCGAGGGAGAGAAGGAGACTGGACCGAGGGAGAGAAGGAGACGGAGAGACCGAGGGAGAGACGGAGACGGAGAGACCGAGGCAGAGAAGGGTTCCGTGTGCGTGTGAAGGAGACGGAGAGACCGAGGGCGAGAAGGAGACGGAGAGACCGAGGGAGAGAGAGAAGGATCCAGAAAGGCTTATGGGTGGGTATGCGTGTGTGCGTGTGCGTGTGTGCTTGTTGCGTGTCCGTGTGTGCGTCTTGCGTGTTGGCGTGTGCGTGTTGCGTGTGCGTGTTGCATCGTGTGTGTGTGTGTGTTGCTGCAACTTGCAGAGGTGAAAATAATTTTGCACCCGTGAAAAGATGTGAAAATAATTTTGCACCTGTGACTGTAGAGTGTTGCAGAGGTGAAAAGAGGTGAAAATAATTTTGCACCCAGAGGTGAAAAGATGTGAAAATAATGTGCATGTGACTGCAGAGTGTTGCAGAGGTGAAAAGAGGTGAAAATAATTTTGCACCCAGAGGTGAAAAGATGTGAAAATAATGTGCCTGTGACTGTGAGATGTTAACGTTTGTGTGAGTGTGTGCCAATAATTTTGCAAATAAATCCAAAGAAAACCCACTGAAATTGAACCAAACCGTCAAATCACATGTGAAATGTGAATATACACTACCAAACCCATGTGTGTGTGTAAAAAAAACAGTGCCAAAAGTTCAAAACCGTGTGCGTCCCAAAGGTGGAGTATCAGATCATCACACATATTTTGACCCTTCGAAAATTGAAAAACCTATATTACACATTTCCGTTTCTTCTTCTTCCCTTAGCCCTTTCAGAGCCTTTCCAGAACCTTTTCTCTCTCATTTATTCACAGACGGCAAGCTGCAGAGGATCGTCGAGGTTTTACTGCTGCTACGTACGACATCGAAAGTTCCAGATTTGTTACATTTAAGGTAAGTTTACAAACTTACATTTATATTATTGTAATTTATACAACAACAAAAAAATTTGTGTGGACCCATGCATGAGATTCTTTAATTTTCACATCCTCACACTATCGTAAATGAACTTTCCAACACCAAAAGAGGGGCAAAACATTTACTAACTTTGGTTTATGGCTTTGTTCGAGCTCGTTTGCTCCTGATTATCCATTTTGATTAAACAATTTCTACATACCTCCCACGAAAAGGGTCCATAATCAATCCTTTTAGTCTCCATTTTCAAAGAATATAAAAGAAACGGCAAGGAAAATAAAAGGAAAGAAGAAACAATTTTAAAAAGTTTTAAAACACTTTTCTCAAAAAACAAAAAAAAAAAAAAAAAAAAGGTTTTAAAACACTAAAAAAGAAAGAAGTTTGTCTAGAACACTTTATTAATTCTTAACAATTTGTAATAATGTATAATACAAACACTAGTTAAGTTGGATATATAGATAATGTACATATCTAAGGAGGTTAATTATACAAAAAAATTTGTGTGGACCCGTGCATGTGATCTAAGAACCAAATAATATGTTAATTTTTTGAAGTAATTAAGTAATGTTGTATAATTATTCCCTAGGATAATTTTAATATGTTTAATGTTATTTATTATTTTATTATCAAACTGGTTATTATTCATTAATATTAGGTTTTATTATTCCATATTATTTTTATAATTACTTAAATTCTTACAATCATTTTCTTTACTTCCTATTTAATTCTTTTGTAGAATAACTTTATTATTTAGGTTCTCTTATATAACCGTCACTACTATATTTTTTGGCCAAAAAATAATTGCCTAATTTCCATGCAAAATAAATACAGGTACGTTTAAGATGTCTAAACGTGATCCAGCTTGGGAACATGGAGACCCAATAGACGGAAACAAACATGGCACAATTTGCAAATATTGTGGTCATGTAATGAAGAGTGGCGGAGTGACACGACTTAAGCACCATCCTAGTGGATTAGATCCAGGACATAATGTCCAACGATACGATAGTGTCCCCCCAGAAGTGAAGGCATTCATCACCACATTATTAAAAAATAAAAAACACCAGAAGGAAAAGAAAACATATGGAATGGAAAATATTCGAGCTGGGCTACGAGGAGAAGGCATTGGCCAAGCGGTTGACAGTGATGATGATGACGATGAGGACGAATGTGATGATGACATGGGACCTGAAGAACGGCGCAGTTTCAAACAAGCATTACGTGCCTCCAAACAGTCAGCCTGGGAAAGAGAACACCTTCATAAAATTCCTAATAGATGACAAGGTTCCGGGACAAGTGGTGGTGCACAAATGAGACGGGGAGCAAGTGTTAGAAAATCACAACCAACACCACCAATAGCCCCAAGTTTATATAACTCATCCAAAGCACGTCAAAAGAGTGTTTGGAGTTATTTCAACGGAGGTAATGTGAATGAGGGAATGGGACATCTAATTAGCAAGTTCTTTATCTATGAAAATGTCCCTGCTGAGAAGGCATCATCACATCATTTCAAAAATATGGTATTGGGATGTCAACAGGCCGGTGTTGGAGTACAACCTCCCACTCCCTATGAGGTAAGAAACAAATATTTGGAAATGGAGCATAAAGACATTGGCGAGTATGTTAACAAGTTGAGGTCAAAGTGGGAAACTAATGGTTGCACAATCATGTGTGACGGATGGACTGGCCCAACCAGATTGTCTATCATAAACTTCATGGTATACTCCAAGGGAAAGACAATTTTTTTGAAGTCCGTTGATGCTTCAGACCATATAAAGAACTACAAGTATATTTACAAGTTATTGAGGGATGTAATCATGGAGGTGGGAGAGCATAATGTTGTCCAAGTCGTGACCGACAACGGTTCTGCATTTGTCAAAGCTGGAAAAAAGTTAATGAAGCATCATAATGTGTTTTGGACATCATGTGCAGCACATTGTATTGATCTCATGTTTGAGGCAATGGGGAAGAGAGAGAATATTGCTAATGTTGTAAAAAGAGCTAGAACGATCACAAATTATATTTACAACCACGGTTGGTTATTGGCAAAGATGCGTGAATTTTGCAAAGGAGAAATTATTCGTCCAGCTACCACTCGATTCGCCACCAACTATATTGCATTAGACAGCCTACTTAAGAAGAAAGCAGGGTTGAAGCAATTATTCACTAGTGAAGATTGGGCCAACCACAATTTGAGCCGCTCAAATGCAGGTCGTATGGTGGAAAGTATAGTGCTTGATCATGCTTTTTGGACTCAATCAGAATATGTGTGCCAAGTGTTTGAACCTCTTTACAAAGTTTTACGGATTGTTGACACAGAAGTGTATCCTACTATGGGGGCAATATATGAGTTGATGCGTGTAGTGAAGGAGGAATTGGAAAGAAAACCTGTTGCAAGGTGGGTCATAAAGATAATTGATGACCGATGGTATAAAACATTATACCACGATTTGCATGCAGCAGGTATAAATTATGTCATAATTTGCAATTCATTTCTTTAGTTGCATAAGTATTATTTCTCTTATTAGCGTATGTGTTTCTTTGAACAGCATATTATTTGAATCCTCGATACCAATACAGACCCGGTGTTGGAGATGATGGTGCCCTTATACGTGCTGTACATAATGTATACTCTAAATTGGACCCTGCATCACCAGAAGTTGGCCAATTTGGAAATGAGGTACACAATTACTTAAATTATAATAATTACATTGTTGGATTAAACTAACACGATTTATTGAATGCAGCTAACATGGTTTAAAGATGCAAGAAGAACTTTTGGAGAACCAACATCGGTTGCTGCTCGAACAAAAATGTCTCCTAGTGAGTGTAAACATATTTCACTATAAGTTTATAATAGAATTTGTTGGAGTTATTAGGCTTATCAACATTGTTTTTCATTGTAGCTGAATGGTGGATTATGTATGGGACCGATGCACCAACTGTGAGAAAGTTAGCAATCAAAGTATTATCACAAATAGCTTCCTCATCTGCTTGTGAAAGAAATTGGAGCACATTTGCACTCATACACACAAAGCAAAGAAATAGGTTGGCTCATAGTAGGTTGGAAAAATTAGTTTATTGCTACTACAACATGAAGCTTCAAGTTCGAGATAAGGAAGCAGAAATAGATCATGTCGACCGTGGTGACCCACTAGATGTGTTTGATATTGTTGCTGAAGATGATGATACAGAGGGTAACCAACTTTATCAGTGGATTAGACCTCTTCATTTAGATGATGATGAAAGCAACCCAGCTCCCAGAGTTGCTGAAGAAGCACGTAATGAAAGGATAAATGTAGAAAGAGTATTAGAGGAGGAGGTGGGATCTAGCAGCGCTGACTCTTTGGAAGAACTTTTGCGCCCAACACCAAGAAACACTGGAATTCCACCTTCTTCCAATACTACACAACCACAACATCGTGCTGATACTAATGATAGCTCTAGTACAAGATCCGGAGACTCACCTACCACCGGAGGTGGGAATGATGATGGATATAGTGGAGCTGGAGGTAGTGGTGGTGGATATGGAAACTATTATGGACCACCTTCCGGATTTATGAGCCCCTTCACTGGTGAGGCAAACTTCACACATGCAACACAAGATGATGACCATGGCAGTAGGCGGGCAGGACCAGGAATTGGTGCCATAGGGAAGGACTATACTCGTAGAGAAAGAGGCAAGGGTATTTTGTCAAGTCAAGAAGATGACTCGTTATCTAGAACTTCGGACTCTGTTGGAGTGGGAAGTAGTAACTATGGTTATACTCATAACCAACCATTTCCCTACCCTTCATATCCCATTCCTGTTGGGATGGAATCGAGGGACTCATGGAAAGAATCCGAGACTCAATCTTCAAATGATTTTGCTTATGGACAACGTCAACCAATCTCGGATCCATATGGGTGGCATGTTAACAATTACATGCAAAACTATTTTGGGGATTTATCATTTGATAACTACTCTTCACAATACACTCACTCTACACATAGAGATGATGAAGATAGTGAAAAATTTGAACCTCATAGGAACTCTATGTGGTACTAAGTCACTCATGTATCTTATCATGCAATGTATAAAGTGTAAAATATTGTACTAATTCATTATATATAAATGATTATGGTGTGTTTAAACTTCTTTCATTAATTACTACATATTTTCTACACTCACAATGTTTGTCAGCTCGCTATATAATCAACTTGAAAATGTTAAATCCATCATGCAATGCATTTCCTTCCAATTTTTTGTGATAAACTAATAGATAATTGACTAAATAAACATCCTGCAAAGTTTCAATAAAAATTTCCAAGTTTTTCTTACAATTTCCGTGGTTTCCATATAATTTTTATCGATATCGATATTATCCCGATATTTCCATCGATATTTCCGTGTTTTTGGACTACCGATATTTCCGATATTACCGATATTTAATACCTTGGTCGTGATACATCAGAAGACTAAGAGATTATTTTCTAGTAGCCGTGACACATCAGGAGACTCAGAGATTTACGGCTTGGCCATTAGCGAGAGCAGCATTATAAATACAGAGGCATTATGCATCGAAAAGTCCTCTCCAACTCAACACACAAATCTGCCATACGCAAACCCTCGCTCTACGCAAAACCTTTCAACAACCTTGAGATTTTTATTTTCCTTTTCGCCAACACATCTTCAGTTTGGATAAACAGCACTGTGAAGGCAATCGATGAACATCTTCAGTTTGGATAAACAACATTGTAGCCGTAGAACCATTCGACCGCGAAACACCTTCAGTTTGGATAAACAGCATTGCGTCGAGGTCGACTGGTTATCTATCCAAGTCTCAGTCGAGAAGGATTTTTGAATCCTTATTGGCAGAGGTCATCTCATCAGCCTTCTCGACGAAGTGAGGTGTTACTAGGTTACTACATTCGGCACATTGACAGCCGAATTTGATATTGAACTTCGCAGAACTAGCAGCCTTGTCTTCAGGCTCTAGAACCTGAAGGCCGAGAATTGTTCCTTCCTCGGCCGCAGTTGCAAGATCAAGAAGTCAGCAGCGCGACCAACGCAACATCAACAAATTTTACTCCTCGGCCGACGAGTTGGCACGCCCCGCACACGACTGAAGGACGTAGTTAGCTCATAGATTACTCGGCCTGCGCGCTATGTAGGCTTGGTAGTTTTTAGGGTCAACAGTATCACATTTTTTAATTTTTTTTTTTGGTCTTCCCACCAGCTATACATTTTTATTGTTTGTTGTGTTGTGCCACAAACCACGTGGCCCGGTTTTTTTTTAATATTTTTTTTGTCATCCCACCAACTATACTCCGGTTTAAAAAATTAAGAAGTATAAATTTTTATTATTTGTTGTGCCACAAAACCACGTGGCCTGGTTTTAATCACATTTTTTAAATATTTTTTTGTCTGCCCACCAGCCAGACGTAGGTTTAAAGAATTAAGAAAAGACTAAAAGAAAGACTCCATGGAGGAACGGGTGAATAGAGAGGGCAAATTCGGGATTTTGTTGGTTCTTCTTTAGGGTTTTCTTTGGTTGTCTAGCCGTTGTTGCCTGCTCTTGCCTTTACTTTTCTTTGTGCCTCAAATCACCTTTGAAAGTAGTCAAGAAAGTTTGTCTTTCAACTCGACCAAATATGGTAGGAAGAAAAGTGCGAGGATTGATATAACAAGAACAAGAGAGAGTCCTTTGTCCGTACCATACTGTGTATTCCAATCCTTTGAGAGACTCTTTTCTTTAGGTTACCCTGTTTTAATTCTCCTATGGCCAATCAACCTGTCGCTTCTTCTTCCTCGCCTCCTTCATGTGGATACCATGTGTTTTTGAGTTTTAGAGGAGTGGATACCCGCACCAATTTTACAGATGATTTATACAACGCTTTGGTTGATAAGGAAATCAAGACCTTCATTGATAACGATCTTCCAAGAGGAGAAGAAATATCACCATCGCTCCTCCAAGCGATTGAAGAGTCAAGAATTTCTGTTGTCATATTGTCTGAAAACTATGCAGATTCAAGGTGGTGTTTGGAAGAGCTCGTCAAGATCCATCAATGTAAAGAATCAAAGCAACAAATAATTTTGCCAGTTTTTTACAAGGTGGATCCGTCCGATGTACGAAATCAAACGGGTCGTTATGGTGACGCCTTTATAGGCCATGAGAGAGAATTCGAAGACAAGGAGATGGTGCTTATGTGGAGGAGAGCTCTTACACAAGTAGCAAATTTGTCAGGACATCATGTCAGGGAGGAAGAGTACGTACATTTCTTCCCCCTTACCGTGTATTTATATGGTTAATTTCCTACCATAATGTCATCAATTTAGTTTTGTTTTTCATTTTTACTCTTTAGGTCTTTAGCAAGCGACACATACTGGACTTTATTAGTAATTACTAGTGCATTTTGGATAGAATCAGAGAAAAAATTTCAAGTACACTTTTTGTTAATATCGTGTAATATTTCTCTCTGTTTGTTTTTACATTTCTGAAGTATAGCAAAAAGGATAGTTCACTGATTAAATGTGTTATTTGTTTTGAACTGCTAGCTCCGAAGCCACAAAAATCAGCAAAATTGTGAAGGATATCTTAAAACTACTATCGCATCTGCCTATATATCATCTACTACTGAGCCCTTTTGCGCTGAAATCAAACAACAACAACAGGTACTTGCGCTACATGCCTGATCAAGAAAACAACATTCGTCAGATTCTCCAATTCTCCGCACAGGAACCTACGAGCGTGTTCGCACAGTTCCAAGTGGAGCGGGCAAACAGTGGGGACCACCAAAATAATCATTACCTTCATATCAAATGCTTGTACAACAACAAATACTTGAGAAGGATGGACATAAACAGCCTATTGGTCCTTGCTGCGGCTGACGATCGAGACGAAAACACAGACCGATGGACTTGCACATTGTTCAAGCCTGAGAGGGTCGGACCAACCGGCAACAACCACAACAAGGTGCCCTGCCGACTACGCCATGTGGCAACTGGCCTCTATACAAAGCCATTTGTTGACAACAGATTAGAATTACGCCTGGGCGAAGAAAACCCTGACCCCCAAGAAGTTGATGTCTACACAGCCATTGGCACCCATACATGATATGATCATGTGATGTTTGTGCTTAGTGTCTCTAGAAATCCTCATGAAACTTCACTCGTTCTATCTTAAAAAATTTGTTGCAGGAGCTAAATATAATAGTGCATCTAGCAAAAGTGTAATTTTGATTTCCTTTTTAGTTTTTAATTATTTCACTGTAATATGTGTGCGCTAAAGCAACAAACACAAATCCTATCTTTGTGAAAATGTATGTTTTTATTAGTGGGTTTAATAATAGTTCATGCATTCATTCATTGTCTTCAATTTATACATCTCTACCATTATAAAGCCGAGTGCTTATTCATTTTGGTGAAAAAAGCTTCGACAAAAACATTTGGACTAAACCACCCCCCAAAACAAACAAAAAAATTCACAACCGCAAAGGAAAAAAAAAGAATATAATCTTCAAGGGAGTTTTCGTACAAAAACATATCAAATAATTAAAGGAAAAAAAACTAAACAGATAAAAACCGGTGGCGGTTAACCGAAGCCAATCCTGCGACTCCACAGGAGGGGAAGATGAAGCACAGCGCAATTGTGCTTCTCTGGAGAAAAACAAACCAGCCCTCGCGTTAGTCCGGAGTAAGAACCCACCATTATTTAGGGAAGATGGGTCCCAGATAATTCCTTTTTTATCCAAAAAAAGAAAAGAAAAGAAAAGATCATCCCCCTTTTTCAAGAGATTGGTGGTTTTACAATCCTCTTAGATTATGATTACGTTGTCTAATAGTATTGAGAATTGGGAATGATTGCATATACCCAAACTTAGGTATTCATAGAGATCTTGAGAGTATTTGTAGAGAAAGTAATCCGTATTAAATCGAGAGAGTATCTAGGAGGGAATCTAGAATAAGACACAATCCTCTTAGATTATGATTATGTTGCCTAATCGCCAAGATATCTTAATTTGACATGAACTAGGGTTTTCCTAGTTGGGAGACAAGTAACATCTATAATGGGCATAAGCCTAGTCTTACTGACCAAGGCTGTCTGACTACACTTGGTGTTCTGACTAGTCATTCCCTCAGAGTAGCCTAACTACTCTGATCAGACTAGCTTGCTCTTATCTAAACTAAGTATTCTGACTACTCCGATCAGAGTAGCTTACTCCAACTAGACTAAGTTCGTTAGAGTAGCTTACTCCGATATGAATTCAATCAACGATAATGTAATATTACAGATAATACACATTGGCTAGCAGCTAGTAATAAAATGTGTACTACATGTTCGTGAAATGTATAAAAATAATGTTAACCAGTTTCTTGAGAATGATCGGAGAACTCTGACAACTGAGAAGCTCTGGCGACTTCAAGCAATTTGATCAGTTTCTTATTTCCACCTATGCGGGCTTCATCAAGTGGAGTTCTTCCCCATCTGCAATCAAGAAGTAGACTAGTTATATTTGAAAATGGATTCAAGGAGACCATAAGATCAGTCGTCCTTGCCTAGCAAGAGAGACTTACATGGATCAAATTCACTACCATTGTTGCGCTGCGGGCCACCAATACAAGGTCATGTGGAGAGAGCCGTGCATATGCTCTTGTATTAGTGGCTCAAGACGCCACGTTGGCGATGAACCCATTCCATATAGCTCCTCCGGCCTAACAAGCCAGTTGAGGTACATTCAGACCTTACCTGTCCTTTGATAGAACACTTGCTCCTGCTTCTAAAAGGAATTCTGCCATTGGATATAAGCCCTCTGAAGCAGCTACATGAAGTGGTGACCGCTGATCATAATTTTTCGCATTCGGGTTTATGTCATTTGCTAAAAGCCTTTTCAGAAGCTCCATATTCCTCCTTGCTGCTGTAGTACAGAGAAAATCACCGGCATCATCAACAGCGAGTGATGCCCCCGCCTCAACAAGTAAAGAAGCTACTTCTTCGTGCCCATTTTTAATGGCTTCAAGTAAAGGAGTGTTCCCATATTTATCTAATATTACGTACAGTGACACACAAATTAATCGACAATAATAACTAGGAAGATTTATTCACAACATAACATATGATCCAGTTAAAAAAGTTCTCGTAGAGCTCCTTAGAATATCACCTGACATCTCAGCAGCCGCTCCTTGTTCAATAAGGAAACGAGTGATATCAACAAACCCTTTTGATGCAGCAACATGCTGAGGAAACAAAATATATAGATATATATGTATATATATTTAATAATGTTACAGATCAGAAAACATAGTAGTAAAGTTGATTATATTATGCTAACATTTCCAGTTTATAAAGATCAAATTATAGCTTAAGCTTAAGCATCTAAATACGTACCAAAGGTGACCTTCCGTCATAGTCCATCTTGTTGGGATCAGCTCCAGCTCCAATCAAACGTTTTACTCGATAAAAATCTCCATCATAGGCAGCACAATTTACTTTCATAACTAACTCCATTTCATGCTTTCCAATATATAGGATGATATCTGATTCCAAAAGCTTGTTCCGGGTATTCACGTCTTTTCCCTAGAAGATGAGAAGTGATTAGCAGGTGGAATTTAATTTTTCATTTGCAAATTGCCTTGGCATAAGAACTATCTTTTTGTGAAAGAAGCAAGAAAGCGAAAAAAGACCACGAAAGTTTTCAAGTCTATTTACCTCGAGGAGGTTGTTTAGGATAATCCGCCCATCTAAGAAATGTATATCCAGGATTTCCCTAAACGATTGTTTATCAAGTCGCAAGATCCTGCACAGTTGACTAGCCCGAACAGAATATGGCTGGGGAGTATTACAAAGAAAAGAAACCTCGCCAAACGAGCTATAGGTTTGCAGGCGCTCAGGGGGCTCTTCTCTTTCACTGTCTTCATGCCTTCTCACCATCTCCTGTAGATAATATCAAATCAAATCCGTTAGGATTTAGGAATAATAATTGAACATATATTCTGGTATGCAATAGACTACATAGAGTAACCATTAATATACCCTTGAGGGGTCAACAAATAATATGAAATTGCAAACCTGAAAAAGTAACGAGAGAAAAAGGTGCTTCATTTGTGCGTGCAGCCACGCAGGCTTCCGCATATACAACAAATGAAATAGATTTGTGTGTGTGTGTGTGTGTACTAATAGTAGCCAGCACCAATCATGGGGTTTGAGGATTGCACGCATGCAACAAATCAAATAATTAACAGAATGAGTTATAGTAAGAGCAGAGCAACACAAAGATCAATGTTTGAGTAACTAAAACAATTTAAGGATTAATTTTGATTAGTGAAGAATAAGCAATAACATTGAAATGTCAAACTCATACCAGCTCCCCATGGCATACTATGTATAATTGATCCACTGCTTGTCCCTGCTCTATGATCACTTCTCCTGGAAGGAAAAACTCCTCATGAATTTTGGTTGCCTGATAAACGCAAAACATAAGTTAAATTTCTTCCTATGGAAGAAGTAATTCTAGAATTCTAATCATTTTGGAACTGAGCACTATACACCCCTTTTATTTCTCCCCCTACACACCCTTTTATATTTCTGGCATTCAGTTTGAATAAATTAAAGGGAACCAAGGGACATAAATAAATAGGAGTGAGTATGCATAAGGAGAAAAAAAATGTGTGAGGAAATCATTTCCCTGTGTTGAGGGTGAACAAAGGTGATGCACATATCAAATGATGACAGCATTTTGTTCATTTGACCAAATGCAAATACTGAATAAAATGGCTTACAATCTGCTTTATGAATCCTAAAGAGCATCCCTTAAAAAGAGAAACTTCTTTGATGTATGGTTCATATAATTTCTGTGAAATCTGCATAGTAGAAACAAATAGATTAATTTTAGTAGATTTCAGAATCAGTACAGCAGTACCAAAAACTTGTCAAATAGGATAATCAAATGTAAGATCCCAATTATTTGAATCGTACTAAAATTTACTAAAATTTATTGGATAATCAAAAATAATTTTTCAGGAAAATGTACTAAAATTTACTGGACATTTTCATGATTCAGCAAATGGTTCAAACCGGAAGAACAGTCGAGAACAAGAAACATATTATTCGATCAAACTCCCAATTCACAGATTTCGGCCTGACTTTAAAATTAGGCAGTGATGATCAGTACCTTGCTGCGAATGGAGGCTGGAATATCCTGAAGAACAGCCGCTTCGGTGTAGCTACGATCATACTGTAACCTCAAATGATTTTTGATATCCTTACTTATCCCCCTATCAAGCCTGTTTTTCTTCATGTATTTTATTAGTTCGGCCATCTTGTCCCTAAACTTTTCAGTTTTTGATCCTTTTACTATCAGTGCGGTAATGTTACCCAGCAGATAAGCACCCAAAAGCATGTCAAATGATACATAAAACATGATGAATATCATTTCCCTCACATTCACTGCATGTATCTCTCCATATCCTATAAAAGATACAAAAACAAAATAAGAAAAAGCATACATTAATTAACCATCTCTAAAATGAATTGGCGTATGTATAGTAAAAGAGAAGAATTTAGTTGCAACGGGATCCCAAACCAATCACGGATTGTCACAAGAGAAAGTTAAAACACATGACAATACATGATTTATGTGATTAACTTGGAATACTGCTGCAATGACAACCTAGTGTAAGGAAATTAAGAAGCTTAAATTAATGAACAAATGAGTGAGATAGTTACCAACGGTTGCCATGGTAACAACGGCGAAATAGAGTGAGGTAATATAACGCTTCCAAAGGTCAATTTCTCTAAAATGGGAATAGCTGTAGTCACCCATCTTCAAACTTCCAATCCATGTGTATCCTTCCCGTGACGGAGGCATGGTAGTAGCAAGGTAATAAAAGATGCAGGCAGCCGTGTGTGTGCTATAAAGTTCCACAACAAAAAGTTTGGCAATTCTTGTAAAAAGGTAGTTGATCCTTATATCTTTCTCCAACTTCTCAAAAAACTCTGTTACTCTACGTGCTCGACTTAGTCTTATCCATAACAGGTACCTCACTCCCTCTTTTCTCCCGGAAGCCTACACATCATAATCAATCTATTAATTACTTAATTAAGAATAACTAGATCTGGATTCAGTTGGAGAAAGACTTAGGGCATGTTTGAGATTACTTCTCTGTAAATATTATATAAGTTGAAATTCCTTTTTATAAACCCAAGTGCTTCCTATAGAAGTATCTGACATATGCTTATTCAAAAAATATTTCTATGAGCTAGAAGCACTTCTTATTTTTTAACAACAAAATGTTTTTAGACCTTTCAAAAATCCCAAAGAAGCTACTTACTCTGAGTACGCTATATTGTGCCAATTTTCCAAACTAATAATTCAGATATGTTTTCAAATTCAATGGCATCAAATTTAGTCTTTGTAGTTTGCAAATCTCAATTACATATGTTAATTTCTTGTACGAAACTCGTAATCGCTCTCCCATGTGCATGCACGAGACAATTTTGTACAATAAATTAATAGGACTTAAGAGTTTGGGGTTTAACGGATGCCCTCGGACTGGAACAGTTTGCAAACAACATAACCAAATTCGATGCAATTGGAATACATGAAACGAAAATGGAACTTTTTAGAAACTCCATAACTGAAAACGTATTTTTGGCTACAATTAGTTAAGAGTAATACTACCTTGTAGATGGCGTCCCAAGGCAGACAACCGAGCAAATCAACGAGAAATCGAGACTTCAAGTAGCGGAGAGCGATGAGGTTGCGGTTGTAGACAATACGGTGCGAGTGGAAGTCTCGGTAGGCCACGAAGAAGCGTACGACAATGTCGACAAGGAAGGCCAACTGCCCAGCTATGTCGAGCAGGAACAGATTCTCGGGCAAACCTCGGAAGAAGCCGAACTCCAAAGGCGTGAAGAAGGACGAATAGACTGCCCATAGCAGAATGAAATGCGTCCACCCCACGTACAACCTGCATTTTCCAATATTTAGGGTTATCTTTTGGCGCCAAAATTCAGATTTGGGCTATTGGGCCGGTTCTAAACCCGACCCAACTTTTTGTCAAAACTATATTCATAAAGTTCAATTTTCCCCTCTTTTATTGAGTACTATATATTGAAAAGGTTGTGCTTGCAAGTTCTCTATAATATCATGAATTCCGTGAATTTTCTTTTCTTTTTTTCCCAAATGTGTGAATACAAAGACATTCCAGTTAGAAAGTTCTCACTTTGACCTACAATCTTCAAGAAAGTACAATCAGACCTCTATTTGTAGTTGAAGGGTAGATATATGCAATTAAGAGACTCACATTCTCATTTAGGTACAAGACATACTATATGTATCTATATATCATGTGTATTAACTTTCTATATAATTTTTTTGTATCCAAACTTTCTATATAATTATAAGTGATAAATACAAGATTGTTGAAACAGGTACAACCTTTACCAAGTCTGAATGATTGTTGACCACCAGATCCGCTGGTCTGCAAGCTAGACGCCTTACTACTAATTAATACTTTGAAAATGATATATAAGTAGGTTTCTCACAACTAATTAACCCTAGACCTCCATAGTCCATTTTTATTTATTTATTATAAGCGATGTTATTACTCTTTAAGGCATTGTACCCGGAACAAAATAGTTTGTAAATTAAAATGAAGATACTATTCACAAGAACAATCTACCACTTACTAACCCATCTATAATTATAATTGATGATCCTAATGTACTAATTAAATTACCATTATGTGTTAACTGCAACTCATTACAACGCAGATTCTCGCCAGCCATGAAAACAGAGAAAACACATCTCATATATGTATTAGCCAGAGAGAAATTTGAAGGTACATGTGCGTACCAGTTATCAGGATAAATAACGAGTCGATCGAGAAACGAAGATGTAGACGACGATCTGCTTCCAGTACTTGTACTGCCAGGAGTAGTAGTAGGAGTGGTGGAGTCGCCGGCAGTCGTACAAGCGATAACACGCCCTAATTTCCACAGCCACTGTTTCTTAGAATCATCATTAATATGCTCCTCCTCATAATCATCATCATCCTCAAACGTCGACCCCTCATCTTCGTACTGATCATGAGCACCTCCTCCTGACGATTTTCTCCTTTCAGCTCCATGCATTTTTTATCTTCCTCAGATCGACCTCTTTCAATAATAACAAACTTGTGAATAAAGTTAAATGAGAGCCACCAATATCTGTCTGTATATATAAAGCCAGCGCCCCAATTTGGGGTCACGGCTTCAACAAAAATGTATTGACAAAAATGCTCCGGAGACAAAACAAAAGCTTAAAAACAGCTTAATATAATATATCAAATAATGCAGGGGTATTTTTGTCATTTTAATAATTAACTTTTTTTGTACAGTTTTTTTTTTTTTAAATAATTAGTATCTCACTATAGGCTAGCCATAATGTGATTTAATCAGTTGTTCATTAAATATTATTTTCTCTATTTTTAAACATGTTCAAAACATCTTAAGAGATGTGTAATGCCGGTTATAAAAAAAGTCTTTCGCACGCGGATAATAATGTGATTAAATTAGTTGTCAAATGATTGTATTTTTTTTTTTAACAAACAATATTATTTACACTAAAGGGGAGAGGGTGGGCTTAGCCTCACAATGGGCTAGTAATAATGTGATTCAATCAATTGTTTATTAAATATTATTTTCTCTATTCTTAATATAAATTCAATAGAAACCGATTTTATTATGTGGATTCAGCTACTTTAATTGATTTATGAGAGGTTTCTTCTAGCATGATCTAAGATTAGTCATTTACTTCAAATATTTGACTTTTCTTTTGTCAATTTACCCGTATAAATACATTTAAAACGTGTAAATCATGCGTAATACGCCGTAATTCAAAAAATACTTTCTGCACGTGCATGAGTTCATGCATAAAGGCTAGTATATTTAATGCCAATGATACTGTTGTTGTTTGATACCAAGTAATAAACAGTAACTTTTTTTGTGGTGACAGATAGAATCCAGGCACTACTACTTTTCTCCCTTCTTTTTATCAGATAAGTAAAGCTATTTTGGGCCACTCATAACTGTTTTTACGTATCCAAGAACGAACCAGGATCCTCACCGGATCTTTCTCTAGGAATCTTAGGGATCCCGCAATCCTGTTCGTTCATTTTATGTCGTGCGGTCTATTTTTATTAGTTACTATTTATATTTGAATTTTAAATCTTAAATTTTAAATAATTTTTTACCGCACGATATATGATAAACGGACAGAATTGTGAGATCCCTAGGGAATGGATCCAAAGAGGATCCTGGTTCTCCAAGAACAATCTTCTAGAGCATCCATTTAATGAAAATTCATCCAATAAAGAGAAAAGAGAAATGCTAAAGAGAGTTTCTTAAAATGTAATTTTTTATGAACTTTCTGCCACTTTGCAGTTTAACGTTAATTTTTCTGTCAACATTATAAATATTGTGTCAAAAACATGATGTGGCAAAAAAGAGTATGGAGAATCCCACTTTTGATAAAGTCCCCTTTTAACATTTCTCAGGGGGAAATTTTATATAGCTCTATAAATATTAATTAGGTTACAAATATTTATTGACTAGACGATCAATATCTTAACTATCCTAATTACATATAGAAGATTCAAATTTGAGCTCATACGCGCTGCCCTAGCTATTTGACGTCCGCATTACGCAACATATATAAACGAAAAAAAATATAGTAGTAGTCCTATATCAATAGTAAGATGTTAATATTCTTGGTGTTTTAGTTTTTGATTGTAAGATGCTTCGAAATTAATTAACTGAAGTTGAAGACTGATAGAGAAACATGGAATCTATACTGACCTTTAATTCAGATCGATGGGACACCACCTCATATATCGCATACATATATATAAAGCAAGGGACTACTCCTGCACTTATATTCGCATAAATATATAGTCATCAGGAGATAATACGTTTCCATCTGTACGTTTGTATACAGACTTGTAACTTTAATGATGAGCTTAATTAATTACAAAAGCCAGCTTATCCTGATAAAACAGATTTTATTAACAAGATTCTAATTAGCCCTCTCTGCTAAAAACTGCATGCACTTAGTTACAGGTTTCAGTTCTCAATTTCTTGGTGAACCCAGCACACATGATAACCTTAATTAGTATTCTTTTCTTTTAAAGGGAATGGCTACACTTTTTCAACAAAATTGGATAATTAACTTTAATTCAGTTTATAGTTAAAGAAATCGAAACTTAACCAAGATCATATTATTGACCATTTTATAACCAAGACGAAATATGTACAACTTACCTTCAATCTATCTTTTAAGAGAGAAATTGACCGTTTGATTAAGGCAACTCTAACACCGGATAGGAGAATGGAGTCGAGCGTGACCAAATGCATAGCGTCACATAATTTTATAACAACTACCATAGGAATGATGTTATCCGGATGCATCTAGACAAGTATATCTCCCCTTTTAAGGATTCTATTCAGCAAGTTACAAGAGAAATACATGTTTGGTCCCAAACTCCCAATACCTATAAAATAAGTTTTAGGATTTTGATTATTTGTTTGTGATGCCCGATTTTGGTTGGGCTCCTGACCCTCTTAAGTCTTTGGACTTCATGAATGAAAACATTGTGGAGTATTTTATCTCTAATTTCTGCTGGCCCAAAGCTTGGTGGCTCAAAATTTTCAATCAATTTATTTTAGTTTAAATCCCTAGAATTTGTAACGACAAAAAAAAAGTCCCTAGAAATTGCAAGAGTGTGGGTAGCCAAAGGGTGGGCACGGTTCGGTACAGCCTGATTCCACCTTCAAATCAGAACCGGAATTCAAAAAAATCAATAATTCGGTTCAGTGCGGTTTCGTTTAAAATTATTGAAAAAACTGTACGTTTCGGTGTACAACAGTATTCATATCAACAATTCACAAAACACAAACACATAACGAACAAATTTAGCTTACCAAACTCATTATGGTTATTAATTTAACAATTTAGAAACGAAAAATGCAATCTTATTAAGAAACATAATCAAACGGTTGAAAATCCAAAATTTCAAAACCTAATTAATTAATTATATTCACATTCGGTTCGGTTCTAAGGGTTCTGCCAACATGAAAACCAAAACCATAACTGGAATCGATTCGGTCCGATTCTTGAACCTATATTAACTTTTTTTTGTCAACATAATTTTTTACTATTTATTTTATTGCAGTTCGATTCGATTTTGCGGTTCCACGGTTTTTATGCCCCCTTAGCCAATTAGCCCAGTTCAAAAGAACAAAATTACAAGAAAGATCCTATGGGAGAACATCAAAGCACTATTCCGTGCTTAACATGCTTAATTAAAACAAAAGAAAATCAACCTCATCACTAATAAGTTTTTCTTAAATTTAGCTCGTTCATGCTCATACATGTGTGTAGTAAATGGCAGTTAAAAAAGTTAATGAAATTATCTCAAAAGTAGAACTTTTATGGACTCTCTATCACCTCATGTATTTTTACATAATATTTTATAATTTTAGACCACTTTTAAAATTCTAACTACGTCCCTACAAATAACTTTTAATTTCTATATGTCATGTTTTTTGTTTGATCGATTCATTTTATACTACAATTTCCACACATTTGTAACTTCTATTTGGAGATATCTGTATATATATTAAATAAAGTTAAGCCACTCTTTTGAAAATTCTTATTTCTGCCTTGCTCACTCACCGGATTATTCTCATATACATAATTCATCGATTAAACAAGTTTTCATATTTGATAATAAATAAATAAACTTGAAAAAAAATGGAAAAGACGACAATTATACGTTTCAACGTGGACTTGATTGGCATAATAAAGCAGTCCCAATATATAGGACGACACTCACAGTCATGCATGGTAATCAAAACACAATTTGGGACAGACAGGAACGGAGTTAGAAATTTTTTCTAGTGGGAGCAACTCGAAAATCAACTAAGAAAAAATTATTACAGTATGGCTTATACCCAATATGATAATAGAAATGATTTCAAATGATGATGTATCACAATTCAATATTACAAAAATTTCAGTGTAGTAGTGGAAAGTGGCAGAGTGATAAGAAAAATATTAATACATGATTATGCGGGAGAGAGGTTTTTCGGTTTGAATAACAAAACAAAAGCACTTTTGCTCATATAATAATTGATATGAAGTATATGCAATATAAAGGCATGTTAGACATTAGATACCTATATTTTCTTCAAAGATAACACATGTGTATTATATAATTGTAGTCGGCAACTTAACAAACGAATTACTTGAGTGGGGGCATATGCCCCCAGTGAGCCTTCATTGGCTCCGTCCATAGGGATAAACGTTGATTAAGGAAGTAGTGAGCAAAGCAACAGCTCACAGTACGTGACAAACAAAACCCTAGGCCGCCTTCTTCTGAATCCGGATATTCCCCAGCTCCTCTTTGTGTGGATTCCAGGAATTCGTGAATCGTGTCCGTTCATCGTACATCATGGGGTTAGAAATCATTTTGAATATTTTCATTTAAAAATAAACATAAATAGTACTTGATAAAAATGTACCCCACAATGTACAATGAACGAACACGATTCACGAATCTTCAGAATCATCACCAAAAGGTTCGGAGAGGATCCTGTTGGCCTTCATCTTATTCAGGGACTGATGTTACGTGCAACTTGCTGCTTAGGCCATCTACAGTGAGCTATTAATAAATTAAATTTATGCAAGAATTACACTATAGTAAAGGAGAAAATTAGAGTGTGATGCCAATGTACTGTACTCATAAATTCAATATATTAAACTCAAAAGTGCGAACACTAATGTAATTGTAGCGTTATAGGTATCAAGCTCAAATTATCTTATTTTTTATATTATAGTTATCACAATCACTCAAAGTATTAGATTTAGGGAGTTTGATATGTGCAATATTGTTATTTATTTCTTAATTATTATTATTATGGATGAAGTTGCTTTCGTGCACTTGATGTTGACGTCACAAAGTTATAAGATAATAGCCAAATTGGCATCATTTAAAAAAGAATAGCCCTCTTTGTCGCCATCCATATCTGCAATTCATTTTTATCGGCCCCATGTTTTTCTCAAAATTCAGCTAGAATCTTATGTATCATGATCCTCTCCTGAGCTTACCGTGAGGATCCTCTTGAGTAAGACTATCAGGCTGTTGAAATTTTATCAAATAGTTACAATTATTATAATTTTTAGTGGGGTTCCTTATTTGTAGCCGTTAGATAAAATTTTAACGGCCCGATGAGCTTGCTCAGGAAGATCCTCACGGTAGGCTCAGGAGAGGATCGTGATCCGAATCTTATGATCGGTTATTAATCATTTTTAACAGTAGTATTTATACTAAGAGGGTGGTGGATTAAGTTAATGGGTTAGTAATAATATAGTTTAAATTTACTTTTATTAATCTGTAGACATTAAAATTTATGTGAAATAAATGCTCACCGCATCAAAGTTTCGCTATGCTAGGGCATACGTGGCATGCGCCATGTGTCTTACAAATTGTACACATGGTTGCGACTCATCAAAATCAGACGAGTCATCAAGAAGGACACGTGTCAACACTTGACAAAAATGAATTATTTGATTTTAACTTAATTAAAACAAATGTTAAATGTAAGATCCCACATCGCCCAGGGGAGTGGATCATGTGAGCCTTATATGTATATTCACATCTCTACCTAGCGCGAGGCCTTTTGGGAGCTCACTGGCTTCGGGTTCCATCGGAACTTCAAAGTTAAGCAAGTAGCGCGCGAGAGCAATCCCATGATGGCTGACCCACTGGGAAGTTCTCGTGTGAGTTCCCAAAAACAAAACCGTGAGGGCGTGGTCGGGGCCCAAAGCGGACAATATCGTGCTATGGTGAAGGCGTGCCCGGGATGTGGTGGAGTGTGGGTCGGGATGTGACATTAAATGACAGAGTCAAATCACGAACCGGCCCACAAATTGAGTGCTGATTTTTTTCGTCAATTAATCAAGCCCACAATCAAGACCAAATCCATTCGTAGGCAAGGCTTATAAAGTCTATAAATATGAGGCTCCAAGACAAAGAAAAGGTTTCAGAAATCATTTCACGTCCAGACGTTGAAGCTTTGAAATTCTAAAGCTCTCAAGCATTCAAATTCCTAAACACTCTCAAACACTCAGAAGAATTCAGAAAGCCCTCTACATTCTTCACCAAAACCCTTGAAGAATCATCAAGTGCCACCACACGTGCCGGTTCTTCCCTTGCCACAAGCCACAAATCCTTGAGGCAATCGTTGATCTAAGATCAAGTCATCACGACCCTTGGATCAACAACCCCTACAACACTACACACTTTACATGTTTGGAGATCGAATAAGAGGATCAAATTGTAAACAGAGATTAACCCTAAACTCATTAATACAAATACATTTATTTTGTACACGTGTTCTTGTCTCATTTGCTACAGGAAATTCGTGTTTACATAATCATTTTGTTTATATATATGTAAAAAACCAAAAGGGTACTTGATGAAGAAAAGATATGTAGCTAAAATGGTCTTAGAGATTGTCATAACTCCTCACTTTGATCATCAACAATGAAAATTAATAGAACTGATCCCTCAGTGACAATGAAATCATGATCCTCGTCAGTGACTACTTCTATCGATTTTCATTGTCAAATATCAAAGTGAGAAATTATGTTAATTTCAAGAAACATTTTAGCTAAAAATTTGAAAAATAATGTGCATGAAACAAAAAAATAACTTAAAATCTAATTGGTTTTGATCTTTAGTTTCATTATTCGTTAATTGTGTGTATCATCGTACAAAGTTCAGTACTTCCATGTCCCTGTTCACTTTGTATTTCTACTCACACCCATTTGTTTATTTTATCTCTAACGAATAAATAAAATTAAAAATAGTTATCAAACAAATTTTTGTTTGTGTGCTGTGCAAAAACATGTGCACACATTATAGTGCTTTTTTTTTATCAAATATGAGCATGTTTAGACAATTTTCAATGTGATTAATTGGTTTGATACAATGTTGAAACAATATGATAAAAAAAAAAAATCAGTGATAACCTACTACTAGGTTCGTAAAATCTTAGTTTGAAATTCGCGTTTGCAGATACTCACATCAAAAGATTTAAAACGTTGATATAGGAAATTATTTGACAACTTAGATGTGCATGCATATTCTTGCGGTAATTCATTGTTTAGTGTAACAACTTTTGACCAAAATGTGTATAAAAAGCATAAGAACATCTTTTAACATAAATCCTATGAGGAGGCGTAGGTAAAAAGTTCCACATTAAGAGGTTGGAGGACTCTCTCTATATTATCAATTAGTTTTATAGTAGAATCTCAACTTTCTTCATGGTACCAGAGTCAGGTTGGCTCACGTGTGAAGCCCAACGGCCACACGTGCTCCACGTCACTCAAATTGTATTGTCCATATGTTTAGCTTGAAAATTCGCCACATGTAAGGGAGCGTGTTAGGATGTCAAGGTAAAAGAGTCCAATGGCGGATCCAGAAAATATTATTATGGGGGTCAGTAAGAATAGCGCACGCAGCGCGCAAATTTTTTTAACAGAAATAGCATACATATCACAATTTCATCGAGTCTTAGTCGGTCTGAAGTCATTTGTAAAGGCATACTGCGCACCTATTAATGCCTCATTTGCGTGGGTAACTAACATGTTCCAAGGCTGCTCCTATATGAATGCTTAACAAGGGAACATACTTATCTTGAACACACTAACAAATTGATTGATATCATTGCATCCTATTAATATATTTGTCCAAGAATGATGATGTTTTGTTCATTCTCTGAGATTACCATTTCATTTACCTTGCATTTTTGGATAGTCTTTTAGTTGGTTCTTTTTTTTTTCTTCCGACAATTGTAATTACAACCAACAAACAAGCCAAAGGTAATTACCTTGCATCTCTCTAACGCATTTTATCAATCAATTTGAGGGCATATATAAAGGACAACTCCAACCTTCAAAGAGGCAGAGCTGACTCCCCTTGCTCCTAAGTCGGTCCGCTCATGAAAGAGTCCCACAATGGTGAATGGAGAAACCTTGAAAGGACGTTACTCCCCATGTAGCCAATTGATTTTAGGATAATGCTAGGGATATCAAATTGTTATGAAGCCAAAATTGCAAATCAAATGATGTGTCATCAATATGAAATAAACACGTTAATCAACATTAAGTAATAATCCAATAATCAATGTCCAAATCATTTGATTTACAAAATTTTGTTGAAAAATTTGATTTCCTTAACATTACCCTTATCATTAATTTTACGATAAAACTTCAACTTTCTTCAAACACAAAAAAGTTAAAAAGTAAGAACATAAATATCGTAGCATCAAAATGTGCTGCTTTATATAATTACATGTAGCAGAGGGAACAAGGACACTGCTTAAGACAAGGCCCACCTCATCAGTTAATTTTTGAACTTTAAAACCAAGTTCAATGTATACCAATCGCACTCCAACCCAATGTGCCGTCTTTTGGCAACTTGATGAGCCAACTTCCTAACCACAGAAACTAACGTAAACTGGCAGTGTTTGTTTAATCTAAACAAACTTAATTAAATTTGACAAAAAAAAAAAAAACAAACTTAATTAAACCACGTTCCTAATTTTACTAACCATAAAAACAAAAAAAAAAAACCAATTTAATTAAAGGAACTTTAACGAAAAATTCTCGGTATTGTTCACTTTAACGAAAAATCATATTTTTACACTAAAAAGTCAATCATGGTATTATTCAATTTACCTTTTATTTTATCGCTATCGTTAAAACTCAAAATATTCAAATATTTTTCATTAGTTTTCCTTATAATTAATTGTTATGCTACTCAATCGTGACAAAAGGGTAGTGTGATCCGTTAATCATTTATTCAAACATATTGGAATCTTGATGTCATAGATGGCTCCTCAACACCCAACGTACCTAATTAAAAAAGGTCCAATAAAGCACATGGTGATTTGGCGATGTACATGATGAATAGTATTAAAACATATATAATCTTCAAATCTACTCAAACCTTATTTTGTTTTTTTATTTGGGGCGGTTGCTAGATTGCTCTTACGTACCGCCATTGACATGGGCCTAATTCTCTATACGATAAGTGTCTCACTCTTTAAGAACGAGATATGGAAGTTATGTTAAATTTTTTTCTTGGTTACCCTAATTATTGTTTAAATATATATTTTTTTAACAAATGATATTATCTATATTAAAAGGGTGAGGAAGTGGGCTAAACCTCACAATGAGCTAACAATAATGTGGTTTAAATTCGCCGTTTGACGAGAATCAAACCTAAAACCTCTCACTTACAAGTAAAGATGAATACCACCAGATTATAGTACGAAGTGGCTAAACGTGATATTTTTAAGTGGGTGTCATGGGTCCCGTGTTTGAAACTCACTCATCCCCTAAATTATTGTAATAGTTTCGAATGATCTCCATGTCCTTAATAATAATAATAATTTTTTTTAAAAAAAAATATTCATCTTCACTTACAGGTGGAAGATTTTATGTTCAACATTCTTGGATGATGAGTTCAAAACTTAATTATTATGACATACTCATTGTGACTTAATCCAAATGGTTCATCTCTACATGCAAATATGTCGTATAAAAAGATATTGATTTACATATCCTTTAAACGTGGAATGAAACCTTGGGTTAATTTCCCCCATTCCATTGATAGAAAACAAGACCTTTCTAAAAGTAGTGAGAATTATTGCAAAGTGATGGAGCAGCTAGCTAGAAGGGGAGCCAAAGGCCACTTGCAACGGTGAGCATTGATTAGTGGTTGGCTGCTTTGGCTTTACACATTATTTTCAGATTCATCTGAATACTTCCTAAAATTTTAATTTGATTACTTTTAAAATAATGAAGTGGCATGCTAGCTATCAACTTGCCATTTAATCACATGTGCTTATATCATCTCAACAGCAAGTAGCACTAAAAAATTGGACACCCAATTGGACCCCACATCCTCTCCATCCTTCCACCTTCGTACTACTAACACCTCCACCCTCTTCCGTCGGCTGCATGGCCCGCACGTGCTTTTTCACCCCCACTTACATAAGTAAATGAAGCCCTTTATATATAAGAGGAAAAGGGTTCTTTCATTTCATTTCCATTTCGATACAACTCTCCACTCCGCACTCCAACACAACCACCGCAAATCCAAATGGCTCTCATCCGTGAACGCCGCCAGCTCAACCTCCGCCTGCCCTTGCCCGACCTCTCCGAGCGCCGCCCTCGTTTCTCTCTTCCCCTCCCTCCCACCGCCCCCACCACCGCCGTCACCACCAACACCTCCTGCTCCGCTATCTCGGCCGCAGACCTCGAGAGACTCCAAGTCCTCGGCCACGGAAACGGCGGTACCGTCTACAAGGTCCGCCACAAGCGGACTTCCGCCAATTACGCTTACAAACTCGTCCAAGGTGACTCCGACCCCACCGTCCGCCGTCAGCTCTTCCGCGAGATGGAAATCCTCCGCCGCACAGACTCTCCGTACGTCGTCCACTGCCACGCAATCTTCGAGCAGCCCTCCGGCGACATCGGGATTCTCATGGAGTACATGGACTATGGCACCCTCGAGACCTTGCTTAAATCCAACGGCACCTTCTCCGAGCCAAAACTTGCCCACGTGGCGCGGCAAGTTCTTAACGGCCTCAACTACCTCCACACCCACAAAATCATCCACCGCGACATCAAACCAACAAATCTTCTTGTAAACAGCAACATGGAAGTAAAAATCGCCGACTTCGGCGTGAGCAAGATCATGTGCCGAACGTTGGACGCCTGCAACTCCTACGTCGGAACTTGCGCTTACATGAGCCCGGAAAGATTCGACCCGGATACCTACGGCGGCAATTACAACGGCTACGCCAGTGACATATGGAGTTTGGGGCTGACCCTGATGGAGCTCTACATGGGTCACTTCCCGTTCTTGCCTCCGGGTCAGAGACCCGACTGGGCCACCCTCATGTGTGCCATATGTTTTGGAGAGCCCCCCACCTTGCCGGAGGGGGTGTCCGAGGAGTTTCGGAGCTTCATGGAGTGTTGCTTGCAGAAGGAGTCTGGCAAGAGGTGGTCCGCCGCTCAGCTTCTGACCCACCCCTTCGTCTGTAAAGATAGGTGAGGATGTGAATTCAAGAATCCGTCGTCGGGAAGTTTATAAATCTTCCAAAGGCCTACAAGGACGAGTCGGGCAATTAACTTGGTTTATTCTCTTGCTCATCAAATCTTCCCGTGTCGAATATCCGTGCGAGTGGATCCGGCAGTAATTAGGAGTCGGGTCGCCGGGTTTGGCATGAGTCTTTTCGGACACCAGTTACTGTAGCTTTTATGAGCTTTTGTATATACCGGCCGGATTCGGATTCTTTGTGGATTATAATTGTTAATTAAATTATGATTAAGAGAATCATATGAATATCAAATTTCCTTTGATTCTATTTCATTGTGGCTCTTAAACATCACGAGATTAATTAAACTTTCTGAGTGACTAAAAGTCAGAATTCAACACTTGAAGTTGACATCGAGGGAACGAACTAAGAAGTGTAAGAAAATACCACGATGATTAATAATTTCTCTAAACTATGAATAGTTTGATGTATCAGTCAATTAAGTAGAGGCTGTACGTAATTGATCAACCATACTTCCTAGCTGGTGTACAAAGACCAGTCAATTTTCAGGAGGAAAATCAATACTTTCTATGGGTGAATGAGCTTTGTACGTAATACAAATCCAAACACTTACGGTAGGAAGAAAATCAATAATAGTATACTTTTTAGGCTTCTCAGTCAAAATTGTCTTTAAGATTGACATAACTTTTCATTTTGATCCCTAACAATAAAAATCGATCAAAGTGGTTCATGAGTTTGTCCACCGTAAATCATTTGGTCATCATGTGAAAAGTCTGTCAATATCCTCGTTAAGTGGAAGGCTTGATTTGACAAAAATACCCTTAAAAATGTGGTCACGTGTTCGTTCACGTGACAATTTAATGAGGATATTGACAAATTTTTCATGAAAATACCAAAATGATTTATAGTGGACATACTCAGGACCAATTCTATCGATTTTCATTGTCAGTGACCAAAGTGATGCCTTATGTCAATTTCAAAGACCATTATAGCTAAAAAGTCATCATTTGCTTTCTATGTATATTGAAACCATGTTGAGTTTCGACTTTTTTTGTGCTGAGCATAATATTAAACACTTAGACATTAGGGTTACATACTAATCGGGTGACATACTAAGTACTAAAATTATGACGATTTTCGAATTTTTTGTGCGTTTACAAGTATATAGTTACCGTCATGAATTAGATTTATGATAGGGTGACAGTTAACAATAGCATTTGATCAATTTAGTTTCAATTTCCTCGGGGGGGGGGGGGGGGGGGGGGAAGAGTTTTAATTTCCAGTATATAACAAAGCTATAGCTTGGATATTCTTTTTTGTCCAACTAACCAAGATCAAGTCTTCTCCTAAAACAAAGCTTATGATCAGATAGCTAGGCTAAACCGTGCAAGAAGTAAAGAAATCATGCTAACAATAATACAACCCTCAATCCAACAACCAAGATTAGAAGAAAAATGATGCAGTGACTCCACTTATTCACAAATCAATGTCCAACGTGCATAATTAATTATTGTTTTGTTTAAATTAAAAAAAGGTACAATCGTCGTAGATTTATATTTTTCGTTATCCAATCTTCACGAATATCTTATAAAGTTGGTTTCTTGCTAGCCTCCACTGGCAAGTGACAAATTTTAAAGTGTTGCAAAAATAAAAATCGGAATGTCCCATTCATGAGCCAAGCAGATATGTCATCATATGTAAAGATTCGAAGCAACTTCCTTCGTTTTTGTTGAAACAATCCTGTCCGTTTAAATATTTTTACGTGGAATTACACTGCATATTAGAGTTTTCTGATTAGTGCAACGTTTAGATAAATGCAATTAATCTTATACTTTTGTGAAAGCTGTTTTACAGATAAGTGTGGAGCTAAAAATAATTCTAAAATTTCTAGAAGCGACACGTAAATTTTTGCTCAAGAAAGACAAGATTACCCTCATTAAATGAACAGGCTCCTCAGATATTCCCATGCGCATCTCACACCCCAGTAGCTGAATGCGACTACCCACAACTCACCTGTCATTGGCAAGGAAAAGTCAAAGCAAGTAAGTAATCCCAATTTAAATCAATTAGGGATAATTACTCCATTATCTCAATATATTATTTCCTATTTAAAATCTTGAGAATATTTCTCCATAAACCTTGGCCAATAGGATGACGCCATGTATACAGTAAAACCCTAACACTATGGTCGGCCCTCTCCCCTATATATACCCCATATTCTACCAAATTTCGAAAGCATTTGCTACTCTTAAAAAGCCCTAAACACTTTACAGTTTCAGAGAAATTGACTTAGGCACGAAGATTCATTGGCCTAACCCCCCACCTCGTGGGCGCGTGAGGCTTAGGTATTTGATCAAATGTGTTAATTGTTTTGTAGGTGTATTTTCGTCAAGACTGAAGACGACGAAAATTTACATCGACAATAAGTGATGACGTAGTCTTAATGACCTATACAAGTTTTTCTCTCGGAGTCGTATATGATTGGCTGCCAAGTCTGGTGATAACAAATTTGGTGCAAGCGAAGGCTATCATGGCACGAAAGTTGGGTGCTTCTTGACAGCTTCGATCGATCCTGAATAATATAGACATGATGAGTCAGCAAATAGCTCCTCCATGAGAGAGTTCAGAAAAAGGTAAATAAATATGTCAATATCAAAGCTTGGCCAATTATGTCATGCATGAATCACAACGCCCCATGTCTCACGACTCAATCCCACCCTACCACCCAACTTGATCATCCTCGAGAGGTCGTCGATGTCAATCATGCAGCTCTTCAATTGTCACCATCCAAATAGTTGAGTAGGTTTTTGATAAATTGTTAAGTACGTTTTACCCTCAAATATTTCCATTGAAACACTTTTCCTTGTAAACAAGTGAGAACCGTTTGCAAATCAGACTACTGTTGGCTCAATTTTTACATTTACCATAAATGAAAAAAATGAAGAAATCAGAGTATTTAGAAATAGAAAATTAAAGGAAAATCGGATTAACTAGCCATAATATACTTAGTTAATTTGATTATTGGTATTTAAGTATTTGATTATGGATTTGAAAGGAAAACTACTCTCACTTTTCAATTTTCATATGTGTTAAACACACTGAAAATTTAAGAAGTGATAAGATTTTCATACTATATATTCTAATAAACATAGAAAACTCAAGAGTTAAAATGATTCTACTACTTTTATAACTCCATGTATTTAAACATGCTCTAAATGTGTTTGGACCCAAATTTATATTATTGGGCCGAGTCTAAGTTTGTTCTCGACCCAGTACTCTTCCAAAAATATTATGGGCTGTTCAGTCGCCATAGGCCGTCAAGTGAGGTTGGCCGAGTCCTATTGGGAGGAGGAGTGATTTGGATAAAGGTAAAGAGGTCGAATCCTGATATAACAAGGGGTCTCAAGGTTGAAGGCGCTGAATTAGGAAATGAATATGGTTCATTATTTGAGCCTAGTTCAGAAACCTATTGGAACTAGGACTGGCCGAATCATAATCAGATTGGGATAAGGAGTTTTAGTCTGAGTACGTCTCTGGTTCGGCTAGAAGTACTTCGGTCCTATAAATACAGATGCAATGGTAACGAGAAAACTCTCTCCAACTCAACACACAAATCTGCCCTGCGCAAACCCTCGCTCTACGCGAAACCTCTCAACAACCTTGAGATTTTTATTTTCCTTTTCGCCAACACATCTTCAGTTTGGATAAACAGCACTGTGAAGGCAACCGGTGGTATCTTCAGTTTGGATAAACAGCACTATCGCCGTAGAATCAGCCGACCGCGGAGCACCTTCAGTTTGGATAAACAGCACTGCGAAGAGGCCGACTGGTTACCTATCCAAGTCTCGGTCGAGAAGGATTTTCGAATCCTTATTGGCAGAGGTCATCTCATTAGCCTTCTTGGCGAAGTGAGGTGTTACCAGGTTACTACATTCGGCATTGACAGCCGAATTTGATATTGAACTTCGCAAATTAGCAGCCTTGTCTTCAGGCTCTAGAACCCGAAGGCCGAGAATTGTTCCTTCCTCGGCCGCAATCGCAAGACGCAGAAGTCAGCAGCGTGACCAACGCAACATCAACAAATTTTACTCCTCGGCCAAGCTCGGCCGACGAGTTGGCACGCCCCGCACACAACCGAATGACGTAGTTAGCCTATTAGTTACTCGGCCTGCGCGCCACGTAGGCTTGGTAGTTTTTAGGGTCAACATTTTGGCATGCCCAGTGGGACCCAGTGCTAAAACTACGAAGTTCACATGATATATCAGGATGAGATTTGGCGCCTATTCAAGGAAAGTGTCGAGCAACAAAAACGCCTTGGCCGGATTGTTGAAGCAAATAAAGAAAGGCAAAAATCTTTCTCTCAAATGATAAAGGCGAAGGTTCATCACAGCTTACAAGATCAGTGGTTAAATGAAGATCGAGATCGATATTATGAGTGGCTTGATAAGAAAACACATTTTGGGTTCAAATCAATTCCATTTGAAGAATGGTTGGTTCAAAAGACTGGGGGGCAATTTTGCGCTCCGGCCACAATTAAAATTCGGCCTCAACAAATTGTCGAGACAGCCGAAGAAGAATCTAGGCCACCTGTTGTCTCGGTCGAGACTGAGAGGGTGGTAGGCCTCGAAGGAAAAGTCCAAGTTTCTAAGCCAAAAGTCGACTTGGAAAATGATTTGTCAGATGAATGCTCCAATGACAAACAGAGCCAGGACATGGTTTTGAACGCCGAAACAACGCCAATCGATATGATTATTGGTGATAAAGCCGATATGGAGAAATCTCATTCGGCTAAGTTGCTCGAGTTAAAAGCCGAAATTGGTGGAATAATTATGCCTGGGGGGCATAATAATTGTTCAACACATTCGGCGGCCGAAAATGAAAAATATTTCGTCAAGCCAAAAATATTTGGAGAAAACTCTTTATTCGGCCTAAGATCTCGGTTTGGAATAAAGCATCGTTGGCCTCCTCCTCTTTATTAGTTCGGCCACTTTCGTTTTTCTTTTGTTTAAAAAAAAAAAAAAAAAAAAAGGAATAAATTATTTTCTCGACCATTCGGCTTTATGGGCCAATACTTGAGAAAATAAGGGGGAAAAAAAATGGTGTGCTCGGCAAAATTTTGTCTGAACTATGGCATGCTCGGTTTAAACGGTTGTTCCTTAGCCGAGCTGAGACAATTTTGGCCGAATAAAGAGTGGCCGAATATGATAGGTTTGGCCGAAGGAAAAAAGGGGAATATATTAGTTCGACCATGAAGTATATTGGTGCAGTGTGCAATTTGTATATGCCAACTGCATGGCCGGCAGATCCCGATTTTTTATCGACCTCGACCTCTGTTCTTCTCTATCTATATCACACAGGCCGAGCTCGACGGATTGGTGCTCGGCACAGGTTCATTTTATACATGTGTATGCTCGGCACAGAACCCAATCATCTAGTATGGCTGATTTTCTTCCTCAGCAAGGTTGTATTCAGAACAACTTTCTACCAAGTGAATTTATATTATTGGGCCAAGTACTTATTTTTCTTCGACCATATATTTCTTCGACTGCATTAATTTCCTTAACCATTCGGCTTACGGGCCGAAGTTCAAGGAAATTGGGGGGCAATGTTTGGACCCAAATTTATATTATTGGGCCGAGTCTAAGTTTGTTCTCGACCCAGTACTCTTCCAGAAATATTATGGGCCGTTCAGTCGCCATAGGCCGTCAAGTGAGGTTGGCCGAGTCCTATTGGGAGGAGGAGTGATTTGGATAAAGGTAAAGAGGTCGAATCCTGATATAACAAAGGGTCTCAAGGTTGAAGGCGCTGAATTAGGAAATGAATATGGTTCATTATTTGAGCCTAGTTCAGAAACCTATTGGAACTAGGATTGGCCGAATCATAATCAGATTGGGATAAGTAGTTTTAGTCTGAGTACGTCTCTGGTTCGGCTAGAAGTACTTCGGTCCTATAAATACAGATGCAATGGTAACGAGAAAACTCTCTCCAACTCAACACACAAATCTGCCCTGCGCAAACTCTCGCTCTACGCGAAACCTCTCAACAACCTTGAGATTTTTATTTTCCTTTTCGCCAACACATCTTCAGTTTGGATAAACAGCACTGTGAAGGCAACTGGTGGTATCTTCAGTTTGGATAAACAGCACTATCGCCGTAGAATCAGCCGACCGCGGATCACCTTCAGTTTGGATAAACAGCACTGCGAAGAGGCCGACTGATTACCTATCCAAGTCTCGGTCGAGAAGGATTTTCGAATCCTTATTGGCAGAGGTCATCTCATTAGCCTTCTCGGCGAAGTGAGGTGTTACCAGGTTACTACATTCGGCATTGACAGCCGAATTTGATATTAAACTTCGCAAATTAGCAGCCTTGTCTTCAGGCTCTAGAACCCGAAGGCCGAGAATTGTTCCTTCCTCGGCCGCAATCGCAAGATGCAGAAGTCAGCAGCGCGACCAACGCAACATCAACAAATTTTACTCCTCGGCCGAGCTCGGCCGACGAGTTGGCACGCCTCGCACACAACCGAATGACGTAGTTAGCTTATTAGTTACTCGGCCTGCGCGCCACGTAGGCTTGGTAGTTTTTAGGGTCAACAAAATGACTTGTTAATTATGCAACAATAAAACTATCTATCTATTAACAAAATCCTCTTTGGCAACCAAAAGATGGTGAAAAGACTATTTAGTCTTCTATCACAAAAAAAAAAATTATAATGTAATTTCACAAAACCAAATTTTGCTGTTGTATATTTAAACTTCACCTACATGTGATTTTAACATATATCTAACTACCTATTAACAAAACTCTCTTTGTCAATCAAAAAATGTTGAAAAGACTATTTAGTCTTCTATCACAACAACAAAAATTATAGGTAATAATATAATTTCACAAAACCAAATTTTATTGTTTTGTACTTAAACCTCACATACAGATAATTTTAGCATATACCTAATATTAAAATATAAAAAACAAAAACCTCTCTTCCCCCCTCCCACTCCTACGTTCTCCCTCTCTCCCTCTCTCCCTCTCCTTCCCATTTAAAAATAAATAATAAATAAAAAAATGTTCACACACACCATGTGTGTAGCCATATCTTAGTTACAATTTATTAATGTGTGTGGGCCATATGCTAACAGTCCATAAGAATTCGAATGTCGACCGTCTAGACTACATATTCATCAACACATTTTTTTTTATTCTAGCTATAAATTGAATAAATTAGGAAAAATCAGAGGACAAATTAAGCAAAGAAGTGCATAAAATTAAGGAAAATTAATGAAAATGATTTCAAAACTTTGATTTTTAACAAAAAATTATCTAATAATTTTATTTAATAATAAAGACAAAAAAAAATATAAAATATAAACATGTGTGCCATGCACGCGCATCCCCCCAACCCCCTCCCCTCACCCTCCAAATATAACTAAATAAGAAATAGTACATGAAAATACACATACATATTATATTATGTATGAATTAGCTAACTGTCACATCCCGGCCCGAGCGCAGCCACCTCCCGGGCTCGACTCCACTGTAGCACGATATTGTCCGCTTTGGGCCTTCCACACGCCCTCACGGTTTTGTTTCTGGGAACACATGAGCAACTTCCCAGTGGGTCACCCATCCTGGGAGTGCTTTGGCCCTCTTCTCGCTTAACTTCGGAGTTCCTACGAAACCCGAAGCCAGTGAGCTCTTAAAAGGCCTCGTGCTAGGTAGGGATGAGAATATACATTTAAGGATCACTCCCCTGGACGATGTGGGATGTCACAATCCACCCCCTTAGGGGCCCAACGTCCTCGTCGGCACAATTCCGGCCATGGATTGGCTCTGATACCAATTTGTCACATCCCGGCCCAGGCGCAGCCACTTCCCGGACTCGACTCCACTGTAGCACGATATTGTCCGCTTTGGGCCTTCCCCACGCCCTCACGGTTTTGTTTCTGGGAACTCACGAGCAACTTCCCAGTGGGTCACCCATCCTGGGAGTGCTTTGGCCCCCTTCTTGCTTAACTTCGGAGTTCCTACGGAACTTGAAGCTAGTGAGCTCCCAAAAGGCCTCGTACTAGGTAGGGATGAGAATATACATTTAAGGATCACTCCCCTGGGCGATGTGGGATGTCACACTAACTGTAACAACGATGGCACCCATGTTTAGGCCTTTGACAAAGCAAGATAACACAAACACACATTTGGTACTATAATCTCGTAAGGTGTATTTTCATGTATATAATAAATAATATATATATATATATATATATGTGATATGTGTAGATTTCACACATACCTACTTAAGACAAAAGAAATAATATACATACATACACAGTGTAGTACCGTTAAGTTTCATAAACAGTGTAGTACCGTTAAGTTTCATAAACAGTGTAGTACCGTTAAGTTTCATAAACAGTGTAGTACCGTTAAGTTTCATAAACATAATGTGTGAGGACGCGCGGATATCGTGAGTCAGTTTTTTTTTTTTAAAATTAATATTAAAATTATGTCTTTTTCATTAAAATTTAAGTTATTTTGTCATTTTTATTAAAATTTAAGAGTTTTTCATTAAAATTTAAGTCTTTTTCATTAATTAAAGTTATAGCATGATTTTTTGTTAAAATAAACTTAGTCAAAGCTATTTTCATGAAAGTTCCTTAAAAGGGATTGTGCGAAACGCACTCCCGTGATATTTAGGTCATATGCTTAGAAGTTAGAACTAGAAGCCTTACAATTCTCATGCAAGAAACGAATCTAATGGCAAATAGTTTAAAGAAATTATGATCCTGGAGAAGACAGGTGAGGGTCGAGTTCCTACATTCGGCCAACGCAAATATGGCATCAATCAAAGATCAGATGACAAACTTTTGCAGTCTGATTGTTGTAGGTAAACTGTTTGCTAACCCGATGATAAAATTGCATGTATCAGGGAGAAATGGGGGATGTTCAAGAAGAAAGAGTCTAATGGCAATAAAATTAGGTCAGAGAAATGAACCAGCCAGCCAACTCAAGTTTGGTTGATTGAAACTTTGATGATAATAGTAATAATATGATGTCAGTATCTCCTGCAAAAGTGACACAGAAAATGAACTAACAGAGTATACCTGCTATGCGTAGCCTGCTGTAGATGATGTGGTATTTGGATCTTCACAAAACACCTAAGAAGCATATGGCTGGTAGCAATGCCAGCATCAGAAAAAATAAAGCATATGGCAGATCTAACTACACTAACCCAAACCATGCCCTCATGCTGTAGTAACTTTTATATCTTCAGCCAAGTTTAATATCATATTTCACTTTTAATAAAGTGTATTTAATCATGGGTGGTCATAAGAAGACGACGGGTTGGAAATATCGAAGTTTGTAATGTATGCACTGGACAACTATATGGAAAACATATATCGTATAGCCCGTCAAGTGCATTATGAGTGGTCATAAGAAGACGTTCGGTTGAAAATCATTTTGACATCTCATGAGGAGATGAGTTTTAGGCTATGGAGGGTGTGCAGTGAGATGATTGAGCAGGGTTTTGAGCCCTAAAAATTGTTGCATAAGGATCTCATTTCGCAGACATCGCTGCCCCCCTGGCATAAGCACAATCTTGGTGACACAACAGCTACCCCTGGCATGTCATCTTTGTGATGAAATAAACCACCAACTTCCACAACGAACCAAGTTTGGTGTAATTTCTCAAAACAACCATTCAACCCCAAAATTTCTGTCATTTTGAAACTCACAAACTAACACAGAAAACATTTATCTTATATAATCTTCTTCAGCCATCGATCAAAAAGTTAAAAAGTAAATCAGATCCTGAGTGAACACCGACTTCGACTCATCGGGGTGATACAGTAAACTGCTTTTACGTCGACTTCTTTCACGGTATTTTTTTCTTAGGTTTATCTAGGAGTAACCCTAACTCTCTCTCGCTAAACAATTAGGGGTTGATTGAGCTTCTAAGGTCAGACCCAACAGCATTACCAGCCTTAGAATTGCTCCTTTCCTTTTGGGTCTATTAGCACAACAAAGCTATTTCATACGAGCCATACTGAAAGATGGAAAAATTAAACGTACCAAAACACAAGATTTCAAGTATAAGGGATAAACACTCGAAATCATTTGAACTACAAACCTAGAACTTCAAATATGATACGTACACTAGTGCAACGAATGAAGCAGCAAAGAAAAATCGATTGAAGCTTCTTGACAAATATGACAACCTTTCTTACTCAATACCATCAAATTACAAGATGTCAAATACCAAATGCCAACCTATACTTTCTTTCATGTTTTTTAATGGTAAATGTAGTGTTACTTCAATTACCATCTATTTGTACCATCTTTCTAATAGTTGTTGGTCTCACTAACACATAGTGGATCTCACATTTATTAGAAAGATGATACAAATAGATGGTAAAAGTATCATTTTTAATAAAAACTATGCATTGTTTCCGTAAAAAAAAAATGAAGCACGTTTCAAGTGACATGTATTGCTTCGATTTGTTCTTAACAACACATGGCATAAATTTGTTTTAACTCTGTGTTGTTTTGTTTTTTTATTTAATTTGTTGTTTTATTGTTATAAACCTAACACACCTCAATCAACTATTAATGTCACACACAAAATTAACGGAGAATATTTGATATCCACTTCAGATCTTTGTTGGATTCTCTTTGTGAGGATATCGAGAATCCGTCAATCCTGTCAGTTCATCGGACATTATTCGGTCAGAAAATATTTTAAATATTTTTATTTAAAATTAAATACAAACAATACTTGACAAAAACTAATCGTATAATGTAAGATGAACGAACACGATTTACGAATTCGCAAGATCCTCGCTAAAAGGATTAGGAGAGGATCCTGTTGGCCAAAAATGGTCAAAAAAACCGAGTATTCCTGCCAATCCCGTCTATCACCGTCCACATGCATTCTCTCCTCTTCGAATTATAAAATTCAAACTTTCCACGATCAATCCAATTCAATCAAATCTACAAGACGCAACCGATTCCTCCAACTCCACGTTGTTTTTAGAGTCCGCCCACTGAAATTTTTTAACTCGGATTCAATCTTGGTCCTCATCATCATCTTCTTCTTCCTCTGCTCCTTCTAGTTTTTCTGGAGGATTCCTTGTCGAAGAGTGACCCAAATTCTTGATCCATGGCGTCTATCAGCTTTACTCAGATCGGAGGCAAAAACCCAGTTGCTGTATTTTCCAGGAGAACTCGTCCTGAGGTGCGTTTAACTCGGCCAAGCCGAGTAGGGTTCAGGGTGTTTGCCTCCGAGAGCAAGGCGGAGCCTGATCTTAGTGTTACTGTTAACGGGTTGCACATGCCCAACCCGTTTGTTATCGGGTCGGGTCCGCCGGGGACTAACTATACGGTGATGAAGAGGGCCTTTGATGAAGGCTGGGGTGCTGTGATTGCCAAAACTGTATGTCTTGTTGCTCTCTCTCTCTTTCGTTTAAAACCGGAGTTTGATTTGGATGAAAAGATTGTGTATTTGTGAGGTTGGACTGTTTGATTGGCATAATTCAGCTGTTTTGTTACTGAGAAAGTCCAGGGAAAGAAAATTTGGAATGATGTTTAGCAGAGATATTGGGTGGTAGTATGATGAAGTAAAGAATGAAACTTGGATCATTATATGTTTTTGATATCTTTGATTTTGTCTAGTTGGTGCTATTTTAGCTAAAAGCTTAAATGATTTGATAATAATGTTGTATGGAAATGCCAATTGTCCCGTTAGTAGATGTATTCGGCCAAAAAGTCTTCAGATTTAGTGATTTTTGTGGCTAAATTGTTGTAAGTGAAAGCCCATTTGCTGATCATCTAACTTTTTTTTTTCTTTAAACGAACTATGTGGTCATTTCCATAGCTGAATTTCGAGTCTTTGATGCATATGTGAGAAACCCTGCTGGAGATCAACAAGTTGGTTTACAGTAGTTGCTGCAATAGGAGGGTGGTGGCTTCTTGGCCGGTCCTTCTCTGCCACAATTCTATTTAATTGCGGTTTTCTGATTTCCAGCATCTACAATGCCAATGCCAATCTCTGACATAGTTAAATTCATTTACGTAATCTTAGTTTTAAAGAGCAAAAACCAAACTTGATGATAGTTTTAAATTCATTTACGTAATTTTAGCCTGTTTGTATAAAAAAAAAAAAGATCTTTGCACCAGTGGACTGGGTATCTTGCAAAGAAGGAATCTTACAAGATAAGAACTCATAATATTCTGTTAAGGTATTTAGTACTGTGTGTGTGTGCCAGTGTGTGCCAGTGTGTGCATATGGTTTCCTCTTTACGTTGCAATTTTTGAATTCAATCTTAATTTATGTTTCGATAGGTATCACTAGAGGCAGACAAAGTAAAAAATGTCACTCCTCGATATGCTCGGCTACGAGTAGATGGAAATGGCTCAGCCAAAGGGCAAATTATTGGGTGGGAGAACATAGAACTGATAAGTGATCGACCTCTTGATATTATGTTGAAAGAATTCAAGCAATTAAAAGAAGAGTATCCAGATAGGATTCTGATTGCTTCAATTATGGAGGAATACAACAAAGCTGGCTGGGAGGAACTTATTGACCGTGTCGAGCAAACTGGAGTTGTAAGATGTAGTACTTAACTAAGTTTCTATTATAACTTTTGTACTTGGATCGTCTTCCATCTAACACCACACTTGTTTACCTTAGGATGCTCTTGAAATCAATTTTTCCTGTCCTCATGGTATGCCAGAGCGCAAGATGGGTGCTGCAGTTGGTCAAGACTGTGTACTTCTGGAAGAAGTTTGTGGCTGGATCAATGCCAAAGCCACAGTTCCTGTTTGGGCAAAGATGACTCCTAACATTACTGACATCACACAGGTTAACTTGCTTTCTCCTTCTCTTGCATTGCTAAAGATGTGTTGACTCTTGTATTCTTGTTGAGAAATTCAACATGAATGGCTCTAAATAACAGTAGTTTCTTTTCTTAAATATTTTTTCCTATTTGTTTACATTTCCTACTATATGCATGTTACGAGATGTTTATCACTTTCATGGACGGTTAGTTCTATTGTGTTCTTGCTCAGATCCATTATCGTTTTGTTTTGTAGCCAGCTAGAGTCGCTCTGAGCTCAGGATGCGAGGGTGTGTCAGCTATTAATACCATCATGAGTGTGATGGGAATCAATCTAACTACCTTACGGCCCGAGCCTTGTGTGGAGGGGTATGCATGCCGAAACTAGAAATTCATATTATTTGGTTTGAATTGTCATTCATCTCAGGGAAACATGCTTAAATTTTCTCTCAGATACTCAACTCCTGGGGGCTATTCGGCTAAAGCAGTTCATCCAATTGCACTGGCGAAAGTGATGAACATTGCAAAGTTAATGAAATCAGAGTTTGGTGATACGGATTACTCGCTTTCTGGTATTGGGGGTGTTGAGTCTGGTGGCGATGCTGCTGAGTTTATTCTTCTTGGAGCAAATACTGTTCAGGTAGGTTGCGAACTAACTGTTGTAGTTTCTGTATATTAAGATTCTATTATTTCTATAGTTAGGTGGACTGACCGACTCTTTGGACATTCAACTCGCACTGTAGAGTGGATCATGGGATCTCTCAATTTGAGTTCACAATGAATAATGTATATCTCATAATTGACTTAGAAATTTACATAAACTATAATTTTGTCTCTCAGAAAATCATTGTTGGTACGGAGATAACATTTGCTCTGTTCATACTTTCCCTTCTATTGCTAATTTACATTAGGAAGTGTCTAATGACTACTTCCGGTTCAGGAAACTTAATTTGGTGTGCTGCACATATTATTTAGGCAACGCACCATGATTAGTGATTGCAAAACCACGTGACTGATGGAAGGCACTGGAAAGGTCTTAGCAAGTACAAAATTGATTGAAATCTCTCAATAGTTGTTCGTTATCTAGAAGGCTCAATATTGACTCAAACAAAAAAAATTTGGGGTTGCTCATTGTATTCTATATAATCTAGCTGATGGACTGTTAATGTGAACTCTTTTTTTTTTTTTTTTTTTTTTGTGAATTTCTTTAATGATTTCATTTAATTTGATATTTTGTTGGCAAAAGTGGAGCTTTAATTTTTTAAGATAGCGCGTATAAAGTTATTGAGTTTCATTTGCAGGTATGCACTGGGGTCATGATGCACGGATATGGTGTTGTGAAGAAACTTTGTTCCGAGCTGAAGGATTTTATGAAACAACACAATTTCTCATCCATTGAAGATTTCAGGGGGTATGCACTTTATTAAGAACAAATGTTAAATGTAAATAAAATTTTCTGTTGAGGTGAAAACCGAATTGCTCTCATATATTATTTTCGGTCTTTTCGATGAATTTGCAGGGCTTCCCTCGAATACTTTACAACACATACAGATTTAGTAAGAAGACAACAGGAAGCAATCAAACAGAGGAAAGCCATACAAAAAGGATTGCAATCCGATAAGGACTGGACAGGAGACGGCTTCGTGAAAGAGACCGAGAGCATGGTTTCCAACTGAGTTGGACAACCAAACCAATTGAAATAAAGATGTTCTCAAATATTTGAAGAAATGAGCTGCATTGGATTAACATCTCAGTCAAAAGTAGTGTATATTTGCTGACAAGTAAAGAGGCATGGTATTTGCTGCCAAAGCAGAAGATCTAAGGTGCTTTGTGTCACTGCACTTTCCCCCTTTCGTTTATGGGCGTCAAAGATACTTTTTATTCTTTTTCTGCATCTTCCTTGGGTTGGTTGCTTGCTGAGTCATTGTTTTGGGTTCAGGTAATTAAAAAGATCGGATTTTCGGTTTAAGTGAATAAAAAATTTGTATTAACATCGTAGGTCGATAATCATTTTATTTTGGGAATTTTGCGCAAGTACCACTTGAACTTAAAAGCATATGCGTTGATACCACATGAACTTTTAATTGTAGTTTTTTACTACCGAAACTCTCTTAGTTGTTGGAATCTACCATCTACGTTTACTTTTCATCCATTTGGCCGTTAAAGCATGTTATTTGTGGGGGTATTTTTGTCAATGAAGTTCATAGGGCTGGTTAGAATAAAATATGGCAAGCCAACTGATGAACAACGTCAGGCCTCTAACTGTGTAGATCAGGGGACAACCTTTGAACTAAAATTCTGGTTGCTGCTCTTCTTAGGGGGGGGTAAAATAATTGGTGTGGTAGGGAAATGACGACTATCCGGTGATTTTTGTGGCATGTAAAACTAGTTTTTTCATCAATTTTTTCTTTAATTCTTCAACAATCCTTGCCAAAATCAAACGTAGTTGTTTTCCTTTCTCTCCATGAAAACCTTTGTATCCTGCAACAACGAGACCCTCCCTCCGGATGCTGGTTTATCAGTTTCCTTTGTATAAAGTGATTTCAGAAAATTTAGAAAGTTAATTGATGAAAATGCCCCCACAAGTGATATGTTTTAACAACAAAATGGATGGAAAGTAACGGTAGGTGGTAGATTTCAACAATTAATAAAGTTTGGTAAAAATACAAAATTGAAAGTTTAGGTGGTATTTGCGCACATGCTTTCAAGTTCAGATGGTTGTTGTGCAAAATTTCCTTTAATTTTCAAACATAGGTCAATATTTTATTTTCTGTTCGATTAATATCAAAATTACATGCCAAAATTTACTCTTCATTTCTCTCCCTAAAGTGAAAAATGATGATTGACTTAATCCGAAAATCGGAAACATATATTGACCTCAAGTGAAATATTTCCTTAAAAATAAAGACTTACATATTATTTGGGCAATCACCCTCCAAACGTAATAAACAGTTGGTTTAACTTCTAATTGGTTTTTGGATTGTTTTTCGCACTCTCTTTCTTTGTCGGTGAACTTCTTTCTATTTTTTAGATTTTGCATTGGAATGAACCAGATCAAGGGACAGAGAAAATAAAGTGAAAAAAGAAAGAAAGCAAAGACTGCAAAATAAAGAAAACGATTGTGTTTCCCTTTATCGCCCTGCTGGAAATATCAGATAAATTAAAAGACCCCTTAATAATTAAGTTAACAGAGAACCAAGCAGATTGCAAGGACCAGATAACACAATTTACTGCAGAGGCATAACTAATGTTTGATTAAGGACCAGATAACACACGTTTACAGGTTCATGAAAATGCCACAACTCACAGCATGATCAGTGGCAAATACCATTCTGCAGTATTCATATTAATCGTTATGAAAGCATTCTTTAAACTCTGCAGAATTCATCTTGGTCCCATGGCCCTTGTGCTACAGTCATCTCTAGCTTTCACCTGTGATATTAATTTCAAGGTTCAGAACATGAGTAGTTAATTAGTAATTAGTATTCATGTATTAATTTTGCAAAGCAGTTATTGACACTTCAAAAAGATCATTCAAACGGACCAGAAAGTGAGGCGGGTGCAGGTTGATCAGGTAGATGGGAGTTGTTTGTGATCTCCTCGAGTTGCAGCTGCATGTTACTTATGAAAGCCATGGACTTGTGCTGAGGTTCCTCCATTGCTGCTTTCAGCTTCCCTAGTGCCAAGCAATACGCTTCCTGGCATCGACCACCACCACGTGTCAATCCCACAGACGTAATCAAAATAGAAACAAATATGCTAATACACACATAAACACGCATAGATAGATATATGCTTCGTCCACATATTGATTGGTCTTTCTTCCGTATATATATTCTTCTGAAGGAAAAGCCTTCATGTGCGGCCTACCCTGATTCATGAATAAAAGCAAACCAGGAAACTGTGAAATGCATGAGTATTAGCTAATTTGACTGGAACCACTAACAACGGGAACGGGGATTTGACTTTATGACCACTTCCAGTATTTATTGGAAAAGAGACGTACGTCTAATAGCTAGCTAGAGTTGGTGAATATCAACAAGTAGTACTCTTAGGTGTCGTTTGGTCTCTAATATTGGAATAGATAGCTCTCAAATTTGGAGAAGTATGATGTTCCATTTGGAGAGGGTTAGACATGAAGAAAACTCAACCTTCTAATCCTATACCAGTTTAGGGCGGCAATGGAATAGATAAGTTTCTTTCATGAGTAATTCATCTTTCACCTTCTAGTTCTACATAACATTTCATTTCTCCCTTTAACATACCGTCAATTTAGTAGTTTATATATCCATGCCAATCCAATCTGAGATACCAATAGCGAGGCCTTGGTGTGCATGCATTAGTTAATTAATTGATTAGTTTTTAAACATGATGCAGAAAAGGAACAAAGGTTATTAGCAATGAATGTGAATAAAATAGCCTTCAGGGATCGATCTTAATTACGCACCATGAAGTGATCGAGGTCAGATTGTCCCAACACGCCTAAATTGGCATTGCAGTTGTAGTCAAGCTGTTTCATATCTCTGCAGCCATCGTTTTCCTCTAGTTCACTGATGATTCCACCAACCTGAAAATTTGAAATGAGTAAAGAAGAAGAAGAAGAAGAAGAAGAAGAAGAAGAAGAAGAAGAAGAAGAAGAACCTCCAAGCAGTCCAAATGATTTTCAACCAACAAACCATATAAAGGATGAGTAGATATTTTCTTTTTGAGGATCTCATTATCTTCAATATTTGCTTCTTTTCCCTTCTCTTTGTGTCTAGTACTAAAATCTTCTTCCATATTATAATCTTCCAAAAGTTCCAACCTGCAAATGCAAAGACTAGCTAACTATATAGCTATTAGAGTAAGACAACTTCTCTGCCCTAACCCTAATATTTAAGCACCATCGATCACATCATTTTCTTACTATTTTTGCTCACGTATAAAGAGTAGTACAGAGTACAGAGACGCTCTCATTTTTGGAATTCACCAAATGGAATGACTCATGCATGCATATAAAATTATAAAACTTGATGATTCAAATGCATGAAAGGTATCAATCTCTGGTTTTTTTTGGCCTTTTCGCTTCTTCCCCCTCTCTTTTTCTGTCTTTGTACACGGAGGAAAGTAACACATCAAGGAGTTTCTCGAGCAATGGGGACCTTGGTTGTGCATTTTCTTCCTATTCATCCACAGTGCTATTCTCTGTCTTTAGATGACTTTCCTTTTTTACTAGTCAATCTATATCACTTTTTCCAAGCAATGCATCCAAAATCATACTGTTCATAAACAATGGGTGCTTTCCTTTATCGATGCTTGGTCAAGTTTATTTGAGGAAGAGAATATTTCAACTACTGTTTATCCACTCATACGAAAACGACTGTTCTGATATATTTGGTATTGTAGATTATACGATTATGTATGTACGGACCCAGACAAATCATCCACCAAAACTTTATACATATTTCTCAACAACTAATACCTACATATAACAAAGAAAATTAGTGTACAGTTATAATGTGTGATTTCGGTAAACTAGGTCAATGACATGCCACATCATATATATAGTTGAAAATTAGAGTATGTAACGAACAATCGTATCACAAAACTACAAATATTAATTTACTAACTAAAAACAAAGAAACACTATTGAATTGCCAAGAAGGCTACATAACTCAAAATACTACATTTTGTGACTTATGTCTAACTAAGTTACAAAACATCTTATAAAAAATCATAATACTCAAAATACCAAATTATCCATAAATCAAAATAAATCAAAAAGCTAACTTATTAACTTTTCCAACATAAATAATTTTCACACTCTACATTTTTCTATAAATTTGCAGTACTCCTTCCTATTTTTTTGTCCTTTAGCAATGAGTAAAGAAAAATGGAGAATCAAGGCGTGAAAACGAGAAGAGGAGTGTAAGCGAACAGAGTGAAAATCACAAACCCTAAATCAAACGTTGCTCCGCATTAACTGACAAAATGGGGAAGGAGAAGCTACCAAACCCAAAGGTGGTTGTTAAGCGTGTATGAATATTAGACTGCACTACTTATGCGTCCCACGGACAATAGACTGGCCTACTACTGCTACTGGTATATCCTCCTGTGACAGAAGCTTAAGAAGTTCAACGTCGCTCAAACCAAGCCCATATATTTGTTGAAGATATTAATCCAGGTCGATCTCTGCTAATCAGATGTAAATTAATTAATTCCGGAGGGTTAATTACCAATAATAATATTCCATAATCTGATAATGTATGTATCGACGTCGCTGCATGGCGGGCCATATACGATCCAAATCTTGCCTACAAACACAACAGATAGTGCATAGACATGTGCATTTCTGCAGTTATACCGCTTCTATGTTGGAAGGTTTAATTTGATCGATTCAATGTACATTAACAAGCTGAAAACTAAATGGATATGATTATGAGTAAATGATTAGGCATAAGACAGGAGATGGTCATGAGCAACGTCTAAAATACCGATATTATCGGCGAAATATCATCGATAATATCGTTTTTTTGCAACAGCGATATTTTCACAGTGTTCCACTTGATTATCGTGATAATATCGATAATATCGCTCTCTCTCTCCATCGTCGCAACGGCAGTCGAGGCTCCGTCGTCGCAGCTGCCAAGATCTGCGCCTCTCTCTGCAATCCTCTCTCCGGATCCCAAAACCCGCTCGGGTTTGATGGATCCTCTGCCTCATACGGCCTAAAGTTTAGGCTGGTGGTGCTCGCAGCCGCCGGGAGGTGAGAAAGGGAGGAGGAACGGTCCACAGGTGGTGATGGTGCTCGTCGGAGTGTGCGCCACTGTGGTGGAGGTCACGGTGGGGTGGGTGTGGTGTGTCTGTGCTCCAGGAAGGAGAGTTGCAGAGATGGGGGGAGAAGAAACAAGGAGAGGAATGAGGGAGAAGGTTCGAGGGATTGGGGAAGGGGGAAATACGGGGAAGTAGGGTGTATGTGTGTTTGTCTGCTCTGGGAAGGTGAGTTGCAAAGAAGAGATGGGGGGAGAACCGGAGAAGAAACAAGGAGAGGGAGGGAGAAGTATCGAGAGGTCTGTGCGTGTGTGGATGTTATAGTGGACCGTTGAATGAGGTTGAGATTGGTGATGGATGAGCCCGATTTGGTCCACGTGGTCGTGATCTCCAGCCTCTTTTCTTCTGTAATAATAGTATAATACTATAAATAATTAATAATATTCTTATTTTAGCACAAGCCTACGAAGGAAAATATCTTAATTTTATTTATTTACAGCCAATTCATTATATATAAATGATTATGGTGTGTTTAAACTTATTTCATTAATTACTACATATTTTCTACACTCACAATGTTTGCCAGCTCGCCATATAATCAACTTAAATCTGTTAAATCCATCATGCAATGCATTTCCTTCCAATTTTTTGTGATAAACTAATAGATAATTGACTAAATAAACATTCTGCAAAGTTTCAATAAAAATTTCCAAGTTTTTTTTACAATTTCCGTGGTTTTTATTCAATTTTTATCAATATCAATAATATCCCGATATTTCCATCGAAATTTCCGTATTTTTATATTACCGAGATTTCCGATATCATCGATATTTTATACCTTGGTCATGAGGAGGCTAAGGCTATAGCCTATCGAGCTAGTAGTTTAGTCGGTGGCTCGAAGTGTCAACTAGGTCAACAAATTTATATTCGAAAAATTATTCAGAGTCCATACTCTAACTTGACTAATCAATAAAAATAGACTTTATATTTTAGTTCATGTTTGCTGAAGTTATAAATGTTGGAATTAAAATTATCAAATCAACAATAATATTTAGACGCACAAATAGAGAGAAGCCACCCTTGAGATAGAATGGGCTCCAATCTCGTGCAATATTCTGCTAAAAAATTGGGTGTTGTATTCCTGTGAAATTCATCCAGTTAGCACAAATTAATTAGCTCACCCCATTGAATTGACAATTAGTCCACTTCACATTAACAAATTCTTAGACGAAACAAGTCACTCTAGATAGAATGTTAGCTTACATTTGTGAAAATTTCTGGTTTCGCACTTGTAACATAGCCTCATGTGATTGCCGCATGCGACCCTTCATTAGGTTAACTATTATAGGAGCGACCTTTCATTATATAGATTAATTATTAGGACCTATTAAGAAACCAAGATGATATTATGTGCTAAGGAAATATACACAAATACTGCACGTGATGATCCTGATGGAAATAATTTTTCATTGTGATCGAAACACGAATGGTACACTACGTATTTTTATATAAGTGGAAAGAAATTTTATTTTTTAAGTTATTAACTTTTTAACACACATATCCCACAATTTGTATAGTAAAACGTGATATATTAGCCCGTGTACCGATCACACTGAAAAATCACTCGTTCATATATATTTAGCTCAGCCGATATGGCCCCACCATGCCTCCCAATTTGTACCAAGTGCAAACTTATCAGAAACTTATGATTAATTTTCCTCAAATAATTTCTAAATTTTCATGTTATCAATCTGATAAATATTCGGAAGTCAATCAACTAATACCAACTAGCTTTTAGTTTAATGGTAAACCGTATGATTACAGTCCATGTTTGCATATGTTTTGTTCACAACTGCAACTATATGTGCATGCTGGCTTATCGCCCTCCTCTAATATTTACTTGCACTATCTCGAATTAATCCTGGCTATAATGCATGGAAGAAAATATTTGTGAAGCACGTAAGTACAGGCACGTAACCAAGGCCTCAAAGTTTTGGTTATGTTGCACATATATCTTATCTTTTTCTTTTAGCCAGTGGCCGGTAGCCACTTAAAAAACAGAAACATAAGGGAGCAACAGAGATTTTGCTATATATACATATATAGGGAAAACATATATCCTCGATATTCTAATTCAAGAAAACTAGCTATATATGTACGAGAAAGAAATTAACATTAGTACTACTGTTGGGACTATTGTGTCCGTACGAAGATGCGATTGAAATTGATATAATAATTTGACACCATATGCTCAAAAACCTCTGGTTATGCTTACGCCTACGTTAACTTACACTTCAACATCCAGTTGCCCCCACATCCACAAATATGTCCAATTAGAATCACGAACTTCACACACATATCTATATATATAAGAGGAAGCAAATTCTTTAAGCCAGCGGAAGAGGAAGCTACAGTGCAGAAACATCTCTTAATATTGCCAAGAACTTATAAACAAATTCTCATTTCAAATAATTTCCTCGATTTTCGTACAGTAGCAATGGTGGCGTTAGGGCTAAACAAGCTTGTTTTTGCATTTGCGGTGCTGCTGATCTTCATTGCCTCAGTCGTTTTTGTTGATGGTAGACGTACGTTCATTTATTCTCATCAAATTCTAGTTTTACTTTCCTGATACTTAATTAATTAAAGGGATACTTTGGATGCAATCTTTAATCTCTAACACTCTTTTACTAAAACCTTAATGGTATTCAAAGTTTGATCAAAGTCCATTGACTTTGTACACCTCATTATATTACTATTAATATTTATATTTTTATAGTTTTGACATTAATTGTTTGATATTTTATGAGATTTATAATCCTATAAATTTAAAATCCCTCATATAATACTATTAGAAACGGCTACAATAAAAAAATTCAAACATTTTAATTGAATAAATGGATAAAAACTATGTAACAATAAGAAATAATAAATGGCAAAAGAATGTATCCATAGTGTTAAAAAAATTGGTACATTTCACATATAACAAAGTGGTACATTAATAAAGAAGAATGGGTATATTATAAATAAATTAGGGTACAAATAAAAGATTAAAAAATTATGAGTACAAATGAAATTTTAAAAAATATGGGCGCAAAAAGAAATTAATGCATGGGTACAAATTAAAACTAAAAATAAAATACTACAAATTTTAAAAAAGGTTGCAAATTAAAAGTGGGTACATACTAAAAATATAAATATATGATACAAAGTTTAGCCATAAAACATAAATATACCATATGTAATTTTTCTATCATTGATTAATTATACAATGTCACATGACAGTAAACACATGGGCACAAATACAAATAAAACTTTAAAAAATATGGGCACAAATAGAAATTAATATATGGGTACAAATTAAAACTGAAAAGAAAATTGGTACAAATTAAAAAAGGTTTGCAAATTAAAAATGGGTACAAACAAAAAATAAAAATATATGATAAAAAATTTAACCATAAATATAAATATACTAATTGTAACATTTTTAACACTAAATGAATAATTTTAGGTAAAAATATTTTATTATTGAAATAATTAATGATGTTATTAATACCCAAGGACCTTGATCAAAAATTGAAAAGGAATAAGGTTTTAATCAATGAAGTAGCAAAATGAGGGATGAGAACCTAATTTCTCCTTAATTAAATTATGGTAATTCTCTTTAAATTTCTTTAATTAATGTGTAGTAATATACCCTATGATATGCTTTTTTCTTGCTGTCAACTGTCGCGCATCATCAGGAGATATGGGGGTCGACGAAAAAGATGCAGGTCTTGTTCAAGATGAAGCCGCCAAGACCATTCAAACAAATTCATTCAAAACAAAACGAGAGAAAAATCTCGCAACTGGACAAGATTTGGTGTTGCTGGTCATGGCTTACACCCCAGCTAGAAGGAAGACCCCCATTCATAACTAATAGTCGCTTTCATTTGTATTACACTAGTAATATGTATTAATCATCCATCATATTATTCACCTGGATGCTATCTAGCCAGAATAACACAGACATGCATGCTATTATAGCGAGGATTAAAATATTCCAAATTTTGAATCCCTGCATATCTTTCTGTATTGTCACCCATATTCATTTGGGAACGGTTATATCTCACCTGCATGGATACCTATTTGAATTTCTCTAATGGAAATTTAAACCTTTAAAAGTTATATCTCTTATTATTTTTTAGGATTCTTCGTATTGAGGGTGTTAATTTTACATCGATAATTAAAAGACTTTGCATGTACTTATAAAAATTATATTGCTCTCCATATTACTAATTGGTATATATTCTGGTGGAAATTCAACTTATTTTGTTAATAAAATAATAAAAAGTTATGAAATCAAATTTGTGGATCGTTCAATGACTTCACAGTTTTGTTTAGAAATAATTCATCAAGGTCAATTTTTCATTACCAAAGATGTTTGGCTGTAAATTTGAATCAATTTAATTATTTAGAGAGAATTAATTAGTTCTTACTTTTTTTTTGTAATCTTGTGCTGTTTCCAAGCAATGCACGAAGCATTACTCCTGGACTAATACATGCAGTACAGATTTTACTCCTCGTTTCTTGTAGTACAAGTTAAAAACTTAAACTAGCTAGCAATATACTGGTTTCTTATATCTCCGATCTCGGATTCTGTCCTCCTCCTTTCTCCTCTCGCTCGCTGTATAACTCGTTGCTCGGACCCTTGCTGCGTTGGCAAGACAGTTCATATGCAACAGACCATGCCAACCTCAACAAGAGCAGCATGAGGAATGTTGAGTGCAACTGGAGGCTCTCTGCAATTTTTATCCAGAAACACATAAGTCATGATCAGCAATCGCTTTAGAATGTTCGATCCGTCACGCACTGCTAAATGCACCTGCCCTAAGATGTAGGCAGTCCCACTCTGCCTCGCATCAATCAGTTCTTGCAGCTCCTCCCTCACAGATATGCGCATTTTCGGACTATTTGGAGGCAACATGAACCGGACTTTCCTTCTTGTCGCGGGCGTAAAACCACTCTCAATTGCATCACCTAATGGAGACCGAGCTTCGTTGCTCGGATTACTCACACACTCCATCTCATATGAATTTTTATCATTCAAGGGAATCAAAGCACTTCCGGTTCCATCAGCTGGTGGCTTTCCAACAACAACCATTCTTCCTTCGGATGAATTTTGGGAATCTAAATCACTTTCTTCCATGCAAATGAATTCGCCAATCGAACTAATAATATGTTCTTCAAAATTATCAGTGTCCCTTATAGGATCACAATACCCATATCTCACGACGCAGCGATATATCTTAAAATCACTTGGGCCAACCCTGCCAACAAGATACCTCCGACTTGGAGGGACATAAGGCATTGGCAGAGACTTGAAGGATACGAAAATCAAAACTTGGTGAAACGCTGGAAGATTGGTAATGAAGTGTGAGAAGAAAGCTGGAATTCCTGTCACTATATCGGTATAAACGAAACCAATCCCGGGTACCCTAGTAACTCCTAGGCCGCAGCTAATGCCTGTAAGCCATTCTGCAGAGACCTTGTTTTCTATATCAAATTCGAGCTTCTTCTTGGTCCCGTAATGCCATGATAGCATGATAGTCAAGGACAATGTCAAAAGGACAACCAAATACCAAGTTCCCTTGTGAAAATTCAACATCCAAGCCGACACATACATCACCTCAATCAATCCAAAGAATATTAGACAGCAGACGGACTCAAACAAACTCTTCTCCCAGTATAGCGCAATTACAAGTGACATGAGACAAGTCGTTACAAGCATTCCGGAACTTATAGCCAAACCTGTGGAAGATTTAACTAACATCGATTAGATAACCAACTGTTGTTACAAAGCATTTCTGGTGAGGAGTGCAGAGAATAAAACATGTCTGGAGTTTTTGTACTAATTCATTATAGTACTAAAGAAGACGGATCGTTGGGAAATAAATACCTGTCGCGCTACCAATTTTGATAATATCATGGAAACCAATCGTAACAACGAGGCTTAGAACCATCAATAGCCAGTTGATATCAGGAATGTACACCTGCCGGTGCATCTCATCTGATGTATGAATAACTTTTACTCTCGGAAAACAACCAAGTGCCAGGCACTGATTTATGATGGAGAAGCATGCTGTTATAGTTGCCTGGCTTCCCACAACTGAAGCAAGAAGTGAAAATACTACAAACCAGTGGCGAATTTGTCCTGGAATTTCATTCACAATCTATTCCATATGTTAGATATCTCAAAAATGCAAACAAAACAAGCACTGAGGAAAAATACAACTTACTAGGCATGGATTCACTGAGATGATTGAAATCTTTAGCATCCAAGTTTTTGGAGATATATGCAGCCTGACCAGCGTAACTTAAAACAAGGACTGGATATATGAAGCATACAAATGTTATCTGCAGCAGCACACCGTCCGTAAGTTAATTTCAAATTCGAACTACACTTTGATATGAATGAAAGAATATGAGATGTATCAAAAACCTTGATTGATTTCTTTCTGAAATGACCTAGAGATGTAAACATTGCTTCCGATCCTGCAAAAGTTGGTGTTTCTGAATGAAAAGTAGGATCAAGCGAAAACATCTGGTTCCGAAATAAAATCAATTACAGTAAATCTTGAGGATAATAAAATGAAGCTCATGAGATCACGGCTGAAGGAAGGAGACAAAACCTGCTACACATAAAGCGATGCTGCCTAATGACCTCCAACTTCTGCTGTGAATCTTCCTAAAAAACCTGTAAATGTATGTAGGGGAGGTAGCACGGATAATTTCTCTGTTCCAGTGGAAAATGTTATATGCACCCCCTCCACCGATAAATAACAGCCAAACAACAATGACAGGAGCAAAAATAAACCCAATTTTACGAGTCCCATAGTGCTGTAGTGTGAAGAGGCACACCAATATAGCAGATGCAGTGGGAACCGAGACGTCTGAAACAAATAAGATTCCAAGGGTCTAAAACAGATAAGTAACTCAGATATCTAAATCGTGACCAATATAGCAGATTCAGTGGGAACTGGATAAACTTAGCTATCATGATTGACAGGCTCAGAAATTTGTTATTTACTGTCTATATGTCAACTTTCCAGTTGTGATGGGGAAAAGCGTTCAACCTTCTCAAGGTCACTGACTACGAAACAACACGAGCAAGAAAATGGAACAAATTCAATGGATATTGTAACTACTTGATGACAGAATACTCACATTTCTCTAAAGCTTTTGATATGGCCTCGCTTTTTTTTTCTGACGTTGAAACTGGTTAGAGATTAAGAACCACAAGACACATTTGTGTCAGTGTAGTGAGTGATTGACCATATGGTGATTAAAGGATGGTTGAAAGAAATATATATTTCTGTAACTGAATTTACATATAGCTCTTACATCTGGATGCCATATCCAACAATGATCTTTGAATACTGGATGAAACTGAATAGACTGGTTAAGAGAAAGAACAGAAAACAAATCATCAATCTACAAAATGATACTAATGCTACATATGATAAAATGTGGCATAAATTCGATGCAGAAAGTAAAGTTTCTTATAAATTTCCAGTAATATTTAGAAAAGGTAATGAGGAATGCCAAACCAGAAAGAGCTGGGGTAAGCACCCCAACGCCGATTGTCATGCAGGAACCAAAAAGAGCTAGGAACAACATCAAATAGTGGCTACTTCTATGCTTTTCTATGGCTCTTATAGCCCTTGATTCCGCCTTTATCTTGAACGGGCTTCCCGCCTCATAGCGCATAACGTCATTAGCACTACTGTCATTTGGAAGCAGACCAACTTTAGCATGCCTACACAGGAGTGAATACAAAGCAAAAGTACCACCTACAACAAGGTTAAAGTAAAATGTTAATCCAACGCAAAATCCTCGAAAATTAATTCTTGCTGTTGCGATGAAACTAGAACATTACCTTCTCCATTGTCATCAGCTGTTAATACTATAAAAGCATACTTGAGTAAAGAAATGATGTTAATGGTCCAGAAAATGAAGGAGAATAGTTCATAAACGGTCTCGTCTGATTTGATATCGTCTGCGGTCAATGTCCCGAAGACGTATAAGGGAGCTGTACTCAGTTGACCATATATTACTCCAAGGCTCTGAAATGACAAAAGAATTGTGTGCTTCCATGTCTCCTGCATATTAACAACTCAAAAACTAATTAGGTGAAGGATGTATTCTGATCCCTAAATCGGAAAGGGAACTGTAGTTAGATCCAATTGGTCAAATTTAACAAGATTTTATTTATAACACCAGCCTAGGTGAAATGCCAACTAATAAGGCCAGACATGGGGAGGGGTAAAGGTCTAAAAGCGAAAAAATAACTTGATATGTCCAAAATTTCATTCACAACATATGGATGGGTCTATGAAGCCTACCAGACCATTATTTGGCCAAAGGGACATAAGTTGGCCTAATGTAGCCCCTTCTTACCCTTTTTTTGAGGCTCAGCTCATCAGTTGCAATAATTGATTCAAATTCAACAGCTAGATGTGAAAACATTCAACGGTAATTCAATTAAATTAACCAATAAATTTAAAATATAAACTTAAAACTAATAAATTGTTGAGGGGGCTATGTTTAGCCTTTTCGGTTGGAGATGATATATGAGTATAGCTTGAAACTATTCATTTAAAAATATTTTTTTGCAGGGCTATAATATTGGACGGGGTTATATTTAGCCCTTTCGGTTGGAGATGGCCTAAGTCCATTTTAAAAAGGTCAACTAGTTGTTAATCTAGTGATATTTCTCATCTCTTCTCAATTTTAGAAATTGTCCTAGGTTTGAAACCTTGAATCCCCATCCCCGTTGATTAAAATAGAACTCCGATTCGGAAAGTAAATGCAAGAGAAGACATACTAAAGCAGTAGTCTGTAGATACCATTAAAGGTTTGGATCTTAGCTATTGTTTGTTTTTTTCATTCTTCATGGTAAGGGATAAAAAAATTACTAGCTACCGAAATATTAGAGCAATGCAAATCAAGTGACTAAAACTTTAGAGAAATATTAGAGCTTGGTCTGAAAGCTCAAGGTCCGCCGCTCCGAGGTCTTGAAGTACGGCCTCACGATCTTGAACAACCTCAAAAAAAATATCCAGTCTCAGCATGGAATGTGAGTGTTCGAGCTTCGGATTGTTGGTAATTCCATCTGGGTTTTTTGTTAGTTCAATTGGGTTATGGGGATATTACCATCGGAGGTAGATGGGATATCACCATCGAGAAAGGCATCTGGCGCCGCCGTGGACAGAGAGGGTTGGTGTAATCTTGCCCGCTGCATCACCGCCTTGACTTCGATTGATTCTAAAACAGCTCACCAAAAATAATAGAAGATGACAAAAGCATGTTGTATGATTGTAAATTATTTAATTGCTTAAGGTCATTTTGGGTACATGAAAGTTTCATTAAAGGCTCAGCGCCTCTTGGAAAAGAGGTTTGCACAGAAGCTGAAAAGCTGGTTTTTCAAAGCTGATTTTTGCTGCTTTGAACTTTGAACTTTTTTCATCCAAAACTGTGAAAAAAGAGCGGGTTTATAAGATGTTTGTCACAACCCGGCCCGGGGTGGATCACTTCCGGGCCCGCTCTACCACCGTAGCACGATATTGTCCTCTTTGGGCCCCGACCATGCCCTCACAGTTTTGTTTCTGGGAACTCACGAGCAACTTCCCAGTGGGTCACCCATCATGGGAGTGCTCTAGCCCCCTTCTCGCTTAACTTCGGAGTTTCTACAGAACCCGAAGCCAGTGAGCTCCCAAAATGCCTCGTGCTAGATAGGGATGGGAATATACATTTAAGGATCACTCTCCTGGACGATGTGGGATGTCACAACGTTACCAAACGCTGGAAAGATCCCAGTTTTTTTTTTTATAGCCGCTTTTTCAAAAATTTAAGCAGTATCAAACTGGTACTAAAACGACCCGAAATGGAGATGTTAGAGTGAGATCATGGATCAATTCTTCAACTAGTTCATAATTCCATTTAGTTCAAACCAGATAACTTTTTTTTACTAAAATTAAGTGAAAGAAAAATTACGTACGTGTTTTGTAGTTAAAAAGAAGGAAGAAAGTTACCTTTAACTGGTTAGGAGGCGTGAGCTGAGGTTCCATGGATGTCTGAGATGAGTAGCCGGATTGAAAACAGAAGGTTAAACAGATGAATGCTAAATAAATATTACTGTGCAGATTTTAGATATAAGAAACGACTGAGAGATATGGGAATGCCAACTGCCAAGCGACTTACACAATGCTTAATACACGGAGTTCACAAGACAGGATGTAGACTTCCAATTTACAGAGAGACAGTGAGAGAGATGTTACATAGTTTTTAGGGGATGATGATATTCCATGTTTGTATATATCGGTGGTAGATAGGGAATGCTGGGTTGAGAGTGACGTGGAAAGAAGTTGAGGTTTCACCATAAAATTTATTAACAATATGGAGAGTAGTTCAATTATTTATAAGCACATATAAAGTTCCTTATTTTTCCGATGCAAAATACATAATCTCAACATGCCCCTTCACGTGTGAGAAGTTTTCAAGTCTAATATGTGGACAACACAAATTAGGTGAAATTGAGTCGTGTGGCCGTTGGGCTTCAGATATGGGATAACTTGCTCTGATATCATGAAGAAAGTTGAGGTTACACCATAAAACCAATTGGCAAGATGAAAAGTAACTTAATTACTTATAAGCAAATGCAAAGTCTCTTCATTCTCTGATGTAAGATTTATAATCTCAACAATTTTGAGCAACAAGAAATTTATGACAATAACTTGTGGATTGTTCAATTATATTGCTATTTTTAGGATGGATAGGAGATTTGATCTAAGCTGCACAACGAAATATCAATATTACGGAAAATCACATCCACATCAACATCTCGCAGACCTTTCCGTTTGGGAGTTGGGTTTGGGGTAGGAGGGGCAAACTTGATATAAGTCCAAATTTTTTAATCAATAGTAGGAATAGTCCAATTTATCAAATTAAGTCCAATTTATTATATTTAATTATTTAATTATCAATAATTATATGTTCAATAACAAGATTTATTATAAAAATCAAATTTCTTCTTAATTATCTCTTTGCTTATTTCTTTTTATTTATCTTTTTGTTATTTCTCGTTCTTCCTTATGCTTTAAACCCTATTTATAGATTTTATTTTTAATTTTTTTAATCAACCTATATCACAGGTTAATTATATTTATCGACCTATATGACAGATTTTTTTTTTGTATAATCAACATGTCACATATTAATGTGTCTTCCTTGTAAGTATGTTATGTTTTTTCTACCTTTTAATTAGGTTTCATATCTCACGTATAGGTATAATATACATTCATATATTTGTTACTTGAGTTAGGGTAGAATGTTTTGCAGATAAATTTATGTTAGTATATCAGTTTTTTTGTTATAGGATGTTAATTATATTTTTTGGAGTTGGAAAATGAATAATATTAGAAGATTTTAATTGATTTTTATTATCTTTAGAAAATATAAAATGAGTATAAAAAAAAAAACATATAATTAGATAACTGGACTCATTCCTAAAAACACTCTACCTTTTTGGATATGGATCTAAAAGCCCCTTGATTTTGCAACTTCTGTTGGTCATGGGGTGGACTTTGTCCAAATTTGGTTGTTCATCTGCTTCTTGGCTCTATAAACTCCTTGAGATCACAGCTAGGGGTGGAAAAAATTCTCAAACCAAACCAAAAAAATACCGATCCCAAACCAAAAATATCCCAAACCGATTTTCCCAAAATTTCGGTATCCATACCGAAAAAATACCGAAATTTCAGTATGGGAATTGGCATTGTCTTTCCAATATTTCGGTATTCCCATACCAAACCGAAAATATATATTTTTAATTATTATATCTCACTAAATGCAATTACTGCATTCTTCCTTACCTTTTTTTGTTGTGAACTGGACGGGTCTTAGCATATGTGGAGGTTATTCTCTTCTAGTAGGACCATTATTAATAAAATGGATGTCACATTAGCGACCCATATTTACCAATGTTGATCAAAGTTTAAGCAAGATCAAAATTTTTGTTTTTTTATGAGAATTACTTGGGGTATTAGGCAGATAGCATTACTGATGATATTTCAAATGTTGTTTTGTTGGTGTGTTATTGTTAACAGAGAAGGTGTACAAACCAATGCCACAAGGACATCAAGGACAAGGTAATTCTGTTTGCCTCAACCGAGTAGGATTCATCTCCTTTCTAGCCTTGTCCAGCTTCTCCATATTTACCATTATGAATGACTGTATAAACATCTTATATGAATTAAATCCGAGATGTAATGTACATGTACTGCCGATTTGCTATGTCAACTTGGCCCATCACAATTTCTTGTTTGTGTGGTGAGCATGCTCAACAAGATTCTTCAAACTTGAAGGGTAAAATGCATAGTTGAACAAATTTTAGCCCAAAAGCCCAAAAGCCCAAAAACCCAAAATCATTTCGGGATTCTCGATTTGTTCCGAAATCTCGAAACTATTTCGGGATTCCCGAAAATTTGGTTTGGGATCGGTATTGAAATTGGGATTCCCAAAAATTTCGGTTTAGAAATCGGGACAAGAGTTTCGGTATGAGATCCCATACCGAACCATCCCTAATCACAGCCAATCAAACGGTCAACATAAGTGATGAAAGTGTGCCTATAAGAGGAGTATGGAAATGTACTTGGAGTAGTGGAATCACGTGAAATAAGAGATAGAGAGCGTATATATAGATATATTTAAGTTGTATGCTAGAACCTCTATATCAGGAAAGAGACTTCGACAAAACAGTTCTCACACTAGATAGAACCAGCATAAAGTTTGGAGAGATATACATCAGAAACTTCGGCAGAGCTAGATTTGTCATATAACATGGTCAGAGCATTACCATCCAAGTTTTTTTATTAAAATGTTATCAATCATCCTTCGTTTTGAAAACCAAAGCTAGAAGGATTATATGAACTATGTCACACGACGAAAGAGATAACGAGAGAAGACATGTATCAGATGTATGTCATCCACTTCCACAACTATGTCCAAAACCAAAACGCAACACCAAGTCTAACTGGATTCTTCTGGCATTGATATCCATGGAAGCAATAATTAATACAAACCATATCTCAGAAGACAAAGTATAAATGAAAAAGATGGATAAAATTGTGGAGCTAACTAAACATTTCTTTGGGCAAAAAATAGAAATACCCAAATGCAGCAAAACAAAAGGAAAACAAAGGCAGGGCATCCTACTAGTACTGCAAATCCCGCACCACCAGAGGTCCTTAACTTTTCTTTTTCAATCTGTTTCTCGATTCTATCTTCATTCATAAGCCTTCTCCCAGTCATCAACTTCAGGTGTATCTGCAATAACTCCAACTGGCTGCCCAGCCAAAGTGGAACTCGAACTTGTACCGCTTGCTTTCGACTCCAAACCCGAATTTGATGGACCCAAAGGCTGTTTTCTAGAGTCCTCAACCCTGGGAGATGAAGCGGATGAGCCCAATGCCGTGTCACTGTCTAGTACACTCCATCGATTTACTGAGGCAGCAATTGGTACTTCTTTATTCCACACGTTTGCCTGCGCATCTGTAGAACTGCCTGACCACTCTTCCTCACCCCATGAATCTTCCCTCCAACCGGACTCTCGCGTAACAGCCTTCTTCCACGGATTACCCCTCAGCACTGCAGACGCTCCTCCTTCCTTAGCTGTCCCCAGTCCACCCCAAGCGTTAGAACCCGATGCCGCCATAGATGCACTCCCATTTGAGTGGACAACTATAGCGCCATGATATAGTGCGCCATTATCCAACCTCCTCATTGCAGTTGCTGCTCGAGCAGGATCATTGAATACAGCTAATGCATTCTTATCGTTCAGCCATACTAACTCACACTCCCCACCAAACCTTAATACAAGTGCACTTATATCTGCATCTCTAGGAAGATCTGGGAATGAAACTACAAGCCTGGGATCCATGTCTACTAAATGATCATAAGCCGGAGGCTGGGGTGCACTAACTGTTGCTGTACCCTTAACCCCAAGTATCCGAGTGGGGGCTTTTGATTTAGGTGTAACATGAACCACAACAAATCGCTTGGGCTCCCAACCAGCAGCTTGAACTGCAAGCTTCCATCTTTCAGCAATCATCCGAACTACATCCCTCTTCTCCTTCAGCATTGGACAGAAAACATGAACCTTGAGACCACTTGTAGCACCTCTGCTCTTGCCGAGCACTAAGTACTTGCATCTCTCCTCCACTGATAATACCCACTTGGGATCACGTCTAAGAAGGTCCGAAAGCAACTCAGAAACAGCAGAACTCTCACCAAAATGGAGTACATCCAAGTTTGGAGGAGCTATATCAAAAGCATCAGCAAGAACCCGTTTCCGCTCCATCTTAGCACATTCATCATCACACATAAGTTTCCTCTGTCCGAGCGGGATCTTCTTGCCGGTTGATTCAATTGGTTGAAGTGGTGCTGGCAACCTTTGAATAACAGAAGCTTCATACACAGTATCGGCCTTGAAACTAGCATTGCTGCCACCAGAATCACAAGGAACAGTTGCTGTCATCCGGCCACAAGAACAAGTGATTGTGACAGGAAAATCACATCTGCTATCAGGACAAGAAGCATAAGGGTGACAAAGTGAAGTACATGTATGCCTGCAATCTCTCCTAGGAGCACCACATATCTGTCCACAAGAAGTTTTTGAACCCTGTTCCGCTGAGCAAGATGTATCACAGGGAGGTGGGTGACAAGTCCTACCACAAGCATGCATACCACACTGCCTTGTCTTCCCACAGAGCTTGTTACACTTGATGTCCCTCGACCCACAAGGAATGTTCCTGAGGACCACATGCCCACCAATGCACTCCTTTGCCACAGGCACCGAACATGGTGGACAGTCTCCAAAGTGGCAGCTGTGAGAAGATGTATGCCCACAAGGCTGAGGAACTAAACACGGCTGCTGACATGACGGGGGAGGGGTACCGCATGGTAGTGGAGGAGGGATTGAAGTCCTCCCACATGCACAGGTCAAGTCCGTAAAGATTGTATCAAGGCAGGGAGGGCAGTGGCCACTGTGACAAAGTGATTCACAAGAATGCTGACCGCACCTTAACTTCTTCCCACAGGGCATAGAGCAAAAGTGAGGATCCCAATCCCCTGAGAGAGCATTATTTGAATTAGAAAGGGGACAGCACCTCTCACTGCACCGATGTCTTCCACAATTCTTCTTCTGCCCACAAGGCTTGTCACAAGTAAATTTCTCATTCTCCATTGTGGTTTTAAAGCATTCCACTGTCCGAGAAGTTGACCCACAATGACATTTTTGGGTCACTTCAAGCAAACAAGGTGGGCAATCCCCAGTATGGCACACCTCTTGACACTGGTGCATCCCACAAGGGAGAGACTTGCCACATAATTGTGAACAGGTTGGAATCGGATCCAAACAACTCTGTCGTTCCTCTTGCAAGCTTGTTTTCCCACAGTGGCATGTCTTAATCTTACTTGGCATTAAATTGCAATCTCCGCATGGCCCTGGATGGCAAACTTCGCTGCAGGAATGATTACCGCAGCTAAGCATTTTTCCACACGTGGAACTGCATGAAAAAACACCATCTTCTGCCTTCACCTCTCCCTTCACAGTCATGTCTCCACAGAGAACAACCTCCACCTTTTTCTTGCAAAAGCAAGACGCATCAACAAGAACCTGACAAGGATCACAAGGACCCACATGGCAAGTCCGCTCACAGCGGTGACGCCAGCAATCAAGAAGCTTATTACAATGCTGACCACAAGTCAGAACAGATGTCCGGTCGGAACATCTTGTTGTGATTATTTTCTTTCCACATGGGCATAAACGTGGAGGGGCAAATGCTTTACAAGGAGGGCATGGACCTGGGTGGCACTGCAAGACACAAACGTGAGGGCAAAGATCGTCCTTACTCACACCCTTACCCGGTACCTCCCTCTCGAGTTGCTTCCCGCAAGGCTCGCCACACGAATGTGGTGTCAAATACAAATCTGAAGGTGGGTCTGTACTCTTGCCACAAAAGCAAACATACCGAATCTCCTTTGACGAAGTGAGCTGTACAGATTGACATCCAGGACACCGCCAATTAAACCCCTGATTCTTCCCCGCAGACATGTCGACAGAAGTGGGAGCTCGAGCCCATTTCTTGATGCAAGTTAGATGGAAAATTGAGTAGCAACTTGAGCAGGACCAAACAGGTGCAGACCTCCTCACCATATCATAACAAATCATACACTCGACAGTGCCCTTCGTCAGCTTATCCTGAATTTCTTGCACAAGCTGGGGCAAATTTGAGTCCTTCAATCCCTTCTCCTCCTGATTGTCATTCCTTCCCCTCTCCCTTCTATGGTTCACCGGCCGACCCTGTCCTCTAAAGCCATTATTTCCTCCTCTATGTGGCCGAATCTCTGATGGAACAGAGCTATGATTAGGCTGGCTGACATTGCTATTCGGGTTGTCCAGGTTGAATCTTGGAGTAGGCTGGGTAACATTGCCATTCTGGTTGTTTGGATTGAATCTTGGATAAGGCTGGCTGACATTGCCATTCAGGTTGTTTGGATTGACTTGTGGAGGCGGGTTCACGGCAGCAGTGGCAATGGTAGGGTTGGATCCTCTCGGCACCCACTCTCGACGAGCAGGCTGAGTAGGCTGAGCAGGAAACCTGGACCTATCCCTTCGCTCATTTCGGACATGAGAACTCATATTCTGCGAAACCACCAAGCTCTCAAACCTCCTATTCTCCAACAGTGTGCCGAAATAGGCGATCGAATCAGAAAGAAAGAACTCCCCAAAGGAATTCACACACAGAAAAACTGTAATCAATCAAAAGGCAATGAATTCAAATCAGAATTAAATTAATTGATCAAAATCCAACAAACTAAGCCCTAAGCATCCACGAGTTCACTAACTAAAATAAATTCACATCTAATTCCAATCAAGTTCAAAACTTTCCAGCATTTTCTGACCATCCAAACAAGAAAATAAAGAAAATAAATTCATATCTTATTCCAATCAAGCTCAAGACTTTCAAACAATTTCTGAAATTCCCACTAGAAAAACAGAAACCCTAATCGCAGGAACAACTAAAAATCGGATCCAAATCAACAAAACAAGAGAAACAAAAGATCAATTAATAGTAATTACCTGATCGGGTAGTCCCAGATGATAAGAAACGGAGAAAAAATTTCCCGCACTTTCAGTGAGAATCTCCCGCTCTCTCTCTCTCTCTCTCTCGATCGATTAAATTTCTGGGATTTCAAGTGAAAAACCCAAAAAAAAACAAAAAGTGGAAAACTTTCCCCTTTGTGTGTGGCTGTGTGGTGGGTCCCTGTTAATCAGTTGGATACTTTAGAGATGGATTTGTCTCGGAGGGACACAAACCGACCCGGAGAAGAAACGGGATGAGAGAGAGGGGGAGGAGAGAGAGTGGTTTATGTATATTTATAGTGAGGGTGTGGGTTGGGGGTTAAGGGAAAAGGAAAGGGGAAGGCGGTGAGGGGAGTTCGTCACCGAAATCGCAGACTCTGACCGGACCCTTCGTTTACTGCCACTTGTTTAGAGTCCTCTCCAAGTATTTGCGTGCTCACCACGAACCACTCCGGCCGCCAAGCCCACAACCGTCCTCTTTGTGTGCTGGCCACTCCCCGTCCTCCCCCCATTTTATTCACTTGACCCAAACATATATTTATTGGGCTACGTCCAATCTCTTTCCATGACCCAATGGCAACTAGACACAAAATGTAATGAGCCCTTTTAAGAGTTTATCGGATAGGAAATACTTTTACTCATAAGCGTTTTTTTGAAAAAGTTCTTTTGTTAAAAGCACATCAAAGCCTTTCATTCTGAAGGCATATTTGGGACTGCTTTCAAATGGTTAAATCTAACAATTAAAAGCCGCTACTAATTGCATTTGGTAATAAGACATAAAAGTGATTCTGAATTGTAGAAGCGTTTGAGTCGCTTCCATTTGACGTGTTTCTAATGTGAGACCGTGAAGGACAATGTCCCACATAGGTGATGGATTAACATTACAAAGGCTTATAATGAGTTGAGCTACTTTTCATATTGCTAATTGGTTTTGTGGTGAAACCTCAACTTCCTTCATAGTATCATAGACAGGTTGGCAAGCGTGTGAAGCAACGGCCACTAGCAGAACCAAGTACAAGGCTCGCCTAGGCTATACCATAGGAAGAGCTCTAGTTCTTTAAGCTTAAAATATTAATCTTTTAGTCTATTTTATGATTTTTACTTGTCATATTCCACTTAGCAAATGAAAAGTTTGAATCTTAAGGCTGCTTTTAAGTAAAATATGAGCTAATAAATGTTACATAAACTCATCACTTTGACCAATATTATAATTTAATAGTACTAAATTAAAACTCTCATACCACAAATAGTTCATTATTTTATTCACTTGAAAGTTTGAAGGCTAGAAGCCTAGAAGACAGAGTGTAAATTTCTTGCTTCAAATTATTACTTTCAGGTTTACTATTATATAACTTTATGTAGGTAACAAAAGATTAAAAAATTTGTTCCGTAGTAATAATTTTAGCTTAGCTCCATCAAATAATTCCTGGATACGCCATTGGCAACAACCACGTGTGCTTTACGTATTTAGCTATATTCGCTACACGAGAAGGGGTTGTGAGTTACAATTGATTATCTGTAAGCTTAATTAGCTTCTGAAAAAAAAAATTCCCAAAATAGGTTTTCAAGATTATGTTGATGCACTTGCATATGGTTGAAATTAGAGTATTGTTGTTGCTATCAAGTTTATTATATTGTTTTGCCTCAAAATATCTGATTAATTCATATTTCCTAATAGTTTGACTACGTTCTTATTTGTAAAACTTCTACAAAGGATGTAATTTTCACATAGTTTTTTTTTTTAACTTTTCACATGTACTTTTTTATTTTTACTGTCGGATCTCAAATAAAATCAACCGCTAAAATTAAATAAAAATGTGTGAAATATATGAATATGTGCTTATCACTTCTCATTATTATACAGAGAATATATGGAACTAGGGTTTCGCACATGGAACTAAGGTTTTGCACGAGAAAAATGTTAAAGGAGACTTTCAAAGTATAATTCTCCATAAATTTTTTTCAATCTCATACTTTTTGCACATATTTATAATATTAACATGTAAATTGACGTTAAACTGTAAATTAGCAAATAATTCATAAAGAATCTCACTTTAAGAGAGTTTCCTTAAGCATTTCTCTTTGCACAATTACTTGAAAGAATCAAATTGCATTGCAAACGGACAAGCTTATCTCATCGTTGTCAGCAGCAAGCTCTTTAAGTTTGGCACGTATATATATTTGCCACCGACTTGTCTATTACCAAAACCAGATCATCAGAATATAAATATAAAAGGGTACGTATGCTTGGCTAATTGAGATTTCCAGGAACTTCATAGTCCATACAATGATGTAGCCGGTGGCCACTAGGCACGATTTCAGCAGGCTCCTCGTCAACTAGTACTGCAAAAGGATATGAGGACCAACTCATCATTCGTCACCAAATTAACAAGTCGCCAAAAATAAGGAAAAGACGAGTATGTCATCATATCCCACATCAGATATCAATAAGTGGGATATCTTATGAGGTATCAAACTTTTGATCTTTAGGTGACTAGTTAATGTAAACGTTTGATCTTATAGGTAAACTAGTTTTTTTTTTTTTTTGAAGACTTATAGGTAAACTATAGTTTGGCATCCTATGAGGTAGACATTCGTATGGGTAAAAGTAGTTTAGCATCAACCTTTTATGTCAAAAGGTAAAATACCTAGCTAGGTTGAAAAACCATCACCTAATAGAACATCATGTAATTAGGTAATTTAAATGCAACCGAATGTATATTTTTTTGTGCCTGTTTCATTCAGCATGTGATACGTCATAATATAATAAGATCGATTTACATACCGTTACACTTAAGTTTCGCTCCAGTAATATTTTGATTAATTAGAACATCGAAGTGCTTACCTTGTAATATTGGTTCCTACTCATCTAGTTTATATTTATCTATTCCGAAGAGAATTAAACGTAAATGAATATAAAAACAAAAACTTCTTTTTGTTTTTTGTTTTTGTTTTTTTTTAATTTGTAGTCACATAAACAAAAGGCAAGATCAAGACTGTTTTCTATTTTGTTAGGGTAAAGACCAAATCCTACCGACAACAAATAAACTGTCCCTGCATGAGAGATATTTCAGTGTGCACAAAATTCATGGAAGAACATTAGAAAAATTTTAAATTGTATAGTAACAAGTGGCGTTCCTCCTTATGTACTGGGCACACTGAAAAATCTCTCGAGTAAGGGTCTTGGTTTGGTTTCAAGTAAAACAAAGCAAAAATACTGTTGTCTATATGCGCATGTTTAGTAAAGAGAATCCTAGCATAACCGAAAGTATTAGGTGTAAAATGAATTGAAAAGAAAGTTGTGTGACAAGGGGGTTGGCTTCTCTTTAAGGTTCTTGATTTGGTTTTTAGTCAAACAATGGAAAGGAAGTTGTTTATTCATGCATGCTCCATGTTGGTACAGAATTCTAGCAAAAATGAAACGTATGATGATAAGTGTGAGAAGCTATAGCTATTAATTTGTAGCTTTCCTTAAGGGTGTCCTTTGTTTGGCTTCCAGCAAAACAAAGGATAAAGAAAGTTGTCTAATATGCATGTTTCATGCTTTATTCATGTTTGGCATAAGATTTTTGCAAAATAAAAAGTATTACAACAGTTTCGTTCTCTTGAAAGAGATTCTGAATTGAAACCACGTCATGAACCGTGCTTATTAGAAAGGGAAAAATATGATACAATACAAGTGATTGAGGCTAAGAGGAGGTTCATTCATTTGCAAATTTCTTTAGCAAGTAAATTGATAATTTGTCTTAAAGAAAGTGAAATGAAACACTTCTTTTCCTTTTTTTTCCGGAATATACATTCAGGAAGTAATGTTATTCACACACTGTTTTTTACTTCACACACATTATATATGGATATAATACTTTCATTTTACTTTCTGGCACCAATTTGCGTATAAGATTCACCAAATAATACAATATACGAAACTATTAGAAAAATAAATCATTTAATTTTAAGCTTAATTTGATATGAATATATAATTATATTGGCTTATACAAAATAGTGGTGCAGAATTTTCAATTGTATGCACTGTATTTGGTGGTGTCCAGGTAAATGAATTATAGACAGGGATCAGCACCTGCCGTTCATAATTAATTTTGTTACTTTTTAGTTTTACGCCACTGTTATCCAAATTTAATTATGTTTCTTTATTTAAATAGAATATTCATTAAATAACAAAGAAAATAACTCTTATTTTATTTTATTTTTAGTTTTTCTCTTTGCGGTGAAATTTTCTTGATAAAAACAAGAGGTTTTTTGGTATACACCGAGATTTTAGGTGGTTAAATTCTTGATAATAAAAATGATCGTTCAATATTCGGTACTTGCAATATTAGAGTATTAGTATAATTTTTGTACAAGAAAATTGATTGGGAAAACTTATATAAAAAGATTTTAAGAATTCACATGTACCTAAATTCATAATAAAAATGACCATTCAATGTTCGGTACTTGCAATATTAGAGTACTAGTATAATTTTTGTACAAGAAAATTGATTGGGAAAACTTATATAAAAAGATTTTAAGAATTCACATGTAGCTAAATTCATATATATTAGGGTTAGAAGCTAATTAAATGTTAGTTGGTTCGTGAAAAAAGGAAAAATAAAGAGTGGAAATCTGATGTATATTTTCCGTGTTATGGACGTAATGAATTTTTGAACAGCAAGAGCGCACTATAAAGTACAAGCCAAGAGTACAACTCAACCCCTACTCATATAGTCATATTCCTACACGTATTTCTGAACACTCTGGACTCTCTCTCTCTCTCCCCCTCTCCTGCTATAATTTGTTCCGGTGATAGAAATTTATCGCCATATCAAAGCTCGGAGACCCTATCTTCTTCGTTTTCTTACTTTGGCTTCCCGTTTGTAACAAAATGTCTCTTCTCACTGATCTTATCAACCTCAACCTTTCTGATTCCACCGAGAAGATTATTGCAGAGTACATATGGTGAGCATGCGTTCTCTCTCTCTCTCTCTCTCTCTCTCTCTCTCTCTCTCTCTCTCTCTCTCTCTCTCTCATTTTCCTGCTGTTTTCGGGATTAAATTTGATTTTTCTGTTGTTTGTTGAATCATGAAACAGGATTGGTGGGTCTGGTATCGACATCAGAAGCAAAGCCAGGGTAATTTTTTTTCTTCTATTTATTCAAATATAATGTGTTCGTATCAATTCTATTTGGAGTACTTATAACTTTTGTATGAGATGAGGCAGACTCTTCCTGGACCAGTGAGTGATCCCTCAAAACTTCCCAAGTGGAACTACGATGGTTCCAGCACTGGGCAAGCTCCTGGCAAAGACAGTGAAGTCATCCTTTAGTATGCTCTCTTTCTCTGCCCTTTTTTCTCTTTGTTTTTCAAGTCTTATTTATTAATGATTTATTTTTCTTGGCGTTCAAAAATAGTCCACAAGCAATTTTCAGGGACCCGTTCAGGAGAGGCAACAATATTCTTGTAAGTCTCCGTCGGTTTGAGGGAAGTGATAATGTTTCTTGCAGTGTGCTTACCTAATCTGGCTATAAGTTAGACGTCTGTTCTTTAATCAAACTGATAATATGTCATCAATAACGTATTATATCAACTTACTAACATGTTATCAATGCACATTCATTTTAATTAAACAATATACGTGCTTCACAGAGAATTTATTAGTACTTACCTCTAACTATTTCTTAGTATTTAGTAGTTCTTCCATTATTTGTAGGTCATATGTGATACTTACACCCCGAGTGGAGAACCAATTCCGACCAACAAGCGGGCTAACGCGGCTAAAATTTTCAGCCATCCTGATGTCGTGGCCGAAGAACCCTGGTAATAAGTTGTACCATTTTTTTGACGATGTGATATTTTAAAATACTCTAATTTATTAAAAAAAAGATTCAAAGTCCCGATGGAAGTGAACATGACCTTAACCATTTATCCTAACTTATATATATGGCGTACCTTTTTTTAACCTCTTACATGTCTTGGGGGAGTTCTGTTTAGGAATTCATTAAATATTTATTTTGATTGAGTGATTTGATTAAATTTAAATTGGAAAATTTCAGGTTTGGTTTAGAGCAAGAGTATACTATGTTGCAGAAAGATGTGAAATGGCCAATTGGGTGGCCTCTCGGTGGATTTCCTGGATCACAGGTAACAACATATATACCTCGAAAAAATATATATATATCTCAAAATTTAAGAAAAATTAATTTGTAATTACTTTACTATAAGGTGATGTTTTTAGAATGAATTAACTTTTGTATTTCTTGTAAATTAGGGACCATACTACTGTGGTGTTGGAGCTGAGAAGTCCTTTGGGCGTGACATTGTAGATTCTCACTACAAAGCATGTCTATATGCTGGCATCGACATTAGTGGCATCAATGCTGAAGTTATGCCTGGCCAGGTAAATACTAGACACCGAACAAAGCCTAAATATGTTACTCTCTTGTTCTTCTGTGCATCGGGATTTTTCTGCTGCACCTATAATGCATGTAATCTTCTCTTAATAATATAGTGGGAATTCCAAATCGGACCAACTGTTGGCATTGCTGCTGGAGATCAGTTATGGGCTGCTCGTCACATTTTGGAGGTAATTTAAACTGATTATATGTGATTTAGTGGAAAATTGAATAACCCTCGATCAGGCGAGTCCTTGTGATGAAAATGATCTTGTTTATGTATTAATACAGAGGATTACAGAGATAGCTGGAGTGGTGCTTTCGTTTGATCCCAAACCTATTGAGGTAATTAGAATAATTGGAGATAATCCAATTTATCCCTTGTTATTTGGTTAATTTCCGATTTGAATGGTTTGAGGCGTAATGTGTGTGTGAGCAGGGCGATTGGAATGGGGCTGGTGCTCACACAAACTACAGGTAACAAATGAGTTATGTCTTTCTTCTTGTGGTTTTCATTGATTGGAAACTTGAGGAAATCATGTGCATTTGATGGTATTTTTTCAGCACCAAGTTGATGAGAAGCGATGGTGGTTATGAAGTGATAAAAAGGGCGATTGAAAAGCTTGGCTTGAGGCACAAGGAACACATTGCTGCTTATGGCGATGGCAATGAACGCCGCCTCACTGGGCGGCACGAAACAGCTGACATCAATAGGTTCTTATGGGTACGTATCCCTTTAATCATTTGAACTTGCATTTGCATATGACTTTCAAATACTTGAGAGTGCAATACTGTGATTTTCGCTGACAGGGAGTGGCAAACCGAGGAGCGTCAGTGAGAGTCGGGAGGGACACGGAGAAAGACGGGAAAGGTTACTTTGAGGATAGGAGGCCGGCTTCTAACATGGATCCTTATGTTGTCACCTCCATGATCGCTGAAACTACGATTCTCTGGAAACCCTAATTGGCTACTCCTACTCTGCAACCATTATTTCCAAATATTGAAATAGAATGGTGCATGAATGGGAATGAATGAATAAATCAATTGTATCTTGTCTCAATCGTGGCATTGGACCATTACAACAATAATATTTGACGCTAAAATTATGGAGATTCAACTATGTATCGGTAATTAGATAAAAAACTTTCCTTCCCTGTGTTGATGGTTTCTCTCTTTTTTCTTGCTGTTCTTATGAATGATGAAAAATTAGGAACATCTATCGTACGCACTTTTGTCCTTACTTTGAAAGGTTATAGACGTTCTCCTTTCGATCATCGCAAAGCAGAGAGCCTTGTTAGCTTGGAATTGCCCTTTTTGTTAGTTTTCATTACTGTATAAGTAATAAGCTTTAGTAATTTAGCCTATAACTCAAACTGAAGTATAAAAAGGATGCACACTGATATAACTAGTTTGACTGAGCAATATAAGCTCAAGCTAATTTGCATCAATAAACTTTAATTACAAAAAGATGAATGCAAAATTAATCGTGAATGACATGTTAAGGGATAAATAGTAACTCGTCTTCTTTAATTCTCTTAATCAAACTATATATGTTGTTTTTCAAATCCAAAAAATAAAATTGTAATTTCAAAATATTACATATATTATGCCGTGATATCTTATGCATACATGTGAGCAGCCGAAATTGCAGGTAGGACGAAAACTAGCACAGAGAAAGTCTTGCAGGCTTGCAGCTATTCAGGGGTGGTGCGCTGTGCGCACATACACATTGGTGTGGGTGCATCATGCACATGCAGCACTGTTATTTCTGCGGCAGCTCTCATGCGATGACGAGGAGGAGGATAAAGGGGATTTGGTTGGTTCTATTGAGATTGGCAATAGCAAATTTGTTTGTTCCCAAAAATAATGATACACGTTATACACACTGCAATGTGGACCATCTGTCATCTGCTATCAGATATCCTGGGGAAGAGAGAATATCCTGATTTACTGTGTTATGTTAGATTGGATTAATAATAATTAACTCTATACTTTTAAAGCAGCAGAAGTGAATGATTTTCATTTCGATTGGAAGAGGATTAAACATGAGAAAATCTCTCTTTTAATTCTATTCTAAAAGGGATTGAAACAAATAAATTCTTTCACGAGTTATTCATCTTCTATCTTTTAGTAAGACATAATTTACCATTAAATTAAAAAGTTATTCCAATCAAATCCAATATACCAAACGAGATCCTACCCTAAATTAGTAAATTATGCAGTTTTTTAATACGAACCATATTGGTTCAGGATGAATCAACACAAAACCTTGAGTACAGGACTAAACGTCATTACTAGCTCTAAAAGTGTATTGAATGCATAGACGAGTCATGAAATAGCTTGATCTCAATGAGAAAAACGTATGCAGGAACACTGAATTACTGACCATACATGTCACCTCACAAGGGAGCTCTCAAATATGAGACTCAAATATTTTGGTCTCACTTGATTCTGTGTTGATTTTGTTTGATGTAAGAGAACCATGCCATGAAATACTACCCAGCTAATTAAGCTACTTTTGCATAGAGCTGGGCGTGTGCATTAGAAGTGGTATTTATGTGAAGTCCAATAGTATCTAAATACAATGATGGTCCGTTTATTCATAAGAGTTTCTAAACCATCGAGTTATAGTCAAATACGAAGTAATACGAATACACAAACTACACTAGCCCTTTTTTTAACTTTTTTTTCTACGCTAATTTTTTAGGGATTACCATTGTAACTGAATATTGCATCACTAATGACAAGGACTAGTAGTCCACCACTGCTTTGTTTCGATCTTTCTCATGGGTCATTCCTTTTGACTGTGAATGGGAAATTGTCAATGTGAATTTGCATATTCATGAGAAACTCTTGCTTAATTGAATTCCATTTTTTATGATTTATTAAGTCAATGTGAATGAAAGGGTTTATACTTTATAGGAAGAAAGGGTCCTGGCCCTGAACGCGACTTGTTTAGCCTTGATCATTCAATCCAAAACAATAAAAACGTAGAAATATCAACAACTTGCCTTTTCAACTAAAAACGAAGTAAAATATAATGATATATATAATATATATGTATATATAAAATAACACATACAAACAATCGAGATTTGCCAAAAGATTAGTCCTTCGACACCTTTTAAACCACCAACTTTGGTTGGTCAGGAGGAATACAACAAACACACACCAACCGTGACTCTTCATACAAAGAACTAATTCATACGAAAAACCAATAGAGAACTTTGTATTGCTAACGTGTATCATCACAATTCCTCTTGTAGTCGCACACAATCATTTATTTTAACTTTCGCATATAACTTTTCGTGATTGAATTGTTAAGTTGCATTTTGTTACACTCTTATTCGGGATACATATAACGTTTCGTGATTCGTGATTGATTTGATAAGTTGCGTTCCGTTACACTCAAGTTCTTCAGGATTCTATGATTTGTAAACAAAAGAAGAAGAAAAAGTTGAAACATATCATGATTACCCGGCTTTTTGGTTCATATTTGATAAAACGATATCTGACGGCAAGACAAGAAGTCAAGAACCAACGTATTATGGATGACGGATGGATTTATATGAAATCAATCAAAACCAGACAGCCAAATTCCAAAGGAGCCGAAAAAGTTTGATTTTCGGACACCATTTTTCTTCTTCGACATAATTTTTGGATTGAATCAAACCAAAAAAATTAAGAGAGAAACAAACAGAGAGCACAAAGAAGAAAAGATAAGTATGGAAATCATTTCCGGGAGCAAAACTGCCATATCATAAACTAAGAAGATGTATTATATTTACACAGAGAACACGTCTAAAAGTACCAGGTCCAAAAAAAAAAAAAAAAAAAACAGGGGAGCAAGAGCAGAAAGATGCAAAAAAACATCCCAAAAGCCCCATCATCTCCTCTCATCAGTTCCAAGAAATCAAAGCCCTCCTACTCCTAAATCTTAAGAGTCGCCGACAGAGATTGGCCTGCAAGAAATTCCGAGAGGAGATCGAGAGATCTGCCTGGTGATCTCTTTGAAGACAGGTCTTCTCATCTCCTGCTTTCCCGGCAACCAGTCGATCGTTTTGTCGGATTCTTGCTTGATCTTCCTCACTTGGCTGTGAACTGGAAAACCCACTTCCTCAAATCCCTCCTCCATCTTTCTGCTGTTGTTGCTGTTCCTGTTCTCCATCTTCTTCCTCTTCCTCTTCCTCTTCCTGTTTTATTTGGTGTATATCTATATGTTTGTGTGTATGTAATTCTAAAGGGCAGATGAGTATGCGGCTATATATAGTAAATTGGGAGGCATGAGACGTAGGATGGAAGGGAGGACGGAAAGGGCAGTTTGGTGGGAAAAGAACCAACTTTTGGATTAGTTTGAGTCTACTCTTTTGGACCTTGTTGACGCATAGGGTTTGATCCTGTGTGTTTCATGACACCATGCACACATCATACAAACACTTGATTGCGGGTATTTCAAGCTAAATCACAAACTGAGTTTAAATCACTTAAAATGCATGACAATGTTTGATTGATTTGGAATATCAACGCATAAGTATCATAAATCAATTATACGTTATCATGTTACAATATTAAAACGCATAACAATATCTAATTTATTTGGAAGTCCTCCGCTCACACAGTTACATTCCAATTGTATGTAAATATTTATGTTTTAACTATCATCCATAGTCCAAGATCAAGTTTAACTAGATTGATCTGACGGTCTTACAAAGTGCATGTTCAAAACTAGATTGATCTGTTTTGACTATGATCCATATCTCTCTGTATATTTATTTCAACCCAATCTTAATTTTATGAATTTCGTTGCTAATCTTGGTACTAAATCCTCATATTGACGGGATAATTAGTATTATCTAAAATTTGATGGTTCTCCAAATGGGAAGGCATATCAATTTATGATCTGGATTTCCCCATGATATCTGCATTAACCCCACCAGGATTTTGTTTTGCGGTGCAACTTCAATGCGTATCAGATATTTTGCTTTTGGGATTTTTTTTAGTAGGTTTTTGGAAGTTCAGATCTTCTATGCTCAAAATTTTCTGTTGATTCGTTTTGAATGTCAATGAATTGCACAAGGTCAGAATTTTTATGTTATAATTCCATGTTGGCAAAGAGGTTTACCAAACGACTACCAAACCTTCTAGGGCAATAGATTCTATTTTTTGACTCGTCCTTGGCTTGTCAAAGTTACCATCCATTCCCCATGATTTTTAAGAATATCACAATCCCCATTTAAAAATGTTTATTTTTGTAAGTTCATCGCAATCGTCACTTAAAAAATGTTTATTTAACAAGGTTAATTAGTAAAAATTTAATCTCTTATCAACTGTGGCTTGAAAACATGAGATTAACTTAGGTAACGAACACGTATTAAGCGAACACATCTAAATAACTCCTCAGATGTTGTATTGCACTAATCAGATGACCTGGTGATCTATCAAAATTGTGCAATATTATTTCTTGAGTCAAATGTTTCATTTGATAGATAACCATGATGATATTTTCTTAAGTGTTTGTGTTATATCCGGACTTGGAAACGGTTTTAGTCGAAGCCAATTGGTAAAATCCAAATCCAATTATCCAATGAAGTCAAGTCAAGGTTTTTTTTTTTTTTTTTATATAAAAAAAGTCAACGTTCAAAACCCACGGTTCAACAATTCAACTCTTAACACGGGCTATTTGAGGGCACAAGTCAAATTTCGTGTTGGTACGGGGGTGATTCAGCAATTCACCAAATTTAAGCGGGTACAGAAGTTCCACTTGTAATGAAAATAATCCTGGTCGGATCCTTTTTTCTAGAAATCTCGTGATCTCATCCGTTCATTGTATATAGTACGGTTAATTTTCGTTAGGTACTATTAATATTTAATTTTAAATTTTAAATTTTGAAATGATTTCTGACCACACGATATTTGATAAACAGATGAGTAGGAAAAAATCCGATGAGGATTCTTTCACCAGTTGTAAAGATAAGGAAGGCCTACGTGGCGTTTGACGTGGTGTGTTTGGGCGGTTAAGTTTGTTGGTCGGGCCAACCGGTGGACGTCAGCTTGAAGACGCATTTTGCCACGTGGTTCAATCTTCACAACGCTAGGCCCATCATTGTCTTCCGGATGTATAGGCCCCTTATCTTTATCATTTCGTATGGACTTGTAAAACCCTAATCACAATAAGATATTGACACGTGCACGTCCTGCACAATGCCTGTTGTCGTAATCTTTTGGCTAAATTGGATTAATGATCATGTGTTAATAAGATAATCGGAAGATCGCATCTGTGGTGAAAAAATTCGGATTTAAACTCTTATGATGAAGTCCGTTAGGATTCAAGTCCGAAATTATCATTTCCATCAACTATTTGTTAACACAAAATTTGTTTTGTGTTGAACTCGACTTTAAGGACCTACTTGTTGGCATATGCACACATATTTCGTTTGATATCTCTTTACCACCAGACTTTCATGAGGCAATCCGACCACTTTCTTTTCTTTTTTTTCTTCTTTTTTTTTATTTTTATTTTTTTATAGGAAACGATAATGTATTTCATTAATCAGCACAAACCATTACAAGGATGTTATTGGATACATAGTTTCAGTGACCAATAAATTGATCTGAAGTTAATTACACAAATAGACAAATAAGAGGAAACCCCTGTAATAGATTTTATAGAGGAAACTCCGGAAAATAAATTTTATAGATGTCAAATTCAATGGCCTGATTGGTTGCTGTTTCATTGATATAGGGCCGAAAGCGAGATCTTCCTTGCTGCTGAGACTGTAAACGGTTTAATATCATACCTAGTTTTATAATGGGATCAGAGTTTTGTAATGGGAATGCAGGAAAAATTTGGGGAAGGGTGGGTTTGTTAATTTTTGTTAATGGAAAGTTGACGGAAATGTTAATAAACTTGAATCCTAACAAACTTCATCACAAGTGTTTAAATCCGAATGTTTTCACCACGGAAGTTATCTTCCGATTACCCTATCACCATAGAATTATTAATCCAATTTAGCCTAATCTTTTTGTTTTTAATTTGGAGTGGGTTTTAAGTATCACATTCTTAATACTAAATTACTAATTGAATAATTCTGAGTGATATTTAAGCACTAGATTTGTGAAATTGTGCAAATATACCTTCCCAGATATCATGCATTATTCTTACGCTTAAATATTATAACCTTTAATCATCACAGGGTAGTCTAATAGTTGAACACGTTTTAAGTTCGATTTCTGGCTCTGATGAGTTACACGATGATGATAAGGGTGAGACTGAAATATCTCTGTGAGTTTGTCTGGTATAAAAAAAGATAGACTTTCGTGACAAAGTCGGTAGCTGATCCATTTTTTTAAAAACTATTTTGATATATTTTTTTTATTTTAAACTTTTAATATTGAGTGAGGCCTAAGCATTAATAGGATGGTGCAATCCTAGTGTCAAACTTTCACTTGTCCCATCATATTAGTTTTTTTTTTGTTGGTGAACGTCCCATCATATTAGTTAATTTCGAAAGAGGATCGGATCCTATTTGTGAGGATCCCGAAAATCTTCAAATCGTGTCCGTTTATCGTATATGGTGCCGTCAGTTTTCTTCAAGTACTATTCATATTTAATTTTAAATAAAAGTATTTAAAATAATTTGAGGATCCTCTTTATGAGGATCCCGGAAATCTTCAAATCGTATCTGTTCATTATACATTGTGCGGCCATTTTTCATCATGTACTATTCATATTTAATTTTAAATAAAAGTATTTAAAATAATTTCTAACTATACGATATACAATGAATAAACACAATTTGAGAATCTCCGCAATCCTCACAAAGAGGATCAATTTCCAACTAAACATGATTAGGTGTCAAAGACATGTCACTATTGAAATAATCACATTTCATTCTATCATGGTTTCTTTTTCTTCAATTTGTAGGTCCTTTTCTTTTTTCGAAAGCAAAATTTCTATCATTTGAATGCTGTAAACTAATTAAAATTAAGGAACTTTAACGAAAAGTTTTCGGTACTGTTTATTTTAATGAAAAATCATATTTTTACACTAAAAAATCAATCTTGGTACTATTCACTTTACTCTTATTTTGTTCTTATCGTTAAAGTTTTCAAGCCATTTTCATTAGTTTTCCTTTAAAATTAACTACCGTTAGGCTATAGATTAAACTTGGGATAGAGGATCCTCGCCGGATTCTCTTTGTGAGGATCTCGAGAATCTTCCAATCACATCTGTTTATCGAGCATCGTACGACCAATTTACGTTAGGTATTGTTTATATTTAATTTTAAATAAAAAAATTGACAATGATTTATGATCATACGATGTACGATGAATGAATGTAATTTGAGGATCCCCAAGATCCTCTTTGATCCTCACAGCGAGGATCAAAACTCTAAACTTGGAATTATTTAATCAATGAATGGCGTTAGTTTTTAGTAAAGCCGTTGAGAAACAAAATGTTCATACTCCATCGAATGAACGACACACGCATATATGCTGGATGTCGACACATGCTATGGCAAACTCTACACTTATGATTGGTCCTATGCTCTATAAATCTATTCTTCGCTAATTTTCGGTAAACTTTTACTACGTAATTAAGCTCTTAATTCTCTCATTTTTAAGAGAAACTGACTTAAGCATTGGACATCTATTAGTCAAACCCCCCACTCCTTGGACTCGTGACTTTGATCTTTAATCAAATGTGTTAATTGTTTTAGAAGTACAAATTTGTCAAAATGAAAGACAACGAATTTTTGCTAACACGGTAAATGCTAGAAGCTTGTCCTTCAATAACTTAAACCCTAGCTAGAAAATGCAGGACAGTTTGCATTGGATCCTAGATTCCTAATGGATCAGGTCCATGAGAACGACGAAGGAAATTGGAATTGGTAGTGAAAAAATAATTGAGGTAAGCAAATAAGTATTTTCTGGAAAATAGGTAGAGCAAAATTTAGCCTCAATCGAAAGACTTGACGTGAAGAGATATTTGCAAACGTGTTAGGTCATCCTCCAACAGACAATGACTGAAGCTCACCTACTTTCCTGCATGTCGTTTTGAATCCTTAAATACGAATTGACCCTATATGCCTATTGGCCAACTTCCGTATATTATTGTTGAATATATTCAAAAACCTCCCACTGAAAATGTTTTTCTAATTTGTAAATGGGAAATGAAATTGAAAGGGAATAAAATTGACAAGGAATGAATTTAAACTTTCGTGATGATGGGGAATGAAAAGGCTTTATGAAGAATTTGATTACCAAGTTTACGTTTTGTTTTGAAAAAAATGACTACATGGTGGCAAAGCTACGGAAGTCTATTTTTTCAAAAGTCGAAAAATTCATAAAGACATTTTCAGTCCTTCTGACCATCATCTTGTTAATTAACACATTTACTTAACAAGGATGAGATAACTGGGAAATTGAGAAATAGAAAAAAAATAAAAAAATAAAGGAAATCAGATCTACTATTCTTTGTAGCTAGTTAATACGATTGTTGATTTTCATGTATATAATTACAAATTTTAAAAGGGAACCCCACACTTTTTATGATTTCATATGTATTGGTAAATATAGGAAAAAGTCCGAATCGAAATGATTCCAAAACCTATATTATCTAGAGAAATGCTAAGGAGATTTTCTCAGTCACCTCACAGTTTAACGCCAATTTTACGTGTCAACTTTTTGTCAATCAAAACTACACGAAATTACTATTCTAACCAAAAAGTGAACAAAAATAAAAATTATGGCCAATTTAGTAATGAAATGAAGCATGAATTCTGCTGTTTTCCATGGCACTCTCACATCCATGTAAACTTAGCAGGTCTTATTTATAAATTTAAAAAAAAAATCCATTTATTCTAAACTCTCAAGCACACCCATGGGGGTGTGTACAATTTCTTAGTAGTAAATGAAGAGAAGTCCCCACATTTGCGTGCAACATTATTTAATTAAGAATTCTTAACAAACAAAAAGAGAGATGGGTTGGACATGAGATCAGTTAACTGAGCATTGAGTGATAAATAGTTCTTAATTGGTGGGTTGGAGTGATCCCACTCTAATTAGGGCTTGTCTTCCTGCTAATTAAACATTTTAATCCATTGGGCTAATATACGTATGAGAAAAACAACCCATGAAGAGTTGCTTCTTCTTCTTAAGTTGCAAAGTTATACTCTGGGCCAGTGGGCTTAACTCGTATCAATCACTTCACTTGCCAAATAAACAAAATCAAAAAGGGAAGAATGTAAAGGGAAAAAAAATTTGACAATTGTTGATTTAAAAAAGTGGATTAATTTAGAATAGGGAAAAGCACCGCTTCAAGGAAAGTGCTTTTTTTATTTTTTTGAGCGAACGATATTATATACATTAAGAGGAAGGGGGTGGGTTAACTTCACAATGAACTAGTAATAATGTAGTTCAAATCGTTTTTGGTAAGAATCAAATTTAAGACCTCTCATTTACAACTGAAGCGAACGACTAGACCATAGTACTAAGTGGTAAGGAAAGTTAGTAATGAGTGTTTTAAGGCTCATGTGTACAATGTTTGAGGTAATCAATGCTCATTACACAAGGAATGAAATAGTAACCTCCTTTTACAGAGGTGTAGTTGAGAGAAGTTATTGCATTTGGTTGATGTGGGATCTAAGAACATTATTGTGTTGTTGACACGTGTTTAAGAGTAAGTGGAGGAAATGAGAGTTTTCATTGATTATGAGGTTAGCTAGAGCTTACTGACATGTGGAGTTGCTCCATGCATAAGAGCATTTCCAGCGTTGGCTGGTGCTCGGGGGACAGGCAACAAAAAGGGCCCGAGAGCCCGAGTTATTAGCTCCAGCGTGTGGGAGCCCGAGGGACAGGGCAGGCCTGAGCAACATGCTTGTCACGAATTGCTAGCCCAAGAGCCCGAAGGCAACGTGACGTGGGCTAACGTCAGGGGCGATGTCAGCCATAATATAAAATTAATAAAAATATAACATATTAATAAAAAAAAGTAAAATTAAAAAAATTAAAAAAATTGTAAAACCCAGGCTTCGAACTCAACGACTCTCGCTGGGGTTCGTCACCGAGGTTGATGAACACCCACATACAAATGGCAGAGATCCAGTCCCTCATCCGCCGTAGCTATCGCCGCACCCCACACCGCCTTCGCCCCCACGCACTAGCGATCCTCCTCCTTCCACTGGCGCGCCCAGATCGCACGATTTGGGATTTGTTTTTGGAGAAAAAAGGAGAGAGAGTTTGGTTAGGGAGCGGGGAAGATCGGGACCGTTGATGGAGGTTGAGGTGGGTGGGATGGTGAAGATGGAGGAAGAGAGGCGACGGTGGGGTGGTGAAGATGGAGGAAGAGAGGCGAGGGGGGTACGTTGGGGGGGGGTAGGGGGGAGGATAAGGGTTGAAATGAAGGGCTTTTGGAATGGTGCGTTGGCACCATCTGAAAAGAACAATAAAAAGAAGGGCTTTTGGAAAGGTGCGTTGGCACCATCTGAAAAGAAGAAGAAAAAGAAGTGGTGCGTTGGCACCATTTGAAAAGAAGAAGAAAAAATGTTTGCCAAAAAAAACAAAAAAAATCAGAAGAAAAAATAATAATAAAAAAAGATTTTGGAATGGTGTGCTGCACCATGTGAAAAGAAAAAATAAAAATAAATTTTTAATAGAAAATTGTACAACTAGAGCGATTAAAAATTCTATCCGAAATTACAAATAAAATTATTTTGTATTATTTAAAAAAACTAATATTTTATTGTCTATTGCTAAGGCTATTGAAGTGCAATGGTAGAGATGCAAAAGTGTATTGCCTGGGGGATTACTGTTCATTAAGGCAGTTACTGTTCACTGGGTGGATAGTATAGTGTATTGCGTGAGGGGAGGGCTTCAACGGTGGTGTTGCTCTAATGAAAGTGGTCACTCATTCGGTACATAATTTGTAAAAAAAAATTATCATATCGAATTCAAAGTGTCATTCTATTATTACTTAATATTCATATTTCATATAGTTCGAAGGCAGTCTTCTTTTTTCTCTCAAATCAAATAAAAAACTCATTGACGCCAAGCATGAGGGAATGCTCGACGTTTGGTGGCATTTGGTGCGAATCTAAGTGTCAAGTGAGGGACAAGGTTGATTCGAAGGTCGTGGTAGTTTCAAAATCAATCACATATGATACGAACAACAATATGATTAGATAACGGGATTACAATCTAAAGTCTCCCTCTTGACATGAGATAATCATATTAAGAAAAAGTAACTTTTGGTGGTGAATGACAAAGACATGAGAATGGTACAAGGATGGAAAAGCCAAAGCCAAGGGCCTATCCCTTGTGGGTTGTGGCCCTTACGTAGGACAACATGTTGGAGAAAAGCTACTGATTTTACACGGCAAGACACACCAAGATATCAAAAAATACACAACAAGCCACGATGGAAATTTGGACACACCCTCCCTGTAAAACTCTCTCTTAAAAAAGCTGCATCCTTATCTTTTCCGCAACTTGCTGCGTGACTATCTTTTGAGTCGTCTGCTTCCTCGTCAACCCATGCTAGTAAAATATCACAACTTTGTGCTGTAATTCTCGTATTATTCTATTCTTTATGTTGGTATAATTTTGACATTAACATTGCCGGTGATTTGAAATCACAACCTCCTCATCGACTCATGAACCGCAGAAATTTCTATCGATCTTCATTTTACAATTAATATTTCTCAGAAGATGCATGATTGTGTTAATTAGGGCGTATTTTAGGGCTTAATTTTCTGATATTATTCTTCTCACCGGAGGGAAATATATATTGTACAAGATTGATTTACAAGGAAAGAAACACCAAATAATATCTATCCTAATTACATCCTGATTACAAGGACCCAAACATGTATTAAGCTAATTACAAAGGTCAACTCTCCAACACTCCCCCTCAAGTTAGTGCATAAATGTCGTTCATGCCCAACTTGACGAGAGAGTTGTAGAACGCTTGACTGGCAACAACTTTAGTTAAGATGTCCGCTAATTGATCCTCTGACTTTACGAATGGGAATTGAATAATATTCTCATCCAACTTTTCCTTAATGAAGTGTCTGTCAACTTCCACATGTTTCGTGCGATCATGCTGAATTGGGTTGTGTGAGATATCAATCGTTGCTTTATTGTCACAAAACAAATTCGAAGCCAACATTGAAGGACACCCGAGTTCTGCGAGTAACCTCCGAAGCCATAATAATTCACATACTCCTTTTGCCATACCTCTGTATTCTGCCTCTACACTTGATAACGCAACCACTTTCTGTTTCTTACTCCGCCAAGTCACTAAATTTCCCCCCACAAATGTAAAGTAACCCGATGTGGACCGTGGATCAGTAATATTCCCTGCCTAATCTGCATCGGTATAACCTTCTATCCGGCAATGACCATTCTTGGAAAACATGATGCCTCTACTCGGGAAATGCATATCACTCGGGGAATGCATAAATTGACTAACAACACTTATTGCATATGCAATATCAGGCCTGGTATGAGATAAATAAATTAACCTCCTAGCTAACCTTTGATAACGATCTCGGTTAGTGGGAGCTTGATCAGGGTGCACAGCAAGATGGTGATTTTGGACTATAGGGGTGTCAACCGGTTTACAATCAAGCATTCCGGTTTAGGCTAACAAGTCAAGAACATATTTTCTTTGAGATAGAAATATACCCTGTTTAGATCGAGCTACTTCTATACCCAAGAAATATTTCAATCCACCAAGATCTTTCATCTCGAACTCAATTGCTAAGTAATCTTTCAGCCTTGAGATTTCCTCTTTATCATCACCCGTAGCAATCATATCATCCACATAAATAATAAGTGCCGTCAATTTACCCATTCGACGTTTCAAGAAAAGTGTATGATCGGAATTGCTCTGCCTGAACCCATACTTCCTCATAGCCGTCCGGAACCTACCAAACCATGTCCGAGGTGATTGTTTTAATCCATACAATGCCTTATTCAACTTACAGACCATTCCGGGTTGTGAAACCGATGCATAACCAGGTGGAATATCCATATACACTTCTTCTTTAAGATTACCATGTAAGAAAGCATTTTTCATATCAAATTGCTGTAATGGCCAATCCAAGTTAGCCGCCAACGAAAGTAACACTCTTACCGTATTAATCTTTGCTACTGGAGCAAACGTTTCTGTATAATCAACCCCATATGTCTGAATGTATCCCTTGGCCACCAATCGTGCTTTGTATCATTCAATCAACCCATCAGCTTTGTACTTATTGGTATACACCCATCGACATCCCACTCTCTTCTTTTCTCGGGGTAGTGAAACTAAATCCCATGTTTGATTTTTCTGAAGTGCATCCATTTCTTCCTCTATTGCCTTGGTCCATCGATCATCAGATAGTGCCTCATTCAATGAACTTGGTGTGCTATCATTGGATATTTGTTGTACAAAAGTTTTGCTGGGTTCTGATAATTTATGTGATGACACATAGTTGGCAATGGGATATTTAGAGCATTTCGTTGTTTTCGGTGAATATCGATTGGGTGGTTTTCCCTGGTTATGCCTGAAAGGTAACTGATAATTCAGAACATCGGATACATCAATAGGGATAGTAGATCTTACCTCCGGCTCTAGAGTATGGTCATTTGGTGGTACTATATTTTGAGACGAGAGGGAAGTCGTATCAGCAGAAGTCTCAAGATCGGCAAGTGGCAACACTGTTGCCGTGGGTGAGGATAGCACTGCCGTGCCTGCAGCTGGTTCTATGGGCAGCGATGCTGCTTCTGTTGGCTGGGCTGGCAGCGCAGCCACTGCGGGCTCGGCTACTGGCTCGGCTAGTAGTGGCAACGGAAGATTAGTGGTAGCAGCCATGGTCCAAACTTGCTCGTCATGTAGTGTCTCCCCCTGAAGATGAGGGTTGGAAAAAGCCGAAGAGTAATACATCTCAGACTCGAAAAAAGTAACATCTATGGTAGTATACATCCGACGTGAAAGATGATGGTAGCAACGGTACCCTTTCTGATGTAGTCCATACCCCATGAAAACGTAACGGATAGCACATGGGTCAAGTTTTGTTCGTTGATTTTTATGTAGATGAACAAAGGCCACACACCCAAAAACTCGTGATGGGAGCACCAAAACAGACGATAGAGGCACGAATGTAGCAAGAACTTGCAAATGTGTAAGAAAATTCAATACTTTGGATGGCATGCGGTTGATAAGGTAAGTGGCAGTCTGAAGAGCAATATCCCAAGATGAACGGGGAACATCCGCCTCAATCAATAGTGATCGAGCCGTTTCTAATAGATGGCGATTTTTGCGCTCAGCCACCTCATTCTGTTGAGGAGTCCGAGGACAAATAGTCTCGTGGAGGATTCCGTGAGTAGTTAAATAATGTGTAAAATCATTATTAACATATTCACCACCATTATCAGAACGCAAAATTCAGATTTTAGTAGAAAACTGTGTCTGAACCATGGTGTGGAATGTCTTAAATGCTAGAAACACATCACTTTTATACTTAAGAAGGTATAACCATGTCATCCGTGTGCAATCATCTATAAACGTTACAAACCACTTAATACCAGATGAAGTATTAATCGGAGATGGTCCCCAAACATCCGAATGAACAAGATCGAAAGGAATATCACTTTTATTAGAATTCAACGGATAAGAAACACTATGACTTTTGGCAAGTATGCAAGTGTCATATTTAAAGTCTGAAATCAAACAACCAACAAATAAATCCGGAAACATATGCTGTAAATAACTAAAAGACGGATGACCCAAACGGTGATGCCATAACCATATTTGATGCCTTTTATGATCAACGACTCATTGGGCGAGATTGACCCGTCCTGTACTGACATCGTCCACAAAATAGAGATCCCCCATCTTAGTACCACGACCAATTATCTCATTCGTGAGAATATCCTGAATAAGACAAAACTTCGGATACAATAGTACACAACAGTTCAATTGCTCAGTAGCTTAGCCAGGAGACATTAATTTATGCTTTAGTGAAGGTACAAGTAGTGTATGCGGCAAAGAGAGGGTAAGCGTGAAGCGTACAGTGCCAGTGCCAGTTACCGGTGAGGTGACACCATTAGCATTAGTAATATTTCGTCGAAGTGGAACAGTATCACAAGCTAAATCAATGGGGTCATAGGTCATATGGTCTATGGCACCAGAGTCAATGATCCAACCGGACTGAGTATCACAATTATTCATATTAAAAGCATAACCACAGTTACCTGAGGACTTCGCAGGCAACTCGAAACAGGAGGAGGATTCATGGTAGGGTCTGTTAGGGTAGTATAACCACAGTTACCTGAGGACTTCGGAGGCATGTCGGAAGAACTCGAAACAGGAGGAGGATTCATGGTAGGGTTTGTTAGGGTAGTAGTGTTTAGGGTTGTAGTGTTTAGTATAGGGGTAGGATCGGTTAGGATGAAATTGTTTCCACCGTGGAGTGGTGGTAGGTTCTCCATGGGAGGGCCGAGTTTGCTTGAGGGAACGGGCAGAGTTTGCTCTGATACCATGCTAATTAGGGCTTATTTTGGGGTTTAATTTTATGATGTTATTCTTCTCACTAAGGAGAGAAATATATATTGTATAAGATTGATTTACAAGGAAAGAAACACCAAATAATATCTATCCTAATTACAAGGACCCAAACAAGTAACTAAGCTAATTACAAAGGTCAACTCTCCAACAGTTTGCCTGCCTAGCTATGATATCTTTCGTTCTTGCTTTCTTTCTAGAGAAAAGTAGGGTTTTCCTGGCTTGATATATCGATCCCACTCTCTACCCTAGGTCAGGTTCAAAGTAGTCATCTAATTAAATCATCTCACCATTTGTATTCTAATTATTTGATTACTTGATGGCTAATGCAAAAGTTAGGAATCTAATCAATAAAGCGGATAGAAATAGGGTAGTGCACACAAATGGCATCACTAGCAAGTGGACCATTGCAAGTTGTGCGGTCCCTCTAACTAGCTCCTCAAGTATTGCATATAATAGTCTTGGTGGTGATAAGATATCCAGTAGGATTGGCTTACTAGCTAGCTTATGATATATTCTTACTAACTAAATATTTTTTCACCAACAAGACTATTAGGGTGCGTTTGTTGCACCGGACTGTCTCGGACTGGACTAGCTTCAAGGACTAAGCTGGACTGATTTAGTGAAGCGTTTGGTGCAGTGTCGAACTAAAAAGCAGGACTCATATGTTATATTATTAAATTTATATATACAATATTTTATCATTAATTTAATCTATATATACAAATATTTTATTATTAAATTATCATTTTCCCTTCTAGAATCTCCCAATTTTGTGTCTGCCCACTACAACCTCTCATCTTTCCCTGCCATTTCATCTTCCTCTCATTTTTTTGTCCGCCCACTGCATCCTTCCCCTATGTTCTTTCTCTGCCATTTCACCTCCCTCTCTCATTTTTTTTGTCCGCCCACTGCATCCCTCCCCTCTCCTTTTTCTCTGCCATTTTATATGTGCCACTGTCTCTTTCCCCTTTCCCTTTTCTTGGTTCAATTTTTCTGGGTTTTCTGGTTGTGGGAAGCAGGGAAGAAGGAGATGTGAGGGGCAAAGCGAAGCAGAGGTAGCAATGGAAGAGGTCAAGGAGGATGGAGCCCAAAGTCCTTGCCGTCGAAAATTGAGGTCTAGGAGGAAGGAGCCCAATCGGAGGGCACGACCGATGAGCTTGGTATGAGCAGGGCGCGACCGACGGAGCTCCTGAGTTCTCCGATTGAAGTTCGAATCAAGGTCTTTGTTCATGATTCAGGGTTGGGGATGAAGAGGGAGGGAGAGAACGCGAGCAGAAAGGAGAGCAGGGGACGCGAGCAGAGGGCAACGAAAGGATTAGCTAGTCCCATGGTTCCCGACGTCTCTCGCTAAGACCGTCTAACACGGTCCTTAGTCGAGGCGAGTCCGGCTTACTCCCACTAAAGCTAGTCCCGTGAAGTAACAAACATGGGACTAGACTAACTATTAGTCTAGTCCAGTCCAATGAGGGCTAGTGAAGGGAAACAAACACGCCCTTAATGTACTAATACTTTTGCCTACTAGCTATCTCACTTACGATAGACATATCAGTAGATTATAGTCTATTCAGTGAACACTTACAAATGACGTTGTCGGTGCATCCTATCACAAGTTTATTTCGTAGTTGGTATACATTTATAAGCCTCCAAAGCTGGTTATCTATGAAGAAATTATGAGCTTATATGTTACTCCCATAAAAGCATGATCTACCAGAAGATTTATAAAAAAAAACTAAAAAAATTTGAGGGAGTGACTCGACACCAAATAGAAAAGAAGATATTTAGTATTAGGTCTTATTTGGAAGTACTTTTACAATGGTTGAAATTGTTTTTGGTGAAAATATTTTTTGAACCAATTCTTTGTAAAAAAATGTAAATAAATTTTGAAAAAGCACTTGAAAGTTTTCCTGTAAGAAAAGTGATTTTGGAATTCTAAAACGCTTTCAATCATTTTAAAAGCGCTTCTAAATGAGCTCTTAGACAATCAAAATTAACTAAGAGAACTTTTTGGGTTGATTTTTAGATATTCAACAAAAGCAAAATGACCAAGTTAAAAAATAAACTTGGTTTCAAACATATTCACATATTAATCTCTTGCATAGCTATAGGTTGACTCTAAACGTTGAAGATTAAATCAATAGTAAATGGTTGTGCGTGTGTTCAAAGTTCAAACCATTACTGAAATTGCAGGACAAATTTTTTTAATATGTATCCACCTTTTCAACGTGCTTGAAAATGTTCAGACTGAGTAATTTACTACTAATTTATGTCGAGGGTTCAAGACCAAATCGATCACGTTGCATGCAGAACTCTCCGATAAAAAGATTCTTAGCATGCTCGATCTGATAATTATATTGTTTGCATATGGAATTCAAGTTTCAACATGAGGTTTCTGGCGATGCAAAAACATTAATATTTGTTTACCAATTTTTTAAAATAAATTGTAACATCCAACTTAAAAATAATAATTGGTGAATAAATGCTATTTATATAAAACCTTATATGCATACATTGAGACGCACACGCTTATACGACACAAAACCTTCATATTTCAACAATTTTCCCTCATGCTTGGCAGAATATAAATAAATTATCTGCTTGGTACAACCTAAGACATCTTAACTTAAAATTAAATATTAATCATGGTATTAACAAAACTGAAGGTCACTTTCCTTCCTTTCAAGTTTCAACCACCAACGACAAACCAGAAGGATCCTTGCTAGATCTTCTTTGTAAGGATCTTGAGAATTCTCAAATCACATTCGTTCATCATACATTGTGTGATCAGAAATTATTGTAAATTTTTTTATTTAAAATTGAATATAAACAGTACCTGACAAAAACCGACCGCACGACGTAAAATGAACGGATGTGATTGGAGGATCTCCAAAATCCTCATAAAGAGGATCCGGCGAGGATCCTCTCTGTTAATACCAGTACCAGCTTGATACAAGAGAAACACAATAGTGAAAGGCAAGTAGCAGTAACAGAAGGGGATCCTCTCTGGATCCCTTTCTACCTAATCCACCTAGTTCGGGATTCGAGTTGTTGAAATTTGATCCAACGGTTACAAACAGGAGATCTCTTTAAAAGTGATAATAACCATAGCCGTTTGATCAAATTTCAATGGTCCAGATCCCGAACTACGAAGATTTGGGAAAAAGAGATCTAAAAAGGATCTCTTTCTAGCGGTAACTTTCCTAAAACCCTAACCCTAGTGAAAGGCAACGACAATGACTTTCCTCATATTAAGGCAAAAATATCACTGCTGAACTGCACTCCACTGCACTGTATTGCTTCAATCATCAGTAAAAGCCTTTTGAAACCGTGTAAGGTCGTTTGTCATCGTCACCCCACATTTTTATAATTTTATTGAAAAGCAACTGCGACTGAACTCTAAAACGCGTCACCTACACGTTCGTAGATAAGCCATAGCCTCCCTTCTTTCTCCTTCGCACGCCCACTTTCTTTGTTCTAATCTGCAATCAAAATCCATAAGTTGAAAAATCTTCCTACTCTCGTTTTGGCGCGTTGACAATCGCTGAATTCAATATCAAGCTTTGATTGATACTGTACGAGCGTCCTCACTTGATCACCAAGTAGACACTGATCTGAACCGCCCATGTTGTTGACTTATTGGTCATTTTCTTTTCCAGGGTATCAATCAAGTTGTGCAAACAGTTGGTGAAAGTATCCAATTGGAGATCTATCAAAGACAAGGAAATGAGCTTGATCACAAAAATAAAAAAAATAAAAAAAAAGAAGACAAGGAAGTGAGTGAACATCGTATAGAAAACTCTCTCCTTCCTCGTACCCTAGTCCCGCTTGCAGAGAAATAGACAAACAAATAAACGGTACAATGGAACAAGTCTAGAGCCATAACTCTAGCATGGTGTTATATAACCACGATTAGGCACCAAAAGCTTAAGTTGGCAAAGAATTAGCATGCAAAACTAGACGATGTGTAAATACAACTCGATCGAATTATTTAAAATTACTTATGTTAAACAAATGAAAAATAAGAAAAAAGTTTTGGTCAGCAATGAAAAATAACAAGTTAATCGCAGCCTTACGAATTTATCATTTTATTTTCGGAATGAACGAAATATTACATGGTAATTTTTCAGATTAATAGAAACAAGAAATTAGGTTTAGTAAATTAAAATTAAGGGCCTTTTCTAGTAAAGTTTTGTTTTTGTTATTGGTTGTTTGGTTATTTGTTTTTTAGTTTATTTTTTCTCCTTTACTTCTTCACTTAACCAAACAAATTCAAAAAACCGAAAACAGAAGAAACAAATAGATTTACCAAAAAGGACAAAGAAGCTCACCAAGTTAAAATAAATATAGCAACATAGGATTCCATCTCTAAATTTCACATACCAAAAAAAGGTCCCGTCTTCGTCAACTGCCACCACCACATGCGCGTCCGTTGTCCTTTCAAGACAAACAAGCAGCGGCCTTTATTTCCAGAAGCCCTTAAATAATTGAAAATCTCCAACAACAAAAGCAGAACGCAGAACGCAGAAGCAGTTTATTATCCTCAGATATTCATCACTCACTCATATTCTCCAATTTCCATAACAAAAGCGCTTTTGAACTGAAACTCTCAAACCCCCTGCTTCTTCTTCTCCTCCTCTCTGCTCGCACAATTAAAGCCAATCAATTTTTAGAATTTTCAGTTTCCAAATTTAACCTTCTAAAATTGGTGGGTTCTATTTCTTTTGAAGAAATATTCCAATTTTCTCTTATTTTTCCCTTTCAATCTACGCGTAGCGAAAGTTGGAGAAGTAATCGATGGGTTTCTTTCTCTCAAAAAATATTGTGAATTTGATTTGCAATTCTTCTAATTCTCCCGTTTTCTCCAAGAAAAATGGCGGAGATTTCATCCCCATGCAAATTGAGAACATGGTTTCTTTGGTTTCCCGGACCGGAAGACAATTCCAGCGCTATGAAAAAGGTTGCCGCCAAGTTGTAGGGTACATTCCATATCTCCGTTCTGGTTTTTTTTCTTCAAATTTTTTGGTTTTGGACCTATTTCAAAATTCTTCAATCTTAGAGCCTTGAAACTTAGAAAAATCTCAATTGGGTTTTTTTTTAAATGAATGAAAGTTGTGGTCTTTGTGATTAGATGCATAAATTAAAGAAATTATCAAGTGGGGTTTTGGTAAAGTTGTGGTCTTTATGATTAGATGCATGAATTATTGTTGTCAATTGTCATGGGTTGATATGGTAGACCTTTTTGTTGGGGTTTTGTATGTTTGTGATCTAATTTTTCTTGGGTTAATTTTGGAATCCTGCAGATGCATACCATACAGATATCGGAAAACCGAACATTCTTCATCTACCGAACAATCTTCATCTGATGAGGAATTGGAAGTTCTTGTGATTAGTTCACAGAAGGGGAAAGGAATGTTGTTCCCAAAGGTACTAATTTTGTCCAATTTTACAGTACAAAACTAGAAAGCATTTGTTTTTGTTTGTTGGTTTCGTTTTTTGATTGTCGTTAACGTTTGTGCATTCGCAATGTGATTGATTACAGGGAGGTTGGGAAATGGATGAGTCAATTGAAGAGGCGGCGAAAAGAGAGACGCTTGAGGAAGCTGGTGTGACTGGCCATCTTGAAGTGAGTGTCTGCAAATTACCAATAGAGCAATCGTGTTCTGTAGCAGTTCAGTTTAATTTTATTGAATTGAATTGAATCGAATCCGTTTACTCATCGATTGTTTGGATGATGTACTTGCAGACTAGGTTAGGATCGTGGCGTTACAATAGCAAAACCCAAGGCACGGTTCATGAGGGGTACATGTTCCCTTTGCTTGTTCAGCAGCAGTTGGAATTTTGGCCCGAGAAAAGTTCCCGAAAACGTGAATGGGTAAGTGGAATTGCAATATACTTTGCTTAATTGTTTCTTCTTCTAAATTGTGTTACATTGGCTGAACTCTATGAAGATTTCTCACTCATAGTAATGTATGTTCTGAATGTATGTTTTTCGTATTTTGTAGGTTACGGTCTCTGAAGCTAGAGAAGCATGTCAAAATTGGTGGATGAAGGAAGCTTTGGAGCAATTAGTTTCTCGACAAATGCAGCCCCAACCGAAAGGAGAGGAAGGAGAAGCAACTTGTACATAGACAGGCAGTCTTAGGCTGGTTGTTTTTTCTTTTCGAGTTTTGGCGGAGCACCGCGGTGTACGTAGGGAGGAAGTAGTTTTCCGAAAAAAAGAGCTCAGACTAGGAAACGGGATGTCGGATAGAATTGCCTTCGCTGAATCGCAATCGCTGGCATTCCCACAGATTGTGTTCCTCCCATCGTTTCTTCTCGAGTTAAGTCGTCGCCAAAATGGGGACTGGTTGCAAAACTGTACAATGTAGTTGAAGATCATGTACAAACAGAACATCATGTAAATTTTCAAATTCCATTCTTTCAATTCAATTCATTTTAATTCTTTAATGTGAACTTGAGAATTCTTTGTTCATTTTCTTTCATGAATTTATGTTACCGACTCCTCAGCCCTCGTCGATTCTTCAGCCCTCGTCGATTCTTCAACCCTTTACGTAAGGAAATGATTTTTGCAAACCTTAGTTGAATATCATAGTGCGTCATGAACAAAACTACAAAATAGAATATTATTAAATGAACGAGAATGCCGAAACGGCTGCAAAACTCCTAGAGGCTACATTATGAATGACTTATTATCTCTGAATAACAAAGCTCTCTATTTATAATAAACTAACCCTAGTCCCTAAGAGCAGCTCCAGCGGAAGCTCTTGCTCAGGGGACAGGCGCAGGAACAGGGCTTGATTGCCCGAGGGAGGAAGCCCAGCGTTGGCTGGGGAGGGAGCCTGAGCAGGCTCGAGGGAGAGGCTCGTCGATTCGTGCCAGCCCGAGAGCCCGGAGTGCGTGTGACGTTAGGGTGACGTCAGCCGCCTTTTTCACTTTTTTTCTGTCAAGTGCATGGCCTTCAAGCGCGCGTGGGCGCGCATCAGGTGACATAAATTCATAAATGGGACCAGCCACCCACTCAGATTTCTTATTGTTGGGGAGCCCACGTGGCTTCCCCATGTCCATTGGATTTCAACGGCTATATTTTATGGACCGTTGGATTTTCAACGGTAAAAAAAATTTAAAAACCTCATTTAATTTTAGCCGTTGGATCTGAGATCAATTGTCCACGTTCTTAGGCTATGTAAATTTAAAAAAAAAAAAAATTTAAAATTCTGAAATGTTACCGTTGTGCCACGTGGCACAATCTGGAGTGTTGGAAATTCAAATTTTTTTAATCCAACGGCATAGATTAATTAGGTGAATAAAAATTCAAAAAAAATTGTAAAAAATTATTAAAAATCTGAAGAAAAAAAAATGAAAAAATGAAAAAAAAAGATTTAAGTACTTTATTTAAAACTAAGAGTATATTTATTTAATTTGGTAATTTATTTATACTAAGAGGATCTTTATTCAAAAGACATTTAAACACACCAAATAAAATTACATAAACATACCAAATAAAATTACATAAACTATGAATAATGATAGAGATCTTGAGAAAATTGGTGTGAGATTTCAGATGATAGATGATGGATTATATGGAGGATTCAGAAAGGATTAGGTTGTAGATAGTGTCACGTGGCATGCCGTCATTCGTTAAAAATCTGATCGAAATCTATCATCAAAGATTTTAAAAAGGTAACGACACGTGGCACGACGACATTGGATAAAAATCTTATCAAAATCCATCACCAATAATTATCTTTTCGAATAATGACACGTGGCGCAACGAGAACGATTTAAAATCTGATCAAAATCTATTCTCAAAGATTCTGAAAAAGTAACGACACGTGGCACGACGACATTGGATAAAAATCTTATCGAAATCCATCAACAATAATTATCTTTTCGGATAATGACACGTGACGCAACGAGAACGATTAAAAATCTTATCCGAAATTACAAATAAAATTATTTTGTATTATTTATATAAAAAAAAAAACTAATATTTTGTTGCCTATTGCCAGGGTTATTCAAGTACAACGGTGGAGATGCAAAAGACAATTATTGTTCGTTAAGGACAGTTACTGTTCACTTGGTGGATTAAATAGTGAATAGCCAGGGGGTTCCCACGTTGGAACCGCTCTAATGGTAGAGTTTGACAATATCTGGGGAGCAAGAGAACTATAGAAGTGGACAGGTGATTTGGGTTGTTGTAGAACAAAGCAATTAGAGTTAACCACAAACGAATTTTGAAGACATATAAACCCATATTAACTTTGTCGTCCACATATATTGTAATACATGACTGTAACACATAAGCTAGTCGAGAAGGTCATTCTTCAAACGGGTTCAACAAGTCATCTGTAAGTTTACCCTCACATATCAACACATTATTAAATCAAAACGCCCCATAACTGTAAACTCAATCATATACATGTCCTTATAATTGCAATTAATACTGAGACAGATCCACCTTTCATTGAATGAAGGGTTGAGATATCAAATTAATCTCCCGTTTGTGTGGATTAGCCTGCTTTTTATGAACCAAAGATTACAAATTGTCCGCTTTTCCTCATTTGTGGAGGGCTGCGAGTAATATACTAGCTTGTTTCTAAGATCTAAAGTACCTAAGTGCAGCGACAAGAGTACAAGATGTTGTGTGTCGAACAAGACTGCAAGCGACGTGGTAATCTCGACATGGACAAACCATGTCATGAGTCATGACAGAATGCATTTGCTGGTTCAAGTTTATGGAGTCACCGACTTCTTTCGATGGAATTATATGTTAGGCCGAGCTGCCCAAAGGAGCGAAAGATGGTTCCGCTAAAGATGGTTCTACTGAAGCCCTCTACAATTTACTAATGTATGCATCTCTATTGCTCCTTGACATGTTTTCATTATCCTTTTCTTCTAATTCTCACATTCGGTGCTTAATTTTCTGCACATTGTGTTTAGTTAAAGTCCGGAAGATGGAATACAAATCAGTGGCACGTCTAATCTGCTGATGGATGAGCTGCGACGAAGTGACATAAACCAAACATTACAAGAGCACCTAGCCCTAGTTGTTGTAGATTGATCGTAGGTGGAATTTCTGGGAGAGTAGCGTCGGAGACATGTTTCACATGCTGCAACTCAACTGAAGGATTACGTGATGGACTTGTTTGCACTCACTGAGCTGCTGGTTGGAACTTGTTGGTCGTGTCAAGACTTTTCCTTTGTTCGTTTTGGTCTCGCCCTACTTCACGATAGTCTCTTCCAATGTGAGAGTTATACAAGGATAGCCCAACTGAAATTTCGTTCCTCCGTCACAGAAAAGAAAAAACAAAAACAAAAACCCTTGATACAAATGCTGCTCAATTCCTAACACGACGGTGGAGACGGAGGCAGAGGAACAAGGTTGGACAGGATATGAGTTGAAATGAAAACTTGCAAGTAATTAGTTTATCAAAGAAATAGAGGAATTCAGTGTGGATCCGGATCATTTTCCATGATCATGATCGTTCATCGTACATGCCCGATGTACGACCATCACAAACGGATCCCAAAAGGTCAATTATGGCGCTACTATTTTGGTGCCCTAGCAGGGTAAAACGGACTTTATCTATTTTTCCTTATTCTCATTTTTGCCTCAATGTTGTTTGTCGTATCCGAAAATATTTTCCAATAGGGGTCCAAACTTTTGTTTGGTTCCAACTTCTGACAGTCTGACCATTTTCTTCTTCTTCTTCAGCGTAATCCCTAAACCCTAAAACCTCTGCAAAACCCCCAAACCCTCCTAATCTCCATTGGACCATCTCCACCGTCCATTTTCAATCTCAAAAACCGAAGTATGCCCGTACTCCAAACCACCTGCATCTCCAATCTCCCGCCAAATCCCAACTCCGTGGTTCCACTTCCGCCCGATTCTTTGAGCTGCTCCGCCCTCAGCTCCGCCGCTTCTACATTCTTCGCCAGAAGTAAAAACCCAATCTTCCAACCCAATTCCGCTTCTTTCCTCCGCGCCAAGCCCCCGCGCGGCGCTCGTTTGGCCATCAGAGCCGCCGTAACCGATTACTACAAGACTCTCAACGTCCCCAGAACCGCCACGCTGCAGGAGATCAAGTCCGCTTATCGAAATCTCGCCCGAAAGGTTAGCTACTTCTTATTGCTTATGTCACAATGCGTGTTATTTGCCTAGAAATTGAAGCCAAAGAAAATATTTTCACAAGTTCGAAGTTGGATGGTTCGAAACCCAATTTAGCACGCTAAGCTGGTTTTAAGCTGCTTGATATGCTCGAAAGGGTAGCGGTTAGCGAAAGCTTTAAATTTTTCGTCTGGAAGGCGGTGATTTTGGTGTCAATTATGTTGTAATTAGGCATGATACTCATGTAGAGGAGATGATATAATGTAATCCCAGTTTAAGGTGAATTGAAATTTGATGTCCGAAATGTTGTAACTTGGAGCAGTATCATCCGGACAAGGGCGGTGGAGCTGAGGACAAGTTCAAAGAGATTAGTGCTGCATATGAGGTATCACAATTTGCGATTTCTAGTTTTTCTTCTTCAATGATGCTGCATTGTCATTTTTCTCTTCATTTTCGCATTTCCGTTGTTCTTTTGGTATCAATTTTCAGTACAAGACGGTTTTTTTTTTTTTTTTCATGCATTTATCGTCATTTATTGATTTGACTGTTGTTTTATGAACCCATCATGCATATTATAATGAAGAATCTTTGTAGGTCCTATCAGATGATGGGAAAAGGTCTTTATATGATCGCTTTGGTGAAGCAGGTTTACAGGGAGACTATGATTCCTCAACCATGGGTCCATCAGGGGTAAGATCTTCTTGGTCTTCTGAGTAATACAGACACGGGAACATGTATTGTACTTAGTAATTTAATTTTGGTTGCTTTTCTAGTGAAGGAAATAACTAGTTTAACTGCATGCTAATGGAACCATCAACGTTCAATAGGTGGATCCTTTTGACATTTTTGATACATTCTTTGGAGGTTCGGATGGGATGTTTGGAGGAAGGGGTGAATCAGGAGGCATGAACTTCAATTTCAGCAACAGGGGAAACCAGGGTCTTGACATTCGGTGACTGTCTAGCTGCACTGTTACTGTTAAATTATCTTTACCGTTCTGTTTTGAAGGCACCGAATTTATGTTTTATTGGCTTTTCTTTTAACTTTCATGTTGCAGGTACGATCTGTATTTGAGCTTTGAAGAATCCATTTTTGGGGTACAGAGAGAAATCGAAGTTTCTTGTGTTGAGACATGTGATGACTGCGGTGGAACAGGTGCTAAATCTGATAAAAGCATAAAATCATGCACTGGTTGTGGAGGAAGAGGAGGGGTGATGAAAACTCAGAAAACACCATTTGGAATGATTTCGCAGGTAAACAGACCTGTTATAACATTAAAAGTCATTGAAACCGCATTAAGTCCAGTTAGGCCATCTCCAATCGAGAGGGCTAAAGGTCCAAAAGCTAAAATATGGCCTGATTTGCCCAAAAACTCATCTCCAACCAATGGCTGGGCTATAATTATGTGTAGCCTACCAGGCCATTATTTAGCCAAACGGGCATCAGGCCGGCCAAATGTAGCCCCCCCTCTTAGCCCTTTTTTGGTGCCTAGCTCCTCAAATGCAATAATTGATTCAAATTCAATAGTTAGATTTAAAACATCCAAAGGTAGTGTAATCAAATTAACCAATAAATTTAAAGTATAAACTTAAAACTAATAAATTATTAAGGGGGCTATGTTTAGCCCCTCCGGTTGGAGATGGTATATGAGTATGACCTGACATTGGTCATTTAAAATAATTTTTTGCAGGGCTATAATTCAAGACGGGTTTATATTTAGCCCTTTCGGTTGGAGATGATCTTATGCATAAATTTTCTTAGCCTCGTAACATAGACACTGTAGATTTCTTTCTTCCTATCATCCTTTCAAGATTACACTATACGTTTTAGAGATATGCTTCATAGATGATATTTTTTTATTAATAGGTATCAACCTGCTCAAAGTGCGGTGGTGATGGTAGAATAATCATTGATCCTTGCCAAAGATGCAGTGGCAAAGGACAAGTGCAGTCAAAAAGAGCTATGAGCGTAAGCATTCCAGCCGGTGTTAATGATGGAGCCACAATGCAAATTCAAGGGGAGGGGAATTTGGATAAGAAAAGGTTTATACACAGTTCCAATTTAAGCATACGTCAAATATGTTTTGCTCATATAGTCTAGTTGTTGATTTCTGTCCTAAGTGGTTGTTAATCCAATGCATTTGAAAACAATCTACCTTTACGACAGATACAAATTCCAAATAAAACACCAACGTTTTCTGATCTCTACCCATGGCATGCACTTTTGTGTTACACCTTTTTGGAATTTGTGTGATTATACTTGTTCACGAGTGTTGCTGTATGTGACTTGATAATAAGGCATGCCCTGCGCTAATTTCTTTGTCATCTGCATTTGGCAGGGGTAAAGTTGGCGATGTCTACATAGTACTCCATGTAAACGAAAAGGCTGGAATTCACAGAGATGGTCTCAATCTGTACTCAAAAATCAATATTGATTATACCGAAGCCATTTTAGGGACTGTTATAAAGGTAATCCTAGCTTTATCTCTCAGTGAGGGTCTATGAATATCAATGTTCTATTATTTGGTATAAGTTGTATGACATGGAAATTGTGACATAACTTCAGGTTGAAACTGTTGAAGGCTTGAAAGAGCTTCAGATTCCTTCTGGAATTCAGCCTGGAGAGACAGTAAAGTTGCGACGCATGGGGGTTCCAGACATCAACAGACCTACTTCTCGAGGAGATCATCATTTTACTGTCAATGTTCTGATCCCAAAGATAATCAGGTTGGAATGCTTAAACTATGTTATGCTCCCTTCTTTCCTCTAATTTAAACTTATTAGTCGAACTTGGCATCCAGCTTGATATCCCAATACCTTCTGTTTTGTTCTTCGCTGGAATTTATTGTAATTTTAATGACAGTGATAAGGAACGTGCGCTTGTCGAAGAACTGGCTTTGCTTAAAGCATCTAGAGAAGGCCATTCAGCTGCTTCTAAAGGCACTGGTATAGGTTTCGGACTTTTATCAACATCTATCTAGTTGAAAAACCATGGTAGGATTAATTTCATGCTTATTTCAGGGATTCGAGATGGGAACTTTGGCAAGCATAGAACCAATGCGTCAAGCCAGGCAACTAAACGTTCTGCATCCTTGTGGGACTCGATAAAGGGCGTATTGGGGTATGCCTCAGTCTCAGTTGTTTTCTATAAGTTCTGAACTCATCATGCATACACACGCGCCGCTCTTAACCATTTGCCCATTTCACAGGAAGAGGCAGTCGGGGGAGGGATTTGCATCAGTCAGCGTGGACAGGCCACCGATATTATGGGGGTCATTCCAGCCGGATCCGTTGCATATGGCATCAATTTTTACAGTTTTAGTCGTAACTTGTATTTGTACCGTCATGGGAAAGACCGATAACCTCACTTTATTACAGCAAAAGGATGGTTCTCCTCGTACTCGTACAACAAAAAAGAACAACGTTGATAGAAATACAAAGTCCTAACGTTGCTAACTATGATGTAGTTTTCACATACAACATTATACATTGGATTTTAGGATTTGCCCTGCAATCTACCGTCGTTTCCTCTCTCGTCCAACTGTATTTCGTGGTCTTGATTGTCGAGAAAAATTCCGGATATTATCTAGTCTTCGCGAGGAGAGTGATTTGAGCTCGGAATACACTGAGACGACACACTAATCAACTCTAGTTTTTGTGATGTACGTAATAGTGGAGAAGTTTTTGTGTCGGGTACACGGCGACTGGTGTATTATTCTTTGTTTTCGTTTGATTCAATACATGATATTTATACGTAAAAATCACTCTTTTATAATTATTTGAGTGAAATAGTAACATCAGACGTGACGCTGCCCCAAATACCCTAAAAAATTAGTCAAAATAGTGGGCAGGGTGATTTTACGGGCTGATCCAGGTGGACCTCGACCGGAGCCCAAGTTCAATCGACAAAAACCCTAAAAGCTGACGCAAGTGCTTTTTCTAGGGTTTTACTGAGAGGCCGTTTCTGCTCTACCGCTCAGTCATCTCCATACGAACCCGCCGTCGCCATGGTACCTCTCTCTCTCTCTCGACGATATTAATCATATATTTACTGCTTCTGTGTGTGATTTTCCAATGTGAGTCTGTTAGTATTTAGTGGTTATGAGATGATTGCTGTTGTTCTTTGCTTTAATCTTGTGGGTTAAACTTGGGATTTGTGTTAAGATTTATACTCTGATTGTATGATGGATGCGATATTTGAATCGTTGAAAAAATTGGGCATAAACTTGTTTTAGTTTAGCTCAGAAGAAAATGTAACAATTGAATGTGCTTCCGTACTCCTTAGGAGCTGTAGGTGTTTTTCCTATGGATGACTATCGAGTGCCCGAAATAGAAATGGGTGTCCGGGATTTCACGGTGGTCCGGTACCCACTGTGGAACCGGAGCACATTGGGTGCTTAACTGCCACTGTTGCCTCCATTAGTCACGCCTTAGGCCTCTCAGACTGCAAAGTTACGTATCTGACAATGAACTGCGCGAAGTCCGTTTCATTGTGTTTCGGATGATTTGTTAAGTGTGTTCTGATTTTTGAATATGGTTATTAGATTGTTGTGTCTAAGTTATTCTTGCTCTGCACACGTCGTGTAAAACCGTTCTTTTGTGATTGTTTTGGTGTTGGTTGGTAATTTCTTATGCTGCGTCCTGTAATTGGGTTTTTTGATTTTTCAGATTTCATAATCCCTGTTGTAGTTTGTGTTTCTGTGTGATTTGTTTGATAATGGATCGTTACAAATGTGGTAATGTGTTAGGTGAACGTTCCCAAAACAAAGAAGACCTACTGCAAGAGCAAGGAGTGCAAAAAGCACACCTTGCACAAGGTTACCCAATACAAGAAAGGAAAGGATAGCCTTGCTGCTCAGGGGAAGAGGCGTTATGATCGTAAGCAGTCAGGTTATGGAGGTCAGACCAAACCAGTGTTCCACAAGAAGGTAAATCATTGAGTTCTTGCCCCCTTTTCATACCGGGGAATATATAAAGAATAATTGGAAACCATATGTCTAGATATTTCTACTTCTGCAGATTGATTTCTCCGTTCTTATTGTTTGTTTTTTCAATAATGATCACGTATAACTTTATAAACAGGCAAAAACTACCAAGAAGATTGTTCTGAGGCTCCAATGCCAGGGTTGCAAGCATGTGTCCCAGCACCCGATCAAGGTTAGTGTATTGTGTGTGCAATTTGCTCGTTTTTGTGTATAACCGTGATTTTCGCTAATGGTTGGTTGTTGTCACTGATTTCTGCAGAGGTGCAAGCATTTCGAGATTGGTGGAGACAAGAAGGGGAAGGGAACCTCGCTTTTCTAAATCTACTGCTTCCGACAGATTTTGTGTTACTTTTCTATCTTGTTGGAGCTTTAAAGCAAATATCGTTGTTTGAATTATCCTTGTTATTAGGTTTCTGTTAAACATCAGATTCTTGACGATCTTTTCCATGCTTTCAATTGATGTTAGAGTTTCTGTTTGAAATTCATATAGCATTGATCTTTTCTTTCATTTCGTTATCATGGGATTAGGAGTTGATGGCTATATAAACCCTAGTTCTTTGCTGTAACTTTCAGATTTCAGATCAATTAAACTTTTGAGTTTTAGTCAATCTGGTGGATTCCAGAGATTGTGTTTTTGGTGTGTTTTCAGTTTTAGAAGCTCGTCTAAGGCTTTTCTGATTATTCCGCTGCGTTAGTCGATGTTGCTGTATATCAACTAATCGGGTAGTGCTAGGAAGACTAAATTTTGTAAACCAAATGATGTGGATGTTGATGGTTGGATTATTACTAAAGTGTTGATTAACATACTTATTTCCCTTTTTCTCTTCTCCCTGCTGGTTTTGCTTCCCATTGCAAAACCAGATTTGGGTTCTGACCATGCCGCCCTGCTAGCGCTGTACTCTGCTGTCGGCGGCAAAACTGTGCTCTGGAAGGTCAGCCGGTCCAGCTTATGGAGAGAATTTTCAGTGTGTTCGGAATACGAGTGCATGTGCCATATGTTATTATATAAGTTGAGATACGCTTGGAAAAAAAAATACTTCCCTGATAATAACATATGACTAACTCCTGCAAGTTCGGACACATTAAAAAATCTCTCAAGTTCATGTTCATGAACTGGCGTTGTATTGTATGCCAGAAATATTAAATTCCCCAACAACGAAAGACAACACACCTCTTTATCCATACAAAGGTTTATGTTTTTATGATCACAATGGTAGGGCTTCCTTTTGGATATAACGTGCAGGCTAATGTGACTGTTTATGCTAATGATAAAACAACTAAACAAGGTCATATGTTATCCAGTTGTATTGCCAAGCTAGAGGGCCCAACTCTTTGAATTTAAAGTCTTTTTGCGTTCGAACTAAATTTGCCCACTTAGTAAGGCAAATGCAGACGAATCAGATCTGTGCTTTGCAAAGGCAAAGCAATTTGTAGTGTGCATCAGATAAAGGCATAATTTTCTGTATACCAACTAATCACCAGCATGGTGTGACCTTGCTCTGTACTATAAAAATGAGAAAAACGTGTAGGGTCACTTAAACCATGTCATTCGTAGTGCAACTCTTGTATTTGATACCACCCGACCTACATTTTCTGTAATAAGGTCTCTCAAATCACGTCATTCGTATTGCACTTCTTATAAACTTTGGATCGCTCAGACTCTTGGTTCAATTTTAGGTGGGAAAGTTGCCCTAGTTAGTAGAGATTATTAAAGTTTTCAAACAACCATGCAAAACGTGAGCGGAGCAGAAATATAGAATCAAATATATGCTTTGAAAAACAACTTAAGCGATGATAGACTTATAACTCAAGTGATTAAGCATATATACTCATACACCCGAGGTAGTTTGTTCGGTTTTCTTCTTCCAATGTCCCTAGTAACCCAAAAAGGAAAATAATTCATGGGAAGTGGAGAGGACAGCCTTGAATATCATAAGCCAAAAAAAGCTGGCTACAAAAGTAAAGATGGTATCATTTTACTCGGTCTCTCTCTCCCCTCTAAATCTTCTCCCCTCTCTTCTTCTCCTCTCTCACTTTCCTTTTTGTTTTTCTTTTTTTATAAAAAAAGTCAACACAAAATGTTTACACAGCTCAATTGTGAACGTACAAATAAAAAGAGACTGAAGAGGAGGGAAAACGGAGGAGGAGAGAACCGGATCCATCAGAAAATGCTGCCGAGCTTGACCAAAATGTGTAGATTGACAGATGGTCTCATGATTTCTCAGTTAATTCCAACTATAATTTGAGGGGTTACCTTTTCTTGTGAATAAACTTGAACTGTCTTTTTCTCAGTCTTCCTCCCAAAATTCACACTTTCTTTAAAAAAATGTATAATTAATCTAACTAACCTAATTAAATCTGACTAACCTAATTAGTCGTAACTGATTAATTAAGCAAACCATACGCATGAAAAGAGATATTTGTTTGTTGAGTATTGAAATGCAAGTAAGCTCCCATAAATGGAGTTATGTTTTCTTACAAAGTAATTAACCCTCCTAGTCACTACGGGGATGCTAGCAATGTTCTCATTTAGACTTTCTAATTGTATATTCTCATTTTTCTCTATAATTCTTTAACGTTGTTTGATGATTAAAACTGTCTATCATCTAGGTCACCCCTTAAAAATCAATCCTATAAAATAAAAAAAACATCAATCGTTTAACCATTTGATTAGTGTTGTCTAAATTTACTACTATTTAACTAAAAATATGGTCCTGTTTATTATTGGATAATAATTTGATGGTCCCGTTTATATCAAAAAATCCACTTTAGATAGTATTTTGCATAGATGATCTTTAATGTATGACCTAAAAAATTGATAGTTTTGATCATCGTACAACATTGCAGGATTGTTAAAAACACTAAAAAGGGTAGAAGAACTCTCATCGAGAAGATTGCTAACATTTCTTATTACTTATTGCGGTTTTCTTTGTTTCAGACCAACACCCTCAACTAATTCAGTAGAAGAAATGTACACGTACAGCGCTACGTGCAAGAAATGTGCAAATATCGATCAATATTATGGCCTCCCAATCAGATATCAGATGGGAGATAGCAGATAGGAATTTAAGCTGATCAAATGGCAATGCAGATCTCTCTCTCTCTCTCTCTTTCTTTCTTTCTTTCTGCATGTGTTGGTGTTTTTGTGTTTGTGTGTGTGGGTGAGAGAGAGAGAGAGAGAGAGAGAGAGAGAGAGAGAGAGAGAGAATGAGAGAGAGGCCGACACAGGGAAAGCATGCAACATGAATTATGGCTTTCCAAGTGAAGTGAGGTTCCTTCTGTAAACAAACAGCTACGTAATTTCTGTGTCATTATTCTTAGCTGTGAGGAACTTGGCTGTGTTGGCCCTCCTTTTATAAAATACATTCCAATATTGGATATTTACGTGCCTTCAAGAAAGTGCATGGACGTCTTCCTCCCTGTATAAATATACGAGAAGCTTTCCAAGGCTTATCTCGTTTACTGCTATATAGATAGGAATATCGACAACATATCAAACACTACGTACATCGACACATTATATGAACATGATATTGACTTGGTATTAAGAATATGAATATCATATCAACATGTAGTTGGCTTTTTTCTATTGATTAACATCTAGTCGTTGCCTAGTATTCGGTGGATAATTGGTTCTCTGAGTTTCCTGTGTGTCAATACATACACAGTTCATAGATAAAAATAGTGATGAGAAGTTAAAGTGCATGCATTCCTCTCCCACCGCACCTTCCAAAAAAAGTGTTTGTTAGATAGATGGTCCTACTCTCCAACTCGAATACGATTTCAACAGCTCTGCCTGACGATCCAATACAAAAATGTACGTAGTTTTTCTATAATAATAATAATAAATAAAACACCCACCAATTGTTATTTGTTATTGATTATTAATTTTTTTTTTCCTAAAAACTGAGTCAGTTGGTGACTTCATCATGACAGTCGGCCTTTTTGGAAACCGAAAAGACTCAATGAGACATTTCAGCCTCTCTTAACCAAGGTATTAAATATCGATGATATCGGAAATATCGGTAGTCCAAAAACATGGAAATTTCGATGGAAATATCGGGATATTATCGATATCGATAAAAATTGAATAAAAACCACGGAAATTGTAAGAAAAACTTGGAAATTTTTATTGAAACTTTGCAGGATGTTTATTTAGTCAATTATCTATTAGTTTATCACAAAAAATTGGAAGGAAATGCATTGCATGATGGATTTAACTGATTTAAGTTGATTATATAACGAGCTGGCAAACATTGTGAGTGTAGAAAATATGTAGTAATTAATGAAATAAGTTTAAACACACCATAATCATTTATATATAATGAATTAGTACAATATTTTACACTTTATACATTGCATGGTAAGATACATGAGTGACTTAGTACCACATAGAGTTCCTATGAGGTTCAAATTTTTCACTATCTTCATCATCTCTATGTGTAGAGTAAGTGTATTGTGAAGAGTAGTCATCAAATGATAAATCCCCAAAATAGTTTTGCATGTAATTGTTAACATGCCACCCATATGGATCCGAGATTGGTTGACGTTGTCCATAAGCAAAATCATTTGAAGATTGAGTCTCGGATTCTTTCCATGAGTCGCTCGATTCCATCCCAACAGGAATGGGATATGAAGGGTAGGGAAATGGTTGGTTATGAGTATAACCATAGTTACTACTTCCCACTCCAACAGAGTCCAAAGTTATAGATAACGAGTCATCTTCTTGACTTGACAAAGTCCCCTTGCCTCTTTCTCTACGAGTATAGTCCTTCCCTATGGCACCAATTCTTGGTCCTGCCCGCCTACTGCCATGGTCCTCATCCTGTGTTGCATGCGTGAAGTTTGCCTCACCAGTGAAGGGGCTCATAAATCCGGGAGGTGGTCCAACATAGTTTCCATATCCACCACCACTACCTCCAGCTCCACTATATCCTTCATCATTCCCACCTCGGTGGTAGGTGAGTCTCCTGATCTTGTATTGGAGCTATCATTAGTATTAGCATGATCTTGTGGTTGTGTAGGATTGGAAGAAGGTGGAATTCCAGTGTTTCTTGGTCTTGGGCGCAAAAGTTCTTCCAAAGAGTCAGCGCTGCTAGATCCCACCTCCTTCTCTAATACTTTTTCTACATTTATCCCTTCATTACGTGCTTCTTCAGCAACTCTGGGAGCTGGGTTGCCTTCATCATTATCTAAATGAAGAGGTCTAATCCATTGATAAAGTTGGTTACCCTCTATCTCATCATCTTCAGCAACAATATCAAACACATCTAGTGGGTCACCACGGTCGACATGATCTATTTCTGCTTCCTTATCTCGAATTTGAAGCTTCATGTTGTAGTAGCAATAAACTAATTTTTCCAACCTACTATGAGCCAACCTATTTCTTTGCTTTGTGTGTATGAGTTCAAATGTACTCCAATTTCTTTCACAAGCAGATGAGGAAGCTGTTTGTGATAATACTTTGATTGCTAACTTTCTCACAGTTGGTGCATCAGTCCCATACATGATCCACCATTCAGCTACAATGAAAAACAATGTTGATAAGCCTAATAACTCCAACAAATTCTATTATAAACTGATAGTGAAATATGTTTACACTCACTAGGAGATATTTTTGTTTGAGCAGCAACTGATGTTGGTTCTCCAAAAGTTCTTCTTGCATCTTTAAACCATGTTAGCTGAATACAATAAATCGTGTTAGTTTAATCCAACAATGTAATTATTATAATTTAAGTAATTGTGTACCTCATTTCCAAATTGGCCAACTGCTGGTGATGCAGGGTCTAATTTAGAGTATACATTATGTACAGCACGTATAAGGGTACCATCATCTCCAACACCGGGTCTGTATTGGTATCGAGGATTCAAATAATATGTTGTTCAAAGAAACACATACTCTAATAAGAGAAATAATACTTATGCAACTAAAGAAATGAATTGCAAATTATGACATAATTTATACCTGCTGCATGCAAATCGTGGTATAATGTTTTATACCATCGGTCATCAAGTATCTTTATGACCCACCTTGCACTATGTTTTCTTTCCAAGTCCTCCTTCACTACACGCATCAACTCATATATTGCCCCCATAGTAGGATACACTTCTGTGTCAACGATCCATAAAACTTTGTAAAGAGGTTCAAACACTTGGCACACATGTTCTGATTGAGTCCAAAAAGCATTATCAAGCACTATACTTTCCACCATACGACCTGCATTTGAGCGGTTGAAATTGTGGTTGGCCCAATCATCACTAGTGAATAGTTGCTTCAAACCTGCTTTCTTCTTAAGTAGGTTGTCTAATGCAATATAGTTGGTGGCGAATCGAGTGGTAGCTGGACGAATAATTTCTCCTTTGCAAAATTCACGCATCTTTGCCAACAACCAACCGTGATTGTAAATATAATTTGTGATCGTTCTAGCTCTTTTTATGACATTAGCAATATTCTCTCTCTTCCCCATTGCCTCAAACATGAGATCAATACAATGTGATGCACATGATGTCCAAAACACATTATGATGCTTTATTAACTTTTTTCCAGCTTTGACAAATGCAGAACCGTTGTCGGTCACGACTCAGACAACATTATGCTCTCCCACCTCCATGATTACATCCCTCAATAATTTGTAAATATACTTGTAGTTCTTTATATGGTTTGAAGCATCAACAGACTTCAAAAAAATTGTCTTTCCCTTGGAGTATACCATGAAGTTTATGATAGACAATCTGGTCGGGCCAGTCCATCCGTCACACATGATTGTGCAATCATTAGTTTCCCACTTTGACATCAACTTGTTAACATACTCGCCAATGTCTTTATACTCAATTTCCAAATATTTGTTTCTTACCTCATAGGGAGTGGGAGGTTGTACTCCAACACCGGCCTGTTGACATCCCAATACCATATTTTTGAAATGATGTGATGATGCCTTCTCAGCAGGGACATTTTCATAGATAAAGAACTTGCTAATTAGACGCCCCATTCCCTCCTTCACATTACCTCCAGTGAAATAACTCCAAACACTCTTTTGACGTGCTTTGGATGACTTATATAAACTTGGGGCTATTGGTGGTGTTGGTTATGATTCTCTAACACTTGCTCCCCGTCTCATTTGTGCACCACCACTTGTCCCGGAACCTTGTGCTCTATTAGGAATTTTATGAAGGTGTTCTCTTTCCCATGCTGACTGTTTGGAGGCACGTAATGCTTGTTTCAAACTGCGTCGTTCTTCAGGTCCCATGTCATCATCACATTCGTCCTCATCGTCATCATCATCACTGTCAACCGCTTGGCCAATGACTTCTCCTCGTAGCCCAGCTCGAATATTTTCCATTCCATGTGTTTTCTTTTCCTTCTGGTGTGTTTTATTTTTTAATAGTGTGGTGATGAATGCCTTCACTTCTGGGGGGACATTATCGCATCGTTGGACATTATTTCCCAGATCTAATCCACTAAGATGGTACTTAAGTCGTGTCACTCCGCCACTCTTCATTACCTGACCACAATATTTGCAAATTGTGCCATTTTTGTTTCCATCTATTGGGTCTCCATGTTCCCAAGCTGGATCACGTTTAGTAACTCCACTGGACATCTTAAACGTACCTATATTTAATTTTCATGGAAATTAGGCAATTATTTTTTGGCCAAAAAATATATAGTAGTGACGGTTATATAAGAGAACCTAAATAATAAAGTTATTCTACAGAATAATTAAATAGGAAGTAAAGAAAATGATTATAAGAATTTAAGTAATTATAAAAATAATATGGAATAATAAAACCTAATATTAATGAGTAATAATCCAATTTGATAATAAAATAATAAATAACATTAAACATATTAAAATTATCCTAGGGAATAATTATACAACATTACTTAATTACTTCAAAAAATTAACATGTAAGTTTGTAAACTTACCTTAAATATGGAACCCTTTGTGTAAAGGTCAAATAGAATCTGCGTGGACCAACAATAAAATAATAATTACACAAATGTAACAAATCTGGAACTTTCGTTGTCGTACGTAGCAGCAAAACCTCAACGATCCTCTGCAGCTTGCCGTCTGTGAATAAATGAGAGACAAAGAAGGTATTTAACATTTAATTTGAAGTGGCGTGAGTTGCAGATCCATTTATTCAATTGAAACTCTGAAAGGGCTTTGGAAAGGCTCTGAAAGGGCTAAGGGAGGAAGAAGAAACGAAAAGGTGTAATAGAGGTTTTTCAATTTTCGAAGGGTTAAAAAAGGTGTGATGACCTCTGGGAATGTGAAAGAATTGGAAGTAAGCAGAATTTTTGGTTCTTCTCTGACAAAATTTTTGGTCTTCACGTGGAGAAGAAGATAAAGTAAGCATATTTTTTGGTTATTCTCTGACAGAATTTTTGGTCTTCACGTGTTTTGGTTCTTCTCTGACAGAATTTTTGGTTCTTTTGAGCAAAGTTACTTGCTTCCAATTCTTTCATACAAAACCATGTGCCACACACACACACACACACAAAACCGTACACAAAACTGTGGTTTCATACAAAACTGTGTACCAAAACCGTGTGCCACACGCACGCACACACGCACACGCAAACACAATCTCTCGTCTCGATCCTTCTCCCTCATTCCACACACACACACACACACACCCCTTCCCTCTCCTTCTTTCTTCTTCTCCGGTTCTCCCCCCATCTCTTCTCTGCATCTCTCATTCCCCGAGCAGATAGACACACACACACCCCACTTCCCCGTGTTTCCCCTTTCCCCAATCCCTCGAACCTTCTCCCTCATTCCTCTCCTTGTTTCAACTCCCCTCATCTCTGCAACTCTCCTTCTCGGAGCACAGACACACCACACCCACACCCACACCCCACCGTGACCTCCACCACAGTGGCGCACACTCCGGCGAGCACCATCACCACCTGTGGACCGTTCCTCCTCCCTTTCTCACCTCCCGGCAAGCAGTATCAAGCAAGGGGAGGCCTTGTTTAGGTCGTACGAGGCGAAGGATCCATCAAACCCGAGCGGGTTTTGGGATCCGGAGAGAAGGGATTGCGGATTTGGATGGGTCAGAGCATGGATTGCAGAGAGAGGCGCAGATCTTGGCAGCTGCGACGACGAAGCCTCGGCGATTTTGTCGATAATATCGACAATATCGCAATATTATCGATATTCGATAATATCGCGATATTATGACGATAATTATTTGTATATGTGTAAAAATATCGCCATGTGAAAAAAACGAAATTATCGGCAATATTTCGCCGATAATTTCGATATTTTAGACTGTGCTCCTAACCACTATCGTGTGTTTCACCAACACCATGAATCGAAGTTATTGATTTATTAATCGACTACTCGTACTAAGAATACCAACAAATGTACTATAGATTAATCTAAAACTTATTGTCTTCATATTCTTTAATTAACTATATTCGAAAATTCGATTCATAAAGCCAGTATCCAGTCCAACTAAGAATATCTCATACAATATAGGGTGGCCGCAGATGCTCTTATATATAAATAAGAATCTTTTATAAGGAAGAAGATTATACGAAGTTTCCTTCCGAGTAATAATCTAGCAGAAAGTCACTGGATGTTAAACCAGTATTAAGGATAGGTGGGAAAATGTTTTTGGTTTGTCAGTTAAGTTAATCATTCGTTTCTTTATTCTTATATCAAATGATTATCAAACGGGTTTTAATAGTACGCTTTTATATCAATTATTAGCGGCAAATTCTATCTCAAATGATATTAAGGCGCAGAAAAGTTAGCTATAGATTTTGATTAATGTTATGGAAAATAATACAAAATTTAATTGACCATTTCGACAACTACATAAGATATCATTTGGAATATGTGTGGGTCCATATATAATTCAAAATATATTACCTACAAATTAAATAATTGAGTTGGTAGATATACGGTCTTAATCAAAATTTAATTATTTCAACACCAAATTAATAAAATTAGTGTTGTCTTAACATATATATATCTTCGAACGTGGACCTGTGTATATATATATGTATTATAAATCGTCCCATCACCCCAACGGTATGATTCGTCGGTGGCTCTTGTGGCAATCATGTCAATGCATCCGACGGCTCACAGTGACCAAAACCAGTTCATACGTATTAGGATTAATCTGTTTTACATCACCAGCAAGTGTTCATTAAGAAATAGCACCTCTAATTGAATTTCTAACAGCATGTAGCACAATACAAACACAAGGCCGACTCCAGCCAATCAACTAGGCAAATTCTTTTTTCTTTTGTCATATATTTATTTACTTGCAGAAATTTCTCAGTGAGAGGACAAAACCGCCATGTATTGAGATTATTAATTCGCATGTTATGCTACCCTTCCGATTAATTTCTAGCTGTTTGAAAATTAAGAAAGGGCTTCTAAATCAGCTTAGACCCCCGCCTAACTCTACTTAGGCACTCACTTAGGTCGTGACTCTCACTTAGATAGAAAAAAAGATAACTTTCATTTTGGGGCAATGCTAGGAAGACCAAATTTGGAGACTAAATTTGTAAATTAAATGATTTATCACCAATAAAAATAAGCACGTTTATCAACGCTTAAGCAATAAACCAATCATCAATTTTTATGTCCTTTAGTTTCCAAAATTTAGTCTAGAAATTGAGTCTCCCTAGCATTACCCTTCATTTTGCTGACGGTGTTGAATACTTGGATGAACATTTATTATATGTTTTGTTTTCCGTGTTTTCAATATGTTCTAATACTTTATATTTTATATGTCACTCTATTTTGCAATTTATGTATCCTAATACAATGATGTTTTTTTTTACGTATAAATAAACATTTATTTATATGTAATATAATAAATTTAATTAAAAACTAAGAATGTAAACTTTACCATGATAGGTCCTTAAAAATTTAAATTCATCAAACGATGATAAATAAGATGGTAAACTTTACCATCACTTGAGGGTGATGAGCAAAAATATTCTCATTGTAGTCTATTTTGTAATTTAATTTTGTTTTCAGCTAAATAAATAATATCTTGATTATATAATAAAGTTGGTGTATTATTTTATCTTTTGCTTACAATATCCGACAACCCAACGGGAATTACCCCCAAGAAATATAAAATGAACACTCGAAACACACAGATTTAGAAATATTTAAACCTTTGGGAAAATACAATATGCCTAACTATTAGATTATAAGTTAAGCAAAGCAGTGCCAAATCGTCAACCTCTTTAGAAATAGACATTTTGTTTTGTCATCAACTTTAAGTTTTGGCTTTTGGAAAAAGCAAGTTGATTATCTTAAATATCGACAAATATATTGTTGGTGATTGAACAAGTTAAATGACAAAAATTCAGTTTTTCTCAGTTGAAAATTGGGATAAAAGTTTATGTTATTTCACTGCCCTAATAATAGTATCCAATGCAGTTTTAAGTTTTTTTTTTTTTTTTTTTTTTTTTTTTTTTTCCGCTTTGCCACCAGCACATTTCATTTGTGTCTCACTTTATCTGATATATTTTACCACATGCATTCTTCCTTCATATATCACGGTAACCTATTCCATCAACTATGTTAGTTGTGTAGCATATGACATGTCATGTTAGTAGAACCCATGAATAAAGAGAGGTAGGTTAATTTCAAACTAGATTTTGATTTCTCCCGATTAAGAGAAAAAAAAAAAAGGTTGAACTTCAAAGTTCGTGAGTCAATTTCAAAGTTTTTGGATCATTTTGTAAAGATTTAACCCACCAACTTAGTTAAAAAAACTAAATTGTTCATGCCACGCTAGCTCAATTAATGACTCTATTAACTTATTTGATGAAATAGGATAAAGTGGGACATTAAGAATGAATATATTTGTTACAGTGAAACAATATAAAATGTAATGAGTAAACCGAAACACAGAGAAAGAGTGCAAATGATAAAGTTAAATAATATAGAGTATAAAAGTAAAGTGAGATTTGATGAAAAATATGGTTGTCATAACTACAAATAAACAAAAAAACGTACACCGTTTGGTATTACTTCAATGTTTAACAATTGGAAAGTCCTCTAAAACACCTCTTTTATAAAATAATTAACTCACTACTTAAATGAATACAATAGTTAATGTATACGCGAGTTACATTTGGTTTTTGTGTTGAATGTACAAGTGGAGTGGAGGTGGTTCAATGCCACCCCGATCAACAGCTTGTGCCAAGTTGTTTATGGAATTTGTAATTATGTATGTCCAATGAATAATTAGGCCATTGTACAATAGAATATACGGGGTCTTAAAAAGTGATTTTCGGGATATGATTTCAATGCTACGTATCATTTAATGATACAAATATTTTAATCGTTAAACTTGATTTTTACAATTATTTAAATCTTTTATTTTCAACCTCAGTCATTCATTCTCGCATCTAAATCCCATAACAAGATAAAGATAACCATACATAACTCATTGTTGTATTTGAATTTTGCTTTGGTCTATGAGGCTTCAACATCAAATTTGTCATTGCCACTTTCTCAATTAATTCATTGATGAACAAAAACGTTTACAAAGAAAAATTGTTAAAAGAATTGATAAAAATTAACATCCACCATACACTTGTAAAAACAATCCAAGTACACAAAAGCCAATTTCTTAAATAAATTAAATAACAAAATATTAGAAAACAAACAAACCCATCTAAATTGTAATTTATAGGGAGAGAAAACAAAGAAAAATATTTAAAAAATATGGAGAAATTAGGTTCTCATCTTTCATTTTGCCACTCCAATTATTCAAACCTTATTCCTTTTCAATTTTTTATATTTTAATAGTATATTTATATTTTAATATTTTTAATCCCACAAATTATGGTTTTTCATTTAAAATCTTATTAATATAAACAACTATAAATTTTAATTTTTAATTTAAAAAATATAGTAACGTACATAGAAGTAAATTATCATATTAATTTCAGGGACTTGGATCAAAAATTGAAAACCAACAAGATTTCAGTAAAAGAATATTCAAAGTTAGAGATCGCATTCAAAGTCTCTCAAAAAATATCTAGTAAAAATAAAAGGAAAAAAAGAAGAAAAGCAAAAGACAAAAAAAAAAATCAAAGGAAAAAGAGTAAATGACAGTTGACTACTACACCACCCGTCAGGTCACCCACTTCTCCTTCACTCTCCTCACTGTCCGCATACAGCTAGGGTTTACTCTCTCTCCTTTCTTCCCATATTTTAGTATATACCTCACAGCCTGTAGTCTGTACTCTCTCTCTCTCTCTCTCTCTTCTTTCTCTCTCCTCCTTAAAGGAAACCAGAAGGCCAACAAAAAGGGCCAAAAAGAAAAGACGAAATGCAGCTCCTAAAACACACTCTCTCCTCTCTCTCTCCTCCTCTGAAACCCAAAAACCAGAACAATGTATGATCTTTGAAAACCCCAGAAATCCACACCGCCACCCAATTCACCAAAAACGCCATCTGGGGTTCCACCAAAATGCATTCCCAAACCCAAAGGCTTTGCCTTTTCCTCTTCTCCCTGCTGCTTTTGCTCCCCATTGCAAAACCAGATCTGGCCTCTGACCGCGCCGCTCTACTGGCCCTGCGCTCCGCCGTCGGCGGCCGAACTCTGCTCTGGAATGTGAACCAGACCAGCCCATGTTCGTGGGCTGGCGTCAACTGTGAGAATAACCGTGTCACGGGGATTCGTCTTCCCGGCGTGGCTCTATCCGGCGTAATCCCCAGTGGCATTTTTGGAAATCTGACCAGTCTCCGGACTCTCAGTCTCCGTCTCAACGCTTTAAGAGGTCCTCTGCCGTCAGATCTCTCCGCCTGTGTTACTCTTCGTAACCTTTACTTGCAGGGGAACCTTTTCTCCGGCGAAATCCCGGAGTTTTTGTACAGTCTACACGACTTGGTCCGGCTGAACTTGGCGTCCAACAATTTTTCCGGCGAGATCTCACTGGGTTTCAACAATCTCACCCGCCTGAGGACTTTGTATCTTGAAAGCAACAAGCTTTCTGGAGCGATTCCCGAGCTGAAGCTTCCTAATCTCGACCAGTTTAACGTATCCAACAATTTGCTAAACGGGTCTGTTCCGAAGCAGTTGCGGTCTTACTCTTCAAGCTCGTTTCTGGGTAATTCGCTATGCGGGCCTCCGCTTGATGCTTGCCCTGGAGACGGCGGAGCTGCCGGAGGAGGAGATACAAACATCAATGACAACCACAAAAGGAGAAAGCTTTCAGGTGGTGCTATTGCCGGTATTGTGATCGGATCCGTGCTGGCTTTTCTCGTGATTGTCATGCTTTTGATCTTTTTCTGCCGAAAGAAGAAGAGCAAGAAGACGAGCTCCGTCGACATCGCCACCGTGAAGCACCCGGAAGTCGAGATTCCCGGCGAGAAGCTGCCCGCGGAGGCTGAAAATGTGGGATACGGAAATGGGTCTTCGCTGGCGGCTGCTGCGGCGGCGGCGATGGTGGGGAATGGGAAAAGTGAAGCCAATAGCGCCGGTGGTGCTAAAAAGCTGGTGTTTTTCGGCAATGGGGCGAGGGTGTTTGATCTGGAGGACTTGTTGAGAGCTTCGGCGGAGGTTTTGGGGAAGGGGACTTTCGGGACCGCATACAAGGCGGTTCTGGAGGCTGGGACTGTGGTGGCTGTGAAGAGGCTGAAGGATGTGACAATTTCGGAGAGCGAGTTTAAAGAAAAGATTGAAGCTGTGGGAGTGAAGGATCATGAAAATTTGGTGCCTCTGAGGGCCTACTATTTCAGCAGAGATGAGAAGCTTCTTGTCTATGATTACATGCCTATGGGAAGCTTATCTGCACTTTTGCACGGTCAGTGTTTCTTCCTATTTGATTGCGTGCTTTATTGGTTGATATACATATATATATACAAGTATATATCTATGTATATGTTGCTCTGCCATTTCAGTTATATTGTTGTTTCTTTATTTCTTTGCTGGAATTTTGATGATGATGGATATGATCTCTTCTGATTCATCGTTAGTTTCTCCGAATCTGGATGATTACTTCGATTTCGAAGATTAGACATGTTAATGTGCTCTTTGAGTTGTCTCTGAGGATTTGTTATGCATAATTTTGCATCTCCAAAAACGCCCTGTTACTCATTTTCGTGCTTGCTTCCTCTCGTACGGTTGAAATCTATTACTGATATAAGTTATGCTATCTGCATAGTCTTCGTATATGTGACATTAATCTGGAATTTCTGTTATTCCAAAACCATTTTATAGATTTTTGGTTCGAATTCCCATCTTGCGTTCTATCCTTACGCTACAGGAAACAAAGGAGCAGGCAGGACCCCATTGAATTGGGAAATCAGGTCCGGAATTGCCCTTGGAGCTGCCCGTGGAATTGAATACCTACATTCTCAAGGCCAAACTGTCTCGCATGGAAACATCAAGTCATCCAACATCCTGCTAACAAAGTCCTATGAAGCTCGGGTTTCTGACTTCGGCCTAGCACACCTTGTTGGTCCCTCATCCACTCCCAACCGAGTTTCTGGCTACCGGGCACCAGAGGTTACGGATCCTCGCAAGGTATCCCAAATGGCCGATGTTTATAGCTTTGGGGTATTGCTCTTGGAGCTACTTACTGGGAAGCCCCCAACTCAAGCCCTCTTGAATGAGGAAGGAGTGGACCTCCCAAGGTGGGTTCAGTCCATAGTCAAAGAGGAGTGGACTTCAGAGGTTTTCGATGTTGAGCTCCTCAGGTACCAGAATGTCGAGGAGGAGATGGTTCAGCTCTTGCAACTTGCAATAGATTGTTCAGCTCAGTATCCTGACAAACGCCCTTCGATCTCCGAAGTGACAAGGCGCATTGAGGAGCTACGTCGTTCAAGCTTGCGAGATGAGCAGCCCGAGGTTTAGACGTTGTGTCCTCTCGATGAGTTGAGTTGCTCAGGCCGGGCCCCTCGGCCATCTTCCCTCATGGATTTGCAGGGCAATTCCTTGCTTTGTTGTGATAAATCTGGTGGTTTTGTTGTATGTTAAAAATCCAAGTCTTCCTCTCACTTTCCTTAGGAGCCAAACTGTAATTTTTTTTATTTTTTTTCACCCTATTGTTCCCCATTGCACTAGTTTTTTTTTACTGCCCTTTTAGGTACACTTTTCGGGTGGATATCTGTTCCATTTGTTGTTGGTGGATGATGGTTTTATGTAATTATTACTTCACCTTTTGCCTTTGCCTTTTATTCGTTATCATTTATTACAACTATTTTAGCTACTTGAAATTAAGATGTTTTGGTTGCTTCATGTGTTGGTTGTCATGTCTTTTCATACTTTGGTGAAAGATTTATGAAATTAAGCAAACCTTTGTTAGTTATTGTTTCTCTCTCCATATTTCTCTCTCTCGTCACGTGGTCTAGTTACAAAAATCCATGCACGTATAGGATGATATAACAATTTTGAATGCAGGAAAGACGGAAAGTAACACGATGCTTTGTGATGAAGACGAGGATGAAGAAAACTTTGTAATTTTGGATTCGAGAAAGACAAAGTAACATGATGCTTTGTGATGGAAATGATGAAGAAGAAAACTCTGTAACAACGTGATTGGTCTGAGATACTATTACAGTGAACTTTTTTTTTAGTTGAGGTTTTGTGGTGATGATGGAGCTTATTAGTGGTGGACCAAACTAATGCATTGAAGTGGAGGAAGTGTAAAAAGAGAGGAGACAAGAGAGTGATGCAGTGGTCCTTGGTTGTGGTTAGATTTTGTTGGCATCCAAGGCCCTCTCTTTTCATTAAATTGTGGTGCATAACAATTAACAAGCCTTTAACATATGGGAGTAAACAAAATTTTGGTTTTTCCAAAATTTGGGATATTTTTGTCCTGGGCTTGTGCTGTCCTGTCCTGGGAGGGCAGATTCTCTGCAATCTTTTTTCCATACACTTCTATCATCTTCTTGTTTGTATGGTCACGGTTAAGACACGTTAATATTTTATATTGATTTTTTTTATAAAGATGATAAGACAAAAAGACGTGACTTAAACGTGAACACACAAACAGATGGAGAATGGAAGGGTATGAGAAAAAATGATCAGAGAATCTGCCTCCCCTGTCCTGTCCTCAAGCTTTTTTTGGGTGTAATATGGATAATCTATACAGTTAAAACCTTTTTCTATTCCCAATTTTGACCAATTAATAACCTCCTTCTAATAACTTATAATTATTTTCTCTCCCTCGTCCTAAGAAATTTGTTGTAAATAAGACATTCTAGCTGATCTTTTACGTATCAATTATCCACTACGTGTAAAAAAAAAATGTTATTTTTATAACTGAAAATATGAGTACACCTTTTGAAATTCAATTTTCTTTAATTAAAACCCATCATGATAAATTTCTCTAACAAAAACCCAATGACTAGGCTCCAACTAAGCGATATCCATAATTAAGTTTGACTTCGCAAAATTTGTATTTTTGGATGTCTAAATGACCCCTAATAACACTTACTTTGGGTCTCTCAATTATTATCTACATTTATTTTACATTATTTCATTCAATTAAATGTTCGAATACCTTATGGGGATTTGGAAAAAAATTTAAATGTCATGATTCCTATGCATTTAATAGCAAAAGTTTACATGATACCAATGTTCCTTATATAGTTGTTTTCACATGATTCTAACAGGTAAATTAGTATATCCTACAAATATAAAAAACTTTATTCAAAATTATCAATATTTTAAATGTAACATATGTAAATTATAGATGAGACTCACATGTGTAGGTAGGCTTTATCTTTGTTAAAGTGATGACACAAACAAATGATAAGTGTAATATTACTTCTACTTACATGCACTGATAATTTGAAACTAGATGTCTTTTTCATTGTCTACATCATGAAAATCGATTTTTCCACAAATATGCAACACTATGTTAAAAAATACCCAAGCTTCTATTATGTCCTAGGTCAAAGAATAAAATTTGGAGAAATTAGATTTCCATCCCTATTTCTTCTATTGCATTGATTAAAACCATATTTCTTTTTAGTTTTTTTATCAAGGTCTTTAGCTTTTAATGAACGTCATTATTTCAATTATAAATTATTTACATATCAACATAATTAAATTTTATTTTTAAAATATATTCGTTTAGTGTTAGAAACGATACATTTGGTAAATTTATATTTATGGTTAAACTTTGTATCATATATTTCTATTTTTAGTTTGTACCATTTTTAATTTGCAACCCTTTTTAATTTGTACCAATTTTCTTTTTAATTTTTGTTTGTACCCATATATTAATATCCATTTCATTTTGTGTCCATTTTTAAAAAATATTTATTTATACTCATAATTTATTTATAATGTACCCATTTATCGTTATAAATGTACCACTTTGTTATATGTAAAATGTACCAATTTTTTTAGTAAATGTACCATTTTTTTATGTAAATGTATCCCTTTTTTAATGTAAAATCTATTTATTTTTTATTTATAATGTATACCTCTTCTATAATAAAATGTACCCCTTTTCTAATTTTTTTGAACACTATGGGTACATTCATTTGACATTTATTATTTCAAAGTTATATTGTTATCTGTTTTTATGTATTTTATTCAATCAAAATTTTGGAGTATTTTCTTTTTTATTGTAATTGTTTTTAATTTATATGCCATATGATATGGGATTTTAAATCCCATAATATGTCAAGTAATTAATACCAAACATATGAAAATATTTATTAATAGCAATAATGAGGTGCGCAAAGTCAAAGGACGTTGATCAAAAATTGAATACCATTAAGGTTTTAGTCAAAGAATGTTAGTAATTAGGGACCGGATCCAAAGTCTCCCATAAATTTTTTAACTACACATCTGAAAATTTGACGTGCTCCACTAATCTTTCAATATTCATAAAAAATACATACGACTCAACAGACGATAAGCCCACCTCAAATCGGATTAGAACTTTTCCATAGCGTGGTGTTATACACACTCATTTTTACATTCCATACACCCCTATTAATTTGTCCTTTATTTCTCTTAAATTCATTTAGTCTGACAACCAAAAAAATAAAAGATGTGTTAAAAATAAAAAATAAAGTGAATAATTCTCATTGTTTTTTTCTGTGAAGCAGCCTCCATGTGCGTGCAAATCAAGAAAGGTTTTCAAAAGACCGATTTTCGAAGATTTTTATTCGACGCTCCTCATCTGTCGAAAAATTGAATACAACAAGATAAGAGTGCGATTTGGATGAGAAAGGATGCGTTTTCACATTGCCATGGAGAAGGAAAACCAAGAGACTTGTGACAAAAATCCTCAAGCTCAACCAGCACAGGGTATACTAATTAGGATACATCAAAGTCCTCAAGGTACAAACGACTACTCAGACCGTAAAATCGACGCCCCTGCGGCGGATAAGTTACCTATAAGAGCGAGGAGCACATACCGAACCAGTTTCGGCTTTTCGAGTTTTCTGAATTCTCCCATCTCTCCAGGTGCAAATTCATCACTCAAATTGCTCTCAGCTGCTCATATACTATAAAAGAAAGAAAAAATGATCGATGATCATCTGTACAAACAACGACGAGGTGATTAGGCCCCAAAAACAAGCCCAAATCATTTCGGGTGGCAAAACCCTAATCCCGGGTTTTGACAACCAGGAGCAACTTGCTATGCGCTGGGATTCAATGACGGATCATCCTTAAAACCCTTTGAAAGCAGATCATAGTTGATTGATGCAAGCTGGGAGAGATTCTGAACCATGATCATAAGAAAATAAAGTAAGATATGTCACGAAAAGGTGAAAAAAATGAACTAAATAATTAACAAAAATAGATCCATGCAAAGCAGTGGGAAAGCAACATCAGCATACGATGAGGGAAGATGAGAGGAAACAAAAAATACATGGCATCCAAGACACTATTCATGAAGGACTCGCGACTAATTACAGTATGAGCACCTTGAGTGGTCATTTTAGAGATGATAAAAGAAACGACAGCCTTGTAAGTTAAGAAATACCTTAAATGAGAAATTACTGAAAGAGTAATTGATAGAAGAGCCAGACTCGAACTCTGTCAGACCCCCACATTCATCACCCTGTCAATGAACGTCGCCCCAAGATCATGTCAGTGCTGCAAATTATATTGAAATACGGCCAATATAAAATATGTTCTCATCAGTAGTTAAAAGCACTTGTTTCTTGAACTAATGTACCACTTCCTCATGACGGTTGCTCAAGCAACTGCTGCTGCCACTTAAGCTGTCAGAATCACTGGAATCATCCATGTCACTGGGTGGATATACATGTTGATCTGAAGGATTCCATGAGTAACGACTGGTGAAGTAACTGGTATCTAGAGCACTCTCTGAAGTGGGAACAAACGCAGCCTGCAAGAAATGAGAAGTCATAAGGGAGTGGTGCCAACCAAACCGAAGATGAAAAATCTGTGTCTTCATTTTTATGATTTATGAATACCCTGTATCACACCTTTTGCCTGGCAAGCGTGTCCCAATTGATATCTTTAAAGAATGGATGCTGCTTCACCTTTATCACAGATTGCAGTTTTGTTAGTTTATCGAAGAAATTTGAAAGATCATGCACTAAAATATAATGAATAAGAAGCAAATCTAACTAACAAATACCTCTGATGCACCTCTAGCTCCAAGTCTTTGATTAGGATCTTCTGTCAATAACCTGGAAACTGGTTTTATCAGCATCAACTAAACAAACATCACAACTACATGCTGTCACTAGACATCACATGTAAATATGCATGAATATGCATTTGCATGTTTGAACATAATGGACTTTTAAACTGGAACACAAATTCGAACAAAATCTAAGATCACTTTTCAATCTCACGCGTTCAAAGAACAAATTAACAAATTAGATAAAAATTGGTATTCCACGTTTAGGCCTCCTTGCAAAATAAGAACAGAGTTCCTGCAGACTGAAACCATGAGTGACGGGTTCATAACTTGCAGTAGAATTAAAGAAGTTCAAGAATGTTAACACGAGTATCTTAAAACTAGACCAAAACAGAGCGCCACTAATGGTCAACTTCAATGGAGATGATAACTTCAACAGAAACAAATATTTCCTCCTCAGCAAAGCAGTCACAAAACATATCTTTGAAAGCAATAACATCGCATAAAAATCTTGGATGCTTCACTCACTGATCAATAAGATCCTGTGCTTCAGGACTCATCTCGCCAACCCCAGGCCAAGGAATATTACGGTTGAGAATATTATCAAATATAGTCTACAAGCAAAAGAAGAAAATGGTTAAAAAGAAGCCATAGAGTTAGAACTCAAACAAACTGTGAAATCACAAACAATTTTTGTTGTAGAGTAAACACCAAGCCTATGTATTATAACATATTTTAGATGCAATGTATTAACCTGAGGATGCTCAGCATTGAAAGGTGGAATTCCAACAATCAATTCAAATAAAATGACACCAACAGACCACCAATCTGCAGTTGCACCTGTGGACCATAGAACAGCAGCAAGCTGTTAATCTTACAACGGTTAACTGATTAACCAATACACAGAACAAAAAGCTGTTTGGCAAAAACACGAGCATAATGGCCGCGCCCTTAAATACTTAAACAGTGATCAACCAAATAAGTGAACAGCATGTTTGGGGAAAAGCAGGGAAAACAAGAGCATTATGGTTGGGTGCCCTTAAACATTGTTTCAGCTTCCATGAAAGACTAAAGAGTACCAATGAATAATGATTTAAACATTTTAGCCCATAGTCGAACATCAGGCTAATTAGTATTTCTTTCTTGATGTTGAAGCTTAACCTAAGGCTGAAGAGTTTAGAACAAGATAAAGGCAATAATAGCACCTTAAACTTAGAAAAGGCTATACGAACCATGTCCTGTTCCCAAAAGTATCTCTGGTGCCAAATAGTCAGGTGTACCGACTGCAGAACGTTTCTTTCGGCTTTCTCGCTGATGCTCAGAGAGAGATAATTCGGGTTCATCTTCCCCTAGAACGGATGTGCTACTAACTGCTGGACCAGATAAATCATCAGTGCTGTTGATGAGACCAACCTTCGAAAGCCCGAAGTCTGTCAACTGCTCAGATGGAATACAAAAGGTTAAATTTGGGTGGAGAAAGAAGTGAAAGCCATCTATAACCCCCATTTAGCTGCTACACAAAAATGAAAATTATTTCCAACCCACAACGCACAAACTACTGAAATTATTTATTTAAGAAAGAAATAGATTGAGAGCAATCTTCGGATGTGCCTACGTGAGTGCTAGTGCTCTATTTTATGATGTAAAATAATTGAAATTTATACTAAAGCTAAACCATGTAACTATCACGAGCTCTAGTAGAGATGGATTTTCAAATTTCACTATCCTGCTTCAACTGAAAAACTCAAATGATATTAAAGCCACTATTATATTGACATTGAAACGCAACAAAACTAATAAGATAAATCTGTATGTACATGCCTTAACATGGCCGTCATGAGCAATTAACAAATTGTCAGGCTTCAAATCACGATGAACCACACGAAGTGAATGTAAATACTCCAAAGCAAGCACCTGCAAAATCAAAAATAGATAAACACGACCTCAAACTATGAACTTGCAAAGCGAAGTATGCGGCAAAATAGTTCTGAAGAAGTTGCAAGCCCATACCACTTCTGCTATATATACAAGAGCAACCTCCTCATCCAAGCAGCCTAAATTTCTCAACAATGAGTATAGATCTCCTCCATTCAAATACTCCATTACAAGATACAAGTTTTCACTACAAGTAAAAGAATAGAAGAAGCGAACCTGATACAGTTCAAATTTGTGTTAGAATGAAACAAAATGTTTCTCAAGGTAAGGTAAAACGCTTTGCTAGAACACCTGCTCACCACAAAAGGATTGCGGACTGAAATCAAGATGTCACGTTCTGCTAAAATACTTTCAACAGCATTCTTCCGGATCATATCAGCCTTTTTAAGAACCTGTTATAAATGATACAAAATAAGAATGAGCAAATCCTCTTCATGTTCAATGACAGGGAAAAACCAAAACATTCTTTTCTTTCTTTTCAGGGTGTTTGTGGGGATGGAAACACTGAAATCTTATTGACTAGACAGGCTAGGTGTGGTCCAAAATATCATCATTTTCATACTTACAGTAGTTGTAATAAGTTTTAACCAAAAAAATTGTACACAGCTTCCAAACAAAAATAGAAAGTGGTTGAAAAACCACTAAATTGATGTATGCCAAAAGTTTCCACAGGTTCAAATGAAAAATAAAAATAGAGAAGAAGAGCTATCACAATAAAAGCACACAGAAGCTTGGCTATAACATGAATAAATCACCGAAAAAACTAAAAGTAAAAACTCAGTAATGTACAGAAAATTATATCAAAGACAAAACAGGAAGCTTAATCAAACTAAAGGTGACATGGAGCAATACAGTCAGCAAGAAATTACGTGTCTAATTATGTGGTACCTTAATCGCAAAAAGATCCCCTGTTGTTCTCTTTTTAGCTAAGAAAACTCGCCCAAATGCCCCACGACTTATTGGCTTGATAATTTCGAAGTCATCTATAGATGTTCGGTCCTTGGAAAACTGTATAGGGCTTGTACGAACCACGTCATCTTCTAGTGGAGCTTCTTCATCAATTATGGTAGTTGCTAAATCAACCTTCTCATCATCCACTAACTCACAAAGCTGCAAATACTTCTCCCTAGAATATCAACATTATGACAATGTAAATTTGACCTTAAAAAGGAACTGAAAAGGTTACATGTAGTTCTGATGATTTCTTAATGAATTGTTTAATACCACATTTCAGGAGAAATGTAGATACCAAAAAAAATAGCAGCAAGTACCCACATTCAAGGTATATTAATGAACACTTTAGTTCAAGGCTTGAAGCTTGTTAAAACCAAGAAAAATAGCAGCAAGTACCCACCGAATCAGCTTCTCAATGCGTGCCCCAAATGTTTCCACGGTAAGTGCATCAAACTTTCTGCGGTCTATAACAACTCTCAAGTCTTCAAGACAAGACAGTAGATATGGCATAGAGCGATCATCATCCAAAGGCGTATTTGCTACACACCGAGCAATATCAGAAAGTTCATTCATCTGCATCATCCAAAAGCAGTTAGCTTTGATAGAATGAAAAATAAGACTTTGAGCAAAACACATACTAAAATTAAATCAAATTCATGCTACTTTGAAAGTTTGAATAAAACGTATATCCCACTTCAGCGTGTGCAGACACTAATAATCTGCAGGTGGTGCACAGTATTTGAGGTGAAAATTTAAAGACTTGGAGAGGACAGCAAGATGTTTCCATTGCATTTTCAATTTGACAAAGATTATAGCTCAGGTTGTAAATTGATATTCAAATGCCGTACAATTGCATCACAAGCATGTGCTTGGGGAACTCCCAGAGCAAATAAGTATTTGTAAAATCAAATAGATTAATAAGATACCTGAGGAATATCGTCTTGCTCAGAGAAAGAAGCCTTGCCTGCAAGGAGCAAGTCAATCTGACTGGCCCTTGGTGTCAATAAGGGAGACCTAGGAGTCATGCTGCCTGCAGATGATGTTGTCATTCCTTGATCAGACTTTGGACCAAAACGAGTTCTACATGACATGGAAGGGAGACCTTTCAGGTCATCCATAAAAGCTGAATTATCAGCTTCAGGAAAACAATCGAGCATGTCCTCTGAGCCTCTGTGGGACCAGTCACTAAGTTTTGGAGATATAACGTCAGATTCTTCGGTCACACTTGAATTAGATGCTTTCGCAATGTCTGGACTTCCTACACCATGCTGGATATCCCTTTGAGCAAAGGACTCCATCAGTTTTTCAAGGGTTTCAGAAATTCTGACAAGACGCTCATTCACGCTTATACCCTTTGGATCACATCGATCAGCAATCGCACAAATTCTTGAATGGTCTTCCACATTTGCAGTTGGAACCTCCTCCTCACAGATGCGACATATTATAGAACTATCGTCAGATACATTCGGTTGATTTCCCCAACCCCAAGACGGTTTGTGCTGGTGCTTGGAAGAACGCTCATGAGAATCCTTGCCCGAAGGCTCAGGAAGCTTAACAGAAGTAGGATCAATGTCAGAAGTCCCTCTCTTGTTGTCTGAACCCTTCAAATGTTCAACCTTAGGATCACTCTGCTCCTTAAATTCAGTAGTTTCTTTCATGCTTTTCACAACCGGAGATGGGAATTTCTTCCAAGATGTCATCCGGTCCCTACTAGCAGGAGACTCTGAATTCTTAGGTGGTTGATCAACAGGAGGTGAGAACAAATTTCCCGGTAAAACATGGTCTCTCTTCCATTCCAAAGCATGTTGCTCCTGACTGTAAGATTTCCTAGCTGAAGCTGCTTTAGAGGCTTTTGAAACACTTAAGCTCTTTGGATCCTTTGCCAAACTTGGCGGAATTCTTTTATCAGTGGAACGCAGAACTCTTGATTGACGAAGCTGGAAAACCTGTTCATCCTCAGCCAGTCCGGTTTCCTTATGGAATTGCAGCAACCTAGTACACCTTGTGAGTATGAAAAGCATTCGAGTGTGAAGCTGCTTCAGCACACCTGGAGGAAGTTCTTGACGTCTATCATCCAATTCCTGAACTATGCCTTCACACTGAAGCCAAAACTCTCCAGATGATGTCATTGCACAACTTCGTGCCAAAACCAGCAAATCCTCAAGAGTTTCCTGCAACTCTGGATGATTATCTGCATCTTTTTCAAGAATTCCTACTAAATCTGCTGCAAATATAGCCAGATCAGAGTTCACTTCTTCCTTTGCTTTGTCAAACTTTGCCCTAATTGCAACCAAGATTTCCTGCATATCAGAAGCATGATTCCAAGCAGGTAAAATTTCCTAGTTCAAATTTAAATACTCATAAAAAGGTGATATAAGATGAAGACAAAAGTACCTCCAGGTTGTTCAAGCCTCGAGGCTTCCAAAATGGGAAAGGTCGTACACCTTTTGAATTCAGTTCATGGGAAAAACTTTTTATATCAGAAGGAAACCTCTTTCTTGGTGCACTCGTTAAGCGGAGTATAGCTTGAAAACGGGGCGACTCGGACTCCTTGGGATTTTCACAATCATATGCAGTCTATTAAGGAAAAATATCAATCGCAAACACATTATGACAAGAAATAATAGAACGGGAAACCATAAAAAATAAGTAAATAAATAAGTGGAGACGTAAATAAAATAATTGTACCCGCACCTCTGGTGTACATACATCTGAACTTCTTAAACCTCCAGAGTGACCCCAAGATGATATGTTTCTCCCTGTTAAGGATGATGGAGGTATCAAAAGCCATTAGAGGGGAAAATACACCACTCATCGCACCAAAAAATCCAGTAATTTGCATAAAAGACCAAAGGCATTCTAGTATCAATTCATGAAGCATGAGATAAACTAACTACGCCCAACCGCACTTGTCGTCCATGTTTTCCTAAGCTTACACAAATTGATGGGTGGAGTACTACCTTAAACCAGATTCATGTAGTGGTAGGGTAAACCTGCCTGAACCGGAGCCTCGTCCACCCATCACACCATTGCACACTCATCAAAAGATAAAGGTTTCACAGCTCCACAGATTATTCAAAATCGATGCCTTTTACAAACGTTAACCTTTAAGGTTAGAGTTCAAATCATTTTTTTGGTAATGCCTACAGCCTACAAGAGTGATTTCGAAAACCATGTGACTCCCAAGTTCCCAACTCAATACACGACCTAAAGGCTAAATCTTTAACGATAACCCAGTGCATTCTGCATAAACTACATTAGCACAACTTATAAAACTCCTGCATCGCATAGTTGCTCGAAATCATACCGTCTTCAGCCGACGATTCCCCCTTGCGTAACCGCGACGGCGCCACCCCGTTGGGGCTCTGGTCTCTCGAAGGCAAGCTACCAGTTGATGCAGCATCAGAATTGCTGCCATTATCACCCCAACTCCCACTTGCCACATTGTCATTGAACCCAATCCTACTCTGACTCGCAGCCTCCTTCTTCTTCCCCCCACTTCCCGACCCTAAACTCCGATCGCCGACCCCCGGCCTCGACAAATTACTCGAGCCCAGCGCCGACCCTTTGTCACCCCTAAACCCAAAAAAGCTCTCCTGCGGCAACGGCCCCGATCTCGTCTTTATCCTATTCAACCCCAGCGACGACGCCAGAATGGGAGACACCGAAGCCGCCGGCTCCGCAGCCCCCGATGCGGACGCAGACGACTTCTTCGGAGTCGCGCCAGTCGAGCTCGCGGACTTGACCGGCGTCTTAAGCTGAGCTGGACTCTCTTTCCCCTTCACATCCTTCTTCTTTGACCCGTCTTTGACTAGACTCTGCCTACTGAATCCGCCGCCGCCGCTGGAACTGGTACTCGTGCCGGGCGAGTCGTCTTTGGATGCGGATTTAGGCTTCTTCTTATCGGATCGGATCGGGGAGTTGGAGCCCAGAGATCGCGGGCTGTTATTCGACCCATCGGGGCTGTTGGAGGAGTCGGATTTCTTGGAGGAGAAGAACCTGCCCTTGAACACCATTGCTGTATATAGATTTCCTTTCTAGGGCTTGTGAAATCTGCGCAGCCCTAGCGTGGAAGCATAGGGCTGCTTTTAGACAGAGAAAGCGGAGGGGAGAGAGAGAGGAGGAGGAGTTGGTTGGAAATTCGAGAAATGGATGTGTCGACGGTTTGAAAGTAGAGAGAGAGAGTTGCGAAGAGGAGAGGAGAGAGAAGAATGTGAGTCGAGTCGAATGGCGTGGATATAGCGCCTCCGCGCGTGATCATTTTTCCAAACATTCGATTTCAAACGCTGTTAAAACGTTAACAAGATATTTCCAATTTTCTACGTTTGAAATTTGTATTTCTAAAGTTGTAGATATAGACGTTTGATCAACCGCTTGGGTAAACGTTATGTTCTGACGCTTGTTTGAAATCATTTATTTTTGCATTCGATAATTTGAGTTTGAATCTCTTCGAGTTTTAAGTTTAAATCTCACTTCTTACTATCGCTAGACTAGCACTCGAAAAGAAAAAAAAAAAACACATATATCACAATAAAATGAAAGAAGTGAGAGGGCAATGGTCATATACATTTCATCATTTATGAAATTCGAATTTAAGATTTTTTACTTAAAGTCAAGAAAAATATCACTATACTGTGGTATTAAACTATTTTGTTGTTACAAGTTGATATTTTTGTTTTCTAGCAAACGATATTATCTATACTAAGATGATAGGGTGAACTTAGCCTAGCAATAATGTGGTTCATATTCGCCTAGCGATAATCGAACTTAAAGCATCTCACTTATAAACGAAAATAAATAACATTAGACTATAGTACTTAGTGACCGTTGATATTATGAATTAGTCAGAGGGCAGTGATCCGTAAAGTAAACGTGGACCCGTACAAGCTGTCCCACGCGGCACAAGAAAGTGCAAAGTTGGGCCTGCCTTGCCTGCAAGTTGCTTAACTTTTGAGCCCATTTAACATCAAAGCATAACACAAAGCCCATCAGACAATGAGTTGGGTTAAATTTGCCAATTTGCAAACCGGATTCTGGGTAATGACTCCTTCATTGCGGATTGGGTGAATCAGGCGTACATGGGCTTGGTCCAAGACCTCGGAACAAAGAAAATTGACTCCTAACTTTTTTCTTTTTTTTTTAATTTTTTGTTTGTCAATACCAGTGTGTAAAATTTTGATTCAAAAAAAATATGAAAATAGGACTGAAGTCTAAATTTCATCTCATATTGAAAAAAATCTTAAATTTAGGCTAAAATTGACAGATATTGTCGATATTTTTGACACATATGTTCAATATCGAAGAAATTCTTATATTTCGTCCAAACTAATGTTTGATAATTCCTAAAATTTCATTTAAAAATTTCATTATTTTCATCGAAAGCAAGCGATACTGATATTTTAAACAAGAAAAGGAGTGGGGAACCTCGAACACGAGGGTGGAGGGTCACTATTTCAATTTACAAACATTTTTCTCTAAAAAATGAAAAAATTATTAAGTCCACAAACTTTTGGATGATCAAAAGGCCAAAGAGAAAGGCGGAGATCTTGAAGCTAATTATATTATTTTTTAGGCCCAAGTTGCGTTGTAGTTGTATGGAACCAGATCCCCTTCGGATCCAAAAGAACTGAGTTCAAGGATCAAATAATCTAGGTTATTGAAATTTGATCAAACGGTTACAATTATTATAACTTTTAGAGGCCCCCATGTTTGTAGTCGTTTGATCAAATTTCAATAGTCCGGATCATTTGACGAGTGAGCTAAGTTCCTTTGAGTCCAGATGGGATCCGGTTCCGTAGTTGTATAGCAACAACAATATAAACTGTACCTTTAATCCATTTTTCTAATTATTAATATACTAAAGGACTTGTTAGCCTTGATAACGAGCAGATGTACTGCACTTATGCGTTGATAAAGAGCAGATGTACTACACTTACTTACGCACTCGAACATAAGTTTTCTATTGTATAATTTCAATTAATTTATCGTAGAATATTATTTTTATTTATAACAATCAAAGTTGTTCGTAAGACTTCATTTTGTGCATACGAAAACAAAAATATAAGATATTGTTTATCACACATTCCAAATATCTTCTTCGCACTCTTATTAATTTTTATTCATTAATCTACTTCAATTCATTTAATCCAATGGTCGTAATTGAAAAAATGTGAGAAATAAAAAAAAGTGTGTAAATAGTACTTAGGGTGCGTTTGGTACGTGGGAAGGGACGGAACGGAGTGGGACGAGGCGTTCTGTCCCACGTTTGGTGCGCCTAAAACGGGTGGAACGCGTTGTTCCACGAGACGAATTTTGGGTGAATTTTCGTTCCGCCTCAACCCCCTGGAACAAGTCGTTCCACATCCGTGGAACACAAAATTATAACATTTTAAAACAAAAGTGCCCCTCTCCCATTGTCTCTTTCCTCATATCTCAGCCTCTCCGTCTCCTTCTTCTTCCTCCTCACTTCCATCCGAGCCCTAGTTTTCCACGACGTCTATCAATATTCAGAAAATGGGGAAGCCATCCAAAGGCAAGAAATCTGAGAATCTGTGAGATGGCTGGGGAAGCCAGCTGGAGAGCTTCACTGGCGAACCAGAGCCGCCGACGACGACGAACAAGAAGAAGAATTAGAAGATCCAATCTCATTCAGGTCGTACGATCGGAGCAATGGCTTGGTGGTGCTGGCGTCCCTAGCCATCGTTGGATGAGTTGACTCGGAGATAGTGAGGGAGGAAGAGTCGCAATGACTGTCTCCGGATAAGTAGTGGCCGATCAGGGGCTGCGATTGAAAGGATGAGAAGTCGAAGTCGGCGATCTGGGTTTTGTTTATTGATCAATATTTGTGATAAGATCTGTTGGTTTTTGTTGAAATGGCATGTGGATTCATGGGTTTTAGGGGGTTTTCGTTTTTTATGAAAATGTTCAAGGATTTATGAACTGGGTTCTTGAATTTACATGCAGACACTTTAGATTCTTGAATCAGATGAATGAAGATCCAATATGAATTGGGTTTTGCAATTAAGTTTATTATGCTTCATTATCTGGTTTGTGGATTTATCAGTTCCATGTGACTTGTTCCCGCAGTCTCTGCACCTCTGGCCGCGGCTTCGCAGTCATTTGCGTTCTGTCCAACGTGTACCAAACGCAAAATGGAACAACCAACATGTTCCATCCTGCGCATACCAAACATACACAGAACCTTCGTCCCGTCCCGTCTACGTACCAAACACTACCTAATATAACGAACAAGCTGAATATAACTATTTGAAATGTGAATATCTATAAACCAATTAAGCCCAATTTTAGGGTTGAGGTGATTTTAAAAAAAAAAACTGCTATGAAAAAAAGCTGGGAGAGTTTTTTGTGTTTGGCAAACATTCAGCTTTAGCTTTTTTTCACAGTTTTGGATGAAAAAAAATCCAAAAACAAGAAGCTGCAAAACCCAGCTTTGAAAAACCGACTTTTTTTCACATCTGTTTTACATAAAAGTTTACCAAACACTATAATACTTTTTTTTTTTTTTCAAAACACTTTTACAAAAAAGGTTTACCAAACACTTTGCTACTTTATTTCACAGCTGCTTATTCTCACAGCACAGCAGAAACAACTTTTTTTCAAAACACAGCAATACCAAACCAGCCCTAAATATGTTGGTGAGCTCAAACGGGTATTTTTATAATGCAAGCAAGGACAATGCATTCCACAAGTCTATTTTAATGTGCAATAATAAAAGCATTTGGATTTTGTTTCTCATGCCATCCACATGCCCACCTCCATATGTGCACTCCACATTGCGCAATAGAATAATAAGTAGTTAATTATTTAATTTACAAAGTGCGTCACACACTACGTCATGTTTTGTACCACGAATAAGATTGATTTACAAGAGGAGAAATATTAAAAAATAATCTTAAAAGTGAGACTGTTCATAAACCTTTCGACGTTGTATTTTTTGTGGCACAAATCAAATTATTTAATTTACAAAGTGCGTCACACATTACAACATGTTTTGTACCACGAAAAAGATTAATTTACAAGAGGAGAAATGTTAAAAAAAACAATCTTAAAAATGAGGCTGTTCGTAAACTCTACGACGTTGTATGTTTTGTGGCACAAGTCATCCACATGCTCGCATGCAAAAACCCATACCTTCCAACAAAAACTTAAAAGTAAAATAAAACTTCCCGCCACGTGTCTCTCCAGCGTCACTCTTCGGTGCCGCACGTGATCTTCGACTAGTAACTCAGGGTCTCCGACCTGGAACCAGCCGGTGGCCGGTCACCACCACCCCACACAAAATTACAATCTTGACAAATCCGACGGTCCAGATACAGCAGTCTCCCCCAATGGAAATGTGAGAGAGAGGAGAGAGGAGAGTGGAGGAGCGATTGAGAGATTATATTACTTAGCTAGTCGTCCTCATCCACATGTGATATGTCCCTATCTCCCTCTCTATCCAAACGAGCGAGAATTTTGAGCTGTGGTTCTGAAAGTTCAGGCTTTTTTTTCCTGCTGGGGTTCTAAAGAATTCAAGAAAGTTAGCATCTTTGTTGCTTTTGGTGGAATTTGGGTCTGAAATTTTTGTGGGTTTTTGAGCTGAAAGGTTGGAACAATGGAGAGGGATTTTCTGGGTTTGAGCTCCAACAATGGTTGTGTGACTCTGAAAGAAGAAACCAATGATGAAGCCAAGAATTCAGGTTTGCTTTCAAGTATTTTTTATTTATTTTTCAGTTTTGTATTTAATTATTAATTGTATGTTATGCAGTTTTAATTAAATTGTTGAGTTACTTGTGGGATTTTGCGCTTGTGTTGAATCGGTTTGGTTGCATATGGAGCTTGGAAACCCATTTAAACATTCTACTTTGCATTTTAGTTTCTTAATCCCACTTTCCTGATCAAAAGCATCCATCTTGCTGAGTAAAGATGAAATTTTTTCTGACACAAGCGTTATCGGGGGAGGGGGTTTGATTTTTTGAACTCATGACTTCATGTGCAAGGGTAAACGCTCTTAACCGCTTGAGCTACAAATCCGTTGCGCTAAAGATAAATATCAATTTAACTTGCTCAAAGTTGATTAGAGCAATGTGCTCTTCCGCTCTGCACCAAGTTTGAATGCCCTTCTCACTAGTTTAGATGAATTTAGCGTAGAAGATTGCTTGTATTAAAAAAAAAAAGTTGGATTTATACATAGAAGGTAAATTCGGTCTCCTGAATGTAACTGTGTTGACTTGTGGATCAATCAGTCTTGTAGAAACGTTTCGGTTTGCTTGCCGGTGGAGACTTGGTCACAAGAACATGGTGTAGTTGTCTTTAGTTTTATACTCTTTCTTGCTAACATAATAAAATGTGCCTTTTGTTTTCTTCCATTTTTGAATTGTTTCTTCCATATTTTAGTTTGTTTGGGTTATGCAGGATTATTAAAAGAATTTTTGCATTGATCAAGGCTGGCAGGTGGTACAACATTTGTATCAAAAAATTTATGCAAATGAGAAACATTTATATTTAGTTTATGATTGATGAATTTTATAAGGCAATGTAATTGAATAGTTCTTTTTTATAACATGTAACTTATTGTGTTCTGAATTTTATATATGTTGTTCTTAAATCTACTGTTGTGAATAGATACTGCCTGTCTGGATGAAACTGAGATTTATAATAAAAACGTAGTAAATAAACATACCCGATATAAAGTATACCCATAATAATAACACTTTACAGTGTACGGCTTCTTATCACAAAGCGTGCAGCGCAAATGTTCCAAAAGGAGGGTTATAAAATGTTGTAGCAGTTTTCTAGATCTTTAAGGTCTTTTATAGGAGCTTTCTAGTTCTTCAAGTTCATTGTTCGTTTCTTGCTTCCTCGTCTATTTAGAAAATAGGGAGTCTTAACAAAACATTTTTGGTACTGTTCACTTTTAACGAAAATGACATTTTTACTCTAAAAAATCACTCGTGGTACTATTCACTTACAACACTTTTTTGTCATTTTGATTAAAAGTTTGCAAGCCCTTTTCATTAGTTTTCCTTAGAAAATAACGTATGTTGACAATGTGCGCATTGCATATGGCTGTATTCATATTATCGTTTATAGTGATCTTTTTACTTAAAAGATTCGTTGTGTTAATAATTATTCATCTCAGTTAGACTGCTGTGATGGACGCTCATGTTGAGATTTGTTTTTGTGCTCTCGGATATAAATTACTGTAACTGCATTCCAAGGAAAACATGTTTCTTGTTGGCGTCTATTTGCAGAGCCATATTACCTAAAACTTCCCATATTGCTTATATGTGAAGGATTTTTTTGTCCAAACTATTAGCCCGACACTCCATTTTTATTGATTTTGCAGCGGTACCTAGAAGTTCAGGGATGCAGTGGTCGTTTTCAAACAAGGTTTCTGCACTTCCGCAATTCCTGTCTTTCAAGGCTCCTCAAGAACATAGGCCAAAAAAAGCTGTTTATGATAATACATCTGCATTTATGACTATTTCAACTGCTGATGCTTTTCACTCCAGCCAGAAGTCGTTCTCTGGTGTAATTCAGGTATTTCTTCGCTTACTTTCTGAATCTTTTTAAACGTGGCCTCGGGTATTTAGGATTTGAGAACAATATTCTTACTCATCGGTTTACTGAAGAAAGACAAGTGAAGTTTGAATGGTTGTTTTGATTTAAAGTTGCTTTATAGGCTCCTTTTTGTACAAATTTTGTAGAAAAATTTCGCTCTTGATAAGCAAGCCGGAAACCAGTGTGCAATGACAGTATATCCTATGCCGCAGTTTGATGCACATTCAGTTCATCCGTCCCAAGATGTGAACATATACCCAGTAGTTGGCCAAATCAATCAAAGGATTCCGATTACTTTGAGTTCTCCAGTTCTCCAATCCCATGCTCCTGTTGGGAATAACGGTTCTACCATAAAACTGCAACCTCTTGGCGGAGTTCCAGTTCTGTCCCCTGTATCTGCTCTTCCTTCTACAACCTCCGTAGTTGGTACCACCGACCTCAGGTACTTTAACACAGACCATATTCAGACCACTGTTCTGCTTATTAGCAAATGGAATTGTACAACATATATTGAATCACAACTAGTTGGAAATTCGAGAAGCTAAGTTGAATTTCTTATGCAGGAACGCATCCAATTCTGCTGGGGCGCCTGCTCAGTTAACCATCTTTTATGCTGGTTCTGTGAACGTTTATAATGATATATCTCCTGAGAAGGTATCTTATATTTGAATATTTGATTCTTCAGTTTGTACATAAATTTTAGGTTATTTGTTATTAATTTCTTTATTTGTCTATTTAGGCAAAGGCTATTATGTTGCTGGCTGGAGATGGATCATCTCCGACTCATTGTAAATCACCTTCCGTAGCTCAAGTGCATGCACCGATACCTAGGCCTTCACTAGGAGGTGATGGTTTTTTCGGGAACCAGTCCCGTATTAAATGTTCAATCTCTGCGCTTCCAAGCCCTCTTTCTGCAACTTCACATGGTAGTTCTCACGCAGGAGGAACATTTAATAGCACCAAAGAATCAGCTATAGTGAAACCAGTAGGAACTTCAGCATCTCCTATTGACCTCTCAGAGCCTTCTCCAGTGGTCAGTTCAGTGGGATCGGCTATGACGAACCTGATTCCAGCAGGTATAACTTTGTGGGTTTTGTTTTTTGCATGCTAGTGTTACTGTTATATCTGTGAAATACAATGTCGTCTGTTCTTGTTTTTTCATTGAATTTGTTAAATATGAGAGCATGAACAAATCTTTCGTCCTGCGTTTGCAGTACCTGTGCCTCAAGCACGGAAAGCATCCTTGGCTCGGTTTTTTGAGAAGCGCAAGGAGAGGTAACTCTCCAGGGTTATTTTCCCCCTCAATACATTCTTACAGTTACATTAACTTATACAGAAACAAATTTACCATTCGTTGTTAGTTTTCAAATTTCAACACTCCTTACAATCAATCTTTCCTGGAACTGCATAAACTCCGTCTAGGTTAAAGTTAAACGCCTTTATTGTGAAATTGATACAATCACTAACACTTTGCTTATCGATTCTTTTATCGCGTCCAGACTTGAGCACCAACTTTTAACTTTTATCGACTGACATGGAACTGTGTGTGTTTAGGATGACGAGCACAGCGCCATACAATGTCAGCAGGAAATCTCCGGACCACAGCACACCCGGATCACAAGTTTTGAGTTTCTCGTTCAACTCTTCCGGTTCTTGTCCTCCCCAAGCTACAAATTAGCGTTTTATGGTGGCGGGGTGCAATCGAAAAGGGAAGAAATAACAAAAGCTTCCAGCTGGCATAGATCATTGTTTTAACAATCTCTTCTGTGCTTGTAGTTGTAAGATCAATTTTTGGACCTGAAGGATTATATAACTTTATGATAGATATATACATATATGGTAAAAGTGTTCTGTTTTTCACCTTTCACTGTGCTGTACAAATGTATTGTTTTACTTTCTGCATTGGAAGGCAAATTCTAGAGGCCATGTTTTTGTATTGATATGTTGTACCTTGATGAAATTGAAGCAAATATTTTTTTTCCTTCTAAGAATGCAAATTACAATTATAGGATAAATGGATGTATTTGACTTGAAATTCAAGTGGTTAGAAGGTATTTCGACACATGAGGTTCTCTGTTCGATCTTCTTTGTCTCACGTGCTTTTCAAAAAGAAAAAAAACACAATGATTACATGACCCAACTGGCAAACTTCTCGGGGTTAAGTTTTAAACACTCAAACAAAGTCGCGTACGTGAATTAGGTCAGTTGATCAGAACAATGTATCACTGTACGTGCCCCCTTGCAGTTGAGGTCAATCCCAATTTTCGAAAGTGATTTTTGCATGACTCTGTCGCTTCCAACTTTTTATTTTTTCGGTGGTGCTATTCACCTATCTATTTTTACCTTTCACACACTTTCTGTTAATTTCTTTTCTTTGATCATCTTCAAAGCATTCGATCAGACGGTAGAAAATTGTAGGGTGTGTAGAAAAAAAAAAAGAACATGTGGATAAAAACCACTTCAAACAAAAGCCGAGAAGACCCGAACGCGGTAAAAATTGGAGGGTTGAGTAACGGTTTAGTCCATCACTACTAGTACCGTGCGCCCTTACCGAATACCTATTTCAAAAATTCCTTCCACAAGCTTCAAGCGCTTTCGGCTTTCGACTTTTTTGAAAAGTGAATCCTCTGATTCGCGACACAGAGAGAAATGGATGCTGCAAAGGTAGAAGAACTACAAGAGTTCATCAGCAAGTGCAAGTCAAACCCTTCAATTATTCACACCCCTTCTCTCGCCTTCTTCAAGTCATATCTCCAAAGGTATCAACTTTGCTATCTCTGTATACGATTGTATAGAATTGTATATTGATTGTAAATAATTGTATGTGATTGGAATCTAATTCTTTGTTTTTGGCATGTGGGGTTTATTTGTTTGCAGCCTCGGCGCTCGGATTCCGCCGGTTCCGAAAATGGTGAGAGCTCTTAGTAAAGCTTCAATCTTTATACAAATTTCAGTTTTTCTAGTTAGTATTCATGTATCATATGTGTATATGCATGTTGGGAATTGTGGAATTACATAATTTAAGGTGTTCCGGGAATGCTGTGCTGCTGATCTGTCAAGAGTCCAACTTTTCCTCGTTTTGAAATTGTATAGGAGATTTTCATTTTCTCAGAATTTCAAATTTCAGTAGGTTTTATGAGTGACGGGAATTACATTTCCCCCTGTGTTTTTTTGTAAGAGTTTGGCACACGCAGGCGCACAGGCACGCTTGATTAAACTTCATAAGTACTTTGGTTGCATCGTGTTGTGGTTCGAGGAATACTACTATGACCATGAAAAGTGACCGTGGATGTTTAAAGCCGTTGGGTTGCTAAGATTTAAATGAACGCAATAGCAATTGGCTCAACGGCTCCTAACATCCATACACTTGCTCACTTTTCTCATGCTTATAAGAGAATTTCTTGATGTGGTCCTCTTCAATGATATTTATTTTTACGAATTATACCAGACAAAGAAATAACATGATTACCCATAATTCTACTTTGACGAATTCCCTAAAACTTCAAGCATTCTTTTTGTTGTTTGTGGGGTTGTATATTGTTGTAGTGTTGGTTCTGGTAACAGGATAAAGATGATGGTGACATGTCAGACACGAAACAACATTTTGATGCCAAACATGATCCATCTGGAAATAATGATGACGATATTGTTGAATCTGATATCGAGTTGGATGTTACTGATGTTGTGGAGCCTGATAATGATCCTCCACAGAAGGTAAGGGTAATAGCTCCCCGACCTGTTACGCTTATATTTTAACTCTCTAAATGATTCTTCCTTTAGAAGCTGTACTGGGTCTATTTTCCATGTCCAGATGGGAGACCCGTCAATTGAAGTTACAGAAGAAATGCAGGATGCTGCACAAATAGAAAAATCAAAAGCTATTGATGCTGTCTCTGAAGGCATGGCATCTTCTTGTTGTGAAACTGTAATTAGCATTTGTAGTTGAGATTTCTCGGCTTGTCTTTTCACTATCTTTTAATTCGTTGTTTATTCTTTTCAGGTAAGCTGGACGAAGCCATAGATCATATAACAGAAGCCATAATGTTGAATCCAGCTTCAGCTATACTAAAAGCAACCAGAGGTAAATTGATTATTATTTTTTCTAAATTCAATTTTTTTCTTTTGTTTAGTTGTGCTTATATCTTTTTCATGTCTTGGCCGCCTTTTTTCATATGTATCGTTCTCTTAGAAACCTGGTATCCTTGCTTTCAGCTAGTTTCTTTGTCAAATTGAATAAACCAAATGCGGCAATTCGTGATGCTAATGCAGCTTTAGAGGTTGGTTGATGACCCTCACTGTACTTGTTCTTGTATCCACTGTACAAGAAGTTTGAATTTTTGTCAGTAGAGAATATTGACAAGTGATCTCTATATATATGTTTTTCCAGATCAACCCCGACTCTGCAAAAGGATATAAAATAAGAGGAATGGCCAAGGCCATGTTGGCTCAATGGGAAGAAGCAGCGAGTGATCTGCATGTAGCATCAAAGTTAGATTATGATGAGGAGATTGGTTTGGTGATTAAAAAGGTGATTTTCTTCATTCTGGAAGGAGAAGCTTTCAGCGAAACTGTTCCTTAACAATTTCGTTTTAATTTCAGGTTGAACCTAATGTCCACAAAATTGAAGAGCATCGCAGAAAATGTGAACGCCTGAGTAAAGAAAGGGAGATAAAAAGTGCTGAACAGGAGAGAAAGCGGAAAGCTGAAGCTCGAGTGAGTACTTGTATTGGAGTTAATAACGCTTTTGTTAAGAAATATCACGTCGCTTTTGTTAAGAAGATGGCAGTATCTGTTTGCTCATTCATTCATTTTATGATCTGTGGGGCCTTGTGGAGGCTGGAGTCATTTTCCCTTCAATTCCCTGTGCCACTAAATAATGACCTCATATAAGGGACGGATACGGCTGACCCCACGATTTGGGACAAAGACAAAGACAACGGCGTAATGATAGAGAACCTTCATACTATACTAAACTACAATTCTTTCAATTTCATGCAGGAACGGGATGCGTTGTCTGTTCTTAAGGATGGTATGACATTTCATTTCTTTTATTCGTATGCCATGAAGTATTACTATTATATTAATGCAGGTATTTTTAAAGGTTCATGTCAACTTCATAACACCATTTGCAAGATATCATCTATTTAATTTCGATTCTTTCTTTCCTTAACTCATCCGGCTCATCCAATTTTCCTTGGGATTCTTTTAATGCATTTTTTTTTTTTGGTTTTGACAGGGGAAGTCATTGGTATACACTCAGCCAGAGAATTAGAGACAAAGTTGAATGCTGCTTCAAAGACATCGCGCCTTGCAATCCTCTACTTCACCGCAACATGGTGTGGTCCTTGCCGCTTCATATCTCCTTTGTATACAAGCTTAGCTGGACAGTACAAAAAAGTCGTTTTTTTGAAAGTTGACATTGATGAGGCAAGAGATGTGGCTGCAAACTGGAATATCAGCAGTGTTCCGGCCTTTTTCTTTGTAAGAAACGGTAAGGAGGTTGACAAGATGGTGGGGGCAGACAAAACTGCACTAGAAAGGAAGATTGCACAACATGCAGGCTCAGTCTGAGCTAATCCTCGTGCGATGCGCTTGGATTTTGGAATGGTACTTTCGTAAGGCATAAACTGAAAGAGATTTCCATCTGAGAAGATTGTTATATTTCGACAAAACTTACGTCCCGACGTGATCAAGAATCGAAATGTAAGCTTTATTGTTTATTATGAAGTCTTCTAAACAAAAAATGTTGAAAGATAACTTGCTTTCATGAACTAGCTTGCTGCATGATTCTTGAATAAGTACCGGCTATCATCTCCGAGAATCAATTTCGAAGCAGAGGCAAAGGTACTTGAATACAAACAGTCTTCATTTTCTCTCGTTCTTGGAATAGAATCTGAGGACCACGTAGAATAAGATCCGGTAGAGAACACCCCAAGCTAGCAAGATTCCGACATTATACCAGATGTTATCTGTTTTGATATCCATCGAGGAGATAACATCTTGTCCGATAAGCACGCAATTCTTCTTTACTAATGGAGATGTTAAGTGCAGGTGACTGATCTTCAGATCTCCTAAAGGTCCGGGGGTGAGATCTGCCGCCGTGCCATTGTAGCAACGTATTCCCTTGAATTCATTTGTTAGCATTGCCTCAAACGGGTACTTAATCGCAGAGATGTAATGCACCCACCTCCAGTAAGGCGGTATCTGCTTGCGCTTCAAGAAAAAGCCGCAAGTCAGAAAGAAAAGAGCTGTGGTAGCTATCACAACAGCATACCCTGTGATGTAGCTCGGCACGAGGGCGCTCACAAGCATCACGTAAGCGTTGGTGGTGATGAGTGAGGCATAGAGGATGATCCAGAAGTTGAAAACATTGCTTTTGAGTTGAAGAATGTACTTGGTAATGGCAGCAAATGTGTAACCTTGGATGGCGAAGAATGGGAGGTACACAATGAGGGAAGAGATGACGTACGAAGAAGCACGATAAGCATTGTGAGAAGTTTCCCTGATGAAAATGAACCTTTCTTGGATGAAAGTCGGGACAGCGTCATTGGACGAAAAGAAAACCAGGCAGACTGCAAAGATGTAGAAGTTGAGAAGCCGGTTTATGTCCTTGAAGGTGTCACCACCCAGGTTTTGGAAAAGGGAAGACAGAATGAGTGCCATAACTGCCAACACAATCTCCCGCGAGAGGAAGAGTTCAGGAGTGCGAACCACATTGAGCGCTGTGCGCCAAGAGAGGACTGCAACCTCACGGAGCCATGGGTTTGCGAATTTAGGACCGAGGTCAGGCTCATCAAGCACGTCTTCTATTTCAAAGGCTCCATAAGAAGGTGCATAGGAAGAGTCAATGGAAGGGCTGAAGAGTACCGGGGTTTTAGTACTACCGTGTCTTGGTGGCTGCAGGATGAGTTGAGGTGTGGGATATTGGCTCGAAACTTGACTCCTCATACCCGAGACTGAGACTGGTGTCACTCCAGGTGTTCTAGCAGGAGTCCATGATGGTGGGCGGCGAGGGGTTCTCTTGACTCCATGGTATATCCAGACAGAGAAGTCCTTGTAGAACTGCGAAGCTAGACGAGGGTTATACACACCACTGTTCTGATGATGCATTGGTGTCATATGAACCGACTTCCTTTCAAGGGAGTTGTCGAAATCCTCAACGTCCTCATCAGCTTCCTCATAATCAAACCGACCAGACTGGCCTGGTCCAGGCGTCCTGTTTCCAATAGAATAAGCTTGACTACGGAGGCTGATTGCGTGCTTGGACGCAGGAGTCTTGTTGTAAGGAGTTCTCCTTGGTGTTTTCAGAGCTGGGCTTCTGGACGCCTGATCAGGTTTGATGCCATCGAGTTGGTACAACACCAACGGGTCTAGTCCCACGGTTGATTCATCATATTCTTTAATCACATCCAGGAGATACTCGAGGCCATTCTCACCATCCGGAACTGGCCTTCCAAATCCAGAAAGGTGAGCAGATAGACCGTGCGGGCTTCCCAAATATATCAGTCTGCCTCTGCAACCACATTATTAGATAGCTTAGTTAACAAGCATCATGCGTGTCAAATCATAAGTCTATATTTGCAACCCTTAATTAACTGACCGAGAGGCCTACGATTCAGAAAAATTTAAAACACATTTAAGCAAAATTTTACCTTGCTAGGATTGTCATGCGGTCCAAGAGCATTTGAATACGATATGAAGGTTGATGGATGGTCATCATCACGATGCTACCAGCTCGAGCGATCTCCTTTACCTTTTCCACAACACTGAAAGCGCTTGAAGAGTCGAGACCAGAAGTTGGTTCGTCAAGAAACAGTAGTGAAGGTTTGTGGATGATGTCAATTCCAATTGACACCCTCCGCCTTTCTCCTCCCGACACGCCTCTCCTCCCTTCGTCTCCAATGTAAGTATGTGTTGCACTCTGCATATATAACCTCATCAGAATCAAGATATATAATTTGTCCGTTGAGTTCATACACGTGAAAGACACTTTGAATTTACCTGCAAGCCAAGTTGTTCAAGGAGTTCATGGACTCTCTTTCTCTTTTCGTCCCTCGAAATGGAGGGGGGAAGCCTAACCTCAGCTGCAAACATGAACGTCTCGAAAACAGTCAGCATAGGGAAAAGCTGGTCGTCTTGCATAACGTAAGATGACACAATCTTCATGTAACTTGTAGTAACCTGAAAATAAGAATCAACTTTATATATGCACTCATTCTCTTTTAGTTTCCGAAAGAAAAAACAAAAGACTGGACGTCCTACACAGAGAAAAACTTATACAGATCACTAACCGTTCTTCCATCAATCCTAACAGAGCCTGCCAAACTCCCTTGAGCAATCCGTCCCGCCAATGCATCAAGAAATGTGGATTTCCCAGCACCACTAGGTCCCATGATGGCCATGATCTCACCCCTCACTGCCTGACCAGAGATATCGTTGAGAAGATAAGCTTCTTTCTTGATCCAAACCCCGTCTTTTTTCAGCTTCTTCGTTACACTATACGAAAGGTTGTTGAACTCAAGTCCATGGCCCGGAATCATCTTCATGGGTCGAAGAGGGACAGAGCTTTTAGCAGCAACTGATTTGTCCGTGTCCAACAGACTCTCGAGGCTTCTGTTGGTGTCATTCCGCCCCATTTTCGCCACTTTTGCCATTTTCAACCGGTGATGCTCAGTTCGAGCCCTTCTTTTTGGCTCAGGCCTCACGAAGTTTTTGAGACCTGAGGGTTGAAGTGTGAAATGGTATAAAAGAAGGGAGAGGCCGGGTGAAATGTCGACAAAAGGTGACGGTAAAAATCAAAGTAACTTTAGTGTTGGAAGGTTGTGAGCAATCAGACGGCAAGAATTATGGGAAAGCATTTTTACGTGTGTCCCTGTCGCTTTCGATTCTCCTTTGGTTTGTCATTAAATAACTTTGATATATCCGGATGATGTTCTGTTCTTGTTTCATTTGTGCACATGAGACAACTTCCTCTTCACTGGCGATTTGAAGAAAACTTGGCAGAGTTAATGTTTTCCAAACCTGTCTCTCATTGTTATTCTAAAGTAAACGAAAACATAGTTAACGAACCCTAAACGTAATCAAGCTGGCTAGAGCAGCATGCTCTTCCTTTGCACCCAAGTTCAATTGGATTAGATTATGTTGTTATGACGGCGTCACTCGAACAAAAAGAACAACGAAACTCAATAATTTGATCCTGCCAAACTCAATAACCCAATTTCAGCTTGTTTGTTCTACATGAATCGAAACATTGTTAAGGGCTCGTTTCAGATTACTTCTAGGCAGCTCAAATGTGCTTTTTGATAACCAGCTGAGCTTTTAGCGACCCTTGATAAAAAAAGTTAAAAGAGTTTATGGGTTATGGAAGCACGTGGAATTTTTTAGCGACCCTTGATAATAAAGAAAAAGGTTGAAAACGTTGGTTCTTGTAATCAACCAGCTGCGTTTTTAATAATTCTTAAACTTTGCCGGCCTTAATGTGAAGAGAAAGATGCTTCATATTTCTTGGAGAATGTTTTGCTTAATGTTCCAAAGTTTTTGCCTTGTTTGCTTCAGTTTTGGCTCCCAAATTAGTAAGACAAGTTTGAAGCTCTCATGATATAATGGAGAAGTTTGAAGCAGAACTTCCATTCCGATCACGTTGAGTCGAGGCATGCGACAGCAATCTCGGCATATTGGCACGGTTCAAGCTTACCCTTGTGTCGATTCATGATTCGATTCCATGGTTTGCTTGAGCTGTGCCAATATCTAGTGTGCCAAACTCAAATTTCTTACACAAACATTCATCTCGAACGGCAAAGCACGCTAGCTGTATTAAGTATGAGCTTATAGTAGCTTTCAAGCGATTAGCGATAATCAGTTAGTAAGTTAATACAACATCAAACATTTACTTCAACCTACTTCACAACGTATGGAATCTTGTGATTCTGTTCATTTTCTAAGTACTCGTTTTCTAAATATTGCTTATATTTTCAGTTTCCTCCAATGTTTATCACAAGACCTTGATCTAAAATATGATAAAGGGGTTAGCGTAACTTGTAGCATTGTCTCAACTAGTTGTAAAAGTAAAGAGGGGTTCAGGCAGCTCTATCACTTCCTTTCACCTTCTTGCATGGATTTCGCGTTATCAATCGCCTGTCTTTTTTGATTGATTGTTGAAAATAATATAGGCAATTTTTCAGTATGCTTCATGATATTCTATACACTGAGATATTTGATTGTTATATTCTTGATTAAGGATCTAATAACCAAATATTTAACGGCTAAAATTCTTATTGTATAAGATATGCCGAAAACATAGAAGAATTTTCATGAAAATGAAACATAAACGAGACAGTTTCAACACATCGATGCGCAGGGGTTCAAGTTAACTTATAGATTTGGTTCGACTAGTAATACAAGTAAAGGGGTTGGGGCAACTCCTTGTTTCATGTTAATTCTCGTACCAAAGCAAAATTTGTATTGTAAACTTTGCCTAATTATTGTTCAAACATGACAAATTCAAATTGACTGAGTAACTTTGTTCGCTGGTTACCAACTTACCATCATGTCATGACTGCCAATATTAGGTTGTTGCAGGTTTCTAACTTTGTTTTCAAGCAAAGAGTTATGCAACATTCATTAAGTTTTTCAATGTAACTGTCACACCGTCACGTAGTATTATCATTTTATTTATGTTATAACACGTGGATTTATTTATCGATGCTATACTCTAAGACACATCAAATATGCCCTTCACGTCTGTTATCACACGTTAATCACTAACACATCGTAACAGTTTAACCACCACACTAAAAAATTTCTCGCAATTATGAATAAATATAGGGTTTTTATCACAAATGGTCCTTGACATTGATCAAACACATCATTTTGGTCCCTGACATTGAAAATCAATAGAAATTGTCCCTGAGATTGTCCACCATCCATCATTTTGGTCATTCCGTTAAAAACTTCGTTAAGTGTCCCGGAGCTCTTGGCCGGAAGTTTGGGCAATTTTCAAAGCTTCGTAACTCAATCGTTTCTTAACCAAATTTGACCCATAATATATCAAAATGAAGATAGGAAAGTGTAGAATAAGATTATCCCATTTGGAAGTCCAATGGTTGCCGGAGATGGCCGGAAAATAGCCTCAAAGTTGACTGGTCCGAGTGAAAACTTGAAAACTCGCCGGAAACTGGGTAAACTTTAAACGTTCATAACTTCTTCAATACTCAACGAAATCAAGTGATTCAAACACAAAAATCATACTTCTCGATGATACGAAGAGAATGGTACCTTTTTAGAAGGCTAACTCGATCTGGTTTGGCCGGAAAACGGCTCGAAAGTAGCTAACTCAAGACCAAGATAGCCACTTTCAAGCAGTTTTTCGGCCAAACCAGATTGATTTAGCCGTCTAAAAAGGTACCATTCTCTTCGTCTCGTCAAGAAGTATGATTTTTGTTTTTGAATCACTTGATTTCGTTGCGTATTGGAGAAGTTATGAAAGTTTAAAGTTTACCCAGTTTCCGGAGAGTTTTTAAGTTCTCACTCGGACCAGTCAACTTTGAGGCTATTTTCCGGCCATCTCCAGCAACCATTGGACTTCCAAATAGGTATAATCTTATTCTACACTTTCCTATCTTCATTTTGATATATTATGAGTTGAATTTGGTTAAGAAACGATTGAGTTACGAAGCTTTGAAAATTGCCCAAACTTCCGGCCAAGAGCTCCGGGACACTTAATGGAGTTTTTAACGGAATGACCAAAATGACGGATGGTGGACAATCTCAGGGACCATTTCTATTGATTTTCAATGTCAGGGACCAAAATGATGTGTTTGATCAATGTCAGGGACCATTTGTGATAAAAACCCATAAATATATAAATGTGCTCTTACGGAGGACGAGCATTTCTGTACGCATATACTTGTTCTGATGAGGGTAAAAATCATAGGAAATCTTGATGATGACACAATGGATTTCACCATAAAAATAAAACTTCTATGGAAAATAAAGTAAAACCCATATAACAAATGATGACACAACGGATTTCACAATAAAAATAAAACTTCTACAAATAATCGCTGGATTAGAAAAAACCTCTACTCAATGGGAGTGAGAGAAGGAATTGGCAACAAAATCTGTCACCAAAAACCAAACTCCACAAATATAAGTTTTTAGCGTCTGTCTTCTCACATTTGACTCATTCATCACTATATAAGATATCACCAAACAAGTCTCACAACCCAAACCATTTGAACCAACAAAAACACACACAAACTCTCTCCAAAAAATGGCTTCGATCTCAAAACACTTGCTTCTCTTCTTGTTTCTGTCCCTTTTCGAGTTGTTTGGAGTCTCTCATGGCCGGAAGCTTACTGCATTGCCTGATAAGGAGGGTGCTGCTGGTGGCGGTAGTGATTCTTCCATGCAATGCGTGCAGAAACTGATTCCTTGTCAGGCATATTTGAAGGCGCCGGAGAAGGCTCCCTCGACGTGCTGCTCTCCACTCAAGAAGTTGGTTTCGGATGATACCGAGTGCCTTTGCACCCTCTTCAACAACGATGACATGTTGAGCAACTTTAACATAACGCAGGGTGATGCCTTGAAGCTTTCCAAGGCTTGTGATGCCAATGCTGACATTTCAGTATGCAAAAAGGGTGATTGAGCTTTCTTTCTTTTTTTAATTAAATCAAATTAAATTTAAATTTTTTGGATTTTGTTTGTGGGATTCATAATTTCATATGTTTGTTTCCATGGATTATAGATGTTTTTCTATCTTTTCTACTTGTTTGAAAAACAAGAAAGGAAAGGCATTAACCTTTACGTGAAGCTCTGAAATTAGGGTAAAATCTTAAGTGTAACCGGGTGTATATATTAGGGTACCTTTTTTTCTCTCTCCTCATATAACATATGACATCAAGAGAGAGACAGGCGAACATACTCTCGATTATTTATCTTAATTTGCTGTTTTCTTCCATCACAGATGCAGCATCACCAGTCAGTACAGCATCACCTTCTAACAACAGTAAGTTCCTAATGCTTTTTCTTACCTATTTTTTCAATTTGATATCTCAACGTTTCAAACTCTCTACTAGTTTGGTCTCAGGTCAGCGATCAAACTCGTCGCGTCTCGCCTAGATTAGTATCTTTGCTCGATTAAATGAAAGCAAAAACATGCCGGACTTTGATAGCTTCACAGTTAGATTAGTGTTTTTAACTGATTGTTTGTGCCAGGTTCTTCCTCAGGCAACTCTCCCGGCGGTTCAAAGAGTGCAGCTTACGCGCTGTCCCCACTCGCCGGATCTGGTTTTGCTGCCGTCTTCATGGCTTTGATCATTGCAGCATTTTAGGGTTGTCAGTTTAGTCAATCATCAGTCATAAGCTATATATCTTATCAGATCAATGAGTATTGTGTTTTGTGTTTTGTGTTTTGTTTGCTGCTGGAATTTTTTAGTATGCTCCAAATCATTCTATACACCGAGTTTTATTTCTAGCATCTCGGCCATGTGAATTAGTCTAGTTGACTACAGTAATGCGCCCATTTCATTGCATCCGAATTTAAATCCTCCCATCTTGTTATAGAGTAAGTAATTTAGAATATCGCTTTCTCATAGAATGTGAACAATAAATTTGCTATGTCATTAAATCAACAAAACCATGATTTGTCCAAACCCACAAATCCAAACGCAAAAAGAACACATTTTTAAGAACTTAAAACATTGAAAAACTGATTGAATATCAGAAAAAGAAAGAAAAAAATTTTAACTCTTAAAAAAAGAGAAAATTTGAGGGAAAATCGAAATTTACGAGCGTCTGAATGCAAGAGCCACAATTGATGAAGCGACAGCTGCAAGCATAGCTGCTCAAAAAATCTGGGCAACTAAAAGTGCTGACAGCATTATTGTATCATTCCTCCATTTCAGAGGACCAAGCGCACGCATTGCCGTTTTTCCTTAAAAACTCTTTAAATTGTACTAAAGTCCAGTTTAACAAAAACCCAGATGAAAAAAAAACCAAGAACAGTGAGTGAAATAAAAAAGATGATGAGAGATGAAGCTTGCAGGTATTACCATGGGAGAAGATGGAGATGATGGCGATTTGGGTTTGAATTTCGAAGCCGATTAATTTAGGTGGTGATTGGTATTTATCATTCATGTTATAATGTATCTTAAGTTGAGAAAGTATCAACTATGTCGTTAAATTGTACTCATGTGGTGGGCTTAACCAACTAATCTCACAAAGAATGAGACTATGTGCATTGAAAATTGTTACTGTAGGAAGATTGTTCCCACACATTAATGTAGTCAATTCCGTACATCAATGTAGTCAATTTCGTTGCGTGATTATCTAACCATCCAGCGTTATTCTATCCAAAATTTTCCCGTTTGGCAATTATGTTGTAGCACATTGAATTGTAGTACTATGTGGCAGCACGAAGGTTCCACTAAACCAGTGTATATTGGGCTTCTTCACTTGGGTTTGAAGTTTGGACCCGGTTTAAACCTCAAAGATGCACACTTCTCTCGCAGTTCATAAAAGTTCAAAACTTTAAGCCCTCCTCGATCGCGGCAAGAAACACAGCCAAATGCCAGATTCGTCGACATGGCAGCAAAGACCTCCATTGCCAAAACCATAACCAAGCTTTATTATTCGAGTGGGTCCCATTCCTCTCACCCCAAACATCTGGCCCCACTCTCACTATCTTCTTCCTTCTCCAGCTTCTCCCCTAATGCTGCTTCCCCAGCAGCCGAGTCTCAATCAACCATCTCTTCCCAAGCTCCAGGTGGGCCCTCTGTGATGTTCGTGTGTTTTCTGCTTCTGGGTTTTCATAATTTGCTCGAAAGATTCAAAAGATTGATGCTTTATTCGTTTTTTGTGTAGGGAGGGAAAGGTCGAGATTGTCGAGATGGTTGCTGTTTCTTCCTGGAGCTATGACTTTTGGGCTTGGGACTTGGCAGATTATCAGAAGGCAAGAAAAGGTGTTGCTTTTTTCACTTCCTATCTTTTATTGCCTTGTCAGATTTAGCAATTTTGGAGATTGATTATTTTAGCAATACGCATAAAGCTGCATTGTGAATATTTGGATTCAAATTGTACCGAAAATTCGATTGGTTGCACAATTTGGATTCACAGGTAAGTGCTTACTTATGATAGATAAGTTTTTTGAGCTCAAGGAATGCCTTGAACCCGATACGTTCTGTATTAACATTGTGTTGGGCAAAGATTTCAGATGTTGAAACTAATTCTAAGTCTGCATATTTTGCGGGTTTTAGATAAGTGACGATTCACGATTATACTTTGGTCATTTGACATTTTTCTTACTTGAAAGTTGGAGCTAACGGAAGACTTGGCACAAAACCGAGCGCAGTATCATTCTAGGATTCATACAGCCGACCCCACTTAGTGGGATGAGGCTTTGTTGTAGAGATCAAACTTCTGCTTATAAAACAGTTTCTGTTTGTGGTTTATATTTATGTCCATACACTTCTGTTATATGAAATACTAAAAATACTAGAGGCTTTGTACTTTTTGATTAAGCCGACTGTTTTGATTGACGACATATCAGTATGTGAATGAAAAGTGGAAATTGACTGGAATTAATCTAACGAAAGCGGAATCTACGATCTGATCTGGTTATGGTATTAGGTTTTGTTTTGCAGGTCCTGTCCACTCTGAAGATTTGGTTCCTTGTGCACTTCACATTCAACCTTACAATCGCATAAAAATATGACCACTATTGATGAGTTTCTTTTGGTACAGATACAAATGTTAGATTATAGACAGAAGAGGTTGGAATTGGAACCTTTAAACTTGAACAATGCCTCTCTGTCAAGTCAAGAATTGGATCGGTTGGAGTTTAGGAGGGTCAAATGCAAAGGGTATTTTGATGAGAAAAGGTCGATCTATGTAGGCCCTCGTTCAAGAAGCATTTCTGGTGTGACCGAAAATGGCTACTATATCATCACACCTCTTATCCTGGTCCCTGACAAAGATGAGAGGTAAAAGCTGTTGGGGTTTCATCTACTTCATGAACCTTACTTTTCTCTTAAGTGCTTACAGGGGTTTAGAATTAACAGGGTGTTACACTACATCGGAACATTTACCAGTTCTTCCTGCTTGGTATTCCAGGATCTCATATCACATTAAACTAACTGTTTCCATGATCTAATGTAGCTTCACCTTCGGTTGTGATTCAAGTTCACTACGATTAGTTTGCTCTCTTTTAACATTGAGTGATTTTATCTGCATCGTTTAAGGTTTGTGCTTGAGCGTCAAGTTCAGGCTCTAATACAGTCTGGTACATCCTTGGGTTGGAAACAAACGTTTGTTTTTTTTTTTTTTTTTTTGTACCGGATGTATATGGTTTTAGGTTCTAACATTGTACAGAGAACTTCAAGATTCCATTAGACCTCACATATTCTTATGTTTGGAAACAAATTTCAGCTGTTTGTGCTGCCCTCGTAGCGATGACATAAACGCTACGAGGTACGATGTAAAATAATGATTAGAATTCTACGGCATTTTCGTTTCGGGGTATTCTTTGTATTTAAGCCCGAAGGCACAAACAGCTGTTTGTTTTGATGATATAAAAGATGAAGGGATATGATTTCCGCACATCTATTTATCTCTCCGGCTCGATTTTCTTTTGTTTTACATCACTTCATCTTTCCGTTTTGGTTAAGATGTCGCTTGCCCTTCACCTTGCAACACTTGGCGATATCACCGTTGGAACTTACATCCAATTGTGGCAGTGTTGCAAGGTAAGGGCATTCGAGCTCGTACATCACACCGGGTAACAAATCAAATAACATGCTCGCTTGAAACCAAATTTGTGTACACAATGGCAAAAGTGTCGATTTTCTTTCCTATATGTTGTACACTGTACAGAATGTACATAAGAAAAAGAACTGCTAAAACTAAGAAAACAAATCAACGAATTCCGGCCAACTCACACTAACGCCGGCAGGCAAACAAACTAAGTGGGTAAAGAAACAAATTTAAAAGAATGAAATGAATATGAAACTAACAAAACCGTGAGGCGAAAAAACGAAGGGATTCATTCACGAAATACATCTTACAAGCAAAGGGGTGACGGTCATCCCTTCGTGGATTGCCTTCAACAACACCACAAACTTGAACGGACTCTCTTCGGAAAACCACTGGAGCTTCCAAGTCATGGAGCCTGGAGCAATCTTTTTCTCATTTGCACTTGAGTCTGAATTGTCCGCTACGGCTGAGCCTGAGGGGCAGAACTCGGACATTGCACACTCAACAGCTAAGGTTAGACACCGACTTTCTCTGACATCAACAACCTGAATGACAACAAACGTGCTTATTAATGTCGTGAATGGTTTACCCCTAGCCCTAAAGAAAATGTTACTGAATCCGGGTAATGAACCAGAAACCAATTTGCCAGAGTCCGTTTCGATAGAATTTTAAGGGTAAAGCTAAATATCAGTTTGAGGCGTTACCAACTCAGATATGTCGGCAATAGAGCAACATAAGTCAAGTGAAAAATATGAGGGCAAAGACGCATCCACGGACAAAGAGCTGAACTGCATAAGGTCTTCAAAACACAAAAATACGTGCCCTCCAGCCACAAATAATGATCTTGAAAACCATGATTCACCTGTCATATAGAGATAAGAATGTTACCAAGCATGATTTTTTTTTTTCTTTTCAAAATAACCAAAAAGAATTAGACTGCAAAAGGGACGTTCGAAGAGTGTGATGGTGAAACCTCAGTATTGAAGTGTTCTCAGCATAGTGACGTAAGCATCATTAAATTTCATAGATACAAAACCAACAGTAGCGTAACAAAAGTTAACTATGGGAATACCTTCATTCTAAGATGTTCTCGACATGTTTACCAAAATAATTATTGTACACTTCGTGCCTTTTGATTGTAAATAATTCAATTCATGACATTATCATATGAAAATCGATGACCTAAACATACCTTCATTATAACTACACCAAAACTGCACCATAGAATACTGGAATATGCTCACTTTTGAACCTCCGCATATATGTTTCTCAAATAACTCGACCTGAACCTGCTCCAAACTGCCATTTAAATTCCCAAAACCCGAGTCTATCACAACAAGGAAATCCTAATATTCGCATCGGTAATCAAATAAACAATAAACATCTAAAATGGAAAAACGATAACTACCTTCTTAAGCAAAGTCCTCCATTTGGCGCAAAAGAATCGATAGCTTTTAAAGTAGAAAGTAGTTGTCTTGATTTTTCAATGCTTCCAGTTTTAAACAGGTAAGTCGCACTGCTCCCAACATACACCCTAAGCCAACAGGAAAAAACATTGTTAGAAAGTTGCAATTATACCTATTTTCTGTAAGTAGTAAGTACCGTTAAGCACTAACCTCACGACCTGGAGCCCTATACCAAAGACAACTTCTCTGATATCCTCAACCCTGTGGCAACCCTTTAACTTTAAGATAGTGCCTGCAAACAAAGACCCCACTGAAAATCAACATTTATAAATCTAACCAGAGAGAAGAACAAGTTGTCCAAGTAATCATTGTCAAAGAGGAAAATTTTATGATATATAAATCACCCGGAAGGACTGTGTAACCTAACCTGACCCATCTCCCGCAACACCGATGAGCAGTATATACAGCTTGTCTTCACTACTAAGTACAACAGCAACTTCTCTGCATGTAAAATAAAGATAAATAAACATATAAAGAGCAGAAACGTCTGAAAAACTGACCCAACATAAGCACCAATATTACAATGTACACGAAAACCTTGTTATAGCCTTATAGGACACTACACTGTATACGGTTCAAGCACAAAAAGACAAATTCAAACTGTTCACCTTTCTCTGGAAAGAAAATCCAGCTCAAGTATACAACAGCAACACAAACATTGCTTACAAATCTCGTGATTTCGTGAATCTGCGACATTTGTATTGAAATAATTCTCAATAAATTCATCACTCCCTGAAGATAAGAATTCAGTTAGTGGGGTACTGCTTCTATCTGCCAACATCTGTTTCTTATCAACTTCATGAAAATCACTCCCATAAAAATACTGATCATCTTGCTTATTTTTGACTTGTGCTACATGATTATCTAGAATGCCATTTGATTTTGGTGCTGGTTCTGCTTGCCTAATCATGTTATCATCTTCTAGTAGAGCAGTAACTCTTCTTTTAGTCTTCTGTCTTCCTTTTCTCCTCTCCAGAAAATCATACTCTTCATTAATGCAATTATTAATTTCAACATCATGAGCATCAGCAGGAACATCACTGGCAGATACTCCAACCGAACGTCTGTCAACCTCACGTTTTATGTCATAATACTTGAAACGATTTGAAAGTGGGTATTCTTCAGCACTCTCATTTAACCAGTTCTCAGGAACCGACTGCGTAGATTCACAATTTTCATCTTCACTACAGCTGGTATTACTATCAGATGATGCCACTGAATATGACTCTGCGGATAACTGTAAAATTTCCTCCTCTAAGTTATGTCTACGACGAAGAATGTCCTTTTGATAATGGGGCGGTGATCCTGGGTTAGCAGATGATGAATAAGACTCTGAAATATCATCAATAACAGATAATGCAGACATGCTCAAATTCTGGATCATCCTATGACCTCCTTGAGTGGTGAACATCTGAGCACGGAAACTTTCAGCCTCTGAACTGACAGTACTTGTCCCTTCATGAGAATAAGCTTTTAAATCCTCCCTGAGATCTCTTCTATCCATGCCAACTGGGCTGACCCTGCCATCATTCCCCGTTGAAACAATTTGGTCAAAGAAATGGGCATGTCCAGAAGATATATCCAAGAAGGAACTGTCTGATTCTAAAACATTTGTACTACTCTCATCTCCTGATGCTTGGACGTAGTCTGGAACATATGTTAATTTTTCACCCAGCTGCCTCCAGCTTGCCTTGGTTTTTATATAGTTTTCCTTCTCGAGATGCAGTCTAGCCCTGCTATACCTACTGATGTCTGCATCATTCTCAGAAGCATGATCTAACCACTCCTTGAACTCCCGCAACCAAAGAACAGAGCGCTCTTTCTTCATTAGCTCAACTCTAGTCATCAAATCAACAATTTCAGCTTCATTGTCAGATATGACAACTTCCTCTCTGCTTTGAATCTCATTGTCACAAGACACAGAGTCCTGGTCAGAACATGTGTTCTCCTCTTCATTAACAATTGAAGCAAGACGAGATACCTTTTTCTGCAAAACAGCAAGGATGCAAGGTTTTATGATTGTCGACTGTCGAGTCAATAATGGAGTGGACAATGCAAGATTTTATGACTGTCTAGTCAATAATGGAGTGGATGACATGCATAGCACAAATATTTAAAATCAAAAGGTATACATGATTCATTCAACATACAGGAACGATTACGCTAAAAAATAAGATTACGTTTACAGATTAAGAACCCGAATTCAGGCACATTCACTTCACCCTTTTAACTTATTTATGTGTGGTGTAGGCAGAGGTTCAATCAAATTCAGGGGTAAAGAACAACCAGCCCCCAATACCAAGGTGTCCTATGAATTTATACCAATACTTGATAATGACTCCCAACAACTATAACAGTGACCTACCCTTTTTCTGTTAGTATTTGAATCTCCTTTATCATCGCACTGTGCAGGAGAATAAAACCCAAAGCTGGCAGGTCGCTTGTGCCGGCCAGCAACAATAAGTTGCCTCTTCCAAAATTCTCTGGTGCTGATCTCCTTATCATCTAACTTCAACTAATCCGCCATACGACAGATCAAAAGACAAAAGTTAGAAAGATAAAACTAACAAACGACCTGAAAAATACGTAATGAATGCTTCAAAATTTTATATTTAAGATCGATGTGCTTCAGGTCCAGAAGAATGAAGAAAATAAAAAAAGATGAATCTTAACTTACTTTGTCTGGATTAGTGACATAACTGAATGCTTGTGACCGATACCAGCGGGCACAACACAACGGATTCCCTTCCAACCACAAGTTTTCAAGAGATGGAAGTCCAGAAAGGTATTCTAACTCTGAAAAATTTGAAATAATATTGTAGGAAACATCAAGCCCTTCAAGTGACTTCAAATTCTCAATCCCACGCAATGTAGTTAGAGCATTGTTCCTCAAAACAAGTTTAAGTAAACGGCAGGTGACCTGCATGGTCCAACAACATCGGAGTATGGGTCCAAATCTATTTCCTAAATAGAAACTTTGTGGCAATAGAACTCAAACTATAGAAAAAGCACTTCTCACTACTTTAATCCATGTAATATGCGCCAAAATAAACAATCTTGACTAAATATTAACTGAAAAGATCGAACTCTGTTCAATATTAGGGACTATAAAAATGTACTCTTTTCAGACAAATTTGTGCATACAATTTCTCAAAGCAATCAAGCGTGGACCAATACGTTGCAAACGAAAGCTAAATTCATACCTGACTGAATGACGAAATCGTTCTGAGCTGATTGAAACCAAGGTCTAGGTGCTTCAATTTGACACACTTCCGAAGATTATCAACAATCGCAAACTTGTTCCGGCTAAGGTCGAGAGTTTCGACAGCAGGAAGGAGTTGCAAAGACTCATCCATGAGAACCAAGCCATTACAAGCACACGAAACGAATGACAAGCGATTCCACTGCGGTGAGTCCTTAATCTCTGCAATTCTACTCGCAAACACATGCCGCAGAGCATCCTAACATAATTTTTCCAACAATTTAATCATATCAAGGGCATAATTAACCAAATTAAGAACTTAAAATGCTGATTAAGTAGCTGAGAAAACAGATATTAATCAAAACATTGAAAAGCAGAGCAAAATCCAGGAAAACTCACGGTAGAATTATGGCAAATGATCTTCTCCAAGGTGTGCCGCAGCTCGAGCAACCCTTTCGCGGCGGAGGTGGACAAATCGCATCCTCGAAGCTCCAAAACCCTAAGCCTCCCAAACGGCCGAAACGACAGCGGCGTAGGGTCCCTGGCGGGAGACGGCAGCACCGAAACGACCTTGAGGGATGTCAAGAGCCTGAGAATCCTCCTCAGCTGCTCAAGCGCGCGGTGGTCTCCAAGGTCGGAGACGTAGGCGCGGAGGTAGTCGACGGGAGCGCCGGCGAGGAGGCTCTCGAGCTCGTGCAAGGCCTCGAGCCGCGAGTTGACGTAGTGGAACCCGGCCGGGTTCAGCTTCAGCACTAGGCTGCCGTCGATCAACGAACCGGTCTGCTGCTCCACGAAGTGGACTAGCTTCTCCAGGTACCGATCTCCGGTGACAACCGCCATCAGAATCGGCGATTTCTCCAGGTCAATTTCGGAATTTCACAACGCGGAATCGCATGTTTGTGATACCGCTAGTTAATTTTTAATTAGCACGAATCTAGACAAAGAAAGAGGGAGTTTTTACAGAGAGAAGCGGAGGAGCCACGGCGGTGGCTGGAACACGATACAGAGAGAGAGAGAGAGACAGACGGCGGTGGCTGGAACACGTAGACTAATATCCATAACTAAATGGGTGACGCCGTGACGCTACACGCCATCCAATCATATTTTGTACGTAACATGTCAGTTTTTTTTTTTTTTAAATAATAACAGGTATATTATTACACCGTAGTATTCAATGGCAACATAACAATTAATAGTTTGATTTTTTTTAATTATTAAATAAATTATTACTATCAACCGTTATATAATTTATTAAACATAGTAGATAAATGTTAAAGATATTCATGCAAAAGTGAGACTCAGACTCTCTGATACTTCACAATTTAACGTCAATTTATGTACTAACAATATCAAATATTGTGTCAAAAATACATTAGAGGGTCCATTTTTAGGGAACCTCTTTACTGTATTTCCTATCAAAGTGAAACTCTTTATAAATCTTCTGTTACTTTACAATTTAAAATTAATCTCACTTTTAAGATAATTCCGCATTGGCATTTCTCTTTCTCAATATGGTATAGCAGAGTGATCCATCGTTTTGGTAGAGAGGATTTGGGACTTGGGAAATTTGAGAAATTCGGGATTAGTATTTTCTGAGCAAAGGGATTAGGATTTTAATTTTTAATTAATTGGAATTAAGTCCCAAAATTGAAGGCGTAATAATTTCGAGACACGTGGCCTTACATGCACACAGCAGTTATGGGACCCGACACGCGTTTGTTGCTGTTCGTGGTGGCGCAGGTGCAGAGCTCTTTTGTTTGTGGGACCTGGATTGTCTGTCCTCCCCATCTCATACCCTTATCATCCTCTTCTATTTATGCGGTCACGGTTAAGCCACGTCATCATTTTATATTCCTATTACTTTTTGTCTTATTATTTCTATAAAAAAATCAATATATTCCTATTACTTTTTGTCTTATTATTTCTATAAAAAAATCAATATAAAATGTTGACATAGCTTAACCGTGACCACAGAAATAGAAGGGGATGTGATGAGAGAGGGCAGACAACCCATGTCCTTGTTTGTGTCCGTTTCATTCCGCTAGATCGGGTTTTTTTTTTTTGAGGGAACTTTAAAGAAAAACCTATGATCCTGTTCATTTTAACGAAAAATCACATTTTTACATTAAAATGTCAATCCTTGTACTATTCACTTTATCATTTATTTTGTCCTTATCGTTAAAACTCAAAGTTTTCAAGCTATTTTCATTAAATTTTTTTTTTAATACAATATGTAAGTTTTTTTTTCGAACATAAAATATATAAGTTAAATCAATCGACTCGAGTTTAAATTTTTTATTTAAAACTAAAATAATTTATAATAGAATATCACATTGTTAAGAGAAAAAAAAAAAGCAAGAGAGAAACAATGCCAAATTACATTGTAATTTATGGGTGGATGAATCTTTTCTTCTTCGGATTGGATACTCTAGTAACCGGTTGCATGTGTTAGTTAAGCTGATTAGTTAAGGTAATCTGTTTTTATGATTGTACCTGATTTCCGAATCGTGTCTGCATAGATTAATGTAGTTTAATAAAAAAATATTAAGGAAGCACTTTAAGAGAAAACGACTAAATAATTCTGGTCTCAAAAGCACTCGAAGTATTTCGGCAAGAAGTACTAGATATGTGATTCTTCCAGGAATCACTTTAAGTACATTTTTTTTCAAGATTTACTTGTATTTTTACTAAAAATTTGTTCAAAAAAACTTTCAGTCATTTTAGAAGTACTTTCATACGAGCTCCAAGTACATGAAAATATTCATGTTTCATCAATTAATATTCTCGTAATTTCTAAAATCTCAATGGTGTTAATTATGGTAGCATGCGGTATGTCACGCTCTAAACATACATGACTTAAAAGGAGAAAACAAGACATAAATGTTTGTTTTTTTTTTTGTTAGACGATAGATTTGTTAGATTAAATGTTAAATTAGAGAGCCAACGGAGTTCGAACCCACATCAGAGTGCATGGGCAAACACTCCTCCACCATTGTGGCAGAGGGTCACTTGCATAAATGTTTGTTTAATTTTGGTAAACCTAAACAAATAAAAAAAGGGTGTGCTATCCACACATATCTTTTTACTTCTCACACACCCTTTTTTAATTTATGTCCATTGATTTTCTTCACTTCATCCGATTCAACGGTCGAAAATTAAAAGGGTGTGTGAAAAGTAAAAAATGGTGTGTGGATATCATACCCCTAAAAAAAATATACACGAATATGTAAGAAACCTATAACTTAGTCGGTTTAAGCTGGGTTAGAGTTGGAGTTGGATTTTCCTTTTAAAAAAGGAGACCGGCTGGTGGCTTCGTCACAGCAGTCCACCTTTTCGGGGGTCAAGAAGACTCACAAAAGCATTTCAGCCTCCCCGATCACCATCGTGTGATTCACCACAAAAACCAACTGTCTGTCTTGTAAATTACACGTATTGCTATAAAAATACACGCGCCTGACAAGAATTTATAGCATTACATGTTAAGCACGTCCAAAGCCCTCGGGTTAGTAAAGGCAACCCACCCATTATGGTAAGAATGAATCTATCACTTTGCCTTTTGCGTTTTATCCGAGCATCTATATACAAAGAGTCGTTTCATGAAGGCCATATATTATGCTCAAAGGTGTGAGGAACCTTTCTACTTGACCTGCTGCTCGCCGAGGCGCCTCTTCTCTTCCTCAACTTGTTCAAGCAACGCTTCTATTTCTGCTTCCGTCAGGCCTTCTAACCTTTTCTGCATATCCACAATTTTACCACATTCAGGCCGTTAGGAAAACTTCTGGGAAGAATGCTGCATAATAACTCGCAAACATCTCATTCAACACACATCAGCACGCTCTCAATCTCAAAAGTGATCGCAGCAAAGCAGCATCAATACTCGATGTTAACAGGAAATTCATTACCTTCGGAAAGTAATATGGAACACCGTTGTATCAGAATGACAGAAGAAAAATATTTAAACAGTGTTCCAAAACACATTTCTGTTTATGACCCCTTACTACGTTTCCCTTTCGTTCTGTCCAATTTAGACAAATATCTAAATCCAACACTCATAACGTATTTGAGAGAGTTATGATAGACATACGAGAAATTAGAAGAAAAGATACCTCCATGACTTTGCTTTCATAGTCGCGTATTTGCTGTGCATATGTCATTTCTTTGTTTGAAACTCGAAAAATATAAGTGGAAATCCATCCAATTGTCAGGCCCAACACCAGCACCAGCTGAACGAAGTTCCCTGCTTGTAAAGGATCAACTCCAGCAAACTGCGTAAAACATCACCGCAAGAATAATTACACAACTAGAGTAGGAGTTAGCTTGAAAGGAAAGAGAGCTATCAAGAATAGAGTAGGCACCTCTAATCCACTTTTCAAGCCGATCCCTATAGCAGTTACTCCAAGTCCAATCAATAAAACATCCTTCCTTGAGTATCCGAACGGTTTTTTCTGTTAAAAATTAATGGAAAAAGGAGATATAATAAGAAAATCTTTCCTTCCCGGTCAGATATGACTGAGTGTTAGAACAAGACATGGTACATCTCTATCACAGGAACCCTCATCCCACTGACCCAAGGGACCAGCTATACGAAATAACTCATATTTGCGTTACGGAATAAAAGAACACAGAACAAATCATTCATTAGCAGTTGCTCATACATGCCTTGGCCTGATCAGAAGAGTCATCCTCACTGCCATTAGAGTCCGACGAACTGCTATTCCTAGGGATGGTCAAGAGCACCCTTCTTCGCATAATGCGGTTGATGCTATTGGATCCTTCTCGGCTAAAAAGGGATGTCTCCTCTCTATATAAGCTGTGAGTCGTAACTCCACCTAACGAATTTAGTATAAAAGTAGCAATATCAGCTAAATGACCGGTTTGTATGAGCAAAAGATATAATTTGTATGCAACCCCTTTCAATCAAGTAAGTAGAACACTCCTACATATCACAGTATATGAAAACATACGGTCAGAGATAGAACAATCAAACAATATCACGTCTGAAGGTAACGTAGGAATTTCCAAAATGGATAAATCGGACAATCATACACTATGAAAACGTTTAATTTGCAGTTTGATAGAGCATTTTGTATAGTTACTTGAAGAGGCAAGAAATACTACATTCCGTTCCAGAACAATATTGTACAGCACTGCCAGGCTGAGCAAGTAATACAAAAGAAGTAGCGATCAATATCCTTCAAAATATGACATATACAATAAGGCGCGGAACACATTAAATGTTGCACGCGTGAAGAGAGGAACCGTAAACACACAGAAATTGTCGAACCTTTCACATCTCTAGACGGTAAATGTGCATATCATTCTCTCTAAAAATCTAAAACAATTCTTTCTGTTTTGCAATGTGCAATCCTTACACAGTTAGTTTCAGCTTAAATTCTCTGATGCTGTCTCCAAACACTTCACAGCATTTTAATCAAATGAAAAGCGAAAACCCCCCACATTCTATTAGAGCTAACCAATACAAGGCATGTCGATTTCTCCATAAACCAATGGAAGTTTTGCACAAATACAATCGGAAAGGTCTATAAAAACATCAAATGCAACAACCATATCCTCTACACTAGTACGAATTAGACCCGAAAATTGAACGGGAAGTCTTTCGGAGCAAACCCAAGTAACTGAAGCTGAAAAAATATTCAAGAAAGGCAAAGAAACAACTGACCTCTCACCAAACCATGAAAAGCTCTGGCCTTTAAGCGAATCAATGGCAGAGCCGAAATACCCAGAAGGGAAATTGGTCTTCTTTCACATGCTAAACTACAAGTTGGAGAATTTCCATGTGGGAGCGATGCCATCCTGCAATTTTCTTCGCATTACCACAAAAAACAAACCCAACAAAAAAAAAAGGAAATTATAATTAATCTGAGCATAAAAGGTATGAGCTAAATCAAATTCGATTGTTTTTGTATGAAATGGCACAAATTATGAGAGAGAGAGAGAGAGAGAGAGAGAGAGAGAGTACCTGCTAGAGAGAGAGAGAGAGGGAGCAGCAGGTGACTCAAGGATTACCGTTAATGGATTGCAGATGACTGGTACACAGCCCTTCCCTCCACCCCTACTCTGGTGCAGCAGTTTTGTCTTTGCAAGGTCCCACCTTTAAAAAGATCAAGGGAGAACGATATTTGCAGAGGTGCATGACTACGTCATTTCTCACGGCACACAAGTTTTTCTTGACTACGTTATTTCTCACATCGACATTTAAAGGGCAATCTCCACATAAATTTTTCTTGACTACGTCATTTTCACGATCAACACTAAAAAGGCAATTTTCACCCAATTTTTCTCGTATTAGAGGCACCTCTATGTAGTCATATGAATCATGAACTTTCATGTCCCCGAGTGTATAGGACAGCGGATGTGTATACGTTCTTTTTCTTTATTTTTATGCTCAAGTGGTTGGACACAAATTAGATGAATGACGATTATTTATGCAATTTCCTTTCCATCTTCGGCCAAAAAAGAAAGAAAAAAAAGTGCGAAAACCACTTCTTTGAATGGAATGGGAACTTTTATGTCAACTTTTTTTTAATGGACTAGCTGATGGCTTCGCCACGATAGTCCACCATTTCAGGGGTCAGGAACACTTATAGAGGCATTTGAGATTCCCTCTGAGCACCATTGTGCGATTCACCAACGTCTGAAATCAAACCCAAGAAATGCCTTATGAAATACAAGCCTGAAATTCGTCACCAACTACTAAGTCACCCGAAACTTCCATGCTATAGGGAACTAATTAAGCTTTAGGTTTCCCAACTTACTAATCATACAGTTGAGATTAGATAATAGCTCCAAATTGGTAGCGCCTAGTTTATCAGTCTTAGCTAGCATTGGATAGTGATTGCATAAGAAGCAAAATATTTGACCTTGTGACCAATTCTGTGCCTAGATACTCCTCGCTGATGTCAAATCCAACAATGAATGTCCATGCATTTTTTAGTATCCTCTAATTGAACATTTTGTATCAACGATTCGAACAATCTATCTTTTAGGTTTTTTCTCAAAAATTATATTTACCAAAAATCACTTAGATCTAAAACTATATGACCGTTGGGTTAAGGGTTTAGACTTTTCTGTAGAACCGTATTCGTCGATTTTCTTCACTATAAATATCTTAATAGTTTTGCATTTGGCTAATTTTTTGCAAGGATAATCTATAAATGATATTTTAAAAGATAGATAGTTTGGATCGTCAAAATACATTACGTAGTGCGCCTCACAAAAACATGTATAAAAAAATAATGTCACGGATCCACCCCATATATATGCATATATTTGTATGTATTTGTCTAGATATACTTATATAGTAGGTGAGCCTGTAGCAGGAATAATATCAAAGAAATGGTAGGTAACCATGTCCAATCATTCGTTTGGTGGTGTCCTTAAGCGAGCCGTTTGTACATTGCCCAACAAATTGCTCCATGCTTCACCATGTGCCCTCCTTACACTGACAAATTCATCAAAATCCCATTGAAATCCTATACATTTAAAATACACTATTGTAATTATCAACACATTATTTGTGACATATAAACAGTTCATTTTATAATAGAGTAAATTGTAGCTATGGTCCATTAACTTTAACTCAATTGGAGCAATGGTCCCTCAACTAAAAATCCATTACCATTGGTCCCTCAACTTATCAAAACGTGCAGATATGGTCCCTCAACTAAAAATCCATTACCATTGGTCCCTCAACTTTAATTCAACTGGAGAAATGGTCCCTTAACTTTAATCCAATTGTAGCAATGGTCCTTCCAATATAACTCGTTTTGACAAAAATTTTGACATAGTTGACGAAAAGAACCATAATTATACACTTTGATGAGTTGAGGAATCCTAATTGTATAAATGGTCATTCCAACATAGCTTATTTTGACAAAATTTTGATAAAATTGATGAGAATGACTATAACTACACATTTTGATAAGTTGAGGGACCAATGGTAATGGATTTTTAGTTGAGGGACCATTGCTCCAATTTGATTAAAGTTGAGGGACCATTCGTACAATTTACTCTTTATAATAACAAACCTCTATAAAAGGGCAACATCAGATCAACAATATGCTTGCTGTTCTGCGAGAGTAGGGAGAAACATCTATTGTACACAGCCGTACCATTACTTTGCAAATAGGTTGTTTCAACAACTCAAACTCTTGACATTTTTGTCACACAAAAAACAACATTTCCGTTAAGTCAGAACTCGTCCTCAAAGACCACATAGGGGGTATGAAACTTGTATGCTTTAGGTGTAACCAAGTGACAGGCACCTAGGTAGACGACAAATCCATCTCATATCTCTCCCCCACTGTCAATCAATCACTTTCATTTTCATGCATGCATAAATTTCATTTATATATACTCAGACTCTTCCAAACCCCCATCCACCATACATCACTCTCTCTCTCTCTCCCTCTCCCCTCTCCTCCTCTCCTCCTCCAAAGAGAAAACCTACCGTTTGCCTCTCTGATGGGGAATGCAGCAGTTTCTTGTGCTCCATTAATCATATTCCCAAGCAGTCCAGGAGGAGCAGCAAAAGTTTTAACTTTGGATGGAAGAATGGAAGTTTTCACAAGGCAAGTAAAAGCAGCAGAGCTAATGGCAGAGAATCCAGGCCAGTTTTTGTGCGAGTCTACCACCCTCAAAGTAGGCAACAGAATCCACGGCCTCACCGCCGACAAACCGCTGGAAAGACGGCGGCTTTACTTCCTCCTCCCCATGGACCTCCTCTACTCAGTGCTAACACATGAGGAACTCAGCTCCCTAACTTACAAGGCTTCAAAGGCACTCAAGAACAGTAGAGGCTTCAAGAATTTCAGCAGGATTTTTCCGGTTTTCGCAGATTTTCGCTTGTTTAATGTTTCGGAATCCAACAGATTGGATTGTGATGATTATGTAATAATTAGTGTTACTTCAAGCCATAATCCAGAGCCAGTAATATTATTGGAGAGGTACTCAAAGCAAAGATCATGGAAGCCTGCCTTGGAGACCATTGATGAAACTCCTTGCACACATTGATATCCTCTTCATTGTAATTAAATTTTGATTTATTTATTCTTGAATTAATGTTAAAAGTAATTAATATCTAGCTAACTTTGTGACGAGAAAGTTTTGTTTGTGTATTTAAAGAAGTTAATTTTGTGGCTGATGCGTTTGTAAAGTCTGAATCCTCCGTACAACATTATTTTAGCTTTCCCCTTCTAATTCACATTGTTTTCCAACATAGATGTTACAGCATTAATTAGCTGTTTATTGTGAATAAAATATGTTAATATATTTCTAATTAAAAATGGTTGGGATTAGATTAGTCGTCTTCCTTTTGTCTTCCACCTGTTCTAAAGCTGGAAAGTGATGAAAGCCAAATCAAGAAAACCAACCACCAACAAAAGGCTTTTCGTTTTAGATTCCATGATGGTGACATTGATTAATAATTTTGTTTACTTATTTGCTAAAGAGAAATGCTATCGAGATTATCTTAAAAGTGGAATTGGACTTTTTGATATCTTATGTTTTTTGAACAATATTTTATAAGACAGTAATGCTAAAAAGATTAAAATTTCTGAGATCAACATATATATATATATATATATTTTTTTTTTAACATTTCTTATTAAATGCATTTGTAACTACAATTTCATTTCAATTTGTAATAGAGAAACATGCATACGAGGGAAAACAAACTTTGAAGTTTCGATCAACAAAGTCCGGAAGTGCTGAATAGTATATTTATGAAAATAAAATTGTAAATATGGATGTACAAATATATGTAAATAGAGTTGTAAACATAGTTGTTAATATGTCTAAGTAGAAAAACCGTAGCAACGGGTGCCTTTGCTAGTTAGTACCTAAACCGAAATTATTAGCCTTAAGTGATTGATTATGCTACTTTGCCCAAAGTTAACCACAACTTTTTCTTGCAAGATTTATCTTAAAATACGTATTGTTTTTACAAAGTCATTTGGCTTCCAAATCATGACGTGAATGAATAATATAAAATAAGAAAACGCAATAACAAAAGAAAAAAAAAGAAGGAAGAAAGCAAAATCCAATAGCCAAACCCTTTTTGTTGCGTTAAATACTTTTTTGGTCAATGTGTTTATGGTTAAAATATATTTTGATCATTGTATTTTTAATTTAGCTAATTTAAGCACTGTGTTTTACAAAGTTGCAATCTTGATCACTCTAATTAACTTTTTATAAAAACACATAAAAATATTAATTTACTAATTAAAAAATACAAAATACATATAATTAATTTGTAAACTATTATTTAATATATTGACCAAAAAAAGAAGCTAAATGATGATGTCATTAAACAAATAAATACACTAAAATGATGATGTCATTAAACATTTAAAAAGAAAAAAAAAGTGAAAAAAAGAAGCGGGAGGGCGGCTTATGCTACACCGCCACTACAGATGGCAGTGAGTGAAACCGGCAATCTAGAGAGAACCCCAGCCGTCGATGAAGTCCCAATCCCATCATCAACATTCGACGGCGGAAGAACCCTCCCGTCGGCGAACAATAGCCGTCCATTTCTGGGCTGGCTCACCATGACGCCTTCCAGCTCCGCGGCCGTATCGTAAAACGCAGCGTCTCCGAACCTCCTCTCCACCTCAAGAAACTCCCCGAGCGAAGCCGGCTTGGTGCCACCGTCTCGGCAGAGGCGCCACCACCGCCTCCGCCGCCCCGCCACCACACCCACCGCCGACGAAGCGGCGGCGCTCTTCTTTTTCGGCTTCTTCGTCTTCCCGGAGCTGCTTCCGCTAGTACTACCGATGTTGTTGATGTTTCCGGGTTGGGGGTCGCGGTGGTGCTGGCTCGGAGCTCTGAAGGTGATGGCGGGGAAGCTCACTCCCATTAGTGTTCCTAACGTCGTGCTCCGGTCGTGAAAGAAGGAGCCTGTAGACTGCGATTGAAAATTTCCCAACTTTTCACAAATTTTGTAAATTAAAATTAAGAAATTGACGAAATTGGAAGAAATGAGGGAAATGAGTTACCTCGGTGTCGAGATCGGAGGAGGAGACGGAGGAGTTGGTGGGGGAGGAGGGCGGCGGCAGCATATCATTTCTCGGATCTAGCATTTTCCCCGCTTTCTGTTGTTTCTGCGTGTTGGTTTTGGGGAGAGGATTTTCTGTTTGTTTCTCGGGAAAATTGAGATGGGAATTTGGATTTTGATCTTGTTCTTGTTTGAAATTTGAAGGTTTATTTAAAGTGTGGAGAGAGAGAGAGAGAGAGAGAGAGAGAGAGAGAGAGGGAGGGAGGGACGGTGATGCATGGGATTTTTAACTTAACTGGAAGTTGGATTGTGTTTCAAATCATTAATGTTTGGGGCTTTGGAGGTGCTTTGTCCTGGATAAGGATTCTGCAATAAGTTTTTATTAGATATTATTTATATTTGAATTTTAAATTTTAAAATTTAAATGATTTATGATTGCACGATATACGATTAACGAACACGATTGCGAGATCCTTAGAATCCTAGGAAAATGATTTGTCCTTTTCCATAATTTGTTAAAGAAATGGTTAATATTAAATGAGTACCTTTAGGTTTCTATATTATCACTAGTGGCCCTACATGTCCTTCCATATTCTAAGTTGCTCTTTACGTTTTTACCATTTGAAGGTAATTCGTTTTTAATATAAAATAGTTAAAAAGGGGGGGGGGGGGGGGGAGGGTCCCAACACATTAAAATTAATTACGTCTTGAATAATCAAGGAATCCCAGCGATGATTACTTATTTTATAGCTGAACAATCAAGTATCGCTCTCATTTATAATATCTTTAATTCAAACCTAGTAAAATACTCATTCGTCGTGTAGATACAAACACGTATAAAAGACCCCTTAGGAGTGGGGGTTATACCCTACTGTATTGAGTCAAATAAGTCGCTCAATACATTACGGTAATGGTAGTTTCATGTGCTCGTATTTAATACGTGTTGTTTGTGTAGATTTGTTTGGTATAATTAAGATTTTGGATTTGATCTTTCGGCATTTATTAGTCTCACAGTTTAACTTGCCAAGCAATAGGACTTTGGAAGCACATTTGCAGGTTTTGTCCCACGACACCAGTGACCACTACACTCATGGTCCTCCCTCCTCTCACTGTCATGGGGACCTATGGATAATATGGTCACGGTAAACATCAAATTTTAAAGTTCATGTAAATTCTAGGATCGTCACTCGAATTTTGCATGTGCTTATAAGTAATTTGATTATTTCTTAAACTGCCAATTAATTTTATTGTAAAACCCCAACTTCCTTCGATCAGGCCGGATCAAAATACAAGTGAATCTATATGAGATATAAGACGTTCCATATAAATGACGTGATTGTGTATCTCTCCACGAGTTTTTCTCAATGTGAAACATTCCGGGCAGAAGTAGCACTCATTGCTCCCAGACGAGTCGCATGGATTATCATCCTCCGACGTTGCTTTGCTACAAAAACTACGTAACACCTCATGTTGTGTTGGAGTGCATCGAGTCCCACATCGAGTCCCACATCGGTTGGAGTCTCATTGATGACTAAATCTTTCGAAGTATAACGCTGAGGTGGTGTAGGCTCCCCTGAGTGTGACTAATCCAAAGCTTTCCTATCAGAACTGTAAGATGCCCTTATCTCCAAAGACATGGGACATCACAGAGGAGAAGAATTTTACTTTAATGGTACAGAGCTGTGGATTTGCTTATATCAAACTCCATATGGCTGGTAGGACGCCCTATCTTACGAGAAAAACTTGGGTGCAAGGGCGGACGCATCTCCCACTCACTTGAGCGAGAAGGGGTTAATATCTCCGATTACTCGGTAGAATCTCTTATCTATCACGAAACGTAAAATGCATACAAGAGAGAAATAGCCACTCACCGGGGCAAAATCTTGGTGCGAGGAATGTACCCGGAATACACAGTAGGATCTCTCCGCAACCACTGGTGAAGTCGCTGGTCTTGGCCACTCACCGGCGTGCAGGATCTGATGGTCGTTATAATTTGGTCCCTGAGTCTGACAAATAGTCACCTGCACTGCAGTATTCAGTTATGCTTTCCCCAAGTACCATTTTAGAAACCTGGAAATACCACATTAAACACGGAACACTTGTGTTTATCCAAGTAAATAATAAGAAAACAAGCGGAAAATCTACAGTATCACATTGCTTGAAATGAACGGATGAGATTTAAGAAACAGATCCTACAACTTCATCATACCCCATTAATATCCCGATGCACCTAAAGGCAATAAAATAGATAATAATACGAAAAAAGTATAACAATATCAAAAAAGTCAATAAAATAAAATAATGGGGGACCAGACAAAAAAGTGAAGATAATAGTACCAAAAAGTGACCCAATCCACTGCTAAACCAGCCAGTTTTACATGGAATTGTAGATCCACCACTTTAACACTTACTTTTTCTGTGACAAATTGTATTCCCTACCACACATGCAATCCCAATCTTCAAAGTTTCCTGCTTCATTCTTTTGGAGTTCAGCTGTAAGGAGTAAGGTGGTGGAAAAGCCAGGAACATCAACGCCCTCCAAATGATTGCTTTTTCTAAACCCTACCAATATATTCCTTTTCTATAAACAGAACTTGAAATGTACATTAACGAAACCTTCGTCTGGTCGTCATGGACTCAAACCCAGAAAAAATGTCAATCCTGGCTTGAAACTGTGACCATAATCAATTTGATCTACATGGGAGATAAATCATGGATATAGTCATCCCACATTTCACTTGCAATCGAATCCCGCATCTGCGAAGTGAATTCCAGTTCTTCAGTTTCAAAAGCAATGTCCAAAGCAGAGGCTTCAAAATGCATGATTGGTTGCTCCACCTTCGCTAACGGGGGAATTGATTCCTCCATTTGCAGTATGGTGTCCTTTTCGTACATTTTCAAGATCCAGTCATCTGGTTTCTCCTCACGGATGAAGTTGTGTAGGGCACAAGCTGCCACAACCAATTTGACTTGTGTTTGTAATGGGTAAGGAGGGGCCGACATCAATATAGGGAAGCGTTCTTTTAAAGCCCCAAAAGTGCGATCAGATGCATTTCGTAGCAATGAATGTCGCTGATTAAATAGCTCTTTTGCATCTTGAGGGTGATAACCACTAGGAAACTCCGTTGAGTGATAAGGTATACCAGGATATGGAGCAATGAAGCCAGGCATGTTTGGATACTTGTTGTCCACGAGGTAGTATTTGCCTGTTACAAATTTTGATCCCAACAGTGGTAGTAAGATCCCACAGTAATTGTAGTATTGACAGAATAAGATCGTTTCTATATATTTTCCAAACAAGTAAACCACCATGTGTTGCATACATGGGATCCCGCAGTTTCCAGTTCATATCTAATTTTGACACTACATTTACTTCTAGAAATTATTGTCTAATAAGTAAATTATAATCTATTTAATCTGCCTTGTATTTTGACAGTTGAAAATGCAAATCCACTACATCCTCCCCCATTATGATGTGAGCTAGCCAAGATAGAGCTGCTCTTTGGAAGGAAGACGGGACAAATATGTCCACCAAAATGTAACAGATGTGTAAGAGAGTTCACATTTCATATGGTGGCTTCAGTGTAATTTCATAGAATAGGAAAGGACAACTTTGTCCAACAGAAAATCTCACATTCAAGGGTGTTTAGTGATTGACATGAATTATGATCTATAATCAGGCAATCAAACTTGTGTCCATATTGGCATCACACTCGTGCTAGCATGCTGGTTTTTATATATGCTAACAAAATGAAATCAACTAAACAGAAGAATACTTTTTTAATGACTATCAATTTAAGGAGGAAACACAGTTTTCTACGTTAACTGAGCGTTTAATAGTCCAATTCGGGTTGGCAATACCTTCTGGCATCTGCAATTTGTTTCGTCTGGTGAGAGCAGAATTCAAAACTTGCAAATCTGAAGCAGAGCCTTCCCAACCAGCCAAGACATAAAGGAACTTGAGATCAAATGAGCAAGCAGCCAGAACATTTTGTGAAAGTAAGCCATTCTTGTCGCGGAAAGGTCCTTGCTCATCTACCCCCACCATCACCGGGAAGTGTATGCCATCAACTGCTCCCACACAATCCTATAGGATAAAATTTTTGAATTGTAAATCACATAGAAACAAGATACATATCATACTTGGTTACTGTGGGATTACCTTAAAATATGGATAGAATCTAGGATTTTCTGAAATTTCAGGAGGAACATCAGATCCTGGAGGCTGAAAGAAACCTAACGAAATTGCCATTACTGCGTTTAAGACATTGTTGAAATGACGACTAATGGTTTCTCCTGAATAACGGAATAACTCTTGAACAGCTCGAGTCCGTAGATTATGACCAATTATGAACAAGAACATGGCCAATTGCTCTTCAATCTTGATTCGATTTGTGTGGCGCAGTAGGCCTTTTCCTTGTAAAATATCACACAACTTGTAGAAGACATGCTTATCCATGTGAAAGTTCTCTAAACAGCGTTCATTTTGACCATTAAGGACTTCATCTATAAACTTTGCACCAGTAGATGATAAAGCATGACTGAGTTCTTTCGGTATATAATTCTCATAGACTGTATCCTTTTCATCTTCAGAGATCTCCATTACCAACTACCTTTGCACAGCGATGTAAGCATTGAATATCAGCAATTATATGGATGGAGGTCAAACATAAAGAAATGACAAAACAAAAGGAACAGATTCTATACTGGAATAGAATACATCAATAAGAGAGTACAGCTTAACAACTCTTGCCAGCTAAATGATATCGAAATGACATGATTTCTAAATGAAAAGGTCATATATGAACAAGAAAGAGTGTCAACTGTTAAACCCCATAATTCAAAGAGACGTTGCTTCCTCATAAGCATTCTACAACATTGATACTTTTGTGAATCGCCTTAAAAGTGAAAATCTATGAATCCACCAGGATAACCGAGTACATTAATTTATACACAAAGAGAGACCATCTTTAAATGATGCTGAGACCATAATATGAACCATTCAATACACATGGAAAGAAAAGATGAAGAGTAAGATAAAAACATAATAAAAGTCTGGTAGCGAAGAAATGCAGAAAATTACAGATGCTCGCTCTCTCAAATTCAAGTACTTTAGACTCAACTCAGACCTCAACTCAAGTTAACCTTCATTTTAGCGAATGAAGGAGTCACCTGCATCAATATTTTCTAAACACTTAGCCCTAATCTATTTTAAGGTCTTTTTCATTGTTACGCTCGTAATGTTAGTAACAGAAGCACACGCGTGCATCCACACACACAGAATAAGGTTCTAAGATATGACAGTACACTGAAATGTGTACTTCCTTCACATTAGTCGTTGTATAAGCGTCCAAAGCCCGAAAATATCAGCATTCAATAAACAGGGGAGACTAAAGTACTAGCTAATGCTAAACCAAGCTACACCAACTGGATAAATTTCACAAAAACGACTCAATACAAACATAAACCAAAACAACGCAATCACATACAGGGTAACAAATAATCTACGCAGAAAACCGCGAAAGTTGCCTGAAAACTTCATCAAACTCGAAAATTACAGAAACCCAGAATCTAATATGTACAGACCTCACCACTAAAGCATCACAAACAGACATTCAAATGGACATGAACAGAAATTGTACGCAATTCTGCTGAATTCTATAATCTCAAATAAGAAATTAATCGAATGTAAAATCAATTTCTGACGAATTCTACTTACAATTTGAATGAAATTAACCAAAAGATTAAAATCCAAGTTGAACGAACGAAATTATAATCGCCACTAAACAAAACCCAAGTGAGAATTGATCGAAATCGAACGCCCATACCTGCGGAGAGCTGAGCTTCTGCAACTTCAGGAGGCAAACGACGTCGTCGCCGGCGGCGGCTTGGGGGCGGGACGAGAGAAATGTGTGAGATGAACAGAATCGTTGGGTTTTTGAATTTGAGGGAGTTATGAGTGAGCGAGGTGAGCCACTGAGTGACGTCACGTTCTCCGTTGATTCTGTGCGTGTGCTTCGGCACTTTGCCGTCTCTCGCTCTCTCTCCTTTTTATTTTCTCGATAAATTTGTAATTTCTGCAAACTTCAGACTGGGGAAGGAGGGGGGTAGGCTGGCAATTTCTTCTGCTATCATTAATTTGACACGAAACGATATGAAAATAATAAGTTCTAAGCAACATGCTAATAATTTGGGCTGTTATGCGGTAACCGTTAAGAATCTATTAAAAATTTGAGTTATCCCTCAAGAATCTGATAAGATATCGTTTGTCAGACCTAAACATTAGACATGACAATTTCTTGCGTTACCCGTTACGAAACGACCCATTAACGAGTATGTTCATTATTAAATTAGCTGTTAAGAACATTGTAAGATAACAGATTTGACACGATACGATCTGTTAAGATAACGAATGTGATTCGAAAACAACATGAATACGATAAACATAGCCCGTCTGTCGGATGTGAGGGGTTTTCTCTCTCTTTCTCTTTTTGGGCTAAAACCAGATTTTTCAGGAAGCCCTATTTTATAGGTGTGTGTTTTCAGAAAGCCCAAATTAATCCCTCCGTTCTCAAACTCGACAGTGACTTGCGTGCAATGAGGGGACGCCAAAGGGATGTTGTCCCAAACTTATAACGCGATGTCATATAGACAAACAAATTTGAAACAACGGTATTGGGGTACAGAGATGTACTCAGTCACACAATAAAGTCAACGATAATATAGAATCGAGCTTGCCATTCATGAAAGTCGAATTTAAGATAGGACAGGTAAGTCACTTCCCCAAATATAAGAGAAATTTCCTAAAGTTTGTCTTTGTGCAGAGGGTTTTTCTTTTTTGGGGCGACATCGACATCGTTGTGCAGAGTTAGATATGAAGCTTTCAGCCAAGCTTTTGTGTTTTCCTTCATTTGGTTTCTCTCATGTTCCCAACATGCAGGAGGGCACCATGAAGCTTCCTATATACATACATACATACATATATATATATTTATATTTATATTTCACACACATAATTAGGAGCGAAGCTGCAAAGTTAGTTCACAGAGAAAACAAAGTAGTGGCAGATGCCCCGTTGCATTCCAAAAAGTGTGTGCAACGCCAGTTTTGTTTTTTTATTAATATTTTCAATGAGGCATTTCTTAAAGCACTTGAACGATCCATATCATTATGTGCTTAGTGTAAATTCCTGTTCAGGGATTGAATAACCTCTTCATCTAAACTTTTAAAATGAAAAAATTGTAGTAATTTACTTTTATATTTATGTATATTCTTATTTTTACCTTTTAATTGAATAACTCAATAAAGAATTGAGCTATAAAACTAAACAAGTGCAAAAATAGTACATGTTAAAATCATAGGAAAACTAATTAATAAGGCTTGAAAACTTTAAATTTTAACGAATAAGGCAAAATAAAAGGTAAAGTGAATAGTACAAAGATTGATTTTTTAGTGTAAAAATGTGATTTTTCGTTAAAGTGAACAATACCGTGAGTTTTTCGTTAAAATTCCTTAAAATCATTCTTTCAAATTTGGAAGAAAAAAAAATTATTCTTTCAAAGTGGTAGGAAAGAGTTGATTTATTGAATGACAGCATAGGTTTGAACCATGTCGGTAATTAATCTAACATCTAATTTAACAAAATATATCGTTTGACAATTTTTTTTTAAAATTATTTTATAGTAAAATAAAATATTCGCAGAAAAGGTCCATATTTATGGATCAGGATCCTCTCCTGAACCTTAAAATCTGAGCCTGCTGAGCAGACGATCGTGATCGTTGAAATTTGATTCAACGATTATAATTATTATAACTTTTAAAGGGTCTCCTATTTATAGCCGTTGGATCAAATTTCAACGATCACGATCGCCTGCTCAACAGTCTCAAAGCTCAGAAGAGTATCCTGATCCCATATTTATTACCAAAAGAATTTACGTACCATCACGGGGACACCTCATATGCGGGAAGCGGCGTATAATGATTGAACCTGAAACTATTGTTTAATATGGAAAAGTGCGTTTCTGAGTCATCGTCTCATCATCGTCTCATCATCGTCATCATGCTACACGGTGGATTGGAGAACCTAATTTCACGCCCAACCATCCAAAAGGATCAAAAAGTACATGCCCAGTTCCACTCCCAAATATAAAACCTAAAAAAGTACGCTACATCATAATTTACACTTTCTGGCAAGGTTCTAAAAACTAATGAACGCTAGTCGATCGTTGGATTGGAACCTATTGCATAGGCGGTTAGAAGGGATCAAGGCGAGAGCTTAGGCGCATTAGACAGATATAAATAAATATATATATATATATATATATCGTATAAATAAGTACATGCTTATATTTAAAAAATACATAATTGCATTGGGATACATAAATTGCGAAATAGAATATTACAATAAAATATAAAGTTTTATAACATAATGAAAACATAGGACAAGCCTAATCTAAGTATTCAACAAGTCTTTTATAATTTATTGAAAATAAAATGCAAAATGAAAGTTGTATGTTTTAAGTGAGAGTCGCGGCCTAGACTGAGACTTAAGTGGTCTAGGGGGCACCTAAGCAGGATATAGGCGTCATTTCCTAATTTTTAAATGCTTAGGGAATTAGTCGGGATGGTGGTTAGCTGCCTAGGGCCTAAACGGTGCTAGGCGGAGAAGAACAGTGCTTTCAAGTTTTCATTTAATTTTAAATTGACACAATGTCTTTTAATTTTTTCAATTTCATAAAATGGCTTCAGATTTTGTCTAATATCGTATAATCGTTAAAAAATTGATTAAGTTAATTAAATAATGATGTCACAAATTGCAATCTCCTATTTTCGCCAACGTGACAGTCAAATTTGTCCACTAATGTCCTCAACTTCTCCTGTTCACCGTCTTTTCTTCTCTCTCTTCTCCCACAACACAATCCATTGATAAATGCTCCAAATCTTAGGGCATGTTTGATATTCTAGTTGAATCCAATATTTTATACTCAAAAACACTTTTCAAGTTTTAAGTGTTAAAAAGTTGTTTGGTGAGGCACTTTTTAAAAATTGGATTCAAACCTAACTTAAGAATTAGCCTATCTTTTAGAAACATTAAAAGTGTATTTTTAGAGTTTTTAAATTTTGAATCTCTTCTATTTCCTCTACACCTAATTCTTGTTCTTCTCTCTCTATTCTCTATCCTCTCTAATCTTCTCTCTCCTTATCCTCTTATATTCTCTCTCCTCTTTCTCTCATTTCCTTCTCTCTCCTCTCATGTTGTCTCTCTTTTTTCTCTCTATTGAATTTAGAAGTTCTTAATGTAGAATGAGCTTATTTTTCCTTTAAAAACAATTGTAAATTTTGTACCAAGTAAGTTTTTGAATTTTAAAGAACATTGTTCTCAAGAGATGTTTTGAAAACAATTATTAATAAAATACCAAACAGGCCCTTAATTAGTTGTTTGACACGTGACACAAATTTGATAGCCACATCAGCAAATTATAGATAATACATTTGTCATATCATTATTTAACAGTTTACTTAACAAATCTTTTACGGACAACGTTAATACGAGATCGTAAACCGTTGTATGAAAGAAAAAAAAAAGTCGTATGAATTTAAAATTAAACGAAAAGCTGAGGTGCAAGATATGATTTACATTTCTTCAAATATCCAATAAATAGTAAACATTAAATAAAATAGATGGAGAAAAAAACAAAATTGGCGCGTTGAAACGATGGAAACGTGGAGACGTTTGGCATCCGTTGGGATTTGGATTCTCACCGGATCCCCTTCATGGGGAGTTTAGGGATCAACGAACGTGAATCGTTGATAAAAAATCGTACGATCACAATTAAATACTTTTTATATTTTTAAAAATAAAACAATCTCGTTTTACGTGAAAAGTATAAAAAATAAAAAAATTTTAACCGCACGATTTTTGATCAACGATGCACATTCGTTGATCCCTAGGATTCCTATGGAGGGGATCCGGCGAGAATTCAAATCCCGTCCGTAGGACTCTACGCAAGTCCACGTCAGCATATCCGTCTATATATTTGTTTAGTTTCAATAATTTAATTTCATCCCTCCTTTTGTGAAGAATAAAAAATTGGTCAGTCCGGTTTTTAGTGACACTGACAGTCGTTGCAAAAACCAAGCTATCGAAGCAGCAGAAGAAAGCAGAGCAGCAATGGCGTCCAAGGGAGCTGTTCGGTTCGTCGGCTTGGATGCCTTGAGCTTGGACTTGGCTTCCTCTCTCCTCCGCAGTGGCTACAAAGTCCAAGCTTTCGAGGTCTCTCGGTTTCCTCCTTGACTTCAGTTTGCTCGATTCGTTTTCGTTTCGATTCTGTTTCTGTGTTCCTTTTCAGTTTGATTGGATTTGGATTTGGAAGTGATTTATCTTGGGGAAGTGTTTTCGATTTCTAATGGCGATTGCTTCATCTGCAGATGGATGGGAATTTGATTGGTGAGTTTTTAAAGCTTGGAGGAACCAGATGTGGCGGCCCAGAGGACGCAGGAAAAGGTAATATCAATACAATCCGTGGAGTCCGGTTTGATCAGACTATTTATTGTTTTTATGTACTCACCATTCCTAGCTTGGCCAAATGTTAGATTGATATACAGTGAATTGGTTGATATATATATATATATATATATATATATATATATGTATATATATGTTTGTGTGTGTATGTATGTATATATGTTTGTGTGTACTGTGTAGTGCGAAAAGGCGGAACTTTAGTTAGACCAACGATCTTGAACATCATCGGATTGAAGCATCTATTTTTGGATTGTAAAGTCGAAAACTTGGCGATTTAGATATGTCGTCAGATCAAACTTTAAATCTCTGTCTAGGTTTATTCAATCTTAGGATATTGTATGGCTTTTTTCGCATCGTATCTCCTGTTCGTTGACATTTTACTTCCTGTGGTCCAGTGTGATCATTTGTTAGGATTGAATCTCTGATCATAGTTTACAAAAGGGCTGACGTAGTGATGTTCATCCCCCGCTTTTCTTTCTTTGCAATGGCTTGCAGATATTGCAGCTTTGGTTGTGTTAGCAGATCAAGTAAATGATGCAACTTTCAGTGATGAGGGTGCATCGAAAGGTCCTTCCGAAGCTTATTGAATCTTGACATTATATACCGTATCCATAGTTCTTTCTATTTGCTTTAAACATATACTGATACATACATGCATCGGAAATGGAATGCAGGATTTCAGAAGGATACTGTTGTCATACTTCGTTCAACAATATCACCATCGTCTATTCAGAATCGAAAGACGCGTTTCACAGGCAATTTAACCCCTAATTTCATTGGCATTATGTGATGATGAGTTATATAGAAATGTTTTTGATATCTTTATTAAGATTTGAGATAACCGCTTAACGTTTTGTTATTCTTGCAGATACAGCTGATCTTGTAGATATATATGCCACAAAGGGAGTATCTGATGGTTTAAATGGAAAGATCATGGTAAGATCACTTGCTCACCATTTACCATTTCTTGCTTGTAGTGGTGGATGCGAAGGTTTTCCCCCGTTGCCCTCCCTCCCCCGCTCCCCAATCATCTTCACTGTTAGTGCTGATGTTTTTCTGATGCCTTAGATTGTTTCTTCCGGAGGGTCAGACGCCATTTTAAAAGCACGGCCAGTTCTCTCTGGTAATATTCATTAAATAAACTACAATACTGATGTTGGAAGATACTTTTGATGACTGATATTGAAAGATACTTCTTTCTTGCAGCAATGTGCGATAAGCTTTATGTTTTTGAGGGTGAAGTTGGCGCTGGAAGGTAATCACTTTGTAACCCTTTTACGTAGTTAACAATACGAAAAAACTGTATTTAATGGAGGAATAATCACTCAACTAATATGTTGGTTTAGTTCAAAATATGTTTATCTGCTCCCCCTTCCTTAGTTTTGCTTGTATGAAAAGACAGAAATAGTATTTATCTTATGATGTTATAGTTTCCTTGGTATTGCAGCAAAATTAGGATGATTAAGGAACTGCTTGAGGGTATTCATCTTGTTGCTTCTTTGGAGGCTATTTCTCTTGGCACCAAAGCTGGTATTCATCCGTGGATAATCTACGATATCATATCTAATGCTGCTGGAAACTCATGGTTCGTGCCTACGCGTTCAACTTATTATCTACATTTCTTTAATGACAGTGCCTCATGTTCGATATTCAAAGCCAAAATACAATTTAGAATATGATTTATCGTTCCTCGCTATAGAGTCAATAAAAACTTTACTACTAAGTCATATATCAATGACATTTTTATTTCGGACTTAATCAATGATGTATTTTTATTAATTAGGCATAGGTCAATGATGAATGTCACATAGGCTTTAAGTCATTATAAATAGTTAGAATTTGACTCTTCTATCATTCTCTCTCTTTCTTTCTCTATGAAGGTCATATGGATAAATAGGGATTTAAATTCTCTTCGGATCAATTTTGTGAGGATCCTTTGGACAGATGGATCTCATAATTGATACAAATCCAACGGCCAAAATCTCTTTCCTTCCTCTCTTCCCCTCAACTCTTCTCCTTCTCCCTCACTTCGAAGCTCTCAACCTCGAACCACCAGCCCCCCAATTCCAGGTCAAATTCAACCCCACCTCAAAATTAGCCCTAGCAACCCACCCAACCCACCACCCCCAATAGCAAGTCCCTTACCTTACCCTCCTCAAAATCAGCCCCAACACCGCCACACCCCTCAATTGCAGGTCCCTCGACCCTAAAATCTCAGCCGATATTAATGAAACAACAAATAGAGGGGTCGTGCAAACCAGTGTCTTTTGGTTGCAGAGATTTTTTCCATAACTATGGAAGAATTATAGAGAGAAACAAAGTTACACTAGAGAGAGAAATCTCAAAGATGAAGAAGAAGAAAGAGACGACAAATAAAAAGCTAAAACAGTAAGAGAAAGCAAAAAAATAAATCAGACTTAGAGCACAGATGACCTGCAAATAAATTTGGGGTTTGTTAATAGTGGTGGGGTGTGGCGTTGGGAGGGAGAAAGAGGAGTTAAGGGGAAGAGAGGAAGATGAAGAGGTTTTGTTCGTTGGATTTCTATCCCAATAGAATTGATCCGCAGAGGATATGAATCCTATAAATAGTTAGAACATGTATATTATATCACACACTCTCTCTCGCCCTTCGTTTACATGAAGAAGTCTGCTCAACTAAAAAAAAAACAGAAACAAGAAATGGACAATGCAATGCAGCGTTCGAATCCAAATGTAAAAAATAGAACCAGGAAATGGATTACAGTGTCTGAATCCAAATGTAAAAAACAGAGCCAGGAAACGGAGTTTGAATCTAAATGTAAAAATTAGGAGTCGCGCGAGGTGTGAAGCATAGGAGACGTGTGAGTGATAGAAAAAACAGAACCAAGAAACAGACACTGCAACGTACGTCTGAATCCAAAAGTAAAAACATAACTAGGAAAACGACACTGCATTGCAGTGTTTAAATCCAAATGTAAAAAGGAACATGTAGGTGGTGTGTGAGTGATGGAAAAAACGAAACTAGTAAATGGACACTGCAATGCAGTGTCTGAATCCAAATGTAAAAAACAGAATCAGGAAGCAGATCCGTATTGACTTATTCCAAAATATAAAACTATGAGAAAGTGAGTGTCAATTGAAGTGGGTGCCAGTTGTAGTGACAAATTTTGTAATTTTTGTTTGTTTTAAATGCATTTAAGTATCACAATACATGATTGACCTATTTATAATTCACATAAATATTGTTGATATATTGTTAATATTGTAACTTTTTATTGATTTTACACAAAATCACCCCATCTTATTATATGTTTGATCACTTCATACTCTGCCCACTATTATAAGTATTTATTCATTGCAGGGTTTTCCAGAACCATATTCCTCAGTTGTTAAGGGGAGCTGCCAAAGATGATTTGAATACTCTTGTTCAAAACTTGGTAAGATATACCGTACAGTTTTTGTGCTTTATATTGGATCAACTTCAATACTGGTGTTGGCTGTTTTCTGTCAAAGGCAATATCTCATTACATAAGACTAATGGGATTTTCTGTAGAGGGTTATATTGGATCTGGCCAAGTCGCTTAGCTTTCCTCTCCCGCTTTTAGCAGTTGCTCATCAGCAACTTATTCTTGGTACTGAATCTTAGAACACAATCAAGTAACGTTATATTGTTCGATCTTTGGAATGACCAGCTTTGTGCTTAAGATTTTCTCATACATTTCCTTTTTCAGGGTCTCCACGTGATAACACAGATGATGAAGATGCCACATTGATTAAGGTTGTCTTATACTTAAGCTCAAAAATATATGATTAAGAGGTTTTTGTAGCTTGAATTCCTCCATGTTACATCAAAATTGTTTTGAAATATGTGTTTTGTCGAGTCAACTTATTCTTTTCAACTTATTCTTTCTTATTCGTACACTTTACATTGTTGTACAGGTTTGGGAAAAGAAACTTGGAGTGAGAATTTTAGATGCAGCAAATGCTGAGACTTACATCCCTGAGGAATTGGCAAGCCACACTGTTGCTAAATCATATACCGTTAACCGAGTTGGATTCATTGGTCTTGGAGCAATGGGATTTGGAATGGCAACTCACCTTTTAAAAGCTAACTTTTCTGTTTGTGGTTATGATGTAAGTCCTCAGTTTGTATCCTGATTGAAACAAGAAACTGGTATTTAACTGAGGCTCTCCTGTATTATCTATTTTCCGACGTCATACAGCAATGCTTAAACAGTATTTGTACATATAGGGGTCGATACATGCACTTACATTTGTGTGTGCACATTAATATTGTTGTACCCCCTTGATTAAGTTCAAGATTGACACTACAGTTTAAGATACCGGTCAAACTGATCTATGTTCCGGCTTCTTTTGAATGCAGGTATATAAACCAACACTGACTCGATTTGCCAGTGCTGGTGGCTCGATTGGAAGCTCTCCAGCAGAAGTATGTAAAGGTAGATGCATCGTAAGAGTTCTAGAAGTAGAAAGAAATTAAAAAAATTAATGAATATCCATTACTTATTTTTCTGGTGCAAGAACCTGTCTGTTTCTGACGCATTTTCTCTCCTAGATGTTGATGTGCTGGTAATAATGGTCACAAATGAAGCTCAAGCTGAGAGCGCTTTGTATGGAGACTTTGGTGCTATTTCAGGTAAACAAATTATTCTCTGCTTCCCTAGTCCATTTTTATTAGGACTAACCCCATATTCCTGTATTTGATAGCACTTCCATCTGGAGCTTCTATTATCCTTTCGTCCACTGTTTCTCCTGGATTTGTGAGCCGACTAGATCACCGCTTGCAAAGTATGTCTTTACATTCCATTTCACACTATGTAATTATGCTTTACTTGTGATGAAATTATATTCAGGATTTTGAAATGTTATAGATGAGGGAAAGAATTTCAAGTTGGTGGATGCTCCTGTTTCTGGTGGGGTTGTGAGAGCCTCCATGGGGACACTTACGGTGTGTTAGAACAACCATTGGTTTTGACTTTTGTCCCAATAGCTGATTCAAAAGTTTTAGTTTTAACTGATTTTTGGATTTTTGTCTTTCTCAGATTATGGCATCCGGTACAGATGAAGCTCTTAAGAGTGCTGGTGCAGTCCTCTCAGGTACCAAGCGTGTACGATAAGGTTCATCAGGCTTCAGAATGTAGGGTTCTCATAAATAGTTTTGTAACTGGTATTTGACTATATTCTGTGAACAGCATTAAGCGAGAAGCTTTATGTTATCAAAGGAGGCTGTGGGGCTGGAAGGTACTTTTGAGTCAATGTTTGTTGCATATCGTATCTCATTGTCTATTAGATCGTTGTAGGTCTATGACTCTATTTTTTCGTTTTATCTTGGAAGTGAAATTCCATTACTTTATTCCTCTTATATTTTGTTCTATAGTGGTGTAAAGATGGTTAATCAATTGCTTGCTGGAGTTCATATAGCGTCGGGAGCTGAAGCAATGGCTTTTGGAGCTCGATTGGGTCTTAATACAAGGACGTTGTTTGATTTCATCACAAATAGTGAGGGAACATCCTGGTAACTTTCTTCCTTGTTTAAGTACTTACTTTCTCAAAACCTTAAATTTGTTTATTTAACATGCAAATTTAAGAGGAAATGTATTGTTGATGTCAAATGTTCCCAAATTAGGATGTGAGCTAGTATTATCTAAACTAATATCATTGTTAACCTTCAGCAAACATTTTCAATTGCAGGATGTTTGAAAATCGCGTTCCACACATGCTCGACAATGATTATACTCCACATTCTGCACTTGATATTTTTGTGAAGGATCTGGTCAGATGGACATTCACTCATGCATTTTTTGAATGGAAAGTGATTATCAGCGTACTAATATTCTAATCGTATACAGGGAATTGTTTCTCAAGATTGTTCAGTTCGAAAAATTCCACTTCATGTATCGACTGTTGCTCATCAACTCTTTCTGTCAGGTTCTGATAAATCTTCTTCCTTTAAAATACATAGGATCTTAATGCTGTATGGAAACTAACACTTGTTTTATATTTTGCACTGAATACAATAAATGTTGGCCTGTGGGTTCCTTTTTAGTTGCTAGCTTGCTTATGGAAAGTAATACCTGTTTCAACTGTTGAGCAGGTTCTGCTGCAGGTTGGGGACGGCAAGATGATGCTGGTGTGGTTAAGGTACTGGCAAGTTTTATTGGCATTTTCATTCAGTTGAAGCAAGTTAGTTTATCGAGTACATGTAAAATTATCTCAAAAAAATTCCACACAAGGGTGTTAAGTTGAAGTATAAATAATGGCAGTGGCAGTCGGTCATTTCACTGAAGCAATCGTATGTATGCAGGTTTATGAGACACTCACAGGTGTTAAGGTAGAAGCAAAACTTCCGGTTCTTAAGAAAGACGTTGTCTTGCAATCTCTCCCAGTTGAGTGGCCAGTAGATCCCATTGGTGAAATACAGAGACTAAATCAGGACAGCTCAAAGACTTTGGTTGTTCTTGATGACGATCCAACTGGAACTCAAACTGTTCATGATATTGAGGTCTTGACGGAATGGTGAGTGCCTTTATTTTCCTTATGCTATTCTTATTATGTAATGCAATAGAAACCGCGTATGCTATTTTATCAGAAAATGAGCAGAGATTCCAGAGCTGTTATAAAGTGGTGACTGTTCTTTGCAGGACCGTTGAATCACTAACGGAGCAGTTCAGAAAAAGTCCTAAATGCTTTTTCATTTTGACCAACTCCAGGGCCTTGAGTTCTGAGAAGGTAAGGGCCTATGTGTAAACACATCAAGGTTTAATGTTTAAATCATGCTTCATATTATGAAAGAAAGAAATTGCTCACGAAAAACATTCATCTCATTCCAGGGACTGACTTTTTTCTTACTTTAATTACTTCGGTCATAAATAGTAATGTAGATTGACGTTTTTACAGGCTACTGCATTAATTAAAGACATCTGCACAAACCTGCGTACTGCAGCCAAATCAGTTGAGAATGCTGATTATACAGTAGTTTTAAGAGGCGATTCAACTTTGCGTGGCCATTTCCCAGAGGCAAGTACTGTGACTTTTAACTATATTGAATTATCATGTTGTAAAGTCATTCAACACTCTGGGGACTTGTCATATCATTTGATGAGACTGCCTTGTCTGTTTAGGAAGCTGATGCCGCCGTTTCAGTACTGGGCGAGATGGATGCATGGATCATCTGCCCCTTTTTTCTTCAAGGAGGGCGTTATACTGTTGGAGATGTACACTATGTTGCAGATTCGGACCAGTAATATTCATTCCTTTCCATGTTAGAAAGTACATAATAACAATTTGATGGTGAATTAACATTGCTTATGGTTCATGGGTTCTTTAGGCTTATCCCTGCAGGGGATACAGGATTCGCTAAAGATGCTGCTTTTGGCTACAAATCTTCAAACCTTCGCGAGGTCTAATATTTATGTATTGTGCTTCAAATTCTTAGCTTTACCAAATATTATGATTGATGTTAGCTTGAATTGTAAATTTGAACTTATTTGCAGTGGGTTGAGGAGAAAACAGCCGGCCGCATACCAGCCAGCAGTGTTACATCTATTTCTATCCAAATTCTAAGAAAAGGTGGGCCAGATGCTGTTTGTGAGCGTCTTTGCAGTTTGCAGAAGGTACAGAGGAACCAGCAGTCTCTCTCCCCCTCTCCCTCTTTCATGCAAGCAAAATACAATGATTATATATCTCCACCATGGACAGGGATTTTTAAGCTACTAAAAATATATGGTTTAATATGGGTGGAGGTGCATCCAATGCATTAATTCCGTACTTGTTTTGATGCGAAAGAGTGCTAGACTACAAAAGTTTACAAGGTCAAAGGATAACAGTCCCTGCGATAAATGAAGTTACTGGTCGAAAATAGCATGTCGTGTAGTGAGATATTGTGTACTTATATCCTCTGATTCTTAATTTGTGACATGAAACAGGGATCAACATGCATAATTAACGCAGCTAGTGACAGGGACATGGCTGTTTTTGCGGCTGGAATGATCAAGGCAAATTCCCTGCTATACTTATACCATGATGTTATTGTATAAAACTTCTGGTATATTTTCATCAAGTTCTAGGCAGATCATTTGATGAGTTTTTGTTTGGTGTGATAGGCGGAACTGAAAGGCAAGCGCTTCTTATGTCGCACTGCTGCTAGCTTTGTTTCTGCCAGGATCGGAATTATCCCCAAAGCTCCAATTCTGCCCAAGGATCTAGGAATAAACAAGGAAAGGAACGGAGGTCTCATAGTTGTCGGGTCATATGTTCCCAAAACCACAAAACAGGTTGAACTGGTTATCTGGATATATGTTGTGTGATTACCACCCGTATATTTTATTGTTGTCTTCTGGCTCACACTCACAATTCATAGGTGGAAGAGCTTAAACTACAGTGCAGCCAGATTTTGAGAAGCATTGAGGTGACCAACATAATCTCTCTCGAGTATTTAATGGTTAATGTTAAGTTACTGTTAATTCCGAACACAAGACTGTGATAGATCATTTTCTATTGAAAAATAGTCTTCCCAAATAGACAATTACAGACAAACTATGGCCGTCGGGTACTGACTCAGAACTGCCATAAGTAGGTTTCGGTTGCTAAAGTTGCCATGAGTTCTACAGAAGAGAGGGAGGAGGAAATCAGTAGAGTCGCTGAGATGGCAGATATATTCCTTACAGCTCGGAAGGACACTCTAATAATGACCAGTCGGGAGCTTATTACCGGAAAAAGTTAGTCTTCATTTCATTTTGTTCAGAGATTTATATTAATGTATCATATTTGCGAAAACCACATAAAAAACTTGCTCAGCTGTTGCCAAACTGTTCTGAAATGGCAGCTCCCTCTGAGAGTTTGGAAATCAACTTCAAAGTTAGCTCGGCACTGGTGGAAATAGTTAGACGCATAACTACAAGACCACGTTACATTCTTGCGAAGGTACTTATACGTTTTCAAATGAGAAAATGTTCTCTTTCCCTGTTTTTGAATGTGTATCCTCCTTGCTGAAATTACACTCCATTTAGGGTGGAATCACTTCATCTGACCTTGCCACGAAAGCTCTTGAAGCAAAATGTGCAAAGATAGTGGGACAAGCCCTGGCTGGTGTTCCCTTATGGCAGCTAGGTCCTGAGAGTAGGCATCTGGGAGTTCCATACATTGTTTTTCCTGGTGAGTTTTGGCGTTCGCTAATATTTCTGTGCTAACTAAAAGCGTATATTACACTAATACAATAGTTGGTCCATATCCTAGAAGCTTAAGTTTTTGGTAACAATGATAAATCAACAAAACTTAGATATAGGACTTGAAACTTGTTAAAATTATCCATTCTTAGGTAATGTTGGTGACGATAGAGCGTTGGCGGAGGTCGTGAAATCCTGGGCTCGTCCAGTCAGACTTTCATCAACCAAAGAGCTTCTTCTGGTAATGGTCATAATATGAAGTTTCATAAAAAATTTCGCCTCGCGTACTAACAATTTGATATATATGTAAAGAATGCAGAAAAGGGTGGATATGCTGTAGGAGCATTCAATGTATACAATTTGGAAGGAGTAGAGGCAGTTATTGCTGCAGCAGAGGAAGAACAAAGTCCGGCTATATTACAGGTTAAAAGAGTATAAACATTAGATGAATCTCGTTGATTTAGTTAAAAAAAAGCCCAATGTTACTAATTTTCATTTGTTATCAGATCCATCCAGGTGCCTTGAAGCAAGGAGGAATCCCGTTGGTTGCATGTTGTATCGCTGCTGCAGAACAAGCCAGTGTAAGTGGCACATATTCTTAAACATGTGTTTCAGGTTGTGACTTCTCATTCTTTTTCTTTAAATCGAAGGCTGCCATCTTATTGTTTACAAATATTGAAAAACTCTGTCATTACTGAACCTAATCCCAGTCCCTGATATCTGGTATCGAGCGGTATGCGTGGAAAGTTGGAAACACAGACTTCCTTCAATCCACTCTTTCTCACTTCTGAGGCTTTAGTCTGTGACTCTAGTACTAGGCTCTCTTGTTGTGCTTTCTTACTTAGCCCTTAAGCTCCAATTGCCAAGGTTGAGTTAGCTACTGCGCGACAGTTCCATGCTGTAACAGTCATGACGATTTTGCGTTTTAATGGTATAACATTGTAAACATTATCACGATAGAACAAATGGCGTTGGACATGAAAAATCAACAATAATTTCAAAATTCCACTTTCATCAAGACATCAAGATAATGTATATGTTACGGCAGGTTCCCATAACTGTACACTTTGACCACGGAACTTCAAAGCAAGATCTGGTGGAAGCTCTTGAGTTGGTAAGTTCAATTTTTACCATTGTTTTGCACATTGCTTTGATTTTCACTCAGAATGCAATCCATATATAGAGAGCGTGAGTAACTGTATTTACCTTTCCAGGGATTTGATTCTGTCATGGCGGATGGTTCACATCTTTCATTTACCGAGAATGTTTCATACACCAAGTTTGTAGCATTCTTTGCTCACTCAAAAGGCGTGCTAGTAGAAGCGGAACTGGGGAGATTATCGGGGACAGAAGATGATTTAACTGTCGAAGATTATGAAGCAAGGCTGACTGATGTTAAGCAGGTTATCTTTTTTTCTTTGCAACTTTTTGGAATTACCTTTCCTTCACTCCTAAACTTGTCCTAATCATCAGAAGGCGTTACGAATTTCAGGCTGAGGAGTTCATTGATAAAACCGGGATAGATGCTTTGGCAGTCTGTATTGGAAATGTCCACGGAAAATACCCTGCAAGTGGCCCAAATCTGAGACTCGATCTGCTTAAGGTTGAGATAATCTCTTATCGATTCTGTGCTATTACTGATGTTAGATTGTTGAATTTCTGCGTAACTGATTTCATTTTCCCTTATGCCAGGATCTGTATGCTTTGAGTTCGAAGAAAGGAGTCCTCCTGGTGCTTCATGGCGCTTCTGGTTTGTCGAAGGAACTCATAAAGGTACAACGTTTATCCATAGCGATTTCAAGACAATTCGGGTTCTTAGGTTTTCGTTTACAAGTTGAAGATCCTCAAAGATGCTTCCAAGCTACATTTGCATTACTTCCACTTAAAGCTTAATGTCCAAGTAAACTGTTTGGCTCCATGAACAGGAATGCATAAAGCATGGTGTGAGGAAGTTCAATGTAAACACCGAGGTGCGAAAAGCTTACACGGATTCCCTTAGCAACTCGAAGAAAGACCTGGTCCACGTTATGGCGTCGGCGAAGGAAGCCATGAAAGCAGTGGTTGCAGAGAAGATGCATCTCTTTGGTTCGGCAGGAAAGGCTTGATGGCGAAGGAGCATCTGGTCACAGATGAAGCTAAACCGTTGACATTGTTGTACAAGTAGCAATTTAAGCTCATGAATAATCGAATTAGGTACCCTAATAATAAAGGAATATTGTTTTCACTAATCGAATTGGGATCCGTGAACGTGACAGATTCAACTCCAATAAATGTAGAGTTTGATACAAAAAATAAATTTTTTTCGTTGTCTTAGCTTTGATCGACCAAGGTACAGAAGGGTCTCATTATATTAGTACTAAATTGTTGTGCTCTTGTGCGTCAAAATTAGTCTTATGAAATTCGTCATATTTACCGTGAAAAGAATTTTATTGCTGATGATTTGGCTCGTTTGGGTTTATCATGCAATTTGAGTCCAGTTTTTTTGAGCAAGTTTATGTTTGTCGTCGGTTGCTAGTTACAGATATAATTGAGTCTTGTAGTCTCGTAATATTTTATGTATTCTTTCCATTTCTTCCGGGCTTATGCCGGGGTCGAGTTGTTTTGTGAAATAACAATCCTGAACCAAAGTTTTGTCAAAATTTCTCCAATTTGTAACGGTCACGTGTTTGGCGCGTGACTTGGATTGAGACTGAGAGAGCTCCGGTTAGTATATTCAAAGTAAGAAACAAAACGACAAGAAGTCGCAACATATCTGGGACACATGACGTCACACCAACAACTCCAAAAACCCGTACAAACACTTGGAACACGCATCAGAGTCCAATAGCCTCACCATCTCTCTCTCTCTCTCTCTCTCTCTCTCTCACTCTCCCCTCAGAAGAACACCAACAACGACAACAATGGCGGATGCGAACCAGAAACCAGAAATCTTTGAGCTCAACAATGGGAGCATGCGCGCCCTCATCACAAACTTTGGCTGCACCATCACTTCCTTGTCTGTTCCCGGAAAAGACGGTATCTTTCTATCTTCTTCTCTGCGTCCCAATCAAATAATCTCCCGTTTGGATTCTCAGTTAATTGATTAATCGAATAATGCTTTCTGTTTTGTTTTGTGTTTTTGATCTGAAAAATGCTGCTGATGTTTGTTTGGATTGTTGGTTGGTGAACTTTGCAGGAAAATTGGCTGATGTTGTTCTTGGATTCGACTCCGTGGATCCCTATGTGGTAAATTTCTTTCACTTTTTCTGAGAACCCTTTTGCTCTTTGATCATGTTGTTTGAGATATCATGCAAAAATTGGTTCTTTGTGTGTTGATCTAATGCATTCATAAGCTGTATTTGGCGCAAAACTGAGCGCAGTTGTGTTACATGATTCATACTGCCAACCCCACTTAGCGGGATGAGGCTTGGTTGTTATCATTTGTTGTTTTTGGGATTTAAATGTTGGAGTTTTGCATTTGGAATGGGAATGGTGAGCTTTTCGTATGATCGTTTTAACCTTTTGTTTGTTTTAATGTTTTTGTTTCGTCTTCGAATGTGGATGCTTGCGTGATCAGAAAGGACTTGCTCCTTACTTTGGCTGCATTGTGGGTCGGGTTGCTAATCGAATCAAAGATGGGAAGTTTACGCTCAATGGAACGGAGTACTCCTTGCCTATCAACAGACCTCCGAACAGTCTCCATGGTATGGAATTGTTACCATTGATTCTCGTTTTTACTGCTTTTCGATTAGCTAATCTGCAGCAGAATTTTATGATGTTTGAATTACGTTGTAATAAACAAATAAGTCTGCGTTCGGTTTCTTCTAAGGCGTCTTCGTTAATTTTTTATCGAGACATGAACAAATTTTGAATATTGTCTCAAGCCTAATGTCTTCAATTTTCACTAAACAGACATTCTTTTCGTTTTGGTAACATCGTATCAGTAATTGTTGTGTTTTAGTTTCCTTCATTTGTGCTTGCTTATATTTACGCCACTGAATGCTGTCGCATTAGGTGGTCACAAGGGGTACGATAAGCAGATATGGAAGGTAGCAGAACATAAAAAGGGCGATAACCCGTCCATCACTTTTAAGTATCACAGTCATGACGGGGAGGAAGGTTACCCCGGGAATCTTTCGCTGACTGCAACTTACACACTTACTTCAAGCACGACAATGAGACTTGACATGGAAGCAGTGCCTGAGAACAAGCCCACCCCGGTCAGCCTAGCTCAGCACACATACTGGAACTTAGCTGGACATAACTCGGGCAACATACTTGACCACGCAATTCAAATTCGGGCAAACCATATTACCCCTGTGGATGAAAACACAGTCCCAACAGGTGAAATCAAGCCGGTTAAAGGCACGCCCTTTGATTTCACTGCCGAGAAGAGGGTTGGTGAGTCCATCCATGAGGTCGGTATAGGGTATGACCACAACTATGTGCTCGACTGTGGGGAAGAGAAACAAGGCCTGAAACATGCTGCAAGAGTGAAGGACCCATCCAGCTCGAGGGTCCTTAAACTATGGAGCAATGCCCCCGGGATGCAGTTTTACACCGCGAATTATGTCAATGGGGTTGTCGGCAAAGGAGGCGCTGCCTATGGAAAGCATGCCGGGCTCTGTCTGGAGACACAAGGGTTCCCGAATGCAATTAACACACCGAACTTCCCGTCTATTGTTGTTCAACCCGGTGAGAAGTACAGCCACACCATGTTGTTTGAGTTTTCAGTTGAGTGAAGTGTAGTACTCGTCGATGCAACTTTTCCGTTGCGCCAAGTACTCGTATATGATGAGTAATAATAAATGGCGAGATGCGTCTGTTTATGTTAGAGTTTGGAGGTTGCTTCCCTTATCCATTTTGTGAATGACTTTCTTTCTTGGCAATGAAATGCACCCGAATGCGTATATTTTTGGGCTACGTTTATGTTAAAATTTTTTTTTTTTTTGGACAAATGATAGCGTTAGAAGATTGAATCAGCACAGTACTTAACATCTTAAAACATGTATCATTCTTGAACATTTCTCTACTCTGGTTACGTGGCAGAATGTGATTCGCCAAATGACAAAATGCTACGTGGCAAGTATACAAAACAAACTTCCATTTCGTCCCAATATTACCCTTCTCTCTTAACATGACACGCTCCAACCCAGATATCCAAATGACACCTGGATGACACGTGTTGGCCGACACTCGATAGTGACGGAAGCCATAAATATAAGAAAACTCAAGAACATAAAGGACAATAATAATATTCTGAATTGACTATGAGTACAACAGAATGTCCAACGGTCACAAATCCAAAATAAAAGAAGCACAAATATGTCCAGAGCATACCACTAAACTGAAGTGCGAGTGAAAGATAGGACATCAAGTTACAATTATCATAAAGAAATCATACACAAGTGGAAGATCGCAAGATCACTGGTAGGGAAATGCCTCAATGCTCGGGTCGTATTCCTCGTCACTATGTCCTGAGGGGGCGCAAAAACCAAAGGGTGAGTGGACCATAATTTATACTAATACTAATAATACGAAAACCAGTCCCTTTCTGAACATAATAACCCTATGTTTTGGAAGCACATATATAATACTACATATAGGTTTTTCTGAAACTCTAGCATGCCGAAAAAAATGTTCATAGTAATAAATCATCTCTAAATGTGGTATCCAAATGCCCGAAGGCAAAACCCAAAAATTTCAACTAGAGGTATCGTAGTCGCCCGAAGGCATAACATGTCCATCACCCGAATGTGAAGCTGTACGACACTGGGTTACGCTAGTGAAGAAACATGGTAGGCCCCATCACCCGAAGGTGAAGCTGTACGACTCTGGGTTACGTCAGAGAAGAAATATATACATATATACATAGCACACCGACACTAGTCGTGGCTAGTGAAGCTGTTCGACACTGGGTTCACCAGTGAAGCTGAGAGTATGTCATAAATATCATCAACTGTGTCCTATGGCCATAGACGTCTACAAACTCGTGTTGTGTGTATGTGCTGTATGATAACCCACTAGATAAGCACAGACAAACATATCTCAAAAATCTCATATCAAAACACTGAAGCTCGAATGCTCAAAGCATCAATCCTTAAACCATTATAAATCATATTCATAATCTGTAATATCTCATAAGGCATAAAAGCAATAGTCATAACCCTTTCAAAAAAATGTAAGGTCGACAAATCATAATTAGTGCATAAACCGTAAAATCATGAAATCATACTTTTCGTGAATGTAAGCCTAATATTTTATAAAATCATGCAAGTTAAGAAGGGGTCCACTCACAAATATTTCGTTACCTGAAAGTCGCTTGAACTAGGGAGGATTGGATCACTTCCAACTGATGCACCTAAACACAAATAGAGAGCACTTAATAAAACTCTACCAAAATGATGGAATTTAGGAAAATGGACAACGGATTTGGATTTGGCACGTCGAACAACGGAATTTAGGAAAACGAACAACGGATTTGGATTCCCAATCAAATAATCTCCCATTTTGTAGGTGACTTTAGCCTTTTTTGACCAGCATACTCCACTCCAAGCTCATCTAATCTCAGTAGTTCTCCCCCTTCTAGTACAACTCTTTACTCCTATATCTCTCTTCTTCTCAAACTTAAATTAAGTCTTAATTAAACACAATACCTGAGCTAAATTCTTATGATTTATCTTAGCTTGAACTCAATCTTTGTTTGAATCTTATAAGAACTAAGAAAAAACATACAACTTGCTACATTTTTATAATGTTTATATTAAAATCACTCTCCACATTTGACAAAAGACTTCCTCTGTTTTTCTTAAATGTATTAACTTTTAGTTTTTTTTTCCATGTCTCTTCTTGATGTAATATTATGACATATCTAAAATATGAAAACACATCATCAACAATATAAATAAAAGTATGATCAATTTTTGAGAGCTTATATTCTAGAAGCAAAATTGGTCACACGAGATCTTTTTTCCTAAAAGCATTTTGTAAGTTCATTAATTTAAAGGAAAATTAATGAAATGAACTTGAAAACTTTGAATTTTAACGATAAGGACAAAATAAATGGTAAAATGAATAGTACCATGATTGACTTTTTAGTGTAAAAATATGATTTTCGTTAAAGTAAATAGTACCGAAACATTTTCGTTAAAGTTCTCCTAATTTAACTATAAAATATCTCTTGTATTTCATTTTATTCTACTTTTTCTTCACGCCACACGGCCCACCCCGGATATGATCTTTATGATGAGATCAGGAGATGACCTGTATTTATGTAATTAACATTCACAAAAACAAGTGCCACTTTTGCCGTTGATATTTTTGCAGCCACGAGGACAAAACTCTGTCGCATCTACTGCTTCAACGTGAAGCTCTTTTTCTTTACTCCCACAATCTTCAACGCATGTGCATTCACCATGTACACATTTGCCACCCGAACCGCAGTCTTCGTTCCCCACACAGAAAATAGGATGCTCCATTGGCCGGCACCTCCATGTACCAAAACTAAAAACCAGGCTGTACATATATTTGAACGGTTTATGCTTCAAATCATCAATCACAAATTATTTATAAAAAAAATTAGACAAACCTAAAACTAATAAGACATCCAATTATACTTAAAAAAAAAACAGTGTTTCTTGAAAACACTAAAATAACTATAATTTCATCCAATGATAATATATATGGCTTCTCACTTGAGTGATTTTCTTTGTATATATAATTTTTTAGATAAGACTTAAAAGAGAAATGATTTGAAATTTTGAAATACAAAGCAAAGTGAGCCCTATGAGAGTGTAGAGGAGAGAGATAGTAAGCCCTATGAGAGTGTAGAGAGAGAGAGAGAGAGAGAGAGAGAGAGAGAGAGAGAGAGAGAGACAACTTGTAGTGACAAAGAGGAGCAGTAAAAGTGTCAATTTGATAGTCGTCATATTAGGTTATGTGATCAATCAAAAGCTACAAGAGAGGATTTAGCTTGTTGTATGTAAGTTTGAATTTGTGAGAATCAAAATATAGGGACATAGAATTGAGCTATAGAACGGAAGTTGGTAAAACGGGATTTTGTAGATTTGTTTGAAAGGTTTTTCCTATTTAGAAGATATTTTCTTTCTATGATAAGATTTTTTTATTTTCTGCTTACATTGACATTTTTGCTATATATTTTGAGAAGGGTCTATACTGAATTACTTAAGAAAATCTCAATATTCTTAAATTCAATGAAAGTTTTAGAAAGTTAGGAAACTACGAAATATTTTTGAACCTAATTTCAAATATGGAAGCTCTATCTATATAGATACCCTATTTATTGAAAAGGAAAATAGGTTCATTTCAACAAATATTAAAAAAAAAAATATTAACGTAATAAATAAAAATCTCGACATAGAATGAAATTATCTTCTAAATAAGAAAAACTTAATTTTCAAATTAATACAAAATCTCGTGAACAATTTTCTTCTAGGAATAAAATTCTTTCTAAATCTGCTAAATTCTGTCCCTATATATTGATTCCCACAAACCCCAACTTTCACATCACAAGCTAAAATCATCCCTCATAGGTTTTGACTGATTACATAACCTAAAATGACAACGATCATGATGACCTTTTTGCTGCTCCTCTTTGTCATTTCATGTTGTTACTCTATCCCTCCCTCCCTCTCTCTCTCTCTCTCTCTCTCTCTCTCAATAATATGTGTGTGCGCTAGCTAACTTGTTTTTTATTTTTATGTTTGCTACAAATATAGAAGGGGCCAATGAAACTGTACTGGCTTATCACATTTTGTAGGTTCATCAATTTTGAAGGTGTCTGGAGAATTCTTTACTCCATGTTTGTCGGACCAAGAGTGCAATTCGCATGTTTCAGTGCCGAACTGCAAATGCGTAAAAGAGCAATGCATATGCCCTCATTTTGATCATAAAGTAAAAGAGTTTCATAATGAAGCAGTAGATGTGACAGATTGTGCTTATAATCGCGGCTGTGCCAAGTGAAAAAAAAAAAAGGAATCTGTTTTTGGAAGTGTTAATGGAGAAATATGAATTTCTCCATGATCTTAATTATAATAAAAAGTAATTTGCTGGGCAAGTGGAAAAAAAATTGAATAAAATGTAATAAATTCGCACATTCTTCTCTCAGAATAATTTATTTTTACTTTATTGAAAATTTAGCTCGTAATTTTGTAGTTAGCTACATTTCACAGTTGAATTTTTACTATATTTCACCAATTGCTGTAAGTTACAACAAATTAACCAAATTGATTGCATTTTTGCTCACTACTCTTAACTGGTGGTGATGTTCACCACTCTCTAAATTACCATTAATTGAGTATGATTTAATCTATCAATTACACAAAGGGAAATTTTATTTGAACCCATATAACCTCTTTCTACACCCAACTTAAATTTTAATTGTGAATTGTTTTTTTTACCCTATTGCATAATTACCACCAAGTACAAGATGAAATTAACAATAAAACCAAAATTTATCAATAAACCCACATCCCAAATAATCAAACTCTACTATCACGCAATGTTTATCCTACTTTCATCACACAATTAATCAACATTTATCTAATCCATTTATTCGCAAGAAATCATCATTATGTATTGTCTGCACTAAAAATATCAATAACATCTTTTAGAAAAATCGAAAATCACAAATCGTAAAATTCTTCATAGACTAGACATCCAGAACTTTCCAAGCATACAAGGCACAATATCTATTTCATCTTGAGGAAGTACAGCGTAATCTTCATCTATTTCATCTTGAGGAAGTACAGCTTAATCTTCAAACTTGACAAAAGAATAATTCCAATAGAAGCCAAACGCCTTGGATAAACAGCAAACAGAGTAGCCATGACCTTGAATGCTGTGGTGAGGAAAGGAGATGTCAAGTATCCTCTTTGTCTGGTGATGAGACCCCATCGTCGATTTGTAGAAGCATTGATCATACGTTGTGAATAACATTCCACGAGTTCTCAAATTGATGCAGCAATATCTACTTTTTCTAATGCAAACTATTTAAGGGAAAGGTAATAAAATACAAGTTAGATATCGATATATGAAAACAACGTAGTCAGCGGGATAGAGATTTAATCTATGCTCAAAATCTGGTTCATTGGATCTCAAAGTGGTTCTTGAGGAGGAAGACAAGATAAAATCTTCTGGAGAAACAAGCTTACACTATGTTATAATAGATATTGGCAGTAAGTGATCAATCTGCAACAGTCACAAATTAAATTTGGAGAAATTAGGTTCCATCCTTATTTTTTCTATTCCATTGATTAAAACTTTATTCATTTTCAAATTTTAATCAAGGTCCTTAGGTTTTAATAAACGTCATTAATTATTCAAAAACAAAATATTTACATGTCAAGATAATTAAGTTTTATTTTTAAATATATTCATTTAGTGTTAGAAACGTTACATTTGATATATTATATTTATGGCTAAACTTTTTATCATATATTTCTATTTCTAGTTTGTACTCATTTTTAATTTGCAATCATTTTTTAAATTGTACCAATTTTCTTTTAAATTTTAATTTGTACCCATATATTAATTTCTTTTTGTCCCTTATTTTTAAACTTTTATTTGTACTCATAATTTTTTTAACTTTTTATTTGTACCCATAATTTATTTATAATGTACCCATTTTTTTTTTTTTTACAAATGTACCACTTTGTTATATGTAAAATGTATCCCTATTTTTTTGTAAGTACCATTTTTTTTAATGTAAAATGTACCCATTTTTTAATCTAAAATGTACCATTTTTTAATATAAAATGTACCCATTGTTTTCTGCAAAATGTACCCACGTTTTTATGTAAATGTACCAATTTTTTATATATAAAATGTAGCCAAATTTTATTATATAAATGTACTCATTTTATAAAAATAAAAAAAATACATAAAATCCCTTTTTTTTATAATCTAGAATGCACCCATAAGCTTTTTTTTTTTTTAATCAAAACCCATAAGCAATTTTGAATAATAAAATTGGTAGAGTAAATGAAACCAAAAAAAAAAAAAAAAACGGTTGAGTCTTTATTGGTATTATTGCATCTCTATTATTATTATGTTATTTATGTAGCAGGAGAGGGACTTCAATAAAAAAATTAAAATGCATAAGGTTTGAGTCTATAACAGTTAGGGACCACGGACTGCAACTAAACTATCCTTTCACCCAGAAAATTGGTAAGGAATGGGTGTAAAGATAAATATATATTTTTAACTGAGTTTATGAGGGTAGTTTAGGTAGTAAATTTGGGTTTAAAAAGACATTAAATCTTTAATTAAAAATAATATAGGTGTAGAGAGTAAGTTGGATGTAGAAAGAGATTATATAGGTTCAAATCAAATTTCCCTTACACAAATCTCAAAATTTAACAGTAGCAGTGGGGTGGTGAGCACTACCACAACTTAAAAGTAGTCGTAAAAAAATATGAGTTTTAATGAAAAGGGTTTGGGCTAACTTTAATTTAACCAAAAAACCACCCTATATTATTATTTAGGGTAAAGAGCCGATTTAGTCCCTGAACTATCACCTTAGTGAAAATTAGTTCCCTGAATTATTTTTTTGGTAAAATAGTTCTCTAAATTTATTAAAAATTGCTAATTTCATCCCTACTATTATATTCAAAGCTAATTTGTCCAATTTTTTGTTAACTTAAGTCATTTGATACACTTTAAAGTGTAACTGTTATTTTCTCGTCTATAAACCCTTAACATTTCATATAGGTTGCGAATCTAACATCTAATTTACCCTCCAATGTTAACTTACACTATTTCTTATGAAAAATTACCAATTTACCCTTCAAAGTTAACTCCATACACTATTTCTTTATGAAAAACTACCAATCTACCCTCCAATGTATATCACACGCAAGTAACGTGACTTAAATTGACGAAAAAATGAATATAGTAGCTTTGAATATAATATTAGGGATATAATTGACAGATTTTTATAATTCAATGATTGATTTTTCTAAAAAAAATAGTTAGGAACCTAATTTTCACTAAGTTGATAATTCAGGAACTAAATTGACAGTTCACCTTATTATTTATTTTCACTTTATTGAAAAGTTAGCTCGTAATTTTTGTGAACTTCTACTTAGTTACTCTTAGCGAAAACATCTTAATCAATGGTAATACAACTTTCCTAAACCACAAAAGCATATTAAATAACAATTTACAAGTTCTCACACAGCTACCTAATTAAAACACAATTTACACAAGTTTTGTTTTATTAACACCCTATATATTATTGAATACAACTCACATACTTAATACACCTCATATTTGTTTTTTTAATTAAATTTTTTTTAGTATTCCCATATATTTTTTCATAATACCCTCACATCCCACTCTCAATATACCCCATACTTTCTAGATATACTCCACACTCTTTGTATCTTAAAATGTTTTTTTGGGACCACCCATTCTTTTTCTTCCCACAACACACCAAATGTTGATTAAAGAAGCAAGCCACATCTTACAATTATTCTATATAATTCATAAACCCGATTTATATACAAAAACTCTTTAACTTAGTACAGAAATGTTTATGCTTGTTGGAAGAATATAAATAAATTCGAAAGGACGTGTGTACCTTTTATGCGGAAACTTGAATCTCAACACGCTCCTACAAACACGAACAACTGCTCTGACCTCCGTGCACGTCTAGAACCTCGCAGGTCGTCGGGTTGGCTATGGTATGTCGAGTTGCCCCTTGGTTTTCGCCTTCCAAGACCTGAAGCCGAAAGTGATAGCTTTGAAGACCTAACTAGAATATTTGAACTGTGGAAAAGCTTGTGTTTATTATTTTTCTCTCTTCCCTAAAGCTTCCTTATATAGTGGTTGGGAATAGTGTACAAAGACTGAAAAGCCCATGAAAATCCCAAGTGTAATCTAATATGAATATCTCTTGATTTTCATCTAATTATCACATAGATAATTAGGAGGTTAATATCCTCATGTGGGTGGAATATCCTTTGATATTTATTTATCCCATAAGATAAATCCTACATCTCCCACTCACCCACATAGGGTGTGGCATAGTCTTAATCAACACACTTAGTTCACATCCATTATAGTCTATCTCCTTATACAAGAAATGGGATGCGTGACCTCGCGAGAAAGAACGTACATAACTTGGAGCACTGCCATTAAGGTATCACTAAACTAACAACAGTGCATCACTCGGAAGTTCATCGCTTTAAGCCCCAGACTGTTCATCACACACCAGACTTGACATTCTTTATCCCTTATTAAAAAAAAACAATGTCATGTCTCACAAGTATCATGTATCCATATCTTATGTTTGATAACAAATATCAAAAGACGCCGCGCAGCTAATGAATCACATGACATGACGTTATCTTCGAATTGTCTTCCTTAAGTTCTCATGTCAGTCTAATTTGATTTAATTGCTTGCCTAGACATGCCTCTTGGGATAGTAGCTAACTTGACCATCTTAGATAAACGTGCTAAAGTAGCGATCATTAAATCTCATCTTTCTAACATAGACTTTAGTTAAAAGGGCATAAGGGTGGAATCGTATAGATTCCTTGTGGTTCACATAGTGATTGAAGCATGGATCAATTCATCACTCTTACTATCAGTCGGTTATAGCACATACAGTATGATTTGTATGCTATGGTGTATCCTCATTTCAATGAGTGTGTCACAGGTCCATTGGACATACACCATACGGATCTTAGTTTAGTCGCTACACAAGCGCCTAACCTGAGTCTTCTAGCCTAGTCGCCTTCTCGGCGCCTACCTAGATACTCATATCCGGCTTTACAAGCTTCAGCATGAAACAAATCTCATGTTCGACTTCTGTTAAGTCTCATCTTAGACATTTCTAAGGTGACGTTTACCTTGTGCATATTGGTATGTTTAACATACACGTGTTCGATCTCGCAGTCCAATGGTTGAGGACACAAATGTCTCATCCTACTTGCTATCTAAACGCCAAGGCAAATCGTTCGTGTGAAAAACCGATTCTAGCTTGGTGACACTCGTAAAGATGTGTAAACAATCATTTCAAAAATAAATAAATATGAAATGAAAAACTTCAATGCCTTTTTATTCAATAATAACGTCTAATACAAAGAAAAACACATCAACCCCTACACAAACCCATATTCTTTACATGAGTCAGAAACGAGTTTCTAATTATGGGTTTAGTCATGGGATCAGCGAGCTATTGCTGGTCAAGATATGTTTCAACACTACTTCACCCTTGGTAACCTTGTTCATACACAAACCCATATTCTTTACATGAGTCAGAAACTAGTTTCTAATTATGGGTTTAGTCATGGGATCAGCGAGCATATTGCTGGTCAAGATATGTTTCAACACTACTTCACCCTTGGTAACCTTGTTCCTAAAGAAATGATATCGTGTATCTATGTGCTTAGATTTTCCATGATATTTAGGATCTTTAGTGTATGCTAAGGCCGAAGTATTATCACAGTAAACAAGTACAGCTTCTTGAGCATAAGCCGTAACTCTCATCTGTCGTAGAAACCTCTTAAGCCAAACAGCTTCTTGAATAGCTGATCTAAGGGCAACATATTCTGACTCCATTGTGGACAGAGCAATACAGGTTTTCTTCTTGCTACACCAAGAAACAATTCCACCTCCAAGGACAAAAGCATAACCTGAGGTGGACTTGCGTTCATCTCTATCGCTTGCCCAGTCTGCATCACTATATCCTCTCAACTTCAGATCCCCTCCTTGGTAACATTAGGCTAAATCTTTTGTTCCTTGCAGGTATCTCATAATTTCTTGATGGCTTGCCAGTAAGCTCGTCCAAGATTACTTTGATAGCGGCTTACCATGCCCACGGTATGGCAAATGTCCGGACGTTTGAAAAACATCGCATACATCAGACTTCCTACTGCAGAGGCATATGGGATGTTTGCCATTTGTTCTTTCTCTTTCTTAGTCTTTGGACACTGTTCTAAGGACAATATCGTGCCTCTTTCCATATAAGTGTCTATGGGTTTGGAGTTCTCCATCTTAAATCGTTCAAGTACCTTATTAATGTAAGTCTCTTGAGACAAACTTAGAAGTTTCCTTGAGCGATCTCTCATGATCTTAACTCCAAGCGCATAATGTGCTTCACCCATATTTGTTATCTTAAAATGGGATGACAACCACACTTTCGTGGTTTCTATGGAGGTTTTGTCATTTCCCGCTTTTAGGATGTTGTCAACATATAGAGAAAGTATGAGAATACTTTTCCCAGATTTCTTAAGATACACACAGTGGTCTTCCTCAATCATCTCAAAACCAAATGAAGTGATTGAATTATGAAATCTAACATTCCACTATCTAGACACTTGCTTAAGGCCATATATGGAACATTCTTGGCGGCAAACTTTGCACTTTTGTCCCTTGGCCTCGAAGCCTAGAGGTTGATCCATGTATATCTCCTCGTCTAGTTCTCCATTGAGAAATGTTGTCTTAACATCCATTTGGTAAGTTCCAAATCTAGTTAAGCAACAATAGCTAAAATGAGGTGAATAGAGGCAAACCTCACCACATGGAAGAATGTCTCTTCATAGTCTACACCAAATTGCTGAGTGTATCCTTTCACCACAAGGCGTGCCTTATATTTGTCAATTGAACCATCCGCCTTGCGTTTGATTTTTTAAAACCCACTTGTTTCCAATGGTTTTATGCCCAGGCAGAAGGTCAACTAACTCATAAACAATATTTTTTTTTCCATGGAGCTCATCTCTTCCTCCATTGCAGTTATCCACTTTTCTTTGGCTGTTTAAGACAACGCTTCTTTGTAAGAAGAAGGTTTGTCTTCCTCTGAAGGTATGCAAATGTAGGCCTCCCCATCAACCCCAAAATGACGTTTAGGAATGTGGCCTCTCTTGCTTCTTCGAACTGTGTGACCTTGAATTTCAGAGGGTACGCTTCCATCATTGGGCGTATTTTCTTGAGTGTTTATGGATACATTACTCCCATTAGGTTGTGTGTTCCCACTCGGATCAAGTCCTCCTACATCATATTCAGCGACCATCGGATTGGAAATTAATTCCCCTCATTCGCTTGAAGATGTTACGAGTTCTTCATCTTTCTCCAACTCATGGAAATCAAGGTTTTTGACAGTATCGCCAAGTTTTGGGAAGTCATTCTCTATGAATTCCACATCACGTGAATCAATTTCGGTTATCCCTCAATCTGGATGTTCACTATACATCACATAACCTTTCGAGTTTTCACAATATCTTATAAAGATATGTTTATTTGCTATAGGACCCAACTTTCCAAACTTATGTGATTGAATATGAACAAATCCAACACAACCCCAAGGAAGCAAATTACCCATATTGGGTTTTACATCATTCCAAAGTTCATATGGGGTTGAGGGAACCGTCTTTGAAGGCACACGGTTAAGTATATATGTCCCAGTCAATAATGCATCACCCTAGAAAGATATGGGGAGATTTGCCTGCGCCATCATAGACCTGACCATGTCTAATAAAGTTCTGTTTCTCCTTTCAACAACACTATTTTGTTGTGCCGTGTAAGGAACAAAAAGTTGTCTGCGTATCCCCTTACTTTCACAAAAAACCTTGAATTGGTCAAACAAATACTTGCGTCCATGATCAGTGCGAAGAGCTTTTACAGTCTTCCCTTTTTGATTCTCAACCTTCGCTACGAAGCATTTGAAACAATCTAAAGCTTCATAGTGATGAGCGATCAAGTACACATAACCATATCGCATGTAATCGTCAATCAAAGTAAGAAAATAAGAGGAGTCATGACGGGCCTTCACACTCATTAGTCCATAGATGTCAGAGTGGATTAACTCTAACGGTTGAGTAGCATGAACAACCTTTCCAAAAGGCTTTCTAACTGCTTTGCCAACTAAACAAGGCTTACATACAGGCAGATTGACATTAGTGAGTGACCCCAACATGCCTTCTCTAATTAACCTTGTCATTCTATCTTGACCTATATGCCCTAGTCTAGCATGCCATGTTTCAGAATTAACATGTTTAATAACAGTTACTAAAGAAGTAGAAGAACAAGAATCAATCAAATCCAAGCAAACAAAATTGTTCTTAATTGAACTATATCCAATTTCAACGTGATCCAAATAGATCATAAGTCTAGATGGGCTTAAGTAAAAACAATATCCTTTATATAAAAGTGCAGTAACTGAAAGTAAATTAAATTGCATTGTAGGGGCGTGCAAGACATCATGCAGAAGTAGTTGACACCCAGTGCTTAGTTGAAGTCAATACGAACCAACTCCCAAAGCTTCTGTACGACTTCATTCACCCACGTACACCTAATGTGACTTTGCTGGAAAACTTTGATAATTTGTGAACCCCTTTTTATCTCGCGTCACATGCTTGGTTGCTCATGTATCTACAATCCAATTGTCAGACGTGTGAGCAACATGTATATGCAAACATACACAAACAATGAGAGATATAGGGTTAGGGATTACCTTTCTATTCGGCTCAGTGCAATTACGAGTGAAGTGTCCCTTCTTTTTACAGTTAAAGCACGTTGACTTGGATTTATCTTTCTTGCCACGTTTACCTCTATGGGCCTTGATCTTATTAGAATTAGGAGCAAGCTTTGCATCCTTTTTCTCAGACTTGGTCTTACCCTTTCCTTTGAACTGGTTACCCTTTTTGGACCCACCTTAAGTCAAAAGAGCAGTACTTTGGGTCGCCACTTAGTGCTCACCTTCCAATTCAACATGATGCGAGATGCCATGAAAGTTCTTAATCTAATCATTGTGCGTCATGATCTATTTAAGGGCATCCCACGAGTCTGGGAGGGACCTAATCATAGCTTGGACTTGCTGTTCATCGGTGAGGATACTCACAACAGCTTTCACATCTCGTATCATGATTGACATCTTCCTAAGATGTTCAAATACATAGTGCTTAGGATCCATCCTGCAAACCTCAAACTTCAACACTAGACTTCTCAACCTAGTAGTTGAGGTTCCACCAAAAGCAATTTCAGCTGGTCCTACATCTCATTGGCGGTCGAGTACCCTTCATACTCACCAATAAGATCATCATGCATGCTGCTTAACATAGTAAAGCGCGCACTTCAATCTTTCTTGAACCAAGATTCATAAGACCTTACTCTAACCGTATGCTGAGCCGCAGTGGTTCCATCTCTCTCAAGATCAGGCTCATCCACCGAAGCCTTTAAAGGCTCCAAAAGCTCTTGTTCATTGAGAAGATATTTGATCTTCCTGTGCCAAATATCATAGTTGGTTCCAACTAGTTTTTCTCCTTTGGTCAAATCAGCAACAACATTTTTGGCAGCCATTTCTTTCTACAAGGGTGAAAGATCATATTTCTAAGTCGCTCGTAATTACCATTCAATTCTAAGAGTCAAGATCATATTTTCTAATTATTTTTGAAATAAATCTATTTTAAACATTATTATGTTTTATGCTTATCCATTTTTCATGCAACATCCAATTGAGTGCACAACGATTAAGGTTTTTAGACAATGGGCTCGACATGGGCCTCCGTAAGTATGGCCAGGTCAAATCCGGAAGAGGTGGCAGCGCGAAGCTTTTAAAAACCGAACCTCTTTGACACCCAAAGTGTCTCCTTAAAGATTTCCTAGACACCATATCAAATAAGAGGTGACCATTAGTGAACCCCAGTCTAATTTCATTATTTTCATTAATTAGGTAATTTATTTTTAAATATTCTCCTAAAGAATATTCCTTTCTAATTTAAAATGCTCAATCAACATGAGCAAATTTGATCGACATTATCTCTTTTTTATTTTCCTAAAATCTTGGCATGTGTTGGATATTTTTTAAAGGTTAATTAAGAACGTTTCCTTAATTTTAGTAAATTAAAAACGTCTCTAATACCAAAACTAAATGTACACTTACGTAGGTCAGTGAACCACAATGATTCACTCGCCAGTCGTGTCCCAAAAACACGGTCCATGCGTCGCCCAAAGCGGCAGTGCAAAATTAATTAATTATTTTTTTAATAATTAATTTAATATTGCACGAACTCACGTGCTGTGGGTGGCGCGTGACACACATGCGCTGCCTTTTAGCGGTCCGATGCCGTTCTTTGGAACTCCGTTGGATTGAACTCCCTGAGATGAATCCAACGGTGTAGCTAACATCCACGAAAGCCTAGCGTTGTACTCGTACTTGCTTAGGCCAAGAGTGGAAGAGATGAACCACTGTTCATCATCTTCTTCCAAAAACTCTGGACTTTCTAGATTTTTCACTCTTGCGAGGCCTGTTTACAGAGGCCATAACTTAGCGAATATACATCCGTTTTATGCGTATCTTATTTCGTTAGAAAGATCAGATTACCATCTATAATTAAGTCTTTTTGGCGAATTCCAAAAACAACTCTAACCGTACAAAAAAAGGGTTGCAAAAACCTTGAAAAAAAATTCTTTTTTCATGCTATTACGAAACTAGGGTTTCAATTATCTCTAACCACTTGATTTTCCTTACTAAATTTTAAACATAGTCTCATATGAATGTAAAGAACATAACCCAAGTGTTAAAACTCAGAAAAAATAAGCATGACAAAAAACGAAAATTTTAAAGGCAAGCATTCATGGCATATTCATATATATCTCATGATTTCAAGGTTTTTATACATGGCATATTCATATATATACATATATATATATATATATATATATATATATATCTCATGCTTTCATGCGAGGAGTGTGTGAGTGGCTCTGATACCATTGTTGGAAGACTATAAATAAATTCGAAAGGACGTGTATACTATTTATGTGGAAGCTTGAATCTCAACATGCTCTTACAAACACGAACAACTGCTCTGACCCTCTGTGCACATCTAGAACCTCGCAGGTCGTTGCCCATTGGTTTTCGCCTCCCAAGACCTAGAGCCGAAAGTGATAGCTCTAAAGACCTAACTAGAATATTTGAACGGTGGAAAAGCTTGTGTTTATTATTTTTCTCTCTTCCCCAAAGACTCCTTATATAGTGGTTGGGAAGAGTGTACAAAGACTGAAAAGCCCATGAAAATCCCAAGTATATTCTAATATGAATATCTCTTGGTTTTCATCTAATTATCACATAGATAATTAGGAGGTTAATATCCTCATGTGGGTGGAATATCCTTTGATATTTATTTATCCCATAAGATAAATCCTACAAAACTCAAAGCATTCCTCCTAGTACAAAATTTAAGGTCGATTCTTCTGGAATCTCAAAGACCCAGTCGTCAGAGGCAATTTCGTTCATTGGTGGACGACTGCAGGTGGTCATGACGATGGGCAATGGCCTCTGGTTGCTCGACTTCAGGTCGAGGAAGATTGCTGCTTCCAGCCACGGCATCAGCGCAAATTAGGGTTAACCATTTTTCTTTCCTTTTTCACACATTTACAATTTTAGCAAAATCTATAATTTGTAAAGCAAAAGGTTGGATTCATGCATTATGGTGAAGGTTCATGCAATCAAGCTGAAAAAATATCAACATTAAGATCGTGTTTTAGAAGAACTTGGATTGTGATAATGAATATTGTGAACGGATTTGTGGGATCCACATTAGAATTACCTCCATACCGAGTAAGGACGACCTATGAGATGGATTAAGTTCCTCTTCTAGATTTCGGGTTTCCATCTTCAAAGCATGTACCTTGTTCAACATAAAAAAAAAAATTGAATCAATAAAATATATGAATTCAATAAAATAAAAGGTTTAATCATAATAACAATAATTGAAATGTAATACTCTTCTGATTGAAAATGAACAATTTCTCTTTACTGCAGGGCCATGAGTATGCTGATGACGTATTATGACCTATTTTATTTGAGAGAAAGAGATGGTGCGTTATAGACAATATGGAGAAGGGTGTGAGGAATTATGTATATTATCCCGTAGACCTTATGCCCTTATTTATAGTAAACCAAGGACGATTTCTTGCCTTACAAGTAAAACAATTCCAAAGGAAACTGATCTTCTAGTATCTAAATACAATTTATCAATGATTTACACAATCATACATGTGCTAGAAAAGATCTTATGCCTTTGTTTTCCACAATTATCATACATGTGCTAGAAAGACCTTATGCTTTTATTTTCAACAATTATAATGATTTACACAATTATACAATCTTTAAGACCATCTCCAATGGTGAGCTAAAAGCCAAATTACCCCTTAAAATTTTCCCCCAAACTTACTCCAACCCAATGGGAAAATTTGGGCTAAATGCTAAATGCTAAACCAAGGCCAGATTCCCCCCAGAATTTAGCCCAGAAATCGGTGTGGGCTCCACCGAACCGAGTGAAAATATTTATCAGAATTTTAATTTTTTTTGATTAAAATGTTCATAAAATTAATTTACGATAGTCTACATATTTATTTATTTTTTAAATTTAATTTAAGAAAAAATAGCCTAAGTTTATTCTTTAATAATCCCGGGCTAAAATTTTAGACTAGAACGGTTGGAGTAGAAAAACTGTTTCTAGGCTAAAAGCTAAATTTTTCGGGCTAAAATATTTGGCTTTTAGCCCAACCATTGGAGATGGTCTAAAGGGAAAGGACCTTATGCCTTTATTTTCTACATTGACCATTTTACTATACATTTTGAAAAGGGCTATATTTAATTACTTAAGGAAACCTCAATATTCTTAAATTCAATGAAAGTTTTAGAAAGTTAGGAAACAATAAAAATACTTTTGAAGCTAATTTCAAATATAGGAGCTCTATCTATATAGATACCCTATTTAATGAAAAGGAAAATAGGTCCATTTCAATAAATATGGAAAAAATATTAATATAATAAATAAAAATATCATCATAAAATGAAATTATCTTCTAAAACCCTAATTTCAAAGTGATACAAAATCTGGTGTGGGCAATTTTCTTCGAGGAATAACATTATTTCTAAATTTGCTAAAATCCTATGTCCCTATATTTTGATTCTCACAAACACCAACTACACACCAAAAGCTAAAATCCTCCTTCATAGGTTTTGACTGATTACATAACCTAAAATGACAACGACCAGGATGACTTTTGTGCTGCTGCTCTCTCTCTCTCTCTCTCTAATGTGTGTGTATGAGCTAACTTGTTTATTTTTAAGTTGTTTTATTTTTATGTTTGCTTCATATAAGGGGCTAATGAAACAGTATTGGCTTATCGCATTTTGTAGGTTCATCAATTCTGAAGGTGTCCGGAGAATTTTTTATTCCATGTTTTTTGGATAAAGAGTGCAATCGGAAGGGTTCAGTGCAGGATTGCAAATGCGTTGGTAGGGAATGCGCATGCCCTCTTTTGGATTATAAAGAAAAATAGTTCCATGTTGAAGCAGTAGATGCGACAGATTGTACTTATAATCGTGGCTGTGCCAAGTGAAAAAATGAAATCTGCTTTTGGGAGTGTTGATAGTGAAGAAAATGATGTTTTTCCCCATGATACTAATTATAATAAAAAGTAATTTGCTTTCTAAGTGGAAAAAAAGTTGAATAAAATGTAATAAATTCGCACATTCTTCTCACAAAATAATTTATTTTTACTTTATTGAAAAGTTAGCTCGTAATTTTGGTGAATTTGTACTTGGCTACATCTCACAGTTGAATTTTTACTATATTACACAAATTGTTGTAACTAACAACAAATCAACCAAAATGAGTGTATTTTTGCTCACCACTCTTAACTAGTGATGATGTTACAATTAATTGAGTTTGATTTAATCTATCAATTACACAAATATCAATATTTAACTGTAGCAACGGGGGTGATGAGCATTCCCACAACTTAAAAATAGTAATAAAAAATTCATCAATGGAGTATCTGGAGTGAGCATTACCCCTAAATAAGCTGAAATATGATATTTTTAGGGGATTGAGGACTTCAAGGGCTTCAAATTCCAACTGTAATGAGCATTTGCTTATTTTCTACCTCAGGATTGTCTCTGAGAATTTAAGGCCCAATGCGAAAATTATAAATGGGCCTTCCTTAATGCAATATTTTAAGAAAGTACTAATATTTGTTTTAGATATTATATGAGGAAAATGATATATATACAACTTTTTTAGCATCTTACACATCTATTTTTATCTTATCCGTTGTTTTTGTTTGATTTATTCAGTTCAATGACTAGAAATAAATAGGAGTATTTGAGAAGTCAAAAATAGTGTATAAAAATCATCTCCCAATAAGCAAATCTATTATTAAAATTTATAAAAACTTCATTTTAATCCTTAACAAAGATGAGTTTTAGACTATAACCTTGTGTAAGATTAAAATCCAATTGTAGTCCTAGTACATTTAATCATCTCATTTATTAGTTATATTTTGATGTTTTATTTATCTTTTTATTTTTATTTTAATGTATTAATTACATTTAAATTTAATTTTTATTTCATTCATCATAATATATTTTAATGTCTACATTTAGGCAACTAAATTTTTTTATGATATATATTCCGATAACAATTTTGTATGTTCTTCATTTAGGTACATTAATACATTTGAATATTTCGGTATATCCATCGATACAAATATATAGGTACATTAATTCAATATAATGCATTTCGGTACGTACATTTTGGTACACACATTTGAGTATTGACTTTTAGATACATTAATTAAATATACTATATTTCGGTACATACATTTCGGTACGTACATTTTGGTACATACATTTCGGTATTGACATTTAGGTACATTAATTCAATATAATACATTTCGGTACATACATTTAGGTTCATTATAATATATTTCGGTACAAACATGTAGGTATAAATATTTTGGTACAAAAAAGTCAATTTTATATATTTCAACACAGTCATTTATGTACACTTATGTATTTATATATTTTTGTATCACAAATTTCTTTTAATATTTTCTCATTTATGTTCATTTATAATTAAAGAACTAAATGTGTGCATATTAATAAAATTAAAATTTAATGTAGAGAGATTAAATAAAAATACACATTAAATAACAAAAATTGAATATAAATTTTGATAAAAGTACACTTTAAGGGATTAAATTGAATATGTAATATAGCACCAGGTTTTTTTTAAATTTTAATCTTTTGCAAGGACTAATTGACACACCCCGTCCCAAGGAGGGCGTGCTGGCCGTCACGTGAGAGTGATATAACCATGTGCATAGCGCGGAAGCTAATATGATAAATTTAAATACACATTTAGAGCAAAAGGAAAGTTTAGTTGCAGTCAAGGACAATTGCTAAAATATAACACCCGAAGGTGAATCCTACTTTGTGAATTCTGTTAGAACTCCGTTTCTTCCCTCGTGGCCACCAAAACTCTGCTACCTAGAACCTGGAGGGGCGAAAAACAAAGTTGAGTGGGTCAGAAACAAATCATTTTCAAAACCTTTTCTTTTCTCAAAAGTTATAACCCCTCGCCGTAAAACCTGTAATAATTTCCTAGAAATAAATATATATACATATATACTTATCTCAAAACCATGCTCAGAAGTGGTGATATGCAAGGTATATGCCATGCCAAATATATCTCATCAAATTATATATTTATATCAGGTGAAAACTCATCATATCTCATAACATGTTCACCGAGTGATCAGCTCGGCTGAACTATAGCTCATAATCAATCTCATCATCACATATAAAAATATATCCTGCACACGAGTCGGAACCACCTTACGTGGTCCCACCGACAAGACTGGGTGTAAATAAATACGCTATAGTGCTACGATCACGTGAAGACTGAGCGCTAATCGCGGGTCACCTATGAGTCGAACCCACCTATAGTGGTCTATTCGACAGGACTCAGCACCTAACTTAGATCCAAGGTGAGCGTACAGTGCGAGAGGTGAACATCACGTGAAGGACTGAGCCCTGGCCCTAGGCGGGAGCACTAACACCGGGGTGCAGGTTTATGAGCTTTCAACACATCTCAACATAAACATCAAATCATATAATCATTCTCTATCATCAATATATACTCACCTGATACTTACATGTGCGTCCACAGCACCAATTACCATTATATGCAACTACTAATGCATGAATAAATAGATATATATACTTTGCATGGCATATCATATCGCATTTCATATCACATTTCGCTTAATTGATTTTCTGGGAAAAATCTCATTTATATAGGTATATACGGAAAACAATTGCCCACTCACAGATATGTCGAAGCGTCGCAATCCCCGAGCCTTGAATGATGGCGTTCGTCCTCAGGATAGGCCTCACCTATATGCGTAATAACCGAAAAATGTTATTTAACGCACATAACCAACAATAGGTAATAACTTCTCATAAATTGCTCAATTTAGGTATATGAATATACTACAGTGACCTACACAACCTCAGGATCATCCCCATATTTTTAAAATAATTTTCTGACCCCTCACGCGCCTCCACGCGCCAGTAAGTGCACTGCCACACGCGCGGCCACGCGCAGGGAACCCTGACGGAAACAGTAAACGGCGTTAGGAATATTCTGTCAACTCTGACGAAATATTCTCTCTTCTTCTCCGATGGACCTCGCCGGTCTTCGCCGTCTGCCGCCGTCTCTGAACTTTGAATTCTCGCCGGTTTCTGGAAAATTTTCAAATCCTCATATCTTCTTCATTTCTCAACCAAAATCCATGAAATTTATACCAAAATGAAGATCTCACAAAGATGAACACAACCATACCTGACTCGACCCCCAACTCGCAGGGGATTCGCCGGAAAAAGCCTCGATAATTCTGGCCAATTTTCAAACTTGTCGATCTCCACTTCCCGACGTCCAAATCACTTGGTTTTTCTTCTCCGAGCTTCGCAAGGATGATCTAAAGCTTCCTATGGCTTTAGAATCTTCTAAAAACCTCGCATTTACGTGTGCATGAACAGTGCCTCAAATTCTGGGTTACGGGTTCTAGGGTTTTCGAAGGTCTCAGGTTCTGAAAATGGTACCAATCGACTCGTGAGGTCACAAGAAACAAGATGGTGACCTTTAATCCTTCGATTTGTGAAGATTAGGCTTAGTTTTGGTGTTATCCGTACGATTGTACGGAAAATGGGAGAGATCGAGAGAGAGAGAAGGCACGGGAGAAAAAGGGGAGAGTTTGTGTGTATGTGTGGTCCATGTGGGTCACTAACCAAAACAATTATACCAAAACATATCACACACACATCATTCAACGTCCAAGGGTATTTCCGTCTTTTCACATCCACTGTACAAATTTTTTGGGACGGGCTGTTACACTAATGTTCAAAAACCTCTTAAATTTAAAACTAACACAAACTTTAAAACTAGAATACATCATCAATTAAGAAACACTCAAGTAAAATTCACAAAAGTAGTAAAAAAAAAAACCTAATTTTAGATTAGTGTTATTCATATACTCCTTTTTACCTCTCACACACCATTTCTTAATTTTTGTCGATTGATCTTCTTCAATCCATTAGATTCGACGACCAAAAATTGATCAGACAAGTGATAGCACAACTCTAAATTTGTTATGCTAAATACCTTACATGAATCGAATTGTTTTTTCACTTCAATCCAAGTAGTTTAATAGCCTCAATTATTTTGAGATTTAACTCTTTTTTTTTTTTGGAACAAACAATATTATCTACATTAGGAAGAGGGGGTGAACTTAACCTCACAATGAGTTAGCAATAATGTAGTTCAAATTCGTTTTTGGCGAGAATCTAACCTAAGATCTCTCACTTACAAATGAAGAGGAATACCACCAGACCGTAGTACTAAGTGGTATTTTGAGATTTACTTGAGAGTAGGATTACGAATTATAGGCTTATGACTGAAATAATCCAACATTATTTTTTTGATCAGGCTACAATTTTACTTATTTATTATGAATTAGATATTATACTATTATAAAAACCATCTATGATGTCACTTAGTATTACGGTTTGGTGGTATTCTTCTTCATTTTTAAGTTTTAAGTGAGAGGTCTTAGGTTTGAATCTCGTGGATGGAAAATTCGCTACCAAATTAGGTTGACCATTGTATGGTTTAGCTGAAATCTCAAAAAAAAAAGAAAAAAAAAAAAGAACTATCTATGGTGTGCAAAAGCTTAGAGACCCTGTGCAATGCCCCTACTACTCGCCCCCAAAGTCCGCACTGGTCTAGCTAATAGTGCCAAGTATTTTCCTATAAACAATGTCAAATTTTTAGCGTCGTTTGTTTTTGGTGTTTTCGGCAATATGATAACATGATTAGGATTTCTTCTGTGTTGTTACTGGTGACAGTGGTGACGATGGCGAGATGGCAGGTGGTGGTGGCCATAATTGTGATGATGGTGGAGAATGTGGTAATTATGGCCATGGTGATGATGATGGCGAGACTGTGGAGGTGATGGTGGTCATGATGACATGGGTGATAGTGGTGGGCATATACATGACTTCATTTTTTGCCATAACTTTATGTTTCCTTGAAACTTTAATTTTGTTTTATAATTTATCTTGTATTTTCTATTATTTTGAATTGTATTATTTATAAACATATGAAACATCAATGTGATGTTTTGAACTTAGCTAAACACTGTTTTTAATTTATTTTTTTAGTTCATTTTCACAAAACAATATGTCAAGCACATTTTTCACCAATTTTTATATCTGCAAAATATTAACTAACAAACTTTAATTGTCCTAAATGATTAGACTTGTAACGAGAAAGAATTAAGGTACACAGTGTTTTGGGGTGTTTTCTGCCCAAAATGATCAAACCAAGTTACGCACGCAGGTTTTGACCTATTGGTTTAAAAATGAGTAAATAATTCGTTAAGTAGCTTGTAACGTTTCTAAATCATCTGCTTGATCCCATCAATATATATATATTTTAAAACAGTGCTAATTGAACTTGTTTATTCTTAAATTTTCAGGCTCATCCACCTCCATCCTGTCTTTCTCGATGTTTAAAACAGTGCTAATGTGATAATGGAGGAATGCTTCCAGTTTCCCAGACTTTCTAAGACATGAAGTCACATTCTGCAGTTACTAGTGATGAGCCAATTTCATATTATATATTTCAACTTATTCTTAGTATGTTTTGATAATTATTTTGGTAGAATTTTGATACTTTGTTTTATATTTTCAATATAGGACATTCGACTTCCTCTTGAGCAAAACGTGATCAAACAGACGAATTTTGGAGTGATTCAAATTGGAGGACGTTCGTGTGTCTCTTGGTGTATTCGTATCAAAGTTTGCGATTTTTCTACCAAGCGGTTATTTTCTGGCGATGGAATAATGGAGCAGTGCGCAGTGTTGGAAAATGACGTTTTTGGGCTTAAATTGTGTTTTTGGACCCCAAAATGACCTCTGATGGGTTCGTGGCCTTTTGGAGAAGTGTTCAGAATATTCCAAACCTTAAATTCAGCTATATTGGCCGGTTTTGGAGTAGATTAGGGGTCCAAAACGTGGCTGTGCAGATTTTAGACGAATTTTACCATTTAATTTAGCGTTATGTTTTCTATTTTATTTTAGTTATTTAGTTTCCTAGTTTGATTGGAAGACCTTTTATTATGAGGATTTAATTTTTACTAGGTTAAATAAGCTTGGCCGGCCCTATTATTTCTTCTTCTCCTCCGTAGAAATTGGCCAAGCGTAGAGATTTTCAGACTTTTACATTCAAGGTGTTTTCGATCTTTTATTATTTCAATAAAGAACTTTGTGATTTTTATTATGAATATGTATAACTAATTCTCTTTTTGCTAGGGTGAGGCCACGAGCCTTAGCAAGAATATGTAGTTTCTTTTCAATTTGCTTATGATTATATGCATGTAGATTTTCAAATTGTTAATCACCAGTTTATACTGTCTAAGCGTCTTGATGATTCGCAACCATTATGATGTTTAGAAAAGTAATTTGATGCAATTTTGGTTGGAGGTCGATCCCTGAAATTGACGAAGGCTTCTTGTGATTAATATGTGCAAGTTCACTTAGGATGAATACCACATCTTAAGGGTTGCATGGTTTTTCAAAAGGTTTCACAAAACTTAATGAGTCATGCATGTTTAGAATTTGATCTGAATACCACAGACGAATTGCATGTTTGATATACGCTCTATATTGGGGGTCCAAGTAGGCATATATTAGAAAAACCTAACCTTCGAAATATGCATATATAGGTCATAAGTAATTTGGGAGAACTATATAGAATTGTTAAGGTGACGGCTGATTCCTAGTGCTTTCTTAACTTGATTTCTACAAAACTTTTCCCTTTTTCCTCATCTTTAATACTGCAGATTTTTCTACTTTCAGTAATTAAATTCGTTTTATTAAATTAGGTCACAAAATCAATCATCTCAAATCTTTGCGTTACAGTAATTAATTGGAAATTGGTTTGTTTCAAATTATTTAATAATCCTTGTGGAGAACGACCTTGTAGGAACCATTTATATTACAATATCCTTGTCATTCTTGCAAGTATTATAGGTGTTTTTAACCCTTTTGCGTATGTGGTAAAATCCCTATCTTTTTTTTTTTTTTTGGTCAATGTGGTAAAATCCCTATCAACTAGCGCACAAAAGACTAAACATAAAGCAAAAAGATTAGTTTGGAAGATTATTGACCTAGGAAATGAATAAGTTTATGCTGCAAACAACTTAAAAGGATCGGGATCTAAAGAACTTTCCCCTTAATGTAATCTGAGAAGATAGTGTAATGTTAAGAAACAACTAAGGTAATTTGAAAGCATCTTTATTCTCTGATTAATTGGATTAGCATATAAACATCCTACTACATAGCAGCTTTACTTATCATCCGATGAGGAGAATACATTGAAATTTCCTAACCTCTACGTCGTAAGAAATCCAGCGACGTCAATATTCCTCTGTATAGTACGGAATTCGCGTTCTAACTGATAGGGCACTTGTTACCACATGTTCCCCATCTGTCCAAGTAAGACTGCCGAAGTAATATCCGGTGTTCACTCGATAGGTGGTGGAAACTTCAACTGTGAACATGATTGTTTTAATGGCAGAATTGAAGACCAAAGTGTCAGGTCTTACAGCTACATTAATGCCAAGTGGAGGGTCTATGTGAGCTTTATACACTGAGTTGACTCGACCGACATTTGTGACGCTTCTGGTGAGGTTTATACTCTCTCTCAAATTTGGAATGGTGATGGAAGGCAGGTTCACATCAAGAACTGAAGGCCTGGTACTAGAACATGCTGTGACTTATCCTACAAGTTGAGATATACCTGAGGAGTTGTAGCCAACAGCACAAAGGTATCTTATGTAGTCCTCTTTTCCCATGTCGTATACCTAACCAGGATACGCTGCTCCATTAGGGTTCACAATTCCACCTCCGTAATCAAACGGATCAGCCAACTTTTGAGAAGATCCCTCTGCAAAGATCGGTAGACCAGATGGATTGTTTCTCCATGCTGCATCAAAATTGATGGCATATATAGTCATGTTTCACATACATATAATTAAAATGAAATTAAATTGTATGGAATTTTGAATACCGGTTGTCACAAGTGCCGATCTAATGGCTGTTGGGGACCAACCAGGATGCATTCCTCTAAGAAGAGCCACAATGCCTGAGACATGAGGAGTCGACATTGAAGTTCCTGAGAGTAAGGCATATCCCCCGACTACATGGGCACTAGAAGGAGAAAATGCAGCTAAGATGTTCACGCCAGGTGCAGCTATATCTGGCTGTATCACGAAAAAGGAACACAATAGCAATATAGAACAACCCTTGAAAGCCATCACAAAGGAAAGAGTAAAAGTTTTGGAATATTACAAGTACAAAAAGGCATGTAGGAAATGGAAGATACTAAGAGTTGTTTCAACCAGCATATAACGTCTTGTATTCAGATGAATAGATGACAGAACTATTAAAAGATTAAATCTCTATTTATTTAAAACCTTAGGAGGCGAAATTTCTGTTTGTTGTCTGGTTTATGGATGTGTACAGTAACTGAACGAGGGTTAATATGAACAAACATTATACTAGCCAAAGCTGTGCGCTGTTATTATTTATTGAACGGAGACATTAAAGTAGTGGCAATACCTTGAGAATTGCTGGTGCGGCGGAGTTTGGCCCCCTTGACGAAAACCTGGCCACCTTGGCAGATACGGGCTTGCCCACAATTGTTTTAGTCTGGCTCAACTTTACAAGAGGTGCACTGAACAAACAAAAATTGAGGATGTTAACCAACCATAAAACTTAATGAGGATCATGAACAAATTTGGTGATACTAATCACAAAACTTAATGAGAATTATTTACTTGTACATTCCATATTATTTGATAATATTTTGCATTCTCCATATGAGATTTATAACCCCTGTAATTAACACGTTGAATACTGAATACAATTCAACGCCAGATTATTTGGTTTCATTCGTACAAACTGTTGTTTATTAAAGTCCTTTAGCCAACAAGTATGTCGATGGATTAATGCTACATACCTGGTAGAGCGGATATAAGATAGTATTCGGGTTCCATCATCATAGTCAACTTCAATAACTGGAAAGTCGTCGTCGCTTGGAAGCATAAGATCAGTTGGGTTCATTGCTATGATTAGGCCAACACTACCCGCTTCTTGTAGAAATTGTTGTGCATAACTTGAGAAGCATAGAACCACCTTTCCAGCTATTGTGGTTTTATTATGTGATGAGAGAGATTCACACACACTGCAAACAGATAACAAAATTGAAAATGACCTGTGATTAATAAATTTAGGATAATTAGAAGTTAGAGAAAATATTCCAATATAAAGTAACAGAAGATACCTTGAGTATATCAAGCTTGTAAATCCAATCTCTGGACCCGTAAATAGAGATTGACCCTGCAAGAATATTGAAGAAAAATGGTGATGATGATTATCAAATATTCTGACTCAAATTCCAAAACTGAAATTTTCTATAATTGCGGACCTGTAAAGTTTTATTGTTTCCTAAGGTAATAGAAGTTGGAAAAGCTCGATCCATGGAGCTTGCTGCAACATTTATGATCCATGGTGCAGTGTTTACAACATTTTGAGCTACAGGTCCACCATTTCCAGCTCCACACACGACAATAATTTCCCTTAACACTGCATGATAGGCACCGATAGAAATACCATCATCGAGATCAGAGGTAAGGGGTAGTGAGTCTCCTATCGAAAATGACAATACATGAACCCCATCATATATTGCTTCATCCATAGCTCTTAGTATATCAGTGGATGAGCATTGCCCAGGATTCCAACAAACTTTGTAAATGGCCAACCGAGCTTTTGGGGCACCCCCTCTAATTGTCCCGGAACCAAGACCCTTAAAGCTAACACTGTGAACAAAAGATCCAGCTGCGGTGCTAGCAGTGTGAGTACCGTGTCCATGTACATCTCTAGGACCCATGAATTCAGGTTCAGGCAATGGTCCATATTCCGCAAGAAATCCACTGATGAACCACCAAGCTCCAATGATTTTTCTGTTGCAATGTATTGTAGCATTGGATGTGTCCCCGTACTCACACACACCCTTCCAATTGGGTGGAATTTTCCCCAAGCCTTTCTCATTAAATGATTCTGACTCTGGCCAAATACCTGCTTAAGTTCATTGAGTGATAGTGTTAAGGGACAATTGCCTAGGTATGTGTATCTATTTGTATGAGAGAGAGAAAAGGAGAACAACCTGAGTCAAGTATACCTATGATAACACCATCACCCATGCTGCTATTGAGAAGAATATTGGAAGTGGAATGAGGAGAAAGGCCAAGATAATCCCAACTCCTAGTAGTTTGCAGATTGTGTATCCTACTTGGTATGACTCGAACAACCTCGGGCAACTCTGGAATTGACCATTTTGTTAAAATAAATAGAAATAAACATTCAGCACATTAAGTAAAATCATTCACATCTTAATCTACAAACCACACATCTTTATTGCACCTGCAAGTATTTTGGCTTGAGACTCCGTGAGCTTGGCTGCAAACCCAGAGAAACCGTGTTTGTAATTGTATATGATAGATTTGGAGGCCAATTCCTTGCTGAAACATAAGAATCAGAGCACTTAATTAATCAAGCATTCCACTAAAAGTTGTATAAATAAGGTACTCTTAGTTACATTTTGCCAATAACTTAGTTTATGGTCAATTGGAAATTTAGAAGCACTGCTTGGTTGTACATATTTAATTAAAATTCAATTAAAGCAAAGCTGTTTTCTTGACTTTTTTTTTTAATCAGATTTGCAGATAAATTAGGAGGAAATCTAGCTACTTAAGATGTATTAGCCACGTTTACGAGCGAATATGTGTATGTGAAAGTTAATAAGTACTTAAGAAGCACCTTCATCTGAGCCCAATTTCTTGCTGCAACATAAGAATCAGAGTACTTACAAGTATTTTACTGATAGTTGTACAACTAAAGCTTTTATATTTAGAGTTAAAGATCACACAATTGCTTCAAGGTGGTTCTGTTAGGTCACAAATTCCGTGCGGTGCGACTCTCTTGCTTTTCCTATGGTTTGCTGGAGCTTGAGTGGGTTGAAATAAGCAGAATTCGAATTTATAATCTAGCAAGTGATTTGGTTGATAGCAATGGAGAGAAAAGAAGGCAGATAGGGGACGGAATTTTTCGTCAGCAGGATGCACCAATTAAGTACTTCAAATTGTTTGGTTGGCAGGCTGATCAAACTGCCCAAAAAAGTGATGGTTGGGAGTCGAGTTCTGATTTTTTACGAGACGAGCCAGACTTTGGATCGATTACTTGCTAGTGGAGACTGCTTGCCCACCCTCTAATCCTAGATAACTGATTCCCGTCTCTTTCTATCCTAACTCCCCTTAACACCGAAAGGCATAAAGGCATGATTAGTTCCACACCTTTTACTGCACCGAACAATGCTCGCAGGTAATTTGTTTTGGGCCTTGTATATAGAATGCACAATAGAATAGGCAAACATAGAATTATAAGTTACCTTCCGACTACAGTGGCAAGCATGTCATGGTGTGAATCCATGATCACTTCGGGGTTGTCATGCTGAGTCTCTCCCAGATAAACAATGTGTACCTGTTAGTTGAGAGAGATACGTTAGAGCACGGAGTTCAAGCTTTTCAAAACAAAGAAGTGTTTGAGATACATACATGGCTATTTTCTGTTATGCTCAGGGTGTCAAGACAACAGAAGAGGCATAGGACTAGAACAAGAAGGGGACTCAAGCTGCTCATATTTCCTCTTCTGTGAGGAGAAAGAGAAGGGGAGGAAGGTTGAGGGTGGCTGTTCATATTTCCCCCATCTGAATAGGAATGCGAAGGCCTCCTCTCCGCCTTTCTTCCGAAGTTGTAAATAATATACTGATCAAAAGCTGTAGGAGCGGACTGCTCTACATTCAGGCCGATGAAAAGGAGGAAGAGGTTTGATGAAACCGGAGGAGTGAGGCCGTCACAGCTTTCAAGACTCACTGTAAATTTGGACTAAATCATAATTTTATTCATGCCTTTGATGTTGAGAGAGATTTTGAGAGAGTGGTTTACTAGCTATGTTCTCTGCGTTACCACAAAATCAATTACTTTCCAACCATATTTACTTTTTAAAGAGAATAAATGCTAATTTTAGAACAAACGTAGACGAGAGTAATACCTACCATGTGGTATTCTGAAATTGTGCTAAAAGAATTGAAAGAACAAAAGACGAGTAGTGGTAACTCGAAGAGGAGAAGTTGCCAATCTGGGATGCCCATGGAGCCCTTTGACCTCAACTACAAAGTAAATGCTTCGAGCATAACATCCAATGTGAGATAGCTAGTCTTTTTACCTTCTTTTAATTGACAAAAATAATTTTTTTAATATTAAGTTTTTTTTTGTCAAATTAGATATATTACGTTTAATTGGAAGAAAAATTTGCAAGGTTGCACAATTTTACTAATAAAATCTTTGCATTTTCTAATACAATATAATTAACATCCCGGGCCTACCATTGCATTTTCTAATACAATTTTACTAATCAACTCACTAAAGTAGTACAATATAATTAACATCCCAGGCCTACCATTCAGCGAAAAGGAAACAAAAATTACTGCAAATAAATCCTAGTAGAGTTATGGTTCGAGTGGTAGACATTCCTAGGCCTAGAAAAGTTATGGTCCAAACAACCTTATAATAGCACACATTAATAGTAGAGATTAGGATAGACATGAAGTTGCAAGGCTAGTCCTGAAATTTTTGGTGCCCAACATTGATGCCCTTGATAACTCCGTAGAGAAAATAATTTTTTTTTTTTTAAGAAAAACTAATAAAAATGACTTCAAAACTTGAATTTTAATCAAAAGTCATCTAATAACTTTATTTAATGATAAGAATAAAAATAAAAAAAAATAAAAAACTAGCCAAAAGCCCGTGCAAGGCGCATGCCAACCTGTGCTCAGTTTTAGATTTAGTGTAGTACTCATGTTTAGAAGAAATAGTCAGTGTTCAGTTTAAGAAATAATGATAGTACCAGTGTTAAGTTTATGAAATAGTGATAATACCCGTATTTAGTTTTCAGAAAAAGTCAGTGTTCAGTTTAAGTAATAGTGTATTATCTACGTTCAGTTTCAGAAATAATTAGTTTAAGAAATAGTACGTGTTCAGTTTAAAAAATAGTCAAAAATAATTTTTTTTAAATTGTTATTTTCTTTTTTATTTATGGCTAAGACTTAAGAATTTAAAAGATTAAGGTTATTTTAGAAAGGGTAATGTTCGGCAGATCAAATTTTTTAAACTAAATTATGTGTCACTAATAGAAAACAAACACGTTAATCGACAGTTCATTAATAATCTAATCATCTACAACTACATCATTTGGTTTGCAAATTTGGTCTTCCTAACTTACTATGGTGGGTTTGGAAATAGTATCCCATTTATTTTTAATAATCGGTGGCAAAATAAGTGGGTGGGGAGAAAAAAAAATAGGAGTGGGCGTAATAGCACTCTTTTCTTTTAGAGTAATGTTATTCATATCATGTTTTTGTACCATATTTTCATATCATCTTAGGTGGTATTTGATGTGGACAGCCACATCATTTGAATTAATCATATTTTTAATTTAGTTCATTATTTAATAAACTAATAATTAAGAAAAATTAGTTAATTAAATTATGATTGTGGTATATGGGGAGTCTTTCTCCTTCATTTCCTTGGGTTTTGCAAATTTTTCAAATGATGTAGTTGTCCACATCAGATGCCATCTAATGTGGTATAGAAATGTGGTACAAAAATATGGTATGAATAACATTACTCTTTCTTTTAACGTTCTACAATATTTGAAGTTAGATGAGTTTTCTGTCTTTCTGTATTTTCATTTTATTCTACTTTTTTTGGCGCCACCCGTGTTATGATCTTTATGATGAGATCATGAGATGACCTGGTAATTAACGAACCAGGATCCTCTCCTGAGCAAAGGGTGAGGATCCTCATGACCAGGTTCATCGGGCAGTTGAAATTTTATCCAACGGTTATAATTATTATAATTTTTAGAAGGATCCTCTGTTTGTAACCGTTGGATAAAATTTCAACGGCCCGATGGGCCTGGTCATGAGGATCCTCACCCTTTGCTCAGGAGAGGATCCTGGTTCGTAATTAACATTCACAAAAACAAGTGCTACAGTTGGTAATTAATTTTGCAGTCAAGAGGGCAAAACTCTGTCGCATCTGCTACTTCAACGTGAAACTCTTTTTCTTTACTCTCCCACGATTTATTACTCATGTCTACATGCACACATTTGCCATCCGGACTGCAGTCTCTTCGTTCACCACACATGGAAGATGGCACCCTCGATAAACCTTCAAAATTGTTGAACCTACAAAATGCAACAGGGCAATATATACTATTCCATTGGCCTGCACCTCCATGTACCAAAACTAAAAACCAGGCTCACTCCATATATTTGAACGGTTTATACTTCAATTCATCAACCATAAATTATTTATAAAAAAAAAATATAGACAAATCTAAAACTAACAAGACGCCACTTAGTACTACTGTACTACAGTTTAGTGGTATTCCTTTTCACTTATAAGTAAGAGGTTTTAGGTTTGATTCTCACTAAAGACGAATTTGAACCACATTATTATGGCTAGCCCATTGCGAGACTTAGCCCGCTCGTACTTCCTTAATGTAGATGATATCGTTTGTTCATATAAAAAAACCTAATAAGACATCCAATTGCATTGGAGCCGAATATAGTTGTTTGGACCCAAATTTATATTATTGGGTTGAGTCTAAGTTTGTTCTCGACCCAGTACTCTTCCAGAAATATTATGGGTTGTTCAGTCGCCATAGGCCGCCAAGTCAGGTTGGCCGAGTCCTATTGGGAGGTTGAGTGATTTGGATAAAGGCAAAGAGGTCAAATCCTGATATAACAGGGGGTCTCAAGGTTGAAGGCACTGAATTAGGAAATGAATATGGTTCATTGTTTGAGCCTAGTTCAGAAACCTATTGGAACTAGGATTAGCCGAATCATAATCAGATTGGGATAAGGAGTTTTAGTCTGAGTACATCTTTGGTTCGGCTAGAAGTACTTCAGTCTTATAAATACAGAAGCAGTGGCACCGTTCAAGCTCTCCAACTCAACACACAAATCTGCCCTGCGCAAACCCTCGCTCTACGCGAAACCTCTCAACAATCTTGAGATTTTTATTTTCCTTTTCGCCAACACATCTTCAGTTTGGATAAACAGCATTGTGAAGGCAACCGGTGATACCTTCAGTTTGGATAAACAGCACTATCGCCGTAGAATCAGCCGACCGTGGAGCACCTTCAGTTTGGATAAACAGCACTGCGAAGAGGCCGACTGGTTACCTATCCAAGTCTCGGTCGAGAAGGATTTTCGAATCCTTATTGGCAGAGGTCATCTCATTAGCCTTTTCGGCGAAGTGAGGTGTTACCAGGTTACTACATTCGGCACATTGACAGCCGAATTTGATATTGAACTTCGCAAATTAGCAGCCTTGTCTTCAGACTCTAGAACCCGAAGGCCGAGAATTGTTCCTTCCTCGGCCGCAGTTGCAAGATCAAGAAGTCAGCAGCGCGACCAACGCAACATCAACAAATTTTACTCCTCGGCCGAGCTCAGCCGACGAGTTGGCACGCCCCGCACACAACCGAATGACGTAGTTAGCTTATTAGTTACTCGGCCTGCGCGCCACGTAGACTTGGTAGTTTTTAGGGTCAACAATAGTATATATTGATAACACTAAAATGACCATAATTTCATCCAACGGTCATATATATGGCTTCTTACTTGGGTGATTTTCTTTGTAAAGATAACCCTTTAGAGAAGACTCAAAGGATAAACGATTTGAAATGTTAAAATACAAAGCAAAGTGAACCCTATCACGTATATACATAGAGAGAGATAGAGAGAGTGAGAGAGAGAGAGAGGGAGAGTAACAACTTGTAGTGATCAATTTGATAGTCGTCATTTTAGGTTATGTGACAGATCAAAAGCTACGAGTGAGGATTTAGCTTGTCGTATGTAAGTTGGAATTTGTGAGAATCAATATGTAGGGACATAGAACTTAGCAAATTTAGCAAGAACTTTATTCCTAGAAAAGCTAAATATTCTTAAATTCAATGAAAGTTTTAGAAAGTTAGGAAATATCAACCTACTTTTGAACCTATTAGATTTCAAATATGGGAGCTCTATCTGTATAGATACACTATTTAATGAAAAGGAAAATAGGTTCATTTCAAAAAATATGGAAAAAAAATATTAATGTAATAAATAAATATATCATAATAAAATGAAATTATATCTTTTAAAGAAGAAAAACCTAATTTCAAAGTGATACAAAGTCTCGTGCATGTGAGCAATTTTCTTATAGGAATAAAATTCTTTCTAACTTTACTCAATTCTATGTCCCTATATATTGATTCCCACAAACACCACACACCAAAAGCTAATTAAAATCCTCCCTCATAGGTTTTGACTGATTCATTTAACCTAAAATGACAACGATTAGAATGACTTTTTTGCCTATGAATTGATTTATGTAAGTTTTTTTTTCATTTTTTTTCAAATTTTTTAGGATTTAGAAACAAAATTAACACCTTTTCTATTACACTTTCCCTGAAACTAAATCTAAGTTTAAGTCTGTAACAATAAATGTCCAATTTATAGCCTACACAAGAGATGTAATTTTCTTGGCTTTTGGCTGACAACTACAACATAGATTAGTATTATCCAAACCCTTCTACTTGTTTCTGTGAAAGCAGTTAATCTTTTGGGCAAGTAAGATGCGAAAATTGACTAAAACATTGTCACACAACAAACTATTTTTATGATTTCTAAACTACACGTTGTCTATTTTATATAACTTAACCATTAAATATAATTTATACCTAGTTCTAATTAATTAAGCTTGAACTTGACAAATGCTGGAGCAAGGATCAAACATTAGCACCAAGATGACACAATTATTTAAATTCGACTTAATTGTATATTAGAGTGACGAGCACTACACCATTTCCAGTATCCACTAGGTTCTTGCCTTTGTATATTAGAGTGGCAAATATGAAGCAAGAATTAAGTATGAGACAAATAGGTAAGAGATATTACTCTCTTTACGCCTTGAACGAGTTCTAGAATATTGATTTCGGGTTTTTATTTTTCTAAATGGGTGTAAAGATAAATTTATATATTGAAGTGGGTTTATGAGGGTAATTTAGGTAGTAAATTTGGGTTTAAAGTGATATTCATAGTTTGATTAAAAGTAATATGAGTTTAGAGAGTAAGTTGGGTGTAGAAAGAAGTTACATAGGTTCAAATAAAATTTCCCATTTTTAATCTTATCCATTGTTTCCGTTTAATTTATTCAACTCACTAACTAGAAATAAAGAGGAGTGTTTGAAAAGTTAAAAATAGTGTATGAAATTTATTTCCCAATAAGCAAAGCTATTATCAAAACTAATACAAACTTTAAAACTAGAACTCATCAACACTCAAGTTAAATTCACAAAAGTAGTAAAAACATAAAATACTTAAATTTAGGGTAGTGCTATTCACATACATTTTTTACCTCTTACACACCCATTCTTGATTTTCCATTGATCTTCTTCAATTTATTACATCCGACGGTTGAAAATTGGTCAGCCTAAATTTATTATGCAAATTCAGTCAACAATTATATCGTAATATGCTAAATACCTTACATGAATCGAATTGTTTTCACCTCAATCCAAGTAATTTAATGGCCTCATTTATTTTGAGACTTAAGAGTAGGATTATGAATTATAGGCTTATGAAAGAAATAATCCAACATTTTTTTTTATGCCACTCAATACTACGATATAGTATGAAAAAAAAAAATACTATGGTATAGTGGTATTTCTCTTCACTTGTAAGTGAGAGGTCTTAGGTTTGATTTTTGCCAAAGGCGAATTTGAACCACATTATGCTAGCCCATTGTGAGACTAAGCCCACCCTCTCCCCCTCAAAGTAAATAATATCGTTTGTTAAAAAAAAAAAAAACATTATTTTTTTTATCAAGCTATCTTTTTACTTATTTGTTATAAATTATATATTATAATATTATTTTTTTTTACGAAAACTCGATATTTTATTGAAATCAAATGCACTACATCAACTCCTGGCTGAAGAGGTCCTGAATGAGATCAGGAAGATCCTCTAACCATACAAATTCATTGCCAATAGAAATGGCAAACTTAGCTAATCTATGGGCAACCCCATTACAAGTTCTTGGCACGTGCACAAAATGGACCGGGGAAAGCAATTCCGTCACTTGCCTAACATCCTCCACTAGCAAACCAAACTCAGAAAAATCCCAAGAGTAGTTATTGATAACAGCAATAGCGAGAGCGGAATCACTCTCCACAATAACCCGTCTAACCTGCAACATCCCCGCCAGCCGAAGGCCCTCCAAAAATGCCTCAAACTCCGCATGAAGAGCAGACCCAATACCCTCCTTCCTCCATGTTCTCGCTGCTAAAGAATTCCCGGTCCAATCCCTTAACACAGCTCCCACTCCCCCAGAAAAATGCTCTAGTCGTGTGGCCCCATCAACATTGATTTCGACCCACCCATCAAAGGGGGTCATCCATTTGAGTTAAGGAACCGACTTTGGCACACTCTGCACTTCATGGGCTGCCAAAAATGCCTGATACCAACACACCACCTTCTGCACTACCTTCATAGGTTGTCCACGATGCCCATCCCATACCAGGAGAGATTTTTCAGTGTGACCGGCACACGAGATGGTACACCACATGTCACTATACAAATGGTGGGATATGTGTGTTAAAAAGTTAATAACTTAAAAAAATAAAATTTTCCACCACTTACATAAAAACACGTGGTGTACCACCCATATTCCCGTCACAATAAAAAATTTCTCCTATACCAGAGAGTTACGTGCCTGCCACAAGCCCCAAAGAACCATGCAAACAAGATCAAACTTAGCTCTTTGATTCTAACTACTGAAAGGAGCCACTCACGCATCAATGCTCCCGATTCCGACAAGATACTAGCCCCCAACGGAGACCCCAACCACACAGCCTTCGCAAACACACTCCCGGAACACATGCCCATCCGTTTCGAGATTCCCCGAACATGCCCCACACTCCATATCAAGGTGCACCTCTTCCTTGCAAGATTAAATTTAGTCGGAATAATGCCCTGACTAACTTTCCATGTAAAAAATTTCACCTTAGGGGGAATCTTAGCCCTCCATATTGACTTCCAGAGAGGTGAAAAAGCATTGCTCCCTTCTGACGTAGACGCGCCAGCGGAGTTAGATTGCACCAACTCCCTAGCCATCAGATAGCCACTGTTAACAGTATACTCACCCTAAGAATTATAGTGCCAAACTAACTGATCCGGCGGTAAGCGAAAACTGATCGGCATAATACTAATCAAACCCACCTCCTCCTCCGAAAACAAAGCATGTAACTCAACCAATTTCCACAAACAAGACTCCGTATCAATTAGCTCCTGGACACACATATCCTCCTGACAGTAACCAAAGAAGATGTGGGACAATGAGCTATAGCTATAGGATCACATGTCACACAACTACTAGATCGTTTTCATCATTCATGTGAGTTATAAATGAAGAGAAATATCACTAACTTGTATTTGCAGTACTGGTTGGTATAGTTTATATTAGTGCCTCGCCTTGATTTAACTCATTTTTAGGACAAACGACCAAAACCGACCTACGGAGCTGAGTTTGATCAATTTGGGCAGAAGATAATCAAGGCTTCATAAGGCGATCGGTAATAATTGTACAAATTATTACGCATCATAGAATATACGATTTTCAGTTCATTTCCAAACCACAGAACTGTTAGAACCAATCAAATATCAATTATATAGTTATATAATAATTGCACAGTTTATACCGAATGACAATTTCCCTATATATACAATATACCAAAATATGAATAATTAATAAAATCGCATATAAAATCACAACAATAATCACTGACTTGTTTATGGAAGATAGAGGCTTGCAGTAGCAATCTCCTAAGACAGAAATTCGCCCCTACACCAGTGCAGTAGTTCACGGACGTCTACCTTGCAGGATACAACTATCTAACCCAAGTTCTTGCACTCGAACTTGGATTCTTGGCGAATTTACTGTGTTTCTCTGTGGAGGATCAAAGAGAGGGCGATGGAAATTATATGTATGTTTCTAATATCACTGCCATATATATAATGGCGTTTTTGAACAATTATGGCTGTTTGTTCTTATCCTTTCAGAAAGGATGTAACTGTTTTGTAAACAGTCTTATCCTTTTGGAAAAAAAACTGAATCCTAAAATCAAAAACGTAAAAAATTGGACATGCGTTTTTCATCCATCTAAGCCCCAAGGTCTATCTTTTAGATTTAATATATGCAATCAAACCTTCCAAGTCGAACACACCCGAGGTCCATGGCTTTGCCCCAATTTCTTTCACACAACAAGTGAGTGAACTTATAAAGGGGAATTACAAAAGGTGTATGGGCGATGTGGGACTAAAGTCTCTCACAAGTTCCAACAAGAACAAAGTCCTAATCATGTTGCCCCAAAACACCAGAACCATAATTTGACATTGTTTATAGAGAAATATTGCCACTAATATTATCTTCATGTATTATTTATTAGTTAGACAATAAGCAATGGCTCTAAGTTAGGATTGGACGGGCTCAGGCTCAGCCAGAACACAAAAAGGAAGCATCCTCATTTTTTACAAGAAATGGGACTAGTTGTGGAGCTTACTCTACATTATTCTACACTGGTACAAACCATCTAAGCGCTAAGTTTCATCATTGCAAAATATTAATTAAACTGGAAATGATTGAGACATCTAATTATCATGAAAGAAATTGACAAACATAGTGTTCTAATAAACATTGAAATTTCATATATAATAAGTATTAAATGAGTGGTGTCTTTGTAAGAATGGTTGATGAATGGACACTTAAAACTTAGATGGTTTGGGTGGTTGTAAACAATATAGAGTGTTCCCTACAACTAGTCTTTATCAATTACTTCTCTAATTGCAACATTTGGTTTAACTTACATTAATGCTAAATTTCATGACATCATGGACGACTGATCCATTCGCAGAGCCTATCCTCGCTGAGGGATCACCTCAGAAGGTTACTAACCCATTTGATTATGGAGGAGGACTAGTGAACAAGGCAACAAATCCCGACCTCATATACGACATGGGCACAAAGGACTACATAAATACCTTTGTGCCGAATTCGTAGCTATCTCTAAGCTTGTTGGACAAGGCACAACATGTCCCAGTAGTACTGGGCCAGTACCAAGCCTTCAATTACCATTCCAAATCCAAGAGAGAATATTATCCTCACCAAAAGTTTCACAAATGTTGGTCCCGTTAAATCAGTATATTAAGCTCACGTAGACCCTCCACCTGGCATCAATGTAGCTATAAGACTCGAGACTTTGGTTTTCAACTCCGCCGTTAAAACCATCTCTATGTATTCAGGATAGGATGTACTTGACATATATGCAGATGACATCGTTCCAGCTAACTCAAGCTCTTCATCGGCATGAATAGCACTGCAATTTCACATACCATGTTCACATGTGGCTTAATTTTTAACTTAATAACCTCTGCACTCGCGATCGAATACATACGAAATATATAACTTAATTAGTTCCGGAAAGCTTCAAAGTTGGTGAACCTGTGAAGGCCCAATGATTCAGTTCAGCACGTATGTGGAGGCTTTGTGAGTGTTATAGAGAAGGACATGGTTGAGTTTAGGTCAAAATATTGTCAATAGGACGTAAGTTCTAGTTAAACATTTTTTTCAGGGAAAAGGGCTTCAAGAATCAAAATCATAAGATAATTCATTATGTGAGATATAAGGAAGGTTAGTATTGGATTTTACCTATTTTTTTATTAATTGATTCGATTCCTTAATCCACCGACTCCATCGTGGATTCCCATCAATTATAACTGGGATATCAGCCACATATATATGTTTGAAATGTCAATAAAATGGAAGGGAGTAACCAAGAAAAGTCCTACAGTTAATATTAGATTGGTCTTCAAAGACTGCCACATGAATTAACAGTCACCTAATTCAACAATGAAAAGTTATAATTACTGTGGAATTTTTCAGGTCGGCGGGCCGAGGGCCCACTCCAACTCCAACAACACCGATACTGTCCCCACTTAACCACCTGCACAATCCTCAGGTGTGGGGTTTTATCACAGTCACCTAATTCAACAATGAAAAGTTATAATTACTGTGGAATTTTTCAGGTCGACGGGCCGAGAGCCCACTCCAACAACACCGATATTGTCCCCACTTAACCACCTGCACAATCCTCAGGTGTGGGGTTTTATCACAAAAGGCCTCGGTGTTAGTTAGAGAGGGGTAATTCTATTTAAAGCACTTTCACTTGGGCCCTCTGGCCGATGTGGGACAACATTGGGGTTCCAACACTCCCCCGCACGTAAGACCCCATTTATGGGTCACACGTGAAAATCCACATCGGCAACCACGTGGAGCCATTGGGGACCCACCCAATCACGTGGCAGTACGGGCCCGCCTCATGGCTCTGATACCATGTGGAATTTTTTAGGTCGACGGGCCGATGGCCCACTCCAACAACACCGATACTGTCCCCACTTAACCACCTGCACAATCCTCAAGTGTGGCCTTTTGTCGGTGTTAGTTAGAGAAGTGTAATTCTATTTAAAGCACTTTCACTTGGGCCCTCTGGCCGATGTGGGACAACATTGGGGTTCCAACAATTACACAAGAAAATGTTTTTCGGTTAGCTGCAGCTTCATAAATCCCTCATTAGAATATAATTAAGAGAGAGAGAGAGAGAGAGAGAGAGAGAGAGAGAGAGAGAGGGAGAATGGGTTTCCTTTGGGTGAATGGTAAGAGCAACAAGGCTTTACTATTTGTGGCAGTTAGTTTTCTGTTAGTTTTCAATGGCCAGAACACTCTGATCGCACCAGTTGATGCCAAAAGTAGAGTAAGCCCCAGTTTGGGGTTGAGGTGATTTTAAAAAAAGCTGCTATGAAAAAAAGCTGGGAGAGTTTTTGGTGTTTGGTAAACATTCAGCTTCAGCTTTTTTTTCACAGTTTTGGGTGAAAAAAAGCCAAAAACAAGAAGCTGCAAAACCTAGCTTTGAAAAACCAGCTTTTTTTCACATCTGTTTTACATAAAAGTTTGCCAAACACTATAATACTGTTTTTTTTTCTTTTCAAAAGCACTTTTACAAAAAAGTTTACCAAACACTCTGCTGCTTTATTTCACAGCTGCTTATTCTCACAGCACAGCAGAAACAGCTTTTTTTCAAAGCACAGCAATACCAAACCAGCCCTAAGTATATACTGCTTCAAAAGTTTGATGTCTGTTTCTCTCTAATTTCAGCAATTTTCATTGGAAAATGATTTCCGCACACTCCTTTTCCCCTTTTGCACACCCTTGTTAATTTATATCTCTAGATTCTCTTTTGATTTATTCAATCCCAAAGCCATAAATAAACATGAGTGTGCAGGGCTGCAGGCGGAGAAAAATGGCGTGCTGAACTTTTTTTTTTATGGATTACTAACTCTAATATATACTCTGTATCCGATGTGTAGCTGCACATAGTTTATTTGGGCGAGAAGCAGCATGAGGATCCTGAGCTTTTAACCACTTCACATCATGAAATTTTGGCATCAGTTGTTGGCAGGTACAACAGTTAATTTCACACATAACGTTAGTCCCTCACGCTACTTCAATCTTCTCCATAACTAATGAGTACTTAAGTTTCAGATTAAGAGACTTGAAGTCAAGCGAACAAAGTTTTGATTTCTTGAATAACAACTTGTTCAATATAGACATTTGTAGATAAATTAGCTTCATTCATGGTTTTGTTGCTTTTCAAACTTAATTGTGTTGGAAAATATTAGTATTTAGGTTTATTTTTTGTATTTGGGTTTTGCTTGTTAGTTTAGGATTTGGGCCTAGCCCATCCGAGTTAGGGTTTCTTAGGTTTAGTTCTCTATAAATATTGCATGTAATTTAGTTTGAGAAAAGTTAGTCACAATGTAGCCTCTTACTGTTTTGTAGCCGTTTCAGCATTCTCAGTTTGTTTAATAATATTCTGATTATTTTGTAGTCTCGTTCGTTGCGCACTCTGATATTCAACTTGGTATCAGAGCAGGTTAAATCATTCGAGAATTAATCTGTTTTGGGGTTGATATCGCTTTGTTTGTTTGTTCAGCATCAATTTTGTTTTAATTAGAGTTTTGTTGTTTGAAAAAAAAAAATTGAATATGTTTGCTCGAAACTGCTCGCATCAGATCCTGCCCAGAAACCACGCAGCTTGCACTTGCTGCTACATCTGCACTAGTTCGAACCACCGCCCACTGCACTCTCTCCACCTCACCGACCTTTTGCACCATCCCGCACTTTTCAGCACCGGATCAACCACCCTCGTGTTTTTTTTTTTACGAAGCCCAGATCCGAGAACCACTCGGATCGAGTTCGTCTCCCCTTGAAGTCCTGTAAACCTACATCTGTTTCTGTTTTGCACCAAACACCCGCTGTCTGCACCGTGAACCCAGGAGAAAAAAAAATCGGCATTGATATTGGCATTGGTATCGGTATCGGCATCGGCATCGGCATCGGCATCGGCATTGGCACTGGAATTTGGAGTTTTGCATCCACATCTACTTTGGCAAACCCATGTCGTGTACCGCCATGAGTTTGACCGGGGGGGGTGTTGGAAAACATTAGTATTTAGGTTTATTTTTGGTATTTGGGTTTTGCTTGTTAGTTTAGGATTTGGGCCTAGCTCATCCGAGTTAGGGTTTCTTAGGTTTAGTTCTCTATAAATATTGCATGTAATTTAGTTTGAGAAAAGTTAGTCACAATATAGCCTCTTAGTGTTTTGTAGCCGTTTCGGCATTCTCAGTTTGTTTAATAATATTCTTATTATTTGGTAGTCTTGTTCGTTGCGCACTCTAATATTCAACTATTGCATGTCTGAAGGTGACTTAATTTAGTCTCTAAAGGTAAATATATAAAAACGGTTGCTAATTATGCGTGGTTTAATCCATTTGTCGCAGCAAAGAAGCCGTCATTGATTCAATGGTCTATAGCAATAAACATGGCTACTCTGGCTTTGCAGCCAAGCTTACAGAATCGCAAGCCAAGAAGATTTCAGGTGAGTACTTTTGACCTTACAATTATATATCCCCCAAAATTTTCGGATCAGAACTAATGGTTATATTCCTGCTGTTCAATCCTGTTAGAGTTATCTAGAGTTGTTCATGTCACGCCAAATAGCTTTTACTCACCACAAACTACTAGGAGTTGGGATTACCTGGGCCTCTCTTCTCATTCCCCCACCAATTTTATGCATGAGACCAACATGGGAGATGGGGTTATCATTGGCGTCATTGACTTCGGAATATGGCCAGAGTCGAAAATGCTAAATGATGACGGGGTTGGGCCAATCCCTACCCGTTGGAAGGGCTAATGTGAATCAGGAGAGAGCTTCAATGCCACAACACACTGCAACAGAAAACTTATAGGAGCAAAGTGGTTCATAGATGGCTTCCTTGCTGACAACGAGCAACCATTCAACACAGTATTTCGGGAGTTCTATTCTCCGAGAGATGGAGCAGGACGCGGAACACACACTGCCACAACCGCTGCTGGTTCCTTTGTGGCCAATGCAAGTTACCTAGGGCTTGCCCTAGGAATTGTCCAAGGTGGTGCACCACGGGCTCATTTGGCCGTGTACAAGGCATGTTGGAATGTGCTAAACTTCGTGTGCGCTGCTGCTGATCTGCTTAAAGTTTTTTATGAAGCAATATATGATGGTGTAGATGTATTGTCGCTGTCTATTGGCAACTACAATCCTAAATTTGCAGAGGTTGATAAGCGCGACGCGATTGCCACAGGTTCATTCCATGCTATGGCCAAAGGTATTACTGTTGTTTGTGCTGCAGACAATACTGGACCTGCTCCTCAGACAATATCGAATGTAACACCCTGGATCATAACCATGGCAGCTACCACCATCGACAGATCCTTCCCCACGCCCATCACTCTCGGGAATAACAAAACTCTGGTAACTCATACAAAATATGTTGCAAATTAACTTCTCTAAATTGATCATTAATATGATTTTCTTTTTTCTGATTAAGCATTAATATGTTTTCCTTTTTCTCCATTGATTTGTTTGATAAATATTTTAGGGACAAGCCATGTTTGTAGGAAAAGAGGTTGATTTCACTGGTTTGGTGTATCCAGAAGGCCCAGAACAATTCCCTACAGCATATGGGTAATGTATTTATTTGTTTGTTGGTGATGTCGAAGAGAAAAGTTACCTAAAACCATTGTGGCGGTATCTCAAGCTAATCATACACTGCAATGTTAGAAAGTTGAAATGCACAGCAGTGGGTGATTGGCTTGGATATCACCATAATGGCATCCTCGTTGTACGTAAACTCCCCTTGACTTTGGGAACCAAAACCATAACACAAAATCCTCACCTGCAGTGTCTGCGAGTCCCTGACACTTAATACCACACATGTGGCTGGAAATGTAGTCATTTGCTTCACAACGATGCCTGGGCCAGCATAAGTAACCAGCGCTGTATCTGCTGTTAGATGTGCAGGCGGAGTCGGGGTGATTATTGCAAGGAATCCTAGTAATCTCTTTGGTCCTTGCAGCGATGACTTCCCCTGCATTGTAGTTGACTAAGAACTTGGCACGAGATAATGTTATATATTCGTTCCACAAGGTATCTTGATTTTTGCACCACCACAATCATTTTAGAATCAGTATTTTCTTTGTCAAAAAAATGTGACAAGGTTGTTCTTTGCTGTACACAGATCTCCTACTGTAAAACTGAGCCCTTCTAAGACACTGACAGGGAAGCCTGTATCGATTAAAGTTGCTTACTTCTCTTCTATACGACCTAATGCCATCGCTCCTGCAATTTTGAAGGTATAGTCCTGTTAATCAATGCACCTTTAGATTCAGCTGAATATAGCTTTTTGTTGATCGCAACCAGATATAGCCGCGCCTGGTATGAATATATTAGCAGCCAGTTCGTATGATCCCGCTATGGATGGAGGATTTGCCTTGCTATCGGGGACGTCAATGGCAACTCCCCACATTGCAGGCATTGTGGCACTTCTAAAATCATTGCACCCTGATTGGTCCCCTGCTGCAATGAAATCAGCACTAGTCACAACAGGTTGATATACAACCATAATAGTTAGTGTCCAAGCAATTAGCAAGTGTCGGTAGTATAGCAAAATTGGATGGTTTTGAGATTAGGTCAGCACATTAATAATAACAAAACTTTTCTCTTCTTTTGCAGCATGGAAGACTGATCCGTTTGGACAGCCAATCTTTGCTGAAGGTGTTGGATTAGTGGCCAAGTGGACAACAAGCCAAGTAACTTTCGGCTAGTCAAAGACAAAAAGAAGGTGGACAACATCATTGTGTCATTCCTTGTTTTGTGGTGAAAACAAATCATGATGTTTGTTGGGGTATGATTATGTTTATTCCTTTTGCTTTTGGTGTGGCACCTTGTAAAAACACCCGTGGGTTTTGGTTCTTCATTTTTAGTTGTTGCCTTAGAAGAGCCGAGAGTTATAGAGAGCCGAGAGCAGGGAGAGTTACATATAGCCCAAAAGGAAGAAGAAGCTGCTGCTTCATTTGGTTAGTATCATCCATCAAAGTAGTTGTTGTTGTAATAGCTTTGAGCTATATGTATAGAGAAGAAATTATTCATTAGATTTCTTTCTCTATTTGTTTCTTTGGTGTGTGAGAGCTATTGGGTGTATTGGGCTTTTGGGTTGTGAGATTGCCAACACTTTGTAAACTCCCATTTGGTTGATAGTGGATTATTGGGTGAGCTCCTACTGCTCCGAGGACGTACTCCAGTTACACTGACTGTTGAGGAACCTCGTTAAAATCTTGGTGTCTTTTATATTTTTTGTTCTTGCATTCCATTTGATATATTTCCTGTGGGTTAGCTTGAGTTGGTTCCATTAGGTTTGGTGCTACCCTAGCACAACAGAAGGGGCAGGGCAAAAGCTTGCGGATCCATTTGACTATGGAGGAGGATTAGTGAACCCGAACAAGGCAGCGAATCCTGGCCTCATATATGATATGGGCACAAATGACTACATAAACTACCTTTGTGCGTTTGGCTACAACACCTCAGCTATTTCTCTACTTGTTAAACAAGCCATATCATGTCCTGTTATAAAGCCTTCAGTTCTTGATGTGAACCTGCCTTCCATTACCATTCCAAATCTAAGAAATCCTATAACACTCACTCGAACTGTAACGAATGTTGGCCCTGTCAACTCAACGTACAAAGCCCAAATCGAGCCTCCACCAGGCATCAATGTAGTTGTAAATCCAGAGACATTGGTCTTCAACTCGGCAGTTAAGACACTCTCCTTTACAGTTGCGGTTTCCACCACCTACCAAGTGAATACGGCATACTTTTTCGGAAGCCTGACATGGACTGATGGGGTGCATGCTGTGTCAAGTCCCATATCTGTGAGAACACAAATCATACAATCCTATACTGATGACAACTGAAAATGGATCATACTCATCCAGTAAATTGTAATAATGCAGATACATGATCAAATAATCGAATAAGTATAATAACGGTGAATAGTTCCGAAGACTAGATCTGCTTCCCTTCTCTTCCATGAGCATAATTTGTTGATATGTAATTCACAGTTGAACATAAGATGAAGGAGTACGAATGCTTGATGAACAACTATAGACTCCATTAATTTTCTTAGCATTAATTTTAATGAACCAAGCTCAATTGGTCCGAAAATAACCCCAACTTTTCCAAGGTCATCCGACTCGAGAAATTCTTGGATGTCACTGGTTGTGTACAATTCCTATGTTTATCTCTTTTATCACGTGAGATATACACATGATTTTAAACCTTGAAAGGCCAGCGTGATAAATGTTGGACAATTTAATTCGAAGTATAGGGCATTGGTGCAGGCACTTCCTGCTGTCCTGCATAAAAATGACAGTTCAGCCCCAAAGTTTAAGCTTCAATGTGACCACTCGAATTATTTCCTTCAATGTTTACCGTCTTTTCAACTCAACGAGTGAACGGAGGTTACAAGTTTGGGAGCCTAACATGGACAGATGGTGAGCATTTTGTCAGGAATCGTATAGCGATTCGTGTGATCAGATTCAACTAGTATATTGATGTATGAGAAATCTGGAAGACATGTGACAATAACGAATTTTAAATAGGTATAAGTTAACACTAGATATAACAGTTCTGGAAAGCTTCAAAGTTGGACTAGTTGTGGAGCCGACCCCACATCCTTTTACTTTTTAAGTTTCCGTTCCTTGGCACAATTGGATGCCTCAACCATTTCCAATATGGCTATTGTTTTGTAAGGATGATCAATGCGTATTAGGCTAACATACAGTCCCCATTTTTACAAAAAAGTTGGGGATCCGTCTCGACTTGAACAACCTGATTAATTATGTGATGGTAACATGTTTGATATGTCAATTGAATTGATAGGAGTGATGAAGCTAAGAACAATCCAAAAGTTTGGAAGCTCCTCGAATATTAGATTAGTCCTCAAAGACTGGTACATGAATTGACAGTAACCTCATTCAACAGTCATATAACACAAGAAAATGTGCTAAACATGCAGCCTCGCTGTTGCTTATAATTCCTTCACTAGTACTTCAGAGAGAGAGAGGATGGGTTTCCTTTGGGAGAAAAATAAGAGCAACAAGGCTTTAATATTTGTGGCAGTTAGTTTTCTGCTAGTTTTCAATGGCCAAAACACTTTGATTGCACCAGTTGATGCCAAAAGTAGAGTAAGTATATACAGTTGAATATCAAAGTAAAGAACAAACTAACTGAATATAAAACTTTATTAAACGGAATTGCCAAGAATGCTACATGAACAAAAGAGACTATCTTGACTGACTTATTCTCTAATGAATAACAAAGCACTCCATTTATAATAAACTAACCCTAATCTCTAACAAAACTTAATTCTAACACGCTGAGCCCAAATCCTAAATCTATTATTTTCCAACACATACTGCTTCTAGTTTTAGCAATTTTCGTTGGAAAATGATATCCGCACACCTTTTTTTTCCCTTTCGCACATCCTTGTTTATTCATATCTCTAGTTTCTCTTTTGGTTTATTCAATCCCTAAGCAATAAATAAACATGGGTGTGCAAGTGGAGAAAATTGGTGTGCAGAACTTTTCTTTTTTTTGGAAGCTGTGCAGAACTTTTTATGGATGACTAACTCTAATATTTACTGTCTATCCAATGTGTAGCTGCACATAGTTTATTTGGGTGAGAAGCAGCATGAGGATCCTGAGCTTTTAACCATTTCACATCATGAGATGCTGGCATCAGTTTTTGGCAGGTAAATTTACCCACATAACATTAGTCTGTCACGCTACTTCAATCTTCTCCACAAAGAATGAGTACTTAAGTTTCAGATTAAGCGGCTTGAAGTCGAGCGGACAAACTTTTGGTTTCTTGAATAACAACTTGTCCAATAAGGACATCTGTAGCCAAATTAGCTTCGTTCATGGTTTTGCTGCTTCTGAAACTTGATTGCCTGTCTGACGGTGACTTAATTTAGTCCTAAAAGGTAAATATCTAAAATGGTTGCTAATTATGTGTGGTTTAATCTTATGTCACAGCAAAGAAGCCGCCATTGACTCAATGGTCTACTATAGCTATAAACACGGCTTCTCTGGCTTCGCAGCCAAGCTTACAGAATCGCAAGCAAAGAGGATTTCAGGTACGTACTTTTGAACATACAATTATATATGCCCCAAAATTTTGGGATCATAACTAATGATTATATTCCTGCTGTTCAATCTTGATAGAGTTCTCTGGAGTTGTTCATGTCATGCCAAATACCTTTTACACACCGCAAACTACTAGGAGTTGGGATTACCTAGGCCTCTCTTCTCATTCCCCCACCAATTTTATGCATGAGACCAACATGAGAGATGGGATTGTCATTGGCATGCATCATTGACACCGGAATATGGCCAGAGTCGAAAATGTTAAATGATGATAGGGTTGGGCCAATCCCTACCCGTTGGAAGGGCCGATGTGAATCAGGAGAGCGCTTCAATGCCACAACACACTGCAACAGAAAACTTACTGGAGCAAAGTGGTTCATAGATGCATTCCTTGCTGACAATGAGCAACCATTCAACAACACAGAATTTCCGGAGTTCTTGTGTCTGAGAGATGCATAAGGACATGGAACACACACTGTTACAACCGCTGCTGGTTCCTTTGTGGCCAATGCAAGTTACAAAGGGCTTGCCCTAGGATTAGTCCTAGGTGGTGCACCACGGGCTCATTTGGCCGTGTACAAGGCATGTGGAAATACACTTGAGGTGCCCATCCATCCAGCTGGTTTAGGAGAGGGAAGGACTGCAGGTAACAAATCGAAGCTGTGACAATTCCTACAAGACCTCCGGCGAAGACGTCCTGCCAATGATTAAGTAATCATCACACGAGAGATTCCCACGAGAGCAGCACATAGTAATGGAAGAAATATAATGCGGAGCTTTGCGGAATGGCCTCTATGATCAAACACTTTGATCTTCTCGGACAAATACCATGCAAGAAAACCAAGAACTGCAAATAAAACTGAAGTATTTCAGGACAAGAAATCAAACAACAACATTTTTCTGCATTTATTTACATAACTGAGATTAAATGAACAATTGTAAAAACCAATTGAAATAGAATCGAGGGATATGAACGGGAAAGTACAACAGACAAAAACAAACAACTGAACCCAGTGCACCAGGCTACTGCCATCGCAGCCATTGCAGAGTTAATGCAAAGTAGATACATAGATAAACAATTAATGAATTTGGCTCCCAGTTTTCGAATTATTTATTAATAATTTACCAAAAACAACACTCAAACTCCAACGCTCTGCATCTGCATCTAAATTCTTTGTCCTTAATACTAGTTATCTAATCAAAAGCCTTGCATATACATCAAATTGTGGACGTGATAGGAATAGACAAGAGCACTACATGCTGAGGCAAACAATTCTTTGTCCTTAATACTACTTTTCTAATCAAAATTTGCACCATCATTATCATTTTAATTTTCTCATAGAACACCTAATTATTATTGATATTAATATGAACAAATGTGCAGCCCCGTGCACCAGGCTACTGTCATTGAAGAGTATTGCAGAGTCATTGCAAAGTACATAGACACACAATTTGAACGACGCTAATAACCCACCCGCCTCGGACCACTTAGCCACTATTGATTTATGAATTTCAACCCAAATAAAAAACACCCAAAACCATAAAATTCAAGAAAACTAATATTATCCAACAAATTGACAATCTTTGATGTAAAATTCCAAATTTTCACAGTTTTCAAACCCAAAACAACGAATCGATGAAAACCCAATATAATTTAACGATCTGGAATGTCACATCCCGGCCCAGGGCGGATCACTTCCCGGGCCCGCTCCACCACCGTAGCACGATATTGTCCGCTTCGGGCCCCGACCACGCCCTCACGGTTTTGTTTCTGGGAACTCAGGCGAGAACTTCCCAGTGGGTCACCCATCATGGGAGTGCTCTCGCGCGCTATTCGCTTAACTTCGGAGTTCCGATGGAATCCGAAGCCAGTGAGCTCCCAAAAGGCCTCGTGTTAGGTAGGGATGAGAATATACATTTAAGGATCACTCCCCTGGGCGATGTGGGATGTTACAATCCACCCCCCTTAGGGGCCCGATGTCATCGTCGGCACACTTCTGGCTAGGGATTGGCTCTGATACCAATCATCACATCTCGGCCCGAGCGCAGCCACCTCCCGGGCTCGACTCCACCGTAGCACGATATTGTCCACTTTGGGCCTTCCCCACGCCCTCATGGTTTTGTTTTTGGGAACTCACACGAGAACTTCCCAGTGGGTCACCCATCATGGGAATGCGCTCGCGCGCTACTCGCTTAACTTTGGAGTTCCGATGGAACCCGAAGCCAGTGAACTCCCAAAAGGCCTCGTGCTAGGTAGGGATGAGAATATACATTTAAGGATCACTCCTCTGGGCGATGTGGGATGTTACATGGAAAACAAAAACGAAGAAATAAATCATCGGATTCGAAATTTGCCAGACCAGGAGTAGATGATAATGAGCAGGAGATGAGGGCAAGTAGTACGAGGATGAGCGACGAGCAAACGAGGATGAGGGACGAGCAACGACTCTCTCTCGACGACGGCCTCAGTAGTCCGGCATATTTGGGGGTCCTTGCTAAAAACTCTTAGCGAAGGGGATAGTCGGAGCGAATGAAGGCTAATCTTATTAAACTCAATTTGCCTACCAAATATGAGACTACGCTAATAATTAGTGTAGTCTAGTCCAATGGAACATAGTGAGCCTAAACAAATACCCCCTTAGATTAAGCTAAATATAGCTTTTTGTTGGTCGCAGCCAGATATAACTGCGCCTGGTATGAGTATATTAGCAGCCAGTTCTTAGGTCATCTCCAACCGACCCGACCAAAGGGTTATAGGGCTAAAATAGCTCGAAATGACACTAAAATCGTCTCCAACCGAGTGCTAGGCCAAAGGGCTCATAAGCCCCACCGGACCAAAAATGTGAAATCTGACCAATCGACTAGCCTTAACCAGCCAGCCTAATAATTCAAATCTAATGGCCACTTGACGTGTAACAACCCATCCTGGGATTTACGAAATAAAAAGGGTATTTTTGTATTTTCACTAAGTTTGGGGATATTTTCCTTTTAAAAATAGTTTTTGGGTCTTAAATGGTGGGAGGCAAATTGTTTGCCCTCCTAATGCCATGCCCTTCCTATCCCCTCCTATTTTGTGCGGTCACTGTTAAGCCAGGTCAACCTTTTATATTGATATTTTTATAGAGATAATAAGACAAAAAGCAATAGAAATATAAAATGTTGACGTGGCTTAACCGTGACCGCACAAATAGAAGGGGATGGGAAGGGTATGGTAAAAGGAGAGCAGACAATCTGCCTCCTAAATGGTGTGCCCAAAGGGGCCCACCCCTGATTTGTTTGTCCCCGGCCCCCCTTTTTCCTCTTTTCCCTTTGGACCCTTGAGTCATCTCGCCCTTTCTCACAACGCATCTCTCTCTCGGACTCTTTCTTGATCGACACCCACACACACGTCAGTCACCCTCACACCTTAGGATCCTCCCAGGCAAGAACTCGAACCCAGGACAGGTCCGTGGCGCACCACGGTGACGGAGACCACTGTTCTTTCCCTCTCTTGTCGAACTCCGACAAGTTCTTTGTATCCCCGATGTAGGTAAGGCCTTTTTACCTTCGAACTTTCCTTCTTTCCTTGTTGGATTGTTAATGAGTGTGTTTTTGGGACTCTTTGGGACAGAAAACACCTCGGTGGAGTTTCTCCATGTTTTCCAGCGAGGAACCCGTCACTTTCGAGCCAATATCCAGCCAAACCACGGCGAGTTGGCCGGCGTGCAAGGTACCAATCTCTTTGTCGATGAGTACTACAACGTTCCTTTTTGTTTCACCCAATTTCATTGAGTATTGAAGAAGTTATACGCATTTGAATCTTACCCAGTTTCCAGGGATCTCCGCGGCTTTCGAGGCATTTTTCGGCCAAACCACGATGATTTAAACATCATGAAATGTACCATTCTTTTTGTCTCTTCGAGAAATATGATTTTAGTTTTTGAATCACTCGATTTCGTTGAGTATTGACAAAGTTATTAATGTTTAAAGTTTGTTCAGTTTTCCGGCCAAAATCCGGCCTTCTTCTCCTTGAGGTCCGACGACCCACCAAACCCAGGCCTTTGGGCCTGTAGCGCCGGCCCTCTTTGCTAACCCAAGCTCTTTAGAACTCGAGCCTTAGGCCCGTTATCCTTTTAAACCCAACCCAAATCCTTTAATCTATTTATATTTATTTGTTTAGTTTTATAAAAACCCAAAAGAACTGGGCCGGGCCTTTAAGCTCAAGCCCCTTTTATGCAACCCAGGGCCTTCGGCCCATTGACCCAAAACCCATCAGATAAGGCTTTTAGGCCTTGGAACCCAAGCCCACTCCTTTAGGCCTAACCCGGTCCAACCCAGCCCAAATCTTGTTAGAACATTCCAAGGAATATTCCTGGAACATTCCAAGGAATATTCCCGAAAAATTATGAGGAATATTCTCGAAATATTTTCTAGAATATTCTGAGGAATATTCTCTGGAATATTCCCTTGTTGACTTTTCAGAAATTTAACCGGGACACTTCTTAGGATAATTCAATGTCCTAAATCCGTTTTCGACGTCCATTTTCCCAAATTCAATTGTTATAATATAGTTTTATTAATTGTACACTTTATGTGCTTAGGAGCAATTATCTATGGCGTTTCCTTCTTTGCTAGGTTGCGTGGCTTTTCGACGGCGAAGTACTGTGAGTGGACCCCTTCTAAAAATGCATGTTTTAATAATAGAAATGCATACATGAAAAGCATGATTTAATGATTACGTTTTATGAAACATTTTACGAGATAACATGCTTATTGAGGCTAGTTTGAATTGTTACTATTTTTCCTATAACGCGTGTTCTTATAGAATATCTGATGGATGACGATATAATCTTTAGAACACGTTTAGAACACCTCTTTATAGTATAGATGATGGATGACTTTATACTATGAAGTTGCTTTTCAAATATATATATATATGTTCAATGGTTTTGTACTTACCTAGTGGTCCTAATTCCGCTACGGGACGAGGGATAGATTTCGGGCAGTCCCGGGTGACGGTTATGGTGTTAGCATATGGCCTGAAGTGTTTTTCCTCTAGCAATTAGCACAGGGACAGGGAGGTGGCACAAGGCCTAGGGGTAATTTTCCTCTGGCATTTGGCACAGAGACAGGGAGCTAGCATGGGGCCTGGGGGATATTTGACATTCACTAGTGATTATTATATATATGAGTTATGATTTGAGACATTGCACGACATGCTAGGTTTCGGAAAAACCTATGTTTATCAGTTATATGTGTTTTCATAAAACCTGGGGGTTAGTATGTTGATAACTGTTTTATTATAAATATATATATATATATATATATATATATATCAACTTGGTCCACTCATGTTTGTTTTGTGCCCCATTCAAGACTTCGAATCGAGGCGTACAATCCCGGCATCAAGGCACTTCCGTATTGGCGTCTTCGAGTCCTCTGGGTGTAGGACCCACACCTTTTGTTCATTCAATTTTGTATTCCTTCTTTTAGTGTTCTAATTAGTTGTATGCTCTGAACATGTTCCTTAAATGCACATTAATTACCATTAAATTCATAAGTCTTATTTATTTGTCGTTCTCATGCATTTCTAAATGGCTTTCGTCACCCCTCGGGTGTCGGCCAGCACGTGCCTATCCTGGTGTTCGGGGAATATCGAGATCGGAGCGTGTCATGGCGTCAGCATGACACTAGCTAACAATGGCTAGCTGATGTCATGCTGACTCCAGGTGATCGTTGGATTTGAATTTTTTTTTTTGGGACAAAATTTAAAAAAAATAATAATAAATTCTAATTTTTTTCTATAACTACCTAAGCCATTAAACAACATTAAATAACATTAAACTTAAACAACATTAAACAACACAATCTCCACCCTAGTACTACCTGGGGGAGTTATTCAAACTTAAACAACATGAAACTTAAAAAACATTAAAAAAAAACATTTAACAATATAAAACTTAAACGCCTACTCCATGGTTCTTTTGGCCCAAAGATGTGCAACAAGATCCTGTTGTAAGTACTTGTTTCTGGCACGCCAACGTATCATCGTATGGCACCTCATGTACTCATTTAAAGAGATATTACCAGTTCTTTAATCCAAAGGCAAATTAGGCCCATTATATATTTTCGCACGAGCCTTTCTTAACCTATTTGGACCATCTGTCGTCATCAGACTCTCTATTAATATAGCCATCTCGCTCATCCTCGACAATCATGTTGTGTAATATGATGCACCACATCATGATGAAGTTCAATTTATCTTGACTCCACCCTCTTGTCGGCTCCTTAATTATTTTCCACCGTGCTTGTAGAATACCGAAAGCTCTCTCAACATCTTTCCAATATGCCTCTTAGTGTAAGGTAAACCACCTTTGGGCGTCATCCACAGGGTTTACAATTGCTTGGACAAGTGTCGCCCACTTTGGGTAGATGTTATCTGCCAAGTAATACCTCATATTGTATTGGCGCCCGTTGATGTAGTAGTCAAGTTGAGGTGATTTACCCTCTGTTAGGTTATTGAAGAGGGGTGAACCCCCAAGTACTGTAATGTCATTTTGGGATCCTGGGACTCCAAAGAAAGCATGCCAAATTCATGTGTCAAACGAGGCAACCACCTCTAACACAATGGTTGGCTTTCTGGATATTCTACTAAATCCTCATTGTCATCTTGTGGGACAGTTCTTCCACTTCCAATGCATGCAATCTAATGACCCTATCATGCTCGGAAAGCCACAGTCTTCAGCTTTGCAAAGGAGCCGATCCAGATTTGCTTGATTTGGTTCACGGAGGTACTCATTTTTGTAAATATGAACAACTGTGTGACAGAATTTAGCAAGATTATCAAGGCATGTAGACTCAGACATACCATATGTATCATTCATCGCATTAGCTAGGGAGGCATATGCCAGCATTTGGAGTGCAATAGTAACCTTTTGATGAGGTGAGAAACTAGGGTGCCTGCTATGTCCAGCTTATGTCGAAAGTATGGATTGACATGTTGGACATCATGAAGTAAACGCTCGAAGACATGACGCCTCATTCGGAAATGACGTCTGAAATCCTCTTCTGTGTACACTAAGTTAGGGTTGAAGTAGTTGTTGATCAGAGTCTCATGCGCCATCTCTCTATTTCATAGTTTGTAAGAGTGACCAGTAATAGAGCCACCCTATTAAGGTTGTTCTTTAGTTGCCTCAAACGCCATGACCCCAGACATTGCTGCCATATATATTGTGTTGCACCATGCTTCATCTTCTTAATCAGATTCCTCATTTTCTTGTCTTATCTGCGTTCATTTATCTTTCAATTCGGAATTGGTTGAGGACCCCCAGTTGGAATCCAAAGTTGGAATTCATTGCAAACTTGAATTGAAAGAGATATTGGAGAGGGCAAAGTTGAAGGTGTGTAAATTATAGCCCAATATCCACCCTATTTATAGACATTGGAAGCTGAAGATAAGAAGTGCCATGCAGATAAGAATCCTATCTAAAATTCGCACAACCAATTACATCTCAACACGTGGCACTCAAAATCCTATCCGAAAAATTATTAAGATTACATATCAACAAGAAATCTGGAAAGTTACTTACATATCGACACGTGGCGCTCGAAATCCTATTCGAAAAATTATTGAGATTACATATCGACAAGAAATCTGAAGAGTTACTCACTTTAGCAACATGTGTCACTCGAAATCCTATCCGAAAAATTATTAAGATTACATCTTGAAAAATTATTGAGGTAGTTTAATTTAAGCAAGGTTCTGAAAAATGCTAAGCGTTAGTCGGGCGGCGAGCTGGTGCCTAGCGCTTAGGCGCCTAGGCGGATTTAGGTAAATTTCTTGTATATCTTGTAAATAAATGCATATTGACACTTAAAAAAAATTATATTTGTATCAAATCCATAGATAATGATAAAATGCAAAAAGAGTATCCAACAAGTCCAAAATTTAAAACACATTAATCATATATGCCATATAACAATAGTGAGGAGTATTATAGGATGACATATATACAACAAGTTCACAATTCAAACCACATATAAATTAATCAAATTTACAACATAATATATATATATAAACATTGATACGATGTTATTTTAAAAAAAAATTAAAGAATATATATAGGTATATATGTTAAATATGAGGATACATGTAAAGTTAAAAAATTGTATCATTTTGTAAACCCATATTGTTGGGCCTCTCAATAAAATAAAACGGCCCTGCATTCATTTTTGTAAATCCTTCACTGACAGTTTAAAGGTGCTATAGCTAAAGCAAAAACCAAAAAGTTGCAAATTGCTTAAAAGTTAAAACCCTAACTCACAGCTCTCTGCAATTACACTCATCTTCTACAACTTGCCGCCGCACCCATCTCTGCAAACCTTCTATAACCCGTCGTCATCACCCATCCCTGCAATTGCACAAATCTCATCTACCTTTCTCCCCATCTCTACAAACCTTCTACAACTTGTCACCATCACCCATCTCTGCAATTGCACAAATCTCATCTACCTCTCTCTCTCTCTCTCTCTCTCTTTCCCTCTCTTTCTCACCATATTCGACTTCTCTTCTAGCAAACAGAGAGGCACGGGGAGACTCGGGGAGACAAGAAGGTTGTGAGTCTCGCGACAGAAGTTTCTTTTCCAAACCGCCCAGTGTCCGCCGAGCCCGCCTAGCCCGCCCAAGCGGCTGCCTTACACCGCTTAATGTCCTTGCCGATTTAGTGAACGATTTTGAGTTAATCGCGGCTGAGCACCGCCGCCTAGGCAATCGCCTAGACCGCGTTTTAGAACACTGAATTAAGTAACCATATTAATTCAATTAAAATAATAAATTATGTTTGGCCTATGACCCTGTGGTCCTTTCGGTTGGAGATGGTTTTTTGTCACAGGGCTATGTTTGGCCTATGACCCTTTGGCCCCCTCTGTTGGAGATGGTAAGAAATATGGTCTGGCACTGTTCATTAAAATATTAATTTCTTGAAGGGCTGTAGGCTTAAAGGGAGCCCTCTGGCCCTCCTTCAGTTGGAGATGGTCTTATAATCCCGCAATGGGTGAAGGATTTGCCTTGCTATTGGGGACATCAATGGCAACTCCCCACATTGCAGGCATTGTGGCACTTCTTAAATTATTGCACACTGATTGGTCCCATGCTGCAATGAAATCAGCACTAGTCACAACATGTTGATCTACAACCATAATAGTTAGTGTCCAAGCGATTAGTAAGTGTTGATAATGTAGCCAAATTGGATGACTTCGAGATTAGATTAGCACATTAATAATAGTAAAACTTTTTTCTTTTTTTGCAGCATGGAAGACTGATCCGTTTGAACAGCCAATCTTTGCTGAAGGGGCAACGCAGAAGCTTGCAGATCCATTTGATTATGGAGGAGGATTAGTGAACCCGAACAAGGCAGCGAATCCTGGCCTCATATACGATATGGACACCAATGACTACTAAACTACCTTTGTGCGTTTAGCTACAACACCTCAGCTATTTCTCTACTTGTTAAACAAACCACATCATGTTTGGTTACAAAGCGTTCAATTCTTGACGTGAACCTGCCTTCCATTAACATTCCAAATCTAAGAAATCCTATAACACTCACTCGAAGTGTAACGTTGGTCTTGTTAACTCAACATATAAAGCCCAAATCGACACTCCACCAGGCATCCATGTAGTTGTCAAGCCAGAGACATTGGTCTTCAACTCTACAGTTAAGACAATCTCATTTTCAGTTGCGATTTCCACCACCTACCGAGTGAACACATCATACTTTTTCGGAAGCCTGACATGGACTGATAGGGTGCATGTTGTGACAAGTCCTATATCTGTGAGAACACAAATCATACAATCCTATACTGATGACAATTGCGTAGATCATATACTAATCCAGTAAATTGTAATAATGCAAATACATGATCGAATAAACTAATATGTATAATAACGCGAATATTTCCGAAGATTAAGGACTGTATGTTGATTGTATAATGCACAGTTGAAAATAATATGAGGGACTATATAAATGCTTGATGACCAACTATAGACTTCATTGTCTTTCAAAGTGGAATTGAAATTCTTATGAAAGTGGAGAGAGAAGGAATTTGATTCTCTTTTTTTGTGTGGGCACAATGGGTAACAGAGAACCAGGTTCTTTGGGGGGGAGATTAAAGGGCTAAAACCTGCTTTAGGAATCTCTGCAAATTTTCTTAGCATTAAATTTTAATGATGAACATGCTCAATTGGTCCAAAAAATGTCAGTTGTAACAGCAACATGCTTAAATGGTGAAGTCCAGATCTAATTAAGTCATCGGTTCGATCCTCATTTTGGCTTTTATGATGGTAAAACCACTAAGTGAACCAGATCTGAGGGCCAATGGAACTTTTGATCACCAAATGACTGGAAATAATCTGAATATATATTGGAGAATACATCATAATACCAGATCTACTAATTGAAAGACGAGACAAAGAGAGTCGGGCAAGGTTGAACGTCTTGCAGCTTCTTCTCTTTGTGGTTGCAAAGGGTTATATACTAAGAAGGGGATGAATGGTAAGCAAGTTTACACGAGGGAATCGATACTACAACATCTAGAGAGGGTAACAAAGCTTTTACACTGGACAAAAGATGTCTTTCTAAGGGAACTATTGCTAAAAAGGTGCAGAATCTGGACAAAGCACAGCTTTATGAGTATTTGCTTGATTGAGAGGCAAGTTGTATGTTTGTTTGTTTGATTGATTAAGTGTCCAGAGACGGTAGTAGAGCTTTTACACTGGACAAAAGATGTCTTTCTAAGGGAACTATTGCTAAATGGGTGCAGAATCTGGACAAAGCACAGTTTTCTGAGTATTTGCTTGACTGAGAGGCAAGTTGTATGTTTGTTTGTTTGTTTGATTGAGTGTCTTTGTCTCTGAGCCCTCTTCCCCCTTTTATAGACGAATTAGCCAGACTGCATGTAGCTTTGTTCTTACCCGAAAGCAACTGAAGGTTAGTGACTCATCGGCATTTTACTTGTATTGCCACTGTAAAGTGCTCTTTGGCTGATAGTTGGCTGGTCTCTATCACTTGTCATTTGAATCATAGGCATATGGCCTTTGCATTAATGGATAGACGCCAATTGGTCTTGAGGTGGATGGTCTGGGCTTGGCACTGGGTCTCGAGCGAGCCTTCTTTCTTTAGTCCTTTTGGGCCTTCCTTCCTTTAGGCCTAAAGTTCAAATAGTAACCCAAACAACCCGCATCAGCTTTTCTAGGGCCATCTTCTTTACATTCTAGGCAGCGGCGTTATATGATTAATACAGCGACCCCACTTAGCGGGATAAGGCTTGGTTGTTATTGTTTGTTGTTTTTGGAATTAAATGCTGGAGTTTTGCATTAGGAATAGAAATGCTGAGCTTTTCGTATGATCGTTTTAACCTTTTGTTTTAATGTTTTTGTTTCGTTTTTGAATGTGGATGCATGCGTGATCAGAAAATACTTGCTCCTTACTTTGGCTGCATTGTGGGTCGGGTTGCTAATCGAATCAAAGAGGGAAGTTTACACTCAATGGAACGGAGTACTCCTTGCCTATCAACAGACCTCCGAACAGTCTCCATGGTACGTAATTGTTACTATTGATTCTCGTTTTTACTGCTTTTCGATTAGCTAATTTGCAGCAGAATTTTATGATGTTTGAATTATGTTGTAATAAACAAGTAAGTGTGCGTTCGGTTCATTCCAAGGCTTCTTCGTTAATTATTTATCGAGACATGAACGAATTTTGAATATTGTCGCAAGCTTAATGTCTTCAATTTTCACTAAACAGACATTCTTTTCGTTTTGGTAACATCATATCAGTAATTGTTGTGTTTTGGTTTCCTTCATTTGTGCTTGCTTATATTTACGCCACTGAATTCATCGTGTTGTCTCATTAGGTAGTCACAAGGGGTACGATAAGCAGATATGGAAGGTAGCAGAACTCATCCATCACTTTTAAGTATCGCAGTCATGACGGGGAGGAAGGTTACCTCGGGAATCTTTCGCTGACTGCAACTTATACACTTACTTCAAGCACGACAATGAGACTTGACATGGAAGCAGTGCCTGAGAACAAGCCCACCCCAGTCAGCTTAGCTCAGCACAACTACTGGAACTTAGCTGGACATAACTCGGGCAACATACTTAACCATGCAATTCAAATTCAGGCAAACCATATTACCCCTGCGGATGAAAACACAGTCCCAACAGGTGAAATCAAGCCAGTTAAAGGCACCCCCTTTGATTTCACTGCCGAGAAGTGGGTTGGTGAGTCCATCCATGAGGTCGGTATAGGGTATGACCACAACTATGTGCTCGACTGTGGGGAAGAGAAACAAGGCCTGAAACATGTTGCAAGAGTGAATGACCCATCCAGCTCCAGGGTCTTTAACATATGGAGCAATGCCCCGGGATGCAGTTTTACACCACGAATTACGTCAATGGAGTTGTCGGCAAAGGAGACGTTGTCTATGGAAAGCATGCCGAGCTCTGTCTTGAGACACAAGGGTTCCCGAATGCAATTAACACATCGAACTTCCCGTCTATTGTTGTTCAACCCGGTGAGAAGTACAGCCACACCATGTTGTTTGAGTTTTCAGTTGAGTGAAGTGTAGTACTCGTCGATGCAACTTTTCCGTTGCACCAAGTACTCGTATATGATAAGTAATAATAAATGGTGAGACGCGCCTGTTTATGTTAGAGTTTGGAGGTTGCTTCCCTTATCCATTTTGTGAATGACTTTCTTTCTTGGCAATGAAATGCACCCGAATGTGTATATTTTTGGGCTACGTTTACGTTAAAATTTTTGTTTTTTTTTGGACAAACAATGGCTTTAGTGAATTGAATTGTTAGTTGTTAAAAGGAGATTGGTGGAGATTGAATCAGCACAGTACTTAACATCTTAAAACATGTATCATTCTTGAACATTTCTCTACTCTGCTTACGTGGCAGAATGTGATTCGCCAAATGACAAAATGCTACGTGGCAAGTATACAAAACAAACTTTCATTTCGTCCCAATATTACCATTCTCTCTTAACATGACACGCTCCAACCCAGATATCCAAATGACACCTGGATGGCACGTGTTGACCGACACTTGATAGTGACGAAAGCCATAAATATAAGAAAACGCAAGAACATAAAGGACAATATATTCTGAATTGAATATGAGTACAACAGAACGTCCAATGGTCACAAATCCAAAATAAAAGAAGCACAAATATGTCTAGAGCATACCACTAAACGGAAGTGCGAGTGAAAGATAGGACATCAAGTTACAATTATCATAAAGAAATCATACACAAGTGGAAGATCATAAGATCACTGGTAGCGAAATGCCTCGATGCTCGGGTCGTATTCCTTGTCACTATGTCCTGAGGGGGCGCAAAAATCAAAAGGTGAGTGGACCATAATTTATACTAATACTAATAATACGAAAACCAGTCCATTTTTTAACATAATAACCCCTTGTTTTGGAAGCACATATATAATACTACATATAGGTTTTTCTGAAACTCTAGCATGCCGAAAAATGTTTGTGGCAATAAATCATCTCTAAATGTGGTATCCAAACGCTCGAAGGCAAAACCCAAAAATCTCAACTAGGGGTATCGTAGTCGTCCGAAGGCATAACATGTCCATCACCCGAAGGTGAAGCTGTACGACACTGAGTTACGCTAGTGAAGAAACATGGTAGGCCCCATCACCCGAAGTTGAAGCTATACGACTCTGGGTTACGCCATAGAAGAAATATAGTCATATATACATAACACACCGACATTAGCCGTGGCTAGTGAAGTTGTTCGACACTGGGTTCGCCAGTGAAGCTAAGAGTATGTTATAAATATCATCAACTGTGTCCTATGGCCATAAACGTCTACATACTCGTGTTGTGTGTATGTGCTATATGATAACCCACTAGATAAGCACAAACAAACATATCTCAAAAATCTCATATCAAAACACCGAAGCTCGAATGCTCAAAGCATCAATCCTTAAACCATTATAAATCATATTCATAATCCGTAATATTTCATAAGGCATAAAAGCAATAGTCATAACCTTTTAAAAAAAATGTAGGTTCGACAAATCATAATTAGTGCATAAACCGTAAAATGATGAAATCATACTTTTCGTGAATGCAAGCCTAATATTTTATAAAATCATGCAAGTTAAGAAGGGGTCCACTCACAAATATTTTGCTACTGGAAAGTCGCTCGAACTAGGGAGGATTGGATCACTTCCAACCGATGCACCTAAACACAAATAGAGAGCACTTAATAAAACTCTACCAAAACGGAATTTAGGAAAACGGATAGCGGATTTGGATTCGGCACGTCGAAAAACCTAAGGAGGGACTTCGGGTTCCCCCATATGCCGCTGTACGCGTCGAGTTGGGTCGCCGGAAAAATCATTGTGGATGACGGCGGAGCACAATACCGTCGGCCATGACAGCGTGCACGCGCGGACCCATGTGCCGACCGTGGAAACTGGGTATCAAGCTCGGGTCGGATCTGGGTTTGGGGGTTGCTAGGTTGGGCCGAGATGCTGGGTTGGGCCGGTTATAGGGTTGGGCTTGGGTTAGGGTTAATGGATTGGGCTTGGGTTATTGGGTTGCAAGGCCCAAAGGTTTGGACTGGGTTACTGGTTGTGGGTTGAGTTTGATCTGATTGAGCTTGCGGGTCGTCGGACACAACGAAGGAGAAAACCGGGATTTGGGGATTTTGGCCGGGAAACTTCCTCGACTTCGATTTGGGGTCAAATCTCAACCATTTTCCACGTTTTGCCTGCCAAAATAAAGATAAACAAATGTAGATTAGGATTATACCTTCCCCCGAGTCAGCCGTGGCCGGAGTTGGCTGGAAATTGGCTCGCAAGCTGTCGGGTTTTCACCAAAAAACTGGGGAGGGGAAGAACATACACGGACAAAGTTAGAACCTTCAATTTTCAACTCAAAACCTACCCAGATGACCAGAAAATCTCACTAGAAACTGAGATACAACCTAATCACCTCGAACTCACCTCGGTTTCGTCGGATTCCAGGTTAAGTCGCCGGAGAAATTGTGGCTCCGCCATGCATGCAATGCTGTAAGGTTGACAGGGAAAAGAGGGAGGAAATGGAGTGATGATCTGGGGGTAATAGTCTGAGATAGGATTGAGAGAAGAGAGGGAGTGAGCTGAGAGATGGCGAGCTAAGGGGAGAAGAGAGAGAAATAGTGTTCTAGAAAGAGGGATGTGTCACGGGAGGGAAGAAAACAATGGGCCGGGAGACAAACCCAATACAAGGGTGGGCCCCATTGGCACCCCAACAAACAACAAACGTGAGAAAAGATGAAACGAGAAATATTCCGTGGAACGTGAAATTACCATAATGCCCATACGTTTCGGATTCCGTAAAATTCATGTTTTAGTTCCGAATTCAATTCCGTTCTCCCCTAAGCGTTCGTGACGACGAGCGTTACGGAAATAAAATAAAAGAAAAATTATCACATGTCAACGCACGAAAGTCTACCTTTTCCGACATAAATTCCCAGTCGTCGTCTTCCTCTCCATCTTCTCCAAAATTCTGCTAGTATTGGGCAACATCAATGAATTTTGCAGCTCGAAAGCTCCTCTTCTCTCTCTTCACCCTCTCTCTGTGCGCCCATCCCTTCATCCTCGTTCTCTCGCAAGACGATCTCCTAAACACCCCCACCTCGCCAGACGACTCGCCGCCCGCCGCCCGCCGCCGACTCAGCTCCAAATGAGTCGCCGGACTGGGACGAGTTTGGCGACTCCGACGCCGCGCAGTCCGAGGAGGAGCTCGACCCGGGATCCTGGCGCCCAATCTTCGAACCCGACCCCTTTAAGGCCGACCCGGCTACCCACCCCGACGACGGATACTACTCCACCGTATCCAAATTAATAAAGTCCGTTAGCTCCGGCGGCACCGCGCTCATGGACGCCGCCGTTTCAGAGATCGAGGACTCGGCTTCCCGTGGCCTCCCTCACGCGCGGTCCGTTCTGGGGTTTCTGTACGGTACGGGCCAGATGAGGAAGCAGAACAAGGCCAAGGCTTTCACGTACCATTACTTCGCCGCCGAGGGCGGCAACATGCAGTCGAGGATGGCCCTCGCGTATACTTACTTCAGGCAAGATGTACGGAATCTCTTTCGAGTTTGATCGATCGATCTCTGTTTGGTTGCGGAGTAAAGAGGAGGAAGTTGAAAGACTGATTTTTTGTTCTCTGTTTGGTTTTTTTGCAGATGTTTGATAAAGCGGTGAAATTGTACTCGGAATTGGCCGAGGCAGCTGTGAATAGCTTCCTGATTTCGAGGGACTCGCCGGTGATCGAGGTGAGGATCCACAGCGGAGCGGAGGAGAACAAGGAGGCATTGAGGAAAAGCCGCGGCGAAGAAGACGAAGACTTTCAAATTTTGGAGTACCAAGCTCAGAAGGGACACTCCGCGGCAATGTATAAGGTGGGCCTGTTTTACTATTTCGGGCTGAGAGGGGTCCGCCGCGACCACGCCAAGGCGTTGTCGTGGTTTCTGAAGGCGTTGGAGAAGGGAGAGCCTCGGGCCATGGAGCTCCTCGGAGAGATTTATGCTAGGGGAGCTGGTGTTGAGAGGAATTACACCAAGGCTCTGGAGTGGCTTACACTTGCAGCCAAACAGGATCACTATTCGGCATATAACGGGATGGGGTATTTGTATGTTAAAGGATATGGGGTGGAGAAGAAGAACTACACTAAAGTAAGGATGCACCTTGGCTCTATCTCTATGTGTATCTTGAAGCTTTATGTGTTTCTATATTTTGTTACACATTTTCTACTAGCGATCCTTGTGAATGAAATCCCACATTGTTAGTTGTAATAACTTTCGAGATCATTTTTTCCGATGTTGAGTTTGTGTTGATACATTGATAGGTTGATTGATTCATATGTTACGGCCAATCCTTTTCGTTGCAGGCAAAGGAGTATTTTAAGAAAGCTGCTGATAATCAAGACGGTGGCGGGCACTATAACCTAGGAGTAATGTATCTCAAAGGAATTGGGGTAAAGAGAGATGTAAAACTTGCATGTCAATACTTCATATTTGCTGCGAATGCTGGTCAACCCAAGGCATTCTACCAGCTAGGGAAGATGTTTCATACAGGAGTCGGGCTTAAGAAGAATCTTCCACGGGTAAACTCGCTGTTCTTTTCTGTTTGTTTAGTTTACATACCGTCTCTCTTTTCTGTTCGGGCTTAAGAAAACAGAATATGCAAGATAATCTTGATTTTGTGACAATTAATTTGTTCGTATTTGTTGAAGGAAAAATTTACTTTGCTATTTAATTCTAAGTAAATGATCTTAAGATGCACCAGGGCACTTATGCACTAATTAGTTCCGATTCATGATTATGATTCAATTTGTTTTAGGCCACTGCATTATACAGATTAGTTGCAGAAAGGGGACCATGGAGCTCCTTATCTCGATGGGCACTTGAATCATACTTAAGAGGGGATGTGGGCAAGGCATTTTTCTTGTATTCAAGGATGGCCGAGTTAGGCTATGAGGTAGCGCAGAGTAACGCTGCATGGATTCTTGACAAATATGGAGAGCGAAGCATGTGCATGGGAGAATCCGGTTTGTGCACTAATGCAGAAAGGCATCAGCGGGCACATTCATTATGGTGGCAAGCATCTGAGCAGGGTAATGAACACGCTGCTTTGCTGATTGGGGATGCGTATTACTATGGTCAGGTAGCTATCTCATGCTGAAACATGTTTGTCACTGCTCTAGCTTCGGATGTATCTTTAGAGTAATGCAGCTTGATCTCGCCTTGACTATTTTGGTTTTCCTTCTTCCTTTCTCAGGGTACTGAGAGGGATTATGAACAAGCGGCAGAGGCTTACAAGCATGCCAGGTCCCAGTCTAACGCCCAAGCCATGTTCAACCTTGGTGAAGGAAACGCGACAATATTGACTCTCTTTGTTTGCCTCCTTGCTGTCTTATATCTACGTGAGCGACAACACAGGCATGCTGTTGCTGCCCCTGATGCGATGGCTGCACTGCACCACCCGAATGAGCATGTTGCGCCACTCATGTAGTTTAGCTGGCAACAGTGGTCCTCCAAGAATGACTAGGCTCTTCCATTGTTTATGAACAATCTTTACATTTAGATTACGATGTACAGGTATCTAATGCCCGGTAAATTGATGTGGAGATAAGGTTTCGATATTTTGGGACAAATTGTACCACATAGAGACTTGAGCACGTAGGCAACGAAGATGTGTTTGCCTTTTAACTTCACGTGATAAATTAATGAGGATAGACATATTTTTGCCGAATGACCAAAATGATTTACAGTGTACAAATTAAAGAACACTTTTATTGATTATTTTTGTCAATGATCAAGGTGACGAGTTATGACATTGTCAAGGACCATTTTAGATAAAATGTCTTCAAAATTTTAAATAGATAAATGAAAGAAAATCGGTTAAGACGGTTTGGACATGTTAAACGAAAATCTACAATTGCTCTGGTTATAAAATGTGACTATATTTCGACAATAAAAAAATAAAAAAAAATAAAAAAAGTGACTATGAGACAAAGACTCGGAGCACAAAAGGTCGAGGAAGACTTTAAATTATAGAAAGACATGGAGTAATTGGAGTTAACAGAAAAATTAAAGCAAAACTGAGCCCACGACGTTCTAGGATTTATACAGCCGATCCCGCTTAGTGAAATAAGACTTTGTTGTTGTTGTTGAGAGTTGAAAACCTTAAGTAGAACACCTTTCCATAGAAACTATAAAATCATTGGTCACAAATGGTTCCTGTCCTCGACAGTATATAAAGCTAAAACCGCAAACATTTCATCACTCTCCCGTCTATGTAGTCACTAGCCTGATATGTTACGGAGTCCTCAAGGTTCACCGTAGGCAAGCATGTCATGCACATATCTCCCTAGAAAACAATGTCTTTGGGCCTATTAACAATACACTAGCGTGGACGCCTCCATATCTGCTCCTCATACTCGGTAGTTTCTTCTTTAGGGCGTTTACCGTTGCACTTCAGGCAAACCGCGTTTCTGCCATAATTCAAGAAATCACATCTGCAGTATACAAAATCATCTTGTAAATATGCAGTTAACGTCAATGTTAATCTAAAAACCACACCCCACACAGAGGCAAACAAACAAAGAGGACGAGAGGCTTACGAGGGACAGTCCCAGTCTGCAGGATTTTTCTTGGGCCGTGGATCTTGACAACGCAAACACTTCCTATTGCTTGCGAAATTCATGAATGTACACCTGAAGAACATAAGCTAAGTGATCAAAAAGAACTTTACTTTTAGAGTTGCTGATCTCTGTTGGTTGTCAGGACAAAAAGAAGACTTACTTTGGGCAAGTCCAGTCTCCTTTCTTCATTTCAACAACATCTGTACCGACTCTCTTTGGCCCTTCAGCTTTGCACTTTAGGCAGCGTATGTTTCTAGAGAAGTTCATGAAACTGCATCTGTAACAAAACGCAACCAGTAAAGATATGTTAAACTCGGAACTCCAGAATATGGTGGTAAGCTAGACAAGGATCGTAATTCTGTGAGGAACTGATAACAACAACATTCTCTGAAAAAACTGATTACAAGGTAAGCATTCATGCAAAAGATGTGGCTTACTCGGTGCAGATCCAGTCTCCCTTTTTCATTTCAATTTCGAGATCACCCGCATCAGCTTTTCTTGGGCCATCTTCTTTACATTGTAGGCATCTTAAATTTTTAGCAAAGTTCATAAAATTGCACCTGCAGCAAGATAACAACAGTAAATCATGAAAACTAGTACGGTACTAACTGCAACAAGTGAAAAGAACAATAAATAATTGACTGGAAGATTCGGCAATCAATTCCGGTAACTGAGTTTTATTATATCCATATACGAAGCAAGATAATCAATCCCGAAATAAAGTATACAAGCTCCAGATGTGGATATTTCACGAAATTCCTGAAATAAACTATATGTCACTGATGTAGTGTTACCACTGTAAAGCCACACATACACATGGTGCATTACCATAGTCATCTGTCGCAACAAACAAAACAGGGAAAAAGGCTCCTAACTTGAGGAGATAAATTCCTCCGATCAAGTCATGAAGTCATACAAGATATCAAATTATAACGACAGAAATGAAAGAGGTATGACATGCACGAGATGATCACGATAACTTGGTGTAACTTACTTGGGACACATCCAATCTCCTCTCTTCATTTCAACGTCTTGAGATAGTTCATCGCCAATGAAACTTGGATAAAATTTCTTCTTCTCAATAGTTTTGGCAGCAGGCTTTGGAAGTGATGGGTCAACAGCTGTTTCGCTGAGTTGAAGCAATTCAGAGAGCAGCTTCCTTGCAGATGTTTCTAGAAGCTCTCTACCAGGTGGTTTCTCTCCCTCAGAAAAAACAACGGGATCTAGAGCATAAAACAATAGTATTCGCACTATATCCACTGTACGTGCTGCTGCTTCAGATTCCTTAAGAACCACATAAGCTCTATCGCAGGAACCTCGGAGATTACAACCACCACAAACCTGTAAGCACCATCCAGAACACAATATACTGTATTCAAGGTTTATAAAGGAATTCCCCATGAAGCATAGAAAAGTGAAAACTGGATACTAAACAAAATCGGGTAAATGAGAGCAATTACATACATCCCCTTCATCTAGTCTCAAATGGAATCGCAATCTTTTTGCTGAATTCACAGCCTTCCGGAAAAGATTGGGACATCCACCCTCCACAACTGCTTGAATATCTTCCATAGACAATGATCTGCACAAAAAAATGAAAACGAAACAAGGTTAGACGCAATCATGCAAGAAACGACGAACACATTTTCAGATGCTCATGCAAAGATTACAGAATGTTCAGTAATAAATAGATACAAATCAATCGAAAAATGAATTCTTTTCTTATCAGATTTGTCTTCCCACAACAGCTCCGCGCTGCCAAAGTCTTACAACCCGAAAAATGGCAAAACTACGGATTACTTTGGCACCATAAGAAGCAATCATGATTGTTAATTAAGCAGCTAGCTTTAATCCATACATCTCATTGCATAATTTCCTAATCCTTGCTAATTAACAGATATAAAAAGATCATATCTTCATGGAAATTGCAGTAGCAAACGAAACGTCACCAAAGCTCAAGAATGGCAATAATTCAATGGGACTTCAACCAACACTTAAGAATTCCAACATTTTCTCGGCAACCAAACAGAGCAATACCACAAATAAAAAGAACCTTACTTGAAAACATCATAGCGGTCACGAGCAAAGCTGAGAGAGGCCTCCTTAACTTCATTTATATCCGTGTAAACATCGCTCTCCTTCGGCGGCGTTCCGGTGAAGTACCCCTTGGTCTTCAAGCGGTCGACGAAGGCCACCCACTCGGGCCAGGGGTGGTGCGGCGGCGGAGCTTCTGTGCTGGTGGCGGGGACGGTGTCAATACTTTCAATCGCAGCCGAAGAGGAGGCGTACCGGGGTAAGCGCAGAGACTTGGGAGCGGCGAAGGGTTTCAGAGAGAGAAGTGAAGGGGTAGGAGAGAGAGTCCTTGTGGGAGCGTGGAGGAGTGAGGTCCCAAAACGCATGAGTTTTGAAGCAGCTGACATTTTGTTGAGAGAGAGAATGTGTGTGTTAATGGAGTTTGAAGTGTTTGAGGGAACAAGATGACGGTAACTGGTAAAAGATGAGGGTTTTGTCAAAGTGACGTACTTTGAGGGTGAAGGGTTTTATGGGGAGCAAAAAGTGAAAATTGAAAAAGATAGAGGATTTAATTGGAATTGAATAAATTAGAGGGTGTGCTAAGTGCCATAGGTATACACAAGGATATTGAGCTTGTGGATTTGTGTTAAGACCACGTTGTGCTTAGCGATGACAATTCTAACTGTTAAATTCGATAATCATGGATAATCGTTCGAATGAAATGAATTTAGGTATATTCTGGATATAAGGAAAAACTGTTTATATTATTCGGTTATGGTTTTGGATATGGTTATAGAGGTTCCCACCATAACCGAATCTATATATATATATATATGTATGTATGTATGTATATCACATCCCGGCCCCGGGTGGATCACTTCCTAGGCCCGCTCCACCACCGTAGCACAATATTGTCCGCTTTGGGCCCCGACCACGCCCTCACGGTTTTGTTTCTGGGAACTCACGAGCAACTTCCCAATAGGTCACCTATCCTGGAAGTGCTCTAGCCCCCTTCTCGCTTAACTTTGGAGTTCCTACGGAATCCGAAGCCAGTGAGCTCTCAAAATGCCTCGTGCTAGGTAGGGATGAGAATATACATTTAAGGATCACTCCCCTGGGCGATGTGGGATGTCACAATGTATATCCATTATTCACCGAACCATTACCTTGATAATACAAAAGTTGCATTTTGGAGGAAAGTAAAGTAAAGTTTTGAATCAAAATCAATACGAACTCAATGGTGTTTATGAGAGATATCAAAGACAAGCCAACATCATCAGTGTTTTAATTTCTATACTCAACAAGATCCATTCATTGGATCATTTTATACATCAAATGTTTAATGACGAAATTAATATCTACTAACTTATAATGTCTCAACTGAACGATTATATTGTTTGTATTGAGGAAGATGGATATACTCGTTAACCGATGGTCCGATGATTAATTTGCGATTATGGATATGGTTAATTTTCGTGGTTATAAGGATGAATATAATATTTCCGTCCTCAAACCGAACCGTTGCCATCCATGTGTGCTTCCGTGAGGAATGAATGTTAGATTCATATGTCGTTGTGAGTCTTTTTGACCTCGAGTAGGTAAACTGTCGTGACGAAACCACAAACTGATCTAGTATCAAATAAAAACATCATTTGTAGAAATCGACTTTTCACTTACAAATCAAAACGAGTATTATTAATGATAATTTGGATTGAATTCACTTGCTTTAATCAATACCTATTTCTTATTTCTCATAATCTTAGTTAATCATCAACTTAACAATCTTAGTTAATGGTTTGAAAACAAAAATGGTCTTAGTTAATGGTTTGAAAACAAAATTTGACAAGTTTTTTGCCTTTTTTGTGTGAAAAATGTTTTATTTTTATTTTTATGAAGTAAAAGAAAATAGAATTAATTAAGAACTTAGCGGCTTTTTGCGCCAAATAAATAATTGGACTGCGAAATTAATAATTACGACGATTTATCAGAGAAAATAAAAATAATTTAGGATTTTTAGATCCAAACACCCGCCGGTGATTTGGACTCCCAAAACCCCACACCGTTGGATCACAAAACCGACTTAAACCCTTTCTCAACCTCTCCGGAATAATCTCTCACAGAAAATCGATCGGCTTTCTGCTTTCTGCTTTCTGCTTCTGCTTCTGCTTTCAGTCGCTCCACCATGAGAAGGGCTTCCACTCTCGCCTCACTCCCCCTCCTCTCCCGATCCCTTTCCACCGCCCACGGCGGCGCCGCCGTCACGTCAGCCCCCGCCACCTACGGTCTTCTCCAGGTTGCTCTGTACGGGACCACCTCCACCGGTTCTCAGGCTCCTCGTCGATGGCTCGATTCGTTTTCCGGAGGTTCGGGTCGGAAGCTGGCAATCGGCGTCGCCGGAACTCTAGCTTCGGTCGCGGGCGCCACGTCGCTCGCTCCGGAGGCCTATGCCAAGGAGCCGCCTCCGGCTGCGCTTGTTCCCAAGGAAGTTGTGCTTTACCAGTACGAAGCCTGCCCTTTCTGCAACAAAGTTAAAGGTAAAAATTGAATCTTTACTTGTTGAATTGCTTTGGAGATATTGCGTTAATGTTGCCTTTGAGCTGTTTAAACTTTTCACTGAATATCGAAAAATGGATGAGCTTTCGTGATAAAATGTTCAATTTTACTGTTTTGGCATGGATGAAACATACATTTGAATTTCTCTGCAGTTATAATGGTTACATGTTCATAAAAGAAAAAACTTTTACATGTAGTTGGCACTCGATTATGAACTTTTGCTAGGAATCAAACTATTGGTACAATTAATGCAATGGGGTTGCTTGGTGCTCGAAAAAAGCATTCGACGCTGTGCCACATTTGAAGTTTTTGAAGTTATTAAGATCACCTTCATTTTTTCGTGTTGTTTACGAGTTGGGGATACTTTATTATTGTATCAGCATTCTTGGATTACCACGATATACCCTACAAAGTTGTGGAGGTCAACCCACTTAGTAAGAAAGAGATTAAATGGTCCGATTATCAGAAGGTTCCTATACTGATGGTGGACGGGGAGCAGCTGGTTGATTCATCAGGTACCTGTCCTTGTGACTGTTTTTAGATTGCTTCAGTTTCTTGGTTCGATTTTTAATTAGAATAATGTGATCCACGTGTTGTTGAATATATAGGCACTATAATTACATATCTCAATTAAAATTGAGCATGTGTCTGTTTGCAGCTATAATTGATCAGTTGAATAGCAAAATTGTTCCTGAGAGAGCAGCTGCTTCTTCCTCAGATGACGATGAAGAGAAAAAGTGGCGCCAGTATGTTATCTTTTCCTCAAGCTAGCTTTTTATGCATATAGTCGTGTTTGGATAAAATGGGAGGAGTGGTATTATACTAAAAGGTCGCTGCCAGTGTGAGCCACTGAACCATGATCTTAATGGTTCTACTTATCTAAGAAATAAAGAAAAGGAGAGAATGCTGCTGAGTGATTCTCACATCTTAGTAGCTTATTACAAGAATAGAGGAATCTGTGATCTGATGACCACTTTGAATTATGCACGCCTCCAGTCCTTTGGGAAATGAGCTGAAAGTTTATAAGATTTTTATTGTTCTGAAAGTTCATAAAATGGGAAATGAGCTCGGAACTTCGTCTGAAATGGACATTATCAATGAACCTTGGTTCAGACATCTCTTGTAGAAGCCTCTTTAGATTTACATGGATTTTGGTTGAGCAAATTAGATTTCGTTTTGTATGAACTTGGTGAATGAAATGAAAAACACTCATATATTCGTTGTTATGATTTGAGAAGTTGCGTATTACTCACTCTGTGGAGCTTCAGCTTTGAAGCTGTTGGTGTGGCATACCTTGAGCCTTGGTATCTTTGTATCCATGTATTACGTGGTACTAGGTTTATTACTATAAGTTTTGATACTTTTTATTAGGTTGCATGGAATATTAAATTTTGATAACTTTGGTGTGCTTCTTGTTGTGGTATAGGTGGGTTGATAATCACTTGGTGCATATGTTGTCACCAAACATATACCGAACTACATCGGAGGCCCTTGAGTCCTTTGACTATATCACAAGCAATGGTAACTAGATCCCATCTTATGCACCCAGATTTTATGGGCCTTCTGCGACAATCTTCATTACCTTCTTCAGTTTGTGTTGCTAATACTTACTCGTCAATTTTCTTCTGTTGTTTTGGTGGTTATTTGTATCCTGATGTTAGTTTTGCCGTAACTGCAGGTAATTTTAGCTACACAGAAAAAATTTCAGTGAAGTATGCTGGTGCTGCAGCTATGTACTTCGTGTCAAAGAAACTAAAGAAGAAATATAATATTACTGATGAGCGTGCATCCCTGTATGAAGCAGCAGAAACATGGGTTGATGCTCTTAACGGGCGGGACTTCCTTGGTATGTGTTCTAACCTGTGGCATATGCAGGTTCTGTTACATAGAGATGGCATGCAGGTTATCTTTTACTTAATAAATGATCAGGGGATGCATTAATTAAGTGACACTCACAGAAATAGATTGATGCATATGCTTATGAGAAAAGAAATAAATTTAATACTCTCAACTATTAGATGATACTTGAATGTACCCGCACAAAGTTTTGTCTAGGAAGAAATCGAAGTACTAATCATCTAGAGACTAAAATCAAGATCAACGATCATTTGATGAGAACGCTATCGTGAACCCTTTGCCTGAGTGAGCCTTAATAAGTAAGTTATGGTTGTTTACATGTACATGTTTCTTGTGTCAGGGGGCTCCAAACCTAATTTGGCAGACCTTGCTGTTTTTGGGGTGCTAAGACCAATCCGTTATTTGAGGTCGGGTAAAGATATGGTGGAGCACACACGCATCGGTGAATGGTACTCAAGAATGGAGCGTGCCGTGGGAGAGCCTGCAAGGATTAAGGAGTAAATTGGACATCCCGACGAGTTTGTAGCTGGGTTCTATACTTCATTTTTGAGTTTGCCGTATCTGTCACCAAACTTGATCAAATACTAAGAAGAAAGATTTTTCAGGAGACACTCGGAAGTTATAAATCGTTTGAATACGAGCAACGTTTTGCGATTGTTCGATTGTTTGGAAAACGGAAATTGTGTATCGTTACATTAGATGTGATTGTTTAGCAGTACAAGGAATAAGAAAACCAGAGTGTCGAATTTTAACAACGGATGTGGACCTTGTGTTAAATTAGTTTCAATCCAATTGATATAGAGCTCATTTGGATGTGCTTTTGAAATGACTGGAAGTGCTTTTGGTGAATATGTTTTTAGAACCAATCATTAGTAAAGATGCAAGTAAATCCTAGAAAAGCACTTAAAGTGTTTTCTGGAAGAAGCACATAACTGGTGCTTCTTGCACAAAGCAGAAAGCACTTTAAGTGCTTTTGAAACCTAAAAATATTTTTTCTAAAAGCTCTTTCAGTTATTTTAAAAACATATCCAAACGAGCTTATCATATATTGTCTCTGGCTTTTACTCTCATTTTCTGTCGTAACATAGTTTAAAATAGTAATATCGCTTGTGATTAAAGATAAATACAAGTTGATCTCTCTAGCTGCTCGCTACTTCCCATAACACAACCCTAAATCTACAATTTTCATACTCGTTAACCTACTCTAGCTTGGGATTGGTGGCAGCCCCTTTTTTCCTCCCCTCCTTCTAGTCTCTTCCTCTTTCCTCTTTTCAGTGATCCTTACTCCCCATCACCTAATGGTCCTACCTTCCCCTCACCGTCGATGTCCGTCTTTTAATTTTAATTTCATGCGTTATTGGATTTGCTTAACCCGTATGAATTTACGTCCCTCTGTTACAATATTGCCTTTAAATTTTTATTTAATTTTACTATATTGCCCGTGGATTTGTATTTTCTGTTAAACTTGAGGAGATGTTATTTGCATCCATACACTAATTGTGAAACTCTTTTTTATGAGAAATGTTAAGGAGATTCCTGGAGACGGCGAAGGTGAGGCCGGTGAGGTGAGGCAATAAAGGAGTTAAAAACCCACTTTGAGATAGTCTCCTTAGCATTTCTCGTTTTTTATAGCAACGATCAATTATGACTCTTATTGATATTATAAGGAACTTGACGGACCTACCTACAAATAAAAACAAAAAAAAGTTGAGAAGTTGGAGGACCTTCGTGATATTTCACTGTATGTGAACAGTAATAACATCAACCAAGAGAACCGTCTTTCCGCCTAGGTTACGCTGCGCTGGTGGCTGCTTTATCCTCTTCCTCTCTCTCTCCCTCTATCTAAATCCCTAACTTGCTGGTTTGGCAATTCCGGAGGGTTCGAACGAAGAATCTCAAAGAAAAACACATTCATGGCGTCTCAGGCCGCCAATCTGTGGGTTCTGCTGGGTTTAGGTTTGGCTGGAATTCTCCTGATGACAAGGAAGCTGAAGAAAACCATCAGAGAAGACTTTGGCGCCTTTGTTGAGCGGCTTCAGCTTCTTCCTCCGCCGCAGCCTGCTCCTCCCAAGGCTCCGCACCCCCTCACCGGCCTCACCTTCGCTGTCTCCGACGTGTACGCTCTCTCTACCCACTTCCCCTCTGTTTGTTTCCCGAGAAAATAGTTGAAACCCAATATTTTGTTAGAGTGGAAAAAGAGAAAGTACGTCTCTTTGGCTGCTGAGAAAAAGATAAAGGATGGAACTTTGAAAGTTTCAGTCTTTGCCTTTTGGTTAGCTTTATTGAACCTGATTGAAATTATGGTTAGTATTGATAGTTGAAAGGATTAGTTAAATTGGGTTGGAACCCGGACGGCGAAAAGGCCTGAAATTCATGACTTATTTTTCTTTCTATCTCTGTCTTCTGTTCTGCCTGTTGCTTTTATTGATCTTACCGATTCGGTAGTAGCTTGTTGAACTTGAACTGTGTTATAGGTTCGTTTCACGTTTTCGATAGGTTTGCTGTGTTTAGTGATTGAAAGGGAGTGATTACTGTACTAAAAAAAGCAGAACATCTATGGAACCCGGGATGGCAGTTACGGCTGAAGTCGAATGTGACATTGAAAGAATAAATGAACATCTTTTCTGTACATTGAGTCGATATGTGTAGATGCGTAGACACACGAATGCACTTTTTCCGTGCTTTGCAGTCATAGTTTTTTTTGAGACTATTTGCTTGTGTTAAAAGTGGAGAACTTTGTAACATGGTTGCAGATTTGAAATTGAGGGACATGTAACTGGTTTTGGTCATCCTGATTGGGGAAGAACACATGATGCAGCTTCCCGGACGTCGCCTGTGGTTTCCACTCTTGTCGAAGGAGGTGCCACATGCACTGGGATAACTGTTGTGGATGAATTGGCATATAGGTATGTATAGCTATGAACATACACTTTGAATGGGCCCTTGACGGGCTGAAGGTGCTATTCCTAATGTGATTGTGAGGATCTTCTATCAAATTGAAATAAGCAAATAGTTTTGAGGATCAACACCAACTAATGACATCTCTATTTTCCTTTCAATTTCTCCAACTCTAGCTTTAGTCTCGGTTACAGAATTCCAATTCTTTTTGGCGTGTTTATTTTCAGTATTACTGGAGACAATAAGCATTGCGGTACCCCCACCAATCCAGCAGCATCTTCAAGAAAACCAGGTGGATCCTCTAGTGGAGCTGCTGTGGCTGTAGCCGCTGATCTTGTTGACTTTTCACTGGGTAAGCTTCTTTTTCTTATCCTTTCTGAAATCGTTCTTCATCTTCTTTACATTTCCCCTTGAGTTTTGTAACTTTTATTGTTAGTCTTTGACCATGGGAAATGCATATTTGAAGGAATTGGTTTCGTTTCCTTTGCCTAGCTTGTGATTCTTATCTGAAAATTATCTTATTTGGATACTCAGCATGTTCTTAATCTTATTGTATCTCAAAAATGCCCCTCTTTTCAATTTCAACTGTGCGGCATGTATGATACTGTAATATTTACTTAATGCTAACATCATGGTGCAGGTCTTGATACTGTTGGTGGTGTTAGAGTGCCTGCTGGGTCTTGTGGCATTATTGGATTCCGAGCTTCACATGGCTCTGTTTCTCACACTGGATTTATACCTGTTTCTACAAGTCTGGATACTGTTGGTATGTATTGATGCAATTCTGTATGCTGCCAGGCTGCAGCAATATATGTTAATGTGCAACTATCCATGCCTGAAAACTTGTAACTTTTGTCTATTAATTTTATGCTATTATGGAGATATTATTTGACTTGTAAGATCACATTTGCAGGATGGTTTGCTAGGGATCCTAATGTCCTGCGTCGTGTTGGACACGCGCTGCTGCAACTTCCTTATGCAGTTTCACGCAGTCCAAGACAAATTGTAATAGCTGATGATTGCTTTCAAGAAGTAAAGATTCCTGTTGATAGGATTGTTCAAGTGGTTATCAAATCCACTGAGAAGCTTTTTGGAAGTATGTTTTTTTTTTTTTTTTTTCCTTTGATTTATAGATCCATTATATGCTCCCTTTTCGTGGTGGACTGCTGTTTTGAAAGTTTTCTGATTGAGTTATCGATAAACTGGTTCAGAACAAGTGTTGAAACATGAAAATATCGGGGACTACTGCAATTCAAAAGTTCCAAGCTTGAAAAAGTTTCATGGCCAGAAGACAAATGGTGAAGTAAGGACTTCATCCCTCAAATTGCTTGCCAATGTTGTGCAGTTTCTTCAAAGGTGAGGTTATTTAGTCATTAGTCAATCTTCTGTATATGTCATAATTTTGAGACTGAGGTTACTGTGCTTATATCTTTTCATTCTATTTCAATTATCTTTGGTGTATTCTTATGGTTGAATAGGAAGGGGGAAGCTGAAACTCTTTAAGTGTGGGGAAGTGTGTGCAAGATGATAAAAATTTAAAAGTAGTAATTTCTAACCTGAGAAAAGTACTTGGCAAAATATGAGGTTCATAAGAAGGCAGTTTTTCACTTTATTCATTCGTTTGTCTTTTGATTTTGAAAATTTACCTTGATCATATAGTAATTGTGGTTTATTGTGTTCCGTATTATAGGCATGAGTTCAGACATAATCATGGGGAGTGGATTGATTCGGTAAAGCCTGTTTTGGAGTCTGCTACTTCAGCGCAAATATGTGGGCCACTGGAGGCATCTGATGAGGAGATTGAGATATGCAAGTCAATTAGGAATGAATTACAGGCAGCTGTCAGCTCTCTATTGAAGGTAGCCATTTTGAATTATCAACTTATTGCTAATTTTTTCACAGGCAAACATATCTATAAATTACACACATACATGCACACTTCCAAGCACACATACGTACAGATTGTCTTATTAATTACGAAGCCAAATTAGCTTTACTGGATGGCTGACTGGATTGTCAAGTGCTCTTAATTTATGTCTGATTCAACCATAGTGGTTGTTCTCAGCGTGCCACTGTAGTCTTTTAAGGCTACTTTGTTCCCCAAGATTAACATGCCTGAATTCCATTTCTTTACTACAGTTTAAGGACACCGTATAATTAAAACATGCTGCTCTTTTTCCCAATTCTTTAATGTTTTTATCGAGGTTTATTATATTGATTATGCTTTTCTCTTTTATTTGCTTATGTAGGATGATGGAATTTTGGTTATTCCAACTATAGCAGACCCCCCTGCAAAACTTGGGGGGAAGGAGATGCTCTCTGAGGACTTCCGGAATCGTACTTTTGGTCTCTTAAGTATTGCAAGCCTGTCAGGCTGTTGTCAGGTGAAAATCCATCAATCTGTCTCCAATCTTTAATATTTTCGTGTCTCATTATGTATTCATTGCATAGTGATAAGTTTGTACTGAATCTACTGATTTTAATTTCTCCTAATCACCTATACTTTTTGGATGTCTACTCTTCAGGTCACAGCACCTTTGGGATTTTATGACAAGTGCCCTGTTTCAGTTTCTTTCATAGCCAGGCATGGGGGTGATCGCTTTCTACTGGATGCACTGCACACTATGTATATGTCTTTACAGGAGCAGGCCGATATTGCTTCAAAATCCAGATCATCCAAAAATGCTCTCACCAAGGAACAATCTGCTGAAATTGCCAAGGAAAAGGTAGGTCATTGCTATCGTGATTATTGTCCATTTTGCTTTCAAGTTGTCGCTGTCTTTGTTGATTTGCTTTGTAACATAGAACGTCATGAAATCAATTTTCTATTGGTTTTGCTTAACATCATGAATTATGAATTGACACGAACAATAGTTCTAGCAAGTCATATTTGCATAATGGCTATTCATGTTTCTGTTCGAATTGCATTTGGATATCCTAAAGCCTCTTCTGTAATCTTTACAAAATAATTAGGGAAATCAAGCATACAAAGATAAAGAGTGGCAGAAGGCTATTGGCTTTTATTCAGAAGCTATCAAACTTAGTGGCAACAATGCAACGTATTACAGTAACAGGGCTCAAGCACATCTTGAAGTTGGAAGGTACTGCTATCTGTTGGGACATTTATTCTCTATATTGATTTCTTGGAGTAGGTTTCTGATTTACTTCTTCTGTCCAGTTTCATTCAAGCGGAGGCAGATTGTACAAAAGCCATCAACCTTGACAAAAAGGTAACTTCTCTCCAAAAGTAATAATTACTGGGTATTCACAATTATCGGGTAGATGCTATAGACCATGGGCTCATTGTGTTCCATTCATTAATTATTGTTATATGAGCATTAATCATTGTTATATGATGTTACGTTTCTAGTTTTTTTCGTCGGATGTTGAGAGAATGGAGTAATATAGTTTGGTCATGTGAAGTTCTTGATTATCTTTTCCTTGATATTGTTCTTTCATATTCTTCAAGTGCGGATTATTGAGTACATTTTTATAACCATTGTACAATGACATTGTTGCCTACTTATGTTTCTTCAGAATGTGAAAGCTTATTTCCGAAGAGGCATTGCAAGGGAGATGCTTGGTTACTATAAGGAAGCGATTGAAGGTCAGATTTGGTTGTTTATTTTTTATTTTTATACTTCCTTCTGAGAGACCGACGGTATTACCCTCATCATCTACCCTTAAGCTAAGAACCAAGGGTAAAAGTTTAAGGAAAATAGTGTTTACCGGGTGCAAACTAGATATATTTCAGATTGGAGTTGCAGATATAAATTGTTTCGGTATTCTATTTCATAGCTCAGAACGCGAGTGTGTTTGTTAAGCACATCTAAGTGTTTTTTCATTCATTCCAATCTCCTAAAGTAACTTCGGTTCGATGGTGCTTCATTCTGCAGACTTTAGATACGCACTTGTTCTTGAGCCAACCAACAAACGAGCAGCCGCTGCTGCTGAAAGATTGAGGAAGGTATTCCTGTAGCTTATTGAAGTTCGCTTGGCCGTGAAAACCCCATTTAAACTAGACAGTCAACAATTGCCATGTGTCTAAGCCAATCGAATGAGAAGCGGGATGGAAGAGACTCGAGAGAAGTTGAGAATCTTTACTCGTACGATCACGGTGTTTTTTTTTCGGGGGCCTGGATAAATGTTTGATCAGATCAGTTTTTAGGAACCTTAGATTGTTATTATTGTCGCCAAAATTTGTAACTGCAGTCCAATTTTGTTGCTTCGATACGTTACATTCGGTTGTAATTCTAGCTTTTAGGTGAGGTTTGAAGCTGAACATGGGCACAGCCATTACGATATTTATCTCTGCCTTCACATTGCAATTTATTGCATTCGTTCTTAACTTGTGTTTTGATTGGTTTCACTGGAAGCAAATAATGTCGCTCGATATGCTTGATTCGTTCTTTGACTTAATCAAAGAACGAGTCGAGCATGTCGTAAACTGTGAAGATCCTGCTCTTCTTCTGTATACTCTGGGAGTGAAGCTCTCGTAAACTGTGCCTCGTTGCAGACACTGAAAAATCGACGTGAGTACTCTTAGCCCCAGTTTGGGATTGAGGTGATTTTAAAAAAAGCTGCTATGAAAAAAAGCTGTGACAGTTTTTGGTGTTTGGTAAACATTCAGCTTCAGCTTTTTTTCACAGTTTTGGGTGAAAAAAAGCCAAAAACAAGAAGCTGCAAAACCCAGCTTTGAAAAACCGGCTTTTTTTCACATCTGTTTTACATAAAAGTTCACCAAACACTATAATACTACTTTTTTTTTTTCAAAAGCACTTTTACAAAAAAGTTTACCAAACACTCTTCTGCTTTATTTCACAGCTGCTTATTCTCACAGCACAGCAGAAGCAGCTTTTTTTCAAAGCACAGCAATACCAAACCAGCCCTTAGTTTAGAGAGAGAACGGGAGCGACGGAGGGGGAGAGAGAAACAAAGATCGTCTTTTATCAGTGTCCACCATGTCCATAAGACCTTACCTTGGGAGTGAGCATGAGATACCAATACCGTTTCGGGTGCAAGATTTGATCATTGCAACAACCTGACTAACCAGAAACCACAGAAAAATCACATAAATGATCTATGAGATTGACGTAACTCTCCATTTTAATTTTTCATAATGAAAATAGATAGAAGAGGTCCCTGAATATGTTCATTTTGGCTCTGTCGTTGACTGTCAAACTCAAATTATATATAATTGAGACGAATCAATCTTTCATCCAACTATATTATAATATGTGAAATGATAATATTAAGTGACGGTATTTTCAATACCTGCAAAAATTTTAAAGATGAGAGTTTGAGACCAGTAAGCCGCCACACCATGAGGGTTGACGACAAGCGTCATTTGCGATGGAAAAGGGATCCTCTCCGGATCCCTTCCACCCAATTCTCCTCATCAAACAATCCGAGCACTTGAAATTTGATCTAACGGTTAAAAATACGGGCTCACTTTAAAAGTTATAATAACTTTAGCCGTTTAATCAAATTTCAATAATCTAGATTGTTTGATGGGGAGGCTTAAGTGAAAGGGATGGATCCCTTTCCATTTGCGGCCTTCACATCTTTGCTAGTCAACCTCCATAATTAAATCCCACCCATTGATCCACAAACTGACAACCGGATCTCCCGGTCACCTTCCCATCTCTTCCCCATGAGTCCCAACATTTACCTCGTTTCAATTTACATTTACCCATCTTCCGATCGGCTGTTCACACTTCTCTTCCTTCCCTCACAAAAACAGAGGAAAAAGAATATTCAACCTAATTTCTCAGAAGCAAGAAAGCAAAACAAAAATCAAGAAAACGATTATTCCATCTTCATAGTACCAACTTGGTAGGGCCCTATTCCCATTTTTTCCTACATTTTCCATATTATTTTTGTTCTTATTTGTTGTCGGATCACGTCTGTTATTTATGAACACATTGTCATTTCATTTTCGATCAGAGTTTCTTTCTTTGTATTTCTTTCATACGTTTGTATGTCGTAGACATGTGTTGACAAATAGTTTTAATAAACGTTGCATCATGATACAATGTCGATGTGCATCCGTTCATGTTATTTGCATTTGGTCAATTTTGTTTTAATTTTTGTTTTAAGTAATTGTTTTAAGGGAATTTTAATGAAAAACTCATAGTACTGTTTATTTTAATTAAAAATCATATTTTTACACTAAAAAGTCAATCTTGGTACTATTTACTGTACCATTTATTTTGTCTTTATCGTTAAAACTCAAAATTTTCAAACCATTTTCATTAATTTTTTTTTGTTTTAATTACTTTTTTTTATGGGGTTGGTAACTTTGGTAGGTGATAACGAATAAACGAGGATTGTTGGTGGCTAGGATAAAAGAGGGAGGGAGATCATAACACATGTCGACGGACTCACCAAAGAAACCGGCGAAAGGCGGTAGCAAGTCGCTCATGGAGAATCTGCTCGGTCTTCTCCGAATCCGCGTCAGGCGCGGTGTTAATCTCGCCGTCCGCGACGTCCGTAGCAGCGATCCCTACGTCGTCATCAAGATGGGTAAACAGGTAATTCCCGCCTCCCCTTCCTCCTCCTCCTCCTCCTCCTCCTCCATTTCTTCAACTTTGAGTTTACTGTTTTGCTCTGTTTTTTAATCTGATTTTTTATTTATGAATTTCTCTGATAAATTCTTATCAATTTTGTTAATTTCTTTCGTGGGGTGTTTTAAGAGAGAATCTTTGATTGGTCATGCAGGATTCTATTGGCTTGTAATCCAGGTTTTTCATTTGTGTGATGAAACTCATCAATTTTGATTTTGAATTTCATAGCTTTTTAATAATCTCAATCCGATCTGATTTGTGCTTTTGCTGCAGCTTCACAAATGCTTTACTTTTGTTGAATTAGAATTATGTTCCTTTATTTATTTATTTATGTGTAAGGATTAAACCTTTTTTTGATGCAGAAACTGAAGACTCGTGTAATTAAAAAGGATGTTAACCCAGAGTGGAATGAAGATCTTACTCTGTCTGTTACAGACCCCAGTATACCTATCAAGCTGGTAAGCTCTAGAAGCACTTTTTGCTTTTTCCTTCGACTGTTGTGATAAGCGTTTTAAATTTCTAACAGATAGAAGATTGATGCCAACGGCTATCATCTTTAGGAGAGAAACGTCCATACACGTGTTAGATGTCACTGCGGCGGTATCCTGAGTCTATCAGGCGCTGCCATGTATTTTAACTTTCTTACGTGACAATCCATGATTAGCTTCAGATAGTAGATACCACTTCTACTTCATAGGTTAATGTTTGATTCTCCTATTTTCCATTCATTTCTGTCTAGATGAATTTTCACTTTATTTTTCGACTTTTAGTGGATTTTAGTGCTTTCCAAAACCAAAAGATATGTGACTTGATTGATGGTGTTTGTTTGTGTGCGGGTGTAGACTGTATTTGACCATGACACATTCAGCAAGGATGACAAAATGGGAGATGCAGAATTTGGCATATCGCCTTATTTAGAGGCGTTGAAGATGAACTTGGAAGGCATCCCAAGCGGCACTACGGTATCGAGTATACAACCAGATAGGGCGAACTGCCTAGCTGAAGAGAGCCGCATCCAATGGAAGGATGGGAAGGTGGTGCAAGACATGTGCCTCAGATTGAGAAATGTCGAATGCGGCGAGGTCGAGATCCAGTTGCAATGGATTGACCTTCCTGGTTCCAAGGGATTATGAGTGCCTCAATTTCTATGCTTAATTCGTGTTCCTGCATAATATATGGGCTGGTTGTTGTGGTTGTAAGATTCTAAACAGAATGGTTTTTTCATAAGCTCGGATGGTTTTTTGATAGGCTAAATTTCCATGGTGCTCCGGAGTATAGAATACTCCGAAAATCCCGTTATATGTATAACAAACTCACATTGTATGTACTTAAATTAGGGTTGAACAATTTTTAACTTTCATCTCTATGTTGCTGGGTATGATATCAAATTGCAAGCTCTTCATGTCTTACAATCTTGCTTTGTATAATTTATGTACCCGTTAATTTGCAGGAAAAATTATATACAATGCATCATAAAAAGCGTGCCTTGTACATTTACATATGTACCAATGCTTTATCAGCTAATTCATTCTTGATCATTCCTGCACAGAAAATGTCAAGGCAATGGGTACTAGGAGACCTTTATGTTTAGGCTAATAGTATGAATAGTCATCGACTCCCGATAAAGGGTAGAAGAGTACGTTTATATGACATACAACGATTACATATGTAAGATCATTACATTTCAACCAATCTACTATTTCAACTTTTTTTTATACAATTGATATTGGAGTGTCGGGGATTTGGTCTAAGCTATATAATTGATCAGTCATAATGATCTAACATGTTATTTATGTGAGTCAAATCATAAACCTTATAAAAAGAAAAGAGCCTAAATTAAAATACTTAATAGCATGGTGACATGTTTATACAAAACTTCTATCCTGAGCACCATATAGTAAAGTGAAATCCAATTAATCCACAAAATAATTAGATGTATGACATCATTATTTTGGTGAAGATAAAATCATAATGCTAGAGGAATCATTACTGCAAGGCATAGAGGGGGAGTCATAAACGTGTATAACGTAAAATTGATATTTGATAAATGAAATCTTTGCATGGATTTATATAGATAGAGTTAGGCTACTCTTCTCGTTGCTCGTTCATTGATTTTGAGTAAAATTTCAGTTTTTTCAATAAAGATGTCAAACAAAAAAGAAAAGGTCCACCGTAAGCCCAAACTTGATCTTGAAGTCCAACCCAATACTTTGATGGGCTGGCTTCAAATACTTCTCTTTCCCTTCAGGCCCCTGCCTGAAGTACATCCCCTCTGCCTAGCTATATACAAGTGAGTGTATATGTATAGACGACTCTGTAAGTACCAACAGGATCCTCTCTGGATTCTTTTGGTGAAGATCCTGGAGATTCGTGAATTGTGTTCGTTCATTGTATATCGTGCGGTCAATTTTTGTCAAGTACTGTTTATGTTTATTTTTAAATAAAAATATTTAAAATAATTTCTGACCGCATGATATACGATAACGGACATGATTTATGGATTTCCAAGATCCTTACAAAGAGGATCCGGCGAGGATTTGGACTCCTGTAAGTAACTGTGTTTGCAGTTGCAGTGTGAACAGAATCTGAATAAAGTAGATCCACACTTGGATCCTCCGCAGACGACATCCCAGCCTCCCAGGAAAATAAGTATGTCATATATTCGTCCTCCGTACTTGATGAAGCATTCAGAGAGATTCAGAATAAGCCTATGCCTAGCTAGCTGTCTCCATCTTTATTTGGATACACCTCTTGTCCTCACCTATACAAATATTTTATACTGTCATTGAAGCTTTAAGCGTGGAGAAATGGAGCTCATCGCATGCATTACGTACGTAGCAAGTAATGGCTACACACAGCAAATTCAATGAACGAAATAGTTGCAGACGTATCTTTTCATATCCTTGGTCGAAAAAGGAAATGAAATGCTTAATTAATTACTAACCATAATACCATATAAAGGACTATCAGAAAGGAGGTCGAACCAAACAACATAAACACAAACCCCAACCCTAATACGCGCCATGAGGAACCGCGCAGGAGACCACCGCCATAGCAAGAGCAGCAACGAGATAGGATTAATTAATAGCAATCCACTCCAAAAGCTCGAAGGACCAAATTAACTACTTGATCCAGATCGACTAGCACTGACAAACAGTAAAAATCGTTCGAGCTTTTACAAATTAGAACACATTGGTTGGACACTAGCAATTGTTGTAAACCATGTACCCTAGCCTAGAAAAGATCACTTAATAGACAAACAATTAAAGTGCAAAACACTGCGTTAGTTGATTTGATTTACCCACTAGTCCAAAAGATAGAGATATATGCCTGCTTTCCCTAATTATGAGGCCTTATTTATATATATACCAAATATATATATTATTCTATCACTGAAAAAACTAATTTCTATACCCTTTTCTTTTTGTAATTAATTGATGGACAAATGCCCCTTTTTTCAGAGACTTTTTTGAAACACATGCCTGTGTTTTAAGGCTTTTTCATCCATTAAAAAAAAAAAAAAAAAAAAAAAAAACTATGTAATGATGATCGACGTGTACATTTTCCTAAATTAGTCTTCCTTTTCTCCCTCTAAGTACCCTAAAAGCTTAAGCCAAAGTCAATTTTTGCCGTCCACAAGTTTAGTGTGAATCCACATAACATGTATGTCCCAATTTCAAACAAATTAAAGCCGCTTAATTAGAAATGTATCCACCATCTTTTTTCACTTTCGTAAAATGGAAGTGTCCACCATCGATAAGGATCCATACCAACATTTCTTTAAATATTTTCTTCTTTGGCTTTGCAGCCTTGCACGAAAGGAGCTTTATTATGTGACTTTATCTCTTAAATATTGCCTTTCACTCACAAAAATGGTTTTCTTAAACTTTCACGAGGACTCCACATTCAACCATTGCACGTAATCACATTTGTTTATGCACTTAATTAAGGCTTTAAGCTTGTGCTTCTGTCTGCCATCTTTCCCAAGTTTCCAACTAATAACATGCGGCATCCTAATTAGACCACTCCTTCTGCTTACTAATCACTATGTTATCTGCATTAACATTTATTCATTATTCAAGTTTTGATGATTGTGACCTCGTTATTTCATTCACCATTTGGATGGCAAATGCTTAACCAGTCTCCTTAATTATTCCTTGATTTACTCTTGTAAAAAAAAAAAAAAAAGGTGATATTCACACATCCCTTTTTACCTTCCACACACCCTTGTTAATTTTTGTCCATTACTTGACGACCGAAAATTGAGAGGGGTGTGTGAGATATAAACTGGGTGTGTGAATACCACTACCAAAAAAATGTTTTGATGAAGGGATATTCTAGTTTTATCTATGAGCAAGCAGATTCAAACTTTAAAATAATAACAAAGAAGCACACTATCATGACCAACTTGATAACATTCATCTAAGGATTCATAGATGAATGTATGCAGAGAGATATCAAAGAAATGTAGAGAGAAAGATGAAGAGAGAGAGAGAGAGAGAGAGAGAGAGAGAGAGAGAGAGAGATGAGTGAAAGCTTTGTTATTTCTAGAGAGATGAAACGATGATTACACAATGAGTCGATACATGCTTATATAGACTGCAAGTGTAGCTTATCAACTAAGCAATCTGTGTAACTAACTTTTAACAAACTAACTAACTCCAATAGCTGATGTGGCAGTCACTATATATCTTCAACATCCCCCCACAATCTCAACTGGGATTGTCCAGCTTGAGATTGTAAAAATGTTTGACAAATGAAGGACTATGAAGACCTTTGGTGAGAACATCTGCAGTTTGCTCCTCAGTTGGAATATACAGAACCTCCAAATCTCCTTGCTACACTCGTTTTCTTACAAAATGGTAGTCTGTATCAAGGTGTTTAATCCTTGAATGAAACACCGGATTTGTACTTAAGGCAATAGCAGACATATTGTCACAGTGAATCGTTGGTGGAGCATCCAAAAATACTCTCAAATCCTTCAATATATTTCGAATCCAAGCTATATCTGCTGCAGTATGTGCTAAGGCTTTATATTCAACCTCAATAGAACTCCATGACACTGAGTTTTGTTTCTTTGATTGCCAAGAGATTGGATTATTGCCTAAGTACACCACATATCCAGTGATTGACCTTCGAGTATTCAAGTCTGCAGCCCAATCAGAATTAGAAAAAGCATTAAGCTTTGAAACTGTGTTTGTAGAAAAAGTAATGCCAATATTCATGGTTCCTTGAAGATAACGAATGATTCTTTTGACAGCTCCAAAATGAACATCAGTTGGTGAAGACATGAATTGACATACTGTATTTACAGCAAAGGCAATATTTGGCGTAGTAAAGGTCAGATATTGTAGAGACCCCACAATGCTTCTGTAAGAAGTTGGATCTATCAATAACTGCCCCTCAGAATGTAACATTTGATGGTGAAGTTTACAAGGGATGTTTGCTGGTTTGCACAAGTCTATACCTGCTTTATGGACTAGATCCTTAATATACTTAGACTGATTAACAAAGACACTGCCATCTGCTTTGTACTGAACTTGTAACCCCAAAAAATATGTAAGTTGTCCCATATCTTTTAATTCAAATACTTCAGAGAGCTCGTGAATCACTTTTTGTATCTTCAAAAGACTGGAACCAGTTCAAATGATATCATCAACATAAAGTAATAAGATGATGATATTAGATTCATCATTCTTTATGAACAAACTTGTATCAAAAGCTGATGCATGAAATCCCAGAACTGCCAAACAATTGTAAATTTCAAATTCCAAACCCGTGGAGCCTGTTTCAAGCCATATAGTGACTTGACCAATTTACAAACATGAGAAGGATATGATGGATCAATAAACCCTTATGGTTGCTTCATATATACTTCTTCGTGTAAATCCCCATGTAAGAAGGCATTCTTGATATCTAATTGCCTGAAATTCCAATGATTCATTGCCGCTAAGGCTAGAATGATCCTTACAGTAGTATGCCTGAGAACAGGACTGAATGTATCTAAGTAATCAATGCCATGTTCTTGGGAGAACCCTAGGGCTACAAGCCTTGCTTTATACTTGGAAACACTGTCATCTGGATTTTTCTTCACTTTGTATACCCATTTGCTTCCTACAATTGCTCTGTCTTCAGGTGGTGGAACCAATAACCAAGTCCCTTGTGCTCGAAGTGAATCATATTCCTCCTGCATTGCCTTTTGCCACTGTGGAATAGTAGCAGCTTTCCTAAATGTTTTAGGTTCTGAAGCATCAATGATCTCAGAGATAAAGGAATAGCCATCTGTGAAAGGTTCTTCTTCAGTGATTTGTAGTGAATGAAGCTGAGGACATTGTGCTACTAAAGCAGCATAATTCTGTCTCTCAATTGGGCCTTGTTCGTGTAAAAACCCCACAGACACTCAAACAAAAATCAATGGTTATCGGCCTTTATGCTTTGACAGAAATACTTCAACAATCATACAATTAAGAAATGGCTATCGGCCTTCAACATCATACTTCAAACATCAAGAAATGGCTATCAGCCTTCAATTTTCAGTCTTTCACAGAGAATTCTTCATTGCAGCAATTACACAAACACTTAAAGTGCAGAAAGAAAAGTAGCACCTGATAAACTCGAAGTCTGACCTCCCAAAAGCCAGAAACTTATCAATCCACTAGAAATCTGCACAACAACCAAATCGACACAACACAGCGGAAATGAACACCACAAGATCAAACCCTATGGCGAAGATATCATGATAACATTCATCATCTAAGGATTCACAGATGAATGTAAGCGGAGAGATATCAAAGAAATGTAGAGAGAAAGATGAAGAGAGAGAGAGAGAGAGAGAGAGAGAGAGAGAGAGAGAGAGATGAGTGAAAGCTTTGTTATTTCTAGAGAGATGAAACGATGATTACACAATGAGTCGATACATGCTTATATAGACTGCAAGTGTAGCTTATCAACTAAGCAATATGTGTAACTAACTTTTAACAAACTAACTAACTCCAATAGCTGATGTGGCACTTATGATGACATGTCAAATGATGTGGCAGTCACTATATATCTTCAACACAACTAACCTAATTCCTATGTAACTTGTGAAAAAAGATTAAGTTAACCGTGCATGACTAATTATTTCTTTGATGAAAAGAAGAAAAAAAGGTGCATGACTGAAAAGGAGAGAAACCTGCATGATCTTTCGCAAACTCTCGTCCCTCTACGCCGAGTGTACTTCCAATCTCAAATATTTCTTGGTTTGATCACAAAAAGATTTGGAACCAAGATGAGATTTGCATAGGAAGCCAAAAACATTACTCGATCTCTTCTTAATTGTCCAGAAATGAGATCAAATCTTCTATATCCAAATTTGGTGTGGCCTCTATGTGGCCCCAATAAATGATTGACACGTAGTTATTATCTTAACTTTTCTAAATTTTGCTGTTATAAATTTAATATGTGTCAATCACTCATTGAGGCCACAGAGAGGCCACACCAAATTTGGATGCAGAAGATTTGATCTCTCCAGAAATACACAATTTTGGTCAATTCTTTCATTTTTTTGTATGAGCAGAGAATAATTTATTAAACAAACTTTAACATTACATGGAAACTGTCTATAAAATGAAAAACACACTAAGTTCAATATAACAACAAAAACAATAAGTCAGAGGAGAAAAACTAATTCTTTCGTCTCCCTTTTATTTTTGAAAAATGTTAACGACACTCTCTCAAAAGTAAGACTCTCCATGAACTCTCTGCCCCACCTCATATTTTTAGCACAAAATTATATAATGTGGACACATAAATTAATGTTAAACTGTGAGATGACATAGAGTCCATGAAGATTCTTACTTTAAGAGAGTCTCCTTAGTATTTCTCTTTATTTTTTTACAAAAGCAAACCCTAAACCACCAATAGGGACTTCAAACTTGACTATCATCTACAATTTTTTTTTTAATTGTACGCTTGTCGAAAGCTAGTTTCGATCTTTACGCCTAATCTTTATCCTTGATCCATTAAACGCAAGAGATAAATTGATGGAGAGATAGTGACACCAATTGTTAATGTATTGAATAGAGCACGCAATTTTGGGAGTGAAGAACGATGAATTAGTTTAAGAAATCCCAAGTGATTCAAGTTCAAGAAAAAATGGGGGGTTGTTGCTTCTTGTGAGAGATGAGACGAAAGCAGACGCATGGAGAAAGAGTTAAAACTGATGATAAATATAATAGCAAGTGGAAAGTCCCAAGAGCTTCATGCTCTTAGAAAACAAAAACCTCCATTGCAGTGCGTGCAGTGAAGGCCTGGTGTTTGGAGTTTTGGATTTCAAAGAGAGTTGTGAGATTAACACGTCGATCTCTGTCCCCCATTTGCTTTCATTCCTTTGTGCACCCCGAGCCCCCATGGTCCTCATCATTAACTTCAAAGCATGCTTCTGCGTTTTCATCACTTCAAGGGTTAATTAATTTTTTTTATTTATTTAATTTGATTTCATCTCCCAATTGTTCATTTCAAATTTCAAAGCCAATCATATGTTAGAATGTCAGTATTTCACGTAAATTAATCTGTTTTCTTTAAAGGTATTCACAGAATGAATTATTTTAAATAATATTATCCCATGGATTAATATGTTCTCTGTATCATCAAAACTTTACTATACTACCTGTCCGGCATGGATCTTTGCTTCTAGAGAAATGTTGGGGAGACTCTCTCAAAGATGTATTTATGATATGGATAATGTTAGGAAAATCAAAATTTTAAACCAAATGACTTGTTGTCAATAGGAAATAAGCATGTAAATCGATACTTAATTAATAATTCAATCATTAACAACCACATCATTTGGTCTATAAAATTTGTTTTAAAAATTTGGTCTACATAGTACTCTTATCATATAATCATTGTCATATTATTATTTAACGTTATTTTTCATGACAACATTATTAAACAATATGCAAAAAATATAAGATAATAGAAAATTCACGAAAGTTTTACGTTTGAAAGCGTTTCCTCAACATTTTTCTCTGTTCTTTTTCGGCGAGAAGAATAAGGCAGCGTTTGGTTAGCATCATAAAAAAAGAGAGTACTTTTCTACTTTTATCTTGGCGTAAAAAGCAGAATGGTAAAACTCAATGCCAGAATATTCCAAAAGCCTCAAAGCACGTCTTTTGATAACCTCAACAATATTTCTCCAACTAATCTTCACAGCTCGCGAATTGATCCAGTATATATGAAAATGATAATGGTAAGAGAATTAAATTTAGAGATTAAATTTGTAAATTAAATGTCAATCATCAATTTTTATATTATTTAGTTTTTTAAATTTTATCTATAAATTTAGTTTCTCTAACATTACCCATATAGAAATGTACACATGCATAAAAGGTTCATAACTATGAAACAACAATTATTCCTATACTTCTCTCATTCTTTATATCTTTTGTGTTAAAAATAATGAATTTGAATAATGAAAAATAATGTGTCCTCGTACCATTTCTTTCAAGAAAAATAAATATTATAACTGAAAGGGTTGATTTCTTTTACCATAATCTAAAAATCATTTCTTACAAATTAATTTGAATTGAAGACCATTAAACCATTCATATGTGTCAAACAAATTAATTGACGACTATGGTAATAAGTAGCATTCCTGTGTTGAACTGTCAATTTCTTTAATTCATATGGATGAGTAAACGGTCTTCAAATGAGTAAATTTTTTCCAGAGATGATGATAGATAGAATAAACTGTTCTGATTACAACATTAATACAATGAAATGATGTCGTGTTAGGAGGAAGGAAACCTTTCCTCCTTACTGGAAAGAGGGAAGTATTGTTTGATCTTCCTAGTCGTTTACCAAAAGCAGAATAATAGTATTTAAACACAAAAAACTGGCACTTATACTACCACACTCTCTAAATATAGGTAAATATCACATACAAATTATAGCCAACCACTATTAAGTGTGACAATATCATACGTCCAAAATAGAATTATTGGGAAGAAATATCTTCGTAGTCTCAAGAGTGCATGGAGTGTATATATAATGTTGTTCCATGGACACAAATATACAACTCCAACTCGAAACAGCACGGCGTTTGGCATAGCTAGGATTGTTATCTTCCTCCAAGTTGTGATTGGCATCTAATCCCACCTAACATATTGACATGCAAGCGTTTGGAAGTGCCAAGTACGTCGTATGGCTTAGGGAGAAATTTTTAGAGTTTAGGTTTTGACACACAGTCTGCTACATTAAGTGCTATAATACAAATGGTTGAATTTTTTTATTTATTTTTTATTTCTAATCAATTGCATTATAATATTCAATATGCCAAATTATGTTTCTGGTACACTAAAAAAATCTTTCCGGCTTAGGAATGGACAATTTGGGATCCACGTGATGAAGGCTATTATCCTCACTTCTTCCCATGAAGATAAGTTCATCAGTTTTGGACTGCAATATATTAAGACATGCAAACGTTATACTCGAATGCACTATTACTTACTGCAATTTGTTAATATTTCTAACCACAGAAAATAGATAAACAAATAAAGTAATGAAACGAACTATGGAGGTATTCCATTTTGATATCACACCCTATTTCAGATATTTAAATCACATGGTAATATTATCGATATTTGAATAAGTTTTATTGGACTAACTTTCAACATTAAATTTTATTTAACTAATTTGAATCATCTTGAGTCCATTGATAGCTAGTTTATGGAAGGAGTGTTTTGGGAAATCAGTTAAAAATAACTATGAATTAAGTTTAGTTAGTTAATTTTATGGAGATGCTTTGAGTGTAGTTTGAGAGTGATTATTTTTTACTTAAAAAGGGGTTTAACTAGCTGGGATACTATTGACCTGAGCCAAAGATCGATTGATATTTTGATATCTGGCTTAAAATGGAGTTTAGCTAGTTTGTTGGAGATACTCTTGACCTGAACCAATGATTGATTGTTAGTTTGATATCTGACTCAAAAGGGAGTTTAGCTAGCTAGTTTGTTGGAGATACTCTTGACCTGATCGTCAAAGATCGATTGAGTCCTGGCTCAAAAGGGAGTTTAGCTAGTGTGTTGAAAAGACTCTTAAACTAAGTTAAAGATCGATTGATTCCTGGCTCAAAAAGAATTTAGCTAGTTGCTAGAGATGCTGTTAACATAAGCTATAGAATTGACTGGTTTCTTACTAAAAAAAGTTAGCTAACATATATGCTAGAAATGCTGTGAGATGCATAAATCGATCGACTTTTTACTCGAAAATGACTTAGTTTGCTGGAGATGTTCTTGATCGTTCATTGATAAGAGAGTGAAAGGAAAGATGCAGAGGGTCTTTTGAAAGCTTAAAAAGGTACCCAAACAAAGAAACAACTAGTTAGAGACACAGCCACCTCTAGCCAAAATGCTTTTTCTCCACTTTATGCAACCAGTAGACCCATACAAGATAGAGCCACACACCAACTTACAAAACAAAAATCTACATATATGTAATCAAATACCATCCCTTCTTCGACCAAAAAATAATTAAAAAATACCCTCCCTCCTTAACCCAAAAACCCTAACCCTAAACCCAAATTACACAACTCTTTTTCCGAAAAAAAAAAAAAGAAGGAAAAAAACAAACTGAAATTATAAAAAAGCAAAATACTTTCTGAGACCTGAAAAGCCGAGTGTGTTGGGGACTGTTAAATGCATGCTTGCTCTCGCAACTCTCAAAGCTCTATTCTTTCTGCTTATTACCCACCCGCACACACTCCCTCGTAAACCTAAAACACACATGCTCTCCTCCTCCTCCTCCTCCTCCTCCTCCTCTTCCCCTTTTCATCATCAGCCCCACCACCACATCCATCGCCTACCTCCTCCTTCTTCCCCCACTAATTTCCTCCACAAATCCTCACCTCCCCAGAAACAGAGCAACAAGAATTAACTTTCCTGATTTGGGTTTTCACCGGTCACCAAGATGATCACATTATCCGACTTCTACCACGTCATGACGGCGGTGGTGCCGCTCTACGTGGCTATGATCTTGGCCTACGGCTCCGTAAAGTGGTGGAAGATCTTCACCCCCGACCAGTGTTCCGGCATCAACCGCTTCGTCGCTCTCTTCGCCGTCCCTCTCCTCTCCTTCCACTTCATCTCCAGCAACGACCCTTACAACATGAACACCCGCTTCATCGCCGCCGACACCCTCCAGAAGCTCATCGTCCTCGCCGTCCTCGGCGTCTGGACCAAAGTCAGCAAAAGGGGCTGCCTGGAATGGACGATCACTCTCTTCTCCGTCTCCACTCTGCCCAACACTCTGGTCATGGGAATCCCATTGCTCAAAGGAATGTACGGCGATTTTTCCGGGAGTTTGATGGTGCAGATCGTCGTCCTCCAGTGCATTATCTGGTACACTTTGATGCTTTTCATGTTCGAATACCGAGGAGCAAGACTCCTCATCTCCGAGCAGTTTCCCGACACGGCGGGATCCATTGTCTCCATCCACGTCGACTCTGACATCATGTCGCTCGACGGAAGACAGCCCCTCGAAACCGAAGCGGAGATCAAGGAGGACGGCAAGCTCCACGTTACTGTTAGAAAATCAAACGCTTCGCGGTCGGATATTTTCTCGCGGCGGTCTCAGGGGCTGTCGTCCACCACCCCGCGGCCGTCGAATCTTACCAATGCGGAGATTTACTCCCTGCAGTCGTCAAGAAATCCGACGCCGAGAGGATCGAGCTTTAACCACACGGATTTTTACTCTATGATGGCCGCCGGAAGGAACTCCAATTTCGGAGCTAACGACGTTTACGGGATGTCTGCGTCCAGAGGGCCGACTCCACGGCCGTCAAATTTCGAGGAAGACTGTGGAGGCGGCGCTGTCAACTCTGCTACTGGAAACAAGCCGAGATTTTACCACGGCGGGCAAGGTAATGCGGCGGCGCATTACCCGGCTCCGAACCCAGGAATGTTTTCTCCGACGGCGTCTAAAACCGTCATCGCTAATGCTAATGCTAATACCAATGCCATGAATGCAAAGAGGGCTAATGGGCAAGCTCAGAAAACAGAGGACAACAATGGCGGGAAGGATCTCCATATGTTTGTTTGGAGCTCAAGTGCTTCTCCTGTTTCAGATGTGTTCGGAAGCAATGAATACGGCGGAGCTGCCCATGATCATAAAGAAGTTAAATTGGCTGTGTCTCCTGGAAAAGGTACAGACTTCAAATTTTTTAAAATTTTTCCTGTTATTTTTTTTATTGATTTGGTGACATGGGTTTTGCTTAATTTGATCGATTAATGGTGGGTATATTTTGGATATTTATTTAGTGGAGGGGAGGAGAGAGAATCAGGAGGAGTACTTGGAGAGAGAGGATTTCAGCTTTGGAAACAGAGATCAGATGAACATGAACAATGAGGCTGAGAAAGGAGGGGATGGGATTGGAAAAGCCAAAGTGATGCCTCCAACAAGTGTGATGACAAGGCTTATTCTCATCATGGTTTGGAGAAAACTCATCAGAAACCCAAACACTTACTCCAGCTTGATTGGCCTCACTTGGTCTCTAGTCTCATTCAGGTAAATCCAATCCACTATTTGGTTGAAGTGGGATTCAATTATTTCTTTCTTAATTATATTTTTGGTGATTTCTATTTTGCAGGTGGCACGTTCAAATGCCAGCAATTGTAGCTAAGTCCATTGCCATACTATCTGATGCAGGACTTGGCATGGCCATGTTCAGCCTTGGTCAGTAGTAGAATTCCCTTCGTTTTTTTCTTTTACAATGTTTTGGCTCCTTTGTTGCACTCATGTGAATCACAGCTTAACATGTGCATACGTGCTTATGATTTTACACTGTGAGTATTAAGAAAGTGGGGATTCTTCAGTGTCCTTATTTTTACCTTTATTTATTAACAAGCACCTTTAATTATTAATTGTTTTAATAAAGCAAAGTAAGCAAGCAAACAGTAGGGTTATGATAATGTTTGGTTTTCTTTATGAAATCTTTTTCCTTTTTGACTGCCCTTTTTTGCTGGGTTTGTCTCCGGTTTTTGATTTGATGTAATTGGTTGGTGGTGGTGGTAGTGATGATGAAAGGTCTATCACTCTTTTCTGCCTTCCAAGCATGACCAACTGTGAGTGACAGTCTGTCTGTGGTGGTGGAGGTGGAGGTGGTGATCATGGTGCCTCTGATGCTGCTGCTGCTGTTTTGTTAATCTGCTTTTTGATGTGATATTGTTTTGCAGGTTTGTTTATGGCTTTGCAGCCAAAGATCATAGCATGTGGAAACTCCATTGCAGCTTTTACCATGGCTGTGAGATTCCTTACAGGCCCAGCTGTCATGGCAGCTGCTTCCATTGCTGTTGGCTTAAGAGGCACTCTCTTACATGTTGCCATTGTACAGGTCACCGATCTCTCTCTCTTTCTCTCTCCATATTTTTGCTCTTCTGCCTCTTCTGACACAACCAAAGCAATCCCACATAGCTTAACCTATGCTCCATAAGCTTTACTTTTTAAACTATTTTGTTAGCTTAAAGATAAACTTTTTTTATGTTTTTAATAAAATCGTCATGGCATCTCACTGCTTTTCAGAAACATGGGTTGAGAAATTCCACTGCCAAAAGACTCTGAGCTAAAAAAACATAATCAAATTCCAACCCAGTACATAATTATTCAAAAAAATGGATATAATTAGACAATGACTTGTTTGTACCTGTATAATTATGTACACTGCACAACAAACATCTGTGCCATGGTTAACATGTTTTTGCCCTTGTTTTTTTGTATTGCCAAACAATATATAACAGGCAGCCCTACCCCAAGGAATTGTCCCCTTTGTCTTTGCCAAGGAATACAATGTACACCCTGATATTCTCAGCACAGGGTAAGTAAATATTATTTTTAACAATTTTGTAGTAGTTTTATTTACTATTTTCTTTGCTAATTAGACACTAATTAACTAATGATTCAAATAATTAATTTCAGGGTTATATTTGGAATGTTGGTTGCATTGCCTATCACGCTTGTTTACTACATTTTGTTGGGGCTATGAAGAAGCTTTTGAGTAGTGGAGACCAACAAACAACATTAATGGCTTTTGGCTTTTGCGTTTCATGCAAGCAGAAAGCAAGAAGCTCATAAGTGCTTCAGAAAATGGGACTCAAAGATAATGAGAAAGAAGATTGAGAGAAGATAGAACAACATTGCATGGAAGAAATGAATGAATGAAATCGTTTTATTTTGATTAATCGTCTTTTTTTCTTAGTAAAATTTGTAAAATCAGTTTGTAGTGAATTTAAATTATAAAAATAACGTTTTCTGTAGTTTAAATTATTAGTTATAATTTTCTTTCCGTTATATTTTTGAAGATTATAATTAAGCTAGAAAAAGGGGAAGAAAAAAAGTAAAGGGAAAGTTGATGCGATGATAACCTCTTTTGCAACACCCATCACCGATGTTCTAAATTCAGTATTATTCCTGTTGAATTCTCAGTTTTATATCTTTACCAGATTGCAAAGATTTTCTCTGTCCTGTCCACGTATGAAAGGATAATGCTAGATAGATTAAAATTTTAAATTAAATGATATGTCACAAATAGAAAATAAGCACGTTAATTAACACTTTAAGTAATAATTCAATCATCATTAACCACGTTATGTCCCCATATGAAAAGGTTTGGAATTTGAAGAAATCATATTTCAATTTTCCAGTATTAAATTCTTCAATGGTACGTATAGTATTGTATAGTATTGAATAATACAAGTAATGACTAATTTCCCTTTTATATTTGATTGTAAGGTTTTTTTTTCTTTGTAGATACATTCTTTTTCTTTAACCCACTGCACTTCGATTTAAATCTTTTCGTTTTTCATACTTTAGATATTTAGTGTAGATTTTCCTAAACTCTTTTTTTATCTTTTTTATAATAAGATTTTTTCTTTATATATATGGGAAAGTGTTATTCGCACTCCAAAAATATCATTCTACACTCCTCACAAGTGTATTTTTCTTTCTAAATATAGAAAATTTGGAGTGTAGAATGAGAATTTTAGAGTGCCAATAACAATTCCCTATATATATCCTATCCAATATACTAGCAAAGCATAAAATTGAAATACAAAGTTTGAGATGACTGATAGTCTAGCTAGCACCCACCCAAGAAAATTAGAAAATAAAATTGATGTTCCCTACTCTTTATTTTTAATTTGGTCGTCTTTTTCTTTTTTACTATATTCGTGTCCATCCAAGGGTCTTCCTCCCTTAGGCATTTAGGACATTTTATCATAAGGAATAAATTCACAAAAAATGAATAACATTCTTTTTTATGTGTTTACAAATAATTAAAGATGTGCAAAAAAATGTGTACAATTCTCATTCATGTTTATACTAACATCCAAATAATGAAAACAATAAGTGAAATTGCAGTATCTCGTACCTTCTCATACCTGAAAAATCAAGGTTTATGATTACTAAGGTATAGTTGTCTATCTCATACTCATTCCATCATATCCTCATTGATTCTCATGGTAAGTAAACATATATACACTTAGTTGTGACTGACGTATTCTCAATGAGTGACACTTTCCGTTTTTAGTTTTCGTTTATTGCAGTTGTTAGTTCTGTCTCTTTTCAGTTAATTCCATGTCGTTTATTACCAGCATCATACATATGTTATAATCATTATTTAAAGATTATTTATGAAAAAAAATAGACGGTACGATGAGAGGTTAATATATAGGGGTGCATTATTTTTGTTGTTGGGTGGAGGATTAATAAAGTAAGAAATAATACATATACATATATATAGAAATAATACATATACATATATATATATATAATTATTCTTTTTGTGATTATAGTTAATCAACTAAATATGTTGGAGCTTATATATATATATATATATATATATATATATATATATATATAGATACATATATGTGTGTGTATGCAATTATGCATGAAGATAGTGCAAAAAGGGGCCTCCACTCCAAGATGGGGGTTTGATTTTGATGGGTACCTCTTTGGAATATTGGGAGACATAAGTCACAATCCAATGTTTCCTTCTCTCACTTCTTTCTTCTCCTCCTAGTCTTTTAGTTTACACATATTACCTTTTCTTGACACCTTTCCTTTCCACGATTATTTGATCATACGTCTCTTTAGAGTTTTTGAGTAAAAACCTCTTGCTTCTACAAGGAATCCATGCATATATACTAATGAAAAAGTGATCATATAATACACTTAGTGTCTGTAAAAAAAAAACAATATTATTATAAATTTTTATTAACCTATTAATTAACATATTTTTTACTACATATATACACAATAGCAAAAAAAAAAGGCTCCAAAATTATAGTCGTAGGAGGATCATGGCCTTTAGAAATTAATGGTAACAAAATCGTTTGGAAGTGCTTTTAAAATAACTGAAAGCTTTTAGAGAAAATATTTTTGGGTTCCAAAAGCACGTGAAGTGTTTTTTTGTAGGGAGACACTACAAGTGTTTTTTTTTCCCTTCAGAATTCACTTGCATTTTTACTAAAGATTAGTTCTAACAATATTTTCACTAAAAGTGTCTAAAGTCATACATACAGTCGTATTTCGTACGCTCTTGCAATAAAAATAAGATACTTTTTTATCATGTGAATAATTCTTTTATTTGTAAATCGACAGGAAATCATGTCGATAAGGCGTTAATTTGAAACTTCCGGTCCTCATCCGTTCCAGTATTTCATTATTAGGCATGTTGAATGACTTTATACAGAAGATTGTAGTAGTTTTAGTATTCCGTGTAATTATTATTGTACCAATCTATAAACATCATGCGCATGCTATCATCTAGCTTAGGTTTATTGTATATGAACTAAAAAGCTGAGAAAAATAAGCACGCACAACATAAGGCATGGAGCCTAATTTGTCCAGGAGATCTACTTTTGTTGAAATATGTATCTTCCCCCCTTCTGATGTATATCCATACTTGGAACTTAATAGGAAATGCACCTGGATTTAATGACTTTGCTTGGATTTCTACTAGGAATTCTTCCATTTCGTGGTCACATCATCACGCATCAATCATACTCGTCTAAAATTCGTGGTCACATTATCACATAATTTTATTAATCATACTCATCTAAAAATACGAATATATATTTTCGGGGTAATTCCATATAGCACAATTAGGGATGGTTCGGTATGGGATCCCATACCGAAACCCTTGTCCCGATTCCCAAACCAAAATTTTCGGGAATCCCAATTTCAATACCGATCCCAAACCAAATTTTCAGGAATCTCGAAATAGTTTCGGGATTTCGGGACAAATCGGGAATCCCGAAATGGTTTTGGGCTTTTGGACTAAAATTTGACGTATTATGCTTTTGGGCTAAAATTCAACCTTTTATATTGAAAAATTGACATATAGGCATGCACAATCTGCCAATTTGTTTCTACTAATCTGTGCACACAAATCTGCCAATCAAATGGTAAGGCCCAGTTAGTATCTGCCTATTCAAAAGCAATCTGCCAATATGAAACGTTAATATATGCTTGAGTAAACTAGTAAATCTATCTATAATCATGCTAGTTCCCAAAATTACGTCTAAAACGTTAATATATGCTTGATAACAATTCCGTACATATATAATATAAATATTATAGATAGATGTAAAGTTTTCTCAAGCAAATTGTAACTTATAATCTATCCATGTATCCATCTATCAATCTCCCATGTTTATTCTGTATCTATGTATCCATCTATCAATCTCTTGTGATTTAAAAATTCTGCATATGTTCCACTATCTATCTTAGGGCTCCTTCCTGTATATGTTCCATCATCGATTTCCAGTGCTCCTTCAGTATTTCAATTTTTACTATTGTAGGTAGATGATGTTCCCCTTAAAGATGTGATCCTATATATTTAAAAATTAAATAATATATATATATATATATATTTCGGTTTGGTTTGGGAATACCGAAATCCCAAAAACTTGAGACCGATTCCCGTACCAAAATTTCGGGATCGGTTCAGTATTGGGTACCGAAATTTTCGGGAATTTTGGTTTGGGATTTTTTCGGTTTGGTTTCAGGAATTTTTCAGTTCGGTTTGGGATTTTTGGGATTTTTTTCCAGCCCTAAGCACAATAGGCCTATAAAACAGCAATAATTCCTCCAAGTTATTACATGTCAGTGAATAACATCGCATGTTAGTGCATCAGCCACACTAAAAAACTTCTATGTTCCCACTCCAAGGGTGATAGTTGCCGATTTGAGTAACTTATTTTATGTCTTAAAAACAATTCTAAAAATTAAACGGTTCGAATCATTAAACTATAATATAAAATGAGCCATAAATGAATGTTCTTTAAATACAGTTATCGAGCGATCCATCAACTAAGCTTGCAAACACACACATATATGCATAAGATTAATGATTGAGCTTACCCACAGTATGGGTGTTATGGCTATGGAGCATGGCAAGCACCACAAACAGGATAATATATTCACTATTAATCTTTGTGATACTGTCAGTACATTATTGTGCCAATTGGCTCTGCTCCTCACCAGAGTTTGCCATCATCTATGGCCTGCCTGCACCAAAAAAGGGGCATGCGTAAAGGGTCAAGATGCTCCTCCATTGCTGTTCAGAAAGTTCAAAAGCTTACAATTTTTTTTTTATTTTTTATTTTATGTTTTTCTTAATTAAATCCCTAAAAATATTTGAAAAAAAAAACCATTTTCTTCGAGATGTCAATTCCATTTCCAACCCATGCACCAGCCATGTAGGGGTGGGCGCGGTGCGGTTTCGAGTGAAACCGCAACCGAAATCGAAATTTTTTGCAGTGTGGTTCAGTCCGGTTTTGAAGCCAAAACCGAAATGAAACCAAACCGTTTGGTTCAATTCGGTGTGGTTTCAAACGGTTTCGGTTTGATTTTTGAGAAAAAAATCTACAATTTAAAATATACACCGATTTACGCATATGACGGTCTTATTTTCCTCATATATTAACTACCCAAGTTATTCATAGAGTAATCCAAATAAAACTTCTGGAACTGACATCTTCAATAACCAATCTCACTCCAGTTTCAACAATATAAACTAAATCAGGATTTTGAGCAGCAATAAGCTTTCTCATACCATTAGCTTAGGGTAGAAATAGGACCCCTAACGTTCCAACAAGCAAACTGGACTATGGAAAGGGAGATGGGACTTGAACCTGACCAACGAATAACATTTTGGATGTCCTTACCAACTGCAATTCCAGAAAACACAAATGATATCATTAGATTTCTTTTGAGAGAGAGATGACGAAGAGTTTTGAGAGAGAGAGAGATGTATGGACTCGAATAGTGGTGCAAAATTGGACATAACTAGCACTAGTAGAAAAAACACTTTGCGCGACGTAGGTACCTTCTTCGTGCAAAGTCAAAAGTCGTTGCGTAAGGGTTTGCGCGACGCAACATTCGTCGCGCAAAAACGGTCGCACCAAGGCAGTGACGGTAGAGTTTGCGAAGACCAAGATATAACCTGCGTCGCGCGAAGCTGTTTTGCACGACACAGGCCCTACGTCGCGCAAAGTGGCTTTGCGTGAAGTAGGACCTGCGTCGTGCAAAACAGCTTCGAGCGACGCAGGACCTACGTCGTGCAAGGCCACTTTGCGCAACGTAGGGCCCGCGTCGTGTAAGGAAACTATGCTCGACGTAGGCCGTGAGTGGCGCAAAGACTCTTTGCGCGACGTAGGGCCTGCGTCGAGCATAGTTTCCTTGCGTGACGCAACCTACGTCGCGCAAACCTTTTTTTTTTTGTTTTTGTTTTTTTTTTTTTTGTGTTTTGGTATGTACTAATTTTTTTTAAACTTCTGATAAATATTGTAATTAACCAAGCAAAAGTATTTAATTATCAAATATATAAAAATGTACATAGAAGATGTCCAAACAAAAAAGAAAAAACTACAAGTAAACTAGGTTTAAAACATCAAGCTACTGAGTATCGGGAGGGTGAGGTAGCTCTGAGGTCGAAGGTGGATCAAGATGAGGTGCTGGTAGGGAGACTTGTAGGCCGGCCGTCTGTATGGCTCATACAAGGTCTCTCACCGTCTCAGCATAGGTCCTCACCTCCTCGCTCTGGACCCTCAGTTGCGCTTTCATCTGATCGCCCTGGGCCCTCATTTGCTCCCTCATCTGATCGGCCTGGGCCCTCATCTGCTCCCTCATCTGATCGTCATGGGCCCTCATCTGCTCTTCCTGAATCACAAGCTTACCCTTTAAGGTTGTCACTTCCTCCATCAATGCATCGACCTCTGCTGTGTTCGATCTGGAAGAATAGGCACCCGTCTCACGAACCCGCGATTTCCCTATACCTCGAACAACCTGGCCATGACGACGACCAAGGTTCTGATCTAGGACTTCAGTTATGATCTGAAAACCTACATCCTTTGGTACCATGACGTCCTCGATCGAAGTCTCCAAGGGAAGCTGTGATGCTGCTTCTTGGAGAACAGCTGTGCTCTTTTCCACCATAATATCCTGTAATAATAAAGAAAAAACATATAATGTTTAATAACAAAATATAAATAATATTTGAACGATTCATACATATAAGAATAATAATAATTACATATACTTACATAAAACTGCTCAGCGATTTCATTACCAGGTTGAACGTAAACGTCCTTGAAATTGTCGATCTCTGGGAACTTAGAACCCTCCTGAAGAAGAAAAAACATTAAGAAAATTGTATTAATCAATAATAATAAATAAATTGTATAAAATTTCAAAGTTAATATAGTTTTACCTAACGTCGTTCCTCAATGCTATACGAAAAGGGCTTCGAACCAAAATGGTGGAGAAGTGTCTTTGACTCCCGAGCTTTCTGGCCAGCAACAGATTTCTTCTGTTAAACACACAATATACATGTTAGTGCAACTATTTGAAATAAATTAATAAAAAAAGCTTTAAAAAATAACTAAAACAATAATAAATTATTATTAAAATATTATGTACATACCACAAATTTTGGGTCCGTAAAATTCTTGCAAAGCAACTCCCAATCCTCTGGCCGATCTTTCAACTCACTTGGAACATGTAAGCGAGCAATCTCCAGACTATCCCACATCTTAAAATAATTGTGAAAATTGTTCTTCCAATGTTTGTACCGGATTGCTAAGGTCCCCTCTAAGTAGGCCATGGCCTCAGGGGATATGTCATCAAGATCATAAATGAACTACGAATATGAAAAATAATAAAATAATAGTACGAAATTTAATAATATTAAAGATAATATATTTTGGTTTTTAATATTTATAAACAAAATCAAAAAAATGATAAAGGCTAAAAATTAATATACTAACCGACAACTCGTGTCGCACCAGTTCCTTCTTGTCCTCGGAAATTTCTGCCCAAGTCTCCGACTGAAAAGGAAAATTGTCTCGAATAACAGTACCACAGCTACTAGGGATGAAGCTATGCTGCTGTGAGGTAGGGGCTCCACGATGTCGCGGGTCATACACAATCTTGATCTTGGAGCCGATCTGACGTACGTTCTGTTTTTGCTTTAGCATTCGACTAGGCCCCCTGGTGTTTTTTTTAGCTGGCCAAAAATACTTAAATGGTGAAAACCCTAAGCTTAAATTTGTACAAAAAATTCAACACAACCTCCCCTAATAGTATAGCATTTCCCAAAACCTTAAAACAATAAAATAACAGTAATTCACAAGTTGCAACACATTTTCACAATCCAGCATATTTTCAACATCATAAAAATAATAGTTTTAAAATGAAAAAAAAAAATACAACGTAGTGAGAATTAGGGAAAAGGTACCTGGCTGGGAGGCCTCACCCTCGACTCTGGATGCCGAGGAAGTGTGATCAGAAGGCTCCGGCTCGCGGCGGCGCCGGTGGGACCACCGTGCACTGAGCGACTCAACCGACACTGATGACGTCGATGAGACGGGCACCTGAGACGCCGTAGAAGTAGCCTTAGCAAGGGGTGTATGCTCTTGAATCAATGGAGCACTCACAGGTAGAGCAGTAGATGCTGATAATGCGGGAGGCGCATTGGTCACACTCCGACGACGAGTGATCAACTCCGACATCTATACACTTTTTGAACCATAAAAATATAACATTAGAAACTAATCCTTTCTTGCATTTGAAACTAATCACCACTTAGACTAACTTTTTAGGAAAATTTGCACAAACAATGTCACTTTGCACAACGCACTTCCTACGTCGTTAATGCACAATAAAGAAATGAAAACAATGTCAACCATCTTGGTGCACAGCCTACAGCTGTTGTCTTATGTATTTGGTTTCATCTTCCAAGCACAATTTATTTGCATGGGGATCTCTATTATTCATTTGACCAACCTGCATGCTCTAAAATATTTGCAAGACTAAATTAGCTTCAAGAATTAATTCAACACTCTGGTCAACTACGTATTTCTAGCAGTTTAATTTGTCCTTTTTTTATTTAAATTTCCAGAAGTAAAGGGTACTCCAGCAATTCAAATTTCTAAGTGAAAAATTGTTTAAGCACGAAATTACTAAATGTATATCTAGTAAGCTAAGTTGCTTGTTACGTACATGGCCGCATGGTACTTCGAATCAAAATGGCATTTCATCTGCAACTAGGGCAAGAAATATTCATCATCTAATTACTTAATATGTGTATGATGATTGAAGATATTTTCAAGAAATCAAAGTCATAATTATACATGTTCCCAACTAATCTAAATTTCTTTGTTTAATAATTCTTTATCATAAATTTTAATCCATTCCAATGTTATGAATCGTGGTATGCTACAAAACACGTTATAGTTATCTTTTTCCATAAAAAAAGAGAGAAAAAATGTCAAGTGTTTTGTACCTTTCGAACACAATTATATTACGGTAGTCCTGAATTTTTTGTGGCCGTCTTATCTGCACATTAAATTAAAAAATTAAAGCCACAACCATACATAGAGCAAGGATACACATATTAAAGGAACAAATATTTACTAGTTTGAAGGTATTTCTCCACCCATGGTTCAAAAGTTTATAAACCATTAGCCATTCAAAATGATAGTTTCATACAAACTTCTCCGTTCAAAACCAAATATCCATAAAGGCAAATACAAGAATTCGAAGCTATCTAAAAAATACAAAATTAAAAGGTGACTGATATAAATTACCCCAAGAGACTGGATGGATCCTGCTTAGTACGAACTGCTGCTGCAATCAACTTCATTTATGTCCATTTTTGTGAATGTAGTTATATGCCTTTGTGACCTGCAAAACCAGAAAACATCTTATTATTATATAGGAACAGTTTATACTCAATATCTTCCTATATCAAAGTTCCACTGTCACATGAGTAATTCACGGCATAGCCAGAAATTAAACCATTTAGAAGACTTCAATCAGTGATGAGGAAAGCGAGTCTGAGAACTAAGCTTCAGTGACTTAATATCTTGTCATTGAGCTACCATCAACCTGTTTCAATCAGTGATGGGGCGAAGACCTGCTAGCGAAGGAATGCATCCAACAGTGTTCTGTCTCATTGGTCTTTGAACAAATTCTTTAAGCTTATTACTAACTGGTTGTCAGATTTTGGGATATGAAACTTTAAATTGAAAAACAAAAACTACCAGTTTATATTTGGTAATCATATAGAGGTCAAAAATCAAAATTCATACTATAGTTTTTTAAAAATAAAATATAAAAAAACCACAAGATGAGAACTTTCCAACTTACCAAGGCTAACTCAGGATCCTCCCCTCTTTTGAGAGCAGCTTCTATCTCAAGGTCACCAGAATGGTTGCGAGACCAATCCTGAATGATAAATAAGACCTTTAGAAACTTAGATAAACTGAAGTTGAACTTAAAAAAAATTCCATTATACAATGTGGCAAAACATTACCCTAAGACGACCAACCAAAATCTGGATAACAGAAGCGCCAGCTTGGGCTGTAGCTGCAGCTTGAGCAAAGCTGAAGAAAAATGACCAAACCATCAACAAACACAAGACTTAAAATTGAATTGATCTTAAAAGGCCATGGTGTGGTGTGTCTTCTATGAGCAAGGGTAATGGCAAAGTTGGCTTATGTATTTTAATAAACCACACATGATAAAAATCACAAAGCAGCATTATGATTTTATTTTTTTTCACCATCAAAACCTAATAGCTTCTGCTACAGGATTATAGATTGACATTCATGCATTTTTTACTAACTGGTTGTCAGATTTTGGGATATGAAACTTTAAATTGAAAAACAAAAACTACCAGTTTATATTTGGTAATCATATAGAGGTCAAAAATCAAAATTCATACTATAGTTTTTTTAAAAATAAAATATAAAAAAAACCACAAGATGATAACTTTCCAACTTACCAAGGCTAACTCAGGATCCTCCCCTCTTTTGAGAGCAACTTCTATGTCAGGGTCACCAGAATGGTTGCGAGACCAATCCTAAATGATAAATTTGACCTTTAGAAACTTAGATAAACCGAAGTTGAACTTAAAAAAAATTCCATTATACAATGTGGTAGAACATCACCCTAAGATGACCAACCAAAATCTGGATAACAGAAGCGCCAGCTTGGGCTGCAGCTGCAGCTTAAGCAAAGCTGAAGAAAAATGACCAAACCATCAACAAACACAAGACTTAAAATTGAATTGATCTTAAAAGGCCATGGTGTGGTGTGTCTTCTACGAGCAAGGGTAATGGCAAAGTCGGCTTACGTATTTTAATAAACAACACATGATAAAAATCACAAAGCAGCATTCTGATTTAATTTTTTTTCACCATCAAAACCTAATAGCTTCTGCTACAGGATTATAGATTGACATTCATGCATTTTTTACTAACTGGTTGTCAGATTTTGGGATATGAAACTTTAAATTGAAAAACAAAAACTACCAGTTTATATTTGGTGTACTAATCGTAAAGTGAAACTCAATTACAATCAAATTAATAAAACCCAAACTAAACCAAATTCATAGCTTCGTTTTCACATTTTAATTTGTGCAAGAAGAACACCTCCATGTTCATACACAAAACACACATACATCAACAAAATACTCAGAATTCATCATGCAAGTTGAGCCTAAACCCTAAATAACAAAAACCCATCGAAAATCAGAAACCCTTAACTAAAAAAACCCATCGCAAATCATAAACCCTTACCTTGATTTTGGGACTTGATTTGCGTCAGCTTCGAGATTCACGTGAAGGCCTGTCGTTTGGGTTCAAGATTTGTTAAGAGGAAAGACAGGTCTGGGTTCGAGATTGTGAAGAGGAAAGATTTGGGGTTCAAGATTTGTGAAGATGAGAGGGAGATTTGGGGTCTACGGGGAAAGAAAGAGGGACGGGATTCAACTAGGTTCTGGGTTCTGGGTTCATGGGAAATAAAGAGGAAGGAGGGTTCACGGGACGGGAAATAAAGAGGAAGGGTTCAACTGGGTTTTGTCCAAATTCTGGGAAATAAAGAGGGAGGGTTCGAATAGAAGTTATAAAGAGGGAGGGTTCAACATTTTGTCCAAATTTGGAAAAATTGAAAAAAAAGGGCCTATTTTTCAATGTTGGAGCACGAAAATTATCACACCTTGCGCGACGTAGTTGTGTAATTAGACGTCGCGCAAAGTGGTTTTGCACGACGATCATATTAAGGCGTCGCGCAAAGTATTTATTTGAAAAAAAAATTATTATAAAAATTACCGAAAATGTGACTTTCCTCCTTTCAAATTCAAATTTTTTTAACATAAACCCCACAATAATATATTTTTCTAACAAAAACCCACAATAATTAAACTTAAATATATATCATTCAATTTCTTAAGTGTTATAAGTACGAAATAAATAAATTAAAATCTACTTAGTAAATATATATATCATTGAACTTCATGGGAAAAGCATTGTATGAAACCAGTTTCAAAGATCCAACCGTCAAATTTGTTTGTATATGCTTCGAGATCGCATACGCCAAAAATCGCAAAAAACAAATATTTAGAGATCAAGTAACATGACAAACCTTTTCGACGGGTATAAACGAAAAATCACGATTTAACGGTTATTTGAAGTCCAATTTTGATCATTTTTTACAGCCACACTCTTTAATCCTATATGAATACAATCAACCAATCCGATCGTCAATCTAAAACATTGACACAAGTGGATACCACAAAATCTTATGTTATACTTAATGAAAGTATCAATAAAGTCCAAGTTTTTGTGAATCTAATGTTTTGATGGGATACGCATCATACGAAACTAGTTTCAGCGTTCCAACCATCAAACTTGTTTGTATATGCTTCAAGATCGCATACGTCAAAAATCGCAAAAAACAAACATTCAGAGATCAAGTAACGGGACAAACCTTTTCGACGGCTGTAAACGAAAAATCACGATTTAACGGTTATTTTAAGTCCGATTTTGATGATTTTTTACAGCTACACTCCTTAACCCTATATGAATACAATCAACCAATCCGATCGTCAATCTAAAACATTGACACAAGTGGATACCACAAAATCTTATGTTGTACTTAATGAAAGTATCAATAAAGTCCAAGTTTTTGTGAATCTAATGTTTTGATGGGATACGCATCGTACGAAACTAGTTTCAACGTTCCAACCGTCAAACTTGTTTGTATATGCTTCAAGATCGCATACGTCAAAAATCGCAAAAAACAAACATTCAGAGATCAAGTAACGGGACAAACCTTTTCGACGGCTATAAACGAAAAATCACGATTTAACGGTTATTTTAAGTCCGATTTTGATGATTTTTTACAGCTACACTCCTTAACCCTATATGAATACAATCAACCAATCCGATCGTCAATCTAAAACATTGACACAAGTGGATACCACAAAATCTTATGTTATACTTAATGAAAGTATCAATAAAGTCCAAGTTTTTGTGAATCTAATGTTTTGATGGGATACGCATCGTACGAAACTAGTTTCAACGTTCCAACTGTCAAACTTGTTTGTATATGCTTCAAGATCGCATACGCCAAAAATCGCAAAAAACAAACATTTAGAGATCAAGTAACGGGACAAACCTTTTCGACGGTTATAAACGAAAAATCCCGATTTAACGGTTATTTTAACTTCGATTTTAATGATTTTTTACAGCTACACTCATTTATCATATATGAATACAAAACTGATTCGATCATCAATTTAAAATATTTACACAAGTGGATACAACAAAAGAAAAAGGCAATGCAAGAGCCCAACATAAAAGCAAAATGAAAAAAAAAAAAAAAAAAAAACTTTGCGCGACGCTGTTTTCCCTATGTCACACAAAACAGCTTTGCGCAACGCACATACGTCGCGCAAAGTCTTCTTTATTTTATTTTAATTTTTTATAAATTCTCATCTGTTTCCTTAAAAATTCTGAGTTTCTCACATAAATCCCCAATTACCCATTAACCAGCATCCTTCCTTCTTATCACTTTTCAATTCTCAGTTTCTCTATCTTTCCAATTTTCTGCTTTTTCGGCTCCAATTTTGTGTGGGTTCTGATTCAATTTCATATTTCTTTTTGGTATTTAGGATCTAACTTTTTTGGCCTTTGACGAGCAGCGGGAGGCAAAGTATGAGGTACCCTTTTCTTCTTTCTGTATTTCTTATGTTTAATTTCTAATTTTTATTCCATCATTCCATGCATGGTGTTAAATTTCTGTGATCATTTGATCGGATTGGGAGATTTTACGTTGATTTTTGGCTCTTTAACCCTATACGAGTCTCAACTGTTATAATCGCAGTTTGTTGAAAATAAGATTTTAGACGTCAATCGAGTACCATGATTAATCAAATTAGGGTTTTGTGGCGAAGCAGGAGACTGCTTCGGACGGCTCCATCAATTTGATGGTGTGGCAGTGCATCATCCCCGGCAAATATGATTTCGTATTTTTTTAATGTTTTATAGTATTTGTTGTTCTGTCAGCGGACATGCTGCTGTGTACATATTCTCTGTGTTATTGGAAGCTCTGACGCACTTCAAATTAAGACTTCAAAACTCTAGTCTTTTTCCCCCCTTTTCTCTCCGATGTAGCCATGAGGTTGACCAGTGTCTTTCGGATGCAGCCATGGCATGTATTATAGTTTGTTGGAGTTCGCAATCAGAGTTACGGAATATGTAAGTGATTTTTGCAATTCCCTTTTTCTAATTCTAGACTCCTCTTGATTCTAATGTTAGGACTAAATAAACGAAACGAGAATTAAGAGATAAGAACAAGATGAAGAGTGCAGGGATGTGAAAATCACTACCCATGTTACAATCAAAGAAGGTGACTGAGGGAAGGGATGGAATTTGGACCTTTAATCTCCACTCCCTTCTGGAGAAATTTAATGGGGCCTGTATTGATAATTTGGGGGTTAGGGATTAACTTTTGTTTCATGGAATTCATGTCTTTTGTTTCTTTCCCCACTTACGATGTGAAAATCACTACCCATGTTACAATCAAAGAACGTGTCAACTGCATGTCTGTAATGTACATCAAGATCCACTTGGCCATTCAAAGTCCTTTTCCTCATCAGCATCCTTCTAGAGACTCGGCATCATCGGAGTAGGATTCTCTCCTCATATTCTAATCCATTTCCCTCATCTTCTCAATGTAAGGGATGTCAGTACTTTAGTGCCAAATTTGTAGATGCCCTTCTCAAGCCTATTTTGAACGATGTGAGCTATTAAAATGCAAATTTTAAACTGAAGCAACAAAACGAAACTTCTAATAATATAACCGTACGAGCTAATCAACAAAGGACAGAAAGAGGAAAAGCAAACAACATTATTAGATGGCAGACATCATGCCTGTAGTAATCACTAAGATGTGTGCTATTTAAAGCATTCGGAAATTTTATAAGACAACACTAACAACATTATTACCTGTTCGCAAATTGAACAAAACCACAACGCTTGCCTACTGGTATCTTCATATGAACAAGCTCACCAAACTGACTAAAAACTTGCCTCAACATGTCATCATTCACACTGGGATCCAGACCCCCAACAAATATCTGCACTCAAAAGTTTCAGGAGTTACTATCATGCCGCAAGAAATGTACAATGCCAATATTAGAACAAACTACGCACTGTTGTATTATTTGGATCAGCTTTGCCTGGATTTCCTTGAGTACTTGGGTAGGAAGCTGCAAATATAAACACATAAGCACTAATTTATCTGATAATATTAGAAGCACGGATAATGTTTTCTGCAGAAGAAATCCTTATCAGCCTGGTACGCATTGAAGAACTGATAGTTCAGTTTACACCAAGCTATTATGGTTCCACAAGTCACAATCTCAAAATGAATCAATTTGTCAAATTAACATGTCAAATAGAACTTTGTGTGCAAAACAACTTCCATGCAAATTATCTATTCTTTAATACACCCATTTATCCAAATGTCTATCTCCTCCAACTTCAAACTGGCAGTGTTGAATGAAGCATTCCATATAACTGTTATTGTTAGCATATTACACGATACACCTCCCAACTAACAATAACCAACATTGTCTCTGTTACTTAACATCCACCTCCCAACACTACCACTTTGATTTTCTAACAAAGGATTTGTCTTTTAACAAGAAACAATAGACATCATAACTATCAAGAGGTCATCAAACATAATAAATTACGTAAGAAGACACTTAAAAAATGAAGAAAACAACAAATCTAAACACGCAATTAAACATATTTCTCAAAATCTATACAAAGAGTTAGACAGATCATGTAGACTCTAACCCAGAGAAGTCCAAATGAAAAAGTACTTCATAAACCTATTCCTGATACAATATTGGAATGCCCACTTAACCACAAATTACAAAGTGGAACTCCTACCTAAATCACAGCGAAGAAAGGAAGATGATAAGATGCAAGCTCACAAAATTTTTAAAAGAGGTGATATTGACGCTCCAAAAATAGGCCAAGGGGGGAGTGCAGTGTCTTTTCTGGAATGCTAATAACAATTCCCAAATTTAATGGTGATTTCATTAAACATCTGAACTAGTCCATAGTCTTCAACTAAAAGTTTAAGCATTTCACTAAGCTCTCAATCAAACCAAACAAAAGCAAGAACAGAAGCATACATTTCCATTGAGTCCTTGAAATTCTGGGGAGTTGATTATCGCCAATGCAGGAGCTAGGTAAACAAATGACAGGCCCTGTATCACATGAATTCTTACAGTCACTCCCGAAACAAAAAGCACTGTGGAGACAACATTTGCAGTATCCTCCTACATACTCTAAATCCAGTCAGTTCAAACTATCCAACATTGTACCCTCCAGTAAACAAAAGCATAACATCAAATAAACATATGTGCATAACTACTCACATAAGTACCACCCATTGCCGGCACTATGACGAGTGGAATTAGAATTATCGAACCCAACATGGAAAGATAATGCTGAAACCCATAGAGACCAACGGGAACTGCAACTTTGTACCAACAAACACAAACCATATCAATCACAAAAAATTGACTTTACAAAAGCAAAATCGATTACATTTACAATGCTTAATCAAGACAAAAAACAAGTAAACCGCCGAAGAATCACAAACAAACATAATACATTTTGAATTATAAAAAAAACCAAATCAAATGTATTGAATGCCAAAAAAAAAAAAAATCACATCTAGAAATACCTGATCAAAGAATGGAGACAATCAGACGATTTGTTGGGAATATTAGAGTTGGGTAGATGAGAAGCGGTGTTAAACCCTCAGCCTCCTACTTTTTCCTTTACAAGTTTATATTAATCCTCATCTGAACTACAATAATAACTCTCGCTATCCTCACTACTATCATTTCCGGATTCCCATTCCTCTTCATCTTTGTTTGCCTCTTCCGGTGCATTGTATTGAGGCAGATCACCAAGGCCAATTGATATTTCGAATTCGGGAACTCCAGGTACATCAAACGGTTCTTGGACAATATTAGTATCTCGGAGTGTTTCTTCACAAATTTCTATCAAAGATTATAACTATTGGTCAGCGACGTTGTCGTCATTGTCATCATGATCTATTTCTGGAATATCATATAGGCCTCTTCGATCAATCTTCTGAACAACTTTCCAACCATTGCCGGCTTTAGGGTCGTCTAGATAGAATATTTGTTTCGCCATTGTTGCCAAAATGTATGGGTCTTCATCGTACCAATGTCTCGTAGTGTTTACTGATAGTAAACCATGGTCTCGCTTAGCACTCGTTCGGTTATGTGGGTTTGTATCAAACCAAAGACACTTAAACATTATCACTTGACACCTATCTTTGTAGAGCAATTGTACTACACTAGTTAGTTTGCCATAAAAATCAATGTCTTCACTGTCACCTGCACCCGGAACATGGACACCACTATTTTGAGTAGACAACTTGTCATCACGTGTTGCCCCCAAGAACTTGATCCCGTTGACATGACAACCCGAGAACAATTCAACATGAAGTGGTTCTCTCGCCAAGTTATATAATTCTTCATCATAAGAGGGTGAATTCAATTCCTTCAATTCGTTCATCTAATACAACATATACAAAAAGTTAACATGTTAGTGTAACCAAATTTAAAGATGGGCATGAACAAGTTGGAAAATATGCTCAATTCAAACCACATACAACTTACATGTGCATGAAATCACGAAGGAAACAAGTCACGGTGCTTCTTGGCATATAAATGTGAAGGATGTTCCCGCTTCATCAATTGTTCATGCTCTTCAAGGTATGGCAAAGCATCATCACAATTGTTGAGTATGAACCAATGAGCTATCTCCATATCCTTTTTGGTAAACGATTCGTCTTTTACAGGATAGCTGAATGGTCGCGCAATTTGGGCAAAAACAGACAGTTTCTCTTTTCTGACACCACCGTCATTATTGCGTTGAGGACGATTGAAAGCTGTCTCAACATCTTCAAGATACATTGCACAAAAAGTAAGTGATTCATATGCGACCCATGCCTCCACAAGTGATCCTTCGGGCTTTGCCTTATTTCGAACACACTTTTTCAACTCACCAATATATCTGCACAAGTAAAAGGTATGCTACAAATTATTCAAAGCGTTCGTTGATCATGAATCTGTTATATATATAGACGCTTAATTAAGTACCTTTCTATTAGATACATTCATCGATAGTTCACTGGTCCGCCAAGCAATGCCTCATCTGGCAAGTGAATCATACTTGTAAAGAAAGCTAGGGGAAATATCTGTTCGAACTTGCATAAAACGTTCACAATGTCGTCCTGCAATTGTTTAACATCCGACTTCCGTAAACACCTTGCAGTCAACTGCGAAAAAAATCTCGACAATAACACGATTGGTTTAACCACATCAAGAGGCAATAAGTGTCGAATACCAACCGGAAGAAGGCGTTGGTGTATCACATGACAGTCATGACTCTTCATGTTTGAAAATTTACACCCATTCACGTTCACGCAACGCGATATATTGGAAGCATACCCATCTCGAAACTTTACAGAAGAAATAAAGTTGAAAAACTCTTTCTTCCCATTCGGCTTAACTGTAAAAAAGGGATGGCCTTTCTTCAATGTACCACCGACTTTGTTCATCCACAAGGATGACCTAATGCCCATTCGTTCCAAATCGAGGCGAGCTTCCATCGTGTCTTTTGTTTTTCTTTCAATGTCTAGAATTGTCCCGACCAAAGTATCAAACACATTTTTCTCAATATGCATAACATCGAGGTTGTGTCTCAATTTTAACTTTGACCAGTACGGGAGCTCAAATAACATACTCTTGTGCGTCCAGTTCAGATGTGTGGTTGGTCTGGGGTTACTGACCCCTTTGCCGAAATGACCAAATTCCAAACGGTTTAACTGATCCAAAATCTCATCTCCGGACCATTCTCCTGGTCTTGGCTGAGTCTTTTTGTGCCGTGGAAGGCTTTATCATTCTGACGTCACTCGTTGTCCCAAGGGCGCCATCTACGATGACCAAGATAACAAACTTTTCTTGCATGCCAAGACGATGTTACGTTCTCCTTGCATATTGGACATGCCAAATAACCCTTAGTCATCCATCCAGAAACCATTGCATACGCGGGAAAATCGTTTACTGTCCACATCACTGCCGCTCGCATGGTGAACATCTGCCCAGTATCTTTATCGTATGTACGAACACTGTTTTCCCATAAATCTTTTAGCTCATCAACCAACGGCCGCAAATAAACATCAATGGATTTTCCTGGATCTTCGGTAATTACTAGAGTCAACATCATGTATTCTTTTTTCATGCACTTCCAAGGTGGCAGATTATAAGGAAACACGACGACCGGCCAAGTGCTGTGCATTTGGTTTAAAACCCCGAACGGATTAAATCCATCGGTGGCAAGTCCCAATCTAACGTTGCGCGGGTCAGTTGCAAAATCAGGGTATATCCGATCGAATTCTTTCCATGCCTCTCCATCTGCAGGATGCCTCATAACATCATCATTTACCCGTCCTTCTTTATGCCATCTCATGTCGGTTGCGGTATGCATCGACATGTACAATCGCTGCAACCTAGGCTTCAATGGAAGATAACGCATTACTTTTTGTGGAATCTTGGTCTTTCTATTCTGTGATGTCATTTTAAACCTCGGCTCATTGCAAACAGGGCATTTATCCAACGATTTGTTCTCCTTATAGAACAATATACAATTATTTACACATGCGTGAATTTTTTCATACCCCAATCCGAGACCCTTCAACACTTTTTGGGCACTTTTATGATCTTCAGGTAAACAATTCTCCTTTGGAAGCATCATCTTGATAACTCCCAAAAAGTAATCAAAACACTTGTTTGACAAACGAAACTTGATCTTGCCATGCATCAACTCCACAATTGTTGTGAGCACTGAAAAGTTCTCGCAACCTGGATATAATTCTTGCTTGGCATTTTTCAATAGTTTTTCGTAGTTTTTGAATGCCTCACTGTCCATGGTTGGACGACCGCCATCTTCCCATTCTCCCCTTTCTTGATTGGTGTTGCTCGAGGCGTATGGATAAACGTCATTTAGAATATTCATAACTTGTTCATTAGGATCCACATTAGATTCAATCGTTTCCACTCGTGTCACGTATGAAGACGAAGCTTGGTCTAATTGTTCTCCATGATGATACCAAGTAGTATAGGTTTCCATCATCCCATTTCTTACTAAATGAAATCGAACATTCTCAAATGTCTCCCACATTGAGTTGTTACACCTCCTACACGGACATCGGATATGAGTTGAACCTAGGTTGTGTCTAGTTGCGAATTCAATGAACTCATATATTCCATCCAAGTACTCAATAGCACATCTATTATGATTATGTATCCACTGTCTATCCATTTTGTCTGCAATCCCAATAAAAGTACAAGAATTACAACAACTTCAACTATTGTCTTGTCACCTTATTCCTCCGGTAAGGGCCCTATCCCATTCAAGAATGCACAGTTATGTGCCGTAATTTATGATTCCAATGGATTAAATTTCGACGTGGGCTAATTTTGGCAGCATCTCCTTATAGTTCTTCAAGTGCACGTCGTAGATACATAATATCCACTATGTACTCGAAGAACATCAGGAAATGTAACCAAAATTTCCACTATCGAAACCTAATCTGTGGACCGCAAACTACAACACATAACTATGCATTCCCAAACTGTCCAAAAAATGGGACAATTCAAGAATTAATTGGACCGCAATCATGCTTTCGCATCCATGCACGAAATCCAACTAATTCTCAAACGGGAAACTAAGCTTTTCTTAAAAAAAGGGTATGAAGTTAAGTAGTATTAACTTCGTACAACACAAAACAATTTTGTACGTGATGTACAAAAATATGTGCATACAAATAAACTAAATAACAATAATTACTAAAACTAAATAAAATAGATAAAATTAATAAAGATTAATTAAAAATTCAATCCCAAAAAACTCCATCATGACCAAAAAAAGGCATAGCACGCAGGCAAAGGTACACAATAACAAGTTTTTTTATCTTATTAGTTTTCGTATTTATTTTAATTTTGTGTTTGTGTTTTTATTTTATTTTATTTTTGTGATCTATTGTTCTTATAATTAACGGGACAAAATTTTGTGTGTCACTTTACTTATTTTCTCATATTTTTCTTATCATCATAGGGTTTGACCTCCTTCAAATTAATGGCATTTGTGTTTTTTTGGACTAATTATTTTCTTAGGTCTGATCAGATTTCTCTAATATTTTTTCACATTTGCATGCTAGCTTTACCTTATGTTAAAATTGCAAAGGTTTCTGTTTATTTTTTTTATTTTAATTAATTAATTAATTAATTAATTAATAGTTATAGCATAAAAACTCCTTTAAATCCACAAAAATCTTAACTGAATTCACTGCCTGACTTGCACATATTGACGTCGAAGTCAGCAATAGCAGTGGTAATTGTGTTGCAACACTCATGTCTCTGTTATAGAATATGAATTAAGGTGGAATTTTCCTTTTTACCAACAATGGTCTTTCAGAATGCTCCAAAACTTGGGCCATAACTATCATTTAGCATCCCGACCATACAAAGGATAACCCAACAAACAAACTTCAAGACAACGTAGAAATTATACCTGCACAATAAGAAGACAACCTGAAGGAGTTCAAAAACCCTATGATGATAAATATATCAGTCACAACCCAAGCAATGGTCTTTCAGAATGCTCCTTCAAATTATACCAGTCACAGCTCGGATGCCCTATAAATTATACAATTATATCATATCAGAGTCTTCTCATGTAACAATTGTACATAAATCAATAGGGTTTGGTTCCCTTCCAATTAAAGCTATAAATTGCAAGAGACTATACTGCTAGAATTGAATCAACTTGTGGTGAGGCAAAAACATCCCCGCAAATAGCTGCAGTTAGCATTTCATCCCCCACAAATCCAACGTGTGCAGGCTCATGCCCACTTCCACCTCCCTGTATCGTCAAGGTATTTAAATTAGAAAGCCTATCTCTGTTACATAGTTTACAATTCCATTTCATTCTAAAAGCCATCAACAAGGAAATATTCATTTTTACACCAGAACATTGAATGCAAGTATTGTCCTCATTTTTTATCTTCTTCTCCCTCCTGAAACACAACATTAATCAATAGAACTGGACAGCGAAGAATGAATGATGCATGGGATCGATTTTTCCCTGCTCATGGTAGAAGACATAAAAGATTTTTGTCCTTGAAGCTTTTCATTTTCTTTTCCTCGTTAGTATCCATGGGAAAAGAGAAGGGAACATAAGTGGACCTAAAAATTACTACAAATATAGTATTATATACAATCTTTTTCCGCCTGCAAATATCATATATTCTCTTTAACTTTCCAATTTATTGTATTAAAATCTTTATTTCCATTTGGTGTAGTAAATCAGATGGCAACTGCATGCAAGTAAATTCAAAGCTTTCAATTTCTACATGTTCCTCTTGAGTCAATTTCTACATGAAAATTTGAAGTCATACAAAAATAAATGAAAATTTGCAAAATTGTGGGGGAAAGATAGCTCTTACCTTTGGAGTGATGAGTGTGAGTGAAGTGAAGTGTTGGAATTGGAGTGATGAGTCAACTATTGGGTTTTCTCAGTTTCGAGTGAAGTGTTAGAATTGGAGTGATGAGTGTGATAAATGACAGAAGGAAAAAAATTTCTGCTTTCACTTTGCGCGACGCAGATGGGCCATGGTCGCGCAAACTAGCTTTGCGCGACGCCAGAATTCGTCGCGCAAAGCTGTTTTGCACGACCACTGCCCAACTGCGTCGCGCAAAGAAGTTTTGCGCGACCACTACCCATCTGCGTCGCGCAAAGTTGGGAAAAAAAGCGGTAAAGTCCTTTGTTTGGCGCCAAAATTTTGCGCGACGCACATAAGCGTCGCGCAAAGGTATTTTGCGCAACGGAACTTTGAGCAACGAATTTTGCATCGCGCAAAACAGTTTTGCGTCGCGCAAAACAGTTTTGCGTCGCGCAAAACAGTTTTGCGCGACGCAACCTTCATCGCGCAAAGATTCGTTGCGCAAAATACATTTGCGTGACGCTTTGTGCTTGGCGTCGCGCAAACACTTTTTGCGTGACAAAATTTTCTCCGTCGCGCAAATTTCCGTGCGCAAAGTGTTTTTTCTACTAGTGTATAGTGTAGTTGAACTAATTAAAACATAACATTCAATATGGTGCGGTTTTGGTTTTGGTTTCGGTGCGATTTTGAAAACTCAAAACCGAAACCAAACCGTTTTCTTTACCGCAGTTTGGTTTCGAAACCGCAACCATTTCAAAACCGCAAAACCAAACCATTCGGTGCGGTCAGATTTGATTCGTGTTTCGGTTTCGATTTTCGGTTCCAAGTGCCCACCCCTACAGCCATGTTCTAGAAACTGGATCTTTCTTCTCACTAAATTTTCCACATCGTTGCAAGAAGGCAGCAGAAGTTACGTTCACATTTTTAAAAGAAAAGATAAACTAAAGAAATAAAGGCGTATACAGAAACATCTTGGTGCTTTTGAAATTCTACCAAATTAATTACAGAGAAATTAGGTTTTCATTTTTTTTTTCAACTTCATTGATTGAAACTTTATTCCTTTTCAATATTTATCAAGGTCACTTGGTTTTAATAAACGTCAATAATATTTTAATAATAAAATATTTTACATGTCAAGATAATTAAATTTTGTTCCTAAATATATTTGTTTAGTGTTAGAAACATTACATTTGATATATATATATATATATATATATATATATATATATATATATATATTTTTTTTTTTTGTTTTTGTATCATATATATATATTTTTTAGTTTGTATCCATTTTAATTTGCAATCCTTTTTTTTTAATTGTATCAATTTTCTTTTCAGTTTTAGTTTGTAACAGCCCGTCCCGAGATGTTCGTATCAGGGACGTGAAATGACGTTTTTACCCTTAAGCGTTGGTGATTGTGTGTGTGTGATTGGGCTATGTTTTGGGCCAATTGGATTTCCTTCCATATGTTTGGACCTAATTGAAACTAAGCCTAATAATTTTATTTTATTTGTTAGTTGGGATTGGATAATAACCAAACACACACACTCACATGCACACGTGCACCATTTCTGTCTGTCTCTCTCTCATTCTTCTCGAGTTTTCTCCCATTTTCTCTGCAACATGTACGGACGTCATCACACCTCTCGATCGTGGCACGGATCGAGACTTCAAACTCCATTTTCATGTTCCTTGCAACCTTGCGAACCTAACCATACCCTTAGTTTCGTTTGAAACCCTCGAAAACCATTGAAACTCGAGAGCACTATTGGTGGTACTGTTCATTTACTTTTAATCATGAGGGTTTTAGTGGATTTGGAGATCGTAGTGAGTCTTAGAACCTTCTCTCGAAGCTCGGAGAACAATTTTGGGGGTTTTTGGACATCGGGAAAGCTAGTTTCGAAGTTGGCCGGATTTCGTGGAATTTCTCCGACGAGATTCCTTCGTGTTTTGGACTTCAAAGTGGTATAATTCTCTTCTACTCATCCTAAGCTTCATTTTGATGTTAATTTCGTGAAATTTGGTTGAAAATTGAGTGAGAAATCAAGGTTGGAAGTTTTACCCAGTTTCCAACGACGCAGCGGCGCCGGCGCCGGTCGCCAGTGAACTGGCGAAGAAGATGACGGAATATTCTGTCAACTTTGACGGAATATTCCTAACGGAGTTAACGGCGTCAGTTAACCTTAACAGAATATTCTGGAGATTTAACGGAATATTCCCTAACGGCGTTAGGGTTTCCATCAGCATGCACGGCACGTGACCGCGCGTGGGCTGCGCGTGTTGCCGTGCCTTGGCCGATGCGTGAGGGTGCGTGGGGCTTCAGAAAATTTTTCTAAAAATATGGGAGTGTTCGTGGGTTTGAGTAGAGCATGTTGGTATATTCAAACACCCCAATTGGGCAATGTATGAGAAGTTATTACCTAAGTTTGGTTATGTGCATAATTAACGATTGTATAGTTGTTTCGCATATAGGTGAGATTTATCCTGAGGACGAGCGCAGCCACGCGAGGCTTGGGGGCTATGATCCGTCTACTTATCAGTGAGTGGGCTTTTGTTTTCAGTATATATATATATATATATATATATATATATACACACACACACACACTTGGCTGATTCCCAGAAATACGTTTTGAATGATTTTATGAAATTGAATGCCATATATATATTTATTGCTATGTTTATGCGATTATATGTTGTGGCACTGCTGACGCCAGGTAAGTCAAGTGAGTATGTATTTTTGTTATGATGGTTATGGTGATATTGGTAAGATTAGCATATGGCTCATTTACCTGCACATCGGGGTTTGTGCTCCGCCAAAGTAGGGCTTAGCTTTCATGTGATTGTTCACCTCCCGCACCGTACACTCACCTTGGATCCAAGGTAGGTGCCAGCTCGTCGTACAGACAACTATAGGTGGTTCCGACTTGTAGGTGACCCTCGATTCGTCGTCAGCCTTCACGTGACCGTAGCACAGAGCGTCTTTATATACCCAGCTTGTCGTACAGACCACTACAGTTGGTTCCGACCTGGATGCAGGTTATTGATTGAGAGTTTGGATTGAGGATTTATTTGAGGAGCCATAGATTCAGCCGTACAGGTCACGATAGGTGACTCCGGCTGACTTATATGCATTGCCAGCATGTTATGCATTGAGATATCAACTGATTGACTTTGATGATATTTGTTGCATGCTTTGATATTGGATATGGTTTATTCGGACATGGCAATATTTGAATGTTGGTTTTCAGTATGAGTACGTATATATTTTTCTGGGAAGTATATCTATTTTACGGAGAGGGGTTATAACTTTATATCGAAGTGATTTTGGAAAAGCTTTATTTTTGCCCACTCATGTTTTTGTTTTGCCCCCCTCCAGGTATTAGATAGCATTGGTGGCAAGCGAGGTTTCAAGGCAAATCTAATAGTACACTATCCATGTAAATATTCTGGTTATTCTGTTAAGTCATTTTGGACTGCACCTAGCATGCTCGAACCTTATAAATTATGCTTTGTCCCTCACACTTTACAATGATCTTTTATCGCTGGTTTTGTTATTTTAGTACTTATTATCTTTATATATTTTTCGCACTGCGCACATGGCTACTTCACGCTCACGTGACGGCCAGCACGTCCCGATATTTGGATTGGGGTGTGTCATAGTTTGTACCCACATATTATTATTTTTTTGTCCATATTTTTCAAACTTTTATTTGTACTCATTTTTTTTGACCTTTTATTTGTACCAATAATTTATTAATAATGGGTACATTTGTCTTTAAAAATGTACCACTGTGTTATATATAAAATGTACCCCTTTTTTTATGTAAAATGTACCCATCGTTTAATGTAAGACCTATTTATTTTTTTTAATCTAAAATGTACCCATTGTTTTTTTTTTATATAAAATGAACCCATTATTTTTTAGGAAAACTAATGAAAATGGCTTAAAAACTTTGAGTTTTAACGATAAGGACAAAATAAAGGGTAAAGTAAATAGTACTAGAATTGACTTTTTAGTGTAAAAATGTGGTTTTTCGTTAAAGTGAACAGTACCGGGAGATTTTCGTTAAAGTTCCCTTTTTTTATATAAAATGTACCCATTTTTTTTTATATAAAACATACCACCTTTTTTGTATAAAATATACCAACTTTTTGTATGTAAAATGTACTGTATAAAAATTACCAATTTTTTGTATGTAAAATGTCATTAATATAAGTAATGACAAATCGTGGATTTTATTAAAATATAATTTATCTTAATGACAAATCATGTCAATAAGATAAATTAACTTTTTTATACAAGTATAATTTTTTTTTTTAATATTTTCAATCCCACAAATCACGAATTTTATTTAAAATCTCATAATATAAGTAACTACAATTATCAAATTTTAATTTAAAATTATAATAACCTACATAAAAATTCATTATTGCATTAATTTCAGGGACTTGCCACCTAATACTATGATTTAGTTGTATTCCTCTTCACTTGTAAGTAAGAGGTCTGAGGTTCGATTCTCGTCAAAGACGATTTGAACCACATTATTGCTAGCCTATTGTGAGGCTAAGCCAACCCCCTTCCCCTTTAGTGTAGATAATATCGTTTGTTAAAAAAAAAATTCAAGGACTTCAATAAAAAATTGAAAACCAACAAGGTTTCAGTTAAAAAACGTTGATACATAGGGACCGCATCCAAAGTCACCCATTAATTAATTGCAATATTTTTCAAAGAAATTTGTGAGTTATTAATTGCATGGGTGCTAACTAAGTAATGCTTTGCGTATAATACTGCATATGTACACAATACAAATGTTTATAAAAAAATATTTTTGCTCACCATCCTAAAGTGATAGTGATCGATCGATCTAATGAATATTGTCAAATGGATATCGATCGATCTACATAACATACTTTTCCACAACCTCATACTTTTTTGCCCTATCTAGTCACACTACACAATGGTGGGCTCAAAATAATTTGGAAGAAATTCAAATTTCTGAAAATTGATTAAAGCTGAATAGCCAGGTATGTAATTTGTAAGTATATATCTAGCTACATGTGATCGTTCATCTATGTTACTGTCATGTACATAAATTAATTGGTTAATCACATACAGTAATAGAAAATTAAATTTTTTTTTATTGACAAACAGATGCAAATACTAATAATTTGTAGAGTTTGATTAGGGAAAAAATTTCAAATTAGTCAACAAGCTAGTTGTAAATTATGAGTAAAGTGTTACATGTCGTTTAAAGTGAAAAAAGAAGAAGAAGGATATAATAAAGAGAATTATCATTTCATATATGTCGTTTTCATTTCTATTTTTCTGATTAGTTTATGAGGACTGCTCTCAGTCCCTACCTATGAATATAACATTACATGGATGCTGTCTAGCTATTTGATCGACCAAGATACCCCTTCAAATTAATCCACACATATTGGAGATATATGGAATATTACCTAACCTCTCTGCCTGGCTAGCTCCAAGACAAATGTATGTGGATGTTCTTAATTAGAATACTAGTTAGGTTAACGCTTAAAGATGTATACCAGGGCCATATACCAGAGGGCAGCGGCCAACACGAACAACAAAAAATTGCATGCTTTTGACAAACAAAATATTTTCAAAGAATATATATTTATGTGGACGTGTGGCAGGTTTTCGCACTAATAGTCAGCTCATCACTATCATTTCATGAATTCAATTGAGGTTAGTTCCATTGTAAACCAATTAGTAATATGTAAAGTAGCCAAACAACTTATAAGCACGTGCAAAATCAACACACTACCTCACGTTTACTTGTATAATAGCTAGCCTTATGTTGCATGGGCGTTGATGTGGTCAGCTGTTTTAGTTAGTCCAGTGTACAGAAAGGCTGTTATGATAAGTTTGGACAGCTACTAACCACTGTGATTAGTTAAGCATGCTTAGCAACTGTATAGGCTTAAGACAACTTTCAGTTGTAAACAATCATCTAAATAGTTGGAATGAATCAGTTCTATACTTCTTTTTCTTGCTCTGTAACTTTGGTTCTCTTATGAAACCCTAGTTGGCCTGCTAAAATATAGCATCCTGAGCAGTCGTGAGTGGAGAGGTGCGTTGTTGTTGCGAGTTTGATTTGATTGATCATTCATATTTAGCAAATTCTCTTTGACATTCATATATACGGGATATCATGACCGTATAGAATATATTTGCCAAAGCAAATCTGAATTAATCAACCAACAGACAAGGTCCCCTGGCCTGACTGGCTGACTGTTAAATATTAATTAACAAGAGTTGAAGAAGGAAAGAACAAAATTAGGGTCCATAAAGAAACAAATGAATATATAGCTAAAGAGTAGGATATCGAGGGTGGTCTATGCACTAGCTATATATATGTATACAGTAAAATTTTCTTTTTTTTTTGGTTGAACACCCTAATTCTCTAGTATTTATGCTCCATCGAGAATATAATCTGTGCACGCACTTGTATGGGAAAGGGTGAGAATTGCAAATTGCCCCTTTCTTCTTCGCTTTTGATTTTAGTCTTTTAGTGCGTTGGAGATGCCTAATTACTTACGTGTGTGTATATAGGCACAAAAAATACAGAATCTTCCGAGTAGGATGTCTCTTATATTGGTGGAATTAACATAGAATCAGATGAAGATCAAACTTTATGAAGACTCATACTTTTGTAAAAAATGCTTTAAGAATAATATGATCAAACATGATCAACAAAAAATCGAACAAAATAAGAATACACAAAGTCTCATACTTTTATAAATAAATAAAATATCTTACAAATAACATGTTCGAACACCCAAATTCAAGTTTTTCCCCACATAAATAGAGGTAGAGTCGACAATATATAAAACAAAGCACTAAAGTTGCATAAGAAAAGGCCAGCAACGTCAGTCTCTTCTTTATCAAATTGGTTTATTAGCTAGATCCATATTTCCAAACTCACAAAGAGAGTGAGATATATATATATATATATATATAGAGAGAGAGAGAGAGAGAGAGAGAGAGAGAGAGAGAGAGAGAGAGAGAGAGAAGAGATAAAGTGAGAGTACACTAAAATTTGCTTTGTGGCTAACGTTTCGATTGTCTCCCACTAACTTGTGTTGGGTCGGCCGTTCCCAAGACAATGCATGCTTTGTGAGTTTGCTAAGTCAGTATTTTTAGCTGCTATACTTTCTTTTTCTTTTCTTTTTCTATATATAATTTAAATTATACATGTGTGTTATATTCTAATATATTTTGTACGTTTGTGCTTGTTTTTATTCTTACCTTTTGAAGGGATTCGCATCCTTTCTTCTCATTCGTCCCTCACACACTGAATTTGAAAGGGATTTGATGATATATGCAGAGACAATATATCCATAGTGAATGCAGTCTTTTCATTCTGCATGATTAATTTAGGTCTTGATTTTGTACTGTTCTTTCACCATACTTATCACTTGTATATGCTCTTTCAACTCTGTTTCGATTAAAATATGATCATGCATGGTCTACTGCATGTGAAAAAAATGAATCCCTTCTCTTATGCTCTTGGATTATTTCTTCACCAATAATTACCGAAAATACAAGGAAAATAAGGATAAATTGATCTGAAAGAAATGCTGAATAACACCACGTAAATGCTGAATAACACCACGTACGTATAAGTTAATGATCTAAGGATTGGGGATTTTTTGTTTCACAAGCAACACGTTATCGTTGTTGAACAAACACACACACACATCATAACTTCGACTAGTTACCACATTATACTACGACTGTTACTTAACCTAAAAAGAGATTTATGCATATATTTGTCATTTTCTGCTCACCCGTTTTTCACTTTATTCTTATAATCTCAGTAAGAAAAAGAAACAAATGACACAACGAGGCAAATAGAATGAATCCACTGGTAACGTTAAACTATAAAAAAATTAGAATTCAGAAGAGAAGAAACCTCAAAGTTAATTGATTGAATAGAGATAACCAACCATATCACTCTAAAGGTCGCCCTAGACTTACTAGGAGTACCAATCGAAAACGAACTAAAGAAATAACAAAATACCAAAAATATCTTAAAACTTAAAAAGATGATAATGCAACACAAAGCCGTGACTTGGACTCGCGGGTCATGGCCCACATCGGGCAACAGAGCTCAAATTTGTAAAGCTTGAATTTTTCTATCGTATTTGTGCATTTCAATTTGATTTACTCAACCATCTAGTCTACATTAAAAAAATATGTGCAAGAAGTGAAAAAAAGTGGGCAAAATATTTCCTAAATAAAACAAATAACACTACTTGTTGTGCCTCGTATTAGGGCTTTGAGATAATAACTAGGCATGCTAGGTATCAATTTTCATCCACTCACCTAAAATATCATTTTGTTAAAGCTAGAGTTGGAACGTTATCACACAGAGAGTTGTGGTTGAAAATCGTACGGAAATCTTAATTATATAATTCTGCAATAGTTGAGTTTGGTTGAGTACTACTATTTACCCATGCAGGCAGTAGGGCACAACTAATAACACTAAAATCTTTGTGGTATCTCCAAGATGGCATAATATACGACATTCACAAACATATCACGACACCCATCATATCCATTAGGAAGTTAACTACTTGGTGTAGATGGCGCTTCATTACGGTAATAAAAAATAATTATATTTATGCATTTTGGTGGAGATTCAATCCATCTCTTCTTTATAAAAAATAAAAATAAAAAAAGTTAAAAACTATATCTGGTCGTCCTATTATATGCAAGATTAGCAAACCCCTCCATCACAAAACGACACTCCGTCACCTTGATTAATTTGGAATCTTACTTGATAAAGTAACACTTGATTGTTCTTTCTTTTAGAAGATGTAAACTTAATTCAATAGTTAATTAGCATGCATTGACTGACCTTACTTATCATGATTAGGCATGCCTTAATGGGTTTTGATTAATAAGAGAAACAAGATGTGCTAGTGAAATGAGAGTTTCTCAATTAATGATTTGAGAAAACTGATCATGAATTGACAGCCATACAACAACATATGCAAGGCCTATAGCTTGGCTACCAAATGAACAATATAACCCAATTTTCACAATGGCATGAGCTAGTAATATAATGCAACGTATTGAGAGTATGAATCTCATATTGAAGAAGTTAATAAGGGATTTTGCATGTGTTTATATGGCAAAACTTCAACTTTCTTTAGTTTGTACACTAGTTTTTAAGACTCGATGGTTGTTGAGTTTCCATTTATCCTAAACGTGTGAAAATGGTAAGAAAAATAAATTAAAATAGGAAAACATGTGGTACAATATACTGCAATTTAAGGGATAAGAATACGGCGCGACTCAAGTATTTTCAGCACCAAATACTACCATCATCAATATCAGTTCTGTAATTTTTACCTGAGCACCCCAAACTCAACTCTTTCATATATGATTGACCCGCGACTAGAGAAAAGCAAGAGAGACAAAAAAAACCTAGTCGCCGACCTCTGCCATTGAGGTCGACGGTAATCCTTTTTTATCCCCTCTTTTTTCCCTCTCTTTATTTATAGCTGTAGTTGCTTTCTCGCTATGTCGAGGTGAGCCTTTAGTTTGTGGTTGTGGTCGCTCTATCACTTTGTTGAGGAGAACTTTGTGGTTGGGGTCATGGTTGTGGTTGTTCAGTCTCATATTCTAGTGCAGCGATGTTGTTCTTATCTAAGGTGGTGATGTTTGTGGTTTGTGCGCTCGACAAAGGACTATGAGAAGAAAACTTGACATTTGTTGGAGGGGACTCATAACACGGCTTGTTTATCAACAATTGCAAAACCATCATAGATTGGTGCGGTCTTTTCCTCACGGAGCCTCTAGGATAGTTCTCGGGCTTGCAATGGTCTAGGCCTCATGATTAGGGATTAGTTTAGGGTTTAAGGCTAAGGGGTCCTCCATGATTGAAGAATGATATTGTATTTTTAATGTGTTTATAATTGTAGGGTTGTGTTGTGTAGAATTATCAGAGAGACGAGCCATACGGCCCCACTTCCAACAACACCGATATTGTCCCCAACTTGGTAATTACCACCTGCACAATCCGTCAGGTGTGGAGTTTTATCACAAAAGGCCTCGATATTAGTTAGAGTGGGGTTAGGATATTTAAACTATTATTTATCTTTTACTACGGCCGATGTGGGATTCAACACGCCCCCTCATGTGAGACCCAATTAGTGGGTCACACGTGGGAAATCCACACATCGGCAACCACGTGGAGCCAAGGGGACTCACCCTACACACGGGGCCAAGGGATCCACAATCATCGCGCGGGGCCAGGGGGACCCACCCATCACGTGGTAGTACAGTACGGGCTTGCTCCCTAGCTCTGATACCATGTAGAATTATCAAAGAGACGGGCCATACGGCCCACTTCCAACAACATCGATATTGTCCCCAACTTGATAATTACCACCTGCACAATTCGTCAGGTGTGGGGTTTTATCACAAAAGGCCTCGATATTAGTTAGAGTGGGGTTAGGATAATTAAACTATTACTTATCTTTTACTACGGCCGATGTGAGATTCAACATGATGTTCTTTTAACATGTGTAGTCTCTTGCGTTGTTTTAAAAGGCACGTTTAATATGTTTGCTGTATGTATGCTTTGACTTTTTTAATAGAATTTCTTTCGCTAAAGAAAACTCCACCAAAAAGGATTAAGATGAGAGTTTCTTTCTCCTCTTTCACCCAAAATACCAACCATTCCAAAATCTCACTAAACCTAGCAATATATAGCATTACCAACTACAACTAGCAGGTCCATGGTTCATGGGCATCAGGGAGGGCATACATGACACTAGCTATATAGACTACACACCCAATTCACATTCCTGAGTTGGGTTGGCCCGGTCTTTGGTTTCATATTTGGGCTTAGGTTGGAAGTCCTTGTTTTAGTTCGAAAAGCCTCAGTCCTCAAAGGCTCAAACGTGTCTTAAAATTTGAGACTGAAATTATGATTGAACTTTTTTTTGCTGGAGAAAATGTTGGAAGAAAACGGATCATTGATATCGATATGTTGGTGGGTATTTTCTCGATTGGTGCGCTGTTGTGAATGTTTAGTCAGAGTCTGCAGACGTACGTAATCTTTACTATTTCAGTACTGAAAAGGAGGAGGATTGTCTGTCCTCCCAGTTTCAATGCCCTCCTATACTCTTCTGTTTTGTGTGGTCACGGTTAAGTCACGTCAACATTTTATATTATTTTTTTTATAGAGATAATAAGACAAAAATGAATAGTAATATAAAATATTGACGTAGCTTAACCGTGATCGCACAAATAGAAGGGCATGGAAGGGCATCGAAACTGGGAGAGCAGACAATCCTCCTCCGTACTGAAAACCCCACTTTATGTGAGAATTCCGACGTACTGTGGCTTTTGGATAACTGGTTTTGCCATGCATGGCTGCTCCAGAACTCGAGATGGATTAGCTACTGACATCGCGCGCTCTTATTTATTTTGTTACATTGGACTTTCGAAGTTATAGATCTCGATACATAGGCTTGTTTGAGAACAACAACTTACAGTTAAATATGTTAAACTTATAAGTATAGTACTAATGTATTGAACTCATATTAGCGGAACAGTAGTATTATAAAAACTAAACTTAATACACCATTTCTATATATAAATTTCACACTTATTTGAACTACTGTAAAAAACCTAATAATAGTGTTTTCTACAAAACCAATCTCAAACAAGCATAAGCTCAGTATCCCGTATTCCCTCATCACTTTGTCATTCTTAGAACTTTGTAATCACCCTTGTTGGCTTTATGTCTAACTAAATCACTAATTAGCTAAGCATATATTATTGGAGCTCATCAAAAGTTGGGAGCATGTTTCTACCAGTTTTAAACTCTGGTATATGCTATCCATGCAGTTACATTCTCTTAGGTATCATCTCATCAGTTAACCATAGGTAAACTTTATATTAAAACCTTCTGTTTAATTTTGAAAAAAAAAAAGATTTAAAAATAAACAAAACATAGATAAAGATAAAAAAAAAGTTCAACAATCACCTGACTTGATAAACACCAATCATTCGCCTGAACTTGACGGCGGCTGCCACCTCATAACCATTTTCTTCAGGCGCTCTCTCTCTCTCTCTCTCTCTTCTCCCCCTCCCACATCTACCATTGAAACTGCTGTGCATTGAAATGGGTGGGACTTAAACGTGTTAAATGATCAAGATGCAAAAAACTTTGAGTGTTTTTTTTATTTTATGAAATTATGCGACAGATTTCAAAGAAGGCCAAAGGCCAGAAAAGCCATGAGGCTAAGCCACAGTGAAGAGACCGTCTTCTACAATAGATTATCTATAAATATGGGTTTGTTTAATAATCTTTGGAGGCTAAGCGCCGGAGAATTAAAACAATAATAAATCAAATATAATTAAAAGGATAGCCAACTTTGGCTCTGGTGTAGAACTGGGATTCGATGGGTGAAAATTCGTCAATGGGGCTGGTGTTTGTGGGTTTTAAAAGAAGGGTTAAGGGGGAGGAATGGATAACGTGGAAGAATCCATGAAAGGTGGTGGCGGTGCTGGTGGGGTGGGTGTTTGTCACTGTTGTTAGGCCTGGGCTGTGGCGGATCCAAGATTTTGTTATCGGGTGGTCTCAATATAACATTGGTTGGAAAAAAATTTAAGTGTGTCGAAAACACGATCTGATATACTAAATATAATAATACAATTGATTGAAAATTTCAAAAAAAATGTTTCAATTGATTGTATTATTACATTTGTGTGCCGGACGCATTCTGGCAGAGAAAAATCTCTGTGGGGTGGAAAATGGGGTTAGCCAATTAGGAATTAGAATTTGGTAGAGTGAACTGGGATTGGGTTAACTTAGATGTAGTGAAATTTGATTTGGTGTTTGACTTTACTCAAAATTCGTTTGGATTTTATGTATTTTTAATGGTTTGAACTTCGAAATTGATTTAAAAGTTGTTGTTGAATGCTCTCAAACGTGATGCGAAGATTATCACACCTAGCTGTGCATTTAATTTTAGGAAAACTAATGAAAATTATTTGAAAACTTTGAGTTTTAACGATAAGGACAAAATAAAATGTAAAGTAAATAGTACCAGGATTGACATTTTAGTGTAAAAATGTGGTTTTTCGTTAAAGTGAACAATACCGGGAGCTTTTCGTTAAAGTTCCTTTTAATTTTTTTAATAACTTGGCTCAAAACGTCATTAAAAAAAGTAGTCTTTTTCTTTCTCATTTTGAGCAGAACCTGCAATCCGCAACCGTTACTGCTCTTCTCTTCCACCACAATCTAGATTTGGGTGGTCCTCACATGTACTTATTCGAGCTTCCGAGTGGTCCCATGACTACCTGGTCCCTTAATAGATCAGCCACTGTGATTGGGTGATGGGGTGGTGGTTGCTGTTTTTTTTTTAAGGGTGGTGATGCTTTTTGGGTCGAGGAGAGAGGAAGGGGAGGACGGTGTGTTTTTCGAGATTGGGTTGGGGAAGTTGGTTTTCTTACTGTTTATTTTTATTTATGTATATTTATTTTTAAAATTAAAAATTATTTTCTATCAAAGTTAATGCTGATTAAGTGGGAGGACAATTGTATGTGTAGCATACACCATAATTTGAAGCAGTCGAAAAATGCACCTTAAGAAGTTAGGTGAAAGCATCCCCATGCATCCAACGAAGCCTCTGCAAATTGAAAAAAAAAAAATTTGGGATTTTTCTAGGTTTGAGTTGGAGAGAATGTGAATTAAAAGAAGAGAAATATGAATTTGAATTGAAGAGAAAGCAAATGAAATAAAGAGAAAATATGGGTTTGATTTTTACCGGGACAAATCTGGGCGTGCAAGGAACAGAAAGCAAATGAAAGAAGAAAAGTAGAGGACAGGGGTGAGAGAGACTCAAATAAAAAAATGTGTATTAAAAATAATAAATTAAATTAAAAATGACAAAAAATGTATTCAAACTTTAAAACTAATTTAGTCATGATTTATTTCGATACTGTACAAAGTGCTTCATTATCTTTATTCTATTTAGTCTATGATAAGTCAATTCAACTTAATCTCTGAAGCTAGTACAATCCGAGATAATTCGATGTAACAAACGCACCCTTAGCCCCCTCCATCCAACTTAATTCTTCAAACGAAATTGGGGCGAGGGGACATTAACCAATGACTGGGTTTTTATTGTTTGCATCGTTGTAATTATCATCCAAAAAAAATGGTTCACGTGATATGTACTCTTAAATGATTGTATTAATTGTCCCTCAGTACTACAGTTTGATCATATTTATCTTCACTTGAAAGTGAGAGGTCTTAGGTTCGAATCTCGTGGATGATGAATTCGATACCAATTTAGACTGTTCATTGTGTGACTTAGCTAAACTCCCTCCTCTTCTTAGTGTAAAAATGTCGGTGTATTAAAAAAAAATGATTGTATTAATTGTACTCTTTTAATTTCTAAATAAATCTCGTTCAAAAAAAAAATTTCTAAATAAAGAATCTTACGAACCCCACATCAACACGTTATTCAGTATTCACTATGACAGATTGCCAAACAAAAATGTACTTAGTGATACTAGTGGACCCTTAAATGATTAAAAATCACTAATCAAAAGTACACCTGAAACACATTCCCTTTGTTTATAAAGAAAATCGGGTGAAGTGCCAATTTAGTCCTTGAATTATTACCTCAGTGAAAATTAGGTTCCTGAATTATTTTTTCGGTAAATTAAGTCCCTAAATTCATTAAAAATTGCTAATTTCATCCCTACTACAATATTCAAAGCTATTTTGTCCAATTTTTCTTCAACTTAAGTCACTTGACACACTTTAGAGTGTAATACCGTCATTTTCTTGCCTATAAGCCTTCACATTTCATATAAGTTGCGAATCTAACATCTAATTTACCCTCCAAAGTTAACTTACACTATTTCTTATGAAAAACTACCAATTTACCTTCCAAAGTTAACTCTATACACTATTTCTTTATGGAAAACTACCAATCTACCCTCTAATGTGTATCACATGCAAGTAACGTGACTTAAATTGACGGAAAATTGATTATAGTAGCTTTGAATATAATATTAGGGATGTAATTGGCAGATTTTTATAATTCAAGGACTAATTTTTCTGAAAAAATAGTTTAGGGACCTAATTTTCACTGAGGTGATAATTCAGGGACTAAATTGGCAATTCACCCAAGAAAATATAATGCTTTTTATTAAAATACAATACATTATGGCTAAATAATTTTTTTATATTTTTTTTTATATTTTTTTGTCCTGATGATCTTTTTAAATGATGATTATCAAAATGTATGATAGGGATTAATAAATTTGAACCCTGATTATACGTTATCACGTTTTTTTTTTTTTGTTTTTTTATTTATTTTTAGAGTAAATTGTACTAATGGTCCCTCAACTTTAATCAAATTGGAGCAATGGTTCCTCAACTAAAAATCCATTACCATTGGTCCCTCAACTTATCAAAATGTGTAGCTATAGTCATTTTCATAAATTTTGTCAAAATTTTGTCAAAATAAGTTATATTGGAATGACCATTTATACAATTAGGGTCCCTCAACTCATCAAAGTGTATAATTATGGTTCTTTTTGTCAACTATGTCAAAAAATTTGTCAAAACGAGTTACATTGGAAGGACCATTGCTACAATTGGGTTAAAGTTAAGGGACCATTTATCTAGTTGAATTAAAGTTGAGGGACCAATGGTAATGGATTTTTAGTTGAGGGACCATAGCTGCACGTTTTGATAAGTTGAGGGACCAATGGTAATGGATTTTTAGTTGAGGGACCATTGCTCCAATTGAGTTAAAGTTAAGGGACCATAGCTACAATTTACTCTTATTTTTATTTGTGAACAAGTTATTGATACAAATAAGAATCAATTTAACGTTTTGGTGTTTTAAATCGGGTAAGGCTGGAAGACTAAATTTCTAAACTGAATTTTATAAATTAAATGATGTGGTTGTTGATGATTGAATTATTACTTAAGTGTCGATTAACGTGCTTGTTTCATATTGGTAACACATAATTTAGTTTAAAAATTTAATCTTCTTAGCATTACCCTTTTAAATCTAATCAACGCGGTTTAATACTTGTAGTTTTGTCATTGTTGCATCAAGGATAATCACGTTTTCATATTAAGACGGTATTATAATTCAAACAAACCGGTGGGATTTGAATTGGATACTGAAGGTGGAGCACATTATTCTACCATACTTAACAACGCTTATGCCTTCCATTCAAAGACAATAATTGATTTTTTTTTTAACTTTTTCCCACCACCAAAAAGTCCTATTTGTCATTACATTTTTAAAAAGTAATAAAATCATACCATTATTCTTCAACTGCTCTAGAAAACTATCTAAATTAAGCCATTACAATCAAAATGATATGAACTAAAGGGAAACTTCACTAAACCTAAAGGAATTAAATCATAGATTTTTTTTTTCGAATCTCTCTAATATAACAAAAGGAAAAATTAAGGATAGTGCTATGAATACATTTATTTTTTATCACCACTTAGTATTACGGTCTAGTAGTATTTCTTTTCACTTGTAAGTGAAGTTAGGTTCGATTATTGCCAAAAACAAATTTGAACCATATTAGTACTAGTTCATTGTGGGGCTAAGCCACCCCTTCCCCCTTAGTGTTCATAATATCGTTTGCAAAAAAAAAAAAAAAAACACTTATTTTTACCTTCCACACCCCTTTGTTAAATTTTGGCTATTAGTCTTCTTCAATCAAGGTTCTAAAATATGTTAGGTGCTACTCGGGCGGCAGGCTGGGGCCTAGTGCCTAGGCAACTAGGCGGGCGCCTAGGCGGACTAGGCGGATTAGGCGGATTTAATTAAATATATTATATTTCGTGTAAATAAGTGTATGTTTATACTTAAAATATATATGATTTCATCATAAACTACAAAATGGAATGACATATATATTATGAGCTATTGGAACATAAGGAAAACATGAGGAACAAGTATATAATGTGTGTTCCTTTAAGTATTCAACAAGTCTCTTACAATTTATTGAAAAAATAAAATGCAAAATGAAAGTTATCTATTTTTTGTCTAAGTGAGTCGCAACCTAGGCGGGTCTGGGTGGGCTAGGCAGTCTAGGCCGGCGCCTCGGTAGGTCTAGGGGCCCTTTCTTAATTTTCAAACGCCTAGGCATTAATCGGGGCGGTGGCCAACCACATAGCGCCTAGGCGGGGCATACGCGGGGATTTTTTGAATAGTGTCTTCAATTCATTTGATCCTATGGCTGGAAATTAGGAGAGCGTGACAACATAATTTCCCAAAATACCCGATCTTTGAGACATATATGTCCCTATTCCATGCCTTCGGCTTGTTCAGTGCATTAATAACTCTTCTGTTCCTCTCCCGGTGGTCGAGAATATTACATATTACCGAAGTTCATTGAGGAAAACACACCTTGAATGAAATAAACAATTGGGGCATTTCATTCATGTATGAGACAGACCAATCCTTATTTCAAATTCCTATCGAACAAAAATCTTATTTTCTGAGTAGTATGTGAGAAGTAAAAATTAGCGTTGTAAACACTACTCAAAATTAAACCACAATTTAGCCATTTCTGTCAACAATGGCTGCTTGGAGATGTTGGTTTTCTTACTTTTTATTTTTAGGTAATTCTAAGTATCGTTATTTTCAAACTTTAATACATCAAGTTTTTTTTTATCCCAATTTCATACCTAAAGTGAGGATTGTGTGACATTTCACATTTTCATCTCTGTTAGCCTTTCCGTCAAAGCCTCTGTTAAAGCATGACGTGGTGCCCACATAAACAATGACTAGACACCTAATGAGATGACACGTGCATGTGTAGCATACACCATAGTTTAAAACGGTAAAACAATGCACCCTCAGAAGTTAGGTGAAAGCATCCCACGCATTCCCTTTCCCAATGGCAATTTGAGCAAAATGATCCAAATCCAAATGGCCAAACTACACATGCATTGGTCGTATCACCGTACGCAAGACGACAAATTGCCATTGTTTGATGTGCTTTTGTATGAGAAAACAAGATAAACGATCCCGTGAATTTCGTTGGGATATTACTTGGTACTCGCCAGTGAGTACCCACCATGCTGACTTGCTTATGTGGCCCGTTAAATTAAGGACACTTGATATACTAAGGAATTCTTTTAAACACACAACCAAAATGGTTTGGTCAAATTTGCAGAGAAGGAACGATAGTTTGGCCGGATTTGTGAGGAATGACGATGATGGAGTCACGGAGGAGAGAGGTCGGTGGCATAGGGAACGGGGGGAAAGAAGATAGGTGTTTGGTTATCAGGATAGTGAATTTTGAAGATAGGTGTTGGACAATTATTGGGTCACCTAATAAATTAGAAAAAATTGGGTACTGACAAGACAATATTCAAGTACTATCCTTTGATTGGCTGTACCGCATGCAACGTAAAGTCAATTATGACCAAGGTATAAAATATCGATGATATCGGAAATATCGGTAGTCCAAAAACACGAAAATATCGATGGAAATATCGGGATATTATCGATATCGATAAAAATTGAATAAAAACCACGGAGATTGTAAGAAAAACTTGGAAATTTTTATTGAAACTTTGGAGAATGTTTATTTAGTCAATTATCTATTAGTTTATCAAAAAAAATTAGAAGGAAATGCATTACATGATGGATTTAACTGATTTAAGTTGATTATACAGCGAGCTGGCAAACACTGTGAGTGTAGAAAATATGTAGTAATTAATGAAAAAAAGATTAAACACACCATAATCATTTATATATAATGATGGATATGTTCCAAAATATTCGTGATTCAAAAAAACCGAAATATCCTCGATATTTCGTCGATATTATCGATATTTCAGACATTGGTCACAACCTTCCTGACCAGTATCTGAGAAAAGCTCATTTTTTAATTATACATATAAACTTTAATTTATTTTCGTTTTTTCTGTCCATCCATTCTTATCTGAGTAAGGTCACACACACACACACACACACACACACACAGAGTCAGAGACTCTCACACGCCACCACATACGCACACAGAGATCGAGAGCCCACAGAGACCTCGGTCTCTCGATCCTTCTCTCTTCTCCCTTCTCCCTTCTCCGGTCCACCACATATTCTTCGCACTCTCTCATCTCTGCTCTCACTCACTCTCTCTCTCTCTCTTCGCACTCTTTCATCTCCGCCTTCGCCTTTCTCACCGATCCCACCGACGACAACCCCATCTCTGTCGTTGACTCCAGCGACGACCACCACGACCCCCAAGACCCCCAATCGCCCCCAAACCCCAACCTTAACCTCCACAACAACCACCCATTCTCCTCCTCCCCCTCGGAGCATGCTCTACCGGCGCCGCGCTCGCCTCCGTCTATGTTCCACGTCTGCTTCAACCAAGACCACGCCTGCTTCGCTGTGGGGACAGACCACGGGTTCCGGATCTACAACTGTGATCCGTTCCGCGAGCTCTTTCGCCGCGACTTCGACAACGGCGGCGGAATCGGCGTCGTTGAGGCGCAGATCTTAGGTCTGAGCCTGGATTGCAGAGAGAGATAGGCAGCTGCGACGACGGAACATCAGCTACCTTTCCGACGACGAAGCCACGACGATTGTTTCAATAATATCGAATATATCGCGATATTATCGATAATATCGCGATATTTTGACGACAATTAGGGGGATATGTAGGAAAATATCGGTCTCTCTGAAAAACGATAATATCGGCGATATTTCGCCGATATTATCGATATTTTAGTCCTTGGTTATGACCATTCCAAGTTCCCACTATGCAGTTTACGTAATTAGCTAGGGCCATATATGTCTTTATGGCGACCTATCAATTATTGGCGAAGCACGTGACAACATATCCCTACCAAAATAGAGGACACATGCGTTTGTATCATCACATACCGCGTATTTCGACTGCACACCATATAGTATAATGGTGATCAGAATCAAATATCTACGTAAGTTACTGAATTACTTTAAATTATTTAAGTATATTTACACCAAATTTAGTAGTATTGTTCGTCATAGTGTTGGTTGAGGTTTCTTTCTGCATTTAAATTTCCGTCATGCAAAAGCATATTTGCATTTTAGAATTGTTCATCAAGTGTAACAAAATGTCTACAATAAAATTCGGTGGTTCTTCAAACTATGAGCAAGGGCTACTAGTAAAAAGACTAAACAGGGCATATTTGCATCTTTGTTTATTGAACAAATTGCAATTACAACGAATCATATATAGTTCATTGATGTGATAAAAGTTAAACACTCAAATTAAACCTTCTTGTTGTCAAATTGTAGTAAAGATGCAAGTAGGGATCGTTCTAGACCGGGGATTAAGAGAGCTTGCTAATAACCTCTAAACTGACTCACAAAACATAAAAACAAAGTTAAAAACGTTTGGATAGACTCAAGGTACTCAAAACAGACTCACAAAACTCAAAACAAGCTAAAAACACTCAAAACTGCCTAAAAACACCAATTGGACAGTTTCTTACTCTAAACACAACTTTGGACGAAAATAAGGTTTTGGCTTGACTCAAAACACTTAAAAACACAAACAAAACAGATTTTAAACACTTTGAAACAAGAAAGTAAAAGGGGGGTTTTGGTTTGGACGAATTTGAAACAAACAATCAAGTTATAAAACTAAACAGATTGTAAAACGAATTTTGGGAATAAGATGGTCGATGGATTAGCTAGAGGTCCATTCTTCACACATGACACACTTGTACATAAATCGATTTCCAATTGCTTTTCAATAAATTATGATGCTCAACACCCCAGATTAACCGTGATGCACTAATTAACCCTCAGATTTTCCTTTACTCATTGAATTGGACGAATGCATGCGACAACCCAAATCATTCTCCAAAAGTCCCATACATGAATGCATAATAGAGATACAATCAGAGATCATTACGTTCCATGAAAATCATAAGTGTTGACGAGACAATTGTAACTATGAATGCATGATACGTTTGCCAAGAATTCAATTAACGCGATTATGATTAGCAACCTTCACTACTCATGAATATAAACTTGTAACGATTAGGTGAAACTTATTTATATTCTAGCATCAAATTCATGCATGAAAACTAAGTATGCATCCTTAATCAACATACAAGAATCAGTTTTGAAGAAAACAGTTAATTGAATTGCATTCACAACTTATCAAATCACAATTGGAAGAAATCAATTCATATCTCAAGCATGTTCATGGCTTCGAACTTCCCCCTAGCTAAATAGGGGTTTAGCCACTCATAGTTACATCAAACTCAGAGACTAATAAATTAGACATTGAAAACAAGAACGAAGTACACCTAAAACGCTCCAGACTTCAAGCTTGAAATGTCAAAGACCCTTCTTCTTCTCCACCTTGCTGCGGCACAAGTGACCAAGGATGTGTATGGATGAGTGAAAGGGTTAGAGATGTGTTTAGGTTGAGTGGGGGTTGCGGCTAGGAAAGGGGGATGGCTAAGAGTGTGTAGGATGATGAATGGATGTGTATGGGTGTGAATGAATGCCCAAAGCTGCGGCAAAGAAGGTTTATTTAGGCTCAGGTACGGCAAAGAAAGAGAAAGGGTTATTAAAGACTTAGCTATTTTGTCCCACAATTGAAAAGGTAAGAAAGATTCAGAAATTAAAGAGAAATAGGTAATAAAGGTGCTACACAATATAGGAAAGGTAATTAGAAATCAGAAATCAAAGGGAAAAGGGAAATAGGGTGTGGCAAGGGACAGAAACAAAAGAGGAATGTGGTTTTAAGGTAGAAAATAGGAAAGGATACTTTTCCTTGCACGGCAAGGAAGAGGAAAGGACAAGGGAGGTGCGGCAAAGGCTAGAAAGGTGCAAGGAAGGTTTAGTTTGTGTCCTAAAATGCATAGGAGATCTTCATTGTTGCTGGAACTTAGGGACATTTAGGATTAGGAAATGTCAAACCAAAATAGGAAACCTTGGCTTAACTTACTTCAAGTAGGAATCCTTGTTCAACTAGGAATCCATCTTTAATTAGGAATCCTTCTTTGATTAGGAATCCTTCTTTGATTAGGAATCCTAACATCTTCAAGTCTTCAATTTCGTCCATTTCTTTTGCTCCAAGCATGTGATATCCATTCCAAGCCCAATTTTGCTCCAAAATGCTCCAAAATGCACTTTCTTACGTACTTTGTCTTTAGAACCTGAAATTGCACGAAAATGATTTTAAACACTAAAATAACTAAGGAATAACAACATAAATGCACGAAAACAAGCTAGCTAAGTCGCATAAATATGCTCCTATCATTCATGTACATTTGAACATTACTAAAAAAAACTGTGAATCAAATACAATTATGATGATACTTATGTTATATTTCAGTTGTTGCAGCCATATTAGATTCACAAAAGAGATGAGTAATCGATAGCAAAGCATCTGGTAGGTTGGTTGACGTTTCTGGATTCAGATCTCTTCTTCGAAAACATATTTACAATATGATCGGATATGGGACTGTGAGCCCTAAAAAAGTTATAAAGACCTTGGATCTATCATTTTCATGAAGTGTGCTTCAAAATGATGGGTGTACTTTTGATTAGTGATTTGAATCATTTAAGGGTCCACTAGTATCAATAAGTGGATTCTTATTTGGCAATTATTTATCTGTCCTAGTCGATAACACGTGGATGTGGGGTTGGTAAGATTGCCTTAATGCATTATAAATTGAAAGAGTCCGATTTCGTCACTTTTTTTTTTAGTGACAAAAATCTCATGTATGCATGTGCGTGTGCGTGTGCGTGTGCGTGTGCGTGTGCGTGTATAAAGTATAATAGCCAACAATTGGCACTTCTAATTTAATTATCTTATAGATCTTCACATTGAGGAGAAATTTTCAATTTATCCGAAATACAAGGTGGTATACTACATATCATTATATAATTAGAAGAAAGTTTTTTCTTTCAAGTGTCTCTCAAATTGTATAACAATATGTGGTGTACCGCCCAGTGTTCCGGACAAACTGAAAAGTCTTTGCACATTGAGGGTGTGCAAAAATCGTACAATAATTCTAATTTTTTTATATCCACCATGAAATGCAAGCATATATTATAGAATACAATCCTTTTGATTGGAGTATTTTACTAAATTTGAAGTAAGAGTCCAAATTTGCACAAATTTTACGAATGAAAACAAATGTTAGCTCCATAATACATCATCATATAGAAACTAACATGATTTGAGTAATTTATTATTTTGAAAAACAAGTGAAGGAAGAGTTTGCATAAAAATATGAGATATGCTAAGGGGATTTTCTATGAATTTTCTGTCACCTCATAGTTTAACGACAATTCTCGTTATAACATTATTAAATATTGTGCTAAAACATGAGATGACAAATAATTCATAAAAAATTCTACTTTAAGAGGATTCCCTTTGCATTTCTCTAAAAATACTATAAATATATAAAGAAAAGATAATGCTTTTTATTAAAAATCAATACATTATGGCTAAATAATTATTTTATTTTTTGTTGTTTTGTTTTTGTGGTGATGATATTTTTAAATGATGACTATGAAAAGGAACGATTTCGATTAATAAATTTAAATTCTAATATTACGTTATCATAATTTGATGAACAAAGCAATGAACCAAAATACAAATTATTGTCCGAGCAAAAGCACGATTTGTTTAATATAATTTTGAGAAAGTTACGTTTTGGTTTTTATAAATCTAATCAAAGCAGTTTAATTCTTGTAGTTTCTAATTTAAACAAAGGGGAGGGATTTGATTTTGGTGTTGACAAGAAAACGCACTATTCTAACATACTTAAACAAAAAAAATCCAATTTATGGTTACATATTTAAAAAGTTAACAAAATTAAACCATTACAACCAAAACGATATGAACTAAAGTGAATATTCACTAAACCTAAAAGAATTAAATCATAATTCTTCTTTCGAGTCTCTCCGATATAACAAAAGGAAAAATTAAGAATAATACTATTCACACACCTATTTTTATATTTCCTTTTAACTTTCACACACCTTTAGGAGTTAAATCTTAATATAATTCGAAAAAACAAGAGCAGCAAATCTAAGAAAATATAAATATGTATTTTTGGAATAAACAAAGAGATTCACAAATAAAAGAGCTAATGCAATAACCAGTCCATAAATTGTTAAAGCTTCCATAAAAGGTAAGATTTTTGAATTAGATTGTGCTACTTTGATATCCGATGGTGTTTTTTGTAGCAGTCCACAAGGTTGGTTTACTTTTGGACATGCTTCGTTTGATTTGCTCTTCTTTCATTGATCTTCTTCAATTCACTCAATTCGTATGCCAAAAATTAAAGATGTGAGTGAGAAGTAAAAATGAGTGTGTGAAACTGATCAAACAAATGGTTGAAAACGAACGGTTGACTCGTGAGTCATGCCCTTCAGCAAGTGGCAAATTCATGGAGGAGGATTCTCTCCCCTCCTAATCTCTCTCCCTTTTCCTCCCCTCCTATTTGAACTATCACGGTTAAGCCATGTCAATATCTTATATTGATTTTTTTATAGAGACAATAAAACAAAAAGCAATGTGTGAGAGGAGAGGAGGGAAGGGGATGAGAATAGAAGGGGAGAGAATCCTACTCCCAAATTCATACCCAAAACTATGAAAACAAATACATTAAGTAACCAAAATGCCCATGCTCCATGTTTTTGCTATAAATTGCATCGTCCAGCTCCGACTGAAACAAACTCTCACACTCCCCATTCCTTCTTCCCATTTCTCTCTCTCTCGATATACGCCTATATATATGCGGCAGAGAGGCAGAGCGAACAACCGAAGATCCAGGAGCTTTTCGAGATCACGCATTGCAGTTGAGGGATCTTAGTCCCTATCTTCTTCTTCTCCTCCTCATTTCACTCACACTCGTTCGAGTTCGGATTCCAATTCTCAGCTCTCTCGATCACCGTCAACAATGGCTGCTTCTGCTAATGGTATGAGTCTGTGACGGTCGCATTTTCGTTGTTTTTGATTAATTGTGAGGCTAGTTATATATATGTTCGATTCGGACCTCTGAGTTTTGAATTGTTATTGCAGGTGAAGAACGGCAGGTGCAGAAGAACTACTGGGTGGAGCACTCCGCCGATTTGACGGTTGAGGCCATGATGCTCGACTCCAAGGCCTCTGATCTCGACAAGGAAGAACGACCTGAGGTATATCTATATCTATCTATACCTATGTGTATATCTATATCTATGTCTATACCTATATCTATATCTCTATCGATATATGTATGTATAGTTATAAAAAAAGTAATGTATATAAAACACGACAATGCTGATGAATTGGTGAAGTAATGACATTTACAAAAACTTTTGGACTTTGGAACTATTAATTGAAAAATTCGAAACTTATGGTGAAAGCGGAGTTGATTTTCGGACCGAAAGACTGATTTGAGAAAGAACTCTTTGATGAATCTAACAGAGCCCTGATTATTCGAGACATGAAACGTTACGAAATCCGAATGAATCAGATCCCATTGTTACAATGCAGAAGCTAAATGAGAAGAAAATTGTAGTTATGGACTTAGGATCTTTAATGCATTTGACCACCACACTTTCCTTTTTAAACAAGAAGCTCCAAAGTTTAATCCTTTCCGGACCAGTAAAAAGAAGAATCGAACTTTCGAGAATTTGGGTGACCAAGTATTGACATTCAGAACAATTTTATGTTTGATGTTTCATTTTTCATGTTTTATAAGCAGCATTGATTTTTTTATGGGATATATGCACTCTCAGTTTTTCGCTTTTTTATTTTTTTATTTTTTTTATTTTTTACGTGAAGCTGAGAAATGAACTTCCTTTGTTAACAATTTGTGTTTTTTTTTTTTGGTGTGTGTTGAGATGATGTTTTCACGTAGTCACTATCGCATTTTCGAGGCTTGACTTAACTGGATCTTATCAGGTGCTTTCTATGCTCCCTCCCTATGAGGGTCAATCGGTTTTGGAACTCGGAGCTGGGATCGGTCGTTTCACTGGAGAATTAGCTGAAAAGGCCGGTCAGCTTGTCGCATTGGACTTCATTGACAGTGTGATAAAGAAGGTGATGCTGTGATCAATGTTTCGGTTCTCATCTCACACTGAAAGTGAGACTTCTGTCTGTTTTTTGATAAACTTTGAATCTTTGATATGCTACTTTCCAGAATGAAAGCATTAATGAACACCATAAGAACGTCAAGTTCATGTGCGCTGATGTGACATCGCCTGATCTGAAGATTTCTGAAGGATCAGTGGATTTGATATTCTCAAATTGGCTTCTTATGTATCTGTCAGATAAGGAGGTAATTTGCACTTGTTCTATTCTATGTGTTTTAAGGATTATGGTAGAGGTTACTTCTTTGTCATTTTGTTCCGAAATCTAATCGAAATTTTCGACACTGCAGGTAGAGAAATTGGTGGAAAGGATGATGGGATGGTTGAAGGTCGGTGGATACATCTTTTTCCGAGAGTCTTGTTTCCACCAATCTGGAGACTCTAAACGAAAATCCAACCCAACCCATTACAGGGAACCCAGATTTTATACCAAGGTTTGCCTTCTTACTACTTTTTTTAACATGTGTTATGGAAATGCTCAATTTTGTTTACTAAATCATGAAGAGATTATCATCGGTCTCAGTTCATTGTAGTTTCTCGAAATTATTCAATTTTAGTAATATGCGTTCACGTTAAGATGTATGTTCTAATTCCGGCTCTTTCCTATAAACTAAATGTGATATAAAGTGAAAGTCATGAACATACACCTACTGAAGTTTCCCATGACTAATGGCATTGTATCAAAAGTATATAGTTCTGTCATTTTTGTACTTTTGTGCAAAGTAATAATTTAGCAGACAATTATATATGAGTTACTTTGTACTGCAGGTTTTCAAAGAATGCCACATGCCTGATGATTCCGGGAATTTCTTTGAACTCTCTCTTGTTAGTTGCAAATGTATTGGAGCTTATGTTCGGAACAAAAAGAATCAAAATCAGGTTTAAAACTAGTAGAAATTTATTCAGCAGTTTTCCTTTCTTATGGTTCAACTGGCTGACTGACAACATTATTGGTTACTACAGATCTGCTGGTTATGGCAGAAAGTCCCTTCAGAAAATGATAGAGGGTTCCAGCAGTTCTTGGATAATGTTCAGTACAAAAATATCGGCATACTACGATATGAGCGTGTCTTTGGGCGAGGTTTCGTGAGCACAGGAGGGATCGGTAATAGCTGTTGGCTGATTATTTATCTTTGGTTCTCTGATTGATTGTCCTAAAATGCCTCATATGAGTGAACCCTTCTCTTTTGAGCAGAAACTACGAAAGAATTTGTGGTAAAGTTGGATCTGAAGCCTGGCCAGAAAGTTCTTGATGTAGGCTGTGGCATCGGGGGAGGTGACTTTTATATGGCCTCAAACTTTGATGCTGAGGTTATTGGCATTGACCTCTCCGTGAATATGATTTCTTTTGCTCTCGAACAATCCATTGGACTGAAATGCGCTGTCGAGTTTGAAGTTGCTGATTGCACAAAAAAGACTTATCCTGACAATACCTTTGATGTGATATACAGCCGCGACACCATTTTACACATTCAAGTAAGTGCGCCCTTGTCACTTATCTGTGGGAGTCATGCTCTTCCAGCAACTTCATATTAATTTTTCAAGTTTCGCGAAACTTCCATTTACGACCTGATGACACTTTCAAAAATTTACAGGACAAGCCTGCATTATTCCGATCCTTCTACGAGTGGTTGAAGCCAGGCGGTAAAGTTCTCATCAGTGATTACTGTAGGTGTACTGGAACTCCATCGGAAAACTTTGCTGAGTACATTAAGCAAAGGGGATACGATCTCCACGATTTAAAAGCTTATGGTCAGGTGTGCTTTGAAATTTGGCGTCTGATTTCTTTTACCAGCACGTCTTTCAAAATCATTCATCCATAATTCCTTGATATAAAATAATACTTGTGCATTCATACCGTCCTCAGATGCTCAAGGACGCTGGTTTTGATGAGGTCATTGCTGAGGATCGTACTGATCAGTTCAAAGCAGTTCTGGAGCGGGAACTGGATGCCGTTGAGAAGGATAAGGATTCATTCGTCCAGGACTTTTCTCAGGTGATTGTCTTCCTCATTTCCATGTTTTCCGAATTAACATATCAAATATTTATCCATTCATTCTTCTGATTCTTTGTGATTGAAAATATGAACAGGAGGATTATGATGACATCATTGGTGGATGGAAGGCAAAACTGATCAGGGTTGATTCCGGCGAGCAGAAGTGGGGCCTGTTCATTGCCAAGAAGAATTGATCCTTCCGACAATCTTCATATCCCGTGTTTATTATTAGACTTATGTATTTTAAACGACGTTGCTCGTGATTTAGTATTTCTAGTTGCTAGTCTGTAGAACGATCCTATTTCAACTCAATAAAATTGTAGTGTGATGTCTTTGGACTATGCCGCTATGCAACGGAATAGGAGTTGTATTTCTTCAGTTGTTATGATAAGACTCGTTGATAAGTTTTTCTCTATACATTATTTGTTGGCTACTTACAAACTTGTACTTACATACATATGGAGAAAGAATTAGGAGACATCACTTGAAGTAATCTGTGACATTTGCTTCAGATCTGACAACAACCGGTGATGTAGAGACCGTTTGTAATTTATGCTCGACTGGAACTCATTGGAGATCACCTTTCTCTTTACCATCTTCTGTAAATTCTTTCGGGGGTGAGTACCTAAAAATTTGCACCAGTAAGTCACGACATGAGTACTAATATGAAACGACAGTAGTGTGAAGCAAGGAACCCTACCTCAATCCATAAGCATAATCCGGTTGCAATTGCACCGGTATAAATTGCCGGTATCCATTGAAATGCAACAATCCAGTCCCATAGCTCTGTCCATGTCCATGGTGATTGGTTGGAATAGTCGGTACCATCCAACAACCCTCCGATGAAAACCCAAATTTTGGATAAGAGAGCAACGACACAAACATCATATCCAAGAATTGCAAAGAAGTTTTCTTTCTTTATGCTTCTAGAAATATGTTCAGTTCGAAGCATATGAATTTCGAAAAATATTGCACTCAAGAAGTTCAAAAGATCTCCAACCTGAGAGTACTATGAATAGTCTGTAACACGTTTCATTACATGAACTCAGCTTTTCTTTGAAACATTAGCATCAAGAACTTAACGGTGTCACGCTTACATTCAGAGGTGATCCACTGCGAGCATAGCAACTCGGAGAGCAGACATGAGAACTCCGAACCAGGTACGAGTAGGTATGGTTGCAACAAGCATGCCATCAAGCAAATTATTATCCAAATTAAGTCTTCATATTTGTGAAACCAAATTATTATTGTTCTTTTGCTATAATTCATTTTCCATGTGAACATTTCTCAAGTCAAGATGGGAAAACATAAAGAAGGTGTCAGTCAAGTCAGTCGACTATATTAGTGTGTCTGTCTTTTTTATCCGGATACAATTTCCCTCTTTCAATAAAATAACAAAGATACATTTCAAGAGTCATGCTAAAGAATACCAACTAGCTTCTAGTAGTATTTTTCTTTCCCACGTTGTTCTCGAAAAGATTTAGGGCTAAAAAAAATGCTTGGTACAACTAATCATATACATATATGCATGATATATTTTCAAGGTGATTCATATGTAGTAATTTCATCCTATAAGCAAATATAGGTTATTACAAGCTTAACATATGAAGGAAAACTAAATTTACTAAAATTCCCATACAAACACAATATCGCAGTATTCAAAGATAATAGTTTGCGAAATGAACACGTTCAAAATCACTTTAATTATTGCTTGGATCACACGAAACAGCAAACTCATCAAATCGACCACCTTCAGTGTTCTTCTCCACCTCCCATCCCTTCTTCCTCTTCGACGTAATCGCCATCTTCATCAATCGTGGCATCTTGGTACTGTTGGTATTCCGCAACAAGATCGTTCATGTTGCTCTCCGCTTCTGTAAACTCCATCTCATCCATTCCTTCTCCGGTATACCAGTGCAAGAAGGCCTTCCTCCTAAACATCGCCGTGAACTGCTCGCTTACTCTTCGGAACATCTCTTGTATAGAAGTCGAATTCCCAATGAATGTCGAAGACATGATAAGACCTTGCGGCGGAATGTCACAAACGCTGGATTTCACATTGTTCGGAATCCATTCAACGAAGTAGGAGGAGTTCTTGTTCTGCACATTCATCATCTGTTCGTCTACTTCTTTTGTGCTCATTTTACCTCGAAACATCGCTGATGCTGTGAGGTAACGTCCATGGCGCGGATCAGCTGCGCACATCATGTTTTTGGCATCCCACATTTGTTGTGTCAGTTCGGGGACGGACAATGCACAGTACTGCTGCGATCCTCGAGAAGTCAGAGGAGCAAATCCCACCATGAAGAAGTGTAGTCGTGGGAATGGGATTAAGTTCACGGCTAGCTTTCGCAGATCCGAGTTCAATTGTCCAGGGAAGCGTAGACAACAAGTAACTCCACTCATAGTTCCCGAAATCAGATGATTCAGATCCCCAACTGGAACACACACAAAAAGTACATTAGTATTCCGTTTGATGTCAAAACATATTTTTCGGCATCAGGATTAAGTCGATCAACATTTTACGCTTCAGAATTAATGAAGATAAAATGCAATGCTGAGTTTCATATGTGGATTCAACTTACAGCTTGGGGTGGTGAGCTTGAGAGTCCTAAAGCAGATATCATAGAGGGCTTCATTGTCGAGGACCATACACTCATCGCCATTCTCGACCAGTTGGTGAACAGAAAGTGTGGCATTGTAAGGCTCTACAACGGTGTCTGAAACCTTCGGAGATGGAAAGACAGAGAAGGTGAGCATCATTCGATCTGGGAATTCTTCTCTGATCTTTGAAATGAGCAGAGTTCCCATTCCGGAACCGGTTCCGCCTCCAAGTGAGTGACATACTTGAAATCCTGCATCAAGTAAAGACCTAAAATATGAGTGACATCTAAATAACTCATCTGGATATTAAAGCATCTGAAAAACTAAGGTCGAAAATTATATAGAAAGATTGAATTTGAATTTTGTACCATGTTATGTGCGGTAAAAAGTTTAAAATCTAACCGTGCAAAAAATGAGATGTTCTTTCATCTAAAGATTACAAAAATTTGTAGACGTTATGTGCCAACCGAATTCGAACCTATGCACCAAGTTCAAATTTCTCCCCCAACAAGAATATCGCTCGTGTCGGACTATACGTTAAATAAAAAAAAATCTGGAATTAAACGACGTGCAGTTGAGATTATACATAATTAATAATCTTTACGACAATCGTATCTACTCATTATCGATACATGTTGACAGTTCCTTAATAACAAACGTCCTTTTGAATTAGAACACAATTTGCAGAATTATAAATAATTAGATCACAATCAGATCATTAATTTTTAAAAATTAATCATACGTGAACCATGCAAATTAATATCAGCACAAAACAAATTAAATTAGATAAATCACACAAATTTTTTGTGTGATCAATGAATGAAAATAGATAAGTAAACTATATATATATAAACGTTACCTTGCAAGCAGTCACAGCTCTCAGCCTCTTTCCTAACAACATCGAGCACCGAATCAATAAGCTCAGCGCCTTCCGTGTAATGACCTTTAGCCCAATTGTTTCCGGCCCCGGACTGTCCAAAAACAAAGTTATCTGGCCGGAAAATCTGGCCATAAGGCCCAGCGCGAATGCTGTCCATGGTGCCTGGCTCGAGGTCCATGAGCACCGCACGAGGCACGTAACGGCCGCCGCTGGCCTCGTTGTAATAAACATTGACCCTCTCCAACTGAATGTCAGTGTTACCGGTGTACTGCCCGGTGGGGTCTATGCCGTGCTCGTCGCACACAACCTCCCAGAACTTTGATCCTATTTGGTTCCCACATTGCCCTCCCTGGATGTGCAGAATCTCTCTCATTTTCGCCGATGTGTAGGGGGTAAAACGGGGAAGATGCGTAAGATAAATACGTATAAAACTGCCCGCGACTCTGTTTCCTTGAAGGGAAGGGTTATTTTTGGAGGGAAGGGTAGGGGTAGTTACTTATAAGGAGGGAGGGAGGATGATCTAACGGTGGGGATATGGGTGATAACTGATATGGAAGTTGGGAGTTTGATCTGGACGGTTGAGGAGTGTCCGTCCGGCGACAGATAGCGGGGGTAGTTAGTTAGTTATGGGACGTCAATAGTGTTGCCATCTGTGGATGTTTCAATCAGTATCGCCGGCTTAATAGGGCCATGTTTTTATTTATATATTATCTTCTAATTTTTTATTAAGTATTTTACAATGCAATCACAATATGAGAAAGATTACGAAACCACAATAAGTCCAGTAAGTGGCGGAACCAAGACTTGGTACGCTTGTTGTCGTCAATCAAATCATGTTATGTACATGTCAACAAATGTTGATTATGCCGAAACAATTTCATAAGTGACATGGAGAGAATTTGTCGAGTGTTGTCGATGCAACCTGTTTAGATATGTCTAGCAGGTATGACATCAAAAGTAAGTACAAAAGTGACATGTACAAAATATTAGGAGGGTCCTCAGAAGACCTTCTCAAGTATATTTTCCAAACTCTGGGTGGTTCTGGGGCCACCTTGGTCCCATTATGCATCCGCTTTTGAGTCTAGTTATAGGTACATATTGAACTCATCATAAATACATATTATTTCTCAACATATCGTTATTCATGTGAATCGAATTTGAAATCTCCTCTAACTAGTGAAAATATATACTACTAATCTAATTGTTCTTACTTTTAGAAGGCAACAATATGCTTTTCTTTGTAGATAATTGATCATGTTTGCCATCACATCGTCACTTGCTAGGAGGAGGCTAAAGTCCCACAATGGCGTTTCTGTTGTTTCATTTTCCTTATGCTTATACATTTGATGTTGACTTTGACTTAATCAGCACTTGGGTTTGGGTTTCATCAGATGTTGACCAAATGGGCCTCTTGCAAAGTAACCCAATTATTGCCCAAAGTTGTTATTGGGTCAGGCTCTTTGTCCTTCATCTCTTTCTTTATCTTTTTTTTTTTTTTGGGTGCAAAATCTGGTTTTTTTTTTTTTTTTTTTGAACAAACGATAGTATCTACACTAAGGGGAATGAACTAAGCCTCACAATGGGCTAGCCATAATAGTGTGGTTCAAATTTTCTTTTGGCGAGAAAGATCTCTTACTTACAAGTGAAAAAGAATATTACTAAACCGTAATATTAAGTGGCAAAAAATTATATTTAATATATATCACTCAGATGTATATATGTTAAAAATTTATATTTAATATATGTCACTCAGATGTATATATGTTAAAGTGTCAATAATAACTATCTTAAAGTGTCAATAATAACTATCTTTCATTTCGACCAAAAAAAAAACCATCTTTCATTATGACAATTATATTTAATGTATTTTACCGAGAAAAAAAAACACTATTGCTCTTTGTAACTTGCCCGAGTAACCGGTTTGGGACCACTGAAAAATGTATCTCAAAATCCAAACAGTTTATTTTTTAAGTTCTTACTAGAAGTTAATATCAACAAAAATTCACTCAAACCGGATTTTATTTTGGTGTGAAAAAAACAAAAACAAAAATTATTTAGTCATATAACTATAATCAAATAACTAAATAAACAAAACATTTACGGCAAATAATGAAAATTATTCACGATCAAATGTCCAAAAGATTTCTGATTTGAGCTAATTTTGCAGGGATGGTCTTTTCGATAAAGACTCTAAAAATGAATAATTCAAGTCGTGAGATTCCATTTTGGAGTGAACGAAATAAGTAATTAGCGTCTTATTTATCAACAAATATATTGCGGAGATTGGTTTACAATTGAATGGTGGAGATTGGTGTAGCTGATGTAGGGTCGAGAACTAAGCAATTGTGGTTCTGTGAGTATAAATTGTAAACTCTCTCTCATTTTCTGTAATCTGTTCAACTCAGATGATATCAACACAAGCTTTCATTTCCTTCTATGCCTTCATCTTCTTCTTCTCTGTTCCTCTGTAATATAGATAGTTTCAGGCCATTCGTTATGTTCATTCGCATATACAACATAACGTTAACGAGAGAAGGTCAGTTAAGCACAAAATTCGCAACCATCATTGTTCCTATTTGGGTTGAGAAGGGTAATGAATAAAGGCATCATATGTAAAGCTTATTTAGAGAAAGGAAGCCTAACAAAGGCTGTAGCCAAATAATTTGAGCTTGTAGGCAATTAACTTGGCTGTACTGTACATGTTCAAAATAAAGGATCAATCCTTAACCATTTGCCCTCATCACCAAGAGTCAACATGTTAAGGCACGGAGGAGGCTGGGCTGAGCTTCTGCGGTTATTTAAAAAAAAAATATATTTGAACTTTTTCAAAATATTTTAAAAATATTTTTTGTATATACATGGAAATGACATGGCTAACATAGTGGGGTCACCTTGCCACGCCATAAGATATAATGAATTATTTAACGAAGTTAACGGAAGGAGTAGGTTGAGACAAAATGAACATTCGAGAGGTTAAGTGATATATTTTGAGTTTCATGAGATCATTCTAGCTAATAAAAGTATCTGAAATATCGACCCACCCAATAATTTCACCCGGATATTGGTAATAATTAGCATTTTAATACATACCTTTTCATTCAGAATTAGTGCACATATTCTGTCCAAAATATGCATGCAGCATGTATATATAAGGTAGGCCCTAGGGTTTGAACCAAGAAAAGGATAAAAAAATGAATAATAATTAAACAATTATGAGTTTGAAACCCTAAAAGGGGCAGAGAGAGGTGCAGTATATACACGGGAGTAGAATTCTCTCTACTCTTTTTTTCCCTCCCCTTCCATTCCCTCATATTTGAACAGTCACAGTTAAGTCACGTTAACATTTTATATTAATTTTTTATAGCAAGAGAAAAACAAAATAAAATAATTTGAGAGAAAAGGGTAGAAGGGAATGGAAAGAGGAAGGAAGAGAATCCTAATCCATATATACGTCTCAGACAGAGAAGCTGCCTGCATTTCTTTTTCCCCATGGCAGCAGAAGTGGACCCCAGAAAAATTTAATGGAAGGAAGATGCCAAACGAGATAGACACAGTAATTTTGGTAACATGTAAAGGTGCAAATCTCATTCTATATAATACCATAATATATATATATATATATATGTATACACACACAAACATCATATTGCAGACGGTCCAAAAGGACAAATTATTCACGCACACATTTGGTTATATATGGAATTGATAAGTATGCATCAATATCACATCACATAGATACAATTGAAATTTTGCAAGATGATTGGACAGTAGAGAGTAGATGCCGATTGGACCAAATCTGCTGGGCAAGTGAAACATTATGTTAAATAACAAGAATGCAAGGTAAAATATACGTACATTAAATCTGCAGAAGAGAGAGAGGTATGCAATATTTTGTTTGTCTCTGGTAACAGGTAAGTAAGTAATATCTAAGCATGGCATGACATGCGGAATGGTGTTGCATGCAATATGGTGTGGGGTGGAAGCATGGATGTGTCAACATACTATTTAAGCAAGATCTGGTTCCATGTTAGAGACTTCAGAGTGATAAAAAAGCGATGCAGTACTATTAGTAATCACAATGATAATCAGGTTAGTTAGGGTTTTATCTCAAAATATCTCGGTACATTTCGTATAGTAAAACAACTCATCACATATATTTTATTGTGTTTGGTTTCTCACGTATAATTCTTACATTATTCAACGTAACCAACAATGAACCAACGAGGTGTCAAAGTTTCAACATGATCTAATCTTATTTAGAGATTTTAGAAAAACGAACCAACTATGTACTATTGATAATCATTCTAATTAAATTATAGAAAACTTCATTTTAATCCTTAAAAAAGATGAGTTTTAGACTATATCCTTATGTAAGATTAAAATCCAATTTTAGTCCCTAGTACATTTAATCATATCATTTATTAGTTATATTTTGATGTTTTATTTATCTTTTTATTTTTATTTTAATGTATTAATTACATTTAAATTTAATTTTTATTTCATTCATCATAATATATTTTAGTGTCTACATTTAGGCCACTAATTTTTTATAATATATATTCCAATAACAATTTTGTATGTTCTTCATTTAGATACATTGATACATTTGAATATTTCGGTATATCCATGGGTACAAACAAAAACATATAGGTACATTGATTCAATATAATGCATTTCGTTACGTACATTTTGGTACACATATTTGAGTATTGACTTTTAGGTACATTAATTCAATATATTATATTTCAGTACATACATTTTGGTACATACATTTCGGTATTAACATTTAGGTACGTACATTTTGGTACATACATTTCGGTATTGACATTTAGGTACGTACATTTTGGTACATACATTTCAGTATTGATATTTAGGTACATTAATTCAATATAATACATTTTGGTACATACATTTAGGTTCATTATAATATATTTCGGTACAATCATGTAGGTACAAATATTTCGGTACAAAAAAATTAATTTTATATATTTCGGCACAGTCATTTCTATACACTTATGTATTTATATATTTTTGTATCACAAATTTCTTTTAATATTTTCTCATTTACGTTCATTTATAATTAAAAAACTAAATATGTGCATATTAATAAAATTAAAATTTAATGTGGAGAGATTAAATAAAAATACACATTAAATAACAAAAATTGAATGCAAATTTTGATAAAAGTACATTCAAGGGATTAAATTGAATATGTAATCTAGCACCAAGGTTTTTTTAAATTTTAATCTTTTGCAAGGACTAATGTTCAAAAACCCCTTCTTATGAATTAGCCCATCAAGTTAGATTATTATTTAAAAATATCCCAATACAATAGTGTAATAAAATAAATTTAAATTCCTTGTATTTGTATGTTGTGTTTTGGGAAGTTTTCGACGTGAGATTCTATTGGTTATTCAACATGATGGACCTTATAATATGTAATACGTATAGACAAGAGGAGTGTGAGATTAATTAAGGGGCAGTGAGAGAGGGCAGGCAAGGCAGGCAGGCAGTTCGGATTGAGAATAAGTGTGAAAGGCACGAGACGTGAAGAGAACAATAAATGAGAGAGGGGGTAAAGAAACAAGGATGATGAGGCTTATGATAACCCTCATGATCGTCACGTCGTTTTTCAGTTCCTACCCCCGATGTCCCTCCCAGAATTCCACGTACGCTACGCTTTCCCTCATCTTCCTTCCACACACTACTGACCTCCTGCTCCCCTCTTCTCTCTCTTCCTCCCTCTCTCTCCGCTTTTTTTTTTTCCTTTGTCCCCGTCCTTCTCCACATGACTCTCTCTCTCTCTCTCTCTCTCATACAACACATACAATGACACGCTAGTCTTTATATATTTACATGAAATAAGTTTATCACTGTATAGCATTTTAGTCTAATAATAAATTTTCATCCAGAACGCTACAATGTCAGTAAACTCATATAAGTTGTTCTACTTCAAGAGTCTTTCTCTCATTCTAAATTAAAATAACAATAATGTATTGTGCAAAGGGCGCCTAGTCAACCTCATGTCTTGGCTCACTTTCTTGTTCAACCAACACTATAATACTCTTCTCACTTTTTGAATTCCATATAATAGTGTGATATATAGCTAGTGATCAATCCCCATCTCTGAATGTCTGAAACTCAAAAGTTACATCACGACTATTTGAGCTCAACTAAACCATTTGCCAAAAAACCCTCTCTCTCTCTCTCTCTCTCTCATATAGAGCATCAACATATACTAAATAAAACCCGCTCTACTATATCTATAAGAGGCAGCTAGGTAGCACCCTATCTTAACCCCATCTTCCCCATCTCCCTATTCTCTCCATGCCCCCCAACACTACTCTTGCACCTTTCCAATCTCCCTTGCATTCTTCCACTACATTTCCATATTTCTAATTCCACCACCACCATCATATTCGACAACTCACATTACCTCAAATGGAAACAATTCACTTTTCATAAATCCTACTCCTCTTGTTCTTGTTTTTGTTATTATTGTAACCCCTTAGGCCATTACATACGGAGAGAGTGAGAGAGAGGGACAGTCACACAGAAACCCTAGCTTGACCAAAATGTGGATGATGGGTTACAATGACGGTGGCCATGGCGATTTCAACATGCCGGATTCTTTCAATGGACGGAAGCTCTGCCCTCTCGTTCCGCAGCCACTTCCATCTGTAAACAACACAGTTTCTTCAATCATCACAACTCCTCCTTGTCCAAACCGATCAGCAATTCATGGCTCTCATGATTTCTGCGCGCAGTATCACCAACTCGCCGGTATTATATATAAACTAGCTACCTTGCTACCGGAAGTAGTGGTCAACATTGACGGTTATTGAGGAGCTAATCTCACATAATCCTCTTCTATTTATATAAGAAAAACAAAAAACTACCTTGCTAGCTTATCTTTCTTTTTGATCTATTTCTGTCTTTTAATTTGTATTTAATTATCGTGTGTTTTTATGTACATATAGCTATGGCTGAACAAAACAAAAGATCGGAGTTTCTCAACACGCCACAGGTTGTGGTGAGCTCAAGATGGAACCCTACGCCGGAGCAGTTGAGGGCTCTTGAAGAATTATACAGACGAGGGACTCGAACACCGTCAGCGGAGCAGATTCAGCACATCACCGCTCAGCTTCGGAAATATGGAAAGATAGAGGGGAAGAATGTGTTCTATTGGTTCCAAAACCACAAGGCCAGAGAAAGGCAGAAACGTCGCCGTCAAATGGAATCATCTGCCCTCTCTGCAGATCACGACCAGCCACTGCAAATATCAATGACGTCTGCAGATAATCAAAAGAAAGAAGAATCATTAGGTACTCATCATTAATCATGTAACCGAACTTACATACAATAATTATACTATTGTAAATTCACTGCTTTTCTTTTATATGTTTGTTTTTTTTGTTTCTCTTTTGAGAAAGAAAGTAGTTAATTAGTTTGAGATGTTGTTTATACTTTGAAAAGTTTTGCGTGGCCTTTTCAGTTAATTCAATTGCTATTAGCACTCTAAAATATTCATACTACACTCATTTCTTCTTTAAATTTATCATTGGAGAGGATTGCAAATGACATTTTGGGAGTGAAAATAAATACCAGTCTCAGTCCATCTTGTTCTTAATTTCTTGTTTACTAGGGATGTTCTTTTTCAATTAATTTATTCGTATGTGTGTGTGTCTATATATATATAGACACACACACACTTTGTTTGTGGTTTGGGAATTGAAAGATGTGTACAAATGCAGGTTGTAAAGTCGTATTCTTTTTGTTTTTCTTTATGTCTGCATATTATAGGGGCAAGTAGGACAGGGTTTGAAGTTGAAGAGACCAAGAACTGGGCACCCTCTACAAATTGCAGTACTACTACTCTTGCTGAGGTCTATTTCAATTCCTCACTATTCTCAATCTTCATGACTTGCTTTTATCAATCAATCAATCAATTCATCTGTCTATGTCTCTTTCTTTCTTCATATATAGCTTAGAGAGTAGTAGGTAGGTAGCTATATATATGGTCTCCTTTATCTACTACTAAGAATTCCTCAAATCAAAAGCCTCTAAAAAGTAGTCTTATAATGATTAGTAACTAAGATGCAACTAGAGCAGAACTAGGTAATAATTTGCATATGATTATTTATAGAATATTCATTATTTGAAAGCAATATGTGTATAATGGTACTAACTACTGAGAAAGATATGTACACACTTTGTATTGTATGTATAATTGTAAGGAAGCGAGCTAGTAATAACAAAAGCTTTGTTTGTTCGGAAATGAAAAGGGTCTAAATGCTGCATTCCTTCCTTTCTGTCGGGGCTGCTGTTATGAAACTTACCTAGGGTTTGGGGTCTTGTGCTTTGCTTATTCATGTCATTTGGACACAGACCACACTGATTCTATGGAAATGACTAAATGAGCACCAAGATGGTTGTAAAATGACTATGCTAACCCTACCCAAACAATATGACCCCCCCCAAAAAAAAACCCTAACTCTACGGTGTTTGAACGGTTAGAATGAGATTGTCAAAATCCAACTACATAAATTCAGTTATTCAACATACCGATGTATTATATTGTGGAATTTCAAAAATAAGGATATATCAACCTTGATTTGTTTTTGTTTTGGCTTCAATGGTGGTTTCAGAACATTAGTTTGCATGCATGCTATGCCTTTAATGTATGTATCAAAATATAATTTCAAATGGGTTTATTTACATCGATCAACAGGAATCCGTTTCAATACAAAGGGCAGCAAAAGCAAGAATGGCAGCAGCGGAGGGCAGGGCGGATGGATGGATCCAATTCGACGAAGAAGAATTGCAGCAAAGGAGAAACTTTGTAGAAAGGAATGCCACGTGGCAGATGATGCAGTTGTCTTGTCCTTCTCACACTCACCCTCCCACCCACCTCATAAACACCCCTCCTACTTGTGCAAGTACGACAACCAGATCTAGGGCAGCAGCTGCAGGAAGAATCCAAAGGCTCATTAAGTCTCATACCCTTGTAGCACCCTACGCATCAGAAACTGGTTTCAACATTGAGCAAGATCTTGGATGTGAGGAATCTCAAACCCTTCAACTCTTTCCGCTTCGAAGCGGTCATGCCAATACCAATGAATTAAGCATTAGCGATAAGGATCATGCGGAGCTTTCGGCTAGCTTCAGTGCTCACCCTTACCCCTTTTTTGAGTTCCTTCCATTAAAGAATTAATTATAACTAATTATTATGGAACCACTTAATTAATTTGCTTTATATGATCATGAATTAATGTAAGATGATGGTACTGTTACTGGGAGGCGTTTATTATTTTGTTGGAAAATGGAGGACCGTTGGTTTTTTAATTAAGAAGTTGTTGATGTTACATTTCAGGGGGACTTGTATAAGCGCCATTGTATTGTATGAATGTATGTGGATATCGAAGAAGGTTGCCTTAAAATGCATCTGGACCATGTTGGTTGAATTAATGCAAATTAACATTAAAGCACATTGCAAGCTTCGACAAGAAAAAAAGTACATTGCAGAGGTTTAATGTCGATCCAAACAGATAGACCTTGTTTAAGTAATAACTGTGGATGTGTACGTGATTGAGAATAACTAACATCACACGGGTGTATAGGGATGTCATGTATTAATAGTATAACAATATGCGTAAATTGTTTTCTAGATGTATCATTAGCACAAGACATTAAAATAACAGTGTATCTGTGTAATGTGAGTTGTACATGATTCTATTTGTTTTCATAAGAGAGAGAGAGAGAGAGAGAGAGAGAGAGAGAGAGAGAGAGGGAGATGCATATGGGTCCACGACTGTAGGGATTCGAAATAACTGGATGATGAATGCATGGGAGAGAGTTTGATGTTGATATGAGGAATCAGAGATGGAACTAAGTAATTTTTCAGATGAGAGTGAAAGACCTTGATGTTGAAGTGACCAAGAATATAGGTTTGGGAGTAGTTTTGTTCTTTTGTTACAAATATAGCAAATGATATGGTAATGATGTGATCCACATTCCATAAAATTAATATCTGCCTACTATTTTGAAAACAAATCCCACATTTTCCCTTGTTTTTGAAGGTACCACTTAGTACTACGGTCTACTAGTATTCATTTTCACTTTTAGGTTTGATTCTCGTCAAAGGCGAATTTGAATCATATTATTGCTAGCCCATTGTGAGGCTAAGCCCACACCCCCTATCCTTTAGTGTAGATAATATCGTTTGTTCAAAGCAAAACAAAATAAAATAAAATTGGAGGTGATACCTAAGCTAGCATTTAAAATAAAATAAAGTGGTCAAAATTCTGAATCTTTAGAAAGTAATGTGTGTAATTGTCTTCCCGCTGACCTTACCATATATGAAACCCTAGTCTTGATAAATTAATAGGAGCATATATACAACAATCTTAAACAGTTAATGTGTCTAATCCCTCTAACCCTGACCCCTCTTGAAAACAAAAGGAAAATTTACGAGAAAAGAATGGGACACAGAACATAACTCTTAAAAAAAGCTTAAAATATAGAAACTTACAAACAAGCTTTGAAACATCAAAATACAGAATGGTGGAAAAAAATAAAATCACACATCATGAGAGAAAGACTGACCTGTAAGTCAGGATGTACTAATTTGAAAATCAAAAGCCAAATAAGCTAAAGAAAATCCGAATGGAGTGAAGCTAAACTGCCGACGGAAGTGAATCATGCCACACCAAGGTTTAGGAAGCCAAGCTCATGTTAGCAAAGCTATCCGCGATTAAACACGAAGGCAAAGTTAGTTATGGTTTGTTTCATCAATCACCATCATGGATGGATGGATGAATGAATGGATGGATGGATGGATAAATGATTTTCTTTCTGTGTATATATACGGAGCATGAAAACTTACCCCGATAGGTCAAAGGACTCAAGAGGTCAGGTTTCTTGTGATGATCATGTACATATTGAGAATGTTGTTCCCTTCAGATCCAACCTGATCAGGCCTGAAACATCTATGCAATGTTGCATTATTGGTTATCTCTCGGGCCTTGTGTAGGTTCAAAACTTTAGATTAACATAAAATATAGAGATTAACCGTTGAGTTTTGCTCGTTTATGGTCAACGGACGTACGTACGTACTGTGTGGTCGTGAAAAAACCCTAATAAAACTGTAAAAGTTTACGTCCTGGGGATGGGGGTAAACATCGATCAACTTCCAAAAGGGACGTGTCAACTTAATTAATTACGGCTTTCAATTATTTACTACGATCAACAGCAGCAGCTGTGGGAATCCATTGAAAAATCCAAAGCAGGTTATAAATTCCAAGTGCTTTGTATGCGTGTGACTGAGAGAAATTATGAAATAATTATTCAGTAATGATATTCTTACTATATTTTTATACCATATTTATATATCACCTCGTGTGGCACTTGATATGAATAGTCACATCATTTAAATTAATCAGAATTTAATTTAAATTAAAAACCATTTGAGATTGTCCTCTCCAATGCAGGAAACTTTCAATTCATCAATGGCTTCTCTATCTTCCTCTTCTCCCTGACCTCCCAAGCTTCAGAAAGGTATGGCCTTGTAATTGCAGACTCATCAAAACTCTCATCTCTGCGATCATCCTTCTTTCCCAATCATTGCAGCCCAGGAATGATTCTCTCCAAGAACCCTTCTGGCAACACACCCTCCAAATCAAAGTCGTCAACTCCGAGGACCTGCTTTATTTTCTAATCAACCGGTCGAGCATCAGGTCGACCATGTGGATAGCCTTCAAAGGAGATTTCCATCCGGGGAATTCGAAAATGATGTCGGAGAGGTCCTTGAAAATCTGGGTGGTTTGTTCATGGATTTTAGGGAAATACAAAAAAGCAGCCAGAGCTGCGGCACCAGACGTGTAGAAGTAGTATGGGTTTTCTGGGTTTTCTTCGATTTCATGATCTGGGTGTTCTTTAAAATTTGATGTGTTCAATGTAACCGGTTGTTTCTTGAAGATCCGGAGCTCGAACCAGAAAGAATGGCGTGAAAGAACTGAGAAGGAAGGAGAAGACTCCTCGTATGCCAATCATCATTTAATTTCAGTTTTTTTTTTAAATTATTGGTTTATTAAATGGTTTTTAATTTAAATTAAATTTTGATTAATTAAATGATGTAGATGTCCACATCAGATACCACATAAGATGGTATATAAATGTGACATAAAAACATGGTAAGAATAACATTACTATAATTATTTGGCTAAAGAGTTGCCTTCTATCTGGATTTAATGTAACCTTCACAGCTCACCTTCAAGTTAACGAAATAGAAGGCAACTTTTTAGCCAAATATAATTGTATCAGGCCGTGTCATAATATATAAACTAGCAGAGAGCATATACTTTGTATGTGTGAACAATTTCTCTTTCTTTACTTTTCAAATTTGTTTCTCTGCGGTGGTCTCTGCCGCAATGCTTTCTGTGTTGCTCTCCTTTTGTTCTTCTCATTCCCTTACTTTTTTTTTCTCCCCCTTCTAAATTCATTTCATGTCTTTTTATAGACTTGAATTTGTGGAGGTTATCTATGAAAAGCCATGGACAAAGTGGGTAATTTATTCTTCAACTTCCCTACCACTTTTTCACACGTTCGTCGGTTGGAGGAAAGTGGGAACAGAACTGCTCCCATCATTTCTTTTTAAATTAATTAATCAATTTGTAATTAATGTTTTGTCATTTTCTCAAAAGATACAAAATTACTATTTTGCCCTCCTTTTGTCAATAGTGTGTATCAAAAGTGAGGGCAAACTAGGACAAAAAAGGACAAAAAGTTGACAATGAGGGTTCTCTTAATAATAGTATATAGATGATGAAATTTTTTTTTTCTTCGAATTTTCAAACAATTGTATTATTATACATGTTATACCGAGTCGTGTTTCTAACACATTTAAAAATCTCTCCAAGTGACATATATATGCAATAAACAATGCTTATCCGTATACCAATAGGACTAAATAACTCTAATGCGTATATAATTAAAGATCCCTAATCATAAATGAAACCAAATTACAACCCTACTTTTCTAGTAACATTTGACAACAAATGAACTTTTTGAAGGAAGTATTTCTTAGATAGATGGAAGCTGCTATATCTGGTATGTTGTACTACTCGGTTCTATTTAAGTGTCTAAATTAAATCATTGAGAGAGTTTGTTTATTTGAAGAAAAAAAAATGGCATCTTTTATTTCAAGGGAGTTGCTATCCACACACATTTTTTTTATCTCCAGCACATTCCTTGTTAATTTATGTTATTTAATCATCTTCTATTATTTCGATCTAAAGGCAGAAAATTGAAAGGTGTGTGCAAAAGACAAAAATGGTGTGGATATGACCACCCTTATTTTAATAGACCATTACTTAGCACCCTCCAAGGTTTATCAAGATATTTAATCATTATAAGTAAAATTAGAGAGAGATCAACCAAGATAATAAACTAAGAGGGACAAGTAAAATGGGAGCTAATTATAAGGTACTTACTTTTTTAGTTTTGTTGGTATCTTGACAAGAAAGGGTAGAGAGAGAGAGAGAGAGAGAGCCGCGGCTAGCTAGCTTTAGAAATTAGAATTTTTTAACAGGTGCAGACTTTATAGCAGTAGTAGTACGTAGAATCTCATCGATGTGCTTTTGCTTGACAAAGAGAGAAAGATGGATGCGATATTTACATGCATATATATATATATATATATATATATATATATATATATATATATATTATTAATATTTGGTTCCTCTTCCTCCTCGGCAATAAGTGTAGTCCTTTTTGAAAACCGGGTTAATTTCTTGATCGCCATTTAGCTCCCTTTTCACTGTTTGTGTAGAATTTTTTAGATCGACGGGCCGAGGGCACACTCCAACAACACCGATACTGTCCCCAGGGTTTTATCACAAAATGTATCGGTGTTAGTTAGAGAGTGAGGTAATTCTATATAAACTGCTCTTTCTTCTTCCCTCTGTCCGATGTGAGACAAACTGAGGTTCCAACACTTCCTCGCACGTGAGACCCCATTTTATGGGTCACACGTGGAGATCCACATCGGCAACCACGTGGAGCCATGTCGGGACTCACCCATCACGCGGGGCCAATGGGGACCCACTCAATCACGTGGCATCTTTGGCCTACGTGGAGCCATGTCGGGACCCACCCTTCGCGCGGGGCCAAACAGAGACCCACCCAATCAAGTGGCAGTACGGGCCCGCCTCCTGGCACGGGCCGAGGGCTCACTCCAACAACACCGATACTGTCCCCACTTAACCACCTGCACAATCCTCAGATGTGGGGTTTTATCATAAAAAACCTTGATGTTAATTAGAGTGTGGTAATTCTATATAAACTGCTCTTTTTTCTTCTCTCTGTCCGATGTGGGACAAACTGAGGTTCCAACAGTTTGACACCCTGTGTCGGTACTTTTTACAGTCTCTGCGCCTCATCGCTTAACCATTTGCAGACACATGAGATTTCTCACACATATATTTACATGCATTTCAGGTTCTCTCTTTCGTGCATGCAATGATCTGCTTCCTTTTTCTCTCATACCTTGAAATTAGGAGTGTATATAATGATACCCCTTTTGCAGTTTTCACAGTTTAGTGTTAGCCAAGGAGAAGGATTCTCTTCCCTCTTTTGTTTCCTTCCTTTTCTTCTTCTCTTATTTGAACGGGTAAGTCACGTCAAAATTTTATATTAATTTGTTATAGAAAGAGAAAGAAAAAATAGAAAGTGTGAGAGGAAGGGATGGAAGAGAATAGAAAGAAGGAGGAAAAGAATCTTAGTCCGTTAGACAAATGCAAATGCAGCTTCACATTGTCTAAAAGTCAGTCAAATTTATGTGCAATATGGGTCATCCGCCAGTTACGGTAGTACTCTCTCATAAATATTTTTCTGTCCAGAGGGGGAAGAGTGAGATTCCTATAAGAAACCAATTAATCCACAGTTTTAATATAATAAACTTTGAAATTCAACACAAGTATATGTTATAAAATTTATAAGTATCTACTAATATACAATGGTTGATTCAGGATTTGAACTTTGGATGTTTCAATGTTAATGTCCAAATTTTGTAGATATAAACATAGCGCAAAACGCGCAAACAAATTTTAGTTTATTCTTCGATGCATTTCGTTAACACTTGGTGAACTTGTTCTCGTTAGCCGAACCATGTTGTTCGTATGTCAACAGATATTGAAATTTCTCATAACAATTTGATTAGTATTATTGAGAGCATTTGTCGAGTGTTGTCAATGAAACCTACCAAGTGCTGCTGAGATATGCTTAGATAACTTTATATCAAACACTTGATAGACACAAAAGGGACTCATATCCCCAGAGGACCTTCACATTCTTGTTTCCTGGCCTCGGGGTGGTCCTCAAACCACCTGGGTTCAAATGTACATCCACCCTCATCGGAATATATATATATATATATATATATATATATATATATATATAGGATCAAGGGACAAATATTTTTACAAATACTTTTACACTTTTTTTAAGCCTTTTGATTACATAACATCCAATGGTTCTTATTTATTCATTAAATGACATGGATGTTTATGTGGATTTTAACTAATATTAAAGATAAAATAAAACTGGAAGAAAAAAAATCTGGAAAATTAAAAATATAATTAAAAGGGGAAGAAACCCTAGATTGATACGAAATTCCAATGGTTCTGTAATCTCCGTCTCCCCCAATGGTTCTGATACCACTCATAAAAACGTTAGAAAAAAGCCTAACTATTTTCTTGTTTACAAGTAAGATAATCATATGTCATGTCATTTCAGATTATGTCTAAGTTCTCGAGTTTGAATTTCCCAGCCACCTGACCTATACTAATTGTTGCATTGATGTGGGAGTGTGTATATGGGACTAGGAATGTACAAGTGCAGGGGGCCTAGAGCAAAAGCCCTGCCAGGGGTGTCATGTGCCCCGGAAGTTTGAAATCGAGAAGGCATATGTTGAGAATACAAAGTCACAGTTCCCTTTCCCTTTCACGGATTCATGGTCTGAGGTTGCAGAACCATTGGGGGAGACGGAGGTTGCAGAACCATTGGAATTTTGTATCAATCTAGGGTTTCTTCCCCTTTTAATTATATTTTTAATTTTCCAGGTTTTATGTTTTTTTTCAGTTTTATTTTATCTTTAATATTAGTTAAAATCCACATAAGCATCCATGTCATTTAATGAATAAATAAGAACCATTGGATGTCATGTAATCAAAAGGCTTAAAAAGAATGTAAAAATATTTGTCCCTTGATCCTATCCCTATATATATATATATATATATATATATATATATATATATATATATATGTATATATAGACATACACACACACATATATATAGGAAGCCTTTAAGGAAAGGGATCCTCATTTTTTTTTTTATAAAAATGGGGATTAGTTGTGAGGTCCACACTACATCGAACTTTAACGATCCGAACCGTCTATTTTTCAAGTTTTACTTCATAGATCATCCTTGCAAAATATTAGCCAAATCGGAAATATTTAAGACATCTAATTGGGTTCAAAGAAATGAATGAATACTTCGCTATATAAGAAACAATAAAATTTGATCTTGATAATTAAATAGGCAAATGGTTTTGGATTGAAATGAATTTTTGCAAGGATCATCTATGAATCGAGACCTACAAAATAGATGGTTCAGATCGTTGAAATTCGATGTGGAGTGGACCCCACACCTAATCCCCCATTTTTTTCAAAAAATGGAGATCCCTTTGCATAAAGGGCCTATATATATATATAGAGTAAATATAGAATACACATCACAAACGAAGATAATATTTACGATGAACCTGCATGTTACTTGAATATGTAAAATACTACGGGCATGGACCAAACAAGTCCACGATCCATTTACTCAAATTTATCTGCACAGTAGGACAAACGTATACTAACAATCATTCAACGAATATAACTAAGGAAAAGGATCCTTTTTCTCGCCAGATCCTCTTCATAGGGACCCCGTGATCTCATCCGTTCATAGTATATCGTGCGGTCAGTTTTTGTTAGGTACTATTCATATTTAATTTTATATTTTAAATTTTGAAATGATTTCTGACCGCACGATGTACAATGAAATGGTGAGATCACGTGCGGCTCCTAAACTAAGACCATGTGTAATATGTGTGTGTGTAGAAGACTCTATGTCATTACATATTTTGCCGACACGTACCAAACTGTTTTACTTAACTCTCCTTTCGGACCTTTCCCTTCACAATTCGCCACCATAAAATGGCAATTTATCAAATGCATTGGTAGCTATCGACACAAAAGATTGTCCTTGATGTTTGGCAATATATGCAGGCCAAGCTTTTTCCCCTATCTTGCATGCACAAGCTAAATGGTCCCCTCGCTATGTATTCACACAGGCACATGGTATCTCATCATGCATATTAAGTCACAATCATATAGGTACGCTTTTGTGCGTGTGTTAGTAGCCCACTTGAGAGAGTAATATTCGATACACGGTATTAGGTCATCTCGTTCACACACAATACAATCAAATAAATTTTAGAGTATTCTAACACAAAAAGGTTTCAGGTTCTTATAAATGATGCCTTAAGAATGACGCGATCTGAATATCCCTAAACAAGCTTTTCTCCCGTTTCAAACCAAAAATACCGTTGTGGAATATTAGTAGTTGGTTAAACAAGATGTGACAACCCCTTCTCCCATGAAAGAATGAAAGATAAAGCTAGCCTCCTGTGCCTGTTATATAAAAATCTACCATATGGAGTTTGAAGGAAAAAGAAAACAGAATTAAAATGCACGTAGGTGGCAGAGAATTGACTGAGGCTGGTAATTACTGGTAAGAAATCAGCAAGAAGGCTGGGTCCTGGGTAGCTGCAGGAGGAGATATTGACAATACCTAGAGTGCTTAGACATGATATCTACGTGGGACGTTGGGAGGGACAGTGAGACCACAAGTTTTTGCCTTATTTGCTTAAATTATCTTTCACCATGTTTTCACTATTTCCTGTCTTACATACGACTTATGAGGTCGTCTTCTTCTCTCTACACAGACAACTAGTCTGCTTCTTTCTCCTCCATCTGACACAATATTTGAATATCTTCATGAAAGTTTCGACCTATTTTATTTATTATTTATTTTTTCTTTTTCCATTTATCGTTGCCGGTTCCAAATCCGAATAAAGGAGTAGAGGGAGAGCGTCAAATGGTCGACAATCGGCCTTCCATTGTCCCGTTGAATCCATATAATAATGAATCCTATACAAAATTGAGTTTTAGGATACATACAACTGATCCACTTAGAGAAATAACGCTTTGTTGTTGTTGTTGTATTTCTTTTTCCAATGCTTTGATGCCAGCCATGGTTATATTCAAGGATTTTGAACCGTGAATCTATCCCATTCATGTCCATCACTCTACGCATCTTCACGGTTAGGCTAATCCCAGTAGCTTCAACCACTTTATCTCTGTTTGGCCAAAAAAAAAAAATGAAAAACAATTGTTTCTTTCCTTAAATTCTCCCCGAGTGTCAAATATTTATCTTTTACGTACAAAGAGATTCACAGTTTCGTGTTATTTGTTCTCGAATTTGAGCTTCTAGATATTAAATTAACTCGAGAGTGGGGGGAAATTTGAGTCACGCTGTCATGTTAGGTCTACCAACAAGATAATGAAACTGAAGTATATCAAATCATCCATATAATATGAATAATATGTCAATAGTGACTTAACATGTTGATATGTTTGTCGATATATAATGGTCAGACTATGTACTGGTTTGGTACTGATGTGCTTTTATAAAAAGTGGGTATAAAAAAAAAACTGAGCTCAAAAAGGTGTTTGGTAAACACTTAAAAAAAGCTTATTTTCACAGTCTTGGGTGAAAAAAAAAACTAAAAACGTGAAACAGTAAAAATGACCTTATTCTCACAGCACAATAGAAGCAGTTTTTTTTCAAAACACAGCAATACCAAACCAGCCCTATAACTAGCTGGTCAGTCGATGTTACCCAAAATTTTCTCCTACAATGGAAATGCCACCCTAGATCATCCCTCCAGGCCTGGTATACCCCAAACCCACAGAACAACAAAAAAGCTCTGAAAAGTTAAAACAGTGAGCCCAGCAAGAATCCACCTAGCCCACCCAACATATCTAGTTCAATGATTTGGGCCTATTTCTATAAAAATTCAGTTATTTAGTTGTGACTGGGCCCAAGATCACATGTCTCAATCTGAACGGCCCATAATCACACGTCTCAATCTGAACGGGTTCTCCTGGACAAAATGCACAATTACATCCTCTCATTCATGCGTATATTATTAACAAAAAACAATATACAATGTAAAGTAAGCATGCAAAATGTATCGTTCGTTTGATCATGATCTCAAAGTTAACCATGACAAGTGGTCTAGTGGAATACTGCGAACAGCAGTTTTCTAAAAAAGTAAAAAGAGGTCCTAGATTCAATATTTTGTAAGTTATGAATTTGCTTGATCGTGGTCACAAGTAGAATACAATACCCAACTAACTCTTCTAAATCCAGAAAAAGTGAATAACCGAGTTTTATCACCAATTCTCTCCCTAAAAAGACCATGATGTCAAAGTTACGCTCTTGTGTAATATAAAGTAAATATAATCTTTAAAAAATGAAAAAATACAGAAGATTAATTAGTCGAATAAAATAATAAAGTAATCATCTTAGATTAAATCTCTGCAGAGTTCATTATAAGCAACAATAATTCTAACAGATTCTATTAGGCCAATGAGAGTTTCGAGGTGGCGCACCCTCAGAGGCTTACAGATTTATATTTTTCATTTTTAATGACCAGTTCAAATATTATGCGTTCATTTTCTGGGATGAGTTTTTGTAGGTTTTATTATTGATTGTCATGTGTTAATAAATTTTTTTTTTTTTTTTTTTAATTTTATTGTTATAAATTTAACATGTATCAAACAATAATAGAGACCATAAAAATCTTACGCACAAAATGAGTGCAAAAGATTTGATGCTTGCAGTTGATTTTTTGAAATTCCTATTGAGGTAAGAGTTGATAGGGGACAAAGATGGAAATAGATCATCTCCGAATCCCTTCCACCAAATCCTCTCCATCAACTAATTCGAGCCTTTGAAATTTGATCAAACGGCTACAAACAGGGGCACATTTTAAAAGTTATAATAATTTTAGTCGTTGGATCAAATTTCAAAGGTCCGGATTATTTGATGGGGAGGATTTGGTGGAAGGGATTCGGGAAGGATCCTTTTTTGACAAAGATTTATGTACACACTCAATTTTGCAAACTTGCATACTTGAGAGTATGCCAATTGGGGAACACAGCACGAATCATTCATTCAAGTTCGAATCATGTTTTGTTGCTGTCCCAATATCTAAAGTTAATCATGCATTGTTACGTGTTAAAGAAAATAAGTGTTATTGCCATAGAACTGAAAGATCGTATTAAAGAGGTGAATTCGGCTATGAATAGTGGTTTTTGCTTTTTTAGTGTTATGGATGAATTACCATTTCGTGCAAAGAACGACAAGAAAAGTCTAACCCGCAGCTTTAAATGGGATACCATTATATACGAAACAGACAATTTAAATTTAATATCTATAACACTATTGTTACATTAATGTTAATTCAAAATACAGAGATCCAGGTTGCTTAAGGGGAAGGATTCCAATTTTTTCAAAAAAATAGAAACACGTTCTCCACCGTTAGATTGACTTTAATGAAATTGTATGGTTGAGATTTAAACACAGGCCACACAATTTTATTAAAGTTAAATTCAACGGTAGGGAGCGTGTCCTTATTTTTTGAAAAAAATAGGAATCCCTCCCCTTAAGCAATTCCTACGGAGATCACCCTTTGTGATCTATCTATAACTTCGTCTATATGGGATATTTCAAGTGTAGATAGTCACTGGGAACCATTGTACCAATGGAACCTTCACTTTTGTTTATTTTTTCCTAAAGCCTCATGGAGTACCAGTTTGATTCCTCCTACTAGGCTACCAACGATACTTGGCTGCTGAAGATTCAGCAGCACCTCCTACTGTCAACCAATCACGGATGAACACGTGTTCAAATTATAAATTTTTTAATCAACTTTGACACGTGTTCAACCTTGGTTGGTTGGCAGCAGAAGATACTGCTGAATCTTTCAGCAGCCAAGTATTTTCCCTAGGCTACTGCCATGTGAATGTGTAAAAGTACCACACTATTTAGGCTTCTTTTTTCTCGGATACTGACAAGTTCTCCCCCCACTTACCCTCTGACAACGTTCTTGAAGTTTGAGCAGTTTGTCAGTCGCCACTCACTCACCTCTTGCACTTGCGACCTGCCTTGTAGATATTTTTTGATGTACCTCTTGCAATTGCAACCTGCCTTGTAGATATTTTTTTTTATGTACACGAAACACGAGATCGATACATCATATGTAATTATATAAATGAAGAGAAATTTTTCTTTTTAAGTGTATTTTCATTTGAATTATAACACCTGGTCTTCGATCTTGTTTTTTATATACATTGGAAAATTTATTTAGCATTGCATTACCGAGTCCTCTCTCTCCTCTTCCTATTTCCTTGCACAAGTCTTTTTCGAATTGGTTTTTAATCAAAATGATTCTTGAGATTAACATAATTGCTTATTTTGGTCTTTGAAATTTAAAATGAATAGAAGTGGTCCCTAAGATTGTTCACCGTCAATCATTTTGATCCTTTAGTAAAAATCTCTGTTAATATTTTTGTTAAATCAACTCCTCTACTTGAATTGATGGTTTCTTCAATATAACGGAGATTTAAAGAATAATCAAAATGATTGACGGTAAACAATATTAAAAATGGATATTTTGATATGGGTCTAAAGTCACTAAAAATTGGACCTATTTTAAAATATGAGCTATAAAATCTATTTCAAATTTTCCCTATTAAAAAAATCACTACTATTAATTTTAAATTTTAAAAACCAAAAATTATAGGAAAGGGATCCTCTGGATCCCTTCCACCAAGTCCATCAAGTCCATTCATCCGGGCAATTGAAATTTGATCCAACAGCTACCAACAGGGGGATCCTTTAAAAGTTATAACAATTTTAATCGTTGAAACAAATTTTAATAGCCTGGATGGGTGGATATGGTAGAAAGGATCCGGACAAAATCCCTTTCCCAAATTATAGGCCCACATTTCAACCTTCTTCGTTTTTTGGGTCCAGACATTTCAACCATCTGCATTTGTTCCTCATTTCAAAAAAAAGTTACCCACCATTCGCTCTCGAGTAATTAGCAGTTACCCTACCATTCCCATTTTACCCCTTTTCCTTTCTCTCAATAAAACCCCTGCCCATCTCCATCAATTTACAGATAAGGCTTTGCAGAAGCAGAGCAACCCTGTTTTCTTCTCTTATACTCTCCCAATTCTCAGCCATGGCTGCATTGCTGAAGACTAGCCTCCCCCTCATGCTCCCCACCCTCCTATTACTCTACATTTTACGTACGTATACACATATATCTATATATAAGGTTTATGGCTTAGGGAAGTAATTTTCGCACGAACTGATCTTTCTGCACACTCTTGTTTATTACTCGTCTTTGTTTGTTCAAAAGAATCAAACGCTAGAACTAAACAGAGATGTGCAGAACGAGAAAATGAGTGTGCGGAAATCATTACTCTATAGTCTGTATTTAACTTTCTCAAACAAAATGTGACTTTGTTTCTTGTACATTTAATTTTTTCATAAACCTTGTTGGTTTTCTAACTTGATGATGTTTTGTGTGTGACCTAAATGCAGTTTCGGTCTCCTCCGCCACAACAATAACAATGTACAACAAGTGCACCCACCCAGTGTGGCCAGGCATCCAGCCGAGCGCCGGCCAGCCCATCCTCGCCCGCGGCGGCTTCACCCTCCCACCCAACAAAGCCCACACCCTCCACCTCCCCCCACTCTGGTCCGGCCGCTTCTGGGGCCGCCACGGCTGCACCTTCGATGCCTCCGGCCGCGGCCGCTGCGCCACCGGCGACTGCGGCGGAAACCTCTTCTGCAGCGGCCTAGGCGGCACCCCACCCGCCACCCTAGCCGAAATCACCCTCGGAAACGAACAAGACTTCTACGACGTCAGCCTCGTCGACGGCTACAACCTCGCCATCTCCATCACCCCGTTTAAGGGCTCCGGCAAGTGCAGCTACGCCGGCTGCGTCAGCGACTTGAACATGATGTGCCCTGTCGGCCTCCAAGTCCGCTCCCACGACAACCGGCAGGTGGTGGCGTGCAAGAGCGCTTGCTCTGCGTTCAACTCTCCGAGGTACTGCTGCACCGGCAGCTTCGGCAGCCCTCAGTCGTGCAAGCCGACGGCGTACTCCAAGATCTTCAAGGCGGCGTGCCCCAAGGCCTACTCGTACGCTTACGACGACCCTACCAGCATCGCCACCTGCACTCGCGGAAACTTCTTGGTCACCTTCTGCCCTCACCACCGTTGATCTCATCTCATCCATCTTAATTATTTATTATCACCTAGTAGTTAATTAAGGTTTAATTAATACCGTATTACTGAGTTAATGCTCTGTTAACCTTCAGTTTATGGTTGTGCTTTAGTTGCAGGGTTTAAGGGTATCTGTATTTCTGCTATATTTTAATGTATGGATGTGATTAGATGGGAAAGTGAGGGGTATTTTGGTAAAATGAGTTTTCTCAGTTCTCTCTGACTCTGGTCTGAGAAGTGCGCCAGTTTTGGGAAAAGGATCATCTTCCGAATCCTTTTCCACCTAATTCTCTTAGTTCGCGATTCAAACCGTTTAAATTTGATCCAACAGCTACAAACAAGGGTCCCTTTAAAGTGATAATAACTGTAACCGATTATCCCTTTCCCCAGTTTGGTATCCAATAGTCTGCAGACTGCTGCTGATTTTTGTCTCTTTTTTATGGTTCTTGATTTTGTATATTTATGCTACCCACGACAATAATTTTCTCAATCACCACTAAACCACACATCTTAACCTAATGACAGATAGGAGTGAAAATTCAGGTGGTATTTCACACGTATTAATGCAAGTAACAAAATAAAATGTTTTTTTTTATGTTTTTTTACTTATTTTATGAGACATAGAGTATCTGTTTGAGTACTAGATATTTTGAGAAATTTCTCCGTATCTAGAATTCTAGTGTAAAAGATTCAAATTCTATAAGACACATCGTGCAATTTTTTTTCAATGTTTTAAAGGTGAGACATGTCCTCGAGTGCATAGGGGGAATGTAGTCAATCTGTCGGGTCATGTTATGCGCATATCAATAGATGCTAATAGCTTTCGAGCAAGCCAGTTAAATGAGTATTGTCGAGTTCTAACAACACGCAAAATGAGGCAAACATTTTATCGACACTTGATGGACAGTCCTAGGTTTCGTACCGTACATTGGAATGGTCTATGAGGGAATTGGATACCCTCCCGAACATTAGGTGGGGATCCTCCTCATCAACAAGTGTGGGCTATTGAATGAAAATCCAATGATTATAATTATTATAACTTTAAAGAGATTCTCCTGTTTGTAATCGTTGAATGAATCCAACGGTCCACACTTGTTGATGAGGAGGATCCCCACCTAATGCTCAGGAGGGGATCAAATTTAGTCTCTGAGGACCTTCCTAGGCCTTATTTGGGTTTTCTGTGGGTCCTTGCCCCTTGGATCATCCTCGTCTCTTAATGGATCCTCTCCTCAATGGTCCGTGGACTATTTTAAACTCGATCTAAATGAACAAAAAATACATCACAGTATTATAATCTAATCTAAATGGAAAAGGATTCCGGTCGGGGTCCCATGATTATGATCGTTCATCGTACATTGTGCGATCAGTTTTTGTTAGGTATTATTTATATTTAATTTTAGATTTTAAATTTCAAATAATTTTTTACCGCACGATGTACGATGAACATACATGATCACGGAATTATCCGGATCCTCAAAAAAAGAATCCGACGTGGATCATTTTCCAATCTAAATTAGAGATTCAAGATTCGATACTTATTTGAGGTCCCTTAGTATCGTTTGTATTGACATGTGTTGATCCGACAAAAAAACTTGAATTTGAATGCAGAGAGGAACCATAAAGTTTAAGTTGAGGGGATTTGAATTTGATTGTGCTCTACCTAACTTTTCTGCTCAAATGTGCAATCAGTTAGGTAGAGCAAGCTTAGCCTAATTCCTAGGTTAATGCAAGCTTAGCCATACTTCGCATAAATCTGACAAAAAGGTGGGCAATCTGGTCCTCGCCTTGAACTTTGTTGGCATCAATCTATCAATCTTGCTTTTTAGTAGAGTAAATTGTAGTGTTCCTTTAACTTTAATTCAATTGGAACAATGGTCTCTCAACTAAAAATTCATTACCATTGGTCCCTCAACTCATCAAAACGTCCAGCTATGGTCTTTCAACTAAAAATCTATTACCATTGGTCTCTGAACTCATCAAAACGTCCAGCTATGGTCTTTCAACTAAAAATTTATTACCATTGGTCCCTCAACTTTAATTCAATTGGAGAAATGGTTCCTCAACTCTAACCCAATTGGAGTAATGGGCCCTCAACTTTAACCCAATTGTAATAATGGTCCTTCCAATATAACTCATTTTGACAAAATTCTAACGAAGTTGACGAAAATGATCATAGCTACACGTTTTGATGAGTTGAGGGACCCCAATTGCAGCAATGGTCCTTCCAACATAACTTATTTTGACATAATTCTTACGAAATTGACGAAAATGACTTTACCTACATATTTTGATGAGTTGGGAGACCAATGATAATAGATTTTTAATTGAGGGACAATTGTTTCAATTGAGTTAAAGTTAAAAGATAATTGCTACAATTTACTTTTTTTAGTACTACTGTTCATGCATGTTTACTCTCTTTCGGCCCCATGTTCCCCGTTCATCAAATGTTCCATCTTCCATCATTTTGTGTGGTTGCTCGATAAGAATTTAATATAGATTGTCAAATTATGGTAACCTTTGCAGAAGGAACTAAGAATAAGGGTGTGCGGCACACTCTTTTTTACTTTTCGCACATTTTTTTAATTTTCGACCATCATATCCAATGAATTGAAAAAAATCAAATGACATAAATTTATAAAAAGTGTGTGAGAAGTAAAAATGAGTATGTAGATATCACACCCATTAAAAATATTGGAAGAGAAATTTCCTTATGCATTCTAATGGTATCGTTTAATATTAAATTGTCACGAGTTCAAAAAGTGTATTATTAATTAAAGAGACAATTGATTAGTATTGCATTAGTTATATAAGAGAATCTCTAAGTTAGATGCAATGATGCATGTGTTTCTTTTTTGAATTCCTGGTGCATTCTGACATTTTTTGCCATGCATTGTTTTCTTCTAAATTGGGAGCTTACAATTATCAAACAAAACATTATATCCTAATTCCTGCAAAGTTTCAAGAATAATAATTATAAAATGTTGACATGATTCGTCCTATAAAACAAAGGATGATGCTAGAGAGCTTATCTTTTTACACTATATTTTGTAGATTATCTTTTTACACTATATTTTGTAGACTACGTGATTTGACAGTTGATAGTTAGATTCATTTTTTAACCACCAACGACCGCATTATGTGGTTTATAAAATATAATTTGACAAAATGATTTCCCTAGCATTTTTCTAGAACAAATCAATTCGACGCAATCATCTAGACAATTTAGAGTGCTCCAAGCAAGGGTGGATTGGGCGATAGAACCGGACACATATCTTCTCTTTCTTTTCGAAAATTATAGAGTAGACCTACTCACAATATGAAACGGGTGAATGAAGAATAGGATGTGTGGTCAAAGATTCAAAGCTCCAGAGATCATGAAAGGTGAAGATGATACGACTGTAAAGAGTGAGGGTTTTGGGCATCTCATTGATTCTACGTGTAGAGGACGTTTTAATGAAGTGTTTGACATATTAAGGAGGATATGCCACAGGTGAAGAGTGTGACAGGATTTTGCTCATGGACAAGTGATAAATTCGCTTTGCAAAGCCGCAAGAATCGTGGGGGGTCGAGGATTGTTTATATCATGAGGAGCAAAGGGTTAATTTGTTCCAAAGCCCACGTCGTATAATTCCATATTACATAGACTGAGCAAGGAGTGAGAGGGAGGTTGCATGAGGGCTTATAGTTGCTACAAGAAGGAATAAACTTGGGTTACTTTCCATAGTACGTAAACCAAGAGATTTAGACCATTTAAGATAAAGAGAAAGAGATGTGAGCCGTTCATATTTTTACGTTTTTATGAAGTGAGCCAATAGAATGGGTGAATAGAAGATGTATGGTTGAAATTGAGTGTTCCGAATCTCTTTGTTCACGTTGTTCGGACACAAAAATCCGAATATCCCTCTAACACAAAACTATTATTCCGCTCGAAGCATCAATACTATCACTTTAAGCACCGACATTTACCACTTTTTTGTAAATAAGAAAAATTGCTAGTCTTTACTCTCAATGAACATGAACATTGAACAACGTACATTTGGGGGGTCATTCCGAAGGGAAAGAGATTATTTCCGAATCTTTCCCTTCAAAGCCCATGAATTAAGTGATCCGAGCTTTTAAAATTTAATCCAACGATAAAAAATTATTATAATGTTTAAATTTTTTTACCAACTTCTCTATTTTTAATCGTTGAATCAAATTTTAAATAACTGAATCACTTAATACCTGAACTTTGAAGGAAAAGATACGAAGATAATCTTTTTCCATTCCGAAGGCCCAAAACGAAAAGGACAACCGTGTTGCTTGCTATGATGATCCTATTTTCTTTTGCGAATTGCAGAACCGAACCCGCGTTTAAAGTTCCGTGGTGTGGTGGCGTCGACGCGGGAAATAATATTTCCACAAGAGAGTGAGCTTAACGACCTTCCCATGTGACTTGCCACTTGTCACTTCAATGTGCAACTCTCTCTCTCTCTTTTTTTTCTTTTTCTTTTTTAAGAAGACGTGTAATGTCTTGATTTATTCTTTTTATTCCAATCAAAATGTTTTGTTCTCAATCGCGATTCTAAAATATCTATAGGCTTAATTATTGATTTGCCTATTGAAATTGTCTTTAATTTCACTTTACATTTTAGAATTGAATTTGCCTCACTGTGCGTTCTAAAATGGTCAAAATCAAATTATTTCACCGTTATTGTCGTCCACTTGCATAAATTTGACATTTTTAAAGGTTTAAGACAGTCTAAAAATTTCATACTTCGCTAACCACAATAGCTCATATCTGCCATCATGGTGTGAAATGTCCAAACTACTCTTTCATTTAACGTACATGAAACATAATTGATGCAAATAGGGTGAAATAGCTCGATTTTAAGAATTTAAAGTGAGACAAATCTAGTTTTAAGGTAAAGTGAGTTAAAAGGCAATTTTAGTCGGCAATAAAAAAAAAAAGCTATAATTACATGTAAAGAATATATATATATATATATATATATATATATATATATATATATATATATACACACCTATGCATTTGACTATGTCATGTTGCTACGGATATTACATTTTACAGAGATTGTTTTGTCTTCATGTAAGAGGTTTTTAATTTAAATTTCGTGAAAAACGAGTTTAATATTTACATAATTAAAACTATAAGGCATACCAATGCTTCGAAAATGAATTTGTATGTCTAGTCGACGTAAGAAATTTGGGAAAAGCCAAACTAGTAGTGTTAGATATTGACATCCAACCATATATGTCCAGATATACGAATGTATGAGAAGAAGGAAGGTGAGAGTATTGAATCGCCATTAATCCCATCCATTCCGAATTCCAATCCCTGCTTTCCTCCGAGCTTCGTCTTTCCCAAATTCGGAAGTGGAATAAAAGCTCCCATGCCCCCGTTAGCGCTTTGAAATTTGATCCCACACGCCAACATTTATTCAAAGGAATCAGATTCCATTGCCTTATTTGCCTTCGCGTTTATTTAGCACTCCAATTTTGATAGGGAAAATTTTAACATTGTGACTTTGTTTCAATTTACTCTCCAAACTTTTAATTTGGTTTTGAGCTCTCTAAATTTCAAGGGATGTGATATCTACACACCTTTTTTTACTTCTCACACACTCTTCTAATTTTCGATTGTCGGATCAGATGAATTGAAGAATATCAACAGACATAAATTAACAAAGGGTGTGTGAAAAGTAAAATGAGATGTGTGGATAGCACACCCCAAATTCAATTCGTGCCAATGTCTCCAAACGGTCAATTCCATTCCGTCACGATATTTTGTCAATTTCTTAATGTGCAGTGCACATGACCAGCTTTAAGAGCATCTATGTCAACAAAAGGTGGTATACAAAAGGAAAACTAATGAAGATTTGGAAGTCTGGTAGCTAAGTTGAGAAGAAGTTAAGATGAAATGAAACTTAGGTATATTCGAAATTTTTATAAAATAATTAAAAGAGTTTCTGATCATGTTTGACACAAAATATTAAACTATTTATACGCACATAAAAAAAGCTTAGAGTGCTTTATGTTTATGAAATAAAGTGCTTCTTTTCGAAATCACTAGCATTTTTACAAAAGCATTTCAAACGAGCTCAAAATCAAACTGAAAATTCTCAACATATGGAAACCCTCCGTCTTTAGAAACCTTCTCAAACCCTCACTCTCTAGAAACCCTCTCAAACCAGCGTCAAACCCTAGCCTTCCTTTATGGCCGTCGACCTCTGGCTAAGGCTAGGAGGCTGGGGGTCGATGGCAGCTTCTCCTTCTCCTCCTAGCCTTCCTCCCTTATTCTCGTCCTCCATTTCCCCTATATTCCCCCTTCTCATCCTAGATTTCCCTTACCTCACCTTCCACCCCCTCTGTTTCTTTACGCAATCTTCCCCTACCCAGTCTTCTTAGCCCTCCACCTTCCTCTCCCATCACGTGTCTTTCCCCTAACCTTCAGATCCGGACCTTGCCCTCTAAAGATTTTCCCTGTTATGGCGTTTGTGCTCTGGGTGTAGGGGTGGGTCTACAGATGCAAATGAGTCTTACTCCCACCATTTTGACTTAGCTTCACGCCCCCTAGATCCGGGTTATGCCTTACTCAAGGCCTTTTCCCTGCCTCGGGGTATGACGTGTGATCTGGGCTGGGAATTGCGGCTACGGGTGGGTTGGAGCCACGCTTCGTCACTCTGCTTTGGTGTTGTGGACTTGCTGAAATCCACGCTCGAATTAGAGCGCAATGCCTCTTTTGTAATACCATGAAAAATTTAAATATATGAATATGTGGAGAAAATCGAAAATAAATCGATTTATGGTTATGGAAATAAAATTGGGAAACTTTAAAGTTTTGTTTCCGGAAATTATTATAATTTACGTATTTGGATTATTGAGATTTTATGTTATTTTTTCGAGAAATTACATTAATTTACTTCAGTTTAGTTTTAAATTAAACTAGTTACGAAGTTTGAAGTTTGGAAATTAATTATTTAAAATCCATAGACCTTTTGAGGTCACAATTTATATTTTTAAATAGAGCTCAATCTCACAAACGTAAAGGCGCAAACCGTTCGTGAAACGGTATTATAACGAAGAAGTTATTAACGTTTAAAGTCAGGGATATTTTGGTAATTTTATTTCCATTAAGAAGGCTCCAGAAATATGGAGAAATGTGTTGTGCTACGTGTGTGGCTGAGAGGAAAAAATAAAAAGGAAATGGACGGCTGTGATGGAGAGGAAAGGTTAGAAATGAGGAAAAGGAAGAAGGAATTGAGGAAAAATGGGGGACGAATGGGAGAGAAGAACTGGAAGGGAAAGGAGAGAAAGAGAGAAGCATGGGGAAACCGGGTTTTTCCCCAACCCGTGACCCAACCTGGTGAAATCTCCCAACTCCGGTCATCGTTGATGACAAGGTTGGTGTCAAAATGATCCTTACCTCGAGACCAATTGATCCTTCTTCCATTTTCATTCGAAAATGTCGGAAAATTGGGTGGATTTTGGGTGAAAACCGTACGGATAGGCGCACGGGTTGGGCTTCAATTCGCCACGATATGAAGCTAACTCCTCCAATTTCCACCACCAAAACACTTTCCTCAAACCCAAGAACAAAGCCTATGCAATGGTTGGGGCATCGGAGTTGTTTTGGAGTCGAATTGAGAACACCCAAAAACAAGGTTTCTAGCAGTTCGTGGCCAATTTGAGGTATTTTCCGGCTAAATTGGACTTGGCCGCATGTATGAAAGTTGCTCTACTCATTGAGATCTACTTTCCTGTAAAATTTGGTAATTTTTGGAAATAGTTGATATTTTCCGGCGATTCAGGACGGCCGATCGCCACCCGCGGCGGTGCGTGCGGAGGCGCGTGGCCAGTTGGCCGAAGTTGCCTTTTTCATTGCAAATTATGATGTTCTGAGTCCATATTTAAAATATATTTGATGTGGATCAATTGTTTGGACCGAAATTGTGATGGATGGTCACTAAAATGTCAAGGACAATGAACTAGGAAATGGAATGTGAACTACGAAATGCTTGATCCCACTCAAGGGTACGTAGGCAGTCTAACAGTGTTAGATGCAGCCTTCAATAATCAAAATAAATCCTTTGTTGAGAAATTGAACTAAGAAAAATAATTGGGTAAATAATTGGAGTTTTAACCTTATGTTTTGGTACTTAAAGGTTGGTCATAATTTCAATGTGAGAGATGAGGAATGGAAGTAGAGAATCGAGATTTATAGAAATAAACTAAACAAGAGTTGAGTTTGGGCCTATCAACAAAATTTATCCCCGAAAACAAATATATTCGGGGCGGGGCGTTACATCTTTGGTGGTGCTTCTTTGGTTTGGGCATGCAAATCTGGCGGTGACTCTACTTGGGCTTCTTGTCGGTGGTCGCATCTGGAACCTTTGTTGCTTGTGGTTTATTATTGTTGCTCCGCTGGATTTGTGGATGTGGTAGCCATACCCGTCTTGTGCTATGGCACCGCTGTGGTCTGTATCTGAGAGTCTTATCCTTCCATCGGATAGTGGCCGTTTTATGGTTCGCTTCTCAGATTAGTTTATTTTAGCCTAGTTTAGTTTATTTTAGGTTAGTTTAGTCTTGAGCTAGTTTAGTTTAGCTCTATTGTCTTGCCTAGTGAGTGTTGTGGCCGCGCCACAATGATGGTTGTATTTGGTTTTCGCCTTGAGCGTTGTATTATGTGGTCTCGTCTACTAACGATGACTTTATGTGGCCTTACTCCTGTGATGATTTTATGTGGCCGCGCTATTTGGTTGCGACTGTTTGCAATCACCTATACAAATTTGTTATATATCGTTTATGTGATAGGTTTGTATGTGTGTTGTGGGAAGTTCTCGTACATGTGGTAGCTGTTTAGGGGTTTACTATTATTGTCTCATTTGCACAAATTAACCTCAATATCATTTTCTTCATCACTGGAAGATTATATCCAATTGACACCTATGTATTGCTCTCATTTGATTAATTAAATATTAAATATCGTTGTTTGTAAAAAAAAATAAAAAATATCTTGAAAGGACTAATTTTTGTGTTCAAGGGCCATTAATATAATTTATCATTTTTAAATTCTAATTTTTGTCCTCCTTTCTTTTTCTCTCTATAATTTTCCCCGCTTTTCTTGGTGGCATTTTTATTGGTGGCTACAAAAAATCCTTTCCCTCCCAACTTCTCCCGACCACCATCATATTTTTTGCTATATAAACCCACAGACTTCCTCCTTTCTCTCTTGAATTCTGAAAGCTCTGAGAACACACAACTACCAAAAAACCAGAAATTCCAGCAACCATGGCAACCAACGGAGCCCCAACCTCCACCGGCCCCAAACCCGTCGTCACCGACGAGGTCCAGAAGGTCTTCAAAAGCTTCGACGCCAACGGCGATGGCAAGATCTCCGTCAACGAGCTCGGCAACGTCCTCAAGGCCCTCGGCCCCACCGTCTCAGGCGACGAGCTCAAGCGCGTCATGGTCGATCTCGACACCGACAACGATGGCTTCATTTGCCTCGACGAGTTCAACGCCTTCTGGGTGTCCGGCTGCAAGGACGGCGGCGCCGCTGAGCTCAAAGACGCCTTCGATCTCTACGACCAGGACCGCAATGGCTTCATCTCCACCAACGAACTCCACCTGGTGCTCAGCCGCCTCAACATGGCCTGCACGGTCGAGGATTGCAACCGGATGATCAAGTCCGTCGATGCCGACGGCGACGGGAATGTGAATTTCGAGGAGTTCAAGAAGATGATGGGACACAGGATCTCCACCAACTGAACCACCTCCAACGCCGCCGTCTAGTGCCGCCACACGGTAGTCGTCTCTCTCAATCTAGAAGGTGATTTTAAATCCGAACTCCATCTCTTGGAAGTTGAAAAAGTTAGGGCTTAACTTTTGAAATATAGGGAAATAATATACGTGTAGATTAGATCATCAACTGGATGTGGATATCGAAAAATGGGATCTGATCTCATCCCTCTCTTTAATATGTGTGGTTTTTTGTGATTATATTGTAGTTAATTTGCTGGAAATCGCATCACATTTCCCTCTATTTTCTGTTTGTTTCTCGAGAAAATCCTCTCTCGCTTGGACCCTTTTGGTTGAATGAATGTTATTGCGCTATTAGTTTCCCTTTTGATTTGATTTGATTTACTTTTTGAGAATATTGATGTGAAAATACGGGAAGAAATAAGTTACTTTTTGGCGGCCGAAGGTGGTGGACGGCGGCGGAGCTAGTGTAGTAGTGGGGGTGGTGGGAGAGATGTAGCCGTCAATGGCGCAATGAGAAGGCACGTTGACGAGTCAACTCTCAGACGGTGATTGGTGGGAGGTGCAACACGCGATGAACAGAGTTCAGACGTGGTTGGGCTGCCAAGTTGCCAAAACTTTAGGAATTATGACCCTACTCCTATATTCTTTTGTATGGATTGAATAACGAGAATTCTAACGAAAAACTCATAGTACTGTTCATTTTAACAAAAAATCATATTTTTACACTAAAAAATCAATCATAATACTATTTATTTTGTCCTTATTGTTAAAACTCAAAGTTTACAAGTTTTTTTCATTAGTTTTCTTTTGAATTATAGGATGCACCTGAATTCTTGATCGTTAGATTTTTATTCGCATTCAACGCTTTATTGTATTAATGCATGTCACAAGCAAAAGTACAATAGAATTTCGGCTAAATATTTTGCTCTATCTTAAGAGATAGATTTTTATTCGCATTCAACGCTTTATTGTATTAATGCATGTCACAAGCAGAAGTACAATAGAATTTCGGCTAAATATTTTGCTCTATCTTAAGAGAAATTCTTAAGTTTGACCGCTCAGGTCAAGTTGCCAATTCAGACAGAGTAAAGAATTTTGAGTAGAGACAGTCAACTACGTCATTCATACGACATTTTTCACAAAAACATAACATACGTTTATATTGATCATATTAAACTCCACACATTCTTCTCGGTATGAAATTTGTCATAATTAAGTCTTCTCGAATCACAGACAAAAATAAAATAAAAATAGCCCCACTGTACTACGATCCAAATCGAAAGGGAATTTTGTACCCATTCTCAAGCCTCTAATCCGTGAACCAAATTGATCGAAGTGGTTCCACTTCAGAGGATAGGTTTGATTTGCAAGTTGAGGTTGCAGTGCAACGAGAAATTTAAGTCTTACAGCAAAAATAACTGCGCAGGAGGAGGACCATTTTTAATGAATGTGGTCCTCTTTTTCTAAAAAAATATTGTAGTTTTTCTTAAAGCATCAACAATCCATTCTTCGGAGAAGATACGATGACATCATAATATTACCAAATTTGTTTTTTGAACTTACTATTATTGATCAGAGCGAATTCCAGATCTGTATTCTACACGATTCGTCTTGCGTTTGATTTTTAATATCGATGAATCACATGATGACAATCAGAAAGAGACTGAAATGTATCTGTAAGTATTCCAAACCTCCAAGAGAATGAACAGCCGCGACTTGGCCATTAGCTGGTTCATTTTTTAAAAATGAGAACTTGCCATTAGTGATTTGGATATGAATGGAATTGGGGCTTACGTGGCCATCAATTTGGATGCATCTCCACATGCTCATCCAAAGTTTTCGACAGTAGGACACCAGCCAGGCAACCATTTATTGATTCAACTAAATTAACATGCAATTGTATTGAGACGCATAAAACCAACTCAATTGTTAACGCACTCTTTAATATATTCTGAAGCACTTGTTAATACCCTTTTTATTATTCGCACGTAGTTGTAGAGTCCAACTCTACTAAAGAGTTTTGCAGCAAATACGATGATTTTGTGTGACAAAATGATGTTAATTTTGTATGTCGGAATAATTTTATTGTAAATAAATAATCATTTTCGGTGGTTGCAGTTGCAGATGAAAGATTTTCCTCTCAATTCTTGTGAACAAAAGGAAATAAGTGAAACAATTCAGATAGGTTTGTGTCCGTTGTGTGCAATTGAAGCCCAAAAACGGAATGGGCTTCATGTAAGGCCTCAATCCATCGTTGTACCAAGTAAATGTAAATCTAATCACATGTAACATGTCACATGTCACATGAATATTAGTCTGTTGGCTCTTTTCGGTCTGACGGTTTTGGTGGCGAAATTTGGTTAGAGTATTTTTCTTGTTGCAGGTTGATATTTTTTTTTTTGCACTGCGACACCTTCGTTGAATTCTATGTGAAGTTTGTTTTCTTCGGCCGACTACCTTTGTGGTCGCTAGTGTCCTCTTTTAAGGAAATTGCTTGCTTTTTCGACAAAGAAAAAGGCAACATGATGGACCCTCCGCGTTAAAATTTAGAGGGAAAGCAATATAATTTTGAGGATTCGTGATGGACTTCCGTTATTCAACTGAAAGTAACTAAATATTTTAAGGATTTCGGTTATTGACTACTGAATTTTTACGTAATTATCTGTTTCTTAATAACAAATGCTCAGAGTTGCGATGATTTCAATATCATTTTATATTTTAACTCCCAATTTACGAGAACACTTTCAATAGATTAAAAGCAACAACAAACGACTCTTCACTAAAACTACGACTTTGTATATTAGTTGAACAATTATTTCACTATAACTGAGATTTTTGTATAATTATTTCTCGCTAACATTATCTATTGTAATTTGTGTAGAAGAAAAACTTGAGGTGAATTAAAGATTAAGTTTGTTTAGCGTGTGCTAATGACACGCACTAACCTCGACAGCCTGAGGAAGCACTCATCATGTCGTTTTCAACGTTTTCACATGTAAAGACTTGGTACCCTCCAAAAGCAAATGAACAATCCCAAAAACCTATCAATCTATATATATATGTATATGTATATATTTCAACATAAACGTCTCTTCCTCCACCTCTCCTTTTGCTTTGCTTCTTTCCAATTTGTTTCGAAGTTTTCTTAACTTGTTCTCAGTTGTGGTTAATTGGATCATCAAGTAATTAGCATAGATGTTGATGGGGGATTCGATCGACGAAGAGTGTGATTACTTGTTTAAGGCAGTTTTGATCGGAGACTCCGGAGTTGGCAAATCAAATTTGCTGTCCAGGTTTTCCAAAGACGAATTCCGGTTGGATTCCAAGCCCACCATCGGCGTCGAATTCGCTTACCGGAATATCAAGGTCGCCGATAAACTTGTCAAGGCTCAAATTTGGGACACTGCCGGCCAAGAAAGGTATGCCTGCCTCGCTTCATCTTCTTAATCTTGATCGTGTTTTTTCGTATGTTCTCTTTTGTTTTTAAATTTTATTATATTTTTTTAGTTTAAAGATGTTTTCAAGTTTGTCCATCTTTTGAAGCAACTGGATTATGGATACGAACACAACTGTCCAACCGTGCCTTCCCTTTCATGATTTGGTCCCATTAACGTCTAAAGTTGTAATTATACTCCTAAGTGGGGCCCTTTTACGTACAAAATACAAATTATACTTCTTCTTCGTCTAATTTAATTGAGAAGATAAATGATAAGGAGATTCTCTCAAAGTGAGATTCTTAGTGGACTCTTTGCCTCAAAGTTTGGAGTTCGTTAATCTGTCCTTTTATTTGTTTTGTTGGACGTCTTTGTCATTACGTGATTAACCATTGGGTGGCCGCTAATTAGGGTAAAAATGGCAACCAATTAGGGTATTTTACCCTAATTTCATTATTTTTTATTGTTTAAAAGGGAACGGGCTAGCAATTTCATGCTTTTCACCTCCTCAAGTTAATTTTTTTTATCTTGGATTCTTGAGGTGGTAGAAAAAGGTTTCTTCATAGAACAATTTAATACGTAACGTACTTAAATTAAATAAAACAGACCATGCAAATGATATGCATTAATAAAACAAGATATTATGAGTGTGATCTACACCATGCGAATTTTCGAAATTCAGGGTTTGTTTGGGATTGTTTTATAATAGGGTTAAAAATATTTTTTGATGTAATAGACTTGTAGTTTAAGTGATTAAAAATATTTATCTTTTGCACATAAAATCGTAAATTTGATTCCCCTTCCGCTAATATTTGCTTGCAAAATAATATACCATTTTGACTGCGTTGAAAAACTTGTAAGTGTTTATAGACTATATTAGGTGCTTCTTCAGGATGCATTTACAAGAAGCACTTGGATTTGTTCGTAATGAAAGCACTTCTTATAAAAGCACTTATAAGCATAATTATTTCCTACACAAACACACTTTTGCAATAGTTAAGGTTTTTGTTATAAGTACTAATTACTAAAGTCAAAAGCAATATATTTATGCTTATGGATTAGTGGCAGTTAATTATACTTTGATTTATCAATGCAGATTTAGAGCAATCACGAGCTCATACTACCGTGGGGCGCTCGGCGCCATTCTAGTGTACGACATTTCCCGGAGACAATCCTTCGAAAATGTGAGAAACTGGCTGCGGGAGCTTCGCGAATTTGGCAACTCCGACATGGTCATCGTCCTCGTCGGAAACAAGTCGGACTTGAGCCAGTCTCGAGAGGTCGACGAGGAAGAAGGCAAAAGTTTAGCAGAGGCAGAAGGCTTGTGCTTCATGGAAACTTCTGCGTTAGAGAATGTGAACGTGGAGCAAGTGTTTTTGGATATGATTTCTAAGATCCATGAAATTACGAGGCAAAAGATTTTGGAAGCAAAAATGGAAGAAACAAGTGCTGCGAGTAAAAGTCTTGGTGGTGCGAAAGAAACCATCCATATTGGTGATGATCTTGAAGTTACGGCTACTAAAAAATCTAGTTATTGTTGCTCAAATTAGTTAGTGTAACCTAAGAGTATACATGAATTTTCACGATATATGTATTATGTGCTGCCAGCAGTCCTTTTTTTTTTTTGGACAGGAAACGATAGTGTATTTCATTAATCAGCACAAACCATTACAAGGGTGTCATTGGGTACATAGCTTTAGTGACCAATAAATTGATCTGAAGTGAATTACACAAATAGACAAATAAGAGGAAACCCCTAAACGACAACCACAAGAGCTAACATACAAATGCAAGTCGCACAAGAGCTACCGGTACACATATGTTACAATAAACGATAACAGCAACAGATAAATACAGATAGCCACAACGAACATCGCTGAAAAGTAAGGCCACAAAAATCATCGCGAAAAAGTGAGATCACATCAAGTCATCGTTGTGTTAGCAAACGAGACTACCAAAACGCATTGCACAAAGGCGAAGACCAGTTTGACCAAAACAAACAGCGACAACACGGTACACAAAGGTGAGTGGACAACGAAACAACACCAGAAAAGGGTCCATTGTACACCTCAGTAGTTAACGAAATATTCCGAAAAGGAAGCCACAAGGCAGCACCTTCCGATTGTACACCTCAGTAGTTAACAAAAATATTCCGAGAAAGAAGCCACAAGGCAGCACCTTTCGATGGAAGGATGCGCCACTCTTGATAAAGACCACGGCACAGATTTGGATAGCCCCATCAACAAGTCGAACCAAGGCAGTTGGCTGCACAACGAGAAGCCAGATCTAGAAAAGCCCAAGTGATGCAACCCCAGCAAAAGCACTACCCAGACGGAGCAAACAGCCAGCAGTCCTTGTTTGTGTGCAATGTAAATTCTTACGTAAATCCATACTTATGGCGGTTGGCAGTTGATGCCACGCGTAAGTCCTTCAAGTTTAAGATTCAGATATGCCATGGCGCAAGAGTAACCAATCTCCCTCTAAACTTTTTGAAAAACAAAACAAAAAACTCTCTGATATTCTCATGATATGTGTATTAAGTACTATGAAGCGGTTTTACACAAGCGAGTCCAATTCATACCGTTTTGAAATATTTAAAAATAAGAACTGAATAATTTTAGTCGGGCTGAGTGATCCAATTCGAATCTAACCTTTTGATGAGAAATTTTTAGTTGTGACGGGAATACAGATGGTACACCACATGTTTTTATGCAAGTGGTAGAAAATTTAATTTTTAAGGTATTAACCTTTTAACACACATAACCTACCATTTATATGGGGACACGTGGTGTACTACCTCGTGTGACGGTCACATTGAAAAATCTTTGATAGGAGAGATTTTTTAGTGTGATCGGAATACGGGATGGTACACCACGTGTTATTATAGAATTGGTGCGATATGTGTGTTAAAAAGTTAATAACTTAAATATTAAAATTTCCTACCACTTATATAAAAACACGTAATGCACCACTCGTGTTTTGGTCGCAATTAAATATTTACCGTTTGATAGACCATAAAGTCATAAACCGCAACCAAACAGCCCAAAACTACCAAACGTTCGCTGGTCGGTCGTTGCCCAACACGCGCGTTAAGTCTCCCTCCCGCTTTAATCACATACAGCGGGACCCACAAAACAATCTGTACCGGTCACCCGAAATCTAACGGCCCAATAACTCACACCGTCACCCGCCCGTCACTCGGGCATTCTCATTTCTCACCACCCTCCCTCCTCCCTCCTCCCTTCTCCTCCTTTCATCACATCGTTCGTTCTCCCGTCCCATTTCCCCCACCTCCTTCCTCCTCCTCCTCCTTCCTCCTCCTCCTCCGTCCTCTTCCTTCATCATCTGCAAATACTAAACGCTGCGTTTCGCCAACAATGCACTTCGATTCTCTCCAGAAAAACTAAACGCTGCGTTTTCGCTGAACTAGAACGACCATGGCGAACTGGATCTCCTCCAAGCTCAGAGCCGCCGAAACTATCCTCCAACAGGTTCAATTCTTCTCCTCCTTCTCCTCCCAATCCAGAAAACTATAGAATTAAACAAAAATTAAATTAAAAAAAGTCTTAATTTTTTTCTAATTCTTCGAAACAAACTAGTCGATCTGCAATTTTTAATTTTTAATTTGGTGTTATTTAATTTTTGAGTTATATCTGTTTGGAGTAGTAATGTAAAATCCGTGTGATTGTGAAACGGACGGTTCAGATCGATCAGCAAGCTGCGGAGTCGCTGCGGAAAAACGAGAAGCAGATCGCCGACGAATTGAGCTTGGACACTCCGACGAAAGCGGGGGGCAGTGTGCCTTTGAAGGATCAGTTGAAGAGGAAAACCCTAGAAAATCAAATTAGCGATTATCGCGGAAAATTAACCAGCGATCCGAGCTTAAACATTGTTAGTAACAAGATTAACATCAATGATGATGGTAGTAGTGGTAATAGTAATAGGGATAGAGAGATTGTTGGAATTCCGAAACCAAGGAAGAGTCTTACTGATAGTGACTGGACTCAACTCCTTAGTAGTACACCGAATCGGGGAACTACTTCTGCCGCGAGGCGTGGCAATGGTTTCCCCGGGGTTCGTAGTTTGAGGAAGGATGGTAGGAGGCAGGGGAGTGCCGGTTCCACATCGAGTTTGTCGGTTTTGGAGGCTAAGAGGAGTCATACGAGTGGTGGTAATAATATTGTGAAGACGCCGCGGAGGGCAAGTGTTGGGGAAGGAAGTAAGTTGAATGCGAAGGTAAGTGATGGGGAGGAATCTGGCTTTTCTGTTTCAGATACACCGGAGAGGTCTTCTTGTGTTGAGTTGAAGCGTGATGGTAAGATTTTGGAAGGACGAGAGTTGGATTTTAGAGATGTGGGTTTAAACACTTTGGAGGAAACAAAAGATAAGGGAAATGAGGAAAATGGTGGGCGTTTTGATATTAAGGAGCTTTCTTCTGAGGGTAATTTACATTCGGTAAAGAAGGACGATGGGGGTTCTAATAAGAAGTTAGAAGGGGAGAATGTGGGTGATCGGTTGAGAAAGAATGAGTCTAATGAAGTGTCTAGAAGTTCTACCTCTGATGATTTAAAGAGAGGTTTTACTTCGGTAAGTGATGGGAGCTCTGAGTCGGACACAGACTCAGGTTCAAGTTCTGATTCCGAGAGTGAGCATGAAAAGGAGGAAAGGAGAAAGAAGAGGGAGAAGATTCTGGCGGAGAAAGCGGCAGCTAAAGCTGTGGAGGCCATCAAAGGGAGGGAAAATATGGTTGCCAGATTGGAGGGCGAGAAGCAGAGCTTGGAAAAAATACTTGAAGAGCAAGTGAAACAACAAGCACAAGAGGTAAGAATAAGATTATTAGGATTTTGTTCTTATCATTCTTCCTAGGTTGGCTGCATTAATCCTATTTTTTTCATTGTTGTTTTATCTAAGGAAATTGAACTTCTTTATCGTGTTGCGTAAAATGTTATTACTTAATTTACCTTCTGCTTCAGGCTTCAAAGCTGCAAATGACTATGATGGAAACCATGGAAGCTGCTGATTTAGAAAAGCAGAAACATAACAACACTAGAATGGAAGCCTTTGCGCGGTTGGCTAAACTGGAGGTACTAGAACCTTTTTCCATCTGTTTCTTATGCACATTAGAAAAATATTCTATTTCATTCTGAGTTCATATTTTTTACCACTACGTCTAGAAGTACGAATTTCCCTTTTTGTTGACCTTTTTAGTCCGTGCTCATATATAGGATTTTTTTTATTACTAAAGGTTAAAATTGGTTGCAGACTGCAAATGCAGACCTTGCAAAATCCCTAGCCAATGTTCAATGGAATCTTCAATTAGAGGTATGATTGTATCCTGATTTAGATGATTGATGTGGTCCTATGGACATTTTATAATCTTCTGAATTGAAGTTTTGAGCAATAGATAACTGTCCAGTTGGTTAAATTGTTTTGATGGTTCAAATATGGCGGATGAAATCATACTGTAAAAATCATTCCTTTGCTTAAAATCATTCCTTCTTGTCTTTCATTTCAATTTTTGGGAATTTGAAACGCTTCTCGTGTGCTTTGCCTTACTTCTCGTGTGCTTAAAATGTTTCCCTTTTTCTTCTTTTATTCTTTTGGGAGTCCAGGCGAATCAGGTAGCAGAACTTCGACGGCAAATTGAGTTAAAAGAAGTGAACCAGGAAGGTAGCTTCTCTAGAATCGCAAACTAATGTATTGGGTGTGGAAACTAGAAAACTTCTTTAAATTTATTTATTTTATTTTCATTTTCAAATATAAATTTGATCTCGAGGGCTACCTCTTGCTAAAGGATTTAAGTATAATAAATGTTCTGATCAGTCCCCTGTGAACAATAGTCACAGGGTTTTGTTAACTAATCCCCTTTAACGATCTTAATTTGTGTTTTGGTGAAGTGTGCTTGAATTTATGAGATATTACTTGGTAGATTGAGAATAGACCGACTTCTTTTTTGGCCTCATATTGACTCTATATAGCAAAGCAGTGAATAATTTCTTAAAGTAAGGAAGATCTTCTACACTCATCAAACTAAATTATCAATGTTGAAATCAATGTTTGTGTTTGGTGTATCATTACGTGGAACTCTTTTTTCTTCTTGTAGAGCTCAGGAGGAAGATCTCTGACACTCATCAAACAAAATTATCTCTAAAGAAAATGGCAGTGTCAAAAGGAATTGAACTTGAACGAGAGATTTTGGAGGCAGAGTATGCCTTTGTTACCGATAAAGTTGTGCGATTGCAAGATAAGGTTAGAGAATTTCACTATAATATTGAAAACTTGTGATAGTTTATTAACTGCTGATCCATTATGTCTTTCACCCGTTCACTCTTTGTGTGTTAATATTTACTTGGGATGGGATGCTAACTTGATAGAATAGTGTGAAAAGATAGAGCTTGAACTATAATAAGCTTATGGTTTAAAGCCTTTGACAACATTGATTAAATGCCGTTTCCTGATAGAACTGTTTGATGATTCATATATTGCCCTCATGTTGTGATATTCCGTAATCATTTACAAGATAAATTACGTGTTACGTTTCAGGCACAGAAGCTGGAAGCAAACATTGAATTCACAAGGAAAGAGATAGAGGATCCAACAGAAGTAGAAATTGAGCTCAAGCGAAGGCTTGCTCAGATGACTGACCATTTGATTCATAAACAAGCCCAGGTTTGTCATTCGAACCCCGTTCTTAATTCCCTTGGTCATTTAAGTGAGAGGTTTTATCTGGTTACCTAAACCCTAAACCCTAAATCAGGTTGAGGCTCTCTCCTCAGAGAAGGCAACTCTTATGTTCAGAATTGAGGTACGTTGATTATACCGATAACTCTTTTGTGGTGAAACTTTAATCCGCAAGATGATCTATCCGAGGGACAATACTAAATTTATGTATCATGCAGGCTGTCTCGAGGTTGCTAGATGAAAGCAAGTCATTGACCGAATTTTCCGCTACCTCATCAAGGGACATAGAATCAGGCAGACCTTTATTCCAAGACAGAATCCGGTCGGGCAGGAAGCACCTGGGTTCAGCACTTCAGCAATTGGAGTCTATATTCTTGGCCGGAGTAGTGTTTTTGAGGAGGAATCCGACTGCGAAAATATGGTCCGGGATTTACTTCTTGTGCCTTCACTTGTGGGTTATTTACATTCTAATGTCCCATTCCCAAGCTTCAAATGAGATCAAATCTGGGTCTGTCATATCCTTGGAAAACATTAACAACACTGCTGGTGTATAGTACAGTATAATTTGTTTGTAATTTTTACTAATTTTTTTTTTTTTTTTCGTTCATACGATCCCAGTCGTTTTATCTCCGTAGTTTAGATAAGATTACAATATAGCTTCTTTCAAAGAAGAGAAATAAGTCTATATTCCATTCAACTGTAGTATTATACTTCATCGAAGAACGAATAAATGTATACAATCGTTACAATTCGAAGTATTACAAAAGTATCGTAAGCTAGCCAATCTTCAATCCGTCGCTTCTTCGTTCTACCCGGCTTGTTCTACACCTTGCACAGACAGCAAACGTCTTACAAGTCGCAAACAGTTTGGCATATGAAAACATAATGCTAGCAAAAACGACAATGCACTAGTAAAAAGATCACTCGTTTTCCAACCAGAACAAGCAGTTTCAACCCCTGATTTTCGATTTCTGACTTCTTTCACTCGCACAATGTGAGCGCGCACTAATCGTGTGTTTAAATTGCTTCTTGTTTAAGTGTTTTCCATGTGTGGAAGACTCGTGTTACGATTGTAGAAATGCAAATATATGAACTCAACACTAGCAGAAGATAAGAGTTCTGCCTTCGGGAGGTAAAAAATATAATTTTGAACAGATTGTAGCCTCACCAGTTTGGCTCTACCCGAGGAAGATTACGACTGTAGAGAGGAAACTCAAAGAGAAAAGTCGATTTGAACCACAACGGCAAGTTCTTGTATATAACTGGAGGCAGCGGAATCAGAGGGCTGAAACAAAATATGTTGGTCTCAGTTATTACAGTTCATACTCGAAAAACATATACCAAAAGAAAAGCTGAAGTTTACCTAGTCGATCTTTTATACAGCCTGTATTCGTCCACGTATCCAAACTTCTTATCTGCAGAGTCCTGTTATTGTTCAACCCGACATTGTCAATTACAACTCTTCAAGTGCTATGAATTTGCAATGAGCTCAGAAGAAAGGGGAAGAAGCAAACCTCAAGCATCGGTATGCCACTGATGAAAAGAAGCAATAACGTGAGAAAGATCGGTCCAAAAATCACCAGCCACTCTGCACCTTTCAATACAGGCGTGGAAGCAATAAACACTCCCCACCAAAGGAATATCTGAGCAACAACATTTATCAAGGTTTCATTTAACTTTGACAGAATGAATGCAAAGCTACTAACATGTCGAAATTTGTTGGACGAATGATGCTTCAAGGCAATTGTGACTCTTGTTATGGGATGATTTGTAAATATGTGAGGCAGACAATGCAAGCATATGATGGAAGACGCAAAGAATCAATTAAAAACGATTGTGGATAACTTTTCGATACTAACCTCACCAAAATAGTTTGGATGGCGAGTGTATTTCCATAGTCTGACATTGCACCACTTTCCTCTATTTTGTGGAGAACCTTTGAATGTCAGTTTTTGCTGATCCGCTGCAGCTTCAACTGAAAAACCGACAAACCATATACCCCATCCAATTATGTCCGCAGGTTGGAGCGATGGTTTTCTGTCGCTTGCATTAGCAACTGTTACAGGTAAACTCACAGTCCATACCCACACAGCCTGCAGAAAAATCAGGTTGCTTTAAGAATCAAATCAACTTTATCCTTCCGAGAACAAGCACAAAGCAATGATGCGCAATAAAAGCCGGAAGCAGGGAAAGCAAGAGAACCTGAAATATCCAGAAAACTGCTAACTTCCCTATATTAGCACGCATTTCATCAAAACGCCGATCCTCTCCCCATTGCAAAATCCTGATCAGGAAACGTTTTGTGCATTAAAATTGCGATTGGATTTCGATATAGGTAATGTTATACTCCATACTCATGTGGTAATGCCTCAAGTATGCCGAATTAACACAAAAAGCATCACAAAATACCTCATCAGTAGGAACAACCCGAGGCGAAGACCCCATATTATCACAAGCGAACTCAACACTACCTGAAAACAAAAACATCAAGATTTTCTTTATCCAGTATCAACGCGAACTACGAGTAAATTAAACACTCTGGAGAAGAAATTAATAATACAATACCTGTCTAAAATGCCATGACCCCTTCACAACCAAAGTCAGAATAGCAAGTATAACAAAATTGGTACTTCCTGTGAAAGGTGAAAAGAAGAACAAATATAATTACACACACAAAATAATCAGAAATGTATCAAAATCCAGTCACAGCGTTTCTTGGCGACCAAACAATCCAATCAGTTTCTAATTAGTATTGATAAGCAGGAAATTAAGTTAATTAACTATCAAATTGTCCGGAAATAAATTCAGAGGGAAGAATTACCAGCAAAGTCAGTGACTTTGTCGAACTTGAGAAGAGCAGTGATTATGAAGAACAACAACTGATACCCCACCTTCATCAACAAAAAAAAAACACCATATTTCAGAAATTCTAGAGAGAGAAAATGAACCTAATAGGAAAACAAGCATGCAGAACAAAAAAGAAGAAAGCTTTAGAGAGAGAGACAGAGAGAGACAGAGAGAGGAAGAGAGAGATAATTACAGTGACAATGGCAGTGAGAGCTAAGAAATTGGAATCCAAGACCTTTCCCATGGAAGTTGTTCTGGGTTTTTGCTTCTGAACAAAAAGCTCTATGCTTTGCTTGCTGCTGCTGAGATATCAAAAGTGGCAAGGAAGCTCTTTGAAAATTCAATAGAACAGGAAAATGTTTGTGGCTACAGTTTTAACAGCATTACTCTCTCTCTCCCCCTTGCTTTCTCTCTCTAAGTAGCTAAAAAGGACATATTCTGTTTTATGTTATAAATAAATCAAAGTTAGAGAGATAATATTTACTAATGCAAGAGCGAAGCAGATATAAAATATTACACTGTAACTATAACACAAGAGGATGACAAATAAAATAGGGAGGAATAGATACCGATGTTATTGATCTTTCTTTTCTTACTCTATATATTTTGATAGTAGTCGGAGTGCTCTATTTATCGAGCAACTCTATACGAACATATTCTTACACTTTGAAATTTACAGCACATGACTTTGAAAATACGATCATCTTTATTTCCAAAGTCTACATCACTTTGTGTGGGTATTGAAAAAACTTATGTGGGCATTCATTAAACTGCCAACGGTTTCAACATTGCCAATATTTTCAACATTTTAAAGTTTAAAATATCATCCATTTCCTATCCAATTTTGGAATTTTTATTTTTTTTGGTCAAACGATATATTTGTTAGATTAAATCAAAAATTAAAAATTGGTTGAAATTGAAATTGCCAATCTGAGAAATATTTCGGTATCCTAGAATACGGCTGATATAACAAGTGTTATAATATAAATAGTTAAAAATAAATTTCTAACTATATAATCACTTAATATTATGACACTTAATGTATTTACAACATACTAAAAAATCTGGCTTCCAATCCAAGATGAACCCTGTCCGTAACCAATCATAGTAAACAATACAAAATCAACAAAAATAAGAACCCAAATTATTTATTACACATTTTTTCCTTTTGGCAATCAACATTGCTATTCTTATTGGACAAGGATTGTCTGCCCTATTTATTCCCATCCCCTCCCGTACCCTCCTGTGTGTGTGGTCACGGTTAAGCCACGGTCAATATTTTATATTACTATTCATTTTTGTCTGATTATCTCTATAAAAAAATAATATAAAATGTTAACGTGGCTTAACCGTGACCATACAAAACAAGAGGGCACGGGAGGGGATGGGAACAAGGAGGGCAGACAATCATTGTCCATTCTTATTACATTAGTATACCACATTATGTGGCATCTGAGGTGGATGTCCACATCATCTAAATTAATCATAATTTAATTTAAATTAAAAATTATTTAATAAACTAATAATAAATAAAAAATCTGAAATTAAATGGTAATTGTGAGTCTTCCCTCCTTCCTTCCCGTTGCTTCTTCTTCCACGCCATTTTTTTGTTTCAGCCCAGATTTTTTTCAGCAGCCTCGCCATCGATGGAAGCAGATCTTTTTGTTTCAGTTCTCAAACGATTGAGGTAAGAATGCAAACCCATATTTCCAGTGTGATATTGGATGGCTTTTGCTGCTCTTCTTTTACCAGCGTCGGCGGCTGCTCGGATGAACTTGTGCTGAGCTGCTGAATTGGTGTCGGAGAATGCGGCGGTTGTGGAGGAAGATTTTGTGGCGGAGGCGGCGGCGTTTGTGATGGGGAAGGAGAGAAGTGGTTTGATCTTGTTAGAGAGTGGGAGATAAATGGGGAAGAACTACAGAAGGAGGCCATCTCAAAGAAGATAAAAATGTTGATGAAGCTGCCAAGTGAAAAATGGGGAACCAAAAAACTCTTCCATTAAGTAGGTGCTCGTCCCTACCGGGTATTTGATGGAAAATTTAAATGGTGGGTTGCCCTCTCTCTGTTTAACTACAAGCCTATTTTTCCATTACATTGTTGACCGTCTCTCTGATACATACGAATTTTGCGAATATAACTACGGTTTAACCCTATTAAATAGGTGGTAAGCAACGCTGTCACTGAATGAAGTACATGTAACGTTATTAATCTGGCCACCTCTCTAAAATAAGCAACGCGGCCGCCAAATGTTGTACAAATGATATTTTGTATATTGGATTCGATATATCAATTTGTTAGTAGTTTTAGGATTCATACAACCAATCCCACTTAGTAGGAAAAGACTTTGTTGTTGTTTGGATTCGATATGTCAATTTGTCCGTAGTTCTCCATTTGCATTAAGCACGCTATTGATTTTTCACCTTACGGTTCAGGCGACAAGAAACTCTTCCGATCAACGGACACCGGAAATCAAAACATTGAATACAACAATTGCCAATGAATTCTTTACAAACAAATGCACAACCTTGAGAATGGCCGCTCTGTTGGGAATACAGAAACGAGGAGGTAACCGAAAAAGCAAAAAGAAGACGAAAATGAAAATTGGAGTATAGGTTAGGTCATGATCTTCAATCTCTTTTCCCAAAAGTTGTTCCAATCAAATGTACAACTTGCCTTCATCCATATTTTGGCTGTCAAACGAGCCGATATTCACTGTTTCAGCCAGCCAGCTGGGGATTCTCCGTCGCAGGATGGCTGAACCTTCTTGTGGCCACTGTCTACTTGTGCACTAGGTCTGTCCACTTCTACTTATCGGCTTCTGCAACGGTTTCAGAGTTGCCATGATCTCAGCAAACGACGGTCTCAATTTTGGATCTCTGCAATGTTAATTGGGCCAAATGTAAGGTTTGTTCATCTGCCTAAATACACATTTGAACTGATTTACAAATGACAGCCTACAATTATCAAAATAAAACAAGAAAAACCGAAAGTATACTCACGTTTGCCAGCATTTTCTAATTAGATCTGCAATTGCAGGATCTATATTATCTGGAATATCAAGACGGCGATGTTGAAATCCAACCGCACCAACAACTTGCATTGGGTTCATTCCTCCCCATGGCTGTTGCATCGTAGAGAGCTCCCATAAAATGACCCCGTAGCTAAAAACATCGCATCTGCACAGTTAACCAAATTTTATATATATATATATATATATATATCAGTTAAACTCCAGCTACGGTAACAAAAGTTAAACACATATAATATAACATTTGGCGGGGAGATATGGGCATACTTTTCATCCGAAGGTTCATTTCTTAGCACTTCCGGAGCCATCCATTCAGCCTGAAGATAAAAATTTCAAGATTTAATAAATCAAACGTATGCAACATTTGAGAAAGAGTAAGTTGTTGAGTAGGGCTTTACCGTCCCTGCAGTCGACCTCGAGGAGAGAAATGTGCTGTTCTTCATTCGTGATAATCCAAAATCACAGACCTAATAACAAGCAGAAAGCTTCGCACACTACCAAATTGATCTCTAAATATACATTAAAGGTGTTCAGGAATTTCGCCAAAGAGATAAGAAACACACCTTCACAACCCAGTTCTTATCGACAAGAAGATTTGGAGACTTCAAATCACGGTGTACAATTACTGGAGTGCAGTTATGCAAGTAATTCATTCCGCGAGCCTGAAGATTTAATCGTTGAAAAGAAAAAGTTAAGCTACATGAAGTTATCGATCACAATACATGATTGTTGGCTCATACTGGAATAAACCGCAAAAACAAGAGAATATTACAGCATCAAGAGCCATCCTCAAGCGCCTCCGCTCATCCAATTGATTGTTAGGCCGGTGTAATAACCTGTATAAACTACCTCTGCAAAATATGACTTCTATTAATAATGCGTGAATATAATTAACTAACCAAATCAACACAATGCAGTTCTTAAACTTCTTATATACATAAATATATAGACCAAGATTAAAACAACAGAATTCTATAAGACAAAAAACACAAAATCAGTGCTGCGTTTTGTTTCAGCCGGACTATGATTCCAAATAAATATTAATATTACCTATTTCAAAGAAACTGAGGGTAATAGTTAAAAATAAAATACAATAAAATCCAATCCTCGTGAAGGTACTTGCGTTTTGAAGGGAAAAAAATGGTTGCATTCTTAAGGCAAAGAAGCTCCTTGTACTGGTACAGTTACGTCAATATGAGTTGAATCCATAAAAGACTGTCGAAAGTAACATTTTCATACCTTGGAAGAAATTCTGTAACAATGGAAAGATTTGGGGTGCGAGTTATTGCACCCATGAAGAGAACAACATTAGGATGCCTGAGTCTTTTCATCATCCGAACCTTCAAATTTTACAAATAAAAGATGAACCTCAATATTTGAAGGAAAGATTCTGGAAAGCACATTAAACATGGAAAATATTTCTACTTCACCCTCTAACTTCCTAAACATCGATTGCATGCCAATGCAATTGTGATTCCGTAACGTTCTAATGTTTATTCCAGCAACCTACTGCTGCCTAAGTACATAGAATGATACAATGTTACACCAGGGAGAGAGAGAACTCTTTACTTCATTCACTATAACTACACGAATCTAGAACACCTAAAGCGATAACCGAACCATGGTGGTCCCTATAAAGTTTTAACCACATTTATATAGAAAGTGCAAATAATTCTCAGGTTAAGTAGCGTACTGCTCCACTCCTCTCCCTCTCAAACAAACTTTTTCCTTCAGTGCCACCTTCTTAGCAAGGAAATAGCATGAATTGATGCCAAAAAATTTCATGAAATGGACGAAGGGCGAAGCTTTTACCTCACTTCTGAATTCATCAAGTGATTCGCCCAATAAGTCTTGGTCTAGAAACTTCTTCACAGCAACCTCCTGTAAAACCAAATAACGAAAATAAGCTCAAAACTCCCACAGCAGACAATACCACAATGGCTCAACTTTTAGGAAGAGCATCTGAAAACTTACAGTCCCATGCCAGTCTCCATGATAGACCTCCCCATACGATCCTGCAGTATCCAGGGTGCATGAACATATGAAATTAGAATTTGAGTCTGGGACAGAACACCATTTAGACTATTTTTGTTTAGATATGAGAAGTACAATATTTATAGCATAATGCAGAGGTCAGTACCAAGTCCAATACGTTCACCCAAGGTGATGTCCTCCCAGGGAATCTCACAGTCTGCAACATCATCAATTGTGACATCAGATTTAGTGCTTTCATTACCTGCTGATTGATCTGATATTCGCTCGCCTTCTGAATTAACTCCCGAAGCATCATGCTCACGGCCACCACCGCCCCTTGGTTCAAAACCAACACTTTCTGAATCTCCATCACTTCTCATGCCCGGCTCATATTGCTTACTGACAGCTACAGTTGTTGCAACCACAGCTGCAGCAGTAGCAGTGGCAGCAGCTGCCACAGGAAGTTCGAGATTTGTGTCAGTACTTGTTTTTGCTGCAGCGACTACCATAGACGATGCAACAACAGCTGCTGCGGCCACCGCTGCTGCAGCAACAGGGACATTATTTGTATATTTAACTGGAGATGCTTCGGACTGTGATGAGATATTCTGACCAGTTACGTCCCTCGTATCAAGTGGAAGGCTGACCCCAAAACCTTCCACAAGCTTAAGAATCTCCGGTTGACCAGAAGTACTAGCTTTAAGATTCACCCTTTGCTGAGGCAAAGGAGGCAGAAAGTGAGCTGGCCTTTTATCATCTTGACTTTTAAATTTTTGTGTTCCAAACCTTTCTTTATTTTCGTTCTTATCTTCTGACCGGCGTTTGGTCTCAACTGTTGACACATCTAACTCCTCTGGATATATTTCCCTAAACAAGTTCGGGGGAGCAACAACACCACTCTCAAGTAAAACATCATGAAGCTTTTGAGCTAGATTTGGATTCTCCTTGGCAGCAACAATCATGTATTTAGAAACATCCTTAACCTGCTTTTTATTAACGGCTGGAGGACTAACACCTTCAGTCCATGAAGGGGATCTCGTATGCGCAAAAGGATAGTTTGGCTTTTCTGGAAGTTCCTGCACCAGCATCTTTTCTACGTCAGAGGCATATCTAAATTCATCTGAAGGCATCTTGGGTTGTTCCTCAAATTCAGTTGGTCTGCGTAGATCACGAGAAGCTGGTTCTTCTCTCTCTTCGGAATCCCTTGCGGAAGAAGCAAAATTTCTTAACCTGGATTTCTTCTCTAATGTTCCAAAGTCTGAATGTTCTTCAAACGAACTCCCAACTCCACTACTGGAAGAAGCAACATGAGAGGAATCAATGTCTCTAGACAAAGGACTGGCAGAAAAGTAAGATTCGTCATATTCTATATGTGATCCAGCTGCATCAGATGGAATTAGTGTGCCAGGGTCTGCCATCAGATCAACAATATACTCCCTGAAATTCACATTGTACATACCTTAAAAACAGATTAACATTGTGGAACTTCAAATGAGAAAAACATAAAGAAACACACTTTAATGGCGAGAACATTTTCGGCAATATTTGACAATTAACACATCCAAAACAGCTTATAAATGCTTGTAGAATCATTTCTTAAGGCATGGAAAAATAAGGCAAAAACACCATGTAATCAAGGACTTGTTCTTCATTAAAGGTGACAAACTTGTAAGAAAAGTTACCTATCATCAACTTTTATAAAGTTCATTGCCACATCACTGGACCCGGTGTATTGTTGTCCTTTCACCAACCGGCATGGGATGCTCACACTATCGGCCAAAACCTAGTTACCAACATAACAGGTGAGTGATAAGCAACCAGTAATGAAAAAAATACGATGGAACAAAGCATACATGCACTGTGGAGAGCAACTACCTTGAACAACAATGCACGATGTCGAGCTAATCCAATCGTCAGAGAACCAAGTGGCAAAACCATGCTACCAATGCTTGATTTCAAACTGTAACTAAGATTTTGCCATTCTCTCAACATGTTTTCAGGATTCGCAACTGGTCCACCCATATAGTCAGCAACTAAAAGAGCAAGTTTTCGCACCAGATTGCTGTTTAGAAAAGCCAGAGGATCTGAACTTGACTTTACAGCCATTTCTAGGGCCACCTGTTCAAGTTTCAACAAATTCGCATCGGCAGCTGTATTGACCAAAACTGCTTCCCAGGTGACACTATCTGACAAAGGTGTTCCTTGCAGATCAACAAGGGAAGGCATTCTTTCGGAGGTTGACTCCGTCAATATTCCATACAGATCATAGAAACCATCCATGACCTTGTCATCATAGCTAAGAGCATTGTAATTCTGTGAAGAATGGATAAATCTACGATATGAGACGGCTTAGAAAAGAATTAAACATTACGAAACTGAAGAGACAATTAAATTCAAGAACCACTACATGCCGCCAGCGAAAACATAACATAGAACTCAGACGTGAGCTTCTAGGTTGAAGGGTTAAATTATCAGTATAGCCATGTTGATGAGCAGACAGGACAGGAATACTCCAGTTTTTGGCGGTTGTTCCTGACGCTAGGAATCTATTTATTCCTTCTTAAAATGTAGAAGTCCCACCCACCCTTCCCCCACTTCCTTTCCCAATTTTTGCGCAGGTATAGATTTTGTATATTCACTACTCGTGCTTTGGCACAAGTAGATGCAGATGAGACACAGCACCGTTGATGATGACTTACAACCACATTGTTCAAACTGCTAGAAGGTTATCAATAAAAGGTCTCCGGTGTCTCATTCATCACAGGTAATGAAGAGGCAAGGATCACAGGAGCAATGATGTTGACACCAATACCTTTCGGTACAAACTTTTTTTCACACTTTTGGCAACGAAGGTAACTAAAGCCTAGTACTTAGAATACTATCATCTACGGACAGACCGACAACTGAAATTCGTTTCTCTGTATATAGTTTCCGGCATATTATAAGCAGAAAGTTAACTAACCAAACAAATTCCAAGCTTAAATTTAATGAAGGAATGTTGATCACTGTTCGGTCTAGTTTGAATGTATTCGAAGGTAATGAACAGTATGTCAACCGAAATTCATTCAGAATAGTACATGAAAAGAAACGTACCCAATAGCGGTATGCTGTAACTTCAGCTGGAGTATTATCAGGAACACAAGACCCCAAGCTAATCTGCTTAACAGCCTCAATCTGAACTGCCTCTGGATCCTCCCTAGCACTCAATTCCAAAGCCAATTGAATCTGATACTCTTCTGCTATATCAGCATCCCTTGAGGTACTAGACCCCGAATTGCGCCTACCTGTATCCGAAACAACATCTAAACCACTCCCACTAACAGCTGCATCAGGTGGCCGCTCCACTCTCGCTGCCCTATTGACATTTGAAGATGATGGGGGACTAGGGCCATGCTTATTGGCAGCTGAATTCAACCAACTCGAAATCCCCGAAAAGGGTTTATGCTCAGAACCCTGATGGGACCTCGAGTGCAAAAGCCTTTCGGTTTCAGGGGATGACTTGCTAATGGACTTACTGCCCCTTGATGTAGCTGCAGACCCTTCTGAATCTTCTGATTGGTTGGACATGATATGCAGTTTCTTAAGAAGGTTCTTCATATCGTTTTCATAAGTCACAACAAAATCGAAGGCCAAAGATATAAAAATCCGGCCATAAACATCTCCATTGTCTTGGACCAAGCATGAAATCCTAAGCACTATATCACCACAAAGCAAGCAAACTGAAAAGCAATCCAAAAAGCCCTGTTTGCAGAAGCACTTCACAGGGTCAAAACCCCCCACTCATATCCAAAAGCCAGAAATCACCATTCCAAGCAATACCCCAGTAAAGTTTCAACCTTTACCAATACCAAGAAAACCCCAGATGCTTAGATTGAAAGTACTTTTCCACAAAGCAATACAAATTCAACCCAGAAACAAATACCCACAACAGGATTGTATCAATCAAATATCAAAACTTTGATCCATGTTACCTCCTCCAAGAAGCAAAATTTTTCCGAAAACAGAGAGAGAAATGGATCTTCTTCTTTCTTTGTATTAAAAAACAGAAGAAAAAAAGCATAGAGAACAGAGAGAAGGGTATTGGTATTAGTATGAAGTTTGAAAAAAAAGACAGAAAAATAAAAGAGAAAAAAAGGGGGGCAGGTAGCAGAGGCAGAAGACAGCAAAGACCAGCAAGTGGGAGAGTAGGACCTCGAAGAGAATGACCCACTTGAGTTGAGGTGAGGAGAGAGAAAGTAAGAGAGAGAGAGAGAGAAAGAAAGGAACCAGCTTTTCAAGGATAATTCAGTCCCATAGAAAGGTTAAATTGGTGGGAAACACATACACATCCAGCCGATCTCTCTCTCTCTACATACACACATATTTGTGTATAAAACTGGTTCTGTAATTCAGTCATTCCGTTGGGGAACTGGAAGTACCAAAAATTTAAGGGGTGGTGGTGGGAATTGGCATGAGTTGGGACGATGTGTGGTAAAAGTTCAACTGTAAGAGAAAATGGAATATGGGAATTAGCAGAACAGATTGGGCGAGTATTTGCTATTTCGAGCAAAATAAAGGTCTTGTCCGTTGTGATTTAAACGTCACTTTTGGAGCTAAAGGATAAAACTCACTTGAACTGCAAGTGAAAAAATTCAGGAAAACTAATGAAAATAGCTTGAAAATTTTAAGTTTTAACGATAAGGACAAAATAAAGGGTAAAGTGAATAGTACCAAGATTGACTTTTTAGTGTAAAAATGTGATTTTTCGTTAAAGTGAACAGTACTGGGAGCTTTTCGTTAAAGTTTCCAAAAAATTCACTCCCAACTCCTAACCGCAGAATATGGTATCATCAACACCTTTAAATGACATGTTTATATAATTTAATTAATTAGGAGATTGAATTCACCAAATTCTCTTTGAACTTGTATACTAAATTGTCTCGAACGACAAATTTTTTAGTGCATCGAAAATACGATTGAATTTTTAAGTGTTATAATACAATTAGTTGGAAACTTGAAAAAAAAAAATTCAACCAATTGTATTATGACAATTGGTGTATCACATCATGTTTTCGTCACACTGAAAATTTTCTCGTCTCGAACAAATAGAAGGCTACGTTGGATAGAATGGATGTACTCTCTCTATGCACCTAAGTTCTTACCTCTCTTCATGCATATTAAAAAGTATAATATTGATTTTATCAAAATTATTTGGAATGATATGATATAAGTTGTTTACTCATTCACCTGAATTGAAATGAGAACCAATTTGATTACCAAAATGGCAATGTTCTCAATAATTTATTGTATATGCGAGTTTAAATTTGAAAAATAATGGTCATGGCATAATGAGCAAAAATAATGAAGTGATTTCTTTACATCATTTTTATCCCCGTCCGTGTTTATTTTGAATGGCTTTTTTAACCAAAATGGTCATTGAGATTTGAATAACTCTTCACTTTGGTCCCTGAGATTTGAAATCAATAGTAGTCCCTGAGTTTGTCCACCACCAATCATTTTGGTACTTCCATGAAAAATCTCCATTAAATAAGGCTAAAATGCAAAAAATACCCTCAATTTTTGTCAAATCATGTGGCCCATTGTTTATTAAATTGAGGGCAATTTTGTTATTTTGATCCTTATTTAATATAATTTTTCATTGAATGACCAAAATGATTGATGGTGGACAAACTTATGGATCACTTCTATTGATTTCAAATCTTAGGAACCAAAATGATGAGTTATGCAAATCTCAATAATCATTTTAGCTAAAAAGTCATTTTAAATTGCATAAGTCAAAGAAGAATTGAGGGACAAAAACGAAGAAAACGTGCGTGCAAAATTAATTTCCTAAAAAGTAATGAGGTCTAACTCTATATTCTAGATACCATCTCTCCTAAAGAGTCCAATTCTTTCAAAACTAAGAGTCAAATGATTAATTTCCTAAAAAGTACAAATTAGTAAACATGTTGAATTTTCTTCATGTCGTATTTACAGTTTCACATATGTTCAATAAAAACAAAAAACATACAAATTTCCTATAACGGGCTCTAATTAAATATTTTGTTTTGTTGGTGGGGAAATTCCATTTTGCTACTTGTTCAACCGTATTTTTCCAATGTTTGAAAATATTTCGTGTATCTTTTTTCTCCAATAAATTTTATTTGAACTTGCAACCTCATCTTTGTTCTTATTTTTTTAATCTTTTTATCATCTCTTTTATTCGCAATAATTCTTCAGCAACCTCATATTTTTTTGGAAAGATATTGTATTTGCGGGCCATGTGACAATAAAGCATGTTATATTTTAGGGAGGAATTTTTTATTTGTGCTGTACACAATGACCACAATCTTGCGCGAGGAATGAGTCCTAGCAGGTTGAACACATAGATTTTATTTATTTATTTTTTGTGTGCTTGAATGACACACCTCGACTCGAAATGTTCATGTGTCTATCTGACTCAAGATGTACTAGCCGACACCTAAACAAGTGACGAAGCCAGCACATCACGATTCAGATGCACACATGGACATTTCAATTCGGGTGTGTCATTGAAGATAAACTGAATTATTATATTTATTAGCTTGTCTTAGTTGTTATATATATATATATATATATATATTAATAGATACATAATCCAATATATAATTCAAGCAAACAAATATAAAAGTATATATATTATGTACAATAGATACGTATACATACATGCACACGCACGCACATACGCATGCCCTCTACAATGGAAAATACAAATAAATCAAATTTAGTTGAACAGTCCACTTTTATATTCAGGTTTGTGAGTCCCACATCAAAGAACACAAGGATAGCTAGGATACGTACTGAAAATGTCACAGTATTTGGAAAAGAACAAAGTTATGTATGATTTTTTTCTCAATATAAATTAAGAATAGATCTTCAAAGGTAATTAACAAAGTACAAAGTTTTTATTATTAATCTCTTGAAAATGTAGTTATACCAGTTAAATTCAAAGCTCGTAGCTCGAAGATAAACAAACCCAAGTGATTGAGAGATTTTTCAATGTGCTATAAAGCCTATAATAAGGGACGGAACATTACATGACACACCCCGTCCCGAAGGAGGGCATGCTGGCCGTCACATGAGAGTGACGTAACCATTTACACAGTTCGGAAGCTTTAAAGATACAATTACTAAGATATAACATCCGAAGGTGAATCCTACATTTGTGAATTCTGTCAGAACACCGTTGGATTCCTCGTGGCCACCAAAGCTCTGCTCTATCTCAAACCTGGAGGGGCGCAAAACAAAGTTGAGTGGGTCAGTAAAACAAGTCTTTTCAAATCTTTCTTTTATCAAAGTTCTAACCCCTTGCTGTAAAACCTGTATACTTTCACAGAAAATAGCATATATAAATATATATAGCTTCAAAAATTTCAAAACACCATTCTTTGTCACTTTTCAGAAAATATGCCATGCCATGCGCCAAAAACATAATATGGAAGCATCAATATAAATCAGGTGAAATAATAAATCAACCGGAGACCCTGCAGTGGTCCTGTACAGCTGATTCTAGAGCTCAATATCCAATCCAGCCGGAGTCACCAACTGTGACCTGTACGGCACTACACTGCACATAAGTCGGAACTACCTGTAGTAGTCTGTACGACTAGGATGGTGTAATAATACGCTCTAGTGCTTCTCTCACCAATCATTTGTGCACATAATCTAGGGTCACCTACTAGTCGGAACCACCTACTAGCATGTCGGAACCACCTTTAGTGGTGTGTACGACATGCACCTACTTGGATCCAAGGTGAGCGTGTGGTGCGAGGTGAAAACATAAGCACTAACACCAGGGGTGCAGGTTATGAGCTATCAACATAAATCACATCAAACAATTCAATGAACCAAATATAACTCACCTGATACTCACCTGTGCATCCGCAGCACCAATTCTCATATATCAATTCACATATCTCATATAAATTCTATGCATGGCATTTCAAATCATACTTTCAAATCACATTTCACTTAAATAGATTTTCTGGGAAAAACTCATTTATATAGGTATATACGGAAAACAAAACTGCCCACTCACAGGTATGTCGAAGGGTCGTAACCCCCGTGACGCCTTTGATTGCGTTCGTCCTCGGGATAGGTCTCACCTATATGGGAAACAACTATAAAAACGTTATTCAAAGCACATAACCAACAATTCGAAATAACTTCTCATACAATGCTCAATTTTGGCATATGAATATACCAACGCGATCTACACAACCTCACGAACATCGTGATATTTTTAAATTATTTTTCCTAGGGCTCACGCGCCCTCACGCGCCCCCTACGCGCATCATCTTCAACCTCCAGACGCCGGAACAATGCCACCGACGCCGGATTCAGGGCAGACACTCCGGCTGATATATTTCTTGTTATTGATGATGTTGCCAAAGAGAGTAATGATGGAGCACGATCGAGGCGTGCATATGTATTTCTAATGAAGGGCAAGATGGTAATGTTGCACCCTTGAGGATTGTTGCTTACTTATCGCGACAACAGTGAGTTATCGTTATTGCGGGCTGCAGACCGTAATATCCATAACTTATTGTTGGATTCGTTAAGCAAGTAAACAGGTAGGTCATCCTACATTAGTATGGTGTTATTCAGGGTGTCCAGTGATGGTGGAAGATGTTGTTATGCCAGTGAATCTTATCCCGTGAGATATTGTGGATTTGGATGTGATTTTAGGCATAGACTGGTTGCATTATAATCGTGCCAAGATAGATTGCTACGAGAAATCAGTTACTTTCCATCGACCTGGATGACCAGAGGTTACTTTTGGGGGTGTGTCATTACATGTCATTATATAATTAGAGTAAAAAAAAAAAAAATTCAAGTGTATAAATAATTTTTTTTTCAAGTGACCATCAGATTATATACAATAATAGTATATAATGTTTTGTCCTGTATTCCAACAACATTGAAAAATCTCGCCCTTGTCTATTAAAAATAACAAGCTTTGAGCATGTGGCCTCGAGAACAATGGAAGAGTACATGGTATGCACTTAGAATATAATAATATGGACCAAATTTTACGACAACGGCCGTACAAATTAGAAGTATTCAATTGTTCAAGGCACGCGGGAGGGGAAAAAACGGATTACAGCTATGTAACGTAGGTGTTTTCCACGCATAAACCCAAATATTAGTGAAGTTTGATTGTTGACCAATAAATATGACTGGTTTTGGAGTCAGTTTTGGGGTGCGTTTTTTATTAGTTCGTATATGTTATAATACGTATTTTATTAATTATATCTGTTTATTTATATATAAGATCATCATTCACTGTCGATCATTCTTTTTCTTCTCCGACTCTAGCCACTAATGAGAGGACGTAGAGCTAGTGCTTATACTTCCTCCCTTCCCCTCCTAATTTTTTTTTCCACTCATTTATGTCTTTCTTCTAGTGAATAATATCCTCTTTTGGTGATTTGATTTGAGCATAGCTCAGATCTGAGTTCCCCATTGAGGACTTTCTTCTCATGTCAAGTTCACTAAACTTCGATGCATCATACATTTGAAGGACTTTGTTGAGGTATACTCATGTAGAAACATACAAGTGATGCATGCCAAATTTTATTTTTCTAAAATGTGATTGTGTGTTACTTATTCATATGTTATAGTACGAGTGAATCAAGACTATTGGTTGCTTTTATGTGCAACTAAATTATTTGAGATCAAATTTGAGTCTGCATATCCCTCCATTGTTCTTCAGGTTCTTTATGGCAATATGCAAAGAAATATATGGTAGCGCTGTTAGGTTTAGGGTTGTGGGTTAAAGTAGGGTTTTTATATTGTGGGTTGTATGGGTTAGGTTTTGGGTATTTGCTTAAATGTTATGATTTGAGTTTTTATTTTTTTTTAATTTTATTTCTTAGTGTTTTTTTTATCCCTTTAGCTGTCTTGTATGGTTAAATTTTTCTTAAAGGTCATTGTTCACTTGTATTCTAATATATGAATCAATAAAACACAATTACACATTTATGAAAAAGAAAATTAGACATGCATGACATATCGGTTTCGATATATGTACATCAACTTTACTAAATAATTAAAAATGCATCTAAGTTTTGTTTTTCTCTTTTTTTTTATTTTTTTATTTTTATTTTTTTATTGATCAAAATGACAATGACTTCACATATTGTACCTTTTCAAAGGTTCGTCTGGTTCATCAGAAAATGATTAGCTAGAGGCTGGAGTCTATTTCTCTCAAGCTGGAGGCTTTGCATCTGTACAGCCAATTTGTCTTAAGCTTTATATTATCCTTATTCTTTTTATCCACATTAGGATGACGAAAAGAAGAGCTGTTGATCAGGCAGCATAATAGCTGAAGTCTTAAGATATAGATAAAGAGCAAACCTTTTTGCTTTTGTCCTACTCCAAATGCCCTAATTGCCAGGGATCATGCGGGAGCTTCTGGACCTCTAAAAATTGATGAAAAGTATATACTTTATAGTTGTGTTTTTACATCACATAATTTAATTAAATCCCAATTTTCTAGCACAAGTTAAACTTGACTTTTCGTGGTTTTATTGCGTGCAAATGTCAAATCATATCATATAAAGTTTGCAGGAGATGTATTGGACCATATGGTCCATGCATGCACGTACGCACGCAAAGTTTCAGCAATTAATTTTACTTTTATATTTTATTTAAGTTATTTTGCTTGACAGGTTAGAACCATTTTTTTTCCTTTAAATTTGGAAATATTTGGAAGTGAGAATGTTGGTTTGACCCCTTTTTGTTCAAAAATAGGTTTATTCCCAAGTCTTGCATGCATGCATGAATGAGAATATACCAAAAAGTTTTTGTTATGTTAAAAAATGGATTAACTCCAATGTCTCGCATGCATGGGAACATGGGCGGATCTATTAAGGGACCTGGGTGGTCCCGGGACCATCCGAACGTCTAGATAATATGCTATAAGGACCCTTGAGGACCACCCAAGTCTGGGCACAAGGCGGAGGATAAGAGGAGTGGGGCTGCAGAGATTTGGTATTCTGCAAATAAGGTGGAAGAAGAAGACTATTTATCATTTAAGTAAAACGGTGTGTTTTACATAGAGCTCGGATTTGAAAACACCCTTTAGTAAAACGGTGCGTTTGGTGCACTTCTTTAATATATGGTTTTCACAATTTTTTTTTTTTTTTTTGAAAAAAACAAAAACAAAACGGTTCAAATTTGAAACAGAGAACCATTAAACATCCCCACCCCACCCCACCCCACCCCACCGAAGGCCACCCACCAGCACAACGCTAGTCTCCTCTCCAGTGTCCACAGATCAAATAGTTCAATTTCAATATTGGATGGTTTCAATCATATACGGATGTTTTTGCTTTAGTTGACAATAAATTTATCATGACACATTTTTTAGTATGAAATCTCGTTGGGGACATATTTAGTCTTTGTAATTTTTGTGTGGAAGCTTGTTTTCTTTAGATTTTCTTAGTAGTTACCCCTCTATATTGTTTTTCCAAAGCAATCTGTTTGCGCTTCTAGTTAAAAGCAAAAGACCTTTGCATGAAAAAGTGTGGTAAAAATTATAATATTATTACAAGTCACTACATAAAAACTTGACATATTAACTGACATTAGTTGTACAAGATGGAGTGGGTAAACTCTTATCAGTGGCTAAGGATAGGTTTGCGGCCTTTATCCACATCATTAGCCACTTATGAGTCTTTACTCTTTACCCACCTTATTCTGCATAACTACCGTTAGCGGCTTTATATTGTCAATCTTTTATGTAGTCAGTCTAAGTTCATGCTTTTTTATTTTAATAAACGATAATAGGGGTGGGTAAACTCTTATCAGTGGCTAAGGGTAGGTTTGCGGCCTTTACCCACCTCATTAGCCACTTATGAGTCCCTACTCTTTACCCACCTTATTTTGCATAACTACCGTTAGCGGCTTTATATTGTCAATCTTTTATGTAGTCAGTCTAAGTTCATGCTATTTTTTCTATAGACGATAATATATTTTTACTAAGAGGTAGGGAAAGAAATTAGTATTAAACTCGTTATCTAAGAGATTCAAATCTTAGATGCGACATTTGCAAATAAAAAAAAGGGTTTTTATCACAAATGTCCCTGATATTGATTAAACACATCATTTTGGTCCCTGACATTGAAAATCAATAGAAATGGTCCATGAGATTGATCAAACACATCACAAATGGTCCTTCCGTTAAAAACTCTTTGGGCAATTTTCAAAGCTTCGTAACTCAATCGTTTCTTAACCAAATTCGACCCATAACATATCAAAATGAAGATAGGAAAGTGTAGAACAAGATTATACCTATTTGGAAGCCCATTGGTTGCCCGAGATGGCCGGAAAATAGCCTCAAATGTGACTTGTCCGTGGAAAAATTGGAAGAAGTTATGAACGTTTAAAGTTTACCTAGTTTCCAACGAGTTTTCCAGTTTTTCCGCGGACCAGTCACATTTGAGGCTATTTTCCTGCTATCTCCGGCAACCATTGGGCTTCCAAATAGATATAATATTGTTCTACACTTTCCTATCTTCATTTTGATATATTATAAGTTGAATTTGGTTAAGAAACGATTGAGTTACGAAGCTTTGAAAATTGCCCAAAGAGTTTTTAACGGAATGACCATTTGTGATGTGTTTGATCAATCTTAGGGACCATTTCTATTGATTTTCAATGTCAGAAACCAAAATGATGTGTTTGATCAATATCATGGACTATTTGTGATAAAAACCCTAAAAAAAATGGAGCTGAAATCAATAGAACATTACTCGGCAATTATTGCCGCAGTGCATCATATATCTAAGTAAAGCTAGAGAGCTAACTGCAGTTTTAAAATATAAAATAAGATTAAATTCCTCGAAATCTTGCAATGTCATTCAGATATTGTTAATGTTTCAGAAGTCATTGTAACTTTGAAAAGGAGTTGACTTCAAGAACACATAATCCTAATTAAAACACTACATATAGTAATAAAAAAAAGGTATGATATAAGAAGCATTAGCATTGGCAAGTTTCCTACTACTATCGTGCAGAGCCAATAGACAAAGGAGATACACACACACACATACATACATACATACATATATATATATATACACACACACACCTTTAATCCTTTAATCCTTTGATCCTTCCTTTCGAATTTCACCTTTAATCCTTCCTTTTGAATCTTGCTTTCTGTCTCTCTCACCTCTTCGTTTCCTCAATCAACACCAATTCAGTGTAAGGTATTTCAACTTTTTTGTTTTGTTTTGTTTCAAACTGTAAGTTTCGTTTTCTTGGATTCGAAAATAAAAAAAGTTAAATATTTTTTTGGTCAATTTTTGTCTCCACGGTTGTATTTGTTTCAAAGATACTTATATCAGTTGAGTTGGTACTATTTTTGGATTTGTTTTGCAGGTTTTGTTTATACAGTTAAATATTTTTTTGGTCAATTTTTGTCTCCACAGTTGTATTTGTTTCATAGATACTTATATCAGTTGAGTTGGTACTATTTTTGGATTTATTTTGCAGGTTTTGTTTATACAGAGGCGAGGCCAATTTGACATCCACACTCTTTCTTGCCACCTGAGGGTAAACTTTACCTGATCAGGTAGTGGACTGCAAATTTGTCATCAGATGTTAAGTTTCTTTTTAATCAAAGAATTTCAAAACATTTTTATCTGTTTATTTTGTTGTATATATGTTAGTTTGATTCAATTTGAGGTGCTAAAAATCATAAGCTAGATTTTATTTTGGCATAGCAATTTCATTGTCTGCTGTGTTTATGATGGTTTCAACAAATTGGTTTGCTGTTTGAGTATTTTTTGGGTCCATAATTGTATCTCTTTGAAAGAAATGCTGATATTAGTACAGTTGGTGTTGTTTTTGGCTTTGGTATCTCTGGTTGTTTCAGATCTTAACCCAAATAAGAGTCGATTTGTTTTCCTATTATTTTGAAGAATTGTTTTCGTTATTGCTTTCAATGCGTTTTGTTCTGATTATTGTTGTTGTTGTGTTTTATGATATTCTAACCACATATTTTTAAAGTTTGATCAGTCATTTAATCTTTGTTAACCAATACTGTCTTTTCGTGTCACATTGTTTTGTTAAAGTTGTGTTTGTTCTTACATTGTTATTAAATTTTGATATAAATAAGCTTTTGTCTTCCTATTTATCTAGATTACTAGGTAAGATAATATTCTCTTGCAACTAATATCTAAGAAATTATTACTTATTTAAATATTTATTTTAACATCTGTATCGTAACAATTCTTTAATTTATAAAATTTATATCTAGTTTGAGCAGACTAAATGGAAGAGGTAAAGGTAACTCCCATCTCTGAATTATGTCCGTATATAAAAGCTGAGAAAATAAAAGCTCGCGTGTGCAGAATATGGAAATCAGTAATTCCCGGAACTACTCAAAAATACACATCTCTGCACTGCATTTTGCTTGATGAAACGTTGAGAAAACAACCATTTATTTTAATAAACAATTATAACGAGAATGATTATTTAACAAATTAACATTTTTGTTTCTCATACTCTTTTATGTATTCAATATTCAGTGTTCAATATATAGTGATGATCACAACGCATGCATATATACTTTGTTATTAGTTTTACATCATTCTTTCATTCCATAAAATGAACTAGACATTTTTTTTTTCTTCCGACAAAACCCTATAATGCATTCAGATTGGTAATCAACATAGAAACCAAATATTTTTAAACGAACTTGACTCTGTTTATACTTTTATATAATATTTTTGTTTCTTAATTTTTTAAATATTGCTTCAAATCACTTAACTATTTTCATTCATTCTATCTCTTCATGTCATTGCATCTCTCCATCTTAACAATTTAAATATTTATTTCAATTTGTCTATTAATCTCCTTTTTAACTTTGTTCAATTTTCTTTTTTTACCGTTTTCTTTATTTACATAACCAACAATAAAGAAGCATGCGGTTGAAGGTTCCACATTAGACATTGACTACAAGATTGTAGCGTCAAAAATTGAACCCGGCAGTTGCTATGAAATCTCAAATTTTAGGACCACTAAAATAAGAGGGCAGTACAATGTAGTACCGCATGATACTCAACTTATATTTAGTGGTAAAACAATCTTCAAAAAGCTGTCAAATGTGTTTCCACCCATTCCCCGACACCGTATCTTTCTACAGGATTACAACACACTTTATCCCCGCTTGAACAAGGTTGACATTCTTACAGGTGATATTATTATACATGGTATAGATATATACATATTAAAAACACTGATGTTTATTTTTTGTCTAATTAATTTTCACAACTTTTTTATATTTACCTTTTCAATTGCAAGATGTCATTGGTCATCTCACTGCGCTACAACGTTTGGAACAAAAACAAATTAATCAAAGGCTAGCATATAAGTGCGACGTACATATTCAAAATGTCAGGTTATTCCTTTTTTCTTATCATTCTCATTAGAAATTGTTTTCAGAATTTATCTTATGATAAAAAACATGTATCTATTTGTTCTAATTTGTTTTCTGTGCAGAAGGGAACAACTCACTGTTACACTATGGGCAGATGTTGCAGAGGATTTTTGTTCTTCATCTGTGGAAACCCTACCTCTTCCAATTGTTGTCGTTTTTACAAGTTTAAAAGTCAGGCTTTATATAGGTACTTGACTTATTTAAAACCAAACTTTTGTATCTTTATTTTTTTTATTTTTTTATTTTTTTTTATATAGCTTTATCCAAATTGTTTAAATCTTTTCTTCCCACATGATTTTATCATATCTCTTTGTTTTATAACTAATTAATTAATTTTCAATTCCTGAATAAATTAGTTGTCAGTCACTATTATTAATTATTTTCCTGTTTTATTTTCAGCTTTTTAAAACTTTGTGCCCTCCAATTACAATCTTAATGCCACAACTAATTGTTCCATGCCATTCCAAAACTTCGGTTACGTGAGTAAAAATATTTACCAGTGTTTTCTTTACACTTTCTTATTATTTTTTTTCAATGCACAGAAAAAATTGTGATGAACAGTACTGGCTGCTCGCTTTTCTTTGTTGATCCGGATATTCCAGAAGTAAATGCATACAAATCAGTGTAAGTATTCATATAAGTCTTCAAACAAAATTATAGTGGTTGCTATTATAAAAGCAAAAGAAATACTAACTCTATCAAGTTATTCAAATAATATTACATTTTGAATTCTCTAGGTTTGCAAATTGTAAAGAGCCTATAAAAATATTGGCACCCTCCACAAAACAAGTGAATGAGGCTGAAATTTTACGCACAACCAAGAAATTAACAATCGATGAGTTGGCTTTTCTAGATCCCGATTTGCACAAGGTATCAAATCTAATTACATTTCTTTTAACTTTTCTTACAAATATACAACTACATTTTTACATTTCCAATAAACAGGGTATACATGATTACTATTGCTTATGCAAAACTGTTACAAACTCTTTTACAGAATGATACATTTCTATGTAAAGCATCTATCAAGCGTTTTGACACACGTAACGAATGGTGGTAAAACGCATGCCCCAACTGTGTAAAACAAATGCACAAGGACTTGACAACTGGACAGCTCATTTGTCAAAAACATCCAAACCAAACTCCAACTCCTTGGTAATATTTAATATCACTGTTACAAGTTCATAATAAATCTGTCAAAATATTTTTCACCTTCATTTTTTTCATTGCTTATATAATATAATTATTTACCAAATCTATTCTTTTCACATTTTCACATCTTTGCTCATACTTGCCTAAATGTGATTTCAATATATATTGTCTAGATGAATTGAAAACTGCATATCAGTTTTCATTTAGGTTTCATAAAATTGTTCCAATGCTGTTTATGATTAGTATTCATGCATATTCTGTGTTTGTCATATTTTTATACGGTTACCATAAATACAAGGTGTTAATGAACTTAATAAACATAGTTATCTTTGTGCATTTAACTTCAAAACAAACACCACGCTTTCTGATTTTTCTATTTTATTTCTATTTATATATATTGAATTTCAGTTTATTTTCCCTCATATACTTTAATTTTTAATACAGGTACAAAGTCAATTTGGTTCTTGAGGACGACACCAATGAAATCAATGTTCTGATAATTGGAAAATCTGGAGAAAAACTTTTTGGTATCCCATGCAAGGACTTGGTACTGAATCAAAGATTAGTTGACCAACAACTGTTGCCAAACAAGTTTCTAAGGTTGATTGGGCAGAAAAAAAAAATTTCACTTGCGATTTGGGAACAGAAGAAACACTTTTAACTCGAGTGATATCCTTATTTACAATGTGTCTGAGGATACAACCATGGAACCAATCACTTCACAACCGTTGGCCCAAGAAGTTACAGTATTTTCTGCCACCATGTCATCCTCCACTTCAATAGCAGAAACAAGTGGACCATCATATAAACGAAAACGAGAGTCCATCAGGAAAGCTCTCTTTACCAGTGGTGAACACAGGTTTGTTTTATGTTCCTTTTGTAATTACCAATTTTAAATCATCATGTACCCATATATTCTAACACTAACTTCCCATTTGAAACACTGAGTCGGAAGAAATATCGGAAACCGATCTAAAACAATTTGATGACGGTCCTATCAAATCATTGAAAAAAAAATCGTCTCCAACTGGTGCAAAAAGAGACATCACACCGCCAAAAAAAGACTAGGTAAATATACTTCAGCTTTATCATTTCTTCCATTGTAAACACATTCAAAAACAAACTTTAATGGTTATCTAAGTATATTTTGTTTTCTTTTCTGTGATTAGGTTGTTTTGTTAATGATCAGCACTATTAAACCAAAACTGCAGCTGCCCAACTCAGAAGCATATAATATCATCTGTTAATATATGTCAAAACTATTCCAAGTGTTTTATGACTATAAATCTCTCTTTCCTTAGAACTTGGCAATGTTTTTTGCATGTTGATACACTAGCCTCTGTTAGTTTTTTGTATATCATTGCTGGTTCCAGTTGAAAAACAGATACAACTACCAAACTATGTTGGATGACCGTAATATTTTTTGCATGTACATAGACCAGCATTTTGTAAGTTTTTGTACCCAAATGCTGGTTCCAGTAGAAGAACAACTAGAACCACTACTCTATAATAGATGACTCTGATATTTAAATCTGAGGTTCTCCAAATTGAACTGTTTATCTATAAAGCTTTTCTAACCTCTTTGTTATCTGTGATGTTAACATTGTATCACTATTTTTACATTATTTGTAAACTATTTGATACAAATTTTAAACCCGCGGCAACGCGCGGGTACTCCTTTCTAGTAATCCCTAATCCCCATCACAACCGTGTGGAGAATATATAACTTCATAAAAAGAGAAGGAAAGTGCCTATGAAATATATATATATATATATATATATATATATATATATATATGGCTCTATTCGTATTTTCAAAAATTGTACTAGAAATTAAAATTGAATTATTTGATAAAGAAAAGAAACTATTTGTGAATTTTTTTAAATTTTATTGGAGAATATTATACTAAATTTGTTATTTATGAGATTCAAATTTAAAACTTCTCATTTTGAAGAAAAATACTACAACATTGTTCCACTAAGTAATGAAAAATATTAATATCCTTGCAACATTGACAGAAAAAATCCTTGCAATAAAGTGGCTTCGTAATCCCCTGTCCATAAAGTGGCTTTGTAGTAAATATCCAAAGAAATATAATATGGACAATAACACTACATAGACTGATTTTCTGGATACATACATAAACTTACGTATACTCGTTTTTAACTTAAAAGTAATTTTTATACCTGATTTGAGAGAGGATCTACAAAGTAGATGGTACACATATATGGCAGATTAATTAACACTGTGATGTATGATTGGACTGCGATAGATTGAGTTTGATATCAACCATAGATGACTAATATTGATACACTCGCTTCAAACATAAGTAGGTGACAAACTTGGGAAATTGTTTAACATTTAACCATAAATATATGCAAACAAAGCAACAGTCTCTTGCATATGCTTTTGATACAAACAAGATACAATATATTTGCAGCAAGAGCTAGATTACAAGTAAGGGATAATGACATAGCCATAGGCAATACTACTTGATTATATCTAAATTTAACTAAGATAATCAAAAGTCAAGGGCTTTAACACATCAGCAGCTTCCTTCTCTATCAACTCCACCTGCTCTTTCAGCATGTGCATGTACACAATCCAGTCACCATTACCAACTGGACTTGGCATTGGCATCACATACCCGGCATTGCCTCCCCACGGGAAATGGTACGACCCGAAAACCGGCAAGCCCCACCCAAAGTCCATCTTCGAAGCGGGGAACCGCTGGCCAGACGACACAACGAAAGCTGGCCCCTCATCGCTTCCGCTGCCGTATATTTTGGCCAAGGCTGGCACTGGCCTATGTGCCTCAACCCAATCTATCAACCCTAAAAAATGCTCCTTCGTCAAAGCACATTCCAAAAAATTATGGACTTCCTCAGCTACCCAATTTAGCGGTTTCTCAGTTAGGTCTTCAACTTTTTCCCCACCAAATGGAATAGACAGCACATTTCCAAAGTATGTAGCCATTAATGTTGGATGGTCGTTTTGGTAATTTCCCTCACTTAATCTTGTCCGTCCATCAACCACAATGCCCATTTTACATAATTTTTGGGCACGATCATTACTAGTTTCACTTTTTGCTACCATTTTCCACAAGAATGCACAGAAAGACTCGAGCTTGGTCCTTTTGCAGCCATTGGAGGTAGCTAGGTCTTGGAGATTTTCAAGCTGCTCGGATGTGACATAGTATATGCGGCTGATGAGAGGGTCGTGATCATCGGTAGTACTGCCTTTACTGGGAGGTGGCAACGCCGTGACGGACACGTACATGTTGTTTAGGGAGGGGTCGATGTGACCAGGACGACGAGGGTTAAGCAAAGAACGACGAAAAGTTGGTTGGATGGTGAGGGATTTGGACTGAGCCATATCAGCCCATGACACCAGAAACATGTTGGTTGAGTAGGCATCTGCGATGCGATGATCAAATGTGCACGCCACCACTATCCCACCACACTTAAGCTCAGTTGCCTGCAATTTAATTTGTTTCCATAATGTTAGGAATTAGAAAATATTGTCCCTCTCACATTGTGGTTGAAAATATTTCTCAAAACAAACCATCCATACATAGGGGTCCCCGAAAGGAATGGATAACCGTCGCTAGCCACTAGTTTGTCCCCCTTTTAAAGAGAAAAAAAAGAGGAACTTTAACGAAAAGCTCCGGTACTGTTCACTTTAACGAAAAACCACATTTTTACACTAAAAAATCAATCCTGGTACTATTCACTTTACCCTTTATTTTGTCTTTATCGTTAAAACTCAAAGTTTTAGGGAATAAAAACTTGGTGGGTGCCCTATAGATTATGTGGTAGGCACTGTTTGTTTAAAGGGAGACTTTAGATGCGGTCCCTAGGTATGAATATTCTTTGATTGAAACCTTGTTGATTTGCAACTTTTGATCGAAGTCCTTGAAATTAATGTGATAATTTATTGAGTAAATGACAAAAAATTACCTCAACTATTGATGTCACGACACTTTCATACCTCATCTTTTAAAATTGACAATGTCATACCTCATCTTACTAATTTGTGTCAATGTTATACCTTCCGTTACTTGGCTGTGAATTTTTCAGTTAAATGCTGACGTGGCTTGATTCGGGGGCCACTGTCTATTAAAAAGTTAATAAAATATTATTAAAAACTAAAAAAAAAAATTTAATATTTTTTAAATATTAAAAAAAAAAAAAGTAAAAAAAAAAAAAAAAAAAAACCTCATGTCAGTTCATCCCTCTCCCCCTCTCTCTTTCTCTCTTTCTCCCCATCTTCCTGCAACCCAGAAAGAAGAAGAAGAGGAAGAAGAAGAGGAAGAAGAAGAAGAAAAAAAAAAAGAAAACCCAAACCATACCCATATCGTCCCCCCTCCCCCCACCACAAACCCAACCCTCTGCAACCCAGAAAGAAGAAGGAGGAGGAGGAAGAACCCTCTGCAACCCAGAAAGAAGGAGGAGGAAGAAGAAGAAGAAGAAAAAAAAAAAACCCAACCCCCCCCCCCCCCAAAAACAAACCTAGAAAGAAGAAGAAGGAGGAAGAAGAAGAAGAAGAAGACGAAGAAAAGGAAACCCAGTTCGCCCGTCCCCCCCTCACCCAACTTGCAGAAGAAGAAGAGAGAAGAAGAAAAAAAAAGAAGAAGAAGGAAACCCAGTTCGTCCGTCTCCCCCCCCCCCCCACAGCCACCCTCTTCCCTCCACACCTATTCCCCCCATTTTCTCCGCGCCTAGGTTCTCAACCTTCGGAATCGGCCTGGCAAAGGTTTCCCGATTCCACCTCAACGGGATCTGGGTTTTTTTTTTTTTTTTGGGTTGCAGGTAGTGGGTGCGGGGAGAAGAGGGGGTGGGGTGGGGAGGGGGAAGACAAATTGGTTTTTTTTTTTTTTTTCTCTTCTTTTTTCTGGGTTGCAGTTGCAGGAAGGGGGAAGAAGATGAAGATGGGGAGAAGAGATAGAAGGGGGGGGGGAAGGGGACGAAATGAGAAATGAGTGTTGGTTTTTTTTTTAAAAAAACTTTTCTTTATTATTTTAATATTTAAAAAATATTAAATGATTTTTTTTTAGTTTTTAATAATTTTTTAATATAAAATGGGCCCCGGATCAATCCACGTCAGCATTTAACTAAGAAATTCACGCCAAGCTAACGGAAGGTATAACATTGGCACAAATTCGTAAGATGAGGTATGACATTCAATTTTAAAAGATGAAGTATGAAAGTGTCGTGACACCAATAGTTGAGGTAGTTTTTTGTAATTTACCCTAATTTATTCTATGTATGTTATTATATTTTTTAAATTAAAAATTGAAATTTATAGTTGTTTATATTAATGAAATTTTAAATAAAAAATCATAATTTGTGGTAAAAATATTAAAATATAAATTATACTATTGTGTGTGTGTGTATAAACATGGGTACGTTCTTCAAAATCACAAAAAAAAAGAAAGATATTAGGCTTAATAACATTTGTAAATTTCTTCGATTAAACTTGACATAAATACATTTTCAAATCAAAGAAAAAAAAATGTATCCATATAAGTTTAAAAATGGATTAGAAAAAATTGAACAGATTTTATATAACAAAATGGTACATTTTACGTATAACAAAATGGTATATTTAAGAATGAGTACATTTTAAGATTAAAATTTTGAAAAATATACATGAATGGGTACATATAAGATTAAAAAATTGAAAACATTTTTTTAAGAAAGAAAATGGTTACAAACTTTTTTTTAATTTTATTTATTTATCTTGGAAATGTTTTGAATTGAAAATTAGTTAGGAGTTTAATAAATGTGTGAGTATTAAAATTCTAAATCAATTATTAATTTTTATTTTAAAAAATTATGTAACTGACATGTAAATTTATTATTACATTAATGCTAAGGATTTTGATCAAAATTTGAAAACTAATAAGGCTTCAGTAAATGAACATTAGTAACTAAAGACCAGATACTAATTTTTCCTTGTATTACAAGTTCATATTCATACCTATATTCAGTAACAGGTTACATATTTCAACTACACAGTATAAACGTTCGAAACGTGTAACATGTAAGTGACATGAGATAATAAGACACAGACCTGGACAGCCAATACGCCATGCTTCTTGTTGGGCACCAACTTACCCTCAATACTCTCATCAGGGTCATAAAGGTTGAGCTCCTTAAGCTCAACATCTGCAAAGGCTTCAGTGAAATCAACGCCGCGGTTGTTGCATAGAATCTCAGGCTCCCCGACAGAGTTCGGCACTACCTCACCGGAGAAGGCGTAGAAAGTCACAAGAGCTTGAGCCATGGCCTTCTTCAGAACCCCAACCATGGACCCAAAGCTCATGCTTTGCTTATTTTTGTAGCAAAAGAAAACTCCCACGTCCACAGGTGGCAAAAGCAAGTCAAGGTTGGAGAGTGGTAGCCAATGCTCTTGCAATGGCAGGGCAGCTGCCACCACTTCTTGCTTGCTCATAGTCACCTTGAACTCTCCTCGCGCCATATTTTTTATTAACTAGTTAACTTCTATATGGTTTAGGTTTTGTGAGCAAAAGACTAGAAGAGAAGTTCTAAATTTATAAGGAGTTGGAGAGTAAAATGACGTTATAGCCAGTTGGATTAAGGGGACATTTGGAAGGAAAAATAAGGGAGAGCTGGCTAGGTAGCTAAGCCAACGACCCTCAACATTTGACTTTTGCTAGGGGAGTATAAAGACAAAAAATAAAGTGAAATAGGTGGAATCTTTTCGAGTACCACAAGTAGTCGAAATGGGAAAGGGATCGTTCTCCTAATCCACTAAGTTTAGAGATCCGAACTATTGAATTTTGATCCAACGGCTATAAACAGGAATTCACTTTAAAAGTTATAATAACTTTAACCATTAAATCAAATTTTAATGACCTGAATCCCCAAACTTAATGGATTAGAAGAAAGAGATCCAGAGAGGATCATTTTCCATCGAAATGGTTCAAGGTTCAGATGGGAGTCAACAACAATGACAAGGCAATTATTATTTTAGGATGATACTTTGGATATTTTTTTTCTTGGAAGTAGAAGGATATTAGGGTTAATCTCAATTTAATACTATGAAGTTTCTTGATTTTCAACATTTAATACATTAAGTTTTTTTCATCTTAGAGTGGTACATAAAGTTATAATTTTAAGACACTTTTATACATCTCTTAAATCAGCCGTTAAGTGGTGACGTGACGCTCACATAGAAAGTGACTAAGCACCCACGTGTTATAGGGGCTCACAAAAATATTAAAAAATTAAAAAAAAAAAAAAAAAAGGTTTCTGGGCTCAACCCTCGACCCCTTCCCTTCCCTCCATTCTCTCCTCTCCCAAACCCTCAATTCCATCTCCGCCGTTATCGCTAGCTTCCCCTTCCGCCCGCTCTCCTACCCCTCCAGCTTCGAAATCACGTTGCTCGTGGCAATGTACCGGAAGATTTACAAAGGAGATTTCAAATGCCCACCGTGGTTCTCGTCTGAGGCCCGGAGACTCGTGACGAAGCTTCTCGACCCGAACCCGAGTACTGACAAAACAGGAGCAGGAGTTCGACGAGCTGAGCGAGAAGATCACGTCAAAGCAGACGTAGATGCTGAACGCAACCCACCCACACACACAAAAATCTAATTTCCCAACAAACCAATCAACAAAGAAAAGAATCTGAAAACAGTATTGTACAGTCGACAATTTGCATGAGGAAACAAATGCACAAACCGAAAAACCCAAACATTCAAGCCATAAAACCCAAAAATTTACCCGAACTTGATTGTCAATTTGAATACCCAATTCACCAAATCACCACAAAAAAAAAACTATTTGAATTCAGAAAAGTAGATTTACCCAGAAAAAATATAAGAATTTTACCTCAGACCCACATCCTGATTTCACCTCTCCTCCTAAAAGCATCATCCCCAGCAGATTGAATCATTCAGCAGAAGGAAAATTCATGCTATGAAAAAACAGCAAAGCAGCTGAAAACTAAAACTGTATATCTAAAATTATACAAAGAAACAACAAAGTGGGTGCTTTTGCAAACACCATTTAGAAAGCTTAAATCGTCATCAGGTTGAAAAAAAGGAGATTTCGATCTGATGGGCCACTCTCTCTCTCTCCATCTCTATCTCCCTCTCCCTCTCCCTCTAACAAAAAAAAGAAAAGCACAGAACTTTAGAGAGAGAAAGACTTCTATTTTTTAGAGAGAGAATAAGCGGGAGGAGAAGGAGGAGTTGCGGTTCGCGACAACGCGGCCGGCGAGCAGCGTGATTTCGAAGCTGGATGAGGTGGCGGCGGCAGGGAAGTTCAGGGGTGAGGCTGCAGGGGCAGGAGAGCGGGCGGAAGTGGAAGCTGGCGATAGCGGCGGAGATGGAATTGAGGGTTTGGGAGAGGAGATAAGGGATGGAGAGGGTCGGGGGTTGAGCCCAGAAACCCTTTTGTTTTTTTTTTATAATTTTTAATTTTTTTAACTTTTTAATATTTATGTGGGCTCATATGACACGTGACACCTAATCATTCTCCACGTAAGTATCACGTCACAACTTAATGACTGATTTAACAGCAAACTTAATGAATATATGAAAGTGTTTCAAAATTATGATTTTATGTACCACTTTAGGATAAAAAAAATTTCATATATTAAATATTGAAAACTAAGAAACTTCAATATAATAACCAAGATTAACCCAAGATATTAACTAAGGTTTAGTCATTTTTGTTTTGTGATTTCGCTGTCATTTCTACACACGTGATTGACATAAATGCATGAATCGCAACTTTCAGGAAAAGGACCTCAGCAATGTCGATAATGCAGCTGGCTCTATGTACCCTTCTCTGGCAAAGCATGTACTAGTCCAATGGATTATCTGGTCTGACAATTCTTGATACGATTCATAAATCGACACAACACGATATGAAATTAATAGGTGTTTAGATCGACACGATAACGAATCGGATCGTTATCGGGTACCCCGATAAGCACCTGTTAAGATAACGGGTTGGTTCAGCTATAGACCTGAATGGTTCCGGTATCACCCGAATGTCTAGATAATATGCTACAAGGACCACCCAAATCTGGGCACAACGCGGAGGATAAGAGGAGTGGGGCTGCAGAGATCTGGTATTATGCAAATAAGGAGGAAGAAGAAGACTATTTATCATTTAAGTAAAACGGTGTGTTTTACATAGGTCTCGAGTTTGAAAACACCCTTTAGTAAAACGGTGCGTTTGGTGCACTTCTTTAATATATAGTTTTCACAAATTTTTTTTTTTGAAAAAACAAAAACAAAACGGTTCAAATTTGAAACAGAGTATCATTCCATATCCCCACCCCACCCCACCCCACCGAAGGCCACCCACCAGCACAACACTAGTCTCCTCTCCAGTGTCCACAGATCAAATAGTTCAATTTCAATATTGGATGGTTTCAATCATATACGAATGTTTTTGCTCTAGTTGACAACAAATTTATCATGACACATTTTTTAGTATGAAATCTCGTTGGGGACATATTTAGTCTTTGTAATTTGTAATGTTGTTTGTACGAAGATTGTGAATGAAAATTTGTTGTTTATTGTTTAATTTTTCAATATTATTTTTCGTCTAATAATTTTTGGAACTTTAGATTTGTTTGTTGTTTATACCAAAAATGGATTAGCAACTAATTACTCTCTCTCTCTCTCTCTCTCTCTCTCTCTTAAATATACATATACATTCATATAAGAAATTAAGGAGAAAAAAGAAGATGGTGAGTTACATGCAGGGGCGTTTCATGTGTTAGACGAAATGCTGCAACTTGACTAGGCAGCAGCTGCGCAGCGCCTAATGCCCAGACGACATTTTTTGTTCTGCTTATACAGTTAAGTTTTAGCCCAGCCGGCCGTGAACTGGAGCTAAAATTGCAGAGACCCTGACTAAGGTTCTGAAAACTTAAGCAAAACGTTGGAGCTATGATATTTGGTTTGAAAACCCCTCCGAAGTCAAACGGTTGATCAATCATCAACCGGTCAAGCCAAATGTTGCCTTGTCATCATCATATTCTCATTTGATATCAACGGACTGCAACATTTTTATTAATATCTTATAATTATATATGTAAAGCATTGTAGCAAATATAAAAGTTCTGTAGTTATCACAAAAATTAATTGTGGTCTATATTCTATAAGATGGGAATATTTTTTCTATTATAAGTTTGGGTTTGTAATTGATCTTTAGATAATAACAATTCTATTGGTAAATAATTTTAAGCCGTAATAAAAATAAAAACTGAAAACGATACTTATCAAATGATTTATAAACTAAACCAAATAAAAAGTGACGTAAATAAGAGTACACTTACCATCTATTTGTACTATGTTTCTAATAGAGGTAGGAACCTTTTCTTTAAAGAGCTATCCACGAATAAGTAAGTCTCAATCTTTCATGTTCTTCTACTAGTGGCTCTTCTTCCTTCTCAGAGGTCGATTCAGCAGCTTCAGTGACCTCCATGGTTAGGCTTTGTATTGCAGGTTCTAATCTTGAGATGAATTTTTGTGGCCAGTCTCAAGAGAGATAGTTTTGCTTCTGGGCTCCAGGGATGGCTCCATCTCGGTTAAAGTTTACCGACACATGTGAATTCTATCTTTTTTAGAAAAATAGTACAAATGAGATACAAATATATGATAAGGATATCGTTTTTGGGTGAATAATGAATATGATGGCTTAGTAAAATATAAAGCTCGTTTTCGTCGTAACCTATTGCCTGAAAGTTCGAGAGTGCTGACACCAATGAGCAAATGAAGACAGAAATATAAACCCTATAAATACATTTTGTTTTGTTTTAAACATTTGGCATAGAATGGTGAGATGGTTTCCTCTCAAATTCTTTTTTTTGGGAAACTCCTCTCAAATTCTTTAGATTTACATGTCAAAACAATTCAATTGTCAGGATTATTTAAATGGTGTTGAAAATTCAACAATGAAAAAGCCACCTAACATCACATGCACATCATAATATATGATTCAACCAAAGGTTCTGTCTAGGATAATATTTAGACGGTTAATTGTAGTTTAATATGTCGACAGAGAAGGATATAAATACCTTTTTTTTTTTTTTTTAAAGTAATGAATTACTCTGATGATTTGGGTATCGAGCATTCCTGTTTGAATGAGAATCTTTTGCTCTTTTTTGTTTTTTACTTACTGCGTTTCGAAATTAAAAATTTTTCATTTTTTTTAACGGAAATTAACAAATAATATTGTATGTGTTTATTATAAAATTACTTTTTTTTGGAATGATCTATGCGTAAAAGGGGAATCGTCAAGGTCCCAAACTCGTGGGCAAATGGATGGAAAATCAAGACTGGTTTATGAGAGGAAAACTTTTGTTGGGCTTTGTTTGTTGTTAAATTTTGTTAAGTGCCACTATAATCTATTCAAAATTTTGCCGCATGATAAGTCTTAAATATAATTTTTTATTTTTTATTTTTTTTATATTTAAAACTCCTATAATTATTTTTCCAACTAACTAATATACACCGTGAGATTAACATAATGATTTATTTTTTCCTCCTCTCTCCTCCTCTCTCTCCCCTTTTTCTTCCCAATTTTCTCTGACGTCTTATTCCCCACTTTGTGTCTTTCCTTTCTTCATTAGAATAATGTCAAAAAAGAATAATGTGAAAAAATAAAGCCATCTTCTGCAGTCTTCTTCCTCACTCTGTGTTTTCTTATTTGATAAGAATATGGTGGAAAAACAATTAAGCCATCTTCTCCAACCATCATGAAATGAAAAAAAAATATATATATCCAACACATACTTCATTTCTTAAAAACACATTTGTTCATTTTTTCGATTTATGTATTTAATTCGTACCGTGTTCGTGTCAACTTAATTTCAGTAAGACGAAAGTTTTTATAAAAGTAACATCATAGTACATGATAAATCAATATCAATAATACAATAATACCTACTATTAGTTATAAAAAAAAATCAATATCAATAATACACTAATACCTACAATTAGTCATACAAATGAAAACAAGGTATCATTCATATAATGCTAGCTGAATATTGTCATCGTGTTCTAGTTGTGTTAGTTGGATGTGAACATAGAAACACATAACGTGTTATGTTTGATTCTTAAGATTTGAAATCGATAAAAGCGGTCTTTGAGTTTGTCCACCATCAATCATTTTAGTCATTTCGTGAAAAAATTCTGTCAAATAAGGTCCAACATGATAAAGTTACCCTCAATTTAATAAAAAAAGGGGCCAAAATGATTTGACAAAAGAATAGGTTTTTTTGTCATTTTATCCTTATTTAATGGAAATTTTTCAAAGAAGAACCAAAATTAATGATGATGCACAAACTTATAGACTAGTTATATCGATTTTAAACTTCAAGAATAAAAGTGAGAAATTATGACAATCTCAGTAATTATTTTGGATGGAAAGCCAAAAATAAAATAAAAAAGAGCGTGTGAATCTTCTCACACACTTCTCGTTAATTCATATTCTTTGATTTTTTTTTTAATTCAGTCGATTTGATGGCCGTACCTAAATAAAAAAATCACTGTGGACTTTGGAAGGTGCGTGAAAATTTGGGTCTGCGTGTGATGCGTTGTCCAATTGTAAAAGGGCCAGAAGTGGAGTTCCCAATTTGTCATGACTGGGATTGGACCGTGGGAGCGCGTTGCATAGCATTTGCTCATATCGGTGGAAGGTGGAGGCGGAGGATGGGGTGGTGGAGGACCGGTGGATCTCTTTTGCCAATCCATTATGTGCAGAATTCCCTAAATCTATTCATTTTTATATAATGCCAATTGATCTTACGTGAAATTCCAAGTTTCTTTATGATATGAGAGCAGATTACCCTTGTGTCAAGCCCAACCACCAGACGTGCTTCACATCATCCAATTTGTGTTGTTCACATGCTAAGCTTGAAAATTTGCCACATCTGCTCCACAACACCTAATTTGTGTTGTCCATGTGTTAGACTTAAAACTTGAAAATTCGCCACACGTGAGTGCCGTGTTGAGAGATCATCAATATAAGATCGGAAAAAGAAAGAGTTTGCATGTGCTTATAAATAGTTGAGCTACTCTTCATATTGTAAAAAACACGTCACAATCAAAATTGTTTATTGTCTATCATTTCTTATAAGTCATTTCAAGAAAAGTTCAATTGAATTAGAGAGTTATACATATATATTCAACAACTTAATGATTATAGTAATAAGTAATATCTTTATGATGAAGCGTCAATTTCTATGATTTACATAGATAACTAAACAATCTCCAAATCAAATTAATTTTTCCAGATGATCTTTAGATAAAGATAAAGAGGATAAATATAATTCTTATAAGTTTTCTTGCGGGATGGGGTGTCCAAAAATAGAACCTCGAGTACCAAACACTCGTAGCCACTTAAGCAGTTGAGGTACAAGAACAATTAAGTAATAAGTTGGATTACATAATTATTATTACGATTGTATACACGAACCAAAGCATCTCAAGGTCATGCTCATGCCATGCTTACGCCAATATTAAAGTTTGCAGTACCACGCCTGCAAAGGGTCCCATGATGACGATGACCATGACTGGCGAGTGTATTTCCAAACTGCCACACGTTGCATTCTAACCCAAGTTAGGCAAACCACCGGGGGATAAATTCTCACATTTGTATTTATCTCTCTTATCACGTTCCTTGCAACCAGTTTAGAACTTTTCTAACTCACCTCTCACTACCATCTAAACTCAAATCCCCCCCCCCCCCTCCAAGAGTAACACCAAGCCAGTTCGCATCATCACTCACCGCAATTACGTTTACATCAAACATTTCCAAAAACAATGAAACTTCTGCGTCCTTGCCGAAAGAAAACCAAGGGCAGACCAATAGTCTGCAAGGGAACAGCTCCATCTTTTGTCTCTCTTATTTGACAGCCTTCCTTTTGGTGCAAACCTTCACCGTGTCCGTGTCCTATTGCCTGAAAGTTCGAGAGTGAGAGTGATGACACCAATGAGCAAATGAAGACAGAAATATAAACCCTATAAATACATTTTGTTTTGTTTTAAACGTTTGGCATAGAATGGTGAGATGATTTCCTCTCAAATTCTTTAGATTTACATGTTAAAACAATTCAATTGTCAGGATTATTTAAATGGTGTTGAAAATTCAACAATGAAAAGCCACCTAACTTCATATGCACATCATAACATATGATTTAACCAAAGGTTCTATTTAGGACAATATTTAGATGGTTAATTGTAGTTCAATATGCCGACAGAAAATGATATAGATAGCTTTTTTTTTTTTAAAGGTAATGAATTACTCTGATGATTTGGGTATTGAGCATTACTTTTTGAATGAGAATCTTTTGCTCTTTTTTTTGTTTTTACGTACTGTGTTTCGAATTTAAAAATTTTTCATTTTTTTTAACGGAAATTAATAAATAATATTGTATGTGTTTATTATAAAACTACTTTTTTTTTGGAATGATCTATGCATAAAAGGGGAATCGTCAAGGTCCCAAACTCGTGGCAAATGGAGGGAAAATCAAGACTGGTTTATGAGAGGAAAACTTTTGTTGGGCTTTGTTTGTCGGCAAATTTTGTGAAGTGTCACTATAATGTATTCAAAATTTTTTCGTATGATAAGCCTTAAATATAATTTTTTATCTTTTTTTTTTATATTTAAAACTCTCATAATTATTTTTCCAACTAACTAATATACACAGTGAGATTAACATAATTATTTATTTTTTCCTCCTCTCTCCCCTTTTTCTTCCCAATTTTCCCTGACGTCTTATTCCCCACTTTGTGTCTTTCCTTTCTTCATTAGAATAATGTCAAAAAAGAATAATGTGAAAAAATAAAGCCATCTTCTGCAGTCTTCTTCCTCACTCTGTGTTTTCTTATTTGATAAGAATATGGTGGAAAAACAATTAAGTCATCTTCTCCAACCATCATGAAATGAAAAAAAAAAATATCCAACACATACTTCATTTCTTAAAAACAGATTTGTTCATTTTTCGATTTATGTATTTAATTCGTACCGCGTTCGTGTCAACTTAATTTCAGTAAGACGAAAGTTTTTATAAAAGTAACATCATAATACATGATAAATCAATATCAATAATACAATAATAACTACTATTAGTTATAAAAAAAAATCAATATCAATAATACACTAATACCTACAATTAGTCATACAAATGAAAAAAAGTTTTCATTCATATAATGCTAGCTGAATATTGTCATCGTGTTCTGGTTGTGTTAGTTGGATGTTAACATAGATACACATAACGTGTTATGTTAAATTCTTAAGACTTGAAATCGATAAAAGTGGTCTTTGAGTTTGTCCACCATCAATCATTTTAGTTATTTTGTGAAAAATTTATGTCAAATAAGGTCCAACATGAAAAAGTTACCCTCAATTTAATAAAAAAGGGGCCAAAATGATTTGACAAAAGAATAGGTTTTTTGTCATTTTATCCTTATTTAACGGAAATTTTTCAAAGAAGAACCAAAATTATTGATGATGCACAAATTTATTGTGACAGCCTGTCCCTGATTTTACAATTATATATAAAAAAATTAATAAGTGGTTTTACGAAATTGCCCTTCGAGGCACGTGTGTTGACTGAGGTTAATTACGGCGTCGTGTCACCTAAGTTTTGTTTTCTTGGCATATCCTCATAGTACTCGTCACTACGGACACGTGGGCGCAGACGGTTCGTGATTTTGAGCTATACCGCAAAAGTTATTGATGTTTGAAGTTTGGGACATTTTAGTAATTTAGTTATTTGTGGTAGAATTTCAGTTTTGGAAAGGGGAATTAAAGGTTTGGGCGTTACCCAGTTAGAGAGGAGATAGAGATGGACTGCCCAATCAGAAGCAAAAGAAAGAAGAAGGGGGATTGGCTACCCAACCAAGGAAGGAGGAGATGGACCAATCAGAACAGTGAGAGAAGTGAATGACCAATAAGAATCCGAGGAAATGAGGGAAATGAGAGGAAAAGAGGAAAGGGATCGGCCGGATCCCCTAGACCCGCAACCCGTTCTTGACCCGGTTGGCAAACACCTCACTTTTCGACGATTTTCACCCATTTTTCCGGCGAATTGCTGCAAGAAACTACTTGGGAAATCCTCCACGACCTTCCCTTTATCCATTCCATCTCAAATTTGGAGAGATTTGGCCTTGAAAACGGAGGAACCTGCAAGTAGGGGTGTGGCGGCTTTGGCTTCGAATCACCTAATCCCGAAGCAATTTCTTTCAATTGCCACCACCCATGGCATCCTTTTGAGGCCTAGAACAAATCCCAAGCAATGGTTGGGACGGCGGAGTTGTTTTGGAGTCGGATCGAACACACTCAAAACAAGGGTTTACGCACGGTTTTGGAGGATTTGAGGCTTTTATCGGCCGAATTGGCCTTGGTCACAGGTATGAAAGTTGTTCCTTTCGTTGAGATCTTCATTTTTGCAAAATTTGAGAATTTTTTGAAATAGTTGGATTTTCGGGCAAGTCGGGGCGGCCGACCGCCACCCACGGCGGGGCGTGGCCAGTGGGCCGTCAAAGTTATTTTTTTTAGGCTATGTTTGATATCCTGAATTCAGTTTTGATAGTGGTTTGACGTAGGTGGATCATTGAGCCAGATTCTTTATGATTCGTGGTTAGGTAAAATTGTGAATCGGCGATCCAACCATTGGATCATAACGAAACTTTAGTATGTTGTTCTATAAGCATAATGTGAATCATGGGAAGTTACGGATGAGAAATCTGATATGCGGATCTTCCGGATTGAGTTATGTAGGGTTGTGGACCCTACCGTCGATCTTTGATCGACGGTTGACTTATGGTCAACGAGTCTTGAATCATTCTTGAATGCCCTTGAGGATGTGTTTTATGAGTTACATGTTCTATCGACAAGTATTTTGAGATGTGATTTAATAATTGTTCTAGGCACCAATCGTTCGGGACGCCTCAGTACTCGTTCTAGGGAGTTGTAGTGTGGACTCCAGGTGAGTGGGCTTTTGTTTTCATATATATATATACACACTTGACGTTTTTCCCAGAAAACGTATTTAAAGGAAATGTGATTTAAATGTCATGTCATACTTTCATCATATTTTAGTATATGCATTATCATAATTATGCATATTGTTGCATGGTGCTGCGGAGGCCCAGGTAGGCTACATGTGAGTATATTATGCTGGTAATGGTTATGAGATATGATGATGATGATGATGAGATATACTAGAGCTTAACCTGCACCCCGGTGTTAGTGCTCTCGCCCAGAGTAGGGCATAGTCCTTCACGTGATGTTCACCTCCCGCACCACACGCTCATCTTGGATCCAAGTTAGGTGCACAGTTCTGTCGTATAGACCACTATAAGTGGGTTCGACTCGTAGGTGACCCACGATTAGCGCACAGTCTTCACGTGATCGTAGCACTAGAACGTATTTATTTACACCCAGTCCTGCCGGACAGACCACGTGAGGTGGTTCCGACTCGTGTGAAGGTATGTATATACATGAAAAGACATGAGAATGAGATATGTATATACTTTATGACATATGAGATTGAGATGTGATGGTTATGAGCTCTAGATTTCGCCGTATAGATCACGTGAGGTGACTTCTGCTAGCAAATGATTTATATTGAATTGCATCACCTGGCTTACATTTGTTATATTGTGATATTGGGCATGGCATAAGCATGGCACACATATATGTGGATTTGGATATATTGAGCATGGTTTTGAGAGAGAGAGAGAGATATATATATATATATATGTATTCTATTTTCTGGGAAATTATACAGGTTTTCCAGCGAGGGGTTAGAGCTTTTGATATCGAAATGATTTTGTAAAACTTTGTTTTTGCCCACTCACGCTTTTTGTTTTGCGCCCCTCCAGGTTCTTGTAGCATAGTTTCTTTATCGACGAGGACTCGTGGCATATCTCAATTCAGGTGGCTACTTCTGAGGGTATGATCTTTACCCACACTACTGTACTTTACTTATGCTCTGACAATGCGTGTGAAATGCGTCCATACCCACTGACAACGCACTTTGATATTTAGGCACCTTTAGGTTTAAATTTATTTGCATTTTTTTTTCATATCATCACTTTTTGGCTTCGTCACCTTCCAGGTGTCGGCCAGCACAGCTCGATTCGGAGTCCTAGTGGACATTCCGAGTCGGGGTGTGTCAGTTTGGTATTAGAGCATAAGTTGGGCAGTATTGCGTTCATCACACGCGTGATGTGAGCATTCTTGGTTTTTGTGTCTAATATTTAGATCTTGCCACCTCGTCGATTACGAGAAAATATGTTAGCTTCTCTAAGTTGTGGTAATTTGGTCGACTTGTTGATGTTTTAGAAGAGCACTTGGCGAATGTCCTTAGAATTAAAGTGAAGAATTTCCCTTTTAAGGATCGATGCAAAGGCAAGTGGATGGCCTAAATCTGGGTTAACATATTATTGGATGTTATCAAATGCTTTACCAATCAATTCGATACTTATCCTCTAGCCATCAGTATTAAACGTTGAGATTGGAATCTCAAAGTAATTTGATTCCTTGACAGTATCAGTTAGCATATCACATATTGGAATTCTTGTGAAGTCTACCTGGTTAAGACTCTAGGATAGTCTCGTGTGACGTTGGTGCTAAAGTGGTAGTATTTAACGGAAAAACACTTTAGGAAGATCACTTTCAGTGTATGATTGGACTTGGGAAGTAATATTGTACATTCTTAGTGCGAAATATTTTGTATATGTTGAGAATGTGAGAATCAATAATCATAGTGCTGAACCTATGCTATGCTCATGTGGTGTTTCAATTGGTGGTAACTTTACTTAAGTGGGAAGTTGTATTCTTCCAGCCCTAAAGCTTAAAGTATTGGCTATGTTTTTCTTTCCTTAAATGGGCGCTAAAATTTCGACGACAAAGCATCAGTGATCAACTAAGATAGAAAGGTGAGTTGTTATTAATTTCTCTCACCTTGTGATATAAAAGTCCGTGTTCATGATCCAATCAAGTGTGGAGATATGAAAGGAATTAAAGTCAAGGCTCCACTTGATATGATTGAAGGAAATTCTCAGTTTAGGCGAACCTGGCTTTGGTTAGAGCAGAAGAATGTTTGAGGATATACATTTTAACTTCCTGGACAACCACAATTTCTTATTGGTTGTTCCAGATGATGATGGCATTATGAGAAAGCTATTTCTGGACTCTTATACTAGTTCAAGCAAGCAGAAATCAGACCAGATTACTAGCTAGTTATAATTATATTTCACCGTATTACACGTTTCATTTCCAAGCTTTGGGAAGTCTCTCCAAAAGATTATGAATGCTAGATAGTATGTGATTTACAGAATGGCATTGTAATCAGGTATTTGGATGATCGGGATTGTGAAGTAGGAATCTTATAATATTGACGATGATGCTTGAGAAGGTAGTGCGTGAGCACGAACAAGGCTTTGTTCAGACGTTACATTCTAAAGTTTATCAATTAAGGAATTTATTCAACCAAGTCTCCTATTTAGAGAATTTCGAACTTTGGGATTTTACCTAGAATTTAGTCACTTCTTTAAGTGACGGTTGAAGCTATCTTCCTCAGACACCATTTTTATTTAGATTCGTACTTATCTTGGAAGGTGTGATCTTCACAAACGGTATTCTTTTCTCATTCTAATAAGAGTTTGAGGATGAAGGTCGAAATCCTCACAAAGGGTTGTGAGATTTCAGATATTCTTGGTCTTATTGAGGTTATCGATTATTGATGGGCGAACTTTCGACTATAGTGTTCTTCATCACTGTTGACCGAAGAAGTTGGTTTAGTGTGAGATGTGAGTTGTGAATAAAGATTTCTGGCAACTTAAGTGTTGCCCATTTTCTTCAAATATGATTTTATATCCTTAGGTAGCATCGAGAATTTCGGAATCTATGGTGATGTTTTCCTTAGAGGTTGGTTGTGTGGATGCATCGTGATGGGGTAACACTTATGGTTCCTAGCAGTGGAACCATTAAAAATGAACCATCTTATATGTGATCAAACTTTTGGATAGAGTAAGTTTCTGGCAGCAGCATTGGAATGATTAAATCAACGTCTTTGATTGCACTATCGGGTATTATCCCAATTGTGCAAACATAATTACTGAGCATTGTAGTACAGATGGTTTCTACCCTAAATATTTTTGGTTTTCCTCATTCCATTATAGTTGACCTCTTTGAGTATCATTGTGACGTTACTTTGATTCATCAAGGAATAGTTGAATGGTTATAATCACTTACTATATCCAGAAGAAAACGGGATTACTATAAGCTTCTGGTGAGAGGTATTTTGGTACATGTGGAGTTGTGATGATGTCTTGATGTTTTTGGATCGATTTGACAATCAACTCATTCTTCCATTGATCCTGAGGGAGATTCAGTTAGACCATTGGTTAAATTTACCTATTCTTGATTTTATCGATTATCTGGCATTTTGGTCAGCATCCTTTCTGATCATGACCTTATATTCATTCCTTGTGCTGAGAATATATTTTGGTCAACTTTGGTGCATGTCTACCCTATTGCAGCTCGCGTTATTTCCAAAGACAGATAGATATTTGGGAAGAATTGCTTGGATATTGAAACCTAGTTGCGATCGTTAATTCCTCAATCACCTATCAATCACTCCGTGGAATAGATCATTATCGTTGGTGATTGAGCATTCTGGAAGTTGTTTTTGGTAGGGTAATGACAACCAATCAGTTTGGATATCTTGAACTTTGAAGTTAATGACCTTGTTTTGGTTCTCGGATTCTCAAGTGTGCTTTAGTCTTCTTGGCATGGTTTCTCGCTCAATGAATGAGTAATTCACGATACATTGACTCGGCGGAGGCGTGCACCAGTTTTATATCGATGCTTACAAGAAATATTGGAGTACAGTCTCCTCGTGAGTTTATTGGACTTACCAAAAATGAATTTCATGTGGTATTGAGAATTGAATGGATTTCAGCATAGTATTGGTGAAGGTATAAAGCTTGGTAATTTTGGGCGTCATCTTCCAGATAAAACTAAGATTATAATTGTGGTTCGAATGTTGTCGATAAAGATTTGGATTCTCAAATTTTGGATTTCAGAGGTTATATTCTTGATTTGGTGAGCAATGCTAGTGAATAGTCGTGAAGGAAATATTTGATGATATATGTTCTTCTACACGCATCTTTTCAAGACGTCATTCTAGGACTTGATGATTTGGGGAGTACATAGATATCAAAGCACTCCTAACAGCTAGACTGATGTGCTTGAAGATTTTATGGCGTTGTGATCGAGGAACGAATCAGATGATCTGGACATATTTGTATTCGAGGAGCAAGATGATTCTTACTAACTTATTAAGACAACGATGAACTATCGACATTACAAGCCACAAACAGTAATATCGATGGCTTAATTGTTGGGTTCTCTAAGCTAGTAGGCAAGACGGCTCATCTTTAGTAGTAGTTACTAATTAGATATAATTCAGACTTATTCTCGAAGTTCGTGTCCCGACAAATGTTTGGCAAGGACCATTTTCATTTTGAATTTTGATTTTTCGTGCAAGCATTTTCTATGAGCCTATTCTATTTATTTGAGTATTTCTGATTTTGCAAATGCTGAGTGAGTTATTTCCATTCTTGGTTTTAAACTTGACGCAAGTATTTGAACTGAAGGTTTCTATATTGATAGCTGTTTTTGATATCCGTAAACTTTTCTTATGCCATTACATAGTAAGTGGTGTTCTTGCTTGTGGATTAGGCGGATATTATATCGCTATATTGCCGAGGAAGGAAGAAGGTATGAGCTTGGAGGCATGAAAGAGGAATGATTGCAATCCGATTGCGACGGAATGGCACACTCTTTTATGCAGTCGCTCTAACTTAATTTCTTCCTTGTGTAAGTATTTATATAGAGGTACTCTTCTTATTTTCGAGTATTTTACTTTTAGCAAATTATTTTAAATTTCGGGGACGAAATTTTTTTAAAGGGGGAAGATTGTGACAGCTCATCCCTGATTTTACAATTGTATAAAATTTTTAATAAGTGATTTTACGAAATTGCATTTCGAGGCACGTGTGTTGACTGAGGTTAGTTACGGTGTCGTGTCACCTAAGTTTTGTTTTCTTGGCATATCCTCGTAGTACTCGTCACTACGGACGCGTGGGCGCAGACAGTTCGTGATTTCGAGCTATACCGCATAAGTTATTGATGTTTAAAGTTTGGGACATTTTAGTAATTTAATTATTTGTGGTAGAATTTCAGTTTTGGAAGGGGGAATTAAAGATTTGGGCGCTACCCAGTTAGAGAGGAGATAGAGATGGACTGCCCAATCAGAAGCAAAAGAAAGAAGAAGGGGGATTGGCTGCCCAACCAAGGAAGGAGGAGATGGACCAATCGGAACAGTGAGAGAAGTGAAGGACCAATCAGAATCCGAGGAAATGAGGGAAATGAGAGGAAAAGAGGAAAGGGATCGGCCGGATCCCTTTGACTCGCAACCCGTTCTCGACCCGGTTGGAAAACACCTCACTTTTCGACAATTTTCACCCATTTTTCAGGCGAATTACTGCAAGAAACTACTTGGGAAATCCTTCACGACCTTCCCTCTATCCATTCTATCTCAAATTTGAAGAGATTTGGCCTTGAAAACGGAGGAACCCGCAAGAAGAGGTGCGGCGGCTTTGGCTTCGAATCACCCAATCCTGAAGCAATTTCTTTCAATTGCCACCACCCATGGCATCCTCTTGAGGCCTAGAACAAATCCCAAGCAATGGTTGGAACGACGGAGTTGTTTTGGAGTCGGATCGAACACACTCAAAACAAGGGTTTCCGCACGGTTTTGGAGAATTTGAGGCTTTTCTCGGCCGAATTATCCTTGGTCACAGGTATGAAAGTTGTTCCTTTCGTTGAGATCTTCATTTTTGCAAAATTTGAGAATTTTTGGAAATAGTTGGATTTTCCGGCAAGTTGGGGCGGCCGACCGCCACCCACGGCGGCGCGTGGCCAGTGGGTCGTCAATGTTATTTTTTTTAGGCTATGTTTGATATCCTGAATTCAGTTTTGATAATGGTTTGATGTAGGTGGATCATTGAGCCAGATTCTTTACGATTCATGGTTAGGTAAAAATGTGAATCGGCGATCCAACTGTTGGACCATAACGAAACTTTTGTATGTTGTTCTATAAGCATAATGTGAATCATGGGAAGTTACAGATGGGAAATCTGATATGCGATCTTCTGGATTGAGTTATGTAGGGTTGTGGACCTTACTGTCGATCTTTGATCGACGGTTGACTTATGGTCAATGAGTCTTGAATCATTCTTGAATGCCCTTGAGGATGTGTTTTATGTGAGTTACGTGTTCTATCGACAAGTATTCTGAGATGTGATTTAATAATTGTTCTAGGCGCCGATCGTTCGGGACGCCTCAGTACTCGTTCTAAGGAGTTGTAGTGTGGACTCCAGGTGAGTGGGCTTTTGTTTTCAGTATATACACACACACACACACACACACACTTGACGTTTTTCCCAGAAAACGTATTTAAAGGAAATGTGATTTAAATGTCATGTCATACTTGCATCATATTTTAGTATATGCATTGCCATAATTATGCATATTGTTGCATGGTGCTGCGGAGGCCCAGGTAAGCTACATATGAGTATATTATGCTGGTAATGGTTATGAGATATGATGATGATGATGACGACGAGATATACTAGAGCTTAACCTGCACCCCGGTGTTAGTGCTCCCGCCCATAATAGGGCACAGTCATTCACGTGATGTTCACCTCCCGCACCACACGCTCATCTTGGATCCAAGTTAGGTGCACAGTCATGTCGTATAGACCACTATAAGTGGGTTCGACTCGTAGGTGACCCGCGATTAGCCCATAGTCTTCACGTGATCGTAGCACTAGAGCGTATTTATTTACACCCAGTCATGTCGGATAGACCACGTGAGGTGGTTCCGACTCGTGTGTAGGTATGTATATACATGATGAGATATGAGATTGAGATATGTATATACTTTATGAGATATAAGATTGAGATGTGATGGTTATGAACTCTGGATTTCGCCGTATAGATCACGTGAGGTGACTTCTGCTAGCAGATGATTTATATTGAATTGCATCACCTGGCTTACATTTGTTATATTGTGATATTGGGCATGGCATAAGCATGGCACGCATATATGTGGATTTGGATATATTGAGCATGGTTTTGAGAGAGAGAGAGAGAGAGAGAGAGAGAGAGAGAGAGATATGTATGTATATATATATATATATATTCTATTTTCTGGGAAATTATACAGGTTTTCCAGCGAGGGGTTAGAGCTTTTGATATCAAAATGATTTTGTAAAACTTTGTTTTTGCCCACTCACGCTTTTTGTTTTGCGCCCCTCCAGGTTCTTGTAGCATAGTTTCTTTATCGACGAGGACTCGTGGCATATCTCAATTCAAGTGGCTACTTCTAAGGGTATGATCTTTACCCACACTACTGTACTTTACTTATGCTCTGACAACGCGTGTGAAATGGGTCCATACCCACTGACAGCGCACTTTGATATTTAGGCACCTTTAGGTTTAAATTTATTCGCATTTTTTTTCATATCATCACTTTCTGGCCTCGTCACCTTCCAGGTGTCGGCCAGCACAGCTCGATTCGGAGTCCTTGTGGACATTCCGGGTCAGGGTGTGTCACTTATAGACCAGTTATATCGATTTTAAACTTCAAGAACAAAAGTGAGAAATTATGACATTCTCAATGACTATTTTGGATAGAAAGCCAAAAATAAAATAAAAAGGTGCGTGTGGATCTTTTCACACACTTCTCGTTAATTCATATTCTTTGATTTTTTTTTAATTCAGTCGATCTGATGGCCGTATCAAATTAAAAAAAATCACTGTGGACTTTGGAAGGCATGTGAAAATTTGGGTTTGCGTGTGATGCGTTGTCTAATTGTAAAGGGGTCAGAAGTGGAGTTCCCAATTTTTCATGACTGGCATTATACCGTGGGAGCGCGTTGCATAGCATTTGCTCATATCGGTGGAAGGTGAAGGCGGAGGATGGGGTGGTGGAGGACCGGTGGATCTCTTTTGCCAATCCATTATGTGCAGAATTCCCTAAATGTATTCATTCTTTTATATTGCCAATTGATTTTACGTGGAATTCCAAGTTTCTTAATGATATGAGAGCAGATTACCCTTGTGTCAAGCCCAACCACCAGACATGCTTCACATCATCCAATTTGTGTTGTTCACATGCTAAGTTTGAAAATTTGCCACATCTGCTCCACAACACCTAATTTGTGTTGTCCACGTGCCAGACTTAAAACTTGAAAATTCGCCACACGTGAGGGCCGTGTTGAGAGATCGTCAATATAAGATCGGAAAAAGAAAGAGTTTGCACGTGCTTATAAATAGTTGAGCTACTCTCCATATTGCCAAAAACACGTTACAATCAAAATTGTTTACTTTCTATCATTTCTTATAAGTCATTTCAAGAAAAGTTCAATTGAATTAGAGAGTTATACATATATATTCAACAAATTAATGATTATAGTAATAAGTAACATCTTTATGATGAAGCGTCAACTTTTATGACTTACATAGATAACAAACGATCTCCAAATCGAATTAATTTTTCCAAATGATATTCGGATAAAGATAAAGAGGATAAATATAATTCTTATAAGTTTTCTTGCGGGATGGGGTGTCCAAAAATAGAACCTCGAGTACCAAACACTCATAGCCACTTAAGCAGTTGAGGTACAAGAACAATTAAGTAACAAGTTGGATTACATAATTATTATTAGAGTAAATTGTAGCTATGGTCCCTTAATTTTAACTTAATTGGAGCAATGGTCCCTCAACTAAAAATCCATTACCATTGGTCCCTCAACTTATCAAAACGTGCAGCTATGGTCCCTCAATTAAAAATCCATTACCATTGGTCCCTCAACTTTAATTCAACTAGAGAAATAGTCCCTTAACTTTAACCTAATTGTAGCAATGGTCCTTCCAATATAACTCGTTTTGACAAAAAATTTGACATAGTTGACGAAAAGAACCATAATTATACACTTTGATGAGTTGAGGGATCATAATTGTATAAAAGGTCATTCCAACATAGCTTATTTTGACAAAATTTTGACAAAATTGATGAGAATGACTATAGCTACACATTTTGATAAGTTGAGGGACCAATGGAAATGGATTTTTAGTTGAGGGACCATTGCTCCAATTTGATTAAAGTTGAGGGACCATTCGTACAATTTACTCTTATTATTACGATTGTATACACGAACCAAAGCATCTCAAGGTCAAGCTCATGCCATGCTTACGCCAATATTAAAGTCTGCAGTACCACGCCTGCAAAAGGTCCCACGATGACGATGACCATGACTGGCGAGTGTATTTCCAAACTGCCACACGTTGCATTCTAACCCAAGTTAAATCACCGGGGGATAAATTCTCACATTTGCATCTATCTCTCTCATTACGTTGCAACCAGCTTAGAACTTCTCCAACTCACCTCTCACTACCATCTAAACTCAAATTCCTCCCCCCCCCCCCTCCAAAAGTAACACCAAACCAGTTCGCATCATCACTCACCGCAATTACGTTTTACATCAAACATTTCCAAAAACAATGAAACTTCTGCGTCCTTGCCGAAAGAAAACCAAGGGCAGACCAATAGTCTGCAAGGGAACAGCTCCATCTTTTGTCTCTCTTATTTGACAGCCTTCCTTTTGGTGCAAACCTTCACCGTGTCCGTGTCCGTGTCCATCTCTCTCTCTCTCTCTCTCTCTCTCACATACTAAGTCAACTTATAGCTCACTGCATATAAGATGCGTCTCTCTCATACTTAAGATGTCTCTCTCACTCATATAAGTCAACTTATAGCTCACCAAATACTAGATCTCTCTCTATCTCTCTGTCTCTCTCTCTCGCACGTGCCGCGCGCAGACACATCCAAGTGAACTTATATCTCACTACATGCAAGATTAGTGTGTGCTGCAATTCTACTTGTATATGAATAAACTGCATCGTGTTACTTAGATATAATTCAAAACTAAAACTACTCCGAGGTGTAATTATACCTCTGTGAACCATGCAGACAGTCCACACCGCCATAACTTGGATTCATGTAAACGAGCAAATCAAAGATATGACCAAATACTTCTCAAATTGAATTGAAATCACAAAGTCGAAAGAACACAAAACGAGTCATGGGTAATTCTAAAATTGCACAACAACAACAAACTTAACTTAATGGACAAGGTCATCATCTCTACCAATAAAGACGGTTACGCTAACCTCCTATTCGCTTTACAGACCCTTAATTTACCTCTTATGTGCCCTTCATTTTCTCTAACAGGTACATCAGCAAGGCTTTCTCAACTTTGGAGCATTGGCGGCTGCTGAGCTTCAATATCTAATGGGCTGTTAATGTCCATGGTTGCAAGCCCTTCTAATTCTTGGATTGCGGCAATGGCAGTGCCCGCGCTTTCAGGGGTTAAGTAAGGTTTTAAAGCACCAACAGCCTGCCCCACTTTGAATTGCTGCAAATAACATAGAAATAGAATAAAGACGATTTCAAAGCCAAAAAGGGAAAATGCAGCCATATTTGATGGAAAAAAAGAGGAAATTATTCAACTTACAAAGTACTCAAGTTTCCTCTTAAATTCTCCATTGGCAACCGATTTTGGATCAGGCGCTTCAGTTGTTTCAGCTAATGCATTCTTTTTCCAAAAATAGAACAGAAAATTGAAATAATTCCAAGTAAGTAGGGCAGCAGAAGGTAAACAATATTACTACATATTAGAAATAAACGAAGAAAAAGGAACTTTCCCTTTTCCAAAATCACAACAAATAAATATTTACTTTTGGACAACAAAACAATACAAATACAGGTTTGATTAATGAAAATTTCACTAAAGTACTTAAGGTTGAACTCTTATATAAGCATTGATAATATTTGATTCGTCGAAATGAATATAGTATTGCCCATTGCCTAGGGACAGTCTTTCTTAACAATTTTCAATTATATTTTACCCATAACTCTGTAATCCCCACTATTCTAAAAACCCCCGCTAGGTCCGTCCTGGCGCTTGGCGGTTGGCTACTGCCCCGATTAATCCCTAAGAGTTTGAAAATTAAGAAAGGTCGCCTAGAACTGCCTAGGCACCTGCCTAACCCACCTAGGTTGCAACTCTCACTTAGACACAAGATAGATAACTTTCATTTTGCATTTTATTTTTTAAATAAATTGTAAGAGGCTTGTTGGATACTTGGATGAACACTCATTATATGAGGTTTTTCCCAATGTTTTCAAAATGTTCTAATACTTTATAATCTATATGTCATTCTATTTTGTAGTTTATGTATCCCGATACAATTACGTATTTTTTTAAGTATAAGTAGACATGTACTCATATGTTACATAATAAATTTAAATAAAATTAAAAAAAAACGCTTAGACCCCTGTCCGCCGCCCGACTAGCACCTTTTAGAACCTTGCTAATCCCTATGAATTTCATTAATATTTTTATTTTCAAACCAAGTCCTATGTTCATTTTTCGATAACCAAATACTGCTCTTATCATAGCTACTTAAATAACTCTACAACCTTTTCTCCGTAGAAATTCACTAGCCAGTAGATAACCCCTATATTATTGCTACTACATACAAAAAATAAACGAAGAAAAGTTGCATAATTTTGCTTTCCCCATACACAATACAAAATAAATATTTATTTTTGGACTGGAAATAATACAGAATTGACCAATGGAAATTTCAGTAAAACAATTAAGGTCAAACTCAGATTAAAATTTTACATAAGCATCGATTGTTCACTGAAAGGAACCTTGTACCGCTCCTTCCATTGTTTAGCCGATGATAAAAAAAAAACTAAGGGAACGAGAGCGTGCCTTATAGACTTACAGTACTAATTTTCAAATTTTTTTTCTTTCTATTTTATCCTTTTAACCCTCTCTGCATTTCATTATGTTAAATTTTTTATTTTCAATCCAATTCCTATGTGCATTTCGGTAGCCAAAATACTGCCTTAATATCTTTGAACTTAAATAATTCTACAATCTTTCTACTTACCAAATTACAAAGTAGAAATCCACTAGCCATCGTACCTTAACCCATACAATACCAAATCGTTATGCGACTATCCATTCGGTGTTAAAATACATTTACTTAGTTCTAATGCAATCTGAATCTAGTTAGTTTCTCAACAACAACAAAATTAAGTATCAACCACACTGACCAACATTAACATTTAATAGTAATCTACCACAATCAAAGCACCAATACAAAAGGTTGTTTACTAGGGAATGCAGAGAACAAGAGCATTACCTTCCTGGGCCTGCCAACAGGTCTCCCACTCTTTCTCGAGGGCCGCTCTATTCCAGGCAGCCCAGGTGGCCGGCCACGCTTACCAGGCACCAAACCACCAACACGCACAGTAGCAGCAGAAGCAGCTTCTTCCCTCTTCTTGGAGGGCCGGCCTCTGCGCTTCGCCCCCAGTTGCGGTTGCTGTGGCGCCACCACATTGGGCACATTGTTCTGCTCAAATGCACCAATGATAGGCACATTGGTGGCGTAGGGAAAGTACACGCTCTTTGGCTCAGCTTTCGAGGGCCTCCCGCGGCCCCTCTTCACAAGTCCGTTAGGGCCTCCAACAGCAGACACGGACTTTGGCTTGGGAGGACGCCCAGCCTTCTTCTTTGGCAACCTGGTGCCAGGCGGACGACCCCGGCCCCTCTTGCCAGACACCGGGCTGCCCACAGCTTGTCCGACTCCAGCACCCACAACCACCTTACGCGGCCGACCTGGGCGCCGCTTCTCCGACCCTGGCTCGTCGGCGAGTCCGAGAGCGACTAGCATGGGCTGGGAATTGGGCTCAGCTGGGACGGGAAGGGAATGGAGCTGCTGGGGAATGGGAATGGGTTGTTGGTGGTAGGAATTGGGCTGCTGGGGAATCGGAATGGGTTGCTGTGAAGTGGGCAGCTGGAGAATTGGAATAGGTTGCTGCTGCGGCTGGGGAAAGGGAATGAATTGCTGGGAAATGGGTTGTTGGGAATTAGGCTGGTCAGAAATGGTCTTGTTTTTGGGAGGGCGACCGCGGCCTCTTGCCGGCCCGGGAGAGGGAATCGCCGCCGTGCCGGCAGCATCAGCAGCTGAAGTAGGAAGAGGGGGAACGGAACCCTCAGATCCAGGAAGCTTGTACGACTTTTTGACCATAAGGAGGTGACCATTGTTCTTCAAGCGCTTGAGGTGGTGAGTCAACAAGGCCGAGTGAGTCGCCGGAAGCCCCGAGTAGACTCGCTCTATGTACTTCGCTATCGCCCTCTTGCTCGACCCGTCCTTCTCCTTTAACGCCGTTATCGCTCCGTATATCATCTGCACCCAAAACAAAAAACCAGATCAGAAAAAAGCTCGGAGCTTTAGCCAGAGTGGGAGGTGGGGACGGGGTGTGGTTAGTAATTTACCTCGGCGTAAGGAGGGTGATTGAGAGTAGGGTTCGGAGCAGGGGTGGGGTTGGCAGCCACATGGGTAGTGGTGATAATGTTATAATTGTGAGCTTCGACGGTGGCGGGGGTGATGGTTGGGGCGGCGGAGAGGGCGGTGACGGGCGGTGGATAAAGATGCGGACTTGAATATGGAGGGGGCGGTGGGTCCATAGATTTAGTGGTACGTTGGACTTGGGACTTGGGTCTTCGGAAGGAGAGAGAGAGGGGATAATTGAAATTTTGGACAGAGAGGGAGAGAGTGAGTGGGAAGAAGATGATGAATGGCTGATTGGATCGGGAGCGTGGGGGAGGGAGAAAGATGATGGTTGATCGGACGGCTGAGGATCGATTGTGTGTTCTTTGCTTAGGTTTATGACGCGGACTTTTCTGTCTTTTTCCTTTATTTCTTTTATTTTCTTCTTTAATCATAAAATATCTATAGATAAGTCATTGGTTTTGCAGTTGAGTCCTTATCTTTCAAACTTATTTCTGTACAAGGACTCTACTCTTGTGATCTTATCCTACGCTCTTACCTCCATGTGTTTTGCAAGTTTACGTTTCAAACTTACCTTGCATCTGCATCCGCCAAATCCCTTTTCATTTTCATCCTATTTCAAGTTAGTCGCACAATATTATGCGTTTTAACTTTTTTATATGATTTTGTCATGAGCTATCTTGTATGTAATCTTGATATGCTGATACAACATGCATTTTAACGTTCTTATACAGTTTATCACATGTTGCGTTTTTTACTTGATATACCGAAATGACTGTTGATAATGAGTCCCACATTGATGGGATGATGAACCTTGCATGAGTTTATAAAAGGTTGAGCTACTCCACATATTACCAATTGATTTTATGGTGGAACCTCAACTTTCTTCATGGTATCAGAGCAGGTTGTCCCACTTGTGAAGCCAAACGGCCATGCGCACTCCATGTCACCCCGTTATGTTGTCCAAGTGTTAGGCTTGAAAATTCGCTACAAGTGACGGGACGTGTTGATATTGAGTCTCACATTGATGGGAAGAGAAACCTTGCATGGACTTATACGAGGTTGGGCTACTTCCCATATTGCTAATTGATTTTATAATAGAACCTCAACTTTCTTCAATGACATCTTCTTTTTAATAAAGTTATTTCCATCTTTACACGTAATCTTTCTTTTCCCCCTTTTGCTTGTAGTTATAGGTTTTTCTCTTTAAAAGGAGACCCATTTGCCTTTTTGTGTTTCCTATATCAAGTAAAAGGCATTGAATTCTATAAAGTTGACAAACAAGACTAGCATACTTTCATAAGCTTTCATGAAGTCAATGTGTTAATACAAGTTTTTTCTTTTTTACCAAAAATTAACACAAGTTTGAATAACCTAATTCCATTTGCGTCATAATTGGACAAATTAAGTTAAAATGTTAATTAGCTCAAGCCAAGTGAAACGCATTAATGAAGCAAGTTGTCAAAAAGATCCTTTTACTGTTTTTTGTGCAAAAAATTATAGAGAAATTATATTTTTGGACTATCTTTTGTCTTTGAAATGACATTTACATGTGCAGCAATATTACATGTTCTTTTAAGCTAAAGAGACTCTCTCAAAGGGATATCGATACGTTGAACCCGAGGTCCCTCCTAAGGTTTTTTGACGTGCCGAATCCGAATCCGCTGTCCGTTTTCCTAAATTCTACCGTTTTAGTAGAGTTTTACTAAATGGCCTCTATGTCCGTTTATGTGCATCGGTGGAAGTGATCACATTCACACTAGTTCAAGCGGCTCTTGGGCAATAAAATATATGTGAGTGGACTTCTTCTTAAATTATATGTTTTTATAAAATATTAGCCTAGCATGCATTCGTATTTCATGATTTAAATATGTTTTATAATATGCTTTACGAATTTCTATAATTATGATTTACGAAATATTCATGATTTATCGAGATTACATTTTTACTAAAGGTTATGAATTATGGGATTTGAGTATATCATTTTATATGGCTTTCATGTAACATCCCACATCGCCCAATGGAGTAATCCTTAAATGTATATTCTCATCTCTACCTAGCACGAGGCTTTTTGGGAGCTCACTGGCTTCGAGTTCCGTAGGAACTCCGAAGTTAAGTGAGAAGGGGGCCAGAGCACTCCCATGATGGGTGACCTACTGGGAAGTTTCTTGTGAGTTCCCAGAAACAAAACCGTGAGGGAATGGTAAGCCCAAAGCAGACAATATTGTGCTACGGTGGTGAAGCGGGCCAGGGAAGTGATCCGCCCTGGGCCGGGATGTGTCATTTCAAGTATGATTTATTTTATGGTTTTATGAATGTAATATATCTTGGATTTATGAGATGAGACTTTAAGCTAGTGAGCTTCAGATTTAATACGAGTTTAGAGATATGTTTTTGGTACTTATCTAGTGGGTTATCATACAGCACATCCACACACCACATGTATAGATGTCTATGGTCATAGGACGCAGTTGATGAGGAGGAGTGAGATATGATATATGATATACCCCCAGCTTCATTGCCGAAAGCAATGTCGGACAGCTTCACTAGTCGTAGCTAGTGTCGGTGTGGATGTTATGCTATTTTATACAGCTTCACCTTCGGGTGATGGACAGGTTATACAGCTTCACCTTCGAATGATGGACATGTACTGCCTTTGGGCGACTATGATACCCCTAGAGAGTACAGTATTGATGAGAATTATGGATTTGCCTTCCGATGATGATTGCACCGTTATTGAGCATGGTTTTACTCATACTTGTTTTACGAATGATTTCATTGCATGCTAGGGTTTTATGAAAATCCTATTATGTAGTATTATATATGTTTTCAAAACAGGGGGTTATTATGTTCAAAAATAAAATGTTTTCCTATTATTAGTATTATTATTATAAACTTTGGTTCACTCACCTTTTTGGTTTTGCGCCTCCCTCAGGAGTTAGGACCGAGGCACATGATCTCGACGTCAGAGCACTTTGGCTTAGGTATCATCGAGTCTTCTCAGTGTAGGTATCATTCCCTTGTTCGTATCTTTTCCTAGTAATTCCTTTATATTACTCTGGTTAGTTGTATGCTCTGAACACGTTCTTGCTTTGGTATAATCGTTCTAACTACTTATCTTGTATTTGTATGCATGTTTAAAATGGCTTCGTCACCCTCGGGTGTCGACCAACACGTGCCTACCTTGATATTTAGGAATATTGAGGTTGGGGTGTGTCATCAGTCATTTTAAAAGTACTTCCAAACGAGACTTATGTTAAGGACCTTCAAGGCTAGCTATACCTCAAATTAAAATAATTTTGTGAATAGTTGTTAGCTAATTTAGCCTTTAGAACAAACAATAAAAGAAAATGCTAAGCTTTAGGTAATATTAAAATTCAGTCACCCTTTTCTTTGGCCACCCTCGCAAGTCTTTTGTGTTGAAAAAAAATACACTCTCAAGAGTTTTTAAAATACCTAATATTGTTGGAATAATATTTTATTGGCTAAATGGTGTTAGTCATTTGGTATTATAGTTTAGGTTCATTTTTAAGAATCATTGTTAAAATATTTAGAAGCGATTTTGATGAAAATATTTTGGAAACCAGTTTTTAATAAAAATGTGACAATCCGTTCCAAATTTTACGTTTTTATTAATTTTAAAAGCGGGAATTTACGAAGCTACCCTAGAAACAAAGATTTTGACTTCCATTGACCATCATCTAGAGAGATGTACGACTTATTGTTTTAGCATATCCTCATAGTACTCGTTGGTGCAAATATATAGGTGAAAACCGTTTGCGAGTTCAGATTATAACGATATAGTTATGGACGTTTGAAATTGGGTATTGAGAGTTAGTTAAAGAGTTAAGAAGGACCAATTAGATGAAAAAGAAGAAAAGGGTAACAGCCCAATTAGGAATGGGAAAGAAAAAAAAAAGAAAAAAAAAAAGGGAAAAGCTAGGAGTTTTTCCGTGGGTTTTCGTCCGTACACCTTCGCGACCACCCATCTTCCAAGGTCGATTCCGGCCAACTCCGGTGGAGTTTTTCGACGCTACCACCACTATCTTGAAGCTCTCATTCCCCTCTACAAAACCCATCCAAGAACCACCTTGATTAACCACGGTATGTGGCAGTTTGGAGGCCACGAAAGTCGACAAAAACCAACAGTGCTCCGGCAACCTTTTTCAATTTTTCGACGAATCGGCAAAGCGATGGCCGATGCCACCACTTGGGCTTTGTAGCCCATCATCCTAGGAGCAAATCCCAACCAACCTTGACCCCGTTGATCCACCATAGACAACGAATCGACGCCGGGAAGTTTTAGGCACCGCCGGCTTCGTGGGCAAAATTGCCCACCTTCCGTCCACTTTTGGACTTTGTGGAAGGTATGAAAGTTGTTCCTCTCATTGAGATCTTCATTTTTGCAAATTTTGGTAATTTTGGAGATAGTTGGATTTTCCGGCGAGCCGGGGCGGCCGATCGCCACTCACGGCGGCGCGTGGCCAGTGGGCTGTCAAGACTATTTTTAACCTATATTTGATGTCTTAAATTCGGTTTTGATAATTGAATGATGTTGATTGATCAATTGAACCTAATTTCATTACAAGACGTGGTTAGGTGAAAATATGAATCGACGATCCGACCGTTGGATCGTCACCAAACTTTGATATGTTGTAATATGTAATACTTGAGGATCATAAGAACTTACGGATTGGGAATCTGACATACGGATCTCCCCGAATTAGAGTTGTAAGTTCATAAAATAAATCGTTAACCGCCATTTGATTTTGGCAATTGACGGAGATCCAACCGTTAGATCATAACGAAATTTTAGTATGTTATTCTAGAAACTTAATGTGGATCTTTGGAAGTTACGGATTGGAAATCTGATATGTGGATCTTCCGGATCGAGTTGTACAAGGTTGTAGACCTTACCGTCGATCTTTGATCGACGGTCAACTTGTGGTCAATGGGTCTCAAATTATTTTAGAATGTCCTTGAGGATGTGTTTTATGTGAATTACGTATTCTATTGATAGAAGTTCTGAGATGTGATTCAATAATTATTCTAGGCACAAATCATTCGGGACGCCTCGATGTGCATGCTAGAGAATCATAGCGTGGACTCCAGGTGAGTGGGTATTTTCCTTTTATCATAGGCATATAATTGATAGTTCCATAAATGCTTCTAAATTGATTTATGCATGTTACCTACAATTAATTATCATGTGAACTATGAATGGCTTGATCCCTATTTAGGGTACGTAGGCAGTCTAACGAGACGTTAGATGCAACCATACAATAAGCGAGACTAAATATTTGAGACAATAGCCTTGTATGGGGAATCGAGTAGTGTGAAGGAGGTTGGTAGTTAAATGTTGGTCATAAATTAAGAGGTAAAGAATCAAGAAATTGAAGTAAGGAATTATCAGTAATGACAGTTAATTTTTAACTAGTGTCTAATTGAGTTTTAGACTGCATTATGGCATATCTATATGTATATTGCCTGCACATAGTTATTGCGGATGCTTGAAGTGCGAAGGTGCATGCAGGACACCCAGGTAAGTTTAGGTAAGTTTACGACCTTAGTTGAAATGGTTGAGTGCTAGCAATGATTGATGAGATATGATATAGTCGTACAAATCACTAGAGGTGATTCCGACTTATGTGTTAGCAATGATTGATGAGATATGATATAGTCGTACAGATCACTAGAGGTGATTCCGATAGTCGTACAAATCACTAGAGGTGATTCCGACTTATGTGTTAGCAATGATTGATGAGATATGATATAGTCGTACAGATCACTAGAGGTGATTCCGACTTATGTGCTAGCAATAATTGACGAGATATGATATAGTCGTACAGATCACTAGAGGTGATTCCGACTTATGTTCTAGCAATGATTAATGAGATATGATATGGTCGTACAGATCACTAGAGGTGATTCCGACTTATATGCTAGCAATGATTGATAAGATATGAATATAGTCGTACAGATCACTAGAGGTGATTCCGACTTATGTGCTAGCAATGATTGATGAGATATGATACAGTCGTACAGGTTCCGAGAGGTGACTCCGACTCATATGCTAGCATTTATTTATGAGATATGAGTACAATCGTACAAGTCACGAGAGGTGACTCCGACTTATATGCTAGCATTGATTGATGAGATATGAGAACAGTTGTACAAGTCACTTTAGATGACTCCAGCTAGCATGTTGATGAGCTATTAATTCAGCCGTACATGCCACAATAGGTGGATACGGCTGACATACCATTTCACATTGATTTATTTCACCTGGGTTACTTACTCTTGTTGAGATATTTGACGTGGCATAACTGTGAGACTGTTATTTTGGTTATGGTTTTGGGTTATGGTCATGCCTGTTATTTTTGGGAAACTATACAGGTTTTATGGCGAGGGGTTACTACCTTTGGTATTGAAATTGGTTTGGAAAGTTTTGTTTCACTCACTCACATTTTCTATTTTTACACCCCTCAAGGTTCTAGCAGCAGAGTTCCATATCGACGAGGATTTGTGGCACTTTTCAGTACAGATGTCTTCCTATGTTGGTATAATCATTATTTTACCTTTTTGTACTTTGCTTATGCTCGGTATCGCGTGTGAATGGGTTCATACCCGCTCATCAGCCCACTCTAGTAGTTATACACTCTGAGGTTCAAATTAGTGCACATTTTCATCATCATCACATTTTTGGGTTCGTCACATTCCAGGTGTCGGTCAGCATAGCTCGATTCGGAGTCCTAATGGACTTTCCGGGTCGGGGTGTGTCAAAAAAATGTAAGTTAAACTCGACTTTTTTTCAAGAAGCACTTCAAGTGCTTTTGAAATTGGAACTCAAAAATATTTTTGCTAAAAGCTTTTACAGTCATGTTAAAAGTGCTCACAAACAAACAAGTTCTTATTCAGTTGTAAGTGAAATAATTTTTTTCTTAAAATCCAAATTTTCTGAATGACAAATTCGATATCAATTGGTTTCATATAATGTGTGAATATATCTTTATATATAAAGCGAAGGGCTCAATGAACAGTGTTTTCTAGTGTCATAAGCTTCACAAAAAAAATAATTAGACAAATGCCCCTCAAACAAAGAACTTCAAAAGAAACCCAAAATAATACATCAAATATGGCAAAGGTATTTTCGTCATTTTAACAATGTTTTTTTAATAATTAGGATAAATATCAGTTTACTACCCTCATGTTTCGTGGTTTTCAACATTTAGTACATCAAGTTTTTTTTTGTCCCAGAGTCATACCTAAAGTGTTAATTTTGGAATAGTCTCATACATCCGTTAGTCAAACTGTTAAGTTTGCCGTTAACTAATGACGTGGTGCCTATGTGGACAATGACTGGGCTCCACACGTCATTAAGGGGTCCATGTGGATTTTTTTTTTGGAGAAGGAGTTAAAAAAAATTCAAAAATTCAAAAAAAAAAAGAAAAAAGAAAAAAGAAAAATCCCTGTCTTTTCCCTCCCTTATCTCTTATGCAACCCGCACCCCTTCCCTCCATTCTCTCTTCTACAACTTGCACCACCCTCCATTCTCTCCTCATTCCTCCCTTATCCCTCTATTCTCTCCTTTGCACTAACCCACCAAACCCTAGTTTTATAAAAAATTTCATCAAATTTGTTGGCTGATTAACAAAATACAGGCATCTGTCAGTTAGTAAGCAGAATAATCCCAAAACCTTCATCGACCAATCAGTGATTCTTTACGGTACACAACTTTTAATTTTCATGTTGTTCCATTGCTGCAGAACAAGTTTGTGGTTGTAGTTGTTGGGTTCTGAAAGGTTGCAACGCGTACACGAGTTTCATGAACTTGGATCCGGGTTTGCCCGTTGATCGGTGGCCTGAACTGGGAGTGGAGTTACAATGGGCATTGCCAAGGGAGCCCGAGTGTGGGACGCAAGTGGATTGTGAAGGGAAGTCCACTTGTAGGTCCGACTCGGCTGTCGGGGTGCTAGTAATTGACGAGCAGGTAGACATTGAAGACGAAGACGATGATGCAGAGAACAATGGCGAAGATGACGAGCGCGAGGTTGAAATCGCCCATAGCGGCGACGTCGTTTCAGCTGCTCTCGAATCGAATCGAATCAGAGAGATCGAGAAAGGGGAATCATAAATTAGGGTTAGGGATGAAACATAGTCGTTAAGGAAAGAGAAAAGGGAAAGGTTGAGGGCTCGGTTTGAGTGAGGTGGTGAGGAAGATGACGGGGGCGGCGTAGGTGAAGGTTGATTTGGGAAGAGAGAAGGGAGGGACTGCCGGGGGGGGGGGGGTGAGGGATGGAGAGGGTGCGGGGGATGAGGGTGGGAGAAGACGAAGATTTTTATTTATTTTTGAATTTTTTTTAACTCCTTCTCAAAAAAAAAAAAAAATCCACGTGGACCCCTTAATGACACGTGGCGCCCAGTCATTGTCCACATAAGCGCCACATCATCAGTTAACGGCAAACTTAACAATTTGACTAACGGATGTATGAGACTGTCCCAAAATTAACACTTTAGGTATGACTCTGGGACGAAAAAAACTTGATGTACTAAATGTTGAAAACCACGAAACATGAGGGTAGTAAACTTATATTTACCCATTATAATTAAAAAAAAATTTGTATCGTTTTTTTTTTTTTATAATAATTAGTACTTTATAATAAGCTAGCAATAATATGATTCAATCAGTTATTCATTAAATATTATTTTCTCTATTTTTAAACACGTTCAAAACATGTTAAGAGGCGTGTAATGCAGGTTATAAAAAATGTCTTTCGTACGCGGATAATAATGTGATTAAATTAGTTGTTAAATGATTGTTTTTTTTTTTTTGAACAAACGATATTATCTACACAAAGAGGGATGATATTCTATTATTAATATAAATTCAATAGAGAACAATTTTATTATGTGAATTCAGCTGTTTTAATTGGTTTATTAGAGGTTTATTCTAGCATGATCTAACATTATTCATTTACTTTAAATATTTGATTTTCCTTTTATTAATTTACGCATATAAATATATTTAAAACGTGTAAATCAAACATACCACGCGGTGATTCAAAAATGTGTCTGCATAAAGCCTAGTATATATAAAAAAATAGCCATCTCCGAAAGTACAAAGCTTGGTAAAGTCCATACAATTGACATTGCCATCCATCTCCATGTGATTCAAGACTCTCTCTCTACAGACCATCGGAAACGAAAGAAAATCTCCGAGAAAATAGTGCTGTGAGAGGAGAGAGAAAGCGGGCAATGCTGCAATTGTGTGGCTGAGAGAGGAGAGAGGAGAGAGGAGAGAGGAGAGAGAGGGAGAGAGCGGGCAGAGTATATGGGGAGTGGAGCTACTCTGGTGGAGGGTGTTCGTCGCTGGTTTCAACGTCGCTCTTATAATACTAATCATAATTATAACAACAACAACAACAAAATTAATAAACTTGGCAATGATCACAACCATGGCCACGTCTCCGATTTAAGCGCCCAACCGTCCGATTCTCATCAGCGGGAGCAAAAACGAGGCCGGGAGAACCAGCAGCAGTTGCAGTTTGAGGTTGAGGACGACTTTGACATTTCGGGATTGAAGGTCATCAGAGTTCCCACAAGGCCCGACTTTACGGCTGCTCACCCCATGGATTCACAGAAGAAGGTTCCCTTTTTTTGTGTTTTTACGATCTGGGTTTCTTTTGTTTATGGATTTGTTCATCCGAGTACTGATCTGATTTGGGTTTTCTTGCTTTTGATTCCTGCTTGGTTGAATGTGGCTTGTTTTGTTAGGATTTGACTGTTTAGGTAGATGCACCAATCAAAACTGAATTGTAACTGTTAATGGGGTGGTAATTTATCGGATACCTCCAAAAATTGTGAACTTGATGGTGTTGGAGATAGAAAGAGGTGGACTTTTGATACAACGATATTGGGGAGGGGGAATTCGGGACCTCGGGGATGAAAGAGTAAATGTTCTTAATCAACTTAGCGCTAAGCCCATTGCGAAGATATTTCTTTTATTAACCAGAGAATGTGCTAGTTTTCGCAGTTTTGTGTGAATTCTTTAAAAAACAATTTTTGGATCGAAATAGTGATGGATCAAATTTGAAGGAATGAAAATGTTCTGTTGTTTCCTTACTCTTTCTATGCTTGTTTATAGATAATCCCGTATATTTTGATTGTAAATAATGGTTGTTGATCTTTATGCAGGGTAATCTAGAAACAGAATTCTTCACCGAGTATGGAGAGGCAAGTCGATACCAAGTTCAGGAAGTCATTGGGAAAGGAAGTTATGGTGTCGTGGGTTCTGCAATTGACACGCACACTGGAGAAAAGGTTGCAATCAAGAAAATTAATGATGTTTTCGAGCATGTTTCAGATGCTACAAGGATCCTGAGAGAGATTAAGCTCCTTCGCTTGCTTCGTCATCCTGATATTGTTGAAATAAAGCACATCATGCTTCCTCCTTCACGACGAGAGTTCAGAGATATTTATGTTGTTTTTGAGTTGATGGAATCTGACCTTCACCAAGTTATTAAGGCAAATGATGATCTTACTCCTGAACATTATCAGTTTTTCTTGTACCAGCTTCTCCGTGGCCTGAAGTATATTCATACAGGTTGGTACTTTGCGTTCATTTCTTTTGGCTTTTGCTGTAGTAATGATAACTATTAATTAATTTTCCTCTGTTTCTTGTAGCAAATGTATTTCATCGAGATTTAAAGCCAAAAAACATTCTTGCTAATGCTGACTGCAAATTAAAGATATGCGACTTTGGCCTTGCTCGTGTATCTTTCAATGATGCCCCGTCTGCTATTTTTTGGACGGTAAGTTGTCACCACACAACTCCTAAATCTGTATTTTTGTGGTTGCTAATTAGAAGTTGCTGTTTTCTTTAATTTATAAGTTGCAAATACTAGGCCTATAAACAATCCTTCTTGTGGACTAAGCTTCTTACTTTTATGAAGGATTATGTTGCAACTCGATGGTACCGTGCTCCTGAACTATGCGGTTCATTTTTCTCAAAAGTAAGCTACACTTCATTTCTAAGATCTTATATTGTGTATACGAACCTATTGGAGAATAAGAGGATTCTTTATTTTAGACTGTAGATTTAATTCCTATGACCATAATTATGGCAGTACACTCCTGCAATTGATATTTGGAGCATAGGATGCATATTTGCGGAAATAGTCACTGGTAAACCGCTGTTTCCTGGTAAAAATGTGGTGCACCAATTGGATCTCATGACTGATTTGCTTGGCACGCCTTCTGCAGAATCCATTGCAAGGGTTAGTTATTTTATTCTAATAGATCCCACTCGGTCATCAAAAGACACTAATTATGTTCCGTGCTAGCCAAATTAAGAAAAAGCTTTTAGCAGGCTGCCACTGAACTTCTCAGTTTACTTTGCTCTTACAATTCTCGTAGTAAGCCATTGATATGTAACTGAAAAATTCTTATTTATCCCATCAAATAATTTCTTTTTCATGACCCTGGTAGATTCGGAATGAAAAAGCAAGAAGGTACCTGAGTAGCATGCGGAAAAAACAACCAGTTCCTTTCACATATAAGTTCCCTGGCGCTGATCCATTGGCTCTTCGCCTACTGGAGCGGCTCCTTGCCTTTGACCCAAAAGATCGTTTGACAGCTGAAGAGGTATGGTTAAGTAATTTGAGTACAATCAACATTTAACATTTATTATATATATTGTATATCATGATGCATCCTTCAAACTGTTTGGGATCACAATACCTCATAAATCCCTAATGCTTACACTTGCAGGCATTAGCTGATCCTTACTTTCATGGTTTGGCAAATGTTGACCGTGAGCCGTCCACCCAACCCATTTCAAAACTTGAGTTTGAGTTTGAAAGAAGGAAATTGACAAAAGATGATGTTAGAGAGTTAATCTATCGGGAGGTATGGCCTTAAAGTTTTATACTTGTTGCTTTCTAGCATTGTGTTTTCCTCCGCTTCACTTTTGCTATAGCAAATCTTGTGTTGAAACAGATTTTAGAGTATCATCCACAGATGCTGCAGGAGTATCTCCAAGGTGGAGATCAGACTAGCTTTATGTATCCTAGGTGAGGAAGCTATTGGTTTTCTGAATAATGATCATTCTTTTGATTATTCAATCAGTTGAACCTCAATGCATGGAATGGGTTTATGGGAAATGGGAGGGCCACTTCCTGTTATGTGTTCCCGCCATTGGGTCTAAACAAAAACAAAAACCTTGAGTTTATCTAGCTCATAAATAATAGTAGTTTTCCATTCACCACTTCACTTTGTAAGTCTCCAGTCTGAATTTTTGGTGCTTGGAGTTATTAACCTTCTAACATCAGTTAATGTCATTCTAGTGGTGTTGATCGATTCAAGCGGCAGTTTGCACATCTGGAGGAGCATCATGGTAAAGGTGAAAGGAGTACTCCTCCACTCCAAAGGCAACATGCTTCCTTGCCCAGGTATGTTTCGGATAAGCATTTAAGGATTAAGTTTGATTTAGATGTCTTGAGGCACAAATCAAATCGCTTCTAACTTCTTCCTTATTAGTTCATCTTAATTTATGTGTCATCTTGTTCCTCAGAGAGCGGGTTTGTGGACCCAAGAATGAGAATACTGGCCAAGACAATGATTTGGAAAGGACTGCTGCTTCTGTTGCCTCAACTCTTGAGAGTCCTCCAGGGTCAGATCAGAATGATGGCACTGTAAATGCCGATGGACAAAATGGACCTAGCAAGACAAACTACACACCAGTAACTAGTCGTAGCCTATTGAAGAGTGCCAGCATTAGTGCTTCCAAGTGCATAGGTATAAAGCCAATAAAAGATTCGGAGGTAAGTAGCATTCATATGTACCTCACTTCCTCTTGTTTGATCATGACTCGGGCATCTTGCATAGTATCTCGTGATAGATCTCCGTTACACTTAAAAAGGTCGCTGGTTGTCTGAAAATCAAAGTGTCTCAAAACTTGAGTGAGCAATCACACTTTATATATTAACAGATACAATATAAAATTAAGTTTGGGATCGTGATAAAAACGTTAGTAAAGGTATTGTGTTGCTTCTCTCTTTATAGTTCTTGTTTTAATCAATCCATTCCGGGCTACTGACATATGATGCTCAGAGCTGATGCAAAATGATAGATCCGTTATGTAAAATGCTTATATGGATGCACATCACCCTTTTCCTTTGGAAATAATCATTATTTTTCCCACAGGAGGAAGCAATTGCGGAGATCAACGATGAGTCAGTTGATGGTTTGACACAAAAGGTTGAAGCTCTTCGCGCCTGATTCATCTTCATTGATCTGTAGTAGAAAAAACAGGTGTAACTTTGTGGTCCGCCTCCTTTCCCCGTACTTAGTAGAAAGGGTGTTCTGCAACAGTCGACATTCGAAATAAAAATTATATATAAGTTACTTGAGTTAGAAGCTAACACCGTATAGGAGGAGGAGGAGTCGATTTATGTTTCCTTCATTGTGTAGTGTAACCACAATGCGTAGGAAGGAAATTGCTCTGCTGTAAGTTGTAAATATTTATATTTGAACAAGACAACAAATTGATGTATTTTGTTTTCCCATTGTTTAGAGATTGTGTGATATATATAATAGAAACAAATTGATGGAAATACAGCTTATATTATTATCTACTGAACAAATTAATATTAGTTTTTATGTTTTTAGTACAAGAAATATTCTACTCTCCGGAACTAATCTAGACATGGGGAGAAGGATTCGAACTCAGGTTTATAGGTGTGTACCTCTACTCTACCACCTCAGTTTGCATTTACAGAGAGAGTGCCATGATTACATCAGCTACCGATATTGTCCAGCTGGGCATCTTTTTTGGGAGGCAGATTGTCTGCCCTCCTAGTTGTGGTGCCCTTCCATGCCCTCCTATTTTGTGCGGTCACGGTTAAGCCACGTTAACATTTTATATTAATTTTTTAATAGTATAAGACAAAAAATAATAATAATATAAAATGTTGACGTGGATTAACCGTGACCGCACAAATAGGAGGACATGGAAGGGCACCACAACTAGGAGGGCAGACAATCTACCTCCTTTTTTTTGATACAAATGATACTGGAGGAGAGGGAATCGTACTCCGGACCTTAGGTGCAAGGTTTAGTTCTCTTAACCAATGCACAGAAATAGACTATTTTTTCCCTCACCTCTCCTTCACTTGTAACATGGAAAAATTATCTAGCCGCTTCCAACTAATCATTTTGAGGAAATTTTAACAATAGTCTCTTAACTTTAACTTAATTGGAATAAGGATAATGCTAGGGAGACCAAAATTTTAAACCAAAATTGCAAATCAAATAATTTGTCATCAATATAAAATAAGCACGTTAATCGATATTTAATTAATAATTTAATCATCAACAACCACTCATTTGGTTTTCTTTGGACCTGATTTTACACCATCGGCCCAAGCGATCGAGGCCGTTGAGTGAGCATGGTTCTTGACCGTCGGATAAGGAAGTTAATATATTTTGTTATTGTTAAGAGATAATGTTATGATTTTTAATCATAATAATTATCTTTTAATAAATTATCTCAGTTGTTTTGTACAATAAGTGGGATTCTCATTATCTTTAATAGGAAGCAGTAACAACAGAGTTCAGATTAACTTGGTTCTGCTGGGTGTAGACGTGTTGATTGATAGGAAATCAGCCGTGGGATTTGATAGTATTTAAAGGAAATAATAATCATGGATAATGATGGCATAGGGAACCTAAGTAGGCTAGACCTTTTTCTATGGTGTTTTGGTGATCAGATAAAGCATGGCTACTGATGGTTTTTTTTATGAAGAGATGAGAAGCCTAGGTGGGCTAGAAATGTGATGTGATAAGCCTAAATGGACTTTTATTAGGTTTGAAAAGTCTTGGAACAAATCCCACGGCTCAGTTTGAAGGATATGCCATAGTTTCTGGTTTTTGATGCGGATCAACTTCAGAAATTAGAGTTGCAATTAAACTCTGCAACATTATCTGACTGTGCAGAGCAAGTACTTCAGTCCTATAAATACCGAGGCAGTAGCAACGAAGAAATGGCTCTCCAACTCAACACACAAATCTGCCATGCGCAAACCCTCGCTCTACGCAAAACCTTTCAAGAACCTTGAGACTTTTATTTTCCTTTCCGCCAACACATCTTCAGTTTGGATAAACAGCACTGTGAAGGCAACTGGTGAACATCTTCAGTTTGGATAAACAACACTATAGCCGTATAATCATTCGACCGCGAAGCACCTTCAGTTTGGATAAACAGCACTGCGAAGGGGCCGACTGGTTACCTATCCAAGTCTCGGCCGAGAAGGATTTTCGAATCCTTGTTGGCAGAGGTCATCTCATCAGCCTTCTCGGCGAAGTGAGGTGTTACAGTTTACTAGGGCTCGGCACATTGGACGCCGAGTTGTTTTATGATTGGATACTCATAAGTTGGCTTTAGAGTTTGGCATTCTGACGGCCGAACCACATTCACCATCAAGACATACATCCGCTTTGAGTATTTGTGCCCTTACACTTTAGTGTCAATTCGGCGTGAGTTTACTCTGACGAATACCATTACTGTGACCGAATCTGACGACAACGATCTGTGAACTTCGCATATTTAGTAGCCTTGTCTTCAGGCTTTAGAATCCAAGAGTCGAGTCGAGTTCCTTCCTCGGCCGCAATCGCAAGACGCAGAAGTCAGCAGCGTGCTCAACGCAACATCAACAAATTTTACTCCTCGGCCAACCTCAGCCGGCGAGTTGGCACGCCCCACACACAACCGAATGACGTAGTTAGCTTATTAGTTACTCGGCCTGCGCGCCACGTAGGCTTGGTAGTTTTTAGGGTTAACATTTTGGCACGCTCAGTGGGACCCAGTGCTAAAACTACGAAGTTCACATGATATATCAAGATCACAATCAGGATGAGATTTGGCGCCTATTCAAGGAAATTGTCGAGCAACAAAAACGCCTTGGCCAAATCGTTGAAGCAAATAAAGAAAGGCAAAAATCTTTCTCTCAAATGATAAAGGTGAAGGTTCATCACAGCTTACAAGATCAATGGTTAAATGAAGATAGAACTCGATATTATGAGTGGCTTGATAGGAAAACACCTTTTGGGTTCAAATCGATTCCATTTGAAGAATGGTTGGCTCAAAAGACTGGAGGGCAATTTTTCGCTCTGGCCACAACTAAAATTCGGCCTAAGAAGATTATCGAGACGGTCGAAGAAACACCTAGGCCACCTCTTGATTTGGTCGAGACTGAAAGTGTGGTCGGCCTAGAGGAAAAAGTTCAAGTTTTAGAGCAAAAAATCAACTTCGAAAATGATTCGTCAGAAAAGTGCTCCAATGACGAACAAGGCCGAGACATTGGCCTAGCCCAAGAAACCACGCCAATCGATATGATTATTGGTGATAAAGCCGATATGGAGAAATCCCGTTCGGCTAAGTTGTTCGAGTTAAAAGCCGAAATTGGTGAAATTATTATGCCTGGGGGGCATAATAATTGTTCAACGCATTCGGCGGCTGAGAATCAAAAATATTTTGCCAAGTCAAAAGTATTTGGAAATGATTCTTTATTCGGCCTAAAGCGAAATCAAATTGAGAATTTTGATATGAAAAGATCTCGGCTCGGAATAAAGCATCGTTGGCCTCCTCCGGATTATGATTCAGCCGTTTTCTTTTGTTAAAAAAAAAAGAAGGAAGGATGAATAAATTATTTTCTTAACCATTCGGCCTTTCAGGCCGATGCCAAGAAAATAGGAGGGCAGACACTGCTATTTGCTGAGTGCATTATGCTTTCGATGGTGCCATGCAAATGAAAATCTATGGGTGCCATACAAATATCAGGGCATATGGTCGAAGTCGGCGTAAATTAATTTGGTGGTCTACATCACCCAAGGCAGTAGGAGGATGGCCAAAAATATGGGGGATTTCCTGCTAAGCATGTTCGTCTAGAAACAGCCGATTGTTATGTGTGCAACAGCTTAAAAAAAAAAAAAAAAAACATCCTCAATCGGCTGATTACTCGGCTTCCTAATTTTTCGACTAGTCCTGATTACTAAGTCAGCAGTTCCTGTCCTCGGCCATAGCTATCCTCGACCACATGTTTCTTCGACCATAGCTTTGGTCATCAAGTCAAGGTGGTTAGTCATCAAGTCAGAAAAGAGTGTGATAAAGACATTGGAGAGTTGAGGAGAGAATCAGGAATGAACAGTTAAGGTGATTCAGTCAAAGAATATGGTTGTGGTCATGGGGTGCTATTCTTCGGCAAATTATTGATTCAGCCGAGATGACTGATTTGGCCGAGATGAAGTCGAGGATTTATTATTTTCACATTGGCTTGGCTGTTAGTCTGCCGAGTGGTGTATAAAAAAAGAATGGCTTTTCGATGATGGTGCTTCATTGATAAGTTGGTGTATAGTCATTCGGCTGGTGTATTCGGCCAGAAAGATGGGAAAGGCGAAGAACGGTATTCAACGAAGAGGCCGAGAATTGATGGTAGACCGAGTTACCAAAAAATAAAGTTTTTCTCGGACCCGTTGTCTTTAGCCAATTCGACTAAATAAAGTGGTACCCATCAGTTTTCAACTAAACTGGGGTTTCTTCAAACGAGAGTCCTCTGCTTCACCAAGTCACTTCATTTTCGACGATAGCGGGGGTTATTCGACTGCGCTAATTTCCTTAACCATTCGGCTTTCGGGCTGAAGCTCAAGGAAACTGGGGGACAATGTTTGGACCTGATTTTACACCATCGGCCCAAGCGATCGAGGCCGTTGAGTGAGTATGGTTCTTGACCGTCGGATAAGGAAGTTAAGATATTTTGTTATTGTTAAGAGATAATGTTATGAATTTTTAATCATAATAATTATCTTTTAATAAATTATCTCGGTTGTTTTGTACAATAAGTGGGATTCTCATTATCTTTAATAGGAAGTAGTAACAACAGAGTTCAGATTAACTTGGTTCTGCTGGGTGTAGACGTGTTGATTGATAGGAAATCAGCCGTGGGATTTGATATTATTTAAAGGAAATAATAATCATGGATAATGATGGCATAGGGAACCTAAGTAGGCTAGACCTTTTTCTATGGTGTTTTGGTGATCAGATAAAGCATGGCTACTGATGGTTTTTTTATGAAGAGATGAGAAGCCTAGGTGGGCTAGAAATGTGATGTGATAAGCCTAAATGGACTTTTATTAGGTTTGAAAAGTCTTGGAACAAATCCCACGGCTCAGTTTGAAGGATATGTCATGGTTTCTGGTTTTTGGTGCGAATCAACTTCAGGAATTAGAGTTGCAATTAAACTCTGCAACATTATCTGACTGTGCAGAGCAAGTACTTCAGTCCTATAAATACCGAGGCAGTAGCAACGAAGAAAGGGCTCTTCAACTCAACACACAAATCTGCCCTGCGCAAACTACGCAAAACCTCTCAAGAACTTTGAGACTTTTATTTTCCTTTCCGCCAACACATCTTCAGTTTGGATAAACAACACTGTGAAGGCAACCGGTGAACATCTTCAGTTTGGATAAACAGCACTGTAGCCGTAGAATCATTCGACCGCGGAGCACCTTCAGTTTGGATAAACAGCACTGCGAATGGGCCGACTGGTTACCTATCCAAGTCTCGGCCGAGAAGGATTTTCGAATCCTTGTTGGCAGAGGTCATCTCATCAGCCTTCTCGGCGAAGTGAGGTGTTACAGTTTACTAGGGCTCGGCACATTAGATGCCGAGTTGTTTTATGATTGGATACTCACAAGTTGGCTTTAGAGTTCGGCATTCTGACGGCCGAACCACATTCACCATCAAGACATACATCCGCTTTGAGTATTTGTGCCCTTACACTTTAGTGTCAATTCGGCGTGAGTTTACTCTGACGAATACCATTACTGTGACCGAATCTGACGACAACGATCTGTGAACTTCGCATATTTAGTAGCCTTGTCTTCAGGCTATAGAATCTAACAGCCGAGTCGAGTTCCTTCCTCGACCGCAATCGCAAGACGCAGAAGTCAGCCGCGCGCTCAACGCAACATCAACAAATTTTACTCCTCGGCCGAGCTCGGCCGACGAGTTGGCACGCCCCGCACACAACCGAAGGACGTAGTTAGCTTATTAGTTACTCGGCCCATGTGCCACGTAGGCTTGGTAGTTTTTAGGGTCAACAGGTTTACAAAATTTGGTTTGAAAATTTGGTCTCCTCATATTACCCTCGGAATAATAGTTTCTCAACTAAAAATTTGTGACCATTGATTCCTTGACTCATCAAAACGTGTAGCTATGATAATTTTTGTCAACTTTGTCAAAATTTCCATCAAAATAAGCACACACATGAGGTTAAATTAAGGGACAAATATAAAAAACCAAATGAGAAAATTGTAGCAATGGTCATACTTTATCCCAATTAGAGCAATAGTTTCTCAATTTTATCCCAATTGGAGTAATGAGCCCTCTTTAGCCCGATTGTAACAATGGTTGTGACTCATTTTGATGGAAGTTATGGAGGAGTTGATAAACAGAACCATAGTTGCACGTTTTGATGACTTGGGCTGGTTTGGTATTGCTGTGCTTTGAAAAAAATCTGCTTGTGCAGTGAGAATAAGTAGCTGTGAAATAAAGCAGCATAGTGTTTGGTAAACTTTTTTGTAAAAGTGCTTTTGAAAAAAAAAAAAAAAGTATTATAGTGTTTGGTAAACTTTTATGTAAAACAGATGTGAAAAAAAGTCGATTTTTCAAAGCTGGGTTTTGCAGCTTCTTGTTTTTGGCTTTTTTTCACCCAAAACTGTGAAAAAAGCTGAAGCTGAATGTTTACCAAACACCAAAAACTCTCCCAGCTTTTTTTTTAAATCACCTCAACCCCAAACTGGGGCTTAAAGGACCAATGGTCACTGATTTTTAGTTAAGGGACCATTACGCCAATCAGATTAAAGTTGAAAGACCATTGCTGTAATTTTCTCAATCATTTCATATGCTCATCACTGGGATGTATTTCTCCTCCATCGAACTTTCGCTTACCCCTCCGATTTCTGATCAGTAATCACTAAATATACTTCACCGTGGTGTAGACAAACAAATGTTTTCTTGCACACACACACACACTGTAAATACACCACCAATGACAGAAGCAGGAATGATCTGACGGACCATTTCAAAGAACGGAGAGTAACTGCAATAGGAATCCTCAACTTTCTTTAATTCATCGCAATGAAGTCATCGACTCTCACCAGTAATCCCCGCATGAACAATTACCTGAGCAGCCTTTTCACCTAATTTGATTGCCATGAATCCGGCTTGCACGTATAGTAGTGGAGTTAAGTGTATCACAAATCAGATATGGGAAACCCAACATACCCTAATGTTGTACTTGTCCTTTACATGGCTTCTAAGTTCTAAGTTGTTTGCATGTGTGCTACAAAATCATGAACTTTAGCCTTGACAAAAATTGGATTAATTTATTGAAGGAGAGATTAAGATTGTTAACCTAGAGGAACACGGCAGCTCTCTCACAAGCATGATGGCAACATGAATTGGTACACAATTTCTGCTTCTTTGTGAGATTAACTTAACAACAGATGTGATCATGTTGCTTGATCAAAGATTTTCTCCCATTGAAAAAACTTTCAAACTATTTTAGGTAAAACTTGTCATTTGATTAGCATAAACCTGCCAAGTTAGACCTAATTTAAACTTTTTTTGGGAAATTGGGACCTGCTATACATCACATGGTTGAAAATTTGAGTGGAATGTCTAATTGATGAGGACTCCCATCCAGGCAAAACCTTTGGCTATAGGATTGAGGGCTGCCCTCAATTTACAATTGAAAAGAAGTGATTTGAAAAGTATAGTCTGCTTATCCTGACTACAAAAGCTTGATGCACAGATATTCCTCGTGTTAGTAGTATAATTTAGTATTTTTATTTTTGAGTAAATTGTAGATATGATTCCTTAACTTTAACTCAATTGGAACAATGGTCCCTTAACTAAAAATTCATTACCATTGGTCCCTCAACTCATCAAAACGTGCAGCTATGGTCCCTCAACTAAAAATCCATTACCATTGGTCCCTCAACTTTAATTCAACTGGAGAAATGGTCCATTAACTTTAACTCAATTGTAGCAATGGTCCTTCCAACATAACTCGTTTTGACAAAATTTTTGATGTAGTTGACGAAAATGACCATAATTACACACTTTGATGAGTTGAGGGACCCTAATTGTATAAATGGTCATTCCAACATAGTTTATTTTGACAAAATTTTGACGAAATTGATGAAAATGACTATAGCTACACATTTTGATAAGTTGAGGGATCAATGGTGATGGATTTTTAGTTGAGGGATCATTGCTACAATTTACTCTTTTTTTTTTAAACGACCAGTTATTAGTTTTGTCATAGCAATTTACTTTTTTGAAGGCAAGAAAAATTCACAGATGTATTTCAGCATCCCTTAAACTATATTAACAATTAGTACACGATGACATTGATAATTCAGTTGCTTTAAAGTCAAAGTCTGTCAACAACTTTGTAGATTTTTAACAACTCGAAATGTCTATCATTTTTTGGCCGTATCGTAATTTGCTTTATTATTACTATTATTACTACGTGGTGCTTATATGTAAAGGAAGAAGCATATCGAGACTTAAACGATCAACTTACAGAAAAAACTTGTATCCAAACGCAGTCTGTCAATCTTGACCAGGAAAAGAACTTGATGCAAATCCCAGTAATGCATGACAGCATATGCAGAAATCAGAAATGGATATACGTACAGAAAATTCTACAATGATTTAGGTTTAGGGTTTACTTGACTATGTGTAGAAGCATCTTATTATAACATGCTAGATTCTTTTAACTGTGTAAAAATTGGCATTTTGTTGGCTTAATTAAATTAAACTATGTTTCTGTAGCTTCTGAAAGATGTATGGGATTGAAAAGGACAGAAAATTAATTAGTACAAGATGCTCATCTAAAGTTATTTCCGTACCTTGATTTTAGTGTTTTTAATCAACGTACCTGGCTTAGTGGCTTTTAGTAAGTTATGGTTCTAGTTGCGGATTTACGGGACTAGTGAAGGATTTCGCCCCTACCACCCTTATTACTACAATGTTTATCCCAACCTCTCTCCACTTTGTTTATTAGGTGATGCTCCTAGTGGCGAATTCGTACAAGGATGAGTGAAGATTATTGCCTCTCTACTCGCCCTCTTCGCTATACATGATATTCCACAATTTTTTTGCGGATGATTATAGTTGATAGGGGGGCAACCTATTTTATAAACGTTTGTTGTGAGGGTTAAGGTACGCTGGGGGGGGGGGGGGGGGTGGGCGGAATGCGGAGCGAAGTTGGAATATTGGGCAAGAAGAGCGAATTTGGAATGTTGGGCAAGAAGAGAAAGTGATATGAATTTGAACCACGTCTTGCCAAAAACAAATAAAAAACCTATAAATTCGTCATTAGATATTCCAACTGTATTAAATAATTGTGAAATGCAAAATTTTATAATAAAAAAAAAATCATATCACGTAACGAGATGAATACCAAATGAAAAATAATACCCCCGATGACATATGCCATGTTTTCTCCATAAATAGCCTCAATATAGTGGCATTACTAATATATATACAAAAATTTGCAAAACTCACCAACCCCCATACATCTATTTATAGCATCCTTTTATTTTTTTTCTTTTCTTTTGATATGATTCCTTTAGCACCCTCCATTGATGGCCTATCGCCATCAAATGGTTATCAATATCAATTTGCACATGTAATGAGTTCGTGTTGGTCCTCCATATCTCCATCCTCACCACCTTTATTGGAGAAGAAAAAAATTAAAGTTAGCTAGCTAGCTCACCTTTGGTTGGTGAAGGGACTAAGAAACAAAAGAATTGTATTTTTATATGATCAAATTGTTCATATAATCTTCTTGCTTCAATCTTTGCCACATGTTTGCAAATTGCAATTGTCTAAACTAAATAAGTCACACCTTTGAACTATTGCAAAAAGATACTACTGGTTTTAGTCCAAGCTTCCTAGTCTTCAATCAAAGCTTCGACACCAACCCACCCATCTTTTTGGGACCCCAAATTTCTACATATTGAGAATCAAATGATGAAGGAAATGACAATATGGTGGATAACAAAATGACAAGTAAACCCACATAATTAAATATGTAATTGTCAATAAAAAGGTTTAGTTGGCTCTTAGTTCGTAATTAATCTATAAGGTTTGGACAAATATTTAGTGTCGAAAAATCCCAATAAATAATATTTAATTATCTTTGTATAAAGGTTTTGACAAATAGTCATGACCTGCATTATTAGCTAGCAGCCAAGGTTTCAAACACATTTCCACCTTTTTCAAATACTCAATTTGACATGTTCAGTGTCTCGACCCCTCCTCACCGACTCATCTAGCGTAACTAAAATATGTCTTTGCATAAATTTATTAGCATAAATAACTAAGTGTCAATTTTAATGAGAGGAAAATCGAGTACCCAATTGATTTTTAGCATGTATATAAAGGGGGAGTTTGCATGGAAGTTTGTAAACTCGGTTCATGCAGTATACAATATACAGATAGAGTGAGTCTTAAGCCTGCTCTTAAGGTTTTAGACATGGAGAGTTTGAGCCAGCATTATAGATTAGTGCTAATTCTAATCATATTTGCGGTGGCTTTACCGTCATGTTTCTCGCAAACAACCCGACGCTTCGAGTTTAATGTAAGCTAGAGTGTCTGCTCTTCCTTTCTCTCATGCATTCCTCTCTTTTTTCTAGCCTTTTGGCTGAGTACAAAAGGAAAAAAAAAGGAGTGTTCTATCTTCGTTATGTTATTACCAAAAGAAAGTGCGTAGGAAATTGAAAGCTTGGTTTTTCTTTTTGGTTCTTTTGTTCAGGTTGAGTGGAAGAATGTAACTCGTTTGTGCAACACAAAGCCCCTTCTAACAGTGAATGGAGAGTATCCAGGGACAACCATTGCTGTCTATGAAGGTGATCATCTCGAGATTAAGGTCACTAATCGCATTGCCGAAAATACCACCATCCATTGGTGAGTTTAACTAACCTTAGATTAATCATACTGACTTTGATTGCGTTAAGCAATCGCAACTAATTACTAATTAAGTTGTTGCTTAATTATCATGAGTGCAGGCATGGTGTGAGGCAACTAAGAACAGGATGGGCAGACGGTCCAGCTTATATCACACAATGTCCTATAAGAGGTGGCAAGACCTACACATACAAGTTCACTGTGGAGTACCAAAGAGGCACTCTCTGGTGGCATGCTCATTTTGCCTGGCAACGAGCTTCCATTTATGGCGCCTTCGTCATCCATCCGCGCATGCCTTTTCCATTTTCCGCTCCGATTCAAGAAGAATTCCCCATCATCTTTGGTAATTATATGAAAAAATAAATAAATATAGAGGGCTAGCTAGTCTTTTTTTCTTCATGATTTTTTTAGTGAGAGTTCAATATTTCTGTATCTTGAATTGCTCACGTGTTTTGCTATTTCCCAGGTGAATGGTGGAATTCAGATGTAGGTGAAGTGGAAAATGAAATGAAGTATGGAGCTGGACCTAATAGTTCAGATGCTTATACCATCAATGGGTTGCCAGGATCATTCTATCCTTGCTCCGACAAAGGTATAAATCCAGAACTTAAGGGTATGGTTAGGATCGTTTCTGTAAAGGCTAAAAGTGGTTTATGGAGAAACACGTGCTATATGCTTCCTCATGAAGTATTTTCAAGAGTTTTTCCATGAATCACTTTGATTTTTAATTAAAATTTGAACGTGTAGATTTTATGAGGAGTAGTACTTTCTGTATAATTAGTCTTAAACGGACCAATTTTTAACCATATTTTTCTCTTTTCTACAATGAATTTACACTAATTTTCTTGTACTTATACAGATACCTTCGTCAAAACTGTGGAACATGGAAAAACGTACTTGCTTCGAATTATCAACGCAGCACTCAACGATGAGCTTTTCTTTGCTGTGGCTAATCACACACTAACTGTTGTGGAGATTGATGCCGTGTACACCAGACCATTCACAACCTCAGCGATCATGGTAGGTCCTGGCCAAACCACCAACGTTTTGCTCACTGCAAATCAAGTCCCTGACTCCTCGGGTGCCTTTTTGATGGTGGCCTGGCCTTACCTCACCTCCGTTTTCCCTTTCGACAATTCCACCACAGCCGGTTTCTTGCGTTACAAGAACACAAAGAGTGACAAAACTAAATATCCGCCAAAGGCGCCTAGTACTTTTGCGCCGGAAAAATACAACCTCCCTAAAATGGAAGACACAAAGTTTGTCACTATATTTAATAACAAGCTCAGAAGCCTAGCCTCAACTAAGTATCCGTGCAACGTGCCTAAAACTGTCGACAAGCGTGTCGTTACGGTTATAAGCCTAAATCTCCAAGATTGTCCAGCCAACGAAACCTGCAAGGGTTATGCTGGCAAGAAATTTTTTGCTTCTATGAACAACCAGTCCTTCATTCGTCCCGCCTTGTCGATTTTAGAATCTCATTACAAGAAGCTCAGACGCGCCGAGTACTCCTCCGATTTCCCAGAGAAACCTTTGAAGCCGTTTGATTACACCGGTGTGGATCCAGTTTCGGAGAACATGAACACGAAATTTGGCACTAAGATTATGGAAGTGGAGCATGGAACAAACTTAGAAATTGTGCTACAAGGTACAAGTTTTCTTAACACTGAGAACCATCCAATTCATGTGCATGGACACAACTTTTTTATAGTCGGTATGGGGTTTGGGAACTTCAATGCTGCCAAGGATCCGGCAAAGTACAACCTCATTGACCCTCCGGAGAGAAACACGGTGGCAGTTCCAACCGGAGGATGGGCGGCGATTCGATTCAAGGCCGACAATCCCGGAGTTTGGTTCATTCACTGTCACCTTGAAGAGCATACTTCGTGGGGTCTTGCCTCGGGGTTTATTGTCAAGAATGGTCCAAAACCGTCGCAGTGTGTGCTTCCTCCCCCTGACGATCTTCCCTTATGCTGAGGTTTTTGCATAGACGACTCGATCTAGTATTTGTTGTATAACGAAGGCTTTGAACTCTTTACTTCTATTTTGTGAACATATATACCTTATCTAATATATAGGCTTTGTACTTTTGGTATTAAGGACCGCACTAGAGAGTTTTATGCGTGTTTGACATATTTTCACTGTACACACGTTACAATCGAAAATGAATAAAAAAAAGTAGTAAAATTGTTGTTTTTTTAAGAGAAAGAGATCATTTCCTGATCTCTCCCTTCAAAGCTCACGAATTAAATGATCTGAGCCTTTAAAAATTTGATCCACCTGCTAAAAACTATTTTAGCTTTTAAAAGTTTTTACTAACTTCTCTGTTTTTAGTCGTTGGATCAAATTTTAATGGTCCAGATCATTTGATCTGTGGGCTTTGGAAGGAGAGATCCGGAGAGGATCTCTTTCCTTTTTTAAGCTCTCCTTTCAATCCCATCGTTGGGAGAACTTTACCTGGTATGGTCCAAGTACGTGCGTGAGGAGTTAGATTGGCAAGTTTTTGTGTATCTTTTGGCTCTAGGATCTCAAAGTAGCCGTATGGCTGTCATTGCCAAGGAGAAAGGACTATTACAAACATAACAGGATCAGTTTTCTTTAAGAAAATAATAATAAGACTACCAAATGGTTTTAAAAACTTGGAAATAATTATAAGATGATAAAGCGAAATGATTGTTACATTGAATGAGATTATTGTTACATAAGTTTGGTGGACCGATCTGTCTAAACTACTATAGTAAATTCCATGTTTTATCTACTTTTTAGCAATCTTTAAATCCTTTCTTACAAAACATTTTTTTTTAATGATCGTTTGGAAGCACTTCTAAAATGATTGAAAGCGGTCCGAAAAAAATATTTTAAGATCCTAAAAGCAATTGAAGTGCTTCTTATAAGAAGTACACACTTTAAATGTTTTTCTAGATTTCATTTGCATTTTTATGAATGATTCGTCCCAAAAAAATTTCACTAAAAACGTTTTTAACTATTTTAAAACACTTTTGAGTAATAGTAATTTATTTACAATAACAATAAACCTGTCATACAAGATATATAATTTGTGATAAAAATAAAATAAGAAAGAGGGAAGGCTGAGAGCTTGAGAAGCATATTTGCTTTCACAAACTAAAGTGAGGGGCACGCAGCTTTTTCTATTTGGAACTACTGCCAGCTTTCGAGTGGTACGCGTGCAATTAGCTACTTACCACTGGCAAATGCTACGTGGAAAGTTTCGTAGGGTTGCTTGATAGGACGACTCTGATATCGCATGAGACTGACGTAAAATAAAATAAAATAAAAATAATAATAATTTTACGATTCTGTAAAAGGTGACTTGCGAAAGACGACGTGATCAAAGAACCTTACTGAAAATTTTCACCATTAGAAGACAAGAATTATTGATAGTGAGGAAATGTCACTTGGAAAGCTGAAGTGTGACTCTGTAAGAAGTCTTTTATTCACTTTCTGCAAGGCAACAAAGACTCTGCTTTATGTGATGCCTTTGGTCACTCTGAAGTCAAAATTCCACCGCATTAAAATAATGTCTAGGTGTTTTTGGCAAAAGATTAAAGAATTTCCTAGGTGGCTTCGACGTTCTCCCTTCTCTCGTCTTTCCAATGTTCTATATGTTTGTCTTTCCAATGTTCTATATGTTTGTCAATGTCAATAACAAATTGTTAGTGGGGACCTAGTTGATGAATTAGTTAAAGGGAGAAAGGAATAAAAGATAAAGTTGCACATAAACACACACAAAATCGCCTAAAATCGATGATGAATTTGCTAGATTGGTTGTTTACGATAGAGCTATCGCCGTGCTATTTAGCCTATGAGTTATTTAAGTATGTGTGATTTGTTGCTGGATTTGGGGAACCCAAAGCCCAATGGTTGCTTGATTTCTCTGTAACGTTTTACATATTTTCACAATACGAGAGAATCTGTGGTATCTCCGAGTGTATAGAAACGGTTATAAAGCAACTTCTCCAAGTACATCAATTTAGTATTTTAAGTATTCTTGAGTGTATACCCAGTTACAAGGCATATTCTCTGAGGGTAACAATTCATAATTTGTGGTATATCCGAATGTATATACACAATTACAATACAAGTTTTCTCTTTGTATATCAAAGCAGAGTCAGTAGTAGCCTCGAGTAGACACGTTTAAAAGGCATATTATTCATGTATATCAATGCATATATGCAGTCTAACTACACACACACAGTTACAAGTAGATTCTATGATTGTATCAATGGAGAATTGAAGACTCTACATAGATTAGGCATACAGGAGATCCAACCCATTTTAGTAGAAGGACATGCTATTTGTTTACATCCATTAGTTTGTAAGGGATTCAATGCAGACTTTGATGGTGATCAAATGGCTGTTAATGTACCTTTATCTTTGGAGGCTCAAGCGGAGGCCCGTTTACTTACGTTTTCTCATATGAACCTCTTGTCTCTAGCTATTGGGGATCCTATTTCCGTACCAACTCAAGATATGCTTATTGGGCTCTATGTATTAACGAGTGGAAATCGTCTAGGTATTTGTGCAAATAGGTATAATCCATGTAATTGCATAAATTATCAAAATAAAAGAATTGATGATAATAACTATAAGTATACGAAAGAATATACACACAAGAAGATTATCCAGGTGTTATCTGAGGAGCATAATAGGGACCATAGTTAGAGTTGAGTTCTTCTAAGTTTCTAACTTAAATTCCCTATGAATGATTAGTTCATGATACCATTGCTAATAACTTTATCCACATTGTATAGATAGATAATTTTATAGATAGATATAGCACATATGTTTGATCTTTAGATCTATAAACACAGAACCAGAGATAGCAAACTAGCAAACAGCCAAACCATTCCCAACCCCACACCCTTTCCTTTTCTTTCCTTTTCTTTCATCTCCTCCAACATGCCCACCACTACCTCCATCCACTTTAATTCCTTTCACCCTCCTCCTCAAGTGCTCCATTGTTGATTGATAGACCCAAAAACCAAAAGTATAAACAAACCCAAATGTTCTTCACCACCTTCTTCTTCCTCTGCATTCTCTTCCCTGCCTTCCCGGGTCTACCCAACCCGGACGCGGCTCCCACCCAGTCATTCCTCCCAAACCGAACTCCCTCCCCACCCTCTACAATCCCTGCATTCCCAGAACAATCCGACTTAGTCGGGTGCCCGCTACAACTGCCCAATGAGCTCTTCGATGGCATAAAGTCCGCATGCTCCGCCACCAAAGGCGACGCCTCAGGTCACTTGCAGCGCAGCAGGTGCTGTCCTGCGCTGGCCTCGTGGCTCTACTCTGCCTACTCTGACACCGCTCTCGGCAGAGTAGGCAGGGTGGGCCCAGCAGTGGCCGGTCAGCCTTATCAGCCACTGCTGCCGGACGACACGGAAACTTGCGTTCAGGACTTGGGAAAGGCGCTGAAAAACAGAGGAATCGAGCTAATCAAGCCGAATGAGACCTGTGATGTTGTGTACTGCTATTGCGGGATAAGATTGCACCCCTTGAGCTGTCCCGAGGCGTTTTCGGAGAACGAAAGAGGGAAGCTTGTTGGGGATGAGAAGGTGAAGAAGTTGGAGAGAGATTGCTTGAGCAGCGGCGCCAATGGCAATGGGTTTCCTGGTCTTGGTGGCTGCTCCAAATGCTTGCACAGTCTCTACAATGTAAGTTCTTTTTCTATGTAATTGTAAAGTTTCTGTCTCTGTTTTATTTATGGTAGCTTCTAGGCTGCATCTTTTGGTCCTATTTCCACAAAAATGAAGAAGAAGAATTGAATAGGGTTTCTTCTGGTTCTTCTTTCTAATTTGGAAAGTGTTTCCTTCTTTAGGAGAAATTTTTTAGTGTGCCAAAAACACAACCTATTGCACAAATTGACATAATACAAATTGTTGGAAATTTTTTTTTCAAGTATCAAATCATTGAAATTATAACATTTGGTGTACCTAGTTTCTGGCACACTGAAAATTTTCTCCTTTAAATTAGTACTGTCTAGAAATAGTAGACGCGCCTAGAGACACAACTTGGTTACTTACATATATTTGTACTCAAATTATTGTGTGATAAACATGCAAAAGTAGCTCTTGAAAACAAACAACTAAGATAAAGTTCTACATATGTCAAACAACGAGGAACTCCTTACAGAGCGAAGACAAGTATTTTCGATGGACAAGTCCTATCATTGTAGAAAATTGACTATATTAACAGTATACTGATAGTGTCATTTGAGAGCGTTTCCGAACCTTTATTTATTTCGGATTTTTGTTGTTGTTTTGGATTGAGATTAGTTAGTTAGGTTCTTTTATTTGCTTGGAATATTGTTTGACTCTTCAAAGCAAGGTTAATGTGTAACAGTATTTGTATGCCAGCATGAATTTGATTTGGATGCTACACCAAACCCTTGTTTCTTCAAGCAATGACTATCGCTTTCTTTTATTTACTTTCCTCTAACTAGAAAACTTGATTGCGTATCAGCTTAACAAGAAGAAAACTTCCAATTCAAGCAACTTAGGGGACAGGACCACCAAAATGCACAACAAAGACTGTCAGCTGATGGGTCTCACTTGGCTCCTTGCCAAGAATCGGACGGCTTACATCCACACAGTTACATCCGTGTTTCGGGCTATCATGGTAAGCACCGACGGCTCCGATCCTCGGTCGTGCACGCTCAACAGCGACGGAATGCCTCTCGCTGTCGATTCTTCTGAAATTTCTGATCAGTCCTCGTCCAGCATCCTCGCAGCTTCCGTCTCGTTCTACATTGTAATGTCACTTTCTTTGTTTTTTATGTTGTCGCTTGCCCTATGCTCCATCCAAAACTAGTCGAGATTCACAAATATTATGACCCGTGATGCATTGTTAGTTGTTAAGGGGGAGCGGTTTTGTGGGGATCGAACCCACAACAGAGTTAATAGGCATCATTGTTTCTCGTCACTGCAGTAAAGCGTCATTTGTTGTATTTCTTTTATGTACTCTTGTAATTGTTCTACGTTTTATGACATGCCCAATTGCCCCATGCATTGGATACTTCATACGTTTATGGGCCACTAAGAGAAAATGTTGTGCTACACAGTTGGATTACGTGTTGTGTCAGAATGCTTTCGCAAAAACACACCCTCATGAACTTTGGGGGTCTCATCCGACCCCTCTAATCCAACACTATTTGTGGAGAGAGAACTTGGCCTCATCCGACCCCTCTAATCCTAGACCATTTGTGGAGAGAGACTACTATGCACCCCCGGAATGCCATCATGGGGTCCGAACACTGGAGCATAGATCCCAAAAGTTGTAGGTAAGTTATTCTTTAATTTGCGAAAGATGTCGCACCATGATAGCCATACCGAAGATTTGCTCGGCAACGATAAGGAGGAATTTTTGTCCAAAAACTAGTAAGCCATAAGTGGGGCTAAGCTAACATGTCCGAAAGAACTGCTGTTTTGTATTGAAGAGAGAAATTATGGAGACTGCACGTAACCCATTTGGTGGCATTATTTTTGTGACATTTGTGTTCTTCACGGGAAATTTCTGAAATGTCAACTTCGCCCAACGCGGGGGCCTTTGTCTTCTAGGGTTCGTATAGGCATAAGGTATGGTATTGAGCAAGCGGTGTGGAGCCTACATAGAATTTTCGATTATTTTGAATATGAAATTGAAAATCTAAGGCTTGAAGTATATGGAAGTGCTTTTGAATAGGTGATTATCCATAAAACATTTTTATGATCTGAAGCATTTTCAAGTTTTTATGTCAAACATTGCAAAAGGAGTGTTTAGTTGTTTGAAAATGTTTTTGATCATTTCAAAAACAATGCAAGTAGTGGTTTACCCTGATGGTTAAGACCTTCTTCTTTAATCCACTGCATTCTAAGTTTGAACCTTCACTCTTTCGTTTAGTGTAAATTAGTGTAGAATATCACTTGTACAAATAAAAACAAGAATAATGTTAGAAGACTACATTAGTAAACAAAATTTTATAAACTAAATAACATAAAAGTTGATGTTTAGGTTATTACTTAAACGTTAATAAACGTGCTTATTCCTCTAGTGACAAATAATTTAGTTTGCAAAATTTGTTTACAAATTTAGTCTTCCTAACATTACCTAAAAAACAAACTGAAACATGTCGAGTGTCGATTCTAAACCAACCTGAACCTGTTGATAATTGATTCACTATATTTATCTTCGTTCGATCCATTTATATGATGGGTTGGGCTTAGTTGGGTTAGGATCATGTGCTTTGAATGCTCAGTCAAGCCTACATACGGTTCATAACCATTTGGACCAAAGAAAATTACGGTTCATACCCATTATGTCAGATTTACTTCTTGGCGGAGATAGCGTATTTCATGCCAATATTGTCAGAAACGCTTTTAATTTTCAGAAGTAATTTTAAATATGGATATCAATTGGTTGAGAATGGATTCATATTTAAATTCATCCATTAATGAAAAGAAAAGGTTAAAATTTATTTTCCAAACTTTAAAACGAAATCAATCTCACGCTACCCTCTTCTGTAGCCCAGATTATATCTTCATTTTTTTATTATTTTTGATAAAAATGTGTAATAATTACTATGATATTTTCTTCAGTTAGCAAAAGAAATAACTTAGAGAACTTTCTTAGGCATGCGCAGCAGCACAGGCTGATCGGGGATGTAGACTGGAATAATCTTGTGCTCCTACTCCTACAAAAGCTGAAAAATTAAAGGAAAACTTTGGTGCAGTCTCGGATTAATGACCGTATTATTTATACAGTGTTTGGTATTATATCGGATAGGAGGAAAACTTAAAATAAAATTAAACTTAAAAAAAAAAAAAATGAAACACAGATCTCTCCGCCGCACCCCCAAACTCCCTCACTCTCTCCCTTCTTCTTCCCCGACTAGAAGAATCCTAAATAATGAAACCCAGATCTCTCCGCCGCACCCCCAAACTCCTTCCCTCTCTCTCTTCTTCTTCTCCTTCCCCGACTGCAAAAGAATCCCAAACCCCCTCACTGGCCTGGGCTCAGCCTTGGCCTCTGAGAATTTCTGGAAGGGCTCCCTTCGGGGTAAAGCCCTGCAATTCTAAGTCCAAATTTCTTGCTACCTTCACAATCTCCTGATTCAAAGTTCCCAGGTTCCTCACCTGCCAGTTGCAGGCGATGGTAGAAGGAGCGGAGAGCAAGAGTGAGAACGAGCTGAAGTTCCCAGGTTCCTCACCTGCCAGTTGCAAGCGATGGCAGAAGGAGTCCCAGGTTCCTCACCTGCCAGTTGCAGGCGATGGCAGAAGGAGCGGAGAGCGAGAGTGAGAAGGAGCGGAGAGTGAGAGTGAGAACGAGCGGAGAGCGAGCAGAGAGCGAGAGCGAGAACGAGCAAGAGGCCGACTAAGTTATACGGAGAAATTGGACGGGATTAGGAAGCAGGTATACACAGGATAAAAAAGGTGGGCCCGGATTATTTAATCCGGTGCTTATTTAATCCAAACGGCACCAAACATCGTACACTGTATTATTAGTACTATCCGATGTTTTATACGGTGTGCCAAACAGGGCCTTATTTTACTATCAAAGCGCCATCTGCTCTACAGAGCCTATTGGATATTGGTACTTTCCCTGTTGGCAGAATAGTTGGAGGCCCATTACATGTTTATCAATCATAATTCAGGTGTGTTAGAGCAGTGTCTGTCTCTTCATGTTTTATTATCCCTCAGCCGGAAACGAAAGCAACTTTGGATTGCGCGTAATGCAAACATAGTTCATTAAGGTCTCACCCACCCGTTGAGAGCTAGAACAATGACAGATCCATGATTCTAACTTCAAAGGGTCTTAAACAATTATATTTTCTTTTAAATGGAAATAACGTGCAGCGCACTAAAGTTTTCACTATTCTAAATTTGACATTTCGTTGAGCATTTAGTTTGCATGTTGTTACCTGTCGAGTCATGTTGCATTCATGCTAATAGATGTCAACATTTGCCAAGTGTTGTAGATAGGTCTTACATAATTCTATTCAGTGACTCTACTAAGTACTACCGAGATCCCATGCCGAGTGGCGCATGCAGACCCATCTTACTGAGAGATGCTGATGTATCCTGCTAAATGCTATCTAAATATGCCAAACATGTGTTTCATTGAACATTTAGTGAGCACAAAAGGGTCCCTAAGGACCTTTACTAGCTTTTTCCTAACCTCAGAAGGGTCCTGAGATCACCCTGAGTCGCTATGTGGATCCATCCTAGCCTTGGCTATGGAGTTGTCTTCACTCCAGCCAAGGCTATTCCTTTGAAACCAAATTGAGTTTTGATTTCTTATTTGAATTATAGTAGTTAAAAAATGACCGCACAAAAGAAAACACATCAATTGCCTTGTTTTTTTGTCAGCCTCCATTTCAAGTGATAAAAAATGCACTGGTTTCTAAGACCATCTCCAACTCTTGAGGATAAACCATAAAAATTTAAGCCAGAAAATTTTATGGCATAAGCCAGAATTGTTTTTCTCCTCCAACCCTTGTAGCTTAAAATTTTAACCCGTGATGATTAAATAATGATTTTAGCCTAACTTTTTGTTTCAGTAATTTTTTTAAAATAAAATTTATGTAGATTAATTTAATTTATTTTTATGAACATTTTAGTCCAAAAATATTTAAATTCCGATAAGTAATTAAAAATCATACAAATACATAGGTATTTATAAAATTTTAAGTTAAATTTGATTTAAATAATTTTCTTAAACGATTTTAGACGTTAGATTTAATTTTGAACCGTCAAATATTTTTTTTATTATTAGATTTGATCTCATTTGATCATAGACATTAGATTATAAGTAAAAAACAAAAAAATGTTTGAAATATGACAGTTTGGTGGGTCCAGAATAATTTAAGCCAGGTTTAAATCCTAGGGGAATCTAGCTCAGATATATATTTTCTCCCCAGACCTTATTTTAGCCCATTGTTGGAGATGGGTTAGAGGAGTTTTAAAGCTTATATTTTATTTCGACAAAAAATAAAAAACTTATATTTTAAGCTTTATCCCATGAGTTTAAGATTGTCTAAAACAATAATTTTTTTCACTTAGGTTTAGCAGAATAAACTATAGTAGTGTGCTTTGCTTCATATACTCAAGTCCGAATCTCTTTTACGCGGTAGAATGAACATAAGATGTGTATGAAATAAATAAATAGAAACATTAATTTTCAGAAATTTTTACACGCAGAGAGAAACATGTTCAATAAAGAATCTTTTCTGGTCATTGCTGACGCAAATTTCTATTACCAATTCAACAACCTTTGAACAAAAAGACACTCCAGAGTGTACAGAAGACAAAACCACAACCAGTTGGAGTTACAATGAAGGCCGTGCTGTAATGTAGTAAGGCTCAGATTAGCAAATCAGCACCCCCTCTCAAAACGCACTGAGGCTCCGCAAAAACTGTTTGTCCTGACCTGGATTCATGCTTATCTTGAGGTTGCATGAACCATGAAGGGTCTAATACATGTGTAAGTGGTGGGGTCTGTAACTGACGGTAAAGATCGAGCCATCTGAACGGTCAAGATGGTGGTTCAAGCCTAGGGTGGCTTTACACGCGTTGCTCTCTGCTTTCTCTTTGCTTTTTGATAGCCTATGCATGCATCATACATTACACATACTCCGAAGAGGGCCCATTTCACCTTTTTTTATTTATTTCACTTTTACACTACTATATAAACCCTCCTCTCCCCTCATCACAAAGCATTTCTTGCTTTTGCTTATGTTTCGCTTATCGTCTTTCCTTTTCTTCCTAGCTGTTTTTGCTCTTAATTTCCCTCCTGATCTTATGGCTGCCTCCGTCGATCCCCTTGTCGTTGGACGAGTGATCGGCGATGTCGTGGACATGTTCGTCCCCACCGTGTGCATGTCTGTCTACTTTGGTTCCAAGCATGTCACCAATGGCTGTGACATCAAACCTTCCATGGCCATCAACCCACCCAAAATCACCGTCTCTGGTCACCCTGGCGAACTCTACACCCTGGTTCGTGCTTTTTCCCCTCCTGCACACCTAGATCAACTCGATCCTTTTGCATGCATGAGTCAAATTTACATTTTTCACATTTTTGTGTGCATATATATACATATATAATATATATACATATATACATGATAAAATTGTTCATGCAGGTGATGACTGACCCTGATGCTCCGAGTCCGAGTGAGCCAAGCATGAGGGAGTGGGTCCATTGGTGATGATCAACTACTTCTTCTTGCATGAATTGCGTTTTAGTTTATTTACCTTAATTTGACAGATTTTTTGTTTGTCAATCTTTCTTAATTGGACTCAGAAAAATTAACTTCATGCACACTGTTTGTGATTTCAGGATCGTGTCTGATATCCCTGGAGGAACAAACCCTATCAGAGGTAAATTACAATACGAAGAGAAAAAAAAAAAAGAGTTGAATCTCTTCCTACCTGTTTATTTTACCGTTTTCAAATGTTTATTTTTCTTTGTTGCAGCTTTTTGCATGCATGCAACACTGTAACAAGGGTTCTTACGGATACACAAATATATACACAAATAAATCTTCGAGCAGAAACTTTATTCCATTCTTTTCACTGTCAAAGAGAATCTCTGGCAAAACTCTCGTTTCCAAGCGGAATCATTATGCATGTCTTTGGCTTCAAATGTTTTCAGATTATTTATGAAAACATCATAAAATATTTTCAGGGTTACATCACCTCATTTGATGTCCCCATATTCTCGAAAAACCGTGCATGTTTTCACTCCTATACCTCATAAGCATCTGCCACTAGCCGCAAAACTGCCCAAATTGGGTATACCAATTTACCATAACCACGTGTCGTGTATCATGCCTTTTCAATTTGTCAATGTATTTTATTTTTTATTTTTTATATTTGCGCACAATTCTTTTTTTTTTTTTAAGTACCCGAATTAAGAATAAAATAGTTTTTAAATTTTTTCCTAAATGGTGGTTTTGTCTTTGCATGGATAGCAAAGACGACACGTAGTTCATCCTGGGAACACCTTTGCTCTTAATGACACGTACGTGCCACATGTCAAGGTTACCTTGTTGATGTGGGAACCGGATCCCCTCCTGAGCATAAGGTGAGAATCCTCCTGACCAGCTCATCTGGACCCTTGAAATTTGATCCAATGACTACAATAATTATAACTTTTAACGTATTCCCCTGTTTGTAGCCGTTTGATCAAATTTGAAGGGCCCAGATAGGCTGGTCAGGAGGATCCCCACCCTATGCTCAGGAGGGGATCCGGTTCCGTTGATGTGGTAACCTCACCCACGTGGCACAATTTTTTTTTCAGTACCAAGCTCTCAAATTAGTTTTGATTTTTTTTCCTAACAAAAAAAGCTAAATTTTGGTTTAAATATAAAATAATAACATGTAATAAGACTAATAATATGAGCTAACAATCAATAAATAAAATAACAAAATAATTATTGCAGGGAAAGAGATACTGCCGTACGTTGGTCCGAGGCCACCAGTGGGAATTCACCGCTACATTCTGGTGCTGTTTCAGCAGAAGGCTCCGATGGGGTTGGTGGAGCAGCCACCCTCTCGTGCCCATTTCAACACCCGCTTCTTTGCGGCGCAGCTCGACCTTGGACTGCCGGTTTCCACCGTCTATTTCAACTCACAGAAGGAGCCAGCAAACAGGAGGCGCTGAGCGTTTTCATATATAACTAGGGCGGATGGTGTGGTGTTGTTTTCACCAAGGAATAAGAAGATAGAATTAGTGAATAAAAGATGGGAGTCTGGCTTTAATTAGAGTGTGTAATGAAGCTAGTATTATTTATAATATGTAATGCATGCATGTTAATTATTATATGAATTAGCAAAGCTGGGGTGGGTCTTTCTCTATGGGGTTGGGATTTTGGGTGCTTTTGGTATGTATGTGCAGAAACTGTCTCACTCTTAATTATAAGTCTTTTCCCTATTTTAGTTGGCCTTTAATTTGAAGATTAAATGATGTTGTTGTGTTCATTGCTTCTAATTTAAGGATAAGAAATGGGTAAAAGTGGATAATGACTTGATTTTTATTTAATGGTGAGGTTTGACTTAAAGAAAGAACTTTCTTTGCATGTCGGACGATTGCCCAAGAAGAAATTTCACATTATTTTGGTTAAAACCATGTTTGCACGTCAGACGGAAGTTAGACGTAACGTTTAGTGAGATAAGAAATGCCAGTTAAACGTATGCTAGTTAGACATAACGTGTACTGAGATAAGAAAGGACGCGAGTTAGATGTAACGTTTACTAAGATAAGAAAAGCTAGTTAGAAGTATGCCAATTAGACGTAACGTATACTGAGATAAGGCATGCCAGTTTGACGTAACGTTTACTGAGATAAGAAAGGCTTGTTAGACATAACGTTTACTGCGGTATAAGAAATAACTTTCTATGCATGTGTCGGACATCTATCAAAAAAGAAATAACTTTCTGCACATGTCAGACATCGGTTATACATAACATGTACTAAGATAAGAAATGTCAGTTAGATGTAACGTTTACTGAGATAAGACAGACCAGTTAAACATAACGTTTACTGAGATAAGAAATAACTTTCTATGCATGTCGGACGCTTGTCAAAAAAGTAATTTCACCTTTGTGGTCTTATTGTGCATGTCTGACGCTTGTCAAAAAAGAAATTTGACACGGTAATTAAGACGACATCAATATCAAGAAAGAAATTTTTATGCATGTCGAATGCTTGTCAAAGAAGAATTACACAATTACTGTAGTCAGAAAGAACTTTTTGTGCATGTCGGACGCTTGTCAAAGAAGAAATTTCACACAGTAATTAAGACGATATCAATATCGAGGAGGAAAGTTTAATGCATGATGGACGTCTGTCAATAATGAAATTTCACAATTACTGTGGTTACAAAAAACTTTTGTGCATGTCAGTCATGTGGTCACGATAAAAAAACTTTCTTTGCATGTCAATGCTTGTCCAAAAAGAAATTTTACATTACTATTGTTAAAAAAAAACTTTATGCACATGTATGACACCTATTAAGAAATTTTACGCACAATAATTTAGACAACATCAGCTAAATAAAAATTTCGCGCATAATAAAACACTATTGTGGAAGAACTTTTTATACATACAAGAAGCATATCAAGAATGAAATTTTCACTCTGCTTGATAAACTCTCATCAAGAAATAACTTCAACTCCCCGAAGGAGCCGGTGAACAGGAGGCCCTCAGCGTTTCCATTAAATGGAGTGGTAGTGTTTCTTTACTGTGGATTTAATTATAGTATGTTTTAGTGAAGCTTGTATTTCATGTAATGTAATGCATGCATGTTAATTATATATGAAGCTAGGGTGTTTCTCCATGGGGTTGGGATTTTGGGTGCTTATGGTATGTATGTGCAGAAACTCTCTCTAAATTACAAGTCTTTTTCCTATTTAATTGGCCTTTAATTTTGAGAGTAAACAAACTAGCTACTTATGTTTAAGGTTAATTTTATTCGTCTACGTGGTAAAGAAGTTAGTAATCATATTCTTGTGGTGTAGACGGTTAGTAATCTTTGTTCCAAATTAAAATTTTATCCAGGTTCTGTTAAAAGTTGCATGTGCTGCTCCATAATGGAAAAGGATTCTCTCTGAGGCAATCCCTCGGGATCCTCCGGCCCACGAAGCCCGGTCAGGAGGAACCCAAGGGGTTGCCTCAGAGAGAATCCTTTCCCCTCGGTAATGTCCATTACTGTCTTAATTAACCAATGATAATGTGCCACATGGACATCAAAGTTTTTTTTTATAAATAATTATCCAACGGCCCACAAAGCATGGTCAGGAGAATCCCGAGGGGTTGCCTCGGAGAGAATCCTTTCCCCTCGGTAATGTCCATTACTGTCTTAATTAACCAATGATAATGTGCCACATGGACATCAAAGTTTTTTTTATAAATAATTTTCCCAAAACTGAAAAATAAAAAAGATTAAAATAAGAAAGGAAAAGTGGAAAAGCCATCAGTTCTCCCGTCTCTCCACGCCGCCGCACAACAAATCCAAAACTGCGTTTCACACACACCTGACACCCCCACAATAATGAATCCCATTTATATAGTTACCAATGGTCTGATCAAAGAAACAATCTAATTAGTAAAGCAATTTATAAAAATACAATAACAAATATTTCTTATCTCACTAAGTTGAGCGACTGTACATTGCACCATTTCCACTTCGATATCTAGCAAATGTTATATCTCTCACTTTTTCTCAAGGTTCTAAAAGATGCTATGGGCGCTAGCCGGGCAACGATCTGCCTAGCCTGCTTTGAATAAATATGTTATTTATTATATAATAAGTAATAATATTAATATTTGAGGAAAAAAAAACAATACAAGAGACTCACCAACACATTAGCAACCACATAGAGCCAAGGCTACTCACCCAACACGCGAGGCCAAGGGTCCCTCTCCATCATCGCGTGCGGCCAAGGAGACTCACCCATCACGTGGCAGTATGGGCTCGCTTCCTGACTCTGATACCATGTCAAATTATCATAGAGACGGGCCAAAGACCCACTTCCAACAACACCGATATTGTCCCCAACTTGTTAATTACCACATGTGTGGGGTTTTATCACAAAAGGCATCGGTGTTAGTTGAAGTGTCTAAACTCTTCTTTTCTTAGAGAGACGATTAATGTGAAATATTTCAACACTGTACTCCTAGTCAAAGGCAACCATGGTCCTTTCCTTTTAGTGTTGAGATACTATATAACCTGCAAGACTTATTGTTCACTTGAAAAGGGTTAGCATGGAAATAACTTACTATAGTATATGCATATATATGAGGGTTTTTATCACAAATGGTCCTTGACATTGATCAAACACATCATTTTGGTCCCTGACATTGAAAATCAATATAAATGGTCCCTGACATTGATCAAACACATCACAAATGGTCCTTCCGTTAAAAACTCTTTGGACAATTTTCAAAGCTTCGTAACTCAATCGTTTCTTAACCAAATTCGACCCATAATATATCAAAATGAAGATGGGAAAGTGTAGAACAAAATTATACCTATTTGGAAGCCCAATGGTTGCTGGAGATGGCCGGAAAATAGCCTCAAATGTGACTGGTCCGTGGAAAAATTGGAAAACTTGCCGGAAACTGGGTAAACTTTAAACGTTCATAACTTCTTCAATACTCAATGAAATTGAGTGATTCAAAAATAAAAATCATACTTCTCGACAAGAAAAATAGAATGGTACCTTTATTGACTGCTAATTCACCATGGTTTGGCCGGAAAACGGCTTGAAATTGGATAACCATTTTCAAGTTAGCCAATTTCGAGCAGTTTTTTCGGCCAAACTACGGCGAGTTAGCCATCAAGAAAGATACCATTCTCTTCATCTTGTTGAGAAGCATGATTTTCATTTTTAAATCACTCGATTTCGTTGATTATTGAATAAGTTATGAAAGTTTAAAGTTTACCCAGTTTCCGGCGAGTTTTCCAGTTTTTCCGCGGACCAGTCATATTTGAGGCTATTTTCCGACCATATCCGGCAACCATTGGGCTTCCAAATAGGTATAATCTTGTTCTACACTTTCCTATCTTCATTTTGATATATTATGGGTCGAATTTGGTTAAGAAACGATTGAATTATGACGCTTTGAAAATTGCCCAAAGAGTTTTTAACGGAATGACCATTTATGATGTGTTTGATCAATCTCAGGGACCATTTATATTGATTTTCAATGTCAAGGACCAAAATGATGTGTTTGATCAATGTCAGAGACCATTTGTGATAAAAACCCTATATATGATGATACTCAACCACGATGAATGAAGTATATTGGTGGGGGGCCGCTGTGTGAATGGGTGGTGTTGATCTCATTTAGCAGAAGTTTGGGGGTAGATATACCTTATGTATAAACATATTGAAAGTGAAAGATTGGTTATTGACACCTTCCTAACGCACAACAACTTATAAAGGGATGAAGGTATGAGAGGGTAGATGGGAAACTTTTATATAGCATCTTGTGCTACATACCTACCCTCCGGCATGAACACCGTAATGATTATGGATAACCAATTATAGCTAGTGTTGATAATTGTACTTAATTTGATCCCAACCACGACGGGGCTTGCAGGTGTGACATACGTAATGGATTGAGAATCAGATTGAAGGGCGCAATCTAAATTGTGTCCGACTTGGGCTCATGACCCATTGTTTCGATAGAACAACGTCACGAGCAATACCCAATACTTTTTGCTGACATATTGGTATTTTTTGGCTGAATTTTAAAGTTTACTAGCCAAAACATCATTTTAAATTTTGAAGATATTTTTTATATTTTGTTAATTTATTAATTTGCTTCGGATTAGGATCCATAGCAAGCCTAGGGCTGTAATAGCTTATAAATACATCCTTTTGTGGTATTAGGGCTTTTATCTTTCATAATATTCAATAACTAACTTTGTGTTGTGGTCTATTTTATCTGACAAGGTTAAAGGGGGCCGGCGGCAAAGAGTGTAGAGAGAGATGTGTTTGTAGAATTGTAGAGGAATATGTGTGTATTGTTATCCCTCCTACATTGTGCCTTTATTTATAGTAAAAGAGGAGAGGAGATATTCCTTCTTCCCCAAGGAATATAAGATACAATAGGAAAGTATAACTAGAATCAAATCTAATATAGGATTTACACAATCACACATAAACTAGGAATGTTTACAACACTCCCCCTTGAGTGTGTAAATACTCAAGGTAGATTCAGCATCATGCAGAAGTTGAGGAAGTCGACTCGTTAGCACTGATTCCAAGGAACAACGCTTATTCTCAATAAGGTAGGAACTTGCATAAGTAAGTCTCACTAAAAAACCCTAAGGCTATGGCTAAAACCCAAGTAGGGACAAAATCCATAGTCTAAGGAAAAATGCGTGAGAAATGCAAAAGTCAAAAGAAACGTCTACAGGACGTCATCAGGGATATGACCAACCCAAGGTAGGTGCCTCGTTAAAACCTAGTTAGGTAGCAAAAACCCAGTGGGAAAAATGCTCATAATCGTAGGGAAAAAGAGTACATTAAGGTCAAGCAAGTATCTTTAGAATACTCTCCTGAGTTTGACACAATTCCAAAGAGAAATAGCAATGTTACAACTCAGAAAGTTTACGCATACCAATTCCATGAACAAGCTTTTGAAACGTCGTCTTCGGCAGTGATTTGGTGAAGAGGTCGGCCAGATTGTCTTGTGAACGGATTTACGTGACTTCAATCTTCTGATGCTCTTGTTGTTGATGTGAAAAGAAGAACTTCGATACAATATGCTTGGTGTTGTCTCCTTTGATGTAACCCTTCTTGAGTTGTTCGATGCATGCTGCGTTGTTTTCAAAGATCGTCGTTGGGACATCAACGGCGGGATAAAGATCGCAGGAGCTTCGAATATAGCCCACTACTGATCTCAACCAAAAGCATTCCCGAGTTACTTCATGTAAAGCGAGAATTTCAGCATGGTTAGACGAAGTGGCAACTAAGGTCTGTTTAGTTGACCTCCAAGAGATTACGGTGCCTTCAACGGTAAAGACATAACAGTTTGAGAACGCGCCTTGTGCGGACCAGACAAGTATCCTGCGTCGGCATAACCAACAAGGCGAGAATCAACTCGAGAAGCATAAGGTGCGGCATCATTCGAAGATTCGTAGGGATAGAACAAGCCCAAATCCGTAGTACCCTTAAGGTAACGGAAGATGTCTTTCACGCCAGTGCAGTGTCTATGTGTAGGTGCATTACTATATCTTGCCAAAAGATTAACAGCGAAGAAGATGTCGGGTCTAGTGCATTGAGCTAAGTACAATAAAGTGCCTATTACACTTAGATAAGGAACTTTAGGCTCCAAAATCTCTTCATCATCCTCATTCGGACGGAAGGGATCTCGTTTTGCATCTAGCGAACAAAAAACCATAGGAGTACTCGAAGGCTTCGCTTTATCCTCATTAAAGCGGCGCAACACCTTTTGGGTGTAGTTCGATTGATGTACTAGGATTCCATCCGAACAATGCTCTATCTCGAGACCGAGATAGTATCGAGTCTTACCTAGATCTTTCATCTCAAATTTCAACTTCAAGTGTGCGGCAGTTCTCGCGAGCTCTTCAGGAATTCCGATGAGGTTCATGTCATCGACATATACTAAAACAATTGAAAATCCAGAATGTGACTTCTTTATGAACACACATGGGCATATTTCGTTGTTCACATATCCATGGCTAGTTAAATACTCACTCAAACGGTTATACCACATTCTTCCAGATTGTTTCAAACCGTAAAGTGAACGCCTCAGCTGAATTGAGAGCGTGTTCCGGGGTTTAGAAATATTTGAACCAGTCAACTTAAGTCCTTAAGGAACTTTCATATAAATTTTCGTATCAAGATCCCCATAGAGATACGCGGTTACTACGTCCATCAACTGCATACTTAGTTTTTCGGAAACTGCTAAACTGATAAGGTAGCAAAAAGTAATCACATCCATAACGGGTGAATAAGTTTCGTCATAGTCAATCCCGGGGCATTGTGAGAAGCCTTGTGCAACAAGACAAGCTTTGTAACGCATAATCTCGTTCTTCTCATTACGTTTCCGAACGAAAGCCCACTTGTAGTCAACGGGCTTCACTTGTTGAGGAGTAGGAGCTACAGGTCCAAACACCGTACGTTTCGCAAACGAATCGAGTTTGACTTGGATTACTTGTTTCTAGTTTGACCAATTAGTTCTACGTCAACATTCATCAACGGAACGCGGTTCAATGTCATCGCTCAACATGATCTCAGTAGCTACTGCAAATGCTAATGCGTCGTCGACAATCATCTCATTTATACACCACACGTCATCTAAGCTAGCATAATCGATCGAAATCTCACAATTCTCGGAATGAAGATTCGTCTCTTCAATGACGCTTCCGTAATCTAGAATTTCCTCATGAGTTGGATAGAATGAGTAAGCAATAGTCGGATTCACGATAGGCTCTTCAGGACCTTGTGTCGTGGATTTTCTCTTTCGGGGGTGTGAATCATTTGATTCAAAGGGTCTGCCATGCTTTTGTGTAGGGGCAGATGATTGGCTAGCTACTAATGTGCGTGGATCACCAAGATTGGCGTCCCGGGCTTCCAGGAGGGCAGTCCGTCGTACATTTGGTACATCCATCTTTGCAGGCGTATTCGCAGCTGGAATGTGTGATCTTGTCACCCGCGCTAGATCGGTGAAATCATCTGGCATGCTCTGAGCTATGCTCTAGAGATCTAATCTATGTTGCACTTCAGTTTCAGACTGAGCAGTACGGGGATCTAAATGAGACAAAGTGGGAGTCGTCCACGATAATTCGCGTTGTTCATCATGAACATTGACATTCTTATCTCCCCCTAACGACGGGAAGACTGTTTCTAAGTAACGAATAATCGAAGGAGAATCATAGCCGACATAGATTCCCATCCTTCGCTGAGGCCCCATTTTTGTACGTAATGGCAGTAAGATCGGCACATATACCGCACAACCAAAAACGCACAAAGGCGATATGTCGGGTTCATATCCGATAACCAGCTGAAGGGCACTAAATTGTTGTGTCACAACAGGCCTCAGGCGGACCAACTTTGATGCGTGCAATATCGCATGGCCCTAAGCAACAATCAGAAGCTTAGTACGTATGACCAACGATTGAGCAAATCATTTGTAAGTGCTTAATGAAAGCCTCTGCCAGGCCGTTCTGGGTGTGAACATGAGGTATTGGATGTTCAACTTCAACCTTAACCGACATGTAATAGTCATCAAAAGTTTTAGATGTGAATTCTCCAGCATTATCCAATCGAATAGATTTGATCGGATAATCTGGGTGGTGAGCCCTGAGCTTGATAACCTGAGCCAACAGTTTGGAGAGTGCATCGTTCCTTGTGGACAACATGCACACGTGTGACCAACGTGTGGAAGCGTCAACCAAAACCATAAAATATCTAAATGGTCCGCATAGAGGGTGAATCGGTCCATAAATGTCCCCCTGAATCCGTTGTAGAAAAATGGGAGGATTCGAACGAATCTTGTCATAAGAAGGCTTAGTAATAAGTTTTCCCATAGAACATGTTTGACATGTGATTTCGTGGACTGAACCTAAACTTCGGGTTAGTGGATGCCCGTGTGATGATTTGAGGATACGGCGCATCGCTATTCGTCCAGGATGTCCCTAATGGTCATGCCAAAGCGTAATTTTGTGCGCGGTCCCAGTAGTAGGGCCGGCCACATAGTGGCATTCTATGGGGCGTATGGTCGTAGTATACAGATCACTCGGGGTACGCTCTATCTTCTCTAGAATACGCTTCTGGTTATATTCGTAGGAAGTTATGCACAGAAATTCAACTCAATTTTCTACGTGGGTTTCAGTGTGGTAATTATTATCTCTAATATCCTTGAAACTTAGTAACTTTCTTCCGGAATGTGGAGATTAGAGTGCCTCATCAATGGTCAAGATTGTACCATTGGACAACATTATACGTGCCTTACCGTATCCTTTCGATCAGGTTGGATGGGCCTGAGAGGGTTGTTAGAGGTGCATTCTTAGGTATGAAGTTAGTGAAATAGATACATTCACGTAAAACGGTGTGCGTGGTTGCACTATCTACTAGACAATTAACTTTCCCACTAGTCATACCTAGAATGAAAAATTAATTTGAATCAGTCACATGCATAAAAGTTCTTAAAACAAATATCAATTCAAAGTAATTTCATTTATTCAAGGATGGTAATTAATTAAAACTTAATATCCAAAAAACAAATCACCAATCAATAATCCAAACATAAAGGAAAATTGTTCAAAAATCAACCAAAAACAAAGGAGGGGTTCGGCCACTTAGTGGCATTCGGCCCCAATTGTCTATTTCAACTAAAAAATAAGTCTATGTCTAAGATTCTAATCTTCCACAAGGGTGGTATCCTCTTGAAAGTCAGAAACCTCCATCTTAGTAGTCTCTGAATCGTCCACTTGCATGAAGTTTGATTTGTACTTCTTACAATGAGAATGATATTCATCGACAACCTTCTTGGGAGCGCGGCAAACACAGGACCAATGGTCATTTGAACCACAGCGATAGCACATATCTGCATCCATGGTTTCAGGTGCTTTGCCCTTATTCTTGAAGTTTGGGGCTTTGGGAGCGAGGTTTGAGCGTTTCAGGGCTTTGTTTCCTCCCTTGGATGGGCCTTGACTCTGTTGACCTTGGTGGGATGGCTTCTGGCCACCCCTACCATGCCTTATTTGGCGTTTGGGGTGCTGGTCAGTGCTATAATGTGCTTCAGGCACAACAGTAGCCCCAATAAGTCGAGCTTGATGATTCTTCATCAACAGCTGGTTCTGCTTTTCAGCAAGAAGTAAAATAGAGATCAAATCCGAGAACTTAATGAACTTCTAAGCTCTATATTGTTGTTGCAGGACAATATTAAAAGCAGAGAAGGTCGAATAGGTCTTCTCCAAGATATCCTCTTCGATCAAAGTTTCATTGCAAAACTTGAGAATTGATCAGATTCGACAAACTTCATAATTATATTCATTCACAAACTTAAAGTCTTGGAAGCGTAAGTGCTGCCAGTCGTGTCTTGCTTCAGGGAAGAATATGTCATTTTGGTGATCAAAACGATCTGCCAAAGCGACCCATAATGCACGTGGATCCTCCTCAGCAAGATACTCAGTTTACAGAGCGTCATGAATATGTCTTCGAATGAAGATCATAGCAGTGGCTTTGTCAGCTTCACCAACAGGTTCATCTGTTGTTTCTTCAATGGCAAGACGCAAGTTCTTTGCAGTGAGGTAGAGCTTCACATCTTGAACCCACTTGAGGTAGTTCCTTCCAGAGACCTCCAAAACGGTAAAGTCGAGTTTGTTCAAATTCGACATGTTCCTATCACAAAATAGATGGACAATATGTGGTTAGTGTAATGGAGAAAAATCAATTCATTCACATAGGAATAGAACATACAGGTTCTAATAGACATGCATTGGTTTAATTTTTTTTGCATGAAAAAATCTTCAGGTTTTCATCGGTGATATTTTTGTTTGGTGAAAACTTCAGGCTTTCAAACAAGGTATATGTATAAGAAACTTCGGATTTCAAAATAATTATGAACTTCAGGTTCATAGATTCCTGCAGGCAAACACAAATATATATGCAAGCAAAAATGCAACAAGAAAATGCAAAAATATAACTTTTAGGTGTACAAATATAATTGAATTAATTTATTTGGATTTCGGGCCAAATTAAAATGTGGGTGAAAAAATATAAAACCCATTGGGCCTAAAAATAATTAGGCGAATAACATTCGGGGCCCAAAAGAAAAAATAAGTCCACGGGGTGGCTTAAAAAAATGATCCGTACTATCTAGGCCCAAAAATTGGGCTAGTGGTCTTGGGTGTAGGCTGCAGGCCTACGGGGTGAATAGGGCAGGGGGTTGGGTTGTTGCAGGCAAGCCCAAAGGTTTGTAAACTTTTTATTTTTATTTTTTTTATACGGGCTGAGCAGTTCAAACGCAACAGCAAGCCCATTGGGCGCTGTGCGATGCAGGTCGAGAATCAAAGCCCAAGAGGGCTTGGGTAGAGTCCAAAAACATCCCAGCCGTAGTTAGGTGAGTTCACCGGGGAAGAAAACCGAGTTTTGGTCTGCGGTGCCGCGTCAGGTGGTCGACGTTGGGACAAGGATGCTCAGTACGAGTCCGTGGGTTGCCAAAAACCTCAAAATAAGAACGGAGATTTGAAAAAAAATCTCGACATTCGTTGTGAAAACCCTAAAATTTTGAATCAGGTTTTTCATAAAAAAAAACCGATGAGATTTAATCGAATCTCGGTCAATTGATGTTGAGGACGAGCTTCAGGCCGTCAAACATGGTGACCCGAGGTGTGAGGATGGGCTGCAGGCCATCATGCGATGATGGGGGACGCCATAGTTGACGTCGGGGCTTGCTGGGTTTCAACCTGGAGCCTACGGCTCCGGCTTAGGGACTCGATGCAAGCTGCAGGCCTGGAAAGGGAATGGGCTGGGCCATCGCAGGCTGCTAGCCTGGTGGCTTGCGATCTTGCATGGTGCAAGTGCACGGGTTCGAAGAAACCTAGATTTCCAGATTCCAGTTTTTTTCAATTCAAATATAACTCAATTATATGCAAATTCAAAAAATAATAATATGTTAATTGAATTCAATTTGATGCAAGTCATATACAATATTTTCAATGCATGTACAAATATATTTGATGCAATTCATAGCAAATATCAAATTCACATAATTCAACAATTATGATTATGAGACATACACAATTTATGTAGAATCTAAAATTCGTAAAACGTAAAGTTGGGTCATGCATCATGGTGAATGTTTATGCTATCAGGGCTGCAAAATATCGAGTTAAAAGCCGTTGTTTTGAAAGAACCTGATTGCGTGATGATATGGATGAACTGGTTTGATGTAGAAAAATTCTTCAACATCAGATTCCTAAGCGCAGCAGTAGGAGCGTGCTGATAACGTGTTGTGGTCTATTTTATCTGACAAGGTTAAAGGGGGCCGGCATCAAAGAATGTAGAGAGAGATGTGTTTGTAGGGGAATATGTGTGTGTTGTTATCCCTCCTACATTGTGTCTTTATTTATAGTAAAAGAGGAGAGGAGATATTCCGTCTTCCCCAAGGAATATAAGATACAATAGGAAATGATAACTATAATCAAATCTAATCTAGGATTTACACAATCACACCTAAACTAGGAATGTTTACAACACTTTGAGATTTTTTCATATTTTCTGGTCAGATTCAAGTTGTTTGTGCTTTAAGTTTATTGTTTGATTATTCTCTTTACCATGTTGTGTCAAATTGATTACAAACGTTTATATTTATATTTGAGGTTAATTTTCTGATCCTCCAATATCGCGCGAATTAAAAATCTCACTATATGGATATAATTTTCTCCTCAATCATCGTATATATAAGATATATCGAGTTAATTAATTAAGGGAGACTTTGGAATTCAGGGTTTCATGAATCGAAATGGACGGTTCACGAGTTGTGCCAAAATGAATGAATATATAAAACATATATATTATTTATATAATGCTACAGAAATCATGAAATATTATAAGAGAATCAAATCCAATGAGAGATTCCAGCTGTTAGATCTCACATCACCCAGGGAGTGGATCCTCTATGCCTTATATATACATGCCCACCTTCTTTAGCGCAAGTCTTTTTGGGAGCTCACTGGCTTCGGATTCCATCGGAACTCCGAAGTTAAGCGAGTAGCGCGCAAGAGCAATCCTATGATGGGTGACCCATTGGGAAGTTCTCGTGTGAGTTCCCAGAAACAAAACCGTGAAGGAATGGTAAGCCCAAAGCGGACAATATCGTGCTACGGCAGAGTCGAACCCGGGATGTGGTGGAGCCCAGGTCGGGATGTGACAATTTGGTATCAGAGCCTAATCCTGGCAGTGTGTGTGCCGACAAGGACGTCGGGCCCCTAAGGGGGGTGGATTGTTAGATCCCACATCGCCCATGGGAGTGGATCCTCTATGCCTTATATGTACATGCCCACCTCCTTTAGCGCGAGGCCTTTTGGGAGCTCACTGGCTTTGGATTCCATGGGAACTCCGAAGTTCAGCGAGCAGCGCGCGAGAGCAATCTGGCTTCGGATTCCATGGGAACTCCGAAGTTAAGCGAGTAACGCGCGAGAGCAATCCCATGATGGGTGACCCACAGGGAAGTTCTCGTGTGAGTTCTCAGAAACAAAATCAGTGAGGGTGTGGTTGGGGCCCAAAACGAACAATATCGTGCTACGGCGGAGTCGAACCCGGGCCAAGATGTGACACCAGCCATGCCAAGAAATACAACCAGGAGCCTTTATTAGCTCCTTTATGTTAGTTTAAGAAGTAATAAATGAGTTTAATCTAATACTTAAATTCGATAATCAGTTTTTTTTTCCTCCGTTTAGAATCGTCTAAGCTCGATAGGAGGCTAATAAGGTGGCACATAGATTGGCAAGGCTAGGTTTGTTGTTGGAGCAACAAGTAACTTGGTAGATTGGTAAGGTTGGGTTTATCGTTGGAGCAACAAGTAACTTGGTTTGAGGAACCACTTGATGTAATAACTGATCTTTTATTTGAGGATAGTACTTCTATGTAATTTTTGGTGCGGGACACTCTTTTTTCCTTCGACTGATTGAAATCTCCGGCAAGGTTTTTATCGAGGCCCGTTTTGTTGCACTCTAATTTTCATATTGTACGTATTCGCTCCTTCTTATCAATGAATATCATACTTGTTCTAAAAACAAAAATTAGCTAATCAGTTAAACCTAATTATCAAATCTGGAGGATAATTAACGCTAATTCCGTCTTGGGTTCGATTATCGCCAAAGACGAATTTGAACCACATTATTGCTAGCCCATTGTGAGGTGCTCACCCCCTCTCCTTAGTGTAGATAATATCGTTTGTTCAAAAAAAAAATCTGGAGGATAATTAACGCTAATTCCGCTAAATTTCTGGAAGTCTCAATCTCTGTTGAGCTATAATAACTATATCTACACAGCATATACATATCCTTCTGCATAGCCATATATAGCATGTTGATGCTCTGCGGTAGTGTCATCGTGATGAGCTGGGATTGTTTAAGTTCAAAGGTTAGCTTATAAAAGCTGGAAGATCGAAGTTAATTACAAGATTAGATCGAGTACAAAATTAAGGACCTTAATTAAGTTAACATTTTCCATTTCAATACGTAGTTGGGAAACAAGTATTGAACTCACTACAAATATGTATTGTTTATTTGAGTTGAATCTAGAATATTCTCCAAAAAAGTTGAAATTGAGCGGTACTAGACCAACTCGTCAGATGTTTGTATTATTTTTTATAAGTGTAGACATCAAATAAACTGTGAGTGTGTGCCATGTCAGCTGCCATGTCAGCTAAATATAGTTGAGAACTGTTGGTAGTTAGCTGAGTTGTTAAAAGTTAGTTAGAGGTGAGCTGTCAAAGTGTAAAATGCTATATATAGCATATCTTGTAAACCTTTACATTTTTATGAAAAGTAATCTGAAAAGTCTCAAACATTTCCTTCATTCTCTCTGTCTTTCTTCTCTGTAAATCTTCATACACAGTTCTTCATTTTCTTCATCTTTTACAATGTAGTTAACATGGTATCAGAGCCACCAGGCTCACGCCTTTGATTCTGGTGGTTCCATTTCCCATTATTTTTCATCTGTTTCTAGTTTAGTTTCCCTTCAAAATTTCGTTAGATTTTCGGTGCTTCCGTGATTGTTCTTGGGTTGATTTTTCTACGATTGTTGGGATCGCGATTGTTGCAATTGTTGGGTTGATTGTTCTGGTTTGGAAGCTCTCCGCCGTTGTCCATCTTCTGGAGTTCAAGGAGCGCGTTTTCACGAAGTTTGGGGTTGCTGAGTTCGAGCACCAACTGCTCTGCCAACACCATGTTCGGGTCCCTGTTTGGCTGGGCTCATGCAGCACTGGAGTTAGAACTGATCGGGCTTCCAAACGGTGCGCTCATCTCCACAAACTAGCAGAGACTCGCCATTTCACAGCAAAAAGTTGTCAAAGCTCTCAGCTTTTGCAATTGCTTTCTCACATTGGATACGACGAAGATGAAATCTTGAAGAATGGAAGTGGGTCACGATTGAGGTTCTTATCAGGTACTTGATTATTGGTTTTCACAGTGCACATAACCTGTTTGATTAAATGTTTCAGTAAGAAAATGTTCACTATTTTGTTCATTTTTCTTGTGAATCTTTTATGGGATATTAGTGTGATATTTGGGATATTTGGATTCAAGATTGGTCATTGCTTCAAGATCAGTATTTGTGATATTTGAGGTATTTGGATTCAAGAATATTGGTCATTGCTGGATTGTGCAATTTGTATGGTGTCCAGTTCTGTCTCTCTCACTGATATGCTGCAGTTCTATTGGGTTTGATTTTTTTTCCCTGCGAATCTTGATAATTTTGGTGAAATGGGTGGTGACGCATTGTTAGTAGAATGTTGGCCATTGACTTCATCATAAAACTGGGGTGAAAGGTCAGACTGTGATCCAGGACTGGTAACTGCAGCATTGTTTGGGGTTCGTGCGAGTAGGATTGCTGGTGGTATCTTTGGGGTGTTCATTGTTTGGAAAATTGTTGGGACACAAAGCCATATATGTTTCTTGCCTATGAAAATTGTTGATATGTGGAGTCATTCAATTGATTCGGTGGTGATTCTTTCTGCTGTTCGTCTGGGAATTTCCCTTTTGTGGTTATGCGATGCTGATTGGAAAGTGGGAATTTCTCTTCTGCGGTGGTGATTCTTTCTGCTGACAGGTCTTGATTGTTTGCCAAGATAATTTGAGTCGGTGCATCTGGAATTTGAGTCGGTTAATCTGGTTTTGAGTTGGTGCATCTGGGTTTTCTTGACATTGCTGGATTTCTCAGGTTATATGTTTCAATTCCCTGCAAAAGTGTATGATTCTCTGATTTTGTGAAGTAGTCGATTGATTTCTTTGAGGCACGAAGCCATTATTCTTTGTTTGCGGCACGAAGCCATTTCAAGTTTGTTTCTTTGGGCGAAGCCATTTCAAGATTGTTTGTTGTTTGGGCACGAAGCCATTATTCTTTGTTTGCAACACGAAGCCATTTCAAGTTTGTTTGTTTGGGCACGAAGCCATTACTGTTTGTTTGCGGCACGAAGCCATTACCGTTTGTTTGCGGCACGAAGCCATTTCAAGATTGATTTTTTTTTTGCACGAAGCCATTTTTTTGTATAGATTAGTTGATTGAAGTTTGTGGGCACGAAGCCATGTTTTCTATAAAGATTAGTTGATTAGAGTTGTAGCTGTTGAAAGGCTTGGTTTTCAGGGGATTGTAAAATTCTCCATCTACTACTGACATTACTTGTTGGGCAAGTGACATCCTTTGGTGGAGAGGAGACTCCATTTTCCCATCTTTTGGTGAAAACAAGGAACTTAGAAGTCTTTGGAGCATCAGACTTGACAGAACCACCACGAAGAGATTGATTGTGCAATGAAGAGGGTTGATGTTGTTCAACTTTGGTTTAGCTTTCTTTAGACATTGCTGCAATCTCAGCAGGCTTTAGACATTAAATAGACCGTGAGTGTGTGCCATGTCAGCTAAATATAGTTGAGAACTGTTGGTAGTTAGCTGAGTTGTTAAACGTTAGTTAGAGGTGAGCTGTCAAAGTGTAAAATGCTATATATAGCATATCTTGTAAACCTTTACATTTTTATGAAAAGTAATCTGAAAAGTCTCAAACATTTATTTCATTCTCTGTCTTTCTTCTCTGTAAATCTTCATACACAGTTCTTCATTTTCTTCATCTTTTACAATGTAGTTAACAATTTTGTAGGTAAAGCACTCCATTTTGTAGGTCTTGTTGCAGTACTCCTACATGTGGTTGTGAGTAATTTTGTTTCCCTCTTCGTGTTTATCATACTAATAGAATAGTACTCGCTCACATGATTAAGGTATTATTAATTAACATGGAAAGGGTGATGTTTGCTCACTAATGTTCACCATCCTATTTATTATCATTGAATGAGTTTAAATTTTGAGATTTGTGTATATCCATTACATAGATCTTGAAATTTAATCTTATCCAATAATGATAAATAGGGTGGTGAGTATCACCATTGCTTGATAGTGGTGAGCAAAATATTTTCGATGGAAAATGCTAGGGAAACCATTTTTTGGGACCATATTTTGTAAACTGTATGATGTGACGGGTTGATGATTAGATTCCTTATTTAAATTATTAAATAAAAAATCCAACCATCAACTGCCACATGATGTGGTTAACAAAATATGATTTAAGTAGATAGTCTCTTTAGCATCACCCTATTAAGATTAACCAAGCTAAGCTAGTCTGTTTCGTGTTGTTGAACTCTCTCGGCCCATTTCTCTCTTTGAGAAAGCCTTTGCTAGCCGCCACAAACCCTAGATATGAGATAAAAGTCGTCGCCCATTGCTCTTGCTTGGGGTCAGTGGTAACCCACTGCCCTCTCCTTCCCTCATATCTCATCCGCCCCTCCCACATATACATTGTGCCTCCACCCCTCTAGTCCTTCCTGTCTCCTCCTCCCTCTGCTTCTCTCTAAAAAAACTCTCACCATATCGTGCTCCGTCCTCAATCATCTATTCCATATGTTAGTTTAAGAGTCAGTGGCATACGTTCCCGACGTTCTTCGCCGTTTCTCTGACGTTTGTCATCGGTTTTTACTGCCTTGATTTCCTTTGTTTTCCACCCTTCTTATCTTCTTGTCGTCCTTTTTCAAACCCAAACTTTCATCCTTCCCCATCTCTTCCCTCTACCTTCCACCCTCATATGCCATTCTCACCCCAACCTTTGCTCAGACCCACAAACAATGAATTGAAGATCAAGGTCAGCTCTGAGTATTTAAGGGCCCTGTGCAAAACTTAGATGGAGGACCTTCATTTTTTTAATGTTATATTTCCTTTTTTTATTTTATTTTTTCAATTTTGCTATAAAATTGAAAAATAAGTTTGTTTGATTGGCTAGGAGTTTTCCTTTATCTTCAAGAGTTCGATACACATTGAATGCTTTTTTTTATCTGCTTTTTAATATAAATTGCAAAAGTTGAAAATAGCAAAGCTACCACAGACATTCAAACCCAGCACATGGCCAACAAGTAGAAGTGTTAAACCACTTGCGCTAAAACCTTAATTACTATCATCTTTTGCATTTAATATATTTTATATGCATCTTTATACATGTAATGAAAATTTGGGGTCCTTCCGAATCGGGGGCCCTGTGCGGTGGCACCTTTTGCACACGCTCAGGGCCGGCTCTGCTAAAGATGGATGCCAAATCCATTTCCCTCCACTGCCCCTCCCTTGACCGGCATGTCGACTTTCCCTCGATGCCAAGCGTTCTGCGACTTTGGCCAAAATAAGGTTTTTTTACATACCCCTCAGCCTCACCCTACTTTCATATGTTACTGTCCTTATATATATTTGTAGGGGTTGGTGAAGGTGTTTTGGATCTGGTGGCTATCTCTTTGTTTGATGTTTTTGGTTGGATGTGGTGTACTCTTCGTTGTGGGTTTGTAAATTTTGTATTGCGATGTCTTGGTTGAATTGACCACTCGGTTGTTTTTTCCAATATGACTGTCTTGGTGACTACTGACAAGACGTTCATCGCGACTCGGCTGTTCTCTATGTTTGGATGATAGGAATTAGGGTTTCCTTTAATGTTTGTGTTTTTGCTCCTTGGGCATTCTCCTAATGTGTTTTGGGTTGTTTGCCCCGTTGTAACCCTGGTTTCTGCTTAATAAATGTTACTTTTAGAAAAAAGAAAACTGCTCACAGTATTTCAAAAGTGAAAGTATCTTGAATATTTCAGCCGCGCCATGCATCATTGCATCTTGAATATTGGATGGCCCCCATCTTTTAGTAAGCCATACTTTGCTTTTGTCATATTGCAATTGAGTCAATAGAAAGGATATTATTTTCTTCTCATGGTGGAATACAAAGACAAAAGTGACCTTGGGATATATATGCCTTTTACTTTTTTCGATTTGTCTTTCAACCTTTTGATTGAATAAATCAACCTCAAATTGCTAAGATCAAACTGCAAGTGCTTAATTGTACCAGTGATTAGGACATTCGTGTTAATCCAATTAGAATTTAAACGCATGCCAAACTCATAGTGTAAAGTGTGAATTTAAAAATGTAAGGTCAAACTTGGATATTTGAGTAAATTCCGTATCACTATGTGGCTTGAAACATTTCAAGTTTTACTTAAGAAAGTGTAATCTTTATTGGCGTGTAGTTCTACTCACCTATACTGTAAACCCTAATTAATAAATAACAACACCAATCCATGAACTTTTGGAGCTCATACTAGCCACTATATATATCCATCAAAATATATCTGATTTATAATTCACATAAATAGGAAGTAAATTACCTCAGATATAAGAGAACATAAAAATATGGCCGGAGACTCATAGCTACATAGAATACATTGTCACAGAGACAGAGAAGAGAAAAGATGTTGTTAGGGTTTTACATGTCCGAAATATCTTAGAGAAAGTTGATGACCTAAGTCTCTTTCCTTCTCCTCTCTCAGCTGCTAAAACATTGCTTTGCCCTGTTTTTTTGAACTGATATAACAGAAACGAGCTCGCGGTTCTCTGGTTTCCGACTTTGGATGCACATATTTGTCGTCGATAAATTACTACAGTAGAAAGCAGAGCATGAGAAAAAGTGGCCAAATCCAACAGCGTACTGCGTACGTATCCGCTTTAAGCTAATATTTTGGAGATATTGACAATGATATGGTCCCTTAGTCCATAGTTGCGTTGGTCCAGAGAACTGGGACTACTCAAATGTGATTTTGGGTTGCCCCATAGAATCTACATGCCTTTTTCTTTGGAAAATTAGTTAAATTTATTAATTTTTAAAAATTCTAATGGCTAAAATGATCCTTTTTTTCAGTTCGTCATTAATCTATATAAGATTGACATGTCGTCAATGATTAAACATTATATGTCGTCGATATTTGATCAATATGTTGATATATAATTTTGATTACTTTATTGAGATTTGATTTCTTTTCAATTTTCCTTTTCTTTTATTCTTCTTTTTTTAATTATACATTTACTTTTACGTTATGTTTGGACAAAGAACTTCAAAACTCCATGTAACTTAAGCTAAATTTGTTAGGATCCTCCACAAAAAAAAAAAAAAAATTGATGGAGAAGATTAAAAAATGACTAGATACAATACATTTTAGGTCGAGAGTTTTTAAAAATAATAATTCTGAAAGTACTTTGTTTAGTGTCCTTGTAGTTATATAAAAATAAAAAGTGTCATACTGCATATTTTTAGTTGTTAATTTTCTTTTGAGTTCAGCTTTTAATGATTTGGTAGATTATGCTTTTAAGGCTTTCATGGCGGGGATCATCTCAATCAGTGTTTGGGGGAAAGGATTCAGTATTTGTTTTTAACTCAGAAGATAGTCATGGCCGTGATTATATATTCGTTGAGCAAAATGAAAATAGTACTAGTTTAAATATTAATGACCTAACTAAATTTTAGTAGGATGTGGCGGATATGTAGAGAGTAATTCTGCATGTTGAATGGTAGATAGAGGTAGTAGTTAGCTCACAAAAATTCATGCTTATACCTCTTCTGCTAGGTCAAGGGTTATCTGACATGCATGCAAGTCGCAACAACTACCAATGTGATTATTAGGAACTGATCAAGAAAGTTTGTCTGAAAACTTCCCTTGAATTCTTGGTGCCACATTTCTCAGTACTGATAAATTAGTAAATAATTAACAAATATTGGGGTAATGCGGGGCAAACTTTGTGCTGCAGCAGGGTTGCAGATTTTGGAAACTGAAGTAACATTTTAATCAATTTTAATCATTCTCGAAATGAGCGGTTGTTCAGACTGAAAACTTTGACGGATTGTGGAGTTCCTAAAAGTTTAATTTATATTAACTTATTAAGTTAATTACTAAGTATTACTAAGTTATTGGTTTTGTTGCTCCACCGCCACCACATCCACAAGGACCACAACCCTGGTCGCCCACGTTTTTGTGTACAATATAATCTATTTGTCTTCTTCTCTATTGTCAACGAAGATAAACATTATTCAATCTCTGCTCCCACTGTAGTACTTGTGGCTTTTGCACCTTTTTTTTTCCCAGTATAGTAAAATTTTTATTACCAGCAGTTTTTAAATGACTCGAGAATTTCATCAATACTAAGTTACTGAGTACTGGACGAAGATCGCGATAGGCCCTCACCATTCACCAATTCTCAAAGCTTTGTATGTTAGATTGACAACCGACCCTAAACCCTAAACTTCGCTTTTTGGTAATTTTGTAATACTTAAAACCACCATGGGCTTTTCATTGAACTTTATACATGCTATAAATTTTTTTAATTAATTAACCCTTTTTAGGGTTGGTTTTGCCTCTCATGCCTTTCATGATATTAAAGGTGAGTATAGATATAGGAAAAGTTGTTTCATATCTGCTGATTCTTCAATTAATTTTTTCTTTTTTTCAATCATGTTGAAGATGAAGATATACAAAGATGCATAATTAAGCTATGGGAGTTACAGAACAACACAGCAGTAGCAGCATTGTTCTAAAATTCGGCCTAGGCGCTAGGCAGTGAAGGCTCGCCACAATTTAGTGCAAATCGTTTCGAAAAATAGGTTTAGAGTTAGGCGGCACCTAGGCGGTCCTAGGCGTTTTTTTTTTTTTTTAATTAATTGTGTGCTTTTTTCTTTTTTAGTTTCATGGTGGTATACTTATGAAAATGGTGTATATAATTTGTAAATGATGGATTGACTACAAGTTCATCCAATTGTGAAATGAAATGGAGCACTTTTGAGGGAATACATACAAAGAAAAGAAATGCACTAGATACAACAAGGTCAAATAATTTAGTCTATGTCTAATCTAATGCAAGGATCATGAACAAGAAGAATTTAGTCTATCATCCAAGAATACTCCTCATTATGATTATATGCTTACTGTTTTTTAAATATTGAACTTGTTGGATGGATGTACTTTGTGTATTCTTCTACTTCTATTTTTGCATTTTACTATTATTTTATTATCCATACAAGTATAATTTTTTTTTAAGTGTAAATAAATTTACAAGATATACAATAAATTTACATAAATCCGCTTAACCGTCTAGGTGCTAGGCCCTTCCCGTCGCCTAACTAACACCTAACGTTTTTTAGAACCTTGAGTAGCAGTACACCATAGTGCAACTATACGTATAATAAGCCCATGCAACCAAATTAATTAGGTAATTTAGGTTATAAAATTTGACTTGGAATGGTGGTTTCAAATTAGGGCTTGGTCTATGCATGAGGGTAGGCGAAACGAGACTTGATCAGCAACATATTCAACACCCAATAGAATAATGGGTAAATCAACACCCAATAGAATAATGGGTAAATTTTGAAGAGAATGCCTAGCTTAGCTTGCAATTTAAACTTGGACATACAGTAGGTCTACTAAATGCGTGTAAATTCCAAGGTTCTAAAATACGCTAGGCGCTAGTCAGGCAGCATGCTGGGGCCTAGCGCCTAGGCGACTAGACTGGGTCTAGACGGGCGCCTAGGCGGACTAGGTGGATTTAATTAAATCTATTATATTTCGTGTAAATAAGTGTATGTTTATATTTAAAATATATATGATTTCATCATAAACTACAAAATGAAATGACATATATATTATGAGCTATTGGAACACAATGAAAACATGGAGAACAAGTATATAATGTGTGTTCCCTTAAGTATTCAACAAGTCTCTTACAATTTATTGAACAAATAAAATGTAAAATGAAAGTTATTTATTTTATGTCTAAGTGAGTCACAACCTAGGCAGGTGTCTAGGCTAGTCTGGGTGGGTTAGACGGGTGCCTAAGCGGTCTAGGCGGGTGCCTTAGTAGGTCTAGGCGCCCTTTCTTAATTTTCAAACGCCTAGGCATTAATCGGGGCGGTGGCCAACCGACTAGCGCCTAGGTGGGGCCTAGGCGGCACTAGGCGGGGATTTTTAGAACAATGGTAAATTCTAATACATACATACATACATACATACATACATACATATATATATATATATGTATATGTATAGGAGCTTGGTCATTTACTCACATGTATATATGTTTGTGAAAGTGCTATTTATACACCCACTTATACCTCTCACATATTTTTATTAATTTTTTACTTGTTTAATTCATTCAATTCGACGACTGAAAATTGAAAAAGATGTGTAAAAAGTAAAAATAAGTGTGTAGATAGCATCACTCATATACTTGATGCATGCTAGGGTTCGCTAACATCTCAACCTATCCATAAACAATATATATATTTTGTACTTTAACCATCAGTTCAGAAAACTTTAACCCCTTACCTAGCTATCTTGTACTTTTCTTAGTTAGTTTGGAGTTATCTCTACGATATATTTTAAGCATTCACAATATAAACTTCATCCTCGTATCTGTTTATATTATTTACCATTATTTAAAGATTTATTTCAAAATAGAAAAACTAAATCAAAACAAAGATCAATTAATCATTTATATGCATCAAATAAATGAACATTTTTTTTTAACAAATTGAATTGAGCTAAGAATGAACTAGCAATAATATTGTTCAAGAGATTGTACAAATTGATTCCCCTCGTAGGATTAGTGCAAATATTGTCCAATATTTTTTTTTTTTTGAAGAAAATATTGTCCCATATTTAATTGCATTAAACAAAATATTTGATATTTTCTCATATAATATATATAATCTAGCACACACTCACACGCTTTTATTTTCTCGATAACGAGTTATTTATATATAGATAAGATGCAAGAATAATTCAAGAGAAAAAAAAATCCTAATTATTAGACAAGTAAACCAGTCCACAAAGATGAGGAAAGTTAGATATTACTTCACAAATTTTCTCTGTTCTCCAAAATTGGTGCATAAAAAGGTTCTAATAAGTATAAAAGCTCTTATATATAAGCCTAAGTAAAGTTTTTCCTCCTATCAATGTGAGATTTATTCTCACCACATCTTTTCACGTGTGGCGAATTTTCAAGTTAAGCACGTGAACAAAACAAACAGGGTAACGTAGAGTGTGTGTGGCTGTTGGACTTCAAACATGAGACAACCTGTTCTAATACCATGAAAAAAATTAGGGTTCCACTGTTTACTGATTGCCACAAGTTTACTTGAAGTCAAGCACACATTAATTTTTATGCAATTTTATATATTTGTGTGTGTGTGTGTGTGTGTGTGTGTGTAGGTATGTTTCTCAACCGATCCCCGCCTTCTCAATCTTGTAATATTCAGATATATAGAATCTTAACTTAGATTTTCGTCAGTTGGCAAGTCTTTCTTTAGGAATATTCTGGTCTATACAATATTAAGTTATAACTGCAATTTCTGCCGTATCCACTTGTTGCCTGAAGTTTCACTTGACACTCCTATACAAAAAGAGTAAAAGCTTGGTTTCTTTTGTCACCATAAATAATATAAAACTCTCTTCACATGGCTTGCTTAAATAACCCCTTTGCATGAAAACCAAAATAATAATAATTCTCTAATACATCATAATCTAGCTACCTTAGTTTGAACAGTTACTAAATTCTCTGTTATATCACCTGACACAATTTGTATTGTGTATATATGCAGACACATATATACTGACATCTACAAGAGTCTCGGCATGTACCTTGATTAATTTTACGTTCCACCTATATAGTTAGGAAATAATTCTTTTGATACAAGAGGCACTGGATGGAAAAGTTGGCCAATCAGCTGAGCTATAAATTTCTTCCAACTAGTTAAGGGCATTGGATATATATGTCCAATAAAGGGTCGATTACATTCAAAGTTTTTTGCACTACTAGGCGTACAACTGTAACATCGATGTTTTGAAAAATCTACGAGTTACAGAATCATAATCTAATAAACATTGATTTGGGGAAAACATTTGAGCCGGCAAAGCAAGAAATGCGTCCAGCTAATCACATTCTTAATTTCTCTCTCAAGTCTCCATTTACATAACTATAGAACTAATTACTTCTACTTTTTGCTACTCCTATTTAGCATGAAAAAACTATCTCTACCTATTCAAATTTGAAGTTTTAATTTCATCTTAACTAGCTGCCAATGACAATAAGAAAAACTTAACTAATGAAAGCTACTTGTTCAGTATCCAAATTAACTTGGAAGGCCTATTGTGAGATCAAGATTAAGGTCAGGCAAACCACTGCAGCTTGTGTTGCTTTCCGGGCCACTTGCAGAATCTGTAAATGGTTTCTGATGATCATCAGAGTCGTTACCCCCTTGAGAATTCGCAGCTTTACATGGATGATTTACTTTTCTGGAGCCAAATGATGATTTTGAAAGGCCAATATTCTGTGTGTGTCCTATGCGATGGTTATTGGGGTCAACTCCCATTCGTATTAGTTTTCTCCTAAGATGAGTGTTCCAGTAATTCTTCACTTCATTGTCAGTTCGTCCCGGCAATCTTCCAGCAATTAGCGACCACCTATTTGAATTTTACAAGTAACATTAATACATGATCAATATATAGTTTCAGCAATTAGTACTCTTAATTATGAATAAAGAAGGCCAACCTGCCTATATGGCTAGTTTATAGGGACCATTTGTTTGTTTTCGATTATCAATTTTTGTTTTTAATTTTTTTTCAAAATCAAAATCAAGCCAAATTTTAAGACTCACAAACTAGCTTTCAAATACTTATCAAACAACCTTTTTAACGAAAACTAAAAAATAAAAAAATAAAATGGTTATCAAACATTCTCTTAGCTATTTAGCTTAATATATATATATTAGTAATTATCCTCATGAAGCACGTATTACAATCATATAGTACCATTAGGAAATTATGCAATAGCTAGAGAGGAGCATGCATTATCAATTAGGATTATTGTTGCAATTTATTCAGACTCTAGCAAATGCATAAGGCTCCAATGAAAAAAAGTTAATTAATTAACCTTAAAAAAAATATTTTTTTCTGTGATTTTTCATCCTATCAAAATATTCCCTTTTTATGTTTGCTTGAATTTTTTCAGAAACTTAGGCATGTATATGACAGAGGGTTATCCTCTTTCAAAATATTCCCTTTTAATTCCTTCTTTTTCTCTAATTGTTAACAACATATTTGTCTATATAAAAGATGCCGAGAGCAGCATACCTGTTTCCAAGAAGTGCATGGAGCTTGATGATTAGGTCCTCTTCATCTTCACCAAAGTTGCCACGTTTCAAGTTTGGCCTTAGATAATTTACCCATCTTAATCTACAACTCTTTCCACAACGGAGCAATCCTGCACCATTATTAAATTTCAAATGATGATCAATAATTAAGATTAATGAAAAATAAGGAACCATATACATTTAATAAATATTTTTCAACCTTATAAGTTAAGAATTAATTGAGAACTCCATGTGTTTGTGCGTGTACATGAGCGAATTTGTCCATGTTAATGATATTTTTTTTTCCGAGGATTGATATTATTACTCCAAGTACATTAAGGCACTGAAGAATGGTTTGAACCGAAGAGAAAGAAAAATGTCCTATTCACCAGAGCAATATACCTTCCACGTGTTTTTGGTTTTGTAAGTGCAAGAGGAAGTGCATGTATACCTGCAGCAAGTGGAAGGGAGCGCCAGCTTCCTTCGCCATTTTTTTCAACAAATTCAGTGAGCTTCTCATCTTCTTGCTTCGACCATGCTCCTTTGTTCGTCTTTTTCTTCTCACAGCAAGGTTTCCTCATTACAGTAGTAATATTGAAGTTCTTACAGCAAGTGCAGAGGGAGGAGAGAGAGAGAGAGAGAGAGAGAGAGAGAGAGAGAGAGAGAGAGAGAGAGAGAGAAACTCAAGCTGCCCAAGTGAAGGGGGCTAGAGAACAATATAACAAAGTTTTCTGACTACTCCGCTTGACTTACAGTTGGGTAATTTAACTAATCATCTGTCGAGGGTTTGGTGTGTGTGACGGTGTCTGGTACTATGCCAACGTTATTAAATCCTTTTTCTATTTTCCTTTCTACATATCACGCAACAAAGTTAAGCAACACTATTAATACCTAGAGTAATCCTAATGCTTGTGTTCCTCATGGGAATTTACTTATCATCCACTTATGATTAACGAAAATTTATCGTCTGAATATTATAATCGGAATCGTTCATTCTCTTTATCTTTATCTAAAGATCATATCTATAAGAAATCATTCAATTTGGAGATTGTTTAATCATCCATACGTGTTAAACCAATCAACCATTGTGGTAACAAATAGCATCCTCATGATGAACCGTCCATTTGTTTTATGCATATGAATGGTTAAAAGATCTTCAAATTGAATAACTTTTTTGCATATATGAACTTTAGATGATGATAAAGAAAATGAACGGTTCCGATTATGATGTTTGGACGGTAAAGATTCGTTAATCGTAAATGTGAGGAACAAACATAAATTGCAAATGTGTGGACACAAACATTATCCATTCTCTAGACCTTGAACATTAAAAAAACGTAATTTACAGTCAGCTACTTAAATGTGAAAACATTTTTATGTCTTTGACACATTTCCGAATGACAAAAGGCCTTCATGTTAATTAAAAAGGGTGTAAATAATATTGCGGATCATTGGTTTGTTCAACTGAAAAACCAAAGGCATTTTTTTTACTAAACAACTGTGGTATACTACATGATATTTAACCTCGATAGTCAATTCTATCAACAAAGTGGAGACTAAATACTACTTAATACAATGAAATTTTAGACAAATTATATCAATAAATTGACACTTTCCTTGTCATGGTTACGTTTAATTTATAATTAATTTGAGTGGTCTATTGTTTCTCTTATTTCCTTCAGAATTTAGTAATAATACTAAAAAAATAAAAGGTAACTTCAAAATTTCTAATGTACTATATCGACTAAAAGTTAAAGGGTGGTGTTATGCACACACTCATTTTTAGTTCTCACTCACATTTTTTAATTTTTTGTCGTCGGATCTAATATAAAGAAAATCAATAAACAAAAAATTAACAAGACTATGAGGGAATAAAAAGAGTGTGTGAATAGCAAATTCGAACTTAATAATGCATGGCCAAAACATTTTTTTTGTCTTGGGGTCGAAGTAGACGAACTATCTCTGCTTAGTTACTTAATCTTCGATACATCCATTATACATAATGAGTATTTTTTGTGGATGAGAATTCTCTGTCTCTTTTTCTCTCTGTCTGTTTATACCAATGGATTCTGATAAAAATAAAAAATAAAAGAAACTGAAAATCAAAAGGGCTGGATTCAAGAGGGAATCTGACAAGTCTTGCACAGGTAAGTCATGTCCACCCGCGAGTTGAATGGTAGATTCGCATGCAGGTGATCTGTTTACGGGCATCGTTCATAGGACAGACGGCTTCCTACTGTGAAGTGCACGAACATTTGACACCTCTATAGTATGAATGAATGACCAACTTTTCGAGAAAGGTCCACGTAAATGGATGAGATCCTCAGATCTCACGTTCCGGAGTTAGTAGACCGAACAATCCGAATTGTTCATATATAGGCGTTGGAGAGTAAGTATATGAAATGGGCCCGTAAATGAATTAATAAGAATAACAGAATTTAAATTCAACGGTTTAAATTGTTCGATTCGTCGAGATGATCTCAATCCAATTTAAATATTTGTGGAAAAAGCCCAAACTTTAGATTTCGTCTTCGCAGCGACATTTAAAAGGTTTAGAACACCAAGGAAAACCGGATTTTAGATTCTGGCAAAAACAAAATGATAAAATGTCTAAGCAAACATATACAGGGCATTGGCAAACCCTATATCATATTATATTCATCGGTTTCACAGTCATAATTACTTTATTATTATTGTTGCATACTGAGGTCTATTTATACATTTTTTTTTTAAGGAAAACTAATGAAAATGATTTGAAAATATTGAGTTTTGACGATAAAGACAAAATAAAGAGTAAAGTGAATAGTATCAGGATTTACTTTTTAGTGTAAAAATGTGATTTTTCGTTAAAGTAAAACAGTACCAGGAGCTTTTCGTTAAAGTTCCATTTTTTTTAAGGTAAGTTAGGAAAACTAAGTTTATAGACAAAATTTTAGAAACTAAATAACATGAAAGTTTTTTATTCATTTATTACTTAAACGTTGATAAACGTGCTCATCAAATTTAAATATTTGTGGAAAAAGCCCAAACTTTAGATTTCTTCTTCGCAGCGACATTTAAAAGGTTTAGAACACCAAGGAAAACCGGATTTTAGATTCTGGCAAAAAAAATATGATAAAATGTCTAAGCAAACATATACAGAGGCATTGGCAAACCCTATATCATATTATATTCATCGGTTTCACAGTCATAATTACTTTATTATTATTGTTGCATACTAAGGTCTATTTATATATTTTTTTTAAAGGAAAACTAATGAAAAGGGTTTGAAAATTTTGAGTTTTAACGATAAGGACAAAATAAAGGGTAAAATAAATAGTACCAAGATTGACTTTTTAGTGTAAAAATATGATTTTTCGTTAAAGTAAACAGTACCAGGAGCTTTTCGTTAAAGTTCCCTTTTTTTTAAGGTAAGTTAGGAAAACTAAATTTATAGACAAAATTTTAGAAACTAAAGACACATGAAAGTTTATTATTCATTTATTATTTAAGCGTTGATAAACGTGCTCATTTCTATTGGAAACACATCATTTAATTTGTAACTTTTGTCTCTAAATTTAATCTTCCTAGCATTACTTTTTTTCTTAGAATAGTACATGCATGCACAGGTTTAAAAGGAATATATTGTTACTACAAATGTATATAGAAAAATGTCAAAGAGATTCTTTAAAAGATGAAACTCTCTATATTTTTTGTTATATTATATTTTTTATATAATATTTTAAAATGTTGACATGATAATTAGAATTATGAAATGGCATAGTTTATAAAAAAAAATCATTTTGAGAGAGTTTCCCTCTAACATATCTCATTAGTATAATATAGGTTACCAGAGTGTAGAGTTGGTAGAGAATAGACAGTTGACTGTTAGCTTTGAACGAAGGAATTGATTTCTGGATCCTATTTGAGGATTAGGGTATTCTTTAATCATGTTCGTTTATCGTAAATCGTGCGGTTAGATCATGTACTATTTATGTTTAATTTAAAATAAAATATTTAAAATAATTTCTAACTGCACGATATATGATAAACGAACACGATTAAAAGATTCTCTTAATGTTCACCAGGGCGAGGATCCTCATTAGATGTTTACTACTTTGTTTTGGAAGAGGATTCTCTCCGGATCCACTTTGTGGGGATCTTAGGAATCCTCACATCCTAGTCGTTCATCGTATGTCGTATGATTAGTTTTTATCAGATCTTATTTGTGTTTATTTTTAAATAAAAAAAATCAAATGATTTCTGACCGCACGATACACGATAAATAACTAAGATGTGAATATCTCTAGGATCCCCACAAAGTGGATGTGGATGGGATCCAATTCCCTTTGTTTTGGAACGTCAGAGCAAACTGAAGGAACTGGATCCTCTCCCGAGCTCAGGATGAGAATCATGTTGAGCAGCTCATCCAGACCGTTGAATTTTGATCAAATTGCTCCAAACAAGATATTCCTTTAAAGTTATAATAATTACAGCCGTTGAATCAAGTTTGAACAGTCCGGATGGACTACTAATGAGAATTCTCATCCTAAGCTCAGGAGATAATCCAGTTCCCAAACTGAATTCTCTCAGTTGAGTCGTTCATAACATTTACGAAATATTGTGCCTCTAATAAAGACAACTTTTGAAATTTTGCTCTTTCCATTGTGCCCGTAGCCCAATGGTGCTGCAGTGTCATAAATATAAGTGTTTCCTTCCTTCTTTTTCTACGGAGAATTGAAAAACTATGCACTCAAGTTTTTTGGTGAAAAGTCAAAAGTAGTATCAAGAAAGGGTTCGAAATTGGAATCAAGCTACGTCATGTTCTTTCATTTAATTTTAAATGATAAAGAATAAATCTCACGTCAATGAAAAAAAAATCTTTCTATAGACTTATAATTAAATAAATTGAACTACTTTTTAAATTGTCAACTAGTTTTATAGTGGGAGTTTAATTTTTTTTTTTTTTTTATGATATTAGGATATGTTGTCTCACGCCTAAAGTCCAACGGCCAGTTGTGCTGTTTGTACATTACTCTATTTATGTTGTTAAGATTGAAAGTCACCACACATAACAGGACATGTTGAAATTGAATCCAACTTTGATAGGAGAATGGACCTTGCATAAGCTTATAAGTAAGTCAGGTTATTTCTTATATTGCTAATTGGTTATATGTGTTAGGCATAGCACGGAGAGCTAAATAGAGAAGAAGAAGTCGACAGTTTTAGAGAGAGAGAAATCTTAGAGAGGAACAAAACAGCATCCTTGTAAATGTGTTTCAACTCACATCCTTTTAATTGTCTCATTAATCCCTACAATCCATCTCTATTTTAAGATCAGTAACAACCTTATTCAAATCAATCTAAAAACCAAAACATACTCTATAACTCAGCATGACTAGTTCATTTGATTCTGAATTTCCAAGCACAAAAGGAGAAAAAACAGCCTTTCTTAATACTCTCCAGCGAAGACATATACATAAACATACAAATGAAATTTTGTAGGTTTAAGGAAGCTAAGTATGGTTATACTAGGGCAAATTTTTTGACAAAAGTACTCAGAAGGTCAAGTCAAGATAAGGCAAGAAGAGACAAAGTGACGTGGAATTGAGTTTGGTGAACGCGAAGAGAAAATGTGAGATAAGGAGATCTTGCTCCTAACAAAAAAAAATTTCTTGAATCCGCAACTGAAAATTATAAAAAATAAAGGGAAACTAAATTTTACTGCATTCAAGAGTTTGTAGCTTTTAGCTTCTTCTTTTGGTTGTTTGGAAAGAAGATTCTTGACCAAAAGGCATTAATATTTGCATTCTCTAGCTAATTGAGTTTTCTCGTTTTGGAGATTTTTCATTGTATTCGGAACACGGGACTAACATCAAATATTATTATACAGTTAAAGAGATATTTAAAAAATAAAATTTTACTCTAATTATATAATAACATGTGGTGTTCAATTCCGTGTTCCGGACACACAAGAAAATCTCTCCTCTCATTCCGAGCTTTACTGATGTACCATACTTATTAAGGAGCGAACCATGCATGAATTAATATTGGTCCAATTGAGCATTAATAATAATGGAACTACATTTGTAGGTATGGGAAAAATGATTTCCTTGCAGATTGATATTTGTTGAAGTCATTTGAATATTGACCATAAAATTGGAAATATAAAGTGTATAAACAACAATACACGATACAAAAGATATATTTATTGCAAACCAGTTGCATGCATGTATACTGCAACATCAGTTGATACTTATCTTAACCAGACACTACATATCCCTTCAAATTCTAACAGCAAGCATTTGTCATTACTATAATAGGAGAGGTACAAGAGATGAACCCTTAATTACCTCATTGAAGGAGTTTCAAATAATATTATAACTAATAATATAATAGAGAAAATTCAAAGACACACATTTTTGATATTTTACACCAACTATGTAGTGCTCATTATGTAATATATTTCAACAATCCAAATTCCGTCTATTTTAGTCATACATACACATACAACTAGAACCTTGGCAGTCATACTGTATGGGCCCAATTTTTAGGATCAACACATACATACACATACAACTACGATCTTGACAGTCATGTGCATCCGTGCATATATATGCATCCAGTTGTCCACACACTAATAACTAGCCATGAATTATGGTCTGTTTACGTACACACCTTTATACTAGTCGACCACACTAGTCATAATTAAAGCCAAACCACGTATCCAAGGCCATTGCCTAAAAGAAGCCCTGGTGGTGGTGGGGTGAATATAATTAAACTAGACACTACATATAGTACTCTTCTGCCTCTCTTCCACAAACAATTAGCTAGAGTGAGAGGTCGAGATTCAAGTCAGGCAAACCGCTTTCGTTGCTGTGAATTTTAGCACCAGTACTCATGGAATCCGATGACGACGAAGCAAATAATATTGGTTTTCTAGCATCAGGCTGCATAACTGGTACACTAGCAGTAGTGCCTCTTCTCAAGTGAGGATCATGGTGGTCAGGGGGTTTTTTGGGATCAAGAGTACTTCCCATCTTTAATAATTTTTTCCTTATATGAGAGTTCCAGTAATTCTTCACCTCATTGTCTGTCCTTCCCGGCAGTCTTCCGGCTATCAGTGACCACCTAAATAAATTCATCAAAATATCATATAAATATATTAGTCCTCATGTATCAAAATATTTTTAGGTTTTAATGAATTCTCTCAAATAAAAAAAATTAAAAAAAACATCTTTAAGTATGAATTTGACTAGGGTGATAGATCATAATTTAAGCTAAACTACATGAAGGAGGATTTGACCTTGGTGTAGGGGAAGCATTGCAAACCAACTTGGCTAGCTAATCCAAGTATACACCCTAAAGTACGAATTAATTAAAGCCAATTGTTTTTCATGGTTTTAGAAATTAATATGCATAATTGAATTATAGATTATTTATAAAAATGAGAAAACTTGATATAAGTTCAATTTTTTGAGCTTATATTAGGAACAGTCCACTTTATGTGTATTAACACCTTTTATTTTTGTTTTTAAAATGGGAAGAAGAGAGGGGGAAAGAGAAAGTGGGTGGGATGGGAGTGGGAGTGAGAGTTTTTTATTATTTATTAATATTAGATATATCATAATATCACCTGAAGGTGATCCTTCAATAAAAAAAAAAGTAAAATCTGGATCTGTAAAATTACATTATTGCTCATCATTTTTTTTATGTGTGATAGAAGACTAAATAGTCATTTCACCCACTTTTGATTGACAAAAATAGTTCTATTACTAGCTCTGCTAAACCTATTTATTGGCAAGTGGCCCCTTACTACAGTGATGGAAATGAATTGAGCTCTTGCATGACGGCGTAGGTTCAAACTCCGTTGGTGGCTAATTTAATATCTAATATAACAAAATCTATTGTTTGACAAAAAAAGGTACTTTAGATTATTACCTCTTTAATAATATGATTTATTATAACAATTAAATTTCTTTCCAATTATCTTTTTAATAATTTCTTCTTATTTCATTTCTTTTGTTCTTTCTTGCTCTTCTGCCTGCTCTTAATCACATATTAATTGTATCTATCTACCTATAGGACAGATTTTTTTATATATTTATAATCAATGTGTATCACAGATTATTGTGTCTTGCTTATAGGTATATTATGTTTTTGTACCTTTTAGCTGGGTTTCCTATCTTGCTTATATGTATATATGTATAATATACATTCACATATTTGTTACTTGAGTTAGGGTCATATATTCTGCAGATGGATTTGTGTTAGTATATTAGTTTGTTGTTAGAAGATATTAAGTAGATTTATTGAAATAAAAAGATGCATGAAATTAGAAGATTTTAATTTATCTCTAATATTTTTTTTTTGGGTCAAACGATAGATTTGTTAGATTATATTATGCAGATGGATTTGTGTTAGTATATTGGTTTGTTGTTAGAAGATATTAAGTAGATTTATTGAAATAAAAAGATGCATGAAATTAGAAGATTTTAATTTATCTCTAATATTTTTTTTTTGGGTCAAACGATAGATTTGTTAGATTAGGGAGCCGACGGGGTTTGAACCCACGCCCCAGGGTAATGGCAACACTCATCTCCACCACTATAGTAGATGGCCACTTGCTTATCTTTAATATTTAAATAAATATATATAATGAGTATAAAAGAAATAAAAGTGGAGCAAATATAATACTGGACTTAACTTAATAACCATGTTGATTTTTGAACCCATATCTAAATGGCCCGAGCCACTTAGTACTATGGTCTAGTGGTATTCGTCTTCACTTGCATGTGAGAGGTTTTAGGTTTGATTCTTGACAAATGCGAATTTGAATCATGTTATTGTTAGCCCATTGTGAGGCTAAGCCCACTCCCTCACCCTTGTGGTGTAGATATTATCGTCTGTTCAAAAAAAAAAAAAAAAACCCCAAATTTAATTAAGATTTACTTAAAATATACATATATGGTTGTAATTATATAAACTAATATATGATAGTAGGCATATACAAATTAGTACTTATATAACTATGTATTGGAAGAAAATTAAATATATGATTGTTTCCAAACTCAATTAAATCACCCTTAAACCCTCTCTTCTAGTTAGGTTGTTTGGGCAATCCTGTAATTGAAGAATTAATTTCGGGAAAGGGGGTAATACATATATGTATTGCGTTAATTTGAGATTAGAGCAGTTTTTATATGGGAGTAGGATTCTCTCCCCTCCAAATCCCCTCTCCTCTCCTCCTCTCTCACATTTCTTTTTGTCTCAAGTCAACACAAGATGTTAATGTAACTTAATCATGACCATTCATATAAGATGGGACTAGAGGGAGAGAAATTTGAAGGGAAGAGAATCTTATTCCTTTATATGTAAATGCATACCGATTCCCCAGGAGTGCATGAAGCCTGATGATGAGGTCCTCTTCATCTTCTCCAATACTTCCGCGTTTAAGATCTGGCCTTAGATAGTTTATCCATCTCAGTCGACAACTTTTACCACACCGACGCAACCCTAATCATGATTCATCATCAACAATAATACTATTCAACATGTACATGAACTCTGAAAAGCTACATATCATCTATATATCACCTCTTTTTCTTCAATACTATTCATTATAAATTATATACTCTTATCACGATGGGGAAACGATGGTTTACTTCCCCGATCATGATTCATGATCATGCATATTCGTAGCGATCATAGATGATATATACAATAATATATTAGCTAAATTGCAAGATAATATACCCTAGCTAGCTACACACCGATCAAGAAGTAAAAGTCCATGAATTAATTAAGCAATTGATCGGAATTTAGAAGATGTATCTGCAGTATAAACTATACACCCACCTGCAGCCTTAGGAAGAGAATTCCAACGACCTTCACCATGTTTCTGGATGTAGTCAATCAGTTTCTGATCTTCTTGCTTAGACCATGCTCCTTTGTTCGTCTCTATCTTTTCACAACCAGGCTTCCTCATTGATCAAAAACCCTAGCAAGTTTCTGATTAACTACAAACAACATATGCAATAGCATGCAGCAGTTAGGTACTTGGGGTTATTGATATATAAAAAGTTCCTGTCTTCCAGATGAGAGAGAGAGAGAGAGAGAGAGAGAGAGAGAGAGAGAGAGAGAGAGAGAGAGAGAGAGAGAGAAATCTAGTGCTGAGGCCCCATGAATATAGGATATGGATTAGAGGTAGGGAAACAGGAAGATATATAATAACATATAAAGTATTCTGTGGATGTGTGTGCGCGGTAGGGGAGAATTTGGAGGTGCTTACAAGTTTAAGATGGACTGGTTGTTTTTACCCAAGCATGCATGTTTCTATGTGTCCGTGAATGGCAAGAATGTGCATGGTTTGGTGAGGTGAGAATGTGCACCACTTACCTTTGACCATATTTTCCTCAGCTAACCTAATTTTTAAGTGGGTAGGCTCCAAAAGTCTTTAGTTTTTCCTTGGCTACCACTTGAAAAAGGATTTTTATCCACAATAGTCTAAGAAACTGATATAACTCTTTTTTTGGATCATGACAATGAAAATTAATAGAATTGATCTTTGAGTTTATCGGTTGTAAATAATTTTGGTCATTCTGTGAAAATTCTATCAATGTTCATTAAATTATCACATGAATGATCACGTTTTTAAGTGTATCTTTCGCAATCCAACTCCTTCACTTAATGAGGATATTGACATATATTTCACAAAAGAACCAGAATGATTTACGGTGAATAAACTCATGGACCACTTCTATTAATTTTCATTATAATGAATCAAAACGAGAAGTTATACCAATAACATTGATTATTATGGATTAAAAGCCTTAAAAAAGTGTTTCACTGATCAGTTCGTTATTGTACCAGTCTACCAAATATTAACCATTTTGAAGTATTTTCTTTGACAGGAATTGTTACCATAAAGCTCAGTTTAGACAAACTTTATGACTTAATTTTGACTAAATAATTGAAATTTTCTGGTTGATATATTGGTTAGGTAATTAAGTGATATTTATTTTTGAAAGGTGAATTGCTTGGGGTGGTTATAAGCATTTTCACATAGAAAGCTAGGGGTGGTTATAAGCATTTTCACATGGAAAAAAAATAAAATGTGTGATAGTGCATGTATAGTTGTCTTGAAATACCACCACAATAGCATCTTGTTGAAAGTAAGTTTATCTCCGTTAAGATCCTAATTTGAGAATGACGATGGTTCGAATCTCAAGCAATTTTGTACTTTCACATTAAAAAGTTAAAACACATGACAATACATAATTATCTTGGCTTATATATCACCACAAGGTCATCTAGTTAGGAAAAGAATCCTCGCCGGATCCCTTTTCTAGGGATCCTATAATTTCACCCGTTCATCGTATATCGTGCGGTCAATTTTCGTTAGGTACTATTCATATTTAATTTTAAATTTTAAATTTTGAAATGATTTCTGACCGCACGATATACGATGAACGGATAAAATTACGGAATTCCTAGAATACCTAGGAAAAGATCCGGCGAGGATCCTTTCCCGTCTAGTTCTAGGTAAGTGTTTCTTGGTGGGGTCCTGCTTTGGGGATGACAATGTTCAATCGAAAGACGAATGTACCACATCGATCCCCACAACCACAAAATTATCGACATCCATGACCTCCAAATTACGTCATCCCCAATTCCTACTTTCCTCGTACCAAACAGAACTCGGCATGAAATTAGGTCCAGTGACTGAAAGTGGGCTAGGCCCGGACGGCATGGTTGGTTTAGGCTTGGAGGTGACCCAAGTCCAATTTTGCTCATCCAATTAATTTAATTTTGGGACACACTTCATATCAAACTTTAACGATCCGAACCATCAAAATAAAATCTCGATTATTAGATCATTCTTACAAAAATTCAATTCAATTCGAAACAAGTTACCTATTTAATCATCACAATGAAAATTTCATTGCTTCTTATAAAACAATGCGTTCATCAATTTTTTTGTACTTAATTAGATGTCTCAAATATGTTCGATTTGGCTAAAATTTTGCAAGGATGATCTAAGATGTGTAACTTGAAAAATATACAGTTTGGACTGTAAAAGTTCGATACAGTGTGAACCCCACAACTAATCATCATTTAAATAAAAAAATAGTAAGATTCTTTTACCTTAAAGGCCTCTAGTACGTTAAATTGTTAGTATGAAGATAGATCGGTGAAAATTAAACCACACAAAAATGCATAGACATGCATGAAAACACCATTTTAATTTAATTTAATTCGATCATGCAAGCACGAATTACAAAATAAAAAAAATAAAAATAAAAGTAGAAAGGGAGAGGTGATAAAGGTAATCCTTGGATTTGGATCATGTCCTGAGCTCAGCCTGCTGAGCCTTCTGAGCAAATCACACGGGCTGTTGGAATTTGATCCAACGGCTACAAACAGGGAGTCTCTCGAAAGGTATAATAATTGTAACCATCAAACGACCGATGTGATTTGTTCAGGAGATGGTCCAAATCCCTAATCCTCCATTTCTGGATCTGACGACTCCTACACCAACACGTGTTCAAGTCCACTCGCCCTTTTGAACATTTCCAAAGCTCCGCACAGTGCTATCGTCACTCTATTCGTACCCTCCCACCACCTATATTTACCGCGCGCCTTCAAATCCCGACTTCTCATTTTTCTCAAAATTCCAAAAATGTCCCCCAAGCTCACCGAGGCCTACGCCTGTGTCCCGTCTACGGAGCGAGGCCGTGGGATTTTGATCTCCGGCGACCCCAAATCCGACAAGCTCCTCTACACCAATGGCAGATCCGTAATTATCATGAGCCTCCGGAACCCCCTCGACGTCGCCGTTTACGCCGAGCATGCCTACCCCGTCACCGTCGCTAGGTTCTCCCCCAACGGCGAGTGGATCGCGTCCGCTGACGTCTCCGGCACTGTCAGGATCTGGGGGACCCACAACGACTTCGTGTTGAAGAACGAGTTCAAGGTCCTTTCGGGTCGGATCGACGACCTCCAGTGGTCCCCCGACGGGTTGAGGATCGTTGCTTCCGGCGAGGGCAAAGGAAAATCCTTCGTTCGCGCGTTCATGTAAGCTTCATCGTTTTGATTTTACAATTTACAATTTGCGAAATGGGTTTTCTTTTTTGGTGGTTTTTCGGCATCTTGTGTTTGGTTAGCGAGAAATTGATGGAAATTGAATTGATTGAATAGGTGGGATTCGGGCTCAACTGTTGGGGATTTTGATGGGCACTCGAAGCGAGTGTTAAGCTGCGCGTTTAAGCCGACGAGACCCTTTCGAATCGTTACTTGTGGGGAGGATTTCTTGGTGAATTTCTACCAAGGACCGCCTTTCAAATTCAAGCTGTCTCTCAGGTTTGTTCATTAGCATGATTTAACTCGAAATCTTATTGCTTTAATCACATTGTACTTTTGTATATCTGTCTGGGTGTTTTTGTTTGTGTTGCTTCCCTGACTCGAAGTATTTTTCGATTTTTGGATGTTTAGGGATCATTCAAATTTCGTGAATTGTATAAGGTTCTCTCCAGATGGTAGTAAGTTTATCACTGTAAGCTCAGATAAAAGTGGTATTGTTTATGATGGAAAGACTGCGGATAAGATCGGAGAGCTGTCCTCGGAAGATGGCCACAAAGGCAGTATTTATGCTCTTAGCTGGAGTCCTGATGGTAAACAGGTAGAACATGAGATGTTCATTTAGCTACGCGGAATTTTACATAATTAGGCCTGACCAACTGTTATCTGCTTCACCGCATTATAAAGATCGCAACTTTGTGTCTTTTTATTTTCTCTGTTATAAATTTGTTTGTCTTGGTTCCTTGATTGAATGTGCTGATCGGTTCCATTTTAAATTTTAGGTTCTGACTGTGTCTGCTGACAAGTCGGCAAAAGTATGGGAGATGTCTGATGATAATAATGGGAAGCTGAAGAAAACATTGCCCCCTCCTGGGTCAGGTGGAGTGGATGACATGCTAGTTGGGTGTCTATGGCAGAACGATCATATTGTTACAGTTTCTCTCGGAGGCTTCATTAGTATATTCTCAGCAAGCAACCTTGACAAAGCCCCTCTACTGATATCCGGACACATGAAGAATGTTACTTCATTAGCTGTTCTAAGGAGTGACCCGAAACTTGTATTGTCTAGTAGCTATGATGGTCTTATTGTTAAATGGATTCAATGTGCTGGATACAGCGGAAAGTTAAAAAGGAAGGAGAATTCTCAAATAAAGTGTTTAGCAGCTGTTGACGAAGAAATCGTTTCATGTGGATTTGACAATAAGGTGACTATAATTGTATACTCTTTTTAGTTTCATGCAATTCAATGGTATCTGCTTTGCATTTTATTCTATATGAAAACTGTTTTGCCCGATTCGGATTTTTGCCTTATCTCAGTTTCTTTCCTCTTGCATTTTTCTTATTACTACCCAGGTTTGGAGAGTTCCTCTCCGCGGTGATCAATGTGGAGATGCAGAGGCTATTGATATTGGAAGTCAGCCAAAGGACATAAGCCTTGCGCTTCTATCTCCTGAACTGGCTTTGGTTTCAACTGATACAGGAGTTGTCATGCTCCGTGGCACAAAAGTTTTATCAACTATAAACCTTGGGTTCACTGTGACCGCATGTACTATTTCACCAGATGGATGTGAAGCCATTGTTGGTGGGCAAGATGGTAAACTGCATATGTATTCTATAACAGGTGATACACTTAATGAAGAGGCTGTTTTGGAGAAGCATCGGGGATCCATTTCTGTCATCCGTTACTCTCCTGATGTTTCTATGTTTGCATCAGGAGACTTGAACCGAGAAGCTGTCGTCTGGGACCGTGCCTCTCGAGAGGTAGCGTGCTCATTGTGCTCAGCCACTGTTTGTTTTCATCATTCTAATATTATTAAGTTACAACCATTGTTCGGGTATTATTGACATTTATGGTAAAAAAGGATAAAATAAGACGTGTTTTTGTGTGTCTATGCATGCGTGTGTAGAAGTTTTAGATGTATGCATCAATCCCTTATCAGCTGATCTTCTTTGTTTATCCAAATTTAGTCAAATGCATGATTTTTAGGAGACATAACTATGATACAGGCAAAGTGATCAAGTTCAAATGGTAAAATCTGTATCCAGTTCGTTCTTGTCGGCAAGTATATCTTTCTTGTGAGCACACTTATGACTGGGACATTTGAGTCTAGCTTATGAAATGATAGATGTGCATATTAGAATCTCAAATAAATGATTTCATATCTATTGCAATTTTTTTGCTGAGAACTCGGGAACTTGATCTGTTAAATTACTCGGGAACTTGATCTGTTAAATTATGCAGTTGTGACGTGATGTTTCATCTAACGATAAAACTACGTTCAGATAGATTATGTGGTAGCACACTGGAACTTAGAATGATTCCTGCCTATTGGCTATTGTTGGACTAATTAATCGTTAATTAGTGATACTATTTTTCATGCTTTTTATATGAAAGATTGTGCTTTATTTTCTTCCAGATCAAGCTTAAGAACATGCTGTACCATACTGCTCGAATAAACTGCCTTGCTTGGTCTCCTGATAGCACACTGGTTGCAACTGGATCTCTTGACACGTGTGTTATCATATATGAAGTCGACAAGCCTCCAGCAAGCCGTGTAACCATTAAGGGTGCACACTTGGGTGGGGTGTACGGCGTAACTTTCACCGATGAGCATACTGTGGTAAGCTCTGGTGAGGATGCATTTGTTCGTGTCTGGAGGTTGACTCCGCAATGAAGAAACACTGGAGGGCTTCTTAGGGTCAAGGAAAGAATAAGAAAGATGGAGTTTTTGCCGGATTTCATTGGTTTGCGAGTTTCCGAATGATGGAAAGCATGAGAAAGGATATTTCCATGAATTGTAAAGTATCAAGACATAGTTTCTGTTGTCTGGTGTGTCACGAACGGCGTTTTTCATAGACAGATTGGCTGTCTTTTAAGAGGGATCGTGACCTTGCAGCTTGGAGTAGGTGGGTTTTTGTGAATCCTTTCTTTCTGGTTTTTGCGAGGAAAGTTTTAAGTACTTATCTTCATGTTGTAATTATTATTTTTATTTATGGAATTACATTTTGTCATCCATTGTGTTCCGCAATGTGTTTTTTTATAAAAGGGATTGGATGGTGGCGAGTCCACCCTTGGGGGCCGGAAGACTCAGAGGTATTTCAGTCTCCCTTCTAGCCATCACCATGTATTCATCGAAGCTAAAAATTGAATCCATGATGTGCCGTATAAAATACGAGGCTAGAATTCGTCCCCAACAATTGGGTTACACCATCATGGTTGTTTGGCAATGTGTCCAAAATTGGGGAAATTCGTAACGATGGGGATTCAACAAATATTGACCTTAGATCAAAATCAAATATCGTCGACAAATCAATTAAAATTTGAGACATTGACAAAATCCTAACACGTGACCATTTTATCAAAGGAAAACTAACAAAAAATGCTTGAAAACTTTGAATTTTAATAAAAAATCATGCTATAAGTTTATTTAATGGTTAGTACAAATCCAACATTAAACCAGCCCAAGCAATTAGTTTCCAATTTTACCCTTGACTTCTAGTCTTTGCCAGTTTAATCTTCTATTCCTTTCTCGATCTCTTCGTCTAATCTCAACTATCGTTTTTATTCTCAATTCGATTCCAATTTAACCATTTTGCAATTGAATCAATCTCTCTCTCTCCCTCTCTATCTCGATCTCCACCCAATCTGCATTTTCGTACCCTACGACAGTTTGAGCTTTGAGGTGCCCAAGCAAATATACGAAGCAACTCCTCCATTGTCGAAGAGAAGTGAGCAGAGGGACAAGGAAGGGAGGCCACCCCTCTGCTCGTCAGAAATTGCCACTGAGAGTGAGGATTTCGCCCATCTGATCTTGCGACCCTGTCGGAATCTGGGTTTGCTTTTGGTTTGCAGCGATGCACTAATGCTATTGCGTTTATTTTTTATTTTTTTTAAAATACCAAAGCCCCTATGATCTTTCTAGCAGGAATTATGGTCATCTATAGAAGGTTTGCTACTATGATTCAGCAATATGCCGCTCATTAGCTGTAGAAAGTTGAAACTTAGATGGAGAAAACGAGAGAAAGCTAGAGAGAGAGATTGACCAAGATAGAAAAGGATGATGGATGACGTAACAATCCGTCCCGATTTTATCGGAGCAAAGGGGCTATTTTCATGAAATGTCACCTTGGACTAGATCTTTTTCTTTTAAAATTGGTTTTTAGGTCTTAATTAGTGAGCCCAAGGGGCTATCCCGTATTTTGTCCTCCGGTTCCCTTTCCCTTTCTTTCATTTTTTTTTTGTAAAAGTCTTTCTTTTTCTTTCCTTCAACTCACCCTCCCTTATCTCTCCCTCTCACAACTCCCTCTCCCTCTCGGACCTCACTTTTTCCTTTCCCTCGCTGCACCCTTCCCTCCCAGAGAAACAACACAAACACATACACACGACGGCATCACCGCCATTGTCATCGCCATCACGTTAGCTCTCTCTCTCTCTTCGCCTTTGTGGAGCACAGAGGAACTTCGACGAGTTCTTCGCCTTTCCGATGACTGGTAAGCCTCGGTTCCCTTGAAATCCCTTCGTCTTTCTCCGTTTTGCCAAATTCTAACCTAGTTTGTGGTGTTGGGATGATGAATCTGCACGGAGACACCACATGTGTGCTAAACCCAAGCTCCGGCGAGCCCGTGGGTGTCGAGAGGAAATCCAGCCATTTCCCCGCCACCACTCGTCGTAAAACAGGTACCACTCATTTCCTCTCACCTTGTACTTCATGTTGGTACCTAGATCGGAGATTAGTTTTGAGTGTAGCCGTCGGCCGGAGCTCGGGAGGCTCCGGCGTGAAACACAGGCCTTCGGGCCGTTGCATCCAAGCCCGAGCCTTAGGGCAGCCCACCCAAACCTAGGTCCTTTAAACCTTCGGGCCTTTTTGGAACTCGGGCTTAGGCCCGTTTGAAAACCCAACCCAACCCTTTCTTTTTTATTATTTATTTTATTTTATTTATTAAGTTCTAAAACCCAAATGCCATTGGACCAATTGCTTTAGGGCCTTAGGGCAGTGTGTGTGCAGCCCAGGGCATTCAGCCCTTTAGAACCGAGAGAGGGGCAGACCTTTGGGCCATCCAAAATGGTCTCCGGCCCGTTACCTTTTAAACCCCAAAGCCCAGAGACCCTTAAGCCCGAACCCTAAAACCCTAACCCCAACCCAGATCCAAACCCTTGACCCGGTCTAACCTTAAACCGATTTGACCCGTTGACTTTGACCGACCCGACCCGGACTCGTTGACTTTCCGGTCAACGCTGACCGTTGACTTTGACAGTTGATTTTTTGAGTTTTCGTCCGGGACCCCTCTTAGGCTAATTTCGACGTCCTGAACCTGTTTCCGAAGTTCGTTTTCTCAAATTAAGTCATTTGAGTAGACTGGGACTAAATGTACCCGTTATGTGCTTCGGCACAATTATCTGTGGCGTTTCCTTCTTCGCTATGTTGCATGACTTTTCGACGGCGAAGTACTGTGAATGGACCCCTTATAAAAATGCATGTTTTAATAGTAGAAATGGATACATGAAAAACATGATTTAATGACTACGTTTTATGAAACGTTTTGCAAGATAACATGCTTATTGAGGCTAGTTTGAATTATTACTATTTTTCCTATAACCCGTGTTCTTTATAAAATATCTGATGAATGACGATATAATATTTAGAACATGTTTTGAACACCTCTTTATAGTATAGATGATGGATGACTTTATACTATGAAGTTGCCTTTCAAATATATATATGTTCAATGGTTTTGTACTTACCTAGTGGTCCCAATTCCGCTACGGGACGAGGGATAGATTCCGTCCCGGGCGATGGATACGGTGTTGGCATAGGGCCTAAAGGGTTTTTCCTCTGGCAATTAGCACAGGGACGGCGAGCTGGCACAAGGCTTGGGGGTTATTTTCCTTTGGCAATTGGCACAGAGACGGGGAGCCGGCATGGGGCTTGGGGGTAGTGGACATTCACTAGTGATTACAATATATATATATATGAGTTATGATTTGAGACATTGTACGGCACCATAGTTTCGGAAAACCTATTTTATTTATCATGCTATTATGTTTTCATAAAACCTGAGAGTTAGTATGTTGATAACTGTTTTATTATATATATCAACTTTGTCCACTCATGTTTGTTTTGCGCCCCCTTTAGGACTTAGAATCGAGGCATACAATCCCGACGTCAAGACACTTCCGCATCGGCATCTTCGAGTCCTCTCGGTGTAGGACCCATCCTTTGTTTCATTCAATTTTATATTATTTCTTTTAGTGTTCTAGATAGTTGTATGCTCTGAATAGGTTCCTTAAATGCATATTCATTATTCTTTTATATTTATAAGTCTTATCTATTCCTTGTTTTCAGCATTTGCATTCAATAAATGGCTTTCGTCACCCACGGATGTCGGACAGACGTGCCTATCCTAGTATTCGGGGAATATCGTGATCGGGATGTGGAGAACACGTGGGTTCTAGAGAGTAGTTTTATTATTTTAAAGATGTAGATTCAATAAAATATTATAGTCTAATAAAGTGATTGATTTGATTTACAGTAAAAAAAAAAAATTTAGAAGGAAAAAACCTTTTTTTTTGTGTCAAATATCTGTTGGGACACAGTTTTTTTTTTTTTTTTTTTTTTTTTTTAATACCGAAAAAATAGTGTAAAAATGTAATAGGTTCCACCAGTGCCAACCTTATTCAAATATGCATGGTCGGAAGATGTGAAAGCTATAAGGTAATGTATACGCTTCTTATATTGGTTTTAGTATTATTAATTGTAACTTTTTTGAAAATTAAACTAAAATAACATACACTATTTCTGTAAGAGAACAAAATAAACATTATTTTTGGAATTATAGCAAAATGACCACATTACTTTTGAAACTGAACCAATATAACCCGCACTATTTTTGAAACTATAGCAAAACAACCACACTATTTCTGAAACTAAACCAAAATAACCACACTATTTTTGAAATTGAACCAAAGTAACCACACTATTTCTGAAACTGAACCAAAATAATCACACTATTTTTGGAACTACTGCAAAATAACTCACACTATTTATGAAAATGAATTAAAATAACCCACACTATTTCTAAAACTATAGCAAAATAACCACACTATTTCTGAAACTGAATAAAAATATCCCACACTATTTCTGAAACTATAACAGAATAATCACACTATTTCTAGAACTACAGTAAAATAACTCACAGTATTTCTAAAACTGAACCAAAATAACCTACACTATTTCTGGAACTACAACAAAATAACCCGCACTATTTTTGAAACTGAACCCAAATAGCCCACATTATTTCTGGAACTACAACAAAATAGCCCACATTATTTCTGAAAATTAGACCAATATAATCTACACTATTTCTGGAAGGAAACAAAATAAACATTAGTTTTTGAAATTACAGCAAAATAACCCGCATTATTTTGAAACTAAACCAAAATAACCAACACTATTTCTATAATTGAACCAAAATAACCCATACTAATTTTGAAACTGCAACAAAATTACACCTATTTTGAAACTGAACCAAAATAATGAGTTTTAAAACTAGGAGATGTTCAGTCTTATAAGCCAAGATTTTCACTACGTTGTGTTTAGATAAGGATTTTGAAGAGCACTAACGAGTTTTAAATTATTTCTTTACTCTTCACAACTAGTTAACTTATTTCCCTGATAATATCATCTCGTTGGTAGATAATTAGCATTCTTGTGATAGGTTGAGCTTGCCTCGACTTCACAAGTCAAAGCATACATCTCATTGACATGTTATTTTTTAATAATATAGTCTGGGGTTTATGAATTAGTTTCAATATTGTTCCCTAGATATTTTTTTTTTGGTCAGGAATAACAATTGATTTGATACGGGAAATACAAAATGAGACAAAAGGATAAGGGCACAAACACCCAAACCCAAACAAAAGATAGAAAATAAAGGTGATTTGACCCAAAAAAAAAAGAAGAAAAAAAAACAAAAGATGATTTGATCCACATGAAAAGAAAACAAATGTACAAACATATATATGGACACAACCAAACAAATATTTAATGGGAGTGTGGCCTCGACAAACTTCACGCAGTTCAAAGTCTAATGGGAAAATTCAACTTTTTGATGGAATGGACTGACTGAATAAGACTTCCGTCAGGCATTGGCTGGAAAAAAGAAAAATTAGGGTTGCACGTGAGCTTCTTTATTATTGATGAGGCTTTAGCTTTTATTCTTATTATATTGCATTTTGTTCTTTTTATTAAATTTCAGACCCTTTATATTAAATAAAATTATAGGGTGATTTTTAGTTAAAATCAACTTATCTCAAACTCTGTTCATTAAAGTTCTCTTTTATCAATTAGGATTTGTATTTTCATCATTTCGGTCATTTCAAGATTCTCGTTTCCAAATATGATAGGAGAAAAAAATATACGTTGTAAGTATTTAAACAATGCTGGCTCCTAGAAACCAACATGAAAATAAGAGTGTGGGTACAAAATAACACTATTAACTGTACTGTGAAGCACAACCATGGAAAAAGCAAGGATATAAAAAATTACGCCATGGAGCCGTCGTTAACGGAAATCTGTAATACAAAAAAGATAAGAGTCTCGAATTCATTGTAGTTCATCGTGCATCAATCTCTTTACAGGTTCCTCGGCTTTATAAGCAGCATTGTCGTAGATGAAGAAAGTTTGAGCAGCATTGTTGTAGATGAAAAAAGTTAAGGTTCTACCATAAAACCAAATTGGCAATATAGGAAGTAGCCCAACCTCTTATAAGCCCATGTAAGGTCCTTCCGCCCAACACAACAGGATGACGTGGAGTGCGTGTGGCCGTTTGGCTTCACGCAACGGGTGACAATCTGCTCTGATACCATGAAGAAAATTGAGGTTCTACCATAAAACTAATTGGCAATATGAGGAGTAGCCAAACCTCTTATAAGCCCATGCAAGGTCCTTCCTCCCATCAGTATGGAACTCATTCTCAACAGTAGACCTGGGCATGGTGTACAACATCTTCAACGGCTCCAGGTCTGAGTTTTGCTGGCCCAACCATATTGGCCTTAACGGCAGATGTGACTGCCTCTGCAACGTCAATAGGCCCAGGGCCGGCCCTGAGAATTTGGGGGCCCTAGGCGAGCCTTCGAAGTGGGGTCCTAAAATTCTCTGATCTCCAGTTATTTGTATATTGATTTGTATAAAAAAGAATTCGTTAAATAAATAAAAAGTTCTATTTTCACATCAAATATCATTAAAAATTAATATCAAAAGAAGATAAATATACAAACATTATTTAAACATTACACGATTCACGTTTTTAAACACAAATGTACTAAATGTTTGCAGTCAAGAGTTTAAGATTGAGAGTGAAGAACAATAAAACTTGATGATCAAGAGAGTAAATAACAATAAAACTTGATTGACAAGTATAATAAATTCAACGCCAATTGTTTATCTTGTGTTTTTTTTCATCTAAAATCAACATCACACTAACGAATTGAATATTAAAACAATTCATTGAATAAAAAGTTATTGAAAAGAAAAATATAAAATTCAAAGTTTTGATTACCTTAAAGTACAATATTTAAGACCATATGATAGTTGGTTTAAACATTCAATAGAAATGAAGAGAATGAGAAGTTGGTTTAAACATTTGATAGAAATGGAGAGAATGAGAAGTTGAAAGAAAAAAGATTGCAAAGAGACTCGAGTTTTATAACTTTATATGCATTTGGACATATGGATTGGCAGTAAATTTGAAAAACAAGAAAAATCTAGTGATTGAAAGGTAGCTTCGTGTTTCGAACTCAACACCCCAAAGAAAAATGAAGCCAACATTTCCATTGCACTAATAAATGAATTATGATTTTTTTTTTACTTTTTTTTGTATTTATATGTTAATTATAGTATATAAAATTTTTTTGGGGGTCCTTCCGAAGTGGGGGCCCTAGGCGGGCGCCTACTTGGGCTACTCTTAGGGCCAACCCTGCTTAGGCCATCTCCAACCGAAGGGTCCAGAGAGCCAGATGGCCGAAAATGTCTCGAAAATCGTCTCCAACCGAGGGCTAGGCCAAAGGGCTCTGGAATCTGAGAGGGCCCCATGGAATCCCAAAAGGCCAAAAGGCTAGAGGGCTGGCCACTTCCGGCTGGCCAGGAATTTTTTTTTTTGTTTGATTTCCTGTCGGTTTCAATAGTGTCGGTTATAACCGACACTAATATTGATTCAAGTATAACGGCTGACTGGAATATTTTTATTAATTACTATTAGTGTCGGTTATAACCGACACAAATAGTTTGAAAAAGCTAGCCGTTGTATTCCTTTTTTCTTTTTTTTTCTTTTTTTTTTAATTTAAACCTTATTTTTCTTCTATAAATATGGTGAAGCTCTTTAAATATAAGTTGTAGTTTTTAAATTTAATTTGTCGTTTTTAAATTTAAGTTGTAGTTTTTAAATATATGTTGTAGTTTTTAAATATAAGTTGTAGTTTTTAAATTTAAGTTGTTGTAGTTTTTAAATTTAAGTTATTGTAGTTTTTAAATTTAAATAATAAATTATGTTTGGCCCTATGACCCTTTGGACCTCGGTTAGAGACGGTTTTTTGTGATAGGGCTAAAACGAGCCCTCTAGCCCTTTGCCCCTCAGTTGGAGACGAAGGCAAATATAGCTTTGTACTGTTCATTAAAATATTAATATCTTGAAGAATCTTGAAGGGCCAGAGGGCTTAAACGAGCCATCTGGCCAGCCCTCGGTTAGAGATAACCTTATATTCACTTTCGGCTTTCTTCAGTACCCCAGTAGATTCCTCTGCACAATCCAACGTACGTAGTATAGTCTAGCTCGAGAAAGCAACTTTTCCAAATCAAATGTAATACGAACGCTCATATTTCGAATGTTGCATACAAACGGACCTAGATCAACGACATACATTTATGTCTTTAGCATTGACAATCTCTAAAAAGCATTGCCATAAGATAAGCTGTTCAAAGAGGTCATAAAAATTGCAGCGCCGCACTCTAAGCATGTACAGATTAATTTGACAAACAAGAATGAAAGAATCATACCCAAGGTCATGAGTGTGCCAGAACTTCTTTCCACTTCCTACACACGAACAAATAAGAAAACCCAATATTTCGTCCCACCAAAAGAAGGGAGTCTTTTGTTGCACTTTGTACTGATGTTGCACTTTTTAAATTAATTTTGGTTCTACTTTCTGTTTGTAAATTGGTTCCGCACAATTATGCATTTACTTTGTACTGATGCTGCACTTTGTACATTAATTCTGGTTCTACTTTCTATTTGTAAATTGATTCTTAAACATCTGAAAAATAAAATGAATATGCGTTTAAATTTTGTGAGAACAAACATTAACCGTCTAGCTTCGATGTTGCATTTTAAACTGATACTGCACTTTGAAATGATGCGGCACTTTGAACTAATGCTGCACTTTGTACTGATGCGGCATGAGTTGAGCAACGACAAGCCGTCTTGTGGTAGCCCGTTCATCCTGGGCAGCGAGTCCTGCGTCTCCATGGTAGCAGCTCCAGTAGAGTCACCGTACTCTTCGATTGCCTTTATTTGCCGTACCACCTTGCTGTACGCGTCACAGCTTTGTGTTATATCAACCAAGCCTTCCGTGCCAATTTAAAGCCCGCCTTATTTTTGTCTGATTTGGGCCGGCGCACTCCAACCGGCGGGATCATTCGGGTGACCCACGACTCACATCCTCATGAGCCCAATACACTTTTTTTTTTGTTGGAACAAGCCCAGTACATTAAAAAATCATTAAAATCATTAAAATCTCAAAAGGTCCAAATACAATAAACACACAAACAAAAAGATGGACCTCCATAATAACTCAACAACCCAAAACAAAGTTTTGAGCTCTAAACAGGAAAGACACCAAAACAAACCCTAGCAGCTTCTTACCTCCACAGTCAACCCGCTTGCCGAACGAACATCCCCTGCACCCAACTGAAATCCAAATAACTAGAGCCCAAAAGCTGGATGAAAAGAGAGCATTTTCTTGGCATTATAAATTAAATTGAGATCAGTCTATAAAGAGGAACGACTTCTTACATATAACGAAGCTCGTTTAATATATTTGCAACACTATGTAAAACGTTTAGGCTTTACTATTGAACTACTTTATAACCTGCCAAGTATTTTATTATTATGCTATTAATAATTTCACATTTCTTGGGTGTGAACGATTCCAACATTCCGCTTTTCTCCTCATGCACATTTATTTTAAAAATGGTGTGCGAAAATCATTTGTCTTCTCAAATTGCAAAGACCTCGGAATCAGGATGGACTTGATTACGTGATTTTGCTGCCCAACATAAGATGATCTCGAATGCCACATAGTGTGATGATGAATATTTCTACTTTACACTCATCACCTTTCATCCAAGTTCCAAGCTTCTGTCAAACTTTATCGCAATTTGTTGCGGCGTTTTGAGTCTGTGTGCTTTGATCTGGTGCATGCACTGGGTAGGGTGTTCCTTGCACCCCCCACCTTCTCTTTGTTGTCTGCCCTTGTTGGCAGTGTTGCTTGTGGACTGCCATGAGCTTCTTTTACTTGGCTGCAGGTTATCTGGTGTATGTAGCTGGGCTTGGAGGGAAGCTTGGACTTGGATGCTGGTCTCGATGAGGCGCGGCTTTGTTTGGGGAGCGGATTGGGCTCGATCTACGTGCACGGCTGCTATTTTGATAGTTGCAGCGGTGGTTATGACGGAAAATGCGACGGCTCCGTTTGTTTCTGTGTTTTCTTTGTTTTGGTCTCAACTTTTGGTTGGGCCTCTGTTGTTTCTTTGTGTTTTTTGTTGTTGGGCCTCTGTGTTGTAAATTTTGGACCTCTGTGTTGTAATGTTTGTTGTTGGTAATGTATGGTTCCTTTGCTCCAAAAAAAAAAAAAATGATCATGGTAGTATCTCAGTATCACTTCCAATCATTGGGCTAAACTTTCAATAAAACTTAAAACTTATTTCTAGGCTAAATTTTGCCCAAAATACCAGCCAAGGTTAAGTAGTTGGCTCACCAACGTGCGTGAACGCGCCTAACTGAAGATCCCGCTTGGTGCACTGACGTGCCCAACATCCGCGCACACGACAAAGTTGTAGCGGGTGGGACCCACTACTAATAACTTTGTCGGCCACCCAAATTGAGCCCAACATCTAATTTTCATATGACAGCCCGCATGATTAGATTATTGATTGATCTAACGGTCTAGATTCAAATGTTTTTTTTAATCTAATTTATAAATACATTAAATTTAATGGTTGAGATCGAATATGATCAAATTTGATGGTAAAAAAAAGATCGTCCAAAATTAAGTTTAATGGCTAAAACAATTCAAAAAAAATATTTAAATCAAAATTCACCCAAAAATATTATTTAAACTAAGCTAAAATCAATTTTTAATATTTCGATTTGAAATTTTAAGCCAAAATTATTGGAAGGGAAAAACTATTTCTGAGTTGAAACTTAAATTTTTTTTTTTTTTTGGCTAAAAATTCAATATTAAGTTCACACCATTGCACATGGTCTGAGAAAGACAATCCAACTTACTAATTTACCCCTGCCTTTGATTAGGAAATGACAAATCATGTCCCCAACTCTCATATAATATTCCTTTTCCCATATTTTAGTATTCCCCAAAATCATATGTTACTTGTCCTAATCAATCATTAACAGGTAATACTAGGAAAACTAAATTTGCAGACAAAATTTTGTAAACTAAATGACATAAAAGTTGATGATTGAATTATGACTTAAGCGTTGATAAACGTGCTCATTTCTATGAGTGACACATTATTTAGTTTGCAAATTTTGTTTACAAATTTAATCTCTCTAGCTTTACCCATCATTAACTATTGCTGATCTGTTTTTGATAATATAATATTATCATCTTTAACCATGTTTAGCATGTGTTAGGCTTGAATTATTCTAAAAAAATTTGAAAGAAAGTTGAGCATATAAACTTGCTTATTACACTCTCAAATCATCATATCGGTCATAAGGATAAAATACTTATAACTCGTTAATTATAATATAAGTGAAGAGTGATCGAACATACATTGCTGATCAAACGGTGGTTAATTATCATTCTATGCCCCGAGGGTAAAAAGTGAAGTTGTCGCATTTTATGGTTAAAAGCGCTGATGTATGACATTCATTGTTTTATGATAGAACTTTCCGTACGTACACTAAGATGGCAGTATGGAGTATGAACTACACCTTATGCAGCTATTGTTTTTTTCTGTGTTGTTATTCTGTAGGCATTACTCCATATGCAAATTTATATCATTATGATCTTCCCTTAGCTCTTGAGAAGAAGTACTTGGGATTGTTAAGTGACAAAGTAGTGTAAGTACTGTGAAAATTCTATCAAATTTTTCCGTCATCCAAGATGGTATTTTCAAATAAATCATAACACGAAAAATGTTATGACAAACTAGTTAGAGTAGTACTGGAATATGAGATGTGATTCAAACTTGGCAGGAAAGATTTCGCTGATTACGCGCGGACTTTTGTTTCAAGATGTTTGGAGACAGAGTGGAGAACTGGATGACCTTCAATGAGCCTAGAGTCATTTGCTGCCCTTGGATATGATAACGGACTCCACGCTCCAGGACGATGTTCCAAAGCATTTGGAAATTGCATGGCTGGAAATTCAGCAACCGAGCCTTATATAGCGCTCATCATTTGATTTTGTCACACTCAGCTGCCATTCAGAGATACCGCGAAAAGTATCAGGTAAAAGAGAGTAATTTTGCCTTAAAATGCTGCTTTGTGTTCTCCTTTGGAGTCTTAAAATGACATGAGTAATGTGCATTTTTAAGAAAACACAAAAAGCAAGGATTGGTATTCTCTTGGATTTTTCATGGTATGATCCTCTTACCAGATCAAAGGCTGACAACCTTGCAGCTCAAAGGGCCAGAGACTTTCATGTCGGATGGTAATCAGACGTAATGAATTCTATTTCTTACAAAATTTACAAGAGAGATATCATCCCTATATAAATTGTTGGATTGGCTTTTCGTAGGTTCATCCACCCGATTGTTTATGGAGAGTATCCGATAACAGTCCAAGAAATTGTTGGTGACAGGCTGCCTAATTTCACCAAAGAGGAGGTTAAGATGGTGAAGGGTTCAATGGATTTTGTTGGAATCAACCACTATATTACTCACTGTGCGTATCACCCAAAACCATCAAAATCAAATGTCTTGGGGTACCAGCACGATTGGAATGCAAGATTTGCTTGTAAGATGTTTTCCTCTTTACCTAATTAGATGCTTGTTTGAGATTGCTTCTATAGGGAGGACTTATGCTCATAAGCGCTTATGCTAAAAGTGCTTTCACTAGATACAATCATACAAGTTGAAATATTTTTCGTTTAAATCCAAGAGCTTTATGAAGAAGTATCTGACAAGTGTTTTTCCATAAAACGCTTCTATGAACCCAACAACACTTGTTAACTCCTCTGCCAAATGCATACATAATAATTGCTTTTGATTGTCAAAAAATGTTGTCTTTCCAGAAGCAATACCGAGATCATAAACCACTTCTATGAACCAAAAACACTTCTAACTTGTATGTATTTCATGCAATTTGCAGATGCGAAGAATGGAGTGCCTATTGGTCCTAGGGTAACTTAATTATGATCCAATCACAATGGTTCCCTTCACTTCAAATTTTTAAAACTATAGCACTGAAGATAATTTGAACATTTTGCAAGCAAACGCTTATTGGCTGTACCAAGTGCCATGGGTTGTACAAAGCTGTTACGTACATAAAAGACCGTTATGGAAACCCACCAGTAATTTTATCTGAAAATGGTAGCACTACAAGAACCACAACTAGTTACAGATTAGTTTTCATTTTTCTTTCGTAGTTGTGAATCAGTTGCTGTTGTTCGATTTGCAGGAATGGACGACCCTGGCAATGTGTCACTGAAGGGATTGCACGACACGACAAGGGTCAACTTCTACAGGGGTTACATAACTCAACTGAAGAAGGCAGCAGATGATGGAGCCAATGTGGAGGGCTACTTCACTTGGTCGTTGCTCGACAACTTTGAATGGAGGCTGGGATACACTTCCAGATTTGGCATTGTCTATGTTGATTCAAAACCCTCAAGAGATACCCAAAGATGTCCGCCTACTGGTTCAAGAAACTTCTTACAGAAACAAGCAGTAACTAGCTTCTAGTCCAAAATTGGAGAATAAAAAAGAAACCTTTTGAGTTATCTGCAACCGTAACCATTTGGATCAAGAAACCTAGAAAGTATTTTGGTATCTCACATTCTCTATATTTCTGCAAAATTACTATAATTTGCTTCGAACTCGAGTGATAAACTACTCTAATCTAATGCGGAGGGGAGAAGGAATTAATAGACAATTGTACTCGAGTAATAAACTAATCTAATCTGTTGGGGAGTGAACTCGGGCTATAAGCTACGTACTCTAATCTATTGGAGATGGAACTCAAACTTAGGTTACAAAATGAGAGGAGTTGAATTTGAGGATAAAGGTATACACACATTCCCTAGTCAACTAACCATGCCCCAAAAGGGATTCTAGAAAGGAAACTCATAAAGCCCTATGACCAACGCAAATACTCAAACACTCTTGGAGAATCATTAAGCACAACAAATAAATGTGCCGATTTCTCCACCACCAAAGCCGAAAATCACCCACTTCGTAAAATTTGTCATGATCTGGATTTGTTCAAGATCAAAAGGTGAGTTTTGGTTTGGAACATTCAATTTCAATCCCTTAATTTGTGAAATAGAGGAAATTTGACCAAATGATAAATTGCCTTTTTTGTGGAATTTGGCTTGATTAATTTGAATATTTGATGGAGCTCCTCGTATGATGACATGTGTCATGTCTGGTGGTCCACTTTATCTTAGTGAATCATGTGCCACGTATATTTTGTGTAGGCACAACTCGTTCTAGTCAACTTTGCTAGTCACATGGTCAAACTTTGAATTTCGGCCAATGCAATTTTTTGTTCAAAAAAGACGGATACAAAATACAAAATACGAAATACGCTTGTTTGATGTAGGGTGTATGTGGAGGGTGTAAGGTGTATGTATAGAGTGTGGGGTGTGAGGGGTAGTAACGAAAAGTATGTGGGGTGTATTAAGATAAATTGTAACTTACAAAGTAAATGTGGGGTAAATTTAGTATATGGGGGTGTATTCCACAACCCTTGGGATGTCAATAAAATAACCCAACCCTAAAGCCTAAACAGAAGGTCGAATAATCAATTGTTGTCGTGCGTGTGTCATGATGGTGATGAGAGTTGCAGTGAAAGTTGGGAAAATCCTCTCTCCAGTTGTGGTCAGAGCAAATAACAAAAACATCACAGCAAGAATTGCTCCTTTTTCCACCGCCACCGCAACCACGTCGTCCTCCTCCTTTGGTAACAACCCCTGCCTTGATCTGTATTTCAAGTCCTTGGAATGTCCGTCCCTTAACTACTTTGACCCTAACACATGTCTAAAGCCACTGCTGCCGCTGGCCTGGTCCCACGATTCCCTTACTACCCTCAAGCTTATCTGCAAACTAGCAACCCATGATGGTTTTATGGCCAGGATGTCTTTCCACACAGCGTTGCTTTGGCTCCACCAAAACCACCCCAAAACCCTAGCCGGCAACATTGAGGCTATTGTCGGCCGCGAGCGTTCCGAGGTTTCTGTCGGCTGTTTAAATGACTTTGTCATGATCCTGTACCGGCTTCTTCTTCCAGAAGGAGGCAGCAAACGTGATATTCTAGATGATAGTCCCATTGGTGTCGCCATCCACAAGAAGGGTGTTCTTGAGAGGTACCAGCGTGACCCGAGTTATCAGTTTTTACACGATTGTGTTTCGGATGTTTTTGCGGCCAACTTTAGGTCTGATTTTGAAAAGTTGAAGAAAAAGAAGCCCAATGAGAAGATGTATTGTGACGTTTTTAGCAAGGCAAGTGCGCCCAATGTCCTCGGATCCGACGCCAAATACGAGGCCAGTACTGCTGTCGCTACTATTCTGCTGTGTGAAAGCATCGCCAGGAAGGTTTTTCCACGCGAGGAGGAAGAGGATAAGGACGAGAACGAGGCTGATTACACGCATAGTGTCCTGATTAGGCTAAGTAAGGAGGTTTTGGAGCCCGTGTGGAAGATGGAGCATAATCCAAAATTGCGGGATGTGTGTAAGGTTAAGCAGTATCTGGAGGACGTGAAAGCCGACAAGTCCAAGATTGCGGCAGATGCTCTCCTTCCGCATGAGATCCTCTACTACGTGGTTGATCCCATTGTGGATGAGCCCTACCTATATACTCCAGATGTGGATTATTCCGATGTGGCTGAGCTTCAATGGAAGGCAATGGTGGAAGGCTTGTCTAACAAAGGCAAGTTAAAGAATTGCTTGGCTGTATGTGGAGTCAGGAGAAACTTGTATGGGAGAACCTATTATGATGTGTCGGTGGCTATGGGGATATTGATGTCTCAACTGAGTGATCAAGAGCCCTGGAAAGGAAAGGTCATCCCTTTCACTCGTACTCCTGAGCAGCTCCATCTCATACAAGGCAATGACCTCAAGTCCAAGCGTGCATTCTTGAGAGGGATGGAAAGCCATGGAGATAGCACAACAACTCAAAAGGTGCTTGATTTGGTTCTCCAAAAGGCTGTAGATGCCAATTTGGAACCAGAACAGATGATCAAGAAGGTGCTTGTTTTTGCCGAATCGGAGTGCTATAATATGTCTTCTGCCCACGCCGATCACTGGCCGATTACCTATCAGGCAATGAGGAGCAAGTTTGAAGAGAAAGGCTATGCGGTGCCACACATTGTGTTTTGGAAGTTGTGTCACACCAGGAACAAGATCAAATGTTCACAACTATCAGGCATGACCACCATTAGTGGCTACTCTGACAATTTCCTCAAGTTGTTCTTGGACAGGGAGGGGGATGTCGGCCCGGATCATGCCATGGAAGCAGCAATATGTGGAAAAGAGTACCAAAATCTGGTTGTAGTCGACTGACTACTACTCAATTATATATCGTCACTGATCATTCTTTTAGTTTAGTTTATTTCTTTTAAGCTCTCCAAGTTCTTTAGTTAAACAATGTAGTTATGATGACAACATTCAAGAGCTACAGGATTTCCGATTCGGTTAATATTTTTTAGAGTTGATGTTGATCTTTAGATGGTGATAGACGGTTTCGGTCGCCAATTAAGATTGACAACCTTGCAGCTCAAACGGCCAGAGACATCGGCGTTGGATACTAATTTTAGGTCAACAAATTCTATCGTTTCGTCTCCAATTGATTTAGACTGACATAATTATGATAAATATTTCTCAGGTTTGGCTTTTCGTAGGTTTATCCACCTCATTGTTTATGGAGACTATCCAAGAACAATTCACGAAATTCTTGATAATAGGAGTTCCCTCATTCTTTCTCAAAATTAACATATTACGACCGACTAGGAGTTAATCGCTGGGGTCGGCTATCGTCGAGCGCTTTGGCCAATTTTTAGAACACTGATCACACCCAAAACCATCAAAATAAGTCACAAAGCCCACAACAGCAGCATCAATGATGTGAACAACTGCTAAAAACTTTGAATCAATGAAGTGAGAACTAAAAGCTAATCAAGAGAAGAAACATACTTAAATAGCATGAAAATGTAATGTGTGACCGCAAACAGAACTAAGTGATGGCAGTTAACCAAATGTGCTCCTCATGTGGAGGGGTGGTAAACAAAAGTTTCGTATCTAATCTTTGGGATAGGCTCCTAAGTTGTAAAATTTGAAATTTGGCAATGCACAAAATTAAGAGAAAATCTGAATAATTTACAGGGAAGATTGAAGATTAACCAAAATCACAAAGACATCGAAGAAAATTAAACAGAAAAATAAAAAACTATTGGGAAAGCTAACCAGTTATAAAGCAGATATCCAAAACCCTTCCTAATCAATTTCAGAGTGCTAATTAGCCTGAAGGCAACTAACATTAACACCGACGAACTCATATGTGTGTGTCTCTCTTGTTGAACTTTTATATGTAAGCGGAAGCGAATTTTTACAAAGTACCAAATCTCAACGTTGTAATTGAAAGTTAAAACAAACAATCTAATAATAAAACCACAAGAGATTTAACATGGTTTTAGCGTAATGCCTACGTCCACGGGCGAAATATGGCTATGAATTTCACTAAACAAACGAAGACTACCAAAGAGTATTTAACAAACTCAAATCACACAAATTACCACCTATAAACCAAACGAGTAGAGAACCCAAAATTAATAGAGAAGATTCTCCTAAATTGCTATCTAACTCACAAACTCACAAATTGACACTAAACAAACAAAGACTACCAAATAGTGTTTAACTCTCACAAACTCAAATCACACAAATTACCACCCCTAAACCAAACGAGTAGAAAACCCAATATTAACAGAGAAGATTCTCCCAATTTGCTCTCTAACTCACCAACAAACCCTAAGGTCCTCTTTACATAGCATAGGACTTAGGTCTACATAAAAATCCTAATAGAAAGTAAAATCCAAAGTTAATAGCTAGGCAAGGAAATCAAATTCTTATCTTACAAGGATAAAGAATCCGACAAGGAAACATAAAACCCAACCCGAATAGGACAAAAGTAGCCTAAATAGATTCCAAAACGAAATAGGAAAAGCAAACCAAATTTCTGCATCATCCTAATTTTGAGACACAAAATCCAACAATCTCAACTTCAGCAAGAAATTAGCAAACTTCCAAAAAACAAACTTTAAACTAGAATACCGAAATACAAACGCATAAGTGGTTACCAAATTCTTCAAAAAACATACATCCACCTTGACTAAAAAAACCCAAAAAAAGTCTTCCAAACTTGAAATTTTCTCCAACACCTTCTCTAACAAATTCCATTACAAAAACTAATAAATACGAAACAAAATCCAAGAAAAAACTTGAATATACAAACCAAAAGTGCAAACTACACTCCACCAAAAAAAGCTTGAGTACCAAGCTCCACCTCCTATTGCATAACCTTTAGAGGAGTTCAGAACAACAATCTTCTACAATGTTTGCCTCAACACTAGCATAAGACTTATCAAACGGCTTATTTTTCCCTTGAGCTTAGGGCAATCAACTTTCCAATGGCCCTCATTATGACAATAGCTACAAATGTTCTTTCCAAGGTTGTCTCTTTCCTTATTACTTCCTTGAACTACCAAAGCTGCATCTTATGTGTCAGGCACCTTGTTCTTCAGCTTTTTAGAATTCAAAACGGCTTCAACATGTTCAACCAAGACTCTTTTTACCAAATAGCATGGTATCGAAAAAGTGTTCATACGAAGGAGATAAAGAACACAACAAAGCTAGTTATCGCATAATCCTCGTCATTAATTTGGTCGTCCACACTTTTCAAATCCATCATAAGTTTATTGAATTTATCAACATACTTATGAATTGACGTACCTTCAACCATACAAAGAGTATGCAAACTTCAAATGCAGTCATTTAGCAAGAGATTTGGTCATATATAAGCTCTCCAATTTGAGCCACAACTTCGGTGCAAATTCGATGTTACCAACTTTATGCAAGACTTAATTAGATAAATTCAGGAGGATTACTCCAAGTGCCCACTTCATAACGTCTTCATTTTCCTCATTAAGTCCATGAATTCGGCAAAGTCTTCACACCTTTCAGCGTTTTCAAACTCCCTTGTTGAAGTAACAAAGCACGCATCTTCAATTGCCAAGTACCAAAGTCATTGTCATCAAACTCTTCGTATCAACTTTTACCAACGACGTAAAATGTCACATCCCGGCCCGGGCCCAGCCACCTCCCGGGCCCGCTCCACCACCGTAGCACGATATTGTCTGCTTTGGGCCCCGACCATGCCCTCACGATTTTGTTTATGGGAACTAACGAGCAACTTCCCAGTGGGTCGCCCATCCTGGGAGTGCTCTGGCCCTTTTCTCGCTTAACTTCGGAGTTCCTACGGAACCCGAAGCCAGTGAGCTCCCAAAAGGCCTCGTGCTAGGTAGGGATGGGAATATACATTTAAGGATCACTCCCCTGGGCGATGTGGGATGTTACACAAAAGGCTTCATATTGATTGGCAAGCAAAGCCCAAGCCGAAACCTGGACTCTAATACCACTTGTTGAACTTTTATGCACAATCGGAAGTGAATTCTAACGAAGTACCGAATAACAACATCATAATAAGTGAAAGCTTAAACAAATAAGCCCCAAATAAGAACAAAATAGATTTAACGTGGTTCGGCGTAAAGCTTATGTCCACGGGTGAAGCACGGTAAAGAACTTCACTAAACAAATGGAGATTACAAAAAAAATGTTTAACTCTCACAAACTTAAATCCCACAAATTACAAGCCTTAAACCAAATGAGTAAAGAACTCAAAACTAATAGAGAAGATTTCTCCCAAATTGCTCTCACAAAGTGACTCTCACAAATTGCCCCACGAATGAGCCACACCAAATAAACTAACCCTAAAGTCGTATCTATAGAATATAGGACTTAGGTTTACGTAGGAATTCTAATAGGGAGTAAATCCAAAACCTAATAGGCAAGGAAATCAAATCTTACAAGGATAAAGAATTCAACAAGGAAATAAAAAACCCAACCCAAATAGAACATAACTAGCCTAAACAGAATTACAAAACAAAATCGGAAACACACACCAAATTTTAGCTTCATCCTAATTTTGAGATGCAAAACTCAACATCTCTATGTATAGAAAGAAAGAAAGAAACCCTAGAAGATATATAGATAAAGTAAAGACTAGGTTTGTAAAGATCCAAGTTACAAGTTACTCCATTATTTCCCTAACGCCACGCTTTGTTTTGCTCAATATTATTTTGGTACGTGTAGGGCTACGAAAATGTAAAAGTTGGATTTGCTTATACTTTGTTTGCCGCCTCCTGGTAACCCTAAACCTAAGAGGCGATCAACGAGGCAATTGTTATGATGATGATGAGAGTTGCAGTGACAGTTAAGAAAATCCTCTCTCCAGTCGTGGTTAGAGCAAATAACAAAAGTCTCACAAGAAGAGTTGCTCCTTTTACATCTCGTTTTGGTGAATCATCAGTATCCACCGCCACGGCAACCCTCTCACCCTCCTCCTTTAGTAAGAACCCCTGCCTTGATCTGTATTTCGAACTCGCGAGGGAACCACAGTCTGGGCACCACCACCTTTACAGATATCTCGACCCGTTGCTTTCGCTGTCGTGGTCCCACGATTCCCTTACTACCCTCAAGCTCATCTGCAATCTAGCAATCCCCCATGATGATGGCATCAAAGACATGGACTCTTTAGACAGGGACTCTTTCCACACAGCATTGCTTTGGCTCCACCAAAACCACCCCAAAACCCTAGCCTGCAACGTTGAGGCCATCGTCGGCCGCGAACATTCCGAGCTTTCTTTCGGCAATTTAAAGGACTTTGTCATAATCATGTACCGGCTTCTTCTTCCAGAAGGAGGCAACCAAAATGATATACTGTACAATAGCGTTATCGATGTTGCCATCCACAAGAAAGGTATTCTTGGGAGGTACGAGCGTGACCCGAATTATCAGTTTTTACATGATCGTGTTACGGATGTTTTTGCAGCCAACTTTAGGTCTGATTTTGAAAAGTTGAAGAAACTGAAGCCCAATGAGAAGATGTATCGTAATGAGTTTAGCAAGGCAAGTGCGCCCGACGTCCTGGGACGCGAGGCCAGATACAGCGACTTCATATTCAGTAGCGCCGGAATAAGGAACAATGTTGTTGTAGCTACTGTTTTTCTGTGTGAAAGCATCGCGAGGAAGGTTTTCCCTTGTGAGTTGGATGTGGAAAAGGACGAAGTTGATTACACTCACAGAGTCCTGAATCGGCTGAGTGAGGAAGTTTTGGAGCCCGTGTGGAACATGAACCATGGTCCACATTTTCAGGTGTGTAAAGTTAGGCAGTATCTGGAGGACGTGAAAGCGGGCAAGTCCAAGATTGCGGCAGATGCACTCCTTCCGCATGAAATCCTCAGCTATGTGAATTATTCTGATGGGAATGATTATTATGAATCTGATTCCGATGTGAATGAGTCCTATGTGGTTGAGCATCCTTTGGGGGACGTGGTTGAGCTTCAATGGAAGGCAATGATGAAGGACTTGTCTGACAAAGGCAAGTGGAAGAATTGCTTGGCTGTATGTGAAGTCTGGGGAAGCCTGGGTAGTATGGTCCAATATGAAGTGTCGGTGGCTATGGGGCTATTGGTGTCTCAACTGAGTGATAAAGAGCCCTGGAAAGGACATTTCATCCCTTTCACTCAGAGTCCTAACCGGCTCCATCTCATACAAGGTGACGATCTCAAGTCCAAGCTCGCCTTCTTTAGACGCGACTTTGTGAGAGTCTTGGGCCACTGCGGAAATAGCACGACAACTCAGAAGGTGCTTGATTTGATCCTCCAAGAGGCTGTGAATGCCAATTTAAAGCCAGAGCAGATGATCAAGACGGTTCTAGTTTTTGCCGGCGTGGACTCTAATATTTCTTCCATCCAGGCCTATCACTGGCCGACCACTTATCAGGTAATGGGGAGCAAGTTTGAAGAGAAAGGCTATGCAATGCCTCACATAGTGTTCTGGAACTTTTGTGAGCACAAAAAGATCGTATCGTCACAATTACCGGGGATGACCACCTTCAGTGGCTACTCCAACGATTTCCTCAAGTTGTTTTTGGACAGGGAGGGGGATGTCAGCCCAGATCACGCCATGGAAGCAGCAATCTGTGGAAAAGAGTACGAAAACCTGGTTGTAGTCGACTGACTACTTCATTGATCATTCGTTTAGTTTATTTTATTTCAAGTTATGGTGTCTTCACTATTTTTATTTTCATTGTTTTCTCTCTGTTAGATGTTATAGCTATTTTTCCTATTCAAAAATATAAAACTGAGTCAGTTAACCTATAAATTTCTTTACACTATGTTTGGATGAAGAAATTTAGGATTACTAAGGAATTTTAAAATGACGGAAATTGAAATGACGAGATTTTATTTTCTAGAAGTTGCGAATTTTCTTGTTTGGTAAAACTAAAAGAACAATGAAATTGAATACGGAATTTGTTATTTTTAAACTATTATTCATAGAAATTGGGAAATGATACCTATTTATATGAAATTTAAACTTGGGAATTGGATGTCTCAAATTCCAAGTTTTTTCCCACGCGGAAATTTTAAATTTCTATGTTTATGAATTCAAACAAGAGACTTGGTCCATGTCAATTTGTAAATTTTGATTTTTACCCAAATTTCAAATTTATTTCCCTCATCCAAACATAGTTACGGATTTTAGCAACATTCTTTTTTGGACTTTCTCCCTCTCTTCCTCCAATTTTTCAGGACCATTAACTAATTTGGAAATCATTTAGTCATATAACTTGTTACCCAATAAATAGGCGAACCAACTTCTTTAGTTAAACAATACAACATTCTGCAACCGTTAAACGATTTCCGATTAATAGAGTTGAACTTTAGATGGTGGTCAATAAAATATACGATTCCAATTACTAAGTAACATTGCAGGATTGTATATGAAGAACGTCCAAAATCCCCATCTTCTTCTCTTTTTCTTTTTGTAGGTGTGAACCAGCTCGTATTGTTTGATTTGCAGTGTGACAACACAGGGACTGTGACACTGCAAAGGGATTGCAAGACACGACGAGGGTCAACTTTTACCGGAATTACATAACTCAACTGAAGAAGGCAGCTGATGATGGAGCCAATGCGGTGGGATACAACGTCGCCGCCCGACAACTATGAATGTAGGTTCGGATACACTTCAAGATTTGGCATTGTCTATGTTGATTTCAGAAGCCTCAAGAGATGGTCAAGATGTTCGCTTACGGGTTCAGGAAGCTACTTTACCAGAAACAAGCACTAGGTTAATTTCTAGTCTAGTTTGGATTGACATGTTTAATATTTTATTGATGTTTATCAATAACATGATATCCACATACTATCAATACGTAACCAGACATCTAAAATAACATTTTTAGATACTATTATCAGTTGAACTACAATAATATCGATATTTTAAAATTGAGTAAATATCGGTTTACTACCCTCAAGTTTTTGGTTTTCAACATTTGGTACATCAAGTTTTTTTCGTCCCAGAGTTATACCTAAAATATTAATTTTAGGACAGTCTCATATATTCTTTAGTCAAACTGTTAACTAATGATGTGGCACCTATGTGGACAATGACTGGACGCCACGTGTTATTAAGGGGTCCAGTGGAAATTCAAAATTAAAAAAAATAATTATTTAAAGAAAAGTTATAAATAAATAAAAAATTTAAAAAAATGGCAAAACCCAAATCGTCTTCCCCAAATCCCCCCCACCCTCCCACCCCCATCACCCGCAACCACTTCCCTCCACATTGTGCCTCCATCCCACCTTCTCCCATCCCCCATCATCCCTCCCAAAAATCCCGTCGTCGCCCTCATCCTCCAACTCCACCACCCCATGTGGTCCACTCCTCTCCAGATCCCCCCTCAGCTCCTCTATCACCGCCTTCGACCTCTTGAACTCCCACATCAGAACCCCCGGCCTCTTCCTGATCTGCCTGATCTCCACCATAACCCTCTGTTGCAGCCTTGCAGTCGATACCATGAACGATTCGATGGAGACCCTTTCGTCGAATTTGAGTGACAGCGGCTAGATTCCCTCCAATTCAACCTTCCCGTCGTCATCAACTTCCACCTCCTATTTCAAAGTGTGGAACCACCTATAAATTCCCAAACTATTAAAATCACCAATCTTTTCCATTATTATTAATTAAATTATTAATCTTGATTATAATCACTTCAATTCCATTCATAAATCCAAGCCATTCATTCCCTTATCCATCAAAACTTCACAATCCACATACACGAAAACCAATTACGCAAAATTCAACTCAATTTTCCACGATCAAATTCAAACTACACACATACACACACAGAGAGCTAATGAACAGTGAAGGGGAGTGAAGGAAATGCGAGAGATCTGACCTCTAAAAATCTACAGACTTGATCTTACTTGGGAAATCATGACTGAGATGAACGAACTAGATCTGATTTCAAAGCAACAGATAGCTCTAATCCCAATTGATTTCAGAGCAACGGAGAGCTCTAATCCCAATTTCCCAGGTAAAATCACGGAGAGAATGAAATGGGAGAGAGAGCTCTAATCCTAATTGATTTCAGAGCAAGAAGAAGGCGGCGGTAGCCAAGAGAGGTGGGAAGGTGGCGATGTCAGTGGCAGCTGCTTCATCAAAGGTAGATGCGCTCAAGGACGGGGCAGATAAGCTGGCCAATGGAGTCGGGTCAATGCATATCTCAGGTATGAACTGCACGGGCGTGCTCTGCTCGCATCCACTTCCTAGTAAAAAATTGGGGATTGGGAAAATTAGGGTTTGGGAGCAAAGCTCAGAGGTGGTTTGCCGGAGAGAATAGGAGAAAGTGGAGTCGAATAGGGAAGGGGAAGGGGAAGGTTGGATGTGCGGGAAGTCGAAGAGGAGATGAGGGTTGGGTGGGTGCAGAGGAGAGAAGCGAGGGAGGGTTAGGGTGTCAGGGGAGAGGAGGATAGGGCCCATTTTTTTTTTTTTTATAACTTTTCTTTAAATAATTTTTTTTTTTTTAATTTTTAATTTCCACATGGAACCTTAATGACATGTGGCGTTCAGTCATTATCCACGCGCCACATCATCAGTTAACGGCAGAGTTAACAATTTGACTAACGGATGTATAAGACTGTCACAAAATTAACACTTTAGGTATGAACCACAAAACTTGAGGGTAGTAAACTTAACACTTTAGGTATGACTCTGAAATTAAAAAAAACTTGATGTACCAAATATTGAATACCACGAAACTTGAAGATAGTAAACTGATATTTACCTTTTAAAATTTCAATATACAATGCTATCGACAATTTATCAAATCTCTACAAAATCCCAACTCAGACATGGAACAAATCCACCATGCACGTAATTATCAAACTAAACAACTAAGCTTTATTGTACTAAGTTGTATGAATCTATGGATTCAATTTTGCATCAAGTATTTCGTTAAATCTAAATCTATGCGTTCAGTTTCACACCGAGTACTTAACAATATTAATATCGTTAAATCTAAGTCTATGTGAACTCTGCTCCAACTTTCCTTCCATTTTATATCCTCTACCTGCCGCATCCCCCCGGCGCTTCGTCGATGTGGGACAAAAGCGCATCCTTTGATTATAACTTTTAAGTTTCAATGCTACCAAAGACTTGGCACAATTTTTTTTCATTTTTTATAGTTTTTAATCCACCTTTTACTAAGGAAAAATATGACAAAAGTGGTTTTTAATTCAAAACCTCAAGCAAATATTCAAGTTGGCAATGATGATTTGATCTCTTGAGATTTAGTCATTATTTTGCTAGAGGAAGTCTTGAGTTCAAACTTAATGGACAAAGTTACGTTGAACCACATAAATCTAAGAACATAGCTTGTTCCCAAAAGCTAGTGATGTTGAGAATGGACGAAAATTCAAACTTAGAAATTCTCCTAACATTGAAAGAGAAATACCACTAAGCAAGGTAATGATGTTTATGTTGCTGCCAATTTGCATGATGAAAGACTTTTCCATCTCGAAAATTAGTATGTGAAGTTTGTGTTAAAATTTCCAAATTTTATCATCCAATCTTGATTTACTAATAGATTGGCCTTTTTTCGATACCATGGAAGAAGAAGAGAAAAGAAACACTAAAGAACTAGTCTAACTCTAACGGGTTCAAAACAGTCATCGGAAAAAGTTTAAACTAAACACAGAAGAAGTTCCACAAGCTCTTGAAAATCTACCTCACTACTTAAACCCAACAATAGCTCAAGAAAACTAGCAAAAAAATGTCAAAATTTGAGAATTAAAATAATTTATAGAGAAATAAATCATACACGGGAAAAGAAATTCAAGATGCTGCCATTTTTACTCCCTGAACTCTTGCAGCTGCTTCTCTTCACCTTCTCATTTTTTACCACCCTTCTTCCCTTGGGAAGCTTAGAATTTACACTTTCCTGAGATTCTGGAGTTATACACACAATGTCCGAAGACTCTGTCCCCGTCACGCCCGAAACCCGTTCACTAACGCTCACTATATGATCTAAGTGAACAACATCAACTTTCCTTTTCCTGGAGGGGCCATTGTCGAGAACTTTTACCTTGATGTCCAAAGCTTCCACCTCAGGAGCTGCATTTGAAGTTCGTTTAGTGTTTTCGCAGCCTGTTTGATCCGAGCGAATCTCATCTTTCCGCTTCTTCAAAGGATTGCTGAGAGGAACCTTCAATGGGATGACCTTGGGTGCCATTGCGCCTTCCATTGTTCCATTATTTTTCGATTGCACAATCAGCTTTGCTAGTGCTGCAACTTCATCCAAACACGCATTTTCATCTAAAACTGGATTCCGCATTTCTGTAGAACAAAATTGTAGCACCGCAAAACATATGCATTATGCACTAAAATTTCCACAAGCAGATATAAGATGCATGTAGGCACATTGAATGCGGAGAAACTTCAACAAAACTTGCCTGTCTGCCTTGTATTATCTTTCTGACTTTTAAGGGAGGGAAAGGACACAAAACAGCTAACTTCTGCAGATACAACCGCAGTCGCAGTTCTCTGGGTTTGATCAAAATTTCGATTTTTGATAGGATCTGGATGATTTCTCAAAGCGGGGAAGTGATCAAAGGCCTCCATATTTATGGGGTCCAACTTTCCTTCAGCAATTGCAGTAGCTACTGATGGAGGCATTTCTCTAGTTCAATTTGTAATTGGTCAAGGAAAAGAAATGCAGATATTGTAAGAAATGTTAAACCCGAAAATGAATAGAGAAAATAACAGAAGGATACGGTCCAAGGAAATCGAGTTCTCCTCCTAGAGACTGCACAAGCTTTTGTGGAATTGGTTTCATATGTTTGACCTTTTTCTTGTCAGCGTCGTATCTACATCAAAGTATAGAAAGCCAGAGGGAGTCACTAATTGAACCAAATAGAAAAGGTCGGAAAATTTTTTACTTAGTATGCAAGTCTCAGATTGGTCACATTTGAGCATGCTGAAAAACTGCAACAGCTTCTCTGAAACATCTGGGGTAATCTTCAGCCATTTGACTGCCCTTCTTCGATTTAAGAGCCAATAAAGCCTGCAAGAATGCCACCACGAAATGAAGCATAAAGCATCATGGAAAGCTCTAACAGAACAGAAAAATCAATTATAAGCATAGGATTATCGAAGATGTGTACACCATACTTACACGATCTAGGTTGCGATACTTAGCAACCAAGGCATAAGCTTTTGCAATCCCAATTCCATGAACAGACGGAAGGAAATCACAGCCAGCCAAAACACACATGCCTGCAAAAAATGCCAGATCAAAAACTGGTCCACTTCATACTTTCAAAGTACTTTTTACAGCCAAGACGCACATTTTGTTACTGTTTCAGATTATAGCTTAGGGATGACGTAGCTCCAAAGATATTTTCATTAAAACGTATGCAGATAGAAAAAAGAAAAAAAACTTCATTGTCAACTTGTACTAACCTGTGAACAATTCCTGATCAAAATTTTGGAACGAAGATGTACGACTCCCTGGATTAGAAACATTCTCCAGCACTATCTCTTCGCCATTACCATGGTGGTCCATCTTGAAGACAATCTGTTTGCAACCAGTGCAAATCAAAACAAACAAAACACCAGCAAGTTCAATAACATGTGATTGAAAAGAAGTCAGTCGGAGAGTCAACCTCCATCTGCACCATATCAAAGGTTTGTGGAAGGTCTTACAGCTTGGCAACCATATGCCACAAGATCACTGTCCTCTGTAATCACTGCAGCAATTCCACCCTTTTCTGCTTCGAGACTGCACAGGTATGCTAGCTGTGCATCAGCCTCATATGGAGCTACTACAAATTCAACATTCTCTAATCTCAGAACCTGAAAGGCCAATAGTGTACAAAAGTATTCAGGAACTCGGGGTTAGGTTTGAATCCAATAACAAAAGGTAAAGGCAAAGGAACTGGTATGCCAATTTAACTAGAACTTTGTAGAAAGTAAGACACAATGATAATATGAACAGAATGGCCTGAACATGAACATGCATCAAGTAAATTACCTGTATCAGTTGATGTGCCATGGCTGGTGTTACACTCACTGCTCTCTACAAATGAAGAAACCAATGCAGTAGGTAAATCAGATAGAAGATACGAATTTTAGAACTAGCAATACTGAATATTCACGAGAGTACTCGATGTAATGGGGAGAAATTAGATCTTTTAATAGAAACTGAGTCCGATTTTGAACAACATTCTATGCCTACCGTGTTTCTCAACTTCCCGTGAGAGTCATGAGTCGATAAACACAAACAATGTTTAAATCAAGTTGCATCCATTGTAAGTATGGAGATGCTTATAAATAAGGAGAGCTAGTCAACATAATTGTAATCTCCAAAACTAAGCAATGAGTACAGACATGGGTCAAAAAATACTACATGAGTAATGTGTTCAGCTCAAAGTTTACGCATTTAGTAAATTTCCGATGTAGTGTGTAGATATGCAACACACTTCTTGAACAAAATCAAGTACCTGGAAGAGCTCAGTGGCAGCTCTAATATCCCCTTCTTTATATTTTGCCAATGCCAAATCACGATTAGTCTTCCGTCTCCTGAATCAGCAACAAGGTTGTGCATTAAGAACATAAACACAATGTCAACACAAAATTTATAAAAAGAGGGATCAAAAACAAAATGGCTATCTTCGAAATGAAGTAAACATGCCTGTGGCGCTCGTGCTCAGTGGTGGCCTTACAAGGCAAGTTGCCGCCATCAAAAACCACCACCGGGGTTATCTTGTGGTGGCGGAGCATATTTATCCGGTGCATAAAGTAGTCGATGTACTTCAGTTTCCTTTCGCTATTCGAATTCATACACAGCTCCAAACTACATGAATATGCTGCCCAACACAAAATCAAAACTTAAAAATCACAAAACAGATTAAAAATTAAAATCCCACCTCCCAACTGACCCAAAAATCAAATAAAACCAGCAAAGAAAAGATTTTGACAGAATAAAAGGTGGCATTTTTTTTACCCCCTTTGTGAAGCCATGAATATGCATCAATACCCACCTGCAATCCCAAAGCACTCAAATTTAAGCTTGAAAAATCAAATGGAATAATTTTCAGAGAAAACCCAAATCAAAACATTTGAAATTTAGCTGAGAATAATAAAAAAAATTAAGAAATGGGGATTGAAATTTACCCGCTTTCCGGCATACTTTTTTATATGAATGGGCGCAATGAAAGGCTTCAAGAATCTGAGAAGATCTTTGATGCCCATCTGCTTGCTCCTCCTTCCTCCTCCGCCGCCGCGGTCGCTTCTGGGTTTTGGGTTTTTCTTTTTTCCAATTTTAGTTTTTTTTATTTATTTATGAAAAATGAAAAAAAAAACGAAGAGCTTGATGTTGGAGAAAACGGCGGGAAGAGGAGCAAATGGCAAAGTAAGGAGGCAGCGATACAAAATTGCAGGTGAGAGCTCCACCGACAGGTCTGTTGGTAGGGGATTGTTGCAGACCAATGAGAGAGGGCCACGTTGCCCTGTTGATGGCGGGAAAGTTGTGGATGCTGATGTGGCGGAATAGGATTGGCTAATTGATTTTGGTTGTCTAAACGGGCGGGTAATACGCTTTCGGTTATTGTTTATTTTACCGCTTAATTTCGTTGAAAATTCCCGCGCTTTTTTTAAAGTAATTCTTTAAGGGTAGATGTCAAAATATCCATATAAGCTATTACAGTAAAAAAAGCCATACTAATATTCTTCAACCGAAATGTCAAATTCTATGTAGCGATGAAATGGATTGGCAGCAAGAGAGTTGCTGTCAAATTTGACAACAGCTTCAAAATTAATTATTAATGTTTTTTATTAATTTTTTATTGGTTTAATCATCATTGCACTTAATGTTGTTGTTGACGCGTTTTCCTTTTGTTCAATCGAGGTAAGTAAACGGTCCTCTCTTGTTAAAAAGATACGATGAATAGTTCGGATTTCATAATTATTAAATGCCTTTTATTAAATTTTTATTAATTTAATCATTTATTTTATAATATAATAAAATAATAATTTAATTTAACATATCAAGTGGACAATAAAACTTTAAAAAATATTAAAATGCCACATAGGCTATCAAATTTAAATTTTATATTCAAAATTTGACATCTTCTTTGGAGATGCTCTTATGGGCTTAGACTTATATAAAAAAAAAACCCCAATTTGCTACATGTGTTCAATCATTATATCAAATTAAACCTGGCACCGTTTTAGATTTGGGAATCTAATTCTTGTTTGGTTTTTGTAATTCGATTTTAACGAATTCAATAAAATCTTCAATGCAACACAAATTTACGTTTTTTAATCATTTTAGGTGACTATAAACGCGAATCTTATACTAATTTAAAAATTATTGGCAATGCATGCTTTAGGTATGCACAAGATTTCCAAGCAAAGAAAAGCTTCATGATCACAAACATATTCATGGAGCTAGTCTCAGATATAAGGGTAAGTAGCTTTCTGGATTTGGCTCCCAATCCCATACCGAAAAGGCACTCGAACACTTCATCCATCTCCTTGTCATGTGCGGAAAATGCCTATCGATCACGTCCTTCAAAGTCTCGGTCTTGTTAACCCATTCGAGGCCTTTCTCCGTGTATGTCTTCGAGTTGAAATTCGTCGTGAAGAAACGATCAGCTTCTAGCCTCCTAAGTACATTGCCGATTGCACATATAAGTAGAAATGTAAGCATTTTACACTCAACAATGTCATGTTTTATGGGGGGGTGTTGAGCATGTTGGGTTTGCACCGCATACATACCTTGATGCAATAAGCAGAAAGATGAAGAAAGCCGTCTCGCTAATGGCGAAGCCCTTTATCTTCTTCTCCGCGTGTAGTCCGACTAGCAAATCAAGCTTCTCGATGTCATCTCCATACACCTCCTTAAGAGCTTCTGTAACTTCTTGATCATCTGTCAAATCTTCCCACCTGCTAATAGGAATCATCAGCACGTTCCTTCTGAACTCGTTGTACCGCGCAACTCCTCTCTCTCTGTCTCTGTAAACTAATAACATTGATCGACAATTTAAGAGTCGTGAGAAAAATATATACAAAACCTCTTAATCAATCATGGTTCGAGAATTAGGGGAGATTAATATGGTTTACTTTCTAATGCAGCCATATCAACTGGATCTTCTCGATCTTCTCCGTTACTGTCATGTGCAACGAGGTCCCTCAACCATGAGGGATAGTTCCACAATGTGACAGCTCCACATGCCTGGTGACCCATCGATACCAGCATTTGCTCCATCCCGATTTTTGACAGTCTTCGTTCTCCTTCCTTACCCGCCATATCTCTCATAAGCATCCTGTGACATATAGCAGGACATATAATCTTGCATACACACGAAACAAAAGGCGAGACTTTGTTCGAGTACTTATGGAAATATAGAGTGAATTAAGAGGAAAGTTAAGAGGGATATACTCTTCTAGTATGGGAGGGCATTTGTCTTCCGAATCCGTAGACTGAATGTCCCTAACGATGAGTTTATCCGGTAGTAGCGAATGCATTCTGTACACGCTCACAAACTCTTCGGTCAGTGAATACGGAACTCCATGATATCTAGGCTTCTTATGACCAACTAATCCAGTAAGTATTGGTCCTAATATATTTCCACAAAAATCTTTGAACCTCTTCCCCAGAAAGCCATACCTGCAACAGAAACAGTTAGTCGAAACTTGGTATTCAGCGAACGGTGCAAAAAAAAACCAAAATGACTACATCAGATTAATAGTCCTGCCTCCATATATGTTCTAAATTACCAGTTGATTCTCATTCCGGCCACAAGAGTATCGGTCTTTAAGAGTTCGACAGTCCAATCAATTGTGTGGATTTTAGCTATGACAGCTGAAGTCACCAATCTTGCATGCCTGTAGAGATTCTCATCATCCAAATCTGGGTAATATACCTAATAGACAACATATGCTCCTATTAGTCTAATCCTGCTCGCGAATACAAGAACGAAAACTTTCGATGTATAGATGCAGAACTACTAAACAAAGAATTAAAATGAACTGAACTTACTTTGAGCATGTCACATACAGAATTGTGTTCTTTGGCAAATAATGCTTGGAGAAGGGAGAATCCAGCCCAGCAATTTCGAACATCGCCAGAGATAGGGATACCTTTTTCGTCATGCTGAAGGAGCCCATCTCCGGAAATCTTCAACTTTCCATCTTTGAATGTCCTTACTCTCTTCAGGCCCTCCATACCATTCCCATAAATTACGCTCCCATCCCTGTATTTTGATGATCACCACACGAATGTCAAATTGTTTGCTTTTGTACAAAAATGCTCGTCAGCTCACGTACACACACATGTACACTTAGATGCGAACGAAATTTTGGACTAATTTATAAGAGTTATGAACAAAAAAAATGCTTGCAAAAACTTACCACCAGGGAGTCCTTGCATTCAAGGAACCAGATTCTGAATTCGAACCCGTGGGAAGTTTTTTGGTCTTATAGAACTTGAATGATTTCAGAGGGCACCCAGATGAAATCTCTTCTGGAGCTTTAATCTCCACCTATACTTCCATCATTAACCATAAAATTAGCATATTACTAGCTAAATTAAGTTTTTGGTTTGGACATTGGGAACTGATATAAACACGACAAAAAAGTCATCATGCACTCATACTTCGTAAAAACATAAGGAAAAACTTTTACTTCGAACGGTGAATGGTGCATGATGACCTCTTTCGAGCGTCAATAACAGCTCACTCGATATAACAAAATTAATTATAAATAATTAATCACCTGCTCGGTGTCCTCCAAATGATCGACCCAGTCATGAATCATGAATTGTATCCATGAACATGCTATCATGTTGAACTGCTTCCCATTGTCTATGAATTTCTTCCTTGCCAAAAGCTTTGAGGCTACAACTGTAGGGTGAGGCTCCATCAACTGTCAATACAAAACAGTTATCTTTTAGCCCATCTGATAACCATTTCGCAATCAGTTTTCACTTCTCTCGAAGGCAAGAAACCAAAAACAAAAACAAGGTCATTTAGTACTTAATTACTAACCCCATATGGTGAAGTTGAAGGAGGCATGTTGCGACCGAAAAAGGTGCCTTGGCTACCGATGAGATGGTCGTGAGGGTGATTGCATGTCCCGTCAGCCGTCCGATACGAGACTGTTTTGGTGTCGTATTTCTGGCCGTTGATTCTTCCGACGTGCAAAAGGTTGTAACGCTGGTGCAAGTGCCTTCTAATCCCCAAGTATGCAAGCCCTAGCAAAACTGGCAGTCTGTGCCATAATCCCAGCTTGTCCACAAAATGAATAACCTGAAAAATACACAATCATATATTAAAAAGTTTGGTCACTCTCGATACTCAGTCTCCACTTCGTCAAAAAAGGTTCCGAGTGAGTATGTTCAAATCTTATTAACGACAATCGTCAATCAAAAAAAAAAAAGTATCAAACATAAGATTAGTGAGAGAGGGATACATAGAACAACAAGGCGTCGAAAAGAGACATTTTGGCAACAATATGCTGCAGTTGAGGATGAATGAAGGTTGAAGAAGAAGAATAGAGAAAGGAAAATGCCATGTTTTGCTATTTCTATGGATTAATATTTCTTTTAAGTAAACTGAAGGGTGAGAGAAAATATTCTAAGCTCTGGAACCAGCTGGGGTTACCAATGAATTTAAAGGGCGGGCATTTCTTTATTGGCACCCAACAGTCCACGAGAAACTGTTGTGGTCTAAGTGTCTAGCTAGTCGAGAAATTTTGATGTGCATCCGAAAAGCATAGTGCTCGTTTAATTTTAATTGAATAGTAACTTCACATGATGACGGTGCATTGAAAAAGTCTTGTGATTTAGTCATTCTTACATTTTTAAAGACGATAAATGTTCAGAGAGTTTCAAGCTCTTCTATCTGCATTACGCCATGTATCTTAAAAGGAAGAAGGAGAAAAATAATTTTGAGTTCACGAAATTTCTTAACTAAGCTTATGTGATTAGATGATTACGACCCTTTTATCTATTTTCATGCTATCCTTCTCCATATATATTCCGTATTTATTTTTTATTAATATCATTCACTTATAAATCGAGAAATAATTACTTGATAATATCAACAAACATCATAATTAACAAAGTTTAGTAAATTAGTAACGATAAGTTATACTGTGATTTTGTATAGAAGTTTCCACACAAAATAGGTTCCATCTCTTCAACGTGACATGTGAAACAAAAAATTGTGTGGGGCTAAAATATTGCCCCTTGATATAACCAATCAGCTTATTATGATACAACCAGATAACAACTTTATGTTTAGAATATAGTTTAAAAAAACAGATCGCTTGTAAAAATATAAATTTAATTGAATATACCACGTGATGATGTTCAAATACTACACAATAATTTTTCATCTCTAAATGTAAACTATATAGGTAGTATATTTTAGTTTGATGTCCTATGAATCTTACGTCACTTGTACACTGCTACTTAAACATCTCGTGTCCATGATACAATGTCTTGTGAAAATATTACTTATACAAAACGAACCAGGATCCTCTCCTGAGCAAAGGGTGAGGATCCTCATGACCAGGCCCATCGGGCCGTTGAAATTTTATCCAACGGTTACAAACAGAGGGTCCTTCTAAAAGTTATAATAATTATAACCGTTAGATAAAATTTCAACGACTCGATGGGCTTGGTCATGAGGATCCTCACCCTTTGCTCAGGAGAGGATCCTGGTTCATACAAAACATTATCATTGACCCACAATGTCAGATTAACAGTGTATCGTGTCATGGTTTCATACTGCCTCACATGCAGTTTCGTAAATGCTCATACCTAACCCAACCCTAGTCGTGTTGGTTTATATTTCTCGATCGTGGAATGCGTAGGTGATCCCTGTCAAGTGGCCATCGGAGAATGATGTTAATATTCTGTAAGGCAGATATCCAGATCAGTTGCGCACCTTAAATTACGTGTGAAATGTTGTGACTTGAGATGCATCATCACTAGATATGTATTTTTCTCATTTATGTACCCTAATTTTGATTGTTGTCTAATGCTTGATAAATGTATTATTGCAGTGCCTATTCATCCACCGATCCCTGTCACTGCCCTACATTTCCAGTAATCATACTAACAAACCACTTGCTACTTCGTCACTATCCATACGCTTACGATATGTCAACTATATACAAATGATAACTGCTATAAAACACATTTTTCAGACGAAAGGATCTCGTCTGGCGAAATAAAGTATTCGTTGCCAAAGGTTTTGTCTAACAAACTTTCGTCGAGCAAATGTGGGTTTTGACCGACAAACTTTCGCCGGACAAAAGTCGTTGTGCAAATATCATAACTGAAAGTGTTGCGCGACGAAATTCTAGAATTAATATAGGACTTTTTTCATCGTCGCACAATGTCATGTATGAAAAGATAGGACTGTTTCATGAAAAATATCTCTCATCATCTAACTTTGTATACGCCTACCTACAAATATATATTGTAATTTGTAACCAAACTATTATTTAAGACACTTTTTTTTATTTTTTTATTTAAGAACTCGTTTGATGGTTGGGGTACAATGGATTGGATGAGTTAATTTATTAAATTAATGTACGTTGAAGTAAGAAATTGATACAACTTTCAAGTTTTTTCAAAGTTATATTTTATACGTAGAAAATGGATTAGTCACGAAAAAAATATATCCCTTCTAATGCTAACATTTTTGTAGAATAAGACGAATAAGTTTATCTAATGACCCATCTATCTTTTATCTATGATTTCGACAAAATTTGAAAGTTGCATCAACTTTTACACTATGGGTTCATTCGCGAACAAGACAAGTTGATATAGGAGGCCTCTTCTTGACATGCCCCCTATTAGGAGAGATTTTTTTAATGTGCCCGGAACAAGGGGTGAGATACCACTTGTTAATGTATAAGTAGTGAGATATTTGTGTTAAAAAATTAACAACGGAAAAATAAAACTTTCCTAATTTATATAATTACACGTGGTACCACCCATCCGTGAACATGGAAAAATTTCTCCCTTATTAGTAGCCAAAGTATATAGGCCCGTGTGAGATCAAAGTATCTTGCCGGCTGTTCCCATGTGTGAACTTCAATGACCACACATACTCCATGTCATCTCGGTTGTATTGTCTACGTATTTGGCTTGAAAATTCACTGTGTGTGTGAAACTCAACGGCTATACATATTTCACGTTACCTTGGTTTTACTATCCAAGTATTTGATTTGAAAACTCGCCAGACGCAAGTGACCGAGTTGAAATGAATCTCACATCTTTTCATACTAACAAAAGCCAAAGAGCATCCCGCCATGCAAATCCAAAATTTAATTTTCATTGCATAAGTCAAATCGTTGGTTGTTACATATCTATCGCTTCATCGCAATTTGATGTTATTATATTCATGATTCATGTCCCACTACGACAAACCTCATTCATGTTCAATTATCTACTAGTCCATTGTCTACAAAAAAATTAATTTTTTTTGGCAATGGAAAATTCAAAAAGGTTTTCTCATTGAAATTCCAATGGGGTACGTGATTACTTTTAACGTGTTTATTTTTTATTAGTGCACATCATTGGTTTGTAAATTAGGTTTTTTTTTTTTTTTTTTTTTTTTTTTTTGTAAATTAGGTTTAAAAATGGGAGTTTTAATGAAACACTCTTAGTACTGTTCACTTTTAACGAAAAATCACATTTTGACCGTACTATTCATTACACATTTATTTGTCCTTTGTCATTAAAACTAAAGTTTTTTTAAACTTTTCGTTAATTTTCTTTTTAAAAATTAGCTTAACAAGACTAAATATATGTTCTTTTACCAATATTAGTTTAACTAATGTCTTATTATTACTAAAAAAAGAGTAACTGTTTTTTCGTTATTATATTTAATTAGTTTATTCATTCATTAAAAAGTCATTAATACTTTCATAAGAAAACTTCATTAATTTGTTATTATTTTACATACAGTTTAGATTCTAAACGTACTAAGAAACAAAATGTACCAGAAATCCAAATATACCTACCAATATTATTGATAATCAAACCTACTTCTATAGAAAAAATATTTAATCAAATTCTTAAAAGAAACAGAAGCCAACGAAATTGAAATCGATGCGCTTTTATCAAAACGATGCGCCTTTAAAAATTAGGTCCACAAAGTTACTCTTAAAAATAAAGAAAAAGGGGGATCGTACAAAGCCCAAATGAGCCCAAAAATAACAGAAATTAAAAAAAGCCCATGTTTAAACCCAAACGTTTGTTGGGCCATTAAACCCAACTTGGAAAAGCAGGACGTATTTAATGAAAAAAAAAAAATCATTAATTCCCAAAAGAACTCATTCGTTAATCGTTACTAGAGCGCGCCGGAACGCTCACGCCTCCCGCACACTCACCGTCGCACACAATGTCTCCTCCCTCCGATGACGGCCAAGACCAGTTTTCCGTCGACGAAGAAGAAGAGGACGATGACCTTTTCGAAGCGGACATGGAAGCCCTACGGCGGGCCTGTATGCTCACCGGCACGAGCCCCGACGACCTCAAAAACGACGGCGGCGGCGGCGGCAACGACGACGAACGCCAAGCTTCTTCCGACTCCGACGCCGACGCCGACGACGATGACCTCGAGTTGCTCCGCCAAATAAGGAGCCGGTTCTCGAATTCGTCCGACGCGTGCGAGCCTCTGTCTCTGAAGCCCTTGTGTATTTTGCCGCCTGATGCCTCCGGCGACGAGGAGGACGATTACCAGACGCTCCTCGCCATTAGGAAACGTTTCTCAGCCTACGGGAACGGTATGCTTTACACACAATGTATATGCTTGTTTGTATTTGATGCGAAAAGTTTAGCTTTGATGAATTGGTTGATATTGGATAGGTGCTGCATTCAAACTAGTTCATTAGGATAAGGACCTGTAATTACTTAGGGAACGATAATTAAGTAACTTTTTCTTGCCGTTGCACCTTGATTTGAAATTCACTCCAAAGCCGTACACTTCAGGAACAAGGATATGTAAATTTGTAATCTTTAGCTATCACTGAGTAAGTTGAAGGTGTTGCATTTTTTAACTACATTAGGATTTGGAACTTTGGAGTACGATTTTAAGGATTCATCCACTGAAATCGACTCATTTGAGGTCGGTTTTGTGGCAAGCATTGCAATGCTACTTTTCGGCTCAATGCCACAAAGAAAATGGTGTTTTATTCGAAGTTTGTCGTATATTTGCATGATTGAATTGGAGCTAAATCGAGTTCCTGAGTCCCTTTCCGGATTTGATGGTACTTGAAGGTGAATGGATATGCTTAAATATTTTGTTGTCATCTTTTTGCAAGATTTCATGTCCTCATTCCCACTTTAATTGTACCTCAGACAATATTATTTGGATTTTCAGATACTCTAGAAAATGATACGAAACAGGTTGGTTCATCTTGCAAATCGGTGAAGGAAACTTGTGATGAAATTTCTGCTATTAGAAATGATGCTCTTGAAAGGTTTCCAGATCCTGAAGATGCTGATCTGGCCACCAATCCACTGAGTGACAATGCAGAGGGACAGTCTTCTGAGTTGATTGTGTGGAATCAGTCAGATTCTTGCAGCACGTCCATGTTGCCATGCAAAGGCTCGAGCTTCCCAAAGGCCGCTCAGGTGTTTATGGATGCCATTAAGAAGAATAGGGCCAGTCAGAAGTTTATCCGGAATAAGTTGATCCAAATTGAAGCAAAAATTGAGGAGAACAGAAAATTGAAGGAACGTGTTAAAATCCTTAAAGACTTTCAGGTTTCTTGCAAAAGACGAACTTGGGAATCATTGTCCCAAAAGAAGGATCCTCGTGTCCAGTTAATTTTACCAAAAGGGCCAAGGGATTCCAGGGATTCAAAGGTTAGTTGCTTACTTTTATAAGCCGTTCCTAAGTTCTCTCAAATCTGTTTTGATGATTATTCATTTTTTGGTATTTCTGAATTAATTTTGTACTTGAGGTTTAGGAGTAGTTGGTCAGAATATACTCTAAAGTTCCACTTGTAATAATATTCAGCCCTGTGATTGTCATTTTCCGTGACAATCTTAATATGATTGTTTTATGGGACATTTTCTTTTTTTGTTTGTTTCTCCTTTTATTATAGTATCTCTAAATTCTCTTGGCCTCATAATTTTGATCAGCTCAATCGATGTTTTAATTTGTATGCTTGAACATCTTAGTCTGTGGTGTAGTGAAAGAGTAATGTAAAAGAACCGTGTTGATTACTATTCGCTTGGCCTAAGGTTGCATGAGTGTTTGAAAAGAAATGTTCTAATTCCTTTCAGCAAGACTGTTCGCTTTTATTACTGATGTTTTCTAGCTTCCTTCTAATACCTGGGATACCTATTGTTTCTGCAGGTTCATGACAAAAAGATCTCAGCTTTGTTATATGGCCCGGAAGAGAACTCTCATGTCGCTAATTACAGAATGACGATGAAAAAATATCTGGATTCATTATATCGAAAAAAATGGTCAAAGGTAGAAAGGGAAGCCCTTGAAAAGGGTATAAAGCAACAATTTCAAGAAATGGTGCTCCAATCTTCTGTTGATGAATCAAGGTTTGTTATGTCTTATTTTATTTCTTATGGTGGCATGTTACGTGATTTTTAATGTGTTCTGTGAAACCAAACAGAAGTTTTGAAAGTTCAGAACGAGCGTTAATATAGTTTTATTTTTGACATTCATGGATGGAAGGCATATGTTGACCAAATAAAAGATGGAAGGCATATATCTCTATCCCAATATATTATAAGTACAATTCCAACGATGTGATTCATTATGGTTTGTAGGAGAGTGTGAGTGTAGAATGCCTTTGTTTGTCAAGCTCGTTCTTGGTTGAATACAAAAGGAGAACGTGATTACCTTGACTGCAAGCTGTAATTTTTTTTTATATAATGAAACTTTACATTGTGTCTTAAACATGCGTTCTCTGACTCCATATAATCCTTGACAGTTTTTCCGAGAGACCTGGTGGAGAATCTAATCATATTGATGACATTTTGGCTTCAATCAAAGGTCTTGAAATTACCCCAGAATATATCAGAGAGTTCCTGCCTAAGGTTAAATGGGAACAGTTGGCTTCCATGTATCTCCCGGGTCGTTCTGGTGCAGAATGTGAAACAAGGTATGAGATATTTTAATGGTTCCTTGTTGTTGCAGAATTAAACTTTCTAATGGGTTATTCATTTTCATATTTCTATGTTGCCCAAAATTTGAAATAAGTTTCTTTGTTGAATCAGTATGTTGGCATACATCATAAATACATATAAATATTTATATTATATGTTATTTGAAGAATATTCATGTTAAGTTTTTGCTTCCTCTCTCCCTGAGTGCAACCTCGGAAAGAGACCTTAGCTGAGGATATGGTTATCACACTTCCAACTTTATGTTTATAATTTTAAAAAACAGTCGGTATGGTAACTTCGTTTCATAATGTTTGTGTGAGGAACAAGTATGATTAAGTAAGCAACTGAACTTAAGGGGTTTTATTATACCTATTGCCATTTTACTGGAATGGGTTCATTTCATTTTGTTTTGCGTCTCAAAGTGTGCCGTTCTTGACTGGTGTTTTTGTCTCTATGGATTTCCCTGAAGCATTTATATCCTTCAATGAAGCGAGTTTTGGCAGACGTCTATGGGGTCACCATCACAGACACGTTTACTATTGTTGGATTTAATTAAAAAATGCAAGGTCAGCATTGGTCATAAAGGTGGGACCCATACATGACATGTATTTTACTCATAACAGTGTGTTGAGCGTGCCTGTGATGATTGCCATCACAGATGTCTGTGACGCTTCATTAACTGTGTGTGTCAGTCCACAATAACCGTATTCAAATGGCAGCATCTTCCGTTTCTTTTAGTTTGATTTATCTAATTCATCCTTGCAGGTGGTTGAACTGGGAGGATCCTTTAATCAATCGTAAATCATGGACTGCAAAGGAGGACAAGAATCTTCTGTATTTTGTCCAGGAGACGGGGATCAATAATTGGTTTGATATTGCAGTATCATTGGGGACAAACAGGACTCCGTTTCAGTGCTTGGCACGGTATCAAAGGAGCCTAAATGCTTCCATACTTAAACGGGAGTGGACCAAGGATGAGGATGCAAGACTTCGCTCTGCTATAGAAACTTTGGGTGAGGGTAATTGGCAGGCTGTAGCTTCTGCATTGGGAGGAAGAGCTGGCACCCAGTGCTCTAATAGGTTTGTTTTTCTGTCTGTTTATTTTCAAAAATTTTGGAGCCCCCTATTGCTAACTCAAGAATCCCATTTCATGCTATTTTGCATTCATCATTCCATCTATTAGAATCTGGTTTTCTTATGGCAGCATATTTCATACTTCACAGATGGAAGAAATCTCTTCACCCAACCAAGAAAAGGGGAGGTAGGTGGACTCCAGAGGAAGACAAACGTCTGAAAGTAGCTCAAATGCTTTTTGGACCAAAAAATTGGAATAAAACAGCTCAATTTGTGCCAGGTCGAACTCAGTCACAGTGTAGAGATAGGTACTGCTACCTCTTCTCAAGTTAAGCTCAGAAACTACCAATTGGAGAAAATTGTAATTTTTTTAATTTATTTTGGCAGATATGTCAACTCTTTAGAACCATCTTTGAACTATGGTGAATGGACTGAAGAAGAGGACTCAACATTGAGAGCAGCAATCGAGGAACACGGATATTGCTGGTCCAAAGTTGCTGCATGTGTGCCTCGACGTACTGATAATATGTGCTGGAGGTATGACGTCTTGATTATGTTAAATTAATTAATTGAACTCTTGTGTTGCCTGTACTTATTTTGTCTTGATTTCATTTTGACCAGGAGATGTAAGGTTTTATATCCAGAAGAAGTGCTCTTGCTCAAAGAGCAGAAGAAAATCAAGAAGGCTGCTCTTATGTGCAACTTTGTTGATCGGGAGGAAGAGCGTCCAGCCCTTGGCCCCAATGATTTTCTTCCACCGATTGATACTTCAACCAAAACTTTAACTTATCCTAAGAAGCAGAATGGAAAATTAAGGTATAATGTTCAAATGCCCATAGAATTATGTTTGTGATTTTCCCCACCTCTGTTATGTTGAAGCCAACAAAATGTATTTCTACAAAAGCTTTCTTATATTTTTCGGTTTCTTGTATTAATAAGTGGAGAATGCATACAATATTGTGATATTCTATCTCTGCTTTATATCGTACTTACCATATCTTCCTTTTATTCAATGCAGCAAAGTTCCGAACAAGCCTAGACCCAGGAGGAACAAAAACAATAGTGAAAGCTGTTCAGATGCTCATGGGATAGATAACTCTGATCAAGTTGAGACATCCAACGGACATGATGCGCCAAAGAAGAAGAATAATGCTCATAAACAGAGGCGTAGAAGGCGCAAAAGTACTGAGCCAACAGGAGAGGGTCAGGTTATTGTACCTGTTCCTGATGAGCACGTTACACACAAAGAAGAACAGAGGGAAACGTCCTGTTCTGATCAGATTGTCGGAACATCAGATGGAGATGATACTACACTTGCTGTCTTTCAACGCAATAAATCAAAGAAGAGAAATCTTGGGCCTCCCTCAAATGATACGAGAAAGAAGAGAAAGCTTGTAGTTTCTGATTGTTCTGTTCAAGATTCCCCCGCCAACAATACCCAGAAGGGAGCTGGATCGCATCCTGAAGCAGCCATCATGGTTTGCGACAGTGTGCAAGGTGGACTAAAGTTAGACAGCGAGCGAAATGTTGCCTTCCAAGAAGCTGTGAGCAAAGTGGCGGGCGGTAGTCCAAAAAGTGATCATGATGCTGATGATGTCCTTGCTTCCTTGGGGAAAAAGAAATCAAAGAAGAGGCGCCCTCAAACTTCCAAAAGCAGTCCTCAGGCTTGCCCTCCTTCAAGTGCGATGAAATCAGAATCGCTTCCAAAAAGAGTTGGTCTAGGAAAAGGAGAGGGGATTGATCATTGTGAACCTGTGAGGGAAACAGGGAACAATGGTGTCGAAGGTGATCATGAGGATGGTGATATGACACTAGCTTGCTTTCTACGAAACAAATCAAAGAAGAGGCGGCGTCAATGTGGTTAAGCACAGATACTTTGATCTATAGAGGTAAAGTCTACCGCTTATGCCGAGAATTTGGAGCTACGATGCTTGTGTTACTGATGCTACTACGGCTCTTATACATTGACTGCTTTTTCCTCACAGCAGCCGGAGAGAAGGAAGACACAATTCGTTCGGAGTTTTTGCGAGATTCTTTTTGTCCGACGAGTTTTGTGAGATGTGCATATGTGTTTTGCTGCGTTGAGCGACCAGTTTTGATGACTTCTTACAACTGTATAGCTTTATTTTATTTTATTTTATTTTTTATTGAAATTTGGTTTTCTGGATCCCTCGTTCCCTTTGGACACTTTTTCTAATTATAAGGAACATAACAATATTTTTCAAACATAATTTCTTAATTCTTTTTAACTAGGAGGAACATAATTAACTTCTAATTTTTAGTGGAAACAGCTTTTTTAGAGGGTTAATGACAGTTCTCGTTTTTCAATAATCATGTTCCAATTTTATGAGTAATTTGTATATTGCGCTGTTATTAACTCTTTTTTTTTTATTTTTTTTTTCAAGAAAGGATATTATCTACATTAAGGGGGAGGATTAAGGGGGAGGAATGTGAGCTTAGCCTCACAATAGGCTAGTAATAATATAGTTTAAATTCACCTTTACGAGTTCTTGATTTTTTATCCAAGAGCTAGTCCTATGAAGAGGTTAATTCTTGCTACTCTTAGCACAAAAGTAAATTGTAGCAATGATCTCTCAATTTTAACTCAATTAGAGTAATAATCCATCAGCTAAAAACTCATTACCATTGGTCTCTCAACTCATCAAAACGTGCAGTTACGGTCCCTCAATTAAAAATCTATTACCATTGGTCCCTCAACTTTAATCAAACTGAAGAAATTGTCCCCCAACTTTTAACCCAATTGGAGTAATGATCCCTCAACTTTAATCAAATTGTAACAATGATCCTTCAAACAAAACTCATTTTGACAAAACTCTAACAAAATTGACAAAAATGACCACATTTTGATAATGGTCATTCCAAGTCTAGCATAACTTATTTTGACAAAATTCTAACGATGTTGACGAAAATAATCATAGCTACACATTTTGATGAGTTAAGCAACAATTGCAACAATTTACCCCTTCGCACAAACTGCAGTCACAATACGTCCGCTCTCAAGCAACTCGATCAAGAAGCTAGAGAGCCAGGCTGAAATGCGATCGGAAACTTTCAACTCCGGTCGTCGGGTTCAATATTTCGTACCATTATTATGCCAGGGCAGTAATCACATAAACAAAGTATCAATATAGGTAAATATTGAATTTGATTATCAAATTCTATGCTTAACTCAAGATCAAAAGCCAATATCACATCTTAATTTGAAAACCGAAACTAAAATAGCTTGGCCTCAAAGCCATATATTGTCAAACAAAATGATAAAAATCCAGCAAAACCCTAAATAAACTTTAAGACCAACTACATTTAAAGAAACTCAGTTGTCCTCGAGAAAACATAAGTTCTGGAAATCAATCACTCGGAACTTCAATATCAACGGCCGATACCCCAGACTCTGATAACTCCGTCAGTGTAGCCACTGAACAAGGTGCTGCCATCAGCGCTCCAGTTCAAACTTGTACAGTAGATAACCTGCAATTCAGAGCAATAATTAAACAAAACCAGTCACCAAATGAAAACGCTAGTAATCACGCATCACAATCCACACTGCTAAGAGTCATTCTTATTAGCAATCAGATTGGCAACTTAATAATCCTTCTACGCATGCAGTGACACAAAGTAAATACAGGTCGGAACACATTGTCAAGCACTCAAGCAATGCGGAGTTCCTTTCAGGGCCTAAAATGCTGTAACGAATGTGAATGACAAACCAAGATTTGAGCAAAACACCAACACTATATGAAACAAGCAAAACAAAAACCACCATAGAGTTGACATTACGAAAAGAATGTAACTTCCCTATTATGAGTTTGTAACAGGGGAAGAAAAGACAGACATCACACAAAGCTCAAAAGTAATTCGAAACAAAACAGCATCATCAATTAGTGAGCAATGGACGTCATCTTCAAAGAAAACACTTGTCAAGAGACTCGAAGCTGAGCAAAGCAGAAACTCTATAGGGCAAAGTTCAGCTCATTGTGTATGATCATTATAGGGGATACGATGGCCAAGACGAAAACGATAATCAACTGTACAATCGATAGGGGCTTCATATCCAATGCAAATTACACAACAAATCCATACCGTTATTCCAACCATCTTCGGGTCAGCTGCCAACGTACTACTATCAATAAACAATTAAGATAAAAAAAACAGCTACACATAGGTAACAAAATACCACACTATACATACCACATTTGTGACAACAAAATAAGAGAAGTAACAAATAGACAATATAATCAACAAGCAATTTCGTCGAAACCGCAAATCACATTACAGAAACAATCACAATTGAAACACAAAAGGTAGCAGGTGATCGATTGACACAAATGAAAACAATGTATAACGTAGAAGCAGTAATAAAACAAACACAGCGAAAAAAAGTATACCTTCTTCTTGTATGAAGTAGCAGCATGGGTATCCTCGGTCTTCTCAGCCTCGGTCTTGAGATCGACCTTCAACTCCTCCACAATGGACTTGCTCTCCAAATCCCAAATCTTGATGCTCTGCTCGGTTGCGGCACACAGCCAGTACCTGTTGGGACTGAAGCAGAGGGCGTGGATGATCGAGCCAGCCTCGAGATGATAGAGCCTCTTGCCCTCTGCCAAATCCCAGAGCAGAATTACTCCGTCTTTGCCTCCGCTGGCGCACAACGAACCATCAGGCGACACCGCAACGGTGTTCACATACCCATTGTGGCCCTCAAGAGTGTTCCTCAGCTTGCAGTTAGACAAGTTCCAAACTTTCACAGTCTTGTCCCATGAGGCGGATACAATGGTAGGCTGCATCGTATTGGGGCTGAACCTGACGCAGCTGACCCAATCGCCGTGCCCATCCTGGTCCTGGATGGTGAACTTGCACTCACCGAGAGTATTCCAGAGCTTGATCGTGCGGTCACGGGAAGCCGATACGATCTGACGGTTATCAATCGAGAAAGCCACGGAGAGCACATCCTTGGTGTGACCCACAAAGCGGCGAGCAGAGACGCCGAGGGCCAAGTCCCAGAGGCGGAGCTCGCCGTCCCAGGATCCAGAGAGCGCGAACTGGCCGTCGGAGGAGAGGACAACATCCTCGACGAAGTGGGAATGTCCGGTGAGCCTGCGGCGGGGCACACCGTAGGTCTTCTCGTCCTTGTTCAGGTGCCAGAGGATGATGGACTTGTCGCGGGAGGCGCTGACGATCATCTCGGAGTTGTCGATTGGGATGGCGATGGCCGTCACCATGTCGGTATGGGCCCTCATGGTGCCGCGGAGAACGAGATTCTCACCCATGGTTGCTGGTGGCGGTGGTGCGCGGCGGCGGGTGTGCTAGGGTTTTCTGAGAGGCGGGAGGCTGGAGAGCGAGAGTGAGCGTGAGGAGGAAAAAATGGGGAGAAAAGAAGAATATATAGGTGAGAGAGATAGGGTTGTGGGAGAGATGAGCCAGACCCGAAAGCTGGACTGAGTGAGTGGGCTTGGGTTCCTTTAAGTTGTGACCCGGCCCGGAATAGTTGAGGCCTAGTGGTAAACTTTGGGTCTACTTTTGAAGCCCAATTAGTTAAGCCTTGTATTGCCAATTAGATTGGAGATAGGCAGTACGTGGATCGCACTTGAGTTTGAATTATTTCGAACTTTCAACTTAATGGTATTTGAATTTACATTCAAAGTTCGAATCACCCCTACCCCGTTACTATGAAATACTTTTTTTGGTTAAAAAAGTGGGGCTAATCGCTAACAAATAACAAAAGGAAAATACTTGGCTGCTGCCAACCAACCACGGTTGGACACGTGTACAAGTTGTGAATTTTTTAATCACAATTTGGACACGTGTCCAGCCGTAGTTGATTGGCAGCAGAAGGTGCTACTGAATATTCAGCAACCAAATATCGTTCATAAAAAAAAACTACATCAAAACAGCTCGAGGTCTTGCAACACGAATTAGGTCCGCAAAGACGACCTTGACGTGAGAAGGTCAAAGCACTCAAATGTTATCACTTACCAGTGTCAATGTAATTATGGCTTAGCTCACGTTACTAGTGATGTTGATGTCCCATACCCACAATACTCAAAAGGGTGGTTACTCGTGTCAATTCAAAAAAATTAGTTTTTAAAACATATTGTATGAAATACGAATTTGAAATTCATCGTCGACTATTGCGCCCCTCGTGCTGGTTTTTTACCGAATTAGCAACATGCAATATAGTGGTTAGAAGAAAGTACAAGTCAATCGCGACCAATTGATATCTCCGTCGCCATAACGTTTTCCCTTCCCCACTTGCCTAAAAACCTTCAAAATCCTCTGAAACTCGATTCCCCTTGCGTGAAGAACCGCCGTGGCGATTCACTGCGGGCGGGTTTTCCAAACACCGCTTGCGGCTCCGCCCGAGAAACCACCGCTTCAAATTTCTATCTTTTCCATTTTCCGCTCGGGATTATCTTCTTTCAGTCATCTTCCTCGGAAGAACTTCACTGCTCACTGATGGAGGTTTGCCTCTCATAGCACCAAAAAGATGCTTTCTTTAAGGTCAGTTCTTCAAATTTGCCGCGTTTTGTCATCTGGGTAACTGTTGTTTGCCTCTGATTTGCTTCAATTGTTCGTTTATTGGAGATTTTCTTTGTTTTCTCTTGTGAATTCTTACATTTTGTCATAAAATTTGATAGTAGTGAGTTAATAACTTGTACTTTACTTTAATAATTGTTTGAATTTTCAATTTGGTAGAAATTGAATCTTGTATGGTCACCCACCTTTGATTGATTTTCATGTGCCGGTTTGATACTAGGGGAATTTGGAGAAGGTATAAGAGGAAGATTGTTGTTACAACTGGTGTTTTAGGAAGTGGGTATCTTCTGTACACATTATACAATGCTCACAGACAAAGGCTTGCTGACATGGAGACTGAACTGGAGCAAGAGCGAGAGAAAAACGATGAGCTCATCAAGGCTCAGTTAAGAGAGATTCCATTTCATTTTGTGTACTCGTATATTTTGTTGTCGATTCTTTAACTGCTCATTAGTTGGTTTCTAACGATATTGTTTTGTGGTTGTGTTCATAGAATGCAGGCCCATTTTGAGAACATTCAAAGAATTGCTGATACAACTACACTGCCTCATGCTATGCACTATTTAAGTAGTCGGATAGCGGAAGAGTTGGACCTTTCTCACCTTACCGAGAGGTTAATGCAAGTGAAGGGGCAACCGACATCTCAAGAGAAACTTGAGTTATGGGATAGACTGAAAATTCTAAGTACGATTCTGTCATTCCTTGTTAATATTTCAATACCATAGTTTATGACTTCTCTTTGATTTGACTAACATAAAGATATTTATAGTCAGCTCACCTTGTACTACGTTCTTGTATTTCTGCAGGTTTCACGAGAATGGTGTTGTCGCTGTGGACAATGACGATCCTTAGCTTATATATTAGAGTTCAAGTCAATATATTAGGGAGACATTTATATATTGATACTGCACGCGGTCTTGGAAGCTCTCTTTTAATTGTAAGAACTATTTCCTTTCCCTCTTTATGCCAAAGGTTTCTACTCAATAGTTAGTTCAGCAGAATTGATGATTTTGGTGGAATTGTGTTGCCATACCAATCTATACAGCATTATTCTAAGCTTAAGTAGTCCAGCTGCAGCTGATTTTTTTACTTGCAAATTGTTGATTTATTTGTTTCGCACTGTATTGATTTGCCTTTATCACATATGATGAAACATCCTTGCCGAGTCTTACATTTTGTTAAGCAATCCTTAAAGGTGCAATTAATTAGTATGGCTTGTGAACTTTGACTTTCATGTATTGCTGGGAAAAGTAGCCTGAAAGTGTGCATGAGCTTGTGAAATGTTACCAAACTTGGATACTGACGTGTAGAGTATCTGTTTCTTGTTCATTTGAAGGCTATCCTATCACCAAAATTTTTGTTTCAAGGATTGTAGACGATATAAACTTATTCAAAGTATAGTCCAAAGACGAATGCCTTTTGCATGCTTCTCCCCCCACTGGTGCGCTTTGTGCAAGTTCGGGGAGGAGAGCGCCAACCATGTTTTCATCCATTGTCCGTATAGCATTCAACTTTGGTGGAAATTGCTCAAGGAAGCTGGAGCAAGTTGGGTCACCCGAAAGGGCTGTTTTGAGCTCCTAAGCACTAAGTTCGAAGCCCTAGGGAAGGGGAGGAAAGCCAAAACCTTGTGGGGATCTCTGTTGATGGCCCTCTTCTAGAACATTTGGTTGGAGCGTAATAAAAGAGTCTTTGAGGATTATAAGGGAGTGGGGGTAGAGGAGCTTTGGGATAGAGTAAGACACTGGGCAGCCCTTTGGGCTTCAGTTTCAGTGGAGTTTAGAGATTACAATCTCTCTTCTATATTTAGGGATTTGTTAGCTGTCGTTAATTGATTCGGTTTAGCTTTCCCTCTGTTCAATTAGTTTTCAGTAGGGGTCCTTGATAGTTTTCTTCTAGCTCCAGGTGGATATCTTTTCCACGTGGTTTTCTTTTCCTCGTTTGTAAATCCTTTCCTTTTTATAAAATTCTTTCGTTTCCTTTCAAAAAAAGAAAAAGGTACAGTTTTTATATGAGTTATTATTTATCAGATATGGCATCAGTTTCGAATGTCACTTGTAAGATGGTTTCATTTAGGATTAGGGATGTCTAGTATTTTGAAATGACAACTAGGGTGGTGGTTGAGTGACCTTATCTTCACTGTTGTTGTTTTAGTGTCGAAGAATACCTCAGTAGAATAAGTATATATGTTACTGTTTTAGTGTTGGAGGACACTTCAGTAGAATAAGTATAGTGAAGTCTACACACATAATTCTATTTGAATGGGTGGGATGCATTTCTGAGCAGTGGGGCAGGCTGGATATCAATGAAACAGGTGGGATATGAGTGACAGGAGGGGTGCATGGTTAATATATTTCAGAGATCAAGTTCCTATTACGTGGCTTGTTAAATATTAATATTATAGCTGATTGCTGCTTGGTGGCACTCTAATTGATGCTTTCTCGCTAAAAGTATCGTTACTTTTGTTCATTTTACCCAGGGCACTTGATAGACATTAGTGTTGATTTGCAATGCCACTCACATCAGGCATGCTATGAAGTGTACTTTTGACAATACTTTTGGTTTTGACGTGTCACTTTAACTTATCTGAATGCAATATAATTGTTATTATGTTAACAGGAGGATGCTGACCTCATTCATAGGGATGACCAGCAGAAGTTTCTCGCAAGTTCTGATTATCTCTCCAGTAATGCCTTGCCTGCTTTAATTTCAAATATCCAGGCAGCAGCAACAGAAGTTCTTAACGGGTAAATCTTTGCCTGACCACCTATTAGCATGTTGTATATTTGTCTGAAAATCAAAGGCGGGTTAATGCCATGTTCTATCACACGATCACACGATGTCCAGGATTTCGATCTATTGTCAATAAATATTTAATACTCGAAACTGCCATAAGTTTATCACTGCCCCCAAGTTTAACAATCTAGACCAACTTCAATCTCTTATAGCACCGCGCCACATAGAAGCTAAGGGACCTATATGGCTGAAGTTGCAAACTTCTGCTAAAAGAATGTAGCTTAACTGTGCCAGCCAAACTTACTTGTTGACTGTTAGAGGTCCTAGTAAATAGTTTGGACGCTTTTCATGTGCAGAAAGCAGCTGAAGGATTCCTTCAATGCCACAATTCTTCATGCAACTATCATAGAAATACTTGAAAAGTTCATGACCACAGGAGAGCCCTATCACTGGGTGAACTACTTGATGTGTGAGGATGCTCGTTGGCATGAACTAGCCACAGCCTTCGGCGATGATAACACACCTCTTCCAGATGTCACCAAATTTGACCAACTTATGTTGGAGACACGGGCAGTAATATCAAGGTATGTCTGCGATGTTAGGGTTGCAACTTATGCTTATTCAAAAGTAACATCAATTGCACAACTCCTTAACATGGAATTGCAAGTTTCAGATACAACTCCAGTGCATTTTGGTGCAAATCTCAACATTACCGACCTTAGTAATACAGATTTTGGTGTTACTTAATTCTACCATGCGACTTTATCTTCTTGTTATTCCTCGAAGGATCTTCCTGACATGCCACCTTTTTCTTTGGTAGTTTTTTGTTCCACTAATTGGAAGGTGAAATTCGGAAGTCACCCAAATCTTTTCTGTCTCCTCTTTTCAGTGCTGAATTCGGGAGTGTCGCTGAGACAGCATTGAGAGCAGTGGTGGATACCGTAATAGAAGATATGAGTGCTCAACCTGGAGGAGGCAGTCTAAAGTCAGGAATTCAACTTGCCAAAGTTTTAGCACGGGTTGCACAGACGGGTCCTGCTCTCCTCAAAGAATCAAGCAAGTTCATCCGGATCATTCTAAATGTACCACAAGTTGAGCTCTTTTTCACTCTCATCTACTCAAACATGCAAATCTCATAGGGTATAGACTAGCGGCGGACCACAATTTCATAATTTCTGTATTTCAAGTAGATTTTTGTTGCGTTACGATCAAAGCCAGCAGCGGAAGAACGTGCTGATGATTTAGGGGTGTTCAAGGTATCAACATTCAAAAGTTTGAAAGGAATAATAGAGAAAGATGAGGAATGTTTCAGTGCAATTTAGTCTTTGTGTACGAGTTCTTCTACTATTTCTAATTCTACATCTCAAATATTTGTTGTTCTGTAATATCTTTTGTATCATGTAAAATGGTCAATAGTATATGCTTGCTTATTAGCTGAACCTGATGATATATCAAAGATATCAAGCGCTTTTAAAATAAGCGCTTTTGGGATAAAATTGTTTTAGGACTCGTTTAGAAAGCGCATTGAAATAAGGGCCTTTGGGGAAAAATATTTTTGGGTTTCAACAGCACTTGAAGTGTTTTTTATAGGAAGCACTTCAAGGAATTTTTCAAGTTTTCCTTGCAATTTTACCAAGGATTGATCTCAAAAATATTTTTACTAACAACATTTTTAGCCACTTTAAAATGTATTTTCGTACAAGCCCTTAATTTTTTATCAGGTGCTTCTTAAAAAGCAAAACTTCGCCTGCACCCGTTTGAAAAGTGCTTGTTTTTCAAAAGCACTTTTACTTATCAATGTTTTTTGTTGAAAAAACTCTCATAGCAGAAGCACATTAAGAAAACAATATCAAAAGTGTTGTTAGTTTATCGAAAGAGAATTTTAACAAAACACTTCTAGTACTGTTTATTTTTAACGAAAATGATATTTTTACCCTAAAAAATCACTCATGCTTTTATTTATTTACAACACATTTTTATCATTTTGATTAAAATTCAAAATTTTCAAATTCTTTTGATGCTTGCTACTTAAAATTTATGTTTTGGAGACAGGTCGGGCTCAAACGCTGCGTTTAAGTGACAATTCAATTCAATTCACAAACATAAACCCCCAAGATTTAACACTCTCCCTGTCTCTGAAGCTCACACTCACCTCGGCGGCCAACTATGGCGGACACCAACGGCAACGGCGGCAGCCATGACGTTCTGATGCTGGAAGCTCCGCCGCCGGAAGGTCCGGCATGGCCAGGACCTCTAACCAACGCTGAAACCATCGACGCCTTGCCCTACGTCGACGACGACTACGCCAACCCCGACGTCAAGCGCGAGGTCGACCCCATGGTGGAGGAGGAGTTGCGGCGCAGCGACAAGAAGCCCGCCGATTTCCTCAAGGAGTTGCCGCCTCTTCCCAAGCCCAATTTCAAGGTCAGTCCCCAAATTCCTAGGGTGGCTCTTTCTAAGGGACTGTTTGGTTGCGGAGTTAAGGAATTTTTTGTGCCTGATTTGTTCGATTTGGACTGCAGGATCATCCGATGCTGGCTAGGGAGTACGAACGGGTGAGAGCATCGAGGCCTCCGGTGGCGATTGATTTTTCGAGAGACAAAGTGGAGCCGCCGCCGGTGAATTAAATTAATGATGAAACTGCTTGGAAGCTTGCTCTCCAGAAAGCTCAGTGCTCTGCACCAAGCCGTCAGGTAATCTATACATACAATGTGTATGTATGTATATGTAAATGTTATATACAGGGGTGGATTTTTTTTGCCAAATTACCGTGTCAACCGAATTACCAACCGTGCTGTACCGATTTTGTGCTAAATTTTTTGTGCCAACGGTAATAGTACGGTATTGTACCGTACCGAAATTTCGTTGTATGGTATTGGTAATGGATATCATTATCATGGTATTACCATATCGTACTGAAAATATAATATATATAAATTATATATTATATAATTATAATATAACACATATTTATAAATTATAATATATATATATATATATATTTATTTATTTATAATATATATTTATATATTTACAATGTATGAGATACCAGCAGCTAAGTTGAGGTTTAAGTTAAAGAGGTGAGTCTTGTGGTACTGCTTTATGTTTCCGTTGAATAATCAACCGGTACTGCTAAGGTGAGGAATTTAGGCTACGCATTATTCTTGTAGACTTATGATACTGCTTTATGTTTCCATTTTGTTTCAGGCTTATAATTTTCAAGTAATTCATCAACATTTCATGCGGCTGTAAACACTGGCGGATGCACTAAGGGGCAAGGGGGGTCAGCTGACCCCCCGAACTTCAGTGAACGTCTATAGACATCTTAGGTGCTGATCCTCCGAACTTCAGTGAATGTCTATGGATGACTTGGGTGCTGCCCCTTTAAAGGTTAGAGTTGCCCTTCATATATGCCCTTTAATTGCATGATAAAATGCATTAGAGAGGTGTTGCCCCTTTACAGTCTAGTCCTAATATTATTTACCTCTGGCTTGTTTGTTGGTTGTGATTACAATTGTTGGCAAAAAAAAAGAACCAAGTAAAAAACTATCCAAAAATGCAAAGTAAATGAAATGGTTATCTCAAAGAATAACAAAGCATCATCATTCTTGGACAAACATATTAATGGGATGCAATGATATCAAACATTGTTAGTGTGTTCAAGATAAGTGTATTTCTTTGTTAAGCATTCATATAGGAGCAGCCTTAACATGTTAGTTACCCACGCAAATGAGGCATTAACAGGTGTGCAATATGCCTTTCCAAATGACTTAAGGCCTATCAAGACTCGATGAAATGACGATATGCATGCTATTTCTGCTAAAAAAAATTTGCGCGCTACGCGCACTATTCTTACTGACCCCCCGAATATTATTTCCTGGATTCGCCACTGGCTGTAAATCCATTTGAAGGTGGAAATCCGTTTGGGCACTTGTTATGAGAATTTTCTTCCATCTATGCATTTGGTTTATATATCATTGTCTTATTACAGAGGCACAAAATATGAAATGTTGAACAAAGCAAAAACAGATTTTGTCCCAAAATAAAATGGCAATTATCATTGTCATATTATGCCAACCGAACATTTGGCAATACCGAACTTTGGTATGTACCGAAGTTTGGTATGGTAATGGTAATAGATTTTACCAAATCGAAAGTTTAGTATGGTAATTAGTACGAGGATTTTGGTACGGTAACCGTACCGAATCCACCCCTATCTATATATGTGTGTGCGCGCGCGCACGCGCATATATGTTTGCTGGTGATGAAACGAGTGGTTGATTTTCAGGTTGGAGAATTTGGAGCTGATTGACAAGTATGGTCCTGATGCCTGGATTCAGAACAACAATAGATTGCAATCGATTTTGTCGAGGTTAGTTTGTCACATTTCATTTGAAAGCTGCAATATTTAGAGTCACTTCTTTGTTAATTAACTCAGTCTGTGAGATTTTGCACCCGCATAAACATGATAGTACTGTTCAAAAAATTCCTGCCTAGCGCCGCATAGGTCACGTCTAAGCATTAGGCGGCTGGCCACCATCTCGATTAATGCCTAGGCGTTTGAAAATTAAGAAAGAGCACATAAACCTGCTGAGGCACCCGACTAGCCCACTCAGACCCGCCTAGACACCCGCTTAGATTGCGACTTATTTAGACAAAAAATAGATAACTTTCATTTTGTATTTTATTTTTCACAATAAACTATTAGGGACTTGTTGTATACTTAAATGAACACACATTATATATTTGTTCCCCATGTTTTCATTATATTCCAATACGTCATAATATATATCATTATATTTTGTAGTTTATGATGAAATTATATATATTTTAAGTATAAATAGACACTTATATACATGAAATATAATAGATTTACTTAAATCCGCTTAGGCGCTAGCAATGTTTTAAAGAACTCGCCTTGGGGCGTGCCTAGGGCGCCTTTGAGGCTGGGCGGTGAGGCAAACGCCTCTGTTTTGATGGAGTAGGCGAAATGCTTCGCCGGAGACGCCGAGGTGGCAGAGGAGCGCCTCAAGGCGTCCAAGCGCCTTGTCAGCCCCTTTTTTATTTTTTATTTTTTAAAACCATCCAAACCCAAAACAACGCCGTTTGGGTAAGGATTTTCAGTGTTAAACATCATCATCATACCATACTTTCGATCGCCTTTGTCTGCCTCTGCCGTCTTCGCCTTCTTGCTTCTTCTCCCGCACGCCAGAAGCCCAGAACAGAGAACACAGCCGCCGCTTGGAGCAGCACCGGTCGCCACGCTGTCGCTTGGAGCAGCACCGTCGCCACGCCGCTGTCACCCCAGCACCGTTAGCCCAGCGCCGTCAGCAAGATCCCAAAGGTTAGGGTTTCTGAAATTCTGAAAAAGTTAGGGATTTAGTTTTCTGGGGAAGGTTTTATAGGGAAGAGCTCTGCCTCTGCGTGCTACCTTGTTTGTAGAAATGTTTGAATAGTTGGTATTAGATAGAAAACAGAAAGTGTAGATAAGGGGATAATAGTGGAAGGTGCTAGTAGGTCAGAAAGTGTAGAGGGGTTAATAGACAGAAAAGTATATCCAGCTCCTTAGTTTAAACTAAAGCCACAATAAACTTATAGGTTGGGGTTTGTCTTTTACACATTGACCACAAATATAAATTGCAGACGAGCCTACTCCTCGCGAGCCTACTCAACCTCAAGGTCCTATTACATACAAAAGAAAACGGGGTAATGAAGAATCCTCAAGTCGAAGAAATGTGGAGTATGATTCGGAAGAATCTTTTGATGAATTGATGACATACCCTACAAGGTCATCTAGAGTTGGCAATGAGGAGGATGATGTTGCCTTTTATTTAGATGAAGAGGATTGGGATGATTGATTGATATCTTTGTTTGTATTTTGATTTCTATGAAGAGGATTTGGATGAATGATTGTTTTCTTTGTTTGTATTACCTTTTGAACGATGAATTTGGATGATATTACATTTGAATGATGAATTTGGATGATATTATCTTTTGAATGACTGGATTTGAATGAAAAATTGAGAATGGATGTTTATTTAAATAGTATTATTTTTATACAATTATATGTATAATATATAAAAAATATATATAAAAAAAAAATTAAATCCCGTGAGGCAAAGCCTCACGCCTAGGTAGGGCTTCACCTCGGACGCCTTGCCCACACCTCACGCTTTTAATACATTGGGCACTAGTCCTCAACATGTCGCCCGATTAGCGCCTAGCGTCTTTTAGAACCTTCATATACATGTACATATACATAATTCTCGCACATGTACTTATGCACATATACATGTTTAATGGTATGCATATTACCAATTAAATTTTAAATGCACATGTGGTTTATCGAAAGTGTTCAACCATCTGAATTGTCTGCAGTCGGACGTTCTGTGTAAATGTGTGAGGTGGTGCCAACCGCGAAACTGCTATGCAAAATGCATTCTGAAATGTTGCATGACATACTTAATTTTGTGTTTAAGATCGATATTCTCTTGCTTTCCCAAACCGTATCAGTGTTATTGGGGTGAGCGTGTCTCACTTCCATATTACAATTCAAAATTCGAATTTTCATGTGCAATAACTGCTAATTCTATGAAAAATGGATTTGATAATGCTTGACGTAATGTTATTCGTGTTATGCGTTTATATTTTTCAGGATGCAGAAATTAGCTCAGGAGCAATATCAAAGTATCGAAATAGTGAATCGTGAAAGGAAACATCATCAGGTGATTTAACCTATTTACCTGCCGACCTTGTACTTTTATGATGCTATGCTACCTTGATCTGATAAGTTTACTTCTTCATTGATGACAGCGAACCACTGCGTATGAGCTTAATGCTCTGGCTGCTCAATAGGAGGAGCTTTGTCACAAGAATATAGAAATTCAATCTGCCTGTGTTAAACTTGAAAACCATCTTGAAGAATTAAGGAGGGAAGCGGCCGAAAGGTAATCCACCTTTTCCTATCTGGTGTGTTTTCTCTGGCATTCATTTTGCTAGCTTCACCACTAACTAGTTGTTACTCACTTCAGAGGCTGGAACTCGGATGCCAATGCAGAAAATGGTTCTCTATTGACTGCCGAATGAGAAGGTATGCTTTTACGGCTAATGTCATTTGGTTTGGAGGCAGATTCTCTACCCTCCCACTTCCCATACACTCTCATCCCCTCCAATTTGTGCGGTTAAATGTTAACGTGGCTTAACCATGACCGTATAAAATAGGAGGGGAGGGGAGTGCATGGGAAGTGGGAGGGCAGAGAATCTGTCTCTATTTGGTTTAGCGTTGATGCTACAGCTCCGTTATATTCTTTTAAAGCCTATTATGACTTGCTTCACGGAATTAGTATCAGGTAGCTATCAAAACCAGAGTTGATTAAAAGCCAGGCTTTGTCACTTCTTCCCTAGAGTATGCGATGATTAATTTTTGGATGTGATTATGGAGTATTAGCGTTGCGGCGTTATTTGGAAAATGATCCTCTCTGGATCCACTTTGTGGAGATTTTAGAGATCCTCACATCCTAGCCGTTCATCGTACATCGTACGGTCAGTTTTCGTCAGATACTATTTGGATTTAATTTTAAATAAAAAAATCAAATAATTTATAACCGTACGATATACAATAAAGACCTGATGGGATCCAATTCTGCGTTATTTAACCCTGGGCTTTGTAAACAGGATTTGGATGAAGACCTGGCAAAAATCATGATACGGGAATATTAGCTTTGATTCAACAACTATCATAGCGTGCAGCTGGATTGATCTTTGTTGCCCTTTTGATGAGTGGTCGTTTTGCCCCAGTTCCACGCGTTGAATTCACTTCAGATCAATCTCTTGGTCACTAAAGTTTATATACTCAACTGGCAACCTTTGTACCGTTTAAAAAGTTAAATTAAATACAATATCGCCTCTGTTTAAAAAAAAAAAAATCCAATTGTAATTGATGATCGCACATGTTTTTGGTATCAATGTAATGAAACCGCTTTTAACTCTGTTCCCAGCAGCTTTATACGTCATAATCCATATTTTACCAGGAGGATGAGGATCTAGGAATCTCCAATTCATCGTACGTTATATCACATTCGTTCATCCTAATGATAAAAAATTATTGTAAATTTTTTTTTCAAAAATTGAATATAGGTAATACCTAATAAAAATTAACCACACAATGTACGATAAAATGTAATTGAAAAATTCTTGAAATCCTCACAAAGAAGATCCGAATCTTTCTTCATGTTTTAGGGTGATACCCAAATTATTAAGATCAAGAAATCCAAACAACTTTCAAGCTCATCGGTAAAGAATTGAATCTTGATACGTTGCGTTTTTAAATTAAAGTAAAATATCGTTGAATATAAACATTGAATCGAATCTATGCAAAAATTGAAGTTGACCAATCCAACTACCATAGCTTAACACATTGCAGATCGAATGTTTTAGGTTCTGCATTCAAGCAAAAATTTATCCAAAAGTAATTTTCACACATCATTTTTTAATGTCGTTTACTCAGGTTTATATCGAACTTTTGTATTGAATAAATTAAAGAATAATCGAGGACTAGAATAAACACGACGTCCAGAACGAGAAAGTGGGTAGACATAAATTATGTAACAACTACATTGAGAAACAGTATCCCTTAAAAGCAACTCAATTAACACTAGTTAAACCCAAAAAAGGGAAAAGTAATCTGTTAGTACATATACACACATATACGCCAGGATTCTTCGCTGTTGGATTCTTGAGTTCGCATCTAGCGCTCGATCTAATGAGTCATGAGATACATAGATCGATTCTAACAGTCCATGTAAAGTTCAGTGGGACAGCAGAAGCAGGAAGGACTTCCTGAAACGGCAACATGTATGTATCTGTCTGGAGGTTAAGCCAGTAATTAAGCATGAAGACAAATAAAATATTAACAAGGTAGAAGATGAGCAGTAGAGAATATAGAGAATCAGTTAAAAGTCTCATGGAAGAGAGAGAGAGAGAGAGAGAGAGAGAGGTGTAGAGCTCCCTTCAATCCAAAAAAAGAGGCAGCGTACAGGTAATGCAGCTCCTGAGATATGCAAGCCACAAGCCTATCATCCTTTCCCATCGCATCTGATCTGATCTGATCTGAGAAATAGGATATATAGGACTCTGGGATCCATAGCTCAGCAGCTCTATCCACCCAGCATCACCTTCTTTTGGACTTCAAGGAGCTCCACTCCTTAACCCTACCTACATATATATATATATATATATATAGCTACCTCACCGACCACCGCTGAAAAACCCTAGATAGCATGTAACATCCAAAAACTCAGAGAAACTTGCAAGGAAGAAGATTAAGATCGGATATCAAAAACGAAACAAAAATAAAAATACACACACACACACACACATACAGGCATCAAGAAATCAAAACCCTAAACGAAAATATATACTTACAGATAATTAGAGCCAAATCATGTAGTTAATTTTCAGACCACATATATATATAGTTAGATCCATGCATCAAACCTTCATCGCTCAAAACCCCAGATGTTTTCAACTCACCCACATCTATCTCAAAGATCCAAAGAACTACAGAGAGCAAGTTATATAAATATAAACCTACCCATATATAAATATATTGCATATATACATAAATATAAAGATTAAAAATTAATAGGATGTGGCTTGCTACCAAACATTCAAACCAAACCTCTAAAACTGTATAAAATAATGGACGGACTTTGGCTTCAAGCAAAGCGAAAGCAACGAGAAAAAGATGAGGGAGGGCAACTTTTATATTAGTTATAGAAAAAGAACAAATAATGGTGGGATTGGGTCGGCAACGCCTTGTATTCCATTCCAGCACCTATCAACCCAGGTCTCTCTCGGGAACCGGCTTCTGATTAGATTCCCTTAACACGAATCACGTGCCTATACACTGTTTCCAGAGCACTCTCCTCGCACTGATCAATTTATCGTTGCTGATATTGACTTAAGCTACACTGCTACAGTTCCCAGTAGCCACAGCTGATCACATCCCGTTGAACTGCTGAACACCGTAGCTTTGTTGTTCATCAGAGGCTCGGAAAAGACAACGATCTCAAAGCCTTTTATTACAAGTATCATGGCTTTGTTGTTCATCACAGGTTTTTGGATCTGGAACACGATATATTTTAAGATATTTTAACGGTTAGATTTTAATTTTTTATATATTTTAGATGAATGTTTAATTGTTTAAACATCTATAACTTTCCATGCTTCAGATTATAGTAAACAATTCACGTTACGTATGTACTATTATCATATTTCCAAATTAGAAATAAAAGGTCTTAGTTCTAATCTCGTGAATGATAAATTCAATACTAAATTAGACTGCTCATTATGTGAGTTAGCCGAACTCTCTATTCCTTCAGTGTAAAAATGTAGATGTACTAAAAAAAAAGCAATTCACGTTACGTATGTACTATTACAATGTCTCCAAAGATTTAAACAGATTTCAACTTATATAGTAGATGTTCTTAGCATTTTCATTATGTTTGCAAAATTCAAATATGAAGAAAACTTACATGTAACAAGGACATTAAATGAAGCTATTTTAATGGTTTATGGTTGCTTAGTATTATTTTTTCCAGAGGCAAGTGGAAGGTGCGGATGTAATAAAAATTTACTATTAGTTGCTTAATTTTTGGCTTAATTCAAATTTTCATGTTCTAATCTGTTATGATATTATAATTAATTTTGTAAAATTAGTTTGAAATATTACCACGATCAACGAAACACCATATATTGATCATGTTTGTGACTGTTTTTAACTACTTACAACAATAAAAAGATTAGAAGTGTTTATTGGTCAAAAAAGTAAGCTAATGAAAATGTTAAAAAGGCTTTTGGATCAGAAAAAAAAGGATTTATTAACAAAAGATAAGACGTATTTTTATGTAAAATCACTTTCCTTAACAAAAATTAAGACATACTTTTTTTATACAATGGTATATTTATGCTAAATAATGCAAGATTAGAGTTAAAAATAAGCAAAATAATTTGATTTGAACTTGCAATTTACAAAAATTAAATTTAACGTATCTCTAAAAGTGTAAGCAACTGCTTTTTGACGTGCCATATAGGCAGAATCTTGCCCCAACATTATTTGCTTTCTTCGTTACATATCATTTAAAATAATTTCGTTTGTAAATGCAGGGCAAGTTTGTTAAGTGGTTTTAAACGATTTAAATTGTTTTTAAAAAATATATTTTTAAATTAATTTTTAATAAAAATATAAGTTAATTATGAAAAATCACTTGAAATTTTCTATGAAAGAAACACAAGTTTTTCTTTAAAATCGTTTTCAGTCATTTAGAGAAAATATTTTTAGGTTTCAAAATTACTTGAAGTGTTTTTTGCTAAAAGCACAAATTATATTTTTCTTATTGAAAGCACTTCAAGTGTTTTTTCAAAATTAACTTACATTTTTACTAAAATTTAATTCCAAAAATATTTTACTAAAAACGTTTTCGGTCATTTAAAAACATTTGTCAAACTAGATGATCTCTTTCAAGAGAAAGATGTCGTGAGAAATTGGTATTGATTTTCAAAACTCGGCAGTACGTTTTTCTAAAGTTGAATAGAGGAGTTCGGCACGTCGACCGACACGTGGCAGTGAAGTAGGGGAAAATTCAAAAAGTCTGAGGTGAAATGAGTGGTAGCTGTTGAATTAAGATTGGCTTTTGATTAGACAAAAGCGACGTCGATGTGACAATACAGCTCAGCCTCGGGCCGGTGGGACCGACTGCTTTGTGCGCACGTTATCACTGCTTCCCGTTCGTCTCCCTGCTTGCGCCCCTACGCCTGTTACCGTGGGCCTTCGTGAAGTCCCATTCATGGGCTTGGGCCGGATTTATATATATGCACGCAATTGCTAACTACTTTTGAGCCTGGGCCCCCATCATAGGATTTAAAAAGACATGGCCCCGAAGAAGCTATCAGAGCAAGGCCTGGCAATCCAAAAAAAAAAAAAATCTTAAACCTCTCATCCTATGAATTAAAAAATGGAACTTTAACGAAAAACTTCTGGTACTGTTTATTTTAACGAAAAACCACATTTTTACACTAAAAAGTCAATCCTGGTACTATTTATTTTATCATTTATTTTGTCCTTATCGTTAAAACTCAAAATTTTCAAGCCCTTTTCATTAGTTTTCCTTTAAAAAATGGACAAGGATCCTCTTTATGGGGATCATGATGATCAATAAATCGTGTTTGTTCATCGTACATCGTGTGATCAGTTTTCATTAGATACTATTAATATTCAATTTTAAATTAATTTAAAATAATTTATAACCGCACAATATACGATAAAATAACACGATTTATTAATTTTCCGGATCATCACAAAGAGGATCCTATTCCTTAAAAAATGACCTCACTTTTGCAAGAGGTTCTTTTTATTTTCGTAATGGTGGGAACAAAGTAGTTTATAAAACATATAACTTTATGTATAATCACACGACGGTTACTAGGAGAGATTAAAATGTTTATGTGAGTCTTTCTGATCTTCAAAAAGTGAAATATCGTGGTGAAATCATCACATGATCCATTTACATTTATAAGGCTTGATTGAAATGACATACTTCGCGCATAGTTAAGTTAGCCTACATCAATATGGTTTTTTATGCACAGAAGTTCAAGAGGAAATTATAGTAACGGTCCCTCAACATTAACTAAATTAGAGCAATGATCTCTTAACTAAAAGTTCATGACCATTGGTCCCTTAACTCATCAAAACATGGAACTATTGTCCTTTTCGTCAACTCTGTTAAAACTTCGGCCAAAATGAGTCACGTGCCACGCACGTAAGGTTGAATCAAAAGGCAAATATGGAAAACCAAATGAAAAAAATGTAGCAATTGACGCTCAACTTTATCCCAATTAGAGAAATTGTCTCCCTAAACTTTAACCTAACTGTGACAATGATCATTCCAACATGAGTCATTTTGACGGAATTCTAATGGAGTTGATAAAAATAACCATAACTGCACATTATGGTGAATTAAGAGACCAATGATCATCGATTTTTAGTTGATAGACTATTACTACAATTTTCACTAAGTTCAAATACCTCTCCCACCATAAAAAGAAAAAAAATACCCGTATGACCATGTTAGATTAGTTAATTCAAATATCGCTTAAATCGAAGACCAAACAGTTGGCAAAAACCAACAAATTAACACATGTGTTTTTACTTTTGACAAATTCTTGTTAATTTTTTAATAATAAATTTCTTAATTCACTTGATTCAACAAATTAAATATTAATATTCATTAATTCGTTTAATTCAATGATTAAATTGAAACGATGTGTGACGAGTAAAAATTGTGTATACAGTAGCACCACCCATATAAATCCCACGCACGAACACATTAATATCGGTACACGCAGTACAAGTGTTCACAGTTTTATCACTCCCCTTCTTTCCTCGCTCGCTTCGCATCAAAACCCTAGCTGGTCGCTACAGAATCTCACAGAAACCCTCGCCATCCATGGGTACACAACTCTAAACCCTAATCCCCCCTAATCTAATCATATGTTTATAGAAATCTCGGTTCTTGATTTCTCGAATTTTAAATCTCCTATCTTTTTAATTTTTAATTTGTGGAGATTGATTTTGTTCGGCGATTAAGCTCCGGTAGATCCCGGCGATTTGTGAGTTCTGATCTGAATCTTTTTTGCTTGTATGCCAGTTCGTCAGGAGTTTGCGAATTTCGGAAATTTAGTTTAATTTTATTCGAATTTATCTGTTTTTGTAGTATTTAATTATGTTTAGAATTGGTTTAGCTTCGGTAATTGGATGCTGAAATAAAATAAATAAATTACACCGAATAAATTTGTTAATGCAATTGTTTTTTTTTTTTATCTGTTTGGATTTTCCTTGTTTCTGGTAATTTGAGTGAAGGAGTTCGGGATAAAGTTTAGTGCATGGCGCTTATTTGCTATGAATTATTCGAAATTAATGAGGCTGATTTTTGAGATTTGATTCAAACTTCTGTAAATCGTAGATATCGAGGAGGAAATCCGATCGTTACAGCTTGATTCGGAAGGTAACTCTAAAACGGAATTTGAATTTATTTGTTTTGGTTAAGATAAATGATAATGATGGCTGTGCGATGGTAAGTTTTTAATTGCTGAGCCGATGGTTTGGTTAAAATGTAGCAGAAGATAATGGGGTTGTTAAACCAGACGAAGCAATGCCGGAAGTAGAGAACGAGAGTAAGATGGAGGAAGGTTGGTGGTATCGTTGATTTCAATATTATGTTATTGTTTTGTTGAGTAGAGTTCTGGGTTGAGAGGGCATATTTTGATTGTGCTTTATTAACATGTGATACGCTTATCATGAAATGCTCCCAGTAACTGGTTATAATGACTAATGAGTAATACTACGGAACCTAGAGTACCATTAAAAATGAAAATTGGCGGCTACAAAATCACTTTCAGTTTCTGGTTATATATACTTCAAGACATGGTAGCATGATTGACAGTGCTTGTTTAATTTTCCTATTGCTTTTGAATACCCACATCACATCTTGTTAGTGCTACTTATTTGACGCAATTAACTTGATATGCAGACATAAATTTGATTCCTTTCGGTAATTTTCTACTTTGGTTTTCCATCTTGTACGGGATCCTTTTGATGGGAAGTAAAGCATGTGATTTCTAGATGCTTTTGCCTAGTGCTTTGGCTTGATGGGAGATTTATGTAGAAGATTAACTCTGTTTTTTCCCTCCAAATGTTGGAACAATTTCAGATCCCAGGGAAGAGATTCATACGCAGTCTGATCAGTCAGTTGTAGTTGAGCATAAAGGTACTATTGGAGCTCAGTCCGTATTTGTTTTTGTCTGTTATTTTGTGCCTTTTTTTTCTTAAACAATAACTCGTATTGCATCACTCGTAATTTTCCTTGCCAAATTCTATTCTAATATTCTTTTGGTAGATTAATGTTTGGACTGGATATGCAGGGAAAGCGAAGGAAATCCCGGAGGCTGAAGAAGAACATGATGACATTGAATTAGATAGGAAGAGGCATTTGAATGTTGTTTTTATTGGCCATGTTGGTAAGTTAATTTTTATCACAAGGTTGCTTTATCTAACAAATCTCGTTTTCGATTTTTGTCCTGCCTTTTTAACTTAGAACCATACACTTGCCCTTTGCTATTAAAGTTCCATTTTGTGGTGTAAACCCATACGGGGCTTAATAATGTGTCTTGTCTTGGTTGCAGATGCTGGAAAGTCCACAACAGGAGGCCAAATTCTTTTCCTTAGCGGTCAGGTTGATGATCGTACAATCCAAAAATATGAAAAAGAAGCAAAGGACAAAAGTAGGGAAAGCTGGTGAGCATATCCTTGTGCTATCTTATTGTATCCTAGCCCCTTGTCCCCAAGATCCTCATCTTCCCTCAAAATATCAGTAACTTTTGACTTTATCTGACACATGCAGATAACTAGTTAACAATTCCACAATGTTAGTACAGATCTTTAGTGGTGTCTCATAATGTTCTCTTACATTCCTTCTCTTGGTTTTCTTAATGTGTCATTCAGTGGCAAAATTTTATAGTTCAAAACTGCATTAACACATCTGATGCAAAAATGGACCTTACATATGCTGCATGAACTTTTTGTGTTTGGATCACTCCCCATTGACCATGGTTATGTCATATCTGCTAGGTATATGGCATATATTATGGATACCAATGAAGAAGAGAGAGAGAAGGTATGGTTTGATATGCTGCAATGTTATTGTCAATCTTTAAGTCATTGTCAAATGCTAACTAATGATGCTTACGACAGCTAGTTTTGTCAAAGGAACAACTTATTTGGGCTGTAATTATTTGTTTTTGGGAATCTTATTGCAGGGTAAAACAGTTGAAGTGGGGCGGGCCCACTTTGAAACCGAAACATCAAGATTTACGATTTTGGATGCACCCGTGGGTTAATTTCTTTTTCACGAATCACAACAAGACTTCACATTTTTCATTTTCTTGGAAAATATGGTTTGGCTTGCTTTTTTCGGGGTGATTCTGAGTAGTGCATGTTTATTAACAGGGCCACAAAAGTTATGTTCCAAATATGATCAGTGGTGCATCTCAAGCTGATGTAGGAGTACTGGTGAGTTACATTCGTGATGCTTAATTACTGCTTCAACGCAGCAAAGGTAAATTTTGTATATTTAATAGGCTCTTGCTTTTCTCCTTTCTCTTTCTGTTTAGGTAATTTCTGCTCGGAAAGGAGAATTTGAAACTGGGTATGAGAGGGGTGGGCAGACCCGTGAACATGTTCAACTTGCTAAGACATTGGGTGTGTCTAAGTTGCTTGTTGTTGTGAATAAAATGGATGATCCCACTGTGAACTGGTCAAAAGAAAGGTACTTTACCCTCTTTTAGAGCGATTTTTCAGATCTAACACCCTCCCTCTCTTGTATGTGGCCCTGCCCCTATTGATTAGTGATTTCTTTTGTTTTTAATTTAATAATTTCTTCAGGTATGATGAAATTGGGTCAAAGATGGTGCCATTCCTTAAAGCATCAGGCTACAATGTGAAAAAAGGTACGTTCATAGGTGATAATTATTTCTTCAGAAACTTATAGATATGTTATTTTATGGTTTTGGTATTTGGGAAGTCATATCTTTCTTTCTATTTTTCTCTTTGTTTGGGTTAATGCCATTGACTTAGTAATTATGCTGGATTTCTAATTTAAGTTGTAACTTATACTGTGGGGAATAGGCCAGAATCATTTTACTATTATCAAACTATGATGACCCTATGTTCGATAGAAGGATTGAAAAAGGGGACTAACAGACATGTTTTCCTTTGTTTGATATTATGAGGAAAATTGGGGAAGAGTTGAGGAATAGGCAACTCCTGAGGCCTGCAAAAACTTGCTCATATTTATGAGATTGGAGAAAACAAAAATGGAAACTTTTATTTCAATGAAAATATGTATGCTCAAGTCAGTACATTAAAGTAGGGTATAGTTGATCATGATTTTGTGCTATTGTTTCGCTTATTTGTGCTTGTGATACCTTTCTGTCACGGAAGTAAATGTTATGTTAGTGGATTTCTTCTTTCATTTTGATTCTTTTTCTTTTCTATCTGAACTGAGTAACGGTAGTTTTCAGGCACTGGTTTGTATTATGTTCATTGACATAGGATGTTATTGATTTGCACTTTGCCTCTGCAGATGTGCAATTCCTGCCTCTATCTGGCCTGATTGGTTCAAATATAAAAACCAGAGTGGATAAAAGTGTATGTTCGTGGTGGGATGGTCCCTGCCTTTTCGAAGTCCTTGATTCTATTGAAGTTCCTCTACGAGATCCTAAAGGTTCATTCAGGTACGTGGTCTGTTTTTTAAGCATCTGTATTTGAATCTATTATATTTGCAATTTTTCTTTGAAGAAGTCTGTTTGATGTGCATATACTTTTTTTTACTTATTGAGGAGACATTTTCTATTATATTTGCAATTTTTCTTCCCTTGAAAGTTTTCAACAGTAACTTATGCACTGAGGTAGGAAGCATTATATTGTCAGTTTGTAGTGTGAGGAGTGGCTTGTACTCTAATTTCTTTACTATATCTTTGTTTGGAAATGGTATTACGGTCATTGGCAATGGCACCTAATGAAAATATACGGAGGGTGGAGGATGAGGTGGGGGATCAATGGCTCCCTAGTGATTTAGTTAACTGTGACAGGAATTGGTGATTTATGGTTAATGTATTATCTCTAATTTTCTTTAATCCTCTGAATTCCTTTCTGTAGGATGCCTATCATAGACAGATTCAAGGACATGGGAACAGTTGTTATGGGCAAAGTGGAATCTGGGTCAGTGCGTGAAGGGGATTCGTTGGTTATCATGCCAAATAAGGTTCCTTCTGGTTCCTTTTAAATATTATTTCCTCTATAATTTTACCTTTTTTCTATAAAGATTTTATACTAAAAATACAATTCAACACATTCTTTTGCAGGTTCCAGTGAAGGCTGTTGCTCTATACATTGATGATGATAGGGTGAAACGTGCGGGCCCAGGTGAAAATCTACGGGTTAGATTATCGGGCATTGAGGATGAAGATATATTGTCAGGCTTTGTCTTGTCAAGTGTTGGTAAGTTCTATTTCATGGCATTTAACCGGATTCTTTGTCCATTCTTAGAGTTTTCTAGTATTTTATTCCTTAAAAGTAAAAAATTGCATTACTGCTGCATATTCGTTTTTTCCCTTTAAAGTTTGAGCACGTATCTTTATTTGTTTATAGAAATTGTCACTATTTATCTTACTTATTTATCAGTTGGGGGGTGGGGGGTGGGGGATTCGAACTTGGAATGTCTAGCGACATTGGAAACCAAAGAATCACTAAAGAATAGCTAGTTGGCTTTTATTTATTTTTAAGTGAAGAGATGTAAGAAAAATGGAGATGGGAAAGAGATGATATAGAGAGAAGTGAGGATAAGAGGAGGGAAGACGTGTAGAATTAAAATAAAGAAAATTGAAAACTATTTGAAACTGTTTTTGGTTAGTTTTAGTTTCATAAAATCAGTTATTGTATTATTTTCTTTCTTTCCCGCCCTCCCTCCTCCCTCCTCCCTCCTCCCTTTATGTTGTCCCCAATGTTTACTTCGTATATGTTTGCTCTTAATATACTTTTTTTTTTTGTTAATGCAGCAAATCCAATACCTGCTGTAACAGAATTTTTCGCCCAGTTGCAGATCCTTGAACTGCTGGACAATGTTTGAATCTCTCTCTCTCTCTCTCTTGCTCTCTCTCTCTCTCTCACTCTCTCCCTGTCTTATGATCTTGGTTGATGAACATGTGTATGTATTTATCTGAAGCCCTGCATATAATTCTTCTCTTCAGGCAATCTTGACGGCTGGCTATAAAGCTGTCCTTCATATTCACTCGGTTGTTGAAGAATGTGAGATTATTGAGCTTGTAAGTCAAATGGATCCGAAGACAAAGAAACCTATGAAAAAGCATATTCGTTTTGTCAAGAATGGTGCCGTTGTTGTGTGCAAGATTCAGGTTTGTATCATTATACTTTTGTTATTAACCCCCCTCAAAAAGAAGAGAGGTAGTAAATTTTAAACATCTTTGTCGCACCTGGTTCACTTACCTTGTGCTCATGTGCTCCTGCAGGTCGGTAACATGATATGCATTGAGAAGTTTGCTGACTTTCCACAACTTGGGAGGTTTACTCTTCGTACTGAAGGTACTATATACCTTGCCTTCGCCATTCTGTTTAAACATCCAGGATGTTTTCGGCATGTTGTAGTAAAGGTTATTTCTACGTTCTGCAGGAAAAACTATTGCAGTTGGAAAAGTGATTGATCAACCAACAAATTACCGCAACAGATCAAGTGCTTAAACAATTTTGGTCTCGAGGGTAAGGCGTTTCGAATGTTATTTTCCTGCATACATTCTCTCTGTTTCCTCTTCTGCTTATTGGTCGGTTGCTGACGTTTACTCGGTTCTAAATTTTAAAATTGCGTTCGCATCTAGCTACCTAAATAGTGTAAGGTGCCTATATATTAAAGGTCTTTACTATGAGTTGCATTCGCGTTTGCGTTTGCATTTGCATCCAACACTTACTCAATACTTCTGTATTTTGGATTTTCCGATCCCATGATAACCCAATTCTTGTTGATTGGCAGAGCTGGGTCAGTAGGACGGACTGCGTGGCAGCTTGATGCGTTTGAAGTCAGCGCAGCATCACCTACAATGCAAAATGAATGGACTCTGATATCAGGTTAATATAGTTTGTAGATTTACGCAGTCGTATAGTGCTGCTGGATGCTCATGTACTCTGGAGTGAGCTTTTGCAGGGTACGGCGACATTTTTCATATTTTAAGAGTGTAAAGTAGTAGTATCGAATCGAGCCACCCATTATTGGGTTTATAGATCGATTAAAATTCTGATCGATCAGTTCGTTTTGTTAATGTTTCTTATGATTGGTGGATTTTTTTTTATTCTCCTTCTTTGTACCAACTCCGTAAGTTCAGTCTATTTCGTTCTGGTTTAAATGAATGCGAGAAACAAATCGTTTTTTCCGACAGGGATAATCGGAGAGCGGTCTCTTATGGTACGGAACATTGTTGGATTCCAAGGGAGAAATGAATTAATTTAAGCTATTTTTTGTATGTATTTTTGACCTCACCCGATGCAGCGTGAGAGTTGTCATAGTCTGGTAACTCTGCGCAAGTTTTCCTCTAATTATTTCAGAGTAGTTTGGGAAAGTGAATCCACTCTCTCGTTTGTTCTTGTGGTTGTAAAAGAGGCTAACTTGGTGTGCTATAGTTTATGCCTGTCCTATAGCTTTTCTGATTTTATTCTAAGTTTCCTGAGGTTGGAGGTGGACTTTCGAGTTGGAATCTATAATGGACACGATTTGAGGATCTTCGAGATCCTTACGAAGAGGATCTGGAGGATCTTCATTCCCATAATAATAGATCTGTCGTAAGTCAACAACATTTTTCTAATGTCATACGATATTTCAATCTTATGATTGTCGATGATCGATATGTTCGTAACTTTGATTTCCAATTTTTTTATAAATTTAATTTTTGAAGAACATGTCACGAGAGGACTTGATTTGTATGCACTTGAACCACATCTTTAACAAAGGAGTAGTGTGTATTTACCATCTGTTTGTACTATCATTTGTATTATTTCTTTAATAGAGGTAGGACCCATCCACACATATGGGTCTCATCTTTATTATAATGATACAATGAGGGAGCCTTTCATGAAAATGATTTGTGCTAAGTTTATTTTAACCAAGAACCATGCTATAATTTTATTTAATGAAAAAAGAACTTAAATTTTAATGAAAAAGACACAATTTAAAAAAAAAGAAAAAAAGAAAAAAAAAAGACCAAACATGCGGGATCTGTGCGTCCATCACACTCTGTTTATAAAACTGAACACTATTTATAAAATTTAACGGTACTATACTATTTATTGGTCCAGTTTCATAAATAATGCATAGTTTTTGGTCATGTTTCATAAATAGTGCCTAGTTATCGGGTCCGGTTTCATAAATAGTGTATAGTAGTTAGTACAGTTTCATAAATAGTGTCTCTTTTTTGGTTCAATTTCATATATAATGCCTTGTTATTTGTCCACTCTCATAAAGAGTACCTAGTTCTTGGTCATGTTTTATAAATATTGTTTAGTTCTTAGTCCAGTTTCATAAATAGTTTCTATCTATTGGTTTAGTTTTAGAAATAGTGCATAATTGTTGGTTTCGTTTCATAAATAGTATCTATCTATTGGTCTAATTTCATAAATAATGTCTACTTATTGGTCCAGTTTCATAAATAGTGTCTGTTTATGTGTCCAGTTTCATAAATAGTGTATACTTATTTGTCAAGTTTTATAAATAGTGTTTAATTCTTGATTCAGTTTCATAAGGTTTGAAAATAGAACCTTTTTGGTCCTATAAAAACACCTATTGCACCAAAAACGATAAACCCGTAAGTGATTGTTCAGATCAAAACCTTAAGAAGATTATGTTTTCAGTAATTATATTTAAAAAAATGTTTTCAATTACTAAATTAAAATTCCCTCACATTTTTTACATACCTACAATAATTAAATGTAGCTCTCCATCCAATTTCTTTAGCTTGGGTGTCATCTTGGAGAAATTTTTCCTTGTACCCGTAACATAAGTGGTACACCACGTGTTATTATGTAAGTGGTAGGAAATTTTTTTTTATGTTGTTAATTTTTTAACACAAGAATCTCACCACTTGTATAGAGAAACGTGGTGTACCACACCATGTTCTGGGCACATTGAAAAATCTCTCATCATCTTGACTACTATTAGAAAACAACCACAAAAATAAAACTGGAAAATGTAATTCAATTTGAAGTCTTTTTCTTCTAAAAAAAAAAAAAATCTCTTAATGATAGTTGACAACAGGAGGAAAAAGAGTGGAAGAGGGTATGCACGCCCATCAAGTTGTGTTTTTTATGTTTTTCTTATTCTTTTGTCCTTATCATTAAATAAATTTAGTAGATGATTTTTTATTAAAATGCAAAGATTTGAAGACATTTTCATTAGTTTTCCTACAAAAGATAGTACAAATATATAGTAAAAATAGAATTTTGTGTACCCAAAAAAAAAAAATTAAAATAGCATTTTTGTTAACAAAGTCTTCTTTCCATTCATTGACAATTTTTTTTTTTTACCAAGACATATATTTTATTAAATTAGATGTTAGATTACTCACTAACAGGGTTTGAACATACTCTGTTATGCAAAAATTCAACACATTTTTACCACTGTAGTAAAAGACCACTTGCCGTCCATTAACTATTGACTAGTATGGAAGCAGCAGGCAACATATACAATATTGAGCCCGACGTTACAACATATTATTTCCACATGCACCTTGCCCAAAACAGACAGACCAAAAGAGGGGTGGAGGAGACGCCCCCAAGGGCGGCTATGCCAACAACTCCACATGCACCTTAATTTACTATTTGGCATGTTTGAATAATGTACTTTAATAAACTATATATATAGATACTAGATCGCATCTCCGCTCCACCAATACTAATAGGCATCGTTATAAGACTATCGAATAGTATTAATTGTACGAAATGGATGTTTGGTGAGCTTCGTATTAAATAAACATCGAATTATTTAATTCGGTCTCACTTATTTTATACACCTCCCGCCTGCTTGTTTATCCCAACCAAAACCTTTGGATAATTAGTCGGGTTATTCTGTCCCTCCCTCTCGCTTCTTCGTCCCTCTCATTCTCTCGCAGCACTCTCCTTCCACTCTCTCACATCACCTACACTCTCTTGTCTGGATCCCAAGTTCATCTTCGCCTTCCATGGGTTGAAGGAGGAAGACGATGATTCGAATTCTTCCGATCTGGGTTCTGAAGAGGAAGGGAGCAAGGCTCCGACGAGGACGGGGATAGCAATTCGGATCTGGGCTCTGATGAGGAGCCTGTTGGTTTATTACCATTGAAAATATTCAATCTGGGATTTTACCATTTGCAAGAGAATTACTTCGGCGTGGGACACAGGTTTACTGTCAAATCTTGTTCTTATGTTCAATGCATCTGGTTCTTCTGTAGAAACCCCAGAATTTTTTCTAGTATCCTCTCTTTCTCTAGGAAAAATAGTTGCATTCTTTAGCATGTATTTTTCGAACTTGTTTCTTCCTGCCAAGTAACAAAAGGCATGAAATTTATTATGAATACTTTATGAACGAGTTTCCTTGCTGAGCATTTTCACATGATTACCTCTTATTATGCAGGTTGTGTTGGCAGCTAATGACTTGCCTTCTATCAATGATGTAACTTACACTGAACTGATTGAGATTATATCAATGATGTAACTTCTTTTTTCTTATCCGGTTCAGTACCAAACACAGTATAAATAATACGGTCATTAGTCCGATACTGCACCAAACGCCCGACTAATTTAGTCAGTACTATCCGGTGGCTATTTATCCTATCCGACAGAAATAGTCAGTACAGTTCAAGCTGCCAAACGAGGCCATATTGTTTAAACTATTAATAATATTCTTCTAACTACCATTGCATCGCCCTCCAAAGATGACATGCTTGACTCTAATTAACTAGTAGTTAATAAATAGAATGAGATTGCAATTTGTTGTTTCCCTAAAGCATATACATGTAAGCAGTTGATAGATTAATTTCTTGAAATTTTCAGACAGAAATGGATCAAGAATCGTTTCCTATGACCGGAGGAGACGGCCAATACAGCTACGGGAAAAATTCCGGTTCACAGGTACAAATTCCTTTCCCCCAATAAACCTGATACTGATCACTTCTCTTTATAGCTCCCTTAATTAGTTAATTAATCAGGTTTTAATTGTTAATTTACTGAGCAGCGGAAGGCAGCTGATACGGCCAAGGGAATGCTTTTTGAGGCCATACTTGAAAACCTACAAATCGAAAATCATCTGTCTCAAGGAAATGCTGTTTCAAACTCGTCATTTTCGATTGCTGATCTAGGTTGTTCTGTTGGTCCCAACACATTCATCGCAGTCAAAAACATTATAGACACCGTGACACAAAAATTCCAGATCGAAGGCCAATCTTCTTCGCTCCCCGAATTCCATGTCTACTTCAACGATCATGTTTCGAACGATTTCAACACTCTTTTCGCCAATGTTTCCCCAAATAGGCAATACTTCTCAGCGGGAGTTCCAGGGTCATTTTACGGAAGATTGTTCCCCAAGGCATCCCTTAAGTTTGTTTACTCTGCCTACTCAGTCATTTGGCTTTCTAAGGCACCTGAAGCTGTAGGGGATTTGGACTCACCTATATGCAATAGGGGCCGGATTTATTATTCCAATGCGCCTACTGAAGTTGGTCACGCATATTCGGTTCAGTATGCGAAAGACATCAAGTGTTTTCTTGATGCTCGAGCGGAAGAGCTAGCTCCCGGAGGCTTAATGGTGCTTCTTATTTCCGGGCGTCCGGATGGGACACTTCCAGCAGAATGTTCTTGTGGCCCGATTTACGAACCGGTCGAATCTTGCCTTATAGATATGGCCAATGAGGTAATCAACAAAATTTGGACACGCACATATGGACAAATGTTAGCTAGAAGCTCAAGAGAAACTTACCTACAATGGTGATGCGATTGTCTCGGTATTCCAAGTCACTCGTGCACTGTAATGTGTTTTCCCTTCTCACGTGACAAGTGCATGGTTGACGTGGAAAACCGGTACAGTGACATCCTCATATAAGTAAGTTCTTCTCCCGAACCCTTATCTACTGCAGCGTTAGTCTTTTGATAAATCTGTTGAAGACTAATCTTGCAGTAGATTAGGCTGCAAGTTTGCAATATTGAGCATTCAGGCAAACTTATCATATGCTTCCTTGTTTTTTTGAAATTAGTTTTGGGAGTCAAATATGATACTGTAGCACTAGTAATTTATGTTGAAAGCACATATAATTCATTTTTTTGATGAATCTTGTGAGTTAAAGTTGAATAAAACTGATCATATAAACTTAATGACGTTTTCTCGAAATGTTTGTCCGTTTAAAAAGAATAGACGTCTTGCAGAGAGAATCTCTCATACATTTAATGGGTCATCCTTGTCGGCACTGCAGGGATTAATAAGCAAAGATAAACTAGACTCTTTCAACTATCCAACATACAGCCCATCAATGGAGGAGCTGAGGGAGCTAATACACGAAAATGGGTGTTTTGAAATTGCGAGACTGGAAGAGCAACCTCGGATGCCTATCCCTTTGAGTAAAACCGCAGAGGTTAGAGCTGGCATGGAGAGTCTCCTCACAAAGCACTTCGGCACTGACATTATGGAGCCGCTTTGCGTTCGCTACTCGAAAAAAATCGAAGCACGCCCACGTCCGTTCCTCACTACTGCCGACGACGGCCTGGCTGTTGGATTATTTGTCCTTCTCAAGCGCAAACAATGATGATAATACTAGAATGTACGTGCTTCATCATACTGAAAAGATACAACTTAGTACTAGTTTGGTTTAGCTTCGGTAGTTGGATGCTGAAATAAAATAAATAAACTACACCGAATAAATTTGTTAATGCAATTGTTTTTTTTTTTTTTTTTTTTTTAATCTGTTTGGATTTTCCTTGTTTCTGGTAATTTGAGTGAGGCTGATTTTTGGATTTTCCTTATTTGTTTGGATTTTCCTTATTTGCTATGAATTATTCGAAATTAATGAGGCTGATTTTTGTGATTTGATTAAAACTTCTGTAAATCGTAGATATCGAGGAGGAAATCCGATCGTTACGAGATCAAATCTTCTGCACTCAAATTTGGTGTGGCATCTCTGCGGCCCCAATGAGTGATTGACACATATTATATTCATAACAACAAAATTTAGAAAAGTTTAGATAATAACTATGAATTTAATATGTGTCAATCACTCATTGGGGGCACAGAGAGGCCACACCAAATTTGAGTGCAGAAGATTTGATCTCGATCGTTACAGCTTGATTCGGAAGGTAACTCTAAAACGGAATTTGAATTTATTTGTTTTGGTTAAGATAAATGATAATGATGGCTGTGCGGTGGTAGGTTTTTAATTGCTAAGCCGGTGGTAAGTTTTTTAATAATTAAATTTTTTTTGTACAGTTTTATTTATTTATAATTAGTACCTCATAATAGGTTAACAATAATGTGATTCAATTAGTTGTTCATTAAATATTATTTTCTCTATTTTTAAACACGTTCAAAATATTTTAAGAGGCTTGTAATGCCGGTTATAAAAAAAATCTTTCGCTCGAGGTTAAATTGTTGTTGTAACCTACTTCAACTAAAAATAGTCAAACTAAATACTTTAAAAATAAAAATCTCACGACACCAGAGTAGCTGCACCTTGTTCTAGCTCCCATAGACCCGATTTGCAAATCCCCAACACACACTAGAGAATTTTCAAGTTGTTCGGAACTTGGAATGGTACATAATATGTCATCACACAAGTGAAGAAACACTTAAAAAATGTAACATTACTCCACTTATATAATGACATGTGGTGTTTCCACAAATAATTAATGTAACGTTCCCAAATAGATATATCTTATACTCCAAGAACTATAGGCAGCTATATAACATAGAAAACCCCCCTGACACGCCCTGATCCCGATGTCCTCGAGACATCAGAATGGTCACATGTTGGCCGACACCCGAGGGTGACGAAAGCCATTTATTAAAAACATGAGAACTAAAATATGAATAAGAGAAGAGAAATTTAAATATAACTAATATGCAAAGAAGAACGTGTTCAGAGTATACAACTGACTAGAACACTAAAAGAAAGAATATAAAATTGAATAAACAAAAGGATGGGTCCTACACCGAGAAGATTCGAAGATGCCGATGCGGAAGTGCCTTGACGCCATGATTGTATGCTTCGAATCTAAGTCCTGAGGGGGCACAAAACAAACATGAGTGGACAAAGTTGATATATATATATATATATATATATATATATATATATAAAATATTGAAACAATTATCAACATACGAACCCCCAGAGTTTTATGAAAACATCAATAGCATAATATGTAGTAGGTTTTCCGAAAACCCTAGCATGCCATAAAACCTTCATAAAACGTATCTCGTATATAGTGTGCTAACTAGTGGTAGCATAATCAAACTAAAGGCCCCTCCATCACCTGACCCGAAGGCCTAATATATAAATCTTCAATCTACCTGAAGGCCCCTACATCATCTGACCCGAAGGCCAATATAATAATCTTCAATCGACCTGGAGGCCCTTACATCACCCAACCCAAAGGCCAACATAATATCTTTGCCCGGAGGCAAAACATTGACCACTAGATACGCACAAAACGTTGAATATAATCTTTCCAAATATAGGTACATATATCTCAAAAACATCTTTATAGTATAAAGTTATCCATCATCTATACTATAAAGAAGTGTGCAAAAGCATGTTCTAAATAGTATATCGTCATCCATCATATATCTTAGAAAGAACATGGGTTCGATAGAAAATATGATATTCCAAAATATTTTAAGTAAGCATGATAATCATATAAGGTAAATCCAATTTACTCAAAGAAAGTTATCTAAAACGTGATCATTAAATCATGTTTTTCATGTATGCATTTCTATTATTAAAACATGCATTTTAGAAAGGGTCAACTCACAGATACTTTACCGTCGAAGAGCCATGCAAATTAGCAAAGACGGAAATCGTCACAATAAATGCACCTAAGCACATAAGGGGCCTAATTAATAAAACTATATTCAAACGATTGAATTTGGGAAAACGGACGTAAAAAACGAGTCTAGGACGTCGAAATTAGCCTATGAGGAGTTTTGAACGAAACCCAAAAAAGTCAACTGGCAACGGGTCACGGGCCTAGGTCAAAGGGTTTTGGGTTGGATCAGGTTGGGCCTAGGGTTCTAAGGCCCAAAGGGTTTTGGCTTAAAGGGTTTTAGGGTTTAGGGTAAACAGATTGGAGGCCCAAGTTCCATTCGGCCCTAAGGCCGGTTCTTTTGGGTTCTAACACACGGGCCTGGGCTTGGAAGCCCGACCCATGGTTTTTGGGTTAAAAGGGGGTACGGGCCTAAGGCCCTAAAGGAAATGGCCCAAAGGCCTTTAGGTTTTTAAAGTAACAAATAAACAATAAAGAAAAATTAAAAGGGTTTTGGCCCTAAGGCCGAGCCCAAGGATTAAGCCAAGGGCCTGCAGGGGTTTGGGTTTCTCGCCGGGGAAGGAGGCCAGAGCCTTCCTAGCTCTGGTCGACAGCAAACTAGCATCCTAGGGCACGATCTAGGTACAAAAATGTAGATAAAGACGAAATGAAGCATTTGGTACTTGTCTAACACCGTGAAGTGGCCGGATTCTTGCTCGAAACCCACAGGTTCGCGGGGGTTGGGTTTTTGGGTGTTTTCTGGGTTTCGCCGTGCTTCGCAGCGACAAAGGAGCGTGAGAGAGGGTCGACGAAGATGGTGGTGGTGCCCGCCATCGCCGGGGGTGCCCCTTCGGTGTGTGTGGGTGTGGATGGGGAAAGGGGAAAAAGAAAAGGTCCGAGGGAAAGATGAGAGTGAGTGAGAGAGATAGAGAGCTGGGAGAGTGAGAGATTCGAGAGAGAGATCGGGGAAAGAGAGAGAAAGTGGGTTAGTGGGTTAGTGGGCTGCCACGTGTCAGCTAAAGAGAGAGAGGATCTAACATTTAGATCCGGATTGGGGTAAGATAAGGGACCAAAATGCACATTTTAAAAACTTTCAGGGAAAACGTAAAATTACAAACTAAATTTGGGAGGGGTTTTACCCCCTTGCTAGGCAATCACTTAGTTTCGATACGGAAGCAGCGGCATTTTGGATATGGGAATGCAGATAAGGCATTCCAATGAAAGGTGGAGATGGCCCCAATAGCTATGCCACATATACATCATGTTTTAAGTTTTCATTCGGGCCAAATATACATACACACATGCACCTTCTCAAGAGGGATTCTCATTTTAAAAAAAAAATGAGGATACCACCTTGACCGTTATATTTGACTTTAATGAAATTCTGTGATTGAGATTAAATAACAAACCACATAATTTCAATCACAAAATTTCATTAAAATTAAATCTAACGGTTAAGAAGACATCTCAATTTTTTTTGAAAAATGGGGATACCAAGGGATTCCTACATAGACGTATACAAACATGTTCACCTCCAATCCCTTAATAATTCTAAGCCCTGGTTTGGCTTTCTCTCTTTCATCTGAGTCTCGCCATTCCTCTCTTTCGTGCCCTCCTCTTCATCCGCCGCTGCCAACCTCTCATCCGTCCAGGTTTACTCTCTCTCTCTCTCTCTCTCTCTCTCTCTCTACGGATGATGGTTTTTGGAAAAGATGAAAGCCATCCTAGGCTAGCGGCCCAGCACAGCTCCTAGGTATTTTGATTATTAGGGATTAACCTAATTTTATTTCATTTTGCTATGACGAGCTGAGTTTAATTATTAGGATTTTGATTATGGATTAACCCAATTTTATTTTATTTTGCTTGTGCAATTGCCTAGGATTTTCGCTTACCCTCTCAATCTTACATCCTTCTAGGGTTTTCGTTTACCATCTTAAAATTAAGCCCTTGTAGACAGTGGCGGATCCATGATTTTAAACTCAGGGGTCCCAATAATAAAGGTCAAATTATAGACAAAAATAACATTGAAAATTTAAATATAATACCGTTCATTCAAAAATCATATGCAAAACAATATTACAAATTATAAAATCCTAATTCAAACGTCAATTACGAGGTTTCATAAGTTACTAGGGAGTACTTAAGTTATTGATTATCTAATGTGGACCACTAAATTTAAAACACCGATCAAATAAACTCTTCCCAAACTCCCACTATCTTTTTAACCGAACACACCATTTTTCTCTTTTACTAGTTTCCCAACATTCACCTTCTCTCTCACTAAGAACACAGCTCCCATTCTCCCGAAGCCATGGCAGCTCCACCGCCAAATTTCACCAATCCATGACAGATCATATCCATCTTACTAACCTTATGAAGGAAATTTCACCCATAAGAAAAATTACTAAGGTGGTTGAAATAATTTGGGGAAATTTGGGCTTATGTACTGCCCAAGCCAGACGACAGAGAAAGGTTGGAGGAGAAGTGGGTGGCATCGACGGATGAGACCATGGCAGAAGCAAGGAGGAGAGAGGCAGGAAGGGTAAGGGTCCCTATTTTCTTTCTTTTCCGTGCGTGGTCATCTTTTCCGAGAAGAAGACAGCCACTGCAACCTGCAACATACAACCTGCACAGACCTCATGTTCGAGTACGAGGGGTACCCGGAAAATTTCTAGCAGCGATTTAGGATCGCCGACGGGTCGTGGGACCTCCCAGGTCCCTATGTGGATCCGTCCTTGCTTGTAGATTTCTCCAATTGAAGTTCTTGACTGTAATTTCAACTTAATTCTTTTCAGTAGCTCTCCATGTCATTAGATTCATACAATTACATCATGAATGACTTTGACAGATACCCAAATTTCATACAACCACCATGTGGTTTTAAGCAAATGCTCATCATTTTTTTTCATACAATTATAAGAGGTTTTCATTTTAAAATAATTATGGCAAGCAATTAGTAAAAACGTGACCTCGACAATGTCAAGTCCTGAGTGCAAGCAAACAACCATTCATGGACGGATTAAGAAAGATATAGATCTGTTTGTGGAGTTATACTTCTGATATATCTTAGTTTTTGTGGGGTTTATAGGGACCATTTTCTGATTTCATCCCCTGCGAATGCCTCCCCTTCTCCCCTGCCAATGCCTCCATTTCTAAGTTTGATTAGTTTTTTCTTGGTTGTGTTACAATATCATTTGTTCTTGTTTTAATATATATATATATATATATATATGTATGTATGTATGTATGTATGTATATATACAAATCACTAGTTGGTATCAATGGCAAAGAAGTGGGTGTCTTCATCAAATCATTCAGCTATGTGGAATGCCCACAATATATCCATATTTTGTGATAGGGTTTTTATCACAAATGGTCCATGACATTGATCAAACACATCATTTTGGTCCCTAACATTGAAAATCAATAGAAATGGTCCATGAGATTGATCAAACACGTCACAAATGGTCCTTCCGCTAAAAACTCTTTGGGCAATTTTCAAAGCTTCGTAACTCAATCGTTTCTTAACCAAATTCGACCCATAATATATCAAAATGAAGATAGGAAAGTATAGAACAAGATTATACCATTTGGAAACCCAATGGTTGCCGGAGATGGCCGGAAAATAGCCTCAAATGTGACTGGTCCGCGGAAAAACTGGAAAACTCACCGGAAACTGGGTAAACTTTAAACGTTCATAACTTCTTCAATACTCAACGAAATTGAGTGATTCAAAACTGAAAATCAGACTTCTCGACGAGACAAAGAGAATGGTACCTTTATTGACTGCTAATTCACCGTGGTTTGGTCAGAAAAGGGCTCAAAATTGGATAACCATTTTCGAGTTGGCCAATTTCAAGCCGTTTTCCGGCCAAACTACTGTGAGTTAGCCAACAAGAAAGATACCATTCTCTTCGTCTCATCGAGAAGTATGATTTTTGTTTTTGAATCACTTGATTTCGTTGATTATTGAAGAAGTTATGAACGTTTAAAGTTTACCCAGTTTCCGGTGAGTTTTTCAGTTTTTCCGCGGACCAGTCACATTTGAGGCTATTTTCCGGCCATTGCCGGCAATCATTGGGCTTCCAAATGGTATAATCTTGTTCTATACTTTCCTATCTTCATTTTGATATATTATGGGTCGACTTTGGTTAAGAAACGATTGAGTTACGAAGCTTTGAAAATTGCCCAAAGAGTTTTTAACGGAAGGACCATTTGTGATGTATTTGATCAATCTCAGGGACCATTTCTATTGATTTTCAATGTCAGGGACCAAAATGATGTGTTTGATCAATGTCAGGGACCATTTGTGATAAAAACCCTTTGTGATATGTGCATCAAGGAGGTTGACGTCGGAAATTGTCCGGGCACTCACTTTAACAAAGAAGGATATGCAAATATTATAGCTAACTTCAAGGTAGAGACGAGGAATGATTATGAAAAAGTGCAATTGAAAAATAAGTGGGATGCACTGAAAAATTACTGGAAGTTGTGGAAAGAGCTAGTTGGTAAAGAAACTGGTAGATGCGGGGTACTCACAAATAAGAGGTTATTTGGGACCATATAAAGGTGAAAGATATCATCTTCTAGACTTTCGTAGGGGTGCCGAACCAACAGGTTACAAAGAGGTATTCAACCACATGCATTCTTCTCTTAGGAGCATGATTGAACAAACTTTCGGGGTATAGAAGAAAAGATGGGCAATTTTAAGAGATATGCCTAATTACCCGTTTCAAAAGCAAGTGAAGATTGTCATTACTAAAATGACTTTTCATAACTACATATAGAGATATTCTGAATGTGATTGTCATTTTGATGACCCCAGAGACTTTTGTGAAGAGAGCGATAGTAGTGATGATGATGATGAAGAATACCAACATTATCAAGTTGAAGGATCGCATGAGATAGAAGCATTAAGAAGTAGAATAGCGGCAAGTTTGATGAATGCATCTAATTAGATTACTTTCAAGCACATTAATAATATTGTACTAATGAATCCTAATTATTCAGTCTAAATAGTCACAAAAGTTTACCAAACATTATAATACTGTGGTTTTTTTTTTTTTTCCAAAAACACTTTTACAAAAAAGTTCATCAAATACTCTGCTGTCTTATTTCACAGCACATCAATACCAAACTAGCCCTAAGTATCTCTTGTTGACTACGTTTCCTTGAAGAGAGAGATATGGAAGATGAAATATTTCCTATGATGGGAGGTGATGGCCCAAACGGCCACGCCAAAAATTCTAATTTACAGGCACGTTATATATTCATTGAAAATCTGTTCTTTTCAAGAATTTCCAACTAATATATTCAATGGTTCAGAGTTAATTTATGTAAATCCAAATTAGGGATGGACAAAATACTCGTGGTTATGGATAACTGCGGTTATCCGTCCATTTAAATTTTACGGTTAAGGTTATGGGTAATCGTTTAGATAAATAAACGGTTATAATTATAACTATTTACTCGTGAAATTTAAATGGATGGTTATGGGTATTAACCACGGTTATAAACAGATAACCGTTTACCCATTTATTTTATAAATGGATGGTTATGGCCACGCTGATCATTGCCATTTGGCTGCTGCTGCTGCTTCATTATTGTTAGTATTTTTATTATTTTTGGTGATGATCCGATTGTGTTCGTAAATGGTGAGCTTTTAGTGCTTACTGTTTATGAAATTTTAGTAGTGGTCTGAGGGCGCAAAACATCATTTTTTTTGTTTTGTTCTGTTTGACTGTCGTATGAGTGACTGCCTCATTTTTTTCGTTGGGTTGAGACGGCCAATGACCAAAATATTGATAATATCGACAAAATCGTTTTTTTAAGATGACGATATTTCATGACTTATCCCTTTAATTATCGTCAGTATATCGCGATATTATCGCAAATATCGCGATATGAAACCCAAAAATACTTGAAAAATTATGAAAAGTTTCAATCTTAGGTATAGAGGGATTCGAACCCCTTCATTTTGACTCCTTCAATGCCTTGACCACCATATCACTTATGTTTTTATGAAAATATGTGAAAATATTTATACACATGGTTTTGTTTTGAATTCTTTTTGCAAGAAACAAATTTGCACATATTCCAAATTTTTTGTGGTATTATATTTTAAATTGTGTCAATTAATTACTTGGGTAAATTACACTTTCATATCTCATGTTTGGGCTCTATTTCAATTCCTTACAACATCTTTAAAACATTTCACTTTCATACCTTAAGTACTATTTTATTTCAAAATAATACCTCCGTTACATTTTCCATCCATTAATCCGTTAAATGCTAACGTGGCTGTCACATATATGTCACGTGACTGCCAAATGTCTGCCACGTGGCAAAATAAAATTTTTAAATTTTTTTTTTTAAAAAAAAATTGATTTTTTACAAAAAAAAGAGGGTAAATTACACTTTCATACCTCAGGTTTGGGGTCTATTTCAATTCCTTACAACATCTTTAAAACTTTTCACTGTCATACCTTAAGTACTATTTTATTTCAAAATAATACATCCGTTACATTTTTCATCCATTGATCCATTAAATGCTGACGTGGCTGCCAAATGTTTGCCACGTGGCAAGTAAAATAATTTTTTAATTTTTTTAAAAAACCCTGAATTTTCTCAACAAAAAAAATAAAAATAAATAAATTGTCCCTCCCCCCAGCGACCCACATATGCAGGAAGAAGAAGAAAAGCCCTTCCCCACCCCCCCCCCCCCCCAAGGACCATCATCCCTCCGCGATCTGGTGATTTTCAATGTGGATGAGTTTTGAAAATAGTTTGAGTTTGAGATGATTTTTGGACTGGTTTTGTGGTAGATCCACCTAATATCGGGTGGGATTTTTGGGGGTGGGTGATGGGGGATTTTTGGGAGGGGTGGCTCGGGTGGGATTTTGGGGTTTTTTTCTTTCTTTCTTCCTCCCTCCTCTTCGTCTTCTTCTTCTCCTTCTTCTTCTTGTTGCAGATGTGGGTCGCTGAGGGGGGGTGGGGGAGGGACAATTTTTTTTTTCTTTGTTCCTCCCTCTTCTTCTTCTTCTTGCAGATGTGGGTTTCAAATTTTTTATTTTTTTTTATTTTTTTGTTAAGAAAATTCAGGTTTTTAAAAAAAATAAAAAAATAATTTTATTTGCCACATGGCATACATTTGGCAACCACGTCAGCATTTAACGGATCAATGGATGGAAAATGTAACGAAGGTATTATTTTGAAATAAAATAGTACTTAAGGTATGAAAGTGAAATATTTTAAAGATGTTGTAAGAAATTGAAATAGACTCCAAACCTGAAGTATGAAAGCGTAATTTACCCTTTTTTTTTTTTTGTAAAAATTCAGGTTTTTTTAAAAAAATTAATTTTTTTTTTGCCACTTGGCAAACATTTGGTAGCCACGTGGCATATATGTGGCAGCTACGTCAGCATTTAACGAATCAATGGATGAAAAATGTAACAGAGGTATTATTTTGAAATAAAATAGTACTTAAGGTATGAAAGGGAAATGTTTTAAAGATGTTGTAAGGAACTGAAATAGAGTCCAAACCTGAGGTATGAAAGTGTAATTTACCCTAATTACTTAGTCAATGGCATGTGGTTTTTAATTTTTCTATTTTTTATTTGGTCACTTACATGTAGGGCTGGAAAAAATTCCCGAAAATCCCAAACCAAACCGAAAAATTTCAAACCAAAACCATCCCGAAGTTCGGGAATCCCATCCCGAAAAATACCGAAATTTTCGATATGGGATTGGTTTCCAAATCCCATTTGTTTGGTAATCCCGAACCCTTCATATCTCATTCCTGTTGGGATGGAATCGAGCGACTCATAGAAAGAATCCGAGACTCAATCTTCAAATGATTTTGCTTATGGACAACGTCAACCAATCTCGGATCCATATGGGTGGCATGTTAACAATTACATGCAAAACTATTTTGGGGATTTATCATTTGATGACTACTCTTCACAATACACTTACTCTACACATAGAGATGATGAAGATAGTGAAAATTTTGAACCTCATAGGAACTCTATGTGGTACTAAGTCACTCATGTATCTCACCATGCAATGTATAAAGTGTAAAATATTGTACTAATTCATTATATATAAATGATTATGGTGTGTTTAAACTTCTTTCATTAATTACTACATATTTTCTACACCTCACAATGTTTGCCAGCTCGCTATATAATCAACTTAAATAAGTTAAATCCATCATGCAATGCATTTCCTTCCAATTTTTTGTGACAAACTAATAGATAATTGACTAAATAAACATCCTGCAAAGTTTCAATAAAAATTTCCAAGTTTTTCTTACAATTTCCGTGGTTTTTATTCAATTTTTATCGATATCGATAATATCCCGATATTTCCATCGAAATTTCCGTGTTTTTGGACTACCAATATTTCCGATATCATCGATATTTTAGACCTTGGAGACGGCTAGTCTGTTTTTAACCTCTAGTGTTGTGGATATGTTCTGGTACACAAATTATCCTATTCGGCTAAATAATCAGTACATGTAGATGGGTGAAAAATGGGTAATGGTAAAAAAAAGAAGATAAATGGGTTAAAAATGGTAAATGGGTAAACGGGTATTAAACGGTTACGGTTAAATGGGTATGCGGTTATGGGTATAATTAACCGTTTATAAACGGTTATGGGTATGTGTATAACCGTTTAGGCAATTACCCAACGGGTAAACGGTTATGCAGGTATGAGCATAAACGGTTATGGGTAAATAACCGCGGTTACTTGCCCACCATAACCGTTGCCCATCCCTAATCCAAATCCACGTATCCGGCATGTCTTTGGTGAATTTGTTCTTAGTAGTTTAGATGGACGAAGCGTAGAATGTCGCTTTAATAAAAAAAACATGCGTTTATAAGGAAACTAACTTTTGTGTTAATTATTTACTTCTTGTAGAAAGAGGCAGCTGATGATGCAACCGGAAGTTTGGTTGCAGCAATATTCGAAAACCTCGACATCAAAAATCCACTGCACTCTTCCATTTCATTCACATTCCGGATTGCTGGTTTGGGGTGTTCCGTTGGACCCAACACATTCATCCAAGTCAAGAACATAGTTGCAGTAACTAAAAAATATCAGCACACTACAATTCAAGCACTAGAATTTCAAGTATACTTTAGTGACCTTGTTACAAATGACTTCAACTATCTTTTCGCCACTCTCCCCCGAGATAGGCAATACTTCGCGAGCGGAGTCCCGGGGTCTTTTCACGGAAGGCTCTTCCCTAAAGCATCCCTTAACTTTGTCTACTCTGCAAATGCTCTCCAATGGCTTTCTAAGGTGCCCCGAGAGCTGTGTAACCCCAAATCGCCGGCATTTAACAGGAAGAGGATTTTGTATGGCAATGCACCTTCTGAAGTTGGTCATGCCTATTCAGTTCAGTATGCCAAGGACATTGATGTCTTTTTTCGCGCTCGAGGTCAAGAGCTTGCCCCCGGAGGCTTGATGGTGCTTCTGATTCCGGGGCGTCCCGATGGCAAGCTTCCGGCAGAAATTTCTGTCACCCCATATTTTGAGCCCTTGGAGTCTACTCTTTCTGATATGGTGAATGAGGTAACGTATATTAGTACTTCAAAAAGTCATTTAACCCCCTCCTCTCTCTCTCTCTTCTCCAGGGAGAACATAAATTTTGAGAGAGAGAGATGGTTATCTAATATATATGGTTTGGTTTGGTATGATCCAGTTTAAAGTTGTTTTTTCAAAACAGTAGCAAAACAGGTTGATTACATTTTGGTTCAGCTGCTTTGGTTCGGTCGGGTCTGGTGTAATGTTTTTTTTTTTTAAACCATACCAAAACGGCTTGATGATGTTTTAGGGTATAAAATGTTCTATTTCTAATTGGTCTAGAATTGAGGTTGTTCTTAATTACGTTCGAAGTCTAGAAATGTATTGGATTTTATCACAAAAAACCTCACTTCAATTAGCAGTTGAACCACTCGACATAAGCATTCAAGTTTCCGATGTTTAACATCCCTTAACATAACACCATTTTTTGGCATACATAACTGAGGAGTCATTTCTTATGTGCTGAAATACCATATACAGCACTACTAGCTATCATGACATTTCCGATGGAAATGTAAGCAATATCTTTGTCTAATTACTCGTTGAACTTAATTTGTGCAGGGGCTAATTAGCGAAGATAAATTTGACACTTTCAACTTGCCCATCTACTGCCCCACCCCGAACGAGCTGCGGACAATTATACAGAAAAATGGGTGTTTTGATGTACTGAGATTGGAGATCCAACCTGAGAGGCCTACCCCTCTGTTCACTATACAAGCGTGCAGAAGCGTGGAGAAACTTCTCACGAAACACTTCGGCGAAGAAATCATTGAACTGCTTTTTGATCGATACGCGGCCAAAATAGAAGGACGCCCTCCCATCACTTCCGATCGTGGTGGCATGGCGGTCGGATTTTTCGTCCTTCTCAAGCGCAATCATCATTAATTAGCTTCTTCAGACAGAAGAATGTTATTTAGTGTGCAGAGCAAGCGTGCTGTTATATTGTTTTGTGCGTGAAATGAAGTTGATGGCTTTGTTACTATTTTAAAGCTACACTAAGTATTGCTGTGTTTAAAAAAAAAAAAAAACTGTATTTGTTGTACTTTGAGAATAAATAATTATAGAATAAAGCTATTAAATGTTTTGTAAGCTTTTTTTCAGAAGTGCTTTTAGCAAACAGAAAAACAGAGCCCGAGTGTTTGGTAAATTTTTATATGAAACTGTTGTGATTATGTTAAATGACTAAAAAGAGCCTGATATTGGATACGATATAATAATTTATTTTATATTTATAATCTTTAACTGCTATTACTATTTAGTAATCTTCATCTTTATCATTTTTAGAGGGAATTGGATCCCCTCCTGAGCAAATGGTGAGGATCCTCATGACACACTAACATGGGCAGTTAGATTTTGATCCAACGACTACAATTATTATAACTTTTAGAGGGACTCCCTGTTTGTAGCAGTTGGATCAAAATCCAACGGCCGTGTTAGTTGATCATGAGGATCCCCACCATTTGCTCAGGAGGGGATCCAATTCCTTTGTAGAGAAAACTGGTTTGTTACAATCTTAGAGCAATTCCAGTGTGTAAAGGCTCCCCATGGCAATAGGCAATTCAATCCCCTAAGCGAATAGTAATTGCCTTTAATGAATAGTAATTACCTTTTGCATTTCCACCCCTAAACTGAATAGTCCAGATAATTCGTATTAAAATATTAGATAAATTACATAAAACTACCTCAATTATGGATCGAACCATAATCTCATACCTCATGTTTTAAACATTGCAATATCAGACCCCATCATAGGAATTCGTTACAATATTAGACTTCTGTTAAAAAATCCGTCAATATGTCTTTTAACTGCTGACGTGGGACCCACTCCCTCTCCAATTAGATTAAGAAATTAATTAAGTATTAATAAATTAAGAATTATTTTTAATAAAATTAAAATTAATATAAAATATAACCCTTTTGATGCAGCAATCAGAGTTCTCTTGTTCTTTACGTCAGCTTCCTCCCCCATGACCTCTTCTCCCATTTGTTCTTTACGCCGGCAACCTCCATTGCAGCAATCAGTGTTCTTGTTCGGAACTCTTTTGATGTCTATTTTGATATCAGTGAGCGATAGCCCTTTGAAGTTCAATTGGGTCCTCACCATGTCAGGTGCATCAACCAGAGCCCTGTTTTGGTCGATTCATCGACGATGACGACAAGCCTGCCGTAGTTGATGAGAGCAACTTGTCCGATCTGCACATATCTCTTGAACGACATTTTTTCAAACGATCTGAAAAAATCGAGGCAGAGGAATCGGATAAGATGAGTGAGAGGCAAGAGACTTGCCGCCATCTCCAATTGCTTGGATATGGAGATTCTGTACCTGGTCAAGACCCCAGAGTGCACCAATGTAGACTCGCCGCCATACCCAATTGCTTCAGTGAGCGTCGTGGTCCTCGCGACCCATCTGCAGACCCACCGCCTCCGCCTCGCTGTTCCTGTTCCTGAAAATTTAAAATTTGAAATGAAATTATCGTGATTCCCAGGCCCGAACTCATTGGAAGTGGAAAAATCGTTGATATTCAAATTGAGATTCCTATCGAAGCCATTGCTGAGCTTCGAAACCTCAGAGGAAGTGCTGGCATTTACTGAACCCTTGAAGATCTTGGTGCTGTTTCAGCTGGGCAAGGTTTTGTAGGGGATTATTGTTGGGAGAATTGGTTTCCGGCTAACTGGGAAAGGAGTTCGGTGGGGTGGAAGATGGAGAAGGGTTTTATTTTTATTAATTTTAATTTTATTAAAAATAATTCTTATTTTCTTAATCTAATTGAGAGGGGTGGGTCCCACGTCTACCATGTCAGCAGTTAACAGATATATTGACGAATTTTTTAACGGAGGTCTGATATTGCAACGAATTCGTAAAATGAGGTATGACATTGTAATGTTTAAAACATGAAGTATGAGATTATGGTTGGAACATAGTTGAAGTAGTTTTGTATAATTTACCCTAAAATATTAGTATTTTTTATTTTATAAAATAATAAAAAATAATTTTATTTGTAATTTCGGATAAGATTTTTATCCAATCTCGTCACGCTACGTATCATTATCCGAAAGTACAATCTTAGTTTAAATAAGGGTAAATGACAAAAAACTACCTCAACTATTGATCTGACGACACTTTCATACCTCATCTTTTAAAAGTGACAATGTCATACATCATCTTACGAATTTGTGACAATGTTAGACCTCCGTCAGTTTTTCTGTTAATTTATCTGTTAAGTGCTGACGTGGCTAGAGACGGGAACCACTCACTAATCCAGCTGGATTAAAAAATAATTAAATATATTTTTAATAATTAAATATTATAAAATTAAAAAAAATTAAGAATAAAAAAAACAAAAAATATTTAAAATGGCCAAGGGTGCGAGCCTCCCCTTTCCTCCACCTGCACCAACCTTCTTCTTTTCTTTGACAGCCACCAAACCCTTCCCTGACCCACCCCCATCCCCCACCTCTTCCTTTCCCCTACCTCTTCCCGTCTCTTTCGAACCCAAACCCTAACCCTAATTCCCCATTTTCAAACAGAAAACCCCAACCTTCCTTACTCGTCCCCCCAACCTTCCCACCCGTCCACCCTTCCCCACCCGTCCCCCCAACCTTCCTCCACCACCCTCTCTCTCTCTCTTTTCTCTTTCTGAGGAAAAGGGCACAAAATTGCGAGATTTATTTCGGAGCTCCGAAAACCCGATTCGGCGAAGACTCGACTAACGATTGGGTCATCTAGAATCGATAGAATTAGGTGCTGGAGCTCTACCTTAATGGCGGAGATCGAGGACTGTTGCAAATGCTGGTGGTAGAGGTGGTGATTCTCGGGCTGCCTTCGCTGGTTGGCTTGTGACCGTTTGATGGCGGCCATGAGCGAGTTCGAAACGAGCAGGTCGTCGGTGAGTTGGGTCGAGGAGTCCCGGTCGAGCGAGGCGCTGAGGCAGAGCTCCATAGCGAGAGCTTGGAGAAGTGGGTCTGTGGCTGGTGGCAGTGACGGGTAGGGGTGGTGGGTTTGGGTGTAGCAGCAGGTGTTGTAGAAGCTGGTGCAGCAAATGGCAGTGGTGGGAGGGGGGAGATGTTGGGGCGGTGGGATCTGGGTTTAGGGTGGTTTTGGTTTTGGGTTGGGGGAAGAAAGGGTGAGGGGATAAGGGTGCGCAGAGAGGGAGAAAAGAGAGAGGCGAGAGAGAGAGGAGAGAGGGGTCCCACAATTTTATATAAAAAAATAATTTTATTTTTAATTTTAAAATATTTAATTATTAAAAATATATTTAATTATTTTTTAATTCAACTGGATTAGTGAGTGGCCCCATCTCTAGCCACGTCAGCACTTAACAGATAAATTAACAAAAAAACTGACGGAGATCTGACATTGGCACAAATTCGTAAGATGAGGTATGACATTGTCATTTAAAAAAGATGAATTATGAAAGTGTTGTTCGACCTATAGTTGAGATAGTTTTGTGTAATTTACCCTTTAAATAAAGTATTAAATTAAATAAATACTAAATTAAATAAAATACTAAATTAAAAATTACGAAATTACATAAAGTACCACATTAAATAGGGTAAATTACACAAAACTACCTCAACTATGGATCGAATTACAATCTCACACCTCATAATTTAAAAATTAAATATTATCAAATATTAATAAATTAAAGATAAAATCATTTAAGTATTTTTATAAAAAAATTGTGGGACCCACCCTACAGTTCTCTCTCCCAACTTTTTTGGTATGAATTTCAATGGTAGTGGAGAAAATTCAAGGGAGAAGTGGAGTGGCATCAGCGGCCACTGACTGGAACCGACCAGCTCTCACTCTGAGCCCATGACCGAGTCAAGTACGCCCGAATCTTGCAGAACGTGGTGGGCATTGTCGACTAGAAGATGCGGGGATGCGGGGGTCGAAGTAGAGGTAGAAGATGCTGCCGGCAAGGGCGATGAGGATGATGACAATGAGGAGGAAGACGCAGTGGCAGCTGCTCCCCCGGCTGTGCTTTGGGGGAATGGGGAGATTGGGTTTCCTTGGTGTTGGTCCGGGTACGGGTCAGCTCCGTTGATGTGGGTCTCGATATCCCGGCGGTTTCTGGAGCATCGATTTGAATGGCGGTTGATGTGGGTCTTGGTATCCCGACGGTTTTTGAATTGTGATGAATTTTTGAATTGCCCATTTGAATTTCTGGGAAAAGACAAAAGGGTTGTGAAATTTGGAGCGCTTGCGATCTTTGCAGCGGCGAAGGCGTTACAAAACGACACCACTTGTTTCATGAAGGGCTTTCGATCTGTGCAACCCATGTTTGGCTATTCAGCTGAGATTGGGGAAATGGACACAGAAGATAGAAGAAGATGGAAGGGATCCTCCCTTTCACCTAATCATTCTCATCAAACAATTCGGACTCTTAAAATTTGATTCAACGGCTAAAAACACGTGTCCACTTTAAAAGTTATAATAACTTTAGTCATTTGATCAAATTTTTAGAGTTATAATTGTTTGATGAGGAGAATTATATGGAAGGAATCCGGAGATTATCATTTTCCGAAGAAGGTGATTGGAGGTTGTGAGAGAGATAATGGTGGGTCCGACAATTTTTTGTAAAAATATTTCAGTAATTTTATCTTTCATTTATTAATATTTTTATTCACCTAGGCAAGGGTGTGGGTCTCGCGTCAAGCCATATCAGCTTTTAACTGAAAAATTGACAAACAACTAACAGAGGTTTGACATTGCAATAAATTCGTAAGATGAGGTATGTCATTGTAATTTTTAAAACATGAGGTATGAGATTGTGGTTCGACTAATAATTGAGGTAGTTTTAGGTAATTTATTTAATTAAATAATACGAAATTATAACCCAAAGTGAATGGAACATTATGGGCTTCGATTTTACAACAAATTCCCTAGTCATCACCTAACCAATTTGTGATGCTAGGACCATCTCCACTTACTCCCTCGTCTCTTACATGCCTCATTCGCACCACATCCTCTTTCTACGAATTCTAAAAATATTTAAAATTCGGAGACATTTCTTCTACAGGCGTGTTCATAATGTCACAATCTTGTTGAGCCATTGTTTCTTCTCTAAGTATCTCAATTTCTTGCCTAAGTAGCTCTTTTTCTCTCTTAATAACTTGAAATAATCTCTCAGTAGCTGCAGATTTTGCCTTATTTCTAGCCTTATCAGCCTCAAATTTAGCCAATTCCCGTGCCAAAGTCCATTCACCTTGGCGAGCAAGTTCTTCCATATATTTTGCATAATCATTCCTAGAAGAACTCCTTTTTTCTTTGAAGCCTTCTTACCTTGAGGTAGGAGTGGATAATGGGTTGGCCCCAACACTTCTTCAGTGATCGCTCCCGACACTTGTTTTGTGTCGCTTTCATGAACATGCGAGTCGTGATCTGGCGTAGAGTGTAGAAGGGTGCTGTTCATGACAACTTCTAGACCGACATACACAAATCCGTATTTGGGACAATCTTTGATAATTTTCTAACATTCCCACCGGTTGAATGATGTGTTTTTGCTTTTGACATGGTACCAAGCTTGTGCTTTGAAGTGTCTACAAAATGCAGGAGAAGAAAAAATCATAATCAAAGTAGTTAATGTAAATTTCCACCTTGAACTCTTTTTCATCATTTTTGGACACATTGAAAAATTTCATCCATTCTAGACACACTAAAAAATTATAATTAAAGTAGTTAATGTAATGACATGTAATGTTTCAATCGTTCTGAGCACACTGAAAAATCGAATACATATGCAAAACCCAGATCATACCATCAATTTTGGTCAAACAAAAAGGGCAGGTTCAATTATTACGGTTGGTCAAACAAAAATGGCATTGCTGACTTCAGAACAGGCCATGAACTCTTTTTCCTGTGAGTATTTGGCATTGCTGACTTCAATATTCCTTTGAAATATTTTTTAAAAGTTAATTAATTGAACCTGAAGTCAGAAATGCCATTTTTTAAAAAGAGTTTTAACGAAAAGTCCACGGTATTGTTTATTTTAACGAAAAATCACATTTTTACACTAAAAAATCAATTATGGTACTATTAACTTTATCCTTTATTTTGTCATTATCGTTAAAATTCAAAGTTTTCAAACTCTTTTTATTAGTTTTTTTTTTTTTAAAAGGAATACTGAAAACAAAGGACATAATACCACCAAATACTCGTAACACGAAGAGGAATACTCATAAAAATGCTTTCTTTGTTATTGTTGACCTTAAAAACTAACTAGCATACGTGGTGCGCATACCAAGTAATTAATAATTTAACTACGTCTTTTGATTGAATGCGGGTGTGCCAACTCGTCGGCTGAGTTTGGCTGGGGAGTAAAATATGTTGATGTGGCGTGGGGCGCGTTGTTGACTTCTTGATTTTGCGATTGCGGTTGAGGAAGGAACACGTCTCGGCTTTCGGGTTCTAGAGCCTGAAGACAAGGCTGCTAGTTTCTTTGAAGTTCATGAATCGTCGTCACCGGGTTCGACCTTAGTAATTATATTCGTGAGAATATAAGTACACCGAATTGATACTAGACTGTATGGATACAAATACTCAGAAAAGATAAGTGTCTTGATTGTAAATGTGGTTCAGCCGTCAGAATGCCAAACTCTAAAATGTACTTGCGAATATCTAATCATAAAATAAACTTGGCTTTCAATTTGCCGAGCCTGGTAACACCTCACTTCGCCGAGAAGGCTAATGAGATGATCTCTTCCAATAAGGACTCAAAAATCCCTGTTGACCGAGACTTGGATAATAACTAGTCGGTCTTGAAGCAGTGTTGTTTATCCAAACTGAAGATACTCCTTGGTTGACTAATTCTACGGCTTCAGTGTTGTTTATCCAAACTGAAGATGTCGCCGATTATCTTCACGGTACTGTTTATCCAAACTGAAGATGTGTTGGCTAGAAAAACAACATAAAAATCTCAAGGTTGTTGAGAGGTTTTGCGCAGGACAATTTGTGTGTTGAATTGGAGGGGGTTTGAATGATGCACTCTCCTCTCTATTTATAGTAGTGATTTCCCAATGACCGAAGCAGAAACTCACTAGGACTAGAATTCCTCAACCCAATCTAATTAGGTCTCGACCAATCCTAACCCAATAGAAATCTGAACCAAGATCTTTAAACACTCAGATTCACTTCTTGACCCTTGGCATCTTTGACGATTAGAAACATCCTTAACCCTTGAAGAATCCTCATTGCACTAGAATTCGACCACTTCACCCTTATCCAAGCCAAATTACTTCCTAATAGGATTCGGCCAAACTCCACTGGGCTCAGCCCATGACAATATTCCCGATGCTTCTTATTGAACCGAGAGCAATTCTGGGCTCGGCCCAAAATGTTATTTAAGGTCCAAAAAGTTATATATCACAGGAAAAAAATTCCGAGCTACTCCAAGAAGTCTTCTCAGCCGCTGTGCATTTTAATTACTTCCTTAACTGCCACCCTGATTGCCATCCACTTCTAGTAAACTTTATATCATTAGCTCTGTCATATTCATAGGCAAAACTATATCACCGTTTATCCATAGATATTGGATAACGTTTGTTAACTATTTCGTTTTCAGTTCTTAATATGTCAATTTATCCTTTGAAGATTGAAGCAACGATACGGCCATGATAATTCTTACTTTCTTTAAGTATTCCTCTCCGTGTTATGAGTAGTATTTGGTGGTGTTATTTCCATAGAAATGATTGGAAACCCATATCTTACTAATCTTTGATCTACCAAAGTTTTCTGCATCATTGGTTTGAAGAAAGTACAGAGCTTTGAATCCACCAACAATTAATGTAACGTTCCCAAATATACATATACCTTATAATCCAAGGACTATAGGCAGCTATATAACATAGAAAGCCCTGTCGCTGGGCAATCTTTTAGTTTTGACACGGAGAAGTTTAGCAGCAGCATTTTGGATATGGGAATGCAGACAGCATCTTTTAATGTAGAAGTCAGACATATGGTGGAGGACGATCGAAGATGGAAAGGAATCAAGCGAATAGGAAGGGGGCAAAGGAGGGAGACAAGGGAGAAGGACAAACAAAGAGTTTCTCAACAATCAGAAAAAGATCACCAGTTTGTCTTACTTTCCAATGCTTTTCACGTTTCCTAACTTTTAATTGTTTTTCTCTGTTTTTTTTTATAGTGTCAGGTAGTAGAGTAGGAACGACCGAAATGCAGATATAAGAATAATGACCCTCATGATACAATACATGACATACACAGCAGAGAAACAAGAGAAAGAGAGAGATGGCTGCAGTCGAGGAAACCAGTAAGTTCTCCGAAGCGTATCCAATGAAAGGTGGAGATGGCCCCAACAGCTATGCCAACAACTCAACGTTGCAGGTTTATATGAATTCATTTCAAAATTTCTTATTTTGTATTGCTCACTTTTATCGAAGTCCTTGATCTATTTGTATACGAAATTCAGGACAAACTAAGGAACAATTGGTAACTCAAACAATGATTTTGTATTTTGTAAATGTCCTTGCAGAAAGGAACTGTGGATGCTGCCAAAGAACTTTTAAGCAAGGCAGTTGCAGAAGAGCTCGACATAAATGTTTTGTTATCTTCAAACACCCTTTACATTGCCGATTTGGGTTGCTCTGTTGGGCCAAACACATTTATCGCGGTTGAAAACATACTTGAAGCTGTGGAATTCAAGTTTCAGAGCCAGGGGCTGAATTCGCAGATCCCTGAATTTCAAGTCTTCTTTAATGATCATACTCTAAATGATTTTAACAGGCTCTTCAAATCCCTCCCGCAGGCCAGGCGATACCATGCTGCGGGTGTGCCTGGTTCTTTCTACGGTCGCTTATTTCCTAATGCTTCTATTCATTTTTTTTATTCAACTTTTACCCTTCAGTGGCTTTCTAGAGTACCAAAAGAGGTGGTGGACAAAAACAGTCCAGCATGGAACAAAGGACGAATCCATTACTCAAACTCCACTGATGAAGTCGTAAGGGCTTATGAAGCTCAACAGGCTGAGGACATGGAGTGCTTTCTGAATGCCAGGGCACAAGAGATTGCAGACGGAGGAATGATGGTACTCGTCATTCCTGGCAGACCCAATACTCTCCCTCATTCTGACTCTGTGGGAAATGTGAGCTTTCAACTTATAGGGTCTTGCCTCATGGACATGGGTAGGAAGGTGAGAAATGGCATTTCTATTTCTCACTTTGCGTTCAATTACACTAGAAATTTTGTTTATGACGTCCATGTGTTTTTCCTTTGCGCAGGGATTAGTAATTGAAGAGAAAGTAGATACATTTAACATTCCTGTGTATGCCATGACTCCCCAAGAACTGGAAGCTGCTGTAGAAAGAAATAAACATTTTAGTTTAAAGAAGTTGGAAACAATACCTCACACTCCGGTTCCTCCCACTGTCTCTCCAATCCAACTCGTTGTATCTCACATGAGAGCTGGCTTTGAGGGAATTGTCAAGCAGCAATTCGGAGAAGAAATCTTAGATGAGCTCTTTGACTTGTATCTCAAGAAACTTGAAGAGCAACCCTCCATCATTGCGTCAGGGACTGAAACTGCAATTATATTTCTTGCCGTGCTTAAGCGCAAGTAAAACGAGGCGAACATGATGTTTCAGTACTCATGAAGATGTTGGTAAATTCCATTTTGCTTCATTGTTATGCTAGTTTTCTTTTTTATACGACTAAGTGGCATAAAACCACTGTACGAGTCTTAGCTCAAGTGGTTTGGGAAGGACGAGATAGAAATGTCGAATTCCCCTTGTAATCGAAAATTCACTGCAGGAGAGAGTGACTCTCTAGCCTGCAGAATGTGGTATTATTATAATCTGTTTGAAAACCTTAATCCACATATTATGCATTGTATCATATTAAGCTAGCCTTCCAATTTGTCTTACACTGCATCATTACAATTGGCTATTAATTTTGCTTTTAATTGTGTTTGTATCATACTTCACTAATTCCGAAATTATCCAGCACCAGTCAACTTTATACTTTCAAAGGCACGTTGAAAGATTCGTGTTGAGGCCCCCTGCCGAAGCACAAGAGTGTCTTTCCAACCAGGAGACCAATCACAACGCTACATGTGTCAACATCAGAATAAACCTCCTAGAGTCCCACGTTGGCCGAGGACGAAAGCGTCATCAACTATAAAAGGAGACCATTATTAGAACTTATTAATAATGACTATGCTTGAACATTTGTAGAATGTAAACTCTACATTATTAATAAGACACCACTACCCTCGTGGACCAACGGGTGGTTTTGTCGTGGCAATCCACATTTTCAAGGGCCAGGAAGACTCACAGAGACATTTCAGCCTCTCCTGACCATCATCATGTGATTCACCAGTACCATAAATCAAACCCAGAACGTGCTATGTGGAATACAGGCTTAAAATTTGTTCTCAATCAGTGGGCCACCCCATGGTTGTTCATATTTGCTAATCTTTGACCTACCAAAGTTTTCTGCATCATTGGTTTGGAAAAAGTAGAGACCTTTTACTTTACCAACAATTAATGAAACGTTCCCAAATATACATATATCTTATAATCCAAGAACTATAGGCAGCTATACAACATACAAAGCCCCGCGCTGGGCAATCTTTTAGTTTCGACAAGGACAAGTTGAGCAGAAGCATTTTGTATATGGGAATGCAGCCAGCATCTTTGAATGTAAAAGTCAGACATATGGAGAAGGACGATCAAAGACGGAAGGAATCAAGCGAATAGGAAGGGGGCGAAGGAGGGAGACAAGGGAGAAGGACAAACAAAGTCTTTCTCAACAATCAGAAAAAGACCACCAGTTTGTCTTACATTCCAATGCTTTTCAAGTTTCCTAATTAATTGTTTTACATTGTCTTTTGATAGTGTCAGGTAGTAGAGTAGGAACGACCGAAATGCAGATATAAGAATGATGAACCTGATGATACAACACATGACACACACAGCAGAGAAACATAGAGAAAGAGAGAGATGGCTGCAGTCGAGGAAACCAGTAAGTTCTCCAAAGCGTATCCAATGAAAGGTGGAGATAGCCCGAACAGCTATGCCCACAACTCAACTTTGCAGGTTTATATGAATTCATTTCAAAATTTCTTATTTCGTAATGCGCACTTTTATCGAAGTCCTAGATCTCTTTGTATACGAAATTCAGAACAAACTAAGGAACAATCAGTAACTTGAACAATGATTTTGTATTTCGTATATCCTTGTAGAAAGGATATGTGGATGCTGCCAAGGAACTTTTAAGCAAGGCAGTTGCAGAAAAGCTCGACACAGACGTGTTTTTATCTTCTAACACCTTTTGCATTGCCGATTTGGGTTGCTCTGTCGGGCCAAACACATTTATCGTGGTTGAGAACATACTCGAAGCTGTGGAATTCAAGTTTCAGAGCCAAGGGCTGAATTCGCAGATCCCTGAATTTCAAGTCTTCTTTAATGATCATACTCTAAATGATTTTAACGGGCTCTTCAAATCCCTCCCGCAGACCAGGCGATACTATGCTGCGGGCGTGCCTGGTTCTTTCTGCAGTCGCCTATTTCCTAATGCTTCTATTCATTTTTTTCATTCAGCTTTTGCTTGTAGAGTACCAAAACAGGTGGTGGGCAAAAACAGTTCAGCATGGAACAAAGGATGAATCCATTACTCAAACTCCACTGATGAAGTCGTAAGTGCTTACGAAACACAACATGCTGAGGACATGGAGTGCTTTCTGAATGCCAGGGCACAAGAGATTGCAGACGGAGGAATGGTGGTTCTCATCATTCCAGGCCGGCCCAATACTCTCCCTCATTCTGACTCTTTGGTAAACGTGTCCTTTCAACTTATAGGGTCTTGCCTCATGGACATGGCTAGGAAGGTGAGTAATGGTATTTCTATTTCTCACTTTCCGTTCTATTACACAAGAAATTTTGTTTATGGCTTCCATGTGTTTCTTTGCGCAGGGATTAGTAAGTGAAGAGAAAGTAGATGCACTTAACATTCCTGTGTATACCATGACTTCCCAAGAACTGGAAGCTGCTGTAGAAAGAAATGAACATTTTAGTTTAAAGAAGTTGGAAACAATACCTCGCACTCTGGTATCTCCCAGTGTCTTGTTGTGCTAGGGTAGCACCAAACCTAATGGAACCAACTCAAGCTAACCCACAGGAAATATATCAAATGGAATGCAAGAACAAAATATAAAAGACACCAAGATTTTAACGAGGTTCCTCAACAGTCAGTGTAACTGGAGTACGTCCTCAGAGCAGCAGGAGCTCACCCAATAATCCACTATCAACCAAATGGGAGTTTACAAAGTGTTGGCAATCTCACAACCCAAAAGCCCAATACACCCAATAACTCTCACTCACCAAAGAAACAAATAGAGAAAGAAATATAGTGAATAATTTCTTCTCTATACATATAGCTCAAAGCTAATACACAAATACAACTTTGATTGAGTGAGAATTAACAAAGAAAGAAAATCACCTTTCTTTCTTCTCTTCAAATGGGAGCTATTTTCTGCTCTCTGTTTTCTTGCTCAAAACCAAATGATGCTCTCCCTCTTATCTTCTTCTAAGGCAACCTCTAAGAATTAAGAACCAAAACCCACGGGTGGTTTTACAAGGTGCCACACCAAAAGTAAAAGGAATAAACATAATCATACCCCAACAAACATCATGATTTGTTTTCACCACAAAACAAGGAATGACACAATGATGTTGTCCACCTTCTTTTTCCTTTTGACTAGCCTTTACCAATTTTTCAACAAACATAATAATGTTGTCTTTTTTCTTTTGGTTTGTTTACTAGCCGAAAGTTACTTGGCTTGTTGTCCACTTGGCCACTAATCCAACAATCTCCACCTTGGCCAAGTTATCAAGAGCGTCATGACAAGCCAAAATGCTCCAAAACTCCTACTGCTCAACGCCTTCTTTATATAGGCAAAATGTGAGCCAAGTTCAAGCAATGAACAAACTTGGCTACACCAACAACCTTAGTCAACATATCAGCGGGGTTGTCTTTAGTTGGAATCTTCTGGAGAATGATTTCTCCTTCACCAACAACTTCACGAACAAAGTGATAACGCACATCTATGTGCTTGGTCCTTGCATGATGAACCTGATACTTAGCCAAATAAATGACACTCTGACTATCACAATGCACCTCCACCTGCTTCTGATCAACCCCCAAATCTTTAATCAACCCATGTATCCAAATGGCCTCCTTTATAGCTTCAGCAACTGCCATATATTCAGCCTCTGAAGTAGACAAGGCAACAGACAACTGCAAAATAGACCTCCAACAAACTGGCCCTTTAGCTATAGTAAACACATAGCCTGTAGTAGACTTTCTTCCATCCAGATCACCTGCATAATCTGAATCAACATAACCAACTGCAAAATGACCAATACCAGAGTCATCCATCTCAAAGCATAAACCAACATCTTGAGTACCGTGGAGATACCTCAATATCCACTTAGCTGCTTGCCAATGCTCTTTACCAGGATTATGCATATATCGACTCACCATGCCAACTGCATGAGCAATATCCGGTCTAAAGCATACCATTGCATACATCAAACTACCAACCAAATTTGCATATGGTATATTTTTCATTTGCAGCTTATCCTTATCAGTTTTAGGACATTGTAGAGAACTCAATTTAAAATGAGGAGCCAAAGGGGTACTAACCGGTTTGGTTGAATCATGCACTCCAAACTTCCGAATCAACTTCTCAAGGTATTGCTTTTGATTCAAGCTTACCAAACCCTTCTCTCTATCTCTAGTGATCTCCATGCCAAGCATCTTCTTTGCTTCACCAAGAACCTTCATCTCGAACTCATTCTTCATTTGTTTCTTCAATTTCTCAATCTCTTCGACATTCTTTGAGGCAATCAACATATCATCAACATATATCAACAAATAAATGAGAGATCCATCTTGCAACTTCTTGAAGTACACACAATGATCATATTGACTTCTAGAATAATTTTGACCTCTCATAAATTTATCAAACCTCAAATACCATTGTCTCGGAGATTGCTTCAAGCCATAAAGTGATTTCTTCAATTTGCAAAACAAATTCTCCTTCCCTTTCACTTTATACCCATCCGGTTGACACATATAGATCTCTTCATTCAAATCACCATGTAGGAAAGCCGTCTTCACATCAAGTTGCACAAGCTCAAGATCATATTGTGCAACAAGAGCTAACATAATACGAATTGAGGAGTGCTTCATAATCGGAGAAAAGATTTCATTGTAGTCAATGCCCTCCTTTTGTGCATACCCTTTAGCAACTAATCTTGCTTTGAATCTCACATTGCTTTTCTCATCAGCATCTTCCTTCTTGGCATACACCCATTTGCAACCGATAGCTTTCTTACCCTTAGGCAATTTAGCTAACTCCCAAGTCTTGTTCTTGAGGAGAGAATTCATCTCATCACCCATGGCATTGCACCACTTCTCATTTTCCTCACTCTCAATGGCTTCCTCAAAATTGGATGGAATCTCATCAGTGATAATAGGAAGAGCAAAAGCAACATAGTCACTATACCGAGCTGGCTTGGTAATATGTCTCTTTCCTCTATTCTTGGCAATAGACTCTTGAGGTGAAACTTGCTCTTCATCTTGAATAAAATCTTCAAGTTCAACTTCTTCAACATCCTCATGGTCTCCCACTTCATCACTTGTAGTGGCTTCGACATCAGCGGAAATAGGATTTGAAGTAGTAGAGGCAACTTTCTCAAGCTCCACCTGTTGGACATCTTTCACATTCTTCTCAGAGTCTCTGAACATACTTTCTTCGTCAAATGTCACATCTCTACTGATTACAAGTTTCTTCATCTCTGAGCACCACAACCTGTAACCTTTGACACCACTACTAAAACCAAGAAAGATAGCTTTTTTGGCTCTAGGATCAAGTTTATTTTCAGTTACATGAAAATAAGCAGGTGAACCAAAAATACGAATATAATCATAATCAGTAGAAGGTTTTCCATTCCATACCTCCATTGGTGTCTTACCCTGAATAGCAGAGGGTAACCGGTTGATGATGTGACATGCATAAGTAACTGCCTCTGCCCAAAATGACTTGCTCAAACCCGACTGAGACAACATGCATCTAACCTTCTCAAGCAAGGTTCGATTCAATCTTTCTGCAACTCCATTTTGTTGTGGAGTTCCCTGAACACTGAAATGCCTTACAATCCCTTCTTCTTTGCAAACTTCAAAGAAAGGGTCGGATGTGTATTCACCACCATTATCCGATCTCAAAGTCTTAATCTTTCTCGCAGTCTGGTTCTCAACCATTTTCTTCCAACCTAAGAAAATGCTCAACACCTCACTCTTGTGCTTCATAGTGTAGACCCAAGACCTTCTTGAATAATCATCAACAAAGGTCACGAACCAATGTCTACCACTCAAAGAGGGAGTCTTTGTAGGACCCCAAATATCCGAATGCACATAATCAAGAATGCCTTTCGTTTGATGTACAGCAGTACCAAACTTCACTCTAGTTTGCTTCCCCAAGACACAATGCTCGCAGAAATCAAGCTTACACGTCGTGGCACCTTTTAGAAGACCTTGTTTCACAAGCCTCTGTAGAGCTTTCTCACCGGCATGGCCTAATCTCATATGCCACAGTCTAGTAGTATCAGAATCGGATGTGCCCATATTTTCTGAGACTACAGATGCTTCACCTGTCACGGTGCTTCCTTGCAATAAATACAAATGGCCACATCGAGGAGCTTTCATCACAACAAGTGCACCATAAGTCACTTTCAATGTTTGCCCATCTGAATGAAACCTGAAGCCCTTGGCTTCTAAAGTTCCCAAAGAAATAAGATTTTTCTTCAAATTCGGTACATACCGAACACCTGTCAACTCTTTAACCATGTCATCATGCAACTTCAAACGAACTGTACCAATCCCTTTTGTTGTGCAAAGATTGTCATCTCCCATGAACACAACGCCACCATCAAACTCTTTCAAGCTTGAAAACCAATCCTTGTGAGGAGTCATATGATGAGTACAACCTGTATCCAACACCCACTTAGTAGCACAATCAAATGATGAGGTAGTGGTTAAAGCAAAATCAGAAAAATCAGTTTCAACCTCAGCAACATTAGCTTCAGAACTTTCTTTTCCTTTGGTCTTCAATTGAGTGTTGGTGATGGCCGTAAGATTTCTTTTTTGTATGATAACTGGCTTGGAACCCCTTTGCTCTCTAATATTGGTGAGGTTGACATAATTCCTTTGAATTCTAAGGTAAAAGATTTTATTCAGGATGCAAAATGGTCTCTTCACATTGTCTTTACTTCTTCTTTTCCTCATCTTTCGGAGAAGATTATGAAAACTCCACTGCTAATTACGCACATGGATGATGCTTTATTTTGGACAGGTTCATCTTCAGGTACTGTTTCAGCTAAGGAGGCTTTTCTTTTTCTCTCATCTCATGCTCCGCGTAAAAAATGGGCTAAAATGGTTTGGCATCAATCTATTCAGCCACGCAAAAGCTTAGTAGTTTGGAAAGCTTGTCATGGGAAATTATTGACTGATGATTTATTACAACGCTGAGGTGTGGCTTTAGCTTCTTATTGCGCTTTTTGTCATAATGCTAGGGAATCTTGTGACCATCTTCTTCTGCATTGTCCTCAAACAGTTGCTTTATGGAAATGGATTTTCGTTCTTTTTGGAAAGCCTTATGATCCTTGGCAATGCATTGAAGATATTTTTTATGGTTCTTTGGTCTCATCTTTCCCCACATCTGTTCGGAAACTTTGGTTCTTGGTTATTTGCAGTTTCTTTTGGTGGCTTTGGCACGAAAGGAACAAGATCAGGTTTGAGAACAAAAGTTTTAGTATTGTCCAGTCCCAACGTCATCTTTTACGGCATTGGAGGGAATCAGCTTCTATTTGTTTTTCTTCTTTCACTGGTTGTGTATCGATTCCCATATTCTCCTTGTTAAGAATTTCATCCCTTTCTTTGGATGCTCTTAGTTTTGTGCCTGTGTTTTGGTGTCCGCCTCGTGTTGGGTGGATTAAGATTAACACAGACGGGTCTTGTAAAGGGAATGGTCAAGTGGGTAGTGGTGGTGTTTTTCGTGACTCCAGTTGTCTTTTTTAGGAGCGTTTGCCTCCTCGTCTTCTTATCCAAGTGCAGTTGTTGCGGAGATTGTGGCTGTCATCAAGGCAATTCAGATTGCATGGGATAAAGAATGGCATAACATTTGGTTAGAGACAGATTCTATGCATGTCATCAGCCTACTATCAGCTCACTCCATGGATGTTCCATGGTTTCTTAAAGTTTCTTGGGCAAATTGTTTTGGCATATTGCTCGCTTGCATTTGCATTTTTCGCATATTTTCAGGAAAGGGAATTGTTTGGCGGATGCTTTTGCTAATTTTGGTGCAATGAATAGCAGCTTCACGTGGTGGGACTTAGTACCCGATTTTGCTAATGTGTCTTATAGAAGAGATTGTGTCGGGCTTCCATTCTTCCGTTCGAGCTCATGAGGAGCAAATTGTTGCTATGGAAGTGGATTTTGCTAATGAAATATGAGCAGCTGAATTATGGGAAATCAATTTCAGGTGACTGAAGCTAAGCAGTCTTAATCTAGTCCATTTCATTTTCGTTAATTGTTTTTAGCGGGTATTGGCCTAGTCCCCCCCGTTTGTTTTACTTTTCCTTTTTTCCTTCATATTATTAATAAAATCTTGTAGAGGGGGGACGGGCGGGGGGTTTCTGGGTGCAATGGTCCTTTCTCCATTGGGAGAGGGTTTATGCCTCGCACGCGACTGTTGACGAAGAGCTAATATCGCCTAATCCATCTCTACAAAATTTAAAAAACAAAAAAAAAAAGTCTTAGCTCAAGTGGTTTGGGAAGGACAAGATGGAAATGTCGGGTTCCCTTTGTAACCGAAAATTCACCTGCAGAATATGTTATTATTATAATCTGTTCGAAAACCTTTGGATTCACATGTTAAGCTAGCATTCCAATTTGTCTTACAATGCATCATTATGAGAGATTTTTCAGTGTGATCGATACACGGGATGATACACCACGTGTCACTATACAAATAATGAGATATATGTGCTAAAAAGTTAATAACTTAAAACATAAAATTTCTCACCACTTCTATTAAAACACGTGGTGTACCACTTGTCTTTCCGTCACAACTAAAAATTTCCCCATCATTACAATTGGCTATTAATTTTGCTTTCAATTGTGTTTGTAACATACTTCATTAATTCTGAAATTATTGAGCACCAGTCAATTTTATATTTTCAGAGACGCATTGAAAGATTTGTGTTGAGGCACCATTGCCGAAGCACAAGAGTTTCTCTCCAACCAGGAGGCCAATCATAACGCGACATGTGTCAGGATCAGAATAAAACTGCTAGAGTCTCACATCGACCACGGACGAAAGCGTCCTCAACTATAAAGGTAGACCATCATTAGATTTTACTAAAGATGATTATGCTTGAACCCTTGTATAATGTAAACTCTACATTATTAATATGAACTCTACCCTCGCGGACCAGCGGGTGGTTTCGTCACAGCAATCCATCTTTTCAAGAAGACTCACAAAGGCAATTTAGCCTCCTCTGGCCACCACCGTGTGATTCACAAACACTAGGAATAACCCAGAACGTGCCATGTGAAATACAGGCTTGGAATTCGTTCTCAACCATTAGGCCACCCATGGCTGTTCATATCTTGCTAATCTTTGATCTACCAAAGTTTTCTGCATCATTGGTTTGAAAAAAGTAGAGACTTTTAATCTACCAACAATTAATGTAACGTTCCCAAATCTGCATATATCTTATAGGGTTTTTATCATAAATGATCTTTGAAATTGACCCACCCCATCAAGATGATCATTGAAATTGAAAATCAATCAATATAGTATCTGAAAATAGATATCGCAAATCAATGTAGTTCTTCCATGGGTCCCACAAGTCCAATTAAATATTGCCATATGGATTAAAATATTAAAAAAAAAAACAAATATCATTTTCATATAATTAAAAACTTGAAAAAAAAAAATGATCTTTCATCTTCTTCCGCTAAGTTCTGTGCAGACCTGGTAATGGCTTCTCGGTGAATTGCGTCGGGTGCTACGCAATCAGGCCGCAAAGCTCCATCAACGCCTCCATTGAGATCGAATCCCAGAACAAAAACAAAAATCGGAATAAACTCAATCCGGTGACGAATTCGATTCCGCTTTGAACAATGCGAAAAGCTCGTCAGGATTTCGGCCTGGTTTCGCCGCTTTTGGTCATTACCTAGGTCTGAAAACCCGGCGAATTCACCACCCAGGTAGGAATTGGATTTGGATTACAGCGTTCCAAGCTTTCTACTATGGCTTCCTCATCTGGGTTCGATAAATTGGAGCTTTGCCTCTAGCGCAGGAATGGCGTCTGTGGTGTCGTGTTATGGTCCTTGTATTTTTTTTTTTAAGTTTTTAATTATATGAAAATAAAATTTGTTTTTTATTTAAATAATTAATTCATATGGCAATATTTAATTGGACTTGTGGGACCCAGTTATGTGCCACATTAGCGCATAACATAATTTTTAACGGAATAATGACAGAATGACCTAATTGATTTCCAATATCTATTTTCAGGGAGTACATTGATTGAATTTCAATTTTACAGACCATCTTGATGGGATGAGTCAATATCAGAGACTATTTTGATAAAAATCCTATCTTATATTCCAAGAACTATAGGCAGCTATATAACATAGAAAGCCTCGCACTGGGCAATATTTTAGTTTGGGAAATTTTATTTGAACCCATATAACTTCTTTCTACACCCAACTTAAATTTTAAAAGTGAATTGTCTTTTTTACACTATAACATAATTATCATTAAGTACAAGATAAAATAAACAATAAAACTAAAATTTATTAATAAACCCACACACAATAATCAAATACTCCATAGTATTTATCATACGTTCACCCTCCTTCAAACTGGTTGAGCGGCAAATGCAACCCTTGAATGCTGGGAAGATGTTGGCATATATTGTCTGGTAAACTACCACTTAAATTGTTTAGGGTTAGAGCCAAAACTGTCAAAGAGGACATGTTGAAGACAACAATAGGAATATGACCTTTTAGAGCATTAGCCTGCACAAACAATCACTCCCCCGATCTTTACTGCCAATGAAGTTTAGAATTCCTGAAAAACCAACACATATGTGATACCTATATGTATTGGAATGGTTCCTTTAAAGATTCAAGTTGTTGAACTAAAGCTAATCAACTTCAACCTGTGTAGATGAGACAATTCCGGTGGCAAGGTACCACCAAAATTGTTGTTTCTGAATTCCAGCTCAACAAGAAATGACAGGTTGCCTAGGTGGGGATTTGAAGAGTAGCCTGGTATGTGCTGAAGTTGGCTTGTCTTGCTACTGAACCTATTTTGAAGATAGGTATGTATATACAAAGAGTATTGGACCAGTAGCAACAAAGTTGTCAACGAGAGGAAACGAGTTGTCGCCATTGTTGTGCACTATGAACCAAGAAATTAGAAGAAATAGGAGCTCAAAGTAGTCTTTTAATCTATTGGGCAAATGAATCTTTGGCGACAATTACATATTGTCAACCCGGTAAGTTTAAAAGTGTCATGAATTTTATGTGGTTTTTAATTTTTTGAATGGGTGTAATGATAAATTTACATATTAGATTGGGTTGTGAGGGTGATTTAGGTAGTAAATTTGGGTTTAAAGAGATATCAATAGTTTAATTAAAAATTATATGGATGTAGAGAGTAAGTTTGGTGTAATAAGAGGTTATATGAGTTCAAATAAAAATCAGTAGTTTAGCAGCAGCTTGGATATGGGGGTGCAGACAGCATCTTTGAATGTAAAAGTCAGACATGCAGAGAAGGACGATCAAAGATGGAAGGAATCAAGCGAATAGGAAGGGGGCGAAGGAGGGAGACAAGGGAGAAGGACAAACATGGACTTTCGTAACAATCAGAAAAAGACCACCAGTTTGTGTTACTTTCCAATCCTTTTCACGTTTCCTAAATTTTAATTGTTTGACTTTGTCTTTTCATTGTGTCAAGTAGAAGAGTAGGAACGGCCGAAATGCAGATATAAGAATAATGACCCCCCATGACACAATACATGACATACACAACAGAGAACCATAGAGAAAGAGAGAGATGGCTGCAGTCGAGGAAACCAGTAAGTTCTCCGAAGCGTATCCAATGAAAGGTGGAGTTGGCCCCAACAGCTATGCCAACAACTCAACTTTGCAGGTTTATATGAATTCATTTCAAGTTTCTTATTTTGTAGTGCTCACTTTTATCGAAGTCCTTGATCTCTTTGTATACGAAATTCAGGACAAACTAAGGAACAACCGGTAACTCGAACAATGATTTTGTATTTTGTAAATCCTTGCAGAAAGGAACGGTGGATGGTGCCAAAGAACTTTTAAGCAAGGAAGTTGCAGAAGAGCTCGACATAAATGTCTTGTTATCTTCTAACACCTTTTACATTGCTGATTTGGGTTGCTCTGTCGGGCCAAACACATTTATCGCAGTTGAAAACATAATCGAAGCTGTGGAATTCAAGTTTCAGAGCCAAGGGCTGAATTCGCAGACCCCTGAATTTCAGGTCTTCTTTAATGATCATACTCTGAATGATTTTAACAGGCTCTTCAAATCCCTCCCACAGACCAGGCGATACTATGCTGCGGGCGTGCCTGGTTCTTTCTATGGTCGTCTATTTCCTAGCATGTCTATTCATTTTTTTCATTCAACTTCTGCCCTTCATTGGCTTTCTAGAGTACCAAAAGAGGTGGTGGACAAAAACAGTCCAGCATGGAACAAAGGACAAATTCATTACTCAAACTCCCCTGATGAAGTCGTAAGGGCTTACGAAGCTCAACATGCTGAGGACATGGAGTGCTTTCTGAATGCCAGGGCACAAGAGATTGCAGACGGCGGAATGATGGTACTCGTCATTCCAGGCCGGCCCAATACTATTCCTCATTCTGACTCTGTGGGAAATGTGAACTTTCAACTTATAGGGTCTTGCCTCATGGATATGGCTAGGAAGGTGAGCATTGGCCTTTCTATTTCTCGTTTTGCGTTCAATTACACAAGAAATTTTGTTTACGGCTTTGATGTGTTTTTCCTTTGCGCAGGGAGTAGTAAGCGAAGATAAAGTAGATACATTTAACTTTCCTGTGTATTACATGACTCCCCAAGAACTGGAAGCTGCTGTGGAAAGAAATGAATATTTTAGTTTAAAGAAGTTGGAAACAGTACCTCACATTCCGATTCCTCCCACTGTCTCTCCAATCCAACTCTTTGTATCTCACGCGAGAGCTGCCTCTGAGGAAGTCATCAAGCAGCAATTCGGAGAAGAAATCTTAGATGAGCTTTTTGACTCGTATCTCAAGAAACTTGAAGAGCAACCCTCCATCATTGCGTCAGCGACTGAAACTGCAATCATGTTTCTTGCCGTGCTTAAGCGCAAGTAAAATGATGCGAACATGATGTCTCAGTACCCATGAAGATGTTATCAAATTTCATTTGCTTCATTGTTATGCTAGTTTTCTTTTTTATACGACTAAGTGGAATAAAACCTCTGTACGAGTCTTAGGTCAAGTGGCTTGGGAAGACGAGATGGAAATGTTGGATTCCCCTTGTAACCGAAAGTTCACTGCAGGAGAGAGATACTCTCTAGCCTGCAGAATGTGTTATTATTATATTCTGTTTGAAAACCTTAATTCACATATAATGCATTGTATCATGTTAAGCTAGCCTTCCTTCTAATTTTTCTTACACTGCATCATTACAATTGTCTATTAATTTTGCTTTTAATCGTGTTTGTACCATACTTCACTAATTCCGAAATTATCTAGCACCAGCCAACTTTATACTTTCAGAGGCGCATTGAAAGATTCGTGTTGAGGCCCCTGCCGCAGCACAAGAGTTTCTTTCCAACCAGGAGATCAATCACAACGCTACACGTGTCAACATCAGAATAAACCTCCTAGAGTCCTATATTGGCCGATGATGAAAGCATCCTCAACTATAAAAGGAGACCATTATTAGAACTTATTAATAATGACTATGCTTGAACCTTTGTAGAATGAAAACTCTACATTATTAATGAGACACCTCTACCCTTGTGGAACAATGGGTGGTTTCGTCGCGGCAATCCATATTTTCGGGGGCCGAGAAAACTCACAGAGACATTTTAGCCTCTCATGACCACCATCATATGATTCATCAGCACCATGAATCAAACCCAGAACATGCTATGTGAAATACGAGCTTGAAATTTGTTCCCAATCAGTAGGCCACCCCATGGTTGTTCATATCTTGCTAATCTTTGACCTACCAAAGTTTTCTGCATCATTGGTTTGGAAAAAGTAGAGACCTTTTACTTTACCAACAATTAATGTAACGTTCCCAAATATACATATATCTTATAATCCTAGAACTATAGCCGATGAGCGGTGGAGATGGCCCCAACAGCTATGATAACAACTCAACTTTTCAGGTAATAAGGATTTAATTTCTTGTTCTTCTTAAACATCCAATTGTGAAAATCGTTCTTTTGTAAAGCTCAATCTGTTACTTAAGAATTTGATCTCTTGCTACTCCGATAACGATTACGGTCCTATTAACATGTAGCAAATAGATTAAATAATTATGTTAACCGGGCACGGGGCCGCAGGAGGACATACACTTTACGCTTTTTGAAGAAAAAAAAATACAAGAAAAAAAGGGGACTAGACCTTAACCCGCTTGAAAAAAGAAAATACAAGAAAAAGAGAAGGTGGACATAGGACCAAACCTCTCTAAAATAAAACCCCTTACGTTTATTAAATTAATGAAGAAGAAAAAGGTAGTACAAAGACGGGGACAAAAACCAAACCCCAGAAAAGCAACTATTGCAACAAAATCATGAAAACCGATAGCTAGGGAATCCTGAAAAAATCCCTAGAATAAGCTGTAGATGCAAAGGAAGGAACATGATCCCACCAATGAAAGCCAACATGATCAACCCCATAATTAGCTAAGGAATCAGCAACCTAATTGCCCTCTCGAAAAATATGAGAAAAAACGAGAATTCATTTTAGCTAAGAGAGCCAGACCATCTAACCAAGGAACCCTAAGACGCCATGACACCAATGAACTTGAAAAAGAAAGAAGGTGAACAGCTAATGACGAGTCACATTCAATCCACAAATAAAACCAACCTTCAGACCAATCTGATGAAAACATACTTGAAGTTGTGGAATTAAAGTATCCGACCCAAGGGATGAACTCACAAATCTCTGAATTTCAAGTCTTCTTCAATGATCATACTCTAATTGATTTTAACAAGCTCTTCAATTCCCTCCCGCAGAACATGTGAAATATCTCATATCAACTATATCTCTAAAAGAAAAATAAAGAGCTTAAATATTTCAACACCTGGATCTTTCTACGGCTGCCTATTTCCTAGTGCTTCTATTAACTTTTTTTCACTCATTAAGCCTTTCAGTACCAAAGGAGGTAGTGGACAAAAATAGCCCAGCATGGAACAAAGGACAGATCCATTACTCAAATTCCACTGATGAAGTCTTAAGAGCAATTCTCCTGTTGCTTATTGCTTTGGGATAGGTAATCCCCCTCTCGAGTCTCCACCCTCATTAAAATACTCCAATCCATTCACGCAATTTGAGCCAAGACGCAATAATTGCCTAGCCTAGCGTCTTGCTTGTGTGACGTAAGACATAAGCTACAATTTAAATTATTAAAAAATTATAGTAATTATATATAAAATAAACTAATTAAAAATATAAAAAATATAATCTTTTTTATAAATACATAACTCTGTTCTTCCACTTTACACTATATTTCAATATTTTCGAATATTTTTAACTAATATTTTATTATTATCCGAAATTAAAAATAAAGTTATCTTTTCTTATTTTATAAAATAAAAATACTAATATTTTAATACAAATTGTCTGGACTATTCAATTTAGGTGTGGAAATACAATTTAAGAGTTATTATTTATTGCAGGTAATTACTATTCATTTAAGAGCATCTCAAAATGAGATGCTAAAATGTACACATCAGCTATAATAGTAAAAAAAGACCACACTAATATTCTCCAACCGAAGTGCCAAATCCTATGTGGCGATGACATGGATTGACAGCAAAAGAGACTGCTGTCAAATTTGATAGTAGCTTCAAATGTTTTTTATTAATTATTAAATGTATTTTATTAATTTTTAATTAGTTTAATCATTTATTATAATTAATGTTGAGTTGACCGATGCAATTATCCTTCTTTTTTCTTCTTTTGAATCAAGGAATGTGAATAAATTACTGGTTAAACTTTAAATGTCCTTTATTAAATTTTAATTAGTTTAATAATTTATTTTATAAAATAATAAAATAATAATTTAATTGACATATTAGTTGGAGAACAAAACTTTAAAAGATGTCTAAGTATCACATAAGCTATCAAAATTTATATTTTATGTTCAAAATTTGACATCTCATTTGAAGATGATCTAACGAGATTGATTGCATATTGCCTAATGAGACCTTCCTACACTGGAATGCTCTTACCAGGCTCATACGCATATGGCCTTTTGTATATGAAAGCGTCATCGTGTTAATGATTTAGAATACAACCGCTGTGACCTACCTGCCGTAGGTAAGTCCTCATTGCGTGAGTATGGAAAAGGCAGTCAGATGCCATTCCATCCAGGACTTTTCAATTGTTAAATATACCAATACCATAGATAAAGATATTTCAACTTTATGCATAAAAGTCTTTAACAAGAAAAGAAAAACATAGAAAAAGTTGAATAATTGATTTGAAATTGCATCACCACTACGGGCTCTTTCAATTCTACTTTCTTCTACGAGAGCCCCGTGGTGGTGACGCAATTTCAAACCAATTATTCAACTTTTTCTATGTTTTTCTTTTCTTGTTAAAGACTTTTATGCATAAAGTTGAAATATCTTTATCTATGTTATTGGTATATTTAACAATTGAAAAAGAAGTTGTGATTAATTAAAATAGATTTAATTTTAGTATGTTGTTTGTTATGTCAATGTGAGAAAGACATAGTTGAACGTGATGAGTTATGAATCCATAATAAAATGGGTTATCTAACTATTCTTATATACGGATTACAAGTTTTGTTTTAAGTATCCCTGCCAATCCAATTCTAATCCTAAGGTCCAATATGATGTTTGTCTTTGATTGGTGTCAAGTAGCAGCGATGAACTGCAATACAAACGTATACTATAATAAAACCTTCCCTCCAAGAAAACAGAGAGAGAGAGATGGCAGCACCGGAATCCAATACATTCTCAGAAGCATCTTCAAATAAGATTTTGGAACAATTCCCTTTATAACTTGTATTACTTGTAGGGTAAGAAAAGTCCATGTTTTAGTATAAATAAAACTCAAGGCCACATGGGAGAAAAAGCAATTCAGACAGCCGAGCCCTTTCTTCTCTCTCTTGTCGTCCCTCTCCCACCCTCATACCCTAAATTTTTTCTTCAACAAGAAAAACTCGTTGTTGGAAAAATAACAATTTAAATAACATTTTGAAAAAGACAATTAAGTACTATGATTTAGTTGTATTTTTCAAGAACCTGGAACGTAGAGTTTTTCGCGTTGCCGTCAGGCCATTTCCTCCTGTCATATGTTACACAATCACATTCCTAAACAATATTAACTACAACATTTCTTTATACATATTTATTTAAAGAATATCAAAGTTTTGTTTCTAATTAACTTTTCCTTCCTGTGTGGAATTGACTTCTGTTCTAATTAGTTGGATTTGTGTGTTCTTGAACCGCATTATTAACAAAGTCTTCTTTCCATTCATTGACTATTGACTAGTATTCAAGCACCAAACACTATGTACACCAGTGAGCCGCCTTTGTTGAAGCTCAAAGAGACTTCATTATTTTAGAGATGTTTATCTTACAAAGAAAAAAGTAACGTAGCGAAAATTGATAGGCAAGACAAAAAGAAACACTCAAAACATTGCGCAAAGATTTTTTATTCTCACAACAAACTAATACAAGAAAACAGTCGCAATTTGCTTCCACTCTTACTCGCAATTTGCTTGCACTCTTAAAAGCTATGGATGCTTCTTCTACTTACTCTCATTATTGCCACCAACTTGGGCATTGCAACAAAGACCACGTAATTTGCAGCTTCTAGATCTTTCTTTAGCTTAAATATTTTAGGTGGCTAACCAGACTTATATTGCTGGAATTTTTCAGCTACCGACATAACTTGCTAGAATTTCTAGCATTTGTACGCATTGGCTTTGGGCTGAATCACTCGTCTTGGCCCAAGACAAAATTACAATTCACCAGCTTCAGTCAGCAAACACTATGCAAGCAGACATGTGTTAGTTACCCTTCGTGTTCAGGTCATAATGAAAAATTTCTCGTGAAAGAGAGAGTGAGCCGCCTTCAGTCAGCAGTTCTACTCATGATACTATAAATGACTTACAACTACTCACACTCCTAAAGAGGGAAACTGAGAGATGGCTGCAACTGAGGCGGAAACCAGTATGTCCGCCGAAGCATATCCGATGAAAGGCGGAGACGGCCCCAACAACTATGCTAAAAACTCTGCTTACCAGGTTCTTATATGCTTAAAACTTAAGCTTTACTAGTTTATAAGAATTTATTACATATTTAAATAAGATCTGACTGCTGTAATCCATCACTGCCAACTCTAAAGTTGTTGTTTCCTTACTAAAACTAAAGGATACTTTAGAGCTGTTTGGTATTTTGTTAAAAAAAAAAATTGGAGTTGGAAAGTTTGAAATGGAAAATAGTTTGGGTTATGACAGAGAGAGATCTTAAAAACTCTTTAACACTGTGTGGACCTTAAAAAATTCTCACTTTTTTTTTCTGCTTTCAAGAAGTGAGGCTTTTTCTTGAGTTGGTTTGTAGTTGTGTTCTTTGTGCAGGCGTTCTAGGATTCATACATCCGATCTCACCTAGTGGAATAAATGTAATAAAGCTTTGTTGTGCCTGTAGTTTTTAGTTGTGTTCTTCAGAATAAATCTACCTTACAAGAATTATTGGACAGACACTTGTCTGAATTTGAGTTACATATTACTGTAAGCAAATGAAATTCAAGGTATTGAATCTTCTCTACTAATCCAAAGAACATGCACAATCTTTCTTTTTTCAGAGAGGAGTAGTGGATGCTGCCCACCAACTTATAAGCTGGGCAATTGCAGAAAATCTTGACGTCGAGATGTTACCTTCTTCGAACACCTTTCGCATTGCAGATTTGGGTTGTTCTATCGGGCCAAATACGTTTATTGCGGTTCAAAACATACTTGAAGCTGTAGAATTCAAGTATCAAGGCCAAGGCTTGAATTCGCATATCCCGGAATTTCATGTTTTCTTTAATGATCACACTCTAAACGATTTTAACATGCTCTTCCAATCCCTCCCTCCGAGCAGGCGATACTATGCTGCAGGCGTACCCGGTTCTTTCTACGTTCGTGTATTTCCTAATGCTTCCATTCACTTTTTTCACTCTTCTTGTGCCCTTCAATGGCTTTCTAGAGTGCCGAAAGAGGTAGTGGACAGAAACAGCCGTGCGTGGAACAAAGGACGAATCGGTTATTCAAATTCCACTGATGAAGTCCTAAGGGCTTATGAAGCTCAACATGCTGAGGACATGGAATGCTTCCTGCATGCCAGGGCACAAGAGATTGCGAATGGAGGATTGATGGTGCTCATCATTCCAGGCCGCCCGAATGGTACCCCTCATTCGCTTTCTTTTGTAAACCAGGCTCATCAACTTCTCGGTTCTTGCCTCATGGACCTGGCTATGAAGGTAAGAAAATGACCCCCTGCTCTAAGTTTAATTATAGAACACCGCAAAGTATCCGACGAAATGACTGCTATGTGTTTTTCCTTTATGCAGGGAGTAGTTCAGGAAGAAAAAGTAGATTCTTTTAATCTACCTCTGTATTACATGTCTCCCCAAGAACTCGAAGCTGCTGTGGAGAAAAATGGTTGTTTTAGCACACAGAGAATTGAAAACTTACCTCGTGTCTCGGCACTTGACATTGTTACTAAAAGTAGCCAGGTTTTTGCATCTCATGTCAGAGCTGCCACGGAGGGACTCGTGAAGCAACAATTTGGAGACAATATCTTAGACGAGCTCTATGACTTGTATCGCAAGAGACTCGAAGAGCAACCATTGATCTTTGAGTCTGGGAAGGCGATTAACTTTCTTGTTGTGCTTAAACGCCTAGAAATTTGATTTGAGTGACATGTAAAATTGATAATCACTTCATGTGTCACATACTTCATCTTGTCCTACTCGATCGATCGAGCTAGTTACTTATTATTCTTGTTATGTGTTTTTCCTTTAACATCCCGATGTACTTCATGTGTCTTGAAGAACTGGAAGCTGTTGTCGAACAAAACAGATGAGGCGACTCTCACGCTTTGTAACAAGTTGACAAGGCGTTTTGGTTAGGGTCCGCGGCAACTAATCTGCAATCAGTCTTTTTTGAGCATTTTGTCTTAGTGTTTATTGGGTGATATGCCCATTTTGTGGTTTCTTCTCAGTTGTGTTTTTCCTCCCCTCTCCTTCGATCTTCAATTCTCATCTTCCTCTACCTCTTTCTTTCATCATCCTTATCACACCCACTCCGTCTCCTTTTGAGTCCACACATCGGAAAAGCAAAATTAGGGAATTCTCCCAAAAGCGTTTCCGTGCAAATACAAATGGAGAGATTTTTCAGTGCGACGGGAATACGGAGAGGTACACCATGTGTCCAATTGAAAATATTTGTCCAATGGAAGAGAGTTCCAACGGTTGATCTCCTCAAACATCTCAATCTTTTATTGAAAAAACATCCATATAGGATATATATTTAGTTATAAACTTATAAAAGCATTGGAGAAGATAATTTTATAGAAAGAAAGAATGAGATGGTAGCATAAGTAAATGAATCAACAATTCGGGAATTAGTCATCAACTTTTCACCAGTTCATATTTTTCTCATTCTTTTATGGACGGACAATACCAATTTCACATTTACTTGAAAAACCAAACTGAATTACTGATTGTCACACAATACGAAAAGCAGAATTTATGTCAAATTATTTGGGTATACTTCGATTAATTTAGCAAAAAATTTGATACATAAACCATTAAGTGTATCATGAATCTGGATTCGTGTCTTGGACATGAACATAATCCTCTCCCATGGCGTCCGTTCAGAGCAACCTCATGAGCGTCACCTTGGATGCCTAAGCATCCCCTTCGACAGACAAACGAGAAATGACGAGCGCTCCGTGCCTCCGATTCTTGTATTTGTAACTCAGGTGGCAGCACGCGCACGTACAGTTTGTTCTGGGCAACATCTTAATAGTCCATGCAAATTTGGCTCAGATTTTGACAAGTTTGAGTAACATTCACGATGCATGAATCAGTAACATTCACGATGCATGAATGAGTAACATTCATTCCCCAAGGACTTTCTTCACTTTGCTTACTCTTCATATGCTCTCCAATGTCCTTCGAAAGTTCCGTAAGAAGTGGTGGACGTGGACTCGCCGGCTTGGAACAAAGGGCAGATCCATTACTCGAAATCAGCAGACATGTCGCTAAGGCATAAGAAGCTCAGTATGCCAATGGCATGGAGTGCTTTCTGAGTGCTCGTGCACAAGAGATTGTGAGCGGCGGGGTGTTGGCGTTTGTTGTCCCCGGCCGCCCCAATGGAATCCCTCATGCAGAAGTTTTCGTCAACACAGCGAAAGAACTCTTTGGATCCTGCCTCATGGACATGGCCAAGGTACAAAACGATCAGCTCAATATTTACATCATAGAACTTAATGTAGAGCTTTCTTTGTTTAACACGTTTACTTTATAGCTATTTGGGATTGCTTCTAACATAATAAAAGCGCTTTCTCATATCCTAAAGCGCTTTTGGTTATATTTGACAGAAAAAATTAAGTGTTTATGGCTCATAGAAGCATTTTTTAGAGAAACATCTATCAGGGGCTTCAGAAAGCACTTTGAAGAGAAAATGAACTCCCTTCACATACCACAAAATATCGCTTCGCTCGAAGACATGGAAGCGATTGTAAAAGCTAATGGATGTTTCAGCACAGAAACAATGGAAATCTTGAGCGGGAAAAAACCGCAATGATTCGGAAGCATTTCGGGGAGGACATTGATCTGGATGATCTTTTTGACTTGTTTCTCAAGAAACTCGTGGAATCCTCTTCCGTCCTCGAATCAAAGAAATCTGTTAGCGTGTTTGTTGTACTCAGACGCAAATCAGCGACCGAGTAACAACAAAGAAATCTGTCAAAGTGTTTGTCGTTTGAACATTTGAAGCTCCTCTAAAAGAATTTTAATTTGTGGCTTGAATAAGGAAGATCGTGAATCAAGAATGTACTTTTCCCACATTTTCTCACCAGCCAAACAGAATTTCAGAGCTGAATACAAACCAGCTCAATGAGTAAAGGTGGTAACTTACCTACTTTGTTGAGAGCCGAGGATGAAGGATCGACCTTCCTCCATTCGAGAAAAAAAACCCTAGAAACAGCGGAAGCTGTGGATTGAGACAGGACGAAGAAAACCTTGGTTTGAACTCAAATGATTATAGATAGATACATAAATACATTGCAAGTGCATACCTTATTGCACAGAGGAAAGGGACCTAACAGAATATGCCCCTTCCTCAATTCTCTTCCTAATACAACCCTTAACCTACCAAAAATATTTCCCGGAATTACAAACCTGTATCTCCGAAAGGAAAAGTTTTGAAGTTCCTGAGATTTTCCAATGCCAACGTTATTAGCTCTTTGGTAATATAGAGCTATAGAGAAGAGCCAACTTAGTATGAGTGACTATGCAGCTGAATCCTTGGCAATCTTCTCCGCCTTGGCAATGACTTCTTCAATTCCGCCAACCATGTAAAACGATTGCTCAGGAAGGTCGTCATATTTCCCATCCAGAACTCCCTGTAGAAATATAATCCCGCAACACAACATCAGGGAGTTGTAGGGCTAGCACATAAAGGAATTGATTCTGGAAAAATCAAGGTGATGACTAATTCAGGACCAAGACAAAAAGGAAATATGGAAGATGTTCATCACCTGGAAGCTGGTAATGCTCTCTTTCAACTCAATATATTTTCCAGGAGCTCCTGTGAAGACTTCTGCTACATGGAAAGGCTGGCTCGAGAAACGCTGAATCATACGGGCACGAGCAACAGTCAACTTGTCGTCTTCACTGAGCTCATCCATTCCCAAAATAGCAATAATATCTTGCAAGTTCTTATAATTTTGAAGAACTTTCTGAACACTACGAGCAGTGTTGTAGTGATCTTCTCCTAAAATATGAGGGGACAACATGCGAGATGTAGAATCTAAGGGATCCACCGCAGGGTAGATGCCAAGCTCAGATATCTAACAATGAACCAGTTGTTAGATCTAAGAACATAAGGAGCAGAAGAAAAAGGAGACAGTCATTCCTGCTTCATAATTTAATTGAAAATAGAAGACTACATACTTGTCGTGACAGCACAGTGGTGGCATCAAGATGGGCAAAAGTGGTTGCAGGAGCCGGATCTGTCAAGTCATCAGCAGGCACATAAATAGCTTGACCAGAAGTAATGGAACCCTTCTTGGTTGAAGTAATACGCTCTTGAAGGCCTCCAAGATCAGTAGCTAGGGTAGGTTGGTAACCGACAGCAGATGGGATACAACCAAGCAAGGCAGAGACTTCTGAGTTAGCCTGGACAGAAGATAAAGAAAAGGGCGGTCTTTGGTCAGAAGAAGTTGAAAATATATCAACTGAAATGTGTGTGTGAATGTAGAGAGAGCCTACTTGAGTAAAGCGGAATATGTTATCAATGAAGAGAAGCACATCTTGTCCTTCAGCATCTCGGAAATGCTCAGCCACAGTGAGCCCTGTGAGCCCAACACGAGCACGGGCACCAGGAGGTTCGTTCATTTGTCCGTAGACAAGATCACATTTACTCTCACTCTGGAGTACAAGGGAATGGAATTGAGAATAACATAATGTCGAGGAAAATATGGCAAGTTAACCTGCTGATCTGCAAGCTTAATGACACCACTTTCCATCATTTCTCTGTACAAATCATTACCCTCTCTTGTGCGTTCTCCCACGCCAGCAAACACCGAGAAACCACCCGCAGAAGGAGGATGAAACATTTTATAACCCGAGAGATCATTACTCAACAGAGAGGATAACTAAACATTATCTAAATGGAACCAACCATGAGCCTTGGCAACATTGTTGATGAGTTCCATGATAAGCACGGTCTTTCCGACACCAGCACCCCCAAAGAGCCCAATCTTTCCTCCTCTTTGGTAAGGTGCAAGAAGAACAACAACCTTGATAAATATTAGACATGCCGAGATCACTTAATATGCAGAAAACAAAGAGCATACTAAAAATAGCCATGACAAACAAAAAAAGACACCGAAAATCTTCCCAGAATTTGGCAATCCGAGTGTATGCATCACCAACATTTAGCTTGAATTTTCGACTTTTTTCTTTCTCTCTTAGCATCTATATACCTAATATTTATTTAGTACACCGCACATACCTTAATTCCAGTGACAAGAATCTGCTGCTCAGTTGCCTGTTCAACGAAAGCCGGAGCTTCTCTATGGATGGGAAGAAAATGATCGGTCTCCGATGAATCAAAAACAAAACAACACTGATTTACAACAGTTATTAACTTAATAATATTGACAAATGATCCAAATGCAAAACAAATTTAAAAAGTTAAGAGCTTCAGCTGCTGCTTACTTATATCACCCCTCTCATCGATCGGCTCTCCGATAACGTTCATAATCCGGCCAAGGGTGGCTCTACCAACAGGCAACTAATCCACACAAATTTCACGTACACAATTCATAAATTTCCTATACCCATTATTCAAAAGTTTCATAATTTATTCAATAAATTCATTTTCTAATACAAAATTAAATAAATAAATTCTTAAACACGAAAAAATATTGAATTTTGAGACACAAAGGCAGAAAGTAGGATCTTACAGTGATGGGAGAGCCAGTGTTGAGGACCCTCTGACCTCTCACGAGCCCTTCGGTTCCATCCATGGCAATGCTTCTCACCAAGGTGCTGAGCCACCTCGAGCACCAATCGGATCGAGTTATCCACGACCTCGAGAGCCGTGAGGATCGGCGGCAACCCCTCGTCGAACCTAACATCGACGACGGCTCCGATCACCTGGCAGACCTTGCCTACGGCGCCCTTTCCAGTGAAATCATCTGTGATTGTTCCACTCACCGACGGCGTAGCGGGCGTAGGAGGCGCGGTAGCTGCTGCGGCCGATGACGTCGAGTAGTGGGCGGCGCGCGAGAGGAGGTACCCCGCGGGTCGCGTGAGGGGGGATCTGGGGGCTGCGGGTCTGGTGGCGGAGGCGGTGCGGCGGAGAGAGGTGCGGAGGAGAGTGGAGAGGAGCTTGCGGGAGGAGGACATTGTGGTGTTTTGGTAATTTTGATCGGAAATGAAGGTTGTTTTCTTTTGTTTTTGTGAAGGGTCAGCTGGCGGGAGCGTCGCTCATTGGGTGATCGCCACCTGTGGTGGTGTGGTTGGGCGGAGGAGGCGGAGGAAACGGAGAGGCGGAGTCACAGAGTGTGAGAGAGGGAGAGTGAGAAGTATGAACTAGGATCCTCGCCGGATTCATTACTTAGATCACACATTCATCATATATTGATCATATATTGTGCCGTCAGAAATTATTTAAAATTTAAAATTTAAATATAAATAGTACCTAACTACGAAAACTGACTGCACGATATACGATAAACGAACACGATTACGTGATTCCTAGGATCACTAGAAAATGGATCCGACGAGAATCCTGGTCCGAGAAGTATGTGGATTTTTAACGTCACTCCTCACCTGGAATTTTGGTGTTCGTTTTACATTTTTTTACAATATGCCACATACATTTAATTTGCGTCCACAATTTCGTTGAATTTAACCAGGTGACTTATCGGCCATCACGAGTGTGGTTTAGTGGTCAAGGATTAGTTTTAGATTCGTAATTCACATGGTATTTTTTATGTTTGATTTCTGACGTTCATGAATTACAAATTGATGGTCAGGAGAAATTGAAATCTCTCTGTGAATCTTCCAGATCTCTTAAAAAATGAACTGTTGTGATGAAGTCATGGGTTAATCTCCTTTTAAAGAAAAGAAAACTTATCAATTCAACATTTTGAGTTTGTGTATTTAATTTTTATTTAAAACATATAAAGGGGATTTATTAAGTTTTAAATTGGACTAGAATTGATTCGAATATGTATAAGTACGTTTATCAAGACTTAAGTAATAAATCAATTATCAATTTTTATTAATTTTTAAAATTTAATCTATTTAGCATTACTTTAAATAATGAGTAAATTGTACGAATGGTCTCTCAACTTTAATCAAATTGGAGCAATGGTCCCTCAACTAAAAATCCATTACCATTGGTCCCTCAACTTATCAAAATGTGTAGCTATAGTCATTCTCATCAATTTTGTCAAAATAAGCTATGTTGGAATAACCATTTATACAATTAGAATCCCTCAACTCATCAAAGTGTATAATTATGGTTCTTTTCGTCAACTATGTCAAAAATTTTGTTAAAACGAGTTATATTGGAATGACCATTGCTACAATTGGGTTAAAGTTAAGGGACCATTTCTCCAATTGAATTAAAGTTGAGGGACCAATGGTAATGGATTTTTAGTTGAGGGACCATAGCTACACATTTTGATAAGTTGAGAGACCAATGGTAATGGATTTTTAGTTGACCATTGCTCTAATTGAGTTAAAGTTAAGGGACCATAGCTACAATTTACTCTTAAATAATTGATTTAAAATATAAAAAGTGAATGAATGGATCAACAGGACCCAAAAGTGGAGGAAGGAGTTGCATGGTAGCCCACAGGCGCATAGAGAATGACAGCAGCAATGGCCTCACACAGAGTCACAGCAATCTCCTCCTCCTTGATTATGCCTCTCAATTCTCCTCAATCATTTCTCAGACCCTCAAATCTCCCCCTCCAAATCCCACCTCAATCCAACCCCACACATCGCAATCCCATCCTCAAATTTCCCACCACTAGAACCAGAGCAACCGTTGACGGCGGCGAACAAAGCGCCACCGCCGCACCTATGCTTGTCCAGGAACCGCCGCAGCCCACCAAAGTATGCTTTTTCTCATTGTTTTTTCCTACAGTTGCAAAAATTGGCTAAAAGGGTTTTTGTTGGATTGCATCTAGTAGAAAAACTTAAAAAGTGCTTCTTGATTGAAGAAGCACTTCTTGGGGAAGCACATACTAGTGAAAGAAGTTATATTTTGATAATTTGATTTAAGTTATGGTGTTATTGTTTGGTTAAGGAAGTGGAGGAGAGTGTGAAATTGCTGAAGAAGGCCGCGAAAACAAGACGGGTTGCGAAGGAGGAGGTCCTGTCAGCTCTATCGGTCATTGAGAAGGGAAAGCTCGAGCCTTACGGGTTTCTTAATACACTTGGCGGAACAGAATCCCCGGGGAGAACATGGATGCTCGTATTTACTGCTGAGGTTAGTATAAAGCTTTCACCTTTTCCATAACCATGATCAATTTTTCACCTTTAATCTGAGAAATGAGAGCATTATTTGGTTTGTGTTGTATTTGCAGAAGGAATTGAAGGGCGGTCGCTACTTCCCTATTACCGCAGTTCAGCGATTTGATGCCGCTGTAAGTCTTTTTATCTGTTTTTCGATAACTGGTGCCTAAATTTTGTAGTGAGCCATTTCTTTGCTGAAGTTGCCTGGATATTATTGTTGTTCAAAACTAAATAGGAGCTCTGAGAAGCTCTCATCGTTGATAATTATCGGGAAAACGTAGGCATGAGTAGCATTTTCCTCGTTGCATTTCAACTTTTGAGACTAACAAATGTCTGTCGGGGTTATCAGGGAAAGAGAATTGAGAACGGAGTGTATTTTGGGCCATTTGGATGCTTAACATTTGAAGGAAGATTTTCCTGGAAGAAGAGAATACTAGCCTTTGTCTTTGAGTCCATCCGGATAAAAATTGGACCTTTGAAAACCCTAGAGATCGGTCTAGGCCAGAAAGACGACAGAGAGCCTAGCACGAAGGATCCATTCTTTATATGGTTTTACATTGATGAAGAACTAGCAGTTGGCCGAGGCAAAAGTGGGGGGACTGCTTTCTGGTGCCGTTGTCGCCATTTTATAACTTAGTTTCTATTTCAGTCAAATACAGATGTTGGATTCAGTTTTACGGATCATATTATACATACACATACATATATCGGGAAATATCAAGGCTATGTGATGCTTCGTTTACATTATTTTAAGCCGAATCTGGGACCATTTTATTTTAGGTGTTTCTTCTTTGACATCATTCGCCTTTCTGGTGATCCCGGTTGTAATTGATTAGATCTTCTGCCGTCGGAATACTCCCTTTGATTATTGGAATTTCAGTGAATCGCTGTGCCCATTCATGAAGAAATGGCAACTCCTTTGGGTCAAACAGCTTTATGCCTTCAGATTCTTCTAAGAACTTGAACCAGTTAGGTAAAGAACCCACCACTAAGTCTAGGAAACCAATGATTTCTCCTCCGAAGAATTTCTTGCCTTCGATGAGCTTGTTCAGAACTTCGAGTGATTCTCGTGCTGCCTCCAAGGATTTCTCTTGTTCACGCCCCTTTGTACGGCTAGCAGTCCATGCACTGATCACACACTGCATTCCGTAGTGTTTGAAAAGCTCATTAGCTTCTCTTTTCAATATATGTATGTATAAATTACATGTACAAGCATATATATATATAGAGAGAGAGAGAGAGAGAGAGAGAGAGTGCAGGGTGAATGTTGTTTGTTTACCTTCTCGTCAACATACTTTGCCCAAAATCGCGCCATTGCTTTTTCGAATGGATCTTCTGGCAACAGTGGGTTCTCTCTCCATGTTTCATCTATGTACTCAAGGATGACAAGGGACTCTGCAACTGGTTTTTCGCCGTGCACAAGAACGGGGACTTTCTTATGGACAGGATTATACCGAAGGAGCAGGTGACTCTTGTTTCTCAAATCTTCTTCGATGTACTCGTACGCTATCCCCTTGTGCTTCAGCGCCCATTCAATTCTGCAGCAAAAGACTCAAAGAGGCTCCGATCACCTTAACATCTCCCATTTTGAAGTCTGCAAATTCTGAAATCGAAAGTTTTCAATCTCTTGAAGCATTGGTCTGAGCTTTATAGAGGCGGGATTTCACAAAGCGTCACATTTCTTGCAGAGAAAGTTGTAAGTCAGTCAACTCTCTTGTTTTTTACTCAAAAGGATTGTGCAGTCTTGGATTAACTTTAATCTCTCCTGATGTGTTGAACTTTCAAACTAAGGATAGAAGAATTTGTTTGTTGCATCATGACCAATTTGACCAATTGAACCCTCTTCTAGAAATGTAGTGATGTATGTGAGACTCGTGTCGAAGAAAATTAAGCGCACGCGCACGATTACACTAAGTTTCGATAAGGTTCTAAAAGACGATAGGCTCCAGTCGGGCGGGGGGCTGAGGCCTAGCGCCTAGGCGGCTAGGCGGGCGTCTAGGCAGACTAGGTAGATTTAAGTAAATTATTATATTTCGTGTAAATAAGTGTCTGTTTATACTTAAAATATATATATATATATATATATATATTTTTTCATCATAAACTACAAAATAGAATGACATATATATTATGAAATATTGAAACATAATGAAAACATATGGAATAAGCATATAATGTGTGTTCATTTAACTATTTAGCGAGTCTCTTACAATTTATTGAAAAAAATAAAATACAAAATGAAAGTTATCTATTTTTTGTCTAAGTGAGTCGCAACCTAAGCAGGTGCCTAGACGGGTCTAGGCGGGCTAGGAGGGTGCCTAGGCGGTCTAGGCGGGTGCCTCATCAAGTCTAGGCGCCCTTTCTTAATTTTCAAACACCTAGGTATTAATCAGGACAGTGGCCAGCCGCCTAGCACCTAGGCGGCGCTAGGCGGGGATTTTTAGAACAATGAGTTTCGATATAAGGTTAGTTGTTTACAGCTTCTTGTACTAATTTGCATTACTATCAGCTTCTTCTTGAATATCAATTTTGCTATGATATGCATTTTGTACCTGCTCTCTGCGGTTCATTAAACTTGCCTAAGAACCGAGCAGCGAGTTTGGAAGATCATCTAAATTGTTCCCTTCACATTAGAAATTTGGAGTTGTTTCAATACAATGTGGTGCTGCAATGTAATGACTGTTTTGATTTAGTACATAATTGTTGTCCTGTCACGCGATAACATTAACTGAAATGCTCTTCTCTTCGTTATTTCATTTATTGTAGCAAATACACAGACGACAACAAGACTCAATCAAACAGTAATCAGATTCGGAGGTGAAGAGATGGAGTGCGAAATCATGGTTTGTTGGCGGATAAGGAACGGATGTAACCGATCATAAATCGGAGGTAGGGGACCAATGCTTCTTTAGCCGGAATGCATTCTTCAATGAGTGGAGTGTGGATGAAATTCTGACCCCATTGGTGGAGAGACGGAAACATCTCTGCTTCAAGTACCTTGTCGCCTCCAGCTTCTTCCATAGCACTTATCCAGTGAGGTATCCATCCCAATACTAAATCTAGATACCCTATTTGTCCGCCGCCGAAAAACTTCTTCCCTTCGATCTGCTTCTCAACAAGCGCTAGTGATTCTAATGCAGACTCTTTCGCCTTCTCCTGCGCTTCGCCTTCTCCTGTGCAAGCTATCCACACCTGAAGCACAAGCTGGAACATAAGCATGTACAAGAAAATTAGTATCGAGCCGAGAAACTTAATAGATTCTCAATCAACCATGTAGGATCAAACACAGGCCATCTGCACTCAAAACTGAATATGTTAACGGAGTGTTAAATTCACTAGCCGTGCACAAAAAGCATAGTTGTGTCACTTGCGTACATGTTTTGCACAAAGGGGTACCTTTTCATCGTTGAATTTAGCCCAAAAACGAGCTGTGGCTCGGTCATATGGGTCGCAAGGCAGCAACGGGTGCTCCTTCCATGTATCCTCAATGTACTCGAGGATCACAAGTGACTCGACGACGACGTTGTCACCGTGCACGAGCGCCGGCACCTTCTTGTAGATGAGGTTGTACTTGAGGAGCTGGGGACTCTTGTTTGCTAAATCTTCTAATATGAACTCATACTCCACACCCTTGAGCTTCAATGCCCACTGAATCCTAGCACAGAAAAGGCTTCCTTCTGTTGCAAACAGCTTCACGACCCCCATTTTCTACCTCCACACCTTTCAAATTTGTGCCTTAGCAACTTGTTTTTATAGAGAGAGAGAGAGGAAAACACTCTGACTCGTCAGCTTCATGTGCACGTATAATATTATTGTTTTGACAATGGAGAGAGAAAAATCAAACTCAGACTTGCATGCAAACGTAAATACACTCTTAATCTTAATCAATGGAAAGGGATCATTTCCACCGAATCCATCAAGTTTGGAAATTCGAACCGTTGAAATTTAATCAAATGGCTATAAACATGGAATCTCTTTAAAAGTTATAATAATTGTAGCCGTTAGATCAAATTTCAACGGTCCGGATCCTCAAACTTGGTGGATTTAGTGAAAGGGATCTGTTCCCTCAAGTTATTTTTGTCAAAATATCAACCGGATATTATTGTTTATCAACATATTATTCATTTACACATGAAACATAATAAAAGATAGCAAAGTGTTGTTCACAACTCATTTTTACCTTTTAAATATTTGTTAATTTTAATCATTGATCTTTTTTAATTTATTCAATCCAACAATTTAAAATTAAAAAGACGCTTCAGAAATAAAAAATAAATGTGTCAACATTGCCTTACATATATTAAAGCTACTAGGAGTGAGCACCCCTAAGTTGACCAAATAAAAAAAAGGTTACCGAGACCAATATAAAAGTATCAATCATTCCATCATGACATCATCGCTTACGCACATACGGGCACGTCGAGCGGGTAGTCGGGTCTAATGGGCTACATATCAGTGGCCGGAAAAGGTTTGGATATAATCGTGGGCTTCCCTCGGCCCAAGACCAAATTGTAATATAGAGCGAGTTAAAAGTCTAAAATACCCCCAAATAATCTTCAAAATTAAAAAGTGAACCACTCCAATTAAAAGCAGAATTAAAAATATAAAAATAAAAAAGTTAAATTGGCGTTGCTTCTACACGCTCTCTGTCTCTCTCTCTCTTTGGGCTTCAACGGCTTTCTCGTCTGCGCAAATTTTTAAAACCCTAAAGAATTTTCCCGAGAAAATGATTTTCCCGGAAAATTCCAAATTGTGAATAGAAAATTGACCAATAAACCTCACTTGAAAAACGTAAATTGAACAAAAGTTTCAGTGAGGTGAGAAGTCGGAGAGCGACAATGGCAGAGGTCGATCTGACGAAGAAAGTGGCGGATAGGTATCTGAAGCGCGAGGTTCTTGGTGAGGGTACCTATGGAGTCGTCTATAAAGCCATCGATACGAAGGTAAAAGCCCTATCAGTCGTGGAATTTTTGTCAATTTTTGAGAATTTCTTTTGCTTTGTGTAGTCTTTCGAGTTTCTGGGTTGTGAATTTTTCGTGTTTGTGTGTGTGTTTCTGTGGAATTGGTTTTAGGACTTGTTTGTTTGCTGAGAAAATTGAGCTCTGAATCTGAAAATAACTGCCCTTTTTGGATGGAATATGAATGTTTTTACGTGTGAGGGCAAAGTCCTGGGACATTATAGCTTCAAGTTTTTTTTTTTCTTCTAACTTTTCGCTATACGTAAATGGGTTGCAATTGGTTTGGTGCAGACGTTGAATACTTAATCGCCTTTGAAATGGAGTTCTTTAACACAGTATTGCATATACTTATGTTGTAAGAAAAAAAGGAAATTGTTGTTGTGACCCGTAATATGAGAATGGTTTAAAGTTTTCTTTTCTTTTGCTTATAACCGAATGTACCATAATAAGTTTGATGAGTGATCTCTATCGATTCTGATTTTGGTTCCAATACATTCCTTGTGCAGACGGGACAGACAGTTGCTATTAAAAAAATTCGTCTTGGGAAGCAAAAGGAAGGGGTGAATTTCACAGCACTTAGAGAAATTAAACTGCTTAAAGAGCTGAAGGATCCGAACATTATTGAGTTGATTGAAGCATTCCCGCATAAAGGAAACTTGCATCTTGTATTTGAGTTCATGGAGACGGACCTTGAAGCTGTTATACGTGACCGGAATATATTCCTATCACCAGCTGACATAAAGTCATATCTTCAGATGACTTTAAAAGGACTTGCTGTTTGCCACAAGAAATGGGTTTTACACAGGTAGTTGTTTTGCGTCTAGAAGCGTTCTTTGTAGATCCTTATTTGGTTGTTATTATTTGTCTGAGATGTGTGCTAAACTGCTAATTGTGCTTTGCAGGGATATGAAGCCTAACAACTTGTTGATAGGATCTAACGGGCAGCTTAAACTGGCAGATTTTGGTTTAGCACGAATATTTGGGAGCCCAGATCGCAGGTTCACTCATCAGGTATGTTTCTCCTTGTCTTGATGGTATTTGAGTTAGATCTCTTAACGTATAATTCTATGTTTTTTACTGAAAGCAAACCTACTGAAGTTCCACTGCTTGTCCTTTGCACTGTGAGTTTGGTTTAATGCCAACATTCACTTGTCTCAGAAACCTCCTCTCCATGGTGGTATTGGTTGTTATACTCTCCATGTGAGAGATATAAAACAAGTCTGGTGGGTATTAGAATGAAACACTTTTGAAATGGCCTTAAGAAATTAAGACTCCTATCTTAATAATTTTCCAATAGATTGTACAACCACGAGTGTATATGATCCTTTTTACCTTAAATTATTAATAGACTGCGTATCTGCTTTGGAAATTATGTTCAAATATCTGACAATTTGGCAAATTCCGTCGAAGTCTACAAAGATGGTGTTTAATTTATATACCACTAAAAAGTGCATTTCTTTCAATGATTTGCATGCTTTTAGGTTCAAGCTCTTTAAAACACCTTAACACATATGAATAGGTCTTTGCCCGTTGGTATAGAGCACCTGAGTTGTTATTTGGCACCAAGCAATATGGACCTGGGGTAGATGTTTGGGCTGCAGCTTGTATATTTGCTGAACTTCTCCTACGCAGACCCTTTTTGCAGGTAAATATTTCATAATCGTAATGAAACTCTTTTAATGTGGTACACCTTTCCATTAGCAAATATGTTTTTTAACATTTACAAAATGCTAGTTTGTCCTTTACTTCCCTGTGACTCTTACTGTTGTGGTTTTCGTTTTCTGTGCGGCTTACGTGTTCATGTTTTCAAATTCTTATTACAAGCACTCGTTTCTAGCAGTGGGCAGAAAACAAAATGACTTTGATATTATTTACGCCAAGAGAAAATTCCTGTATTGGGTTATATCTTCATGAGCTCATTTTAATAGCCACCTCTAATTGCGTCTCACTTTTGAGATTTTACTTTACTACACATTTCTGTCATTTCTTCTGAATGTTTGTCCAGTTAAAATGAAGTATGGTTCTCACTAGCTAATATTTTACCGACTTCTTTAATAAATCAATTTTGAGCACCTTTGCTGGATAGCATGAATCTGCTCACTTTTTATTTGTATATCAAGTTCTAACTCGTCAGGTGAGATATATTGCAATGGTTTGTCATGTGTAATTCTGTTATTGCTCTCCATGGGCCGTGCATAAATGAAGTTTATACTGGGTGCACCTTTTTCTAATAATATATTGGTTTCATTTGAGTTTTTAATAGGGATCAAGTGATATTGATCAACTAGGAAAGATTTTTGCGGCTTTTGGGACTCCAACACCTTCTCAGTGGCCTGATATGGTATACCTCCCAGATTATGTGGAATACCAATATGTTCCAGCACCCCCTTTGCGTTCATTGTTTCCAGTGGCTAGTGATGATGCCCTAGATTTGTTAGCGAAGATGTTTACTTATGACCCCAAAGCTAGAATATCCGTACAGCAGGCATTAGAGCACAGGTATCAGACTCTAGCTATTCAATTGGGTATCTACACCCTTTTGTTTTCTCTTTCCATTCTGTGTGTGATCTCTGTGGTACTCTTTAGGTACTTTACATCTGCGCCTCTTCCTACATATCCAGATAAGCTTCCTAGACCTGCTCCAAAGCGGGAGTCTAAGGGTTCAGATTTTAATCCAAATGATGGTCCTATTGTGTTATCACCTCCACGAAAATCAAGGAGAGTGATGCCAGAGCGTGATGGTTTTGAAGGAAATTCACACGTTGATAAGATTGATGATCGTTTTGGTGAAGCCAGACATGCTGCTGGTGAAAATACAAGCAGGAATGAACCGGTGCCAATGTCAGTTGATTTTTCTATCTTTGGAGCAAAACCTCCAAATAGACCTACAATTAATAGGTAATCCACTTTTTTTTTTTTGGATTATGTATTTAGCATCGTCTCTCTTGGAACCAAAAGTAGCATCGTCTCTCTTGGAATCATGGAATCACACGGTCCATGTGTATGCCAGTTTATGTGTTTGCTGTGTGACCGAGTAGAGTGTGGATTTTTTATTGTTTTCTGTACTCTTCTGCAGTGCTGACAGAACACATCTAAAGAGGAAACTAGATCTTGAATTTCAACAGCCCGAATAAGAACATTCTATGCACAGAATCATATACCGTATTTGTTTGAAAGATGTAAGATTGCGGGTCTCACATTAATGAGGTATGTTGCTAATGTTCGAAGTATGTCTTGATACGCAGTAGTCTTTGTTTCATTTTATACATCTGCTTTCAAGGTTTTCAATGGCTTTCGTTTGTTGAGATTACAGGGGTGAGATAACATTCGGTGAAGTCGAAGATAATCATGATGCAGATAATTATGTTTGGAGGCATACAAATAATTTGATGATATTAAACCGAAAATTTGTACCTAGCCCATGTAAGGCTAAATTTTGAGAGCTTTTTGTGTTGTGTTGCTACCTTATTTTCGGTGTCTAATTGTTGTGGGTAATTACTGATTGGGTGCCAACATTCATACTGTTATCGAACTTACATACGTTGTATTTTTTAAGATGAAAGACAATGTAATGGATTCATGTTGTCTTTTTGATTCTTGATGGTAGGTGTGGTGTGATTGAACATTTCAGAAAAGAATTGCACCAAGACAAAAATGGATAATCACACTTATGCTCAAAAGTGCTTATATTAGAAGCACATAGCAGAATCGCTTTCAAAAAGCACTTGAAGCACTTTCAGGTCACCTAAAGCGCATAAACTTAGAAGCACTTTTATCTTTTCCCTTGCCAAACATGTCCAAAAACGCTTTTGTAGATCTAAAAATGCTATTAGTTATTTTAAGGACACTTCCATGCAAGCCGGTCTAGCGACACTCGGGACCATTTTGTTGAAAGAGGAACTAAGTTCAAATCTTGTAGATGATAGTTGATATAAGAAAAAGTACGCAATGAATTAGGGTCTCATATTATTTTTTTTTTTTTTATTTTTTTTTTTTAAGAAAACCTTGATCGTACGAGAGAAATTTTATCGATAATGAAGAAAAAAAGTTACAGCTAGTCATGAAGGACATAAATATAACCCATCATAATACAAAGAAAAAAGATAAAAAATTCAAGAAAAAAAAGGGGACATAAACCTTATGACACGCCCCAATCCCGATGTCTAGGGGACATCGGGATGGTCACATGATGGCCGACACCCGAAGGTGACGAAAGCCATTTAATGAATGCAGATGCCGAGAACATGTGAAACATGCATATCAATTTCGTTCGAACTACATAAAATAGTATACTAACATAAGTCTGACAAAATACCATAATAATATTCAATTGCCAACAATGAATATATTGATAATGCATGACATGTTCAGAGTATACAACTAATCCAGAGTACAAGCGGAAGGTAAAATAGAGAGGTGCTATTACAATATATGTCAAAGCAGAGATGATGGCACGATATCACTGGTAGGGGAATGACTCGTAGCTCGAATTGTACGCCTCGTTCCTATGTCCTGAGGGGGCACAAAACAAACATGAGTGAACCAAGTTGATATATATATATATATATATATATATATATATATAATACTGAAATAGTTATTCAATAACGTACTATCCCCCAAAGTTTTATGGAAATTCAATAGTATAATATGTAATAGGTTTTTCCGAAAACCATAGCATGCCATAAAACCTTTCATAAAACATATCTCGTAAATAGTGTGCTAACTAGTGGTATCGTAATCGACCCGTAGGCCAATATATAAATCTTCAATCGACTCGTAGGCCCCTACATCACCCGACCCGTAGGCCAATATAAGTATCATCATGCGTAGGCAGAACAATGACCACTAGATACACACAAAACCATTGAATATATCTCAAACCCATTTCATAGTATATAGTCATCCATCATATATATTACAAAGAGTGTAAAAACATGTTCATAAATAGTATATAGTCATCCATCATATATACTACAAAGAACATAAATTCAATGAGTCCAAATCTTCTACACCCAAAAACCTATGTGGCTTCTCTGTGCCTTTGATTTTATTAAGCATGTCAACAGTCACACCCAATCAAATCAAGCTTCAAGTCCCGAGTCCCAAGACATGCTCAATAAAATCAAAGGCACAGAGAGGTCACAGGGGTTTTTGGGTGCAAAAGATTTGGACTCAAATTCAATAAAGTACGGTGTTCCAAAATATTCTCATTAAGCATGATAATCATAAAGTGAATCTAATTTACTCATAAAACATAACCATTAATTCATGCTTTTCATGTATGCATTTCTACTATTAAAACATGCATTTTGGAAGTGGTCCACTCACAGATACTTCGTCGTCGAAGAGCCATACGAAATAGGTGGGACAAAATCGCCGCTAATAATTGCACCTAAGCACATAAAGGGTCCAATTAATAAAACTATACTCAAACGATTGAATTTCAAAAAACGGACATCATAAACGGATTCAGAACGTCGAAAAACATAAAGGGGGACCTCGGGTACCCCCACGCGCCGTCGCAAGGTGGCGGCTCCGACGACCACGCACCACCGTAGGTCACCAGAAAATTCATCGGCGCCGCCGTGGACGGTGGCGCGTGTACTCCACGCGCTGGCACTGGCAGGTACCCATGCGCGGCTGGGCTTAGGGTTTGTTGGGTTTGGGCCTAAAGATTTATGGGCTTAAGGGTTTGGGCCTCATGGGCTTAGTGTCAACCGGCCAAAGGCCCGGGTTCTCACGGCCCAAAGGCCAAGGGTCTTATGGTCCGGCCTAGGGTTTTTGGGTTAAGGGTTTAGGTTCTATCGGGCCTTGGGCTTGAAGGCCCGGCCCAAAGTAAGGGCTTTGGGTTTAAATAAAAAAGGGTTAAACAGATTGGGCTCAGGGTTTAGTGGGCCAAAGGCCCGAGCTGGTATGGCCCCAAGGGCCTGGATCTCTTTGGATTTGGGTCATTGACCCGTTTCTTCGTCGGGACGAAGGCTCTTCCCGTGCCTCAGTCGACGGCGATTTGACCAAACACCTACGATCTAACCATAAAAGTGATGATAGAGACAAGAGGGATGGTTTCTTACCTTTGATTCGCCGACAAATGGCCGGAGGTGGCCAGACTTCGAGCTCAAACACCACGGTTCTCTGGGCCTGGGTTGGGTATCCTCTGGGTGTCCCGACGCTTCACGGAGGCTAGAGAGATAATGCTATAAGAATCACCATCCAACCAAAGATAATGCTAACCAAATTCTAACCAATAATAATTGCTGATAATTTAAAAAATAAAAAAATAAAAATAGAGAGTTGCGATAAGTCTCCCTTAATCGAATAAAATTTAATCAATTACTTATTAAAGTGACAAACCAATATTTGGACTTCGAATGAGAGCTACATTTAGTATTACAACAACAATACAAGGCAAATGAACAAGTGTTATCTAATCAACATTTGACGCGACAATCTCTCCATCAACTGTAACCTTGCTGACATGAACGATCTTGATCCAATCTGCACCTTCTTTGCCTCTGCATCTTTCACTCAACTTCGAGCACCCGTTGATCTTCAGCTCTCTCAATGCACCGAGGAGATGCATCCCCTCCGGCAAGCTCGACAACTGAGGGCAGTATTCGATCACTAGATGTTCCAGCAACTTGAAGGTTTGCAGCCACTCCGGCAGTTCCTTGAGGCCCTCGCAGTTCTTGATACTTAAGCTCTGTAGAGTGTTTGTAGACTCTTTAAGCCAAGGGGGAAGAGCCTCTAAATGCGAGACTGAAACCGATCGAAGATCTTGAATGCCTTCTCCCGACCTCATCAAGTCAAGATTTACGCAGTCGGAGATGGCTAAAGCCTTTAACGCTGTTAGGTTTTTCACGTCACCTGGCAATGACTCTAGACTTTGACAGTTGCTTATAACCAGCACTCGGAGGTTTGTGAGGCGCTGCATCATTTCGCCGAAAGATACAACATGACTGCAGCTGTCGACCTGTAAAAATTGAAGAGAGGTGAGGCGTTCAATTCCTTCTGGCATAACCGTCTGATTTGTTGTCAGCACCAATGTTCTGAGGTTGATCAGGTTCCCTATGTCTCTCGGCAGCTTCTTGAGTTTCTCACAATTAGTAAGTAGTAGGGTCTGCAAGTTTAGCAGCCTGCAAATGGAACCCGGAAGCTTTTGCATGCTAGGATTTTTGGACAAGTTGAGATATCTCAGGCCACTCAAGTTGCCAACAGAACCCGGCAGCACCTCAAAAGTTGAACCACTAAGATCGAGCAACCGTAGGTACTTGAATTTCAGGATGCAAGATTTCAACACAGATTTGTTGGTGAATCCTACATGTCCTGGAATTGGAAATAGAATGGTCCAAACTTTCTTCAACTGAAGTAAGAACTCGGGAACTCGTTCCCCTTTCTTGGTGGGTAAGTCATCCCCTGACATTGACACATGCCGAACCCTTTTACAAGTATCGGGGTTAGGACGGAAATTTATGGAGGAGCACTCTAGTTTCGACACTGAAATAGCTAAATCATGGACGAGATTATGCATTTTAAATACTATGAAATCAATCGAATCTTCCTCTATTTCAAATAAGAATCTCGAACCTAATTGCCTGATGTAGTCTAGGCCAATCTCTTCCAACTCCTGGTCTCCTTTAGATCTTGTTGGATTAGAGGATTGAAGGAAGCCATGTGCCATCCACAGCGAAACCAAATCTGTACTTTGGAACACATAATCTTTTGGGAACAGTGAACAAATGGCGAAACAAGGCTTCAAGTAGGGCGGCAATGCATCGTAGCTTAACTTCAGTGCAGGTAGAATGTCTTCGCTTCCCTGGTCCAATGTCCATATGTCACTGTCTCTAACTTTGAACCAAACCTGTTTCTCCCTTTTCGAATGCAGTAGGCTCCCTAGGGTGGTTACCGCTAGAGGAACCCCTCTGCATTTTTCTGCAATACTTTCCGCAATCTCCATCAAGTGTTGATAGCGTTGCTCCTCACCTTTTTGACCAAATGCCCGTCTTATAAGCAAAGACTTGCAAACCTTGAGAGGAAGACCTTTTAGTTGATGCACTCTCGCGGAGCTCATAACCGAAGCAACTGATTCACTGCGAGTTGTTACGATGACTTTACTCCCCTCGGCTCCAACATTTAATAGAGCTTTCATATCAAACCACTTTGCGGATGTTACTCCGACATGAGCCTTGTCCCAAACATCGTCCAACACCAACAGAAACTGCTTATCCCTCAGAGCGTCTTGCAACTTTTTCTGCATTTGGTCTAAGCTTTCACGATCACCACAGTTTTGGTTAGTTGCTGAAGTAAGAATGTCATGAACCAATCTTTTGTGATCAAAGTGGTCCGAAACACACACCCACATTCTCATGTCGAAGTTTCTGACAACCCGATGATCATTATACACCAATTTAGCAAGAGTGGTCTTGCCTATGCCTCCTAATCCGATAATGGATATAACAGAAACATGCTCGGGGGCACCGCCACTTGCTTCCTTCAGGTTCAAGTTCAAGAGATGGATGATAACCTGTTTCTTATCATCCTCTCTCCCAATAACATCGTATGGTTGCACAAAAGAGTGAGTCTCCCTCTTTATGTGCACAACCTGCGAATCTCCAACTCGTTCCACAAGATGAAAACGAGATTTTTCATTTTCCATCTCATCTAACCTTTCTCTAATTTCTTTGATCTTATGCCCCATATTGAAGTTAAACACAATGGGATTCCAGCACGAAAAGAATATGTGTACCTTTCCCTTGACACTCCCGCCAGGGACCAGCATTTTCATCTGCTTTTCTTGGAATGCAAACTCATCGAGCACGTCATCTATGTCGTAGCAAGCATCTTTGAGCCTTCCTAACCATAGGGTTAGAAGGGGTTCCTTCCTCTGCCTTTCCTCAGCGTCCACGATCACTAGTTTGATGTCGGAAAAGGTATCCCGAAGCCTTTTTAGCTCCTCTTTGACACCCCATGCCAAGCAAACTTCTTGGTAAGCAAAGGAAGCTAGCCCTGCCATGACGCTTTCGGCAATGGTAGACACGGATTCCGCCATGATGATTCCGATTTCCGAAGGAGGAAACAGAGTTTTAGTATGTATCAATATATAAGTTTTGATGAATGGAAATGTACCAATTTACTTGGGATTTTATAGCAACTTGGGTTTGCATCTAGAATTGCTTCTTTCAAGTTTGCAACATAAGGATTAAAGCACTCAAAGTATATATTCTTAATACCAAAACTGCAATGCTTTGAGTGAGAATATAGTACAATTGATGTTCATTTCTTGTTCTTTGCTAATTCCATCCTCATTCTTTGGTAAAAACCGCAAGCAATCGTGGTTTTGATCAAATTTGGGAGATGCTATTCTTGTTCATAAACCAAAAAGAAAACGCATATTTTGAATCGTTTTAGCAAAAATGAATTCCTTGTAGGATAGGAATATATTCTTGAATTTCTTCGTAAGCAAGAAAGATTTTATTCTGCCTAATTGCAGTTTACAATTTTAACTAACTTCATGATACTGTACCAAATTGAGCCATATCCACTGCCAGTAATGGTGATAAAGACCGTAAAACTGAGAAGTACGATTGTCAAGCATATCGAGTTGCACCACCTTTGACACTGGCAAGAATTTTCCGAGGTGTATTCGTTACACGTTAGCACCTAGTATACGTGGAATCTATGGTCGATCGTAGTTCAGCTTCATGACACTATGTCCACATGAACTGTTGAGTCGGACACTCTCTGTAGCTTTATTTGCCTAACCAAAACCGACAATATATTAGAAATAATCACACATGAAGAAGAGGAAAAGTATAATTTGTGTTTCGATCGATAGATTGATTGATTGACTGATAGAGAAAGAGAGAATGAGACCTCTTTCTCCCAGTTTGTGCGTATGGTTACGATAAGAAGCAACAACACTTGCACAATCAGTGCACAGATGATCCCCAGCCACAGCCCCTATTCAAAACAGTTTGACAGACAAAGTTATATAGAAGGGAAGGAAAAGAAGAAAACCGAAAAACCCTTTTCTCTCGGTCATTTTTTTCTCTTTACCTTTCCACCAATGTGAAAGACGAAAGCCATCAAAATAGCCAAAGGAATTCCAACTAAGTAGTACGCCCCGAGATTAACATATGCTCCAATCTTCTGCCACCCACATCCTCTGGCAGTACCCGAAAGAACACACTGGAGGGCGTCTATAAAGTGGGATGTTGCAAGTATAGGCATCATGGTTGCAAGATAATCAACAACTTCTGTTTCGTTGCTATAAGCGTAGCCCCAGAAGTTGCGTATCAGTATCAGGACCGATCCCACAAATATACCCTCCGTAATGGCCATGACTAACACAACACACACCGCTAAGCGCGCTGTTTCTGGACGCCCTGCTCCTAATTCAATGGAGACACGAGTGCTGCAAATCATAGAAACAGGACAGAGAAGTAAACCCACACTTTAATCTCAATGCCGGTCTTAACTTTCAAGTGTCAGAAAGTATTGCCATGAAAAATTTAAGAGCTTATTGACTTTATAGTTTTAGAAGTGTCATAACATAGCTCACCTCACAGCAGAACTGAGTCCGAAGGGGATCATCCAAAACATTGCCGCTGTATTCAAACTGGAAATTGATGTATTTGATAAGTAACAACGTTAAAAGTGCAGGATATATCATAATCTAGAACACGTAAGCTATATAAGAATGATCATCACAGTCAAGAACTAACCTGATAGAAAGCACTGAGATTTCCAACTCTGGGTTTGGAAGAAGACCGGATGACACGTCTCGATCCCGATATTCCCTGAATACTAGGATAGACACGTGCTGGCCGACACCCGAAGAGTGACGAAAACCATTTATTGAATGCAAATGCTGAAAACAAGGGATAGATAAGACTTATAAATATAAAATAAAGAGTATGCAATAAGGAACGTGTTCAGAGCACACATCTAATCTAGATCACTAAAAGAATTAATATAAAATTTAATGAATAAAAGAATGGGTCCTACACCGAGAGGACTCGAAGATGACGATGCGGAAGTGCCTTGACGCCGGGATTGTATGCCTCGATTCTAAGTCCTGAAGGGGGCGCAAAACAAACATGAGTGGACCAATTTGATATATGTAGTAAAACAGTTATCAACGTACTAACCCCTAGGTTTTATGAAAACACATATATATCATGATAAACATAGGTTTTCCGAAACCTAGCATGCCGTGCACTGTCTCAAATCATAACTTGTATATATAATAATCACTAGTGAATGTCCAATAACCACCAGGCCCCATGCCGGCTCCCCATCTCTGAGCAAACAGTCAGAGGAAAATAACCCCCAGGCCAGCTCCCCATCTCTGGTCTTAAATGCCAGAGGAAACACCCTCCAGGCCCTATGCAACACCAAACCTTCGCCCGGGACGGACCGGAATCTATCCCTACGTCCCGTAGCGGAAAGGATTACTAGGTAAGTACAAAACCATTGAACATACGTACATTTGAAAAACATCTTCATAGTATAAAGTCATCCATCATCTATACTATAAAGAAGTGTTCGAAACGTATTCTAAATATCATATCGTCATCCATCAGATATTCTATAAGAATACGGGTTATAGGAAAAATAGTAATAATTCAAAATAGCCTCAATAGGCACGATATCTCATAAAGCATTTCATAGAACATAATCATAAAATCATGCCTTTCATGTGTGCAATTCTACTATAAAACATGCATTTTAGAAGGGGTCCACTCACAGTACTTTGCCGCTGAAAAGCCACGCAAGCTAGCGAAGACGGAAATGCCACAATAATTGCCCCTAAGCACATAAAGGGTACAATTAATAAAACTATACTATAACAATTGAATTTGGGAAAACGAACGTAGGAAACGGATTCAGGACGTTGAATTACCTTAAGAAGGGTCCCGGTTAATTTCATAAACGTCAATAGAATATTCCAGAGAATATTCCCTGACGGAATATTCTGCATAAAAGGTATGGGCCAGTTAGGGTTTAGGGTTTAGGGTTTAGGGTTTGAAATGTTAAAGGGTTTAGTAAAGACTTGAGCTATGGCTAAAAGTTAGGTTAATGGGTTTAGAGTTTTAAGATTTAGGTAGATGGGTTTTGAGTTTAGGAATTGGGCTTTGGATTCTTAAGGGTTTAGGGCTTAAATGGAGTGGGTTAAACAAGTGGGCTTTGTGCCCAGGCTCACAGGCCCGCACGGCCTTAAGGCCTAATGCCAAGGGTTTTGGGTTTGAGATCAAAAGGGCTTAGGGCCTTATCTAAATTGGCCCAAAGGCCTTAACTTAAAACAATTAGAATTAAAATAAAACAATGGTTTTGGGTTGGGTTTAACAGGCCTAAGGCCCTAGGTATGGCACGGCCCAAGGGGCCTGGTTCAAAAGCATTTAGGGCTTGAAAGCCCAACCTGAGTTCAAAACATGGGTCGCCGGACCCAATGAAGAAGAAGGCCGGAATTCGGTCGGAAAGTTCCTTAACTTTAAACGTCCATAACTTTGTCAATACTCGACGGAACCAAGTGATTCAAAAATGAAAGTTGTAGTTCTCGAAGAGACGAAGAGAATGGTATCTCGCACGACGTCTAACTCACCGTGGTTTGGCTGGAAAACACCTCGAAATCCATTGAGGTCGCCGGAAACTGGGTAAGATTCAAATGAGCATAACTTCTTCAATACTCAACGAAATTGGGTGAAACAAAAATGAAAGTTGTATTAATCAGCGAGCTGAAGAGATTGATACCTCGCACGCCAGCCAACTCGCTGTGGTTTGGCCGGAAATTTCCTCAAAAGTCGTCGGTCTCGCCGGTAAAACTGGGAAACAAACCTTGGAGCTGTTTCTCACTACAAACCTTCACCAAAGCACCTGAAATGAGTTCTAACAAGAGTTTGATCGTTCAATAGGAAGATTAGAGAGAGTCATGAAGCTTACCAAGGTCGAAAATTCAAGAAACTCGTCGGAGTTTGACGAGGGAGGAAGAGAACAGTGGTCTCCGCCACTGTGGTGCACCACGAACCTGTCCTGGGTTCGAGTTCTTGCTTGGGAGGGTCCTAGGGTGTGCGTGTGTAACTGAGTGTGGGTGTGGGGGTGCATCGGAGAGGAACGAAGAGAGTTGAGGGAGAGAGCTGAGAGAGACTTTTCAGAAAAAAGATAAAAGGAAAGGGAAAGAGAACCGGGGGACAAACAGAGGGTGGGACCCTTGGGCATACCATTTAAGACTCAAAAACCATTTTTAAAAAGAACATATCCCCAAACTTAATAAAAATACAAAAATACCTTTTTTGTTCCGTAAATTCCGGAACGGGTTGTTACATCGGATAGAAGAACGATCATTTCAAATGACCACATTTCCAGGCTGTTACAACTCATGGTCAACTGCATTAGCATCTTAGCCTCTCATATAACAGACCTTAGTAGTACACAAAATAACGTAGGTAGCAACATTGTGAAACGTCAAAAAAATATAAATTAGTAAATTACCAAACCATGACGGCTGAAGGAACAGCGAGCCTAATGAATGTAGTAATGTTGTGAAAGGCCTCCTTCGAAAAGCCTGTCCAAGTTTTCTCACATGACGAAGAGAACTTGACATAAAGAGCCAATAATAACACATTGATCCAAAAGGAGATTGAATATGCCAGGGCAGCTCCCCTGCCTCCAAGTCCGGATTTAAACACGAGAACCCAACAGAGTGGGATGTGAAGTAAAGCTGAAACCGCAGAGCTCAGCATCATCGGGAACACTATGTTTTGAGTTTGTAAGAATCTCACGAGGCACTGGAGGAGTCCGTATGCGAAAAGCGAAGGGATCGTGAATCGTGCAAATTCCCCAGCTTCTGCTGCAATGGCAGCATTTTGGCCTAGAGCTATTAGGATTGTTTTTGTGTTTGCGGAAATGATGGCAAGAGGTATGCAAACAAGTGAAAGAACAAGCATTGCTCTCTGCATGTGTATGCCCATCAGATGGTACTGCTTTGCACCATAGCACTGGCCGGATAATGTGTCCAATGCGCTTGACATGCCCATCTGTTTGAATCGAAAACCGGAAAGATTATCAGAAACTTATAGAAAGATCAACTGGTTTCAACTTGGAAAAAGAAGATCAACTGGATTCAACTTGGAAAAAGGGTTGTAACTTCCAACACAAAGTTACAAACCCTAGTATCCATAAAGCTAAATGGGGGTGTAAGTTCAGTGATGACCTAAAAAGTATGGGCGGTTGGGACAATCATATTATAATTATGTGTAGTGGCCCAAAGGGTGCGTACTATGCAGTATTAACTTACTAACTGGTAAGCGCTTACGCAATACTGAACCAAATAATCATAGGAGAGGGAGGCAAACTTACCAACAAGCTGAAACCGGTGACGGAAGTGAAGGAAAGGGCCATGGTAGCGCCGGAGAGAGATAACTCACCAAGGTGACCTACAAACATAACAGCTATTATCTGTATAGAGTACTGCAATAAGCTCACACATATAAGAGGTCCTGCCAGCCATATCTGCCGCTTTACTTCTTCAACTATTTCCTTTCTCTTAAATCCCTTTATTCCATGGCTATCTCTCTCAGTCTCCTTAACTACATCTTCTTCGCAGGGTTGAATCAATGGTGAGCTTAGCGATGGGTTGTTGTCTTCTCTCTCCATTTCCTGCTTAGCTTCTTGAGAGAGAGGGAGAGAGAGGGAGAGAGAGTGTGTGAGATAGACATCTAGTGATTATATAGGAGCTGAAGATCTAGTTTTTTTTTTCTTCTTTTTTTGGTACATTTTTTGTGGGAAAAAACGTATGTGACGTGAAGATAAACCGACAACATTCGGCGGCTTAATTCATATGGCAATTATGTTCAACAAGACGAAAAGCAAACCAAGGCTCCTACTAGACAATAAATTGTCTTGTCTTGTTAATTTATTCTCTCATCTTCGAATACCGTACCTTGATTGAAAAAAATCTATAATCAGAATTATAGTCTTTATCTATTTAGATACAAAAAACCATTCGAATTAAAGATTGTTTAATCATCCGTATATATCAAATAAATGGACAAATCGAATATATTACTTAGTACTACAATATCGATTTGTTTTATATATTTGAATGACTAAATGAAATTCGATTGAAATGATTTTTTGTATATATTATCTTCAAATGAAGATTAAAACACTAAATAGTCCCGATTATGAAATTTGTACCATCAAATACATTATTCGGAACCATAAAAAATTAATCTTCATTTGATCTTGATGTATAATTATTATTTGAACTTTTTAGTAGAAGTTGTCAAAATTTCTACGACGTCTTGGGATTCAATAGCTTCAATCGGTGTATCATTGTACTTTGGTCGAAGTCTCGACAAAATCACGAGCAAAAAAAATTGTATGTCTGAATTTGTCACTGTCCAGAACAAAAAGATTATCGATCTCTTCCACACCGAAACATAAACACCAACTAGAAGAACCAAAACACAGAGTCGACAAGAACCACACAGCTCTTGTAGGCAACCCTGTGAACCACAAATGTTTCATAACTGTAAATGAAAAAGAAAGAAGAAGATGGATGAAACGCAGAAACAAATAGACGAATACAATATTGGTCAACGACCTAACTCAATATAATACTTAAGCGGACAAATAATTAAAATTAATTAATGACCTAACTCACATTTGCACATTTTGTTCTTTTTAACGTTACGTCTATGAGTGTTGTGGCCTATACGATTGCCGCACACAAGAACTCCTCCTAATATCCCCTCCTTGAAGTGGAATCAAGATATAAAGGCTCAAGACACAGCAAATGTGCAGCTTCATTTTGTATTCTTTCGCAGGGCTGATTGTTGGGTTTTCACTTGAGATTAAATGGTTGGACTTAGTTTAACTCATGCAAATGTCCCCAAACCATGGACTTTGGGTTCTACTTGGCCCATAAAAATGGACTTGGGTTCTAAACGTTGATGGTCTGTAGAAACAAATAAGCCCAACTACCAAAAGTTTTATACGATGATAAGAAATATAATTACATAATGGATGTCGAGTTCTTGAAGATGAAGAAGAACTTGTTGAAGACAACGATGAAAACTTGTGACGGATTTATGTAAATTTATATATATCAATATATATATATGTGTGTCTATCTATACTTCAAAAAATAATATACTTGTATTAGGAATAAAATATTAATAAATTGCAAAATAAAAGCAGAAGAATACATAAAGTACTACGATTTATTGAAAATAAAATAAGGTGAAAAAGTTAAGCATATAATCATAATGAGTGTTCTTGGATGTTACATGTATCCAATAAGTTTACAATTCAAAAACACTTAAAATGCAAAATGACAGGAATAAAAAGATATATAATAATATAAGATACTTGTAAAGTTGCAAAGTTAGGCATTAATCTCTTCTTCTCCATATCCCTTGAAGACTCTCACCAACTCAAACTCAACTTCCTCATCATCTCCTTCTTCTTCCATGTCCTCATCTGATACAAAATCTTCTTCATGAAGTTCTCTTACTTCAACATTTCTAGAACTCCTCCTAGGGTGTAAGGAAGTATCCACCTCTAATGCCTCTCCATCCATTCCCAAATCAAGCTCAACTTCTTCATCACCACCCTCCACAATCCATCCTTGCGCCATACTAGCTTCACTAGCAAGTAGTATATCCATTTTCTTTTCATTTTCTTTTTTGTTCTTGGTTATGATCTTTGCATTGGATTGGACATAGACTAAATGATTTAACATTGTTGTATCTAGTCTATTCCTTTTCTTTGTATGTATCCCATCAAAAGTGCTCCAATTTCTCTCACACCCAGATGAACTTGTAGTCAATGAGAGAATCTTTATAGCAATTCTTTGCAAATTAGGTACACGATTACCATAAGTAGACCACCATGAAACTAAAGAAGCACAAAGTACACAATTTGAATTAGACTAGTAAATAAAAACAGTTAGATTAGTAAAGAAAAATAATTAGTTTTGGAAAGTTATTAATAAGTAAGAGTATATGAATATTCATACCTGGATCATAGTTGTCATCATTCTCTATGCATCCAATCTCGGCCAAATGTCCTCCAAATCCACCATCTTTTTTCTTGTACTTCGGCATCTCTATATTTATTACTTGATTTTGGACTTCATAGTTGTCAGGGAAGAAACTCTCAACACAAGTAAACATGGCATCCATGACAAGTGGATCATGTTGAATGCTTTGATCTTTGAAGAAGTAATAAGGGTTCAGGAAGTAAGCCGCCAAATGTAATGGACCATCAAGCTGATCATGAGCTTTTTCATCAATAATTTGTAGAATTTGTCTATAGTTGGCCTCATTAATTTTTAATGCCTTTTTAATCTCATTCCTTGCTTTTTGTAGCTCTCCGTACAAAAACCCCATTTAGGGCTTTCTGCCACCATCCACAAGTCGAAGCACCTTAAATAAAGGTTCAAACACTTTCAAGCAAAGTGAGACCCCTTCCCAAAAATGTGCACTCACCATGGTAGCATATGCCATTTTTCCCCTTGTACTCTTGGAATGTTTGCATTGTTCCCATTCATCGCTAAAAACCATAATCCTCAAGTCCTTTCTCTTATCACTCAAGCTTTGCAAAGTTAGGAAAGAAGTTGCAAATCTAGTAATCTCGGGCCTCACTATGTCTCTTTTCTTCGTATACTTCCTCATCAATGCCAATGTTTTATGATGTGCATAAATGAAGATAGTAAAAGCCCTTGCCTTGTCGATCACTCTTTTGAACCTAGGTAGACACCCAATTCCTTGAATCATGAGGTTCAAAGTGTGGGTGGCACATGATGTCCAAAACATGTTTGGCCTCTTCAACTTCATCATGTTAGCCGCCTCCATGTTGTTAGAAGCACTGTCGGTCACCACTTGAACTACGTTTAATGGCCCAACTTCTTCAATACACTTGTCAACATATTCAAAAATGTACTCCCCGATGTGTCTCGGTCGAGCATTCCTTGGAAGAAAGAAATACCGTACCTTTCTTGCAATTAACACACAAATTCATTATGCTTCTTCCATTTTTTTCGCTCCAAGCATCGGTTATAATTGAGCAACCATTCAGAGCCCACTCTTCTTCATGCTTCTTAAGTGAATTTTTGACTCTCTCCACCTGTTCTTTCAACAATGGTTCCCTTAAATCATATTGGGTTGGAGGTTGATAACCCAGACCAAATTGACCAACTGCTTCCAAAAAAAGTTTAAAGTTATCATTATCAATAACATGAAAAGGGATATCGGCTTCATACACCCATCGAGCTAAATATTGATCCACTTGATGTGTTCTTTTCTTCCAAATTGCATCATTGATATTTTGTTGTCGCGTCCCTTTGCTTCCGTCATTTGAAGAACTGGGATTGATGGTGGATGCAAACCTATCCATAGGCCCAAGAGTGCACGGCCTTTTCCTTGACCCAACAACTTTAATGTCTTTTTCTTCTTCAGTACGTTGAAGTTGAACATTTCCCCTCACTTTCTCATTATGCTTGCTTCTTTCATTCTTCTTATTTTTTGCCTCTTCTAATGCGGCTCTACATTTTGCTTTATCCTCGTCCGAAGACTTTGCACATCTGGCTACATTTCCCTTGATGTTGGCAATGTGTTGTTTCATTCTATATACTCCACCACGAATTGTTTTCTTACACAACTTACATTGCACCTCATCTGAGTTTGTAGGATTCACCAAGACCCCATACTCCCATCCCACATCATCTAAAGCACGCTTTAACGGAGTATTTGATTGAGAGGATGACATTGTATTAGATGCTCCAGAAGATACACTGCCCGTCATCTACAGATAAAACCACATCACATTAACTTATGTTCCAAATTCTTATATAATTTATATTGCACTCATCACATCCCTAATATACTCCAAATTAAAATTATAGAAGGATAGGACTAGCAGACTTTCAGTCATGCAATTGTATTATTGCTGATGCTGATACATACAGACTCACAAATTAACAAACAGATAGATCACGAAACAAAAACGAGATAAGTTAACTTATGGAAACGAAGTACCCGAGACTGAAAACTAACAAGAACAATAAACGACAACTAACTTATGGAAACGAAGTACCCGAGACTGAAAACTAACAAGAACAATAAACGACAACAACAAAGCCTTATCCAACTAGCGAGATCGACTGGGTGATGCTGTTACATAAAGAACTTAGTGATGCTGTTATCTGAACTTATTTAGCTCCCTTTTCTGTTTGGATTAATTAGCTTTCATGAACATACCTATTTAATCAGGTTTCTAAAAACTGCTTACATTTGAATTGACCATAACATCGTAATTTAGCCTCCTACTTCGTATTCGATCTTTGATCTTCAAACTCCTGCTACATCAGATTACATTTCTTACCAAAGATTAAAGCATGTTTATGCAGATGTGATCTTGGTATTTTGGGTAGAGAGTGTTCAGTTATATAAAAGTCAAGTAAAAAATGAAGAATGGTTCGATACTTGCCAGAAACGACTTTTGCCTTCAGCAGAAGAGGTTCCGATATGGAGCATTTGCTTCCTGCTTGCTCGTAGCATTATATTTTTGCGCAGTTTTCACACCTAGTTGAATCTATCAGCTTGTATGTGGATAAACGGAAAATCTACCTTTTTCTAACTTGTTTTGCAAGAAAGTTAAGTGACCCCTCTAACATGATATGTTTGATGTCTAACTTTCGTTTACTCGCAGTGAATTTGCAACTGTCAGCGGGTCTTGGTTGGGAGGTGCTGCAAGTCCAGCAACACAAACAGCTCTCAGCAAGTAATCGAAGGTGAGCAGCTCGATCGGGGGATAAGCCCGGATCACAGTATTCAATGCCGTTTAGTTCGAACAGAGTTCATGCAGCAGATGTTGGTGATCAAACAAACACATCCTATCATGATTCGCACAAAATTTTGAATCGGAAAAGAAAATTTCTATGTTATTTATAACATCATAAGGACAGCGTTCAATAAGTTCGATGGTATTACCAGCTACGGGAGGCCGAAACTGACCAGTGTGTGCCGAGCTACAAGTTCTAGCGCAGGCATGAGGCAAACTCCGCCGTGCTTTCCCTGTCTAAAATTAAATAATAAGCTGCTGCTTTACAGATACAATCCTAAGACTGCTCCACCGATACGAATATATACAAGATGCAGACAAGATGCAGCTCTCTGACCCATGCCCAGCAGTAGCCATGGGTCAGTGAGATCCATAAGCTGCCGTAAAAAAAGACTTTGTAGAATAATCCGCTACTTCGACAGAACAAGGTGCACTCTCCATACCCTATGAAGAATGTGCCAAATCACCCGTTTCCAAAATATGGGCGCATCTGCCGATAAAGAATGTCCTATATCACCCCGTTTCCATATATGGATCTGCAAATGCCGAAACTGATCTATACAATGTAGCTTCTATTCTGAATGTAGCTCAACGGCCTAGAAGATTGATGTTCAATTTTTATTCACCCTAATCTTTCAAGTTGGACCAGCCTCTGGCAGCTCTTTGTCGCTGATTGTGCTTTTGATTGTATGCTTAACTCCACTATATGACGAGCAACCCTTAACCCCATTTGGCACTATCAAATGAGGTCCTTTTCTGGCTTTTCTTTCTACTCTTCTTAAGCAGCATCGACATATGGTCAATATCTGTGGACGATGAATGATTCTCTCCCTTTAACCAGAGTACAGCTTCAGCAGCTGCATCCTTCTCTGCTTCTTTCTTACTATTGCAAGGTTTGCCTACAAAGTTCAACCCATTGAAGATCACTGTGGAACGGAACTGGTTGTTTTTCAATGGTTTTGTTTTGTAGGTGGGTGCATCATGCCCGGCTCTGGTGAGCAATGTTTGGGGGTGATTTTTGTAATTATTGTTCTCCGCAACTTTCTTCATGGTGCCTTTTAACTTTGGTACCTTCCCTTGTGTTGCCTTCTTTGAGGGCACTGGCACCTTGCGACCAAATACAAATCTACCCTCACATTGATCCTCTGAGACCAGTAATCTTAGCGCTGATAGGAGGTTCGTGTGTAATTGCATATCCAATTTGGGATTCAGGAGCTGCTTGCAAAGAACGCATCCCCATGTTAGCATTTAACAATACATGGAGTCTGTTCATGTGTGTGTGCATGCGTGTATGTGAGAGAGAGAGAGAGAGAGAGAGAGAGAGAGAGAGAGAGAGAGACGAGAGGAGAGACATCGAGAAAGAACAGGTCTAGATTCAAGTGATAAAGTCAAGAACTGTGACAAATGCTGAAGACAAATACAAACCTTATTATGGATCAGTTCATCAAGCTCCCTCTTTAAGCAAAGATATGTTTCTGCTAATGCGGGATTCATGAAAAACTCTAAGTATCCTCCCAGCATCTTCAAGTGCCCATCCTACCAAAAGCAAGGAGTATTTACTATTTTTTCATGAAGAAAACACAAATAAAGTAACAATCATGTCCAAGATCAATAAACGTACCAGGCCACCCCTGGAAATGTTGCCTCCGAACAAAAGGAGCACAGAATCAGATATACCAGTTGAATCCCGGAGAAAAACCGAATTCACTTTCACCTTTTCGTTGAAGACAAGCCATGGATATGGAATTTTGGGTATGTTTCCATTGACAGAACTCTGATAGATCGATAATAAAAAACAACAGAACAGAAAAAGTGTCATCATACACAATTAGAACAGAAAACTTCAAGCAATACAACAAGGAAACATGAATTCAACCAAAGACAAGAAACTAACCGAGTATAGCATCACTTGTCCATCTTCCTGTGTTTTCAGCATAATCGACTTCTCTTTGTTCTGTGGAATGTGTGCACAACATATACAATAAATGAGAAAAGACACGCCATCCACAAGCAAAACAGATGCAAACAAAATCAGTGGCCATTCACAAATTCAACTTAATCTGAAGAATCATGTCCCCTTTATCACAGTTTTTTGTAAACTTGGACATATCTATTGGGGTATCGATTAAACTAAATGTGAAGATCACAACACCCTCTTATCACTCTGTTTTGCTCACTTGAGCATATCAATCCTTTCTTTGTATATACCTAAGAGTGTTTAGTCTAATGGTCAGGCCCTTGGTTTGTTACCAAGAGGTCTGGGGTTCGAAACCTCTCAAGGTACCCACCTAGCAATTGCTAAAGTTTCTTGCCTACCAAATGTTGTGGGGTCAGGCGGGTGGCCTAGTGAGTAGTCGGGTCAAACACTTGGAGACACTAGATTCAAAAAAAAAAAAAAAAATCCTTTCTTTGTATATTGTACACAGAGTAAAAGAGGCTATTACGACAAATAGTTTCTTTTCATGTGAATAAAAAAATTAGAAGATGAAAAAATATACAAACATTATAAGAAATGCATAACAACTTACCACGACAGAGCATATTCCAGGAAATAATCCAGCACAGATGACTGCTCGGACAAGATGCTCATCATGGCTCCATGTATTGCAGTTTTCTGTATTATGGTCAACCAGACCCGCATCCTTGAGCAAAAAGAAGAACTGCTTCCGAAGAGAGTCAATGGCTTTCAGAGTTTGCACAGAAAGGAAGTTTCTCCAGCAGTACTCATAGCCAGACTGTGTTCTTTCAGCACTTCTCCAACCATCATAAGCTCGGACGAGAGCAAGATGATCACTGTTTTCATGAGCAGAGAATTGTGCTTTTGCCGACTCTGCAAGCTACACAAGTTGAAAATTACATGGTTACTATTGAACCTATGCTTGTTGGTTACCCAGGAAAAAAACAGGAAGAGAACTGTGTTTAGGGATATTTTTTAATACACAAAAAGACATACAATAACTGACTACTGTTAACTTCTTTGCATGTCTCTTTACTTTGAAGGTTAGTGAAAAGGATAAAAGTCGACGCTCAACTACAATTATTAAGTTGGTGAAAAGATCAGTTTTTGAACGAGACAGGAATATGATGGCGTGCCAGGGGACAGGAGACACCATTATAATATACGCAACAGCAAACTGTAAAAAGGAACACTATATCATGCTTACATCCTTCTTGTCATGCGGCATAAGGAATGGATCTCTCATACTGAGGCCTGCGACAACAGTCATTACTGGATCCAGACAGTTGAAAATAGACCCTAATATCAACATTTTTCCAAGTTTAGGCTCAACGGGAAGCACTGACAGGTGACGTCCTGCACAGGAGGAAATCGTTAATCTTTCTGACTTGCAAACAAATCAACAAACAATTTAAAACAGCTTTGGTAATCATTCGCTACCTAACACTGTCAGATCTTCATTATCATCTAAAGCCCCAATGATCTTCAAATACTCAACAGCATTTTGAACCTACAAAACAAAACAAAAAAAATTGTGAGGATTGATATGAAGATATGCATAGATCACACTGTTAAGAATAATTATATCTTATCTCAATTCACATATTTTTTTTTGTCAAACTATGATAATTCACATGTTAATTTTACATATAGTTCAAAAGCAATACAAGACTATCACCTCCCATGCAAGTTTTATAAAAAATAATCTGAGAGTACTCGGATAGAAATTTACCGACAGAGGTTCAGGTGGCTGCAAGGCCTTAGATAGGAACTCTAAAATACTTCCAAGTTGTAGACTTTTGATTTGTAAACATAAAGATTGCAACGGAGTCCTCAAAAGTTCAGGCAACTGATAATCAGCAAAGGCATCATATACACATCTGGGGTAGAGATGGTAACACTCGCCAGGTTGAACACGACCAGCTCTGCCTCTCCTCTACAGATTAAAGGCGTCAATTAATATTGTCAACCCATGTGTATTAAATCTCCTTGTAAGAGAGCAACTTTCAGTGAAAGTTTGAGTACCACAAAACAAAAATAATTGCACGGTTTAACTAAGAAGCATTACAGTCAGTACAAACTCATGCTTTGCATCATATCAGAATATCCAACCATGAACTAGAAAAATAATCAAATTGATATGGAAACTGTCAGACTGTCTTACTTGTCGAGAAGCAGCCTTTGAAATCCAGGATGGAAGCAAACAGGGAGTGTTATTTAGTGCATCATATGATGTCTCTTTCGCCTTTCCACAATCAACAACAAAAACTACATCATTGATAGTGATACTAGTCTCAGCCATGTTTGTAGCTAGAACTATTTTCCGAACACCATCTTCTGGCTTATCAAATATCAATTTCTGTTTACAAAGACAACAAAAAAATGAACTTTAATAAAATATAAATCCATTCCTTGAACTACAAGAAGAAGAATAACAACCCAAAAATGATAGAGTCCCATTTAAATTTTTTGAGTGACAGCATCAAAAGATTCATTGAACATATATGAAGCTGTAATGAATTATTGATTAGCTCCTCAGTACAAGAATCCTTAGAGGATCGAGAAAGTCAAAAAGCTCATTATCCAGTGTTTTTCCATCACTAGACCAAGGTAGTATATGTATGCACTATGCAATGAGAATTAACACAAAAGAAAAGTGACATCACCTGCTCAGAGCTAGGCATGGAACCATGACATGCTAGCAGTAGGACCCTGCTAGGATCTCCTAATAGGGGATGAGCTTGGAGTTGATCCTTCAAGGAAGTTATGTCATCCCAACCCGTCATAAAAACCAAAATTGCGCCAGGCCGTTCTTTCCTGACTATGTGTAAAAGAAGATTCCCAATGAGGTTAAAACCAATGGAGTCAGGATTCCAACAGGACAGAGACTCCTGAGTCCTTGGACTGTACTTCCTAAAGTCAGCAGCTTCAAGTACATCCTGTTCAAAAGGGGACAAAAAAATTAAATACAACCTAGGGGATTGCAACGCAAACTAAATAAGACACAAGTTTTCTATACCTCAACACTAGAAGCAATTTGGCTCTTCCTCTTTTTGAAACCTTGAGCTTGTTTCTGCATTTTCCACGACTTTTCATGACCATAATCATCAATCTGATTATATTGATTCAACTGATACCCAGTCATTTCTAGAATATTCTCCAGAAAATGTGCTCGGACTGGGTATGTAAACCCCTGTAAATACAGCAATGCCCAACACCAAAATCAAATGAGTCCAGTATACCTTATGCTGAGAACATCTCTATCAAAACGTAATCAAGAAAATAAACGATGCAGCACCGATATGCCACAGGTCGTGTACAAATGTAATTGAATCAAAAGTAGATTCACTGAAGGAATCAGGAAATACTTTGTACTTGCAATACAAATGGCACCTGGAATCACCTAAGATCATGCTATATTGACATGAATACACAATGATGATCATAGATTGCTACATGACAGTTTGGGTACATGGCACAGATAATTAAAAGAAACAAGAGTTGATTAAAAAGACGAAAAAAAATAAGCTTAGTTCCCTGAACTTACGGGAATATGGATCATTGGAGCACCACCAAAGTAGGAGGAGAAAAGCTCAGCATTTAGGGTGGCACTCATCAAAATCAACCTCAACTCTGGCCGGCGAGGGAGAAGTTCTTTCAGAACAATAAGAAGAAAATCTGAAACAAATGCAAGGCTTTGCTTAACACCACATTAGAAATACCAATCAACAAATTTACTTTCCAAAATTGAAAATTACCTTCATTCATTCCGCGTTCATGAATCTCATCAACAATGACATGTGTAACACCTCTCAACTTTCTGTCAAGAAGTAATCTCCTCAATAATATACCCGTGGTGCAAAAAAGAAGCCGGGTGTCCCGCCCTTTCATCCCTTCAAGCCTAACTTTGTAACCAACCTATTACCATAGGGAGAGATTTAAGTTCAAATCAGCTAGAAAAAAGATAAATGATCAACAACCAAGTGAAATAAAAATAAAAATAAAAGAGAAGAAATCAATTAAGCCTAACACTTTGATGATAAATCTGTCATCAAAACAGTAACTTACAGATTGCCCCAGATTCTCCCCTCGTTCTGCAGCAACTCTTTCAGAAACAGCCATGGCAGATATCCGTCTAGGCTGGGTACAAATAATACTGCAGGAAGCTCCGCGATCAGCTTCAATCTCAGATTCTAAAATGTATTGAGGGAGCTGCGTAGTTTTACCACAACCTGTTTCGCCTGAGACAACTAAGACCTGCTCAACATAATGTGAAGAAAAAAACTTAACTATGCTGGTGAGGAAAAGCAATCATCCATAACCAATTGTAGAAGTAATAAATTACAACTCACCTGATTCTCTGACACAGCTTTTAACAGTGCATCTTTCTTCTTGTATGCAGGCAGACTTTTACGAAGTTCAAGCATCTTTTGACCTTCTGGAGATTCCTGTATAGGGCTTGACATGTCAATATGAATGTTTTTAAAAGTCTATAAATCTACTATAAAGCTACATGAAGATGAACAAAAGCTGCATCTCAAAGTCAAACTATAGAAAGACACAACAAAAAAAAAATTCACAGAGGAAGCTGTGCATTGTTTCCTACATCTAAACAGAAGAACTAACAAAAAGCAAAAAGGATCAACTTCCCGCCTGAATAATGGTTACAAAAGGAAAGGAAAAATAACCTGCCAATGTCGTTGCCTATTACGCAGTTGCAAGCTTTTCCGCAGAAGAATTTTCTCCATGGCATCAGTATTCTGTATCAAGGGTTCCTGCTGCTCATAATGTCCTCCATCATTAGTAATGCTTCTACTACTGTTTGATCTTGACAAGGAAAGGTCTGATACATTTCCTTGGCTCATTGGCTTTTGAGATAGGTAGGCTTTGAGATGAGCATCTACTTCTCTATGAAGTCCAAAAGGTAAGACAACCTATACACGCTTCAAAATGTTTAAACAATATATTGCCTAAAAGACTTTGTAACTTCAATAACATGCGCACCAAAATTAACTAACTAATTCAGGGCCCGCATCATATACTAGAGAGCAATTGTTTCACAAATGTTCAAAGGAAAGAACGTCATCCATTTCTTTCCATGCATGAATTAAACTAAATAGAGCATAAACATGCAAGAAAGTACCTCTCTTTGTGGCCGCTTATCGTCCAGATCAGGTCTGTAATTTGGCTGAGGAACTTTGCTAAATACTACAACTCTAGAATACTGACGGCTGCTTAAGAAAATTAAGAATCAGAATACATACAATTTTGGACACATAATAACAGTACGCTTGCTAAACTGACGTACCTATATAAACCCATCCTACTTGCCAATGCTGAAAGATGATCAAAATCGCGTCTATCCTTTCTTTCCCTGGACACCAATTCTTGCTCATCTGTTTTGCGAAGAAGCATGGTTAACTTCCATCTCCATTCGTCAATGTTATCCAGGGTCGAACCTCCCTAAGCATATATTAACAAGTAAAAGTAAGAACCTTTACATTTAAGAAGAATGATAAGATAAATAACAGGTTTCAGCTGTGCTTAAAAAAGTGCTATACTTAACAACTTCCTTGGCTGTTATTCCGAAGTCCAAAAAAGCTCAATGCTTCACAAACATATACTGATGTCTAAGCTCTACGGTCTACCCTACTTGCTTGTTTGGCTAGCTCGTTAGGAATTACAATTCCACTTTCATTGGCAGCTACATTGCATTTGAATTTAACAATGAAATGACGGAAAGAATTACGAACTCAATCAAAGTCCCCAACGACAATTCGACTTCTTGAGAGATTATGAGGTTAAAAATGAAATCTTCATTTCCAAGAGCAATTAAAAGCAACTCAATTTCGACCCAAAAAAAAAAGCAACTCAATCAAAGTTCCCAATTCAAGAAATCGACATTTACGGGCAGAGCAGAACTCACCATTTGGTTCTGAGACGACCCCAATTCGGAGTCGGACTCCTCACTCGCAGAGGCGTCCTGGTACGCAAACCGTCCGTAGCTCAAATTCTGCTGGTAAAACGGCACCGCCGAACTCCTCAGCTGCTTCCTCTGCTTCCAATCCAGCTCCGCCGCCCGAGACGATGCCTGGCACGCGACGTCCCCCACATGACGCGGCAGATAATAGCACGCATTCCAATTCAGCGGCGGAGCAAGGCAGTGCGTGTGGTGGTACCGGCTGTTCCTCATGGAGCATCCCAGCAGCATCGACGGCCTTACCAAAGTTACGTGGTGGCGGCGGCGGTGGGTCCCACGGAGAGAGACGAGAACGGTAGTGGTGGAAGTGGTGGAGGGTTTGAGGGACATGGTGGTGGTCCTGAATATATATCCCTGGAAGAGGGCGGAGTACGGCATGGTTGTGGGGTTGGGGGTGTGTGAAGAAGGCGGTTATGGCGGTTGTGAGCTTTGTCAGTTGGAGCAGTTAGGGAGGGTTGGGCTCCATTTTTGGCAGGGATTAGAGTTTTTGACAGGGGACGGTGTGGGTGTTGGTTGTGTTGGTTGGAGAGAAGTGGCGCTGAGAGCCTTTACGTCATGACTCTGGAGCTGGACTCTGTTTTTTCTTTTATCTATTAAAAGAAAATAAATACCAATAAATACAATTACAGTCCAGACCTCCAAGATAAAAATAAAAAAGCAAAACATATAAATAGAACAGAGGAGAGCAACTTCACTACTATTGGTTGCCTTAACCGATTATGTTGTGTCAAAAGACGTTATCTTAACGAATTTTTAACAAGTGACCTGATAACGACCCAATTCGTTAACAGGCCATGTTGTTTGGTGTTGGGTTAATAAGTCATGGAAGAATTATCACGTTTAATATCTAAATTTGATAAACGATATCTTAATGTATTTTTAGCAGGTGACTCGATAATTACTCAACTCTTCTATAAAAAAGAAAAATAATGTCTCAATTCGTTAATGGGTAATTGAATAATGACTTGACTCGGACGACCCAGTTTATTAAAAAGTTCTTAATGATAAACCTTACTGTTAAATTCTTAACGGATGACCCGTTAATACATAAACATATCAATTTGATTGAACCACAATTTATATAAAACCAATCTTGACACACCCCGTCCCAAGAGGGTGTGCTGGCCGTCACGTGAGAGTGACGTAACCATGTGCATAGTGCGGAAGCTAATAAGATAAATAGAAATACGAATAAATAAAAATCAACTACTAGCCGTACTATCCAAACATGCTAGTGAGAGTCTAAGTGTATAAATACACATTCAGAGCAATAAGAACGTCTAGTTGCAGTTAAGGACAATGACTAAGATATAACACTCGAAGGTGAATCCTACTTTTGTGAATTCTGTCAGAACACCGTTGGATTCCTTATGACCACCAAAGCACTGCTACCTAGAACCTGGAGGGGCAAAAAACAAAACGCGTGAGTGGGCAAAAACAAATCTTTTCAAAACCTTTTCTCTTTTCAAAGGTTCTAACCCCTCGCCGTAAAACTTGTATAATTTCCCAGAAAAATAACATATATACTCATCTTAACTCATAAATTCAAAATCATGCCAAAAGTAGTGATATGCAAGGTATATGCCATGCCAAATATATCTCATCAAATCACATAAATATATCAGGTGAAATAAACTCATCATAAATGATAACATGTCAATCGAGTGATCAGCTTGGCTAAAACTATAGCTCATAATCAATCTCATCAAATCTCATCGTGTGTGTGTGTGTATATATATGTATATATATGTATATATATGTATATGTATATATATGTGTGTGTGTGTGTGTATATATATATATCATGCACACGAGTCGAACCCACTCAAGGTGGTTTATACAACAGGACTGGGTGTAAATAGTACGCTCTAGTGCTACAATTACGTCAAGACTGTACGCTAATCACGGGTCACCTACGAGTCGAACGCACTGAAAGTGGTTTATACGACAGGACTGTGCACCTAAACTGGATCCAAGATGAGCGTGTGGTGCGGGATGTGAACATCCACTCGAAAGACTGTGCCCCTAACTCTGGGCGGGAGCACTAACACCGGGGTGCAGGTTTATGAGCTTTCAATACATCTCAACAGAAACATCATTTCATATTAATCATTCTCTGTCATCGATATATACTCACCTGATACTTACTTGTGCGTCCACAGCACCAATCACCATTATATGCAACTACTAATGCATGAATAAAATAGATATATACCTTGCATGGCATTTCATATCACATTTCACTTAAATTGATTTTCTGGGAAAAATCTCATTTATATAAGTACATACGGAAAACAAAAGCCCACTCACAGATAAGTCGAAGGGTCGTAACCCTCGAGCCTCGATTGATGGCGCTCATCCTCTGGATAGGTATCACCTATATGCGAAATAACTGAATAAACGTCATTTAACGCACATAACCAAGAATAGGTAATAACTTCGCACACAATGCTCAAATTGGGTGTTTGAATATACCAACATGAACTACACAATACCACGAACATCCCCATATTTTTAGAATAATTTTCCGACAACCCACACGCCCTCACGTGCCGCCCAAGACACGGCCAGACGCGCCTCCACGAGCAGCCACGTGCCAGGCACACTGACGGCGTCAGTTAACGCCGTCAGGAATATTCTGTTAAAACCCAACGGTAACAGTTAAAGATGACTGACGGCGTTGCAATATTCCATCAGAATTGACGGAATATTTCGTCGTCTTCAACCTAGGAACTCCGGCGACCGTCGCCGTCGCCGGAAACTGGAAAATTTTAAAATCCTTATACCTCCGTCAATTCTTAACCAAAACTTATGAAATTGGTCTCAAAATGAAGCTTATAACCAGAAGAACCTATCCTTACCAATTTCAAGGCTTGAAATCCACGGAATCTCAACAGAGAAAGCTCGATAATCCGGCCAAAATTGAAACTCGTCGATCTCCACTTTCCGACATCCAAATCACTTGGTTTTTCTTCTCCGAGCTTCGTAGGAACTTCCTTAAGCTTCCTATAAGCTTAAAATCTCTTGAAACATCCATAATTACGACCACATGAACAGTGACCTTCGATGGGATTTCTAAAACTCACGATCCCGACGTTAACATTACTCCAAAACCACTTCAAAATAACAAGGAAGTTAAAACAATACCTTTTAGAGTCTTAAAACACCTTAAAACTTCCACGAACACCACTGTGGTACTGTGCACCTCGTCGGAGTTTATGGGATCTTAAGGTTCCGATGTCTTTTCTTCGACCCAAAGGTATGGTTGATTTCGTGACCTCACAAGGAACTCAAAAATAGTCTTCAACAACTCGATCTGTGACGTTCAATGGGTTTTGTGGGTGTCGTTCGTACAAGTGAGAAGGAGAGAGAGGGAGTACGGGACTAAGAGAGAGAGAAGTGATGTGTGTGTGGTCCAAATGTAACCAATTACAAACTAAGGAAATCTTAGTTATAATTGGTTCCAATTATTTAGGGTATAAAATAATTGGCCCAAAACTAAACCAATACACAAACACACACCCATCACTCAAGGGTATTTACGTCATTTCATGTCATCGGGAATAACATTTCGGGATGGGCTGTCACAGATCTCATCCACCCCGCGTGTGTGTCAAACACTTCCTCCCAACAAGATGGCCAACTTATTAATGAGTAACCGAATAACGACCCAACTTGGATGACCTAATTTAGTAACAAGTTTCTGACAACAGACCGGACTACTTAAATTCTTAACAGGTGACCCGCTAATATAGAATCATATCAAATTGATTGAATCGCCATTTATATAAAACCGATCCGATCCAATCCAAACTACGCGCGTGTCAAACACTCCCTCCCAACAATGCCATTTTCGTCTAATTTCTAGAGCCCTCCTCCACTCTCTCTCTCCCTTTCATAACCTAAAACCCCACTCTCTCTGCATCTCACTGACTCTAGGGTTTCCATTCTCTCTCTACCATTTAAAAAATTGGAACTTTGAAACCCTTTTCCTTACCAAGTTAGCGTCTTTCACCCCGATACCCTCCACCGATCTCTGAAATTTCAGTTAGGGTTAGGGTTCCGTCGATCCCAGCATCCATGGCTTCACCGGCAGTGATCTCCCAACCGCGCTCCTCCAAGACCGAGTCCTATGTCGACAACAAGCGCAAGGAGGACATCCGCCAGGCCAACATCACCGCCGCTCGAGCCGTCGCCGATGCCGTCCGAACCAGCCTGGGACCCAAGGGCATGGACAAGATGATCTCCGCCGCTAACGGCGAGGTTATCATTACCAACGACGGCGCTACGATTCTTAACAAGATGGAGGTCCTCCAACCCGCCGCCAAGATGCTCGTCGAGCTTTCTAAGTCCCAGGATGCTGCCGCCGGAGATGGAACCACCACCGTCGTCGTCATTGCCGGCGCTCTCCTGAAACAGTGCCAGGTCCTTCTGTCGCACGGCATCCACCCGACTGTGATCTCTGACTCTCTCCACAAGGCGTCCACCAAAGCGGTAGACGTCTTGACCGCCATGGCCGTCCCCGTTGAGCTCACAGACCGTGATTCGCTGGTAAAGTCTGCAAGCACATCGCTCAACAGCAAGGTGGTGAGCCAGTACTCGACTCTGCTCGCACCGATGGCCGTGGACGCCGTGCTCTCCGTGGTGGACCCGGCGAAGCCGGAGATAGTGGACCTTAGGGATATCAGGATCGTGAAGAAGCTCGGAGGAACTGTCGATGATACTGAGATGGTGAAGGGACTTGTTTTCGATAAGAAGGCGAGTCACGCCGCCGGTGGGCCGACGAGGATGGAGAATGCCAAGATTGCTGTGATTCAGTTCCAGATTTCGCCTCCGAAAACCGATATTGAGCAGAGTATTGTTGTCTCGGATTATACTCAGATGGATAGGATTCTGAAGGAAGAGAGGAATTACATTCTGGGTATGATCAAGAAGATCAAGGCTACCGGCTGCAACGTTTTGCTGATTCAGAAGAGTATTCTGAGAGATGCGGTTACTGATTTGTCCTTGCATTACTTGGCGAAAGCCAAGATCTTGGTGATCAAGGATGTGGAGAGAGATGAGATTGAGTTCATCACCAAGACTCTGAATTGCTTGCCCATTGCGAATATCGAGCATTTCCGGGCCGAGAAACTGGGGTATGCTGATATGGTCGAGGAGGTTTCGCTTGGTGATGGGAAGATTGTGAAGATCACAGGGATTCAGAACATGGGTCGGACCACCACTGTGCTGGTTCGTGGCTCGAATCAGCTGGTGCTAGATGAGGCGGAGCGGAGCCTGCACGATGCTCTTTGTGTGGTGAGGTGTTTGGTGAGCAAGAGGTTTTTGATTGCAGGTGGCGGTGCACCAGAGATTGAGCTGTCGAGGCAGTTGGGGGCGTGGGCTAAGGTGCTGCAGGGGATGGAGGGTTATTGTGTGAAGTCGTTTGCTGAGGCGCTCGAGGTTGTTCCCTACACACTGGCTGAGAATGCCGGGTTGAACCCAATTTTGATTGTGACTGAGCTGAGGAATCGCCACGCACAGGGAGAGATCAACACCGGGATTAATGTGAGGAAGGGGCAGATTACCAACATCTTGGAGGAGAATGTGGTGCAGCCATTGCTCGTCAGCACAAGTGCCATCACTCTGGCCACCGAGTGCGTGCGGATGATTTTGAAGATTGATGACATAGTCACTGTAAGATAGATTTCGATATTTGATATTTCATCTGTTGCAGTCAATTTCATTCGAGGTGGATTTCTGTTCCGAATTTTGGTACTGGTTCTGGATGTTTACTTTGGATTTGAACTTTGTTTTTGCGCTTGTTAGGCGGATATTATGTAACCTACCTTTGCCCATTTATATTCATCTAATTAGTTCGTCGTGTTAAGTTTGCGTGCCAATGGAGATGATGTTATTTCGTGTTTCTTGGTTTGTCAAAAGGATTAGATATCGAGTTCCATCACACAAATTAGACATATATTGCATTTCATTGAGCAAAGTTCTCCATTGAATTTTTGTTCATTTCTTGCGTTTGAATTAAGCTTTCGTGTTTGAGTTCGCTTGGACACAACTCAAAATGTCGAGAAGAGTTTGAGTTTCTCCGTTTTGGCGTCTTGAGGGTGAAGTTTTGATTACTTGATTGATTGTCTTCCATCCTTTAAACCTCTGTCAATTGCCTTAGGGTGCGCGGGATCTGATAATATATGTTTCAATCGCCATCGATGAGGTAGGCTTTCCTTTCTCAAATTCTCGTTTACAGGTTCAGATGCGTTAGCTTAATCTTAAACCTTTTCGCACTGCATTTAGAAGAAGATGCTCTCCCTCCCTTCCGACTTCCGGTTAACTTTTTTCGGGTTCTAAGCACAAGACTATTCTTTCGCATTCTTCTTCGGATTGATTCAGTTCTTCTGCCGATTTGATATTCCAGTTTTGCAAAAACTCTCTGCGACCAGGAACTATATCAATCCGAAGAATGTAAATGGAGCAAGCCAGAGTTTTGCAGGATATTTTCAACACAGGAGCCTGCAAGATTTTGAACCTTACCTTCCAAGTCATGAAAACGGCTTCGAGAGCTGGAAACTCAAGCATGAACTGCAAAAATGTTTCGTCAAAAGAAAAGGGTTTATCATGGACTAAGATTTTAGAATACAGTTTGTTTGAAAGTGCTTTTAAAATAAAAATAAAAAAAATTGTTTTTGGTGAAAATGCTTTTGGAGCCAATTCTTAGGAAAACACAAATGAATTCTAGAAAGTACTTGAAGTGCTTCATGGAAGAAGTAGAAGACATTTTTTCTAAAATTGTTTTTAGTCATTTTAAAAATACTACTAAACGAGCCCTTATAATATGGTTCAAATTCGTCATTCGACATTGGCAAGAATCTTTTACTTACGAGTAAAAATGAATAATACTAGATCACAAAACTTTTAAAAACACTTTCAAACGAGTTTTACGTTTCTATTGATTTACAACCAAAGAAACCACTTGCGCAAAAACGAAAAAGTTCACGTAGGATTAACATAAGTTGGGCTGGGCCGGATCGATCCAATTACCTCCAACCATTTAATATATTTTTTAAGACAAAAAAAGAAAAAAGAAAAAAAGAAAAAGAAAAAGCGCTGAGCTTGAAGTTGGAAACTTTGGAGTGCAGAGAGAGACTGAACTCTCAGCAAACCCTAACTCCAACCAAACGCCCACCCCAAAAATTTTGCGTCCACCACAAGAAATCCCCACCCCCCCCACACATCAAAACCCTAAATTCCCATTTCACCCTCCTCCCCCTCACCCCCAATGCTCCTCCTCCGCCTTCCAACGTCCGGCTGATTCCGCAGCTCCGCCATCCGCACCCCAAATGTCGCTCGATCCCCGGACGCCGGCGGCCGCGAACGGCGTCGTGTCGGAGGAACCGAAGCGTCCGGCGTTCGCGTCCCCGTCACCCAGGCTGAGGCTGAACCCGAACAATGACCACAATCCGGATAACTACGACGACATGCAATTGGATTTCAGCCCCGAGATTTTCACCTCGCTCGAGCGGTACTTGCCGGCGAGCATGCTCGGGAAGCCCCGATACGATAAGTTCAAGTTCATGAGGGAGATTCTGCTCAAGTACTTTCCTCCCGGAGAGCGCAACAGAGTATGTTTTATCAAATTTTTCTCCTTTTTTTTTGTTAAATTCTGTTTGGTTGCTGGGAATTTGGTGGAAAAGGAAGCGACTTGAAGATGCTTGGAATTTCCAATCTTTACATTATTTTTGATAATTTTGGTCTGATTGTTGCGATTTGGGCGTTGAATTAGGGTTTCGCTGAGGGGCAGATTCCAATTCTAACGGGCAAGTGATTTGGAATGACGAAAATGCCCTTAATCCTTTTTTTAATTTTTTTTTTCAAATTTAAATTTTGTGTGCAGGAGGGGTTATGCTTTGGCAATATTCATTCCCATTTCTGTGCATCTTTGTTTTCTTATAAATGTTTCTCTGTAGAAAAGGATATTTTTAGTAAAACGGAAGTGGTTTTGGCACGCCTCTTTATATTTATGTTCTTCGGATTGAATAATTCAAAAGAGAATCAATGGACAAAAATACACATGGTTACGGAAATCATTTATCAGAAGTAAACAGCATAAAAAAATGTTCAGTGAACAGCTTGATGTGATTTACGGTATATAGTGCACCATTCTAGTTCGTTATAGACTTGCATTCACCTAAGATGAGATAGTTGATGTTATGTGGTTATGTTGTGTATCAGGTTCAGAAACATAGTGAGTACAGGCAGAAGATTATATCAAATTATCAGGTACAGAACGACACACGGTTACTCTGGATTAATTGTTCTTTGAAGTTGGGTGACTGACTAGGGATATATTAAAACTGAGTGACATGTGGTGCAGCCTTTACATAGAGGGTTATACAGTATGCAACCTGCAGCCACCTTCGTTACGGCATTTCTGAAGGCAGTTAGTGAGAATACTGAGGAAAGCTTCAGAAGGATAATATCTGAACCCTCACCAGGGATCTTTACATTTGAGATGTTTCAGCCACGGTTCTGTGAACTTCTGTTGTCTGAGGTATTTTCCTTCAGTTTTCTTGTCGTGTAATTGCATATGACTTATCTGCCTGCCATTCTGTATTTGACTTGACTTTACCATTGTTCTTTTGTTTTTATTTCTTTTATGTTTCTTTGCTGCCTAGGTGGAGAATTTTGAAAATTGGGTCAATGAAGCCAAATTTAAAATCATGCGCCCAAATACAATGAACAAATATGGTGCCGTTCTTGATGATTTTGGCCTTGAAACCATGCTTGACAAGCTTATGGAGTCTTTTATTCGTCCTATATCCAAAGGTGGTGCATTATATCCTCAGTTTATACTTTAATATTTATATTTGTAAAGTTCGCTATGGTTTATGGTCAGTATTGGCATATCCGTTGTTTCAATCCGTTTCCTTATTCTTTGTTGCAGTGTTCTTTCCTGAAGTTGGTGGAGCAACTTTGGATTCTCATCATGGTTTTGTTGTCGAATACGGGGATAACAGGGATGTTGACTTGGGTAGGTTCTTTGTTTGATTGATTTTGCTTCAAACTTTATTACTTTGCAGTTACATATGATGGTGTGAATTCTGCTTAGTTTTCGGTGATATGATAATTTATAGGTTACCCTCAAAAAGTATAAACTGGGCTCTGATCCACTGCTCTGTTGTGAGTTGTAGCAGCGTTGCTAGACTTGAATGTGCATTTTCTTGATGTGATTTTCCGTTTATTCTACAGACACACCTTATCTTTGACAATATAGTCTAAGGTTATGATAGTAGTACCACTTCTCAAATGGTATATCTTTCGTTTTCCGTCAAATGCAGATGTGTAAAATTGATTTCGTACTTGTAGGTTTTCATGTGGATGACTCTGAAGTGACCTTGAATGTGTGCTTGGGCAAGCAATTTTCTGGAGGAGAATTGTATTTTCGGGGCACACGATGTGATAAACATGTAAATAGTGGAAGCCAGTCAGAGGTATGCTATTCTTAAAAATGGAGAGAGAACTAATTATTCCTTATGTAATCACTTTTAGAGCTTTTTTTAATTAATTATCAATAATGTTTTTGCTGCAGTTTTGACTAACTTTATTTGCTTCTCGTCGTTTGAAATATTGGTGTTTGGTAACCAATCATTACCATCTAAACTTATTTATCTTTTTTTTTCTTTTTTCAATTTCGTTGTCTCTATCATGCAACTTAAAAGTTATACACAGTTGATGCCTGTTATTTTTCATAGGTGGTTGTAAACTTATTGATGGAGTATGTTGTTTAAAAGCAGGAGATCTTTGATTATGCTCATGTTCCAGGATATGCTGTGCTTCATCGTGGCCGTCACCGGCACGGTGCTAGAGCTACAACATCTGGTCATCGCATCAATTTAATTCTATGGTGCAGAAGGTATTCTTTGGTTTTTATTTTTTCACAAGCAGCTATAGATTTTGATAAATTTCCTGCATCTTAGTTTATCTAAAATTTCGCCAAAATCCTAAATTTACCGTGGTTTGGTGTGCTTTAGCATTTTGGTAGAATCCTTTTTTGTGATAGAACGTGCAGGATTTGAGAACCTTTTTCGGCCAATACTAATTAAACTATCTCCTTACAGTTCCGTCTTCAGAGAGATGAAGAAATATCAGAAAGATTTCTCCAGCTGGTGTGGAGAATGCTTGCTTGAGAAGAAAGAAAGGCAACGCAAGTCAATCGCAGCTACCAAACAGGTAATTTTACCTTTAGATGCTTGTATGCGGAGGCGACTCATATAATTATTGAAGGATTGGATTTAACTAGCCAAGTTGTTTTGAACCACACGCACAAAGCACATGCACACACGGTAACAGGATACGAGGCGGCCTATGCAAGCCTCTACATAAGTTAGTTTAAACATCAATTCAATTCACGTGTAAAGCTGCATTCTCGATTTTTAGAATGAATGATGAAATTTATTAAGTGGTGACTTATAATCGAGTTATTCCTGTGCAGGAATTGCTCAGGAGGGACGGTGAATCCGCACTCTGATCTTGCTTCGCTACTGCACACACACCCTTCTGTTGTAAAATCATGTAGTTTCTGTGTACTCGGTCCAAAGACCAAAGACTGGTCGTCGACCCTCGATGAACCTGGAGGAGGAAAGTTGTGCTTTTGTGAATCAGTTTGATTTGGGACGCGCCTGCGTATGTACATCAATTGTGTCTGAGAAGTTCGGAACTTCATGAATTATGCATGTAACTTTTGTAAAAATATCTATCTATGGACATCTTGATGTTTTTATCTGTCTTAATTGTGAAGGTTATGAAGATTTATTTGCCAACACTAATTTATTTGGGTGGTGTATCCACGCATACCCCTTTTGCTCAGCAGGTTCGGTTGATTTTATCATTTGATCTTCTTCAATTCATTTGATCCGACGGACGGACATTGAGAAAAGTGTGAATTAAAAAGGAGCGTGAATAACACCGCCCTTTAATAATAATAAAAAAAAGTTTTGTTTTGTATGTGCATCAAAATAAAAAATAAAAAATTTATTGTTTAGTAAATTCGCATAAACAGAACGCAACATATTTCACATATCCTTTTTATTTCTCATACATCTTTATTAATTTCTATAATTTGATTTTCTAATTTTCAGCCGTCGTCCTTGTTAATTTCCGTTCTTTGATCTTCTTCAATTCATCTGATCCGACAGTTAAAAAAAAAAAAAAAAAAGTGAGAAATAAAAATGAGCATCCGAATATTCCTATATAATATATGACGAAATACGATCTCCCAAAAGCCAAAAGGGTTCTCTCTCCCCTTTTACTCTCTCTCTCTAAACGCTATCTATCTCCATCTATCTACCTCCCTCCCGCGATTGTTCCAGGTTTTCTTCTCCCCGATGATTCTCAGGCTCCGATGATGACCACCGACGAAGGCCCACACCGTCGGTTCTGAAAAGCCGGAGACTTTTGGCGCGGTCCACTCAATTTCTGGGCGTCAATCGGTGCTGTTTCTCCTTCTCCGCTGTCTAGGGTTAGGGCTCAGGGTTGGAAATTGGTGAATTTGTACACTTTGTATTGCGATATCGAAAATATAGGGTTAGGGTTTGTTCAATTTTGTCATCAGTCTTTTCTCCTTTGTAGCTTTTGGGGATTATACCCAGTATCATGTGTAACTGAGAATTACTTGATTATTATTTTTCTGTTTTTGATTTGTTTGGTTACGATTTAATTATTTTGGAAAGGAAGAAGAAAAAAAAGAAGAAAAGAATAAAAAGTGCAAAAATATCATCAATAAAAAATTGTTCTTGACTGCACTATCCCAATTCCCATGTATTCTGATATATAAGTATATACAAAAAATTGAACTTTTACTCACATTGTAAATGGGGAGCCCTGCATTAAGCAACCGAAATAATGGGCAGCGGTTAGGCATTACAGAGCCCATTTCTCTGGGCGGTCCGACGGAGTATGATGTGATCAAAACTCAAGAACTCGAAAAGGTTGTGGTTTGATTGATGTTTTTATGATTCATAGCTGAATTTTGGGTGTTTAGCTGAGGTTTTACTGAATTTTGGCTCTACTTTTTTTGTGGGTTCTTCAGTATTTGCAGGATGCTGGATTGTACGAGAGTCAGGAAGAGGCTGTGGGTAGGGAGGAGGTTCTTGGCAGGCTAGACCAGGTTGAACTAATCTTTTATGTTCCTGTTGTTATTGTTGTGTTTGTGATTGAGCTGATCAGTTGCACATTGTTGGTTAATGTTTAGTTATTTCCTTTTCCTCCAGTTATATCGATGATATATGTTTGATATTGTATTCTCTGATTGTAATGTATGATATTGGTGCTGAAATCCAAGTCAGATTGTGAAGACGTGGGTTAAAACAATTAGCCGGGCGAAGGGTTTGAATGAGCAATTGGTGCATGAAGCAAATGCTAAGATTTTCACCTTTGGTTCATATCGGCTAGGGGTATGAAGCTCCTTTCATCTTTTCCTTCCCACTCTATGGAGGGTTTCTGTGTTTGCAATTGTCCTTTAATGCCTGTCTTAACTGTTGGACAGTTTTATCTTAAAGACCTTTGACAGTGCTTGTGGATTGTAGATGCAAATCATAAACTTCTCTTGTTGTATGGCATTGTTCTGGATTTCAGTTGTGTTATTGTCGTATATTAAGTGACACTTGAACCCTAACCAGAAACATACACTTTGTTTATCTTAAAAGAAAAAAAAAGTTTTATTGGTTTCTCTCTCATTAATTTTTTTGTAATTCTTAATATGTTCTTTGTCTCAAATTGTTAACCTACAATGTCATATTATAATAATAAGCCGGAATCTTGAAACTTGAAAGAATTGTCGTTGTTCGCCATTCTTGCTTCGCGTTCTCTATGTGTGCCTTGATTTGTTACTAGTTTGTAGGAAAAGAGGGAAAAATGTTGACTGAATTGTTATTATGGGTCAGACTCTTCTTGTCTGTGCCCTTTTGTTGATAAGTTGCGAGTCTTCTTGTAAATAATGCTATTTGGACGTGGAATCTGTGATGTTATTCTAAGTTAGTTTTTGCCCATTTGAAGTTTCACATATTCCTCTCCTTTTCTCATTTCCCCTTATTATCAGGTTCATGGCCCTGGAGCAGATATAGACACACTCTGCGTTGGACCTAGACACGCAACCCGAGAAGTATGATCAGCCTTACCTTTTACGGTGCAATAAGTTGTAGTTATTTTTTGCAGTATCAGTTAGTCAACTTTCAATTTCTTTTATAACTTTGGTGTAGGGAGATTTCTTTGGCGAGCTACATAGGATGCTGTCTGAGATGTCTGAAGTGACAGAGTTGCATCCTGTTCCTGATGCTCACGTCCCAGTTATGAAATTCAAGTTCAGTGGGGTTTCAATAGATCTTCTTTATGCACAACTAGCACTTTGGGTTGTTCCTGAAGTAAGTGTTGGCTATATGTTTGAAGTTTTATATTAACAATTGAACACCTTGTCATCTTTTAATTTTGCATGCATTATCCCATATAAACTATGGTATCATTTGTTTTCAACATTTTCCATTTGGAGCAGGACTTGGATATATCACAAGACTCAATACTACAGAATGCAGATGAACAGACAGTTCGTAGTCTCAATGGCTGTAGAGTTACAGACCAAATTCTGCGTTTAGTCCCTAACATTCAGGTTCTCACCATCAATGATTAGCTTATTTGCATATGGATTTCTGTTTCGAGTCTGTTTAGCATCTTTTTGCTTCTCATCATGTATCTAGCTTTTGGATTGCAGAGTTTCCGCACAACATTAAGATGCATGAGGTTATGGGCAAAGCGTCGTGGTGTTTATTCAAATGTACGGTGGCAGATTGCTGATGTGCTAGATTATTCTGTAATTCTCACTCTATTGTTTTTACTTATGATGTGTGTTTCTGTCACGAGCAGGTTACAGGGTTTCTTGGTGGTATAAATTGGGCATTGCTTGTTGCTCGCATATGCCAACTTTACCCGAATGCACTGCCTAATATGCTAGTTTCTCGGTTCTTCAGGGTATATACTCAGTGGCGTTGGCCAAATCCAGTCATGCTTTGTGCTATTGAAGATGGGTCTCTTGGACTTCAGGTTTGGGATCCTAGAAGATATATAAAGGACAAGTATCATTTGATGCCTATAATTACTCCGGCTTATCCCAATATGAACTCTAGCTACAATGTGTCCGCAAGTACTTTGCGTATCATGTTAGAGGAGTTTCTGAGGGGTAATGAAATTTGTGAGGTATGATGCTCCATTCGAGTTTTGATATCTTCTTTCCCAACACAAAACATGTAGGTTCCTCATTGACTTGTATTTTGTAATCATTGGGCCAAGCCGAGTAGTGATATTCTTGTTCCTATTAACTAGGCCATGACTGTAACATATCTAGTTTTCATTTTAACTGGTTGATTTTCCATTGGGGTTATACTGGTTCTTTTGTTTGTGTTAGGCAAAGTTATTCCAATTTTGTTTGTTGCTCAAGGGCTACGGGAGGGTCCGCTATTTGTAGTTGCCTGAGTTTGAATCTATATTTGGGTCCTTCGTAAGTCATCGTGGCCATGGGTTGCACACCTATTGGGCTGAACGTTGGTCTGTGTCAATGATATCTGTAAACGAGTTTCTTAGTGGAATTGCATCCCTTAAAAAAATCTGCATAATGGGAATATTGTGGCATTGGCACATACACACTACTCTCTCTCTCTCTGTGTTCCCGAGTTTGATGTTTGGTAGTTCTTGCAGGCTATGGAAGCAAATAAGGCTGATTGGGATACCCTTTTTGAGTCTTATGCTTTCTTTGAAGCATATAAGAATTATTTACAGATAGACATCAGTGCACAAAATGCTGATGACTTTAGAAAATGGAAAGGCTGGGTTGAGTCTCGTCTCCGTCAACTAACCCTGAAGGTGAACCTTTCACTTATTCTCTCTCTCTCTCTCTTCACCAACCACACCGCCCCACCCCCCCCCCCCCCCCCCCTCTCCCCTCCCTCCCTCCCTCCCTTTCCCCTCTCTTTTTTCCTCTGTCTCTCTGATCCTTATTCATCTGTTTGTGTTGGATAATCTCCAGATTGAGAGGCACACATATGATATGCTGCAGTGTCACCCACATCCAGGTGATTTTTCAGACAGATCGAGACCATTTCATAGTTCGTTCTTTATGGGCCTACAACGAAAACAAGGAGTTCCAGTCACTGAAGGCGAGCAGTTTGACATAAGGGGAACTGTAGAGGAATTTAAGAATGCTGTCAACCTTTACACATTATTGAAGCCTGGAATGGAGATCCGTGTATCCCATGTAAAACGCAGGAACATTCCTAATTTTGTGTTTCCTGGTGGTGTTCGACCATTGCGCCCATCTAAAGTTACTTGGGACAGCAGGCGTAGTTCAGAAGTGAAGACTTCTGGTGATACTCAAGCAGAGAAATCGTCCGAAGGAAATGGATCAGATAGTGGACAGAAGAGAAAGCGGGCGGATGATAATGTAGAGTCTGACTCAAGGGATTCCAAGTCTTTACGTCTCTGTAGCGGGGAAGGTAAAACTGATTTAGATGGATCAGACAGTGGACAGAATAGAAAGCGGGTGGATGATAATGTAGAAACTGACTCAAGGCATGCCAAGTCTTTACATCTCTGCAGTGGTGAAGTTCGTGAGGCTAGCCCTCCTATCAGCAATGTCAGTTCATTTTCCACAAAATGTGAAAGTATCGATGCAAACAAAAATCACAATAATAACGTGAAAATTAGCTTAGGGAAGATAGAAAACCCGGTAGACATTCCTTATCAGAATGGTCAGACTGAAGTATCATCAAGGTGCAATCCACCAGTTGATAGTCTATTTTCTGCTGTGAATACATCAAGTTCTAAAGAAGAGGTACTAGAGAAGATTATGGTCGGTCCATGTGTCTCCCACCGAGCTTTGCCAGAAGTGGATGAGCTTGAAGATGATTTGGAATATAGACATCAAGTCAAAGAATCTTCAGGAATTATGAAAGGCAGTCAAATGGAGGCTTCAGAGGAGAGTGCGTCAGTTGCAACGCTAGTAAATTATAGCAACGGAGCTGGTACTTCCACCGATTTATATAATGGGGGATCAGAGGAACTTGAGGTTAAACACATAACTTTTGCTTGTGCTCATATTTTTCAACCTTTAATATTTTCATCTCATCATTCAAGTTATTCAACTACATTCCACATCCCTCGTGGACTGCTACAATTCACTGCATATGAAATATTTTTTCTTAAGGTTTTTGTTTGGTTTTCTTTATAGAACATCGAAAGGTAAAACTGATCATTTCGAGTTTATTCTGTAGTTATCTGCCTTGGTGTTTTCGGTTGTCTAGTACATCTATGTGCTTATTCATTGAACCTTTTGACAGTTTTTTTCTTTTTTCTTTATGTTTTAATTCTTGAAGCCTGCTGAACTTATGGCGCCATTCTCGAACGGAACCCCTTCTCCGCCTGTGGCTCAGAGAAAACCGATCATCAGGTATTCACCGACTCAAATCAAAATCTAATACATTTTCATTCCAGTTATACGTGATTGATTCAGCATGCTAGAAATACGTTGAAAAACCAGTGTATTAGTCTTCGTTTGAGTAACTTTTGTGTCTCTCGAACCTTGTTTTCATTTCCTTTCCTTTGGCAGGTTGAATTTCACTTCATTGGCCAAAGCTGCTGGTAAAGGCTCATAAAACTGATGTTCAATGCCGAAATCTCATGTATAATAAGAGTTTTTAACCCCCGACTTTTTGTAATGATAGTTACCATCAATAAATTTTGGTATTTACCTTCTTTTTTTTTTTTACCTTGACTTTTTGTAATAACAGTCACGGTTGGAAATGTATAAAAGCTTGAGTATGTTTTTATATATGTTGAGTTGGAGAGCTTATAGGTCGCTTGGAGTTTTTCATCTTTTTTCAGCAATGATTGGTGGATATAAGGCTAGGATTACAAAATAAACGTTTAACATCAAGAAGTTTTTACTTTTTACTTATCACAATTGCGAGAGAAACTTGTGTAAGGGCGTCCAGATCAGATCTGTTATCCGTACACTAAAAATCGACCCTTATGTAATAAACGAATGGAATTTGTTTTGTTTATTGAAAGTTTTCTTCTCTACGAGTAGGGATTCGAACTTGAGGGGCGGACACACTCTTATGATCAATTGGTTTGATGCACGTTTACTTATTAAAAGTTCAAATGAGAGAGAAGAAAAAAATGTAATGATTCAAATCAATTAGCGACGATAGAGACATTTGAGAGAAAAAGGTGTCGCATGCGGCGGTGCCATAAACTTGGATCAACGTGATTGGCATGTGAAAATTATAATTTTGATCCGCACAAATGTTGTCAAAATTCTATTGCGCTCTGACTCTGTTCCACACATCCGTTAAACTTCATATTGATTTTTAGAGAGAGAGAAAGAGATGGAAGAGAAGCAGGTGGACTATGTGCTGGTGCCGCTGGGTCTGCCGGTGCTGGGTGCATACCACGTATGGCTGCTGATGACCATCCTCCGCCATTCTATTCGAACTGTCGTCGGCCTGCTCAGTCTCGCCACCAATGGATCTTGTCCGTGATGTCTGCAAGTCACTTCCCCACCTCTCTCTCTTTCTCTCCCCTCTAGGATTCAATTCCCTTGTTGGGTTTTTGGGATTTTACGATGAAGAATAACATGACATGATTTTACTTTTTCGCACACCATTTTTCTCCTTCTGCGATCCTTTCTTGAATTGACGGACGAAAACTAGTAAATGAGTGCTAAGGGAGAAACTGGGAGTGTGAAAATCGCTACCCAATTGAGATTCTAACATTGACTCCTTGTAAGAAAAGAGCTCTACTTTGTTCATGGCATACTTCAATCCATAGGGAAAGTTTCTCCTTCAAGTTCGGATATTTAGGGAATTTTGATGGCTAAGATTGGCTTGAATTGTATAACAGCATGAACTTCAAGGTATTCTGAAGATAGAGGAGAATGAATTTTCATTCTGCGGAGATTAGAAAATATTAGACACGACGGAACGAGAAATCTAGTTTCTACCTTCAAGTGGACAAACTTTCTTTTATTTTTTTCTGCAACATAATAACTTGAATATATTGAGTTATCCAACCCAATCCAAGAAACCAAACGAGCCCCCGAAGGTGTTTCAAGCTAGATGAGATACTAAGTTTCTGTATCTTTTATGTCTTGCAGAATTTAGTCCTGTTGTCTTTGATGGATAAAAGCTTAACTCCTCTCCATCAATTCTAATTTGATCAGAACCCCTTGAAGAATGGTGTTTTGGCTGTTCAAACAATCCGCAACAACATAATGGCGCTACCCTTTCAGCAACAACAGCCATCACTCTCAGTTCTCTCATCGGCGTATTCATCAGCAGCACGACAAACTCCGGCAACACGGCATCAAGATTAGTTTACGGGAACAAGAGTCCGCTGACTCAGCTTCTCTCTTCTGTCAAGTACTTTTCCATCTTGCTTTGCTTTCTCGTTGCCCTTCTCTTGAACGTGCAGTCTATTAGATACTACGCACATTTTAGCTTCTTAGCCACTGGAAAGGCCAGAAGGATTACCTCGAGCACGTTGCACGGAGCTTGAATCGCGGAAGCCATTTTTGGTCCCTTGGACTGCGAGCATTCTACCTCTCGTTCCCTCTCTTCCTCTGGATATTTGGTCCCATCCCCATGTTCGTGTGCTGCTGCATAATGTCATTTGTTCTGTATTTCTTGGACACAACCATCAGCTTTACCAGACATCTTCACACTAACTCCATCCGAGGAATCAGTTGGATAATCGTCGTGATAAGGTCTCGAAAATTACCTTCATTTTAGTTTTTACACTGTTATGATTTATTAAAAATATAGTTTGTTTGAAAAATGTTTTTAAAATGACTGAAAACGCTTTTGTGAAATTCATTTTGAGTTCAAGTGCTTTTTGAAAGAAGCACCAGATATGTGATTCTTGCAGGAAGCACTTCCAAATTAGTTCTTATAATATTGGGTGAACTGCCCATTTAGTTCTTGAATTATCACCTCAGTGAAAATTAGGTTCATAAACTATTTTTCCAGAAAAATCAGTCCTTGAATTATAAAAATCTGCCAATTACATCCCTAATAATATAATCGAAGCTACTATATTCAATTTTTCATCAATTTAAGTCACATTACCTGTATGTGATACACATTGGAGGGTAGATTGGTAGTTTTTCATAAAGAAATAGTGTATGAAGTTAACTTTGGAGGGTAAATTGGTAGTTGTTCATAAGAAATAGTGTAAGTTAACTTCAGAGGGTAAATTAGATGTTAGATTCGCAACCTATATGAAATGTTAAGGGCTTATGGGCGAGAAAATGACGGTATTACACTCTAAAGTGTTTCAAGTGACTTAAGTTGACGAAAAATTGGATAAAATAGCTTTGAATATAATAGTATGGATAAAATTAGCAATTTTTAATAAATTTAGGAACTTATTTTACCGAAAAATAATTCAGAGACTTAATTTTCACTAAGGTGATAGTCATAAACTAAATCGGCACTTCACCCTAGAGTGTTTAGATCCTTAATAGATGGATCCTCTATATATTATATTATTATGTGTAATTGGGTGTGTAGTTAACTATTAAGAATTATTGGAGGTTATGGGATCATTTGTTGTATAAATTGTTTGGGGGATTTGATTTAATCTGGCCTCAAGTATTTTAAAAAATTTCAGCAGAATAATGAAATTTTCATGTCTTTTTTTGTTCAGGAATATTTTATGCTAGTTAAATATTTGTCATGCATGCAGATCTGAATGTAGTTTATTTTTTAGCGTGAAATCTCACCTTTCTAAAACACAATTAATCATTAGATAATTTACGTGTCTTTAAGTCATTCCACTCAAATTTAAATCCTCAAATATATAATATTGTAATTTTCTCAGTATTACAGATCTCGTATTTTAGAATATTGTAGAATGACTGGATGAACCCCGAAATCATATGCAGATTCCAATGTTATTTTTTTAGGTAATGGTAGAGACTAAATTTTGGAAACTAGAGGACATGAAGTTTATGATTCATTTATTACTTAAACGTTAATAAGCATGGTCATTTCTATTGGTGACACATTATTTAGTTTGAAAATTTAACTTCTTAATATTGTCTCCCTAGCATTACCCGATTTTTTTATCAACTAGTATACCCAATGTGCCACTTGTCTTGGAATTGGATCCCCTCCTGAGCATTAGGTGGGGATCCTACTGAGCAAGTATTGTAGACCGTTTGATGAAAATCTAACAACTATAATTATTATAACTTAAAGGGACCTACTGTTTGTAACCGTTGGATTTTCATCCAACGGTCAACAATGCTTGCTCTGTAGGATCCCCACCTAATGCTCAGGAGGGGATCCAATTCCACTCGTCTTTTGTTTTGATCCATTTGTTCTTTAGTTTTGTCAGAATCTGGTATAATAGATATATTAATTATATCGACAACAGATCCAATCCGGACCGGACAATTATTGCTGGCCAATGTTGACAATGACATAGCTAGTTTCCCAGGTTGTTTTTGGACTGTTTACAAGCAACCATCTTTACATAAAACCCTAGAGATTGGGTAAACCTGGGACACACACTTTTCCTTAATTTAAGGTGATTTACATCAAACCCAAGACTAAGAAGTAATCAGCAAGTTAAGTGCCTTGAATCAAGGAGGAGAGAAAGCTGGAAAGCAACTGGCGGTTGACAAATTGCTTGGAGCCTTGTGATACGAGTTGACATACGAGTTGACTTGCTTGAGCCATTTAGCACATAAACTTTAGGTCGACTGAATACTATTCCAACATAGTCATTACTGTCATTTGACTCATTTATTCAAAAAGTTCCAAAGAATGAAAGAATCCAATCCAAACTACTCTCAGATAGATTTCTCTTCTCTCACTCTCTGCTCGACATAAAGTTAGAAACCTAGGGCCTTTTTTTTTCCGCCATTGCAGCTCTCTCATTCTTATTCTACATCTTATTAATATATATATATATATATATATATATATATATGTACTTTGTAATGTAGGCTTGACACAAGCTCAACTTCAATCTTCTACAAGTTCAATGCCTTCTCCAAATGCATCTATATCTCAAAGCTTAAAGAATTGATCAATGCATTTTTACTTTTTAAAGTTTTAAGTTGATTTAGTTTGAAATGTTAACTTCTATTCGAATTTCCAATTTTCATTTAGTTTGTATACTTAACTTCTATTTGATTTGGCTTGTAACTTCTATGGATTGGGAACGCGTGTTATAGTTATATTGTGGAAACTTCTATGGCTTGTAATTTATATTGTGAAAACTTATAGTGTGGCTTGTAACTTCTTGAATTAGGTTAGAAAAATATTAGATTTTGGGCAAACTAAGTGGCCTAAAACAAAGTGGTAATTACCATTGGCATACCATACCAACCAAACTATTTGGTATACCGATATTCGATATACCGAAAGTTTGGTACGGTAACGGTAATAGATTTTGCTGTACCAAATATTTGGTATGATAATCGGTACAGAGGTTTTGGTACGGTAATCGTACCAAAACCACCCCTACTCATCACAGTGTTATGCAATCCCTCACGAACTGTCATTGGCCTCAATGCTGTGGTTCGCAAGCAATGGATCTTCTCCATGATGACTATTAGTCTCTCTCTCTCTCTCTCTCTCTCTCTCTCTCTCTCTCTCTCTCTCTCTTTATGTCTTCTGTTTAAAAGCTCTAAAAGGGTAAAAGAGAATTAAAAGTGCTTTTTGAATGATTAAGTTCACAGGATCTTCTAACAATGGTTGGCGAAAAAAGTTGAAAGATATTCTGGGTTGGAAATGCACTTAGAAGTTCATGTGTTTCTTTGTAGAACACTTTATCTCTTTTTTTTTTTTCCTCCTCTTTATTAGAGTAATGTTAGGGAGACTAGATTTATAGACAAATTTGCAAACTAAATGACGTGTCATCAATATCAATGAGCACGTTTATCAATACTTAATAATAATCCAATCATCAATTTCTATGTCATTTAGTTTATAAAATTTTATCTACAATTACAGTTTTCCTAGCATTACTCTCTTTATTATATGTCTTCTGTTTAGAAGCACTTATAGAATAGCTAAAAGCGAAATATAAATGCTTTTAGAATGACTAAATGGTTTTAGAGGAGCTTCTAAGAATGTTTAGTAGGAAAAAGTTAAAAGTGTTTATGGGTTAGAAAATCACTTGGAAGCAAGTAACTAAACGACGCTAGGCGTTAGTCGGACGGCGAGTTGGAGTCTAGCGCCTAGATGAACTAGACTGACTTAAGATAAGTGCTTATTTACACTTAAGAAAAACTATGCTCGTATTGGGAATAAAATAAATATAAAATACAATAAAAACCAATAAGCTCAGTAAGCAAATTAACAAATTACAAATATAAGAACGGTTATCACAACTGAATTAATTTAGCAAATCCCTTTGAGTAGGCCCCACTTTAACTTAATTAGTTAATTAAAAAAACTTGGAACCCCCTAGCGTGCCGCCTAGTTCTTCCCTATTTTAGTGACCGTTTTGTCAAAATATCGCCGCAGAACCCCACTGCCCAGCGCCTAGACACCGCTTAAGCCGATTTTTAGAATACTGCTTGGAAGTTCAGGAAGAATTTGGGTCATATTAAAAATTTTGATGTACTTTCAGTAAATGTTTTATCAGTAATAAACGCTTACGAGTAGAAGTGCATTCCAAACTGTGCTTTTATTTGTATTGCCAAACGGTGTTTTGATTAGTATTGCCAAACGTTAAGAAGTTGAGTCCATGAATTTCAGGACCCCTCCAAGAATGGAGTTTTGATGGTACAAACATTGCGCAACAACATAATGGCATCTTCCCTTTTGGCAACAGCAGCAATCACTCTTTCTTCGGTGATCAGCGTATTCGTGAGCACCAGTTCGAGCTCTGAAAGCACTTCAACACAAATACTTTCCTCTCTCCCTCTCTCTTCAATCAAGTACTTCTGCGTTTTACTGTGTTTACTCATCGGATTTATCTGCAATGTGCTGGCCACTAGATACTTTGCTCATACCAGCTTCTTGGCTACCCTGCCAGTATGGACGGACAAAACAGATTACCTTAATTATGTTTCAATAACTTTGAATCGAGGGAGTTACTGTTGGTCCCTCGGGCTGCGATCGTTTTACCTCTCGATTCCTATGTTTCTTTGGATCTTCGGGGCAATTGCCATGTTTGTCTGTTGCTGCCTTATGTCAAGTGCCCTCTATTTCTTGGACACTACCACCAGTTTTACACAACTTGTTCTCAACACTTCACGCAAAGAAGAAAGGGGTAGAACCAATGATGTGGAATCAATTGTTCAATCATCGTAAGTTCTCTTCGATAGTAACTGTTATAATTCGTAATTCTGAAGTCAATATAGAATATAACAGGTTCTATTTATTTTGTTTTGAAGTGTGTTTCTATACCCTACCCTGCATGTGTTTGGGTGTCTGTTCATATGTGTTGCTTCTTTATTTGGTAGAAATTCATGCATGTATCATATTGTTACGTTCGGTGTTTATACAATCGTAGTCTTAGACGGTGGATGAAGAGCATGGTTGAAACTTAAAAGCAATATGGATGAAGAATTCATTATATATATGCAAATTCTGTTGTTATATTCTTAAGCAGTAGTCTTGATTTCCCTTGTACGAATGCCCAAATGTTGAATAAGTTTCGTATCAGATCATACGTTCTGCAGCAAAGAAAGCGCCTACGTAGAGATATCGTATGATGTTTCATACCGTATAGGCTATTAGTAGGTGCCATTTGAGCACAAGTTTGTAAACTTGTATGATTTTCCATATGTAAACATATGTTACTCTTACAATGCTTACTCTGCATATGTTGTTCCAAATTCTCAGGGAAAACTCAGGTTTTGAGGACGTTAATCACCTTCGCTGCCCCCTACTTACTGCCAATTCAGTTTCTGCCTCTTAATATCGCCGGATAGTCTGCAACATGTTTCTGTTGATGGTTCTAAGTGTTTCCCTCTCCCGTCCCTGCGAGCATTGCGTAGGCTTGAAGGTTCACCTTTATGTTTTTGCTCGGCTAAAGTGTGCTATCTTCTTGCTCTAATACAGTGAGTCCTGGTTATATTTCATTTCCAAAATCTCAACCACTCATCAGTTGGTACATCCAGGCCGAAAATCCTAAACTATGCTTCTTACTCGAATCATCCTTACTCCAAACAAGTGAGAATTTTATTTTCTTGTAATTCATTGAGCGAATCATCGTTCACTGATTGGCTAGAAATAATAAAAAAGGCTTTGGGATGTAAACATTTCCTATTTTTGAGTTATGAGATCATATCGCTGTATAAATTAATTGAAAAAAGTTAACAAACATGATTCACATTGTCATACTAAGATATTTGCATAAACAAGACTACCGTATTTGCTCAAATTGTGATAAATTTGGCTATCAGTCCATGAACTGTCATGGACTTAGAGCAAGGGCCGAGCTAGAAATTTTCAATGGGACGGGCTACCTCATTCTTTTGCTAGTGGTTTTGGGCTTAAAATATTTTAGTAGATTATATGTGTGAGTTTAATGTTACTACATATTTTACTTCTGCATAAATTAACTTGGAGGGATACACAATTCAGATTGCTGAATTTGGAATGGGGTTGTTGTTTACATTCGAATACATCTAGCTTTTGCATAATTAGCATCTACCACACGTGGATACAATAATTTGGAGTACAAGAATGAAACAATGTAATTTCTTTGGCTACCAGTCCATGAACTGTCATGGACTTAGAGCAAGGGCTGAGCTAGAAATTTTCAATCGGGCGGGCTACCTCATTCTTTTGCTAGTGGTTTTGGGCTTAAAATGTTTTAGTAGACTATATGTGTGAGTTTAGTGTTACTACATATTTTACTTACGCATAAATTAACTTGGAGGGATACACAATTCAGATTGCTGAATTTGGAATGGGGTTGTTGTTTACATTCGAATACATCTAGCTTTTGCTTAATTAGCATCTACCACACGTGGATACAATAATTTGGAGTACAAGAATGAAACAATGTAATTTTTTTTTGATATAGGCGATATTTACATTAAGTTCATCTAAATTGTGTGGAGAGGATTCAAATTTGAGTGTAGATGGAGGAGCACACTACTCTGGCGAACTTAGCCATGCAAATAAAACAATGTAATTACTCATAGTGTTATAGCGTTGTGAAGCATCCCTAGTAGTAAAAGAAGTAAAAGATGGCTCATGGATGAAACTTCTATACAGAGTATTTATTTCAAAATGGTTTTACTTAGGGCATGTTTGATCAGTATTTCTTTTTTAGTTTTTAGTTTTCAACTTTTTGAAAGCTAAACAAAAAAAACTCGTTTAGTAAGTACTTTCAATTTTCAGTTTTTAAGAGAATGAAAACTGAAAACCCAAAACTGAAAATGAAAGCCAAATTTTGGAAGCTCAAAAAGATAGCATTCACTTTTTTATTTTCAGTTTCAGCTTTTATTTTTGTTAACTGAAAACTGAAAGCGTTAGCAAACGAGTATTCAGTTTCAATATTTTAAAAAACTTCAACATTGACAAAATGATTATCAAACGGCCAATTAATTAAACCAGCTTACCTATGCTTCACACACTCCCTACACCAGACCCAATGTATGAAATAAAATAAAAATAAATTATTAGTAAGAGGAATTGTTTTGGCATCTCATGCTCCTCCACTATCTGACGTACAAGAGGGTGAGTGAAAAGATGTGGCTTTACTTTGAAGTTGAACATTGACAATTTCGGAACAACAAAGGATGATGGAGCAAGCAGCAGCAGCATAATTGTGGAATGATGGAGCACTAGTCGTCCCACCATATTTGCAAAATTGCAATAATGCGTATATTCCATGGAAGAAATATATGACCTCATCGCATGGAATAAATATATATCCACAAGCACACATTCAGACCTTTTGGAAATGTATGCACAGTTACACACTGCCATTGGCAAATGTTGGGAAGCCGACATGCGTTGGCGTTTTCTTCAGTCTTCACTGTGATTGATGATTGACAAGCATGCACTCCAAATATTGGCTTATATATATATAGGGATCCTTATTTTTCTGAAAAAATAAGAACACCCTCTTAATCGTTGGATCTGACTTTAATGAAATTGTGTGGCTGAGATTGTGTGGCCTGTGTTTTAATCTCAACCACACAATTTCATTAAAGTCAATCAAACGGTTAAGAGGGTGTCCCCATTTAAAAAAAAAGAAAAAGGAATCCCTCTTGGTAAGGGTCCTATATATATATATATATATATATATATATATATAGTTTTTCTACATTAATAGTACGTCGTTAACTTTCATTCCTACAATTATTTCATAATGCATTTTAAGTTTCAATAATCAAAACCATCTATACTTTAAGTTCTCATTCAACGGCAATTCTTGCGATATGAAAGGGGTCTAATCTTAAACGTGAAACAGGAGAGTGACTTGAAGTTGTATGGGATCAGAAAACAAGAACTTTATCTGCAATAACATCGTGATAGCTTGTCATATATGGAATCTGATCTCATATTCAGAATAATGTGCTGTGAGATTAGCAGGAACCTACACAGTACTGTAATGGGATAAGGTACCCCTACAATTGTTCAGCTACTTGACCGGTCACACGGATCCTAGAATATTTGAACTTCTTGCTCCATGTCCACGTTATATGAAATCTGCAAGTGGTTTTATGTTTATTGCATACATACATACGGACTAAATAGCTAGTAATGGGCCACGATACTTTACAAAGGAATTAACTTGGCTAATCAATGAATGAGGAGGAGTTCTTCTTCAATTCACTTCGTGACAGATTCATTGAACTTCGGACTTATAATTAGAATCATTAATATTACAAATCACTTAGCAAATATCATTTCTGTAAAAAATCAATGAAATATGAAATCATTTAGTCATCAAACTATATAAAAACATATAGACAGATTCAGTTAAAGCATTATGAACAATCTATTTATTTGTTACAGTTGTTTGACTAAACTACCTTAGTTTCAATTGATTTTTGTAGAGATAATTTTTACAAAATAACTTATAATATAAACGATTCCAATCATAAACACGAAATTCTATGAATTGTCTATAAAGTAAATTGAGGAGAAACTTCTCCTCAATCTCGGGAGCCTTAGCATTCCTCATTACAATAATGAATCGTATAATATCTGACGTGAGGGACCGGTACTAAGCTAGTAGCCACAACATGCACCCTGACCCGTACAGTACTGAGATAACGACAACATAAATGGTACAGGACCAGAAAGAAATATATACTAGGCAAGTTGGCCTGAATGAGCTAATTCCACGACATCATCTTTTCAGAAAAATATATATGCTAGGCAAGTTGGCCTGAAAGAGCTAATTCCACGAAATCATCTTTTCAGAAAGCATCCATCCACTTCCTACCAAACAAAACGTTACAATTGTTTCCAAAAAAAACAAAAAACAAAAATTTACAATTTTGGGAAAGGGATCCTCTCCCTTCTACCAGCCCTTAAAATTTGATCCAACAGTTACAAACAGGGAGTTTCTTTAAAAGTTATAATAATTTTAACCGTTTGATCAAATTTCAAATGCCCGAATTAGATGATTGGGTGGAAGGAATCCGAAGAGTATCTCTTTCCACAATTTTACATCTAGACTGACTATAGGTTGTAACCAAACTGATACATCACATATATATATATATATATATATATATATATATGGGAACTAGTTGTAGGGTCCAGTCAACGTCGAACTTAAACGATCTGAATCGTCTATTTTGTAAGTCTCGATTTATAGTCATCCTTGCAAAAATTCAATTTAATCCGAAACCATTTGTCTATTTAATTATCACGATGAAATTTCATTGTTTCTTATAGAACAAAATGTTCATCAAATTCTTTGAACTCAATTAGGAATCTCAAATATTTTCGATTTAGCTAATATTTTGTATGGATGATCTATGAGGTCCAACTTGAAAAAATAGACGGTTCGGATCGTTAAAGTTAGATGTAGTGTGGGCTCCACAACTAATCCCCATTTGAAAAAAAATGGAGATCCTTCCTGCAAAGGCCTCCTATACACACACACACACACACACACACACACACACACACACACACACACACACACACACACACACACACACACACACACACACACACTCTGATGATTAAAATAGAGACATCAATCTAACACAAGAGAAATGTTAAGAAGACTCTTTCAAAGTGAGATTCTTCATGCATTCTATGCATCTCATAATTTAACACCAATTTCCGTGACAGTATAATAAAATATTGTAAACATAAGGTGTCAAATAATTTATGAAAAGTCTGACTTTTGGAAGAATCTCCTTCAAACTAATAATTTACCATACAACATGATCATTATATCATTAGTGGCCTACCTAATGTACATAGGTGTATGTAAGATGTTGAATGAAACATTGTCTTTTCTTTTTTTCGTCATGCGATTAATTTGCAACACTCATGGAACATATGACATCAGGATTCGTATTCATACTTTATATTTTCTCTCACTTCTGATGTGATTAAGCACATACATCTATAGAACACATGACATGAGGATTTGTATGCATACACCTATCCAAACACATAGGTAAATTTTCAAGCCTACGTAGGTAATTTGTCGATACATGAAAAAAAAGAGAGATACAAATACAATATGTCGCATTCAAGTTTTTCAGCTGAGAATTATTGTCTTGTTTTGGGATAAGCTCAACCCCAATCCTTTAATTATATCCAGTGAATAGAAGCCGTACACATGTGTGACATTGATAAAATATAGGGTTCTTTAGAAAAAGACCCTTAAAACTCCTATTTTCCAAACAAAAACCCACATAATATTAAACATCTAAATAAAATCTAAATTTCAAATAGAGTACCATGTAGACAAATATGTAACCAATTATTATCACATATTTACAACTTATGCCACAAAACTCTAATTATGTCAATAAATATTATTACTCACCGTAATTATGATTAGCAATTAACCCCATATGGAAATTTTACCTTTCTTGTACGATAAATATTAGGAATATATATATATATATATATATATATATATATATATATATATTGATTTAGCCATGTTCATAACTATATAAAATATAGATAAATTTATTTTGAATCAAATAACATTTTTTATTTTATAAGTAAATTTTTATTTTTATTTTTTTGAGTTGAAATGATAGCGATTTTATTAATGTCAAGAAGACGACATACAATCATCCAAGAGGGTACCCTGGAGTAAATTATTTTGCATGTATCATTACATATACAGGGCAAACTTATTACTAATACACATGTCCAAATAATTTACCTATATTTTTTAAATATAGGTAAATTATTTTATAGTGCTCTTTCACACTACTACAAAAGGGCCTTATTGTGTCGGTGGGTGGTGTCGCTTTTATACAACATAGTGGCGGATAAGACATTCTGACACTCACTTAATATGGTGTCGGAGTTACTGTCGGTTATAACCGACATAAACTGTTAATGTCGCTTATAATCGACATTATTTTTAATAATTTGAATACTAGTGTCGCATTAAAAAAACTATTTTAATATTTTAAAACTTTTAATACTAATGTCGCTTATAACCGACATTAATTTTAATATTTTTAATACTAGTGTTGCATTAAAAAAACTATTTTAATATTTTAATATTTTTAATACTAATATCACACCAGCTGGTGGCAAACATTGGATTCCCCTTTTCTCAGCCCTTAAAAACGCCGAAGTCTCTGTTAGTCTTCGAGCCCAGAGCCAACAGCTCTCTATCTTGCCAATTCAAAACCATCATTCTCGGGTAACACGTGAAGCTGAAGATGGGCACACGTGTCGCACATCCGTTTAACCACTCCTTAGAATTCCAAATAAAAGTTAAAAGATCTCCCATTTCTCCCATTTCTGATCGTGTGGTTTTAAAAACACTAAGTCTCTCTCTAGTCTCTAGAGAAAACAAACATTTACTACTCTCTCTCTAATAGCAGAAATGGCTCTCCCTCTCTCACATATGAGAACCCTAGCCTTTCCTCATCCACAATTTCAACTCCAATGCTTAACCTCATCTCGCATAGCAACACCAGCCACACTCACTCTTCTCTGCAAAAAAAACCCAAAACCAGCGCCTCAGCCATGGAAGTGATGGCACATTGAAGCTCTAAGCTACCCATAGAGGTAAAGATCGCCCATGTCCTTGTTTAATATGTGCGCAGGTAACACGCAGTCACCTCAGCCCCCCCCCCCCCCTTTTTTCTTTTTTATTCTCTGAGTAAACGGGTGAGCACCATGGTTCTGAGACGGATGCATATTGGTCTGTGTATAGGATGAGTGTGAAAATGTCCATGACCCGGAAGCTCTGCAATGGTAAGGAAAAAGAAAAACACCGAAGACTGTGCAGATCCGGTTCCTGCAAAGGTAATATCTTGTTCTGGGACAGAGATGAACCCTAATCTATGAAAAAGTGGCTGCATTACCTCTGCATGTAGTTATAATGGTGTGTGATGTGTGCAGGGCACTTAGATCCATGACAAAGCCGAGAGAAATATTGCTCAACTGCATAAATGTTGTTGAAAGTGTTTAGCTTAGAGAGTCAGCGAGATTCTCTTTCTCCTTCTGCGTCTTCGCTTTAGTAGACATTGTCGTCTTCGTCGTCGCGGAGCTACAATCAGCATAGCAATGGAGCAGCAGAGCAATCAGAAGACTGCCCAACAACAAGACGAACTCAAAGAAATGCGGCATGGCCCTGTCCCCGTCGAACAACTTCAGGTGAACCCATTTCGACTTAACACTCATTTTGAGCAAGTCAGCGGGTTCCCCATGCGAGTTCTTCTTCAATCTGCTTCTGATGGGGTTTTCTTGTTTAGATTCTTTGTTCCCTTCGAAATTTAAGAAATGGGTTTTCATTTTCTAAGAAATTAGGTTCGAATTTCTGTGAATTGTTGTTAAAGATTCTATATTTCATATGGGTTTTGCGATTTACTGTGAATTATTGTTGGGTTTTGTTCTTTACCCACTATGAGAAAACCTAGCTGGCAACAGACCTGGTTTTGGCTACCAATTTCAAATGGGTTTGGTCATTTTGGTTATTATTAATTAAAAATGGATTTTTTTTATTATTATTAATATATTTGGTGTCGCTTATGGACGACAGAAGCTTAACTATTTTATTTATTTAAGTTAGGTGATGTCGGTTTGGACCGACAGTAAGTGTGATATTTTAATTGTTTATTTGTTACTTAATGTTGGTTTGGACCGCCATCATATCAGATTTCCATGTTGCTTTTAAGCGACGTAAGCACCGATGTCGCTTTTAAGCGACACTCTTCTTTTTTATTTTATATTACTTTCCTTCTTGGTGGCGGATTAAGGGGTATAAGCGACGTCAATACCCTTTTGGTGACGGTAGTATTGGCGTCGGTTCTACTATGCGACATTGCACGATTTAATGTCGGATTTTTACCAAAAATCCGACAGTAAGTGGTGTTTTTTGTCGGTTTTATAGCGCCACTGATGTCCCCTTTTGTAGTAGTGTCAGATTTTCATTTGGTAAGAAAATGACAAGATTAAATTAAAATTATCTAATTTTATGCAAATTTGAAAAACAATTACGAAATCTTAAGGAAAGTATAACATTATTAGTTCTTTTTTGCCTTAACATACAATTTGTTTTGATATATTAATGCATTGATTTTAAACATTAATACATTTTTTTTCATTAATCTCTCCCTTCAAATATGCATAGAATTAAATGTCTACATCAAAAATGTAATTAGGGGTATTTTAGGCATCTTAAAAATGCAAAATGTGTAAAGGCAAACAAAATTAATGAATTTGCTTATGTGGAGCCTAGTCATTGGATTTTATTTAGATAAAAAGACTATGTCGGGTTTTATGTAAAGAAACTTAAATTTCAGAGGCTAAAGTCATATTTTCTGTAAAATATACAACTCTACAACATGTGATGAGAGACATGCTAGTAGTTGTCTGGATATATCTATGTATCTCCCTAGACAATTTTTCATATGGAAATTGCATAAGCCTAGGGCCGGTCATGGCCCATTGCGAGCCGGCCGATCGTTCGGGGCCTCAAAAAATCGGGGGCACCAATAATATTAAGGCGGTAAATTCATATATGTTTTCATAAGAGTATAAATTTATGAAGTTTGGTTAAATAATCAAGAAATTTAACAAGAATGTGTGGGTTCTCCTCCTTAACATTAAGGAGCTATTCTTTTGCTTTCCAATTTTTATGAATTTCTTTCTGTAAGAGTATTAAATATACAAAATTTGGTCAAATGATCAAGAAGTTTAACAATAAGCGGTGGTTTATGCTATTTAAAATTAATGAGATGGTTCTGGGGTGGAAATGTTATGTGTGTTTTTTCTCTTTCCAATTTTTACAAATTTCTGTTTGGTTGTTAATTTTTTTTACCTTATGTTCTATTATAATTACTAGCTAGTAGCTATGTGGGTTGCAATTTTTGGACATTCATTCCAATTCAAGTCTAACCTTCAACAAAGAGTAATGCTAAGTAGACCAAATTGTTATATCAAATTTGCAAACTATATGACATGTCACCAATAGAAAATAAGTACGTTAATCAACACTTAAGTAATAATTCAATCATCAACAACCACATCATATGATTTCCAAAATCTTATTCAAAAATTTGGTCTCCCTAACATTAGCCTTTAATAAATTAATGTATATATGTCTTTACCAATAGGTTTAATTTTGTGCTCATTCATTGCTTATACATATCAATTAAAGACTCAAAAATATGATTATTTTTTTAGTTCCATATTGACAAGGTTAGTAAATAAGAAAAATGACACACCCCGACTGGAATCAAGGCATGCTGGCCGTCACGTGAAGGTAACATAACCATAAGTGCAAGTGATACAAGGAAAATTGTGAATAATTTAAAACCGAAACTAGAATTTAATTAACTAATAACGTGAGTGCGCAGTAGTGGTTACAACCCATAACTACAAATATTCAGAGCATAAGTTGGGCAGTATTGCGTTCATCACACGCGTGATGTAAGCATTCTTGGTTATCGAGCCTAATTTTCGAATCTTGCCACCTCGTCGAGCACGAAAAATGTGTTAGCTATTTCTAAGTCTTGAGTGACTTAGTTGACTTATCTCTGGTTGTGTAATAAGTTCTTCTCTCGTTCGACTGCTTACCCTTATGTTTCCAGGTGTCGGCCAGCACAGCTCGATTCGCAGTCCTAGTGGACATCCCGGGTCGGGGTGTGTCAAAAAAACACCTCAAGATTTCTATAAAAATAATTTAAAAGTTCAAATAGAGGGGAAACAAAAATAGAGGGGAAACAAAACTTATTATCTATCTACTTGTAATCGCGGGGGTTTTTGGTTCTATTCTCTCAATACAAAATAAATTGGTTTTTCCGTATTTCTAAATTATTGAGTTGTGCTTTTTTTAAGTATAATTTTATCGAAATCTTACATGTAAAAATAAATAATTTTTCTTATATGAAGTTAAAGCGTATTTTCTGACGTTGCCCTAAGCCTCAAAAATCTGAAGATTGACCGTGCATACACCTACACAGACTAGCTAGTTATCCCAGTCATGTTGTATGACACGTGAGATGAGCGACTACTAGTTAATTACCTACGTACGTCTTTTTACACGCCTAAGCAATATTTCATACAACATACCACTTATGTATATGATACACGAGGGGAGAGAAGACACACTTGTGCATATACACATGCCTAGGCAATAATTCATATAACATGTTGCACTGTTACACAGCATGTTGCAGACAAGTTTTTCTGTTTTCTCAAGAGATAGTGATCATCATAAGATTTCCAGAGGGTTGTTCGATTGTTTTTGGATAAGTCCTAAAGTCCCATGTCCTTATATAGGGTTGTGTCATTCATACATCATTTTTTTTCTGTCTTACACATTCTTTTTTCTTTTCGGCCCTTCAAATGAATGAATTGAAAAACATCAAAGAACAAAAGTTAACAAAAAGTGTGTGAAAGGTAAAAATTAACAAGAAGTGTATGAAAGGTAAAAAAAAAAAAGAGATGCGCACACACACACATATATAAGTAAAATTTGACATTAATATGTATAACTATTCGAGGATAAAGTGAAGCCGCGCGCAGAGACCAATTGGGGCCTATCAAACTGCAGACACTTTCATTTTGTGATGATCGATCGACAGAACTTTCTCTTTCCCTTTTTCTCTCACGTCAAAATCTAATCTGCATAGTCGGAAGACGTACAGTTCTATCATAACAGCAATTGAATAAATGAGGATAGATACAGAGATAATAGGGCTGGTGTAGTGGAGTTTGTGTTCTTCTATCACAAACCAAGCGTGTCATTCGTTAACCACATCCACATGATCAGTCAAGCCATGTAAGAATTGATCATCCCACTAGGCACTAGCTAGACATAACAATATCAAGTAATGAAATTTTAAAATTTCAATTATGTTTCAAGATATCCTATATAGCATGTAAATTTTTACCATTAGATTCTTGATCATTGTATTTTCAATTACAAATTTGACTCTGAAAAACTTTAGAATATAAGATACTCCATATGATACAAGAAAATACCAATGCATGTTTGCCTCTAAGCTAAGCACTTTAGCTATGTTTCTTGTCAGGCTGGGTGGTGTGATATATATTCTCTACTCCATACAAAAGTAATCAATTTTTTCCACTTCAGTACTCTCGATTCCATGGTGGGAAGGGAAGGAGGATGGTTTTGTCTTTTGACCTGCTAGGGCTAGCTATATATATGACACAAGTGGATGAGAATTATGAATTTGTCACTCTTTTTTCTTGTTTTACATATTAATATTTAAAAAATGGAACTATCGAATCACATCAACCACAAGTCATCAACTTTCTTAAATGAAAATCATCATACATAAATTTCTTAAAAAATCAAATCATGAGAAGCCGTTTCATCCTCCGGCGTGTTTTGATGTTTGCAAACACTAAGAATACTAACTACAGTCTGACTAAGTTAAGGTGAATCTGATATATACAATCATTATTATCAAAACCTTTCCTCACTTACTAGCTTAATTATAAAATCAAATCTGCTCTTCTCTCACCTGAAGATTTTGGATATATATGTCGATCTCCAATCTCCCTGCTAAGATTTTATTCTAGAAGAAGGAAAGAGTACTAGTAACAAGAAACATAAGTACATTGAGATGTTAGTAATAAATATGGTCTCACAGTTGTTAGCTACTTAGACATTTGTGAAGAAGTTGAGGTTTCATCATAAAACTAATTAGTAATATGAAGAGTAACTGAATTACTTATAAACATATATATGTAAGGTCTCTTATTTTCTCGATGTGAGGTAGATACTCTTAATATGTCCTCTCACGTGTGACGAATTTTTAAGCCTAGTAAGTGAACAACACAAATCAGGTGACGTGAAGTACATGTGGCCATTGGACTTCACATGTGAGATAACATGCTCTGATACCATGAAGAAGTTGACGTTCCACCATAAAACCAATTGACAATATGGAGAGTAGCCCAATTACTTATAAGCACAAATACAAAGTCCCTCACTCGACGTGAGATTGATACTCTCAACAATTTGAAATTTCTTACTAATTAATTAGTAATTGTACTTAATATATAAGTGTGTGTGTGTGTGTGTGGGAAACCTTTAAGGGAAGGGATCCCTATTTTTTTTTATAAAAATGGGGATTAGTTGTGGAGTCCACACCACATCAAACTTTAACGATCCGAACCGTCTATTTTTCAAGTTGCGCCTCATAGATCATCCTTACAAAGTATTAGTCAAATCGGAAATGTTTAAGACATCTAATTGAGTTCAAAGAAATTAACGAATACTTTGTTATATAAGAAACAATGAAATTTTATCTTGATAATTAAATAGTCAAATGGTTTCGGATTGAATTGAATTTTTGTAAGGATGATCTATGAAACGAGATTTACAAAATAGATGGTTCGAATTGTTGAAGTTGGATGTGGAGTGGACCCCACATGTAATCCCCATTTTTTGAAAAAAAATGGGAATCCCTTTGCATAAAAGGCCTATATATAATATACACACATTTAATTTCTTTTGTGAGATACTGAGAAACATGTTTAATTACCTGAATAAGAAATAAATCATGATGAAATAATTGAAAAAGAGTCTCTATCAACTCAGACTTACAAGTCTCGTCTTAGAAAAATTTTGCAAATGCAATATCATGAAAACCACACACAAAAATAAACTACAATTAGGTTCATTCCTCAATTTCTTGCGTTTAATTTTTCATGTAAAATGTCTCATGAGGAATATGGACACTAGATGCTAGAGATATAAAGAATCATGCATTAGTTTGGTTATTTACAAGCTTACAACTCAATCATATTAACCACAAAAACAAAACAGAAAAGTATTAGAGGGGTCATAACCTCTATGGATATGTTCAACTTGGAATCAGCTACTAATAAATAAATACCTAATTAACAAAGGATCGACATTAACTCAGAAAATTAGTATGTGCTAAACGCAAAGCTGCTGTAGCATACAGTATGCAAAATGAATGCAGTGACCGAGTACTACAACGACAAAATGCATATTATGCCCAGTATATATGAAAGGAATCTGCAGACTTTCTTACAGATCTCCATCTTTTTTACAGCAAGCAAGCTCTATAAAGATATCAATTCCCAGAAATACAACAACAATACAGCCTTATCCACGATCAGTGTGGTCAGTAGTATGAATCCTAGAATGCTATTGAGCTCGGTTTTGGGCCAAGTCTTCTGTTAGCTCTCCAAGTACTCGATGTCTTTTCCTAGAGTCTCTTTCAAAGTCTTCATCCAAGTACTCCATATCAATTCCCAGAAATGGAAGATGAAAGTAAGAACAAGCTGCTCACTCTTCACATATTTGCACTAAGAAACAATGATTTCTCTCTCTCTGGTCTAACAAATAGCCATACTACACCTTACTTAACTCACTCAGTCCAACAGTTCATTGCGCCCCTTTTCAAACAGCTCAGGCTAAAGCTATTGCAGTGGTTCTTTTAGTTAGTCAATCTCCTTGAATTATCTACAAAATCCATATATGCAGATTGCAAAATTTAAACTCCCCTCCCTCAGAGCAATAAGTAAAACCCTTCTCCTCTTATATATAAAATAACCGCTTGATTCAAATATCTCTAGGCTGCTGGCATACGTACGTATAGCATCAGAATGTCGTCATACATGATCTTCTTCGAGAAAACAAAATAATATATATGAAATTAAGAAAAGAAAAGAGGTGAAAGAAAACCTAGCTAGCCATTGAAAATTTTCATTGGATCCCATATGCAGTTTTCAGACCTAGCTAGCCACTGAAAATTTTCAACCAAGATAATGTGAAAATGTTGTTGTGATCATGAACTACACATTTACAATTGAAAACTAAATAAACAAACTTACGCATGAACAAACCCCATAAAATACAGACACACACACACATATTATTTATAATATTTATAGGAACCTATGATTGCAAAGTACTCCTGCGGCTCTGATAGATCTGCTTTTCCAGTACTACTACTTCAATCAAACCTGTAAAACATAAGATCCTACAAAAGAGAAAAAAGGGAAATCCAATTCTATATACAAGTCAGATCCAAAAATGAGAAATCAGTAAATTGATGAATATACCCAAATCACTCGAGACTAAATAATGAAATTACAAAGTTAAAACAATATATATGCAAGCAAAGGAAGCATATATAACCTGATTAATTAGTAATCAATCAAATAATCATTTTATGAATTAGATTAATATGGGAGGTGCAGGGATGTGGGGGAGGGGCAAGGAAGCTGGATATAGCTAAGGTGATGACAGAAGCATAGAGAGCACAAAGGAGTGAGATGCATAGTCCATTGCAAGTCATCCATCTGTGCTCTCTATCTTCTGTCAACAACGTATCACCACTCCCTGCTCTTTCTCTCTCCCAGTTCCCTACTCCTTACCCTAAATTTAATACTATAATATGATTAAAGATTGGAGAGTTGCAGCTATAGCAGACTTTAAGAGACCTCCACCAATGGTCCTTATTTATAGGAGAAAAAGTAGCACCCGCCCACTGAAAAAAGAATGGTAAAAGGTAGATGCAAGTACTCCTGGGTTTCTCAACTCAGTCACAAGGTTACTATAGTACTACGAGTGATTTTTTTTCCAATAGGTCTAAGATACTGTTATTTGCAAATTAGTTTCATGATTTAATAATATTTTTTTCATTTGTAAATTAAAAAATTTTAGATTTGAAATTTGTGAAAGACTAGTCGATATCAATTTATTTATTTAATGCCTTAGTGTAATATATTATTGTATTAAAAAAAATTAAAAACACCTTGCAAAGGATAATAAAATTTCTCTTTGTGGCAGAAAAGAAAATAAACACTGCCACACAAAGTTATTATTCTCTTCACATATATTTATTTTTTGTTGTAAAAGTGTAACATATAACAGAACCATGGGGGATTGAGATAATTCTCACAATGAACTAGTAATAATATGGTTGAAATTCGTCTTTGGCAATAATCGAACCTACGATCTCACACTTACAATACTACTAGACCGTAATACCAAGTGGCAACACGGGATAAATATTTTAAGTACACATAAAATTCTCTCATAGTACATCTATAATTAATGACAGTTTCACTGTCACTCATCTACTGCCTACTTGCAACCGTTTCTCACGAGATAAAATCTTCTCAAAAGGACAACCAGCAGTTTTCTTCAATATTTGTAACTTCAAACCCCACACGGCTAAACCATGCATATCCTTGGCTATGTAGATTATTACCATTTTAGCCAGTGATAGTGATCAGATATCTTAACCAACCCACTGCATTAATATTGAAGGAACGAAGAATATACTGCAAATATATTTGGAAGGATAGTCTTGTTTGGGTACTGGATAGGGTTGAATGAGTCAGAAATCTTACTGTACTAATTCTATATAGAGGATCTATATATATCTCTTTGTACTACTGATATATCCTAACAGCATATATGCATGGAGATTTATTTGATATGCTCCCATGTGCATTAAGGATTTGCCATAATCCTTTGGAGATCATGGTTAAGTCACAACCCATATGGCTGTTGTCATGATCGTGACTCTTCCATGCATGCTAACGCTAGTTGTTAACTTTCACATCTTGGTTCTGATTAATGAATAATACATGTTATGGGAAGTAATTTTCACATACTCGTTTTTTTCTCCTACCATATCTTTATGTATTTTTGACCTTTAGTTTGAAAAAGAAAGGCCAAATTTTTTTCGTGATGCTTGTGGTGATACCCTACTTTTAAATAGACCCATGTGATGAAAAACTATTAATTGTAATCTTGTGGTGAAATTCATTATCAATCATAGTCCAAATTGAATTTTTCCTCATTCTTCTGTCATTTGTAGGGGCAAAATTGTTATTTTCATTTTTATTGATTCCATCAACCAATCATAAAGTGCCATATGGACATAAATTTTTTTATTTTAAAAATTTTTAGAGCTACAATAAAAGAATAAATAAACAATAAAATTACAAGGTTCATATTATCTTTAATTTCAAGAGAGCCAAGAGTCCAAATTCAAGATTTAAAAAATCACAAGGTACCTCGCCGCGTTTAGGTTAGAATATAAGTTATTATGCAAACATTGAATTTAGTTTCATTTTAAGAAGAACAGTGATGGATGGGATGGCTAGGGTTATGTGAGAGAGAGGGGGTGGTGGGTGGTCGCTGTGGTTGTGGCTGACAAGGGTAGAGATTGGGGAGGGATTTCTTCTTCTTTTTTTTCCTTCTATTTTTGTTGATTATAAAAAAGTGGAATTACCAAAAAGAATGAAATGACCTTTTTACCCCTACATGTGGATGAGATATTGACAGAAATTTCAATTTGGACTACGATTAATAACGAACTTCACCACAGAGTTGATTAACATTTTTTTCACCACATGGTCGATTTAAAAGTAATATCTCACCACAGGAATCAAGAAAAAAATTTATCAAGAGACAAACAAATAGGAGTGTACAATAAATGAAAATGTGCATAAATCATTTCTCATCTGTTATAAATATTCATAAGTCAAGGTAAGTGAAACATTCGAGCGGTTGAAATAGAAACATCTACAGAGTTGTATTGGACAAATCAACCTTTGCAAAGTCAATTATACAGTATAGCAGCTACAGCCAAAGTGATCGACATGCTTGAATTTAACTTGATTCCAAGAGGAAAAGTCAAATAAATTAAAACTAGCTAATGCTAATTTATTCTTAATCTTATGACAGGAGCCTTTAAAACTTTCCACTTTTATTTGGATCGATCCCAACCACAAGATAACCATCTAGAGAAGTGTAGAGGTGCATGAATCCATTGTCACCATCACCTCGATAAATGATGAGCAATATTGTAAGAGATGTGAAATATTCACAATCTAGATAGTTCCGTGCAGTTTTATGAAAATATACAAAAGATCATATGGTTATACCATGCAAATACATGGTAAAAAATATATTTGTGTATCCCAATCATCATAAGAAAGCGTATTTGTGCTAAGCAACGGGTATTTAATAAGAATTTTTTTCTCACATTGGCAAGATGAAGACCGCACACTAGTTTGACTAGTTTCTGTTGACAACCTATCGTATCATGCCTCTGTCTCGTTGAGGCATTTGTTAAGCCTCTTGCCATAGTAACTATTTTCAAGGAAAATACCAAATAGACATTACACAATTTCATATGTAATACTAGGTGCAATTGCATGCACTAGTCCTAATTGATCGACCAATTGTGATCTCCCGTCTCAAAGTATAATGATTTATTTTATTAATGAAATAGTTTGGAGATTTAACTGAAATTTGTGAATTAAATTCTTCGGTTTTAACACAAAATTTGGGTTTAAAAGGATTTTGTCATTTCAAAATTTATTCAACCTTATGGGTCAATAGTGCCGCACGGCCAGATACCAGGCATCCATGCGTTAGCTAATTCTTTCAACTTTTATAAGCAATTTACTTTTCTAACTAATAGCAAACACATTATATCAATAAAAGAGCTCAAATACTGTATGGTCATGCAGACGCAGGACCACTGGTCCAGAATATAATATACCTAGACAATAATACAAACATATATACACATCCACAAAAGTTTCATGAAAGTGCTCATTCCATCCCCACCTCATGTCACTTGAGCTAATATTCACACCCCACCTTGTTTGTTCTTCTAATATCTCATTAATTTGCCTAAATTAGTAGTTATAGTTAGCCCCTAACCTGGCAAAACATATAATATAAAGTCTCTATTTTGTTAAAAAGTAGAAGAAAGAAGTAGGAAATTGATTTATGCATACCATTTTTTTCTTTTGCTTTATTCGATTTAAAGATCTAAAACAGATAAAGCGCGTACATAAAAAAATGTGTAAAATCATCTCTCAAGAAGTATTCAGTTTTCCATTTGCTCAAATATACACACACACACACACACACACATGAATATATATATATATATATGTATGTATGTATGTATGTTCGTTCGTGTGTATAAAACCCTAATGCCATGCAATACTATAGTCCACTTCCACATACCTCGTATTGATTGTGGAGTGTGCTTAGCTCCACGCCCATCGTAAGATTTCATAACCCTAGCTACTTCAACTTCTATCAATTAATACATGATGTTTAATTTCCTCCGGGTAGAGTTATTAAATTCTTGGTTTAATTTAAGTGATATTTATTATGTCCGTCTTTGAAGTCTTTATTTTTTTTCTTTTAGAAATTAGTTTTTGCTCACCCTTTTTTTCTCCTATACGTTTTCTTTACCCACGAAATGAATAATTAAAAATAATATTTATAGTTGGAATCAAGAGAAGATATAAAAAAAAGAATGCGTGGAAATCACTTGCCTTGCCATGTGTATGATTACGAAGATTAGCTTTTTTACGTCTCAATACATAGAGAGAAAATGTGAATGTGTGGGATTGGCCTTCGCGTTAGGGATAATGTGTCATTTTTGCAACTTGCCAAGAAGCATGGAGAGGAAGGTGATTTCAAAGCATCCCTCAAGTTAGGGATAACGTGTCATTTTTGCAACTTGCCAAGAAGCATGGAGAGGAAGGTGAATTCAAAGCAGGAACTGGATTCTCTCTTGAGCTCAAGATGGAGATCCTTATGAGCAGCCCATCGGGCCGTTCAAACTTGATTCAACGGTTACAATTATTATAATTTTTTGAAGAACCTCCTATTTGAAACCGTTGAATCAAAATTCAACTATTCGGATGGGCTGTTTAGGAGGATCTCCATCCGGACTCAGGAGGATCCCCATCCTGAGCTCAGAAGAGGATCTAGTTCCTTCAAAGCATCCCTCAACACACAATCCTTATCCGCCTCGTCTCTATCGGAGGACCAATTAAAGTTCGACACCCACATATGGGGCGGTGCCCAATTCAGCAAAGTTATCCAAAAAACAATAGTCTCCATAGTAACACGTGTCGAAACCCCATTATCTAAGCTCCAATTAGGTCTCTTTCTGGCCCTAGGATGATAGTAACCCTAAAATTTTTGACAAGCCTTTGGAATCCTGCATTTTTTCTGTGTTAACAAACTGTATTTGCCAATAAGAAAAAAAAAAGAAAAAGAAAAAAGAAAACTAGGACCTGCCATATTTGGAGAATTGAATTATTTTTTGGAATATTTGAGTTTTCCCCTTTTGGACTGGAGGCTATGGTGATGGGAGATTTTGATTGCCCAAATGAGAGGCTCTGCATGTTTTGCCTCTCGAACATTTTAGAATCATGCTTCAATTATTATTATTCTCTCTTATCTTTTGACCATATATTCTTGCAGTAATGTTGAATCTTTATGCGAGTATATATGTTATGTATTGCCTTAGAGGTAGCGTTTGAAGCAGGCTATGCTATCAAAAGATGCAAAAGTTAACAATTATTTTTTATAATATTTTGTATCATTCGATAACTATTTCATTTTTAATTTTCATTGTAATTAGAAATAAAACACAATTAACAAAGGATCAACAAATGAGAACAAAGAAAGGGCGCCAGGAATAATAGATGTGGAAGAAATGCACATAAAAATAATAACAAAAACTAAAATCTCAAATTTTAAATCGATCTCATTTGAAATTGCCCTCCTTCTTGCCCAAAACCCTAGATCTGCAACCTCCTTAGCCACCGGTCCCTTGCTACGGCTTGGTGCCGAGGGCAGCCCTTCTCTCCTCCCTTCTAGCTCCTCTTTCCTTCCCGTCCTCCCCCAGCCTTCACCCCCTGCGATTCCGTTTTCTCCCTTCTTTTCTCCTTTCCTCCCCACTCTTGTTTTTCTTCTTTTTTCCTCTCTTCCCTTCACAGGTTCTCTCCCTCACCCACCCCTGCAGCAGCCATTTTGTGGGTTGCCATGGTCATGGCTTTGGTGCCTCCCGCCCAAATTCGGTCCCTTGCCTCCTCCCGAGGTCTTTTACTTGATTGGAGGCATGTTTCGTGTTTTTTGGGTTGGATTTGTGGTTGTTGGTGGGTTGGATCCACTTCATTTGCCTGATTTCATGGTGGTGACACTCTCATGTGGCTGCTCTGCCTCTAGTGCTCAGGTTTGTGGCGGATCTGCTTCTTGCCTTGTGGTTGCTACAAATCTGCTTGTGTGGTGAAGTTGCAGGTGGTCTTCGTTGGTGTGTTTTTGTCCTCCACTGAGATTAATGGACCGGTGGATTCTATTCTCGGAGTAGTGTAGATTTTTTTGTGCCGCGCTTGGCAGGGTTTGTGGTCTGGCCTGAGTCCTGGCCTGATGTGGTGTCATCTCTGTGCAATTATTATGTGGTCTCGCCTTTCAGCGGTGACTTTTTGTGGTCTCGTTCTCTTACGATGCCTTATTGTGGTCTCACTTATGATGACTCTACGTGACCTTGCCTTTATGCGATGATCAATGTGTTTTTCCAATTGTTAATTTGTTGCTTATATCGTGTTCTTGTGACAAATTTGTACTGGAGACATATTGTTGGGTAAGACAGTGCTTGTGGTGCCGTTTAGGGGTTTTATTGTTGTTTGTTTACTTGCGCAAATTTACTTCAGATCAATTTCTTGATCACTGTAACTTATGTACCCAATTGGCTACCCTTGTAATTGTTTGTGAAGTTCAATGAAATACCACTATATCGTTGCTTGTCATAAAAAAAAAACATTATTCACACCTACTCAAGAGTTTTTTCTTTTTTTTATTTTGTTCTTTTTTATACAATACATTCTGAAAAGTAAAAGACATAAAACAAGAATCGTTAAGAAATGGGCAAACAACATATTCCCTTTGCACAATTCATGTAAGGTTATGCTCTTGTAGAAGTTTGATCCAGTTGTATCATGTGAATGAAAAGTGATGGACTAGCATACGTCTTTGATTTGGCAATAACAAAATATGGGCTTCCCTAGGACTTAGCTAGCTACCACACAATTTTGGTATCAGATTTCAACAAGATTTGAAGATTAATAAACGAAAAAAATACATAAGAATTTATAATTGCGTTAGTTTAGAAGAAAAAGAGCCCAAGGAGTGATATTATGATGCATAAGATAATAGATGTGGAAGAGACGGCAGCAGAGACTGCAAATGCACCATTGGCCTTATGGTTGTTGGAGTCGTTCTGCTGTGGTGGTGAGTCAGTTGCATTGTGGTCTTTTGGAGATTGGTTAGGTGCACCTGCTGCAACTGGTTCCGTGACTTTGACGATCATCTTCTGGCCTTTCTCACAACTTCCAGCAACCCCACTGATGAAATAGAACAAACCGGGTCGGTCCAGTATCACCACGCTGTAACCATCGTTTGAGAAGTAAATCGGTTGATCCGAATTGCAATTTTCGTAATCGTCCTTGGTCACTACCAACACTGAGTCCGTGTTTTTCTTGTAACTGAAGTCTGGATATATAAGAGTGATCCACATGAAAATCACAACCCAAAATATATATTACACAATACAACGGTATATAAGACACTGCACACAAAAAAATTTGAGAATAATCATTGATATTAGTTGCACAATTATTAACTACGTAGGGATAGATGCCTTTTACGAACCAATTAGCTAGCCACTACTGAGAGGCCGAAAACCTACTTCATCTTGTGCAACTGATGTCTGTAGCTACGACAGAATAATATTGTAAGACACAAGGCCCTCTCTAAGATTTTAGGGGCTCTGTGCGAAATTTGTAAAAGGAGCCCTCCTTAAGATAGTTTTAAGTTTTAAAAAAGTATGACAATATATTAATACTAGAAAACATTCACTTAAATTAAAACAAAGCCATTTAGTACTATGGTCTATAAATATTCCTCTTTACTTGAAAGTGAGAGGTCTTATGTTCAATTTTCGCCAAAGGCAATTTTGAACCACCACATTATTGTTAGCCCATTGTCAGGCTTAGCCCACTCCACCACCCTCTCAGCGTAGATAATATCGTTTGTTAAAAAAAAAATCAAAACAAACTTTAACACTCACTGATTGCATATTTACAAATGTCCTTAATGATAAGTAAAAAAAGCTACAAACATAACCTTCACTAAATAATCAAAAGCAGTTTTATCTTAAATAGCCGAACATGAAAAAAAAACATCAAACCTCTAACTTTAAAGTTTCACTTGAATGTATAACGTTGTTATATAATAAAATTAAGAAACTGCCGCTTTTCAAGGTGTTATTATTGACACTCAAAATATCTCATTGTACTCCAAGTTTTTATATTTAGAAATTAAAAAAAAAACTCTTATATTTTTTTTTTGGTAAAAAAAAAAAAAAAAAAAAAAAACTCTTATAAGAAGTGCACAATGCAGTTTAAAGTGCTAATAAAATCAATTTTTTAAATATAGAACATTATTACATGATGTTAGATGACAAAAATTTAAGGGTCCCTTCAAATTTGGAGCCCTATGCAACTGCACCTTTCACTCCCCCTCAACCTCACAGATAGTGTCATCAACCTTGAACCTTTTCTTGGAAGCCCATTGGTTGTACATATCTTGGTCAGTTTTTGATTTGGGTACCTCCCATCCATTGCTCGTCTCCAACTTCAAACTGAGTACAAGTTACAAAAAAGACTTGGATGCTAGAAATAAAATAAAAAAAGAGAAATACTTTGGAGGAGTCCATCGAGTACGTATGTGTAGTTTGGAATATTGTTCTCTAGCTAGCTAGAGAGCTCTTTGCTTAATTGGAAGAATAAAATGATAATGTGTATGAGCAAGTTAGAGCACCAAATTGACTTAAAAGGAGTGATCGACGAAGTTGATGATGAAGTTTGTTACTGAGGAAAATAGGGGTTTGTGAGGATTCTTAGCAGCCAAAGGTGGAAGTGGAGGGATTTGGATTTTGGAGGATATCCTTTTGACTTGGTGTAACAAATTTTCAAATAGCAGCTGAGTGAGTCAATTTTTCTTAGGATATGTGCAAGTGATTTGTAGATCCAATTATTTTAAGGTGTATGGAAGTTGGTTTGTAACTCGGTTTGTTAAGAACATTCGTCTATGCAATCTATGTCCCGAGTTTGAATCCCCCTTCTAGTAATTTAGATGAATTTAGTGTGGATCATCCATAGGATCATCCTATTACTTGTACAAAATAAAATTATCTTAAGATATATACAATATATATGAATCTAAATATATAGTTATTTTAATTAAGTAAATACATTCAACAAAATGATAGATAAAGAGCCAAAAAAAAAAAAAGATTAGAGAACAGACAACGGTTTTATTATTCTTGTAAGATCCCACATTGCCCGGGGGGAGAGGAGGTGATGTGTCTTATATGTACATGTCCACCTCCCTATAGTAAGACGCGTTTTGGGTGGAAGCCCAAGAACAAATCCGTGAGCGCGTGGCCCAAAGCGGACAATATCTTACTATGCGGACTGGGATGTGACAATTTGGTATCAGAGCCACTCCCCGGCCGGAAGTGTGCCGACGAGGACGTCGGGGCCCTAAGGGGTGGATTGTAAGAACTCACATCGCTCGGGGGAGAGGAGGTGATGTGCCTTATATGTACATGCCCACCTCCCTATAGTAAGACGTGTTTTGCTTGGAAGCCCAAGAACAAATCCGTGAGGGCGTAGCCCAAAACGGACAATATCTTACTATGCGGACTGGGATGTTACAATTCTAATTGTAGATGTTGAAAGCTAATTAATCACAATAGGGTCGTCCTTTACAAAGACTAATAGTGGTGGCTCAGTCGACGACAACCAGATTTTGATACTCTTTACCAGAAATGGCTGCCTCCATGACATGGTGCGGACCAAGTTCCCCATTGTTCTCCAAGAACAACTTGAACAATTTATTGGAGAAGCCGCCGAGCGTGGCCACCTCTCAAGGCCCTTGCAATTACCTTGTTCAATAATGCAGTAGAGAATCTGGGCGAGGTCATCCACAGTCCCGACGGACTTGGTATACTCGCCGCCGGCAATAGAGGCGACATTGCGGTTTAGAGTCCAGGGGTGGTTCTTGTGGAGCCATAGCGCAGCCCTGTAAATTGCTTTTTCATCGGATTTTCCAAGAGCGTTGGAATCGTCTCGTAGGTTACAAATGAGCTTGAGGGTGGTGAGGGGATTGTGGTACCATGCCAGCGGCAATAGCTGATCGAGTTTTTTGTACTTATCGGGGGCCAGGGTGTCTGGTTGGACGCCAAAGTACAGATCAAGGCAGGGGTCACTGATTATATTCGTCTTGGCGGCAACCACGGATTGGTGGAGTTGTTTGAGCTTATGATATGGAGGAGCTAACATGAATGATCTTGCGAACTGTGAAATGCTGTTGACATTGTTTTTGGTTGCTTTCACAATTGAGAGGATATTCATCACAAAAAGCGTTGTGAGAATGTGAAAGTAAAATAATTCAAAGACGGTCCTTAAACCCTAAATCCTAAAACCGTAAACCCTAGACCTTCTTTAAAGAGAGGAGGCTGCATGCTTACTGCTGGGCCCAAAAAGGACTTTGGGACACAAACCCTTCGCGATGAGAGAGCATTAGGCCACAATATAAACTATTCATAGTAGCAATCAAACAAATTATTCTTAGGTGTAATTTAATTAGTTTACATTGTATTATCTGATGACCAATATAATAACTAGGGTAGTCACTCATGACATGAAACCCAAGGGGAAGGTCTATATCGATCTGTTGCTTGGAGCATAAGTAAACTTCTTGTACATGCACAAAATTAGGGATTAAGAAATAAGAAAAGTATATGTACAAAATTTGGGATTCTCGTATATGCGCACGAAATACTCCGTCAATCAAACATCAAAACTTTGCTAATCCTCAATCTCCGCTGATTAATTAGTTGATTGAGTCATATTACCGAACAAGTAAACAAGAGTATATGGTTGTGCCCTACAATTATATACATAAATCATTAACATTTCAACAGCTTCAAGCTCCAAATTACAAGAGTAGAAGGCACCTGCAAAAAAAGGTTAATGGTTAAGAATCAAATAAAAAGATTGCAAACATAATTTAAAAAGTAACACATACTAACATTATATGATGCCCCTAATGAACAATCCAAACACAAACTAACATTTCAATTTCTGTCAGATTAATATCAGTACCACTGTTCGTGCCGATAAAGAAAAACAATGGTTTGCTAAATTAATTAAAGCGAAACTTGATTACGAGTTAATTTACCTTGGATATTTTTCAGCATTTTCGTCAAGCACCACTAGTCTGTGAATTAAGAGACACAGTCCAACATGAATTATTTTCAGAACAAAACGTTGGCTACCCCACATCGGTGGGGGAAAGAAAAAGTAATGAGTTTAAATATGATTACCCCACTCTAACTAATACCGAGGCCTTTTGTGATAAAACCTCACAACTGACGGATTGGGCAGGTGATAAGTACCAAGTTGGGAACAGTACTGGTGTCCCTCTGGGCTTGTCAATCTAAAATTCCAACATGGCATCCCGTTTCTTTCTAAGAGAGAGAGTAGGGTCTTTTAAATAGAAAAAAGGGCAGGCTCTTGCTCGGGTATATAAAGGTTTTGAGACAAGATGAGAGTGGTATTTTGACGGAAAATGGCAAAGTGGAACAAAAATTGAGTTCCAAGGTGTAAAGTGGTGAAATTTGAGTTTCGGGGAAGAAAGTGGGATCGAAGTCTAGTTTCTGGGGGTATTGCAAAACATAAAGTAGCTGAATTATGTAAAACGCGGTACATTGTTTTTTAAAGTAGCTGAATTGAGCCATCAAACTAAATAGCGACTAGCAATTGTGACATTATAAGAGAAAGCAAAAAGGTATTCAATTGCAGCAAGAACAAACCTTTATTTGCCCAAGGTAATTCTGTTCACAACATCAACTGGTAAAGCATAAGCTGGATCTATGGCTTTCACCCCGGGATATTGAAGAAGGGAAAGTCCTGCATCAACCTTAATTAATCAATACCGTGGAAGAATGAGACTCCACGAAGAACATAAATCATCTCATGTAATCATATGAAATTTTATCCCAGTCATAAGCATATCCTAGCAACTCTTCTGGATGAAGTTGGAAACTCAGAAGCTCCAACCGCGCACCAACTATAACGTCCAGAAAGGTTAGAGCTTAAAAGATGACAAATAATTAGGCAAAGAAATAAGGAAAACAAACAAAGGTAACGCCAAAGCTTATATACCAGCTACACCAAAGTATGTATGGTAGACATCAACAGCGTCATCTGGTCTGTCAGAAATTCCTCCATTTTCAATGTCCTGCAATATTCAATGATATTACCCACAACATCTCAGATAAATCGGTAGTTGCACGAATAGCATTGCATTCTGGAAATAAGATAACAGGGATAACCCAAATGTACATATAGCTTGTTAGGGTAACCTAACCTGCAGTCTAAAACGAACTTGACAAGCTTTTCCTTACCAATCCAATGAACTCTGTCAATGATGACCAAACTAGAAAGAACCCACCATGAGTACCAGATCTGAAACAAAGTGTAAATGCAGTAAGGAAGTGTACAAGAATGCTAACTGAAGCAAAATTGTTTCAACTTCAAAAAAATTTAAAAAAAGTTTTAAAAAAAAAACCCACATCACGAAGTTTTTCTGGACAACCATTAAGGCCGCCAGGGTTAACTTTTGCTTTGTTAAGAATGTCTCCAGAATTAACTTGCCGCTCACATAACCACCACCCAAGAAGGTCTTTATCAATATGATGAAGAGACCCCGTAATAGAAAGAGCACCCACACAACAGAAAACTGCAGTCGGCACGGGCAGAACAAAGTTTAAGTGAGTCTAATTTTGTCATCCAGATAGTATAACTGAATAAATATGCCATTCCCGGATCAAATGTGGATCATTTAAGCAAGATTAAGAATATTTCCCTAGACATGGGAGTTTGACTGATATTTCCATCAAATATCAGTTATTCTTGCATTGCCTTCTGAGGACCCCGTAAGTTACAGTGAAGATCAGTTCCATTCTGTAGAGATGCAATGCAAGAATGACTACTATTTCCATTGAAAAGTGAAAAAAGGAAACAACAAATCAGAAACTAAAGCTTCATACGGATACTGTAAGGTAAGTAACATACTTTGACCTGCATGAGACTCCCCACCAGGTGTGCATCCAAATCCACCATCATGATTTTTACAACTTACAGTATAGTTCACGGCCTTCTCCACACTGATTTTATCCAAACGATGTAGTAATGAGAGACATGATATAGCAATATAAGAAAACCTGAAAGAAAATATAACTGTTTACTTTCTCTTTCGTTTCAAGAAATGGAAACAATTTGTTACTAAATCATGTTTCAAATAAACAGATGGTAACTTCAACAAATGTGAGGTGCAAAAACACACAGGAAATCAGATATGACTACCTTGTATCAATTTCAACCTACCCGTCCCCAGAAAATGATCCATCTTCATTTTGCAGTGTAGCAACATCTGAGTAGAATATGAAGTTCACAAAATTGGCTAATTTCTCTCTAATTTAATTTGTTTGTCTAATCAATAAATGTCAAACTACTATAAATTGAGCTACAAGCAGCCGCTCTACACAGAAATTACCAATTATTTAGTACACCGTTCAAATTAAAAATGCATAAATTTAGGGAAATGAAGATTTATTTGGAATTTTACAAATAGATGTGCTACAATATGTGCTACAAGGATACAACTTGCAACCTTGTCAGCATCCAGAACATCAATCTTGTTAAATAAGGCCAAAACCTGCACGGCACTTAAGGTGTATAGTACATGTGGATCGTGCCCAATGTTACCACCGAACCCACCTGCATATATGAAGTTGTATCGTGTCATCATTTTCTCTCAAACTCTAAATCAATAAACAACCAAATGAAGAACAAAACACTAGTAACTAATTAGTGCTTTTGAGCTAAGAATTGTATATAGTGTAACAACCTGAGTCATGCTGGCACTGGAGAACCCATGAAACAACCTCATCAACTTCGACCGCCTGAAGCTTTCCAAGGAGATCAAGAGTTGTTAAACACCAATATTCCCCATTCATTCTTAGATGCTCCATTGCCACAGCCTCCAAAGAGTCCTTCTTCTGAATACATTATCACCATGTCACTATTATACATACACATACATATATATTCATACATATATACACTCTATATACATATACACACATATATATACCCAAAAACAAACAAATTTTTTATTGAATGTGGATTTAAAGACAGACCTTTTCGACTGAGAGAATGAATTGAACATGTTTGTGGGCAGCCAGCTCCCCATCTGTTGATAAATATCTCAAATTTAAGCAAAGATATGAACTTTACTAAATTGGTAATGGGGGCATGCTAATACTAATTAAAAACAAGATTAATCAACCTAAATCCAGGAAATATGAAAGTTTAAGAAGCAATATTAATATTAAATTCAAGCACAAGAAAAATGGAATGCAGTGGAATAAATGTCAGCTGAATCACGAAACAATTTCCAAATGCAAAGAAAATTACCTGGTCAGGGAAAAACCGATTCATCTGATAAGAAGATGAAGAAGATTTATTAGGATGCAGGCGCAGGAGGAGGAAGGACTGGGAAAAAGAAAGAAGTGACGAACACAGAGAGTGCAGAGTGAAGGGATGTGGGCTGGGCTGCTGCGGAGTGGGATTTTCGTAAAGGGGGACAAGTACGAATTTATGTTTTGTGGGCTGAGTGACTTGTTCAGCGGATTTCTCAAAAAACGTTTACAAACAATGAGGATCCCCTCCTCCTGATTCTCTTTGTGAGGATTATGAAGATCCTTAAATTGTGTCCGTTCATCGTACATTGTACGGTTAGTTTTCGTCAGATGCTATTCATATTTAATTTTAAATAAAATTATTTAAAATGATTTCTGACCGTACGATATACGATGGACGAACACAATTTGATGATCCCGAGGATACTCACAAAGATGATCCGAAGAGGATCCTCATTCTTTACAAACACTTTTTTAAACTTAAGTTTGATATATTATAAGGTCTAAAATATCCATAATATCCCGATATTTCCATCGAAATTTCCGTGTTTTTGGACTACCGATATTTCCGAGGTCATCGATATTTCCATCGAAATTTCCGTATTTTTTAAATTTCTATATTTAAAAAAACATCAAGGGGATTCAAACCCCTCCCATTTTACTCCTTCAACACCTTGACCACCATATCACTTATATTTTTGTGAAAATATGCTAAAATATTTATATATTTTCTACACTCACAATGTTTGCCAGCTCGCTATATAATCAACTTAAATCAGTTAAATCCATCATGCAATGCATTTCCTTCCAATTTTTTATGATAAACTAATATATAATTGACTAAATAAACATCCTGCAAAGTTTCAATAAAAATTTCCAAGTTTTTCTTGCAATTTCCGTGGTTTTTATTCAATTTTTATCGATATCGATAATATCCCGATATTTCCATCGAAATTTCCGTGTTTTTGGACTACCGATATTTCTGATATCATCGATATTTTAAACCTTGATTATAATATAGAAGCTATGAGTGATAGAAGCGTTTTCTGGAGAAATAGACTTTGAGTTTTTTTTTTTTTTTTTTTATAAAACTCTTGGATTTTTTATAGAATGTTTGTCTTATAAAACTACTTTAAGTAAAAATGCTTATGAGTAAAAGTACATTCTATATAAAATAATCTCAAATGAGGCCTACGTATCAATCCTGAATATGTTTCTTTGTGGTCACCTTTTGTTAGCGCTTTTTTGTTGCGAACTTTATAGTTTCAGTTACTTGATTCGAGATGTAAAAACAGAATTTTATTACATCTTGAGATTACTTATGTAATCCCCTATTTCTATAACAAAAATGAAGTACTCGTGTTGGATTACTATTCTTGTTCACCTAATTTATGTTTTTTAATAGAGTTAGTCTAATTACTTACAAGCACATATTCTTATTTCTTCAATGTGAGATTCATATTCTCAACACGCATCACATGTGACAAATTTTCACGTGGACAACATAAATCGGGTGAAGTGGAGCACTTGTGGCAGTTGGGCTTCACACATGTGCCGGTATGATCCGTCCATTGCACCCTGTCGAGTGATGAGTGGGTTGACCCTGTTACTTGTACACTGTACAAAATGATATAGACATATAAATAACTGTCTATTGCCTAGTCATCACTATTACATAACAACCCTATCTACTAATATTTAACTACTAAGGTAGATACTAATCTTGTGTATTGAGTGCACTGTGATATGATGGTACTCTACTATCCTTACCAGTATACTTACGTTACGTATAAAAGCAATCTTTGAAAACACTGATAAGTAAAAGGAATAAGAAATCTGAAGAAGAAGAAGAAGGCACTCGGTTAGCTGATCCGTGACAAGAAAATCAGCAAGGAAACTGCGTTTACCAATAAAAGCAAATAAAACAGAAAACCTACAATACGTGGCAGTCTTACCCCTTTATTCCAACTTGCAAAGGGAAATAAAAAAAGTGCAAATTCTCAACTTCTTATTTGTTGTAAATTAAGCATATCTATTAATCTTTAATGAACAAAGCAACTAAGCTTAATCACTACATAATAGCTGCATTTGGCGCTTGAAGCATAGCAATTAGCAGATAATGTTGTGAAGAAGTTCAGGCCAGATTATTGTTGTTTAGGATTGGAAGCTGGGGAGGAGGAGGAGGACCAGCCGGAGGCGGTTGTTCGACAGGAGAATCGGGAGCAGGTACTCTCATGCCCGGCTGTTGGTTTGCAAGTGGTGATTTTGGACGCAAAGGAGGTGGTGACCGCCTTTCTCTCAGTTCCCTAACTATATTCAGATCATGGTGATCTGCATGCAACATTTCATTAAAACATAAATCAAATTTATGTATTAAGAGTGAATACAGTAGACCATATCTTTTACATGAAAGCAATTTTCGCACACTTATTTTCTTCTTCACACCGGAAAATGAGAAAATAACGGAGTGTGAAAATCACAACCCTTATTATATATTTGTATGTATATATATACCTGCTGCTGTGACCAAACCTTGCTCCAGAGTGAACATGGTAGCTGCAACAAGAAGAACTACAAGAACAAGAGAATGGAGGAACGAGTTAGAGTCACCCATTTGCTTCTCCTACTCCAACTATTCTCTTACTTCCTCTTTCCATGGTTTTAGATATTATATATGCAGATGTATGTGCGGTCAATTTTATCACTACTCACAAGTCACAAGTGTTCATTGATAAAAGCAAGTTGATTTTAAAAGAAAACTGATTTTGATAAAATGACAAATTGTGCTTCCCAAACATTGACTAGCTAGTCAGTCTTGAGGAATCTCAGAATTTGGTCCTGCATTTCTGCTCACAAGCTGGTTAAATACAAGTGGGAAATTATATATTTACCTGTATACAAGGACAAGAATTTAGAGAATATGTTTCTTTGAAAATCATCGGGCCAAATATACATGTATAATTAGTCACTAATTTTCAGAAAACTTACTGAAGAAAATCAAATATAATATTGGATTTATTGGAGTGCTAATTAGAATTTCAGAATAATCATTTCTTAGGGTTTGGGGTGCCAGATTGTTAACAGGAACATAAATATGTAAGTAATATATGTAAAACATCATCAAATCCTTAATTTCCATAAATTTCATTTCTTGATATACACACGCACATATATTTTCAATTCTCATAATATAACCAAATACAGAAAGATATCACCTAATACAAGAGCACTGATCCAAAGTAACGTACCCACAAATTAAAATTTGTCCTTAATTATTTTGATAAAGTAGAACTTTTAACGACTTCGGAGCTGAGAACTACGGAGCATTTGGAAGCTTCTTAAAAAAGTAGGAATTTCCATTGTTCAACTGCACAACATGTTCAGCAAGGCTATGCATTACTCCCACATAAGCATCTCTATACCTTTTCAGAAGCACGACTGACGACATTATCGCCAGTTGCAGTTTTGGTAATGGTATCCCTCTCCTCTTTGTGTTCTTGAAGTTGAGATCACTGCTCTGTCTCTGTCCCAACACTACTGCAATCTTCTCATTTTCCTCTTCCTCGTCATTATCCGTTACGAAATTGTCTATTCGACTGTAAGGGCATCCTCTCGAACTAGACGAAGATCTCCTCCTTCGGTAGCTGTGGCACTCCATGCTAGCTTCCTCAAAGTCCTTCTCTCTATGCCGGAGGGTGTGAGAGATGGATTGGGATATAACGCAAAGGGAAGATAGATCAGTAAAACAAGTAAAATGGAGTTGAATGGCTCGTAAGTCACAACTAAAAAAGTAGGTGTGATTGGATCAGAAATAGACCAAAATAATTAATTAAAAGATGAGTAAATATTGATTTGTGTAATTCATATTCCATCCAAAGAAACTTGGTGAAGAAACCAAAGTGGGTAGCAGTAGTCGTGCAGGAATTGTGAATGCCCATGATGTTAGGCAAAGTAAGTAATTCGAGGAATTAAATTCAGCAGCTAGCCGTGCACAACGTGTGATGTGAGTTGGGTTTTCCAATTAATTGCTTTGATCTGTATCCTTACCAATCAATATCCAACTGTGTTTTGGAAGATTTGGTTTGATTATAGCCACAAGTAATAAAATGGTTTAGCAGTTATGGCAGTGTACTCGTCAATGAATGGCACTTAAATTTGAATCTAGTTCCTTGTAGATTAGATGTTAAACAAAGTAAAATTTCCACTACTAATGTTATACTGATATTTTTTATGATAAAACGTCACACATGCGTTCTGTTATGCACATAAAATCAAAACGATGCCTCGCCTTTGGTTGCTCGAATTTTTAGCTTATCCTATATACCTTATTAAAGAAATTAAACATAATCTTTTCAAAAACAAAACAAAAAAAGCATTATATCTTGCAATATTGTTCATTGTGTATCCAAAAAATTATAAAAAAAAAAAACAAGAACTCAATATTTTAAACTTCTCTCCCAAATTATAGAAGCACACTAGTAAATTCAAAATATTCATCATGCACTCGTCGCTGTTCTCCTTTTCGCCCTTCACAATATCACAGGGAAGACGGAGTCATAGAGATCGAGAAACTTTTTCTATCAGAATGAGTTATTTTCCGTACACATACAAAAGGATACAAATTGTTCTTCAGCTTGATTGTAACAACTTTATAAACAATTGCTTTCAAGCTAAAAACTGCGAAGCATTAGCCTTCTGATACAAGTGAACATCACCATTATTCAACTGCATAACACGACCAGCAAAACAAAGCATCATTCCCACATAAGCATTTCTGAACTTTTTCAAGAGCGTTATCGATGATTTGACCTTCATTAGAAGCATCGGGGTCACTCGAATTTTCCCTAACTTAAGGCGTTTCCCCATTGAAACCATCGCATTTTGCTCATTAGTAACTGCATTTCTCAGTCTGCGGTAACGCCATCTCCTCCTGTACCTCTTCATGTTTCCGCAGCATGCGGTAAATGTCTGCATTTTTTTTTCAGAGAGAGAGAGAGAGAGAGAGGGCTAAATAGCAAGGCAATAGATAGTCATGTACATATATATGGTATGTGATGAAGATAAAGATGAAATGCAGGTATTTATGTCACAGACAAATAAGGTAAGGGGTTTAGATTATTGAAGGAATTTATGAGAGCACGCAGTGCAGCAACTGAAATTATGCAAATGGAGCTAGACTTTGGTGTTGCCAGTAATCACCAATTAACATCCAACTGTTCCATTTAATATCACTTTTTTTTATTTGTTTTCTTTGACCCTCAGATTTTTTTTTCCTTTTAATTTTGGGAACTTTAATGAAAAGCTTCCGGTACTGTTCACTTTAACGAAAAACCACATTTTTACACTAAAAAGTCAATCATGGTACTATTCACTTTACCCTTTATTTTGTCTTTATAGTTAAAACTCAAAGTTTTCAAGCCATTTTCATTAGTTTTCCTTTTAATTTTTTTCTCATAGGCTCATAGTCAAGAACTTCACATGTCAAAATAAATACTAACATATTTATTCACCAAAAGAAATAAAGACAGATTTATATGAAAAGAAAAACACATTGCAATATTTAGAACAAAAGCACCAAGATTGCTCTTGGAAAGGTTAGACGTGTTTTCTCTCTTAAGTAAAAGTGTTTTTTACTATGTTTAACAGAAAAACTCAATATTTTTCTAAATCATAAAAGTGTTTTTTTAGAGAAGCACTTGCTAAGTGTTTATTCAGAAAGCTCTTTCAATTGGTTTTTCAGGAAGCAACTAGATGTTTGATAAAAATTTCAAAGTGTATCTAAAAATACTTATTTTATAAGTGCTTCTTATAAATCAATTCACAAACAACTCCTTAGAAAGTTCAGATTCTCGACTTTTGATGAAACTTGGGAAGCAAGGCATTGTATAATTTTCATTGAATGATGAATGATGTTAGGAACATAGGAGCTACACATACGATATGGAGTCATCGAATGAATTACTGCATCGCGTATACAAAATGTATAATATATACCTTCTATATGATTTCTATTTGACATACAAACTCAACTCAGTATCCACTCCCTTCTTACAGTAACTGATGGATTGGCGACTTGAATGTTACGGACTTGAGCCTGGACTCTCGATATCTGTTCTTCGCATATGAAGAGAGTTAACCCTCGTGGCTGGAGATAAGGACTCGCCAACATTCCTCTCTGCATCCAGCATGAGGAAATACGCATGAGGTGCCCACCCTGCAAATCCAAAAATAAAAGACTAACTATGTAGACATGAAAATTAGGTCAGCATTCCTATCAGTTGATGAAACATGAACATATTAACATAAGATAGCAGACACACCATCCCGCTGGTTTGGGAGAGGGAAGGATTGCAAGTAACAAATTGAAGCGATGACAATTCCTGCGCTCAAACAAATCGAACGTCCCAAAAGATGGATTATCATCTGTTAACTTTGTACATTGTGTTTTATAGTGGAAGGAACTGAAAATTGTATCATTGCATTTAGTAGCAAACCTATAAGACCTCCAGTGAAGACGTCCTGCCAATGATGCCAGTAGTCATCCACACGAGAGATTCCCACGAGAGCAGCACAGAGTAACGGAAGAAATACAATGCAGAGCTTTGCGGAATGGCCTCTACGGTCAAACACTTTGATCTTCCCCGATAAATACCATGCAAGAAAACCAAGACCTGCAAATGAAACTGCACAATTGACAATTGCAACCGAATTAGGCAGTGTCTTTTCCAACTGCATAGCCTTAAAAATGGACAACGCACAGAAAGAGAGATTGATGATTTGATACCTGAAGTATGCCCGCTAGGAAAGCTTTTATGTCCTTCCTTTATAATCTTCTTGTCTCCAGTGCAGATAGCATTGTTAGTGTTAGGATCATATACCTGTAAACGTGATTGACAAGCAGTTCAGCATAATGCAGGGACAAGCCCTTACGCTTACAACCATCGTTAGCGAAAGAAAAAGAAAATTGTCACCTACACCTATTCCATCAGGGAAGCACCGCCAGAAGAAGTTTGGACGCGGTCGGCCAACAGCATCTTTGATTGCATCCGTTATTACAAGAGTTATAAGAACAGAATAGAAAAGACCTATAAGTTGAAAAGTAATAATCAACCAGCAGAAAGAAAAGGGGAGTGCGGAAAATCCAAAGAAAAATATAGTATACAGGAAGCGTATAAGAACACAGGCAGTACCCAATATGGCATGGTGCAAATCATAAACATCCTTTCTGCAAATGTAGTACACGAGAAAGATGGCGAGAGGCAAGAGTACTGCATAAATCTAGACGCAGAAAGTGAAGATATAGTAAAGTATTCAGTATTCTCTGTAAGGTAGAAAGATATTAGATGGTGAGAAACTGATACATACTGGAACCGCCCAGAAAGGAATGGTGTCTTTCTGAAAAGGGTATTTGAGATCAGTCATCATTTCTTCGCCAACGAAACGATGAAAAGGCTGTATAAGATTCAAAGATAGATCAACCGCCGCGAGAAGTACAAGAATTAACCAGTCATACTTGTGCACTTTAGCCACTTTGATTCCATGAGATCTTAATGTGTGAGATCTTATCTGCATCTCGGGCATCTTCTTTCCAACTGGAGTGCGAAACCAATTCGAAATGGTCTTACGGAAAGGAGTGTATAGTTACACCAATTTGAATTGAAGAACAGGTACAATTGAAGAATCAAATGTCATTAGCTTCACCGTTTTCTTTCTCCCAAAGATACGTACCCTGAAAATGACACATTTGATGAAGAATCAGTTGAATCTAGAATCTACTAAGTTGCCCAATTCAATCAATCCTTGGCACCAAACGAGCACTAAGAATGCTAACAAGCAATGATTTTCGAGCTTGTTAGCGTGACAACGACCAATGACATATGAAATGCCAATCCATGGCAGAAATTTGATGCTCAATCTAGGGTTTCAAGGAAATTATCTGATTACAATTCAAACTGCCAGTTAAAATTCTTATTAATCAAAGAACATGAAGCCTACTTTTTCACAAACCCTAGTTTGTGTATACACGAGCGCGCGCGCACACACATATATATATATATATATATATTAGAAAATTAAACAACCCAATTCTTGAAGACATGCATGAACCCTAGTTTTCATAAGACGTATCATATTTTCCTAATAAACATTGTCCTATATACATTGGATATAGAGAGATAGAGACAGATTACCCTTGATAAGAAGAAAAGCTCCCCAAGCCTCGGGCTCCCTCATCAATGGCGCGATTCAAACAGAAAGAAAGGGCGAGAGAGGGGCCCCGTGGTGTGTGTGCCTTAGAAACTTTGAAACTAAAAAGGTAGAGGCTAACCTAGGATTAATGGTCCAACACAGAATCCTAAAGGTAAGTTAAGTTAGCCCAATTGTGGGGTAAAACATGCACACACGCACAAACATCATACAGAAATAGATGGGGAACATAACTAACTATGTTGTACTCCGGCAAAAATAGAAAGTAAATTACGTTATCTTATTATCCTAATACTTTGTTGGAATGATAACTTCAGTCCTCATCCTTCTCCATTTTATTTCATTTGATATAAATTTTATTTTCCTTTTTGTTGTTGTTGAATAATCTACAAATTATTCTTTAAAAATGCGTTAAGAAAATGTGACGAACGTATTGTTGAAGAAATTTTGTTTACAAATAAAAATTATAGCAGATGATATTAATTCTGGTATTTTAAATTATGGGACACTAATTCGAACTTAAATGTAAAATGAGATACACAATCCTAACCAACTAGCCTAAGTCACATTTGAAATCCGAATTTTGTGACTTTTATTACAACGTGATTTTTTTTGTTGGATATTACCACATGATTGTTCATATATATTGATTTGTCCAACAGTACATCTCTCTAGCAAAATCCCCTGTATATATAGGTTGGACATAGAGAATTTATTTTAAATAAATATAATTTTATTAATTTTTTCCTTGGGAAATGATAGCGATTTTACCGTCTACAAAAGTAGGGATAAAAACACATGAAATACTTGCAAGAATACAAGGATGTTGTAGTATAGATGCTTATGCAAGGTCGTTCTCCTCAATGACTATTTAATAATTTATGTAAAAACAATTCCTAATTAACTACTTAGAATTAAAACTTGAGAAAAGAGATTTTGAATTTGGGTAATAGTTAAAACGAATTTTAATTAAAAACTAATATGAAAGAAAAAAGTTTTAAATACCAATTTATAAAATCACTAGGGTTCCACCATCACCTAGCAATCCTATGAATTTCTACCAATTACTTATGATTTACACATGCCACTTTGAAGGTTAGGTTTTCCTAATATATATTCTCCTCGTGATATTCAAGCAAGAACATATATCAAACATGCAATCCGTCTGTGATATTCAGATCAAATATGAACATGCAAGACTCATTAAGTTCTATGAAAACCTTTTGAAAAACCATGCAACCCCTAAGAGCGTGATATTCGCCTTAGATGAAATTACAATTATCAATCACAAGAAGCAATACTCAATCCTCCGGTGATATTCCGACCGAATTGCATCCAATTACTTGTCTAAACATCCTAATGGTGGCCAGTCATCAAGACAATTAGATAGTTTAAAACAGTGATCAATAATTCAAAGCGCGCATTCAATCAATCATAAGCAATTGAATACAAATTACATATTCATGCTAAGGCTCAAGGTTTCGCCTCAGCAAAAGGAATTTAGTTACGCATATTCATAATTAAAGTCATAGAAAATATCATTAACTAGAAAAAAGAATGAAAACACCTTAAAGTAAAAAATCTCCAAGAACCCTAGCAATTCTCTCTGTCTCCAAAATTGAATAAAAAATAAGCCTCCCTTGGCCTAGGGCCGGCTAAACCTTAAATCCCCAACTAAGAATCCAACGCCAACCCTAGATTGTGGTCTTCTCTTCTAATTAGGAAACTAATAATAATAAAACAACTAAGAATAAAAAATCCTAATTAAAATAGGAAAATCAGCCAAGCACTTGTCCAGCCACATTTTAGCCTCAGATATCCTCCAAATCCGGCCCATAATAGCTTGTTTTGAATATCAGGACGTTCTGAACACATCTCCAGAAGGCTGCTAACCCATCCGAGGTCATCTTAGGCTCCAAAAACGTAATTCAAGCCCAAAACGTCACTTTCCAGCGCCGCACATTGCTCCTTTATTTTATTGCCAGAAAATAACCGCTTGGTGGAAAAATCTGATATTTTGATACGATCAAGCTAAGTGACTCACGAACATCCTCCAACTAGAATTACTCCAAAATTCGTCCATTTGACCATGTTTTGCTCCAGAGGAAGTTGAAAGTCCTATATTGGAAATACAATTCAAAGTATCAAAATTCTTCTAAAATAGTAACCAAAATACTCTAAGAATAGGGTAAATTATATAATATGAAATTGACTCATCAGGAAATGTTTGAGATTAATCAAATTCCAAAACCATCGAGATTATCAAGTCCTCTATAGTTCTCACCCGCCTTGCTACACAACTCATGTCCAGCTTGTATAATCAATTATTTCAAGTACTATGAAGATGTCGACCAAAATAAGATATATTGTATATTTCGGAAAACTCATCTCACATCCTTGTACTAGATTTGCTTAAAACATTATAATATAGAAGTTTGGACAGGAATTGCACGCTGGAAAGGCCTCTGATTTCTGTAATCCAACACATGGATGCTTAATAAAGACATTGGACAATGGACACACCACTGCAAACAATTCTTCACATTAGCATGCAAAAGAGAAATATTACAATCTAAAGAAAAGGGCTACTAGTACTAGTCAAAGTGAATCAAGTGACTTGTAACAAGTGAAAAAACTTTCATGCAACGACGATGTCATGTAATTGATATCTTGAGTCAATCATGTTAAGGGATGTCGGCGAATCAAATAAGTTGTGTAACAAATGATCTTTACTTTGATTTTATCCTTGTTTCTTTTACATGACGTTATGTAAGAAAATTAACATACACAACAGTGCATTATTGATTTGATACACCATCATTGTATCATCTTTGCTATAAGCTTCTCTCCTGTGATACGTACATATATATTCATACATTGAGATTTAATATTGTCCACACTCCACACCACATTGTTCTCCTATATTTGCTCTCTCGTGTTCTGATATTGCGATACAGCCTTCTCGTATATGAAGGAGAAGCAAAAGGGGCAAATCATTTTAAAGCTAAAGAAAAGGGTTTTGCTTTCATCAAGTCCAATTATAAATCCATATACTCATATACGAGAGATTTAACGAAAACACGATTCGATACGTCAAACGTCGTAGAACAAATTTGTAACATCCCACATTGTCCAAGGGAGTGATCCTTATATGTATATTCTCATATCTACCTAGCACGAGGCTTTTTGGGAGCTTACTGGCTTCGGGTTCCATAGGAACTCCGAAGTTAAGCGAGAAGGGGGCTAGAGCACTCCCATGATGGGTGACCCACTGGGAAGTTGCTCATGAGGTCCCAAAAATAAAACCGTGAGGGAATGGTAAGCCCAAAGCGGACAATATTGTGCTCCGGTGGAGGCGTGCCCGGGTTGTGGTTGGGGCCCGGGCCGAGATGTGACAATTGGTATCAGAGCCTAACCCTGGCCGCGTGTGTGCCGACGAGGACGTCGGGCCCCTAAGGGGGGTGGATTGTAACATCCCACATCGCCCAGGGGAGTGATCCTTATATGTATATTCTCATCTCTACCTAGCACGAGGCATTTTGGGAGCTCATTGGCTTCGGATTCCGTATGAACTCCGAAGTTAAGCAAGAAGGGGGCTAGAGCACTCTCATGATGGGTGACCCACTGTGAAGTTGCTCGTGAGTCTCCAGAAACAAAATCGTGAGGACGTGGTCGGGACCCAAAGCGGACAATATCGTGCTACGGTAGTGGAGCGGACCCGGGAAGTTATCCGTCCCAACCAGGATGTGACAAAATTACTTGTATTCCGATACTTTGTTACCAAACCGTGTTTCTAAAATCCAACTTAGAATAAATCATGCACAAGTTCCGATGAATGTGCATGTGCTTGGTGCGTTTCTCTGTAAAGTTCATGTGCTTCAGTGCATGGGCTACACGTCGAAATTTCAACTCTCCACGCAGGCATAGCAGCAATATATTTCATTTTCTTGTTTTTTCTTCGGATTTGACCTGATTTAATTTGAGTTTGACCAAACTAGACCTTCATTTGCTTACTTAAACTTTGATTAACTTTTGATTTGTTATCTACTAAATTTACTAATTACTTGTATTGCAGAGATAAAACCCATCTGCTTAGTTTAATCCCATTGTTGATACATAATTAAAGGCTCTTCTTTTGTCTTTGAGATCTCTTTTGTCAGAAGCAAAACATAGTGGATAAATCAGCCCAAGGGAGGTGACCTGTCATCTGTTCATTGTTCGATGCATATTAATCAAACTTGAAAGTGCAAGCAATTCATCGAATTAACACTCAAAGGTAATTAAGTGACATGAGTTAGACCAGTTTGAGAGAATAATGTCTTCATCGTTACGTTCATGTTTAAATTTTTTTGTACGTTAATAGTTTAAATCAGTTGATCAGGATGGTGTACTTGTCAACGTCCAAATCTCTCTTCTCTCTTCCGATAAATCAAAATCATATTCATTTTAATTTGTTTAGAGACTGAGAATAATATGTATAACTGTTGCATTCGAGTTCAAATCTTTTTCTCACTCACAAGTTAATCATTCATGCTAATTTATCAAAATAATGTCTTCGTGATCATGTCTCCCTCCTCTTATGTCAGAGTATAATATCCTCTCCTAAAGGAACTCAAAGGTGAAATAGACAAAATACATAACATACCTCGAGAAGAGCGAAGACTCACCACCTTTCATTTCCCACAGCCACCACCAAATGGATCCACCGCCACTCCCGCCTCTCCCCACCACAATCACCACCACCGCAATTCCGGCAGCCACCAGCATGCAACTCAACTACCCCGACTCCGTCGACTCCTCCCCACGCTCCCGCAATGCTGACACCTGGGACGACCCCCTCCCTCAAGTCCCCGGCGCCAAGCTCCGCCTCATGTGCAGCTACGGCGGCCACATCATTCCCCGCCCGCACGACAAGTCCCTCTGCTACGTCGGCGGAGAAACCCGCATGTTCGTCGCCGAGCGCCACTCCTCCCTCTCTGACCTCTGCTCCCGCCTCTCCCGAACCCTCCTCAACGGCCGCCCCTTCTCCCTCAAGTACCAGCTCCCCACCGAAGATCTCGACTCCCTCATCTCCGTCACCACCGACGAAGATCTCGACAACATGTTCGAAGAATACGACCGCACCTCCTCCGCCTCCCCCCTCAAGCCTTCCCGCCTCCGATTGTTTCTCTTCTTCGCGAAGCCGGAAACCACCGCCTCGATGGGTGCTCTGCTCGACGACGCAAAGTCCGAGTCTTGGTTCGTCGACGCGCTGAACGGGTCGGGTTTTCCGAGGAACCTGTCGGATTCCGCCACCATGGATTACTTGCTGGCGGGGAGTGAGAATTCTTGCAACGATTTGGAGGCGCAAGGCGACTTCTTCGGAGGCAACAGAAAACAGGACAACAACAATGGCTTGATGAAAAATGTTAATAATGTGGTCGGACATGATGTTCATTCGATCAGTCAAGAGTCCACCTTTGCCGAGGACAGTACTTCCCCTTTCGGGTTGTCTTCCTCATCGACTTGCTTGTCGAATTTGCCTCCGATTCGGGTTCGAATGGACGAAACTGGTGGTAGGTTGATGCTGGGAGGTCAGAGGACTGTTGGGATCGAGGAGCAGTTTTCTCAGATGAGTACTAGTTATGCTGCTGTTGTTGCTGCTCCGCCGCCAATGGCGTCGAATTCGGGTGCTTTGCCGCCACCTGGTGCTCAGATGATGAATGTTTCTGGCGTTTCTGGAGAAAATACGAACAGGGTAGATGATGAGAGATCACCAGATCAGAGTATACCGGTCGGATTTCGTAAGCCTCCTCTGCCATTGCCGGTGCAGCCTCTGCAAGTTAATAAGGCCGGCGGCGGCGGAGGAGGTTATAGTTTGCCTTCACCGGATTCAGTTGCCAGGTATGTGCTTTCTCTGTGTCAAATATATGCTTTCCGTAAAGATGATAGTTTTGCAAATGTGGGTTAGGCCTGTGTGCCCGTCCTTTTCAGCTGACTTTGAATTCTTCGTGTATATTAGAGTAGTTTAGAATATCGTTTATCAAACAAATAGATGATAGTTTCGATTTCAAAGTAATTGCCATGAGTATGAACTATGAAGAGATGTGCCTCTGTATATTTTGGTGTAGAGCTCGATGCGCGATTTTATTTTATACAAGCGATATTGGGAAGAGGGAAATCGAACTAGGGAACTCGGGGAAATCGGGAGAACTGAGCTACAAGCGGCTTGCAGTTTTCTAATTTTTGCTTTTAGAGTTTGGAGATGATAGTTTGTGTAAATTGGGTTATACTGTTTGTCCAAATTGTCCAGTGATAGTAGCATTGCATCCGCATACTCTCTCTCCAAACCAATGTACTATCAAGAGCAGATTCAAGCTGCAAACAGGGACAACATCAGAGGTCCTGCTAGCTCGAATACACCCAGTGATGCTTCCGATCCGGGATCTCAAAACCAAGTTCAGCAAGTTCAGGATTCCGGGTACGCTATTCCTCAACAATCAGATCAGCAACAGCAGCAACAACACCAACAACTACAGCAGCAGCAGCAGCAACAAGTACAACAGCAGCAACAACAACTACAGCAGCAGCAGCAGCAACAACAATATGTCCATGCCAGCACACATTACATGCACCATCCTGCCGGAGGCCAAGTGCCAATGCAATCTTACTACACAATGTATGCACCGCCATCACAGCAACAACCTCATCACCAAATCGATCACCAGCAGTATCCAGTCTATTTGATGCCTGTTGCGCAGTCACAACAATCGTACAACATCCCTTTGCAACCTAACATGTCTGACACAACCGTGGTTGCCTCAAGCCGCTTAACATCCCCCAATGCTGGCTCTGCCGTTTACAAGGACAGTAATATCCCACCTGTTTATCCCACAAAGGCGGCTTCGCCTGAAATGTCTGCAAGTGTTTACAAAACGGCTGTGCCACAAACTCCAACATTAGTCCAAGTTCCTTCTAACCAATACCAGCAGCAATACCTGGGGTTCTCTCAAATGCATCACCATCCTTCTCAGTCCGTTGCCATGCCTCCGTCTGCAACCACTAACTACGCTTACGAATACGCCAATCCTCAACATGAACAAGTGTTCTACGCACAGCATCAGGCCGCCCCATTGCCTCCCCAATATCAGTCTATGACTCCTGCAGCAGCGGCCGCAGCAGTGGCACTGTCAGAAGATTCGAAACAGCAGCTACCAGCATACTCAGCAGATCAGAACCACACAACCATAAGTCATTAGGCATGAATTACCTTAATTTCATATTTGAGTTGCTCTTCTTTCCTTTAATTGATGGCAATATTATCAGACTTTGCTCATATGCATAGAATATGATATAATAAAGGGAATAGATTTTCTTCTCCTGTCTTAGTTTTATGGGTTCTATATTAGAACTGCTGCCCTATGTTGTATGAATAATGAGATTCATGTCCGTGACTACTTGTAAAATGGGACTCCTCAAATGGGACGGACTTCCATACACCACCCGAACATGATTGTGACGTCTCAGGTCAAGAATACAACATAGCTTTGTATCATTAACACGAAACAGTCGGGCTAGCATGGCAATTTAAAAAGGACTTACATACACCCCTCAGACGCTAATGCAGCGTCGCACATCAATAATACAATATCATGTCATTGTGTATCGCTAGTATGAACCTCTTGAAATGTATGCAAGTCCCTTTCCAGACAATTGGCAAAGAAGATGATCACTTTGGGGCTTCATTTTAAATCAACTAAAGTGACATGGTCACCGGCATGGGCGCCATGCATGCATACATGTACAGGACTGATGCATGCAAGTTAAAGAACATAAAACTTGAAATATTATATAGGGGCATCTATTACCTGCACTAAGATTCAGATTCTTGACCTTTTCTACTATATTTTCTGAAAAGTCAGATGCAGTGCTAGCTCATATGGACAATGTCCATATAGTTTAATACTAATCTAATTGAAGTTAAAGTACAATGTCAGTAGTGTAAAGTATCTGAAATGACTAGGGTTTACTTTGATTTTGTAAGGATTTTTAGCCAAAATGATCTTTGATATTAGCATAACTCATCATTTTAATCACTTAAATTTGAAATCGATAGAACTGGTCCTTGAGTTTGTCCACCGTCAATCATTTTGGTCATTCCGTGAAAAATCTTCGTTAAATAAGGACAAAATGATAAAAATACCCTCAAATTTTTGTCAAATCATTTTGATGCATTGTTTATTAAAGTGAGGAATTTCTGTCATTTTGGTTCTTATTTAATATAGATTTTTTTCACAAAATGATCAAAATAATTGACAGTAGATAAACTCAGGGACCGCTATCTATTTCAAATCTCATGGACCAAAATGAGAAGCTAAGTCAATCTCAAATACCAGTTTGATTAAAATTCCATAATGTAAATATCAGAATCCTACATTTCAGATACTATGTATATATAAAAAAACCCTTATCATCTTGGATACTCTTTCAATAATGTAACTTTTACTATTTTAATAGTGTAAAGTATCCGAAATTGCTAAACTTCGGGTCGTTTCCTCCGGTCCAGTACATTACCGCTTCGAGTGCAAATCCTGCACTCGAAGTGCAAATCCTGCACTCGAAGTGCACAAACTACCTCTTCAAGCACAAACACAATTTTATTGTTCTACAAGTCTTTGCACTTATCAGTGCTATGAAGCACCAAAGGAAAATCATTAGCTAGAGCCACGATCCTGACATTATGTAAGGTCACTAGCTAATAATGTAGAAAGGTGACGACCTCAATCCTTTTTCTTTTTTTTTTAGAATTTTAACAAAAAACTCCAGGTATTGTTCATTTTAACGAAAAATCATATTTTTACACTAAAAAATCAATCTTAGTACTATTCACTTTACCCTTTACCCTTTATTTTATCATTATCGTTAAAACTCGAAGTTTTCAAATCATTTTCATTAGTTTTCCTTTTATTTTTTTCATTTTGCATGTTTTGTGGATGGTCACATGAGTCATGTAATGAACATGGGCTTTTATTCGAATTCAATAAAACTTACATGCATTTTGGAACGTCACAGTTAGCACTTGGTCTAATAATATAACATATGAGAGGTATACGTAAGTCTAAATTTAAAATATTTTAGTCCGATTTAGATTACGTTTTTTTTTTAGAAAAAATCTCATATTTTTATAAGAACGGAAAGTTTGTGAGAGAGAATGGTGGGTGTCTGTTCAAAAGCTTAAAGACAAATAAAGGTCGGTGGCTGACTTGTTTTCGCTCGAGCTCATGATGAACTGTTCTAACTTCCAACGGTCGCCCCCCCCCCCCCAAAAAATTTGCTTTGAATAAGGCGATCCCAGAGGCCAAATACCCACACAACTCTGAACCTCTCTGCAACTCCTCCTCCTTCACCAATGCGTTCCCCAAACCTCCAAAGACCTCACCTTTAATGGCCGCCGCCTTCCGCCACCTCTCTCCCCCTCCCAAGCTCCCAACTTTCCCACTCCCCACCACTTCCTTAACAAAACCCAGGTTGCTAAACTCTCTCTCTCTCTCTCTCTCTCTCTCTCTCTCTCTCTCTCTTACACTAACTAACAACTCTGTTTTTCCATTGCAGGACCTTGAAGCTGAAGATCACCTTTTGCCTCACCGTAAAGCAATCAAATGACCAGGGTCTCGCAACCCAAAACGCCGCCGTTGACAACCTCCGCGTGGTCTTCGCCGCAGGCGGCACCGCGGGCCACATATACCCGGCCGTCGCCATAGCCGATGAGCTCCAACTCACAAAGCCCTCCACCAAAATCCTATTTTTAGGCGCACCCAACAGCATGGAAAGCACCGCAGTACCCTCCGCCTGCTACGACTTCGACACCGTGCCTACCGCCATATTGCACCGCCCAATATTCTCTCCCCAGAATCTCCTCCTCCCCTACAATTTGATCAGGTCCGTCGTCCACAGCTACTCAAAGTTGCGCGAATTCGACCCCCATATCGTCATCGGCACCGGCGGGTACGTCTCCTTCTCTATAGGCTTGGCGGCGAAGCTGATTGGCGCCAAGCTTGTGATCCAAGAACAGAACGGCGTTCCGGGAATCGCCAATTGGGTTCTCTCATTTTTTGCAGATATTGTGTTTGTAGTTTTCAATTGCACCATTGATAGCTTCCCGAGTGGTAGGACGAAGTGTGTGGTTTGTGGGAATCCGGTGAGGCTGTCTTTGAAGAAGCAAGTGCCTAAAGCCGCGGCCAGGGGGCGGTTTTTCCCCAAGGCTGGCGGAGTTGAGGAGTTGGAGAAGGCTAAGGTTCTTTTGGTTCTTGGCGGGTCTTTGGGGGCAAATGCTATTAACATTGCTCTACTGAATTTGTATTATCAGATGCTGCTGGACAATGAGGACTTGTTTATCATATGGCAAACAGGAGTGGAGGCTTACAATGAGATGGAGAGCCTTGTGAAGAATCATCGCCGTTTGCTTGTGACGCCGTAAGTGCTTCTGCTATGCTTAAAAGTTGAAACTTGTAATGCCAGATTCTGTATTTCGAAAGATTGGGAAAGAATTTCCTACACAAGGGTTTCGTAACGAACTTAGATAATGTTGTATAGCTAAGAATGCTTACTTTATGTGGCATTCATATTTAAGAATCCTGCGAATAGCTTTCTCATGATCCCGAGATGGTTCAACTTCGATAGTGGTTATGCACTTAGTTTATCTTCCACCTTTGGTCGTGATGAATGTTTCCGTATTTTTGTTGAAGCTGATGTATCTCTGAATAATGAAGGTTCCTGCATTCGATGGAATTGGCATATGCAGCGGCAGACCTTATTGTTTCTAGAGCTGGTGCAATGACATGCTATGAGATTTTGGCAACTGGGAAGCCTTCCATTCTGGTACTTTTTTAAGTTCTCTAATAAGACATTGGCGTCGGATGTCCTTTACTGCTGAATTGTCTGACCTTCATGATATAAGATCAAATTATCACATTGATTTTTCCTTCTTATCAGTTTTGATCATGTTCTTAATATCCATAATTACGTCAATTGTATTGCTTAAGGGGAAAAAATTGATAATCGCTTTTTGGATTTGTAGATACCATCACCGAATGTTGCAGAAGGTCATCAATTCAAAAATGCTTCTTTAATGGCAGACTTAGCAGGTACAAGGGTTATAACAGAAGATGAACTTGATTCAACGACTCTTGGAAGTACAATTGAAGAGATATTAGGTATGTTTATTTTCTCACCTAGTGTAGTAGTTTCTTCTGGTGTGGGAATCAGGGAATAAGTATTGTTTTCATTGGTCGTGCTGATAGCAACGACAACTTAGAGTCCGTGGAAATAATTAGGATCCCTCACATGTGGACATGTTTTTGAAACACTTCAGATCTTTGAAACACTTACAGTAAAATGGTAATGGCATCGTGGGATGTTTCATAGTATATAAAATCTTGTTACGCACCTCCGGTTTGTGGATTTCGTTTTGTAATGGGAGATGAAGTTATTTGAACTGTGCATGTATTTCACCGATTGTAATGAAAAGTATCCGTATTTACCATTGTTTCTTTTTTACAGGGGACGAGAATAAAATGGCAGAGATGTCTGAGAGGGCTCTGAAAGCTGCAAACTCGAATGCATCCGTAGAGATTGTACGGCATGTTCTTTCTCTAGTCAACTTATCAACGACAAAGGAGAAGTAGGTAAGAACTTGAAAGCTGGTTCCTCCGTTTCTAATTATTGCAGACGACGAAAAAATGAGTTAGTTTGTTATACGCGGAAGCTTTGATTGTTTCGTATGTAGAACTCGAGGCCGTGAAATTGCAGTAAGTAGGCTAAGTTCCTAGCGTTTGTTTTCACCTTCAGCTTTAGCTTTACCTAAATGATTTGCCAAGTTGTTCCTTACATTGTTAGGCACTCCATTTTCATGTCTGATTAGAAAAAGAGTAATCCCCTGGAGTGCCTTCTCTCTCTATAATTTTAATAAATCAAATTTTGTATTTGTAATCATTTTTTCACTTTAATAAACCCTTTTTTTTTTTTTGGAACTTTAACGAAAAGCTCCCGGTACTACTCACTTTAACGAAAAACCACATTTTTACACTAAAAAGTCAATCGTGGTACTATTTACTTTACCCTTTATTTTGTCCTTATCGTTAAAACTCAAAGTTTTCAAACCATTTTTATTAGTTTTTCTTTTTTTTTCCTCTATTGCAAGAGCAGGAATTACAAGGGAATTTATATCTGAGCTCGTTAAGAGCATTCACCCTTGCACTTAGGTCTCGAGTTTGATTTCTCTCTCCCCTAATATCGCATGTGTCGAAAAAAGAGGAGGAATCGGCAACTATGCAAATGAAAGTCAACACCCACCCAATTAGTAGCATTTTGGTCGTTTCTCACTTTTGTAATTAAAATATCCTAAAATTAGGAACGGGTCGTAACAGGCACAGAATGTCTTGAAATTGGCATTTTACAATTTTTCTTGGACAAAATAACTCTCCAACGAAAGAATATAAATTTTCTACATTCGCCAAAAGATTTGGAAAAATTTTAACTTGTAAGAGCTCATTTGGATGTGCTTTTGAAATGATTGAAAACACTTGCGATGAAAATGTTTTTAGAACCAATCATTAAGATGCAAGTAAATCCTGGAAAAACACTTAAAGTGCAACCTGGAAAAAGCACATAACTGATGCTTCTTGCATAAAGCACTTTAAGCGCTTTTGAAACCCAAAAATATTTTCTCCAAAGGCGCTTTCAATCATTTTAAAAACACATCCAAACGAGCCTTGAATGAGATTTTTACATCTCAAATTTCCCTCTCTATTGGAGAAGCTGGCACAACCTACAAATGCTTTTCAATTTTCTAAGCAGACGTGGTTAGAAACACTTTTAGTTATGAAAAAGCACTTCAACTCATCCATAGACAATCTAAACAGGCCGTTAAACTAATATTGGAGTAATGAAATATTTAGCACATTGCTAAGAAGAAGAAAGCACGAACTTCCCCGTCAAACATCAAAGGAAGCTTCCCATTCTTATTGTACATAACCAATGCCCAGATTATCTTTCTTCTGGGAAATGCTTTACGCCGTCAAATATTCCGTTCGACCCGACCCGACAAATCGGATAAACAGAAGTGTTCACTCAACAGCAACCATCATTTGCAAACTCAAGCAATCGATGAAGTCATATTAGGCAAGAAAAGCCACATTAACAGAGTGTAATTATATTTTGAGATTGTAATGACCACTGTTCAATTTCATAACACTGAAATTCCAACTTCAAACCAAAGAATGAATACTTGCCCGTGTATTGAAGGAGACGAAATCTATACACGACGGGAATAACAGCGACCAAAAAACGCCACCACCGAACGGGATACGGAGAGTTCACCGGCCCTAGCATCTAGATGATGCTTCGACCTTGCAGAATGGGCAAGTATTCTTCTGTGCAAGCCACTGTTTTATACATTGCAAGTGGAAGTGGTGTCCGCAGTGCAGCTTGCCCATCTCGTCATCTGCTTCATACTCCTCCTATACAAGCATTCAGTAATTACGGATTAAGAAAACGAAAAAACGAAAAAAGGATACAAAGATGTCTCAGAAATAATCACTAGGGTTTTACAAACTCACCTGACAAATTATGCATTTGCTATCTCCTTTCCCAGATGAAAGTGATGCCGCGTCACTTGACATTGGAAGCTTAATCTTCCGAAGGCAGCGGTTAATTTCATCTTCTTTTAATCCAGTACTCACGTAACCAATTCTCTCACCCAACTCAAGCAGTTGCTGTTATCCGCAAAAAATGAAACGAAAACTAGGTAAAAATGTAGATGCAGAAAATGCAAACGTTACCAAATTTAGGTAACCAAAAACCCAATCAGGTTTCGAGAAAAAAGACAGAGATTTAGATTGCGAAAAGTAACCTCATATGACATGCTATCGACATCGAGTCTCCAGTCACGAAATCTATCAAGTCTTCCACCCATCATAAGACTACTTTGAAACAGCATAATCTGCAATCACCAAACCGTGAAACATATCGAATGTTAATCTGTTCTTTACAAAAATTCCTTATCAAGACTAATAAAAATCAAGATATGCAGCAATACTACATCGTTGAATCGATTATGTTTCCGCCATCAAAGCTGTTAGCTGTGCAAGTTGATTACATTGCTTGCCAAACCAAATTTTAGCACCGAACCAGGTGAGACACATTGAACAAAAGAAAGAGTAAAGCAACAGCACATAAAAAAAATCACCTCTGCAAGGTCTTCAGGGGATGGATGCCGGACATGCCGAAAACACCTACTTCCAAACACCTCCGTTTCACGGCGGCTCGAGACAAAATCCGGTTCAGAATCCAGAAACGGGAGGGTTTCCGGGCTCACGTTTCGCCTTGCTAAACAAGGACGCTGCCAACAAGATTAATCAACCAAACAAATTAGAAATGAAACAAGAACGAACACATCATACAAGCAGAAAATTAAGTTGGTATTAAGATTAACTTCAGTATTTAGAGAAACACAAAGAAAAGTCCTACCCTAATACGAAAGCTGAGAAGATTAACACAATCTAATCATAATTATATATCCCGTTTAGTGTGGGATTATAAAATGGGCCGGATTCTAAACTATGCAAATTAATACGTGCACTTATTAGGAGAAAATCAAAGGGTGTAAATTCAAGGCAATTCTTAAGTGCCCAAGAAAATTGAGAAAACCAAACAGATCAAAGGGTCCTAGCTTTACCCAAAAAAATTGAGGAAAATTAATGAGATAATAATCCTGTGAAGCATAAAGTTCAGAGAAAATCAGCTTTAAATACAATTTAGGGATGGCAACGGGACGGATTGGGTTCTGATGTGCCATTCCCACACCCGTTTATTTTCCCCGAACCTGAACCCGTAGAATCCCCAAACGGGTTTTCCCCATAACCGAACCCGTCGGGTGACGGATTTTTGATTGGGGAACGGTTTTCCCCATTATGATATTTGTATGTTTATATAAACGGGTGTATTCAATTGGGATTTTGAGGGATTTTAATTCTTTTAATGAATCTAGGGGTATTCAATCAGGATTTTAAGTGATTCTCTAAAATTCAAGGTGTATTCAATTAGAATTTTAAGATAGTTTATTAAAATCCTTAGAAATCTGGGTGTATTCAATTAGGATTTTAAAGAAGTTTATAACATTCCAGGTGTATTCAATTAGAAATTGATTTTAAAGAATTTGAGAAAGTTGAGGAATTAGAGAGATTTCGTAGTGTAATTTAAGCATAAACAAATCTCACCTCTCCCCGTGAGATTTTGAGGAAATTGAATCAAAATTTTATATAGAATCTCTACAAATCAATTAAACTCCATAAAAATTCATGGATTTATAAATCCATTAAAGTCTCTCAATGAAGAATATTAAAAAAACGATATTAAATAAATTGCTCTTATTAATACAATTGATACAATGCATCTAATAAGTAATATTAAAAATTTATATTACTAAGAAAACATTTACACTCTTAAAAATTATAAGCATATAATTCCTATTATTAATTATATAAAAGTAAATAATTAATTTTATATTTAATAATGCATTAACAATCCCTTTTCATATAATAAATATTTATATTTTTTTATTCATAGATGAAATGGTTTGGTTTCGGGTATGGGTTTGGGACGGATATCCCAATAACCATAACCGAAACCGAAAAATTTACCCGACGGTTACCTATAACCGTAAAATACCCGAAATTTTATACCCGAAACCGAGCCATTCGGATCGGTTACTTGCAGGGATCAGATTTGACGGATTAAATTGCCATCCCTACAATTTAGTGTATAATAAAAGACCATCATCCATGCAGCATATCCTCATCAAGCACCACATAGCCATAAAAGCTATTAGTCTAGTTGGCTAAGGCAGAGGCAGTGTGTCTGTCCACTCCACCCTCGCCTAACTCTGAGTTAGAGTAGTTTAAAATATCAGCTCGTAACAAAATATCCATATTCAAATCCGCTCATGGTTTTGATTAGATTTTTTGATTAGATTATAATACCACTCGAATTTAAAAAACAGAAAAAACTAGCAATCCCAACTCATAAATCCAGTAATTTTTTAGCGTGTCGAAACACGGCTCGATAAATTAAATGTAGTATTTGTATTGCAGACATTTGATGTAACTTAGAAATTGCACAAAATAAAATCATTAAATAACCACAGTAACAGCAAAAATAAAAACTTTTTTGTTTTTACCTCCCTGTGGCTGCTCATCTTATTATTGTCCGCATCAATCTTGCCTCTGCCGGTGACATTCCTCCTCGCCACCACGCAATCCACCGAGCCGGCAGTTTCCGCCGAGAACCCAATTCCGGGGCCGCACCAAACATCCTGAAAATCCATACAAGTTGCAGAATTTATACCGAAGGTGGGCCCGCCATCACCGACAACCCTGTATTCATTCTTCTCATTGCTTGCGCTGCCCTTGGCGGTGGCGCTCTTCTTCAGCCTTTTCTTCTTCACCTTCCAATCGGCGGAGTTCCGAATCACCTCCGGCACCGAGACTTGCTGCGAGGCGGATGCGGCGCAGCCCAGGCCTCGAAACGTCGACGAGGGAAAGTTTGTCTTTTTCTTGATGGTAAGGCTTGAAGGTAAGGCTTCGTTGCTGTTGGTGGTTGTGGTGGTGGTGAAGCTGGAGAGGAGGAGGGAGGAGATGGTGGGTTTGCAGCGGGTGGATTGGAGGAGGGAGGTGGCTTGATCCGTTTCTGAAATGGGTTGGGTGAATTGGGTTCTGGGTCTTCTCCATTTCATGTGCTCTGCTCCTGATGTTGAGCTCTCTGTGAGAATAGGCATGGTTGCCTAGAGAGAGAGAGAGTGAGGAGAGAGATAGAGAGAAAAGGAGGAAACTTTGGTTTGGTTTTGGGAGAAAGAATAATGGGGTTGTGAATTTTAGTGGAGACAACACAGAAAAATATAGTATACCACATGATTTTACTTTCATTAGCTGTTTTTTGTTTTTATTTGTTGAGATTTAAGTATTTCGACTGCTTTTGTAAAAAGTATTGGGTATTTATACTCTAAAATGTTTTTGTTAGAATACTCGGAAGTACTTTGACTATAAGCATAGAAAAATATTAAAAAAACTAACGAAAAATTCAAAAAAACTTTAGTTTTAATGAAAATAGATAAATAAATGTGTAGTGAATAGTACTAGAGAAAGGTAAAAATGTGATTTTTCGTTAAAAATAAACAATACCGAAAATGTTTCATTAAAACTCGTTAGAAAATATTTATTTAGATAGCGTATTTACTAACATGTAATTCTTAAAACAACACTTGTTTAAACAGCATTTTTACGATCCAAAAGTGCGTAATACTATTTCTGGGAGCTTTCCTTTCGTGGGTTGGTAAGGTGGGGCGATGCTTTGTCTTGATGTTGGATTCTGAGGGCATATGCCATCAAACACTGCAGACAAAGGTCTGAAAGGAGGCTCTGGAATCTGAGTAAAATTTTCAACTTTTGCTTTCTTTTCTTTTGTGCTTTTTAAGCCAGGTGCTTCTCAAAAAAGCCAGTTGGTGCTTAATTGGTTTTTGAACTTTATTGTTTTTCTCTGTGTCTCTTTGTGCAGTGGTTTGAGGCTTGGAGACGGACACAGGACCAGTATATATACAACAGAAAAATGTAGTCTTCGTATGTTCGGATCCGTGTGTTACTGTGGTCACCATTTCTAATGGTCCCCCTGGGAAATCACAAGGTCAAAATTCATCATTTTTGTACAAGGTTTTACATATCTTTCATTTCATTACGTCAATGCATCGGTGTTTCGAATTAATTACTCGACAGTGTGTAATAGATTTATAACATTGTCATCTTAGCATTTCTATTTTACACGAGTTTCTCTTATTCTCACGTTAGTTTGAAGTAGGATTTTTCCCCTCCAAATTCCCTTCCCTTCTTCTCTCCTTTCATTTTTTTTCTCTCTATAAAGAAAGCAACATAAAATATTAACGTGACTTAATCATGATTCTTCAAATAAGAAGATATTGGTGAGGAGGAAAATTTGGAGGAAAAATATTTCTATTCGCGTTAGTTTAGGCCAAATAGTTGCAATCTCAATCATGTGAGAGAGAACCTAACTTTGACTGAAGCCCGAAGTTGAAGGGTTGTTTTCAATTTTCAGTGTCGAACAATGTGACGGTATTCTATTTCAATCACGTAATATCATACATTATAACGACAAGAGATGACCTAACTTTGATTGAAGTTTGAAGTTGAAGGGATGTTTTCAATTTTCAGCGTCTAACAGTGTGATAGTATTCTATTTCAATCACGCAATATCGCGCGCAATGTCATATTCACACAGTATCACAATAATTTTTCCGTTGCATGAAAGTTCTTCTGACACTATCCGAGTTTATTTGCATACATCCTCCCTACCCACTCAGCCCCATTATTTGTTGAATGTCTCTGTGCTATAAATGAGAGAATTGACTCAAATGTCTATTTCTGCTATGTATGTATATCACATGATAATTGACCAAAAAGCTCTGTGTGTATCACATGATAAACGCAACCCCCACATTGCCAAACTCACCCCTGCAATCTCCTCAATTTTCTGTTTTCTCTTCTTTTCAACTTGTTTTCTTGGGAAAAGGATCCTCGTTGGATCTTTTTCATAGGGATCTTAGGGATCCCGTGATCTTACCCATTCATCGTTTATCGTGCGGTCAGTTTTCGTCCCGGCTGGCATAATCTTCGACGACATTGACTAAGTTTTCTCTCATTTGAGTGTAATCCTTCTTATTCACTATTTATATTATCTGTTTTCATTTTAAAATGTGATTAAAAAATTGTTATGATAACCGTGATGAACCAAGCAATATAGGATAAAGTATTTCATGTATTTTTAAGTGACGATTATTTTGCTCAAGATGTTATGATGGCATATGAGTCTCGAAGGGTTGTATGTAAACCTGTTTCCTTAAATTGGCTCTTCCATGAGAAAAATTACAAACATCCAATTTTTCTTAAGAAAAAACTATCTAATGTAGAAGTAGAACATTCTCAACTCTCAAGTGATTTTGTTGCTCCATTGAAGAATCTGAAGAACACTAAAAGTTAGATTCTTCAATGGGGTTTTTGATGGTTTGGTTGCAGACCCATTTGAGAGCTATGGTTAAAGAAGTAGAAGAAAACCTTCTCAGCGTTGAATTGGCTGCCACAAATGATGTTAATGCAGGGTCCTTTTTAGCCCATAAATTAGTGCAAGTCGGAAAAGAAACCACACTAATTAGAAGGTTTGAGGAATTGTAACGGAATGATCAAAATGATTTGCGAGTCTCAATTTCAAACACTAAATTCATGAATTTTCTTCATAGATATTTTTTATTGAACGATCCAATTTCAGGAACCAGTTGTGTTAAAAACTCTAAACATTATATAGTTTTGATTTGTTTGTTCATTCCAATGTCCACATGGCTGATGGCTTCTCTAACCTCCATAGGGGACAATGAACCAGGATCCTCGCCGGATCCATTCCTTATGGATCCTAGGGATCTTGCAATCGTGTCTGTTCATCGTATATCGTGCGGTAAAAAATAATTTAGAATTTAAAATTTAAAATTCAAATATAAATAGTGCTTAACAAAAATTGACCGCACGATATACGATGAATGGACAAGATTGCAGAATCCCTAGGATCCCTAGAGAATGGATCCGGCGAGAATCCTTGTTCGGGGACAATATAGTTTTGTCTATAAAGAATGAGGAGGGATCCCTAAGCAAGTTTTGCATATTAATTTTAATAATCACAATTTAAGCAATTATTAGAAAAACCCACTTTCTTTTATTTTCTTTTCTTTTTTTAATTTTGAGAATTTCCAAGGCATCTTTAGAAGCCCACCCCCGTGTCTCCGCTAGTTGAGTGCCATTTGAGAAAAGAAGTTCCTCTATTTCGTTTTATAAAGACATTGCAAACTTTGACCAAATCAAGTTTGATAGAGCAGTGTTTTGTTTATTTAACTTTGAATCATTTTTCGTGTAACGATTTCTAATTATAATAAAGACTTCATGCACCTTATTTCATGGATCTGAAATTTGAGCCAGAACTAAACTCACTGTGTATAACACCGTCGGGTGGCTTGCTTGAATCCTTGTCCACCACCAACTCAACATCGTCGTATATTTCGCTTTTCTTCTTTTTGCAAAAATCCGTGATACTTTGGTTTGGACTCGAATTACAAAGAATGACCATGTTAAATTAAATTATAACATCGCTCAAATAAACAAAGGCTCAATAGCTTGTAGCTTATATTAGAGAGAATTTTTATGTGTTAGGAACACGGATGCATACGCTATATATCATTATACAAGTGGAGAGAAACATAAACTTTTTTCTATTTGTATAATAACATATCGTGTATTGACCCGTGTTGCTTACATGTTAAAAAGCAGAAATTCATTACCTAATTCAATGAAAATTGTTGTCGAAGATTCTCATGGGTCCAACTCCAAACAGACAAAATAGTGGCAAGAAAAAAGAACGAGGTTCGCCATTTCTCGAGCTTTTCACCACAATTTACGGGTTAGAAGGTTTTGATTTCATTATCTTGTCTAATGATGGAAAAAAATTATATGATGGAAAAAAATTATTATTCTGTCTTTATATTTAGTCATGATTATACATTAATTTGCTTTAGTTTTTAAAAGACGATATTTTATTTACAAAATAAGATTTTAACTCGAATGCAAAGAAAATGATGTACTGTTGTTGTAGTCCGTTAAACACGCAGCATGAGAAGGAGGTCGAGTTGACTCATACGTGTCGGTAGGATTCTTTAGATTATAGGGAGTTTTAACGAAAAGTCAGCAGTATTGTTCACTTTAACGAAAAACCACATTTTTACACTAAAAAGTCAAACCTGATACTATTCACTTTACCCTTTATTTTGTCATTATTGTTAAAACTCAAAATTTTCAGAGTATTTTCATTAATTTTTCTTAGAATATATGGTGCTTCCCACACTATTCTTCAATAGCTAGTAAGTACTTGGTAGTTTTGGTAGTTTTGGGAGTCGATTATTCATTAATTTAATGTCTAAATTTAGGATTAGTCTCATGGTTAATATATTAGGATTGGACCACTAGGACTAAGTTTTGTTTTATGCCGTAAAAAGAGGGTATCAAACTATGAGGACTGTTGGACTTTTTCAAAGGTAGAACTTTTTATATATTCTCTGTTACCTCACAGTTTAACGTCAATTTCGATGTCAACGTTATAAAATATTGTGCTAAGAACATGAAATAATATAGAATTCACCAAAAGTTGGGTGTATTCAATTGAGAATTTAAGAGACTTTAATAGATTTGTAAATCCATGGATTTTTATGGAGTTTAATTGATTTGTAGAGATTCTATATAAAATTTTGATTCAATTCCCTAGGAATCTTATCGGGAGATGTGAGATTTGTGGATGCTTAAAATACACTACGAAGTCTCTCCAATTCTCTCTAATTCCTCAACTTTATCAAATTCTTTAAAATCAATTTATAATTGAATATACCTGGAATGTTATAAACTTCTTTAAAATCGTAATTGAATACACTCGGATTTATAAGGATTTTAATAAATTATCTTAAAATTCTAATTGAATACACCTTGAATTTCAGAGAATCACTTAAAATTCTGATTGAATACTCCTAGATTCATTAAAAGAATTATAATCTCTCAAAATCCCAATTGAATACATCATATATTTTAAGAGAGTCATGTTAACATTTCCCATCTAACTATTATATTATCCTTCCCATGGAAGAAACACTGTGCTTTTCTCAGCAGCAACTCAATTTATATGAGTAAGTGTAAAGCGCAAGACAAGAGTAGAAGCAAAGATAAGTCAATTGTCAAAAGCTGTAATCTGCTTTCAAGGAAAAGCACGAATCAGCTTTTGTGATCTGTCTGTGTGGCCAATGGCCGTGCTCATATTCAACCCCGCGTTGTTTTCAAAAATAGTTTTTGAAAAAGCATTTTTCGAGGTCAAAACACTCAGCTACAAGCAACGCGTTAAAAAATTGGTTTATGTACTTAGGGGTTTCTAATTAATATAAAAAAATATGTTTACTATCTAAATCACTTAACTGAATGATTAATTACAAGAATAAAACCAACAAGAAGGACATAATTACGTTTGAAATTAAGGGTATAAAACTATAAAACTAAAGTTGTTAAGATATAGATTAAGATCTCTATTTTTATTCCTAATTTCTAAAGAATTTCCAAGTATCATTTCACATCATTCATTCATTAAATAAAAATATCATTAGATAGAGATATTTTAAAAAGAACATGATGACATTATTAAAGAGAAGATAAGCGTTTCAAACTATTATAATAATTTAGTGAAGAGAAATTTTGAATCCAAGACATATGACTAAAAACGCAACACCCTATCAACTAAAATGTTTAACCACATGCAATGATGTCATTTGAATTGAAAATAAGATAGTGAGTCTGTGTGACTCGTGCCACATCCAATACACATTTAAATTTCAATGAGACAAAATAAAAATAAGGAATAGATATTAATCATAGATTAGTGATTTTTGTTAAAATAATTTTTTTACGGATAATTTTTTTATTTTTTTATAACGAAACAATTGAGAATTTTGATCAATAACGGAATTAGATTTAAACTCGGATTTCTTTTAACAATGGAAAAAGCTAAACTGACACACCCCGTCCCGAATGAGGGCGTGCTGGCCGTCACATGAGAGTGACGTAACCATTTACACAGTTCGGAAGCTTAAAAATACAATTGTGAATTCTGTCAGAACACCGTTGGATTCCTCGTGGCCACCAAAGCTCTGCTCTAACTCGAACCTGGAGGGGCGCAAAAACAAAGTTGAGTGGGTCAGTAAAACAAGTCTTTTCAAAACTTTTCTTTATCAAAGTTCTAACCCCTCACTGTAAAACCTGTATACTTTCCCAGAAAATAGCATATATAAATATATATATAGCTTCAAAAATCTCAAAACACCATTCTTTATCACTTTTAAGAAAATATGCCATGCCATGCGCCAAAAACATAATATGAATGCATCAACATAAATCAGGTGAAATAATAAATCAACCGGAGACCCTGCAGTGGTCCTGTACGGCTGATTCTAAAGCTCAATATCCAATCCAGCCAGAGTCACCAACTGTGACCTGTACGGCACTGCCGGAGTCGCCAACTGCGACCTGTACGGCACTACGCTGCACATGAGTCGGAACTACCTGTAGTAGTCTGTACGACTCGGATGGTGTAATAATACGCTCTAGTGCTTCTCTCATCAATCATCTGTGCACATAATCTAGGGTCACCTACTAGTCGGAACCATCTCTAATGGTCTGTACGACTAGCATGTCGGAACCACCTCCAGTGGTCTGTACGACTAGCATCTACTTGGATCCAAGGTGAGCGTGTGATGCAGGTGAATAACATAAGCACTAACACCAGGGGTGCAGGTTATGAGCTATCAACATAAATCTCAACATCCTCACAACAATAATGAATACTCACCTGATACTCACCTGTGCGTCCGCAGCACCAATTCACATATATGCATCATATATCAATTCACATAATTCATGTAATTTCTATGCATGACATTTCTAATCACATATTCATATAAATCTATGCATGGCATTTCTAAACATACTTTCATTCAAAAATCGATTTCTGGGAAAACGTTAAGTGTATATATATATATATATATATATATATATATACTGAAATAAACTGCCCACTCACCTGGAGTTTGCCCTGCAACTCCCTAGCACAACACATCAAGGCGTCATGATGATCGGCGCCTAGAACAACCATCAAATCATGCCTCAGAATCATATCGATAGAATATATCACTTATATAAAACACGTCACTAAGTAGTTCGATCCGGAAGATCTGCAACTCAGATTTCCAATCCGTAACTTCCAGAGGTCCACAATAAATCTCTAGAACAACATCCTAAAATTTCATGACCATCCAACGGTCGGATCTCCGTCAATTGTCGAACTAAGTGACGGTTAACATTATATTTTATGAACTTACAACTCCAATTCCGGGAGATCCGTAAATCAGATTCTCGATCTGTAAGTTCCTACATTCTTCAAATATTACGTACTACTACGTATCAAAGTTTGGTGACAATCCAACGGTCGGATCGTCAATTCATATTTTGGCCTAACCATGCATCTTAACGAATTTAAGTCCAAATGATCAACCAACGTTAAGCCATTATCAAAACTGAACTCAGGACATCCAATATAGTTTAAAAATGACATTGGCGGCCCACTGGCCACGCGCCGCCGCACGCGCCGCCGTGGGTGGCGTTCGGCCGCCCCGGCTCGCCGGAAAATCCAACTATCTCCAAAAATTACCAAAATTTACAGGAATGAAGATCTCAATGAGTAGAACAACTTTCATACCTGTGGCCAAGGCCAATTCGGTCGGAAAAGCCTCCAATTCCAACAAAACGTGTCGGAACCCTAGGTTTGGTGAGCTCCAATTCGACCTCCAAACTTGTTCCAACGCCTCAACCACTGCTTGGGCTTTGTTCTAGGCCTCAAGAAGATGCCATGGGTGGTGGTGATTGGAAGAAATTGCTTCACATCGTGGCGGAAATGAACCCAACCCGTGCGCCCCTTTTTGCACGGTTTCTTCCATTTTTACAATCAAATCTCTCCAAATTTGAGGTGGAATGGGTAGAGGAAGGGTCCTAGAGTGTTTCCCATGAGGTTTTTTGGATCAATTCGCCGGAAAAACGGATGAAAATCATCGAACATGGACACGGGTGCCAACCGGGTCCGAAAACGGGTCAAGGGGATCCGGCCGATCCCCCGCGCCACCTTCTCCCTCCTTTCCTCCTTTCCCTGTTCCGATTGGCTGGGCCTTTCCTCTAACTCTCTCCATTGGTCAGTCTCTCTCCCTTCTCTCCTGAAGCTTCTGCTCTCCTTTGGTTGGGCAGATTGCCCAATCTCTTCTTCTTCCTTCTTCTTCCGCCAGCCACAAACACACACACACATAAACTCATTTCTTCCAATCCTAACCATCCATTAATTCCTCATTAAATCTGGGCCGTCCATTTCCATAAAAGAATTCCATATTTTATTCTTATAATTCCCAAAATGCCCAAACTTCAAACTTTAATATCTTTTTCGTTATAACTCCAAATCACGAACCACTTGCGCCCACGCGTCCGTAGTGACGAGTACTACGAGGATATGTCAAGAAAACAAATCTTAGATGGCACGACACAACGATTAACCTCGAACAATGTGCGTGTCTCAAGGGCATTTTTGTAAAATCCTTTATTAAAACTTTAAAAACTCTTAAAATCAGGGACGGGCTGTCACATAAACTGCATAGATGAGAAGCTATATCAATAAAACATATAATTAACATGAACTCTTTAATCTGTCAATTCCCTAAATTTTGTTTAGTTAGACGTCCGCGCTTCCAGATTCGGCAAAAAAAATACTTTTTGCGTTTTTATGGACACTTTTTTCCGTTAAGTACACTTATGTTTATTTTTAGCCTCTAAATTTGATTAATTAAAGCATAATTCAGAGCAGAAATACAAAACGTGCGTAAGAAAAAAAAAATGTTCGAAAATCAGTTCCCTTATGAAATAAGAAAAAAAAGGCAAAAAAAAAAGGCAAAAAAAAAAAAAAAAAGAGAAGCCAATATTATGTCCAACTTTCGGAAAAAATAAATAAATATTATGTCCAACTCTCCCACTCAAAGCCACCATTTGGGCCTGGTAGTCCAAATCCGCCGAGAGGCCCACATAACTCTGTCTTCTTCTTCTTCCATTTTTTCAGTATTTGACCGTTTAAAGTAACCCAACTCGGCCTTCCACTAGCTGCTTCGACTCGGCCCAGACTCAGCTTCTACTCGACCGAGTCACCGTCACACACGAAAGAGGCTTCCAATGGTGCAGGGAACGATGATGTCTCAGTAACGAAGGTAATTCAGATTTTCTGAGAAATATAAATTTTGGGTTTTCTGGGAAATTTTTATGTCTTGATTGTTTTGCTATTCTCTAATATTTTGGCAAATAACAATCAATTTGGTTAGGGAAGTGTTATTGACACTCCAAAAATCTCATTTTACAATCCTCACAAGTGTATTTTTCTTTCTAAATATAGAAAGTTTGAAGTGTAGAATGAGAATTTTGGAGTGCCAATAACAATTTCATTTGATTAATTTAAGACTAAGTGAACAAAATGAAAAAAAAAAATACATTTAACCCGGGACATCTCAAGTTAATTCTTTCGAACAAAACTAATTGAAAATAAAAAGGAAGATTATTAAAGTAAAAATTGCCTATAATTATTTACCACAAAATTCTTTCTCCTATAAACATGCCGAATAACTCATTGCCAAAATTTTGAAAGCAACACTCAACAAGCCAAAACAAAGGGACCCAAATGATAATTGTTGCCGGCAGATTGTATCACTAAATAAATTGTGAGTGCAGAGTCTGATTCCACCAGTCATTTATCGATTTGTAATCTCCATGTCAATTAGTCCAAAACCAGGGCGTGATAAAGAAAAACAATTAGGGAACCTGAAAAATAATTTAGCCGTTGTGATGAGTTACAAAATCTAACCAACCTTGGATTAAAATTGCTAAAATAAGTAGATTTCCATACGAAATGACTCATCTACCCTTCTTACACAAAGGGGTTTATGTATTTATTATTTTTAGATTACATTTTTCAGTTGGGCAAAGAGGGAAAAAAAAATATTCAGCAGCAGAAACTCGGAAAATTATGGAAAGAAAGCAAAGCCTTTTACAGGAAACCAAAAATCCCAACTTCTGATAAACCCTAGAGAGAGAAAGAACCATGAGACGAACTCTGCTGAGCAATCTCTCTCTCTGCACTCGCAATCGCCTTCTCTTTCCTCAAACATTCAACCCAAATCCTACCCCCTCACTCGTCCCACTCGCCCGTTCGACTAGGTCCCTGCTCAGCCGGTTCTTCTCCTCGGACGGCGACTCCTCCGCCGAAGGCCCCAATCCGGCTGCTGATTCGAGCTTGATCCCAACCAAAAAGAAAGATGCCGCCGTCGAAGTCAAGGACGTCAATAACAAAGGTGACCCAACTCTTATTTTTTCAAGTTTTTTATTACCAAAGATTAAAGTTTTGATCTTGTGGATTTTTTGGGTTCTGGGTCTGTAATTTTTTTCATTTGATATGATGAAAGTGGGAATAATTTGATGGAAATTGGATTATTTGAATGTTTTGGGTAATTGGGTTCAGTTTTTAGTGCCAGGGAAGAACAAATTTATTGAATTTAAGTGACATTTGTAACTTATATTCTTTTGCCTTCTAAATTTATAAAGCTAAGAACGATGTTGATTTGAAGTTTTCGTTTTTGGTTTTTATAGAGCTGAAGGAGCGGATAGATAAATATTTTAAGGGTGATGAGGAGGCGCTCCCGGAGATACTCGAAGCGATTCTGCAGAGGAGATTGGCTGGGAAGCACGAGGAAACAGATGATGAGCTGATAGATGAATTGCAAATGCAGCCATTGGATGATGTTAAGGACCAAGAGTTTGAATCGGATTTTGAGGAATTGTACGACACGGATGAAGAGATTGATGACTTGTATAACGCAAAGGATATAGTCATGAATAGGATGTCAAAAGATGAGTACTTCAACATGGATGCCAAGAAGTGGGATGATATTGTTGAGGATGCAATTAAGCACGGGATTATGAAGGATACGAAGGAGTGTGAGGCGATTCTCGAGGATATGCTTAGCTGGGATAAGCTCCTGCCAGGTATACACTTATTGTTGATGGATATTTGTGCGTTAAGCTTTATGATATTTAGGCATCTGCACGTGTTTTATGACAGTTCGGCATCTGCCAGTGTTCAAATTTACCGAAGTGTTTAAATGTCACTGAAGTTACATGTTTTGATTCAAACTTGTATTTTCTTTGTTTTGTTTTGAATAATGTGTAATATAATTTGTCTTCTTCAGATGACATGAAAAGGAAGGTAGAAGAGAAGTTCAATGACTTAGGCGATAAGTGTGAAAGAGGGGAGCTTCAACCTGAAGAAGCTTATGAGTTGTTCAAGGAGTTTGAGGATGAGATTGTCATGGACTATTTGCAGAAGATGGAAGCCGACGGTCCCCCACAATTTGATGAGGCTGATGTGTCTGACAAGAAGGATCTAGCTGACCCACCAGGCGAAGGGCCAATCCTTAGGTGGCAAACACGGGTAGTCTTTGCTCCTGGTGGTGATTCCTGGCATCCCAAGAATAGAAAAGTGAAATTGTCTGTTACAGTGAAAGAACTCGGGCTTTCAAAGCATCAATTCCGTCGGCTCAGAGACTTGGTTGGAAAGCGGTACAATCCAGGGAAAGATGAGCTTACAATTACTAGTGAGAGGTAAGTCAACCGGCAACTGCATGCCCTCTCTCTATCATCATTTTCATTATTAATTGGAGTTCTTATGGTTGATTGTTGTTCAGAGTGCAGTGCTTGTATCCAAACACTTCCAAGTTCCAACATGGTATTGTTGATTCTGTATTTTATTACTTGAACTGAACTAACGTTTTCCGTAATTTCTTGTGAAGGTTTGAACACCGAGAAGAAAATAGAAAGGATTGCCTTAGGACACTTCTTTCCCTCATTGAGGAAGCTGGGAAGGCTAACAAATTGGCTGAGGATGCTCGAGTTTCATATGTCAAGGAGAGATTAAGAGCAAATCCTGCATTCATGGAGAGGCTGCAGAACAAGACCATGCGATTGCAAGGAAAGAGCGCGGTACCTGCTTGAGATTTTGATTTCCAGCAGCTCAAATAAGTTTCTTGGTCCAGGATCACATTTTCTCGACATTCAGTGTTTCAAATTGTTGACTTGACCCCTGCTCCTAGATTATTTTTTGGCAAAAGTTTATACTCCCAAATGGATATTTAGTGCAGGGATTGGTACATTTTGCTAGTTGCTAATGTTGGCAGCCCATTGCTTTGCCTTCTAGTCCTTGAAAAATTCACAGGGATGTATAACTTGTTAAGATCGGTGTTGTTTTGAAGTTTACGTGCAATGCTTTTAAACATCTTTCTGGTTCGGCGAGATCTTTTGCTGTTAGCTTAATGTACTACTGTTGAGTTGCTTTATTAACTTTGCTTCCACCAGGAAAACAGACTATCCTCCATTTGGAATCCGATTCTTTCGGAGTGAGTAGACCTATTTCTGCGTCGATGCAGAACGATAGGTTTGAGATAAGATTCTGCTACTTTATGAAAAACACATCCAGCGTTAAGAACCGGGAAAAGTTGAAGAAGCCTGAACCAACATAGGGTAGAGAAGGTTTCTGCCTTTCTTTTTCCTCCCCTCCCCCCTCCCTGCCCGTCCTGCAACAAAGCGCAGTTCCCCCTATTGCTTTGCCTTTCGATATTCTAAGGCAGTTGGTCTTTTGACGAATGTAGCACCCCGGAAGGCGCCCGGAGCATATTCCAAGTGAAGTAGACACCGAACAGCAAGTTGATGTAACCTTAGAAAAGGAGTAACAGCAAAAAGAAAGCTAGGTTAAACGAATCCTACGATGTCAAACGACGCTAGATGGACACTGCAAGGCCTTCGAGTTCTCATTCTGTTTCTAGTTGCACTTCTTCTCATGGACGCAATGCGAAATGGAGTGAAAAAGCCAGAGAGTTTCTCTGTAGTGCCTGCTCGCTGTGCATTTCTTGCCCCTTTAACCGTTGTCTGGTGTGGCATCAAGGTACCGTGCAAGGTTGGATAACACGCGGCGCAGCCCTGCTGCGCATCTTATTTTTTGTTTTTGGACATTGATTTGGATATTCTGCCACTACATGCTCTAAAACTCCATATGGCAACTCAAAATCTGCACATAAAAAAAAAAAAAAAAAAAAAAAAAAAAAAAAATGCTTTGTCAAGAATGGGATTCGAACCCATGCCCTTTCGGACCAGTACCTGAAACTGGCGCCTTAGACCAACTCGGCCATCTTGACATTACTGACAAGTTGGTACGTTTATTGTATTTTACCGTCATAGAAATTCTCCAATGATTCCAATACATTTTTTAGTTTCTCACCCACCCTATTTTTTAATTATTGAATTAATTAAATCAAATAGAAACAACATGATTAACAATGAGTGTGTAAGAAGTTACAAATAGTGTATGTTCATTTTCCTTACTAAAATTCAAGTACTTTTCAAAGTACCATCAGATAGATGTTTGTCTAAAAAACACTTTTAAGGCCTAGAAAAACTAGAATAAAAAACACTTATGAATATTAAAAAGTGTTTTTAACCCTTCAAGAAGCAATCCCAAACAAGCACGCAATACCCCCACCAAAATTTGTCTTTTCAGTTGAACACTTCAAACTAAAACCAACTTTTCTCTTAAAATATATGCCTTATAGTTGCAATCATTCGCGACTTCAATATTCCCAACCATTAAACCGAATTCCCTTCACAATGTACATATAATTAACATATTCTACAGCATTCGAGATCTTAAGGAAATATTGAGGCAAATAGCAACGAAAATGATCACTTTCATAATTATTGAATGGGGTTACAATTAATGTCAATTGATACAATACTTGACTGGAAGTTAAATCTAATATATTTTCTCGAAATTAATTTTGGAAGTTGCAAACCTCTCGCACTTTAATGATTAAGTTTTGTAAGGAGATGAATAGCACCACATGCTGCTGCTGAATATTTCATGCACCACATGCTGCGCCGCAGCCGGCAGCGCATCCACCCCCGTAATACTCTATATCAGTTGCTGTGGTTTTCTCTTTGGCTGCACCACCCGCACACGAAAAAACCACAGCGGAGACGATACAAAGGCTGAGAAAAGCTGCACAAAACACTAACCACTTAGCACCACCACCATCAGTCATACCTATCTCTCTCCACACTCTCACCATCTAGTCTTTTTTATCTAGTGTGTTTCTGTGTGTTACAAGTTGTTGAATGAAAATGCCCTAGCAAAAACGCCCCTCTTTATATATAGGCTTCTTGAATTAATAGTAATATATTGTTCTAAAGTCAATATTCCAAGTAGAATTATTTGTTCTTAGTGGGATCTCTGTGTGTGCGTTTACTTTTCAACTTTTTGTACGTGATTCTCCTAATTGGGGTGTTTGCCGTAGTAGAATTGGCAGGCAAAAACAGCAGAAATCAGAGTTTGGACACTACAAATTATGATGGTGGGTTGTTGGAATTGTATTCACATCCCACTCTGGCCCTTTCACGATAGTGATCATATACATACGTATGGAAGTTGAATTGTCATCAGAGATGTTGGATAAATATCAACCATCAATGATAAATTTATATATGCTAATAAATAATAAATGTGAATAAATAAATTAACAGAGTATGAACAAAACGAAGTAATATTAACAGACAAATTAAAGATCGAGGCTCGCGTACAACAATGTCCTTGAAACAGAAATTTCTAAGTCAAAATTCTAGCACCGGAAAACTTGACTTCTGGCGAATGGCGAATTTCTTTGTGGTTCTCTCAGTAAGAATGTTTGGGATTGTAGGCAGTGGCGGATCCAAGAAATAATATTAGGGGGGTCAGTAAGAACAGCGCGTGTAGGGCGCACAATTTTTGTAGCAGAAATAGCATGCATATCGTCATTTCATCGAGTCTTGGTAAGTCTGAAGTCATTTGGAAAGGCATACTGCACACCTGTTAATGCCTCATTTGCGTGGGTAACTAACATGTTTCAAGGCTGCTCCCATGCGAATGCTTAACAAAAAAAACACACTTATCTTGAACACACTAACAATGTTTGATATCATTGCATCCCATTAATATGTTTGTCCAAGAATGATGATGCTTTGTTATTCTTTGAGATCACCATTTCATTTACTTTGCATTTTTGGATAGTTTTTTACTTGGTTTTTTTTTTTTTTTTGCCAACAATTGTAATCACAACCAACAAACAAGCCAAAGGTAAATAATATTAGGACTAGACTGTAAAGGAGCAACACCTCTCTAATGCATTTTATCAAGCAGTTGAAGGGCATATATGAAGGGCAACTCTAACCTTTATAGGGGCAGCACCCAAGTCATCCATAAACATTCACCGAAGTTCGGAGGGTCAGCACCTAAGATGTCCATGGACGTTCACTGAAGTTCGGGGGGTCAGCTGACCCCCCATGCCCCTTAATGCATTGTAGGAGAAGAATTTTCTTTTTCTGTGTTCTAAATGCCATGCAGATGGATGTATATATAATAGGTTTATGCTTGTTAGCAACATGTATGAGAATGGGATGTGTCGGTTGGGAGACATCTTCTCAGAGGGGTGCTTTGCTCTCTGGCGTTCTTTCATCACTTCAGACTTCATATGAAAATATGAGCCCATCTTTTGATAATTATCAATTAATTAGTACATCCCAAAGCCCAACCCCAAGGTTGAGCCCAATTTTATTCTCCATGGTCCATCACTCAAATCACTTTCTATAAGGGACAAAGCCTTATAAAGTGAGGGAACCTTTTGGTAGTGACTAATGTGGGACAATGAAATTTCTACTCAAAATTTCCAACAAGAGATAGTGACAGCCAAATCGTTGTTGTATTTTCTGTTCTCTAGATTTCTACAGTACACCGGTGTATATATGATATAATACTTTTATGAACAGTTAGATTGAAGTGTTTTAATCAAACATGCAAATCCAACCCTCCATTGTAATACTAATGCATATCATACATTAGTACACCAGTATGTGATGCCCTATTTTTGTGAACGACTAGATTAAAATGTTTGAATCAAAGCCTATCATTCGCTATAATAGTAATGCATTAATACATGTGTTTTCTACACTCTGACCTTCTACAGTACACCAATGAGTTTTTGATGAACCGCTAGATTAAATGTTTTAATCGAAGCTCGCAAATTCCACTAAATATTCAATACAATACTAATTCATGTCATACACTGGTGTGCATCGTAGAATTTCCACTTTCTTCGATCTGCACTCAGCACTTCCATAGGGATCATCATCACCAAATGACCATCATCTTCCAATAATGTACAATAATTTAAGACAAGATCAATACACCTTTTTTGAGATTTTGATTTGGGAAGGCTAAAAGTAGTCCAAATCTAATCTCTAGCTAGAGCGTAGAAAGAATGGTATCCCATTAAGGATTTAAACTCAAATGATTTGCCTTTATCTTGAGATCCATCTTAGAGAACCCCACTTAATTACTACATTTACACTGTGGTGTCATATCTAGTCAGCAGTCATGTTTGAGAATGCAAATATGATCCATTAGCTTAAAAATATTACAATTATTAGTGGAGCAGATATTAGAGAGCTTGAGGAAGCAGCAGTGTATATATCCAGGTGGCCTTTGCTTCTGCTGCATCGTGCATGCATATGTGTCAATAGTGTACAAACTGGGACGGCTCATGGCAATAATTTGACCTTTTTCGTACGAAATTCGATATATATTTACTTGATCGGGAACATGTTTTCCGTTTCAGCCAAGAAAATGGGAGGTGGGAACCATTTCACGAAGGCTAAAGTGATCAACTAATCAAATGGAGTCAATGTAGTGATACACACACACACACACACACACATATATTATACAGTTCTATATATGTGAGTATATATATACTGATATATGTGTGTGTATATATATACTGATATATACACACACATATATTATACAGTTCTATATATATATATATATAATGTGTTTTATTTACACAAATCTTCACACGGTGAGTGATACATGTGTTCCATGGTATAAATAGTCCACGGAAAGTTTCATCTGAGTTTCTTGTCTTTCACTGGACCTCTAGGAATTTGGTTGAGAAACTGAGAAACAAATTTTCTGTACGATCTCTTTATCTCTCTGCTGATTTTTCCGGCTAAACGATCAACGTCTTCCTCAAATCGCTCGTAGAGGAATGGTAGCGTTTCCAAGCAGATGAACCCTTCATTTGCAAGCAAGCAAAAGAGAGCGCCAATCAGTTAACCCTTCCTTTACATATATGTACACACACACACACACACACACACACACATATAGAACAAGGTGATAAAACTTCTTACCCAAGTAAAGAAGATTCAGAGAGCTGAAATAGGTTCCGATCACAGACATAATATAGAGACAGATGATTGTCTGAAAATGTAGAGAGAATGAGTGGTCAACTCTGTTAATTAGTGCAAAGCTTATTCATTAATCAAAAGCGGTAATTGATTGCTAATTAGTCGAAAAATTTCGAATATACCAAGAAGAAGAATGGGAAGTCTCTTCCACTTGCACTGTCAAGGACCCTTGATATGAAGTGGTTTAGTCTTTTATGGACAGTGGAAGCTACTTGTCTGAATGTGTTTTCATGTAATATCATTTGTGGTATCATAGGCGGCCGACTGCGTAAATTAATTTGTTAATTAATCAATTTAAATAAATTAAAGCTGATATCATAAGAGTTAGTTAGCGAATGAGATCAAGAACGTTACAATCCGAATATTTCTGCTCCTGTACGCCATATGAAGATTACCAACAATGTGGAAATCGAGATGTGACAGAGGAGCGTCACGAAATTGTACTCGGCAACCTCGAAAAGAAACCAGATTACCGTCATGGCAATCAAAAGCGCAGCTGATACATTTCGGTTCCTCCACAACAAAACATCCGCAACTGCAAGATTAATGCGATTAATTACTAATCTATGACCTTTCATGTTCGATTCGTCACCATATGACTACGGGTAATTAGCAGATCACTAATTAAGGTTTTAGCATGCATGCAAGTTTACATAAATGAACATTACGTACCTTTTCCACCTCCAAGAACATGATGGATCGGCCTTTCACGTCCGAAGAGCTTTGCACCGCGGATTACGCCATCGTCATCAGAATCAGACGAATACACTAATCCCGGCTTTCTAGACATACCTTCTGAGTTGATTAAACTTAATTATTTGTATGAGTGCTATTAATTGATGATACCTGTTCATCATCAACAACTTATATATGATCGTGATTTACGTGAGGGGTTCTAAGCTTGGTGGCCAAGTAAGCTTGTATAAAGTAAGGTATGGCTTGGGGAATTAGCATTTCAGGGTTGCTTTGCATGCCCGCTAGATGCAATTGGAAAAGAATAGTACTTGATCTTGTCTTGGATGACTAGTTCTCCTGTTCGATGCCTCCTGCAAACGTTTTCATTAAACTTTTACAAAGTGCTATTCTAAACTAACTTAATTTGCTGGAAGAGAAATCTGTGCTTAAATAAAATGAATGAACATCCTGCTCTAATTAATTGACTCGACACACTTTTGTACTAATCAGGTTCGCTTAACAATAATTAGAAACGAAATCCACTTTGTCTACAATTTTTTTATCATTGAAAATTATCAATTCCATTCATACTATAAAATTCAAAGGTATTCTATTACTTTAAATCACATGACTTGCATGTGATACATTTTTAAGGATAAACTAACAGTTTTTAACGAGTTTAACAACTTATTTTTCCAAAAGTAGTGTATAGAGTTAATTTTGGAGGGCAAATTGCCAGTTATATTTGCTACATGTATGCAACGTTAAAAGCTTATGAGTGAGAAAATGATGATGTTACCTCCTATAATGTGTTAAGTGACTTAAATTAACAAAAAATCAAATAAAATAGATTCGAATTATATATTAGGGACAAAATTAGTGGCTTTAATGAGTTTAAAAAATTATTTTTCCGCTCCTTAGAGGAAAAAAAGACATCCTTAGAGGAAAAAAAGACATTTTTTTTCCAGAAAAGTTATGTTGTAATCCATTATCCATTCTCAAATTTTCACGTATATGGCTTCTACCTAGAAAAGAAAACATTGAAACACTACTTGCAACACGTTTTTGTAATGCAAGAATCATTAGGAGGCTTCAATACAAAGATCAGCCAAGTCAAAAACTATCTCAGCTTCTTCAACCTGAGTTATTGGAGTCGGATATTGGGGGATGTACTGCAGCCGGGTTCTCGTACCAAATACGAATAGAATCAATGATTTCTGTGATAAATAGAGAAAGGTGAAACACCAAAAATTCTAGGATATTATATAGTACGAAAAACTCCGAGTGTTTTAATAGTTAGATCTTGATTTTTGTATTTTTAAACAAAGATCTAAAAATGAATTAAAACACTGAAGGTATCTCATACTCCGAGAAACTTACATTGCTTCCTGCAGTGAACATTGAACTTGCTTTCTGCAGTAAACTTGCTGGACAAAAATTTTGATGTTGCTGGACATAACTTTGAAGTTTTTAAGTTTTGAACTTTCTGAATTAAGAAAGGAAGAACGGGGGACTAGGCCACTGACCCGTATGCTTTTTTTAAAAGGAACTTTAACGAAAAGTTTTTGGTACTGTTCACTTTAACGAAAAATCACATTTTTACACTAACAAGTCAATTCTGGTCACTTTACCCTTTATTTTGTCCTTATTGTTAAAATTCAAAATTTTCAAGCCATTTTTCATTAGTTTATTTTATTTTATTTATAAATGTATATCAACAGAAATTTCAACATTTGATTTAAATCTGTTGGTTACGCTTGTGCTTTTGGATTATATTAACACATGGTCACTGGACCCATGTGGCAAAGGGCCAAGGCAAGGCCTGTCAGCAAAAATTAATAAAAAAGAACTCGTGAACTCAAAGGAACCAGCTCATTTGAAATAGGTCGAGTTATGTCCGGTTCTATTTCCCAAAAAAACACAACCGTTTTGGCCTACTTAGGTTCATTTTACAAACAAATTTGTACCGTTTCATTAAAAATTAGTATGAAAAAGCGACGACTTTCAAATGAATAGAGAGGGATTTATATTGGTCTTCTTCCTCACGAGGAGTCTGTCGCAAGCCTTCAGCTCATTCACCCTCCCTATATGAAATTGCTTAGACTATAAACTTATAACTATATGGCGTTTAACAATACAAATAAAACTACTTAAACTGCAAAACATATAACCCTTGGGTGGTTCCGGAGCCACCGGTCCCTCTATGAATCCGCCATGCCGACAGAGTTTATGCGGCCGGCCACACACAGAATCAAGACTCCCTATTGAGATGCATTCTTTTACAAATTGAAGGGATTTTCTTTGTCTTCCACCAAGAGAAAAGGAATTGGAGATAGCTTGTGATGGAAATTTCAGATGACATGAAAGTTCAAAAGAGACAGAGACAACAAGCGCCTACAAAGGCAAAAGAGCAAATGATTTCCCATTTTACACTTTTTTTTACACGTATGTGGGATTGATATCTTAACACGTTCTCTTACGTAGACAACAAAAATCGGATGACATGAATCACGTGTGGCCGTTAAGCTTCACAAGCTAGACAACTTGCTTTGATACCATGAGAAAGTTGAGGATTTCACCATAAAACCAATTGGTAGTATGAAGAATAGTTCAATTACTTATAAGCACATGCAAGGCCTCTCATTTCTCCGATGTAAGATTGATCCTCTTAACAACGTCTACATCCTAAAAGTCGCTTAAATCCAAAAATGCTAGTCTAGTCATCTACTCATTTTTATCACGTCTAAGTGAAATTTGAAGGGCGATGTACCTAATTATTTTAACCGAATTTACAAAGCAAACATGCATGATGTGGTTTGTTAGAATTCCTCTGTCCCACATTGGCAAGAAGGCTTGAGAACAAGCCCTTTATATAGAATTACCCCACTTCAACTATTACCGAGGCCTTTTGTGATATAAAACCCCACACCTGACGGATTGAGCAGGTGGCCAAGTGGAGACAGTATCGGTGTTGTTGGAGTGGGCCCATGGCCCGTTTACCTGAAATTTAAGATGGTATCAGAACCAGGGGACGGGCCCGTACATCCACGTGAACGGGTGGGTCCCCTTTGACCCCGCGCGAACGGGTGAGCCCCGACTTGGCTCCACGTAGGCCAAGAGATGCCACGTGAACAGGTGGGTCCCCATTGGCCCCGCGCGAATGGGTGAGCCCTGGCTTGGCTCCACGTGATTGCTGATGTGTGGAACTCCATGTGTGACCCATAAAATGGGGTCTCACGTGCGGGGGAGTGTTAGAATTCCAGGCTTGAGAACAAGCCATTTATATAGAATTACCCCACTCCAACTATTACCGAGGCCTTTTGGATTAAAGCCCCACACCTGACGGATTAAGCAGGTGCCCAAGTGGGGACAGTATCGGTGTTGTTGGAGTGGGCCCTCGACCCGTCTACCTGAAATTTAAGATGGTATCAGGGCCAGGGAACGGGCCCGTACATCCACGTGAACGGGTGGGTCCCCTTTGACCCCACGCGAATGGGTGAGCACCGACTTGGCTCCACGTAGGCCAAGAGATGCCACGTGAACGGGTGGGTCCCCATTGGCCTTGCGCGAACGGGTGAGCCCCGGCTTGGCTCCACGTGGTTGCCGATGTGTGGAACTCCATGTGTGACCCATAAAATGGGGTCTCACGTGCGGGGGAGTATTAGAATTCCTCTGTCCCACATCGGCCAGAATGCTTGAGAACAAGCCGTTTATATAGAATTACCCCACTCTAACTATCACCGAGGCTTTTTGGATTAAAACCCCACACCTGACGGATTGCGCAAGTGGCCAAGTGGGGACAATATCGGTGTTGTTGGAGTGGGCCCATAGCCCGTCTACCTGAAATTTAAGATGGTTAACTGCACTTGTGATTATGCAATTGTTGTGATGTCGGCCAACTAATATGCATTGATCCGGCGATCGACAAGACTGATAAATCTAAGTGCAGTTAACTGTATTAGAGAAAAACTGCCACGAATAATATGTAGTAAAGAAAAACTGCAATGAGTAATATGCATACACATTGTAGCAGCTCAAAAATGAATTATAGAATTTGCATTTGGGATATCAAGGATGGTGATGATGATTAGGGATTATAAGCATGATTACACAAAATTCCAAGTGCATGGTCAAATTAATGATTAAAGTATGTGGGTGGCTGCCATATTTGATTAAGATTTGCCAAGTTTTTCATAAATCGACATCACCGAAAGGCATATGGTGGTTTAATCTTTTAAGTGTAGAGAAATTTTTTAGTGTGTTAGAAACACAGCTTGGTATACAAAGTGTTATAATACAAATAGTTGAAATATTTTTTTTCAAATATCTAACTATTTGTATGATGATACTTAGTGTACTGAAAGTTTCCGGCACGCTGAAAATCTTTCCAAGGTGTGGGCATGCTTGTAGCTGTAGGCTGACTTTGAGATCCACTTTCTTACTGATCCAAATTTTAAGTTCACTACAGAATTGGCAATCATTGAGGATATAGGTGGTCTTTATTCATAGAAAATAATTTACGCTTTTTTTTCTTTTCGAACATCACGTGCTTTGTGATATGATTAAAGGCCAACATGTTTTGAATTCGACTGATCCTTGAATAAATCAGCGCATCAAATTACCCAAAAAAAAGAAAGAAGAGGTTTTAGCTATGCTAGCACGAAGGGCTTCTTGAAAAGCAAATATGAGTTCTCTAAACATGAAATTAACTCTAATTAACAAATGTCACACACTGAGTGGAATGAAAATACTGCCCTAGTGGGATTTTTCGACTCGAAAAATACTAATATATCACTGAACCGGCCAACTAAAATTTTTAAGTCTCGATCACTTGTTATATGTTGTTCTTAGTTTACACATGTTAAATATTTTATATAAATTAGTCGTCCCACCTGCATTGTAACTAAACTTTTGAAGTAAAAAAAAAAAAAAAAGTTAAAAAAGTAAATCGGTGGTTATTATTTAAGTATACTATCTCTTGTATAAATAGAGAGGAGAGCCTAAGCCAAATGCACCACGCAACCAAAGTTAATAATTTAGACATTCTTGTTAGAGTGGAGTTGAGTGAGGATGAAGGCATCATATTCCTCCTACATTGCAATTGCATTGTGCATTGTGTTGGTGCTGCTGCTGGCCACAGCGCCGGTGTCAACGGCGGTAACATGCAACGCCATTCAACTTAGCCCCTGCGCCGGAGCAATCACCTCTTCAACTCCACCGTCGACATTATGCTGCAGCAAGATCAAGGAACAGAAGCCCTGCCTCTGCCTGTACCTCAAGAATCCTAACCTCAAGAAGCTTGTCAACACCTCAAATGCCAGGAAAGTTACCAGCACTTGTGGCACTCCCTTCCCTAAGTGCTAGAATCTATGATGCATATGCAGCCTCACACCTTGAGCCCTATATATATATATATATATATGTATATATATATATATATGTATATATATATATATGTATATATATATATGTATATATATATATATATGTATACATATATGTATGTATGTTATATCTCTATGTTCGACCTGAGCTTTCTAATGACAGTTGTAAGTGTCATCAAGCTAAGGTTGATGTGGCAACCTTCCCTGAGCCTAGCACCATCTGCAAGTGATTGTGAAGCTCCTTCGCTTCCAGCCAGATCGACAAAGTTTCTGCACATCATTGGCATTCACACTTGTTAAATAGGACGTAAAATTGAAGCAAGGACTTTCAGAAAAGGTAATTTGTGCCTTTCTTACCAGGCTTGCCACGAAAGATCTCACGCAATCTGAATTCTCACGGAGTGTACTTTCAATTGTCTGTAAAGGGAGAAAATGTAATTTATAATGTCTCGGTCGTGAGCGAAAGGAAAAAATCATCACTAACTAGCATCAAAGATCTATGATGAACTGACCAGTCTTATTATCTGATGAGACCGGGAGCTGTTATCATTTAAAGCGGTTTCACCAACTTGTCCTTGGGCTTCACAAATGCTGATTAAACGTCTCAAATGCTGATCATTGCTTGCAGTTTCCTCCACCAGCTTCTCAACCACGGTACCTTTCTACATTAGGGAAATACAGAACATGAGTGAATGCCAAAGAACAAGTAACGGTAAAGAGTATAGCTAAGGCTTATTGCCACACTACCTCTGGATCATCTAGAAGGTTCAAACGACGACCTGATTAAGAATTTAGCAGGTCCCTCACTTTCTCGTTGTATATTTCAAGTCCAGATATTTTTATTGTAAAGTCTCTCTGCAGAGTCTGCAACCAAACAATCCGAGTACATTAGTTTCAAAGCAACAATCTTCACTATAACTTTCATAATTTTTTTTTGGACAAACGATATTATTGTAAAACTTAAGAACACAAAGGTTTCAGTTCAGTTACTTACCCATCAATGCGTGGGATGCTGTATTTATAATTACTAACAGATTACAATCAGAGTTTGAACTATCCCTATTTACATGGAAATTCAAAATTCAAAAGATACAATTGAAATCCACAAAGATTACAACCAGTTTCAGTTAGAAGAATAATTCAAAAAGAAGTCCTATAAACAAGGAGATAAGACTCCTAAGCACATCACACATCTTCAGGAACCGTTGATCACCACCAAAGGTTGACTTCGTCTAACAGCCCCCCGCAAGCTGACTGGGGGTGGAACTACAGGAAGCTTGGATACCAGCAACTTGAAAGGCGATGAGGACAGTCCTTTGGTAAACAAATCAGCTAACTGATCTTGAGAACAAATGTAATTCACTAATAATTCAGCATGAACAACATTTTCCCGCACGTAATGATAATCAACCTCGAGATGTTTTGTGTGTGAATGAAAGATAGGATTGGATGCAAGTGCAATTGAGGAGACATTGTCACACCAAATCGTTGGTTGACAAAGATGCAAATGCAGATCTTTAAAGAGAGATCGAAGCCATGATAACTCAGCTGCAGTATAGGCCAACTGTCTGTACTCGGCCTCCGCACTAGACCGGGACACCGTCTTCTGTTTCTTTGAACTCCATGAGACAAGATTGGGACCCAAATAAATACAATAGCCACCCGTGGAATGTCTGGTATCTGGATTACTAACATAATCAGCATCAGAAAACGCAGACAATCTAACATTTCCAGGTTTGTAGAGAAGCCCATGATTATGTGTGGCCTTTAAGTATCGTAGAATACGTTTCACAGCCTTCCAGTGAGCAAGTTTGGGTGCATGCATAAACTGGCATACTTGATTGACTGAGTATGATAAATCAAGTCGAGTTATAGTGATGTACTGCAATGCTCCGACAACACTACGATAATGTGCTGGATTTTCATACGCCTCACCATCATATGCACTAAGCTTTTGTCCACAGAAAACCGGAGTTGATACAGGCTTAGCCTCAGTAAACTTTGTGCGAGTGAGTAGGTCCAAAGCATATTTGGACTGACTGAGATGCATGCAATTCCCAATATACTTAACTTCAACACCCAAAAAATAGTTGAGATGTCCCAAATCTTTCATGGAAAACAAAGTATGTAGCTTGGTAATCAAATGTGCCATCTGTTGTGAACTATTCCCAGTAAGTAGAATATCATCTACATAGATCAATAGGATGAGATACACACCTTTTTGATTAAACACAAAGAAACTGTAATCACATGTGGATTCTTGAAATTCGAGTTGAAGTAAAAATTCTGAAAAGCATTGAAACCCAGCCCTGGGAGCTTGTTTTAAACCATAAATGGACCGCTGCAATTTACAAACATGGTGGGGAAACTGCTTGTCAACAAAACCCACAAGCTGTCTCATATATACTTCTTCACATAAATACCCGTGCAGAAATGCATTATGCACATCAAGCTGTCGAACATGCCATTTTTTCGAGACTGCAAGACTGAGAGCCAGTCTTATGGTATTATGCTTGACGACAGGACTGAAAGTCTCTTTGTAATCCACACCAGCTTGTTGATGAAAACCATTTGCAACTAAACGTGCTTTAGGTCTTTCAATTGTACTATCTGCATTTCTCTTTATTTTGAACACCCACTTGTTGGGCAAAACATTCATGTTGGAACGATATGGAACCAAGTTCCACGTCCCACAACGCTGCAAGGCATTAAATTCTTGGACCATGGCATTTCTCCGTTCTGGATATTTAACTGCCTGAGTAAAACACGTAGGCTCAACAGGAACATCATTAATATCAACATGTGCATGCATAGCATATTTAGGGTTTGGTTTATGTATACCCGACTTGGAACGTGTGGTCATGGCGTGTGGTGGTTCAATAGAAGCCTCGTGAGGCACTGGCGTAGGTTCATGACTTACCGTGGCTTGCTCATTTAACACGGGAGAGGACCATAGGAGACTATGATGTGAAGTCACATCGAGGTTGTCAGCTTGTATAGGTGAAGAAGTAGGAGCAGGGTGAGTGACGGTGTGGCTTGGGTTGGCAGATTGAGTTTGTGGTGGAGAGGAATTAAGTGTTTGAAGGGAAGTAGATGGCACGGTCAAATTAGGTGGAATAGTATGAGTGACAATTGGGTGTGGGTTGTCATAATTAATTTATGGAGGAGTGTGATTTAGGGTGGGTATGGTAGTATGGTTCTTAAGTAAAGTAGGAGGCGTGCTCACAGGAAAATTAAATAAGAGATCTGGCGAAGAAGATATACCTTGTGTTTGAATGCTCTCAGAGGAAGATGTGAGTCCTTGAAAAGGATAAAACATTGACAACCAAAATTTTTTATTTGTTGTGTATGGCACCAACCACGGAAAACATTGACAACCAAAAATTTTTAGGGTATCATAGTTTGGTGGTTTATGAAATAACTTCTCATAAGGTGATGTGTTAGACAACACACGGGTGGGTAACCTATTGATCAGATATGTTGCTGTACTACAGGCATCAAACCAAAACTTGGTAGGCATGTGTGACTGAGAAAGCATCGCTATAGCAGTTTCAACAATGTGCCGATGTTTACGCTCCGCGATTCCATTTTGTTCTAGATGTTTAGGACATGAAAATCTTTGAGAAATTCCATGAAGTGCTAAATTTTTTTGAAAGGCAATGCTTTTGTATTCACCTCCTTCATCACATTGAAGGGCTTTAATTTTTAAATTGAACATATTTTCAACTTTGGCCTTAAACTGCATAAATATTTCAAACACTTGAGATTTATTTTTCATGGGAAAAATCCAGGAATATCTTGAGTAATCATTAACAAACACCACATAATAACGAAAACCTTAATTGGAAATAATTGGAAAACACCAAACATCAGAATGTAAAAGCTGCAAAGGACAATGGGAGACAGACTCGGACACTTTGAAAGGCAACTTGGTACTCTTTCCTAAAGGACAAGACTGACAAAACTTTACATTGGTGGTGCCATCCACTAGAACCAATTTATTTGCAATTAAAAACTTTATTGTAGACTTGGCAGGATGTCCAAGACGTGCATGCCATTTTTGAACAGAAACTCGAACACCTATGAAAGCTGTAAATGGATTTGGAATTTGTCCACCGCCACCTGAAAACAGGTATAAGCCGTTCGCACATCTCCCTCGGAAAAACGTCTTTCGGGTCTTTAGGTCCTTGACAAGAAAGAAGTATGGAAATATTAATAAATAACATTCATTGTCTAATGTGAATTTATAGGCAGATATTATACTAGTTGAGGCTTTAGGGCAGTGTAGGATGTCTTGTAACTTAAATGAGCAAGCGTCAGTTTGAAGTTTATTAGAACCATAATGTGAAATCAAAATACCAGAATCATTACCTACACCACTAACACCATCATTACCATTATATTCCTTCGGGTCTACCAAGTTTTGCAGATCTGGAGTGATATGTGCATTAGCTCCTGTGTCTAATATCCAATTACCATTTTGTTGTTTGTTGAGAGTAATAGGGGACGACACCATTGCAGAAAGTCTTTTGGCAGGGATGCGGCATTCAAAGGCAGCATTCATTCTCTGAAAGCAATCCAAGGCTGGATGACCAGGTTTACCACATATCTGGCAGACAATACGCTCACCAGTGGACGCACATCGTTCCCCATTTCCAGAAACATAACACTGATTGTTAATGTTATTACGAGGGTTGTAGCCTCGTTGAGTGGACGTTCCATCATGGTTTGGGAGAGATGCACCGCGTCCAAGACCACAACCGCGACCCCACATCGACCTCTTGCAGCAACAAAGGCATTGACAGAAGGTTGTTCCACGACAGGATTAGCATGTTCCAACATTCTTCTTTCAGTGGTCAGCAATAGCGCCTCAAGAGTAGGATACGTGATAGGTGTATCACGAGCTTGAGCAACGCTGACTGTCATCTCAAAGGCTGGTCCAAGATTGTTCAACACAATCTCTACTAATTCATCGTCACTCATAGGTTGCCCAGCTAGGGCAAGGTTGTCAACAATCGCATTCATGCGATCCAAGTAGTCAGCTACAGAGAGATCACCATTCTTTGTCTACAGTAATTCATTTCTCAAAAACAAAATCCTATTCTGGGAAGAAGAAGCATACCTCTGCTCTAGAGCTTCCCAGGTTGCTCTAGCACTTCTTTTGCTGGCCACAACAGACAAAACAGACGCAGTAAGTGATCCATTGATCCAACTGATGATCATTTGATCCTGCTGTATCCAGGAGGTATAGGCAGGATTAACAGTTGCCACACCAGGCATGTGCTTAGGAGGACACACCAAAGTGCCATCAACATACCCCATTAAATCTTGACTCTTGAGAATATGAAGGATTTAAGCCAACCACAGTGGGTAGTTGGTCCTGTTTAGCTTAATATTTACCACAATAGTCATGGAGGAAAATGGATGGGTGCGATTGTTTGGGGAAACAGGAATGGATGTTTGAGAGGCAGCACTGTTGTTTTCAACTATTGGAAACGAGGGAAAAAAAAACAAGGATTGTTGTCGTTAGACAGTAGGGCTCAATACCATGTAAAACTTAAAAACACAAAGGTTTCAATTTAGCTACTTACCCATCAATGCGTGGGATGCTGTATTTATAATTACTAACAGATTACAATCAGAGTTTGAACTATCCCTATTTACATGGAAATTCAAAATTCAAAAGATACAATTGAAATCCACAGAGATTACAATCAGTTTCAGTTAGAAGAATAATTCAAAAAGAAGTCATATAAATAAGGAGATAAAACTCCTAAGCACAGCACAGATCTTCAGGAACCGTTGATCACCACCAGAGGTTGACTTCATCTAACAATTATCTACTTCATAATTGTTTTTTGTTCGTGATGATTAAACTTACATTGATTATATGATTGTAGATATCAATGATAGCTTTCTCTATTATCCCTCTCATTGTGTATGTCTTCCCGCTACTTGTTTGCCCGTGTGAATATAGTTGCTGCAGTGCCAAAGAAAATAAATCAATTGTTCAAAAGCAAGATGAGGATCAAAAAAGGAAAAAGGGACAGAAGTCTAAGGATAAGCCACTACCATTGATGGCCATCAAAGAAGACTGTTAAACGATGTCAACAGCTGGTTACTACCAACGTATCTTGAAGAGTTGTGCTGTGCTTAGAAGTGTTATCTCCTTGTTTGTAGGACTTCATTTTGAACTATTCTTGTAACTAAAGCTGCGTGTAATCTTTGTAGATTTCAGTTTGAATTTTTGAATTTTAAACTTCTTTGTAAGTAGGGTTTTCAAACCCTGATTGTAATCTAAAAGTGATTATAAATATATGCATCCCACGATTGAATGTGTATGCAATTGAAGTGAAAGCTACTATGTTTCTACGTTCTACAAAGACAAGGCGACATTTTTCACTCCTTCCTTGTATACTGTTTCCGTTAAGGAAGTAGGACCGAAAACTTTTTCTACAAACAAAAGAAACCAATGAACCAATTATTTAATGTGAACCATCACATCCCAAAAAACTATAAAGAAGACACATATGCAGAGGTTTTTCCATACCAAATGTGAATGTGGCCGGTTGAACTGAGAGTTCTTGAGGTGAGGGCTTATAAACAATCGTGTTGTCATCGAGGCTTGGTCTTTTGCTAGTTGCTCTATTTGTTTAGAGGCCTTAAACGCACCGTGACAACAATCTTCTCCTCCTTAGCTCTTGGCCCGCCCGGAGTTGAGACTGGTATCCTGTCTATTTTTGAAGCCCGTGTTGATGTTGGTGTCCTGTCTACTTTTGAAGCTCGTGTTCCAGGAGTTTTGACAGTCATTTTTTCTTGAATCTAGCGGATTAAACGAGCTGGAAAAACATCAACACCGAATCTCGGGCCTCTCCCAGGAAAGCCCTCTCTGCTAAAACCAACAATGGATTAAAAAAACTTTTCAGAAAGCAATTGAACTAAACAAAAACTGTAACAACCCATCCCGATTAATTTTACGGATTTTGGAACAAGGGTATTTTGGTAATTTAATTGGTTTTGGGCTAGATATTTTATTTTTGCTTTTGGTCTTAATGGGTGTGCCAAGGGGCCCACCCTTGATTTTTTGTCCTCCGAGCCTAAGCTTCTCATCTCTCTTCTCTCATAGTTTTCTCTCTCCCAACTCACTCTCACTTCTCTCCCTTTTCTCTCAGCAAGTACCGAGATGGTGCCATGGGGAAAAACCCTGCCTGAAAACCATCACAGCCTCAGTGAGGCACCTTACTTCTCACCACCTGGACCTCGTCATCACGAACCCCGACAAGGAGACCTGGAAACTCAAAAGTGGCTGAGGCCACTGTTCATTCTCTTCCCAACTCGAACTTCGGCGATTTCCATCACCTCCAACATGGGTGAGCTTCGAAACACCCTAAACCTTTTCCTTCCTTGTCCTCGTATTTGATTTCTGATCATATTTGTATGTTTGGACGACAAAACCACGAAGAAACACCACGGAAAGGCTTTTCCAGATTCCGATGAGAATGCTGTGATTTTTAGACTATTTTTTGGCTAACTCCAGCCACCACTCGTCTTGAAATTGGTACAAATCTCTTCCTTTCATCCTAAGCTTCATTTTGGCTTTTGAAACGTTGAAAATGGTGTAGTTTTGAGCTCGAACGGAGCTCAGGAAGTTGTCCCAAATTTCGGCCAACCCGGCTTAAAAAATTGGTTAAACCTGACCCACAACCCTTGCCGGCCCAAAGTTATTAGGCCAAAGAACCCGACCCAAACTCTCAGCCCAAATCCATAATTATGACCTATGGAACCCAGCCCAGTTACAATCCCAAAACCCAAGTTGAGTCTCAGGCCCAAACCCAACCCAGGCCTAAACCCAGAACCGGCCTATCCCCCAACCCCAGGCAGTGTGTTTACCTGCGTGTAGGTACGTGTGGACATCTGCCTTGGCCTACGCGTGGAGCACATGCGCCTCCACATGAGGTACTGTGGCGGCGCCAGTGACTTTCCGGTGAATTTTTCGGCGACCCCAAATGGCGCGTGGGGGTACCTGAGGTCCCTCCTTATGTTTTTCGACGTTCCAAATTCGTTTATGACGTCCGTTTCCCAAAATTCAATCGTTATGATAGAGTTTTATTAATTGGTACCTTTATGTGCTTAGGTGCATTTGTTATGGTGTTTCCGTCTTCGCTAGTCTGCACAGCTCTTCGATGGCGAAGTATCAGTGAGTGGACCCCTTTCAGAAAGCATATTTTACTATTAGAAATGCATACATGAAAAATATGATTTTATGACTACGTTTTATGCAACGTTTATGAGTGAATTAGTTACCATGCTTTATCAATATCATGCTTTATCGAATTGATGTTCTTTTTGGTATATATAATGGATGACTATATACTATAAAGATTTTAAGATATGATGTTTGGGCTACTGAGCTCCATTGAGATATATGTACTTATGTTTGGAAATATTATGTTAAATGATGTTTGTGCTTATCTAGTGGTCACTGTTCTGCCTACGGGCAATGATATCTATATATGGCTTCGATCGGGTGATGTAGGGGCCTATAGGTCGAATGATATCTATATTGGCTTTAGTTGGGGGTTGTAGTGCCTACAGGCGAAAGATGCTTATTTTGGCTTTGGCCGGGGGTTGTAGTGCCTACGGGCGGAAGATATTTATATTGGCTACGGCCGGGCGTTTGGTTGGTGCCTACGGGTAGAAGATATTTATATTGGCTACGGCTGGACGTTTGGTTGGTGCCTACGAGCGGAAGATATTTATGTTGGCTTCGGCCGGGAGATGTAGTGCCTTCGGGCAAATGAAGATATATGTTTATATATATATTTATTTATTTATATATGCCTTGTGCTACCACTACTAAGCAACCTATATACGTTATATGTTTTATGAAAGGTTTTATGGCATGCTAGGATTTTCGGAAAACCTATTACTTATTATGCTATACAAGTTTTCTAAACTTGAGGGTTAGTACGTTAAAGATTAACTGTTTTATTACTACTTATATATCAACTTGGTCCACTCATGTTTTGTTTTGAGCCCCCTCAGGGCTTAGAATCGAGGCGTACAATCCCGGCGTCAAGGCACTCCCATATCGGCATCTTCAAGTTCATTCAATTTCATATTATTCCTTTTTAGTGTCTCGAATTAGTTGTATGCTCTGAACACGTTCCATAATTGCATATTCATTATAATTAAATTTACAAGTTTTATTCATGTCGGTTAATTGTTTTAGTTCTCATGCATCCTAATATGGCTTCGTCACCTTCGGGTGTCGGCCAGCACGTGCCTACCCTGGTGTTTGGTGAATATCAGGGTCGGGCGTGTCAAAAACGAACCCGGATCCTCTCCGAATCCCAAAAAATCTGAGCCTAAGGATCCAACAATCCGGGTCGTTGAAATTTGATCCAACTGCTACAAACAGGGGACCCCTCTAAAGTTATAATAATTGTAACCGTTGGATCAAATTTCAACGGCCCGAATTGTTGGATCCTTGGGCTCAGATTTGTTGGGATCTAGAGTGGATCTCGGTTCAACAAAAACATCAAATTTGGTAATAATTCTATAAATATGACACGTGGATTTTTCTCAAAGAAGACAAAAATGTCCTCATTAAATGGGTAGATTTCACAAATAACTACATGCGCAGTCCAACATCCCTAGAGCTTGAATAGTGGACTACAACATCACCAAGCTCCTCTACTCGTGGCAAGGAAGAAAAGTCTAAGGCATTAAAGATAGGATTTGCAATTAATCCAATCTTTAATACTCTCCTAATTGAAGATCAACTCAAACAAGTTAAAAATCTTCATCACATTCAATCAAGGATACTACCAGCATCATCCCAATATATTATCTAATAATTAATATCTTTGGGATTATTCTTTCCTCATCCATCCTACTGATGACTCACCTTGGCCAATGAGACCCTACACCTAGGCCAGCCACCTCCCTATAAATACCTCATCTTCACCAGTTTTTTGTAAGCGTCCGCGGGTGGCCGCATGAGGCTTTGACCTTGATCGAATGTGTTATTTTATTTTGTAAGTGCAATTTTGACAAGACGGAAGACAGCAAAATTTTGCTTCCACACATCTCTAGCTAGAGAGAATGGTATCCCACTAAGGATTTAAACTCAAATGATATGCCCTTATCATGAGATCCATCTTAGAGAACCCTGGCACTTAATTACACATTACACTGTGTTGTCATATCTAGTCCGCATTCATATTTAAGAATGCAAACATGATCATTAACTTAATAATACTACAATTATTAGTGGAGCAGATATTAGAGAGCTTGAGGAAGCAGCACTGTATACATCCAGGTAGGCTTTGCTTCTGCTGCATCATGCATGCATGTGTCAATAGTGTACAAACTGGAACTGCTGATGGCAATAATTTGAGCTTTTTCGTACGGAATCGATATATATTATCGGGAACATGTTTTCCGTTTCAGCCAAGAAAATGGGAGGTGGGAACCATTTCACAAAGGCTAAAGACTAGAGTGATCAACTAATCAAATGGAATCAATGTTGTGATATATTGATACATGAATACTATACAGTTTTATATATGCACATATAATGTGTTTTATTTACACAGATCTTCATACAGTGAGTGATTTATGTGTTCCGTTAGGGTATAAATAGTCCATCATAAGTTTCATCTGATTTTCTTGTCTCTCACTAGACCTCTAGGAATTTTGTTGAGAAACTGAGAATCAAACTTTCTGTACAATCTCTTTATCACTTGGCTGATTTTTCCACCTAAATCATTAATGACTTTCATAAATGGCGAGCAGTCGAATAGTGGCATCAACCAGATGAACCCGACTGGTAGTATCTCCAAGCAGATGAACCCTTCATTTGCAAGCAAGCAAAAGAGAGCGCCAATTAGTTAACCCTTCATTGACACACACATACATATATATATGATAGAATAAAGTGATAAAACTTCTTACCCAAGTAAAGAAGATCCAGAAAGCTGAAATAGGGTGCGATCACAGACAAAATATAGAGACAGATGATTGTCTGAAAATGTAAAAGGAATGAGTGATCAGATCTGCTAATTAGTACAAAGTTTAGTCATTAATCAAAAGCAGTAATTGGTTGTTAAATCAGTCGAAAATTTAGAATATACCAAGAAGAAGAATGGGGAGTCTCTTCCACATGCACTGGCAAGGACACTTGATATGAAGTGGTTTAAATTTTTATGGACAGTGGAAGCTACTTGTATGAATATGTTTTCATGTAATATCATTTGAGGTATCGTAGGTGGCGGACTGCGTAGATAAACTTGTTAATTAATCTATTTAAGTAAAATTAAAGCTGATATCATAAGAGTTAATTAGCGAATGAGATCGAGAACATTACAATCTGAATATTTTTTGAGCCATACGCCATATGAAGATTACCCACAATGTGGTAATAGAGATGTGCCAGAGGAGCGTCACGAAATAGAACTTGACAACCCAATAAAGAAGCGATATTACCGTCAGAGTACGCATAGCTGATTCAAATAGGTGTATTCTGATAATCACAAGCCCAACTAAAACCCAGAACAAAACCTCCAACAACGCATTCCTAGCTGCAAGATTACACAAATCTTCACACAGTGAGTGATACAAATGTTCCATGATATGAATATAGTCCATGGAAAGTTTCATCTGATTTTCTTGTCTTCCACTAGGCCTCTTGGAATTTTGTTGAGAAACTGAGAATCATACTTACTTTCAGATCTATCTGTCTCTCCGTTGATATTTTTGTCAACTTCCACAAACCGCTCGTAGAGGAATGGTATCGTTTCCAAGCAGATGAACCCTTCATTTGCAAGCAAGCAAAAGAGAGCGCTAATTAGTTAATCCTTCATTTATAGACAGTAAAACCTATATAAAGTTATAAAGTTGGGACCCAATCAATTTTATTACTTTAGGAAGATTATTACTTAATAGAGGTGTAATTAAAAAAAAATATTTATTAACTTATTTATCCATAGTAAAGTTGTATTTCCTAAATATGATGTATTGGGCACCAAATATTTTATTTCTTCCACCTATGTATTTTCTTTACTTGTACTTTGAGGCGTTGTTCCTTGATGCCCATACAAATGTTGTTGGATACCTTTTTTTTTTTTTTAGGAAAACTAATGAAAATGACTTGAAAACTTTGAGTTTTAACGAAAATGACAAAATAAAGGGTAAAGTGAATAGTAACATGATTGACTTTTTAGTGTAAAAATGTGGTCTTTCGTTAAAGTTCTTTTTTTTTTCTCTATCAAATAAATCTTGCCACTCAAGGTCAATATGAAAACTCAGCTAACTGAAAATATTGGTGTTGAGTTGTGCAAAAAGAAACCAAACTGAACTGGAAGCAAAAGTTATAACTATGTGGAGATGTGTTTCCTTAAGACGGGACCAAGAAAAATTATCCCTTGTTACAATTGGAGTTTATTCCTATACTTGTCTCAAGTTGGGACCATAATTTTTTATGACCTTAAAGAGGTTATTCTTTTATAAAATATTACTTTAGAGAAGTTTTAATATACATACACACACACACATACTAGTATATGCCCACACACAAAGTGTGTGAGAAATTTTTTTTATTTTTGTTCAAAAAATCGGAGATAATTATTTAAAAAAAATTATAGATGTTAAAATCACATGTAGATGATGCTTAAACAAAAAAAGTAAAATTTTATCTTGTAAAACAAGTTACTGCCTTGAACCTTTTTTTTTTTTTTTTTTTGTGATAGAAGACTAAATAGTCTTTTCACTCTCTTTTCATTGACAAAGAGGGTTCTATATATTGATATGTAGTTTAGATATACTAGTATATGCCCACACGCAAAGTGTGTGAGAAATGTTTTTAATTTTGTTCAAAAAATTGAAGGATATAATTATTTAAAAAAAAAATAGAGATGTTAAAATCACATGTAGGTGAGGCTTAAACAAAAACATCAAAGTTTTGTTTTGTGATTTACGTTAATGCCCTTAACCTTTTTGTTGTGATAGAAGATTAAATAATATTTTTACCCTCTTTTGGTTGACAAAGATATATATAAACTACATATTAATAAACCCCTCCATTGATCAAGAATTTAAATTTTTGTGTGGTTCAAAATTTTGCATGAATAGAATAAGGTGATAAAACTTCTTACCCAAGTAAAGAAGATTCAGAAAGCTGAAATAGGTGCCGATCACAGACAAATAGGTGCCGATCACAGACAAAATATAGAGCCAGATGATTGTCATTATCTGGAAATGTAAAGAAAATCAGTGATCAAATCTGTTAATTAGTACAAAGTTTAGTCAATAATCTTAGTCGAAATTTTCGAATATACCAAGAAGAAGAGGAATGGGAAGTCTTTGTCACAGGCACATTCAAGGACCGATGATATGAAGTGGTTTAATCTTTTATGGACCGCGGAAGCTACTTGTTTGAATGTGTTTTCATGTAATATCATTTGAGGTACCGTAGGCGGCGGACTGCGTAGGTAAATTTCTTAATTAGTCGATTTAAATAAAACTATAAAGCCAATATCATAAGGGTTAATTAACGAATGAGATAGAAAACATTACATTCCGATTATTTTTATTTCTGCAGTCATACGCCATATAAAGATCACCAACAATGTCATAATCGAGATGTGACAAAGGAGCGTCACGAAATTGTACTTGACAACCTCGAAAAGAAACCAGATTACCGTAATGGCAATCAAAAGCGCAGCTGATTCATTTCGGTTCCTCCATAACAACACATCCGCAACTGCAAGATTAATGTGATTAATTACTTATCTATAAGCTTTCATAATCGCTTTAACGCCATATGACTAAGGGTAATTAGCAGATTACTAATTAGGGTTTTAGCATGCATGCCAGTTTCATACATGAACGTTACGTACCTTTTCCACCTCCAAGAACATGATGAATCCGCCTCGCACGTCTGAACGACTTCATACGGTCTAATATGCCTTCGTCATTAACTAAATCGTACCTTACTAATCCCAGCATACCTTCTGAGTTGATTAAACTTAATTATTTGTATGAGTGCTGTTAATTGATGATACAGGTTCATCATCACCAACTTAAATACGATCGTGATTTGTGTGGGGTTCTAAGCTTAGTGGCCGAGTAAGCTTGTATAAAGTAAGGAATGGCTTGGGGAATTAGCTACTTTTCAAGATTGCTTTGCATGCCCGCTAGATACAATCGGAAAAGCATAGTACTTAATCTTTCCTGGATGACTAGTTCTCCTTGATACTCCACCACGTTGCATGCTAATCGAGGCCTCCTCCAAACGTTTTCATCAAAATTTTATAAAGTGCTTTCTAAACTAATCTGCTGGAAGGGAGGCCTGTGCTTGAATAAAATGAACGAACATACTACTCTGATCAACTAATTGGACACACTTTTCTATTAATCAGGTTAGCTCAACAATCAGCCCCATAAATCATTCATTCATTTTTGTTAGGTTTTTATCACAAATGATTCTCTTAAATTTGCCTAGTTCATCACTTTGATCCGTCAATTTGCAAATCAGTTAATCTCATTCCTGAATTTTATCACTGTAAATCAATGTCGTCATCGTCATTAAAATCAATTTCAGTGACTTTTGGCAACTTTATCCTACTTAATTACTATTAGTACTTTTCTTACAATATCGTCCCACGTCAACTTCCTTCTCAGACACCAATTAATTGATTGATTAGTCTAATTTGTTAATAAGAAATTAGTTAATAAATTTAAACACTTCTATTCCACCCAACAGGATCCTCTCCTGATTTTTTTGATGAGAATTCTAGAAATTCGGAAATCGTGTTCGTTTATCGTACCGTGGTTCTCGTTCTCAGTACAACAATTCCAACAGAAAGATCTCTTGTCAAATTTGCCGTCAATTGGATCATGAAGCTGTTGAGTGCTCGCAGCGCATGAATCCTAACTTTGGTACCAAGAATTCTCCAGCTGCTTATCATGCTTCCACAACTCCTACTTGGCTCCTTGATTTTGGTGCTAACTCGCACATGACTCATTCCTACACGAATTTGCAGAATCCTGAGGCATACACTAGACCTGAGCAAGTGTATATTGGTGATGGCAAAGGTTTACCCATACTCAATTCTGGCTCTTCTACACTTAATACTGGTTCTCATTGCTTTGATCTTAAAAATGTCTTGCATGTTCCTCATCTTAAGCAAGATTTGATTTCTGCCAATCGCTTTATACTTGATAATTGGTGTTCTATTCACTTGTATCATTTTCACTTCATTGTGAAGGATCTTTCTTTGGAGAAAACGCTCTTTAAAAGTCATGTGAGAGCTGTTTTCTATCCATTTCAGGCATCCTCTATTGCTGGTAATCAACAGGCATTTGCAGCTTATGCTAAAGCCTCATAACAGACTTGGCATCGAAGATTGGGTCACCCTGCACTCAAAATACTAAATAAACTAGCTTCTAAGTCTTGTATTTCGGTTTCAAGTGCTTTAAATAAATCTGTGTGCTCTAGTTGTGCTATAGGCAAGAGTTCTAAACTGTCTTTTGCTTCTATTTCTTGTACATCAAGTATGCCTCTGGAGCTTCTGCACACTGATGTATAGGGTCCTGCACCACTCATTTATGTCAATGGATATCGATATTATCTCATTTTTGTTGATGACTACTCCAAGTATACTTGGTTCTTTCCTCTTAAATCCAAATCTGATGTCTTTGATACATTTGTGCAATTCAAAGTGTTGGTGGAAAATTTACTCAGTGCTAAAATTGTCATCTTGAGATCTGATTCTGGTGGGGAATTTCTTAGTCTCCAGTTTATCCAGTTTCTTCAAGAACATGTCATTTCCCATAAGCTAAGTTGCCCTTACACACCTGAACAAAATGGTTGTGCTGAGCGCAAGCACCGACATTTAGTTGAAATTGCTCGAACTCTCCTAGCAACATCCAAGGTTCCTCATTCATATTGGGTTGAAGCATTTGCCACGGCTATCTATCTCATCAATAGGATGCCAACAATCACCAAATTATCTCATTGGGAATTATTGTTTCACAGACCTCCAGATTACACTTCACTGAAAATCTTTGGATGTAGATGTTTCCCATGGTTGAAACCTTATGCAACTTCCAAGCTTGATCCCAAAAGCAAGGAATGTGTCTTTTTGGGGTACAGTTTGAATCACAAAGGCTATAAATGTCTTGATCCTTACACTGGCAGAGTGTATCTTTCGAGGCATGTGATTTTTGATGAAGATACATTTCCCTTTGCTCAAAAGGATCATCTTCAGCAATCAAGTTCCAGCTCTAGTTCTTCTCAATTGCAGAACTCCAATCCTATTCCAACCACATTGACTTTTCCCATTATATCTCAATTCTCTCAATCTACATCTCTTACCTCACCTACAACTCTACCTTCACCCTCATCTACTACCTTACCTACCTCTTCTCTTCCTTCTGTCCCTCATACACTTTCTGAACCCTTAATACCTCTCAATAACCATCCCATACAAACTAGATCCAAATCCGGTATTTTTAAACCCAAAGCACTCAAAGCACTCCACCTATCTTCAAGCATCCAAACACTCTCATTGGAGGCAAGCAATGCAGGAAGAGTTCAATGCTCTTATTCAAACTCGCACTTGGTCTCTAGTTCCTACAAATCCCACTCAGAACTTAGATGGTGCAAAATGGGTGTTTAGAATCAAAAGAAAACCATATGGTGCTATTGATAGGTATAAAGCTAGGCTTGTGGCCAAAGGCTTTCATCAACAGCAAGGCCTTGATTATACTGAGACATTTAGTCCAGTTGCCAAGTCTATCACTATTAGGCTTCTTCTCACTTTGGCTGCTAAGTTTGATTGGTTTCTCAATCAACTTGATGTTAGCAATGCTTTTTTGCATGGCACCTTGACAAAATCTGTGTTCATGATCTAACCACCAGGATTTGAAGACCCTACCAAGTTAAATCATGTTTGTCATCTTCATAAGTCCTTGTATGGGCTAAAGCAAGCCCCCCGGGCTTGGTATGAGAAGTTAACCACTGCATTGAAATCTCTGGGTTTCTCAGGCTCCCCAAATGATCATTCCTTATTTGTAAAGAATGATCCTGCATTGGTTTTCATTTTGGTCTATGTTGATGATATTATTGTTACGGGACCAAATGCTCAACTCTGTCAAGCAATTATTTCTTAGCTCAGTTCTTTATTCCCTGTCAAAGATCTTGGTCCTCTTCATTACTTCCTTGGTATTGAAGTCAAGAGGTCATCATCTGGTATACTCCTATCTCAGACCAAGTATATTCTCGATCTCCTATCCAAGGCACATATGGAAGGTTCCAAACCTTGTGTCACTCCACTTAGTACAACTAAATTGGATCATGAATCTTCTCTGCTTGATAAACCTGAGGAATATAGGTCTTTGGTTGGTGGTTTGCAATACCTAACCTGGACACGGCCAGATCTGTCTTATACAGTGAATTTGGTCTATCAATTTATGCAAAGCCCGAGACAAGCTCACTTTCAGGCAGTCAAACGCATTCTTAGATATCTAAAAGGCACTATGTCTCTTGGATTGTGGTTTCCAAAATGTGCTAAGTCTCTTACACTCACTGCTTTCTCTGATGCTAATTGGGCAGGTTGTAGTATTGATCGACGTTCTACTGGGGGGGTATTGTGTTTATTTGGGATACTCACTTATCAGCTGGAGTGCCAAGAAACAGCCTATTGTGGCTAGGTCATCGACAGAAGCTGAATATCGATCATTGGCTCACACTGCAACTGAATTGACGTGGATATGCAAGCTCTTGGTTGATGTTGGTCTTGTTCTTCCTTCTTCACCTCAGATTTGGTGTGACAACATTTCTGTCATTTCATTGGCTAGAAATCCAATCTTCCATGCTAGAACTAAGCATGTGGAGATTGATTATCATTACATTAGGGAAAAAGTGCTTGTTAATCAGGTTCAAGTTCTGTTTGTGTGCACTCAAGATCAGGTTGCAGATTTCTGCACCAAGGCACTGTCCAAGCACAGATTTCATCTTCTCAGGGACAAACTCTCCCTTCGGTTACCTCAGTTAGGTTTGAGGGGGGATAATAAGGGTAAAACTGTAAACAGTTAGAGGTTGTTATAAGGAGGTTATGGTAGTTTGTAATTAATTAGTGATTAGTTGGATAAAGATGTAATTATTTTGTTAGTTAATACTAGTGAGTCACTAGTATATATATACATATCAATGTGTAACTTTATTGATGAAATAAAAGTATAATTTTCCAATAAGTTTTGGTGTTTGAGAACTGAATTATTGAACAACTTTGCAGTTAATTTAGTTGGCGTTGGGATGTAACTTTTTGCTTTGTTTGCTGGGAAAATGTAGGAAAAATAAGTGGAAGTGAGAGTAGTTGTTAGAATGAATGGTTTATTTGTGGTTTTGATGTTTGAGTATTGTATTTTGATTGGATTTGGTGGTTTTGTGAATTGAACAGTTTTGTGGTGAATTTAGTTCGAATTTGGGTATAAAGATCTTATCTTTTGTTTGTTTGCTGAGAAAACGTAGGGGAAAATAATAGAGGAAACAGTAGTTGCTAGAGCGATGTTCCAGGAAAGTTTACATTTGGTACCCCAACTGTTTAACATTTAGGCTGCGACTAGTGTACAAAACTTGGTTTGCTCAAGTCAGCGTTTTGATTGGCTTTTCGATCCTGATCACGCAAATCATATGCAATTATTGATGAAAATCAGCAGCACTTGTTTAGCAATTTGATGTCTTTATGTAATAGCATTATTAATGGTTTCCAAAATCTTATTTCGCTGTATTGCAATTGAAGGTTAGGGCAGGAGTTGAGATGGCGTTGATGTAAGACATATATTCAACAAAGTCCATAGATCACAGATATGCTATTGAATCACGAAACACAAGAACAATATTACAGTACAAGAACAGAGAGGAAACATACCTGCAGAACTCGATGCAGAAGAAGAAGCCATTGCAGCCTTGGAACTAGTAGCCTTCTCCTCTTTAGCAAAACACAATTGCTCTCCAAATAATAGGTCTTTGGTACGAAATAAGTAGATAGATTGCAAGAGCAGTGGCCAATGTTCATATATATATATATACACACACACATATCGAATGTCTTCCCAACTTATTCTCCTATTAGAATCAGTATGGGAAACAATCTCCCAAAAGATATCAACACAAGTGAGGACTCCAAACCAAATACAAGGTTAAGTCCGAATCCTGTGAACAATTCTCAATACCAGTAATCCCAAAAAGAATAGGATTACTTCAAGCTTATCAATAAGACTTTTCCATATTGAATTCATACACCATAACCTGTTCAATATGTCAAACTCATACTCATACTCCAACAGTTGATTGATGCAGTTTCTATGAGTATCGGTGTCCCTTTGTGGAGACTGTTTGGTGGAGCTTCAAACAACATAACTACTGATATAACAGTTAAGCTCTTGTTCAAGTAACTCTGGCAGTTAAAATTTTGCTTTATACAGTGAAAAGTAGGCTGAACTTTATATGCGCAGATTCCGATTGTTCTGCTGCAGAAGCTGCTACATTGGCTTCAAAGTACCGTGAACAAGGATTTAAAACTTCAAAGCTCAGGGTGGGAAAGAATTTGAATTTAGACATAGAAGCCCTTCAAGCTATACGTGCTGTTCACCCCGATTGCTATTTTATCTTGGATGCTAACGAAGGATCAATGTATTAAAAGCGTGAGATGTGGGCGAGGCGTCCAAGGGATAGCCCAGCCTAGGCGTAAGGCGAAGCCTCACGGGACCTAAATTTTTTAATATATACACACACATATATATTTACATATATTATATTATATTATATATATATATATATATATATATATATATATAAAAATAGAGGATGAAAAGCACAATGAGCACACATATAACAATGGACGCAAAGAAAAAGGTAGAGAGACGATAGTGCAAGGAAGATGTATGAGGCAGTTAAAACCCTATCCAAAATTTGGGTTTGGGAGTAAAAAAAAAAAAAAAACCCCTAAGGAGCGCCTAGGCGGCTCTGGCGACGCCTTCCGCCCACTCCCTCAAAACAGAGGTGGTAACCCCCACGCCCAACCTCAGAGGATGCCTAGGCACGTCCTGAGGCGAGCCTTTTAAAACATTGCGAAGTATATAACTCCAACGAAGCTATCCAAGTTCTTGATAAATACATGGTAAATGATGCAGAAAGAAGGCAAGGTTACCATTTTTAGCCTGTGTGTCTGCAAACAGCATATTGATTTCCCTTAAGTAAAAAAAATAACTCATGGCAAAAACCTGTCATTGAGTTCCTGAAATATTTTCTTGTTCTTTTTACTTTCAGAGGTGGGAGTGAGTCCTCTTCTCTTCGAACAATCGGTCCATAGAGATGATTGGCCTTGGAAATGTTTACCCCGTTGCAAAAGACAAATATGGAGTATCAGCTGCAGCTGATGAGAGCTGTCTAAGTTTAGCTGATGTTAAGAAAATAGTGGAAGAAAATCTTGCCGATGTAGTTAACATTAAACTTGCTAAAGTTGGGGTTGTTCGAGCCCTTGAAATCATCGAGGTAGCAAAGGCAGCGGGATTGAATTTGATGATTGGTGGTATCTGGTATGGTTGAGACTAGACTGGCCATGGGTTTTGCTGGCCATCTTGCTGCTGGCATGGGGTGCTTTAAGTAAGTATCATTATCCTTTCCATAAAAGATAAATCGTTTGCATTTCCTGCTGGTTTTGTTGGTTTCCCTAGATTCTTTCGCTTTCTATTTCCAAATCCATCAGTAAGTGTTTGGATTCTGTACAGGTTTGTTGACCTAGACACGCCCTTGCTGCTATAAGAAGATCCGGTTCTGGAGGGTTACGAAGGTATTGCCATTTCTCTGTAACTTTCAAGACATTTTGCCATCCGTAATTTATGCTTATCATAAAGCAATTGGTTATGTTTTTCCGTTTTGTGGCTAGTTTCGGGTGCGGTTTATAAGTTCAGAAATGCTAGAGGCCATGGTGGATTTCTGCACTGGGACAATATTGCTTGGTGAGTCGCAAAATCTTTGCAATCTGATTCTGTTTCCAACTCTCAGTCGGAGGGATGTTATCGCGAATGCAACTAACGAGCAAGGTTCTGAAATACACTAGGCACTAGTCGGGCGGCGGTATAGACGGGCGCCTCAGTAGGTCTAGGCGCTCTTTCTTAATTTTCAAACGTGTAGGCATTAATGGGGACGGTAATCAGCCCTCTAGCGCCTAGGCGGGGCCAAGGCAACACTAGACGGGAGATTTTTAGAACAGTGCTAACGAGGAGTTCATTGTTATCCTTTGTCACTCTAACCATGTCGATTTATCTGCACAGACGAAGCTTGCAATTCAACAATTTAAACTCCGAGCAGCATCTGATGACGGAAAAAAGGCTTCCCAGGATGGAGCCCTTTCAAATGCTGTCGTATTTTTTCAGATGAAACATTTGAATTCATGGACAACAGCATTCGGCATTGCAAATTTCCACGCATCGTAAATAATTGCTTAGCTGATTAATCTGTGGAAGTAGGCAATGTGGATCCATTTTTGAGTCTCTTTGCCCCCCCTATTTTTTAGAACTTCCATTCGTCACGTCTTGCTGTACCTTGCGTAATCTGTCGTTAGATATCGGTCTTGAATTATGTATGTCAGTGCCCGGAAGGAATGCTGCTACTGTCGTGATTGTGAAGAGAACTTTTGAATCTGAATAATATTCCTTGTACTATTTGAAGAACTTCAATGGCTTATTTTCTACCATTAAAGAGTATATGAAGCTCGGTAGGCTGTTTGTTTAGAGGAACCAGAGGCTTCTGCAGAACAAGAAAATGAATCATTGAATGAACACTTCAACGGATAATGATGCTTCCCTAATTACAATTCCCACTTACATAAGATTTTACCATGCAACTGGTTGTAGATTAGTTCCTACAGGAGAATCGAGATCCTCTTCGGATCTTGAAGTCTGGATCCAACGGATTAAGTAATCTTGACTACTCATTTCAAATCTCACGGTTTCCATTAGTTCATACCACTAGTCCACCTTACAAAAGCCAACAATCCAATCTCTTTTCTTTCTTGAATGGTCCGGATTGCGCCGTCTGTCGGTTTTCAACGGCGAGATTTAACCTTTTGCTTGAAAGCAATTTATTTATTTCTTATGGTTTTAAGCATTTATGCTTAGGTTGGTATGATGACACGTGCTTTGGCCGACAAAAGTCAAGTCTATGCAAGCACAGTTCAGAAGTTTAAACCACATACCAAAAAATACATAGAACTTTTTGAATTTTGTTGAAGAATTCGAACCATGTCGAAAATTTGACGTAATAAATTACAACATATACTGAATGGCTTTTTTTGCCGTAAAACTCAACATCATTCAAACTATGCATGTAGTTAAATTAAAATAATATTAATGTGATTAGTAATAGACTAATAACTCGATTTTGAAAACTTTGACAAAAATAAGTTCTATGCCAAATTAGATTCCTCGAAGAATTTTCCCCGTTTGTGGTTAGATGCAAGTTTATTAGAGTTTACGGTTTTTCTTCGAGTAAATTTATAAAAACGAGCTTTATGTTTGTGGAATTACTTGTGATCAAGGGGGATGTACATTGGAATCAAGGTGATCTCATGATTATTCAGTGTTTAGAAAATATACGTGTGAAGGTCTTCTGGAGACTCTTTAAATGTTTGGTATGAGTCATTAGTGTGTCCACCAAGTATTTGATGTAACGTCTGCTAAGCATATCTCAGCAGCACTCAGTATGTTGCATCTCTTGACATATGCACAACATGATTTGGCTGACGACAACAAGCTCACCAATATTCGACGAAATGCCTCTGTAAATAAATTAATTTTTTTTACGCTCTATGCGCTCTGTTTCTATATATAAAAACTTAGATCTTTAATACTGAGACCCAACAATGTTCGAATTCTAAATCAGTCAATGCTTATGATTGTGAGCTTATCATTGTTGTGACACTATCTATCAAGTATCAAAGGACCAAAGTAGGAAAAATACATCACTCACTTATCAGTTGAGCATGACAATTAAACAAGTTAATTAACCATGATTTCAATGCCCCACACACAATCATATCCCCAAGCACTCATCATAACTTGACCTTGAATGCCCCACACTAGCCCACTACTCTCCTAATCATTCATCTTTCACGCCGATTTCGTGAGCTTTCTTCATCAACAACTTTGATAATTACCACCACTCTGCAACCCACAATGTACTTAAAAGTGGTGGGATTTTAGTATTATTTGGCAATTGGCATGCATGCCCATATACTATAATAACCTAGTACAGGACAAATTTTGATGTCTGATAAACAATGACGGATTCAGAATTTTAAGGCCGAAGGGTTCCAATGTAAGAGGTTCAGTAATAATATTACAAGTTACGTAGTTTAAACCATAAGCATTTTTTTACATATTAAAAAAAAAAAAATCTGTTTCCTCAATTTATGAGTCCATTAATAACTTTTTATATCCGTTTCCTAAAAAAATTTGTACCGTTCCATTAAAAATTAGTATGAAAAAGCGACGACATTAAAATGAATAGAGAGTTTTATATGGGTCATCTTCCTCACGAGGAGTGTGTTGCAAGCCTTCAACTCATTCACCCTTCCTTAATGAAATTGCTTAGACTACAAACTTATAGCTGTATGGCGTTTAACAACATAAATAAAACTACTTAAACAATATAGCCCTAGGAATAGAACGGTCCTCCCTGCTGAAACATTTGAAGGATCCTCGAAGGACCTCCTAGGTGTATTTCCCAAACCTTGGGTGGTTCCGGAACCACCCGGTCCCTCTATGAATCGCCATGCCGACAGAGTTTATGCGGCCGGCCACACACAGAATCAAGACTCCCTATTGAGATGCTTTCTTTTACAAATTGAAGGGATTTTCTTTGTCTTCCACCAAGAGATAAGGAATTGGAGATAGCTTGTGAAGGAAATTTCAGATGAAATGAAAGTTCAAAGAGCGACAGGGACAAGAAGCGCCTACCAAGGCAAAAGGACAAATGCTTTCCCATTTTACACTTGATTTTACACGTATATGAGATTGATATCTTAACACGTTCTCTTGCGTGGACAACACAAATCGGGTGACATGAATTACGTGTGGTCGTTATGCTTCACAAGCGGGACAACTTGCTCTGATACCAAGAGAAAATTGAGGATTTCACCGTAAAACCAATTAACAGTATGAAGAATAGTTCGATTACTTATAAGCACATGCAAAGCTCTTTATTTCTCCGATATGAGATAGATCCTCTTAACAATGTCTACATCCTAAGAATCGCTTAAATCCAAAAGTGCTTGTCCAGTCATCTACTCATTTTTGTCACGTCTAAGTGAAATTTGAAGTGCAATGTACCTAATCATTTTAACCACCAATTTCTTAGATTAATTTACAAAGCAAACATGCATGATGCGGTTAACTGCATTTGTGGTTATCCAATTGTTGCGATGCCGGCCAACTAGTATGCATTGGTCTGGCGATCGACAAGACTGATAAATGTAAAAGCAGTTAACCGTATTAGAGAAAAACTGCTACGAATAATATGTATTAAAGAAAAAAACTGCAATGAGTAATATGCACACAGATTGTAGGAGCTCAAAAATGAATTATAGAATTTGCATTACGGATATCAAGGATGGTGATGATGATTAGTGATTATAAGCATGATTACGCAAAATTCCAAGTGCATGGTCAAATTAATGATTAACGCATGTGGGGTGGCTGCAATATTTTAAAATTTGCCAAATTTTTCACAAACCGGCATCACCGAAAGGCGCATGGTGGTTTAATCTTTAAAGTGTTTGAGAAATTTTTTAGTATGTCAGAAATATAGTTCGGTATACTAAGTGTCATACTACAAGTGGTTGAAATTTTTTTTCAAATATCCAACTACTTATATGATGATACTTAGTGTACTAACAGTTTCCGACACACTGAAAAATCTTTTTAAAGTGTGGGCATGCTTGTAGACTGTAGGCTGAGTTTAAGATCCACTTTCTTACACATCAAAATTTTAAGTTCACTACAGAATTTGCAATCATTGAGGATATAGGTGGTCTTTATTCAAAGAAATTAATTTACTGACGCTTTTTTCTCTTTCCAAACATCACGTGCTTTGTGATATGATTAAAGGCCAAGAGGTCTTGAATTCGACTGACTTTGAATAAATGAGCGCATAAGAAGAAGAAAAAAAATGAGGTTTTAACCATGCTAGTATGAGTTTTCTAAATATGAAATTAACTATAATTAACAAATATCACACACTGGAATGAAAATACTACCCTAGTGAAATTTTTCGTTTTGAAAAAAATTAACATATCACTGAATCGACCAACTAAATTTTTTTATGTCTCGATCACTCGTCATATGTCGTTATCAGTTTACACATGTTATATATTTTATATAAATTTCTCGTCCCACCTGTACTGTAAGTAAACTTTTGAAGTAAAAATAAAAAAGTTAAAAAGTAAACCGGTGGTAATTATTTAAGTATACTATCTTTTGTATAAATAGAGAGGGGAGCCTAAGCCAAATGCACCACTCAACCAAAGTTAATAATTTAGACATTCTTGTTAGAGTCGAGTTGAGTGAGGATGAAGGCATCACATTCTTCCTACACTGCAATTGCATTGTGCACTGTGTTGGTGCTGCTGCTGGCCACAGCGCCGGTGTCAACCGCGGTAACATGCAACGCCATTCAACTTAGCCCCTGCGCCGGAGCAATCACCTCTTCAACTCCACCGTCGACATTATGCTGCAGCAAGATCAAGGAACAGAAGCCCTGCCTCTGCCAGTACCTCAAGAACCCTAACCTCAAGAAGCTTGTCAACACCCCAAATGCAAGGAAAGTTGCCAGCACTTGTGGCACTCCCTTCCCTAAGTGCTAGAATCTATGATGCATAATGCAGCCTCACACCTTGAGCCCTATATATATGTATGTTATATTTCTATGTTTGACATGGATATATGATGCTTCTTGCTCATTTATTCCATGATTAATGAAGATTAGAGGGAATTAACTTATGCTTAATTAATTTGGTGTGTTCTATTTTATGTATCTATATCTATCCTGTACTTTCGGTGTGTGGTTTACCAATAGTAGTGATTGTAAAGTGCTGCTTATATATATGATGAGAATTGGTATCGGATAAGTGCTCAGATTGCTTCTGTACGAACTACTTCTGCTCATAAGCGCTTCTACTAAAAGAAGTTTCATTAAGAAGCAACACTTCAAAGTTAGAGGCACTTTTGGTTGCTTCTCTAGAATGTGCGTAAGAACTTCTAACTTTTTCTGCCAAATGCAGTTAGAAGCGCTTCTGGTTGTCAGAAAGCACTTATAACAATTTTAAGAGAAGCCAATTTCTAGTGAAAGTTAATTCAGTTAGATTTGAAACCATTGGAAACGAATCAATTCTTTGTTGAGATTTGAAGAGTACAGAAAACTAGAGTTCCAAATCAAACACCATGCAAAGTGTGCATTGTGCTCAATAGTCACACTTGACAACACAGACAATGAAAGCTTGAAAAATAATTTACATAAAACATTTATTTCAAAGAATGTAAAGTACTTGCAACAAAAATGTACTTTCTCACAAATTGAGAAGGTTGGAAATCTGGTTCCAGCCCATCATCCAGGGCCTCCTATCAGATGGGAGCACAAAATTGAGCTCAAACATCTCTCTCGACAGGTTTCCGCTTTCGCAGAAGCCAACAAGCTTTGCAACTATTTCAGCACTCTCCTGAATGTGCCTGGGATCATGGGGATCTTGCCACAGCTTGTTCACAAACTGCAGCTTCCTGTGCTTTCCTTCAAGCGGGACGTCCCATTTCATGTACAATGCATCTCTCTCCTCTGCTGTCAAGCGTGAAGACAACCTCTTCGCAAGGAACTCTCTTTCGCGCTTTAGCGCTCTCATGCTGCATATCGGAAGTTTATTAGGAATATTTAACTAAAAGGAATGATTTCAACTAGCTACTTGAAAAGAGAAGAAAAGGAACCTTGATGACAACGAAACTCTGGGTTCGTCTCCCACATGAGCAGGGCTAGCATCCCCAAGTTCCGCAAGATGCTGTTGCAGCCATGTCAACCGTCTAAGCTCCACTTCCACGTAGATTTGATCAGCTGGGTCACCTTTAAACAACAAGTAAAATTGTGTCCTATGAATGATGGAGACAAAGCACAAATCCCATAACTCAATGATCTGCTGTCTTTGTTCCTTGAAAGTTATTTGCCACGAGACTTGGGGCTCCTCAGTCTCACATGTGTCCTCGTCATTCTCTAAATTGTACCCGGCAGCTTCATTTGCTTCCAGCTCCAGAACCTGGATGCGGAACCAATTGAAACGAAATGAGATTTCTTCACAAGGATAAATAGAATAGTATACGCATGTAAGTTCTGTTAGATAGTAGAAAAAATGCATTTTCATACCTGGCAAACTAGTAGCTGCTTTTGGTACTGCAGTTTGGCCACCCGCTCTTTCAGTTCCGTTACATATGTTCTAATGTTTCTTACGTTCTCTTCTGCTGCATTTTGGAACATCTTCTGCATTTTCTTCATGTTTACTGAACTAGAACGCCGATAACCTGTTGGAGTGCTTTCCTTTGATGAGACATCTCCACATTCTTCATTCTTTGTCGGAGTCCCCTTCTCAGACTCTGGTTGAATCTCACCGGACATAATATCATCATTCTCAGGAGCCCTATTTTCAGTTTCAGATTCTGCAATTTGCCGAGAAGCTGATAGAGGTGAGCAAGGTGATCTGATGAAATTTTGCCGGTTGGCAATGTTACTTGAGGCCAAAGGTAGACACTTCTTCTTTTTGGACTCCTTCTTAGACTTGGAGGATGCCTCAATATTGCACTCTTGGTAATTGCTAGGAAGAGACATCACCAATTTATCTATTGACTTCTGAACACTTTCTAGCTGTTCCTCAAGATTTTCAATCGTGCTGCCCTGTGAATGAAGTCTTGTAATCTCTTCCTTGAGATTAGCACTTACACTCTTGTTAGTAGCAACTGCAGTTCCAAGTTCAACTTCTTTTGGCACTGATCTGACAGAACGCATTTCTCTTATTTCCGCTTGCAGATTGGCAATTGTTTCAGCTGCATCTTGGTTGCCTAGCCTATGACAAGCCACCTCCTTTTGTAATACTTCCAGAGCTCGATTTGCTTCTTCCCCAAGCTGTTCTTGCAGGTGTTCAAGTTTGCGGATCTCATGCATTAGTGTGAAAGGAGCAGTTGATGATTGCCTCATAGACTGCCTCAAATTTCTTGCTCTATCACCAGGGCCTATATCCTTTTTGTCGGGTTTTGTTGATAGAACACCGGTGTATGAGAGACATTTCTTCACAGAGGGATGGGGTATCCCCGAAGGGTTTGAACCCTGAAGTTGATATATAATAAGAATATATGAGTAAAATGAAATACAAATTGAGAGAGAGAGAGAGAGAGAGAGAGAGAGAGAGAGAGAATTGGAAATAGACCTGTGGATCCTCCTGAAGTTTTTGCTGTAATTCAAGCACCTGAGACTGAGCACGATCTCTTTGGCGTCTCAGTTCTTCAATCTCCATTTCCATCTAGTGATGGCCAAACAATTTGAAACATTTTATATATACATTTCCAAGCACATGAAATGAAATGTAGCAAGACAAGTGACATACCTGCTGAATTTTCAATTCTTTTTCCCTTAATGGGTCAGGGGTGCGCAGCTCTGCTTCCAGCCTCGCTACTTCCTTCTGCAAATGTTTCACTAGCTGTTTGTCCGAAACAACCTAGCAAAATGATTATATACACAAGTAAAGTAACTAAAATGTCTTGTTGTAATTATGTACAGGTGCAAACTGAAATACGTTACAAGAAAATTAACAATACCATATTCACACGAGCGTTATTTGTTACTTCCTTTGCCCTGGTGGCAAAGAAGAGCGTATTGCGAGATTGTTCAAAATGGCTCAATGCCGGACTCAAGGTGCATATGATGGCTGTGCGTGCATTCCCACCTAGAGAATGCTGCAATATGCGAGTGAGCTTTGAGTCTCGATAGGGTATATGACCACTTCTTTTCCCACTGCTGCAAATCAAACCAGTTCACATAGGTAAGAAAGAAAACTGACTATAATCTTTCAAGGTAAAAATGTATGCAAATATAGATTCTGACCTGAGCTTTCTAATGACAGTTGTCAGTGTCATCAAGCTAAGGTTTATGTGGCAACCTTCCCTGAGCCTAGCACCATCTGCAAGTGATTGTGAAGCTCTTTCACTTCCGGCCAGATCGACAAAGTTCTGCACATCATCGGCATTCACACTTGTTAACCACAACTTAAAATTGAAGCAAGGATTTTCAAAAAAGGTATTTTGTTCCTTTCTTACCAGGCTTGCCACGAAAGATCTCACGCAATCTGAATTCTCACGTAGTGTACTTTCAATTGTCTGTAAGGAGAGAAAATGTTATTTACAATGTCTCGGTTGTGAGGGAAAGGGAAAAACCATCACTAACTAGCATCCAAGATCTATGATGAACTGACCAGTCTTATTATCTGATGAGACCGGGAGCTGTTATCATTTAAAGCAGTTTCACCAACTTGTCTTTGGGCTTCACAAATGCGGATTAAATGTCTCAAATGCTGATCATTGCTTGCAGTTTCCTCCACCAGCTTCTCAACCACGGTACCTTTCTACATTAGGAAAATACAGAACATGAGTGAATGTCAAAGAACAAGTGACGGTAACGAGTACAGGCTAAGGCTTATTGCCACACTACCTCTGGATCATCTAGAAGCTTCAAACTACGACCTGATTCAGAATTTAGCAGGTCCCTCACATTCTCGTTGTATATTTCAAGTCCAGAGATTTTTATTGTAAAGTCTCTCTCCGGAGTCTGCAACCAAACAATCCGAGTACATTAGTTTCAAAGCAACAATCTTCACTATAACTTTTGTAATTGTTATTAGTTTGTGATGATTAAACTTACATTGATTATATGATTGTAGATATCAATGACAGCTTTCTCTGTTATCCCTCTCATTGTGTATGTCTTCCCACTGCTCGTTTGCCCATAAGCGAATATAGTTGCTGCAGTGCCAAAGAAAATAATCAATTGTTGAAAAGCGAGATGAGGATCGAAAAAGAAGGAACATGAGTCTAAGGATAAGCCACTACCATTGATGCCCATCAAAGAAGACAAGGCGACATTTTTCACTCCTTCCTCGTATACTGCTTCCGTTAAGGAAGTAGGACCGAAAACTTTATCTGCGAACAGAAGAAACCAATGAACCAATTATTTAATGTGAACCATCACAGCTGAGAAAACTATAAAGAAGACATATAGGCAGAGGTTTTCCCATACCAAATGTGAATGGGGCCGGTTGAACTGAGCGTTCTTGAGGCGGGGGCTTATAAACAATCGTGTTGTCATCGAGGCATTCCCACGCAACTTGGTCTTTTGCTAGTTGCTCTCTTTTGTTTAGAGGCCTTAAACGCACCGTGACAACAATCTTCTCCTCCTTAGCTCTTGGCCCGCCCGGAGTTGATACTGGTGTCCTGTCTATTTTTGAAGCGGGTGTTGATGCTGGTGTCCTGTCTACTTTTGAAGCCGGTGTTCCAGGAGTTTTGACAGTCATTGTTTCTCGAATCTAGCAGATCAAACGAGCTTGAAGAACACCAACACCAAATCTCGGGCCTCTCCCAGGAAAGCCCTCTCTGTTAAAACCAATCATGGATTATAAAACTTTTCAGAAAGCAATTGAACTAAATGAAAACCTCGAAATTTAGTAACAATCTCAGATCTGAAACCCTCACTAGTTCAAACATTTACCCCTGAAATCTACAAACTTTAAATCTAAGCTTATGACAAGCAGCTGAATCTAACAGGATAATCTTCCAACTAATACACAATTTAACCTAGAGAAAGAAATTCACTGCAACAAATATTCCGAAAACCGATTAGCTCCCAATCCAAAAATATTTTTCATCAGAAAATTGAAAAATCATCCAACTTGTTCGTGTTTCTAAGATGAATTCAACTTCAACAGTTGGGGAAAGGGAAATTTGAACATTTTTACAAAAAAAAAAAAAAGGAAAAAAAATGAAAACTTCCCTAATTAGTAATCATGTGAAGAATCAATTTGTTTCCGATTAAATATTGGGTACGTCGAATTTCCAATAAGCATCATAATCTGCGTATATGGAAAGTGAAAATCAGTAAACATTAGTTTAAGAAATGGAAACTCACAGAAACAGAAAGCCGAAAATCGACCCTGAAAACTTCCGGAATTCTTCGGCGCACAAGAGGATCGAGAGACGAAAGGAGCGCCTTTGAGCCTGAGGAGAATCGCTTCGAAGTCAAAGTCGAGTGTTGGAGAAGGAAGATGAGGAGAGTGAGAGAAATGGTGATGAAAAGTTATTGCCTCGTTCTCTCTCTGACCTTTATTATTCAATTTTGAATCTAGGGCTCCCAACGGCTAGTTTTCCTTTTTTCTTTTTTTCTTTTTTTTTAAATTTTTTTGGCTTTATTTAATTGAGGATTTTGCGGTCATACGCCGGTCTGACAATGCGTTTTCGTTTTCACGGGTTAAATCGGCCGCGTTGTCCAAAGCGGGACCCAGTTTCAAAGTCGTAACGGTTATTGTTTTTATTTATTTTTTATTTAATTAATTCCCCCATTCCCAATCACAAAAGGGCAAAAGGAAAGAAAAAGAGTTTCCAACTTTCAATTATTGGTCCCCTGGCACTCCAAGCAAATTTGAGTTCGGCCTTCTTTGAGAGAATCATCGTATATGTCATGAGTATACCGTTACGGTATATGTCATGAGTATACCGTTACGGTATACTCATGACTTCGCACTTTCTCTTCAGTTTGATATGTTGAACGAAGAAACGAAAGTCAACTTTCAAATTTGTCCAAATTTTGAATTTGATGAGTTTTTTGATTTGATTTAATCTTAGCCACCAAACATGACGCAAAGGTATTTGGATGTCGAATTTCTCAACATCGAAAGAAGGATTTTTTGCTTTCAACCTCTATTAATCTTAACCAATAAGGTCATCTCCAACCGAAGGGTCCAGAGGGCCAGAATGTCGAAAATAGCCCGAAAACTGTCTCCAACCGAGGGCTAGGCCAGAGGGCTCGTGAGCCCACGGAATCTGAAAGGGTCAAAGGGCCAACCGGCCGGCCCAAATGAGCCAACCAGCCAGCCCTGAGCTGGGCCAGGAATTTAAGAATTGATGTCGGATATAACCAACAACATTGTTATTAATCTTGGCGGTTATATCCAACAGGAATTCTTAAACAAATTTTTGAATCCAACGGCTAGCTAACGCCAATTACCATTGGATTCAAATTTATTTTATTTTTTATTTTTTTGGTTTTTTGGGCCTTTTTTTTTTTTAAATTCTTAAAAATTCTAATTTTTTTTCTTTCTATAAATACCTAAACCATTCCTACACCATTTCAATTCTCATATTTTCTTACCTCTTTCAAAAATATTTCCTTCAATTATTTCAATAATTTTCAAACGGCCTCGTCTGCAATAGAAGGTAGGGCTTGGACTTTAAAAGAAGATGAAGCTCTTTGCAGGGTTTATAGATGGGTGTCGGAAGATAGTGTGAGGGGGAGTTCTCAAACAAGTGAAGGTGTTTGGACTTGTGTGTCCAAAAAATACTTAGAGTTCTACGAAGGCACCACTCCACTAAATGTCCGAAACCACGAGAGTTGTTCTTCAAGATGGAAGAAACATCTTCACCCCAAGTTTGAACAAATGGCATCAAGCACTGTTAGCAACCGCAAGTAGACATGAAAACGGCGCTAACTACTACGACAAAGTAAGTGTTTTCACAATTTATTTTAAATATTTAATTATATTACATTTAATTTCATGAATTACTTTCCTTGAATTTTTGTATATACATTTAATTTCATAAATTAATTTCCTTTAATTTTTGTAATTTTATTTTCTAGGTACGCCAAGCGAAGGAACTGTATATGGAGGGCAACTCAAAACCCTTTCAGTTTCACAGTTGTTGGGAAATTTGTAAAGGGTGGGTGTTATTTGAAGATCCACCTCAACATAGAGTAGGTCCTACGCCGGTGTTTGGAACTGCATCCTCAACTGCAGATATGGATAAAGATGGATCTCCTACCATTCAACAAACAAGGGTAGAAAATCCGTCTTCGGGTGAAGGTTTCATGCCTAGGGCTATGGGACGAAACAAGGCACGAAGTTTGAAGGAAAAGGGCAAGGCAAATGATGATTACGCTGCTCAACAGGAAGTGGTGGTTTCATTGTGATTAATGGCGGAGCAAACTGCCCTTGAGGCGAAAGAAAGGAACCGTAGGCATGAAAAACGAGCCAAACAAATACAAGAAGAGATGTATGATAAGAATATGGAAAGGAACACTTCGAATTGCACTCCAATGAGTAAGGCCTATTTTGATAGGAAAAAAAAAGAAATTATGACCCGACGACAGTTATTTACCTCTGACTATACTCCAACAATGACGGATGATGAAGATGATGTTGATTATGGATATTAAATTTAAGTTGTTGTAGTTTTTAAATTTAAGTTAATGTTGTTTTTAAATATAAGTTGTAGTTTTTAAATTTAAGTTGTTGTTTTTACATTTAAGTTGTTGTAGTTTTTAAATTTAAATAATAAATTATGTTTGGCCCTCGGTTGGAGATGGAAGCAAATATGACCATGTACTGTTCATTAAAATATTAATTTCTTGGAGGGCCAAAGGGATAAAATGAGCTCTCTGGCCAACCTTCGGTTGGAAATGGCCTAAGAATCTCATAACTTTGCAAAACCAATTTGTAATAACTAAAGTTGTTACTGATACGTAAAAAATATCATTCACGTCTTCCTACATAAAATCTAATAGCAAGTAAATTTGAAACAACATAAAATTTTAAACATCCATCCGATTTCATTCCAACCAGTGAAAAATATGCATAATATTCCCATAACCCAAGATATATAATTCGGACTGTTGAAATATATTACGCAATGGACCTCACAAAAACATGTGTAAAAAATTAGTGCTACAAATCCATTCCATATATGTATATGATATTCTACAGTGGGCTTTTTTGACCTTATTCTCCAGCCTTCCACGCCTTAGATTTTACTTTTCACTGTTTCCCTCTACTTTTTTTCACTTTTTCTTGTTTCATCTCTTAGTTGGAACTTCCCACTTTCTCTTCAGTTTTGTGCATTTAAAACAAAAGTTCATATTCCAGCATCCTCCATTTACCTCAACTATCAAGAGGATAATTTCAAGGCTTGTAACTTGTGGAGTGGAAACTAAGATACTTCCATCAGTGAAACAAGATCAATTTCACCTGTTGCGCGTGCCGTGTGACTCAAAGAACTGGAAATCGGGGTGATTGACCTGAAGCAGGCTAAGCCAACTGTCCGCGGCCTGCTTCAGGGAACTCGCAAGTTGACACTCCGTTACTCCATTTTGTGTCCACAGGGATCCTTTTAACTTGTAGGATGCCAGTCCAAAAACAGGTAAGGAAATCCTTGGGACACCATCCATCTCACTGGGATAGATCATCACTGGAGCCGGGCTATTTCCGCTACCTGCACACAAAATGAGAGGAAAATCTTTGGCCATCAACAAATGGCAAGACAAAACAAACAATGTTTTAGACTATCATGAGGCATTGTAATGGTGAAAGAAACATATCCAGATTCCAGAATCCTTTCCCATCCACCACTCCGCCGCATCTCACTATCTCCCTCTCCCACCCTCCTCTTTGTGCGAGCAGATGGTACCAAACACAAGTAGCCACCCTACCCTTTCACCACCTAAGTTTATGCATCTTACGCTTAAGAAACAAATTCAGGTTCATGGTATGGGCTATTCTAATATCGACGACATTAAGGATAAAGATTACAGAAGCCCGATACTAACAACCGAAAGAAAAATATTCAATCATATAAAGATGCTGGAAGGATACCGCAATACCACTTAGTAAAATGTCATGGTTACCTGTCATGGGTGTTGAAAGTGAATGATATGTCAGAAAGCGAGCATCTAAATCTTGCAATGTTGGACCCGTAGGTATTCGATATATGGGATACCTACAAAATCAACCAGAGTATATGAATGTGTGTCCAGACAAGGAAATATATATAACAGTACCCGTCATATTTTTCTCACCAAGCGACTGACATCCAACTTCCTGGCAGTAAGTCACAACTTCTTAATGTCTTTAACCCAGGGTACTGGAATGCAAGATCTGATATCTGTTAACAATCACAATAACCAGTCAGATATAAGGCAGCTAATGAGGAGTACAGACCACAAAGTAACCAAAACATACTGCACTAAGAAAATAGACTAGCCATGTCAGCCAATGGTACACGGGCATACGGCGCATCCTGCTCAAGAAACTCAAAAAGCAGGACACCTCGAGAATTCCCAGTTTCTCCATCATCACTAGAAAAGCCTTTTTGTAATACAGGGTGTTCACCATGTATCGACAGCCTGCCCATTCTAGGAGGTACGTCCATGCTTAGATGGTGAAAAATCCGATGCTCCTTTGCGACCTTTATGTGTTTCTCAAATTCATAATCACTGCTTCCATCACTACTCGAATCTAAATAGTTGTCGACGTCATTGTCCTCACCAACGTGCCTAACCAAACGGGAAGCAACAAAATATTAGTTACATGCCATGATGCCAATAAGTATTATCATACACTAAGAATCACAGAGTGCTACATGTGAGATGTGACAAAAGTTCATGACAAGAAACTCATAAGAAAACGAACGGACAAGGAACAAAAAGGGAGCAGAAGGGCTTGACGTGTGGAAGGAAGACTGGCAGAAACTTGTACAGTTGAGATTCAATAAAAATGAAATTTGAATATAATCCAGAAATAATTTTCCTAGCACTGAATCATTATCTATCACAGTGTGGCACTATAACTTTACAACACAAATTGATCGTACAAAGTGAATGTATAAAGTGATGGAAATTCCCATCCGAAACCATTTGACGGTGACCACCACATCTACGTAGACAGTACGAGTTGATTGAAGAGAAAGATTGCAATCAGCATATACATTGTATGATTACATCCCCTGAAAACCAGTAGTACTAGTCATGGGATGTCCACCATAGAACATTATACTGATGTTCCTGTAACCGAACCAACATTGTGAACCCATAATCATTTACAATAAGATTTCATGTAACTAATAACCATTGTAAACAAACATGTAACCAAACATGTAACAAAGAACGATTACCGATTCACATAACTATGGCATTCTAACTGTATGAAACATGAACTAAACAGAACTTTTTATTACCTTGACTTTGCATTTGACTTCACAGAAGATTCCCCATACAACTGGATACCAGATAAATAGGGAACATGATATTGAACAACAGAATCACTATTGTTAAGGACCAACGGTACTCCTGCCCCATATGCACTCCACTCTCTAAACGATTCCCATAGATCATTCAGTGTGAAGTAAGACTGAAACTCAACATCACAAGTCCTCCACCCCCTCATCGTCGTCTGCACCAAAACAAAAACCACAATGCTCAAAGTTAAGAATCTTTCAGAGGAATTCACAAGCCATTAACGCCTCATTCAAATCACAGAACAATGTAAACAAAAAGCAATAGAACTCCGGCATTATTGTTATATTGGTTTTGCACCTAAAGACGGAAATACTCCTGTCAATTTCCAGCTTCAGAAATAACTATACTAGTCTTTGCAATTGTAGCTTATCATTTTCTCAAGTCCTAAGTTATGAAACTCTAACATCGGAAAGTCTAATTTTTCACACTCCTACATTTTTCCATCAGCAAAACATGCAGTCCGAGTAACACAAACATAGACATGGTCAAAACATTTGCTTCATTTGATGAAGGATTTGAATGCCACCTATAATTCTCTCAAAAGTTATATTACCCAATAACAGAAACTCAGTTTTCTTCACATTTTCGACAATTTTTCAAGCATCCAAAAAACAAAACAAAGCTAAACAGATAAACATAGAGAAATGATCAACCTTAGAGAAATACTGAGCAGGAACAGAAGGAGTGGTGGACTCCAGAAGCCTGTCAAGATTACTAATCGGATTTAGAATCCGCTCAAAAGGCGGTTTTTCTGATGAATTCTGATGCTCCTTGATGCTTCTCTTCTCAGAAACCGCAGCTTTGCTCTTCGAAATCTCTTTGGGGCTCTCATTTGCGTCGTTCTTACTGGCTCTCCGAGCTTGCTTCTGCTGATTGTTGTATCTCTTACTTGCTTTCACAGGAATGTAAAACCTGTCCTCCCCACGAACAATCCCAAACTGCACACCACTTCCCAACATTTCTCACAGCTCAAAATTCAATTTTCTCGCCTCCGTTTGGTTGCTGAGAAAACGGAGGACAACGCAGAGAAAAAGCTGGAACTTTCTGAGATATTCTGCCTTTTTACGAAAAACCAACTCGCCCGAAACGGAAACAAATGAAAAGAAGGTGTTTTTGTGATTCTTTAGCTTATAGAGGTCCCAAATTAGTACCAGAAAAGGAATGTATCAGATGCTGCCATTTTTAAAAGGAAAGCGATCATTTTCCTGGGATTTTCCTGCGGTTTCTCGGTAACCAAACACAGCAGAGAAAACCCAAAGTCTATCTTCAAAATCCCAAATTAAAAAATGGATTCTTTTTGGAAGAAAAAACCGGAAATTGGATCGGTTAACTTGAAAGCGAAAAGTAAAAGCGCCGCGGATTAAAGCAATCGAATGGGTTTTGTGTGAAGAAACAAAGCGTCGAGGAAAGCACAGGGGAGAGGGGAAGCTCGAACCAGAGTGTACTATAAATGAAGACGAAGATAAAAATAATATTAATATCTTCTTAATTTTATTTAATAAATTATTTATATTGTTTTTTTTTTTTAACAAATAATATTATTTACACTAAGAATAAGTGAGCAGGTTTAACTTCACAATAACCTAACAATAATGTGATTCAAATTCGCATTTGACGGGAAGTAAACCTAAGAAAAAAGTTAATGAGAGCTACCACCTTACTAACGCTATAAATTATTGACGAATTTCTTTGCAGTAGGTAATTTTTAAAGGAGAAGTTCTCATGTCCGTCTGTGGTACACAACAACACCTATAATGGGATTCAGGAGGGTCTGATAGTTTGTGTATATGATTGTGCGACGGTTTTAAGTTGCCAATCGAACTTGGGTATGAGAATAAGTCGCTCCTTGTGTAGGGATTGAAGCTACTCCCATTCAACTACGTATGTTCAGATCTAGGTCAACATTTTCCACCATTCAAATTTCCAATGGTTGAATTGGACTAAGGATATTGAATCAAATTATATGCATTGACATTTAATTATTCAAACAGCTTATCTTAGTGGACATTTAAAAGTATGACGATGATTTCCCTTATACCAAAATAAAATAGGAAGTTTTAACGAAAAGCATGTGGTACTGTTCACTTTAACGAGGATCAACTCATAGTCCAATTTTTCTTTAAAAGAGGATCAACTCATAGTCCACTTTTTTAGGGCTTTGGATTTTGACTTATTTATGAAGTGTGGCATAGGAGTTGAGAACGACTTTCAGGTTCGTATTTCACAAAGCATGTACTGGATTTGATTTTTAGTGCTTATGAAATAAGCTGAAATGCCTGTTAGTCTTTCAACCCCCAAAAGAGTGTGCTACCCAGCTAATCCTTTGTTTAAAGAGAAAAAAAAATTAGTAACACTATTCATGAAAAAAGACACTATAGAAGTTTCGTCGTCAAACTTTAATTTACATATTTTAGGTGTGAGTTTTCCTTTTTATTTTCTTTTTTTTTATTATCTGTCACAGATATCATATTTTTAATATGATTTATAAAGCGTGGATCCTCATGTACTTTGCATTATAATGTGTGTCCATGTCGAGTGGGAGTTGGTTGAGTTTGTGTATTTATTTTTGGTCATGAGGTTAAGTTTGGTTCACAAATGCAGATTATGATGTTGCTATTTTTGTATAATGCCAAAATATAATTGTTTATAATATTTTTTAATTTATATGTTATTTTTAGAAATTCCGTTTGTGTAATTTTATCTTACGCTTCCAGTTTCAAGTCCAGATAAAAGAGGAGGGGAAGGGCGTAAGGTAGTCGACAGTTAACATTCCGTTTTTCACGTCAAACCCTTATAACTATGATGCCCTGAACCGAAAATATTTACATGAATTCTGAGTTGGTAGAACCATGCCAAAAGAAGAAAAAATACACGCATTTTGGGTTAGGTTTAACTGAAAATGTTGAAAATATGATTTAAAGTGCATGAATTGTTCTTCAAATCAGTATTTTTACCTATACAACAAGGAACTAGAACGATAGTATGCATATCGTTGAGAGGGAGCCTAATTACATAGGCTAGCACTCAAATTAGTTATCTCATACATGACCTGGTTGTCAAGTCTAGTGTTGCGATCAAATTAGTTATCTCATACTTGAAGAACAAAATATAGATCACCAAGATGTTTGTGTAGATATGTTTATCCCATATAGGCCTGGCAAACATGTCGTGTTTGTCATGTTCGTGTCGTACTAGTTATCTTAATGGATCGTGTCATGTCGTGTCAAAACCGTTAAGATATCGAGTTCGTAACAGGTGACCCAATAATGACCAGATTCGTTAAAAGGTCATGTCGTTTCTTGTCAGGTTAATGGGTTATACAAGAAATTGACATGCCTAATGCCTATTTATCGGGTTCTTAACGGGTGAACTGATAATGACCTGACACGTTAACAGGTTACCCGACAACGATCAGACTCGTTAACAGGTTAATCCGAAACTCGTCATTTTCGTGACATTTCATGTCGGGTTAACAAGTCCTATAAGAAATTGCCGAGCCTAATCCTATACCTAAACATTAATGTAACATTCTATTTCATGGCCTTCTCGATTCAAGTACACACGTCCTTAGAAGAGAACTATTGGAGTAATTAAGAAAGTAAATAATAAAGATTGGAGGAAGTAGGAGGTAGGGTTTACAACCTTCATACGTTGGAAAATATTAGGTTGGAATGCACATGAACATGTTCTGACTTCAAATTAAAGCACAAAGTTAAAACTTAATTGCTGCAGAGAAGAGAGAATTGATCATCTACTGTAGGAGATGAACAGATCGGGCTGCTACAATAGCCGGGTTGCTATAATTCCCCTTCCGAAGCTCCGCCTCGAATTCGATCAGCCATGACTGCAAGCTCTCCCTCAATCTAGGCACAATGTGATCACTGTCACCACCTTCTTCTTCTTCTTGCCCTCGGGATGCATCACGATCAAGCTCCGTCGACGCAACAAGCACGATCAAACGATACAGAACCCGGCAGGACCCTGCAGGAACCGCCCCGTAAAACAGTCAATAAATTAAACGAGCATTTAAACAAACAGCTGGTAAACATAAAAACAAAATGGTTTGCTTGACTCACAAGCTACGATACCCAGCAATGCGACGGCGTTTCGCGTCACACGGCAGCACAGAGCTAGAGTATATAAGATGACGAGGAAGATTACAAACAGGACGGTTTCGATCACCGATTTGATTCTGAACATCGCCATTTTGATCATGATTTGAAGTACCAATCTCACCGCCTCGATCACGAATCGGAGCATCAGTACTTCATCCGAGCAGCTGTCGAAAGAAATCGCGAGCAGCAGAGCCCCCGGAAACAGCATCAGTAGCAGCTTCAGAAAAGCCACGCTGCTCACAGTTTCAGCCGCATGAAAAGCTTCGGACTCCATTGATGCTGCTGAATCAAATGACGATCTTGTCCTCTCTGATGAGGGTTTAAGGGTACTTGGAAAGACAGACGTGACGTGAACCCAAAGAAAACTCCTCCTCTTGGGCCTTGGGGTAATGGGCCTCGCCACAAACAACAACAAAAATCTGTGAGAATTTCAATTTGGTCCCTCAACTTCTTTTTTGTTACAAATCCTAGACTTTTAATACGAACAGAGAGTAACTTTCGTTACAAAAATTGACATAACGATATATGATTGTTTTTTGGACGACATTTCAATAAGCCATCTACTTTGATCAAAATACCCTCCATCTACCGGCACATAACTACTTTCATGAGTTCCATCCCATATCACATATGTAACTTTCAGTTTTTTTATGCATAAAAGTTGTGACGGTTCAATGTTCATAAAAAAAAACTGTCTTTCTGCCATAGTCAACAGAGCGTCGACCATTCAAAAACCTAAGCTAAGTTGAAATGTGCCCCCAAATACTTCTGTGAATTTTAGCTTCGGAAGCAAAGTCATTTTTATTGTTATTTAACACATTTTTCAAATATTGGAAACTAACGAACTTGAGGTGTAAGTGGTGGATTGCTCTTGACAAACATGTCTTCTTGTTTAATCCAAGGGTACCCTCATCCCTCCACTTATCAATGTAGATTAGAGTAGTAACATCTTCCTTAAAAAAAATGAGTTTTAACGAAAAAAAATGAGTTTTAACGAAACACTCCCGGTACTGTTCACTTTTAACAAAAATGATATTTTTACTCTAAAAAATCACTTCTGGTACTATTCACTTACAACACCTTTTTGTCATTTTGATTAAAACTCAAAGTTTTCAAGCTCTTTTCATTAATTTTCCTTTAAAAAAACTCCAAAGTGAGAAAAAAAACAAAACAAAACAAAAAAAAATCCTTGAGGCGGAAAGTATTTGAAAGACCAAAGTGAAAAAACTCCAAAAACTTAGGGTGAAATTTGAAATTAACCCTTCATAAATATACTTACAAAATAATCTCGTTGCTTTTGGGTACTGTGAATCGGGTTGTGGCGGGCAGGGGCAGGCTGGGCAGCGGAGGTTCAGTTTCTTTCTTGCAGTTGGGTTTTCAAAATTTACTTCCAGAGAGAATCAAAACCCATAAATTTGAAGCTTTTGAAACGATGGACGCCGAACCTGGCATCACCGCCGCCACCGCCACCGCCACCATGGATTTCAAGCTACTAGCACTTAGGGTATTTACAGGGGCTCTGATGGTTGCCATTTTTTCCGGCGGCCCGTTGATGAAGATGACGATTTACGGAATCTCGCACTCGATCCTGAAGTCTCTGTGTCTGTTGGTTGGTGTGTTGTATATCGCTTGGACATTGCCGTATCTTGTTGCCTGTGCGTGAAGCTACCTGCATTTTTTGTTTTCTGCGAGTTAGTTCACCAGCTGTTTGTTTAAATGACTGACTGAGTATTTGTGGACGGTTCCTTTTGCTGCAGCGTGCTTCCGTCTCCTCTTTCTTTTGGCCCGAATTGTGCGGTGGAATGTCCCGAGAGAAGGTTTGGCGGATAGATTGGACACATGGCTCGGGGAATTTGAGGCGAAGCTCGACAATGGAAATGATAGCAGCAACCCAACTACTGAGACTGTAGCAGCATCGCAATCAAAGTCGAATGAGTCCATCTCCAGACACGAGCATTCCACTTGAATCTTCAATATCGTATCTCAATTTTTCTTTGTTATGACAAGGCGATATTCTATACTACTCTAATTTACATGATGGGTTTACGGAATGAGGATTTGTCTTTTGATGGTTGGGGCACCTTACCCTGCTCAACCGACCTAACTCACGTTTGTGAACTTTGATATTCTATTCCACTTCCTTCCCTTTTTATGAGTGTAAATTGCAAGTATGTTGTTCAGTTTGTAAAAGATTTACATCCCATTAAATTTCACCAGTTTTTCCCAAAATCCTCGACTTTGTTTTCTTGTTCAATGCTAGAGCTTAGAGAAACATCGAAGTAATTAAGAAGTACAGGGAATTACTAGATGTTATGTTCTTAAAACTGCACAACCTACATGCTAACTCAACAGCAAAATCCGCCAACAACTAATGCCCGATCTTACCAAAAATACCCGTCTGGTCTATCCCCAAAAGCGTGCCATTGGCCTTCAAAGAACGATGGCGAGGAGGATCATGAAGTGCAATGAGTGCTGCAACTAAACCGGCATTGCTTGCTATGCTAGGCTCAGTGAACTCCTGCTTGTCCCTTTCATCTACGAACTTGTCCAATTCGTCGGGCCCTGCTACCATGGCTCCCAAAAGCACATTCGGATTTGGGTCCTTGGAGTTTTTCCATTTCTCTCCATCTTCACAAGAGTACTGATGACCGTCCCAAGGGATCGATGCGCTTCTGTGGTGCACTTGGGTTGGAAACTTATCTCCGAAGCCAACCATGTAGCTCGTCTTCATTGGATTATCTCCTAGAATGTAATTGACCTGAAAAAAAAAAAAAAAAAAAAGACTCGTGTTATTATGTAGATGGAAGAGTAAGCTTGTAGATTCGTAGATTCAATACTTCAACTTAAATATGTAACACTTTCCTGAGTTATCGAGAAATTGCGCAACATATCGACGGAAAACATATCGATGGAAGAGCCAAAATTAATGCAACTTCCACTGGAAATACGCAGAAGATCAAGGTAGTCGCTGTACAATTTACTAAGAAAAGATGCTGTTGCAGCATATTCAAGAGGTGCCCGCGCGCCATAAGTAGGCCTCTGGAGGAGCAATCCACCTGCATTTTAAGGAATTTTGAGGCATTGAACTACTCATAAATGCAACAATAGCTGAATGGATTGTAATATGCTCAGATATATATATACCTGGTGTTGTTTTCTTAGAAGAAATATAAGAACACATGAGGGTGTCAGTAATGTCTGATGATGCGTCCAAAGAAGATTCATACGGGAATCCAAGATCACGAAAATATCGGAGACGTGTTAGCAAGACCTACAAAGATGTAACGTACCAACTAGTTATTCTAAATCCAGAACTAGGGGAGCACAAAATTTATTCAACTTCACAAATTCGAGAGCAAATGTTGCAGTAAATTACAGCATTGGCAGTGAGCTTGTTGTTCCAATAGAAAATCCCTTTATCAGCACTTGTTTCGTTAGCAACTGCATACTTAAATTCTTTTGTGGCATAATCTAGATATGAATTATCGCCGGTAGCGAAAAATAACCATGTTCCTCCCCAGACCACTTCATCTTGGAAACCAGAAGAGTTGTAGAAATTCCTAGATTCTCCTCCACAAGCATCAACCTTGGTGTATGCTCCTTGCCTAGCAGGGTCTAGTTTAGTAATTGCACTCTCGTATAGCTTCTCAGCTGCTGTGACTAATTCTGCTGAGTATACATTGTCTTCTTTAAATACTAATGAAGCGGCGGACAATGCTGCAATAATTTCCCCTGCTAAATCAGAAGCAGTGCTGTCGCAGATCGAAACAGGTCTGTCGTAATGCATGTCTTCAGGCCTTTGCCAGCAGTTTATGTCATTAGGAACCTTGGCATCAATGTTTCCACTTCCAACCTAAATTGGAAAAAAGGAAAAGGAGAACATTGTCAATAATATTTCATTATCGTGTTCGAGAAACAGGATTCTGTTGCAAAACAATGAAAACTGAAAATGAAATGGTCATCAAAACGGGACTTAAATTTTTCAGAAGGCTTGCCTGTGAATACAATATGAACTCTGAAGTTGTGTTTGGAGGAACAAAGAGTTTGAGCAAATAATCACTGCCCCATTTTATTATGTCCTTGACATGATCAAGCTCACCAATATCAGCATACTTTTCGTGGTATTCGATCACAGTCCAACTCAACAGGGTTACGGTATAAGCTGTAGGGAAGCTGAACTTTATGTTGTTGCCAGAATCATAGAAACCACCCCGAAGATTCACCGGTTTACTGCTCAAATTCCCATCATGCAATCCTGATCTGGCGCGAAATTTTACCGGACTATTATTAGGGTAAACCCCAGCTGATCAGATAAGAAAATTTTCAGCAAGTTAGATAAAAAAAAAAAAAAAAAGTTCCATGTAATTCTTTCTAATCAAATGCATGATGGTAGAAACATGTTACACATTTGCGCGTCAAAGAACGTCAGAGCTTGGTTCAATGCACGCGTAAGATTCTTCGAAGGGTGGCGATGATGCTTTTGAAGAGCATTAGGCAAAAGTGCTACCAGTAAAATTAGAGCTAGGACAAGAAAAATAGTGGATGCAGAAATATAAAGACAACGTTTGAGGTAGTTTTTATCGGTGATAACGAGATTGAATTCGTAAGACTTGGAGTACGGAGAAGGGATTGAATCGTTGGTTATGGAAGGCTGAGGAAGTAGGTTATAGTCAATTTCTATGGAGTTCCAACGACTCGCTGAGGGAAGCAAACGGCGGGCCTCGGAAACTGTATGGACAAACCTCACAGGTTCTAGGTCTGCTGCCGATGCTTGTGTCTGGGAACCTAGAGAAGATGGCATTGTTTGTGAAGAGATGAGAAAATGGCAAGTAAAAAAAAAGAAGAAAAAAGGTTTTTTTGATCATCAAATGTGTACACAAACTAAATATCATAGGTTTTATGATCATAGTATAAATTATAAAATTAGTTTTCGGTAGTTATTCACAATGAAATAGTTTCTTGATAAAACAGAAGCATGAGTTGGCTAACAAGGCAAAAAACTTCGATGCTATCGAAGAAAATATATTAAGAAAACCACCTCTGTGTAAATGTTTGATGCTAATTGCCAACATCTGCCTATGAGAATATGCACATATTTTGTCTTTTCAATATTTGGCCAGCAATTGACATACGAGAACAGTTGAAAGATTATAGTTAAGAAAAAAATTGAGTATCGCTTGACCAAATAATCATGGGCTATTTTGTAACTTAAAACAGTTTCCTTATCGCTAACAAACCATTCGTAATCAAAATCTATCGGAACTATTCTCCATCAAAATATATGGGCATGGCCTGACTTATTTTGTAACTATCAAGTAACCACTTCACGTCTACTTTCCTAAGAACCTACTAATTTACTATAAATTAAGAGAAAGATTAGAACAGAAATTATTATTAAAGAGATGATTTCATATTCAATGCAACTCATGCTTACATAAATGGTTCTCTTGTCTCCAAAAATGTGTTCTAGAAGTCTTCGACCGTATAGTCTTTCAGCTGAATCACTTGTACTTCTTAGCTATTTCTCCTCTGTGAGGAATGAAAGTTCCAAGAACTTCAACTCTTATATGTTTGGGTCCAAGTTCCTCAACATGCATAAGAAAAGTTGCGCAGAAAATATTTGAGTTTTTTCTTTGAAATGAGTGATTCAAGCGATCACAGTTTCATATGTCTGCATACATACATGGTTTTTTAGACGCTAAGATTTAAGAAAATTGTGATTACCGACCGTACGATCGTAATTCAACAGTAGGTGGTTATTTAACTTTTGTTGTTGTACTTTTTCCTCCACCGTTAAATTAAGATCAAATGGTGGTGGACCACAATTTTCTTGAATTAAGATCAAACCTTGGAGTCTAACGAAACTCCTCGAACATTATGTATTTTTAGTAAGTTCTTTCTACGTATGTGTTAAATCGTGATTTGCTTACAGCATGAAAGAGGAGACACAAAATGTGCATATAAAAAAATTCTTTTCACACACAATGTTCCCTTACAACTAAATTTGGTCCAAGATTAAGGTATATATATATATACACACACACAGATAAATACATACATACACACACCATAGACATGTATACTCAAAATTACCATGCCACCACTCGATGTTTACCTCCTTGTTTCTCTCTCACTCTTCTTCTTGATCATGAAGTCACATGGAATTAGCAACACCACTAGTTCTTCATCCTCAACCAATATTTGCCCCACATATGATTGCGGCAACGGCGTTGCCTGTCGCTATCCGTTTCGGCGTGTCAAAGCCACCTCTGCCGATCAGTACTGTGGTTACCCTGGTTTAGGCCTCAGATGCTCTGCCGCCGGTGAGCCTATCCTCACCCTACAAACCGACTCATACTATGTCAAACAAATAAACTACATTGATTCTACCGCCCATCTAGTTGACATCGATGTCATTGGCCAAACATGCCCTAGCGCACGACACAATGTAACCCTAGGCACCCTCCCTCTGATTACTGCAAACTAGATTTGGATCTCATTTTTTAACCCTCCTGTCGTGCCTCCCATTCGGTGCTTAAGATACGGTGCCATGCAGTGGTGAAGCTATTAAGGCGCAAAAAGGGGCGGCCGCCCCTCCTCTCGCCGGAAAAAAATGTCAGGATTCTGGTTTGCTGTGCTACCGCCCTTTTGGTTCGATTGGAAACGAAGTCTGCTGAAGGAGGAAGAGCCTCTTTGTTCCAACGAAGAAGACGATGTAGAGGAGAAATTTTTTAGGGTGATGGGGAACCCCACATCATCATGAAGGGGGCATTCCAGCTGTCCATGGTGATGTGGGGTTCCCGTCATCCCGAAATATTTCCCCAAAACGTGGGAGGGATACAATTCTAAGTTCGTTAATGTCTTTTAATTAGTCAACTTAATTATTAGAGACAGAAAACTTAACAAAATATATAACTACCTTGTAGATAATTTAAAAATACTACAAAAAACGAGTAGCAACTACGAAGATTAATAGTTATTTGGTTGTTGTTGGTGGAGTAACGATGATGTTACTAATGAGAAAAAGGTGACAAAATGTCCAGAAGAGCTATATTTTGGCTTTTGTCACTTTTTTTTCATTGATAACACATTGGTACCCCAATAATAGTCAATGACGGATCCAAAAATATTATTGGTGGGTCAATAAGGATAGCGTGTGGCGCACAAATTTTTCTGGACCGAATAACATGTAAATTGGCACTTCATCAAGCCTTGGTAGGCCTAAGATCATTTGCCAAGTCATATTGGACGCCAATCAACAGATGCTAACAGCTTCCAAACGAGCATGTCAACTGATGCCAATAGCTTTTGAGCAAGCATGCCAGCATATGCCAAGTGAACCTATCGAAAGATGCCCATAGCAACGCATAAAAAGGCATGAGGCTAGCAGCTACCTTGCTCAGTGCCAGAGTCAATTTGTTAGGTAGTTGGAGGATAGCTTTTAAGGACATCTTAGATTTTCAAAGGGCAACACCCAACTCTTCTACGAAAAATTTATGAGCTTAAGAGTTAGCTGATCCACCTTGTCCCAAATTGGATCCGCCCCTAATACTATCAGCCAAAATAGCTGCTAATCTTCTTAGTTGTTGCTCACTTTTTTTATAGTAGAATTCCTTTGATATATATCTTCACTATATATACAGGTCACTAAGTTAACATACAAGTATATTACATGGTGGAGAGATATTATATATTTGACCTAGCAATATCAAGATTATTATAAAATATATTCAGACGATTAACATGTATTAATTTGCTTTGTCATCTCAAGATTTGACAATGATTTGTTTTCTTTCTCTCTTGAGATGCTGCATGCCTCACACATTTGTTGAAATTTATTGGGCTTAATTGGACTTTTGAACAAAATGCAACGCATGCTATCAATCTGACTCTTGACCTTGTCGTATCTCAGTCCTCCAGATGCACAAGAAAATAATCTATGATTCAAATAAGGAAAAATTAGTTTCTCATCCTTAGTTTCTAATATTTATTGACTAAGACCTTATCTGACACACCTCGTCCCAAAGAGGGCGTGCTGGCTGTCACGTGAAAGTGACGTAACCATGTGCATAGTGCAGAAGCTAAGAAGAGAAATATAAATACGACTAAATAAAAACCAACCACTAGCCGTACCATCCAAATAACATGCTAGAGAGAGTCTAAGTGTATAAATACACATTCAGAGCAATAAGAACGCCTAGTTGCAGTCAAGGACAATTACTAAGATATAACACCCGAAGGTGAATCCTACTTTTGTGAATTCTGTCAGAACACCGTTGGATCCCTCGCGGCCACCAAAGCACTGCCACCTAGAGCCTGGAGGGGCGAAAAACAAAACGCGTGAGTGGGCAAAAACAAATCTTTTCAAAACCTTTTCTCTTTTCAAAGGTTCTAACCCCTCGCTGTAAAACCTGTATAATTTCCCAGAAAAATAGCATATATACATATATACTCATCTCATCTCATAACTCAAAATCATGTCAAAAGTAGTGATATGCAAGGTATATGCTATGCCAAATATATCTCATCAAATCACATAACTATATCAGGTGAAATAACTCATCACAGATGATAACATGTCCACCGAGTGATCAGCTCGGCTAAACTATAGCTCATAATCAATCTCATCATATATATATATATACAAATCCTGCACACGAGTCGAACCCACTAAAGGTGGTCTATTCGACAGGACTGGGTGTAAATAAATACGCTCTAGTGCTACGATCACGTGAAAACTGTGCGCTAATCGCGGGCCACCTACGAGTTGAACCCACTGAAAGTGGTCTATTCGACAGGACTGTGCACCTAACTTGGATCCAAGGTGAGCATATGGTGCGAGAGGTGAACATCACGTGAAGGACTATGCCCTAGCCCTGGGCAGGAGCACTAACACCGGGGTGCAGGTTTATGAGCTTTCAATACATCTCACATAATCATCATTTCATATTAATCATTCTCTATCATCAATATATACTCACCTGATACTTACCTGTGCGTCCACAGCACCAGTTACCATTATATACAGCTACTAATGCATGAATAAAATAGATATATACTTTGCATGGCATATCATATCACATTTCACTTAATTGATTTTTTAGGAAAAATCTCATTTATATAGGTATATACGGAAAACAAAAGCCCACTCACTGATATATCGAAGGGTCACAACCCCTGAGCCTCAATTGATCGCGCTCGTCTTCTGGATAGGCCTCACCTATATGCGTAATAACCGAATAAACGTTATTTAACGCACATAACCAACAATAGGTAATAACTTCTCATACAATACTCAAATTGGGTATATGAATATACCACCGTGATCTACACAACCTCACGAACATCCCCATATTTTTAAAATATTTTTCTGACGTCTCACGCGCCGCCACACGCCCGGCCACGCGCAGGCACAGTGGATGGGATCCTTTGACGCCGTTAGGAATATTCCGTCTGTTCCTTAAATAAACTTAACGCCGTTAGAATATTCCGTTAAACTTAACGGAATATCCCACTGTCTTCCTCCTTCGACTCCGGTGACCGTCGCCGTCACCGGAATCTGGGTAATTTTCAAAGCTCTATAACTCACTCGTTTTTCATCTATTTCCTACGAAATTACCACCAAAATGAAGCTTAGGGTTCATAGAATCACGCTATACCTATGTGAAGCTTCAAATTCCCCGAAATCACACCAGAGCAAGCTCGAAATTCCGGTGACCTTTGCAACTCCTCGTATCTGAGCTTTCCGACGTCCAATTTTCACCAACGATGCACTCCGAGCATTGTGGGAAGGTTTTTAAGCTTGCTACGGTCCTGAAAATTAAAGAAACTTACGGGCTTAAAAGTTGGTGAACAGTGCCACCCTCGGAGGTTCAATTTCCATGGTTTCCTTACGTCTACCCTTAGCCAAAACTCAACCAAAACACTTAGGAGGAAGAGAAGATACCTTTAGGAGTCTTGATATGGTTTGAAACCATGAAAATCACCTCGATGGTACTGTACCTCGACGGACCTCTCGGATCTAAGGTTTTTCTATGGTTTAAATGTCAAAAATGACATGGATGAATTCGTGGACCTTCAAGGATCTCAGATATGGTCATTGCAAGTTCGATATGAGAGAAATGGTTGGTTTTTGGGTGTGATCCGTACAATTGCAGAGAAAGAGAGTGTGAGTCCGAGAGTGAGAAAGAAAGAGTACGGGAAAGTGAGAGAGAGAAGGATGTGTTGGTTTGTGTGTGTGGTCCAAAGGCCACCAATCAAGACCAAGACAAGTTTTGTTCTAATTGGGTCCAATTATTTAGGACTTGATATAATTGGCCCAATTTCTTAACCCAAAACACAAACACTCACCCAACGCTCAAGGGCATTTCCGTCAATTCACTTCCTCGAGCATAAAATATTCCAATATCTCGGGATGGGCTGTTACATTATCAGTTTTTAGATTTTAATCAAAATCCCTAACATTAATATATTATTGAATTAAATGTAAGTTACATAATTTTTATAAAAAAAAAAATTAGTAATTGATTTAGAGTTTTAATACTCACACCCTTATTAAACTCCTGATTAATTTTCAATTCAAACATTTCCCAAATAAAAAAATAAAATTAGAATAAGTTTGTACCCATTAAATTTTTATAAAAAAAATTTCAATTTTTTAATCTTGTATGTATCCATTCTTAAATTTACCAATTTGTTAAAAATGTACCCTTTTTTAATTTAAAATGTACCCATTTTTTATATAAAATTTCATTCAATTTTTTCTCTAATCCATTTTTTCAAACTTATATGGGTACATTCTATTTCGTTGACTTGAGAATGTATCCATGTCAAGTTTAATAGAAGAAATTTAATAATGTTATTAAGGGTAATATATGTATTTTTTGTGCTTTTGAAAAATGTATCCATGCTTTGGTACAATGTTTTTTGGTTAGTTTTGATGAACGTACCCATGTATGTGTATGCACATATATATATATATATATATACACACACACAATATATTGGAGAGTATAATTCATCTTTAATATTTTTAATCTCATAAAATATGGGTTTTATAAAATCTCATTAATGTAAATAACTACAAATTTCATTTTTAATTTAAAAATATAATAACCTACATAAAAATACATTATTAAATTAATGTCAGGGACTTTGATAAAAAACTAAATACCACCAAGATTTCAGTAAAAAAACATTGGTAGTTAAAGACCGCATCCAAAGTTTCCTTCAAATAATCCACAATTAGAAAAAGCTACATTTTTTCCTTCTCCTAGTAATAATTAAGTTCTGTGGATGCAAATTTTCGTCTTCTTCTTCTTGGACAAAATTGCACCTACAAAACAATTAACACCTTAGGTCAAGGCCAAGAGCCTCACGCGCCCACGATGAAAGGAGGGCTTTGGCCGAAGAACCTCCGATGCCAAAGTTAGAATTTGAGAGAAAAGTGTTTAGAGAAATTTGGAGAATTTGGTGAGAGTTGGAATTAGGTTTTTGGGAGAATTGGGAGCTATTTATAGGGGTGTGGCTAGCCCCCTTGGGAGAGATGGGAACCAGCCACATATGGTGGTTTTTGGGTGTAATTGCAAGATATTATGTAAAAATAATATCTTGCAATCAATTAGGAAATTAATTAGAAAATTAATTAATTAATTAATTAGGAAATTAATCAATTAATTTAGGTAATTAATCCTATTTTGAATAAATATTTTGAAGGTTACCTTGTGGGGAGGATTTGATGAGGATGGATGAAATAAGTTTTGAATAAATACCTATTTTGATCACTTTTGACTTTGATTGAGTCATGATTGTCCTCTGCTTGCGCGTAGGAGTTCTGATATGCCTTGAGGGTAATTTTGTCTTTTTTACCCAAGAATCCACGTATCGCCTCCATATTTTTCTCGATTATTTTTTGCTCCACCCTTGTCATTCACCAAAATTTTAGGGTGGTGATATATCACATTTCATTTTATTTTCTGCACATCTTTATCAATTTTTGACAGTTAGATCGAATAAATTGAAGAGAATAAAAAAATAATAAATAATAAAAGTGTGTGAAAAGTAAAAACAAGTCTGTAGATAACACTACCCAAAGTTTATAGGCATAAAAATGTACCACTAGTATCCAGCAGAGCAGACAAAGAGTTCCTTCTTTTTTTATGCATCTTCTCCCCTAGGTCTTTCTTTCATATATTAATAAACAAAGGCTATGTTATTTAATCGTTCAATAAACAGGGCTGTGTTATCTATTGTGAATTAATATGCAAGGTATGAGTATTATTTGTAGAGAAATGTTAATGGAGAGTGTTTTTTTTTTTGAAGTGAGACACTATGGATTCTCTGTCCCTTTTTACTTTTTGATATAATATTTTATAAAAATAGCATAAAAATTAACAATAAATTGTGAGGTGGCAGAAGAGAGATTTTTCAATGTGTCCGAAAAGTGGGGCACATGTGTCACTATACAAGTGGTAAAAGTTTTATAATGTTGGCACATAAATTAACATTAAATTGTGAGTTGGCAGATGAGAGATTTTTCAGTGTGCTCAAAATACGAAGTGGCACACCATGTGTCACTATACAAGTAACGAGATACTTGTGTTAAAAAATTAACAACTTAAAAAATGAAATTTCCCTCTACTTATATAATGACATGTGGTGTACCACCTGTGTTTTGAGAAATAATGAAAAATGTATCATTCATTTATATAATGACACGTAATGTAACACTTGTATTTTGGAGAACTATGAAAAATTTGTCGTGGAAAAAATTCGTATAGTATCTCACTTTAAGAGATCCTTAGCATTTCTCTTATTTTTATTCATTTTACAGGGTTTCGAAACCAAATAATGAGTGAGTTGCACGTTAAAATAATTATCATCACTTACCTAATAACCATATATTTAATCATTAAAATGGTAGAAGATCACTACGGAGGGGGCAGTTAACCTCGTGCATAAATTTTGATAGTACACATCCCCTAAAGCTATTATTCTAATCTTTTGGGGAGGATGTACACGAATTTGGTCAGGTATCAATAATGTCGATATTTTTGTTAATAATATTGATAATATAGTGAAATGGTAATGTTAGAAAAACTAAATTTGTAGATAAAATTTACAAATTAAATAATATGTCATCAATATGATTGAGTATGTTTATCAACGTTTTAAGTAATATTTCAATTATCAACTTATATGTCATTTAATTTATACAATTTTACTTACAAATTTAATCACCCTAACATTAACTATAATGAAAACACGTCAATACGCCCCTTCTATTGACGAAACAAATTGATACGTTTTTATATTGATTTATTATCTACCGTAAATATCAAGTATATCCCGTTCAATTGTTTACGTATATCCCGTTCTTGCCTTCACTGGAAATTTCTTGGGCAAAAACACACAGAAAAGTCCAGTCAATATACTAAGACATCGTCGTATCCATCTCCCACGAAAAACCCCACCCACTTCCCCTTCCGATCGTCAAATTAGATAATAATATTATTCCCCTTTGACTTTCTCCCGTATATAATTTCATCCCATTAGCTTCCCAATCTCTCTTTTCAGCCATCAAAATATATTATTCTCCATGTCCCTTTGAGCTTCAACAAATTACTATGCCTACCCATTTTCTCCTAAAAGTACCCATCTCCTTCCTCATCATCTTCCACATTTTGATCACAGTAATATTACTCCCCACCGCCGCTTTCGGCGAGGATGATCACCGATACACCGAGTGCCGCAGCTACTACGACTGCGGCCTCCTCAAAAACATCTCCTACCCCTTCTGGGCCAACAACAGCCGCCCCCAACACTGCGGCCGCGATTCATTCCAGCTCACCTGCCGAGAAGATAAATACCCCATCATGAAAATTGAAGACCAAGATTTTCTTGTATTGGCCTTTAGCCGACAGTTTTACACCATGACAATCGCTCGCTCTGATCTCTGGGACACCCCCTGCACTACCAACATTGTCAACACCACGTTGGACTACGACCATTTTTCCTACGTCCAAGCTGTTCGGAACCTGTCGCTGTTCTACGGCTGCCTGCCGCAGAGCGAGTCAGTACTCAATAACTTCACTTGCAAGGTAGAGGGTACGGCCCACAATATATCATACTATGTCGACGACTCTTTGTCGAGGATTCGTCTGAAAAATTGGACCGCGTGCTATTCGAATATTCAAGTTCCGATTATGTGGGAGGGTGTGGATGCTATGCCGCTGGAGAATGTGACGACGGATGTGCTCAAAGAGGTTTTGAAACAGGGGTTTCAGGTGGCGTACGATGCGGAGTGGGCGCTCTGTAGTCCATGTTTAATATCCAATGGAACCTGTGGGTCGAACTCGAGTTATGAATATGATTCTTTTCTATGCTTTTGTGGGGACGGATCTCATAATCGGACGTGCCCAGATGTTGATGGTACGCATATGCTCCTATTCCTTAATCTATCTGTTAATTACTTAAGATCAATTTTCTTGGTTTAATATAAGACTAGGGATGCTACTTATTGTTACAATCTAGTGGTAAGTGATATGTCTTAGGTTTGATTCTTATCAAAAGCGAGTTTGAACTACATTATTGCTAACACGTTTAAGATTTAACCCCTCCTCCACCCCTTTAGTATAGATAATATGTATAATAATTAAGCATGAATCTAAGTGAAAGAAGGGTTTTTTTATATTTTATTTCGGAGTTTCTGTTAATTAGTCAAAATTAGACAACTTCAAATATTCAACTCTGTTGGCAATGACTGAATAAATTGTCCATGATGATGTAAATAGGTTTCCGATTATCGATTATAAGACATAATTGGGGAATGCTTTGTTAGTTAGGGCTTCCTATTTTATCTAAATTCCAGAGGCATATAAAACCTCCCTGAGTGGGCATGGACGGTAGACACCAGAAGTGATGCTTCTTTGACTAGTCATAGCCATCTAAAACCTGTGGACAAACCAGAAGGTTCGTTACCAGTCGTATGTGAAAACACATGCCACGTAGGAATTGACCAGTCAAAGGTCAACGAGGTTAGCAAGGAATTCTATAAGATTTTAAATACTTCACACTTCACGCAACAATTGATTTTGTGATTTTTCCAGACAATTTCTCCACCTTCCGATTGAGATCAGATTAGGTGTAGTGAAGCAAGATTGCTATTAAGTCTAACCGAGCACACTGTAATTAGGGTTGAATTAGGAGAAATTCTTACGTCCGGTTATTTCTACATTTCTTTTCTTGTGCTTGTGTTACACAGGCAACTGGATACAAAAATATTTTAGACTTTGCACACCCACAAGCCTGTATACAATTTACAGAAAAGCTCACAATGATCCATCCCATGAATTCTAGCCTCTCCCACCCCCTCTTGATCCCATTCTTTGTGTCTTGGCCAAAAGTGTCACATCACGTGGCATCTGGACCAAAGACTTTCTCCTTATTCAGGCATTTAGAACATTTTTTTGTGAGATCGAGTTACATGAAATGGATTGAGTTTAGTCCAAACTATGTACTATGTATATCATAGTGTAGAATTAAGTTAGTGTATAACCACCCCCATGTTGTATTATTATTAAACACAATTACTATGACAATGTCATAAGTCTTCGATTCAGTGCACGTCTCCATCATCTTAGAGCAAATGTTTTGTCTTTCTACATGTTACTTTTGTGGCATGCAGCAGAAGGAAGAAATCAAAATTGAAAATTTCTACCCTATTTTTTGGTCGGTTTGAATCGGTAACGATCCTTACCTAAACAAAAAGATTTGGTATTTTCGTTTGCTATCCAAAAGTTTAGGAGGAGGGGAGGCTATACCCCATTTCAGAGATGGGCATTTATCAGTTTTTTAATTTTGTTAACTTTCGAGAACACTTTGGTTTTCAGTATATTTCAATTTATTTTCGGTCTTTGTTCAGTCACTTTCAATTTTCATTGAATTTGGTTCAAGTGTAGGTATTTTCTTTTTGGGTATTTAGCATTGATTTTTCTGAATCTCATTCCTTGTTCAAAAATCAAAAGTCAACATTATTGCCAAATAATGTATATGCTTCACTAAATATCATCAAAATACTAGTTCCTCAAAGGGTGTCCAAATCACCAAGAACGTAGTGGAAAATAAAATATTGCCATAAATTATTTTGTTTGGTTTTGGGTTTGGGTTTTCCAGCGTTTGCTACCAAAATACCACAAAACTTCAAAATCAAAGTCTTATTTTGTATGATTCTCTTGTCTGGTCCTTGTTGGCAAACTTTCCACCAAAAAGCTGTAAATCATTTCTGGACGGTGTTATTCCTTTGGAATGAAATAATAACCTTGTTCAAGCAAGCATATTTAATTGTCAGAAAATGCTTTAGCTCTTCCAGCAGCAGTTTTAAACGAATCCAAAATCTATTTTAAAAGCTTTCCTTCTCTTTTTTTCTTTCTATTTCTTGATCATGAATCTCCTCCATATCATTGTTGTCACCATCATCTTCGCAACCTTTGCCATCCGAGCTTTCTCCGTAGACCGAAGCTTCGAGCGCTGCGAGCCTCAAACGTGCCGACATGGTCCGAACATAAGCTACCGTTTTTGGCTTTCTGGCAACCAAGACTCCTTCTGTGGTTACCCTAGCTTCAAGATCACCTGCAACAGAAGATTTCCGGTACTGAGTATTTCCAGCGATGAGTACATCGTTAAAGAAATCTTTTACTCAAACCATTCGTTTGTGCTGGCCAACGTTGCTGCGGTCTATGATGAGAAATGTCCACTCCCTCTCCACAACTTCAGCCTCGAACGAACGCCTTTCAAGTATAGTTCCAATCACGTCAATTTTTCCTTCTTTTATGGTTGCCCCGAAGAACCTTTGGAATACATGTTTCCATATCCCATTGACTGTGCTAGCAACGGCAGCCATCACTATTTTGCTATTTTTCACATGGAGGTAGTTGAGCGCATGAGCTATTCGTTAGACTCGTGCCAGTCTTCAGTTCATTTTGCCTTTCGATGATGCTGTTAATGTCGACGCATTGATGCAAATGAACTACACCGAAATCTTGAAGATGGGGTTCATTTTGAATTGGACTGCGCAGAACTGCAGCAATTGCCAGAGGAGTGGCGGGCGCTGTGGATTCGATAACAATGAATTCATGTGTTTTTGTAGTGATCGACCTCATGTCAAAACCTGTGATGATGGTACTTCTGTAGCAAACTTTTCCCTTTTAGTAATGCTTGAATTTTTCAGAAAACCTGCGCACAGTAAAGATTTCTTCTGTATAGAATTTGTGTTTGTAGATAGCCATGCTAGTTCGCATTAATTAGCGTATATAGAGCGGTGAGAATATGCGTGTTTGAGGTTTAAGTTTGTATCATAACTATATTCTAAGAATTCTGCTTGTTTGATTTCTTTTGCAGACAATTCTTGGAACTGGAAGAGGAAGGTTATTGTAGGTAATATATCAGCAAACCCCTTTGTCAACCATTAATGTTCTATCACATTTCTCAATTAGATTATATTCACTAATCAGTATCTAATTATCAACATTGCAACCTCTTCTCAGGTGTTTGCACAGCTGCTGCTACCGTCGCTATAATGTGTGTTATTTTCTTTGTATACCAACGCCGAAACAGAAAACCATATGATCCATCGTCCTTCGTAACTCGAAGCATCCTTTCGAGTACCTATTCTATGGATGACGATATAGAGAAGGGAAGTACCTACCTTGGAGTACATATTTTCAGCTATAAGGAACTTGAAGAAGCAACTAATTATTTTGATTCTGCGAAAGAACTTGGCGATGGAGGCTTTGGCACAGTTTATCATGGTAAGATCACAGATTTTCTTAACCGTTTTATGAACCCTTCCAGTTCTTAATTTTATAAATTTCGTATATAGGAAATGTGCACGATGGGAGAGCGGTTGCAGTCAAGCGTCTATATGAAAACAATTGGAAGAGAGTTGAGCAGTTCATGAATGAAATCGAGATTTTAGCTCGCCTGCGCCACCAAAATCTTGTGTTGCTCTATGGTTGCACCTCTCGACAAAGCCGTGAACTCCTCCTTGTGTACGAGTACATTCCTAACGGAACTCTTGCTGAACATCTTCACGGAGGAAGAGCAAAACCTGGCGCACTTCCGTGGCTTACTCGAATAAACATTGCCATTGAAACCGCAAGCGCACTGTCATATCTTCATGCATCTGACATTATCCACCGTGACGTGAAAACTACGAATATTCTTCTTGACAACAACTTCGGTGTTAAGGTAGCAGATTTTGGACTATCTCGCCTCTTCCCCATGAATGTCACGCACATCTCAACTGCTCCACAAGGGACTCCGGGTTATGTTGATCCCGAGTATAACCAATGCTACCAGCTTACGAGTAAGAGTGATGTCTATAGCTTTGGTGTGGTGCTGATTGAGCTCATATCATCCATGCCGGCTGTTGACATCACGAGGCATCGACACGAGATCAATTTGTCTACCATGGCGATCAACAGGATTAAAAACCATACATTACATGAGCTTGTAGACCCATACTTAGGGTTTGAATCGGACTCCAGAACACGAAAAATGATCATTGCTGAGGCGGAACTAGCATTTCGCTGCCTGCAGACTGACAAGGACGTGAGACCTTCTATGGTTGAGGTGCTTAATGAACTGAAGTGGATACAGAGCGACGATTTTAACATACAAAAAGCAGAGGAGATTGATATTTTGGCTGATGATATTGTGCCGTTAAAGAGTGATCCGCTGCCACCTTCACCAGATTCCGTGGCATTGAACTGGACTAGCGCGTCTACGACACCAAATGGCAGCGGTAAACTTATTCGTTCTCCACCGTAAGTGGTGGCTGTCATTTTGTATTCATCTACTGAACTTGTGATTTGTTGAATGAGATGTATATATTATGTGAGAGCTGACAGAGATTTATGTATGCTAAGGGTCCATGTTTTTAGGCTACATGGTTTTTCTCTTTTGTTTCAACTAGCTAATCCTTTTAACGAGGTGATTGTTTTATTGGTTATAGGCAAACTTTCATCCTTGTTTTTGAAGGGGGTAGTACTATTCACACCCCCATTTTTACTTCTCACACGTTCTTGTTAATTTTTGTCTATTGATCTTTTTCAATTCATTCGATTCGGCGGTCGGAAATTGAGAGTAGGTGTGAGAGGTAAAAATGGGTGTGTAGATAGCACCACCCTTTGAAGAATGTAGAAGTCTCAGACATGATCAAATCAGATACAACTTATATTGAATGGTTTCACCATTAATTGTATTTAACCTTTTGTGTGTGTATATATAATATATATATATGATTGAAAGTGTTTTTAAAATGATTGAAAACGTTTTTGTTAAAAACACTTTTAGGTTCCAAAAGCACTTGAAGTGCATTTTGGAAACTGTGTTTATAGTAGGAAGCACTTCAGGTGTTTTTTTAGGAATTCACTTGTATTTTTACCAAACACAGGTGGCTATTCAGTGTGATTCCTTTGTTTTTGTTTCCTCTACTTTTGTCTGGGTAGAAAAGGTGAAGATCAAGAAAGAAAGCCAACAAAATGTGCAGAGACACTTGACATGCCCCGATCCCGGGGTCCCACAGAACATCGGGATAGACACGTGCTGGCCGACACCCAAAGGTGACGAAAGCCATTTATTGAATACAAGAGTAATGATTAGAAGAATATGCATGATTAAACATCAGAATCTAAAGGAAATAAGCAGAGTTTAAGGAAATGTCTAGAGTGCACAGAACACGTTCTAAATCAAGATCACAAAAGGAAAGATCATTATGGATATCACCTAAGAGAATGATAGACTGCTACTGGTAGGGGAATGCCTCGTACGTTGTGTCGTGGTCCTTGTTTCTAAGACCTGAATGGGGGCGCAAAACAAAGGTGAGTGAACCCCTTCTAAAATTTGCATGATTTTATAGTTAAGTTACATAATTGAATAGCATGCCCACGAGTTTATGAATTGATTTTTATGATGAGCATGTTTATTGAAAATGTTGATTTATCGTCTCATTTTTGTGAGGGAATAATTGTTAGCCTATGTTGAGCTATATTTTGATATATCGTATTTTCTATTAAAACCATGATCTGGTAGACTATCTGATGGATGACGATAGGATGCTAGAACATGTTTTCGAAAAACCCCGCTTCATGGTATAGATGATGGATGACTCTATCCCACGAAGTGGTATTCTGTGAGATACGTAACTATTTGTGCGTACCTAGATGACACTATGCCGCCTGGGGCGAGGATCTAGTGTTGGCATTTAGGCCGGGAGAAATAATCCCTAGCAAAAGGCTGAGGGACAGGAGACAGGTATTGGGCCGGAAGGGAGTTATCTCTGGCTACGGGCACAGAGACTTAGGTGCAGGCAAGGGGCCGGGAGTATTATTATTCAGTGATCTTACTAGCAACACACCGCGTTTACGAGACGATCTGTGAGATGATTTATATTTTAGTTTTACGCGATGTCTTTCTACGATATATCTTTTGAGATGTTTATGGCATGCTAAGATTTTCAGTAAAGCTATCACTTATTATGCTAGTAGTTTTCATTATATAACTGTGGGGGTTAGTATGTTGATAACTGTTTTCTTATTATTGTATACAAATTGTCACATCCCGGCCCGGGCCCCCACCACATCCCGGAATTGTCACATCCCGGCCTGGGCCCCCACCACATCCCGGGCATGCCTCTACCGTAGCACGATATTGTCCGCTTTGGGCCCCGACTACGCCCTCACGGTTTTGTTTCTGGGAACTCACAAGAGAACTTCCCAGTGGGTCACCCATCATGGGATTGCTCTCGCGCGCTACTCGCTTAACTTCGGAGTTCCAATGGAACCCAAAGCCAGTGAGCTCCCAAAAAGCCTCGCGCTAGGTAAAGATGGGAATATACATATAAGGCTCACAGGATCCACTCCCCTGGGCGATGTGGGATCTCACAATCCACCCCCTTTAGGGGCCCGACGTCCTCGTCGACACACACGCGGCCAGGGTTAGGTTTTGATACCAAATTGTCACATCCCGGCCTGGGCCCTCACCACATCCCTGGCACGACTCCACCGTAGCACAATATTGTCCGCTTTGGGCTTTCCCCACGCCCTCACGGTTTTGTTTCTGGGAACTCACACGAGAACTTCCCAGTGGGTCACCCATCATGGGAGTACTCTAGTCCCCTTCTCGCTTAACTTCGGAGTTCCTATGGAACCCGAAGCCAGTGAGCTCCTAAAAGGCCTCGTGCTAGGTAAGGATGAGAATATACATTTAAGGATCACTCCCCTGAGCGATGTGGGATGTTACAATCCACCCCCCCTTAGGGGCCCGACGTCCTCGTCAGCACGCTTCCGGCCAGGGATTGGCTCTGATACCAATTGTCACATCCCGGCCCGGGGTGGATCACTTCCCGGGCCCGCTCCACCACCGTAGCACGATATTGTCTGCTTTGGGCCCCGACCACGCCCTCACAGTTTTGTTTCTGGGAACTCACACGAGAACTTCCCAGTGGGTCACCCATCATAGGAGTGCTCTCGCGCGCTACTCGCTTAACTTCGGAGTTCCAATGGAACCCGAAGCCAGTGAGCTCCCAAAAGACCTCGTGCTAGGTAGGGATGAGAATATACATTTAAGGATCACTCTCCTGGGTGATGTGAGATGTCACAACACTTCTTATTTGCTGATGACTGCAATGGGCTCCATCTGCACAATCTAATGACACACATACCTTTTCATGATATTATTAATTTTTTTGATAATACATTCATAGGTATTTACTATTTACATGTAGAGAGAGTGCAGTGACGTTGTAGGATTCATACATCCGACCTTACTTAGTGGAATAAGATATTGTTATTGTACTATTTACATGTACATTAATCTAAAGTAAATGCAGGTAAACTAGTCAGCCCATCACGAACTCCCATTTGATAGCTAATCAAAGGCCTTGAGATGTTAGATCACCATCTGATGATGAGTCGGATATGCTACACTTGATATTTTCCACCAGTGGACTGAATGGATATGGAGATGAATTTATCTGCCAAATATTATCACTGGTACTATTGGTAGCGGCAGTGCACTCAAAGTTGATGCTGCTTGTGCTTGGCAGGTAGCCGACATTGATAGCTGCGCCTAAATGTCCATTTTGTTGATCGAATGCTCTCATGACCATTGCCTGATGATGATGGTGAGGATATTGCTCCTCTATATGATCACCTGTTAATGTAAACACGTCCAAGTTCAAAACACATATATAATGCTAACAAACTGGAGTACGGTAGCAGCGAAAGGAATTTCCGAAGACCATCTAAATCAAATATCATAATCGGAATCGTTTATTTTTATTTTTTAAATTATCTTTATAAACATTCATTTGACTTGGAGATCATTTAGTCATCCATAGGCATTAAAGAAATTGACAAGAGGATGACTACTTGTTACTGTAACCGTAGATTTGTTTGATACGTACAGACGGTCAAATTGCCTCCAAATAAAATCAATTTTTTAAGAAATGGTCTTTAGATGATTGATGATAATGATAGAGAGAATGAACAATTCCAATTATAATGTTTGGCTAAAGAAATGATGTAAGGTTAAAAGGGAACGTTAAGAGGGAATGCGGACTTCCTCCTCATTAGGAATGAGGGATTCTTAAGATTATAGTATACCTTGTGTCAATAAAGCAGTCTCATTCAACGGTGCATCAACAACTTCCAAGGAATTCCAGTTTGTATAGGCTTCCCTCACCAGATTCTCAATGTAGGTCTGCAAATTCCAAGAGAAAATTGAAGAACAATAGTTAGGCTTAAGGTTAAGGAGGATTCCTCCACAAATACTTCATGGCCTATTCAAAAAAATTTGTGCTTATGATTGGAACCATTTATATTATAAATCATTATGTAAATATCGTCTCTGCAAAAAATTCAATTACAACTTAAGATATTACAGTCAATCAAATGTAGCAAATAGATAGATGGTTTGCAATGCTTGTACCAAATCCGTCTATTTGTTTTTATACAGTTTGATAACTAAATTATCTTAGTGAACGATTTTTTGTAGAGATGATCTTTATATAGTGATTTATAATATGAACCATTCAAATAAACACGACGTTCTGTAAATATGCCACAAAGTATTTTAGGAGGAGTTCCTCAAAAGACAGCTCTTTCTCTATTTAAAAAAAATGACAATAGCAAGTGATTGATTATATGAATTAACTCATACGTACCCTATTGTTATTGTTGAGATTTTTAGTGGGGAAATTTTGGCCATCAACCACAGCCCTCAACACTTGACAGATAGGATTTAAGGAAATTGAGAAATGAGGACCGCGAAATATGAATATTTTGTTACCCACCACACAGGTTCTGGCGTGCTTTACTGTCACTTTCCACATTTTTTCAGACATTCCAACTCCTAAAATCTGGTTTAAAAACAACATTTTGAAAGAAAAAAAAAAGAATTGATGTTAATTAGCCAGTTAGTTAGCATAAGCATGAAGATTATAAATTACTTGTATGTATGAAGATATTTTATATGTACCCTTCTTAGCTTTGACCGGTCAACAACAAACAACTTCAAGAAGTCTTGTACTGTGCGAATGTTCTCTGAGGCTAGCTTCTTGTGAAAAGCTCCATCCTTCCCAATCTTCTCCAGGCGCCAAACTTCATCTTCCAACATTGGTGGATGATGCTTTTTGTACACTTCACAGCAAAATTCGAACTTAGTTATTTTCTATGATATACGAGTGAATTAATAACACTACATAACAGTGTGACGGTCACATCAAAAACTTCTCTGTATAATGTACAAAATTGATTCATCAACTTCTAGTTTTCTTTTTTTTAAGCCATAATATGAGGAAAACTTTTGTTCCATTTTGCATTTCAGGAATTACAAACATTAGTAAAAAGACAAAATCAAGTATCAAAGTAAAGCTCTTTCGTTTAATATACTTGAATATTGACTTGACTTGAACATATATTTGATTTAATTGGAGCCATAGGCAGATCATGAAAATAATTCTTCTAAAACTAATGGATACCCAAACCCAGGGATGTTTGTTGACTCAAACAATTCACTTGTTTTGTTTTGACGTGATGCGTGAGAGGGAAATGTTGTATTAGATTATGCAAATGGCAATTTATATATTGCCAAGGTGTTATCACTGAGTGTGAACATGATCTTTCCCTCATCATTCCACAAGACTAAGCAAATATTTATAAGATGAAAGCATGTGACAACTGAATGTTAATGCTTTGTGCTTGTCATGGTTGACTCCATTTAAAGATGAGTATCTCTATAACAGGAAAGAATATGCCCTAAAATGGATGATCTTTTATTTTTACAATACTTATCAACTAATTAGGTCACACAATGAATGCGGTGGCACAACGTATTTTCTCCTCTAAAAGACTTAACTGACAAATACATTCATGTACATAAAAGGATAGAAAGTTCGAAACTATATATATATGTATATGAATTTGTTTTACAAAAAGATGAACGGTTCACAATAACGATAATAGTTAATAAGTAGTATAAATGATGGTCATGATCATGAAAAAACGTAGAAAAAGTTTATGAGATAAAGAAAGTATGAAGATCATGCATATAATACTTACATTCTCCGCGATGATCTTTAACAACGAAAGCATCGGTCATGGCCTCACAGATCCTTGCACCTTGATAGCCTGTGCCTGGAGTCACTCTTGCTCCAAGCCTAAACTTTCTGCTCCTAATCCAGCTCGAATTATCCGTAAACTCGATCTCCCCAACCGTCGCAAACCCGTCTCTCACCGTCACATTTACATCCCCAGTAAGCAATGGCCTCTTGCCAGTTCTCTCCCTCAAGACGTTGTTATCAAATTCTTCGCTCGTCCAATTGTCGCGGTCTCCCTTCAGGAAATCCCCATCGAGAACAACAATTTCGACTTTGATTGGATTGGGAAGATTGATTGGCACCATTTGATTAGCTCCACTTCTTTTATCCACGACCAAGATTTGAATTGGGTTGTTGCCTTCATCGGATATCTTGCTTGCAGTGAAGATTGGGAGTGAGAGGCTCTTAGCAAAGACAAGTTGTAAGCTGGATTGTTCTAGGGTTTGGATTCTCAGCGATGGTTGCCTTGCCAATGAGTGCACTGAGCACCGTCTTAGAACGTGTTCAACCTCTTCACTCACCTGAAAACAAATCCAAATCAAATTAGACATGGCTTTAATTTAGAAAATATCAATATAACTTGGATCGTTTCGATTAAAGGGTACTAGTACTGTGAACTAGCCCTTAAAAAAAGTTAAAATCTCGCTACATATATTATATATATGATTGTGCAAGATTTTCAAGAGAAAATATAGCTAGGGTTTACGTACCACTCTTCTAAGCAGAGGCTCCAGGGATGAGAAAAGGTTTTGCATCGAGTTCACCAAAACCACTTCTCCGATCACACTGTCAAGAATCAAGAACAATTCAAACATTTTAAGATCAGAAAACGTTCTCTTCGATTTCTAGATTCGTAAAAAAGAAAACAAAGAAACAAATTACTAAAAAATCATGCAGTTCATGGGAAATCAAGGATAAAGATTAGTGCATAATTAGTTGTTAACTAAGATTAGTAGACCTACGAAGCAAAAGAAGGTCTAGGTCTTTTCCGGTTGTCATCTGGCTGATCTTGGTCGGATTCTGTCTCATTAGAAAACCTTTTGGCGGCCATTTTCTCAAAATATACAACTCCAAAGAATCACACAGAAGGAGAGAGATACTAGAGAGAGAGTGATGAAGGAGAACGGTGAATATTAAGGGTTTAGGGATTGTCACATTCTGCCATGGCTAGCCTTATATAAATATATATATATACACACACACACATAAAGAATGAGGTATACTAATATAAAAAGTGAAGTTTCTGGGAACGGCAAGGGAAGCAACTAGGCAGGAGAGAAACGAGGCGACCTAGGTTTAGCCACGCATTACGCTCGACTTTTTGACGTCAACTTCTATAATTTTGTCTATAATTTGCTTCATATTAAACCCTACCACTACTGCTGCGTTGCTGTATGTCTTTATTTGGTCTTGGTCTTGTTCATCTGGTCCTACCCATCACAAAGTCAAAAGTCTAACGGTTGAGATGCATACACCGTGGTGGAAGGGGTTCAACGTCAAACCAGAGAATTATTCAATTACAAACCTTAAAAACTTCGATCCTCATAAAAATGACTAACAATGTATATCAAGTTAATATTAGAAGAAAAAAAATCAGTAATAAATCTATTTATGATTACTATTTCTATCATATTCTATTTCTTTATATATTTATAATAGAAGTGATCTCAAACTGTTAATCAATCGAGTAATATGATGAATGCATTGAATATCTGTGGTAAGACAAGAAATTTATGCGATAATATACATGTCTATATCACAAATTTAAAATTAATTTATATGTGGAAATATTGGGGGGCCAGATAGCCGTGTACTGTAAGTACAGCGATGTTACTATTAGTCAATAACTACATTTCTCGGAAGGATCTAATTCATTTTCATGTACATGTAGGGCCTCTAAATTGTGTAACGTTTTGATTAATTAACTACTATACTATAAACTTATAACAACAAATGCTCCATGGTAAGACAAAAAGTGAAACACTACAAGAAAGGAAAGAGACACGTATTGCTCCCTTTGCCAGGGAGCTTTGTTACTGTTTAGTTTGGTGGGCAAAATTTCAGATCTTTTGGATGTTGAAACTTGAAAGTAAATCCAGATCGAAAAATTAAGTGATCTTGCATGTGTTTATAACAAAATTAAGTTAATTTTTGTTATATTGTCAATTTATTTTAATATTAGAGTATGGTAATTTACGTGTTGAACGTAACAATTCGTGTGTTCTCACGTCACTCAATATGCGTTGTTTACATGTTAAAGTTAAATGATCTCACACAAATTTCAAATTCTGATTTGCCTGCCGTGGAAAATGAATTCTTATGCATACAAGCCAAGAATATTTCGAGGAAAGTTTGCTGAAAGAACCAAGGTAATTCCTCACTTTAAGTACTGCGTTTGACTGAATATGCAATATTTTTCCTTCTTTACGATTCAAAACTACGTAGAACCTCCCTCTACATATTTTGGTTTTGGATAAATTACATAAAACTACCTCAACTATTGGTGTCACGACACTTTCATACCTCATCTTTTAAAATTGACAATGTCATACTTCATCTTACGAATTTGTTCCAATGTCAGACCTCCGTCAGTTTTTCTGTTAATTTATCTATTAAGTGCTGACGTGGCTAGAGGGGGGCCACTCACTAATCCAATTGGATTAAAATATAATTAAATATATTTTTAATAATTAAAAATTAAAAAATTAAAAAAAAATTATTATTTTTATATAAAATTGTGGGATCAACCTCTACAATCTTTCCCCACCCGTCCCCCTAACCTACCTCCACCACCCTATCTCTCTCTCCTCTCTCTCTCTTGCCTTTCTCTCTTTTCTCTCCCTGCAACCTGCATCACTAAAATCCCAAAACCCAGAAACCCTTCCCACCCGTCCCCCCCCAACCTTCCTCCACCACCCACCATCTCTTTCTCCTCTCGCTATGTCACCTCTCTTCTCTTTCTATGGGCAACATGCATCCCCAAAATCCCAAAACCCATTACAAATCTCAAAACCAAAAATCTCATCAGACCTCCCAAATCTCGAGAAGGCGGCCCTGTTCGACTTCGACTTCACCATTCATATCCAGATGGTGCAGGGATTAGAGAGAGATGGAGTGTCTCTGATTTAGGGCTAGGGATTAGAGAGAGAGAATGAGTTTCTTTGATTTGGGGGTGGGCTTGGGTGGGGAGAAAGGGTGTATCTGATTTGGGAGTGGGCTCAGGTGGGGAAAACAAACTGGTTTTTTTTTTTTTTTTTTTTTTTGGTACATGAACAGGGACCAGCTCGAGGAGCTGCTGGTGAAGCCATCGTCGGCTGATAGAAGCATATTTATGCGACTTAGTTAGCTTGTTTTCATGCATTAACGTCCTTAGTTCTTAGTTAATTTTGTATTTTGAGCTATTTTCGTGTGTTTGTAGGTTCTAAGTGTCAAAATGGCAAGAAGAAGCAATTTGGAGCATTCTAGAGCATTTTTGGGCCAAGATTGGGTAGTGCAAGCATGGAGGAAAGTTGATGGACGAATTTGAAGACAAAAAGGCTTGAAATCAGCCATAAAACACTCTTTCTAGAAGTTCTATCCCTTGTCCTACAAAAGTGGCGCCCCAAACCCTTCTAGAAGTCCCAAAATCTGTCATAAAACACATTCTTTCTAGAACCCTAGAAATTTGGCGCCTCCTTCCCTTCTAGAATCCTTTTTCCTTGCCTTGCAAGGCATTCCCTTGCCCTTATCCTATTGTGCCGTACCTCTCAAGCCCTTTCCCTCTTGGATTCTGATTTATTAGGCCCTTTTCCTTGTGGATTTGGGTTCTACAAATCCCTTTTAGAAATTAATTGGACCACATTTCCTTTTCTAAATTAAATGCTGCACCCTAGGCCTTTATTCCTTAATTTCTGTTAAGCCCAAGTACAAATCTGATTTCTCTAGGGTTTTGAGATGCATATATATATATATATATATATATATATATTCTAGGGTTGTGCCACAGAGACCAACCATTCATCACAGAAATTCCTTAGCCGCACTCCATTCCACCATTCTAAACTTCCAAAACACAATTCCAGCCACTTCCTACCCTTGCCGCAGACCATTCACCCCCTAAACTTCCATCCCTTCATCCATACACATCCATAGTCTCTTGTGCCGCAGCAAAGTGGGGAAGAAGAAGAACCTGTGCGTTTCATGCTTGCAAATTGGAGCGTTTTAGGTGTACTTCATTCTTGTTTTCAATGTTTATTTTGTTATTACTCTCTGATTTTGCTGTAATCATGAGTGGCTGAATCCCTATTTAGTTAGGGGGAAGTTTGAAGCCATGAACATGTTTGAGATATGAATTGATTTCTGCCAATTGTGATTTATTAAGTTGTGATTGCAATTCAATTATCTGTTTTATTCATAACTGATATGTGTATGTTTATTAAGGATGCATACTTAGTTTTCATGCATGAATCAGATGCTAGAATATAAATGAGTTTCACCTAATCGTTACAAGTTTATATTCCTGAGTAGTGAAGGTTGATTGTCACAACCGTGTTAATTGAATTCTTGGCGAACGTATCATGCATTCATAGTTATAATTGTCTCGTCAACACTTATGATTTTCATGAAACGTAATGATCTCTGATTGTATCTCTATTATGCATTCATGTAGAGGACTTTTGGAGAATGATTTGGGTTGTCGAATGCATTCATCCAATTCAATGAGTAAAGGAAAATCTGAGGGTTAATTTGTGCATCACGGTTAATCTGGGGTGTTGAACATCATAATTTATTGAAAAGCAATTGGAAATCGATTCATGTACAAGTGTGTCATGTGTGGAAAACGGACCTCTAACTAATCCATCCATCATATTATTTCCTGAATTCGTTTTACAATCTGTTTAGTTTTACAAATTGTTTCTTTGTTTCAATTTCGTCAGAACCAAAACCCCCCCTTTTACTTTCTTGTTTCAAAGTGTTTAAAATCTGTTTTGTTTGTGTTTTAGAGTGTTTTGAGTCAAGTCAAAACCCTAAATTCGTCCAAAGTTGTGTTTAGAGTCCAAAACTGCCCAGTTTGTGTTTTTAGGCAGTTTTGAGTATTTTTGAGTTGTTTTAAGTCTTTTGAACCTGTTTTGAGTCCCTTGAGTCTTTCCAAACGTTTTTAACTTTGTTTTTGTGTTTTGAGTCAGTTTAGAGGTTTTAGCAAGCCCTCCTAATCCCCGGTTTAGAACGATCCCTACTTGCATTTATACTACGATTTAACAACAAGAGGGTTTAATTTGAGTGCTTAATTTTTATCACATCATCGGCCTCCTTGGCATCGAAGAAGGTGGGTGGTGGAGGAAGGTTGGGGGGGTGGAGGACCGATGGGAAGGGTTTCTGGGTTTTGGGATTTTAGGGATGCAAGTTGCAGGGAGAGAGAAGAGAGAGAGGCGAAAGAGAGAAAGGGTGGTGGAGGTAGGTTGGGGGAGACGGGTGGGGAAGGATTTGTAGAGGTGGAAGTTCGTCGGATCTCCACACCAGAAGCTGAGTTGGAGTTCGAGAGAGCTCAATCCCTCGGCATTAATGGCAAAGCACACGGGGTGCCTCGATGCAACGTGCAACGCCATAGGTGAGTTCCCTATGTCCCAAAAGTTCAATGTTCAGACTTTTGGAAGTTGGTTTGGTTGAATTAAAGAGGAAATTAGGTGGTTTACTTCTCGGAGCTTAGAGAGATAGAGATAGAGAGAGAGAGAGAGAGAGAGAGGTTGCAAAAAATGAAAGAAGAGAGAGAGAGTTCTGGAGTGTTCACGGGGGAAAAGGAAAAGAAGAAAGAACAAGGGAAGAAAAGAGAATGGCAGGGTTACAACACAGCATAGTGGGTCCCACACTTGTCCTACTATTTTATATAAAAAATAATTTACTTTAAATTTTTGAATATTTAATTATTAAAAATATATTTAATTATATTTTAATCTAGTTGGATTAGTGAGTGGCCCCGTCTCTAGCCACGTTAGCACTTAACAAATAAATTAACAAAAAAACTGACGGAGGTCTGACATTGGCACAACTTCGTAAGATGAGGTATGACATTATCAATTTTAAAATATGAGGTATGAAAATATCGTGACACTAATAATTGAGGTAGTTTTTTATTATTTACCTTTTGGGTTTCTTCTACTTATTTTTGAAATGGCCCAGCTTAAGCAACCCAACCTCTATTCACATACAGACTTGGGCCTGGCAAGTTGTCAAAGCTTTGAACAAAATCCGGGTCGAGCCACAGCCCACGAAGGGCTTGTTAAATAACAAATATATCATCAATCCACCGCATTTCGAGTTCAAACATTCTCACGCTAAACTAACATAAGACTATCACTTGTATTTGGAATAAACAAATATGTCCTCACATGCAAACGGACCGGTTGATAATTTGCCCTAACTCTACAGACATTTTTGGGGTTCATTCGTGAATAATGATAAGTGAGATATCTTGGATTCGATTCTCGTTTTTGAACCACATTATTGCTAATCCATTGTGAGGCTTAGCCCACTCCCCATCCCCTCAGTGTAGATAATATTGTTTGTTAAAAAAAAAAAATTATTTCTACCCTACTCGATTACAAAAGGTAAGGGCATTATTGACTTTTTAATCTATCAATTACACAATTTTACAGAATCAATTTACCGCATATCATTGTGTTATCGTCCTTAAACGTTATGTTCTAAAAAGTGTACGCAAGTCTTTCTCTATTTGAGATGTGGTGTTCTGCTCAACGATACACAAAAAGGAAAAAGAGGATGTCACAAATATCACGCTATATCACAATCATTTTGAAAAATTAACCTTATACACCTCAAATTACCCCAACAAGTAAAGAAAACAATTTCTAGAGCTTGGCCTTTATTTTTTTATTTTTTTTATTTGCTACCCACAAAAGCTAATGACAAAAACAACCATAAGCCTTTTTGGTTTACAGAGAAATGAATGGTGAGAAAAGAAAAGAAAACCTCTAAACCCTAAAAATCAATTGAATCTCATTATCTTTGGAGCAAACCTCAACAGCCTATCTAAAGACACTGGCAAGAACTTCCTTGCAAACAAATAGCAAATATTGGTTGGCTTCCCATTGTACTCACAGTTGCTTCCATGTCTCAGCTTCTTCAAGAAGTCGATCGTTACATCAGTTCTCATAAACTTAGACGGATGGGGCCCACCCCTCGACCAGTCAACCCAAGTCAACGTCCTGTTAGAATTCTTCTTCCAAAACTTGATGCTTACATATGTGGGCAAGTAGTGCTCATCGGAGTAGCATGGGGGTTTGCAATACCTTGTGAATAACGGGAAGTACTTATCATCCGAAACCATTGCGATCGCGATCTCACGGTCCACTTCGAACCACTGTGAACCTTTTCGCCACTGATCAAGTATGATATGAGGCCTCATTTTGTGCCTGTACCGGTCTCGGCCGACAGGGCCGGGAAGGTCGTAGGCCTCCACGAACGTTTGGTTTGAGTCCATGAGATAATTGTACACTATGTTGAAGTTAAAGAGTGGTATGCATGACTCTGAGAGGAGCACAAAACGTTGGGTGGAGAAGTCAAGCAAAGCATTGGCTAATAGGCGACGCTCTGCTTGCACCATGTTAGGTTGACCCCATGTCACATTCTGCACATTGAACCATTTGAGTTAGTAGTTAATCATTACACTGGAGAAAATGTTTTGTCATACAATCCGTAAAGTTATATAAGTCATCGATTCAAAAATTAACAGTCTAATAACTTAACATGTTCATCAATTGTTGACAATCTGATAACTTAAAATGTCCAACATCAACTGTTGATAGTCAGATAACCTAGCATGTCTCATCCATCCAGGAAGAAAATATGACACATATTATGCTAATATGTTATGCTTGTTTATTAAGAGGGACTAGTTAGCCTAGCTAGGTTGGCTTTCTCTAGAATATGATGTGTTACACTTTGCTATATTCTTACTTTTTGTTACTTCCTAAGTACATAAAAGAAACTAAGAAAGAAACTAAGGGCCACTTTTGCTTACTTTCTTGAATTTGATACAATGCACATGCATGCATGACAAAGAGACAACATTACGAAAGGAATTTAGAAAAATAGAATTCTGTTGTAGGTAGTTACAAAAGGAGTAGAATCCAAGCAATGCATGATGCAACAAAATTGAATCCACCACTCAATCCATATGCCAAATTTATTAATATTTCTGAAATGTGAAATTTATATATCAACAGGCTTTATAAAAACATGTGGTGTGTGACATTTGGTTATCTAGAAAGTGTTCATGTATAAGCATTATTTTAACCAAAAAATAAATCACCCCCACCAAATAATTTCCCAAAACTCATTTGTTATTTGTTCATCATGTCTTCACGACTTCTTCCACAGTTGGATATGATTAATTTGTCAAAAAATATGGCAGGGCAAAACTCATATAGACAGGTTTTACCCATGTTCTTCTGTCCAATCATTTCTTGACACTATATCAGTAATCCCAATTATTATAAGGATTAAAAGATGAAGATCTACTTATATTATATAGTGTGTGTGTGTGTATCTTATAAAGTGAATTAAGTTATTGAGTTTAATGTATTCTAAAACTTAGATATCATATATATCATTCCTTAAACATGATGCATTGAAAAGAATGTCAACTATCAATATTAATATTTTCAGTTCCTTTAAAAATATGTATAACTTCTGAAGAAAAGCTTAAGTAATTAAGGGAAGGTAGATTTTTTATACTATCGTGTCGTCTTTACCCAAAAAAAGGGAAGGTAGATTTTCATGGGAGCAGATCCTCTATGGAGTTTAAGGATCAAATAATTTTGGCCTTTAAATTTGATTATGCAGCCAAAAGGTAGTTTTTAAAAGACAATAAAAATTTTAGCCGTACGATCAAATTTTAAAGGCCAGAATTATGTGATCCTAGGCTCCGGAGGTGTAAGTCCGGAGAGGATCTGCTTCCGATTTTTATAGACAAACCCGTCATAATGCAGAATCACACATATATACTTAATTAAACAAATGATGATTTGGTCTTCCAAAGCCTTGTTATGCAAAATGAATATTTAAGTAATACAACAACACTACAGACCAATAATATATGCATGAAGTTCTCCACTGTATGAGGCATGTTATGAGGCAAGGCTGATGGCTTTTCCATATACAAACAATGGCCTCAACTCTCAAGCAAAATCAATTTGATTTTACTAGTTCTCCAAAAGGTGGTGTCTAGGAAATGGCTAATTAACTAATTAATATGAAAAGAAGTAATTAAGTGCGTAGTATAAAATCTAAATATAAAATTTTTAAAAATTAAAATAGTTGAAAACTTTACTGTAAAAGCCAAAAGAAGAACCAAAAAAAAAAAAAAAAAAACCTTCTTGTGCAAATTTGATTGCGGAGAAAAGTTGAATATCAAAATGAAAGCAATAATGTGTAGTACTATAGTTTAATGATTTTTTTATTCTTCACTTGTAAATAAGAGGTCTCAAATTTAATATTTAACTATAGATAACTCAAACAATTTTACACCGGGTAGAACATCATTGTAACAAAAAGGAGAACATATCGCGTACACAAAAAATTTAATGAAGCTAGCATAAAGCATTCGACTCCATACCATCAGTTAACCAAACAGAACACCCAAGTTGGCTTGGGAAGTAATAATTCAATCATCCACTTTCATATCATTTAGTTTACAAAATTTAGTCTCCCTAACATTACTCTTCTAAATATGGAGTGGCGTAATTCAATTTGCTATATATGTATACACGCAAAGTCATCATTGCTTTGAACTACTACAAGTTATTCATATATTTTCCCAATTTTTTCTGTAAATTAGATAAAAACACTTGTAACACAAATGCTTGATGAAAATTAATCAAGAAAAATTAGGATTGTAACGTGATAAACTGACCTTACTCGGAACCCTCCTGCCATAAAAAACCGAGTTTTCAGGCATGGTTTCATTGAAATCCGGATTGGCATGGACATAAATGGAGTACAACCCTTCATGTCCTTTGAAGAACATTTCCCAGAGAGGAGCCATTGACAGGCTCCCTCTCGTCAGAAACATGAATGCAACTTTCGGAGTCCGTTTAAATGGCAAACCCCGCCGTAGTGGCACCAGAGAAGCTCTCCACAACAGCTCATCGTCGTCCATTTCATGCAAAATATTCGGCGACTTAGTGTATTCTTTCAACCCTATTGGTGGTGCCGGGCTGGCGGCGGAGGTTTTGGCTTTTGTTTGATTTGTTGGGATATTGAGAGATTGTGGTGGTGGTGGAGAAGAAGATGTTAGATTATTTGTTGACAAATGAGAGTATTTGTTTTGTGTTGAATAAAGTTGGAAGGGGAAATCTTTGAGGTAGATGCTGAGGGAAGCGCCTAGTGCTAAACCGAAAGCAAAGATTAGAAAACTTGAGACGATTTTATGGAGGTGGATTTGGGCATTGAGGAAGTGCTTTGGAAATGACGGTGGTGGGTGGTGTTGCTGATGCTTATTCATCATTTTTTGGGAGAGGGTTGTGAACAATGAGAAGTGTTCTGATTGATTGGTTTTTGAAATGGAATGAATGTTTGCAAGCTTCAAAAAATTATTGGGGCTGCTCTCTCTCTCTCTCTCTCTCTCCCCTCTCTTTAAAACTCTCTTAAATTGATCTCGTCACACTAGTTTTTTCACTTTTTTTATTTGTTAACATGAAAGGTCAGGGTCATGGAGCCTTAAATTAACTCAAAAGGAAACTACAAATAAGATTAACAAGGACCGTCATCATTAATCAAGGATAAATCTTAATTCATAATAAGTATATAAAAAATGCGTTTTGGTGTTCAAGATACATCGAATTTCTCGAAGGATTTAGTACACATAAAAGACTTGCTAAAAAACGAGGAACAACAAAACATGAGTTGGGTTTTTTCTTAAAAAAAAAACAATGAGTTGGGATAAAACTGTTAATGAAGTTGTATAGTAGGTGGGGAAGACAGTGTATGTAAAAGAGTGGGGGTTGTAAGAAATATGGATTCCTTGAGTTATGTAAGAAATTAAGTCTTAAGTGGGATATAAATCTGATTAAAAATTGGAAGTGTTTTAAAGTTTTATAAAACTTGAGGTATTTATCAATTTTCCCCCTGAACTTGTGACTATTGGCCAATTTCCTCCCACAACTTTAATTTTGGCCAATTTTCCCCCTCAACTCTCATAATTAGTCAATTTGCACCCTACTGTTAATTTTTTTTTAATTTTTCATTTTTTTTTTCAATCTTTCTAATAACTTCCAACAAAGTACTAAAATTAACATAAACTCACATGCATAATATAGGGTAAAATGTACAAAAACATAATACAATTAGTATGTGATATGGGTTGATTATAAGAAAAAGTTATGAATCGGGTTTAAAGCATGTAGAAGAAGAAATAATAATCCTAAACTCATGGATTAGACCTATTTTAATAAAATGGGTTATTCTTAATAAGGGGTCGAAAATTATGAATTGACTAGCCATTTTTGCACTAAAGCTCGATTCTCCGCAATTTACTTGAACTTAGCTTTCACTTTTATAAAGAAAATTGTATTCACATACAAAAATTGTCACATCCCGGCCCGGGGTGCATCACTTCCCGGGCCCGCTCCACCACCGTAGCACGATATTGTCCGCTTTGGGCCCCGACCACGCCCTCACGGTTTTGTTTCTGGGAACTCACACGAGAACTTCCCAGTGGGTCACCCATCATGGGAGTGCTCTCGAAAGCTACTCGCTTAACTTCGGAGTTCCTACGGAACCCGAAGCCAGTGAGCTCCCAAAAGGCCTCGTGCTAGGTAGGGATGAGAATATACATTTAAGGATCACTCCCCTGGGCGATGTGGGATGTCACAAAAATTTACACATCAATCCTTTTCGTTATCAATTTTGTATAGTCAAAAATCAAATAAATTACTCCATACTGATTTATTATGACTAATAATACTATCTATGATAAATTGTAAAATTCTAAATTTTAATCTATTTGTAATAGGATAAAGATATAGGAAAACGATTAACATACATCTTATTTAGTTTCTTACACACACTTGTTTAATTATGATCAAATTAAAAAATTAACAGTAGGGTGCAAATTGACTAATTATGAGAGTTGAGGGGGAAATTCGCCAAATTAAAGTTGAGGGGGGAAATTGACTAATTATGAGAGTTGAGGGGGGAAATTGGCCAATGGTGTCAAGTTCAGGGGGAGAATTGATGAATACCTCTATAAAACTTTGAAGTTTGAAGTTTTGGTGAAATTTGATCATATATTATAAGGAAAACTAATGAAAAAGTCTTGAAAACTTTGAGTTTTAACGATAAGGACAAAATAAAGGGTAAAGTGAATAGTACTAGGTTTGACTTTTTAGTGTTAAAATATGATTTTTCGTTAAAATGAACAGTACCATGAGCTTTTCGTTAAAGTTCTCATTATTATAATCTAGGATAGGGAAGAACTGGTTTCCAAATATACCCCTCAATTAAAAAATTTGTTTCTTTTGCCATTGAAAGAAATGAATGATAAAAAACAAAGAATGGCACTTCCCCTCCCCAGTTCTATATTTAAATTATAATAAATAAAAGATAGAAAGTGATGAAGCCAAATAAAATAGCGAACTTTAACGAAAAATCATATTTTTATACTAAAAAGTTAATTCTGGTACTATGCACTTTACCCTTTATTTTGTCTTCATCGTTAAAACACAAAGTTTTTAAACTATTTTTCATTAGTTTTTTCTAATAAAACACAGGGTCCAAGAACAATTCACCATATAACATCTTAGAAAAACAGAAAACAAATCATCAACATGAATTTTGTTAATGACTTTTTAGTCTCTAAAACGCTTGCAGTTTCCTCTCTCTTTTTAGGTCTAAACTCTCGTACGCAAGTTAACGCTACATGTATAGCATAGTGTGCGGCTATAATTAATACTAATTTCTCTTAAATCACGTGGGAAGACAGAACTGCATAATAAAAACAATCAAAGAGAACTCTAAACTCTAAATCTAAAAACTAAAGTGTTTATCCTGTAAAAAATAACCACCTCGATTCATCTAAATTGCACTAAGTATTATTAGATTTAAACATTTTAGGTTGAAGTATGGTGGAATTCATTGAACCAATCGATTATTTCCACACTCTAAATAGGTTGTAAACTTGTAATAACATTTTTATATAAGAGTAGGCTAGCTTTTGAGGTAACATGTTTATTTTTATGCCACGTGGGTGTTGTATGATAATTGTTACTCTAATTAATGGGGTATATTACTTATTTTAGGCAAATTAATTATATTAAAAAAATTCCCAGATCATGCCTGCCTGAGCTGCCACGGTTCAACATTGCAGGCTGCCCTACATGAATACTAAAATTCAATGGGCATAACTTGCAGCCACCACATTCCTTAAAAAATTTAATATGACCTAATATGACAGATACATGTTAATTGATTACATTTGTGATATATAAATAAAGTAATGTTTGTTTCAAAAAAAATAAAAAAATAAAGTAATGTTATCTGGATATTCAATATGATACGTTTGGTGATATACTCTCTAATACAGAATAATTTTATATACAAATGTATAATTATGAAACGGAAGGAAAAAGAAATTTTATTATAACCCAATAAACGTCTTTTCATACCCAATTTAAAAGATTTTTTTTTTTAAATTCCTATATCACCCTTGAATAAAATTGAAGAAATATAAAATAAAGAAATTTCTTTCCACACACAATATGGGATTCTTATCGTCGTCAAAAACCCCATGGCAACTTCAAATTAAACGACACCACCTTTTGCATCGCACCCCCTTCCATGGCAGCCACAATTGCCTTCCACAAGCTTTGACTTCGAACAACGCTCATAGAACATGAAGGCTCCCTCTTATCTCAACGCCTTCCTTTTGACGCCTCCGCCACCCCTTCTCCGTCAGACTGGCGATCGTGGTTCCTCGTGTCATCGGTTTTGTACGACGGGCAAATTTTGTAAGCCTCATATCTGCATTCCATTCCACCAAATGCAATTCATGACCAAATGGCAATTCATGAAGTAGAAGGGCTATTTCATTTTGAAGAAAGTTAGCATTCCATCGTAAAACCAATTGGTAATATTAAGAGTAGTCTAACTTACTTATAAATCAATAAAGTTAAGATTCCACCATAAAACCAATTGGCAATATGAGGAGTAGTCCAACTTACTTATAAGCTCATACAAAGTCCCTCATTCCATTAGTGTGGGACTCATTCTCAACCCATTCATGAAGTAAAAAGGCCTGAACCTTTTTTAATAATTTGGATTCCATTCCACCAAATTCGTGTATTCAACATTGCAATGGCCTGAAGGAGGGTTGACAATTTCTCTTTGGAAACCTCTAATAAAAAACAAAGAGAAACAATGTAAAACGGAAGAGGAGGAGACGGAGAGGAGATGCCGGCACAAAAGATTCACCGACATCGTGAAGAAGCCACCGGAAAGTGGTGGGCGTAGATGTGTTAGGGCTTGATGTGGGTTGATTTTGTTGTAATTTATTTTTCACATTTGTTTATAGGGATATAGGCCAAAACGTAGCCCGTTTTGACACAAAACTCATCTCCAACAGAGGGCTGGGCCCAAAGGCTTGCGGGACCCATTGGGCCATAAATCAGCCACAAGGCTTGCGGGCTGGCCAAAGAAAGCCAACCAGCCAGCCGGATTTGGGTATGCCCAATCCAGTCCAATGGTAACATGACGTCATCCTGACATCAACTGACGTCATGTAGCCGTTGGAATTTGAATTTTTTTTAGACGAAATTAAAAAAAAAAAAAAAATTCTAATTTTTTTCCTATAAATATCTAAGACATTTCTACATCATTTCTCACATCATTTTCACCATTGGAAAAGATGAAGGTGTGTGAATTCTACCCCAATATCTAGCCAATTTATTAACATGGGAAGCTGAAGACACTACAACAGATTAGTCCTTTAGTGAGAAACGTTTCAGTGAGAACATTATCTTTCACGCTGTAGAGTTGCATTTGGAGTGGAAAATTTTGAGTTCTCGCAAAAAGTGAGCTCATTTGGTCTCCTTACATCTCTAAGAAACAGCAAGGAAAAAATAATTTCGGGGAGAAAATTGTTTTGTTGTTGTACATAATGCTAGCGAGGAAAAATTGTTCTTCTCGCTCTAGGTTTAGTGGGAATTATATTCCCTTCCCGCCAAAATATTAGCGAGGAAATTATTGTTTTTCTCACTGAATAAATTTTTAGCGAGAAAAATGGGTTCTCGTTGTAGCATTCCCGTATAATTTTCCAAAAGTTTCATATAGGGCGCCTTTTATTCACACTTACAGCGATAAATTTTGTATTTGGGTCGCATAAGTGTTCAGCGAGAAAAATATTTCTCGCAGACGGCCCAAGTTTGTGAAACTTAATATTTTTCTAAGTGTTATAAAGACAATACAGTGTTATAAGGATGATCCAATGCGTTCATCGTACTCTTATAGGGTTGAGGAGTGTATTTGTAAAAAATCATCAAAATCGTAGTTAAAATAACCGTTAAATCATGAGTTTTCGTTTATAACCGTCCAAAAGTTTCGTCCCGTTACCTAATATATGAATGTCAGTTTTTTGCGATTTTTTACGTATGTGATCTTGGAGCATATACAAACAAGTTTGACGGTTGGATTGTTGAAACTAATTATATAGAATGTGTATTTTGTCAAAATGATAGATTCAACAAACATTTGGAGTTTATTTTATACTTCCATTAAGTAGAACATAATATTTTGTGGTATCCATCAGTGCAAATATTTTAAATTGAAGATTGAATTTGTTCATAGTATTCTTATATGGTTGAGGAGTGTATTTGTAAAAATCAAAATCGGAGTTAATAACCGTTAAATCGTGAGTTTTCTTTTATAACCATCAAAAGGTTTCGTCCCGTTACCTAATATCTAAATGTCATTTTTTTTGCGATTTTTTACGTATGCGATCTTGGAGCATATACAAACAAGTTTGACGGTTGGATCGTTGAAACTAGTTTTGTAGAATGTGTATTCCGTCAAAACGATAGATTCAACAAACACTTGGAGTTTATTTTATACTTCCATTAAGTAGAACATAATATTTTGTGGTATCCATTAGTGCATTTAATTGAAGATCGAATTTGTTCATCGTATTCTTATATGGTTGAGGAGTGTATTTGTAAAAAATCATCAAAATCGAAGTTAAAATTACCGTTAAATTGTGAGGTTTTGTTTATAACCGTCAAAAGGTTTCGTCCCGTTACCTACTATCTGAATGTCAGTTTTTTGCAATTTTTTACATATGCAATCTTGGAGCATATACAAATAAGTTTGACGGTTGGATCGTTGAAACTAGTTTTGTAGAATGTGTATCCCTTCACCCCTTCTCGACGCCTCCGCCACCCATTCTTCGTCAGACTGGCGATCGTGGTTCCTCGTGTCATCGGTTTTGTACGACGGGCAAATTTTGTAAGCCTCATATCTGCATTCCATTCCACCAAATGCCAATTCATGACCAAATGGCAATTCATGAAGTAGAAGGGCTATTTCATTATGAAGAAAGTTAGCATTCCATCGTAAAACCAATTGGTAATATTAAGAGTAGCCCAACTTACTTATAAATCCATCTTTCATTCCATCAATGTGGGACTCATTCTCAATAAGTCCCATCACGTGTGGTGAATTTTTTCAAGCCTAACACGTGGACAACATAACAGGGTGATGTGCAGCGCGTGTGGCCATTTGGCTTCACACGTGAGACAACCTGCTCTGATACTATAAAGAAAGTTAAGGTTCCACCATAAAACCAATTGGCAATATGAGAAGTAGTCCAACTTACTTATAAGCTCATGCAAAGTCCCTCATTCCATTAGTGTGGGACTCATTCTCAACCCATTTATTGAGTAAAAATGCCTTAACCTTTTTTAATAATTTGGATTCCATTCCACCAAATTCGTGTATTCAACATTGCAATGGCCTGAATGAGGGTTGACAATTTCTCTTTGGAAACCTCTAATAAAAAACAAAAAGAAACAATGTAAAACGGAAGAGGAGGAGACGGAGAGGAGATGCCGGCACAAAAGATTCACCGACATCGTGAAGAAGCCACCGGAAAGTGGTGGGCGTAGATGTGTTAGGGCTTGATGTGGGTTGATTTTGTTTTAATTTATTTTTCACATTTATTTATAAGGATATAGGCCAAAACGTAGCCCGTTTTGACACAAAACTTGTCTCCAACAGAGGGCTGGGCCAAAAGGCTTGCGGGACCCATTGGGCCATAAATCAGCCACAAGGCTTGTGGGCTGGCCAAAGAAAGCCAACCAGCCAGCCGGATTTGGGTAAGCCCAATCCAGTCCAATGGTAACATGACATCATCCTGACGCCAGCTGACGTCATGTAGCCGTTGGAATTTGAATTTTTTTTAGACGAAATTAAAAAAAAAAAAATTCTAATTCTTTTCCTATAAATATCTAAGTCATTTCTACACCATTTCTCACCATTGGAAAAGATGAAGGTGTGTGAATTCTACCCCAATATCTAGCCAATTTATTAACATTGGAAGCTGAAAATAAGAAGTGTCACATAGATAAGAACCCTATCTAAAATTTGCATAACCAATTACATCTCAACACGTGGCACTCGAAATCCTATCCGAAAAATTATTAAGATTACATAAACATAAAAAATATGGAGAGTTACTCACTTTAGCGACATGTGTCACTTGAAATTCTATCCGAAAAATTATTGAGATTATATAAAGATAAGAAATCGAAACTTATTCATTTAGCGATAAGTGGCACTTGAAATATGTCTGAAAACCTTATTTTAATATGGTAGTTTAATTCAATTAACCAATAAATTAAAGAACAAACTTAAAATAATAAATTATTGACGGGCTAGAAAATAGCCCCCTTCGGCTAGAGATGAGTTTTGTGTCAAAACGGGCTATGTTTGGCCTATGACCGTTTGGCCCACTCAGTTAGCGATGGTATATAAATATAGCATGGCACTGTTCATTAAAAAATAATTTCTTGCAAGGCTATAATCTGGACGGGGGCCCTTTCAGTTGGAGATGGCCTAAGGAAAATTGTCCAAAACTTAAATCAAGAACATAGGGGATGTTCGGCCAATATGTGAGCCAATGTCTAAGAATCTATTCTTTCATTGGAGCAGTTGGTTCCTAAAAGTCAAAAACCTCCATTTTCGTAGTTTTGGGTTCCACCACTTGAGCAAAGTTTGATTCAAACTTATGATGACGAGAATGATACTCAGCTACAACCTTGGCAAGAGCTCGGCAAATGAAGGACCAATGGTCCTTGCCTCCACAACGATAACACAATTTGCATTCATGGGGTTGGTTCTTTTACCTTTATTCTTTAAGTTCGAGGCATTGTGAGCGAGGTGACAATGCTTTTGGGCTATTTTCTTCCCTTAGATGAGCCTTCATTGTTGACCTTGGGCATTCAGCTTATGGCCAAGCCTACCACGCTTAGAGCAACGACTCGGGCATTGTTTCTTGCTATTGTGTGCTTCAGGCACAACGGTCGAACTAGTAAGTCTAGCCTAGTGATTTTTCATCAACAGTTGGTTTAGCTTTTCAGCAAGAAGTAAAACAGAGATCAAGTCCAAAAACGTAGTAAAGTTCTGTGCCCGATATTTTTGCTACAAGACAATATTGGTAGCATGGAAGATTGAACAGGTCTTCTCCAGGATATCCTATTCAGTTAAGTCTACTTTACTGAACTTAAGAGTGATTAGATTCGACAAACTTCAAAATTGCATTCATTCACATACTTAAAGTCTTGGAAGTGTTGCCAGTCGTGTCATGCTTCATACAAAAATATGTCTCTTTGGTTATCAAAGCAATCCTCCAAATCGATCCATGAAGCTCGTGAATCCTCCTCTGCGAGGTACTCGATTTGCAGTGCGTCATCATATGCTTTCATATGAAGATCATGGATGTGGCTTTGTCAGCTTCGCCAACCAGAACATTCTCCTCAGCTTCTATGGTAGCTCCAAGGCTCTTAACAGTAAGATGGAGCTTCACATCTTGGACCTACTTTAGGTAGTTTCTTTTGGAGACTTCCAAAGCGGTAAAGTCAAGTTTGTTCAAATTCGACATGTTACTGTCACAAAAAAAAAAGGACAAAAGTGTGGTTAGTCCAATGAAGACAAAATTTAGTAATCCATACATAAGGAGTAGAACATTTCGATTTTATTAGACATGTATTGGTTTAAATTATCATGAAAAACTATTAGTTTTCTTAGATGTAGTGTTTTAAGAAAAACTTTGGGTTCAAATTTTCTGAACTTCAGGTTCATTGGTTTTTACAAGAAAACGTGAAATATACAGAAAATATGCAACAGATAAATGCATGTAGGTCTTCAGTGCCTACTGTACAAAAATAAATTGATATTTTTTTCACAAGAAATATTACGTAAGATGGATAGATACATGTTAATTTATCAAATTTGTAATAATATGAATAGAGTAATGTTATTTGGATATACAAAACCGACACGTTTGATGATATACTCTTTAATACATATGAATTTCACATACAGAGGTATAATTATGAAATGGAACCTAGGAACCTAGCAACATGGGTGCAATTTGCAAGAGAGGCCGCAGAGTGTCTCCCATGAACTTCCTAGCGAACAAAAAACACATAGAACAAGTAGTAGTACTATTTGCATTACTATTACCACTACAACTGCAATTAGAACCAAATCTTATCTGATTCAAAATTACTTCTGAAACGTCATTCCTCCCAAATCTTCTAGGGTGAGGACCACTTTTGGACCAATCGACCCAAGTAACGCTCCGATTCCAGTTTTCTTCAGGGCCAATAATGTTCACTAGGGTTGGGATGTAATGCTCATCCATGTAACAAGGAGGGCTGCAATGCTCTTTGAATATGGGGTAGTACTTGTTATCTGATATGATCTCAACTGCCAGCTTCCGGCTGACCTCGAACCACTGGGAGCCTTTGCGCCAATCCGATATGTTGATTTCAGGCCACATTTTCGGATTGTATCTGCCCCGACCCACCTTCCTCGGGTCATCATATGAACCTATATTGCTCTCACTGGCATTCATGAGGTAGCTGTATATTGTGGTGAAGTTGAACAATGGGATGCAAGACTCGGATAGTAGCACAAATCTCTCGTTAGTGAAGTCAAGGAGGGCACTTGCTAGTAGGCGTCTCTCACCATCGATCATTGTAGGACTTCCCCATTCAACCGCCTGCATTAGAGAGGTGATCAACTATGTAATCAGTAAATATGGTACAAATAACAACAGTCTTAATTTATATACGCATGAAAAATTACATGATTCAAATTGACCATTTTTATCCACAAAAAAGTTCAACATTAACCCACCTTGCTTGGAATTCTCCTTCCATAGAAAACAGAATTTTGAGGCCATGAATCAACATATGAAGGATGAGGGTGGACATATATGTTGTAAAGTCCTTCATGGCCATTGAAGAACATTTCCCACAATGGGCCCAAAGGTATGGGCCCCTTTGTCAAAAACATGAAGGCGATTCTAGGCACACGGTTATATGGAAACTTTCCAATCCTTGGAACAAAAGATGCTCTCCAGAACAACTCACCATCATCGACCATCGTGTGCACCAAAAGTGCCTCAGTATCCGATGCAACATTATCAGTACCTGATTCCTGTAAAGGGAGAAGCGGCGGTGAGGGTGGTTGTGGCAGAAACTGTGATATTGAGCCAGGCGGCAATAGCAGTGACGAGGAGGAAGTGGTTTGTAAGGTGAATGGGAAGAAGGTCTTGTAGTATGAACTGACCATGACTCCAATGGACAAACCAATGACAAAAAACACTAGATGAAAGGCATGGCTAAACCGCAAATACGAAACCAAAAGCTTCGAAATTGGCTGAGATTTTCGGAGTTCGCTTCCCATTTCCGGAGCAGGAGGGGAGAGTTTAGCAGATCGAAGAAGAACTTCGCTGGCTATCTACTTCAAGTTAAACCAGATTGATGCCTACATTAATAAACCTAGGAGACTAGGACACTAAAAGCGGAAGTAGATTTCTTTTTCTTGGGAAAAAGAAGATTACGTAGAGTGAAAGTTAAGATGCATGCATGTGTTTTGGTAGTGCTACGACCTAGGGTTTCGAAAGTCCTCTTGAAAATCGACACCACATATATTAGGACTTGGTCATCACCTTTGATCTTTTAAAGAGTTGACATTTCATGGCCACTGGTCTTCCACCTGTTCGAGCATTCCTACGTCTAAATTGCAATCCTAAGTTTGAAGATTTTTTTTGTATGTTCCCAAGTATTTTACCGTTAATTCTTTAAAACGGTCAGGTTTGACGATTTCTTGCCCGATTCCGACACGAAACAATACGAAATTAACAAGTTTCAGATCAACCCGTTAACGAGCCAAGTCGTTATCGAGTTACCTGTTAAGAACCCGATAAGATAACGAGTATGACACGAACAAGGCATGTTAATGGCAATTTCTTGCATGACCCATTAACCCCACACGAAACGACACAATCTATTAACAAATCGGATCATTATCAGATCTCCTGTTAATAAGCCGTTAAGATAATGAGTTTGACACGACACGACCCGTTACAGTTATGACATGAAAACGACACAAACACGACAAACACGACCCATTTGTCAGATCTGCCGAACATAATAGAATTTGACTTTCATTCTAAGTTGTCTTAATTAAAGTTTAACTTGGACGTTTCGGTGCAAATGTCACCAAGTTGGTATGAGCAAGCAAGCTCCTAGATTTGGGGCAACAATGATTGAAGAAGGAATATATTAAAGCTGTTTCACCTGCTCTTCTGGGATGGAAAAAGTCCATCTTACGCATAGGAAAGAGGTTCATGCATACGAAGACGATACGAAACTGCCTTTCAGAGAAGACGAAAAGGCAAGTTCAGGAGAAACCGAACCCAATTCGCTAGGAAGCAAGACTAATATCCGTTACAGTTACAGTTTTAAGTTGATGGATCTAATTCAACAGCAAAAAATGTGTCTATTAGCGCCTCTAAGTACTCAAGAAAAATTCGGTTAGTGTGGTTTCGATGAAAAAATGGTCAAATTTTATGAATACTCCTGTTCATATTGGCCACTGCAATTTCAATTTGATTTTGAGCCACCTAAATTTTACAATGTGTCAATTTACCCCTCTTGACAAATCTGTCGATTTTATCGTCAAGGAAAAGCAAGTAATACTCAAAACAGAAATTAGAAAGAACCGTAAACTTCATAGCTCGAATGAAATTCACTCGAATCGTCTCGCTTAAAACAGAACCAAAGGGGAATCCCAACAGTTGTGCAAAAACAAACCATGACCATAGAAGCCAAATGTATAAAATCTACGGCAGGACTGCAGGACTAACCTCAACAGTATACAAGGACAAGTATGGTGAAAATGATGAGTAAGAAGTAAATTCGAACGTTTTAAACACTACAAAAGAAAATCTGGAATTACCGGTGTTTGTGCAACCACATTCAATGGCACTTCCGCTCGTTGTCGAGCTTTGTGCTTACTATGGGTACGATTACTTTTCTGCTTCAATTTCTGACCATTTTCTTCTGTTTCATCTCCTTTTTTCCCCGGGCTTCCGTGTCTTCTCCCTTTACTATGACTATGGTGCTTGCTTTTTCTTGAACTTGGGTTTCCTTGATCATGCTTTTCAACACCACCCAAGTTTTCTTTAGCAGAATCAACATTTAGTTTCTCCTTCCCTTTTCTCTTACTCGATGACTTGGTGGATGCTTGACTTTGGGATGAAGTGGGATTGGTGTCACTACCTAAAAGAATGTCTCGCACGGTACCAGACAACAAATCTTCCTTCGGACGAGGGTTGGTCGCAATAGTTGCTTGATCTCCATCTAATTTCACCACCACAGGCCGAGGCTTTGCGTGGTTTGGCTTTTTCTTAGAAAGAAGTAATTGCTCTGTAAGCTTAACTAGATCTCCGTCGTCGTCATTGGTATCAGCCTGTAATTTAGTATCATTGGCAGGTGGATAATCATCTTCTTTATTCGCAGAGGGAAGATAATATAAACCGTGCTGCTTACGGTGCTCCGCAAGTAGAGATGTGGATTCGCTCGATGGCACGGGCTCTTCTTTGCTTTCATGGATAGGAATAGAAAAACCAGCTCTCTCCTCATACTGTGGGCTTCCAAGAGAGAATGAATTTAATGAAGGTAGTTGAACATCACCGAAGATTGTTTCCAAGTCTTCAAGATTCTCCGCAAGCACTAACCCATCTGGTACAGGAACTCTTTCTTGAGCACTTACCGATACAGGACCTAGATCATTTGAAAAGGCATCATGCATCAATTTGATGATTTGACATGCTTGTGCTCCTTCCCTTTCCAAACTTTCTTCCTTCTGTGCTGGACTATCAAGCAGATCTCGCTTAATCAACTCGGTGAAACAAAGTATATTTCGTGCTCTCTCTAGTATTTCTACATCATAGCTTCCTGTTAGGGGAACCACAGCCAATTCAACTCGATTTAAAAGGTTTACGATAGATTCATGTGTGAAACTATCCTTCAATGAAGACGGTGCAGACGCTTGCCCAAGAGTAGCAGTTTCCTCCCCACCATGTTCCACGGAAAGACCTTCAAAAGACTGATTAAAAACCCTTGGGTTGAATCCTTCATCCTGTTTGCAATGCACAGGAGCATCACATGAGGCCAAACTAGAACTCTCTGGGCCATCTCGTTCCGAAACCAATCCTGGAACATCTGGCACCAATCTATCAAAAGTTGAGGAGGAACCAGCATTCCCCCTCTGCAAAAGGTAAGCATTTAGACAAAAGATTACAACTTTGAGAGCAGACTGTACATATACCGCTCTTATAAATGGTGGCAAGAGAGTTGTACGAGGTTGTAATAGTGCCTCCATGAGTTCAAATGGGTTTATTGAGAACTCAACATATTGCCCTGACAGCCAAGCAGCAGCCGACAACATCCTATGTAAGCATGGATTACCAAGTAATGCAGGATCAATCAGCAGATCACGACTAACCCGAACAAGCTCTGGTCTAACATCCTTGACCCTCATACCAATATCAATAAGTTGCTTCTCAATTTCTTCCCCCTGCTGGCAATGTGGGATCCTCGACATTTCTCCCAAAAGTGATACATACCAATCGAAGTCCACAATAATCTCATATACATCACTGCAGCATGTTGATAAAATGGAGCCAAGAATCTCATTGCAAAACTCTGGATCAGATTTAAGAGCATAATTGACCAAAACCCTGCAAATTTCAGCCACATTATTCTCAGATACCATTGCCATAACAAGACGCAAAGACTCCAGCTTGATATTCGGATCCACATCACTCAAAGACTTAATCACAACCTCCTTATTCTCCAAAACTGCCCACAAATGCTTTGTTGCAACAACTGAAAGTGCCTGCAACGCGAGATACTTCAGATTTGGATCATCATCAACTAGCATTTCGCGAATTTTGACAACCACCACCTTCACTGCAGATTCATAATCACTCAAACTGGTCACCACAGTCCTAATACACTCAAACAGCAACGATTTGGCCCCGGTCCTCCTGATATGCTCACATACCGGCTCAACAACCCTCTTCGCCAACCTAGGTTCTAAAGGGGCCAACTTTGCAAATATCTTCAACACCTTAATCAAAACCCAATTGTTCTTAGAATCAACCAGGATCTTATAAAACTCCGGCGCCAACGGAAGATACGATCTGGGTTCTTTCAAAGCAAGCTCACAAAACACCCCAACAGCCACAGACACAATCTGCGAGTCAGGACTCTCCAAATTCTCAACCAAACGCTTAAAACACACCCTCACAGCATCTGGGTATTTATCAAACACCCTCAAAAGCACGGCGATCGCTTTCTTTTGAACGAAAACCTTACTGCTACCCAGCAAGGTGAAAATCTCAGGAGTCAAATCCCTAGCAAGATCTACAGTAGCAATTCTAGAAAGGCATTCGAGCGCTAAGCTTACCTCGAACTCGTTGGTGGAGGTGAGGTCCTTGCGGAGCTGGTTGGTGATGAGGACGAGGACGGGGGTGTCGTCGGAGAAGGAGTGGGCAGCGGCGTGGTAGGCGATCTTCTTGTGGGAGAAGCGGGTGGAGGAGAGGAGCTCGACGACGTGGAAGGCGGCGAAGGACATGTCGTAGAAGTGGAGGGAGGAGAGGTAGGTGAGCTTGTGGAGGGCGTTGGCTTTGGTGTCGGCATCGGTGGATTTGACTTCGCGGCGTATTTCGTCAAGGGCTTTGGAGAGGAAGGCGGACTCGCCGATGAGCTGGAGGCGGAGGCCTTTGATTAGGTCCTCCAGCGTGCGCTGGAAGAGGTTTTCCATGAGGGAGGAACCCGCCATGGGCGGCGGAGGATTTGAGATTTGGTAATTTTTACGGTGGCGCTACACACTCTGTACAAGGTGGAAATGTTGGGCAAAGGTGATGGCTTTGGGTAAAACTCTGTTCGGACTTTGGAAATAGCTCAGTCTGGTTTTTACGTTGGAACCGAATCCCCAAAAACTGAGCAGCCTGAGCTATGATATGGGCAGTTGAAATTTCATCCAACGGTTATAAAAAGGGGGTTTTCTCTAAAATTATAATAATTGTAACTGTTGGATCAAATTTCAAAGGTCGTGATTTATTGCTCAGGCTGCTCAGCTTTTGGAGATCCGAAGGGGATCCGGTTCCTTTTTCGTTTGTATCTATTTGATCTTGTTCAAAATAAATATAATTTATTTAGAGAAATTTTATTTGAATCCATCTAACCTCTTTCTACACTCAACTTACTCTCTTCATCCATATTTTTTTTAATTAAAGAATTAATATCTCTTTAAACCCAAATTTATTACCTAAACTACCCTCTCAAACCCAATTCAAAATGTAAAGTTATCTTTACACCCATTCCCTTTATAAAATAACATCTCTAACTGAATGTTTTTTTTCTTCAAAGAGACGTCCTTTGCCCCTGTATAATTGCATATGACTAGCATTTCCATGGCTGTTTTTTTTTTTCTGCTACCAAACTCATCCATAGACTTGGGATCCAAGAGATCCTTCCATAGATTTGAATTTGCCAGAGAAAGCAATGCAAACTCTAATTCAGTCCATCACTTTGCCAGAAAAACATTTGACCTTGATGCTTTGGATTTGGATGGAGACATGCCACCCGCTAGTGAGTGGTCAAGGTTTATGAGGTTGGGCAATCGTTATTTGCATCAAGTATATGTCTTTGCACTACTAATCAAAAGTCCTTGCAATGGTGTTTTGGGGGCAGACAGACGATGGAGAAAAATAAATACAATATAATATAATAAGTATGAAATTTAATCCAAAGAAGAAGCAAACAAACAAAATATCCATAAATCGAGTCATACCTTAGTTGGAGGCTTCAAAACTTCAAAATCACTATCCATCAATAAAAAAACTTGTTTTTCTCTATTAGAACTATTAGGGTTTTAGCCGGAATGGACGTAGGATAAACAAAGGGTGATGCTAGGGTTTAATAATGGTGTCTGGGTTTATTGAGAAATTTGAGTTTTATTATTAATTTCATTTTGTACTTAATAGTAATTATGCAATAGGGTAAAATAGACAATTAACATTTAAAATTTAAGTTGAGTGTAGAAAGAGGTTACATGGGTTTAAATAAAATTTCCCTTTATTTATTTTAGCAGGTTAGAGAAAAAACTTAGTCGGGATTGAGCCCGTAAATGTTGTATATAGACATGATTGTTTATGGGGTAAGCGTCACCTGCATTGATTGAAATAAAGAGCACGTTTGCAAGCAGCTTTTTACTACAGTGGTGAAAATGTGTTGAATCCTTGCATGCTAACTTGAGTTCAAGCCCTGTCAATGGCTAATCTAACACTGAATTCAATAAAATCTATCGTTTAACAAAAAAATAAAAAATAAAGAACACGTTTGGAGAGTTGATAATAATGATTGAAATTCATTTTACAAATTCAATTGTTAGAAGGAATAAAAGTTATTAGATGTTGAGAATTTATTATTTCAGCAAATAAAAGTTGCAAATTGATCATTTCGACTAACTTCTTAGAAAATTTGGTAATACCTTGAACTTAATTTGGTATCACTTACAAGTGAAGAGAAATACCACTAGACCGTAGTACTAAGTGGATATCGAGAGTCATATTTAGTCTAATTAAATTTGAAAAAGTAATAAAAATGGTGATGAATTTGACATTTGAAGGTAAATTGAGATTTTTACATTTTTCTTGAAATTGAGATTTTTACATTTTTCTTGAATTGAGATTTTTACATGAACATTGGCTGGAACTTGGTGGATTTAGGAGGGGTGAGGTGGTTCCATTGATTGTGCACAGGGACAACTAGCCCAACGGGCTTTTACAAAACGCCCTGTATTATGATTATCTTTTTGTTGAAATTTTTCCAAGTCCTCTAGGTCTAGGTTATAAAAACGGTGTATGGAGAAGCATTCGTTATGAGTTTCTTAGGAAGTATTTAGATGTTTAATAAAATTTCCGACATGTTTTATATAGAATTACTTTAGAAAAAGTGCTTATTTTTAACAATTTTTGTTATATAAAATACTCTTTCTGGTTGTAAGAAAGTTAGGATAGAGTTATGTATGTTTAACAATTCTTCGTCGGGCAAAAATATTTTTTATTTTATTTTTTTATAAATATTTTAATTAAATTATAAACAATAATTAATCAACCAAGAAAAAGTATTTAATTATAAAATATATGAAAATGTACATACAAGATGTCCGAACATAAAAGAAAAAACTACAAGTAGTCTTCTTAGGTTTGATGCATCAAGCTACTGGGTATCGGCTGGATGAAGTGGCTGCGAGGTCAAAGGTGAAGCAAGATCAGGTGCTGGCATCAGGATTTGGAGGCCGGACATTTGTAAGGTCCGTACGATCATACTCATCTTCTCGTCTTAGGCCGATAACTGGGCTGTAATCTCTGTTTCCCGCGCTTGTTGGGCCGCAATCTGAGGGAAAGATAGAGGCAGGTATGGAGAATTTTTGTCTTTAACATGCTGTGGCATGGCTTTGCAAAAGCCAAAAGGTCCAAGTTCTTTGTTTCATAAACAGATTCAAATCAAGTTGAACAAATTGTTTAAAACAGAAAATTTGGATGGTTTCCTTTCTCCACCAAAAACCAAAAATTTATAATAGGAAGGTTACATACTAGAACATGGTCCCGTTTTACTTGCAGACAAGATACTACAACACTATCCAATTGTTTTAAGCCTAAAACGTCCTTAATGTCTTGAGTTAATTACTAGAAAAATTACAGTACCAATGATCATCCAGTATATGTGCATAACCAGTAAATGGTTTACGTTGAGAGTTGAATATTTGCTGCCACTTAAAAGTAGCATTCGAAAAAACTGCTTGTAATAATTAGCCACTAAATGGCCTTCTCTCCACGCTACTCTGAAAATGACATATACAAGATAAAAACTTTAGGCAAATTCTAGAGAGCAGTCATCAATCCAAAGAGACACAAACTTATATAGGTGTTATAGTTTATTCAGTTTACATCATGTTTAAGAGCAAGGGATGGATTGCATTCGAAAAAAGAGAAAGAATTGATATCAATTCATACCTGATCTGGTAGACATGGCCTCGGAGAGCTGCAACAAATTAAGAGCAAGGGAGGGATTGCATGGTGAAGAGAGATGAAATATTTGTATGATGAATTTAAGAGTAAGGGAGGGATTGGAGAAGGTTTTGAAGAGAGATGGGGGAGGGAGGTAGCTACTGCAACTGGGTTTGCAGTTTTCTGCCTCCTAAACTGATTAAGTGATGTGGAAAAAGTCACTGACTTTGTGCGACGAAGGTGTGCATTTGTTGGGAAAGTGGGTCTGCAATATCTTTGTACATAGGAAAGTGCTTAAAGGGAAAATAAAGCAGATTAGTGGCCAAGTTGGAGAGGGAAATGAACTAATTAATTAACTAATCAAACATTAAGGAAAGTAAAGTTAAAGTCTCGTTAATATTCGCTAATAAGAGGTTGATGAAACATCTCAACTAAAGAGGAGATTTTCTAATGAAAAGGTTTGTAGTGGATTCATTTTAATAATTCACATTTCAATAATTCGTTAAATTGCTAGTTGCTTATAACTTTAAAGTACCATGCACATATGATACACGTCATTTGTATTTTTTATGTTTAGTACAGGATATTTTGACACATTTTTCAATAAAACATATAAAATTCATGTTTTCTATACGTATTTTCACATATTACCAAAGAAATATAAATAAATAGCTAAAATATTAAAATAAAAATGGCCTAATTTTTCAAAATATATTTTTAATAAAGTTACTATATAGTACACGTATGTATTTCTCAGGTACTACACCAATTCCGTATTTTATTAACTATGCTATTTGAACAGACCACCAAAGTCCCAAAATCATATGTACATTTTAGGTATTTAGATTTTGTGTTGAACAATTTCCATGTACAGTCCTCAGTAGGCATGGCGAATCATTCATTGTGGAAAAAACTTTTCTGGAATGAAAATACATTTTTTGCTTCTTTGTCTCTTGTGACGTGAAGATATAAATCTATGCATGTAAATTCTTCTCATACTACATGACGAGAGACAAAGAAAAATTATCATGTATTGTGACATGCAAGTTTTTTTCATACAACGCAGTTTAATATTCGTTGGAGTTGATAAAAGACTTCAAACATAGACTCTTTTGCTTGACTCTTTTGCTTGATTAGCAAGTTATATAATATCGTGTCAATTATCCCACCAAACCTTGAAAAATCTCCCCAATTGATCCACGTCATAGTTTAGACCTTAAACATATTTTATTTTATGCTCAAGCAAATAAAGATACACCAATGGTATATTAAAATGGTCACATCCCCGCCCAGACTCCACCACTTTTCGGACACACTTTTGTCGTAGCACGATATTGTCCGTTTTGGATCCCGACCACGCTCTCATGGTTTTGTTTCTGGAAACTCACACGAGCAGAACTTTCCAGTGAGTCATCCATCCTGAGAATGCTCTCACGCGCTACTCGCTTAACTTCGGAGTTCCTACGGAATCCGAAGCCAATGAGCTCTCAAAATGCCTTGTGCTAGGTAGAGATGAGAATATACATATAAGGCTCACATGATCCACTATCCTGGACGATGTGGGATCTTACAAAAATAGAAAAAAAATCTAATAAAAACAAATAGAGAACCATTTGGAGACTCATTTTTACATTTTATATATTATTTTAATTTTTAACTGTCGAATCAAATAAATCGAATAAAGTCAATAAACAAAAAAAATATTAACAAGAATACGTCAAAAAAATTTATGTTCAAAGAATGGCCCCAAATTTCAAAGAAAATGCAAACGACTCAAAGACTTGAGAGCTCCAAAGGACCAAAGACAAAACTGAGGTGAGCTTGTGAGGGCGTGGGGCGGCATGTGCCTGCTCAAACCATAACACAACCGGCACGAGCTCCCTGTGTGCCTTCAACCTTCAACGTCTTTCCCTCTCTACACTCAAAATCTCCAACCATCTCGAAAACGACTCTTATTATTTTGATTTCATTTTCGTACACCTCAATAATTAAATTGGTCTGCTTTCAGCATATAAGAATGCATGTATATATATATATGTGTGTGTGTGTGTTGCGTATTTATATTTAGGGACGGAACCGTGATATTACTTTTTTACACATACTTTTTGGGGGCTACTTCATAATGTGTTTCAACGATTCAAACCGTCTTTTTTTTAGAACATTAATCATAGATCATTCTTGCAAAAAATTAGACAAATCCAACACCATAAGACATTCATTTGTGGTGAAGATGGACGAATACGGTTCTGCAAAAAATTAGTAATTTCCTTACCATACATGAACACCGCATACATGATATACACATGACTTCCAAGTGCCTCACGTGACTAGCCGTTAATGACATCACCGTCCACATCGGCGAACGTCCGCGCCACGTGGCGCCGTGCCGACTATATAAACTCCTCCTCCTCCCTTCTTCTCCGTCGAACAAAAATAACAAACAAAAAAAATTAAAAAGTTCGGATAAACAGATTTTAGAGAGAGAAAGTTTCCGTTATCAGAGCAAACGCCGAGCTAGAGAGAGAATTCTCCGGTAAGAAGATTTCTGGAAGACGGAGATGGCGACGCCGTTAACGGACGGAGGCGGAGGATTGGCGGTGCTGTCGAATTCCGTCAACAAGGTGGATTCTTCGTCGGTCAATGGATGCTTGGCGAGCTCGGAGGAGCCAACGAGGTCTCCGATTCTGATTTTCTTGTTCTTTCACAAGGCAATTCGGAAGGAGCTCGATGCGCTTCACCGATTGGCCATGGCCTTCGCCACCGGAAAAAGAACCGATATTCGGCCGCTGCTTGAGCGCTACCATTTCTTGAGATCGATTTACAAGCACCACTCCAATGCCGAAGACGAGGTCATTGATTTTTCTCGCTCTTTATTGGATTCGTTTTCGTTGAGTGTTTGGAATTGCATTCAGGATTTTCAATTTGTTTGAAGAATTGAGTTTATTCTGGATTTTGATAATTAATTGTGATTTCTGAATTTCTGAATAAGCTTTAATATTAGTGAAGGTTTTGCTGCAATTGCCTGCAATTGCATTTGTGTTGGTAAAGATTGCATTTTTGTTTCTAACATTTTGAGGTATTATAATCATATGTTGATATGGATTTGTTAAATTTGTGAACCGGGATAATGTTTTGGGATTTCTCATCAAAACAAAGAGTTAATATTCACTGGCTGCACTTGAATTGTTTTCTATTTTTCAAAATTCTCCTTCTTGTTTTAAGTTTTCTATCAGCCCGGCCATGCAATGTCACATGAACGTTTTGTTTTCCGCTGCATCTTCTCTTCGATTTATGGTTTTCGAACACTTGTAGTGCCAGTAGAACAAAAATTTCGTGAAAAGGCCAAGCCTTTTTTGTATCTTTGCAACTGAAGTGTTCGTTTTTGGAAATGTAGGTAATCTTTCCAGCTCTTGATATACGGGTGAAGAATGTAGCACAAACTTACTCCCTTGAACATGAGGGTGAAACAAATCTTTTTGATCATCTATTTGAGCTGCTAAGTTCAAATGCCAAAAATGATGAAAACTTCCCGAGAGAGCTAGCGTCTTGTACAGGAGCCCTACAAACATCAGTTAGCCAACACATGGCAAAGGAAGAGGAACAGGTGCTGTTTCATATTTCGAAGTTTGAATCTTGATTCTTTTTCATGCCCTCAATTCGGCCTACGTGTTATTCGCAATTGCTTACGTGTTATTTGTCATTGCTCCTTATAGTATGAAAAAATGGAAGGAGAGTTTCTAAAAAAGTTGGGATTCGTATAATATTTGCTAGTGGTAATACTATGACATGGCAGCTTGTGTGGTTATACTATGCCAATTTGTGATAAGCCCCTGGTGCGTTCTATGGAAAGTATAATAACCATTAATGATCATCACTTTTAGTAATTTACTTATTTTTCCTCATGAAATCCCATAACTATAATGTCCTGATCATGCAAATCCAACTTTTCAATTTTGCTATGAACATCTGATGATCACCATAGGAACTGAACACAAAGTTTCCCGACAAAGTTCCACCACTAATATACAGTTAGTTGAATTCTGCCTTTGAATGTTTTCCAATTAGGAGATACAAAAAGTACAATACCGTCTAATCAACATCAAGCAAGCGCGTATTTTATCCAGACAAAGTCCATTCTCTAACATGTGCATCAAGTCATCTCTATTTTTGCGTACACATAATTGACTCTTCTCTCACTCTAATCAATGAAAAGAAAATCCTGATCTCTTCCATAATAGGAGGGGAAAGGGGGAACTACAGGTAAACATATGCACACCCGTTTGGGCCTAATAGTTTTGAGCACCATAATAATTGTCCTTACGGACTGGAAGAGCTGAAGATTTATGCTTCTTGACGAACTTCCCTTTGCCAACTAAGGGACCCCTTGGGAGATCTCTCTTCATATTCCGGGATTTTTCTTCGATACAATTATACTGAACTTAATTAGTGAGATCAGAACTTAATTTCAGTTTTATTTTTGGCAGGTCTTTCCGTTGCTCATTGAGAAATTCTCAGTTGCAGAGCAGGCAGCTCTGGTCTGGCAGTTTCTGTGCAGCATTCCTGTGAATATGATGGCCGAGTTTCTTCCATGGCTTTCATCATCTGTTTCACCTGATGAACATCAGGATTTACGCAAATGCTTAAGCAAGATAGTTCCAGAGGAAAAGCTTCTTCAACAAGTAATGTTTCAGAGTTGGTCAAAGAATTCAGTTCTTTCTAGTATTGCTTTTCCAAGCACACATAACTAACAGCTCTTTGTTACTTGAAGGTCATTTTCACCTGGATGGGAGGTAGAAGTAGTGCTGACATGTTCAGAAGTTCTATAGATACCCCTCAGTTCCAATGTTGTGTGGATTTTGGTGCTAGCACATCAAGTCAACATATGGAGAAGGCAAATCCTGCATGCGAGTGCAGGACTGGGAAAAGGAAGTATGTAGAGTCAAGTACTGATGTTTCTGATACCACTGAGGGGCACCCAATAAATGAAATACTTCTTTGGCATAATGCCATTAAAAGGGAGTTAAATGAGATAGCTGAGGAGGCTAGGAAGATACAACAGGCTGGAGATTTTACTAATCTATCAGCTTTCAATGAGAGGTTGCAATTTATCGCTGAAGTTTGCATCTTTCACAGGTATTTCTACATATCTATCATGCATCTATGGAAAGTTAACTCTTTCCTTTGGAAAATTTACCTTTGATCTTTTCTTCTTTTCTGAATGATGCGTGGTTAGTGAAAAGTTCCTACTATGCTTGCAGTGAACTGGTATAGCTAAATGTTAAAATTAATATATCATAGGGTATAATTCAACTTTGGTATTAATAAATTCCAGTTTTCCATATTTCCACACATGGAATTGTTTCTCACAACATCATTTGATGTATCATTTACACTATGTTTGGATGAGGGAAATAAACATGGAATTTTGGTAAAAGTCAGAATTTATAAATTGACAAGAACCAATTCTCTTGTTTGGATTCATAAACATAGAAATTTAGAATTTCCGCTTGGAAAAAAAACTTGGAATTTGGGACCTCCAAATCCCAAGTTCAAATTCCATGTAAATAGGTGTCATTTCTCAATTTCTATGATTGAGAGTTTAAAAATAACAAATTCCGTATTCAATTCGATTGTTCTTTTAGGTTAACCAAACAAGAAAATTTACAAATTCTAGAGAATAAAATCTCGTCATTTCAATTTCCGTCATTTTTAAATTCCTTAGTAATCTTTTTCTTGATGTATTCCTCGCTTGCTCATGTTATTTTGTTTACTTTTTTTAGTACTTTTTTTGTTGTGATCATTATGAATTCATTGGTTTTTATGTGGCAGAGAGTTTATAACATAAATCTTAGTTTCTCTCCTTTTTATTTGAATATTACATATTTGCTGATTTCAGTATTGCTGAGGACAAGGTCATATTTCCTGCCGTTGATGGAAAAATTTCATTTTTCCAAGAGCATGCTGAAGAAGAAAGCCAATTCAACGAAATTAGGTGTTTGATTGAAAATATTCAAAGTGCTGGAGCTATCTCTACTTCTGCTGATTTTTATGCAAAATTATGTTCTCATGCTGATCAAATAATGGAAACTATCCAGCGGCACTTTAGCAATGAAGAAGTTCAGGTAATTTCTTTATTGCTAGAATAGTTTTTCTGGAAGTTTTGGTAGCTTCAGTAAGTTGTGTGGGGGGAAGTTGATGTGTTACCTCATGGAATATATATTCAAAATGATAATAAATTGGTAACACAGTATGTTTGGTAAGTGTTAGATACTAGAAACTTTAGAATCAGTATCCTCTCTAATTCCTAACAGTACTTGCTCCATTGCCTGCATGTCTAGGTTCTTCCACTTGCTCGAAAGCACTTCAGCTTCAAAAGGCAGCGTGAACTTTTGTATCAAGCTTTGTGTATGATGCCCTTAAGACTGATTGAGCGTGTATTGCCATGGCTAGTCGGAAAGTTGACTGAAGATGAAACAAATAATTTTCTCAAAAACATGCAGTTAGCAGGTTCTGTATTTATTGTTTGTATGTTCACCTTTTAATTGATAAATATTAATAAAAAAATTATTAGTCACTTTCTATTCTGACATCTAGTTTTATGATTCAGCTCCAGTGCCTGATTCCGCTTTGGTAACACTCTTTTCGGGATGGGCATGCAAGGGTCGTAATCAGGGTTCATGTTTGTCTTCAAGTGCAATTGGTTGCTGTCCTGTTAAAAGCTTCACTGATATTGAAGAAGGTTTTGTTCATTCAGCATGTGCGTGTTCTTCTGCATCATCTGCTAGAGACAGCTTGACACCTCAAGCAAATAATGTGAAGAGGCTAGCCAAACAAAATGTTCCTATGTCATGCAAACAGAATGGTAATGACCAGTCCTGCTGTGTCCCAGGTTTAGGAGTGAACAGCAATAATCTTGGGCCAAGTTCCCTTTTTGGGGCCAAGTCTCTGCGCTCCTTATCTTTCAGTTCTGGTGCCCCATCTCTTAATTCCAGTCTTTTTGTCTGGGAAACGGATAATTCTTCTTCTGATATTGGCTGTGGAGAACGCCCCATTGATACTATTTTTAAATTTCATAAAGCCATACGCAAAGATTTGGAGTATTTAGATATTGAATCTGGAAAGCTTAGTTATTGTGATGAAACCACTCTTCGGCAGTTCATAGGAAGGTTTCGTTTGCTGTGGGGCTTATACAGAGCGCATAGTAATGCAGAGGATGATATAGTGTTTCCTGCACTGGAATCCAAAGAGGCACTTCATAATGTTAGTCACTCATACACACTGGACCATAAACAGGAGGAAAAATTATTTGAAGACATCTCATGTGTTCTTTCGGAACTTTCTCACCTTCATGAAAGCTTGCAAAAGGATGACATGGATGAGGATTTAGTTGGAAGTAGCATTAGCTTTTCTGCTGCTAATGGTAACTACTCTAAAAAGTATGACGAGCTAGCTACAAAGCTTCAAGGAATGTGTAAATCTATCAAAGTTACACTAGATCAGCATATTTTCAGGGAAGAACTTGAGCTGTGGCCATTATTCGGCAGACACTTCACTGTGGAGGAGCAAGACAAAATAGTTGGCCGCATTATTGGGACCACGGGTGCTGAGGTGCTCCAATCGATGTTACCATGGGTGACTTCTGCACTTACTCAGGATGAACAGAACAAAATGATGGATACATGGAAGCAAGCAACTAAAAATACAATGTTCAACGAGTGGCTTAACGAATGCTGGAAAGGAATTTCAGAGTTAACTTCACAGACTGAAACATCGGAAAGTAGCACTCCTCAAAAAGGTTTGTTTCACGATCCAGGCGTTTCTGTTATTGTAGATAAATGGACAGTTAAGGCAGTCAATACACCATGTCAAGCGAGGGGTGTGCTTTTGTCCTAATGGGAGATATTAGTGCAGTAATTTAATGTTTGAACGCCCAACTTGATTTTGGGAAAACAATTACCCGCTGCCGCTGGACCCTAATTATACTTCTGAACTAGTACATTGACTTTAATGTCTAAAAACTGCCTTTCAACTGGATTAATTTAGCTTATTTTAACTTTTATTTTGTTCTAGGTGTTGAATTTCAAGAAAGCTTGGACCAGCCCGATCAGATGTTCAAACCTGGTTGGAAGGATATTTTCCGTATGAATCAAAATGAACTTGAGTCAGAGATCAGAAAGGTTTATCGCGATGCAACTCTTGATCCAAGGAGAAAGGCATATCTAGTGCAGAATCTTATGACTAGGTTAGTTCTATACTAACCTTCCAGAACTTTTCTCATATTGCTACAGTATCTTTATTCTGACTTGGAAACTAGATCGTGATGTCTAAAATACATAAGCCTTGGCCAGAATTCTTAAATTATTAATGAGCGACTCGTTTGTTTCAGCCGCTGGATAGCTACTCAGCAGAAGTTGCCTCAAGAAATAGCAGGAGAATCTTCTAATGGTGAAGACATGGTTGGACACTCACCAGCGTATCGATGTGCAGAGAAAAAAGAGTTTGGTTGCGAACACTATAAAAGAAACTGCAAACTCCGAGCTGCTTGCTGTGGAAAGTTATTTACTTGTAGATTTTGCCATGACAATGTGAGCGATCATTCAATGGATAGGTAATTTTTGGATATCAAGTTACGTTACATTATCTTTGTTCTTATTCTTCTTTTTTGGGTAAGACCTGTGACTCTCTTAACCATTGCAGGAAAGCAACAACTGAAATGATGTGCATGCGCTGCCTGACCGTTCAGCCGGTTGGGCCAATATGCACTACACCTTCATGCAATGAACTATCCATGGCAAAGTACTACTGCAATATATGCAAATTTTTTGATGATGAAAGGTGAGTTCTTATTTGCAACTTCAATTTTGTAGATAATTAGTAAATTCTTATTGGTAAAGTACATATTTCTTTTGAAATTTCAGGACTGTGTATCACTGCCCATTTTGCAATTTATGCCGACTCGGAAAGGGTCTTGGCATTGACTATTTTCATTGCATGACATGCAATTGTTGCCTGGGGATAAAGTTAGTGAACCACAAGTGCTTGGAGAAGAGTTTAGAAACAAATTGCCCCATCTGCTGTGATTTTTTGTTCACATCAAGTGCAACGGTTCGAGCTCTGCCCTGTGGCCACTACATGCATTCTGCTTGCTTTCAGGTCTGTGTTTTTATAAAGCTTATTTTTAATCCATTTGTCATGTACTTTTCTCCTTTCCTTTTAGAAGAAAGTAAATCTAAACTACTGGATGGTTTTCTGTTAGGCGTACGCTTGCAGTCACTATACTTGTCCAATTTGCAGCAAATCTATGGGAGATATGGCGGTAAGAGGATTTCTCGTTTGTTTTTAATCTTCTTTTTCTTTCTAGACTTCGTTCTCTTGCCCAATTTTTAAATCGTTAGTAGCGCAACTTTGTTATGAAACCCAACTCTCAGACCTTAATCTCTATACCTACTCAGGCTTACTTTGGCATGCTTGATGCATTATTGGCTGCCGAGCAGCTTCCAGAGGAATACAGGAATCGTTGTCAGGTACACTGCGTCCATTCGTTTTATTTTATTCATGTTCTCGAATTTAGTTGTCTAGACATGCTGAACTAGTTCGTCTCCTTTCTTAAGGATGGTTACAGGTTCCGCGTTATGCTAGTTCCATCTCATACAAACTTGTGAATTGGATTCATATGTTAAATTGGAAAACTTTTGTCTTAACTCCTGATATGTGCATGTTTTTTTCCCCGAAAGTTAGTCATAATAGTAAAGGCACCATCTGATGAATTATTTTTCCAACCAGGACATTCTATGTAATGACTGTGACCGAAAGGGTACCTCACGGTTTCACTGGCTATATCACAAGTGCGGAAACTGCAGATCTTACAATACCCGGGTGATCAGAGGCGAGACATCAAATACCGACTGCCCGACATCAAACTAACAACAGGTTTTATTCTTTGACAAAGATATATATATACATATTAATCTGTAGATACCTGTATAGGCAATTCAATTTTCCCGCAACCATAAAACTGGTTATTTTACATCCAACAGAGCAATTTTGTAGAAGCCCGGTAAATGCCTTGGTTTAGAGATATTCAATTTTCGAATGTTTAGACAGAGGAAGTAAACACAGTGCATTGAAAGCCTTCTGTATAGAAATTTGCTCGTATCAGTTTTTCTTTGGTGCGGTAAGTAAATTTTTCGACCTATGATCTCATTAGAGTTATCTTTCCTTTCGTATGTTAACATTTTCGATCGTATTTACTTTAGATGTAAGTTTTTCACCGGGGACTTTCGTCTCCATTGGATAAAGCCTTTGAACGGGGCAGAGTATATCAATATGGATCGAGGTAGAATGATTGCTATATTTGGATTGAGATCCACTTCGGATCTCACACTCCAGAGTCCACATACCAAGCAATATGGACCACTCAATAGAGAGATATCTGAGCGTTGTACTAATTGCGACTGCATGATTTAAATTCAACGGTCCGAATCACTCTGTCTGCGGGCTCTGGTATGAGATACGGAGAGGATCTCAAAACCAACTGCCAAATGTCACTTCCACTTGGTAAAAGTACCTTGTAACTTCGCTAGAAAAGAATAGGTTAGACTGTAGAGGAGAAAATGGGGTGGGGTTCGAGTGGAAATTTTTGGTACGTTTGAGATATTTATACATTAGAGGTTTTGGTTATTGGATATTTGGTCGAAAATACAGAGGCCAAGATTTAAGAGGGAAAAATCTTAATATTTAAAATACACCGAAACATAGTAGAATTTTCGGAGACGGAGAATTCTATTGCACAAGGTTATGATTAGCACTTTTCCCATCACATGGGTGACACATACTTAGAAAAGGTCGCATCCATCACGAATGACACATGTCCATCGTAGTCTTGTCAATCCAACGTCACCCAACGAGTAATCTCCAAGCATTGCACAGATGACTCCAAGCATTATTCAGGGATCGACACGCTTTCCGGATCTCAAACTTCGAAACTAACGGAATCAGTAATTCAGACAATTCAATTTAAGTTGTGCGGTCCTCATTAGTTTTATTTTACTAACACACCTTACACAGAACTACACCCTTATCTCTCTCTCTCTCTCTCTCATATAATCCGACTTCCTAGGTCCGTCGGGTCTGAAATTTGAGATCCGGACATGATCTCAATCCATTGCACAGCCACGTCTTTTGGTACTTTGTAGGGGGAAATGCATCTAGGCATTGCTTGCTTGGGACCCCAATATATATAAAAGTTTTGGTGACGAACCGAAGGCATGGTCCGTGATTAAATTAGTTCAACAGCTAAAAGTCTAATATTGACAAGAAATCTATAAAGTGAATGACATTTCAAACATGGATTTGGCTTTTCAAACCCACTCCATGAAACCAGCTCTCCTCGTCTCTTCAATCACAAATCCTAAAGAAATGAGGAAAATTTAGTGATTTTGCTTCCCCCACTTTTTCGTTAAAGAAATTTCGGTAGGACAACTTAAATATGCAACTAGTCATACACTTTAATCAAAAGAAGAGCTGTGATGCTTGTAGTACCCAAATACAAGAGGTTCCGTTTCTTTGTTAACTGTGACTAACCAGTTACGCGGTTAAGGTGCCAGTTTTACTGTAGTTTTTTCTTCTAGAGTAGAAAAATATTCATTTTGAAATGCCAAAGTTGCTATACCCAAGAAAACAAAAACCTTGATTCATTTCACACATAGCTACAAACAAAAAGGTAAGCTGAATAAACGGAATCACTCGCAAAGAAACAACAATGAACAACCACTTTCAAAAAGTTAATGTTAATTAGCATAATATACATGGACCAAAAGCACTTTTAGACTAAACAAAAGCAATTCTCCCATCACAAATGAAGACAAATCCTGAAAAAATGGGGTACCTGTCGTGTCTCCCAAGTTAATGACATTTCAACATGTTTAAATCTTCCAATCACCTCTAGCCATCCACTCTTTTATCTGTACAAAAATACTATCATCGCTCACAATACTCTAATCTAATTACGCACTAAATCTGAATGCTAAGTGTGACGATATTCGAGCAAATTTATATCCTCTTAGATATTGCTTCTAAGTTGAACATTTCTTCCTTCTTTCCAAGTAAACTAGGAAGATTTTGATGAACAAAGCAAGTGGATGAAAATTTACTTCTTGCCCTTTTTATCTTTCCCGGGGTGTAAAAAAGAACCCAAACAAAAGAGCTTTGCAGTTCCTTTAGAAATATAAGGAGATGGTACATTTAACACAGGACTAACTCGAACACCGTCGCCATAATAAGACGATCCGTTGTAACCCTTCCTCGACGGCGGCCTCTGCAGCAGCGTTGCATACGGATTCGACAACGATGAAGAAGAAGATGATGAACATGATGCAGACTTCGACATCTGCTTTTGTTTATGAACATCCTTAAAAATTGCTTTTTTCGGATTCGGAGCTGAGCCGGTTGAGTTGCTTCTTGACAAGAGTTGCAATGAACAAAGCAAGCCCTTCTTATTTTCTTGGTTGAGGCTGGTGCTTCTCTTGAATCCCCAGAAGGATTTCGACCGAGGCTTCTGCTCAAAATGATATGAACTCGAATCGATATCTTCCTTCGTGTTCATGATACCTTTCTTTGGATTTGGATTGTCATAAGTTGGAGAACTTGGAAGTGGAGGAAGAGAGGCATAACGTTTAATTTCCCTATTCGAAACCCTATCTTTCGGCTGCATAGGGAGGATCACACCGTGCGAAAAGAGCTCGTCGGCGGAGGAGGATTGACGCTCGAAGCCGCTGTTGCTGACGCTGAACTCAAAGTCACAGTTCATGTCCAAGAGTGACGTGTCTCTCCGACCAACTGGTACAACATCTGGTTGTCCAAGATCCTGGGAAAACGATAATCTCGGAGGACTGGTTTCTGAGCACATGATGAGGATATGTTGGAGCATAAAATTTCTGCAAATATCTTCAATCCACGTTGAGAAGCCGGACACCAACCTTTGCTTGCCAACACAATGAACGAGGAGGATATCTGCAAGAAAACACTATGACGCTCAACTCAACACCAACCTTTTTTATTGCCAACAATGAACAAGGATGAGATACCTGCAAGAAAACACGCTGATGCTCAAGAATCTTCAGCAGAAACCAACAAAGATTTAAAGAACTTAGAAATGGAGTTCACGAATGTTGGGATGGCGATGGCATGTGGAATGAAGAAATAGAAATTTCAACTTATGAGGGCTTGAAAATTGAGATTATGGGTTGGACTTGGAAGTCAAAAAAATAGGGATAAAGAAAACAAAATGGGATTCTCTGAAGGAACAAAGAGGACAAGAAAAAAAAAATGGCAGCTTTTGGAAGGAGAAAAATCTTTGTTTGTGACAGATTTGGATAACTTGCAGGTTGCAACTTACAATGAAAGAGATGAAATATGAAACTCAACGTGTGGGAAGAGAGAAACAACACTGGGAGAAAGTACTATTATACTGAAAGAAAATGAATGACCCTAGAAAGGAAGAAAGCCTTTATACAACGGAGATGTAATTCTAGAGATATTTCATACTAATCACGCATGTTACGCATGACATTATCAATTCCTAAGTTTTTCTTTGGAATATGAGAAACCAAGCCAAGACTATGAGAACTCTTTAGCTAGTGGTATTTTTTCTTTAAAGCCAGAAGTTAGGGAAGATAAAAGTGGGTGAATTGGAAAAAGTGTGATGTATTTTCTCTCCTAAACAAAGACAAGGTCTAGCCCTTCTAGGTCCCTCTTAGCATATGTTTAGACTTTTGGGGTTGCCATCCTAATCACCAAGTAGGCTCTTTTCTCTTTTTTCTTCAAAATTTCGTTGACTCATATCTTTCTTGTATAAAGTAATTAATCAAAAGTTTAAATAAACAAATAAGGTGGAAGAACATTCTGCCACCTCTAATCTTGAAATTTCTCCTCGTCTTATCACATCTTTCTCTTTCTGAATTCTAATGAAAAAGCAAATCCCTATTGCAATTTAATCTTGGAAAACCTTTTTGTTGGTACAAGTGGGACTTTGTAAGCAAATCAAAAGCTGGTGAATGGGACTTTGTAACTTCATTTAGGTGCCCGAATCCTGATTACACAAAACACACTTTTACGTGACGTGAAAATGATATGAAAATAAGTTTCACGATTACTTTTGTAAAGTTTGTGAAAAAATGGGATAAAAATTATGGGTATTTGTCCAGAGATTTTATTAAACATGCAACTATTGAATTTTTGCAAGATCTATTGCATGCGCATTAAGAAAAACTTTAAACTCTTTTACAATTTATTGAGTAAACACATTGTGGTTTGTCTTTGACACGAGAATGACTTATAGACAACTGGGACGATAATGTAATGATATTCCAAACTCATTACTCGATGTTTTATATATATATATATATATATATATATATATATATAGAGAGAGAGAGAGAGAGAGAGAGAGGGTTTTAATCACAAATTGTCTCTGATATTGATCGAATACATCATTTTGGTCTCTGACATTGAAAATCAATAGAAATGGTCCCTGAGATTGTCCACCATCCATCATTTTGGTCCTTCCGTTAAAAACTCCGTTAAGTGTCCTAGAGCTCTTGGCCGGAAGTTTGGGCAATTTTCAAAGCTTCGTAACTCAATCGTTTATTAACCAAATTCGACCCATATTATATCAAAATGAAGATAGGAAAGTGTAGAATAAGATTATAACTATTTGGAAGTCCAATGGTTGCCGGAGATGGCCGGAAAATAGCCTCAAAGTTGACTGGTCCGAGTGAAAACTTGAAAACTCGCCGGAAACTGGGTAAACTTTAAACTTTCATAACTTCTTCAATACTCAACGAAATCAAGTGATTCAAAAATGAAAATCATACTTCTCGACAAGACAAAGATAATGGTTCCTTCTTTTATGGCTAAATCCCCCTATTTTGGCCGGAAAACGGCTCCAAAGTGGCTGTCTTGGTCTTGAGTTAGCCACTTTCGAGCCATTTTCCGGCCCAACCAGAGCAATTTAGTCGTCGAAAAAGGTACCATTCTCTTCGTCTTGTCGAGAAGTATGATTTTTTGTTTTTGAATCACTTGATTTCGTTGAGTATTGAAGAAGTTATGAACGTTTAAAGTTTACCCAGTTTCCGGCGAGTTTTCAAGTTTTCACTCGGACCAGTCAACTTTGAGGCTATTTTCTGGCCATCTCCGGCAACCATTGGACTTCCAAATAGGTATAATCTTATTCTAAACTTTCCTATCTTCATTTTGATATATTATGGGTTGAATTTGGTTAAGAAACGATTGAGTTACGAAGCTTTGAAAATTGCCCAAACTTCCGGCTAAGAGCTCCGGGACACTTAACGGAGTTTTTAACGAAAAGATCAAAATGATAGATGGTGGACAATTTCAGGGCACATTTCTATTGATTTTCAATGTCAGGGACCAAAATGATGTGTTTGATCAATGTCAAGGACCATTTGTGATAAAAACCCATATATATATATATGGGTAAAGTACAAAAAACTACCTCAACTATTGGTGTCACGACACTTTCATACCTCATTTTTTTAAATTAATAATGTCATACCTCATCTTTAGAATTTGGTTCAATGTTATACCTTCTGTTACTTGGCCGTTTACTTTTCAGTTAAATGCTGACGTGGCTTGATCCGGGGCCCACTTTCTATTAAAAAAATTATTAAAAACTAAAAAAAAAAATTAATATTTTTTAAAATAATAAAGAAAAGTAAAAATAAAAAAAACAACTATCTGTTCGTCCCTCCCCTTCCTCTCTCTTCTCCCCAATCTTCATCTTCTTCACCCCACCTGCAAACCCCAAAAAAAAAAAAAAATTGAAAACCCATCAATCCCCCCCCCCCCCCCCCCCCCCGGCGCGAAGAAGAAGAAGAAGCAGGAAGATGAAGGAGAAGCAAGAAGAAGAAGGAGAAGAAGAAGATAAAAAATAAAAATAAAAAAAAATAAAAAAACCCCAAATCAAACCCAGTTTCGTCCCCACCCCCACAAACCCAACCCCCTGCAACCCAGAAAGAAGAAGAATGAGGAAGAAGAAAAGGAAGAAGAAAAGGAAGAAGAAGAAGAAGAAAATATCCAAAGCGAACCCAGTTCGTCCAACCCCCCCCCCCCCCCAAAAAAACCCAACCCCCTGCCAACCCCAAATCGACCACTGTCACCCATTCTCCACATCCTCTTCCGCACCCATCCTCCACCTTCTCCGCGCACCCATCTTCCCGCTGACGGGATCTGGGTTGTTTTTTTTTTTTTTGGGTTGCAGGAGGGAGAAGAGGGGGTGGGGGGAGGGGGTGGTGGGGAGAGGGGAAGACAAATTGAGGGTGGGTGCGGGGGGAAGACAAATTGGATTTTTTATTTTTTTTGGGGGTTGCAGGTGGGGGAAAAAGATGAAGATGGGGGAGGAGAGAGGACAGGGGAACCAGGAGGGACGGACAGAGAGTTGTTTTCTTTCTTTTTTTTATTTTTCTTTTTTTTAATTACTTTTTTTTATTATTTTAAAAAATATTAAATAATTTTTTAATAGAAAGTGGATCCTGAATCAAGCTACGTCAGCATTTAACTGAAAATTAAATGGCCAAGTAACGAAAGGTATAACATTGGACCAAATTCTAAAGATGAGATATGACATTGTCAATTTTAAAAGATGAGGTATGAAAGTGTCGTGACACCAATAGTTAAAGTAATTTTTTATAATTTACCCCATATATATATATATACACACACGGAAATCATAGACCACACAATTTCATCGTAAAAAGCCATGGCAGCAGCTGAACTATATAGCATCGTGAAAAAACATGGCAGCAGCTGAACCACGACGTACGTTTTCGAAGCGGCTTGAAGCATTGTCAGTAGTTTTACAGTACAAGTTATTGAGTAAGCCAAAAGTACTTAGCAAAAGATATTCCCGAAATTCAAAAAACTTTAAATTATTCAGTACGATCAAATGCTTAATTATTGCACAAATTAGTTACAACTTACATCAGATGAAAGAACCGACTGACCAACCAACCAACCAAATCTAAAAAACAATCAAAATTAATTAGAGGCTTCCAACAAACATGCAGGGGTAGTAACTGGTTTGGCAATTGTAAAACAGATTTGCTAATGATTGGTGCAAATATATATTTAGCATCCACCAATCTCTGCATATTCAATTGATAAATTGATAATAGCTTCATTTGTTGCCTTTCAAGGATGGGATGCCATCAACCTTCTCGTTCAGACATTTTCATGCTAATTTCTCAACTCTCTTTTTTATTTTGTAATGTTATACAACGATCAAAACTCTTGACTTTATAGTTCACTATTTTAAAATCAACTTTAGAAAAAATCATCTAAATCTAAAATTATGTAGCCGACAATTAAATATGTCAAATTTCAGTGCTTAATTGAATAACACTGTTTATCTATTTATCGAATGACTAAATAATTTTTTATTTGCTTGATTTTTGACATAGTTGATCCCTAAATCTCTAAAGAATGACTTAGAAAATAGATGGTTTAAATAATCACAAATTGATATTGAAAAATGAAAGAGATAATTTATAAAGTTTTACGAGAAAATTCAAATGAAAAGATTGTTGGTATTATAATGATACCTCGTGCATCCATAATTTTTAGTCCCATGAGCATGGACGGAGCCAATGAAGGCTCACTGGGGGCAGATGCCCCCACTCAAGTAATTTGTTTGTTTAGTTGCAGACTACAATTATATAATATACATGAGTTATCTTTGAAGAAAATATATGTATCTAATATCCAACATACATTCATTCTACTTATACTCCATATCAAATATTACATGAGTAATAGTGCTCTTGTTCTGTCATTCAAACCAAAAAAACCATCTCCCGCCTATCATGTACTTATATTTTTCTCATCACTTTGCCACTTTCCACTACTATATTGAAATTTTTGTAACATTGGAATTGTGATACATCATCATTTGAAACCATCCTTAATATCATATTGCGTATAACCATACTATAATAAGGTTTTCTTAGTTGTTTTCGGTTGCCCCTACTAGAAGAAATTTCTGGCTCCGTCCCTGCCCATGAGTTGTAATGATTTCAAAGCATAGAGAATGTGATGAGTTGGAACACAGGAGTAAGTAAGCATTAATAATAAAGAATAGGGTGGGTTGAAACTTGGAGATCGAAAGATGCTTTGAATTATTGAGGTGGTGATGCTATACCAATACCATCAAAATTTTGAATTAACCATGACATAGTACAATTGACTGGGTTAGGTTACGTTAGGGTGCACGTAATATTCATGCAGTCCCTTTTTCGCAAACATGCACCCCATCTTCTCATAAATTATTGAGACTTAATTAGACATTGCATCCTCTAATCCCCATATAATAATTTAATACACCTTTGCTTGCAAGGACGTGTTTGACATTCTCAAAAAGTGTTCATTGATGTAAGAGAGTGAGATCTCTTGTCATTATGTATTTACGAAGAGTCTGATTTTGCTTACCTTTTAAGATTGTAATGTTTAAAATTATCAAATTCTTGAACCTCTATTAGGATATTCTTGAATAAACATGTTTGTGGGCATTGTTGACTTTTGATTCCAGAAATAATAAGGACTCCATTTTTAAGAAAAAGGATTAGATTAAAAATCGTATTATGGATAGGAACAAACTTGTAAGCTAAGCCCTCACTGTCCATGTAGGTCCATTTGAGCAATTTTCTTGTACTTTGAATTGGAACATGCTATTGTTTAGTTAAGGCTGAAAATATAATTTAGGTAGGTTAGTCAAGATAACGTAGTCGTTCTCTTAAAGTCAAGTTTGAATTTCGCATTTTGTAACTTATAGTAGACTAGAAGACCGAAACATTACGGTATGGGGAGGGTTGGGAGCATGAACCCAAATGGCTCAAACTCTTTCTACCTTGTAGAGGGCAATCCATATATGGCAACTGGCCATGTGACCAGTCTCCTTTTTTCACTCTTTAGAATGGATGATTGAAGATGTAGAGACTTCCCCACAAGGCCACAATTGCCACGGATGTTGCGGATTGAGATTCACTCTAGATCTCTGTGTTTGAAGTTCTTGGACCAAGAGATCTAAACCACTCAATTTCAATTTTACGGCCTCCATTAGCCTATTTCACTAATCCACTTCACAATAGTCCAAAATTTTGAATGGCTCTGATCTCTTTCTCTCTCTTGAATGGTCTAGATCTCTTAGTCTGCGGACTCCGAACACAGAGACCGGAGTGGATCTCATTCTCAATGGCCACAAGCTTCTAGCTTGCAATGCTCAGCCCTCCCTTTGGAAGGACATGTTGATAGCCACTCACTGTGTATATATGGGAACCACTTGGGACATGGTACTATCATCATTCAGCAATGGTGAGTGATATGAGAATACTCAATGGGTACAAGCAGGTACTTAAACATAGATAAGGAAAATGCGTAGATCTCATTGATTCTTTGCTTAACTAGCTAGGGAGATAATTAATTGTAATAGAGACATTAATCCGGCAGTGTCTCAAATGTATTAGGTGTAACTTAATGTCGGATAATTAGTTTGAGACATTGGTACTTAAGCATCTCCCTTTTATTGAAGTTCACCAAATTAGTAATCGTGAGGGTATGTACATGAACTTACCTATACTAAGAGATGTCACAGTTGCAGTATCCAAATCAAATCACGAATTTTCATGTGATTTAACATTCTTATATAGCAATGAACTATTGACTTAAGATATTACCACAACGACATATGATCGAAGTATGCTTGTTTGTGAACCACAACTGAACAATCATCATATCAGCATCTTCATGTAAAAGGAAATTATAAACAGGACCGACTCATGAGGAATCATTTCTATCGGTTTGGTGGTACCTAATTCAAGATGCCTTTCTTTCAGCGGAAAAGCTCAATGAAAAACAAAAGAAGAAAGTAAATAATGTAATTCTCAATCCCCATTTCTTGAAAGATAGAGAAAGATGGGAGGCATTGGTTTCTTTCTTGTGGAAAGGTAAAAGTGATGTATTTTCAAAGCTAAAAGTGAAAAATAAAGACTCCCCGTTAACTCTAATCATTTTCCATAAACGATTAGGGTTACAAAAAAATTCAGATGAATATGTACATCACAATGAATATGTACATCACAAACAATAGTTTGTAAGATGGGATCATGGTGTGTGTGTGTGTCTATATATATATATATATATATATATATATATATATATATATATATATATATATATATATATATATATATATATATATATAGCATTGTGAAAAAACATGGCAGCTGCTCAACCGCGACGTCCGTATTAAGGCTTAACACTGTCAGTAGTATTACAATACAAGTGATTGAGTCGAGCCATAAACTTCACAAGGTATTCCCGAAAGTTAAAGACTTTTATGTATTAAGTAAATTAGATGATGCTTCTTGGAAGAAAGTTGGGGTTCTACCATAAAGCCAGTTGGCAATATGGGAAATAGCCTAATTACTTATAAACACGTGCACGTCTCTTCTCTCATCAATGTGAGATTCATTCTCAACACACCCCCTCACGTGTGGCGAATTTTCAAGCCTAACACGTGGACAACGCAACTTGGGTGACGTGGAGCACGTGTGGCCGTTGGGCTTCACATAGGGACAACCTACTATGATACCATGAAGAAAGTTGTGGTTCCACCATAAAACCAATTGGCTATATGACGTCTACTGAGAATGTATTCCACATTGATGAGATGAGGGACCTTGCATGGGCTTATAAGTAAGTTGGGCTATTCCTCATATTACCAATTGGTTTAATGGTGAAACCTTAACTTTCTTCACTTCCAACAAACAGGTGCTGCTGAGTTTCATCGAGAATCACAAATAATTCGCGTGATGAGGACCGATCACCCTCATCACACTCAACTCAGCTTAAGACTAAACGTTAGACGACAGTTGAAGGCCAGGCAGGCAGGTACATATTGTCCAAATGGACACAAGTCCAACTGATGCAATCGATAACCATAAACAAGCTAGAGATGAGAAAATACCTGTCATGTTTTTACCAAAACCTACCTAACGTACAGATATTGACAGACAAAAAGACATAGGACTTGTTTTTATCAGTAAAAAAAAAGCTCAAAGTGTACAAAACAGAAGCTATCTTGCTCAACCAAGTCGTAGCAATGGAGAAGGTGTACCTACAGATACTCTCCTTGAACCCTCCAAATTCAAGTAAACCAAACGTCTCAAAGCCCATTGTTCCTTTCTGACTAGAAACAAAAGTGAAAGAAAGAAACCCAACTTCTACGTAACACAACAGAAGCATGCAAACCAGTTTTGTTTAGAATCTCCCCACTAAAACTCCCAAAAGCAAAAAGGTAGAGAAATATAACTGAACAGAAGCTATTTGTTTAGAATCTGTACAAATGACATGGTTAAGTGTGTTTTGTGCTTCAAAGCAAAGACAGGTTCGAGGTCGCTTATTACCTCAAAATCCATGCATGGCAACTGGCCATGTGACTAGTCCCCTTTTCCACTCTTTAGGGTGGATGATTAAGATGCAGAGACTTCCCCACAACTACAAGGACACAATGTTGATAAACCACTCATCGTGTACATATGTGGGAACCACTTGGACTTGGTATCTTGCTGGATCAGCATTCAGCAATGGTGAGTCACATGAGAAAGAACCCTTGTTGGGTACAAGGGTACTTCAACATAGATAAGGCGAAGGTGCGCTTGCTTGTGTCAGTGTCTTAAATTTATCACTCATTTGTTGATGTGTATTAACGATTTCACATAACATCATTTGATTGGTTTGGGACAGTGGCACGTTGACGTCCTATTTCATCTAAGTCATCCTAATTAACGATCATTAGTAAGGGTATGGACATAAACTTACCTAAATCCTATCACCAATTACTTTGTAATTTAAGTATGCTTGTTTGAGTGTCATCCATTCAAAATACGTTAATATAGCAATGAATTATTGACTTGATATACCGTCATAGTGATATCTGCTCGAAGTATTGCTTTTTTGTGGACCACAACCAAGCAATCATCATATCAGCGTCTTCATGTAAAAGGGAATTATACATGGACCGACTCATGAGGAATCATTTCTATCGTATGGTTTGGTGGTACCCAGTTTAAGATGCTTTTCTTTCATTGAAAAAGCTCAAGAGAAAAAATGGAAGGAAGAAGATAATGTAATTCTCAAGGCCCACTCCTCTCCTGAGAGAGAGAGAGAGAGAGAGAGAGAGAGAGAGAGAGAGAGATTGAGAGAGAGCAGAAAGGTGAAAGTGATGTATTTTCAACCAAAGTTTTAAAAGACACTAGTCGCTAGCCAGGCAGCAGATTGGGGTCTAGCACCTAGGCAGCTAAATGGATTTAAGCATATTTATTACATATCGTATAAATAAGTGTTTGATTATACTTAAAAATACATATTACATTGGAATAAATAAATTGCAAAATAAAATGACATAGAATATAAATTATTAAAACATAATGAAGACATGGAAAAGAAACATATAATGTATGTTCATCTAACAAGTCTGTTACAATTTATTAAAAAAAATAAAATACAAAGTAAAAATTATCTATTTTCCTTCTAAGTAAGAATCGCGACCTAAACGGACGCCTAGACGGGTCTAAACGGATTAGGCGGGCACCTAAACAGTCTACGCAAGCACCTAAGTAGGTCTATGTTCCCTTTCTTAATTATCAAACGCCTAGGAAAACCGGAATAGTGGCCGACCGCCACTAGGCGGGGATTTTTAGAAGTGTTTTTAACAAAAAGTATCAAATAAAGATGTTTCCGGTGACCCTAATCGTTTTTTATAACCCTTCTTCCTTTCACATAAAATGAAAACGATTAAGGTTACCAAAAAATTCAGATGAATCTGTACATCAAAAACCCGTAAAATGCAAGTCATTTTCGCAACACTCTTCGACCCCAATGCTTAATTATGCACTTAAACACTTGCGTAATCGACAAACGACAGAAACAGTTCCCAAGTCTTCCAAGTTGAAGCCATGCCTGGCAACATTTCATTCTTTACACACAGAAAAGAATACTTGTACATACGATGGGCAAATTCTATAAATCGAATATTGTACTCAAAATGTATATGAACAATTGCAGGAATGAAGGTTAGTCATCTGAATACCGTTTGTCTAACTATCGAAGATCAATAACGTCAAACTTTAGATTGGGGTTCATATAAACATCTGCACAGGTCTTGTAAATGGGTCCACCGTCTGGTGGCTGATCGTGTGGATGAAAACCACGGTGCTGGCACTGTCTAATGACTGACATGCCGCCTGGGTTTGTCAATCGGAAAATGCCATGGGTTCTGTACATGTGAAAAAGCAAAAGACATTGTACCAAAACTAATGCAAGGCCAGCAAAAATGATTTCTATGGTCACACCACCAATAATGCAAGATATTCAAGGAGATGTGATCGATCGTTTACCTTGAACCACCTTGCGGTGCCATGACAATTGCAACAGCTTCCGGCAACATAATCTGAACATGGAAGAAGCATTTGTGTAAACCACGGTTTTATAATTTTGTACATTAACATCTTAGCTTCTGTCTATAAAAAATAAATTTATGTCCTCTAAGCACTTAAAAGTGGTTTCCAACTGAGATAAAAAAAAGCTATGCACAGAAGATAAAAGGCATTCACCTGATATGAATAATGGGTATGGAGATCAATCGACGACATGAAGCAAGACTGTGTAGGATGCGTCTGAAAATTGTGCCATAGTGAACAATTGAATGGTCAGCATAATGATTGGAAATAAAAGAGAATCCCGGGGTAAACTTACATGTATATAGATTAGGCATTGAAACAGATGCAACTGCAGACATGCTTTTTATCATATTACATTTACAAATTATCCTTTAAACGAAACCAGGAGTTATGGAAATGTTACTAGTTTTGTTAAATCACAAACAAATCAAATATGAAACTGGCTTTAGTCCATGAATCAGAGGAAGGTCAAAGCATGATGTTTTGATCAGTGATTGAAAATACTCACATGTATCCAGCCAAGAGGAAAGAGAGATTGTTTATCCTGAACTTCAAATATTTCCTCTTCATTCGTGGCCTGACACTGTTAAGAAAATGTACAGTGGACGAGAGTTATATCTCCAGGCCAAGTATACTGATATGTGAGAACAAAACATGAAATAGTTCAAAAGGCACAAAACTGCCATACCGAATTCGAAGTTGACTCCTGTTTGGGTATGATGAGAGCTGTAACATAAAATTTTCTGTTTTTCTGACAAATAGAAATATAAAAACATTAGCATCTTAAGAAGTCAAAGACTTTGAGCAGTAAATTAGTTATGCAGACTTACTAGTGAGCCTCCTAGGATGCCACAAGTCTCTAAGCTCTTGTCAGTATTTGACTTAGCCAGCTTGATGAAATGTTCCATCATTGTTGTTGACTGCAAGGAGAAACAAATTATTCTGTAAAGGGAGAACCTACAGGTTTTTATCAATGTCATTGGTTTTCGGCATACCTGATCAAATAATTATTATAAGTTTTTATCATCAGAAAGATCTTGCATTTAAAAATTTCTAATTTTTTGTTCCTGACAAAAAGCTGAAAGCCCAAAAAGGGAGAAAATACAGTAAACATTAAATAACTTGTCATGAATCTTACAATATGTAATTCCAGGGGAGATTCAGCACGAAGAAGTTCATCTGATGAAAGAGTCTCGAGTCCACATTCTACCTCAGAGGCTTGAGATGAAATTGCTGGGATCAAATCTTGTACTTCCGCAAGAACAGGCAGAGGAGAAGGCTGTCTGACAAGTTTTGTATCATCAGGAGTTTCTGTTGATTCAAAAGAAATGAGGGAGCAAAGTTCCGCTGTACAATCCTTCTGGCCACCATCAGTAGTCTGGGTAAGAATTGGTTCCAAACTTGACCTTTCAGGTTCCAAATCGCTAGCGTCATTTATGTTTGTCTTTTCATCTTTTATAATTGTATGTTCAACTTCTATGGACTGCCCCAGTCTGTTTGCCCAGAAAAATGATCAGAAAGTATAAACTCACCAAAAACAGAAACATATCAGGAATGAGAACTGCCTGGAATGTTTAAAAATCAAGTTCCCGTTTGAACACATTACTCCATGAAAAAAGATAAAAAGAATTCCTAAACCATTATTTAGATCCATAGCAACTGCAACTGGAGGTACAGAAGAACCAAAAAAGAGCTTCAGAAAGTTAACCAGGAGACATACCTTGGGATTTCAACAGGAGTCAAGTCTAAAATACTTGGATACTGAACCTACAATTTAAGAGAAAAGTGAACATTCCTTTTTTCTACTTTGAACCAAAAACAATAGTCAGATAGCATCATACCCCTATATCACTTCTGGGTGGCTGCCACTGTCCATTAAGCCCATTTGGGCCCAAAACAGAATGTCTGGAAAGAGTTTCCTCATTTGGACGTGGAACTATGGATCTACAGAAGGCAAACAAGCAAGGGCAATCAAGATCAGGAGCATTTCATAATATCAAACTTAACTCATTTTCTCACTGTCCCATACAGTACATGTGCGGCAAATATGCGACGAGACAGAAAGCAGAAACAAAAGGAAGGTTCAAATGCAACGACATATTAGCAAATTTCACATGCAGAATAATCTTGGCCTCAGATAAGATGGCTCTCAAAATGCTTTTTTTTTACCGTTAATATGCAGCTGGAAATCCTTTTTAAAATTCCACATGTACATAGAAGGTTATATGCATAATTATCTCGATTCAAGAAATCCTCAAATTACCCTCTCATGGAAGTAAACTAAATTTTGTGCATAAAGCATGTAGGGCATATTCTTAGTGTTTTTATAAGAATATAAAGAAGATACCTTTGTAAAGTATATAAATACTTACAGTTTGCGAAATTGATGCTCCAAAGGCCTGGCATAGGAAAATTGTTGAGACCTTAGAGGTTGATGGACAAGTTCTCTTGCAGCTGGTCCTGCTGCCTGTCATTTTGTCACACATGGAATACCATAAGGAAGTAAAAATTGTTTCAACAGGAAACATATAATAGTATCAGTCGGAAGCAAAGTATAAGGAGGAAAGAAAACTGGCAGGCAACAGAGTCAAAGAATGAAAATTGAAATCAGTAGTTTCCGGTTTTTTTCTTATGAAACACATCTAATGTCCACTAGTATGATAAAGAAGCAAGCACTAACTGTACCTTGGTTGCATCATAGCTAATCAAAGATTGCTTCTTGAGAGGGGATGCCACAAAATCAATTTGGTGATTATGGCTCCACCCGTTGTTCAACTTTCCATTTATTCTGTTAAACTCATTGCTCTTCTGTTTCACTGTTGGCTTAAGCTTCTGTTTCACTGCTGGCTTGAGCTCCTCGAGCTCATTCAGAGCATCAAACAATTTCTAAAGCAAAAAACCGAAATTATAAAGTGCACAGAAACAGAGAAATAAAAATAACTTTTATTATAACTAAAGATGATATGATAAAATTACCTTTTTCAGGAAAACCTTCTCTCCTTGAACAGATGCTCTATAGTCTCGATGACACGGTATTGTCTCAGAGACCAAACTGAAGTAGCAAACCAAAAAGTTTCCCCATTATTTTTACACATTTTTGCATATCTCCGCCAACATTTTGTGTATACTTTTGCCCTACTTCATATAACCTAGCTGACTGTATAATTAATTGAGTGGTGCCTTCATACGTACCTTGAAAACCTTAGTAGCATAATGTATAGGTCTATAATATTCTTCTCATGTCGAAATATGTCAGCCTTGAAATAGACAAATTTATTAGGAGCTGAAAAGACATTTTAAACGAAAACAAGAAACTAAACTGTGGGGGAAATACATGTTTAATCATATTCATGGAATATAAAAAGGACAAGAATCTCAAAGGAACAATAAAAGATTGATATCATAATCTATATAACATTGGAATATTAAGAGGAAAATGCACTTTGGTTTACACTATAGCAGCACTGGATATGCACGCATGGAGGACATGTATTAGAATATGAATGCACAAGATAGTATGCACTGACATCAGAATAGCAAAGCCGTCACTACAAAACCGATAAATTTCCATAATTTGCGTGTGTCAAACACAGAAACTGGCTAGAATGTTGCTTTTGTTCTCGCCATAGAAACTGCATCACTTTCCTTTATGTAGTTATTTCCTACTTGAATGTGAAGAAAGTTGAGGTTCCATCATAAGCATATGCAAGGTCCCACCTTTCCCGGATGTGTGATTGATACTCACAATACGCCGCCTCACGTGTGGCAAATTTTCAAGTCTAGTACGTGGGCAACACAAATCGGGTGACATAGATAGACCACGTGTGGCCATTGGGCTTCACACTAGGGACAACTTGCTCTAATACCATAAAAAACAGTTGAGGTTCCACCCTAAAAACAATTGGCAATATGAGGAGTAGCTCAATTACTTATAAGCACATGCAAGGTCCCTCCTTTCTCCGACATGGGGTTGATACTCTCAACAAAATGATGATCCCTACAAGCGATCAAATTTGTTGTGTCTGTTCTTCTTCAACTATTTTCTGTGATCCCATTGATCCTTTGGGTCCTATCGACCGAAAGCTACAAATTTAAATTCTTGACATCCTCCGAAACCCTAATGATCTATACAACATATTTGAGCTTCTGAAACTCAAATTACCTATAATTCTTATATCTAAATAAATAAATAAAAATTAAAAAAGGAGAGAGCAGAACGCAGCATCTAAAATCCAAATTCTACTTCCACACAAGTAAAATTAACAAAATTAATTCGAAATTCCCAACCTAAATTCTAAATTAATGGAAATTTAATTCACAAAATTGCTGATAAATTAAGGAGGGAGAGAGAAAGTGAAGTGAAACCTGCTTGAGGACATTGTTTGCGATCCGAAAGTAAATACGCAGAGGAATCCGATTGTCGACATCGAGTCTCTGAGCACTCGCAGCAATGTTAATTCTATCGAAAGAAGACGACGACCTCATCTTCTAATTTCCCAAATTTTTTTCTTTCTTTCTACACACGCAACATCCTCTGGGATCGAGAAGCTAGGGTTTTCTCGTTCCGATGCCTGCTTCTGAGTATGGAAGCTCGGGGGAAGGTCGTCAATGGCGGCTTCGTGCTCAGAGGAAAAAGAGGTAAAGAAAGGGTGCGTTGCAAAGGAGGGTGTAATTCTAACTCTCTCGCGGGGGTACATTGGGAAAGATGTAAAAATAAAAAACTAAAGGACTGGGAATTGAAGAGATAAGAGTAAAGGGACGTGCTATCCACACATCTTATTTTACTTCTCACATACTCTTTGATAATTTCTGTTTGTTGATTTTATTCAATTCATCTAATCTGACGGTCGAAAATTAAAAAGGTGTGTGAGAAATAAAATAGGGTGTGTGGATATCACATCCCAAGAGTAAATTGTACCAATGGTCTTTCAACTTTAATCAAATTAGAGCAATGGTCTCTCAACTAAAAATTCATTACCATTGGTCTCTCAACTCATTAAAATGTGTCGCTATAGTCTTTTTCGTCAACTTCGTTAGAATTTTGACAAAATGAGTTATGTTGGAAGATCATTGCTACAATTGGGATCCCTCAACTCATCAAAACGTATAACTATGGTCATTTTCGTCAACTTCGTTAGAATTTTGTCAAAATGAGTTATGTTGAAAGGATCATTGCTACAATTGGGTTAATGTTGAGTATTGATCCCTGAATTTGTAATAATGTGAAGTAATGGTGCAAGTGACTCTGTACTATAATGGTAGAGAGGAGTGTTGTCATTGCCTAATCTAACACGTAGGTTAACAAATCTACCATTTGACAAAAAAGAAGAAGTAATGATCATTTTGGCTAACTCTGTTAATCATCCATCCATTTTAACGGAATTAGCAAAATGGCTTATTGTTCCACATTATGCTAAATTCAGGTATCAATATCTACTGATTTTTAGTTCAAGAATCAAATCTCCAATTGAACCAAAATTCATGGACTAAACTCTAATTAGGCTAAAATTCAAAAACTCTCTAACTTTCTCAAAAATTAATTTAGAAGTCAACCATTGATGTGAAATGTGAAATAGTGTTTTGATCGAAATTAAAAAACCAAAAATTAAGAAACAGTGTTATAATCAAGCATGACTAATGACACACCACCAAATTGTGTTGAAGGGAATGTTTTTGTTCGTATACGTTTATGCTAGTAGTGTTTTTATTTAGAAGAAAGTGGATTCTCTTTGGATTTTTTCCTCTTAATCCATCAAGTTCGGAGATCCGGGCTGTTGAAATTTGATCTAATAGCTACAAACAGGGGCCCACTTTAAAAGTTATAATAACTTTAGCCGTTAGATCAAATTTCAACGGTCCGGATCCCCGGACTTGGTGGATTAGGAGAAAAGGATCCAGAGAGGATCCCTTTCCTATTTAGAAAGACCTTGAAATTTAATAATTCAAGTAATTCTTGTAAAATTGGGTATATTTTTGTTGACATAGGTTTTTTTTTGGAAAAATGATTAATCTATTTGTCAAATATTGTGATAGAAAACACTTTTACCTCATTCAAAAGTAATTCCAGATTGAGCTTTTGCTCTCCCGTGCATCAAAAGGGTGAAAGATAATAATTATAATTAACTAAATAAGATTTAATTAAATTTTAACCGTTTACTCGGGAAAAAAAAAAGTGTGGAGATATACTTAGGATTCCAGACATGCCTTTAGGCTGGGACTTCAATTGAAATACAAACTTGGGCCTTATGAACTCAGATCAGAAAAGTAAAAAGGCTAGTTTTGGTACTGGATCGTACTCCAGCCTTAGTATCCTAAACCAATAAAGCCCAATAACTAAGTTCAACATCCATTTGCTGGTTTGGGCCTATCTAATTCTATAATATTGTCTATATTTAAGACTACTACGCAACTATTATATAAAAATAAAACTAATGAAAATGACATGAAATTTTTTAGTTTTAATCAAAATAATAAAAATGTGTTGTAAGTGAATAGTACCAAGAGTGATTTTTTAGAGTAAAATTATTCTTTTTCGTTAAAGTGAACAGTACCGTGAGTGTTTCATTAAAACTCCCTTATATAAAAGGTTGAACTATCGATTTAAGCCTTCAATTATCACCTCATTGAAAATTAGGTCCCTAAATTATTGTTTCGGTAAAATAAGTCTCAAAATTCATAAAAACTGCTAATTTCATTACTAATATTGTATTCAAAGATATTTTATCCAATTGTGAATCTAACTTCTAATTTACCCCTCAAAAGTTAACTCCATACACTATTTGTTTGAAAAAATAAATCCATAAACTACGAAAAATACCAATCTATCCTTCAAAGTGTATCACATGCAAGTTACGTGACTTCAATTGACGAAAATTTGAATAGAATACCTAATCTAATATTAGGGATGTAATTGGCAGATTTATTAGTTTAAGGACAAATTTTCCCAAAAAAAAAAAAGTTTAAGGACCTAATTTTATGCATGTGATAATTTAGAGACTAAATCAACAGTACCCTATGCTGATCTTAAAGAATGACAAAAAAAATGATATTATCTCTAGACGTGTGTCACGTGCTATATTAGTCTACAAGTGTGAAAGTACTCACTTTCGAAGGGTTTCACTTCGATAAATGCTATGAACATTGGATAACTTAGATTCACAGGACCACAATAAAAACAATAACCCAAACTAATCTAAATCATCCAATGTTCGTAGCATTATTTTGACAACCGTTAATGCATTGAAGATGGTTTTGAGTTTCTCAGTCTATTGAAGATGGTTTTGAGTATCTCACAGTCTATCTCATGGAATTCAAATTGACATGATATTATCTATACACATATATCCTTGTCGAGCAAACTTAAAAGTCAGATTACAAACTCTTCAACCGCAAGCCGTATATAAGTATTCAATTTTATTTTTGGCTTATGGGTCAAACTTTTTAATTAATCTACTCTTATTTGACTAAACGCGTTTGAAAGTCAGGATAATTATAATCAATCTTTCACATTTTGTTAATGCATATGATAGTAACTTAATTATTAAACTCAATTAAACCAAAAGGTCGTGTGAACAATCGCAAAACTCGTGAGCTTGAAACATATAAGAAAAATGTTAGGGAGACTCTCTAAAAAATGAGATTATCCATAAATTTTATGCTGTCTTGCAGTTTAATATCAATTATCATGCCAACGTTACAAAATATTGTACCAAAAATATGAGATGATAGTAAATTCATAGAGAACTCTGCTTTTGAAAGAATGCCCTTAACGTTTCTCAACATATAAACCAACTTAACCCTTTACCAACCAAACAAAAGAAAACGAAGAGATACTCCATTGACGTTGTTAATTATTTTAATGGGACCATACAAAATTATGATCAATAATCATTAATTACGGACTAAATTAATTGGACCATACAAAATTATGGTCAACAATCATTAATTGAGGTCTAAATCAACCATGCAAATTACATCTACTTTTGAATATATTATGTTTAGGGTCAAGTTCAGTTAACCTATTCGGATCCAAAGCCTAAAGGTATCCTCGTTTCCTTGCACTTTTGAGTCTAAAAATATTGGGTTAATTTCAAAAAACTACCTCAACTATTGGTGTCACGACACTTTCATATCTCATTTTTTAAAGTTGACAATGTCATACCTTATCTTACGAATTTGTACCAATGTCATACATCCGTCAGTTTTTCTGTTAATTTTTCTGTTAAGTGCTGATGTGGCTACATTCGGGTCCCACTCACTAATCTAACTGGATTAAAAAATTATTAAATATATTTTTAATAATTAAAAATTAAAAAAATTAATTTTTTTTTTATAATGTTAAATCTCCATCTCTCTCTCTCCTCTCTCTCCTCTCTGTCTCTCTGCATTCCCTCTCTCCTCTATGTCTCTCTGCATTCCCAGAACCCTTTCCCACACATCCCCCCATGTCCCTCCCTCCCCCAAAACCCAACGACCCCCAGTGTCCCTCCTCTCTCTTTCCTCTCTCTCATCTCTCTCCTCTCTGTCTTTCTGCATTCCCAGAACCCTTTCCCACACATCACCCCATGTCCCTCCCTCCCCCAAAACCCAACGACCCCGAGTATCCCGTGTTCCGCTAACCCCAACAAGCATCCCCATTCCCACACCCCCACCCGCCCCCCCACCTACCCAACCACCCCCCTCCCCCGCCGCGGCCACCACCACCACCCGCTAGGGCCCCTCCCCCCCCCCCCCCCGCCGCGGCCACCACCACCACCCGCCAGGGTCCCCCCCCGCCGCCGCGCGGGACCACCCTCTCTTCATTGACCGGCGTTCCACCACCCCCCCTCCTACACACCCATCACCCTCACCAAATTAATCTCCACCCAAACCCTAAAATTTGAATTCGCCAATTTCAAAAAAAAAAGAGAAAAAGAAATGAAAAGCTTTTGCATCTCCCCCACACGAAGCAAGCTCAAAGCTTGCTGTGATTTTGGGTTGAAGGTTGCAGAGATTAGGAATCGCTGTGAAACACCTCCGGCCACCCGCACGGTTTTACACAATTTTTGGGCTTAAAAATCCCCAAATTTGGGTGGAGATCGTAGAGGGGATGATGTGGAAGAGGTTGTGGGTGTTGGATGGTGGTGATTCGACGAAAAAAATGGCGAAAATCGCCAGAGTTGGTTGGGTTGGGTGTGCGGGTGCAAGTGCCGACAGAGGGAAGGAAAACTTCCTTTTTTTTTCTCCTGTTCTTTTTCCCCCCTTGATTCCTTATTGGTCAATGGGAGAAGGGGAGCTGGGTTTTGGGGGAGGGGGGACACAGGTATCTGTGTTTTTGGGGAGGGTGGTGGAGGAAGGTTGGGGGAAGGGGTTCTGGGGATGCAGAGAAGAGAGAGGCGTGAGAGGTGGGGGAGAGAGGGAGAGAAGGAGAGATGGATTTAATATTATAAAAAAATTAATTTTTTTAATTTTTAATTATTAAAAATTATATTTATTAATTTTTTAATCTAGTTGGATTAGTGAGTGGACCCCATATGTAGCCACGTCAGCACTTAACAGAAAAATTGACGGAGGTATGACATTGGCACAAATTCGTAAGATGAGGTATGACATTGTCAACTTTAAAAAATGAGGTATGAAAGTGTCGTGACACCAATAGTTGAGGTAGTTTTTTGTCATTTACCCAAAAATATTTGTTCTAGAAATTTTAATAGTTTAGAATACTCTAAGAAAATACACAGATTATTTAAAGCTAACGAAAAACTTGACAAAATTGTAAGTATAGTAACGTTCTATGACTCATATCACCGATCCTATTTAATGTGATAAAATTTTGTTGTTGTATTAGAAAATAGAAATAAATGGTGATGTGCACGAAGACAAAGAACATGCATCACATTTTTTAACTTGTTTTATTATTATTTTTTTCAATCCAAAAATGTTTTGGGGAAATTAGATACTTTCACTATTAACGTCAGGGCATACCTATAACCTCAAGTCGAAAGAACTTACTTGTGGCACATAACTACCAACTATCAGCTGCCACCATTATGAATTTACGTAAAAATTTACATATTGCACACCAACGAGAATTGCTGACAGTACTTAGGTCATTTTCTTTGTTAATAAAGTTGGGAAACAAGATTTTAATTGACCAGATTACTTCTTAAAAGTTTTCAACTAATACGCGTCCTTGATTAGAATTTCATTGAATTGGATTCTCTCCGGATCCCCTCCCTAGGGATCCGGGGGATCAATGTACATGGACCGTTCATCAAAGATCGTGCGGCTACAATTAAATGTTTTTTATATTTTTAAAAGTAAAATAGTCTTGTTTTGCGTAAAAAACATTTAATTGTGGTCTCATGATTTTTGATGAACGGTCATTGTGCATTGATCTCTGGGATCCCCATGGAGGGGATCCGGAGAGAGTCCAAATCCGAATTTCACAACGACTTGTCCGAAAAAATAATATTAAACAAATTGTAAGAAAACCCAAAAGAACAAAACACTTGAATTTAGGTAAGCATCATCGTATAAATTAATAACACGAGAACGACTGATAGTACGGCCAATAAAGTTGGGACACAAGATTTTAATTGACCAGTTGACTTCTCAAACGTATTCATACTTATACGTGCCCCGGACCCCAATATCACTACGACTTGCCCCTGAAATATAATATTAAGCAGAGAGTTGTTATTCTCACTTTAATGTCTTATCTTCTCACTCACCTTTTTATAAATTTTTTTAATTACAAATTTGTCAATTTGTAAAATCACTACTAAGGATCTTAGTTGCCCCATTTTGCATTACTTTTTTTTTTTGTTTTATAAAAAATAAAAAATAAAAGTTTGGACGTGATAACTCACGCTATGTTTAGACGATTTGTCTTCCTTAAACCCTAACTCATCATTCCCATCTTCTTTCATTCAGAGAAAGCAAAAAAAATGAACTTAGAAGATGATATTTCTATGGAAGAAGTAGATGATTATGTTTCCGTCGAGAAGGTAAAAAATAATTTTATGTGGGTCATCTTGATTTGTCGACATCGTATAATTGAAGCATATAGTGGGTGGGAAAATAACATTTTAATTTTTTAACTTTTTATAGTAGGTGTAAATATAATGTGAGTGGAAAAATAAGACAATGAGTGTGTCTAGCAGCTCTCTATTAAGAAATTGTAAGAAAACCCAAAGAACAGGGAAAGGGATCCTCTCTAAACATTTGAAATTTAATCTAACGGCTTTAAACAGAAGCCTATTTTAAAAATTATAATAACTGTAGTCGTTGAATCTAATTTGAAAAGTCTGAATTTATGGTTTTGTTGAACTTGATGGAAGGGATCCGGAGATAACTAAAGAACATAACACCTGAAACCAAACAGAAAATATACAATTTCAAATTTAAAGAGAAGGACATGGTAGAAAGAAATTTACAAGAAACTCCAACATTGGACCCCCGATGAACACGCAAATTATCGGCTCTTGAGTCAGCACATCATTCATATGGACAGTCGTCGCCAAACTCGGCGTCGCACTGTACGATCGAGTGAAAGCAGCAGCTGAATCTGATCACCCACCGCCAACCGCTAGTAACTTTCTGGCCACCAATTTTATGCGGTCATGGGGTTCTGCATCTGCTCCGGTTTCTGGGCCTGCTGGGATAAGCTGAAAGCCGGTGGACGGTCCGCCGCAGCTGGAGTCGACGACGCCGAGGACGGAATCGAGTCCTTCGATCTCTTCTTCAACCTCCACGCGCTGCAAATCGCCACTAGCTTCTTCTCCGACCTCAACAAACTCGGGCACGGAGGCTTTGGCCCCGTTTACAAGGTACGTACGGACTCGTAAATAGCTGGCTCGATCAGGGCTAATCTCGGAAGTATAAATAATCACACAATTGGCCCTTTGGTTCGCCGGAATTACTGTGTAATTGGGGGTCTTGTGATTGATCCCGGAAAAATTAGGTGCCGGTGGTTCAAAGGATTTTGTGGAGTTTTGGGTGTTGTCGTGGCAGCATTAGAACCGTTGGTTTCGTTGACTTACCATTGAGCTCGCACTTTATCGGAAAGGATGATACTTTTTCTTTTCCCTTGAAAATTTCAGTTTGTATTCATTAACTTTTGGAGGAACATTACCGTCTGTTCTTCAGATGGTAAACTGGTAACATATGAATGTGTTTTTTTTTTTCGGTACAAGCGATAATCTATACTAAATTAATCTACACTATGAATAAGGTACAAGCGATATTCTATACTAAATTAATCTACACTATGAACGAGGAATTCGAGCTTTCGTGCAAAGGTGAATGAGAGTTGAGAAGGAAAGTTTTGAGCATTTTTCTTTTTTGGTAGCTAAAGATGTTAGCTTTTTAATAAGACAATATGTATTCTAAACTACTCTAGGATAATTTAAACCGAGCCTTAGCTAACTGGTCTAACCCACACGTAGTTTAGATGTAATTGGAGATTTAATGCAGACGTGAGCGTACTAACATTGGGTAGATCCTAGAGTGGATGTGCTCCCCTATGTGCGTAGTTCGAATATCACCCCCGTATTTTATATTAGATTAAAGTAGAATATCGTCCCAAAAAAAGTTGTGATCTTTAACATACCACTTATTTATATTTTCTTCGGTTTGTTGAATTTACCCGACTTGTGTGCACTATGCAGGGTTTGATGCCAAATGGTCAAGAAATAGCTGTAAAGAAGCTGTCTTTAGATTCAAGGCAGGGAGCTAGAGAATTCACCAACGAGGTGAAACTGTTACTGAGAGTTCAGCACAAGAATTTGGTCATGTTATTGGGGTGTTGTGTAGAAGGGCCTGAGAAGATGCTGGTTTACGAGTATCTCCCAAACAAAAGCCTCGATTACATTCTTTTCGGTATGTTCCTCTTTCCCGTTTCTGAGTTTTCATATGTTCATTGTTCAGCATCAGATTGAATTGAAAGGTTTAATTCATTTGGTTAATTATTTGAAAATTTCAGATAAACAGAAATCTGGAAGCTTGGATTGGACAACAAGGTTTCGGGTGATTATGGGAGTGGCAAGAGGTCTTCTTTACCTTCATGAAGAGGCCCCGGAGAGGATCATTCATAGGGACATCAAAGCTAGTAATATATTACTAGATGAGAAGCTGAATCCGAAAATCTCGGATTTTGGCTTGGCAAGACTCTTTCCTGGGGAGGACACTCATCTCAATACATTTCGGATTTCTGGTACTCAGTGAGTAGTCTCTTTTCATCACTTCTTTCTGCGTTTATGCTGTACAAATTTTTTACCATTTCATCCTATTCGTCGAGGAGCAATGAAAAACGAAATTGAGTGAATTCTTTTGTTAAATATAGTGGTTATATGGCTCCTGAATATGCAATGCATGGATATTTATCGGTGAAGACGGATGTTTTCAGTTACGGAGTCTTGGTGTTAGAGATTGTGAGCGGGAGAAAGAATCACGATGGGCACCTCGAAAGAGAAAAAGCCGATCTCTTGAGCTATGTAAGTAACTTCTGTGGAAAAATTTTAGGCAAATTAAGAAAAGAATAACTTAAAATATGATCCCTCGATATTGTGACTCACGAGAATTGGTACCTTTATAATCCTAATTAATTACGCGTTCTAGTTAAATTACTATCCGCAATGTTCACCAGCATATAAGCAGTGCTATTGTTGCTTCCATTGAAATGAGTAGATGAATATGTTCTCAGTCAATTCATTTATTGCTCACAATGTTCCCTTGCTCTCTTCTGCAGACATGGATGCTGCATCAAGGAGGGAAGGTATTGGACTTAGTTGACCCAACCCTAGCCAGGTGCAATCCCGACGAGGCAGCAATGTGCATTCAGCTAGGACTTTTATGCTGTCAAGCAAGCGTTGCAGAACGGCCAGACATGAACTCCATCCATCTCATGTTTTCGAGCGATTCATTTACTTTGCCGAGGCCAGGTAGACCTGGACTTCAGGGCCGTGGAGGACGTTGGACGACCACTTCTACTTCCGCTTTTACCAACAATACTAATGCCAGTAGCGGATACACAGGTGCCACCAAGGCCTCCGGCGGGAGCAGTTTTATTGAGGAATATTCTAGAAATTCGATGTCTCATTCTTCTATGGATGAAGGTAGATGATTAGTCATAACCTCCATTTGTAATTCAATTGTGTTGTGAGCTTTATGTGATGTAAATTAATTAATTTAATCACTAATCTCTATATAATTTGTTTTATTCTTTGATAATCCAAATGTCAAAAGTTTACTATTTTAAGGTGAAACCTCTGTTTAAGGGGAGAGAGTTTTCTGCACCCAAAAACCCATGTAACCTCTCTGTGCCTTTGATTTTATTGAGCATGTATTGGGACTCGGGACTTGAAGCTTGATTTGATTGGGTGTGACTGTTGACATGCTCAATAAAATCAAAGACACAGAGAGGCCACATGAGTTTTTGGGTGCAGAAGATTTGGTCTCCTGTTTAAGGCTGTTTTACACCGACCACGTAAGAGAGAGAAAAAACCTCAAACCTTATACAAATCAAACAAACAGAAATCATGAGTTACAGAGAACAACATTTTCAACTAACAAATCCCAGAAGCCCTGCGCTCCCTCGGTTCATCGCCAGGGGGACCCTGAAGGCCGTCTTTGTTCAGAATCCGAACCACAGAGGGGGCTTGAGGAATTTAGCCTTCACAGCTCACCCTCATTCCGGCTTGTAAACCATTCTGCCACGCTGTTAGCTTCGCGCCAAATTAACCTCGAATTCAACTGCTGAAATCCAACTTGCAGGTACCACATTGTGTTACATTTATATATTTCTTGTATAGTTATATGAAGACGATTTTTATCTGCAATTCAAATATTTCTTGTATTTCCTGTATAGTTTTCTTGTATATTTCATTATTCATGTCGCTATATGGGGTACCACCAATGCCAAATGAAAAATTTCTTGCAGTATTTGGTATCGAAAAAAGAGAGAAGAAATGGACTTGAATTTGTTGAAATGGAAGCCAAATTGGCAACTCAGAAAATGCTGCAACCACGACCAAGTGATCTTCCTCATCTCCGTTGCTGTCTGCACAGTCGTTATCCTTGTGGTAACCTCTCTCTCTCTTGAACACCGATCTTTCGCTCATTGCAAATTTGATTAAATATCTCATTTTTAAACATGTAAAGGATCCGCTAATGTTTTTGTTTCAATCTGTTTCGTCCATTCTTGTAGCTGTGGAGGACGGTACTGATGACACCATTTAAGCTTATAACCGTGTTTCTTCACGAGGTGAGCCATGCAATCGCTTGTCTGCTTACTTGTGGTAAGGTAAGAAATTCTCTCACCCTTCTATCTAAATTTTTCATAGTGGTCGCGTTTAGTTTGAGACGAGAAATGATAAGATTGATTTGCAGGTGGAAGGGATTAAAGTTAACGCAGATGAAGGTGGAGTCACACAAACCCGCGGTGGCATATCCTGGCTAATTTTGCCCGCCGGATGTAATACTTTTCCTATCCTTGACCATATTTGTTTTTCAGTTAGTTTGCACATTGCATCTGATTTAGTCGTTACCTTTATCATCTTTCGATTTTGTGTCAAGCCAGATCTTGGTTCATCGTTCTGGGGGATGGTATTGATTCTTTCGTCTACAAAACATCTCACTACACAAATCGCTGCTGGCTGTTTCGTTGTTGCTCTAATTATTGTGTTCTTTTTAGCTAAAAATGTAAGTCTTAGCGAACAAACCATTTACTTTATTTATAAGGAAGTAAAACTTTTGAACTGAAATCCTTATCCTGTTGTTTTTGTACTGCTTGATATCGCACAAGTGGACGCTTCGAGGACTTTGTATAGGTACGCATTTCGTATTCCAATCGAAACACCTTCCTGTTACTAATAGCACAGGATGCAACTTGACGTTTGTGATTTTGTCTGACCAGGATTCATTGTTTTATTTGCTGGAATTTGGTATCTGCAAGAAGCAACGCCGGTTCATATGCTTAGGGAAGTGATTCTGTTCACCGGTAATTGCAACTTGGCGATTTTCGTTCAGCTTTTGCTTAAGAAAGTAGCATATACTTGAGGTTTCCCAATGCTTACTCGTTTTTGTCTAATTGCAGGTGTAATGAACAGCTTGTTTTCGGTTTATGGTAAGAAGCAACATCATTTTATCCACATTTTAACTGCTTGTAGTGTACTCATAGATGCCTCGTAACATATACATTTATCGGTCAATGCAGATATCTACGATGATCTTATATCGCGTAGAATCAATACGAGTGATGCCGAAAGATTTGCAGATGAGTGTCCCTGCTGTACTGGATGTGGATGGGGTGTCATTTGGTGAGCCTCTATGTTTTCTCCTCCCCTCCTCTCTTTTTATCCATTTTCTGTTGTTTTCTAACTACAAAGAGCTTTACGCGCAGGGCATTCATATCTTTCACATTTCTCTGTGGATCCGTGTACCTAGCTCTTGTGATTTTATCTCCGCGTGTGACTGTCTCGGAAACAGATAAACACAGTACACCGCGGAAGATGTTACAATGTTCTCTGTCATACATTTTGTTACGAAGAACACATTGCAGATTGGCTTGACATGAACTCCGTTCATCGCATGCTTTTGAGCGATTCATTTACTTTAGCCGGAAGAGGGAAACCCGGATTAAAAGACCGCGGGGGAGGACGTTGGACAACTAGTAGCTAGTATTCAGTGCTGCTCCTTAGGCTTCTGGGGAAGTAGATTTGTTGAGGATAAATCTAGGAATTCGTTCTCATATTCTTCCATTGATGAAGGTACATTACCTTCATTTTGTGTCACATCAAAGCACTTTTTGTAATTGTAAATCTTATGCTAATATAATATTACATGTTTTATTCCTTCTACCACGAGAGAGAATCCTCGCCAGATCCTCCAGTCACATCCGTTCATCGTACATCGTGCAGCCAGTTTTGATTAGTTACTGTTTATATTCAATTTTAAATAAAAAATTTATAATGATTTCTGACCGCACAATGTACGATAAATACCACATCTCCTTATAGTTATAATTGTTCCTGGTGAAGGTGACCACTCCTTTTATTTGAGTTTCCAAGTTCGATTCTCACTCCTGTCATTTGAGTTTCCGAGTTCGATTCTCCCTCTTTCCAAGTAGCACTTGTAAAAAATGATACACATGTTTCGGAAATGCGAGTTAGGCTGGTTGACTATAGTTGTAATTCAAAACGAAACGACTGACGTTAAACACCATGGATGAAATTTGAAACATCGAAACACTTGCTGATTATAAATCCTTCGATTAAGAAAACAGAATAAAAATCCGACATTAAACCATATCAAATCAACAAAAATACGCGCTAATAATGTAGAGAACAAAATCCTTCAAAGGCTATCCTAAAACCATGTCCTCAACATCAAAACTTTAAATCGTCTGCCTGCTCAACTGCAGTTCTTCAGGTAAACCAAATATTTCTATGCTTCGGTGATTGGGTACTCGAACACAACATCCTTTCCTGAAAGCTTCCGGTAAACAGCAGAGAAGCTCTCCAGCTTGTACTCAGTGTTGTTTCGTTCCTTGGGGTCCAAGAACACCTGCACGACATCATGAGGATAAAAGAGAAGTAAATTATCTAGTTTTTATAAGACAGAAATTGTAGAAATCAAACGAAGAAATATATGCGCATTTGTTAGAAATCTATTCTTTCCTGCTGAATATACTATTTCATCGAAGTTTTAAAAGTTTACCTTCATTATCTTGGATCCATCCAGACGGTATCTGATGCGCTTTCCAATAATCTCAGCAGGCAACACAACATCTTCCAACATTGCTTCATGCACAGCAGTTAGTGTACGAGTGCGGGGGCGTTGAGCAGCTGACCCTTTCTTAGGAGGCCTCACAATCCTACGTGTGGCAATCAGGATCACATCCTACAACATGACAAACAGGAAGGCCAGTATAAACTTCACCGAACGCAAAAGAAACATTGCAGATAAATGCACAGAAGAGGGTGTCACTTTCTATCAACAAACAAATAAAGAACACATAGTATTAATCACCTTCCCACTGAACTTCTTCTCAAGCTCCCTCACGAGGCGAACATGGATCTTGCGATAAGCCTTCCTAAGCCGATAGGGCACATGGATAACCACGGCCTTCTTGCTTCCAGACACATCAACTTGACTGCAGCAGAAAGAATGTAACTCAACCAACGGAAAACTGTTTATAAAACATCCGAATTCAATAAACAACGCTTACATTGCAGAGTTGATATAGAGATCCTTCAGGTCACTCTTCAGCTCCTGATTTGTGTTTTCCAAATCAAATACTGCCTGCAGAGATAAGTCATGATCAAAACCCGAAACTTCAACAACAAAGTAACTAAAAAGCACAGTAAACAGCAATATAGCTTACTTGAGCAACCGACTCTTCGAATTCAGTCGGCTCAGCATTGTTATCCTTGGAAATCTTCTTCCTTGAAGTATACATCTTGGTAAAATCTGACTACATAACATAGGCATAAACCACAATCAAAATTTTCAGCATACAGAGACATGAAAAAACTGGTAAGTTTCGGATTTTCGGCACGAAACTCCAAATTACATACCATCCAGAATACACCATTCGGGTTCGATAAATCAGAAAAATGATAAACAAACAGATAATAAAGGGTGGGATCATATTCTGGAACAAAACTCAAAACCCACATTACAAAATACAAATCTTTCTGCATTCAAACAAAAATCATAATCCAAATGAAGAGAAAAAATGGAGAAAACAAGCAAATGGGTCGCTAATTTTTGCAAAAATTGATGCTTGGAAAATAAAGAAACATCTTCAAACCCTTTCAAATTCATGTGAAATATAAACCACATAACAAATCTAAGATGCATAGACTCACTACAGCTAAAAGTCTCAAACTTTCTCACACAAAGCAATCAGTCGAGCAGTGAATCGAAGGTACGAAAACGAATTGAGAAAGATGAAATGGGTATTTGGGGATTTAGGGTTTTGGGGTTTACCTCGAGGAGAATCGAGAGCCGGAGCGACTTCTGCTTTTGAGTGGCAGAAAACCCAAGAGCTCTGGCTTCGGCGGGTATGGAGAAACCCTAAGGATGGCGAATAAAAAGGCTTTAAGGAGATAGAACGGACGGTTGGGTGATGAATCGTTTGAATGAACGGCTATGATAGCCCTGGGAGTATCAAGTAGAAAAAGATTGGGCTTAATGCCCAAAAACCAAAACTGCAAGCTTAACCCAACGGGCTTTTACAAAAGGCCCTTGGAACTGTTATTTTGTTTTGAGGAGAAATTTTTCATTGTGATGGGAACACGGATGGTACTTCATGTGTTTTTATGTAAGTGGTGAGAAATTTTATTTTTGAAGTATTAAATTTTTAATACACATATCCCACCATTTTTATAGTGACACGTGATGTACCACTTCGTGTGCCGGTCACATTGAAAAATTTCTCTGTTTTGAGACCCTAAACCTTAAATGTTTCCAATTTTCCCCCAACTGTTGATGTCTGCACAATTTTTGTTCATTGTGTTCGCATATGATCAAGTTTTAGGGGAATATACGTAAACAAAATGCTAAATTCACGAGAAAGATTATTAGGGGATGAAGAACAAATAGCCGAGTTTGTTGAAGACGAAATGGACAAAAGGAAGATAAAATGACGCAGCGAAAATTTACAAATTTAACATATGAACTCCGTTAGGAGGCCATGATACTTTTTCGAAAAGAAAGCGATGTTTTGGTTTCAACTCACCACTTTGCCACAATGTATGATGAATTTTAGTCATCCAAGTTCGTTTAGACTTTTAAAACCCCGTTTTAAAGTCTGTAATAAGAATCGGACTTTTCGTTTTTCCATCCGATTAATGTTTTGTTTTTCCTAAGACCTCCTAAGAACTTCCCAAGGTCTGATTAAGCACCAGTTTGGGGTTGAGGTGATTTTTAAAAAAAACTGCTATGAAAAAAAACTGGGAGAGTTTTTGGTGTTTGGTAAACATTCAGCTTCAGTTTTTTTCCACAGTTTTGGGTGAAAAAAAAGCCAAAAACAAGAAGCTACAAAACCCAGCTTTGAAAAACTGGTTTTTTTTCACATCTGTTTTACATAAAAGTTTACCAAACACTATAATACTGTTTTTTTTTCTTTCAAAAGCACTTTTACAAAAAAGTTTACCAAACACTCTGCTGCTTTATTTCACAGCTGTTTATTCTCACAGCACAGCATAAACAGTTTTTTTTCAAAGCACAGCAATACCAAACCAGCCCTAAGTCTATTTAGGCCTTATGGCTACCAATGTAATTCATCAATTCAAAATTAATCAATTATCCTTTCGGATTTTCTCTCAAACTCTGGTGGACTCCAAAAAAAATTATTCGTAGAGGGCATACGTTTGCAATCCTCTCCGTTCATGCTGCATCATTAGTTACTTCATCTCCATCAAATTCAAAGGAGACTCGTTTGTAAGTGCTTTTAAAATAAATGAAAGTGTTTTTTGGTAAAATTGATTTTGAGTACCAAAAGCACTTTAAGTGTTTTTTGGAAGAAGTATCAGATATGTGATTCTTGTAAGAAGCACTTAAAGTGTTTTTTTAGGATCCACTTGAATTTTTAATAAGGATTTGTTTCAAAAACATTTTCACTAAAAGCGCTTTCAATCATTTTACAAGTACATTCAAACGATTTTTTTTTTTTGGTACAGACTTATATTATACAAAACAAAATAGCAATGCTCAATTTGACGAAAAAATACTAATGACCGGAGGAAATTTTTTTTTTTTTAGAGAACTTTGGTGATACAAGGGAAATTTATTGATATGGAAAAAAAAAATTACACTAGTCAGGATGAGACATAAACTTTACTCCTCATAAAGCAAGAAAAACAAAAATACAAGAAAAGAGAGGGGGGCATACACATTACCCATCTTAAAAAAGAAAATACAAGAAAAAGAGGGGTGGACATATGACCAAATCCCTCTAAAATAAAACCTAAAATGTAAAAACCTGAAAGATAAACTGCAAAAAAAAAAAAAAGGAAAATCCAAAAAAAAAAAAAAAAATTTACCAAATCAAATCAAAAGGTTATGGATAATCTTAACCAAATTATACCAATCCTAGGTAATTATTCATTTGTTGTTCAAATTTCTGATGAGGAGATTCTGACTTGTCAACTAAAATTAAATTCAGACCAACTTTCCAATTGGTAATCATGAAAATTGCCTATTAGTCTTTCTCAATTTGTTGGAAAAAAAAAATTCTACTAATAAACCAAATATACAATCTATACTTTAATCAGTAAGAAGACTTGTCATTGGTAGCTGTAGCTAACTGGATTCCATGTACATTATCAAGGTTGAATTTAAAAGAAAATTGACAGCCCATAAATGAAAATTTGACATAGTTTTCCATCAACCATAATCAATGGTGAGAAAGCAAGACTTAATGTATTAGCATGTCTGCTTAAGGATGAAAATTTACTTACATTAAAGGGCCAGATTCAGCAGACTTTTCGATCTATGATCCATCGGAGCGAGGGTTTAGGCATGTAGACTGTTCTAAAAATCTCTGCTTAGCGCCACCTAGACTTTAGGCGGTTGATTACCGTCCCGATTAATATCTAAGCGTTTAAAAATTTAGAAAGGGCGCCTATACCTGCTGAAGCACCCGCTTAGGCACCCGCCTAGCCCGTCCAGACACGCCTAAACATCTGCCTAGGTTGCGACTCACTTAGACAGAAAATAGATAACTTTCATTTTGCATTATTTTTTTTAATAAATTGTAAGAAACTTGTTGAATACTAAAATGAACACAAATTATATGCGTGTTCCCCATATTTTCATTATGTTTCAATACTTCATAATATATATGTCATTCTATTTTGTAATTTATGATGTAATTTTATATATTTTAAGTATAAACATACACTTATTTACACGAAATATAACAGATTTACTTAAATCTGCCTAGTCCACCTAGGCGCCTACCTAGCTGCCTAGGCGCTAAGCCCCGGCCCACCGCCCGCTTAGCCGCCTAGGCGCTAGGCCTCAGCCCACCGCCCAACTAGCGCCTAACGTCTTTTAGAACCTAATGGGCCCTCTTTCAGCTATGGACCCTATTTCAGGTGGGACTGTTAGAGAAATTTTGAATTCTATGAGGTTGTGTATTGTTAATTTGAACTATTGTCATTTTGTCATCTCAGGTTAAGGGAGTTCTTTTCTTTTGAACCCTGCTTGTCTGTTGAAGGTTTTGCAGGAACTCCTGCTTACACCCAATTATGGGTGGACACGTGTCCAAATTTTGATTTTTTTTTTTAAACTTGGACACGTGTCCACTCGGGATTGGGTGTAAGCAGGAGCTCCTGCAAAACCTTCAGCAGCCAAGTAATTTCCTTTTCTTTTTAAGATAGATAGCAAGTCTTTTCTATTGCATTCATTTTTTTAGTGCTTCAAGTTGGTGGAGTCTCTTTGATCCACTTGACCTGCAAGAGTCTGAAATCAAAGCATTGCCGCAAGAAAATCTTGTTTCCTTAAATTGACTAACTTAGTCATGATTTCTCCACCATCCCACTAACTGGTTAATGAAGAAAATTGAAGCTCAAAAAATTGAGGCATGGCTTCATTTCCATTTCGAGTTTGAAGCTGAAAAATTGATATGAAATTGCACTCAAGAAGATAAAATGGACTCAGAATCTTCACGTTCATCTGATAACCATATTCTTTTAGTATTAACGTCATTTTCATAAAAAAGAAAAGAAAGTTCAAATCAACAACTTGCACAATTTTGTGTGTTGGGTAGAAAATTTACAAATGCTTAACACTTGATGGAATGATCTACATACTAATTTGTATCAGAGTCATAAGTTGCTTAAGGGTTGTCTCAAAAATAAGACCCTCAACCTCTTTCTCTCTCCCCCTCTCTAACAAATAAGTCATAAGTTCATACTTTGCTACATTTCGTCCGTGTTCCATATGCTACATAAAAAATCACTGTCAAACCAGTTGGTTTCTGCCACGTAGCAATCGCCGGCGGATTTTCCTGGAAAATTTGGTGCTGAGTCCGCTGACACAGTTTCCTGCAGATGGAAGGATTCCGTGTCATAGCCATTGTTGTCACCACAATGGAAAGGAGGGCATTCCGGAAACTGCACAGTCTTCGACATGTCCATTGGCTCTGAAGGAAGAATGTATGGACCTGTGCAGTACTCTGCCTTTGTGTTCTGCTTTTCAACATCGAAATTGTACATTGATGCACTCATATTAATTTCTTCTTGCACTGAAATTTGTGGTGGCGGCGATATTGTTGCTGTAAAATGTGGGAAAGTGTTGGCTTCGAGAGGCTGCGAAATGGTATGGTTTTGGTTTAACACGGCTGAAGAAATCGATGTTTCTCCTCCTATCTTCTGCTGCAACCTTGGCATCCAAAAGCACCTTATCATGTTTTGAAACTCTACGCTGCTCGTGTCGATTCGGAGATGCCGGGCTTGTTTCTGCACCCTTGTTCTCCAGTAGTTCTTGATTTCATTGTCTGTTCTTCCCGGTAAATATTGCGCGATTTTCGACCACCTACAATCACAAAATGAATGAACTTGCAACCATAAGTATTTTACTACGGTCTGAGAAAAATAAGCACCATACTATACTATGCCAAGTTTCAATAAACTCCGCACGAATTTACATCCTCGTATTTTAGATTAGATTAGAATATCGCTCAAATTAAAAGTTGTAAGGAAATTGGGTTGTTAAGTGAGGTAGCTAGCACACCTGTTTCCCATTTTTGAGTGAAGGTCAAGAATCAAGAGCTGTTCTTCCGGGCTAAGATTTCCTCGCTTAACGTCGGGTTTCAGATAATTCAACCATCTCAATCTACAACTTTTGCCAGTTCTCCTTAATCCTGTATAATTAACCAACGAATTAAGAAAATACAATCAACCAAAGAAGAACTCTAACTACGGTCATCAGCATGCAATTGTGTTACATATGGTTACCTGAACGCTTGGCTAGCAAGTTCCACCGGCCTTCGCCGTGACGAGCTATGTAATGAATAAGAAGAGAGTCTTCTTCAAGAGTCCATGGCCCTCTCCTAAGCTCGCCATCGTCTTCTCCGGAACTACTGCTACTTAGGGTTTTAGTCTTAGTCGACATACCAGCTCTCAATCATAAAAAGAAGGGCAAGCTTTTGATGAGTTAAAACAAAGCCAGACTATAAAATTTATATGCAAAATATAAACAAACACACAGATATATATATATGTGTGTGTGTGTGTATGTATTATACCAAAACCCTTTTTCACCTTAAAAGTTTTCTAAAGGGGGGCAAAGCCAGAATCTTTTCAAAGAAGACTTGTAGGGTTGTTCAAGATGCATGCATGTAGCTTCCACTAAGCTTCCATTAGGTCATCTCTAATCAAAAGAGTTAAACATAGTTCTTTCTAGAATTATAGTTCTGTAAAAAATTATTTTTAAAGAAACAATGTCAGGCTATATTCATATGTCATCTCTAACCGAATGAGTTAAACATAGCCCGTTCGATAATTTATTAGTTTTAACTTTATATTTTAAATTTATTAGTTAATTTAATTAAACTGCCGTTTGATGCTTTGAAATTGGCAGTCGTTGAATTTAAATCAATTATTGCAATTGAGAAATTGAGCCCGAGAAAAAGGGCTAAGAAGATGGTTACATTTGGCTAGCCTGATCAATCTTTGGCCCAATAATAGTCTGGTGGGTTCCATAAAATTATAGCTCAGTCATCGGTTGGAGATGATTTTTTGACAAATGAGGTCATTGTTTGACTTTTGGACGTTGGGTCTATGGTTTATATAGGAAAAGAAAAAAAAAAGAATATTTCAAGCAACTGTGTATAGTTCCTAAAGGGGGTTTAACTTGTTTCCTGGTCTCTTTACCTATTTACAGTAAAACGACATTCACCCTTGGAAGTAAACACTTAACTTAATGTCTTGGTCAATCTAAACTACATGGTCAATGTGTTAATCATTTCAAAACCGTTAATTGATATTTAACTATAACTTCACTAAATCAGATTAATAGTATGGTAATTAAAATAGTGTCTTCAATTCATTTTTAATTATTTGAGCTTTTAAACTAAATTTATTCTCTAAAAAGGTCATTCTGCAATATCTTTGAGACTAATAAACTGGAAGTGATTTCCGTACATTTATTTTGTAAATATGATTGAACAAATCAAATAATTACCAAAAACAAAAACAAAAAACAAAAGCGTGCGAAAATTATTCTTCATGAGAAAATTAGACTTAGTTGTGAATTAGGAATTTTCATCCTAATCGATCGTCTGATTGATCGATTTAGACATATTAACCTTCGCATAAGACCAAAAAATTTGTGCATATTAAAGGCAAATAAAACAGAATGTTGCTATCTTATCTTATAGTCGCCCCTTGATTAGTATACATAGCTGTTTAGGCATCGTAAAAGATAAACCAACACGTTTCTTTTGGTGGTAATTAAGATAAATATAACACCACTACATCAATAAACAATATGTAAATTAAATTCAATGAATTACAAAACAAAAAACATAATTACAAAACAAAAAACAAGAACATGAGGTACTGCTCTCTGCATGCAATGCAATGCTGTCAGCAAAATAATAAGAAAATATTAATTTTTACGTACGCAATGCACGTATCGGATTTATAGTAAGTACTAACACGTGTTTAATTAGTGAGCCTAAAATTTGTTTTGACTTTTTTTTTTTTTTTTGAAGAGAAGTTTGTTTTGATTTAAATTATTGTTTTTTAACATCGATATAATGCCACTTAGTAGTTAAGATTACAGTCTAGTGATATTTCTCTTCATTTGTAAGTGAGAGATCTTAGGTTCGATTCTCGTCAAAGGCAAATTTAAACCACATTATTCTGGCTAGCCCACTGTGAGGCTTAACTCAGTCTCCCACCAATTTAATGTAGATAATATCGTTTGTTAAAAAAAAAATCGATATATTGTCCTACTTTTTTCAGAAAACTATCTTACAAATGGACTCTTATAAATTTCGGATAGACCCAAATCTCAGAGATATCCTTATGTGTAACAGCCCGTCCCAAAATATTATTCTCGGAGATGTGAAAAGACGAATTTACCCTTGAGCGTCGGGTGTGTGTTTGTATTTTGAGTTAAGAAATTGGGCCAATTAGTTCTATTCCTAACTAATTGGACCCAATTAGAACTAAAAGATTAAAGGGTTTTGATTGGTGTGTATTTTGGGACCACACATACACATCCACACCATTTCTCTCTCTTCTCTCCCGTGCTCTCTCTCTCTCCTCTCTCTCGGATTTCTTTCCCTTTTTCGTACAACCGTACGGACAGCCCTCAACTCCCTTTTAAACCTTACAGATTGACGTCGTGGGTGGTGTCTTTGAACTCCTTGCAAGCTTAGGAGTCGATTGGTGGTGGTGGTTGGACGTGAAAACCTCAAAAACCCGAGAACCCGAGATCCCATTTTTGAGGTACTATTCATACACTTTCAATCGTGGAGGTTTTAGCCAGTTTTGAGACCGTAGAGAGCTTCTAGACACTCTCACGAAGCTCGGGGAAGAAAGTTGAAGTGTTTTGGACGTCGAGAAGCTCGAGTTGCAGTTTGGCCGGTTTTTCTCGAATTTCTCCGGCGAGATCCCGTGATCTTTGGGGCTTTAAACAGGTAAGGAAATGTTCTACAGGTTAAGAGCTTCAATTTGGTACTGGTTTCATGAAATTTGGATGAAAAATGAGTGAGATATCAAGATTTGAAATTTTTCTAGTTTCCGGCGAGTTCAGACGGCGGCGACCGGCAAGGTACACCGGAGAAGAAGAGAGAATATTCCGTCAGAGTTGACGGAATATTCCTAACGACGTCAGGTAACACCGTTAGTTTTAACGGAATATTCCTAACGCCGTTTACTGTTTCCGTCAGGGTTCCCTGCGCGTGGCTGTGCACTTGCTGGCTCGTGGCAGCGCGTGAGGGGTCAGAAAATTATTTTAAAAATTTGGGGATGATCCTGAGATTGTGTAGATCACTGTGGTATATTCATATACCCAAATTGAGCAATATATGAGAAGTTATTACCTATTGTTGGTTATGTGCGTTAAATAACGTTTTTCGGTTATTATGCATATAGGTGAGGCCTATCCTGAGGACGAATGCCATCAATCGAGGCTCGGGGGTTGCAACGCTTCGACATATCTGTGAGTGGGCAGTTGTTTTCCGTATATACCTATATAAATGAGATTTTTCCCAGAAAATCAATTAAGCGAAATGTCATATGAAATGCGATATGATATGCCATGCAAAGTATATATATCTATTTATTCATGCATTAGTAGTTGCATATAATGGTAATTGGTGCTGTGGACGCACATGTAAGTATCAGGTGAGTATATATTGATGATAAAGAATGATTATATGATTTGATGATCATGTGAGATGTATTGAAAGCTCATAAACCTGCACCACGGTGTTAGTGCTCCCGCCCAGGGCCAAGGCTTAGTCCTTCACGTGATGTTCACCTCTCGCATCGTACGCTCACCTTGGATCCAAGTTAGGTGCTCAGTCTTGTCGAATAGACCACTATAGGTGGGTTCGACTCGTAGGTGACCCGCGATTAGCGCTCAGTCTTCACGTGATCGTAGCACTAGAGCGTATTTATTTACACCTAGTCTTGTCGGTGAGACCACGTGATGTGGTTCCGACTCGTGTGCATGATATATTTTTATATGTGATGATGAGATTGATTATGAGCTATAGTTCAGCCGAGCTGATCACTCGGTGAACATGTTATGAGATATGATGAGTTGTCACTTGATATAGATATATAATTTGATAAGATATATTTGGCATGACATATACCTTGCATATCACTACTTCTGAACATGGTTTTGAGATAAGTATATACGTATTATATATTTCTGGGAAATTATTACAGGTTTTACGGTGAGGGGTTATAACTTTTGAGAAAAGAAAAGGTTTTGAAAATGATTTGTTTCTGACCCACTCAACTTTGTTTTTCGCCCCTCCAGGTTCTAGGTAGCAAAGTTTTGGTGGCCACGAGGGAAGAAACGGAGTTCTGACAGAATTCACAAAAGTAGGATTCACCTTCGGGTGTTATATTTTAGCAATTGTCCTTGACTGCAACTAGACGTTCCTTTTGCTCTGAATGTGTATTTAAATTTATCTTATTAGCTTCTGCGCTATGCACATGGTTACGTCACTCTCACGTGACGGCCAGCACGCCCTTCTTGGGACGGGGTGTGTCATTATGTATAAGCATCGTAAAAGATAAACCAACACGTTTCTTTTGATAACAATTAAGATAAATATAACACCAGTACTTCCTTAACAATATGTAAATTAAATTCAATGAATTTCAAAACAAAAACAAGAACATGAGGTATTGCTCCTCTCCATGCAATGCTGTCAGCAAAAATAATAGAGAATTATTAATTTGTACGTACGCAATGCATGTATCGTATTTATTTAAGTATTAAATCAATTAAGCACATATTTAATCTTTGAATTAAGAAAAATACTAAAAAAAACCTTCAACCGTCATATCATGCGTCCCACAAAATATGATTCAATAGAGACTCGTAAATTAAGCCGTCCACGTTTTCATGCACAAAGATGTGAGGGATACCGCCAAGTCTTGATGATGATTTAGCTACTGTTGCAACATGTAGTTTTCTGCCAGAACATTTAGATAAAGATAAGATGAAATTGTTACCCAAAAAAAAAAAAAAAAAAAAAAAAAAAGAGGATGAAATTGATTTACCTTAATTTTGTTCCCTTCAATCTCAAACCGAATTGAGATTTGATGGGTTTATGACCATGTGTCATGGGTTTCGCATGCGTTCACTATAAGCAAGCCACGAATCCAAATTATTTTAATTTGGGGTCCGTTTAGAAATATTTTTAAAATGACCAAAAATATTTTTTATGAAACTATTTTTAGAACAAATCCTTAGTAAAAACTCAAGTGAATCATGAAAAAGCACTTTAAGTGTGTTCTGGAAGAAGAGAAAACACTTCAAGTACTTTTGGAACGCAAAAACATTTTCTCTAAAAGCGCTTTCATTCATTTTAAAAGTACCCGAAACGAACCCTTAATGATTTGTGACTAGAGCCGACTTTGGGGATAGCAAAAGGTGCAATCACACATGACTTCAATTTGAAGGGGCCCTAAAAATTTTTGTCATCTAATATCTATATGTAATAATTAAAAAAGATTATTAGCGCTTTAAAATCTCATTACGTACTTGAAATGTAAATTTTTTTTGTTTCTAAATATAAAAATGAGAAATTAGGTTCTCATCCTTCATTTTGCTACTCTATTGATTAAAATCCTATTCCTTTTCAATTTTTGATCAAGGTCCTTGGGTATTAATATCATCATTAATTATTTCAATAATACAATATTTTTTTATTTCTAAATATATTCATTTAATGTTAAAAATGTTACAATTAGTATATTTATATTTATGACTAAATTTTTTATCATATATTTTTAGTTTTAGTTTGTACCCATTTTTAATTTGTAATTCTTTTTTAATTTGTACCAATTTTCTTTTCAATTTTAATTTGTACCCATATATTAACTTCTTTTTGTGCCCATATTTTTTAAAGTTTATTTGTATTTGTACCCATATATATTTTTTTATTTGTACTTTTTATTTTGCTAAATGTACCCATGCTAATTATATGTACCCATTCATGTAAAACTTTTTAATCTTAAAATGTTCTCATTCTTAAATATACCAATTTGTTATATGTAAAATGTACCATTTTTTATATATAAAATCTATTCAATTTTTTTCTAATCCATTTTTAAACTTATATGGGTACTATAACAGCCCGTCCAGGAATTTTTGTATCGATAATGCAAAAAGACGGATTTAACCTTGGACGTTGAGTTTTGTTGTAGAGTGGTGTGGTTTAGACTTAAGGTTGTGGACCAATTATTTTAAGTTCTAATTGTTGGGAACCAATTAGGACTTCGATTTTCTTTTGTTTTGGTTGGTGGACAAGTTTGGACCGCACACACACACCCAATCCCTTTCCCGTGTACTCTCTTTCTCTTCCCTCTCTCGGATTTATACCATTTTCCGTACAAGTGTATGGACGAACCTTGAAACAACCATTCCAGTTGCAGATCGAAGGTTCAAAGGTTGTATTCAGGTTCCTGGTAACCTTACGAACCCATCTGTACCCTTGGTTGGCCGTGGAACCATCGGAAAACCCGAGAACCAGAAACCCAGATTTGAGGTACTGTTCATGCACACGTGATTGTGAGGTTTTTGGAAGATTCTAAGCTTATAGGAAGCTTTAGATCGTCCTCACGAAGCTCGGAGAAGAAGAACGAGGTGATTTGGACGTTGGGAAGCCCAGGTTCAATGAGTTGCAGGTTTAGTCGGATTATCGAGGGATTTTCTAGCAAGTTCCCGTCGGTTTTAGGACTTTTGAAAGGTAAGATCTTGTTCTACTAGTCGAGAGCTTCAATTTGATACAAATTGCACGGATTTTGGTTGAGTATGGACTGAGATATTAAGGTTTGTAGTTTTTCCAGTTTCCGGCGACGGCACCGGAAGAGCGCCGGAGAAGAAAGGGGAATATTTCGTCAAGTTGACGGAATATTCTTAACGGAACCTAACAACGTCAGGTTAGTTTTAACGGAATCTGTTAGCTTTTAATGGAATATTCCCTAACGCCGTTACTGTTACCGTCAGTGTGCCAGGCACGTGCCTGCGTGTGGGCGGCGCGTGTGGCCGTGCCTTGGCCAGCGCGTGGGTGGTCGAAAATTTTTTCTAAAAATATGAGGATGTTCGTGAGGTTGTGTAAATCACGGTGGTATATTCATATACCCATTTTGAGCATTGTATGAGAAGTTATTAGCTAGAGTTGGTTATGTGCTCTTAAGTGACGTTATTTCAGTAATTTCTCATATAGGCGAGGCTTATCTGAAGGACGTGCGTACCCAAGCTAGACATGGGGGCTACGACCCTTTGACATATCAGTGAGTGGGCAGTTTTTTTCAGTATATATATATATATATATATATATATATATATATATATATACACTTAACGTTTTTCCCAGAAAACGTATTTAAAGGAAATGTGTTTTAAATGTCATGCCATACTTGCATCATATTTTAGCATATGGATTATCATGATTATGCATATTGTTGCCTAGTGTTGCGGAGGCCCAGGTAAGCCACATGTGAGTATGTTATGCTGGTAATGATTATGAGATAAACGGTGACGTCGTGATGCATATTGAGCTCATTAATCTGCACCCCGGTGTTAGTGCTTCCGCCCAGAGTTAGGGGCACAGTCATTCACGTGATGTTCACCTCCCACACCACACGCTCATCTTGGATCCAAGTGGTGCACAGTCCTGTTGTATAGACCACTTTCAGTAGGTTCGACTCGTAGGTGACCCGCGATTAGCACACAGTTTTCACGTGATCGTAGCACTAGAGCGTATTTATTTTACACCCAGTCCTGTCGGTCAGACCACGTGAGGTGGTTCCGACTCGTGTGCAGATATGTATATACAAATTATGGTTTTTTATTTAAAATCTCATTTATATAAACAACTAAAATTTCTAATTTTTAATTAAAAAAATATAGTAACGTACATAGAAATAAATTATCACATTAATTTCAGGGACCTCGATCAAAAATTAAAAACCAACAAGGTTTCAATCAAAGAATATTTATAGCTAAGGACCGCATCCAAAGTCTCCCATATAAAAATTTGGAGTGCAAAAAACAACACCCTAAAAAACGATTTTTTTTTCTTTCAATTCTATTATATAATAATGCTATATATTTAAGGGAAACTTTAAAGCTATAGTTTTCGAAGCTAATTTTTCTTGTTTGGTTGTTTAAGATTGAATTGCTTTTGATTATTTAGTGAATGTTATGTTTGTAACTCTTTTTACTTATTATTTAATGACATTTTCAAACTAATAATCAGTGAGTTCTATGTTTTGATTTAAATTATTGCTTTTTAAGATCTATACCTTATTCTTTTTTTTTTGTAAAACTATATTAAAGAGGGTTTTTTTTTTATAAATTTCATACAGGACTCCCAAAATCTCAGACATCCATGTGTGACCAATACAATGGGTCTTGTCAAGACTATACTACACCTCAGGTGTAAGGCTTAGTGCAAGGACCATCTATCTTCAAACTTTAGATACTTCTTCGATGCAGAGTTTTTTTTTTTGACATTTTTCTTTGCTTGTAAGCCAACTTTACACCAACAATACTTAATACCCGAACACATGGCTAAAATAGGTTAGGCTACAACACTAACATGTACTTGGTACCTGAAAAAATCATGATCATGGCCAATTGAATAGTGTAACTCCACTTTTAGGGTGCTACTTAGAATTATGTGATGAGTTATTTGTAAGTATTCGTACTTGTTTGTAGCTCATCATCTTACTCCTCTCGTATCGTTGAGGTTAATTAGGTAAAAACAAATACTAATTTTGTTCGTTTACTCAAACGGAAGATATCATTCACCTAAAGATTGGACCCTAAAAAAGGCCAAAAGCAAAGAAACGACCTGTCAATTTCTTGAAAACGAAATTTGGCTAATGGGGTGGATTCCATTCAAAGGTTCATAGTTTCCTCCTCTTCTTTTTCTAGATGATCTGCAATGCTCACAGTACAAATGAAACGTGCTTGACTGACCAAATTATATTAAAAGATATCATCCAGCACTTACAAAAAGTTAAATTCTTATTGATGGTTCCTTGTTGAGGGGCGGCATTTTTGATGAGCTACTGCGCCATTTCTTGTGTGGTTCTTGCTCCTCCAGCAACCCCAATCAAGCTTTGAACACGGCAAAAATGTGCTGAAAAGTCTGCAGAATTTTTTAGTTGCAGCTAATTTTGACCTTAAAAAGCTATTGCATTTTGAGGATGACTGTCGCACTGTCACGTAGTTTTTCAAAATCGTGTGTTATAGTATGAGTTAATACCGACATGGTATGATGCTAGTCGGTATACGCAAGGACTTTGACCTCGTAACAGTGATCAATTAGTTACCAAATCTTAAACATCAAGAAACTAATCTATGGATTGTGATATGATGTAATTAGCTAGTGATTACGATGTTTAGCGATCAGTAGAGCTTTAATAATTTATTTTGTAGCTATAACTAGGATAGGATGCCAAACCCTAAACCCTAAATTCAAAATCGGGCTTTTGTTTGAATACCATGAGGCCCAAACCCTCGGCCCAAACGAGAACAGAACTATACGAGGAGAAGATCATTGAGGAGATGGCCTAGAGCAGAAACAAGGTAAGCAGTCCACCTAGTAACAAAATAAAAAACCCAATCCAAATACTTGTCGATGGGCTATCTTTGCAAGGAGAAACTTTTGCGAATTATGCATATGAATGTACCTGCTTAAGAAGAAATTTTTCAGTGTGTAGGAAACACGGTTTAATACACTAAATGTAATAATATAATTGGTTGAAAACTTGAAGAAAAAAAAAATTTCAACGCATGACACTTGTTATACTGGTTTGTGTTTCTAACACACAACAAATCACTCCTGCTTCAGTTACTTGGTGAGTACATAAGAAAAATAGAAAGAAATTGAATCCTCAAATCCATAAAATCTCCAAAATCCACTAAAAGAATAACGAAAAGATCAAGAATTTAATATCTAACTGATTCACGCTTTGTTCAAAGTGCAACCACTTCATATATTAATAAACATGATCATACACTTCAAAGTTAAACATGAAGAGTCCGGATCCTCTTTGTGAGGATTCCTGAGATCTGTGATTTGTGTTCGTTTGTTGTACATCGTGCAGTCAGAAATCATTTTAAATATTTTTATTTAAAAATAAACATAAAAAATACTTGACAAAAACCTGACCGCACAATTTACTATGAACCGACACGATTTACGAATCTCGATGATCCTTGCCAAAAGGATCCGGAGAGGATTCGGCTGGAAACATGATTATATTATCTCCTGACATAGAGCCCACAGGGGACATGTGCCACGTGGACACCTTCCTCACTCATCCATGATAAGGTCAATTATTTGAGATTACATGCACAAGAACTCCTTCACTATAAATAGTAGCTCCTCACCTACATTATCCAAAAACCCAATTGAAGCCTTCAAGCAGCGGATTCTGCAAATCCAAAAAAAGAAAAGAAAGACCGATGTCTGAATTCACAGAAGATTTTCAAAGCATTAAACCTTCATTTCCTTTCTTAGATATTGATCCAAACGTGGAACTAGTAAACCAGTTTGCAGACCAATTCAATATTCCAAGTGTCATGGACTATCCAAGCTTGAATTTCCACACCTACATGCCCTTCTCAAACGACAGTTACTTGTTCAGCAATCAAGAACCCGAGTTCCCCGCTGGAAAAATGGTCGAAAACTTTCCAAAATTAGAAGTTCATCAGATAGTTGCGGATGGAAATGAAAGCAAGAAGAGAATAGCAGTGGGTGATGCATCACAGAGCAGCTCTGGAATCTCTACTCCCCCAGTTTCTGAAACCGGGATTACGCGAAAAAATGTAACTATTTAAATCTTGTTTCTCAGTCGCTTGAATTTGTTTTGCCATGTTTAGTTCTCTGTTTGATTTTGTTCGTGTATTCGCAGAGCGCAGGAAGAGGAAAGAGGGTCAAAAGCAATGAGAAGGAAGATGAGAAACCAAAGGAAGTTGTTCATGTTAGAGCCAGGAGAGGCCAAGCCACTGATAGCCACAGTCTAGCAGAAAGGGTAACTAAATTTGCATGTAATTCGTTTTTTTTTTGTTCGAGCGATATTCTAATTCAATTACCGAGATAAATTTGTTAAATACATTGTTTCTTAGTTTTAATATATGTTTATGTGGATGTTGTCAATCAGGTTAGAAGAGAAAAAATCAATGAAAGACTGAGATGTTTGCAAGATATTGTCCCAGGGTGCTCTAACAAGGTAATTAAGAAATTTTGTAACATAATTAATCTCAGTAAAATTTTATTATTGACTTAATAAATTTAAGAATCGTAAGTTTAATTACGAACCCGTTAATGTAAATTACAGACGATGGGAATGGCGGTAATGTTGGACGAGATAATTAACTATGTTCAGTCCTTGCAGAACCAGATTGAGGTTAGTTTGACAATGATCGAATATTTCTTGTTAATTTGTTCTCCTCTGGAAAATTAATGTTTCTTTTTGCGTCGAATATTTCAGTTCCTATCTATGAGGCTGGCTGCAGCAAGCTCTTTCTATGACTTCAACTCAAATACTGATCTTACGGAGACAATGCAGGTACAAAACATGAAAACGCCTAAAGTTTCAGTCAAAAAATTTTGGTGGTGAGGGATGGAACCCTAATTTTGCACGTTCGAAAACTAAACTAATAACGTTTCTATTTTTATGTTGCAGATAGCAGCAGAGTTGGAGAGATTGAAGAGAGAAGCTGGAGGATATGGAGGGTTTGGTGCTAGTTTCCAATCAACATCTTCAACTTGGTCCCCCTGAGACTTGAACTCTGGATGATATTACTGGATGCCAAACACATGAAGATGCTCTCTCTCCCATGTCCTACTCCTACAGTTCAGATGTTATGATTTTTGTCCCCACTTCATGTTATATATGTCTGGCACAAGTGGAAAATCAAAACTTGTAAAACCCTAAATTGTATGTTGGGAAATTTATTGAGATTAATACAAGGCACACAGTCAAAACTTTCTCCCTAATTGTTGTGGTTTTATTAACTATAATCAGTAATTATCATGGCTGTTCCACTATTATAATTACTTACTTTAATTTAAGAGAGATTTAAACTCGAATATAAAAGATCGGACATATTACCTTAATCAACTGACATAATTCATATATGCAAAACCGACTTTATGTAACATAGTAAAGTCATGACTCATAACCATAAGGGGTGGATAAACACTAAGCTGTCAACTAAAAGGACACTGCTAAGACAACGGCTGGTTGATTAGTAAGTACATGTTCTCTTGTCTAATGTGCGAACAACATTGAACTGCCACCAACTTGTACATTTAAGATCATGGGAAATTTGAAAAATTTGGACATTTATCTTTTATGTCGACTTAGATGCAACATGGACGTATTAGCATCACCAAGTATTTTAAGCTTTTGGTGCGTTGTCGTTTGTTTTACTGTTCACATTACATTGTTTGATTGGTTCGAGATACTTTCATCTTAGCATTTCAATGATAAATAAATTATTCTCATTTTATGTCGACCGAATATTTGAACTTGGAAGTAACTAATTGGCATTAATGTATTGATTATGACCCATGAACCGAAGTGTCCCAAGCTTGAAATGACAACTGAAAGTAACCCATAGAGTTCATGAAATCTCACGGAGGTTGCCAATTCATGAGGTGAATGATTGGGGAGAGAGAGAAATGTGAAGTTTTTGTCTTCAAGTTTTGTTGTTGAAAGAGGGAAAGATAGGTGCAATGCATCCATGAAAACTTGAAGGGACAGCAAGAATGGGCCAGAACATGCCCTAAAGAGCATGAGGCAATGTGGGATCTCCAACTTCTGTAAAATGATAAGTGCTTATGAACCTCTCTCTCTCTCTCTCTCTCTCTCTCTCTCTCTCTCTCAAAAGCCACTTTCTTTCCAATTTGTTTTCTCCTCATATCCCACTCAAACTTTCTTTTTTTCTTTGACTCCTCTTTTGACCAAGTCTCTTGAAGCAATATGCAATATGCATGAACAAAGAGGAGGAAGAGGACTCAAGGGTCCCCTTCTAAAAGCAATGGAGAATGGATATGCCAAATATTCACAAATTGGATTGAGGAGATCACATATTAGGTGGAGTTGGGAAAGCACTAATAACTTAACATGGGCAAGTTCAAGGACCGTAGATTAGAAGCTTTTGAAGTGGAAGATGTTAGCTTGTCAAAAATCTCAAATCATTGTACCCACTAGATTATGGCAAAACTCAAAATAGCACAAAAAGGAAACCTAAGTGTGTGCAATGTGCATGCATCTCATTATATTAATATGCATAAACCTCAATGTAATTTGATTCACCACGAACTATATATGTAATTGTATGTGTCTTGATGTGATCTATGTCGTGGTAGAAAAGTGTCAATCATACTCAAATGATGGAGCTTGCATCAGTCTTAATTAGAATCAAGATATGCGTCTATAAGTAGTATATGACCTTAACACACACAGTTAAAATGTCATTTTAAAGTCCACAAAAGTAATTCTCATTGATGTTTTGGCCCCGTATTGTGAACATCACACGCAACTTTTGAACGGAAACTAAACGAAATTACAATTTGCCCTAGAAAAAGTACTTTGACCTATATATAAGTCATGATAATTAGTTCCTGGGCTTTAATTAAAACAGCCCATAATCAACCAAGGTGGGCTTTTGTTGTTCAGACAAGTCGGGGACTGGTTTACTTTTTCGGAACTTTGTCACCGAAACAGTCGTATGAAGCTCCAGTGCTACTGCTAATTGCAACCACTGAAATGGCCCAAAGGTTATCATGATCTTGTCCTGGAGTGTGATGGGGGTGTGGTTTTTTATGGACAATGTTTTGCTGAGGGAATTCAGGTGTTTGTTGAAAGCATAGGTAGGGAATTCAGCTGTAAAACCTTCCTATATCTTGCTGGTAACCAGCTCACGTCAAAGTAATTCGTAATGGCCTTCGGTGTTGCTTGCCTCCCCTTGTATTTGTTCTCTAGTTCTTTTGATCATGGCTGCGCATCTGAGAAATGGGAAACTACTGCAATACCTGTTTATTTGATATGCTGGTGAAAGGGGGTGTGGAGAATGACGTTTTCGAGAGTTGTTTGGTTCAAGCCTCTTGTGCCGGGAATACAGAGATTGTGTTGGGAGCTGCTAAGAGCGGCTGTAAGCTTGTTGTTGAGTGGTTTGTAAAATAGGGTTGCATGAATGATGATTTCTGCCTTGCTCTGATGGCTGCAACTTCCAACAGCCAAGTTGATGTTGCAGCCTATCTACTTCCTCATGATTTCCATGCAAACAAAAGCATTGGAATTCTCAAGGTTGCCGGTAAACATGGTGGTTTTAATTCTCTTGGCGGGGTTGCATTTCTTCTCCGTTCTGATTTTCTTAGGTGACCCTTCCTGCAGCTACTTATGCTGTTGCAGAATATATTGCTCGGTTGGATAACAACAACGACGCATGTCTGAACTGAGGGCTTTTTTTTCAGGAACACTGGTTAGAGAAAGCTTTCTCCGACGGAATAAGACAAGGACAAGAACACTACATGAACATTCTGAGGATTTTAAAGTGGGGTGAATCTCCCGTCTCCTTTGATCTTCTAGCCCCTGAGCTGAGGGCAGCCATTGCTTGCCACTGTACAGAGAGTGTGTCAAGGCACCGGGCAGCCGTCTGGTGTCGCAAAGGTTGCGAGGGCAGCTTGTTGAAGCTGTGAGAAGAAGGCTTGGTGGTGGAGTCTTAGATGGGGTGAGCCAGTGCAGAGAGCTCCTAGCTGTTTTGGAGCATCGTCTTCCTTAAAGATCACAGTACTGGTAAATTAAGGTGGTCGTTGGTCATGGCAGAAATCAATCCCACAACTTCTTGCCACTTCTCTCTCTCAATCTGCATTTTGTCAAGTTCTAAATCTGATATATCCTTGGTATTTGAGGAATTGTGTTCTGATCATATTAGCCTACTTATTTTTTTTATCGGATCAATCCAAATACCAAGTGACCGTAATAATAACATCAAGAAATGAATCAAGTTTTTTGTTTTTTTTTTTTTTTTTTTTTGTGTGGTCAAACTAAATTTCTTCCATTAATTACAAAAAAGCAAGTACAAGAAAAAGGCAGCCCACTACCTAAATACAAACTCAACAACAAATAAGAAAATACAGTAAATAGGCCCAAAAGGGGCCAGCTGAACAATAACAAAAAAAAACCTAAGACTGGAAAGGAAACCAGCAGCCACCAGGCGTGCCTCCATTGCAAGGCCATCACCACCACCAAGAGAACGAACCAACGAAACAACTGGATCAACGAAAATAGGGGTGAATGAGCCACCCGTGCAGTGAGCGCTCCCCTAATCCTACCAAACAGTGCTAAAGCACTTTGACAGCCACCTAACACCCTAGGAGAAACACACGGGCTGAGTAGCAGAGGCTGATGGTTGAGGACGCGCGACGTAAAGTAGCATTGCACCGGGAAAGGGCCATGAAGGTCCAGTTTTGAGATCAGCTCATGGGAATTGAGACAAAGTTTAAAGAACAAAGCTCAAGAGAAGCCAAAACAAAGACCAAAAGAGAAAAAGTTCAGAAATTAAAAAACTAATTAAGTTGAAGGATGTGGGAAGGATGAAAGAAAGAAGGGGAAAAGGGAAGATGTAGAGAGTGGAGATGGACGGGAAAGAAGGAAAGAAGGCTAGAAAAAGGTGGGAAGGATGTGGGAAAGATGGGGAAAGAGGAAGAAGCAGAGGGTGGAGAAGGAAGAGAAAGAGGGAAGGATGGCTAGAAAGAGGTGGAAGTTGGGTTGCCGCCGACTCCAAGCCAGAGCAAGGAGTTTTTCCTGAAGGCAGGGGGAGGAAAGGTTTACGAGAACTACTCAATTCAATCTTATGCCCCCTTTAGCTTACATTCCTACTGGCCTACTTCATAAACACTTAAAAACTTGAACGGTCTGAATTTTTTCTTTTTCTTGAATAGTATAGATCTCTCGGTCTAAAGTCTCCAGATATTCAGAATATATCTCATTGCGAAAATAAGACCCGGTGATGATGTAAATGGTTAAATTATCTAGGAAAGTATCCTCTCCGGATCATTTCCACCAAGTTCACCAAAGCACACAATCCGAGCCTTAGAAATTTGATCCAACGACTACAAATAGGGGCCTACTTTAAAAGTTATAATAACTTTGGAGGAGGATTCTCTCCTCCTTTTTTCCCATACACCTCCATCATCTTCCTGCTTGTGTGGTCACGGTTAAGCCACGTCAATATTTTATATTAATTTTTGTATAGAGATAATAAGACAAAAGGACGTGGCTTAACTATGACCAACGGAAAAAGGGTGAAAGTGTATGGAAAAAAAAAGAGAGGAGAGAATCCTCCTTCAATAACTTAAGCTGTTGGCAAGTGCTCAATCTGACACATACGCTGACAGCTTTGTACCACCCACTGCACCTTAGCCCAGCGAATCAAACCCTGCTTGTACCGCTTTCTCAATGAACAAAAGGGCCAGAGGAGTAATTAAGAGGACGATGCCTCTCTTGTCACAGTTGCCGCGAATTCTATACTTATCGAATATAATACAATAAACCCCCAAACCACGACACATTTGATCCTCCACACCTTCATACGTAGCTCGGACCGATTCTTCTTTTGCTTCAATTAACTTCGCAAATTGGTGAACTGGGTTCGTAGGTTTTGGTTCGGAGCGTGTAATCTGGGGTTGGTTTTGCGAAATGTTGCAGAAATCTGGAGAATTTCGTTCGCAAAAGCTGAGATTGCTGAGAAAGCGGCGGTCTTGAATGTGCATTTTGTGGTAAGTTGTGTTGTTTTTGGTTGGTAATAGTTGTTGGGTTTAGTTTGTTAGTGGAATTTGAGAATTGGGTTTGATTAATTTTTGTATTTTGTGAGTAATCTGGAATTGGTTTGTGGAAAGTTAAAGAAATTTGTGATGTTGTTGGTGGAATTTGGTTTGTTGGATTTTCGGATTGCAAGTGATTTTTTGATCTGTTGGTTGTTGTGAACTTGCTGGTTTGGTGATTGTTCAAGTTTCTGAATTTTGGTATGAACTTATGAAAGCTGAAATCGTAAACATTGAAAGAGTGAACTTTATTGACTCATGTTATTGCTGAAATTTGCTTGTTGGGATTTCGAATAGCGTGTGATTTTGGTGTTGTGGTGGTTTATGTGAACCTGCTGGTGTGGTAATTGTTGTAGTTTCTGAATTTCATTGTGAACTTATGACAAGTGAAATCATAATATACTGAAAGAGTAAACTTTACTATTATAAAATGTCAATTTGATTGAATGTACTATAAAGTGATGGGGTATTGAGTTTTTGATGAACATAAATTCCAGTGAGCAGCCTGTATAGCGTGCCTTTGATGGATTTATGCTCTTTTAGGTTGAGAAGTGCAATATTGTGAAATTGGGGTCCTCAGTTAAATTTAAGAACTGTGACATATACGGTAATTTGCTTCTTTACAGTTAAGATACACAGTGAGGGCAAAAACTTGGTATGGCCGTGGCAAGCAAAACCAGAAATATGCTCGAGAATTTTGTAAGAGAAGGATCCTTCAAATGGTTGCTTGGAAATCGAAGCCCTTATGATGAAGAATTGGAGGAGATGGAAAGATCTCCTTCGGCCCGGACAAATTGGGTACCAGAGCTATCTCCAATTGCAAACATAGTAGTCCGAAGATGTTCAAAGTAAGTTTTCAGCTGTTCACCTAGTACTCTGTCAATTGTTACATTATCACAGTAAAACTGGATGAAACATGTGCAACTTATGTTTTTGGCTTCATCGGAAATTATTCTTTGTTGTTGGGAACTTCATACGAATCACATACAAGTTTCGGGAAATGATTTTCTAATGATAACAAACAAATGATGCAGAATCCTTGGTGTTCCTACAACTGAGCTTCGTGAAGGCTTCAATTCTGAGGCTTCTGAATCTATAAAGCATCCGTCGTGTTATGCAAGGAACTTTTTGGAATACTGCTGTTTTCGAGCGCTTGCTCTGTCCACTCAAGTAACAGGTCATCTGGCTGATAAAAAGTTTCGACGCCTGACATATGACATGATGATAGCTTGGGAGGCTCCGGCTGCTGCTAGCCAACCCTTACTAAATGTAAGTTTCTATCCTTAGAAGCTTATTTCTTATATTGTTGATATTCTTAGATACTCCTATCAGTACTGCATATACGTTATACAATCTCTTATCTTATGTTACATTCTTTTTTTAATAGACATGTTTTGGCTATGTGTAAATAAAAGTTTAGGGTTCAAGTGATTCTTAGCACTGTAGTGCTTTTTTAAATGTCAACATGTCAATAAGGGTCCTCGTCTTTTGTGCAGTTAGATGAGGATTTATCCGTTGGGGTAGTGGCTTTCTCAAGAATAGCTCCAGGAGTTCCTATTATTGCAAATGTGATTACCAGTGAAAATATTTTTGAGGTGCTTGCATCATCAAGCGATGGGAGACTTCAGTTCTTCACATACGACAAGTACCTAAGTGGACTAGAAAGGTACGCTCTCTCCCATCGGTTTGCATTTTCTTCCTTCTCTCCCCTTCGAACTTGCATTTTTTAAAATTTCATAGTTCAACTTTATGGATTTTCTGGAAGCGTATTTCTTTTACCGGGTATCAGACACTCATTCTAGTCCTACGATTTTGAAATTTATCTCATACAGAGCAATAAGAAAAATGAGGAGCCAATCAGAGTCGCCACTTCTTTCTGCCATGCGATCATCAAAAAGAGAGAAGATTCTGGAAGTGGATGGAACAGTCACTACCCAGCCAGTTCTTGAGCATGTAGGAATTTCTACATGGCCTGGTACGTTGATGGATAATGTATATTGTTAAACAATTCAAATATCTTTGTTGGCTAATATCACATCCTTGTTGGTTCTTATTATGGATTTACTACATGTGAAGATAATTAATGCCAAAGTAACTGTTATAAGCAGGAAGGTTAATTCTGACAGACCATGCACTTTACTTCGAGGCCCTGCGTGTTGTATCTTATGACAAGGCGAAACGATATGATCTATCAGATGACTTAAAACAGGTTGTGAAACCCGAGTTGACTGGCCCTTGGGGTACTAGACTGTTTGACAAGGCAGTCTTTTATAAATCAGTTTCGTTGTAAGTTAAGCATTACCTTATTGTTGAAGGCTCTTTTTCTTACTATTAGTGTTTTAGTCTTTATACTTGTTCAGCCATGTAGCTACCATGTAGCTATTAAAGATTGTCTTCTTCTTAGAACTTGATTATAAACTTTCATTAGTGTTGTTTCTGTAGATCAGAACCAGCTATAATAGAGTTCCCAGAGCTGAAGGGGCATACACGTCGTGATTATTGGCTAGCAATCATACGGGAGATTTTATATGTTCATCGATTTATAAATAAATACCAGATCAAGGGGATTAAAAAGGATGAAGCACTTTCAAAGGCAGTGCTTGGAATTCTGCGACTACAAGCAATTAAAGAAATTAGCTCTCAAACTGATTTACGCTACGAGGGTCTTTTAATGTTCAATCTTTGTGATCAATTACCAGGTGGAGACTTGATACTTGAAACCATGGCAGATATGTCAACTTTTCAGGAATTACATAGGCCTAGCAATTCTAAGCCCGGAGGTGGAATGTATTCGATCTCAGCCTTGGACATGATTTATAACATGGGATTTTCATTTGGAACAAGTTCTAGTAGTTCTGTTGAGGCTGGGCTTGCCGTGGGTGAGCTAACTGTGGGAGAAGTTACTTTGCTTGAAAAAGCAGTTAAGGAATCTAAAAACAACTATGAAAAAGTGGCGCAAGCGCAAGCAACAGTAGATGGAGTCAAAGTGGAAGGGATCGATACAAATTTTGCAGTAATGAAGGTATTTGTGATATTGTTTAAGTTTTAATTTGGCCTATATTCTCTAATCTAGCATATGAGTTACTTGGTTTTCTAGAAACATTGTCTAAATTTGTTGAGCACTTTCAGGAGTTGCTCTTTCCAATGATGGAACTATGGACGTGCCTTCTTTCTTTGGCATTGTGGGAGGATCCGTTGAAGTCTTTGCTTTTCTGTTGTGTTTTCACTTACATCATTTGCAGGTAAACTGCCAGTTGAAATTTCATTTCTTTCTTTACTCATTAATCTTTAATTTGGACTTACGCATGAGGGCGAGTGTGGGAAAAAGAGATGAATAATTAAGAAGTATGATTATGTTCACTTAATGTAACATGGTTTTTGGTGACAGTAACAATCCCTCAAAATGAAAATGCGTAGGTTTTAAATTTCTTGAAAACTCTTTGAATGAGAAAGTGGGTGTAGCTACAGAAGAAATCGATTTCAATGGGAATTATTATGGTCTTGGATCTTGATACTCTAGAGTTTCTTTCCACACCACACCAGTAGGATTTTTGTCTAGACTCACACAGGGAGTACTTTTCAGGGGATGGCTGAGCTATGCCTTTGCACTGATGCTTGTCTTTATTGCGGTCTTCATGGTCCTCACTCGATATTTTAGCCAAGGAAAGTCCACTCACGAGGTTAAGGTGTTAGCCCCTCCAGGGATGAATACGATGGAGCAGCTTTTGGCTGTTCAGAATGCAATATCTAAAGCTGAAGGGATCATCCAGGATGGGAACATTGTTCTTCTCAAGCTACGTGCCTTGGTGCTGTCCCTTTTTCCTCAGGTTCCACTCTCTTACTCCTTGCTCGTTCCTCCACCTTTCTTCTTCAGTTAATTTATATACTTTAAGCACATTGACCATGGATGACGATTCTGTGTAATGATGATCAGGCGAGTGAAAGATTTGCGATAGCTCTTCTAGTTATGGCTTTGGCTCTGGCGTTTCTGCCCGTTAAATATATTGTTCTATATTTCTTTTTGGAGACGTTTACATGTTATTCGCCGGTGAGGAGATCTAGCACAGAGAGATGGACGAGAAGATTGCGAGAGTGGTGGTTCAGCATACCCGCAGCGCCCGTTATTCTTGAAAGAGAAAAAGAAGAGAAGAAGAAGAAATGATGTTGTAACTATTTGTGAAAGGTGTTAGTTTGTTCAGGTAAAGTCAGTGTGTGCGTGTAAATCTTAACAAGGAAGTCGAAGAAACTCCTAAATCAGTATGAAATTTAAGAAAAAAAAGAAGGAAGAATATAAATACAAAGGTTTGTTTGTCCAATTTATTCCTAATTTTATGATCTGCTGCTTCTCCGGCGCAGTCCGCCGGATAAATCATAGAGCTGCTTCTGCAATCTGCAACTGTTCAAATGATCTAACAGAGACGGGGGGCGTCCTGCTGCCAATTTTGAATTTATCACAGTGCATCTGTTTTTTTTTTTTTTTTTTTTTTTTTTTTTTCCGAAAGAGGGTGCATAAAGGGATGTACATCGTTAACCTAATCTAAATTACGAGGAACAAAATTTAAATTAAGATTCATAAAGTAGCACATCTGTTGTAGTCAATGCACTGGGTTTGGGTCTGCATTATCCTTTTTTCCTCCTTCATCCATCCATTTCGATTGAGTAAATTGTAGCAATGTTCCATTAATTTTAACTCAATTGGAGCAATGGTCCCTCAACTAAAAATCAATTACCATTGGTCCCTCAACTCATCAAAACGTGCAGCTATGGTCCCTCAACTAAAAATCTATTATCATTGGTCCCTCAATTTTGAATCCAACTGGAGAAATGGTCCCTCAACTTTAACCCAATTGTAGCAATGGTCCCTCAACTTTAACCCAATTATAGCAATGGTCATTCCAACATAACTCATTTTGACAAAATTATGAACAAAAATGATCATAGCGACACGTTTTGATGAGTTGAGAGATCTCAATTGTAGCAATGGTCATTCCAACATAACTTATTTTGACAAAATTCTAACGAAATTGACGAAAATGACCATAGCTACACATTTTGATGAGTTGAGGGACCAATGGTAATGAATTTTTAGTTGAAGGACCATTGCTCCAATTTGATTAAAGTTGAGGGACCATTGCTACAATTTACTCATTTCGATTTGATAAACAACAATTAAGTATGATGTAATCCGAACAAACAGAAATTCAAATTTCAATCGTATTTTCGAAACATTGAATGACAAAAAGAATTTGAAAAAAAAAATGTTCCACCCCAGAAAATTAGAACTTTTATTGGCAGCTTGCAGGCATCCACATTAAACACAACAAAAAATCGATCAAAAGCAAAAACCAACAAATAATCAAATATTAATTCTAACAAAAAAGAGTGAATCCTTCCCTTCAATTTAGTCACGTAGGCCGGGACATTCCATCATAAAGTAGTATTCCTCCTCCTCTTCCTCCGCCGCATGATCATGAATCATGATCATCATATTGTTGTGAAGAGGTGGTCGATGGAATTGGAGCGCAAGAAATCGGCGGCTTTCGGCGTAATAACCGGAATGTTTCCGATGTAAGGATTGGGCGGCATGAAGCATGAACTCACCTGACCATCCCCTCCTCCTCCTACACCTACGAAACTCCCTACTCCTACATTATTATTGTTATTGTTGTTGTTAATATCATTACTATTAATGTTTGTGCTGCTACAATTCTCCTCCGTCGTACTAACCGACGAAGAATCGTTGTCCTCGTTCCTCATCATAACCTTTCCGGCGACCCTATTATTATTCATGATCTCCTCCTCCAACAAACCCTCCACATTAACCTCACGTTTCTTCGAAGGAGGCGACGGCTGCGGACGAGGCTCTGGTGCATCGTCCTCAAAGCGCGAGCGCCCCGTGAGCTTCTGCACCAACGCCATGAAATCCCTCGGGTGCGTGTGGATGATCTTGGGCGAATGCGTGTAGATAATCACCGGGTGACGCTGTTGCTGGGACGGTTTCGCCCCAGCCATAGCATTCACGAGGGAAGACGTGGATGATGACGCCGACGATGACGGCGAGCCCGACGACGAGGAGGGCGACGACTTTTTGATGGAGTGGGAGTCCTTGTTGATCTTCAAGGGCGGAGGGTAAAACAACGTCCGATGATTGTCGTTGTAGGCGATCACGTCCCTTTCGTTTGCGTTTGCATGTGGGCTCATCGTAAATATTGGCACTTGCGGGGACACGTTTGTCGGAGTGCAGGGAAGCGCGCAAGGGCCTCTCAAAGGTACAAGAAGTTAGATGAAGGGGAAATATATAGAGGTGGAAATATGTACGTGTGATAAGTTTTGCTCCTATTTGCATGGGATTGGTTGAAACAAATTTAAAGGGTATTAAATGTACATTTTTTCTCCAGTACCTACATGTACTGATAATCGTTGAATTTGATCCAACGACTTCGAAAGCATCAGCGCTCTCGGTGCATGTAGATAACAAAGGAAAATCCATCACTCATTCGAAGGTACATACACAATGGAAGTATGGTGAAAAATTGGGATGTGCTAGGATGAGGCGTTCCTATGATTGTATGAGTGGGATTTTCGAGTCGTAGGGATGTGCCAGGTGGATTGACCGTTGAGATTTGTATGGTGATGGCGTGAGGTGGTGGAAATTGAGGGCTTATCGGAGAAGCAAAGTATTATTTTTGTACTTCGGTAATGCTAGGGACTCCGAATGGCTAAACTAAATTTTTGTAAATTAAATGAGATTGAAATCGATGATTGAATTATTACTTAAATGTTGATTAATGTGCTTATTTAAACTACATATTAACATAACTCTCTTTGTCAACAAAAAAAGAATGAAAAGACAATTTAGTCTACCATCACAACAAAAAAAAGTTAAGGGCAGTAAAGTAATTTCATAAAATAAAATTTTACTCTTTTTGTTTAAGTCTCGCATATAAGTAATTTTAACATCTCTAATTAAAAATAAAAAATAAAAAAACTCCTCTCCCTCCCCCCACTCCCACTCCCACGTTCTCTTTTTTCTCTCTTCCTCTCTCCTTCAATTTTAAAAATAAAAATTTCACACACACTTTGTGTGTGGGCACCCTAAACCCTAAACTCCCCAAAGCATTTCGTCGCTTACTACGCTCTTCCTCGTCTCTGGGCGCCTAGGTATCCACCGTAAGCCTTTCTTTGTTTGAACCTCGTCCTTAACTTTATTTAAGGCTATGCCATCCCCTAAGGTGTTGCTAAATGGAATGATCTTATCAACGTCCATGAATGATAAATCATAGCATAGATCGAACTGCCGAATCTAAAACATTGGGTGCTATCGTACAACTTTGTATCGGCTAAATTCACAAGTTGGAGATAAGTGTACTCAAACCGCTGACATCCACCACATGGTAAACTACCGCCTCTCAGGCCCACGACTAATTATACCATAAAGGCCAACGATAGACAATAACTCCTCCCCCCCCCCCCCCCCCCCCCGATCACACACACTTTGTGTGTGGGCATATACTAGTTTCTTATTAGTAACACGTCATTTTGTTTGCAAAATTTTTAGTCTGAAAATTTAATCTAACTAACATTACTCTTTTTTACTCATCTCCCACTTTACTTATGATACACGGAATGCAAGGTTTTTTTTAACTAAATTGTCACTCAAATTGTCATAACTTTTACTTTGGTCAATAAGATTTAAACTAATAAAAGTAGTCTCTGATATCAAATCATTTTAGTCTTTTTGCGAAAATCCTATTTAAATTGAAGGAATCACCAGTTCAAGAGAATAGAAGTAGTCTCTGAGATCAAATCATTTTGGTCATCCTGCGAAAAATCATATTTAAATTGAAGAAATCACTAGTTCAAGAGGAGGGATTAATTTGACCAAATTACGCTCTTTCAGCAAATATTTCTCACAAAATGATAAAAATAATTTACCGTGGACAATCTCATGAACGACTTCTATTTCAGAGACCAAAGTGAGGAGTTATGCCAATCTTAGGAACAAGTTAAAAGTTATGCCAGTCTTAAAAATTAAAGTGAGAAGTTATACCAATTTCAATGATCATCTTTTAGATAAAAAGGTTGGAATGCACTATAAAGTTCTTAATGTCGTTATTCGACGGGAAACTCACGTTGCTATATTCATTATTTGTTAGTTTATGTTTTTATACATAAATATTCTATAACATATTACTGGTATCATCTATTTATATTATAATATATTATATCTTTCTATATTATAATACATATATAAAATAACACGTAAAAGTATGATTGTCGTGCAATAAAAGTCTAATACATGGTGTCGCAGCCCTCTTAATTAGTTAACGAATCATTTTGGAATGGATAAAATACTTTATCCATCAATTTCCTAGCAACCCCTATAGATTGAAAAGAAAATTGATTTCCAAAGCTCTATGGCTAATAGAAACGATTTTCGGTACATCTAACCATTGAATTTGTTTTTAGGGTTTTTATCACAAATAGTCTCTGAAATTGACCCATCCAATCAAGATAGTCCCTAAAATTGAAAATCGATCAATGTAGTCCCTGAAAATAACTGTTGCAAATCAATGTGGTCATTTCGTCACAACTCTGTTAAAATGTCTGTTAAGTGCTGATGTGGCACCTAAATGGGTCATACAAATTTAATTAAATATTATTATGTGAAAAAATATATATTAAATAATAACAAAACAATTGTTATTTTTTATAATTAAAATCTTAACAAATAAAAAAAAATAAAAAGAAGAAGAAGGAAATGATTGAACACTGTTCATCATCTTCTTCCCCTCTTATTCACAGAAATATTTACAAAAATCATGAAATTGGAAGGAGAAATCCCAAACTTTTTCATGGTGTGGATTTTGGTTGTGGCATCACTATCCTACTGTCACACCGTCGGCAAAGCTCACTTCTCTGGGCACCACTAGACTCCTCGCCATCCTACCTGTCGCATTATTCTTCTTCTACCTCCCTCTCAATCTGACCACTATTTTTCTCGGCGGCCCGTCCTCTTTCTTCCTCGCTTGGCTTGCCAATTTCACGCTTGGGATTTCTCCTTCCAATTTCATCATTTATGTGAATATTTCTGTGAATAGGAGGGGAAGAAGATTATGAACAGTGTTCAATCAACTCCTCCTTCTTCTTTTTTATTTTTTATTTTTTATTTTTTAAGATTTTAATATAAAAAATAACAATTGTTTTTTATTATTTAAATATTTTTTATTCACATAATAATATTTAATTAAATTTTTGGGATCCATTTATGTGTCACATCAGCACTTAACAGAAATTTTAACGGAATTGTGACAGAATGACCACATTGATTTGCAACAACCATTTTCAGGGACTACATTGATCAATTTTCAATTTCAAGGACCATCTTGATTGGGTGGGTCAATTTCAATGACCATTTGTGATAAAAACCCTTGTTTTTATGTTCAATGTTTGACTTGGTTGCTAATTACTTTAATGAGATTCTAGTATGCAAATATCGGCTGCTACTTTCTTGACTTCATGATACATGATATTTGTTAAGATCAGTCGCTTACGTGTTGTATATTTCGTAATAAATAAAAGAATGACCCAGGTTAACGAATGTATGATGTGAGAAAAAAGAAGAAAGCATTCATAAATGACTATGATTTAGCATTAATTTGATGGTGTCGTTCCATTCATGTGATTTAGCAAGTTTAAGTGTAGAAGGAATTGTAGAATTATTAGAGAGACGGGCCATACGACCCACTTCCAACAACACCGATACTGTCCCCAACTTGGTAATTACCACCTGCACAATCCGTCAGGCTTGTGATTTTATCACAAAGGGCCTCGATATTAGTTGAAGTGAGGTTATGATATTTATACTCTTCTTTTCTCATTGATACGGTCGATGTGGGACATTTCAATACGCCCCCTCACGTGAGACCCAATTAGTGGGTTACATGTGGGAGATCCACACATCGACAACCACGTAGAGCCAAGGGGACTCACCCTACACGCGGGGCCAAGTGACCCACCATCATCGCGTGGGGCCAAGGGGACCCACCCATCACGTGGCAGTACGGTACATGCCCACTCCCTAGCTCTGATACCATGTAGAATTATTAGAGAGATGGGCCATACGGCCCACTTCCAACAACACCGATATTGTCCCCAACTTGGTAATTACCACCTGCACAATCCGTCAAGTGTGGGGTTTTACCCAAAAAATCTCGGTATTAGTTGGAGTGAGGTTATAATATTTAAACTCTTCTGTTCTCATTGATACGGTCGATGTGAGACATTTCAATATAAATATGCATAAGAATGCGAAAGATCGAATGCCAAGTTGTGGTCCATAAACCTCTCTGTATTTTAGTTCATGTATGGTCCCTAGGAATATGGCATGATTAATACATCTGTGATCCACTCACCAACAAACTTAATTGGGTCTCCTCCTTTTTCTTTAAGATTTCATCATATTTTTCCTCTACATTTCGTTGATGTATAGTCCACTTGCTTCCTCGTCGATCTAATATGTGTTGTTTATGCATTAGATTTAAACAATTTTATATGTGAGCTCTTAAAAGAACTCGTTGAGACTTGAGAATGTGAATTTCACATCAGAAAATTGAGAAATATTGCAAGAACCGGACTTCTAAGGAGTCGGGTTCCTTTGCCAAGTAATTTTAGGATAAAACGTCAATTGTCTTTGTTAGTGTGGACTATGCATGGAGGACTATAGTCCTTGTTGCCAAATCCATATACTTGATGTTTTTGGAATGATTTTCCGAAATACTCTATTTCTTCGATTGAATTCAATGTGGGCCACTTACTATTACTACAATTTAGTGATATTCATCTTCACTTGTAAGTAAGAGCTCTTAAGTTCGATTATCGCAAAAAGCGAATTTGAACCTCATTATCACTAGCCTATTTTGAGACTAAGCCCACATTCCTCGCCCATAGTACATATAATATTGATTGTTAAAACAACTAATATACTTTTAGCAGTGATTATTATAGTGTGTTTAATTTGTATGTTTAAGTGCTTTGGGCCTGGTTAATACACACCACATGATGATATTGAATAACATTGAAGATAACAATTAAAGCAATTTAGATATAGCTTCATCCTTCAATCATACAAAGAAAATATGGTGTGTAGGCGACAGCTTGTCTATTTCTCTTGCACCAACAATCCCATCCATTTCATCATCAAATTCAATAAGATCGACCCCTTTCATGATTCCTGATATGTCGACATTGTCGATGTCCATTTGACATCCATTGGACATAAAAAAAATAAAAAAAAACTTCGAACCATAGTATTTCCTCCTTAGTTTGTTTTCTTTGGGTGGTGGTGTTAGTTTTCTATAATATGCACACTAAATGTATAAGTCTTGATAAGCCATTGAATCGAAGCAAAATGATGAATCACGAACGGCAGCAACATCTTTTGTTCTCTACACGCCTTATGTATTCTTATATGGAGTAGGATTTTGTGCTAGAGTATTGTGTGTAAGAGCCGGGAACTAAACCTTATATTTATTGGTGAGAGTATTAGTTTTCTTACTATAAAGAAAATCTTAATACATATCTTTAGTATCTCTAGAATTCATGATTTAATATGATAGATATTCCCAATAATTGTCGTTTTACTTCACTATCAAGTACTTCAAGATAATCAAATATTACTTCCTCTCTTATATTCTTAATCAATTAGGACTCCTAAATTGATGTAGGCCCAATAAAAGTCTTACAGCCTATTTGTACTTTCCACACATCCCTGGTTAATTTGTATTAATTGATTTTCTTCAGTTCATTCGATCATATGACTCCAACTTGGAAGAGTTATGTGATAGATAAGAAAGAGCAAGTCTTCAATATTCCGAATTATTCGATAGTTCGACTTTATATCCATTAAAATGACAGATCGTGTAATAAAATGAGACCATGGTTTGTGATGGTCAATGGGTTACACAAAAAACAGATTACAATGCTCCTTGGTCCTATCCTATGAGTTCGAAATAAACCCTAGTAAAGTAAAAGTTGAGAGACATGTTGTCTTAATGTAAAGACACACCATATCTAGATCCAAGTATTTAGACTGTACGGACTAAACTAAGTCCCATAAGTATAATACCCCACGTCGGTATGTCAATAAATTGTCTTGTTTATTGGTATATAAAATAGTCCGTCAGAGCTAATTCTGTATAATAAGCAAGGCAATGTAATGCAAATGTCACAAAAAAAAAAAAATTATCGTAAGTTCGTGCTATATCAACTCTGTGATTTAACCACAATAATATGCGATGGAATGATGATCACATTGAATTCTTTTTTGGTCCTTTTCAGGTGGTATTCGACATAATGAGTTGAAACGTTCTCATGCCCTTTTGTGATATTTTGATTCGTGCAAAATACATAATTTAACGTTTGTCTATCCTTTCACCGTGGCATTGTGATAGTCCCTCAAAACAAATTTATCTAACTACTTATACCATAAGAAAAATAATTTCTACTGTGTGATAGTGGTGTAGAAAAGTTTAACGAAGAATTGTGTAAGTTTTTAATATTTTGAATTACTCGGTAATCCGATTTTATATCCATTAAAATGACATATTGTGTTCAAAAGCCAGTAGATAGTTAGGCTATCTCCAACCGAAGGAGGATCAAAAGGCTTCCTTTAGCCCTTTAGCCCTGCAAGAAATTATATTTTAATGAACAGTATCATGCCATATTTTATATTCTCTCCTACCGAGGGGGCCAAAGGGCCATAGGCCAAACATAGCCCTTTGACAAAAAACCATCTCCAACGAAAGGGGCCAAAGGGCTATAGGCCAAACATAATTTATTATTTTAACTGAATTAATATGGTTAATTAAATTAAACTACCATATTAAAATAAGGTTTTCGGAAATATTTTGAGTATCAATTGTCGCCAAATGAATGCGCCTCTGGATTTCTTATCTTTATATAATCTCAATAATTTTTTGGATATGATTTCGAGTGACACGTGTCACTAACGTGAGTAACTCTCCAGATTTCTTATCTTTATATAATCTCAATAATTTTTTGGATAGGATTTCGAGTGACATGTGTCACTAACATGAGTAACTCTCAAGATTTCTTATCTTTATGTAATCTTAATCATTTTTCCGATAGGAAAATAAATGGGCGCAGATGAGACGAGAAGATGAGGAGTCCGATGAAGAAGATGAAGTATGGCACAACACAACATATATGGCAACAATAGCTGGGGTCATATCGTGTGAGGAAACTGAAGAACAACCTTAATGGAGTGACTCTGCTGGTGGTCACTCTTACAAACCACGAAATAGAGAGATCGCACATGAGACTCTGATGAACAAGTACTTCAACTCCAACTCGGTGTACACATAAGAGGATTTCAGACGTCGCTTTCGGATGAGGCGTCATGTCTTCGAGCGTTTACTTCATGATGTCCAACATGTCAATCCATACTTTCGACAGAAGATGGATAGAGTAGGCCGCCCTGGTTTCTCACATCATCAAAAGGTTACTATTGCACTTCGAATGTTGGCCTATGCCTTCCTCTAGCTGATGCAAAAATATATGATGGGCCTAATTTGCCTTTGGATCCAAGAACTGGTAATATATTTTTAAATGAGTACATGAGGCGTCATAGGATGATACGTTCGCGTGCCACAAACAAGTACCTACAACAGGATCTTGTTGCACATCTTTGGGCCAAAAGAACAATGGAGTAGACTTTTAAGTTTTATGTTGTTAAATGTTTTGTTTAATGTTGTTTAAGTTTGAACAACTCTCCCAAGTAGTACTAGGATGGAGATTGTGTTGTTTGACACTATCTTCCGAGACCCATCTGTAAGCCCTGCAAAGAGCTTCATCTTCTTTTCGGGTCCAAGCCTTTCCTTTCATTGCAGATGTAGCCATTTGAAAATTATTGAAAAAAATAGAAGAGGGAAGAGAATAGAATGTGAATAATTGAAATAAAATGAGGTAAGATAGTATGGAATGTTGAAAAGTATGTAAGAAATGGTATAAGAAGGGCTTAGGTATTTATAGGAAAAAAAATTAGATTTTTTTTTTTAAATTCGTCCAAAAAAAAAAAAATCAAATTCCAACGGTAACCTGACGACACCATAATGTCAGCTAGCTGGCGTCATGCTGACGCCAGGTAGCCGTTGGCATTCAAATGGGCTGAGTTAAAGGGCTGACAAAATGTCAAGCTTGACATTCTGGCGCTGGAGGGCTAGGGCTGGCTGGAAATGGCCAACCCACTGGCCTGATTTGGGGGTTTTGGCCCGGTGGGGCCCACAAGCCCTTTGGCCTAATCCTTGGCTTGGTTGGAGACCGTTTTCGTGTCATTCCAAACTATTTTTAGGCCTATAACCCTTTGACCGGGTCGGTTGGAGATCACCTTAGTGGGATTGGTCCAGCTTCAACGTTCAATAGCCAGCGGCCAACAAGTTCTGACATCACATATGCCCACAGCCGATCCTCAGCCGTCGGATGGATTCCACCGAAAAGCACACGATTCCTCCACCATCATTAGAGGACAAATACGAAAAGAAGGGTTTTTGTGGGGCCCACATAGATAAGTGCTTAAACGGGGACCAGAAGCACTTTTCATAGTAGTTAACGAATTCTGGAAAGAATAAAAAAAAGGGTCATTTTCATTTTCTCTTGAAGAATACTTGGGTACTCACAAGAGAGTACCCAAAAAACTGACTAAATGAAGTGGTCCAATGAGAAGAAAACACCTGTTAATATAAATTTTATAAACATGTAACCAAACACAATGTTAACCACACATCCAAACAACCCCTTTCTTCTCCAACGCCCTCCCCCTCCCAGCCTCCATATTCTTCTTGCTTCTGCAAGTTTCAGTGCCGGAAACCTCGTCTCCTCCGTCTAACCCACCCGCATCTTCTCCTCCAATCGCTCTACCGTCCCGCCCCCCAAACCCTCTTCTTTGTCGTAGCCATGGCAGCATCACTTCCCTCCCCTTCCTTCGCCGGAGACCACGTCAACATCGGCGTCGTCTATCAAACCACAGAACGTCACTTCTCTGCCCTTCGCCGGAAACCATGTCATCATCGGCGTCGATTGCATCCGGCGACTTCCTTTTGATGTTGATTTGAAGAGAAAGAACGAAAGAGAGAGCAAGTCCTCTGATGCAGGGGAGTGTGGGGGGAGGAGGATATGGGGTGGCTGGGGTCATGGATTAGCTATGGCAGGTCAGCCATGGCATCTCACAGGATGAGAAAGAAGATGAAAGGTGTTTGGTTGTGGGTTTAAAATGATAACTGAGTGTTTGGTTAGTAAGATAGCAAATATTGGGTTTAAGTTTTAAAATACACATGTTGTATTATTATTAGATCACATCAGAGGTGAGTAAATTTGAGTACTCCCCATTGAGTACTCAAGTATTGTCCCTCTTCTCTTCCCCGTCTCTTTAGCTTGACTTCTCCATCTCCTGTTTTTCTCTCTAAAAAAGTGTAAAGCCAAAGCAGCCAACTGCTTCTGATTTCTCTCTCAGATTATTTCACCGATTAAGCTTCTTCAACTGGCTCGTTCAAAAAAAAAAGCTTCTTCAACTGGCAAAGTATCTCATAAATATTTCTCAAATCTCCCTACAAATAAATTCCAAAAACTCCAATCCTCACCTCACACCTAAAAACTAAGAATTTGTTTTTTGTTTCTGGGTTTTTTTTGTTCCTCAATAAAGCATGAAACTTTGGAGATTCTAGTCAATATAATTAACTATACATATATTTGTATATATTTAGGGGAAAAGTGAAAGTTGGTTTACTTCGATGCCTGCTCAGATGAATAGAAGGAAAGGGAGAAGGTTGAGCTTTGAGGATGCAGTGGAGTTCTTCAACTATGTGATGGCAGAGAAGCCTTTTCTTCCATTTTTGTTACCTCTGGTTTTGTTTGCCTGGGCCTTTGAGAGATGGGTTTTCTCCTTGTCCAATTGGGTTCCACTCGCTGTTGCTGTTTGGGCAACCCTACAGGTAAAAATTGCTTCTTTTTGTAATTGTGTTATGTATTTTGTAGTTTTTTCAATTCGAGAGCGATATTCTACGCTAAATTCATCTAAACTACGGAGAGCGGAACACTGCGGATTATGGATGATCTATATTTGTAGGTTACATAAGTGTTTTTTTTCTTAAAAAGGAAGACAAATGGTTGCAAGCTACGGTTATCAAAGTGGAAGAAGAATTTACTGGTCAATTGTTCAGAATATGGTGTTTAATATAATCTTCGGTTTCATTGCTTGTGATTATCTACTGACTTAGCAACTGTTCCTGTTGTGTTGCATTTCACAATCTTTAAGGATCACAACGATCGAAATCATATTAGGATGTAACATAAGTTGTCACTAATTCTGTCTGCAGTACGGGAACTATCAACGTCGGATACTTGTTGAAGACCTGAACAAGCAATGGAAGAGAGTCATATTGAACACCTCGGTACCATATTTGTTCCAGAATTTTCCTTGACTTGTATGACATTTGAGCTTTATCGATGCTGAATTTTCGCTTTGTGGTTGTTTATATAGTCTACGACTCCACTGGAGCACTGCGAATGGCTGAATAAGCTGATGACGGAAGTATGGCCCAACTATATGAACCCGAAGCTCTCAATAAGGTTTTCGTCCATTGTTGAGGTGAGAATGTGTCCTTGTGTATCAGCCGGTTATATTAGTTTTTCTGTACGAGGTTAACAAGTTAAGTCTTCCACTTGCATTCTGTGACCATGTCATCCTTGGCCGTCCAGTGGCTTTCTTATATTGCAAGAAAAATCATCTTAAAATTTCAGATACTTGTTGATTGTCGATTTTCCTAAATTGCTTTTGAATTCACGAATTGAATGCTTACAATGCTGAAAGACCGGTGATTATCGTTGCCATTTTCTGATTTCGGTAGGATGTCTCAGTCTGTGCGTTAAACATTCACGAACACAAGTTTTGTGAATGGATCGTGCTAAGTTGTGTAAGTTTTGTTTATGCAGAAACGGTTGAAGCACAGAAAATCAAGGCTTATAGTAAGTGATCTATGCCTTTTGTTTGTTCATAACAATTTGAACCCTTGAATTCATCCTGACTGTATTGTATATCTGATAAGTAATTAAAAAGTAACTGTTTTTTATACAGGAAAAAGTTGAATTGCTAGAGTTTTCACTAGGTTCATCGCCGCCTAGCTTGGGCCTTCATGGGACTCGTTGGTCAACTTCAGGTGATCAGGTTTGGTTTCTATATATTTTACTGTTTTCAAACTTTATTACGATTCTTTTGTAGTGTTATCTTAAAGTATGTTGTTTTACTTTTTCTCGGTGGCTCATATGTATGACTACTAAGTTCCTGACATCTTCGTATACATGGTCTCTGTTCATTTTGGCAGCGGATCATGCATTTAGGTTTTGACTGGGATACAAATGATTTGAGTATTTTGCTGCAAGCAAAGCTTGCCAAGCCATTTATGGGGACGGCACGGATTGTTATAAATAGTCTCCACATCAAAGGCAATGTATGTAAAGTCGCTTCCTTTTCCATTTTTCTCATACAGTTCAGCTTTGAAAGGATTCTATCAAAAGAAATTAGAAGCTGTGCGATTATCATTTTTTGGTAGCTATATTCACTAAATTGCCTTTTTATTGCAGCTTCTCCTGATGCCGGTCTTGAACGGGAAAGCGATTTTGTACTCATTTCTGTCAGTTCCTGAAGTGAGGATAGGAATTGCCTTTGGAAGTGGAGGAAGCCAAGCACTGCCTGCTACAGAGCTTCCCGGCGTTTCTTCTTGGCTGGTTTGGCTCCCAACCTTGAAAGTTATGTTGTACCACATTATGTTTTGCTGACTTAATTCTTGACCGGGACCATTTTAATCGTACATTTCTCTCTAAAATACTGTAGTATGTTCATACATTAGTGTTGCTGTAAACAAACATACGGCCATACATCTAGCTACATTCCAAGCAAAGCTTGATAATTTGATAAATAATAAATATTGATTTCTCTATAGGTTAAAATTTTGACTGACACGCTAGTTAAGACAATGGTTGAGCCTCACCGACGTTGTTACACTATGCCAGCTGTAAACCTAAGGAAAAAGGCCGTTGGAGGCATTATATACGTGACAGTCATTTCTGCAAGTAAAGTTTCTAGGAATGGTTTGAAAGGAAGCCCGTCCAGAAAGCAGTTTGATAGAAGTTCAGATGAGCAGTTTGTCGATAAAGATCTACAGACATTTGTGGAGGTTGAACTTGAAGAGTTAACTAGAAAAACAGGTGTGAAGTTGGGTTCAAACCCTAGCTGGAATTCGAAGTTTAATATGGTGTTACACGATGAAACAGGAAATCTTCGATTTCATCTTTACGAGTGTTCGCCAAACAATGTGAAGTATGACTATCTGGCGAGTTGTGAAATTAAGGTACTATTTTTACGTTGCAAAATTTAATCTTTTGAAATGATAGTCATGATCACCATATGATAGAGTTTTTATTTTCTTCTTTGTTTCTGACAAGAAACACATGATAATATATATTCTCTGCACATAAGTTATCATCAACTTGTTGAGTGTCAACTAAGTTGAACTTTTCTTCCCTTGAATAGGTGAAGTATGTTGAGGATGATTCAACGATATTCTGGGCAATAGGACCCGACTCTGGTGTGATAGCAAAACACGCTGAGTTTTGTGGAAAAGAAGTTGAATTCGTTGTTCCATTTGAGGGGGTCAATTCGGGGGAGGTAACAGATTTTAAGGTTTATGACTGATTTATATATCCCTTATTTTTATTTAATTTTAACATATGTTTTTTCTCAATGCATCAAGTAGTTGACGGTGAAGCTTGTCCTAAAAGAATGGCAATTCTCTGATGGTTCACACGTAGACAACTCTCTTCTTACCTCACGAAGATCAATTTTTGGGTCATCAAATTTTCTACCAAAAACTGGAAGGAAAGTTAACATCACTGTTATGGAAGGAAAAGATCTTGTTTCAAAAGACAGATCTGGAAAGTGCGATCCATATGTTAAATTGCAATATGGAAAGGTAGATTTTTTTTCCTCCCTTGATAATTTCCTCTCATGTGTAAATTAAAGTCTATATTGCAGAAACTAACATTATAAACACCCTGTATTGCCGTAACCTTCTTTCCAGATTCTCCAGAGAACAAGGACTGCTCATGATTTGAATCCCGTCTGGAATCAGAAGTTTGAATTTGATGAGATTGGAGAAGGTGAATACCTGATGATAAAATGCTTCAACGAAGACACATTTGGCGATGACAACATTGGCAGTGCACGAGTTAATTTAGAGGGACTGGTCGAAGGGTCAGTCAGGGATGTGTGGATCCCTCTAGAAAAAGTGAATTCCGGAGAACTAAGGCTTCAAATAGAAGCAGTCAGAGTTGAAGGCTCTGACGGGTCAAGGGTATGGAATCTTTTCTCAGTCTGTTTGGTCATATGCGCGGGAATCATTCTGCTCTTAGTGTGTGTTGTTTAATATGGTTTTGTAACTTTGTTCCTCCTTTCCCCTTGTTGGAAAATTCAGGGTTCAGCTACGGGTTCAGGTAATGGTTGGGTTGAACTTGTTCTCATCGAAGCAAAAGACCTTGTTGCTGCTGATATGAGAGGGACAAGTGATCCATATGTGAGGGTTGAATACGGGAACTTGAAGAAACAAACAAAGGTTTGAGCAGCCACATTTATGTTCAAATATTGTAGCAATTGTCATTTTTTCCCTCATTACTTTGCTTTTGATCTCTTGTTACTTCGATGTCTTGCGTTGCAGGTTATGTACAAAACCCTGAATCCCCAGTGGAATCAAACCTTGGAATTTCCTGATGACGGCAGCCCCCTACTCTTGCATGTGAAAGATCACAATGCCTTATTACGGGCATCAAGTATAGGTGATTGCGTCGTGGAATATCAGAGATTGCCTCCGAATCAGATGGCAGACAAGTGGATCCCTCTTCAGAATGTGAGAAGGGGGGAAATCCATGTTCAAGTCACACGAAGACGAAGAGTCCCGGAGTTGGAGAAAAGAGCAAGTTTGGATTCTGAACCATCCATAAACAAAGCGCACAAAATTTCCAGTGAGGTGAGAAGACTGTTTTTCGTTACTAATTTTTCGCCTTGAGCCACATTGTTAGCATTGTACCTACGAACAATGTTTCCAACGAGTTCAATTCCTTTCTGACACTCGATTTACAATGAGTTTGGTCAGATGAAACAAATGATGATGAAGTTTCAGTCTCTAATCGAGGACGGAAATGTTGAAGGGCTCGCAACGGCTATGTGTGAGCTAGAAGCTCTAGAGGATACACAAGAAGAGTACATGGTTCAACTTGAGACCGAGCAAGCACTACTTCTTAACAAGATAAAGGAGCTTGGTCAGGAAATCCTGAACTCATCTCCTTCCATCAGCAGAAGATTTTCCGGAACCTGAGCCGTTTGTTTTCGGTTTTGAGTTTTGTTGACATGGTTATATTTTCCGGTGAGTAAGTAATTTCAGTTAATTAACAGGAGTGCGTTTACAGATAAGAGTATGTACATGGAGTTCAAACAGTTCACGTCCATCTTCATGCTGTGTAATTGTGTAAGCTCGTTGATGCTTGACCAGTTTTTCTGCAGCAATTCAAGTCAAATGTTCAAGTATTTAGCTTTGACTTTCATTACGTGATAAGAGAGATAAACGCATCTCTTATATTTAAGTTTTAATTTTATACTTTGTGTTCTTTTCTGAATTCTCATTACAAATGGAGTCGAAATGATCTCTAGATTAATCAAAGGATCCTTCGGCTGGAATTCGTTATCCGTATTGAATATTTGACCACGCATATTGCACCTTGTTAACAAAAAAAGGGGAACTTTAACGAAAAGTTTCTGGTACTGTTCATTTTAACGAAAAATCATAATTTTACACTAAAAAGTCAATCCTGATACTATTCATTTTACCTTTTATTTTGCCTTTATCGTTACAACTTAAAGTTTTCAAGCTATTTTCATTAGTTTTTCTATAAAAAAAAGTCTTGTTTCACAACCACATTTAATTTAGAGTGCACATGACATTTGCGAAGCGGGAATAATAACAGTTTTTTTAGTTGCTGAAATCAATTAAGAATCTGAAATGAAATGTCAGATTCACAACCATCTCTCAAAAAAAAAGGTCTTGTTTGACTGTATCTTTTATTTTATTCTTATCTTTAAAACTCAATGTTTTCAAACATTTTTCTTTAGTTTTCCTAAAAAAAAAAAAAACAAAGCCTTGTTTCACAACCACATTTAATTTAGAGTGCATATGACATTTTGCGAAGTGCGAATAATAACAGTTTTTTTAGTTGCTGAAATCAATCAAGAAGGGGGCTTCTATTATGCATCACTGCTACATAAGTAAGGGAACGGATCCTTTCCACCAAGTTCATCAAGTCACACAATTTGGGTTTTTAAAATTTGATCCAACAGCTACAAACATGAACCTATTTTAAAAGTTATAATACAGGAACTCACTTTAAAAGTTATAATAACTTTAGCTGTTGGATCAAATTTCAAGAGCCCGGATTGTGTGATCCTTTCCCGAATCCCATTAGTAGCTCATATCGATTCCCTTATCTAAATTTAACAGTTAAGTTCAGTAATATATGTAATTCGGTGATTCGCTTGAAACTGTTAAATTCAGCAACATATGTCATGCATCGATAAGCTCAAGAATTTCCGTACTAGTGCAAGAATGAGAGCTCTCTGCCGCCAAAATTACAGATGTGCCCTCGATAAGATTCCATATATACACAAGAAATTTTCCCAGAAAAAAATCTTATCGTCTCCCTCCAAAACTAGACAGAGTCTTCGTCTCCAGCCTCCCGTCGCTCCACCGCTTTCCGAGTTCCGACCAGCCAGACAATGACAGCGCACCGCCGTCAACAGCGACAGTAAGCTCACTATTTAATTCAATACTCACCACAAATGGCCTTCACAACCGCGAAAATTTCCGAAATGCCACTCAGGAACTCACTCCCACTCACCTCTCACTCGCCCTCCTCCCTCAGACTCCTGTTCTCGGCCCCAAAACCGTCATTTCGCATCGTCAAAACATTCTCCTCCACCGTCAGAACCACCGAGCACGGTGGAAGTGCGAACGCCAAACCCCTGCAGCACAAATCCAGACCCGCCTCCTCCGCTCCCTGGCTCAACAAGTGGCCCAATCGTAGCTCTCCCGCCGAATTGTCCCGCCAGAAAGTCAGCGATAAGGTCAAGGAGTCGCATGAGCAAGATGGCAAGGCGGATACGACTCGGTACTTCGACAAGGATAAAGGCCAGAGCGCGATTGAGAGAATCGTGCTTCGGTTGCGGAACTTGGGGTTGGGGTCGGACGATGAGGAGGAAGATGGTGGTATTGGATTGGACGGTCAGGATCCAGTGCCGGCGGCAAGCGGAGAGGAGAAGCTCGGGGATTTGTTGCAGCGGGAGTGGGTCCGGCCGGATTATGTATTAGAGGAGAAGAGCGGTGATGAGGTGGCATTGCCGTGGGAGAAAGAGGAGGAGGTGAGTGACAAGGAGGAGGTGAAGGGATTGAGGAAGAGGAGAGGGAAAGCACCGTCGTTGGCGGAATTGACGATTGAGGACGAGGAACTGAAGCGGCTGAGGAGAATGGGGATGGTGCTTAGGGAAAGGATCAGTGTGCCGAAGGCCGGGATCACGCAGGCGGTGCTAGAGAAGATTCACGATACGTGGAGGAAGACGGAGCTGGTGAGGCTCAAGTTCCATGAGGTGCTGGCATTGGATATGAAGACAGCCCACGAGATTGTTGAGGTTTGTGAAGTTCTTGAATTTTCGGATTTTGGTGTTATATGATCAATATTACATTTGTATATAAGTGTGTTGAGTATAAATTATAACACTCGCTGAATGCAACTTAGAATTGTATGTCTATAGTTTAGAAATGAACATGTAGAAGCATTTTACTTTCGTAATGTAACTGACTGCTTGTAGTGATTGGTCAGCGTCGAACAGGAGGGTTAGTTTTATGGCGGTCAGGAAGTGTCATGGTTGTGTACCGAGGGAGTAACTACAAAGGACCTTCTCAATCCCAAACTGTTGATGGGGAAAGGAGTGGTCTTTTTATCCCAGAGATATCGTCACCTGAAACATCGGAGGTGAGAAGTGGCAATGAAGCAACTTCAGGTCCAGATAAGACTGAGCAAGCATTGAAAATCCCTGAGCGTGTTCATAACATGACGGAGGAGGAAGCTGAGTTTCACAGCCTCTTGGATGATTTAGGTTCTCGTTTTGTCGAGTGGTGGGGTACAGGAGTACTTCCTGTTGATGCTGATTTGCTTCCCAAAACAATCCCTGGTTACAAAACTCCTTTCAGGCTTCTCCCTACTGGGATGCGGTCGCGGCTGACTAATGCAGAGATGACTACTTTACGGAAACTTGCCAAATCGCTTCCTTGTCATTTTGCCCTTGGTAGAAATCTTCTTCTATGTACCTTTGTTTAGTTTTCCACGTCAGTATTTGACATAACACTTCATTATTAATTTCTTGATGAAGGAAGAAATAGAAACCATCAGGGGTTGGCATTGGCTATTATTAAACTTTGGGAGAAAAGCTCTGTTGCGAAGATTGCTGTCAAACGAGGTATCCAGAATACAAACAACAAGTTGATGGCTGAGGAGATAAAGGTCTGTCCTACATTGTCTCTTATCCTTCATTACCATCAAACCTTGTGTTTTTTGTGTGATTGTTTACCTTTCGTTCGTGTCCATTAGGGCACTTCTAGTTCTTCCTGCTAAAACTTTCTCAAGCTTAGTCTGCATTATTATTATTTTTAAAGGCCAAAGCGAGAAACACCATCCTTCTAATTAAGGAACCTGTGTAAATCTGTTAATACTTGTTAATGAGTTTGCTGTTATGCGCCTCTGCCTTGCATTTTCTACCAAATCTAAGGTTGAAGAGGCACTCAGCATATTTGGTTTTCTCTTTTCGTCGAATAGTTTTAAGGTTTGTTTTTTGTAATCTTTTTTCTGATTGTTACCTATGGAATAATACCAAAAGTGTACTGATTTAAAGACCCTTCAATTTTGCAGAATTTAACAGGTGGTGTTTTACTGCTCAGAAACAAATATTACATTGTCATTTACCGCGGGAAGGATTTTGTCCCAACAAGTGTGGCTGCTGCTCTGTCTGAAAGACAGGAACTGACGAAACAGGTCCAAGATGTTGAAGAGAAAATGCGGATTAAAGCAATAGATGCGGCTTCTTCAGGTGCAGTGGAAGGACAGGCAGTTGCAGGGACTTTGGCTGAGTTTTATGAGGCTCAAGCTCGTTGGGGAAGAGAAATATCTGCTGAAGAACGGGAAAAGATGATTGAAGAAGATTCAAGAGCTAAGAATGCTAAGCTTGTCAGACGAATTGAGAATAAACTAGGTGTTGTAAGTTTTTTCTCTATCTTTCTATTAGTGGACGAGCCTGTGAGGGTCTCGTTCTCACTCCTTGTGAATACAGTAGTTTTGGAATTGACTCGACTTGATGAAAAAGACCCAGGTACTCGAGCGGTACCTTTTTGCAACATGTTTTTATCCAAAATATATCATTAACTTTCACTTAGTTGCGGAAGAAAGGATATATGTAGATTCATATATACCTAAGTTTGATATTCTGAATTCATTGACAGGCCCAAGCCAAAAAGCTAAGAGCAGAGAAACTGCTATCCAAGATAGAATCGTTAATGCTTCCTGCGGGTCCTGATTATGATCAGGAAACAATCACTGATGAGGAACGGGTTATGTTTCGTAGGGTTGGTTTGAGGATGAAAGCATACTTGCCTCTGGGTAAGTAATCTTCTAATTTTTGAGGTGAAGATAAAATATTTAGCTGAAACACTGATGGCCTTTATTACATATTGCACCAGGTATACGTGGTGTCTTTGATGGTGTCGTCGAAAACATGCATTTGCATTGGAAGCACAGAGAACTAGTGAAACTAATAAGCAAGCAAAAGACTCTTGCTTTTGTTGAAGATACAGCTAGGTTATTGGAATATGAGAGTAATGGTATACTTGTGGCAATAGAAAGAGTTCCAAAGGGATATGCTCTCATTTACTATCGTGGAAAGAATTATCGGCGACCCATTACCTTGAGGCCAAGGAACCTTCTAACTAAGGCTAAAGCATTAAAACGCTCAGTGGCCATGCAACGCCATGAGGTTACTTTTATTTTTCCCAGTTTTTTGTTGAAATACATTTCCGCTGATATTTCTCTCTCGTTGATGTCCTTCACCTCACACCAGATCTCATATGTCCCATGCAGGCTCTCAGTCAGCACATATCTGAACTGGAGAAGAACATAGAACAAATGAAATCTCAAGTTGTAAGTTATAATTCCTCGTTTCAACACGTATCTGAAGCACTGTTGACAAAATCATCGACCACTATATGTTTGTTCATCTTCATCTGTTCACTGTGCGATCCAAGCGTACGCCCCCCCTCCCATGCGGCCAACTTGGTTGTTGCCATTACAGTTATCGTTTCTCCATTAATATGCCCATGCCCATGACCATAGCTTTGTTGATTGTGAACAGGGTATTTCTGAAGATGATGTTGATGAGAGTTCCTGGAGCTCGAGAGATCCCGAGCAGATTCATCGTGCCTCGGAATTAGTCCAAGTGAGATATTATACTGTTTCTCATTGCCATCTATTTACTATCAAGTGGTCCTGATCTCCAACCCGATTGTTTATATAGTTCTGTGGCCGGTTTAGAGGGCGAAACATGGGAGTTTAAATTCTTAGCATGCCTCTTCTAGACAGATTTTGGCTTTCCTTAACTATTTCCTTATCAAGCAATGAGAGTAAAATGTTTGGTTCTTATCTGCAGAGCGAGGGTGACGATGAGGATGAAGATGAAGATGAAGATTCATACGTGGATTCAGATGGCAATGATGAAGATTCTGATTGGGAAAACGAAGAATAAAATGTTCGTGCGTTTGAACGCATGATCAGTTTCGAGCATGAGCAAGAACTGTTGACGACGGCAAAACATGGGATGCTTGTAAGAATTAGTGTTGCAGTCCTACCTGGTGGCTTCTGTCTAAATATGTGAATGATTATTTGCGACTCGGAGCGTAAGATGGTTCCAATTACTTCAAAGAGGACAGCGTTGGAAGCAAGGGAGTAAAACTCCGACATTGAAACAGAAAGGCTTTTAGCATAGACAAAATTCTGATGTATTTCGTTGCTCGACGACATTTTTGTGTATACCCACATATGGATGTAGATTTAACATCTCCAGATTAGTTAAGTTGTAACGTTCTGAAACAAGAAAATCAAATTTTGAAAAGATGCAATTGATAACTAATTGATAACTAATAAAATTAAGTCGCATAAGTTTGGATCACTGAAAAGTATCGATACCTCGGAGCAAAAATTGAAGTTAAACGGTGTCCCTAATTCCGGCTGAAAATATTGAAAAATTCAAGAGTTTATTGGCGCAGTATCTGCTGTAGCTGTAGCACTTGATTCCTTTGTTCTGGAGGCAGGAGGTTAATTTGTTCCGGTGTGAGGCTCATGACCTGCTGAAGCAGTGCCTTCTCCATCTCAGGGGACAACTGCACAAATGCGCATAAGAGTCGAATGATGATTGATAGGAAAACTCAACCTATAAATAAAAGCTCCGGCTGAAGTCTAATATGAGAAGTAGCAGATATCTTACTGGTGCCGGGCGAGGAGGCTGGCCGCCAGGGCCCATTTGACCAGGACCTAACGGTGGTGGTCCTGAAAGTTGTGGCACTGTCGAACTCTCTGGTGGACCGGACATCCACGATCCTCTATCAACTTGCATGGAAGATCCAGCTTGATTGTTGAACTCTGAACCTAAATGCATGCCTCCACCCTGAAAGATAAAAAGCATTAGGCAAGGTTAGATTTTTGTCCTCCACCGATCCTTCAAACATGGGTTGACAATTAGTAAACCGTGTTCAACAAGATTAGAATACCCCTCAACGGGAACCGATTAGAAGTGCACAAATGGAAAACCCTGACTCACAGCACAACCCAAACTGAAAATGGACTATCAATGAAAGCTCAAAACGGATAAGTGGAGTAAACAGGGCATGCGTTTTTATTCTAGAAACTACTGAAACATTACCTAGAATCAAAGTATCCTTAACTAATAAACTAATGATTTACAACGCAGTTACAAAAGAGATAATTTTTTATACTGAATAAAAAAATAAAACCAAAAACGTATACCTGGTACATAGATTGAGGTGGTGGTTGACTTGGAAGCGGTGGTTGTCCCTGTGGAAATGAAGGCCCAGCGCTAACAGGGGGTTTTGTACCTGACTGAGCAGATCAAAAATAAAAACAATTAGCCCAATCACATATATGCCATACATTTGATAATGACTGGTGAACTATAAACTTCAACTTACATGAAACATGGATTGTGAAAGATGTTGGGAAGGAGCATGTTGGTAACCCATGTTGGGCCCCATTTGCGGCGGATACTGGTGATGGAAGTTAGGCATTGAAGGTGGTCTTGGTTGTGGTGGCAATGGTGGTTGCAACGGCATATGAGAAGACACTCCAGATGTCTGTAATGACTGTTGCAACTGGCTGGAAACAGCAGGCATTTGGGTTTGATGAAGCGAAGGTGGCTGTGAAGAAGAATGAAGAGGATGTGCAGGCATATTTGGGAGTTGAGAGGACTGTGGAAGAGAAGTCGGGGTCATTTGAGGATTTAGATGTCCCTTAGGCTGCTGTGGGCTCAGCAGGGGACGTGAAGGCATAGGCTGAGACTGAACATTTATAGATGGAGCACCAGCTGATGAACTAGGCATTGCCGGTTGGTTTTGGTATTGCTTTCTCGGAGGAGCTTGGATCTGAGATGGCCCAGTTTGGTCCTGCAAACCAACTTGACCGGGCAATGAGGGAGCAGCCTGGGTGCTTGGCTGCTGAGTTTGTTGTGTCGACTGCTGAGAATTATGTGACGTCAGTGGCTGAATGCTGGGAATCTACAGACAACCTCAATTTAGCATATAACATAAGTGGACAAATATGAAAACACTTAAAAGACAAGCTTTCTGGAAAAAGAAAAAACATACCACTTGAGGTGGCCTCACCATTCCAAGCATAATCTGCGCCTGTGAACGAATACAAAATGCAGAAACACAATCAGCAATCATATCAGTAGTTAAAGGTAAAATCGATAATTCCAGAGCAACAACCTACTTAACAGCGACCACGAATCAGTAATCGCGTAATACAAATGCCTAACTAATATATTCTCCAAACTCTCAAACAGCATGATACAAAAACATAAATCACACATTAATTTAGCACTTAACAAAAGGAAAATCAAATTTTCTCATTCGGAACTAAATTAAGCAACTTCCTAACAAAGCCATTCGTACCATTTGAACCCTAATCACACAAAATTATCTCAACAAATCAAGAAAAGAAGAAAAGCACCAAAATTGACACAAACGAAATCCTAACTACACAAAATCCTCTGAATCAAAACCAAATAAAAGGGGAAAATTCGAAATAAAGGAACCCTAAAACCCTAAAAAATTAGGAACCTGGAAAAGAGCTTTGGTGAGGGGCGGATTCTGAATGAGGATCTGCCTCGCCTGCTGCTGGTTCTGTTCTATCAAATTCTGCATTCAAAGAAACAAAGAAAACGAACGTCAACATTATTCGTAGGTCAATTTTGGGTGTTTGGAGGGACAGAAAATTTCGGAAGGAAAATTGGAGAAGAAATAGAAAATTCGAGGGAGGTAGGGGATACCTTCATTTGAGACATGATGTCGTAAAGCTGGTTCTTCGACATTCCGGCGATGTTCGCCGGTAGGCCGTCGCCTGAGAGTTGCTTTCCCGCCATTGTGCACTGAGACTGAGAGAGAGAGAGAGAGAGAGAGAGAGAGGAGCGAGGAGAGAGACGGAGACTAGAAAGCGCGCTTCTGGGGTGTGATGGTTATTTTCAACGGTTAAATGGGCCTGGGCCGCGTTTTTATTTTCTTTTTTATATAGCCGACTCGATTTTTTCCATCATTAAAATCCTGGCCGTTGGAATTATGATGATCTATGATTCTATAGGGGTAAGTCATGGAATCATCGGATGAGTTAGGAGGAATAGGTGGAAAAGAAATTAAAATAAGGAAAGCTAACAAAAAGTTCAAAAATGCTTTAGTTTTAATAAAAAATGATCAATAAATGTGTAGTGAATAGTAACAAGGAGAGGTAAAAATGTGGTTTTTGGTTAAAAGTGAACAGTACTGGAAGTATTTCGTTAAAACTCTCTATTAAAATAGGATGAACTATTCTCTCATAATTATTTAATTATTGAAAACAAAACTATTCTCTCATAATTGATTTAGTTACATTTTTTTTATATTGTAATGTACGTATTTGTTATTAAACGTAGAGAAATCATTTATCATATTAATTTTAATACTGAATACAACTCATTCCAAATAAGTTCATATATACAAATATTCCTTGAGAATGTTTTAGTCGATTTAAAGATAATTAAATTTTTTTAAATGTGGTTAGCTAGGTATCTCGTTCATACACAATTAACATAAATCCACTCCTCGTTCATAAAGACATTGTGTACATCTGAATAGTTTATATTTCTTTTGGGATCTCGAAATAACTTTGCATTCATCTGCTAATTTGGTTCGAATTTTGTAATAATATTAAAAAATTTCTTGTGAACGATGACTGATGGACTTTCATTTTCTTAACCATCACCTTCATTGTGTAGATTACCGTAAGAAATTTGAGAGAGAAATGTGTTGAGATGTTTGACCATGAAAAAGATGTTTACATAATATAAGAGGGTACAAATTGAACATAGGGAGTTTTCCCTACCAGCATGCGTTGATCATATCTGGACCAACATAAGTAACAGTACTAAAACTCTTCAACATAATTAACAGACCCATAAACTAGGGCAAGAACCTTATTATTTTTCGACATCAATCCAACATAGTTATAAATATATGGAACATTATCGAACTTTACTGCGTGCATGTGAGAAGTCTACTCTCCCAGTGGTACTGCATTTGTTTCATAACCAGTACTTCAGGATTAATACAGCAACGATGCTGAACTTTACAAGATGTGAGCTTATTCGTTGGATCAGGCCGTACACTTCACAGCTTCACCAGATGGAGTCCAAATTGAATGGTTGCTCCGAATGCTGCAGCGGCATCGATTCCATCATCTGATCATTAGTACTCGACGAAGAAGCTTGGAAATTTGAATTTATATGATCCATGGTAGTACTGGATCCAAAGTGATGAGACATTGACGGCATCATTCCTTGCTGCTGGATATTATCATATGATGAGTAATCTAGAGTACTAGTGCCTGCCGTAGCTTGAACATGATTAGTAGCTCTTGGTTGATAATTACTACCATTATTATTAGTACTACTCCTAAGTTGTAATGCCCTAAGAAGCAACGAATTCACCGAAAGATTCGAGGGACTTAGCAAGCTTGACGACAATGAAAGAGCGTTGGCGGCTGCCTCTCTTGCCGCCGTTGCTGCCCAATTCATTTTCAAACTCATGTTGGTAACGTCGTTAATGTTGTTCTTGCTATGATCAAGAATATTGCTGTAATAGCTTTGGGGTGAAGAAATGTTGTTGCTGAACCCGCTGGATGAATTTGCGTTAATATTGCTGTTTAGGTTTGGCAGCTCAATGTCTCCGAATTCGTTAACAATTGAGTTCGTATCGTCGCATGGAGACTCGTTGGTTGGCTGCTTCTGTGAGGATGTTGTTGCTTGTTGTGGCTTTTTCAATGCACTAATGCTTTTTTGGAAAACCCTACAAACCACCCATTCTTCCTGCATAAATTAAACCTAGCAAATTAAAGAATTATACATAATATAATCGAGTTATAAAGGCCAAGTGTTTGAGATTGTTTCTGGAATGGCTAAAAGCACTTTATGGTGGCCAAAAATGCTAATGACTATTTATGTTTAATAGAAGACTTCTCTGAAAAAACACCTTTTTTAGAAGAACCTCCAAGTGTTTTTCAGGCACTTCTAGCAAACGTGCTTATCAGTCGAAGAGGTTTTAAGATAACGGTCCCAAACGATCCAATTGTTGTGCTTCTGTAGTAATTTGTACCTTTGAGGATTTGAAAGGATGCTTGTTTTCTAGTCTGTATTCATGCATGACCCAGTTGCTTTTCTCACCCCTTGGAGCTCTGCCCTTGTAGAAAACTAGGGTTTTCTTCATCCCAACCAGCACACCTACACGCCGTATTTCCTTGTCTTTCCCAGTTGTTTTCCAGTAGCCGGCTTCCGTGGCTCGGTTGGTTCGAAGTCCCGTTGGGTATTTTCGGTCTCTCAGGTTGAAGAAGTACCATTCTTTCTCTCCCATCGAAGCCTTGCCTACACCACCCGCATAATAGTTTAGTTTGTTATAAGTTGCATTTATCAGTTAAATACGTTACCGTAAAAAATTATTCCTATCAAAAGTATGAATATTTAAGCTAAGAACGTTCTGAAAACATAGTATTCAAAGTATATCTGTTCGTAAATTAGTATAAGAAAAAATGCATATTGTGAAACAATTTTTAAAGGTCTACTTGCATTTTTTTTAATAAAAAGATCTACTGTAAATCTAAGAAAAGTCCACTACGAAAAAATGTCGTGGGAACTGTGTATTTGGTGTGGTTGGCAAACGAATCAGAGAGGAAGGAAGAGATTGGAACATTTCATTCCCATTTTGATCCAAGCAATAGTCTATATTGAAGATTGAAGTAACCCAAACTGTGGGGAGAGAGACTCGAACTTAGTGCTCTAGCCAACTTACTAAGCCTAGATCTGCTCCCCAAACTATCCTTTCTTCCTTTTTGGATTACATGTAGTTTTCAGGAAAGATTGCTTTACTTGCGTAAATTCAACAAAGGCAAATTCAAGAAAATCAGATTGTGATCTCATCAAGATCGTTACTAAAAGCAAGGAATGAGAAATGAAATATCATAGAAAATTAGGTACAATCAGATGAATTTAGAGGAAGAGGCAAACATGTAAGGCAGATGTACAGAAGAATAGGGTTGAATATGATGCACATATAAATATATAATCTGATCATACATATACCTGGGAGGTCCCAAGGTTCACACTTATTAAGATCAACGACTGCTACTGCTTTCGACGTGAAACTAACATCGGAAACCTTGCGGCACAGATAGTGCGTTATCAGTTCCTCATCTGTAGGATGGAATCTGAACCCTGGAGGAAGACTCTCTTGCATTCTTGATTCGATAAACAAACCAAGTGGATTTGATTTCGATGCGAAAAGAAGAAAAGGCAAGCAGCTAGCAGAAACCCTAGTATGGATATCTGATGCTAGGCGGCTAGCTTAAAAGTAAAGCGCAAGGTGAACAGATATTAATGGTGTGTACTTTGTGTTGTATAAACTCAATCTTCAAGAAGAAGCAGCCTAGCCATTAGCCACATTATTCTTTTTATATTTTGATAACTACAGCTAACACTTTGACAAAGATGGTAATTGGAAAGTACTACTTTTCTTATGAAATTAAATAATTAAATTTACCAAAACACCCCAGCTAAATACATGAACAAGTAATAGAGGGGTATGTATATTTTCTGGTAGTCGTCTCTGAGGCTTGAGATTATTACCAACCTCCATACGGCTGTGGCATTGACTACGAATGATTCAATCACAGTGGACAAGACAATTGTCTCCTTTTTAATAAAATTTGGTAGAAGATGAGTGGCAAGGCATGAGGTTTTGTCTTTGTTGTACCAGATTTCATGTATTTTGTATCTAATTCGATGATCCAGTCCAACCACCTTCACCCATTTCTACCCACCAAACCTTGGCTACGCTACTACTACGTACTATCAGTCCAATGGGAACATGGCAATCTACAGTATTATTCCTTTTCATCTAATCATAAATTACCGACATTTGTCATCAATTGACATCTCAAACAAGTTGAGGAGAAAGTTCAACTCCTTAGAAGAACACATGTAAAATCTCTTAATTTCTTGACGAGAATTCACATTCTCAACACACCCTTCATGCATGACATTATTTAAGTCTACAACGTAGACAACACATATTTGGAGCAGATGAGCAGTATATCATAAAGGAAGTTGAGGTTCTACCATAAAATTGAAAAAAATTTGAGTAAAAACTATAAAACCAATTGACAACATAAGAAAGAACTCAACTCTTTAGAAGCACGTATATAATTCCTTAAAACCTGTATCAGATTGTAACACTCTAAACAACATCATCTCTCTTCTGATTGTGAAAGTCCTTGCAACTCTTTGATTACTATAATATATGAAGTTTAATTAGTTTATTTATTATCTTAAATAATACCAAATATAGCCTATATACAGATACATTCATGGATAGATTGCTTGATATGCCGCAAATTTTAATTAATTAGATTGCATGTTTGGAAGTTTGCATGATATGATAGTTTGTTTATGGCAAGGAATATTGCATAATTGACAGTTCAAAGATCTTTCAATGCATATGTAATGGTTGGCTCTAGGCTATAGGTGGCTTATGTTCTGTTTCTGATTGATTTAATTAATTATAATCAGTGTGCGCAAAGTTTACCAAGAGTGGTTAAAATGGTGACCAACCCGCACGACTGAATCTAAAGCGTTTCTGTTGGATCTTTTTCTTCACTCACTCGCTCACCTCCTTTTGTCTTCGAAGCTTTGCATAAAATTCAATCCTAACTCCAGCTTTTGATGTAGTACTACATCCATCTTTCCTGCATGCTAGGGTTTCTAGAAGACTAGAAACATCTCTCTCTCGGGTGCTCATTATTATATCTTTGGGTTGAAATTTACACGATGATCACTGTATCATTACCTTTTGCATAAGTTTGATTATAAGAAAAAATAAGGATGGTGATTTTTGGTCAAGGTTCTGGAAGACGTTAAGCACTATTTAGACGGCGGGCAGAAGTTCAGCGCCTAAGTATCTAAGCAGTACATTTTTAATTTTAATTAAAGTTATTATATAACATATAAATAAATGTCTACTTATACTTAAACAAATACATAATTATATGAGGATACATAAATTACAAAATAAAATGACACATAAATTATAAAATACTAGAATATATTGAAAACATTGAGAACAAGCATATAATGAGCGTTTATCTAAGTACTCAGCAAATATATTGTGATTTATTGAAAAAAATAAAATGCAAAAAATTGAAAGTTATCTATTTTTTATCTATGTGAGAGACTTAGGTGGTCTAAGAGGGTGTCTAGGCGAGTTTAGGCCGACTAGGTGGGCGCCTAGGCAGATCTAAGCATCATTTCTTAATTTTTAAACTCCTATGAATTAATCGTGGCAGTTGGCTATCAACACTACCAGAAATCTTATACCTTAAGTAATCTCTAGAGAGAGAGGAGAGAAGTTAGAGAGAGAAGAGTTTATGTAAAATGCACTACTATTTCATTAACTGTATTCTGTGATAAATACACTCAGGTATTTATAGTTTACACCTTATAACACCACTCCACTAATCTAACAACACATGGCACTATCCTAGTCGTCCATTCCATTATACAATCTATCATCCTCCCTCAATCACATGCTGGGAGCAACCAAGCATGAGATTGGAACAATTAAAACGAAACTGTGGAGAACACAACCCTTTGGTAAACATATCTGCATACTGATCACTGGAATTGACAAACTGCAGCAGGATTGTACCTTGTTGTACTCTTTCACGCACAAAATGACAATCAATTTCAATGTGTTTTGATTTGGAGTGGAAAACAGGATTAGTAGCAAGCGCCATAGCAGAGATATTATCACAGTGAAGTAAGGGAACATCAGTTTGTGACAAGTGAAGATCTTGAAGTAATTGTTGAATCCATACCACTTCTGCCGTAGTAGTGGCCATAGCCCTATACTCTGCTTCGGTAGAAGACCTGTTCACAGTATGTTGTTTCTTAGAACTCCAAGAAATAGGATTTGAACCAATAAACACCACAAAACCAGTTGTTGATCTTCGATCATTAGGATCACCGGCCCAATCAGCATCAGTGTAAGCTTTTAAATTAAGGGAACCAGGTGTAAAACATAAACCTAAATCCATAGAACCCTTGAGATATCTCAGTATACGTTTGACTGCAGTAAAGTGTGATTCAAGAGGATGGTGCATAAATTGACAGACATGGTTCACAGAGAAGGCGATATCGGGCCTAGTAAAGGTGAGATATTGCAGAGCACCTACAAGACTTCTGTAGGTTGTAGGATCTGAAACAGGTGGACTGCCATGATTCAAAAGCTTCTGATTAGGATGGCAGGGTGTAAGACACGGTTTGCATTCTTCCATATTAGCCTTCTGTAACAACTCCTTCACATACTTATGTTGATGAACAAAGAGACCTCTTGCCTGATATTCAATTTGTAATCCAAGAAAGAAATGCAAAACACCAAGATCTTTCATATCAAACTCTTTTGTCAACTGAGATATCACAGATTGGACAGCTATATCACTATCACCAGTTAAAATGATATCATCCACATAGAGAAGAAGAACAACCATGGAGTGACCCGTAGACTTGACAAACAAAGATGGATCAGCATAGGATGGCTTGAATCCTAACTGAATAAGAAACTTAGAAAATCTCTCATTCCAAGCCTGGGGAGCTTGTTTGAGACCATACAAAGACCTTTCGAGCTTGCAAACATATTCAGGATGCATTTGATCAACAAAACCCTGAGGCTGAGACATATATACCTCTTCATCAAGAAATCCATGCAAAAAAGCATTTTTGACATCTAATTGCTTGAGTTTCCAACCATAAGAAGCAGCCAATGCTAAAATCAACCGAACCGTAGTAGGTTTCACAACTGGACTAAAGGTCTCATAATAGTCCAAACCTGCTTCTTGAGAAAAACCTTTGGCTACTAATCGAGCCTTATATCGTGCCACGGACCCATCTGAATTTTTCTTGAGTTTATAAATCCACTTACAGCCAACATAGTTCTTGTTTGAAGGTAAGGGAACAAGTTTCCATGTATGCTGTTGTAAAAGAGCATCCATTTCTTCTTTCATAGCTGCTTGCCACTGCACAGATGTAGAAGCAGCTTGAAAGGTAAATGGTTCTTTGAGAAACACTGAATCAGAGCACTGTTGAGCAACATAAGCTTTCTTTTTGTAGATGCCAGACTTAGACCTAGTCTGCATTGGATGACAGTTAAGTATCACAGATTGAAGATCAGCAACCTGAGAAGTAGTGACATCTGGATTATTCTCAGTATGTATTACTGGATTAACTGAAGACTCCATTGGTGCAGAAGCAACTGAATCACAAGTGCAGGAACCCTTTGATGAAGAACAGACAAGGTCACATTGCTGAGGTGATGAAGGACTGGACTGAGTAACATGAGTACCAGGAGCAGTGGAATATGGAGCCACAATAGGATAAGGAATTGGAATAGAAGTAATGGGAGTAAATTTGGTAGGATGACCAACTAAAGAAGAGTGTTTAGGTGTAGGTGAGATGGGCTGAGATGCAACAGAAAAACCAGGAAACTTTTGTTCATCAAAAAGTACATGTCTTGACACAATGAGTTTATGAGTTTGTATATCATAACATATATATCCTTTATATTGAGATGCATACCCAAGAAACAAGCACTCAGTAGTTTTGGGTTCCAACTTAGTTGATCTATATGGTTTCATAGATGGATAACAAGCACACCCAAACATTCTGAGATGATGAAGTGTAGGTGGGGATTTGTATAAAACTTCAAATGGAGAGTTCATGTGCAAGATAGTAGTGGGTATCCTATTAATAAGAAAAGTTGCAGTTGCACATGCATGAAACCAAAACTGAGAAGGGAGAGAAGCTTGTTGTAAAAGAGTGATGGCAGTTTCTATAATATGTCTGTTCTTTCTCTCAGCCAGCCCATTTTGTTCAGGGGTATATGGACAAGACTTTTGATGAACAATACCCTTATCTTTTAAAAAACTATGAAATTGATGACTGATATATTCCCCACCCCCATCACTTTGAAGTATCTTAACTTTGGCATCAAACATAGTGGATATGAAAGCCAAGAATTGAACAAATGTATGAAAAACAGCTGCTTTATTCATTAATGGAAAAACCCAAGTGTACCTCGTACATTCATCTATGAATGATACATAGTACTTAAATCTTTCTATAGACATATTAGGGGATGGACCCCAAACATCTGTGTGAATGACTTCAAAAGGAACAACAGATTTTGAAGCAACACTGGGAAAATGCAGTTTAGTGAACTTGCCTTGCAAGGCAACACAGAGTTTGGAGGGTGAAGTACTAGGTACAGACTGACCACATTTATTTAATGCAGCTGACACAACTAGATTAGTTGGATGACCTAATCTACAATGCCACAATTCTGAAGATACTTTCTGACCAAGAAAAGCAGCAGGGAAAGAAGCTGGAGGAGAAATGAACCTTGAGGGTTTGAGAACTGGAAGAGGATACACGGCATTGTTACTCAGTCCTTTGTAGAGGATTTGTCCTGTGACCTTGTCCTGTATACAAATGGAAAATTCATCAACAATACAGCGACATTTGTTATCACGACATAACTGATACATTGAACACAAGTGCTGTGATAACTGAGGCACATGCAACACAGAGTTAAGATGAAACTTATGTTGTGATGTAGAAATACAAGAATTGCCAATATTTGCAATTGCTAAACCTTCACCACCAGCTCCAATGACAGTCTCAGATGATGGATAGGGAACTGCCTCTTGTAAATTTGAGAGATCAGAAGTCATGTGATTGGTAGCACCAGAATCGACCAACCAAAACTCTTGTTGAGGTGCTGAAAAAGATGCCACAGTCCTAGCATTCATAGCAATAGGTGGTGATGGATGCTGATAAGAGGTGCTAGGTTGATGTGGATGAGAGGCATAGTTTTGTGGAGAAGAAAACTGTTGAGAGTGAGGCATCACAAAAGACTGATAATATTGAGGATAGTTAGAAGACTATGATGAAAACTGAGTAGAAGCATTTTGCCGATCAAAGCAAGTGGCAGCAGTATGACCAACCTTATTGCAGATTTGACAACCCCTTTGAAAACAGTTTAAAGCAGAATGCCCCTTGCGATCACATATTTGACATATTTGAGAAGGATTATAGCCAGAAGTATGAGGAATTTGTTGTACAGGAGTAGAGTACACAAAAGGAGAACCAGTTGACCCAAACTGTGACTGTGGAGAAGTCTGAGAATTAGAGTAAAATTTCTTCCCTTTCTCTTTAGCTTTGTAATTATTGCCGCCAAAATTGTTATAGGAACCAGAGGGATGTTGAGTAGCATAAGCAACTGGTGCAGGGAACATCTGAGGATATGAAAAAGCTTGCAGATTTTGCATGGATTGCATAGGGTGCAGGGTTGACATAGCTTGCATAGGATGCATAGACTGCACTGGATACTCAGTAAAACTGGAAGGAGGCATAACAGATGATCCAGAAGAAGATCCGGATTCATACACCGAACCAGACTCATGTGCCAACATTGCAGTCATTAAGGGAACTTGTTTGGTAGCTTCATCTAGAGTAGATTCTTCAGCCTTCAACTGAGAACGCAGTTAAGTCAAAGATACCAGATTCTCTTTGCCTCTTATAACAGCCTTAATGGTATTGTATTCAGATGAAAGGCCTCTCAATGCAACAATGACAATATCCTCATCTGATATAGTAACACCAACTGCAACCAATTGATCCCTGAAATCTTTGATACGCTGCAAGTAGTGATCAATCGTTTCTGGTCCTTTTTTAATACTCTGTAGATCAATCTTCATTTGAACAATACTAGTACGATTGATACAGGCAAACCTCTGACGCAGGTTAATCCACATCTCTTTAGAGCTTTGACAGCCAATTATACAAGATAAGGCAGATGAAGACAAGGCTGCAGCAAGAAGAGTCATCAAAGCCTTGTCATGAATTTTCCAAACTTTGTATGCATCAGAGATCATCGGAACCGTATCCACAACCCCATCTTCAGAATCAGTCTCACCAAATTTCTCCGGACATGGAATACTGCCATCAATGAAACCCATAATTCCATTTCCTTCCAATAACAAGTCCATTTGAAAATTCCAAGTAACATAATTGGTGTCATCCAATTTCACAGTTACAGTGTTCCCAACACTCGGAATTAAGGACGAGATTGGTGATTGAGTTAGAGCCAACAAAGTAGAATTCACCATTGTAAAAGACCAAATACTGTAGTGCGAAGTAATCGAATGATCAACAGAGGAATACAACAGTGAACAAACGCAATCAAGAAAATCAATCAAGAACAACAATCAACAAATACTCGCAACGCAGAGCCAACAACAATTTCCAATCAAGAACTGTGCGAATTAACAGCTCTAAGCAACTAATCAGCAAATATACGAGATGTAAGAGAGATAACACCTTGCAATCAACGAAACTTGGATCGACGAAAGCACCGACTTGAGCGAAAAAACCCCAAATTTTTTTCTAGGGTTTCAACCACCGACTGCAAAAAGAAAACGAAATCACCGACAGAAATCTCCAACAAACAAGAACGACGACGTCACAACAAGAGAACGGAGGTAGCGGAAGCACGAGGATCTTCAACCGACAGCAGCGGCCATGGATGGCGATGATACCATATCAACACTACTAGAAATCTTATACCTTAAGTAATCTCTAGAGAGAGAGGAGAGAAGTTAGAGAGAGAAGAGTTTATGTAAAATGCACTACTATTTCATTAACTGTATTCTGTGATAAATACACTCAGGTATTTATAGTTTACACCTTATAACACCACTCCACTAATCTAACAACACATGGCACTATCCTAGTCGTCCATTCCATTATACAATCTATCATTGGCAACCGTCTAGGCGATATTTTTTAGAACACTGTGTTTGGTTTGAAAATTTACTTATATGATGCCTTTTTTAAATTAGAAGCTCAAAACTCCGTCCTATTTTATTAAAAAGACTTTTTATTAACAAAAGCGTTAATTTTTTTTTTTTTGTGTGAAAAGAAGAAAGAAGACGCGATGGTGATCTTCCATTGGCACCTCCTCCTTGCCTGACGACACCACCAACTAGTCCATCCCCACCGCGTCCGACCACCTATCCACCAATACATCTCCTTTATATCTCTCTTCCAATTTTGAAACTCCCTCCATTTTTACTTATTACCAAAACTTATTGGTGCTTAATTTGAATAGGATTGAACAACTCACTACATTCAAGCTACATTGAAAGAAAGAAACAAGAAGTGTTGTCCAGTTTAAAAGTAGAAGAATGATAAATCATAACAGTTTTACCCTTCATAGAATCATGCAATGGGGCTTTCCGTGAGTTATATGGGGAAATTCTGTTTACACTCAAGAATTGTCTCTTGACACCCAATTTTATTAAAAAGAGTTCAAGAAAGTTTTATCGCTTTACATGTAGGAGCCCCTCCATCTAATAACAATTTATTAACAAAAGTGTTAATAAATTTTTTTTTAATTTTTTTAATTTTATTTTATGTAAAAAGAAAAAAGAAGACATGATGGTGATCTTCCATTGGCGCCTCCTCCCTACCTGATGACACCACTAGCTAGTCCATCCTACATCGTCCAATCATCTATCCATCCAGAGTAATGCTAGAGAGACTAAATTTGCAAATTAAATGATGTGTCACCAATAGGAATAAGCACTTTTATCAACGTTTAAGTAATAAACCAATCATCAACTACTTTCATGTCATTTAGTTTTCAAAACTTTGTCTCCAAATTTAGTATCCCTAGCATTACCCATCCACCAATACGTCTCTTTTATCTCTCTCTCTCAAAATCTATCCAACGGTGGTGGTAGTCTCTTGGAGGAGCTCTTATGTGCTTCATAGCTGAACAGTGAACACCATAGCCTTCTTAGCCACTGCTACTCGCTCCAATCGCCCGACCTCCTCTTCTCAATCCTACTGCAAGGCCCCCTCTCTCTGGTTAGTCCATAGCCAAAACAACAGGCAATTACTCAAAATTAAAAAGGAAAAAAAGTTCCTTGAAAACCCTTGTGCATACAAGGTGTTCTCTAGTCTCTATCCCCCCCCCCCTCCAATGGCGGCTTAGCCGTCAAAAACTCTCCTTTTCTTTTCTCTTTTTAATTTTGTATTTGGTTTATCAATGTCAGACTGTACGGGTAAAGATACTCAAAGGAAATCAGTGTTTTTATGGTCAACGTAGTTCGACCATCTGAATACTCAACTAAGAAGTGCACCTGAGAGTAACCGATCATAAAACATCTCACTTTGTCAGCAGTGGCGAAGCCAGGATTTCTTGGGGGGAAGGGCGAACTTAAAAGAGTACAAGGTTAAAGAAAAATGGCAACAACTAAATCTTTTTATATAGTAATGTCTTCCATAATTAATCAATACAAACAAATTACAATTGTTGCCGGTGAGGTTTCATGTCATGAAAATGTCGCATAATAGGCTCATTATCAATAAAAGCAAATACATCTCTCTCAATGTAAACAATCATGCTATCACTCAACCATTGATCTCCCATTTTGTTACACAATGGTGTTTTCACAATCTTCATAGCAGAAAAAGCTCTCTTCACCGAAGCGGTTGCAATCGGTAACACCAAAGCCAATGTAAGAAGCTTATACACTAACATATAACTTTCACACCTCCTGGTCTTCACTAACTCTTTTGCAAGATCACTAATTCCTCTCAATGATGAATACTCACTATGCATCTTCATATCATGAATGTAATTGTCAAGTTGAATTGGAAGATTCATGAGGTCCATACGATCAAAATCTTGAGGATAAAGATGGATAATAACAACTAACAATTAGCAACTATGACTCAAAGTCTAATATAATAACGACTTTATATCAAGACTAATATCTCACTCACACATATTTTTCATGACCAATATTTAGAAATATCATCAATAAAAGACAGTGGATACCATTAAATAAATTAATCAATTGAAAGTTGTTTTTACATGAGAAGCCATCTAGAAACCATCAAAGCTAAAGTTGAAAGCAGCAATAAAAATCCACCATGCATGCTAAGCTGGTTCATTCATAATTATATATTAAAAAAAACAATAAGAATGAACAAGCTTCCAAACAACCATCTAGGAAGTTCCAATTCAGTCTTGAAAAGCCAAATAATGGAGAAAAGCTTCTACAATAATCTCTGAAGCTGGATGGATTAACTCGATGGAAATTGCGACACGATCAAACTACTTCACCTGAAGAACAGTACCATGATTAAAATTAGTTTAACCTAGACAAGTTGAAGCAGACTAACTGTATAAATTGCAGCAAGCATATCAAAAATATTAAATATCCAAACACGTCTCGGAGAACGAGGGTTCAGAAGGCTATATATATGTTGCTGCTGTTGCACAGGCATTATATCTTGACTGTTGTAATATACGTGTATCTGTAGTTAGGAATATGCATATGAAGCTCATCCAATACTATATTCCAGAAACGCAGAGAATTTGAAGAAAAAACAATACAGCATCAAAGAATTTGTAAGTATACATACATTCTAGAAGGAATTGAAGATAAGAAAACTTGTATGAAGGAATTGAACTTTGGCAGTTCAGTGAAAAACAAAACATACGAAATGACGCCGTTTGGTGTGATTTTTTTAATTTTTTTACCAGGACCAAAACGACGATGTCGTTTTGGCCTGGGTTTAAAAAAAGAAGAAAAGAAGCCAATCTGCTGCTGTGCAGCAGAACCAGTTCACTGCTGGAGGTCAGGAACAGATGGAATGGAGGGGCTGGGTTTTCCGGGAGGGGAGGGGCTGAACCTGCGCTGGGGCTGTGTTTTTCGACGAGGGGAGTGGCGGCAGCCACTCCTCGCCCTCACGTGGCTTCACCACTGTTTGTCAGGGCTAATGAAGTGACCTTGACCTAGACTTAAACAGATAACCAACCAACCAGAAACATTGTTGTTTACTTGTCCAAACTGAAGATGCTTCTAAATCGCTCGATTCTCAAGTTCCAGTGTTGTTTACTTATCCAAACTGAAGATGTCTGTGTTGATAAGAGGGTTATGATAGTTAGTATTTTTCTCAGGGTTGTGAGAAGGGTTTGGGCTTTGAGAAGGATTTCGTGTAAAGTGAGAGTTTTCGGGTAGAGCGTTTTGAGTTGTTTGTTGAGTTGAAGAGATCTCTACATTGCAAATCCTCTTGTATTTATAGGAACAAATTTTCTTAATGCCCAAGTATGCCGAGTTGTAATATTCTGATAATATTCCAATTCCTTGGCATATTCTCTAAATATGTTCAAAATAATTTTCGGCCAAAACTCTAGCACCAAGTCTCACCCTTTTCGATTAAAGCTCTGAACCTAAACTTATTATGCAACTGATTCATTCTTCATCCCACCAGCCACAGTCTTCAATCTTTAGAATATTCTGATCCGTATTAGAAAACATCTCAATCTCAACAATTCTTACTTACCCGAGACTAGGCTACTCCATCAACAATGCATTTTACTTCTGGGCCGAGACTACCGAAACTAAATTCTACCAAAATTATGATTTAGGCCCAAACACGTTCCTTGAAAACCCTTGTGCATACAAGGTTCTCCCTAGTCTCTCTCTCCATTCTCCAATGGCCGCTTGGCCGTAAAAACTTTCATTTTTTTATTTCTAGTTTTTTTTTTTTTCAAATTAATAAATATTTTTTAAAGGTTCTAGTATATTCTTAAATGTGTTTGGGTGTCCAAAGAAATTTAAAAATAATTAGGGGTACCCAAAGAAATTGTGTGTCTAGAGACAACTTTGGGTGTAAACAGAAATTCCGAGTTATATTTAGGAATGTATTTACTATTGGGGAATTTAGAATTCGAGAAATTTTTCAGTGTGTTTGGAACACGAACACATACACCATATTTCACTTGAAAAAAAATATCCCACGACAAAAAAAAAAACACATCCCTCCATTTGTAGAACAACATATGGCGTATCACCCCGCATTTCCGGCCATGTTAAAAATCTCTTTAGGAATTGATGTTTTTGGGACTTGTCAAACAAAGGTACGAAGTTGTAGTTAAAAGCTCAATCCATTGTTGTCACTTAGTACTACGGTCTAGTGGTATTCCTCTTACCTTGTAAGTGAGATGTATGAGGTTTGATTATCGCTAAAAGCGAATTTGAACCATATTATTGCTAGCTCATTATGAGGCGCTCACTCCCCTACCCCTTAGTACGGATAATATCATTTGTAAAAAAATAATAATAAAAGGCTCAGTCCATTGTAAACTAATTAATTAATACAAATCATAGTTTAGTGTTTCATATTCTGGTGATTTGATTCGTGCCTGATAAAGTAATCAACCGCTGATTGGATCGACAAACATGTCTGTAGAAATCTTAGTGGCAAAGTTAAAGACAAGAAGAAACAACTAAGAAGATTTCCAAAAGAGAAGCTCCAATTGACACCACCTATAATTCATAGCTTTATAAAAAGGTTCTTTATATATTATAGGAGGCAAAGAATACTAATACCTTCAAGCCTCCACTAATTATCTAACCAAAACCTTGTCCACAAACTTATGTCATGTCCTTTTTTTTTTCTCTAATTACCTACTTGAAATTATTTATTTTATTTCAAATTCTTTTTATTTGGAAATAATATTATCCTAATACTTCTTTTAAAAAGTGGCATGCATACATGTCTACCAATGCGTGTGGCTTGGTTTTGGTCTCTTCCTTTTATTTTTGTTTCTAGTTATATTTGTTTATTTGGATATAGCATAGGCCCCTTTCTTGTAGAATAGGATCACGATTTGTTTCACACAATGTGAGCACATGCAAGAGAACTATTTTCATAGGATTGACGTTCTACTTCTACCTAATTAGGAATAGATTTTCATAAGCAATTTACTCAATAATTATTGTAATCTCTTTTACCAAAGAAAAAAAGAAGAAGAAAAAGTTCGCGCAATCTCAACAATAGCTGTTGGTGTTAGTGAGAAATACTTACGAATCAAACTCTAGAGAATTCTCTTACTTCTCTGATGTTAACAATAGTTGCAATAATAGTTGAGTTTAAGAATTTCTTTTTTCAAATAGTGTTTTAAGTATTTTTTACTATAAAATAGACAATTTAAGCGACTTATTTATAAATATATCTAATTATTAATATGGAACATATATAAGGTAAAGTTGGCACGTGCAATATTGGAGGGCACATGAGACATTTCCTTGGAAATCAAACGAACTATTTCGACCAAACAAGGAAGAGATTTATATATGAAAGCAAACCAAAGCAAACGCTTTAACTTTTTTCGAGTACTACTCTTACTTTGCCGTTGTGCTTTGTGACGGAGAGAGACTACGAGAGAGGCTCCATAGAAACTCATTTTTTGGAGAAGAAAATGCCATGTTCAGCCGAGGAAGCACTTATTAGGCTCTTCTACAACACTTCCTCCTCCTTCCACCTCCTCCTCCTCTTCCTCTACGTCTCCTCCATTTTTCTTTTCAAACTCTTCTACTTTGTCGGCAGCAACCCTATTTTCCCAAGGTTTTAATTATATCCTTAATTTTTAAGTTCTTAACTGCATGCTCGCTTTTGTGTTTTACTTCTTTAATTTACTTAAATCTTCACCCTTTTGTATGCATTTATTTGTTGGATTGCAGAAGCCAGAATGGTTGCGAAGACTATGTGTTTTCGGATGAAGAAGAGGAGGAGAAGGAGGAGGAGGAGGAAGAAGAAGAATTAGAAGAAGATGAAGAAGAAGAAGTAGAAGACGAAGAAAGGCAGTTTCATGTTCATAGTCACCAATACTGCAGAACCATAAATGATCATGATCTGGTGGCTGACATCATGCGCGGCAACGAATCACTAAGGTTTTTGCCCAACAATAACCTTCAGCATCATCATAAAAAAAATAATTCCGAAGACCAATTCATTAGCGCACGGGAGAGCTTAATAATTGAAGAACGCCAAGATGAATCTTTGCATGAGTCACCACAAGGTTCGGAATCTGAATATGACGATCAAGGCGTGGAGGAAATCCCAGTGAAAGAAACAGTTTCAGTTCTCAATTCTGTCGCGAATGATCGAGTGTGGTCCACATCTCCGATAACTATAGAACTAGATAAAAGTGACAAAAATGGTGACGGTATGTCACATTCTAGCAAGCACCAAAGTTTCTTACACTTAGCTAGCTAGTCACATGATGTACTTCTAATACTTGTACTATCTGCAGCCTGACATTGCTTATGTTATTTGATCATACAGATAATTGTGATGAACACAATACTGAAATCAATGGGGATCAGACGCATTTATCCGGTGACGAAAATTTTGTTGTTTACGGGCCATCACAATTGAAGAACAAGAAGTTCCAAGTTCAAGACAATAAAGAGGATGAAATTTTTGGTGACTCAACGGTTGGATCAACTTCTAAGAGCTCTTCTGAATGGAGAAGCTCAATTAACTGCAGGGATTCTGCCACTGAAGATCCTTTTTCTTCCTCGTCCCGTAGAAGCTGCTGCAAATGGGAGTCTTACACAGTCTTCCAAAAGTATGATGAAGAAATGATGTTCTTAGACAGAATTAGTGCCCAAAAGCTCCATGAAACAGGTAATTTTAAATTTAGTTTAATTTAGCTATATTTTCTTCCTTTTTGTAATGATTTCTTTTATTAATATCTTAAGCTGACATTATACGTGCTATATTTTTATTTTAGAATCACTTAAGTCTATTCAAGTTTGTCCAAGATCAATTTCGGAAAGGATCGTTCATAGAATCTCTATGGCAACAAAAAGGCCGCCTGATGTACGTCACAACCCTTATCGTGAGCTGGAGGCTGCTTATGTTGCACAAATTTCCTTAACATGGGAAGCACTTAATTGGAACTACAAGAATTTTGAGCAAAAAAGGGCATCACGGCGTGAGTTTGATCCCAGCGTTCCTGGCGAATTAGCACAGCAATTTCAGCAATTTCAAGTGCTTCTACGAAGATATGTAGAGAATGAGCCTTATGAGCAAGGCAGGAGGCCAGAGATTTACGCTAGGATGAGGCTTTTGGCACCAAAGTTACTTCAAGTGCCAGAATATCGAGGTACATCTGCAGAGGAATTGTACTTTAACTTCTTTTAATTCACTCTTTTTCTTTAACAATTTGAATGTTACATGATAGGATTTTTAAAGCTGTATCAAAGAAATGCATAAGGTCTAGGGATCAAACAAAGTTAATTAACTAATGCATGACTTCTATGTCTTAAGTTTCAGAAGATGGTGAGCATGAAAAGGACGAAGGTTTTGGCTCAAAAATTTCATCGGCTGCATTTTTAATGATAATGGAAGACGGAATCCGAACGTTCATGGATTTTCTCAAGGCTGATAAGGAAAAACCCTGCCAGAAATTAGCGTCCATGTTCAAAAGAAAACGAAAAGGTTCAGTTGATCCCACTCTTCTCCATCTGATGAAGAAAGTTAATAAAAAAGTAAGTTAGTGTGTGTGTGTGCGCGTGTGTATACATATCACAATTCTTGATTATGTTATGTTATCATTATTTATTACTATACCAAATATAGTCTAGAACGGAAGTCCATCCTTTATTAAAAAATTGGCTGTGAATATGTCAATAGTAATATCGATAATACTATACCAAATATAGTCCAGAACGTAAGTCCTTTATTAAAGAACTGATTGTCGATATGTCATTAATAATGTCAATATTACTCTTGTAAAAGTGTACTACCAACATGTGATTGATACATTCTTGACAATATCAATGCACGTCCGTTCTTTTAAGTTAATGTATAATAATTTCCGAATATTCTTACTTCTCCCAATTTCATGAGCAGAAGAAGATGAAAATCAAAGATCTTCGACGTTCCCACAAATGCCTGAGAAAGCGAAGCTTGAAGGTGGAGGAAGAAATGGAGATACTGATGGGTCTGATTGACCTAAAACTGGTATCTAGGGTTTTGAGAATGACCGACCTAAATGCAGAACAACTACATTGGTGCGAAGCAAAGATGAGCAAAGTGAGAGTTCTGGATGGGAAAAGATACCAAAGAGATTCCTCCCCACTTTTCTTCCCAGCACAATGACCCACGTACCACCATTGTGTTGCTTTCATGACTAGACATCGTGACATGAATGTGCATGCATGACTGCACAAAGAATGAATGAATATCCTACCCACCCAGCAGCAGGTACGCTTTTGTAAATACCACTCTAATGTATAATATTATCTTATGGAGGTAGGACCTATAACTACATATCAAAGTAAGCACATGAAGGTGACATGGATTTTGAAGATTTGGAATCCAGGAAAGAATGTTAGGAGGGAGAGAGAGAGAGAGAGAGAGAGAGAGAGAGAGAGAGAAGGAACATGAAGAGATAGAGACAAGAGGAACTTTAGCTTTAGCTTTTTTTTAAAAAAAAAATTAGGGTTTATCTACAAGCTGGGATTTGAACTGAATCAAAAGAAGAGAAGACTGAAGAGGAAGAATAGCAAGAAGGCTGCTGCAAACACATGATGCAGATGCAGTGGAATAAAAAAGGTAGCACATGGTACACTCAAGGGATTAGGGTTATATCATATATTTGTGGTTAATTTAGGGTTTAGGACCCACTTAGTTGGGGGATGAAAAAAGAAATAAAGTCTAATAAATCAACATCTTTAAGATTTTTGTATCCGGAGGGTGGAGCTACATTGAGATTTCATGACTTTTTTTAAAGGTAATGTCCCATTGACTGTTGTAGTTGGGCAATCATGGTGATTGGAAAGGAAATATATTCATTTTATACTCAGTTAATTACCGCATAAAAATTTGAAATATAATCTCAAATGTGAAATGTCATTAATATCATTTGCTGAAAATTTTGTAGTATAACATAGCTCGGAGTATATTTGAAAATCTCGTCACCACAACATCAAAACAAGAATGTGTTCCTTAATCCATTACAATTAGAACTGCTAAAGTTAGTCTTGTGCACATGATGTCAATCGTAACTGATACTTGATTATAATTCATAAGCAACAATAATCTGATATCAGCCGCACGAATTTGCGCCGTCAACCCTATCACTCTCCTTAATTTATCATATAAATTATAATCAATCATAGTTTTGTTTGCTAACTAATAGTATAATACATACTAGGGTTTGGGAATTCCAGTCTCTCTTTATATGGCTCGTATCACTTACGCATATATTTCAGAAGATTGAAATAATAAAAATAACAACAAAAGCTTGCGAAACTACTTACCAAACTATTGGTTGCCAAGGTTGTCCCCGGCCACACCATCTGCCTCTCACTCTTCTGAAACATCATCTCTCTCTGGAATTGGCGTTGCGCAGAAGATCGAGTTCAAACGCAGAGAGACAGGTCTATCAGGCCCTTAATCTAGGTTAGTGGGCCGTGCTTAAGCCTACCCAAGACATTGTACAGGCCTATCAGGGCCTTAAATAATGATGAAAATACTAACCAAATTAAACACTTTTTTAAAGTACAAGAGATTTTCTACACTAATATTCATTAATGGGAGCGTGGAGAGTTTGAACCGAGAATGCAGTGAAGATGAAGATCCTGAAAAAAAAAAGGGTGTATTACTAGAACAACATACATAGCATGGGTACATCATTACATGACGCCCCGTCATGGAACAATGATATATGAACAAAAATTTACATATATCTTCATTTTACGAGTAATGCTAATAGACCAAATTTGCAAACTATGTGATGTGTTACTAATAGAAAATAAACACGTTAATCAACACTTAAGTACTAATTCAATCGTTAACAATTACGTCATACTACTTATAAAATTTGGTTTAAATAGTTAGTCTATCTAATATTACTCTTATTTTATAACACACTACGGTCACCTTAACAGTGTATTCGTTCCAAATAAATGTAACTCCTTCTCCTAACTTTATGAATATACAAGGCAGTGGTATGCGGAAGAATCGAACATAAAGGAAAGGGTATGGAGCTCTGGTTCCCACTTCCATTCTGTGTGTTAGAGACATGTCTGTCCTTTCCAGCTTGGATTGGAATCTTTGAGGTTCCTTTGCAATTAGCCATTTCTGCAAGCCTTAACCCATCGGAATCTAATTAACGATCATCTGCCATGTTTTTTTACCCCCTCTTTTTTGTCGTCAAACTTTGATATGCTTCTTTAAACTTTGGCTAATAGTTTGTGGCACTTTCATGGCTCGACGAATTGCATTTCGCCTATTGGGTGTAGCACCACTTTAAGAAATAGTTTGTGGCACTTTCATGGCTCGACGAATTGCATTTCGCCAATTGGGTGTAGCACCACTTTAAGAAAAAAAAAGTCGTTACGACAATCTGATCATGTTATTTGTACGCTATGTTTTATAAAAATTTGAAAATTCCATATATTTTGATCTCACATGATCATATTCTATGTGAAAAATGATCTATTAAGACAACATTACTAGATTTTTCACTTATTTTAAAGATTCATTGCATCATCTAAAGAGTTGTGCAAACCGTGCAGATACATTTATCTTCTTTTTTGGGTTGATTATCCATTTCAACTTGGTCCAATCAAATAACAAGAAAATCTGCAGGACTTCAAATTTAAGAGTTAGATAAAGATTTGAGTTTCCTTAATCATAATCTTTCTTTAAGCTTATCAGAAAATTAAAAAAAAAATAAATAAAGTTGGATTGTGAACTACACAAAGCAATGGTCACTGGTCAATGGGAAATTGGCTATAAATAAATAAAATTTAGATATTTTTCCTCTGGAGGCTTGTGCTAAAATAAGAATATTATTAATTATTTATTACAGAAGAAAAGGAGCTGGAGATCCGGACCACGTGGACCAAATCGGGCTCATCCATCACCAACCTCAACCTCATCCAACGATCCACAATACAGATCATCCTCTGTTTTCTCTCTCTCTCTGTCCCCTGTTTGTACGAATCATAAATACTCAGCCTCCCAACCCTTATCTCTCTCCCTCTCAGACGCCCAGAAAAATCTCTGTTTTGCAGACCCGCTTTCTTCTTCCCCTCTAATCCTCCCGGAGGAGCCTCCTGTGGCGGCAGCTCAAGGTTCTTGTTTCCTCCCTTTTTTTTCGTGAGTTTTCTGCAACTTTTCCATCAACAGATCTGCAACTTATTAAAAAATCATGAAGAAAAACTCATAATTTCTCATTTTTTTTCCTTCTGGGGTTGTTTTACAAAAATCATATTTTATATTTAAATCTTAATCCAAAAGTTTGTATTATTTTATTCTGTTTTTGGGGTTGGTTTTGATGAAACGAAATCTGGGTGTGCAGGCTTTATTGTTGGTGAGATCTTTCCAACAGAAGAAGCAAAGATGATGAGCAGGTGCGGTTACGAGCAGAGCGCCATGGTAGGCTGCGAGGGGATGGATTCAGTTGTGTGCCCAAAACCACGTCGTTTGAGCTTTCTAACTCCTTCCTTCAACGACAACATCAGACCCTTCAGATACTTCAAGTACGTACCTTTTTTTTCTCACACTTCTCTGTTTTTTTTTAAGGTTTTAATTCGTAGATCAAGTCAAAGGTTGTTCTTTCTTGGTGTTTGATTTTTGTTGCTGCTGCTGCAACAGTCACAACCAATCGGAGATTGGAGATTCTGAAGCTGGGTCTGAGATTCTGGATATTATTCTCACCAAGGTTCCTCTCTTCCCCTTAAATTTAGGGAATCTTAATTGAAACACTCTCAATATATTGTTCACTTTTAACTAAAATAACATTTTTACTTTGAAAAGTTACTCTCGATACTGTTTACTTTTAACGAAAATAACATTTTTACGTTGAAAAGTTACTTCTGTTATTATTCACTTATATCTTTATTTTATCTTTTTATTTAAAACTAAAATTTTTGAGAATTTTTCGATAGTTTCCTTTTAAATTTATTGAGTTAATATTCATGGGATGTATTTTTGAGCTAATATTGAGAGAAAATGATTTCCGCGCACCCTTTTTTTTCCATGCATCCAGTCGAATAAAGTGACGTAATAAACCGTGGTTTGTAGGTTGCGCAGAGAAAAAGAGCGTGCGGAAATCATTTCTTGTATTCATTTTATATTTCTAGTTTGGTGGTTTGAAATTTGTTTTTTATTGGCAGGAATTAGCTTATTTTTAATTCTGTTGTCATGTTTTAGCTGAATCCCAAGAACAAAAGCTAATTATTTCATCCTGTTTTGTGGTTAATTTATTAAAGCAGGGGAATCGTGATGATAGATTCAGTACTAATCAATTGGCTTCATCGCCGCCGTTTTTCTGCGGGTCTCCGCCGAGCAGGGCATCAAATCCTGTAATCCAAGACGAGCAATTCGGCAACAGCAGCAATATGGCTCCGTTTTCGCCGACACAGCCCATGCTGTCATCGCGCAACGGAGGCTGTGTCCGGATGAAATCCGGGGACAAGCCAGTCGCAGTGCGGATCGAAGGGTTTGATTGTCTTAACAGGGACCGCAGGAACTGCAGCATCTCTGCTGTAGCTTAGACACAGTAAGGATATGGAACAGAGCCCTCTGTGTTTTGGAAGAAGCAAAGTTTTGTGACAAAAGTAGAGGGCTTTGTGCTTTTGCGAAAATATCAAGAGGAGGGGGAAGAAGAAGAAGATATGTTTTTTTAGGGGGTCTTTGAGATGGAGAGAATGTAATTTTTGTATATACAAGTCATGTGAGTTGATCTAATTTGCTTAATTTATGGTGAGTTTTTTTGTGTAAAACTCAAAAGATGTATATGTAAATTAAGGTGATGAGAGAAGTTCCATTTTGAGGAATAAAAGGGAAGAGAGGAGAGAGGAAGGCTTAAAGTCTTTTAACTTTATCTCTCTATGTGGATAGAAGTTTGTTTTGGTTTCTGTCATAGAAGTGGCCATCTTTATTTGGAGATGGTTTTGTGACAAGTATGTAATCTCCTACTAAAGACTATGGATTCTCATAATCCTCCCTTTGTAATTGTATTTTGGAGGAAATGAGGATTGGATCTATCTGGAATTTGATGTGTTATTGTATTGTTTATGCATTGTAACTTTCTCGTATGGCAGTTTGTTATTGACTCGGAATATTTTTACAATTGAATCTTCAAACTTTCTTCTTGAGAAGTATGTGGATGTCATTGTAGCACTACAAGAAGTCATTCACACATTGACACGCATTTTAACTTTCTCAAATAATATGTGGTGTGTTTGCAACACCGTCACATTTGCATCTCCAAAACTTCTTGAGATGCAATTACGTTGTTATCAGATGTTATAACTTCTTCACATAACAGCAAGGCGGCGTAGCAAATATTTTCCATGAAAGGCACATGGTGTTTTAATACTTAAGTCATAAAGCTTCAAATTAAATTGATGGGTCAATGGTTGAGTAAAATAAGCAACATTATTGAGAAGTGGTGGTCTTTGTGGCCGTCTAAATCTAAATTAAATTGAGATCTTAATCAAATCAAATTTCCAAGTTGTTTTTGTGGAAAAAGGGGGGATTGGGAAGGTGGGTGGGAGGAAGATAGGAGGGCAAGTGTGGGGTAATGGGGTTTCTTTGGAAGCATCGCATAACATGTGGTGGGACTTGGCCTCTTTGTTTGTTTGTTTGTTACTATTTGGTCTGCTGGCTTTGGCTGACTTGGTGTTGGAGTGGAGGATTGCTATTAGGGATTTGCACTTTTGAATGGTCCAACCGCAAAGGGTGACTAGTCAAATGTCTGGTAGCGAAAGCTGACCTACGCACTTGTGAAAGAGAAATATTTGTGCAAAGGGGCCCTAATCACGGACATTAACTTACATAGCACAGTTATGCAGTTGAAACTCCTCTTCTTGATTATAAGAGACTATAATTTGTAGCTACCCCAACTCAAGATTTCCGCCTCGCTATCTTCACAACTTTTGGAAATGATGGATAACAGTGGCTTGCCATCAGTTGTTTTCCTTAAAAATAAAAAAAAAAGATTTCCGCCTCACTATATGTCATTTTTATGGTACAATTTATGAATTTGGATACAATTATATTTTTTTTAAAATATAAGTAGATATTTTTTTATATGTTATATAATACATTTATTTAAAATTAGAAAAAACTGCCAAGACCCCTGCGTAGGCCTCGCCTAGACGTCTAGGTGCTAGGCTCTTGCTTGCTGCCTGATTAGCGCCTAATGCTTTTTAGAACATTGACAATATATATGTTTGCATGAAATAAGGATCATGGAATACTGCGTGTGGAGCGACAAAAGGGACATCAACATAAAACATACCTTTTGCAACCCTACCACATTCAAAGACCCATGCAAATCAAGCTCTTGTCAATGTTGAGGTAAAAACACATATCAGAATTAACGAGAGAAGTAATATTTTGATTTTTTGTTGTTTTTGGTTTTAAATTTCACTCGTTATGCTTGGGAGGTATATTCAATTGAGATTTTGAGGGGTTTTAATGAATTTATATATCCATAAATTTTGATGAAGTTTAATTGATTTCTAGAGATTCTATGTAAAATTTTGAGTTAATAGATATTTGAAAATGCTTAAAATACATTACGAAAAAATCTCTCCAATTCCCTCTATTTTCCCAACTTTTTAAAATCAATTTCAAATTGGATACATCTGCAATGTTATAAAGTCTTTTGAAATCCTAATTGAATACACTTAGACTTTCAGAGAATCACTTGAAATCCTGATCGAGTACTCCTGAATTTGAGTTTATTAAGATTAATTTTACACTTTTGAGTAATTTGAGTGTGGATATGGGGGAAAATTGTGGCCTTCGAAGAATAATTTCTAAAAAATAAATATTGAATTCTGAATTGTATTACGTTTCATTGTTGCAGGCTCTACACTTCACCAAATGTGACAATATTCAACTGAGTGGGCTTACACATCGCGATAGTCCGAGTGCACATATTAGTATCAACGACTGTCAGAATGTTGAGGTCTCCAACCTTCATATTTTTTCACCCGAAGACAGTCCGAACACAGATGGAATCGACATCTCTGCGTCAAGCCATATCAATATCCACGACTCCCTGATTGGAACTAATCAGAGTTCACACAATTCAAATTTGAGAAAGAAAATTTAAAATCCCCATTTGGAATTAATCCTTTTCCTAAGCTTTATAATCAGCTTTTATAATCAACTTTTAATGGTACTATAACTAAAGAAAATAGATAGATGGGAGATGGAAGAGAAAAATTAAGTCTAAACATCTCTCATAAGTTCACTAATTACTTAATTGTTTACTGGCGGGTCTCTTTGTATGTGTTGTCCAGAAAGAGGAGGACTCAATGATTATTCGTTAGCCGGAATCAGAAGTTAAAATTTTGGTAGATAGGGATCCCGTAAAAACTTCTTTCGAGGAATGGGTTAGATCGGGTCATTTCTCAAGAACAATAGCTAAGGGACCTAATACTACCACTTGGATCTGGAACCTACACGCTGATGCTCACGATTTTGATAGCCATACCAATGATTTGGAGGAGATCTCTCGAAAAGTATTTAGTGCCCATTTCGGTCAACTCTCCATCATCTTTCTTTGGCTAAGTGGTATGTATATTATAATTATAGTTTTCGATTGTGTTATGGGACTCACTTTAACTATTATGTCATACTTTTGTTAATTTGATACAATTAAAAGGTCATCAAAATTAAAACCGAAGTTACGACCAAAGTGAAACACAAGTATAATCAGAAGATCAATATCGTAATTTAACCCTGAAATAATGCAAAAGGGTGACCATCCATCACTTTTTTTATTTATATAAATAACAATAGTAATCATAAACCCTAAACCCTAAACCCTAAAACCTATACCCTATACCTTAAAGGGGTGTGATATCCACACACCATTTTTTACTTCTCACACACCCTTTTAATTTTCGGCCGTCAGATCGAATGAATTGAATAAGATCAAAGGACATAAATTAATAAGAGATGTGTGAGAAGTAAAAAGGTCTGCACACCCCTACCCTAAACCCTAAAAACCATATACCCTCAACCACACACCTACACTAAACTAAACCCTAAACCCTATACCCTCAACCATATACCTACACTAAACTCTATACCCTATTCCTCAAACCCTAAACCCTAAAAACCCTAAACCCCAAACCTTAAACCCTAAAAAACCCTAAACCCTATATCCTACACCCTAAAAACCCTAAGCCCTAAATGTAACATCCCACATCGACCAACGGATAGGGGGTGATGTGCCTTACATGTACATTCCATCGGAACTCCGAAGTTAAGCGAGTTCGGGCGAGAGCATTCCTAGGATGGGTGACCCACTGGGAAGTTCTCGTGTGAGTTCCCAAAAACAAAACCGTGAGGGTGTGGCCCAAAGCGGACAATATCGTACTACGGCGGAGCCGGTCTAGGATGTGACAGAATGGTATCAGAGCCACTCTGCCGTGTGGTGCGAGTGTGCCGACGAGGACATCGAGCCCCTAAGGGGGGTGGATTGTAACATCCCACATCGACCAACGGAGAGGGGGTGATGTGCCTTATATGTACATGCCCACCTCCATATAGCATGATGCCTTTTGGGAACTTACTAGCTTCGGATTCCATCAGAACTTCGAAGTTAAGCGAGTTCGGGCGAGAGCATTCTTAGGATGGGTGACCCACTAGGAAGTTCTCGTGTGAGTTCCCAAAAACAAAACCTCACAAAACCGTGAGGGCGTGGCCCAAAGCGGACAATATCGTGCTACGGCGGAGCCAGTCTGGAATGTGACACTAAAAAACCTAAACCCTATATCCTAAACCCAAATAGTAAAATTATCAAATAGAACATTGGCTCAAACATGTATTCTAACCCTACCATAGTAAAATACGAAACAATATAGCCAGTGGAAAGTAGTTACTATATCACATGGTGTTTTCATTTTACAATTACACCATTACATGGTGTTATTAATTACATGTTTAATATTTAACGGACTTTGAAACACTTAAATGTGATGCTTCAGATGAAGATTAGTGTTTTACATAAAGATTAATATGACTGTAATTTAATGATACGATTTGTGTTTGGGATAAAGATTATTAATTTGAATATAATTGATGAAAAAACAAACAAAATGGGATCCTGATTGATTATACACAACGCTCATTGGTTTGATTATATACATTTACATAATTGCATTAGAGCTCACTCAACAAAAAGTTAAGTACTTAGAAAGCTAGGGTAGGAGATGTTAAAATTTTCAGAAAATTGCAACTAAGCAAAACTCTATACATGTATATAAAAAATTGAGAAGAGATTCTTGTAGTGACTGAGTTCTAATTATTTCCAACTTTTCGCAACCGGCTTCAGCGACGAAGAACTGTTACTTTTTCTCATACCTGCAACAAGTGATTGTGACATGTTGAGAGATGTAATAATGTTGATAATTAGAAGGCAAACTGAAGTAGTAATTGGTGCAGAGAGCTCTACTTTCACATACCTGACGGTACCTTCGCAGCGCTCTTTGATCCTGATGCCGAAGGTGAAGAAGTTGTTCCTGGTTTAAGCGAGGGTCGCGGAATCCTACTAATCCTTTTAGGCCTGCAGAATATGAGCCATTAATCAGAGATGACCAATAGCATTGCATATAGGCCTCGTTTGGTGTCTGGATAATGCGTTAGATTCAATGTAAGTAATGCTTACCTTTCCGAGGGATCAGATTTCGTGCTTTCGGGATAATTCATGCTGTCGGTAGAGCCATCAGTTTCTGTTCCAGCAGAAAGACCACCGTCAGATAAGTCACTTAATTTCCCCTCAGAATCTGCATCTCCAGATGCTAAGTTCTCAGCATGATCTGTAGGTTTATTCTGACCTATGTCATCACCTCCGGCAATCTTTGATGATTGCCCGAGAAAATCATTTTGCTGTTTAATGTCATGCATGGACTTCTGGAGCTTATGAGTACTGTACAAAAACACAGTTTTCAGGATCAGAAGCTGCCTTAAGTCCTAAGCCTTTATCCCGCCACTTAACGGTGTTTGGTTTCACTTCCCACCTCTAGAAACTCTGCTTGGTTGCGAAGATTCATACCTAAATGAGCTCGTCCCACGCTTCTCACTGTGGCCATCAAGTAATTGCAATCGCTCAATCTCGCCATCCTTCTTAGCAATCGTGTCTTTGAGAGACGCTACCTGCAGAGGCAAGAAAAATTTAGAAACAACAAATTTTTTGTAGAACATTATTTATACATATTTTGCCAATTATGCATATGAAATGAGAACCTGTTCCATTAATTCCCTAACATCCCGGCCCTCTTTGTTGCTTTTTGCAGCCCCCAACTCAACTCCGGCAGCCCTCTCAGCAAACTTCAGAGTACTTAAACTTTCGGGAAATGAACTTGTGTCAGGATTTAGCTGCACAAACATAAGCGTTTTTGCTTGCCCACCTGTTGTAAAACACCATAAATATTCTAGCATTACTACATATCTTATAAAACTTGGCACAATGAATGACAAATCTTAGAGAAAAACAAGAGCAACTTTATTATGAGTCTTCGACTCAATGAAACTAACTAGCGAAGAAGTACCGAGAGAGCTTTGAAGGACTTGAGTGAGCTTGCTATTTCTGTAAGGTACATGAGGGCTCTTTTGTGCAAGAGCAAATATGACATCTCCAAGAGAAGATAATGATTTGTTTATATGTTGTGCTTCCTTAAGCCTATCTCCTGTTACCTCAGAACGGTCTACTCTTTCACTTCCCGCAAGATCTACAAGATGAAGGTTACCAATCAAAGCGGAACCAGTCTTCAAATCCTTCCCACGTACATGTACTGTAACAACACTGTATATAGACATTCAAGCTAAAATCATACACACCAGAAAATATATAACATGTAGATATATGCTAGATGGAGTTTTATGAAGATGATATGTACAAACCTATGAGAGCGACTACTTCTTTCGTTTAAAGCAGTGGCACTAACAGCTCGGTTCTTAAACCCAATTCCCATCAATTTTATTACATCTGAGGTTGATTCCACGGGGTGCATGCTAGCATCTGGCACAGCTAACCCGTTGGGTTGAGAGTGGGTCATAATCCCAAGTGTGTGCAAGTCAAGGCAAACAAAAGACTGATACGAAATTAACTCAGACAACATATAAGTACGCAAAATAATAGGAAGCGCATTTCATAACGACAAGGATATTTCTTCTGAGCACCATCACTGGATAGCAAATCGCGCACTTGTTCGTTGTATATTTCAACCATTTGGACTCCAATTTCATATGTAATGGAGCTTTTTCTAGATTGAGAGATGTCAAAAAGGTCGTTTAAGGCCCGGTAGTTGACCCCCCAGTTCTCTTTAGTTGCTTGATTAGGACCAGTCTGAGAGGAGACAATAGACATAAAACATCAAGTCAGCATCTTTTCAAATTATTGTTCTGTGATGAAAATTAGGATATAAAGATGTTACATACCATCGTGTAGGTTTTCCCGGATCCAGTTTGACCATAAGCACAAATACAAACATTGTATCCATCAAGCACAGATCGTATCAACGGTTGTGTGTCAGCGTATACTTCAGCTGCCACAGTTAAATAAATTGCTCAAGTTCAGAATCGTGATGTATGTCACTATACAATCATGTTCGGAGAAGAATCATTTTCAAGGAGAATCAACAGATGAATCGAACAATATCTATCCAACATTAAAGAATAGAGAACCTTGAGTTGCATCTGAACCATAGACCTTATTAAACTTGAACAATCGATGACCCTCTTTCCCTGGTTTGGAGCGGTCTGCAACTACCAGTTCCCCATTTTCGCCAATATGTTCTACCGATGTCTTCTTTTCTTTTTGTCCAGGAAGAAATGGTCTTATTCGACAGAAGACTCTGATGTTTCCTGTGAAAGAAAGTTAAGAAGTGAACTCTAATGTTTTCTGTAAGATGTAACCAAAGTAACGCTAATTTATTTCGTAGCACCTCTTAAATCCTGAATTTCATTAAATAACTTCCTATTTTCAGCGAGAAGCGCATGATAGTTCTCAGACGCGTCTGCTAATGCTTGAAGCTTCACTCCTGAAAAGCAAAGCTATAATGCATGAAACTCTTGCAGCACAAACTGCACGAAACAGATGAAGTTTTCGATACTCAACCCTACCTAAGTGATTAAAGTTCACCGTGTAACTCTGTCCTGCCGTCAAAACTTCTTGCTTAATGGATTCCGAAGATAACCTTAATTCCTGAATATTTCATAAATTGATTTAGAATGTGTACATCATAAACAATTAAATCTTAAAATACAATTTGATCTAAAGATACCTTTAGTGAACCAAGTTGAAGATCCATAGAGCTCTCGTAAACACGCAGTTTCTTGGTCCAACCTTTATATTTTGTCTCTGAATTCGCTGAAAGCTGCTTCGCCTCATTCCTTGAATCTGCCAAGAGGCGTTCAAGTTCTTTTATTCTCCCTTCAAGCTCTGCTTTAGAAAACTGATATTTGGACTCGGAACTTGCCTCGAGTTCTTTCACTTTATTCCTTGATTCTGCCAAAGAACGTTCAAGTTCTTTCACTCTCTCTTCAAGTTCTGCTTTATTAGACCGATGTTTTGACTCAGAATTTTCCTGGAGCTCCTTCACCTTACTCCTCGACTCTGCCAAGAGACGTTCGAGTTCTTTTGTCCTCTCTTCAAGCTCCGCTCTAGCACCTTTTGCTTCCGTTTCCATTTGCAAGCAACGCAGGTCATATGTCTTTTTCGCTATATCCAACTCTTGCCTCAATCCTGAAATTTCAAGGTTGCATTGATCCTTCTCTTTCATTAATCTGATCACATCCTCATCATCGGTTTTCTTCTTTGCTTCCATTCGGGTTCTCTCATTCTGCCAATTGTAAAACATTCCCACTTAAAGATATTCAGAAACTTATATATCAAATGAGAAAAACTTCGTAACCGCAGTTTACAAGTAAAATTATACGTATTCTTTGACTGCTAAACACCATCAATATGTTTTTTTATTGTCTGCGAAATATACCTTTATTTGCTGAAGATGGTTCATGATAAGCTGTAACAGAAAATTTTCACTTTGAAAATAAGACATCGGTACCACATTGAAACATGTTTACGAGAAGCTGTCAACTCCTGATCTAATTTTTCGAAAAATGTTTCATACCTCGCTTTCCTCACTGGTTCCGGATGCAAGTGTTTCAAGTACTCTGATTCTTGACTGGTATTTCTCTTCACGAGCCTTAAAAAGGTTGTTTTGCTGCACGAAACCATAACAAAGTTGACACAAAGCACTTCTTAATAAGGTTAGCAGTGAAAAGTGTTCATAAAAGCATATTACAGTTCTTAAATGCTCCGCTTGAGTTGATATTCGCCGCTCAATCTCCTGGACAACTTTTCGCAGAAGACAAGAAACACGCTGTGCAAAAATCGCAATGTGTCAGCGCAGATTTTCAAAATCTACATTTCTTGAATATGTACATACTGGTATTTGTATAGATGAACTTATGTTTTAACAATCTTGTGCTTTCGGATTTCCATACATGGGGTATTTCGCCATTCTTTCTTTCAACACTTTCATCGAGGATTCCATTTACGACACTCAAAAGTGACTGCGTTGGAGCGTTCTGCAACAAGAGATGCTGAAGTGCATTAAAAATAGATTAAACTGAAGGGATCACAAAAGGAAAATCTGATTCAATTTCAGGGTCCACTGAGGACTTACATCTAAACTGTTTGGTTTCATCATTTCTGAAATTTTTGCAGCAGGAAGATCCGCGTAGCCTCCTTGCTTCAACTGAAACACCTCGTGGAATTTATGTCCGACATGATGCATGAGTAAAGGTGACGTCTCTGCACAAGGTAAATTTGCGTCAAACACCAGCTGTTTGAATGACGAAAACATTATGTAAAAGTTTATCAACTTAAACATATGAAAGTATATTGGCAAAAATAAATTTTGATCTGTTCAAGACCATAGCCATACCTCCTGACATAACAGGATTACGCAATGTGCGATGAAATTTTGACTCAGACAAGACTTTCCGCGTGTCATCTACAGATAATGGAGAAAGCTGGACACGGGAAGATTGGCTGCCAGATTTAGTCATCGGACTAGTTATAGATACACCATAGCCCATGACATTTGGCATAAACTGTGCTTTAAGTGTTAAAAGACATTCTGTGACGGCCTTCATAGAACCCTGCATAATATTAATCCCGAAAAAATGAAAACCATATTGAATGTCAGCAAACATATAGAAATTCCTTAATATCAAGATCTAAAAACTAGATATCATGTGCACGTTGCAAGGGATCTGTATGCACACAAATTACATTGATAGGTACCTTCTCTAGGTCGGACATCTCAAACTTCGGCAGCCCTAGTGCATCCATAGCTGCCAGAAACCTTGCAACTTTTTCCGAGGGTGGAACCAAGTTCTATGAACATTGAAAGTACAAAACCAGACATTTGATCACTACCTTGTCGAAAAACTCTTCAATAAAAAAAGGGTGGGGAAAGCCTATCAAGTTATCAACTCACCTCATCAACAAGACCAGGTCTAAGCCTGTTCAATATCCAACATAAAACAGTACCATCAATCAAGCACGATCTCAAGTCCTCATCAGAAGCAGTTGTTGGTAAACCTAGATTAGGAACTAAACTATTTAACCATTCTACTAAGTATGCTCGCCGCTTGCCTGCAAAATAAACTCGAAGGCGAAAAAAAAATTAGATCATTAAGCATTGGAGAAGTATATCGAGAACAAGTGGAGATGGCTAAATTTCCTTACCTTCAGTCTCATCATTACCATTTACAACTTGTTCAAAACTATTCCCGGTAGCAGGAACACTTGAGCTGCTGGTTCCTCCATTTTCTTTTCTGCTGTAATTGGATGCGGAATCCATGATCAGCTACTTGGGAGTCGACTAGCTTCGGAGCTCAACTATAAAACTCATGCTAAACAACATCAATCCTCTGTTTAATAAGAGCAACCCTGCGAGTTGGAAACACATTACTGATGTAAGGGTACTAACAATGAACCGCGTAAAGTGAACAAACAATCTTTCGAAGAAACAAACACGGAGTAGAAATGCTTTCGTGTCCCAAACGAAAGGAGATGAAGATTAAGGAGGGGTTGCACCAGCAATCATATACACACACACACACAAACATATATAGATACATACATATATATATATACATACATACATATATATATATATATATATTCATTGCATATTTCACTGCAAATTGTAGAGGTCATGCCCCTAGTTACTGATTACTGTATTCTAAAGAAACGAAAAACTCATGAACATGGCAGATTCGAACTTTGAAAATCAAAGATAAAAATAGCAATTACAAAATGCGAGAGACAATTTGCCCGAGCTGCACACTGGCTACAACAGAACTTCTATATGGAACAAACTTGACTTAGAACCCATATCCATTGAACTGATTACGAAAAGGAAACGAAATGGTTATCAAGCACGCCCTTAGCTATTCGTACCAAACATGTAAACAACATGGTTATCAAACATAATGCCCTTAACTATTCATACAAAACCTAAAAACAAAATGGTTATGCCGTAAATATTCATACAAACATGATCAAGATACAGTGAAGGAAATGGTTATCAAGCATGCCCTTAGCTATTCGTACGAAACATGTAAACAACATGGTTATCAAACATAATGCCCTTAACTATTCATACGAAACCTAAAAACAAAATGGTTATCAAACGGGCGTAACTATTCATACAAACATGATCAAAATACAGTGAAGGAAATCCAAGAAAATGTGAATTAAAGAAAAGAAACAGAATCCCACCTGAGAAAACTCAAAGAGACTTCAAGCTAATGCGGCGTTGATTAAGGTTAAACCAATTTTTTTGATCCATTTACTTAAATTATTTTTACTTTTAATCATGTTTTGTTCAGATGTTTTTTGTTTGGAGTATTTTGGTTTCCTAGTTTGGTGTGTTTCCGTGCACCGTTGATCTTCCAAGAGAGTTAAGAACCAGTGCGTGAAATTAGGAGCACAACCCTCTCTCGGCTCTACGTCTCTAATTCCATCATATGGGTTTCTGCCACCTGTCCTCCACCCCTCCGTCTTCTGTGCTACCAATGGTGGACGTCAATGGCAGGTTGAAATTGGTCTTGAATTTTCACCTCATGGCCCAAATCCATCGTTCGCCCAAGAAATTAGTGGCCTGTGAGTTAAGGATCTGTTTCATATTGCGTTCCGAAGGGTTGAAAGTAGCTTGTGGTCAGGGATGGCTGAAATGTTTTTGTAAGTCTTTCCGACCTCCGGAAGGGGTGGCTTGCCACCCGTTGTCCCTCTTTTTAAAAAGAAAAAAAAGAAAAAGAGTTGAAAGTAGCTTTTTGACAACTAAAATCGTTTTCGACAACGTGTAATTTTCGATCATAAAAGTATTTTTTAGGTGAAGCACTTATTCTAGAAGTTGCTTTAGGAAGCACTTGGATTCTAAATAAAGGGCTCGGGCAATAACATTTTGCGTATCACAAACGTCAAAGATGGATGTGAATAATATTTTAAGTTGCTCTCGAGCAATCACACGGATTCAAAGCCTATTAGAAGAGGAAGCGGATACTAATTATCACTATCGTTTCTTCTTTTGCACTCTTTTTTCCCTCTCCTTCTTAATTAGGCAGATGCATGTTAGACGAGTTGGTCAAGGAAGTATACCAAATCACTTGCACTCAAGTTCAAATAGTGCTTAGAGATGAAAATAGAGTGTGAAAATCACTAACATGGAAATACACTTCGAAATGAATGTGTTTTCTTACCAATTTTTCTTCAATGGTCCGGACTACTAAGTAGAAAAAAATGGACGGCCAAGATCGAATTGAGAAAATACTATTCAATCTAATGGGCCTAGTGCTTTATCAATGGAGATGAGCCCAAAACCAGAGCCTGATAAATCGCAAGCCCAAACACCCAAAAGCTCAACAGCCTGAAGCAGCTGCAGACAGCGAAACTGCGAAAATTGAAGCCAAAACGCAGAGAGAGTGAGCAATACAGAACTGCGCGAGAACAATGGGGCGGAAGAAGGGAGTGGTGGACTTCGACGAGTCGCCGCCGGACGACTTCGATCCGGCGAATCCGTACAAGGACCCGGTGGCGATGCTGGAGATGAGGGAACACTTGGTGCGGGAGAAGTGGATCGACATCGAGAAGGCTAAGATCATAAGGGAGAAACTCCGGTGGTGCTACCGCATCGAAGGCGTCAACCACCTCCAGAAGTGCCGCCACCTCGTCCACCAGTACCTCGAGTCCACTCGCGGCATCGGTTGGGGGAAGGACCACCGTCCTTACGAGTTCCATGGTCCGCCAGCGTACCCTATCCTTTCCCGTCATTTGCCAGTTTTCTTAATTAATGGACATTTTGTTCTTGTTTTTGGGAATTTCAGGTCCGAAGCCGGAGCCGGAGCCGGTGGAGTCCGAGTGATCGATTTCAGGTACTGTTTCTTGTGTTTTGAGCTCCCAATTTGATAATGTGATTGCAATTTTTTTTTGTTTGGATTTGAAATTTCAGTTTTTGGAGTGTAATTTTGATCAAGTTTGGGGCTTTTCGGTTCCATTTGCTCGTTCCTGCTGCGAATTAAGACTCGGGTTTTCGTTTTTTTGATTATGGTGAGGCATATGATTTAGGGTTTTAGGTTGGAGTTTTATTCAAACAGAAAACACTAGGAAACATGAGAACACTTGGATCGAAACAGGACCGTCAGCAGGAACAAATGCTTAACAGTTTGAGTTTTTGAGAATTGATAGATGCTCAATCCAATTCTCATGAATTTCGATTCAGATAATAAACATGAGAACACTTGGACCATAAAACCAAAGACATGAATCTACAAACTTCCGGGATTTACCCTGCAACTTCCTTTATTGCGTTATGGGGCATTTTTCCTTTATGATTCTTCGCATATAATGTCTTTTTTCCGTTTTGCACAGCGTCTAAGTTTTTGGACGGTTCATTGAAAGGTCTTGAGCAAGTTGAAAGTCTTCAACTTGGAATGCTTATCATCTTTAATTTGGTAGGGTCTACGGTAACTTTTGGAAACAGAGTTATGGTAAACGTAATGGTTCAACTTGAGAAAGCATGAAGAACAAGAATAGTGTATATATGCATTCTGGTGTTCAGGCCTGTTGGTGGTATGATCTTCAAGTCTCTCAATCTACTCATTTGATTTTGAGTTTGGAGTTGAGTTATGGAGCTAAGAAGGTTGCTTGGGCAATCTTGCTATGGACCTTCATTTTGTTTTGAACATTTAAGTCAAATTTGTTGAATGACATGAATACTGAGCTTTGCTATCATCACTCTTCATGCAGACTTAACATGAATTGTGAAATTTGTTGCTCGATTTGGAGTCCAAAATTTCTGTGGTGTGATATGTTCGATGTTGCATGTGAATGAAGAGGTCAGCGGTTATAATTGGTTTACTTATTATGTTTTCTGCGTGCAGGCGAGTAAGTTTGGGCTGCAGTGAAATGCAGAAATTGGAAGGAAGTTGGGGATCACAACGTCGCGGTTTCGTTGTCTGTTATCATCTCTAGACCTTGTAAAACCGGTCTTATCTCTTCTTTGTTGTTACAGATTTCAGGCTTCGACTTTTCACTGGATTATCTCGCTTGTTAGCCTTCCAAAAATCTCGATTTCAACTAGGCCTCTGCCTAGATAGAAAAAAAAAATAAGTTTCTTGTTTTTTGTTATGTATGAATGATGGATCATAAATCTTGAGCACGCTCAAGTGTCAAGGAAAAACAGTTGCTAATTCTCTAAAGCGTTACAATTTGTGTTTTTATTGCGGTCCTTCCGGCAATTGTTGCTCCTTGCAACTCGAAGGTTGTAACCCGACACTTGCCAAGTACTTCAAAGTGTTGGTAGTGTAACATGCAGGGTGGTCGGAACAAGAATCCGAACCGTCATAATTCTGCATCCTACATGTACATAATTAGTTGTGGGGTACACATCACATCGAACTTCAATAATCCGAACACTGTCTCACATTGCACCTCATAGATTATTCTTACAAAATATTAGTCAAATCGGAAATATTTAAGATATCTAATTGAGTTCAAAGAAATTAATGAACACTTTGTTCTATAAGAAATAATGAAATTTCATCGTGATAATTAAATAGGCAAATGGTTTCGGATTGAATTGAATTTTTACAAGCACGATCTATGAATAGAAACTTACAAAATAAACCGTTCGAATTGTTGAAGTTCGATATAGAGTGAATCCCATAATTAATCCCTATTTAAAAAAAAAATGAAATCTCATTGCATAAAAATATAAGGCATATAATCAACTATAAAAATATTATGGAAGACGTGTAAGAAGACGTAATGGAAATTTTTGATTAATTTTACATAAAATTAGTCTAAAATCTTGATAATAAGCTGTATTTTAAACTATATTAGTAGTTCACATCCCATCCCATGTATGCAAAATTATAATAATTGTGCTGATTTTGTATTTGTTTTTTATATTACTTGACTTGAGAAAAGGATTGGTGGTTGATTGCTTTGAAAGAAGCTCAATAAACGAATAACCTTCTTAAAATCATAAAAAATACTCTTGTTCCAGCTTGAGATCAGTTATATATATATATAGTAACGAACTCCATATTAGAATAAGTTATAATTTTTCTTGATCTCATCTTAATTAAGGAAACACACCTCCACATAATGATTGTCAATCAGTAAAAAAATATGCAATATCACAAAAAAGTTTAAAATGAACTATAATATTTATTTAAACTAATTTGGGACAATGCTTTAGTTTCTAGAGTTGATGTTATGTCGTTGAGCTTGTACGTACATATGTGCAAGAAATAAAATACTTGGCGCCCAAGAAATTCTATTTAGAAAACACTAGCATTTATTAAGGGTAAATAAGTTAACAAATAATAATTTTTAATTACACTTTTATTAATATAAAGGTAATTTAGCCAAAGGTCAATAAAAACTTTACTATTTAGTCATATATCAATGACATGTTTTTTATTTGAACTTAATCAATGACATATTTTTATTAATTAGGTATAGGTCAATGATGAATGTCACATAAGCTTTAAGTCATTATATGTAGTTAAAATTTGACTCTTTTATCCTTCTTTCTTTCTCTCTAGGAATGCAACATGGCCTCCTCGACCTCAACAAAGTCCACCAATATCCCAGTACTAAAACCGAGACCCTAGGTTACGAATATGAACTCAGACTTCTACCTCCATATTTTTTTTGTGAGGCTTCGTGATTTTCCGACTAGGTAAGGGTTGGGAACTCATGAACTTCTTCCTTTTTATGGTTCTAATCTTATGTCAGAGTTTGAATGTGAAAATCCTTTTGCTTTGGTGAAGGTTAAACGAAAATCAACTCAGAGAAATTTTTCCCAGTTTCCGGTGAAGGACCGGCGAGGTTGCAGGTATTTTCTGGCCATGACTCAGCCTCAATTAGGTATATTTCTATTCATTACCACTTGAGCTTTATTTTGGCTTTTGAATCTTTGAATTTGGTTGAGAAATAAACCTGTTATGGCTATTTGAAGTTTTCCGGCCATTTCCCCTGCGATTCCGGTCTTCTTCTTCGTTGGTTTTCTATATGAATTCACAGAACAAGAAATAGACACTGCGTTGCAGTGTCTGAATCCACAAGCTTATTTGAATCTCAATGCACAATCGTAGAACAAGAAACAGACACTGCAACGAAGTGTTTGAATTCACAGAACAAGAAACAGACACTGCGTTGCAGTGTCTGAATCCACAAACCTATTTGAATCTCAATGCACAATCACATAACAAGAATTAGACATTGCAACGAAGTGTCTAAATCCACATAACCAAAAACAGACACTGCGTTGCAATGTCTGAATCCACAAGCATATTTGAATCCGAATGCACAATCACAGAACAGGAAACAGACATTGCAACGAAGTGTCTGAATTCACAAACAATTGAATATGAATGCATAATCACATAACAGGAAACAGACACTGCGTTGCAGTATCCGAAAAATTGGAGGTTGAAGGTGGTGGGAGGCGGGGAGGTTGAAGTTTGAAGGTGGTAAAAGGCACGATTTACAATGAAAGAGATGGAAATGTTTAGTGTTTTAAATAGTAATGGCATCATTTGTAATTTTAATTTGATTGAGGTGTTTTAATGTATCTTAAAGTCTCATTGGCCTATTTATAATTCCAATAAACTTGATTGACATATTGTTAATATCATAACTTTTAATTGATTTTATACAAAATCACCCTTAATATAATAACATCCCTAAAGTTATAAATTCGAAAAGTTATAAATTCGATTTGGTCACAACTTTATAACTTTGTAGAAGTTTTACTGTACTAAAATAATAATGGAGTTGAACGCTGCTTAAGATGTTTCCATTGGGCTTTCACTAGAGTGGGTCCAACTCCAAGCCCAATTGGTCATCTATGGTTGGTAACCCCACTGCAAGTACTCCATAGTTTTCTCCAAGGTTTTAAAAGATGTTAAGCGTTAGTTGGGTAGTGAGTTGGGGCCTAGTGATTAGACGGCTAGGCAGGACTTAGGCAGACTAGGTGGATTTAAGTATGTGTGTGTATATATATATATATATGACCCTTACCAAGAGGGATCCCCATTTTTCTAAAAAAATGGGGACACCCTCTTGACCGTTTGATTGACTTTAATGAAATTATGTGGTTGAGATTAAAACACAGGCCACACAATCTCAGCCACACAATTTTATTAAAGTCAGATCCAACGGTCAAGAGGGTGTCCTCATTTTTTTAGAAAAATGGGGATCCCTCTTGTGAAAGGTTTCCTATATATATATATATATATATATATATATATATATATATATATATATATATATATATATATATATATATATATATTCTATAAATAAGTGTATTTATACTTAAAAAAATACATAATTGTATTATATAAAATAAAATGACATATAGATTAAAGTATTGGAACATGTTAAAAATATGGGGACCAAGGTGTTGATTTAAGTATTCAACAAGTCTCTTACAATTTATTGAATAAAAATAAAATGCAAAATAAAAATAAAAATTTTCTATCTAAGTAAGAGTCATGACCGAGGTGGGTCTAGGCGGGCGAAGTGGGCACCTAGTTGGACACCTGAAAAGCTTAGGTGCCCTTTCTTAATTTTCAAACGCCTAAGAATTAATCAGAAGACGGCACTAGATGGTGATTTTTAGAGCAGTGGTTTCCTTTATGTATTATCTTATTTTTAGTTTTTTATTTTCGCTTTTTTGGTTGTCACCACCACCATACCACAATTGCACCGTCACCACCACCACCAATACTACTAAACCACTACCACCACAACCATACCCGCCACTACTACTACCACAACCATAATTGCCAGTTTAAGGACTTAATTTTTAAAAAAAAAAAAATCATTCATTCATTTATATCCATGTAATAATTCAGAACTAAATCAGTAAAAATAGAATGGAGCTTAGGGTTTTTGTTTGGTGGTCCTCACCCACGTGCATTATCACTTTCTCCTTCTCTCGTGAGAAACACAACCACGTTTTTTCTTTTTCCAGAAGACTCTACTGATGCAAATATCTGACAAAAAAGATCGTCTTCCTATTGGTATTGCTTAGTTAGTAGGAAGAAACCCTAATTCTTATTCCAAGACATGCATTTGCGTTAACCGAATCTACCAACAACTGCATGAAATTTACAGTGGTGAATGTCATCCAATGCTGGAATCTGTTGATCAACTTGCTTGGCCAGGTTTTGTCAATCTTTTTTTCCCTTTTCTCTCTCCAAATTTAACTTTTGCCAGTAAAATGAATCAAAATTTAACCGTGCTCCCAAAAATGTGGATAAAAAAAATATTGTACTGTGACTTGGTTTCTGAATCGTGATTTCTATTTCAACTTATGTGATGGCTGTGCACAAAAGCTTTTTAGGGTACTTATCACGAAATTTACTGATCAATATATATATATATATATATATGATTGTACGTGTATTATCTATGTCTTGCATCAAGTGTTTGAAAGATATTTTTGTATCTCTGTAACCGTTACGACTTCGTTTTTGGTTGAACGCTCACATTTAGGCATTCTTATAATCAACTTTCAATTGCCAATTTGATTAAATGTGATGTAGAGAAGTTAACTAAAATATCATTATCAACCCAGGAGTACCGTTAAGTAAATTGTCAGAATACTCCATGAACTTGTATTTGCCTTCTGATTTACTCTTAACTTTTCTTTTAGTAAATTACGGACTCAAATTAATGTTTGTAGCCAATTTCCCCATACCGTCTATTTTCTTCACATTCCATCCAAATTTTCATTAGATGAAGGCATGTGCACATCACGTAAGGGTAATAAGAAGTTAAGTTCGTATAAGTTCAGGGGGATTTCGAAAATTTCACGCTTCTGTACATTTAGAAAACATGAATGTTGTTACTCAAGTCTAGTAGCTATTGCCAACAAATTGTTAGCTATACATATACATCAATTAGCACACATATTTTCAAAGTTATATTGGTTGTTGTGTTTTTCTAAGTATGAGAGAGAGAGAGAGAGAGAGAGAGAGAGAGAGGGAGCTCTTCTGATCTTGTTCAGTGAAGCTTCGGATTTCCAGGACTAGCTAGTTATTAGTAGTGAAAGAGAAGGACTAACTGTGTTAGTTATAAGCTACCAACTTACTTCATTTATTATACAAATGCAGGCCTTATATTTCTGGCACATTGCATGTATACATCAACGTCAGTCCAATTTTGCCATGAAATTAAACAAGCAAAATTGGGATGTTCATGAAAATCATCACGAGAGCTACAGCTACGTACTGTTATTTATTGATCATGAGGTAGGGAAATGCAGCCGCAGGAGCATTACTACTACTACTCCCCACCCCACCAAAGCTGGACGTTGTCCTCTTAACGAACCGACCTTTCATTCTAGGCCGCTTCTCCGCGTTCAGCTTCCTAACTTCGTATCTTATCTTCTTCGAAAACAATCGCGTCCTTCGTTTCTCTCTGTACCTCGAAACTCTTGCTTCTCTTCCCCGGTCATCGCCTCTTCCACTTACACATCCTGCAGTATCTCCGTGTGGTTGATGAATTTCTGTAGGCCACATACCCTGCAATAACCACATAATGCATAACCCTAATTTTTTATCGAAAGGAAAAAAAACCTAATTAGGTTTTGTAAAAATTGTGCTAGCTTAATAATAGTCCTACTTAAGTAACACAAGGTAGATAGATTATAATTATATAGGCAATCATCCACACAGAGTTAATTAAACATGTCTAGTGGATTTGATATGTAATTATGAATCATTGAATATAATGTAATCATATGCACATGATTTTTTTTACTCTTTTCAGTTTTCAGTAGACAGTAATCACATGCAGAAGAGTACACCTGAGTGATTCAAATGAGCATGCTTTTGTTGTCTAGTAGTCTGGTAGATCAGTAGGACCAGAAAATGGAGAGAGAGAGAGAGAGAGAGAGAGAGAGAGAGAGAGAGTAGTATTGTTACCATGCAGTCTAGCCAGCCGTCGTCAAGGTTGAGTTCCGGTCGAGTTCCGTTCGTCCACGGAGAGCCTTGACTTGCCCAGGCAGTGATGACTGTCTCATAATCTAGCCTCAAACATATCTTCTTCCTCTTCATCACCATCTGCTTGTTCTCCATGAATGCCATCTCATCACTACTCTGAGCCCCCGTGAGCAGGACTACCTTCTCCTCTTCCTCCTTGTCCTCACTTCCCATTTGTACCGGTACAGCTGATGACTGATCGTAATCCAAGTTCCAATCCAAGATAGAAGGATTAAATTCCATCCCTTCAACTTCCTCTTCAACCTTCACTTCTTTACCCTCGTCCAATAGCCCCAGGACTCCTTTGATGTCACTACAATCCTCATCTAGTCCCCCTCCAAGGAGGTTCTCCACATCAGCAGCAAACTCCGCGAGCTCCATATCCGTCGGTAGAAACCCTCCCAGTTTGTCCAAGTCATCCTGTACTCCTTCATGATTATTTCCCATATTTGTGATCTCAATCTCTTCATCATCGAGATTAATAGCATCAGTATTGTTCTCAACTTGATCAGTTGATGAAATATTGCATAGCTTGGCCACAAAAGGGTCGTAAATTGGAACCCTATAAAGAAGCTGCTCTAGATCTTCATTTTCCTCATCCTCCATTAAATTTGCTTCTTCGCACCCAATTTCCGGAACAAAAGGTAGAGGAGGGTGTAACCCTACTTTCCCTTGCTCCTCTTTGACTGTGAATCCAGGCTTCTTGTTGTGGCGAGGGGTTCGTGCCTTGCGCTTGAACCCCTTGTGCCAGGCCGTTGTAGCTTGGTCTGCAGTCAGCTGCATCGGCTCATTGGCCTTGAAAGATGAACCTTGGAGCCGAACCCTCTCGTGTCTGCTTGCTAACTGGTTCGCCGAGTGCACCGAGGCATCGCATCTTTGGCAAAGAAAAGCATCATCAGCAGCACAAAACCATCGTGCCCGTTTCACCAAACAGCTGTCGCAAGCTCGAGCTGTGTTGCCTCCCATTGCATTTGCAGCTTTCTTATCAGTGATCATACCACAGCAGCAGCAGCAAACTGCAAAGTGTTTGATAAAATTAGCAAGAATCAAACCGATGAACAAGTGCTTTTGTTGTAAGTAGTCACAACTCAAGAACAAGGAATATTATGGTGGCTTCACATATTTATTTAGGGGCCCAAATGGTTCAATAATTATACTGTGGGGACTGGGAGAAGAGTGAGAGTGAAAGGAAGATCCAGCTTTTACTCTTACCTTCATGCCCCTGCAGTTGTTGTGGTGCTTTGCTACATTAGGAAGAGAGGAGAGGATGTTGCTAAAGCTTCTCGGGACCCACAAGGAGGTATATATCACTGCTCATTGGCTAAGCTTCTGAGCTTCATCTTTTTCTCTGAATTCTTATTGGTTGCAAGTCAAACTGGGGGATCCATGTGGGACCAAACTAGGGTTAGGGAAGGCCACAATTGCCCTCTTTTGTGTTTTTTATGTACTGTGTTTTATGGGAGAAAAATGAGAGAGAATATTTTGTTGGTTTGTTTCTATAATTTCAATAATTCATATGAAGACCTTACTCGTTTTTGGTCCCCGCCCTAGGGTTTCTTTCAACTCTCTTGTGGCTCCCATCTCTCACTCTCATCCTAAACCACTATGTGAATGTGATTCTGCTCCAGATGACGAATTTTTTGCGGGGTCATCTGCTAAATTCAGTTGTGTGGGTCATTACTTATGTTGGTAAACGAATATGAGATAAAAACAGTCATAGTACAACTACGAATTAAAGAGTAATTTTAGCACTAACGAGCGGCTATGAGCGCTAAGGAGCAGCTTTAGCACCAACGAGTGGGCTATGAGTACTCCAAACTACAAATCAAGAGATAAATTCGAAAGTATTACCCACTAAACCAACCACTTGATCGTAAATTGCATCCATCTTATTGTGTCACCGCCCACAATCGTTAGCAGCAATTTGATTGATTTTGACCCCTTGGGAATGTCTCACACGCACAAGTGCAAAACAATTGAATGGTAATATGGACACATCCACATTTGCTACTTGTGTGTGGTTACTTGGTTATAAGAAGATAAATTGTTTCTTTTCAATATTCAGCTGAAAAATTGCTAATCAAGACAAGTTTACAGTTGGTGTAAAGCCAGGACGAAATTTCATTAAATTTCTGTGCAAAAAATCAATCTTGTTATGGGCTAGAATGCTGCCAAAGTTGTACAAAACCATAAAAAAAAAAACTGCCCATGCCAGATCCAAACTTTGCTATTGTAGCATCTATGGTTTTCGTACTTTTTATAAAGGTTGAAACTTAACTCGGGTCTCATTTAATCTTTTAAAACTCAACTTGAGCCTTAATTCTCTAAAACTCAAATTGCAGCCACTAAACCCTATAAATTGAGTTTCAGAGAGCATAAATCTAATCATACGTATTATGAAAGATTGGTATTGATCGATTTGATATCATGAGGGAAGAAGAGTGATGGGTTCGACATGTATTAAACAAACTATCCTGCAAGTTTATCATCCATACGTGATACATAAATCATGTCCAAGAACAACAATAATCGTAGTACAATGTTATTGTCAATTTGACCATGATGGCTTGAAATCTAGGCAACTGATGAAATGGTGGGGTCGAATTGGCTTTCGACACCTGTGTGCTCTAAGAAGAGATAGGTGCCACGTTAGCTAGCCTTTGGCTTGGGACAAGAATGAATGACCAGTACTGGTGAGGGAACTGAACTCCACATACATATGTTCATGGTGGAGATTTGTGCACTCTCTAACACACTGCAGGAATAATTTAGACTTAATTGTCAAATAGTTTCGTCTAATGGGCTATTTGATTAAAACAACTCACACAAGAACGAAAACAGCCACTACACACTGATACAGTCAGTCCATGTTGTGGGTATTTGGGACTGATTCAGTCCCTAATGTGGTCTGTATTACGTTTGGTATGTTGATTATAACAACTCAGGTTTGGTTAAAAGAAGAAGAAACCTTATTGAGTTTGAAATTGTGCTGTGAAAAGGGGCAGATTTTTGTGGTACAATCTCTGATATTATTTCACACTAGGATTCCTCTATTCCGTGACACGTGATAAGAAAAATACTAATACTAATGGCGGTGGCTAATAAACACAGTTACAAGCCATATTTTTTCATGAAGAAGAAGCAGTCGATGTGTTGATCAGATAATCATTAGACTTTTTGGATAGAGTTTGGACTGAAATAGTATGTGTAAGTTTTCCTAGTGGGATAGCTCGGGGACCCCAACCCATACCAATTTATAATGGGTTGAGCTCGTGTAGATTTCTGACTTGTGATCATAATTCCGTTGACACATTTGAGCTGCTAACATAAGTGCGCGGATTAGGGTAATTATGATCCATGGTAATCTGCACAAACAGAAATTGACATGTGTGTGGAAACTTAAGGAGCCTGAGAATGTTCCAAACAAATGTAACTATTAGGTTACAAGTTCAAACGACACGAATGAGAAGGGGCAGAAGCCTATTACATTGCAAATGTTGCTGCTTTTGACATTTTTTGTGTCATTTCTTTGGTTGGATTGAGCCTCTAATTGCAAAACATCAATCAAAAGAATAAGAAGTTTACATGGGGAACCTTTAGAATTGGCATTGATTAATTTTATCACAAGAAAAAGTAGAGGGCAAGGGCAACCAACAAGATGTAGTATGAAGATTAAGCAAGCAATCTGCTGTGATTAGGGATATTGGGGCTGTGTGTACTCGCACGTCCATAAGCACCCATTTCCATGGGTGGATAAGAAGATGGTGATGCTGATGGAGGTAAAGATATATATGGGATTACAGGATTAATTAGGAGAATTTTTTTTTTTCAACAATTAGGAGAACTAACATAATTATTTTTGCTTTATCAGTCACTAGCCTGCTTTAAAGGAGAATTAAAATAATTATTTCAGTTAGAGAGCATCAAAAGCTTCTTCACTATGTTCAATACAGTAGAATAGTGAAGAGATCGATAAATAACAAGTGAACTACTCATAGAATAGACCTGAAAACTTGGAGGTGTGATAAGGTAGTAAGGTGTTGTGTAATTCCCACAAATCGGTTTTGCTTTACAGCATTGGGGCAGCGATCATCTTGCTGTTGTATGTGAACTGGCTTTTCGCAGATGATAGCAGCAGTACTGTGGTTCCTACTCAAGCTGTAGCCCAGGGAGGGTACTTACGTTATGTTCGGTACAAGTTTAAATGGCTTGTTTCGAAGTGCTTATGGTTGAAAACACTACTGGTGAAAATGTTTTTAAAACCAATCTTTAGCAAAAATGCAAGTGAATCCTAAAAAAACATATACTTCTTGCAGGAAGCACTTCAAGCAGTTTTAGAACACAAAAGTTTTCTCTGCAGCCGTTTTTAATCATTTTAAAAACATTTTTAAACGAACATTTGGGGCCTCTATACATATCATAATTTACTTGGTCAGCTTTATATTATTGAGTGTGGCTTCGGACCCATCGAAATCGAACCGTGCCGGCGAAATCATGGTTGGTTAAGCATGTGGACTCAAAAGTGTTTATCAATTGAAAGTGACAGCTTAACCTCAATTAGCCGCCTTTCGAGGCCATATTAGCAGCCCTTAATTATCCTTCGGAAAGAATTCTCCATTGATAGCAAATGATATTCATTGTGTAATTCTTGTCTGCCAAGTTAGTTTTGTCTTTCGCTTAAACATTTAGCAAAGCAACTTTTTACATTTGAGAATCGACAAGGAAATCATAATTTGACACAGATGATTCGTCGTTAATAACTTAATACAAAATGAAAAGGAGGAAACAAAGGTTCAATGTATAATAGCTTACTCACACATATTACCACTCTAAGTCATGAGAGTTGGAAAAATCTTGGGACGGCCCCGAAAAGCACAATGAAAACCCAAGAACTCTTTCCGAACATAGGAAACAATAACCTCGAACACCCGCTGCTCAAACATTTCTTGAGCTTTTTATTATGTGCAACATTTTCTAGATAAACTACTGGTAATTCCTAACTACAAAACTTCATGGGCATAACATGTTCTGGTTTCTGATCAATCCAAGAGAAATCCTGCTGACCAAAATCTGAGTCGAGTGGGGGAAGACATATAACCTCGCCTTTTTTATCGTTGCAAACGGGGTAATCAACTATGTCTGTCATACCATCATCAACACTATCACACATGCCATCCAAGAACTGGTCCAAGCTAGAAAACACGTAATTGTCGTCACATCCCAAATTCAACCGTTCCACATCTAATGGTGGTAACATTGGAATGGATTCATCTTCTTCAAAAACTGGTTGCTGTACAGCGCCTTCTCCCCCAGAAACTTCCACACAAGATTCTTCTTTCAACTTTTCGAGTTCAAAACTAAGCGAAGCTGAACCAGATATTTCAAGCACAGATGATGGTGACGGATGGCAAAACGATGAATCCTGACTTTCCTCCGATAAAGGAACGCCCTGAAGCTCATGCTTGGCTCCTTCCATTAATTGCGAACTCTCAAACTCATGCTTATCTGATAATTGAATGTTTTTGCAGCGGCTCTTAATCTTTTGCTGTGACAGTATGGTTTCAAACTCACGCTTCTTTCGCTGATAAGCAGCGGCAGCCTCCTCTGCTGTATTAAAAGTGCCAAGCCATTTTCGAATCCCTTGGAATGGATCTTGAATCTCCGCTGCATATTTTCCCCATTTTCTACGTCGAACTCCCTTAGGGAGCACTCTATTACATTTCTTAGAGTCATCAAAGCCCCTACTATGACCAATTTTGCCTCCATTGGTCCCTGCAGATGATTCACATTCCGTTTCCACAACCAAAATCTCCGAAACAAAGCGCTTACCATGCTGAAATAGATTTCCCTCAATATCATACTCCTCACCATCTTCACTCGAACAGTCGGTGGCATCAGGATCATTGTATATAATCCGAATTCTCTTCATGTAACCTGCATTCTCTTCCATGGAAGGTTGCTTTTTCTTCAATTTGTTCCAGCTCACATATTGATTCAAGACTACGGTTTTCATCCCCGGCATTTTGAAATCAAACCCCTTAACCCCCTATACCCAAAAACAAGAAAAAGAAAACAAAAATTCTCTCAAAATATCAAGAAAAACCCCAAAACCCTCAAAAACCCGAGTCCAGAAATCGAAACCGAAATCGAAAATTGTATTCTGAAAGCCTCAAAGCACTTCACTCCAGAACAACTCCTGCACAAAGTTCATCAACGAAAACCAAAATTACAACAAATCAAAGACCTTAAACCCATCAAAAACCCCTAAAACAAAAAACCCATCAAACAAAATTCCACAAAGCACAAATATTGATGTTCATTCGTACATTAAATATCATAAAAATTCAAAATGGAAAACACATAATATTAAACACGAGAGTAATAAATTAATAATTAGTAAATAAAACCCACATACCATTGTGATCTTAATGGCATGCAAAAAACAGATGAAATCTGTTCGTGCATGCAAAAGAGAGACTGATAAGACTTCCAGAGCTTCTTCGGAGCTCCAGTCGATAGATAAAATCTAGACGACATAAATCTTCTGTGCCAACCTCCTCCGTTTTCTAGAAAAAGAAAAAAAACTTAATTTATGCAAGCAGAGAGCAAAACAAGAGAGAATCTGGGGAAATAACACAAGAAATCGGAAACCCAGATCAGAAAAAGATCCCAGAATAAAAGATTTGGAATCAACGGCAGAGAAAATTCAGACTTTTTTGTTACCCAAAAGAAAGCCTCAAGAATTTTACAGGAAAGGGAGATAAAATCTACGAAAAATCAAAAAGAAATTCGATGGAACCAAAATGGTAATGGGAAAGCTTGATTCTTACTCAAGGTGGAGTGATGATTCTGCTTTCTTGGTGTTATCTCTGAAGAAGAACACACACGAGCCACAGTCCCTCTCCCTCTACTTTCTCTCTCCTCAGTCCCACCCTGTGTATTTTTTTTTTTTGAGGGGCTGAACTGGTAATTTGGGGGAAGAGCCGTTTAAGAGGGAGAGAAGAGGAGGACGAATTTGGGAAACAGCTTGTGTCTGCTTCAGTTTTGCGTCACAATTCAGCCTTTTCCCTACAGTAGGACAAGAGTGGGGCCTCCACCATTAATAAAGAGAGCTGTTATTACCCAATGTCTTATCTTCTTACCAATCTTTTTATGAATTTTTTAATTACAAATTTGTCAATTTGTAAATTTGTAAAATGACTAATAAGGACCTTAGTTACCCTATTTTGCATTACCTTTTTTTTTACGAAAAATAAAAAGGAAAAGTTTGGACGTGATAACTCTCACGCTATGTTTAGACGATTTATCTCCCTTCTATGTTTAGACGATTTATCTCTTTTAAACCCTAACTCATCATTCACATCTTCTTTCATTCAGAGAAAGCAAAAAGAATGAACTTAGAAGATGATGTTTCTATGGAAAAAGTAGATGATTATGTTTCCGTCGAAGATGTAAAAGATAATTTTATGTGGGTCATCTTGATTTGTCTACATCGTATAATTGAAGCATAGCTTTGTGACTTTTTATCTTTAATTTTATATATATATATATATATATATATATATATATATATTAAGGGTTATTTTAGGAATAATAGTGAGTGGGAAAATAACATTTTAATTTTTTAATGTTTTATAGTGAGTGTAAATATAACGTGGGTGGGAAAATAAGACAACGGGGTGGGTCTAGCAACTCTCTTAATAAAGGGTTCTTTTGTCATTGGGGTGTGATATCTATACACCTATTTTTACTTCTCCCACACCTTTTAGTTTTCGGCCGTTGGATCAGATGAATTGAAGATCAACGGACATAAATTAACAAGGGGTGTGTGGGAAGTAAAAAAGGGTGTGTGGATAGCACACCCCTTGTCATTTTCAACGCTCGTTTTAAGAATGTTTTGGGTATTCCAAGTTTAGATAAACCAAAGTGTTATCTTCACTTCTGAAAAAATAAGTGTTATCTTTTACCACCATATTTCAGTTTCCACGTGTTTACTTGTTTGGAACAGGGGAAGTCGTGAATTGAGAGAAGAAAGTAAGGAGTGTGAATGAGATCAATTACTATGGAATTCAGATTCTGAAATGGAACTAGTATTTTCCTTGGATTTCATATGTGTCATTATACATTTGAGAGATACGTGAATTAGAATAATGCTCGTGATGAATGAATTGAATCATAATGTTTCAAATATCAATTGGAAAATGTTAAAAGTGCTTAAAATTGAAACATACATTTGAAGTGTTTTTTACAAAGATACTTCTTGTGCAATTCTTGAAGATAGTACTTTAAGTGATTTTTCAAGAAGCAATTGAACATAAGTGAATTTTTTTGTTTTTGAAAAAGCAGAAGCGTTTTGTAGTTTTAGTTCTAGTTCTAGTTATTGGGTGCCATTTTCTATTGCAAAGTAGGCCCAAAAAGATTTTTCAAGAGTAGTAAAGTCATGTGGTCGCCACCGTGGCCACGAGGCAGCTGTGATGGTGGCGACGATGACAATATAATAATGGCAGTATGACGTTGTGTTACAGTGGTGATGGCCTGTTGGGGGTGTCGGTTTAGGTCATGGCAATCACGGTGGTGGTGGTAAGTATGCTGGGGATGGTCATAGAAAGGTCGTGATGGAAGTGGAGATGGTCATAGTAAAGGTGGTGGTGGTGGAAGTGAGGATAGTGATAGTCATTACATATTGTAGATAGGGTGGTAACCTATACCCAGTGAAGATGCCCAGTGTTGTTTCTTATGTCCTAAACTTGTCCCTAATGGGCTGGTGCTTGACCATTACATCAATGTTCACAAGATCAAGAAGTATAACAGTTACAAATAGAACCCCCTATGGCAAGAATTACAACAGAAGTCCTAAGACCAAGCAGCACGAGCCTCACAAGGGAGAAGTGTACCTCTAAGAGGGACACTCATGAGAATTGAAAGTTCTAGGATGGGTATTAGTTTAACCTAGAGAGGGTGAATAAGTTCCGACTTAAAAATTCAATTCAATTTTAATTTAATTTCTACATTCACAACACATATCAAATTATCCTACGTGTATGCAGTTAAAAACAATAAATAAAATGTGCACACAAGATGTAGGATTTAACGAGGCAAAACCCACCACTGGGAAAATCCTCGGGCTCCCAAGCCAGAAAACACTAAGAGAAAAACGAATACAAAAATACTTCAAAACTCATCAACCAGACATGCATACTAGCTGGCAACTTTGTCTTCATGCTTTGCTACTCGATCTCTCTTTAGCCTTCGAGTGGATGTGGCATGACACTAATGCAGCAGTCAATCACTGCTGCCTCGAACTTTGCAAGATACTAACACGATCATGCAGAATGAATGAAATGAAATTCTTGAATTTCAAGTATAGATTTCTTTCTTCTATTTCAATTGTCATAGAGTTACAAAAGAAAGATAAGATATTTAAGGGTTAGGAATCAGTGCACATGCCGTGCACATTGCCATTCGAAAAAACCCTATCAACCACTACACAAAAGCTAGTCTAGGAGACTTACACCAAATCTCCTAAAATCAATTAGTTGACAACAAGGGAAAAGACTTACACTAAATCTCCTTGAATTAAGGAGTAGCTAACCAGAAAAAGACTACATACAAGTTAACAAGGTAACCTATAAAGCAACACCTAGTCCCTAGAGCTCAATACACTATTGCAGCTCTAATAACCATCATCACCATTCTTCCAATACTCTCCCTCAAGCTAGATCAAGCAAATTGATGAAACCAAGCTTGCCCAATAGACGTTGAAACTGATGCATGGGCAAGGATTTAGTGAATAGGTCAGCAAGTTGGTCAGTACTTTGGACATAGTGAGTTTGAATGACCTGTGTTTGCACTTGTTCGCGTACATAATGACAATCCACTTCGATGTGCTTAGTTCTTTTGTGAAACACTGGATTTGAGGCAATATGCATGGTTGTCTGATTGTCACAATAAAGAGACATGGGCTGAAATTTGAAGACACCTAAATCACAAATGAGACCTCGCAACCAGATTAGCTCACAAGCAGTGGAAGCCATCGATCTATACTCAGCCTCAGCACTTGATCTTGCAACAACTGCTTGTTTTTTGCTTTTCCATGTGACTAAGTTTCCTTCCACAAAGATGCAATATCCAGTTGTTGATTTGCGATCTATTGAATTTCCAGCCCAATCAGCATCACAATATCTCATTATTTGAGTGTTTCCATTGTTCTTCATGAATATGCCACGACCCACGGATCATTTCAAGTAACGAATGATTCTTTTGACAAGATTAAAGTGCTCAAGAGTAGGTGCATGGATGAATTGACTCGTAATACTCACAGAATATGAGATGTCAGGTCTTGTGATAGTGAGGTATATCAACTTATCAACTAGTCTTTGATAGTAACCAGCGTTAGGAAGAGGTTCACCTTCTAAACTGAGTTTAAGTTTGCTATCAAGAGGTGACTTGGCTGGTTTGACATCACTTATCTTGGCTTCCTTGCGTAGATCAAGCACATACTTTCGTTGGTTTAGAAATAGACCCTTATGAGAATAAGCCATTTCTATACCTAGAAAATACTTTAGTACTCCTAGATCTTTGATGTTAAACTGTTGTTTGAGAGCTCGTTTGAGATTGGCAATTTCTTCATCACTATCACCAGTGATAATTAAGTCATCAACATAGAGTAAGACCATCAATTTCCCCACATGTCCTGTACGCACAAACATGGAAGAATCTACATTGCTTTTATCAAAACCAGCATTGATGAGAATCGAGCTGAGTTTGGCATACCAAGCTCGAGGTGATTGCTTAAGTCCATAGATAGCTACTTGCACACCACCTGTGAATTACCACTTTGTGAATGTCCAAGAGGCAATTTTATGTAGACTTCTTCTTCGAGATCCTCATGCAAGAATGCATTTTTAACATCCATTTGATACATTGACCATCTCCTATTTACAGCAATTGAGAGAAGTACCCTTAATGAGTTCATCTTTGCAACATGAGCAAAGGTTTCCTTGTAGTCAACATCAAGAGTTTGTGTGAATCCATGGGCTACCAATCTCACCTTATGTCTTTCAATCGATCCATATGAGTTCAACTTAATTTTATATATCCATCTGCATCCCACAACCTTTTTTCCTTTTGGTAACTTTACAATGTTCCAAGTGTTGTGTTGATCGAGTACATGTAGCTCATCATGCATAGCTTTCCTCCATACTTCAAATTCATTTGCATCTTGAAAATTTTGAGGTTCTGAGAGGTCAGAAACCTTGTGGATGAATGCACTGTGAACAGGTGCTAGCTTATGATAGGAGACATAATTGGAAGTTATATGTCGTGGCTGGTAAGTCACACAGTCTTGCAGTCTAGCAGACAGCTGTTTTTCTCTTGTAGGATTGCGTCGTGGTGCAACAGGTGTTGATTCATGTTCCATGGCTTCTGAGGTCACACTTTGCAAGTTTTCACACCCTTCATCGGCTTATTGATTTGTTCACTTGAAGGAAGAGTTCCTTGAGCAGGTAGGTTGAGACTTGAATTTGAATCTTCAGTGATCAAGACATCTTTGGTTAGCAAGGGAAACAGATCCAAGTAGTTCTCCCCCTGAGTGTTAACTTCAAGATTCTTACTGTAAAAATGGTTAGTTTCATGAAACCTAACATCCTTAGACACAATAAGTTTCTTAAGTTGAAGGTTGTAACATTTGTATCCTTTTTTAGTTGAAGAATACTCAAGAAAGATGCACTTTGCTGCTCAAGGATCAAGTTTGTCTCTATATAGAGATTAAATGTGCACAAAACATATACATCCAAAGACTCTAAGATGAGAGAGATCCATTTTTCTTCCTTTTATTATCTCCATTAGAGACTTGAACTTCAACACCCTACTAGGCAATCTATTAACTAAATAAGCAACTGTCATAACATCATGTGACCAGAATTTCTTGGGCACATTCATTTGCAACATCAGTGCCCTAGTTTTCTCCAATAAGTCATGATTTTTTCTCCCAGCAATGCCATTCTGTTAAGGGGTTCCAACATAGCTAGTTTGATACATAATGCCATTGTTGCTTAAGTATTGTGTCATGATTTGAGACATGTATTCTGAGCCATTATCAGACCTTAGAGTTTGAATATTTGAAGAGAAATGATTTTTGACAAGGTTATGAAAGTCTTTAACCATATTCATTACTTGACTTTTTGATTTCAAAAGATACAACCAAGTGGCCCTTGAATAATCATCAACAAAAGTTACAAAACACTTGTAACCATCAAAAGATTCACTAGCAGGACCCCAAATATCTAAGTGTACAAGTTCCAAAATCTTGCTAGCCCTAGATACAGACTCTCCCAAGGGTAATCGAGTAGCTTTAGACATATGACAAATTTCACACTCAATTGCTTCTTTGCTTGAATTGGGAAACAAAGTGGACAAAACATGTTGGGGAAGGATGAGCTAGATGTTGATGCTTGGTTGGGAATTGACTTGATTTGAAATCCACTTGGACTGTTTTTTTAGATGTAATATAGTCCATCTAGATAAAAAAAACCATCACCAATCGTCTTCTTGGTGATACAATCCTGAAAATTGACACTTTGTGGTGAAAAAAAATGACCAAACAGTTCAAAGTATTTGTGATTTTCCCCACAGATAAGAGCTGGAAAGGAAATGAAGGTACATACAAAGCCATTGACTCGATTTTATATGAAATCAGATGAACTATTCCCTTTCCTACAACCTTAGCCTCTTCACCATTTGCAACTGACACTTATGATGGTTCATTCAATTTTTCAAACTCTTTTAGTTTTGACACTTTGTTAGTCATGTGGTCTGTGGCTCCAGAATTAACAATCCAAAAATCATACAACAAATTAACATTTAGAGCAGTTTTGAAAGCATTTAAGATACCTTGATGGTCTTGCTTTGGTATCTGATCAGCATCTGCGAAAAAACCAGCAAACTTGCCCAACAAGGTCGTGGTAATTCCATCTTCAGGGTCAACAGCTTGATCAGCTACTTCTCTTCCTCCTTTCTTTTGTATGAAGGTTGCAAACTTGTTTATAAGATCTACAGGATTAGTTATGAACTGCTTGTAATAATCATGACTGTTGATAGTTGAAGATGAAGCCATATTGGCTCGGTGGGAAAGTTGTGGTGGCTAATATCTTCTAGTTGGAACTTTGTTTTTCAGAAAATCAGGTTTCAACTCTGGATGCAAAATCCAGCAAGTCTCCTTATCATGGCTATTGTAGTAACAATGCTGACACTTCAAGTTAGGGTTTTTACCCTTGTATCTCTTCTCTTTGGTCATATAGGCTCGAGCTTCAGTAACATTCACTTTGGTTCCTGCATTCATAACCTTCATTCTCACTTCCTCTCTTTGAATGGTAGCATAGATGCTTGTGAATGTTGGCAGTTCGGGATTCATGAGGATATGACTTCTTAGATCTTCATAGTCTGAGCTTAGGCTAGACAAGATTTGAAAGATTTTATCCTCCTCAGCCTTTTTTAGGAGAACTGTGGAGTCAATGGTATGTGGCCAATAGACATCCAGTTCATTCCACATACCTTTTAGAGATCCAAGATGTTGAGTGAAGCTCTTACCTTCTTGCTGGATACATGAGATGTCTCTTTTAAGTTGAAAAACGCGAGCGGAGTTGTTTTGGTTCCCATACATCTCCTTCACAGTTGTCCATAGCAAGAGAGATGACTCAGAATAGCTGAAGATCTCAGCTATTTTTCTTTCCATGGAGTTGAGTAACCATGACATAACAAGTTGATCTTTACATAACCAGGCTTCATAATCTGAGGATGAAGCTTCTGGAGCAGGAACATTACCATTGATGAACCCGAGTTTGTTTCTTCCACCAAGAGCAAGAGCAACAGCCCTTGACCACATGAGATAATTGAACTCATTCAGTAATACTAAGCTGAGCCTTTGGTTGGGATTGGTATCCACTTCAAACGAATTCTTAGGTCGAGAAGTGATGGTGTATTCGACTTCCTGGTTGACTGAATTTTCTTAAATCATTTGTTTGAAGATTGGAGATGTTTACAGTGTGATACACACAGAGACAGGCTCAAAGGAAGGCTTGCTCTGATACCATCTTGAATTTCAAGTATAGATTTCTTTCTTATATTTCAATTGTCATAGAGTTACAAAAGAAAGAGGAGATATTTAAGGGTTAGGAATTAGTGCACATGCCATGCACACTGCCATCCGGAAAACCCCATTAACCACTACACAAAAGCTAGTCTAGGAGACTTGCACCAAATATCCTTAATCAAGGAGTTGACAACAAGGGAAAAGACTTACACCAAATCTCCTTAAATTAAGGAGTAACTAACAAGAAAAAGACTACATACAAGTTGACAAGGTAACCCATAAAGCAGCACCTAGTCCCTAGAACCCGATGCACTCTTGCAGCCCTAATAACCACCATCACCATTCTTCCAATAGAAATAATTTTGAAAATCAATCAATTATGAAAATCACAAGACACATTTTCATAATTGATTTCGATTAAAGCACAATGAAAAATCTGTGAACAAAACTAAATTTTTCTTTAAAAGAGACACAAATGGATACAAACTGTTTTTTCTACCATAAACCTCGCGGGAAAAATATGATTTTTCTTTTAAAAACACAGGCTGCTGACCGACATGGAAAACAAACTTTCTGCTGTTACATGAATGACGATGCTTTCAGTGCATGGTGCTGCATCAAATACAAACCACAATACATACCTTCATAGCATGCAGCAATATATAAGAATATATATGTATTCTAAAACATGCAGCAAAAACCAAAACCCAAAAGCATGTTCTAATACATGCAGCAGCAAAAATTATGATATGATGATGACTTGTAAAAAACCTAATGCATGCAGCAATACTCTGATAAAACAATGAAGAAAATATGATTTTCTTTTCTTCCTAATGCATGGCTGCCGACTAACATAATAAGGAAGCTGCAAAAATCTCTTTTACCAGTGCATGTATATGACCGCAAATGAAATGCAGAATCTGTATGTTAAACGCATGCGGCAGCAGCAGCCAAAACCCTAATCTAATGCATCCATAAATAGGCTGCAGTAGGAGAAGTCAACACGACTTAGAAGCTCTACAAGATTAAGATGAAAAAGGAAGAAATATGACTAGCAAACTAATTCCAGATTATCACCAAGTTTTTCTCAGCAAGTGACGGACATCAAATAAGCTCCAAGTTTTAATCAGATAAAACTTATTTAGCTAAAAATATCTTCCAATTAGCAACAACAACTAAATGGGTTGTTAGTTAAGTACAAACTAAAATAACCAAATTAATCAGTTCGTATGCAGCCAAAAACTAAATGAATTTGAACCAAAACAAACCTACCTATATGCAATGTACATGTATATGCATGACAAACTTACCTGAGTGGATCTCTTGAAACGCTTATTATTTTTGTGATCGAAAGCACGAGAGACATACTTAGACTAAAGCAATTACAATTGAGACATGTACTAATCTAAGACATTACAGACTCAGACATTTTGTTTAGGAATTGCTAATTTTACTCTAACACATGTGTTTAATTCTAGCTAACGCATCAGCAACAAAATTAACTTCTCAATAAATATGACTGAAAGATTATATTCTGGAAGTTGCAAGCAGTCCTCTGAATATTGAATACCAAGGCAGTGAGATGCTAAGGAGTAAAACGTGTCCCGTTAATTGCATCAATGAGAATCTTCGAATCACCTTCCACCACCAGACTACTAACTCCAAGTGAAAGGGCAGCATGCCATCAAGATTTGCTATTACGCTAGGAGAGGTCCAACCCGGTTCAAATAAACTCACTTGGGGAATTAGTGGCATAGCTGTATTTGTTTTGAGATCCTAAAGATTACGACTAAATTTGGCATTGTTTTTTTCTGTAGGGAAGCAAAACGCTAACCAAAAATTTAACACCACTGTGAAAATGCCAGAGCTGCCTTCGGGTGAGTGGTCTTCTGCTTTACATACTTTGTTTTTCGCTCTTGAGATTCATACCTTTTTTTTTTAGCTACAGTTAATTGATGTGCCAAACCTAGTGATGCTTCCATATACATTAGGCAGAGGCTAAAGAAAGTTGATAAAGTAGCAAACTAGTTACATCGCAGGTGGTCCTTCAGGTTTGCGGAACTATTAGATTTTGCTCTCCATATCAATGTTGCACTTGCCCTGCGATTCCGTTTAAAGTTTGGTTAGAGTGATGAAGTGGCACGCATATTCAAAATTGACTTTTGATGTCATCTTCATAACGCATGGAGTAAGATGTGACAATGTTCAAAAGTTTATAATGAATGTAGGGATGAATTCTTGACGATTTTTCGTTCGTTGTTAAGATTATTGCATGTGATAAAGTAACTATATCCATACGTCCATCTGGATGCAAGCTTGTGTGTCATTCTCTTTGCTTGCCTAGCCCCAAAAAAAGGAATGAAAATGATTAATTGCTAATTCCCAGATTGTAATTCCAAATTAAGATTTTATGCATGGTTATGTATCAGAAGAGTTGTGAGGGACGAAGAGGAAACCTAAGTCTATCTCCAACGGATGGTGGAAAAAAAAACTCAGATTTTGGGTCCAAGTCGTCTCCAAGAAATGTATTTTCAAGTGAGAAAAATATGAATTTGGGTTTGGGGGTGAGTATTTGGGTCTTGCATCGGCATATGAATAAGGAGTGCAAGTGGGAAGAGGGCCCAACATGCTGCAGCAACACATGAAGGGGGGAGTGGCGGGCTCGCGCATTAGAAGTAATAGGGACGAAGAATTCGTTGTGGGCGGGCTCACAACAAGCTAAGATTGGCAAGCCGTTATCATACAATATTTGTCACACCTTGATAATAATAAAGATTCAACAGTTCAAATTTGAATCCAAACAGTCACAACAGCATTATTAATTAATGAATATCAAATCTCACACCAAAACTCTATAAATCTCCATCCATTTGTTTACTAATTTAACAAATTATAGAGTTGAGGGTGGAAATGATGGGTTCCTTACCGTTAGAGGAATGAATTGATTAACCTCATACATATATATAAATTGTTGAAAATACAGAGCTAAATTTTAGGATTTCTCATCCTTGGATTGAAGATAGCCTAATAAAAGCGAAGATTTTTAGAGTGATGTCAACTCACCATCACTAAGAAACGTAAATATTGCAATATATATGCATTTCCATGCAATTACGTGCATGTTCATTGCTCCTCGTTGGATTTGGATCCCATATGGATCCCCTTTAGAATCCTCACATTCTATATGTCCATCGGACATCATGCCAGAAATCATTTTGAATTTTTTAGTTCAAATTAAACACAAATAATATCTAACGAAAACTGATCGCACGATGTACGATAAACGGATAGGATGTGAGAATCCGGAGAGGATCCTCATCCCTCCTTGTTGGTTGCGGGTTTGTTGTCCTTATTTTGATGTCTCGTTTATGTCTCATTCAGATTGAAAATTAACAATATGGGGTAGTGCACTTACGGGAGGAGTTAATGCTTGTGTATTTTTATCTTTTATTTTATTTTAAATTTTGTATTTTAATAGATTGAAAGTTTTTTTTTTTTTTTTTTTTTAGTACGTTGATATTTTTACACTAGGGGGAGTTTGGCTAAGCCACATAATGTGCAACCTAATTTGGTGTCGAATTCGCCATCCACGATATTCGAACATAAGACCTCTCACTTAACATCGTTAATTTTTTAGTTAAATAAATGAACATATGTCAACCAACTAAGAAGAACACATAGACACTTAAACAGGTACAGCAGACCCGCAACCCTCTTCATTGCTTTCTTTGGTATCATTTAATTTATGTATTACTCTCATCTATTATTTTTACTTTAGCTAGGATTGTTAATTAATTTAAAAAGGCTGAGAGTTTTGGTTTCGTGAGTTGTCGGTGCAACAAATTAACTTCAAAGACACCGGTACAAAAAGTTCTTTGATCAGTAGTCTACCTTTCGAGAAACTATGGCAATTTAGGCAAAAGACTAAATTAATTAAGAAGCAGATTTGAACATCATTTCTAAACGTATGATGTTTTGATTCAACTGTTTGAAACTGCCCAAAAATTCAACTTTCTATTTGACGAATAACAATATTATTTTTATGAACAAGGACGAATAACAATTTAATTAAAAAGAAGAGGAGGCTTTGTATCGATCCACCTCTCTCGACAATTTTGTAATTTTCTTTATTAATTATTTAAGATATTCGCCTTTTCAAACAAAGAAGCACAAGAACAGTAAAAGATTCATTTGACTGAGTCGTTTTTTAAGTTATTTTAGTTAGTTATAGTCAATAGACTTTGGTTGATTATGTCTAGTAATGAACTTTTTATCTATTATTAATCAAATTAGGGTTATTTTTGTTAACTACATTGCAATGGTTGGGAATTGAAGAGAAAAACAAGGAGAAAGGATGAACATAAAGATAGAGAGATACGAGAGAGAGAGTTTAGAGAGAGAAATAGGATTTGTATTAACTCAAAGAATGAAGATTACACACTTTGTTTTTATACTAGTAAGCCCTAACAACTCTAACCAAATACTATCTTGCTAACTATATTTCTAACTGTACCTTTAATACTCCCCCTCAATCTCAATTGGGGAAACCCAGTTTGAGATTGGAAGAACATATCTACAATCACTGAATGTTCATCCATTGAAAACCAGCAACGCCCAGATTCAGAAACGAGTGGCTGAAATACTTGGTCAGAACAGTCTCTTAGACCCACATGAGAATTGCAATGGCAACTTGTATAACCACTGGAAGTGGCAGACTCCACTGTTGAGAGAGAGATATCAAGGGACAAGGTTGTAGAAGGACTTCTTGGATTGCTAGTGTTGCATTTAGTGGATGCATATAGAAAGACTTTTCATGGTCACACGGGGTATCAAAGTTCTTGCAGATCCAAAGATGTAACTTTTCCCCATCTCCAATTAATGAGGGCAAAACATGGATCTGTAACCGTGATTACCAAGGCTGAACCTTATAAGAGCAACACAAAGTACGCTCAAGGTGGTGTAAGTGTTGTTCTTTCCCTATCAGATTATGTGGAGAGTCATGTCTAGGACACCATTGTAGCAGGGACTTATCTCTGTCACGAGGAGACTGTCAGAGTTGTGTGTACAGAATGACTGCAGAGTTTTCTTGTTCCAGTTTGACTTTGGTGATGCTTTCTGATTGAAAAAGATTTTGTTGCCCTGAGATTGCAGCAATCTTCCAAAGACAAAATGTTCTCCAATATTTATTTCAACATACTCAGCAAGATTATGGAACCATTTTGTATGCAGAAGCCTCTGTTTCCAATAGAATACATAATCAAAGAATAGCCTTTTATAAAGTTGTAACACACCCTCATGCCGGTTATAACAATTCCTTGCGGGTTTACCCTTTGTGGGATTTACCACCAACAATCTCATTCAACTTGGTTTCGACCTTGAATATTTACAAAAACAGAAAATTAACAAACTATAGTGTGGCATCGGCCTTAACTATAGCACCACGGGATCACCCTTTGTGGATTTTACCAAAAAACAACTTCTTTGAACAATGGCATCGGCCTTCACAATTTCAACAACTGAAAATCAACATCTCTGTAGGATTACCCCTCGTGGGATTTACCTACTCAAAACACGGGATTACCCTTCGTGGGATTTACCGTTAACAACTTCTTCTACCCTTCGTGGGATTTACCTTATTCACATCACGAAATTACCCTTCGTGGGATTTACCGTTTACAACTTCTTCAAACTTCATCGTATAATCGGACTTACTGTAGATTCATGCTAACAACTGAGTTGGTTAGACTCAACATTATAGGCTGAGATAAGTTATATACTGCACAACTCCTCAGTTAGCGCATGAACAATCTTCTCAAACAGTACACTTCTCATTTTGGTACAAACCATAATCTTGATAACCATAATCTTGATAACCATAATCTTCAACTGTTTTCCGAATCCATCAGATAGACCTTCTTCAGAATCAGTACTCATATATCTTTCATTATCCACATTCTTCAACTGATGTTCACTTTCGTCAAATAGAAAGACTTCATAATCGGTACTCAGATAACTATCATTATCCTCTTCCTTCAAATGTTGTTCACTTTCATTAGATAGAACTTTTTCAGAATCAGTGCCCTCACCACAATCAGAGTCAGAACACAGATAAGCGTCATTTTCCACATTCTTCGACTGTTGTGTGCTTCTAACAAATAGATCTTCTCTGGAATGGGTAGCCACATTGTTTTCAAGACTCACAATGACATTTTTTTTTTCGGAATCATTACCCACGACACTTTCAGAATCACTACACACAGAATTGGCATTGCTCACAATGACAAAAAAGTCAGTGTCACTGCCAACATCTTTATCGCTATCCATGGTAGGATCCTCAGAATTCACAGCTCAAAACGATTTTGCTGTCAACAGGTTGTTGGCATGAGAAGTTTGATTTCAGTTATGGTTGTATTTGAACAAGAAGCCCAGAACAAACAGATACGAATGAACTCCTCAATGATCAATCAAAACCGTACTGCCATCGTAGGCTATTATTAATCAAATTTGGTTGATTATGTCTAGTATCTATTATTAATCAAATTAGGGTTATTTTTGTTAACTACATTGCAATGGTTGGGAATTGAAGAGAAAAACAAGGAGAAAGGATGAACAGAAAGATAGAGAGATATGAGAGAGAGAGAGTTTAGAGAGAGAAATAAGATTTGTATTAACTCAAAGAATGAAGATTACACACTTTGTTTTTATATTAGTAAGCCCTATCAACTCTAACCAAATACTATCTTGCTAACTATATTTCTAACTGTACCCTTAATAATTTTTCTCAAATTGCTGAAAACACTTCACAATTAAAATTTATGCCAACAATTTTAGTTTTATCAATTCTTTATTGAATACACTTCACCTCTCAAAACCAAAAATTCCCACAACCACCCACCCTACCGTCGCCGGTGGCCTTCTTTCTGATCAACCGAAGACGAGCACATTCTTGATATTATAATTGAAGAAGCCTTATTCTCCTGCATGTATTGTTGTTTTCAAGTATATTAATTGAATCGTGTGCTACTCATCACATTATCCCTAATTACTCAGGCAATCGCTTTTTGCTTTTTCGTTGTCCAACTTGTTTGCTATAATTACGTTTCTTCAATTCAATCCATTTGATGCGCTCATAGAAACTGTTCACAAGAACCCTAAAGCTCTTCTGGTGCACTTTCGCACCTTCTCCCAACAACTTGTAAAACTTGTTTCGACATAAGCTCATTAGGGAAAAGCTGAGGATCTTACAATCGGTCACCGATGAACCGGGATCCTATCCGGATCCATTTCCTAAGGATCCTAAGGATCACACAATTCTGTCCGTTCATCGTATATCGTACGGTTAAAAACTATTTAAAATTTAAGACTTAAAATTCAAATATGAATAGTACCTAACGAAAACTGATCGCACGATATAAAATAAACGGACAAGATTGCGAGATCCTTAGAATCCCTATGAAAAGATTCGACAAGGATCTGGTTCCGTCACCGATAACAGTGTGATGATGCAGTCGAAGGCTCTAGAGTTTTTTTGTTTTTGGCAGGTGGGGTGGATTAAAGAAAAGGAATGGTAAAGCTAAAATTGTTGAGGCAAATTTTTCAAAGTGAGGTTTTTTCAACAGTCTGTGAAGAGATTTTTCAGTGTTACTGGTATACGGGATGGTACATCACGTGTCATTATATAAATGATGGGATATGTGTGTTAAAAAAGTTAATAACTTAAAAAATAAAATTTCCACTACTTACGTAAAAATACATGATATACCATCTGTATTCCCGTCACAATTAAAACTTGCTCAAGATGTGGCGTGTGAATAACACAAGTTTCGAAATTAATATGATATTTTACATGCATGCATACATGCATGCTCATGAACATGCATATTTCAATAGTTACGTCTTTTACTGCTGATGATTTGACATCACCAATAGCAATCTTTCTTTTATGTCACTAATTTCTTTATATTCATGGCCTCAATGGAGAGGAAAAGAGGAAAAAGATAAAGTAGTGTCCTCTCCCTTGATGGATGTAGAGCTAGGATGGAGGAGGGTTGTCTGCCCTTCCAGTTCCCGTGCCCTCCATGCCTTCCTGTTTTGTGTGGTCACGGTTAAGCCACGTTAATATTTTATATTATTTTTTTATAAAGATAATAAGATAAAAATGAATAGTAATATAAAATATTAACGTAGTTTAACCGTGACCACACAAACAAAAAGATATGAGAATGTACCGAAATTGGGAAGGCAGACAATCCTCCTCCGGCTAGGATAGACCTGAATTGAACAAGTTGCTTTATGGCAACTGGTATCCTAGTAGGAGGAAGGTGTCGAAGATCTTGTCATGTCAATCTTTTCTCAATGGCCCCGCTAGTCCGCTACGTTTAATAATTCAATCGAACTGCTTACCGGGCATCAGAGGACTAACATAAATCCAGAATATTGACACCTAACACTTCGGTGTCCTAAGCATCTGTTGTCATTCAATAAAGTTATACGAGAAATGCAAACAATATTTTTAAAAGTGAAATTTTATGAATTTGTTATTAAATTAAGTTTTTTACATAATATTTTATAATTACACGTATCAAATATTTTATAATTACACGATAATTGACGTTAAATTATAAAATAGTAACAAGTTTTATTTTGAAAGAATCTTCTTAACATTTCTAAAAATAAAACAAATGTCTAGATATGAAGATTTAAAACGTCAAAATGACAGTGTTATGAAACCTCACCGCAAGAATGTTATAATTTCATCCTAAATTTATATGTGATAGTAACATTATGTGTCGGAAAGAGGTTTTGTATCTATATTATGAATAATTTTTAATTTAATTGTGCGATCTTATTTCAATGGGCTTTAGGGCATGTGTCAATATATTCAAACTCCGATGTATTCTAAAACTTTTTATCTATAAAATAGAGTAATGTGTTTATTTGAGATAAAAATATTATTTTTGAAGACAAAATTAGGTATATTTTACAAAAATGGAATTTACTTAGGAGAGGTCATCATTGTAAAAATCACCACGAAATGATTCAGTAGTTAGAAATGAATTTTAGACCCGTATTTCACATTGCACGTTTTGGATTCGATTTCTAGTACTGGTGAATCACACGATGGTGGTCAGAGTAAGATTGAAATGCTTTTATAAGTCTTTCTAATTCTCAAAAAAGTAAATTATCGTGACGAAATCACCAACTCGTACCTTTCAAAAGAAAATTATTAAAGAAGAACTCACCTCCCACGCCTTGAAATTTAAATTCTATTTTTCTCTATTCAACTATGAATGATTTTATACTTGTTGATCATTGTGAAAGATTAGATTAATTAATCACATAACCACCCCACCATGATCAACGAAAATGGGACCCCACAAAGCACTATCTGCTTGATACTAAAGCGAAGGGAAAGGAGGGGTTTGGTTGGTTGGTTTTTGAGTTTGCATCAATCAATCAAAACTCAATCACGCGGCATGAACTTCTGCGGGTGCACGATATTATTTTGGTCGTATGGAGTACCATAGCGACGCCAAAAAGCCAAATACATTTTCATTGATTAAAATGCGGACTTACAAGTTGTGGGCCATGTATTAGTCTACTTGAACCATCGAGGAAGGAGACCACACAAGTTTGCTTTGTCCGTCCACCATCCCTAACAATCTCCACGCGTCTCATTCCTCGCTCGTTGTCGATATCAAATCTTCTGCACATATAATTAGTGTGATCTTTCTGTAGCTTCAATCTTCGTTTGACACATATTAATTTTGTGATAATAAGTGCAGAAGAATTGATCTCCTCATTGTCCGACCACATACGTTGCATATAATTTTTCAAATAGTATTGCAAACAAGATGAGTTGTACATTCATCGGATAATACTTAGATATTCACTTGTAATTATTTACTTTTTTATTTTGTTCATGATATTATAACACATATTTTATTGTTTTAAGAAATAATAAACATGTTATTTAATTTTTTTAACTTAAAAAAAATATGATAATTTTTTATTTGGCGAAATCGAAAAATAACTAAGCTCACTAGTTAGTACTTTCCATATTCGTGTGCCTACATACGTACATGTGAGTAAAGGTAGATGAGTTAGAAATTAGAATAGTTCTAGTAGTTATTTTCTGATAAATTGTGAACAAACCATACAAGGGAATATAAGATAATTACACAGTGAGTCCACAACGTTAATTGTAGCTATTTGTGAGAATGTGAAATTGCGCCTCGAATCAGGAAGTTAGGAACCTTACGTGAATTTTATAAGAGTTGGACTACTCTTTCCTTCGCCAATTAAGTTTTTGAGAAATGCTAAGGAGACTTTTTTAAAGTGAAACTCTTCATCATCTCATTTTTCTGGCACATTTTTTATAATATTGACATGAAAATTATGCCACAATAATAAAATGGTGAAGAATCTATAAAGAATCACTTTTAAGAATTTCCTTAACACTTGTCCAATTTTATTGAACCCAATATTTTTTCAACGATCATATATTTCATCTAATGAAGTCCAACAGTTATATACGAGTATGTATTACTCACATAACATGCCTTTGAGAGAGAGAGAGAAACACCGCTAAACAATGAATAGTGATGCGCGCGTAGGAAAGACGCGGTCGTAATGGTAAAACAATTGGTGCGTCGGTCAGCATTACGTAATGGAATGACATCACGGGCCTATGCTCATCCAACGGTTGAAAATGATCAAAGTACAATAAAACATAAGATTGACAGAAAAGTCGCGACCATGATCACCCAACCACCGAAGAAAGAATCTTGAGGGACAACAGCAACCTCGGTCGTTCTATTAAATTGCTCCAACGAAAGCTACATTAAACACGCATATCAAACAGAAAATGGTTTAAGGAGTTCATAGATTGTGATTGTTTGGTAATTATAATTAGTGGCAATGAGTGAAAAAATGGAGAGAAGAAAAAGGGTAGAGAAAGATGAAGAAATTGACAAGTGCCATGGGAGGAGAGCGAAGAAGGTGCATCAAAAGCAGCAGCAGCAGCAGCAGCAGCAGCGGGAGGAGGAGAAGGGGGTTGCCGGTGACGTGGCCACGGAGGACGAGGAGGTGGAGGAGTTTTTTGCAATAGTGAGGAGGATGCAGGCGGCGATAAAGTACTTTGAGAAAGCTGGCGGGGTTGGTGTCGAGGGACAAAATGGTAATTGCAAAGCTGCGTTGGAGTCAACGGAGCAGTTTGTTGTGGAAGCGGCGGCGGCAGATCATGTCCAGGTGGTGGAAGATGGTGAAGAGATTAATATTAATGAAGCTGATGAGGAGGAGATTAATGGGGTTTTAGACTTGAACGAGGCACCTATGTAGTTGTGCATGTGCTGTACGACGTCGTGTATGGTTTTTGCCTGCAGGTTGGTTCTTCTTCTGACTGTTGTAAGTTCCTGCATGCACGTGCCGGACATGGAACTCCGGCCGGCTTTTTACCCAAAAACTTCGTTCCCGGGGTTTTATTTTTAATTTTGACTTTTTGCTAATTTTTTTTTTTAAATTTTAAATATGTTGTTACTAAAAGCAAAGGATGCCTTTGTTCGTCAGCTGGCCTTAATTATCTGTGATCTACTTTTTATTTATTTAATTTCTAATTTCGACTCTCTCTTCCACCACGCAACTTTTTTGTTTGCTGGCAATTAATCTATTTTAGTGTTGTAATTAAAGATGAAATCACCTTTTAATTTTATTTTAATTCAGATCCTGATTTGTTTTCTGTTAATTTTGTCTGGTGTGTTGATTTTATCTTAGTAGATGATACGTTCGAAGTTGAGATAGCAGCTGGCTGTCTTCATCCATCCACATGCATAATTCTTAAATTATGGAATTTATCATCACAAAATTATATCAATTATCGAAGGAGAGTGAGCAGCATCACCTTTTGAATTTTGATCCATTTTTGCAGCAATCTTATTCATATTTCTATCTGACCAAACAAAAGATAAGACGTGTAAACAAAATGGAAGAGTATGTACGAGCAAATTGCTTTTGACCAAATAAACTAATTTACATATATTGTAAAAACCTTATTTACAATCGAAATGTGAAGGTAGTGGTAATTGAATCGTAAAAAACTTATTTACAATCGAAATGTTAAGATAGTGGTAGTTGAATTGTAATAACATCGCATCTTGACATCATAGGGATTAAGAACTGGTGTATTAGTAATTAAATCTCAATTCGGTTTTGGTAGCACTTGGACGAATTTGACTCTTAACAGTTTTTAGTTAAGCTAAAGAATAAAAAACAAATTATTTTAACTTCTAAAATACTCTTATTTAATTTCTTCATTTTTTATCTTTTAATTATTAAAAATGTGTGTGAAAAGTCAAAAGGAAAGTTGAATCTAGTCTTCATATTTGTTGTCGAACTTTGAAGCGCCATTGTTTCTAAATTTCTATTTTTCCAGGTTGAATGGGCAGCCATTTATAAAAAATAGCTAGTGGTTGTCTCGTGTTTCGTTATATATTTATGGCAAAACAACTTTGAAAATGCAAAAAAGGCACTGTAATTTGCACTTAACCAAATTAACCCCGTCTGCTTTCCAAGTTTTGCAAAGATATTTGAGAAAGTTTTGTACCTATGGCATTATAATTGATATAAAAATTGTGAGGTGTCTATATGTACCACATGTGTTCCCGTTATAATAAAAAAATTCTCTATTTTGAGAAAATCTTTTTAGCATTTTTCATGATATTTTTGCATCAAGAATGACTAGCTTGTTTAGTATTGAGCACACACAGCAAAATTAGTCTACTCAAACTACATTATTTATCTTGCTTTACGGGTTTTTTGTCAGTTTGATTGGATTCAAGAACAGAAAAAGCTTCATGCACATCCCAATGATTTTAAGTGCATTTTTGTGGTGAGGTGATGTTCATTAATTAATTGATTGTCGTCAGATAAGTTTAAATTTTAAGTTTTGTAAAGTGAATAAATTCAATCAAACTCATGTAATGACATTAATAGAGTTGCGATATTTTTTTTCCTTTCTTTTTTATGTTTTTAGAAGATGATATAGGTGGCACACCCGACTCGGAAAGTTCACTTGAACTCCGAATCGAGTTGTGCTGGCTTCGTCACCTCATCCCACATCGACCAATGGAGAGGGGGTGATGTGCCTTATATGTACATGCCCACCTCCATATAGCACGAGGCCTTTTGGGAGCTCACTGGCTTCGGATTCCGTAGGAACTTCGAAGTTAAGCAAGTTCGCATGAGAGCAATCTCAGGATGGGTGACCCACTGAGAAGTTCTCGTGTGAGTTCCCAGAAACAAAACCGTGAGAGCATGATCGGGGTCCAAATGTGACAATATCGTGCTACGGTGGAATTGAGCCTGGGATGTTGTAGAGCCCAGGTCGGGATGTAACAATAGGGGTATGGCAAATGAAAATGTTTGAGTGGTAAAGTGTACCTTGCTCTATACGTAGATTTTCATTCTTGATATTAGCAATACCGACACGTAGCAGGAGCTAGGTATAAACCTCAAACAGACCATTTTAATTTGGGGTTAAATTCAGAATCAAACTTGAAAAGGCCACTAAAAGCCAATTTCGATCAAATGACCAAAACATATTATAATTATAACTAAAATTTACTAAGGAACGTTTATTAAAGAGAAAATCTTTTAAACAACTAATTTACCTTAAAGAAAATTCGAACTTTAGTACAAAAGGACAAGCGTACTTACTAGCCTAATCCATATTTACAGCCATATACTATGTTAATTGTCATGCGGTTTACATATAGGTCTTACAACAATCAAGCCCTATCCTATTAAGTGAGATCGGTTGAATGAATCTTAGAACGTCCTTATGCTCGGTTTTGCACCAAATCCTCTGTTAGCTCCAACTCCAAGTACTCCATATCTTTTCTTATAGTCTGCTTCAAAGTCTTCCTCTACCTCTTTTTCTCTAAGCCTCTGTCTCATAGTCATATCCTTTAACCAAAGTATCTGTACGTCTTCGATCCACGTATTCAAACCGTCTTCATTTTACAAATAGGACCTAATTAATAAATTTCTTCTAACAATGAGGCAAGGAATCAGAATAATAAAAAACAAGGACAGTCAGTGTATAAAGAAACAATATAAATAATGAAAGAATATGTTATATATGGCCAATCAATTAGGAAAACTAATAAAAATAGTTTGAAAACTTTGAGTTTTAATCAAAATAATAGAAATGTGTTGTAAGTGAATAGTATAATGTGTGACTTTTTAAAGTAAAAATGTCATTTTCATTAAAAATGAACAATACTGGGAATGTTTCGTTAAAATTCCTCAATTAATTTAGTTGAAGATAATAAGGAGATCATGATGCAACGAGGAATGTGCAATTAGGAATCCCTTAACAGTTTAACATTGCCAATTAGTAGTAAATTGAATATATCTTTGCTTAGAAAACCAAATGCATGGGTCGGGGTGAATGGTGAAGATTGATTAAGTTTGAGTCGCCATTTTGTTATGTTGATCACTAATCTCAACCAATATTAGAAGGAACTGAACTGATTAGAGTTATCAAAACAAGTTTATAAATAATTGAGTGTAGACATGAGCTTTTTTTTACTTCAAGCGATAGTAATTTCATTAACAAACAAGAATAAATATAAGGGTTGCCACATGGGTTACTTTTCAGTGACTAATTAATGATTTGGAGATAATTTGTACAAACAAGCATAAAGATAATCTCCTAATTAGCTATCACAAGTACTACAGCACTAGCACAAGCGCACAAGTTTAGATCCATCACAAATACGGCAGGCACAACAAACCTAAATTAGGCACAAGTAATGTCACCGTCCACAAGTGAGACCACATCTAACCATCGCTGACAAATGATGCCACATCAACTATCGTTGACATAAGCTTTAATTCAGCTGGTTAGAGCATTGTGCTTGCTTTATGAATTCAAGTTAGAATCTTTTTCTTAATAGTTTTGATTAATTATGTGTAGACTAATGCTCGAATCAAAAGAAAATAAATAATTGAAAAGTTGGAATTTTTTTAGGTTTGGGCTTAAGAATCAAACACTAAAAGATTCCAGTCAAGCTTTTTTTTTTTTTTTTTTTTTTTTTGAAAACTAATTCCAATCAAGTATTTATGTTCTAAGAACAAATATTGAAAATGCTTGAAGCATCTGCATCTGTAAGTCACTAAGTCTATGAGTGTATACTAATTAAGGTAGGTACTTAGAAACTGCCCTTGGCAAATTTAGCATCTCTGATCTCGCAAATTCAAAAGGCCAATGTAGCAAAAGCGATTATATATATATATATATATATATATATATATATATATATATATATATATTCCATTTCTGGGATAAACAAGCCTTTAGGCTTTAGGTAAAGAGCGGACGTAGGAGGGTGAAGTGAGGCGATACATAAAGGCATAAACTGATTGGATTCTGCTTCCCTTTACAAGCTGAATGTATGTGTCGACACATAGGTTTCTTGCAAGTGCGGTTGTAAAATAAACGCTCGTCTTTTCGCAAACGAATACCAAAAAGAGATTTTTAGATGTAACAAGAAATATATATATATATATATATATATATATATATAACTTCTTCTAAATGCATATCTCATCAAGCATGATAATTTCAAGTGATAAAACATGTATACAAGGTCGGATCCACCTTAGGGCAAGGTGGGTCAGCTGACCCCTCCCCTAGCTTAGAAATCTTCCACGAAAGAGCTCGGTGGTGCCTTTTGAAAATCGGAGATGTCCTTAAACATTTCTCTTCAACTGCTCCACGAATTGCGTCTATGGGCACTGGGGATGGGTAGCTGTTAGCCTCGTGCCTTTATATGCGTTACTATGGCCATCTTTCATTAGGCTCACTTAGAATATGTTGACATCAGTCCACATGCTCGCTTGAAAGCTATTGGCATTTGTCACATGCGTGCAATATGACTTGGCAAATGACCTCAGACTTACCAGGGCTCAATGAAATGCTAGTATGCATGTTATTCCGTCTAAAAGATTTTGAGCGCTACACGCTATATTTATGAAACCCCCCACCCAACACCCAACATTTCCTGGATGTAAATCAAAGGAGATATATCTTACACAACAAAGTCCCTAAATCAAGAGAGAGCTAAATATTCCAAGAAATGGGACAAGTTTCAACAAATGAACTTGAACTTGAACTTGAATTTGAGACAAATTCAAAATTCATTATGTTAATTTATTTATCATATATAAGAGAGGAAGATGATCCTTTATAAAATCTAGAAGCTTGGAAATATTGGAACGGTTCTAATTTCTAACGAGACTTGACTTACAATTGCGTGTTTAAGGCAAACTAGTGACAATTACAGGCATAGACTTACACGTTAGAAGAGGCTGAACAAACACGCAAATGAAGTAATTAGTAATGGGACTATTTCATTAATTGAGTAATGTTAAGGAAACTAATTCTTTTCTATTAAACTATAGACGGGCTTTTTAACATGTACTTGGCTACAACGGTATAACCCAAGGTTTTGAAGGAAGTTCTTTTATGGTAAAATTATAAAATTTTGTGCTTATGATCGTAACTATAAAGATTAATTCTGTAAAAAAATAACTAAAATATCAGATTGTTAATCATCAAATTGTATAAAAACAAATTATCGGAATAGGTAAAGGTATTTCAAATCTTTTATCTATTTGCTACATTAGTTGCTCAAACGACTGTAATTTGAATTTATTTTTTATAAAGATAATCTTTACATAACTTTGTGCTTATGATTGGAAGTTCATATTATAAAGCATTTTTATAAAAATCATCTCTTCAAGAATTTTAAAGAGAACTTTCTTCCAAACCTTGATAGCTAAGTATTGCATTTTTGTAAATTCCACATACAGCTGGACTTTAATAATTTAGCGCAACTATTATCAGGCAAATGATTTGATAGACAACTACAAGGACAAGGTCCAGACAACCATTTTGGATATATGGTCTTGTTGACGTTGATCCATGTCCTAACAACCGAAATTTTAGTTGGGAGGAAAAACGAAAAGAATCAAAACCCTTAAAACTCGGCAAAATTTAGTAACATTGTCCATAATTTCGAGTCAAAACCCTAGCGGTGCATTAGTGAGGTAGGCTGCAGGCCGGCCATCTCTATCCGTCGACTCTCTCCCCGTGCATGTTATTAGATTCAAACCCATATTAGCATGTCATCATAATAGAAGATTTTTTAGTAAAAATGATTCTGAGATTGTCATAACTCTTCATTTTGATCCTTGAGATTTAAAATTAAGAAAAGTGGTCCCTAAATTTGTTCACCATTAACAATTTTGATCATTCTTTAAAACAGCTTCATTAAATAAGGATAAAATGACAAAAATACTCTCAAGTTTTGTCAAATTATTTTGTCCTGTTTATAGGGATGACAATTCTAACTGTTAAACTCAATAACCGTGGATAACCGCCCAAATGGATTGGATTTGGGTATGAAAATTTGGGTATATTTTGGGTATGGAGAAAAACCATGAATATTATTCGGTTATGGTTTTGGATATGGTTATAGGGGTCCCCAATCCGTATCCGTCCCTGAATCCAAACCAAATAATATAATATAATTATGTAATATTAAAATATTAAATAGTATATATATATATATATATATATATATTCATTATTCACCGAATCCATTACTTTGAAAATACAAAAATTGCATTGTGTGAGTTGCATTTTGTGGGAAAGTTTAAAATTTATTATATGAATAAAAATATATGAGAATTCAATGGTACTTATAAGAGATATCAAAGATTAGCCAACATTATCAATGTTTAGCTTTAATTTTTATACTCTACAAGATCCATTCACTAAATCATTTTATCATCAATTATATAATGAAGAAATTAATATTTCCGAAATTATCATGCGTCAATTGGAACGAATATATGTTTTGTATTGATGAAGATGGATATAACCGTTAACCGATGGGATCTCTGTTACCTGGTGGGTATGGTTATGGATAATACCCGATGGTTAATTTGTGGTTATGGATGTGGTTAATTTTTGTGGTTATGGGGATGGATATAGTATTTTCATCCCCAAACCAAACCGTTGCCATCCCTACCTGTTTATTAAATTGAGGGTATTTTTGTCATTTTATTCTTTATTTAACAGAAATTTTCATGGAAGAACCAAAATGAGTGATGGTAGACAAACTCATGGACCACTTATACTAATTTCAAATCTCAGAGATTAAAATGAGGAGTTATGCAATCTCAAATACCATTTTAGCTAAAAAATCTAAATAGAATATTGTCCAGCTTAGTCATAGGGGAATTTTGGGCTTGTTTCCAAAAGGGAATGTTACCGTTAAGTTCTGTTATTAATATGAATGATATCTTATGTTCAATTTGATTGAGCTGAGACTTAAATTACCAGCACTCTGTGTTTATGGGTTGTGCATCAATCACCATGCAGAGGAATACTCTTTTTTCTTTCTTTTTGAAAAGAATCCCCATTGATTTGTTGTTTAATATGTACGCCTCTTGTTTTAGGACTTCCATACTCCGCGGAGTACATGGAGCTATTTAACTAAGAAAAAAGAAAATCAAGATTAGCTGATAAATAAAGGGAAATTGGATGCTATTGTTGTTAGCTTTGTGAGGTTTGGTGTGGATAATTCCCCCGATCTTCATGTAAACTTGAATTCTGTTTTATGCTAATCAAAACACATAACCTTACTTATTTGGAGAAGACGGCATGATGAATTACTAGATGAACAAACTAGAAAATGGAATAGCTTGAAGTACTTCTACGCACTGCTGGTTCTTACACAAGGAACTGATGGGAAGTTTAAGGTTCTGGTTATTAGCAACATGCACAGGGACCTAAAATTAATATAAGCATCACGCTCAAGAATTCTATGCCCACTAAAAGATTCTAGAAATCCTAATGAGCATATAATTAGAATACTAAAGCCCATGGAATTGTATTCCACATAAAATTAGCCAATAGGAAATAATCTGGGCTTTCCCTCTTCCTTAAGGCACAAGGTATAGCTCACTAACTAATACTCAAACCTTAGTTTATTCCGATTGGACTTTAGTATTTAACTTCTATTGAGAAAAATAAAACTTTCTCATTACTCCAAATGATAAATCACAAATGTATATATACTTACATTCTAAGGAAAGTGAAAACTTACTAAGGGAAAGGTAAAAACATTTACCACAGTAACTAGTAATTTTCCTATCTAACTTTTAACTCTTGGTTACTTTAGTATTCTTCAACTCCAACACATCAAGCTCATTTAAGTGTAAATACACTCATCCGAAGTATGATATGTGAAGTATTGGGTCCCATGTCCATTATAATTAGATTAAACAAATAGTTAAGTTAGAATTAATATGATTAGTAGCGGACTATTAATTCGCTCTTTAAAGTTTTGATATTATCTGGTCATTATGCATTTTGCTACTTGACAAAAACCAGATAGATAACGTTGATGTGCTTTTGATCTAGAAGATGATCAGGAGAGAGGCCCTTCCAAATTCGATATGTCTATGTTTTTGGTATTGTTTTTCAAGGATAAAGTAATAATTAGATGCAATCATAGAAAGAACCACGGATGAATATAGTAATGAGCATTTCTTTTCTGGAGTATGGATAGGATTAAGGGAGTTTTAACGAAAAGCCTGTGGTACTGTTCACTTTAACGAAAAACCACATTTTTACACTAAAAAGTCAAACATGATACTATTCACTTTACCCTTTATTTTGTCCCTATCGTTAAAACTCAAAGTTTTCAAGCCATTTTCATTAGTCTTCCTTAGGATTAAACCGTCAAAAATGATTATCTCATTTGTATTTAGCATATATGAGACGTCATCCATCATCTAACAAGGACCTCTAAGATATTTAGGAATTGTCCTCCCAAAATTTCAATACCAAACGTCTCCTGAAAATTCTTGCGCATATAATATGCAACCTTGATGTCCTCACCAAGCAAAACTTCAAAGTTGGATATCAGGATTATTCTTTCATTAGCTGCCTTTCAAATAGGGACGTTGAGACAAATGAGAGAGATTGAATGGTCCAGAGCTCAATTGCTTCCTCCAGCATTTTTCATTTTTCAAAGTTGGATGCGATTCCCTCTAACTTTCGAAAGCGAAACAAACTAATCACATAAGTAATGACTGACAACAGTACTTAATTAGTACCTAATTTTTGTATTAGTAAATTAGAAAGAAAAAAAATCCCTGAACAATCTATAAATAAATAAAATATTTCAAGAGTTATACAAAGGAGTTTTCCTAAAACGTTTGGTTTGAAAGTATTTTTTTTTTCTTCAGTGTAAACTTATCAAGAGCTTGCATGTAAAAAGTTCCAAAATTTCATAAAGACTGACGAATCATCAGTCCAATACTAAATACATTATACTCTCTTCTATAACTTGCATCTCATCACCTGCATATTACGATATGTATGAGGATTTTATTACAAAATGTTTGAACAATTAGACATATAAACCACACAATAATAATTCGAGCAAGGCATGCAAGGTACATACCTAATTTAGACCGATTCAAAGAAACCATTCTGATACCATATTGAAATTTTAGAGTCACAAGTCTTTGGCCTACTACACATCACTCAATCTTGTCTGTCAACTATTGTATCTTACTGCAATGCACATCATAATATGTATAAGATTTTTATTAAAAAAAATTAGGTATAATTAAAATGAAACTGCACAATATAAGTCCTTACTAATTTGTCACTTTTTTTTTATTAAATTCATGTAGTTTTTGTCAAAAATATATTTTCAAAAAGAAAGAAAAAACAAAAAGTCTTTTCAAATTGCAGTCTAAAAAGTCTTTGGCCATTTTCGACTTTGTGAATGCGTCAACTACAAGCTAGGTTACCAAACCTAGCACTCAACTCCTTGATAAGATTGAATTTTTTGGAAAATAAAAGGTTGAAAAATGACGTATGTTTGTTACAAATAAAAGGATCTGTTGTAGTATGAATTTGGTGAGAAAAATTGGTCAGAGAAGGGAGCGTTGGATTTGAGAAATTCTGTATCTCATATTTCTTATGTTTTATGCATTTATTTATACTAATAAGTAAGATAAAATCTTTTTACTCTCCAAGTAATATAGTTACAACTAAAAAACTCAGACTGCAATAGAATCATATATATTACATTCACCTGATAATTTGTCAAACTGATACTTTAGTTCTCCAATTATTTAAGTGTCTCGTCTGAGACCTGTTAATTACCTCCTCGTAAGTATTCATCCAAAGTTAAAATTACGATTTCTCAGACCATATTTTTCCTTTCTCCCTGGATAAAGAAATAGGAACGAAAATCAAGAAACCCCAATGGTAATATTCTAATTGATAACTTTAAGCAACGTTAATTTAATTTGGTAGACCTCACCGCCCAGGACAAGCTTTTACTAATACCTTTTACCTAATAATTTTTCAACTACTCTACCACCAGAAAGGTAAAAATAGTTAGGTTCGATCTAGTGGATGGTGAAATGGGGAAGAATACTAGTATACCCTGCAACTGTGGTAGCTATTAGAAGTTTAAAACTTATGTACTACCTATTTCTTAAACAGAGAATGGCATCCATAATCTCTCTCGTGAACAATACAGTGCTACTAGAAATATCCATACAATAATCCTTTCGAACAAGTAATATAGTACAATCCAACAGCAAATTGGTTCCACTCCATTTCATTCCACTCACATCAGTTCAATTCGATGCAAACTGTGTATTTTGACTTGCAAATTGCGCTGATCCATCGATCATCGCACCTTTTATAATACAGAGGCTAAAACTAGTGCCACGTGGCAACGTCGAGACCCTTGATTTTTTTTTTTGGGGGGTAGATGTAGCTTCTGCATCTTACATTTATATATTCAGTATGATGTGGAATTGCAGGTGTGCATGGTTGGGTTGTTGCAAGTGGAAGAAGATCTAGAGAAGAAGTAGGGTTTTGGGATGAAGCAAAAGATGAAGAATTGGGTCCATGCAGATGCAATGCCGTGCAACAAGTACGTGTGGTCCTCCTCTTCCTTCAGGACAGGACCATCATAATTCATAACATAGTAGCTGTTAGGGCATGTGACTTTGGTACTACAAACTTATCAATTCCAGTTTCTTCTGCCAGATTGTTACAGTGACCCACTGTACATTTGCCTCTACTAATGTTCGAGCTTTTTCATTATTAATTAGCAAGCTTGGTATAGCAGTAGGCTCTGTCTGTTCGAAATTTGGTTGCATGGCAACCTGATTATATTCTCTATTAGTTTACATTAAAGAGAGAGGGAGATAACATTTAAACTCAGTGTGTCAAGAACAATTGCATATTACATGTAATTTCAGTTTAATGTTTTATTTGATTATTCCATTGTGACTTTTAACAAAATTCCGGATGAAGATTCCAATCTTATTTAATAATGAAGAAATGTATATGTCGCTGGTATTATTTTCAAGGATGTTGAATGATTTTGAGCTTTTGCCAAACTTTCGGTGTAGTCCATGGTTTTTCTTTTTTGACAAATGATAGATTTTGTTATATTAGATATTAATTAATTACCGACGATGTTTAAATTCACGCCGTCATGCAAGGGCTGAACTCTTTTCTACCATTGTGGTAAAGGACCACTTGCATTTAGTCCATAGTTTTTCAGTTGTCGAGATTTAAGTATTTATAAATATCGCAATTCAAGATAACAACCTATTTTGACAATTCATATATAAAATTAGTAATTGAGAATGACACACAAAACTGACACACTTAATTACATATTCCAACTATGGATACAATTAATAGTTAGTAGAAAAAGTTAATATGTGTGTTAAATAATTGTGCGTGAAATGAGTTGCATTTTAGTAACTCGGAAGTATTACGTCTGAGTGAGTCGACGGTATCTTTCAATTTATGAAGACGTACGGAGTACTCTTACCCTAATTCAATTCAAATTAAAAATCGAAAGTTGATGTGAAATACATCACAAAATAGAATGAATACTGGGTCATCTTTCAAATTTCAAATCCTTATCTTCCAGTAGTTGGTGTGGTGCACGATGCGGCCTCATCCATGACATGGAAAGATCTCCATCAACCAAATTAGATATTCCCAAAATTTACTAAAAATAACATAACCGCCAGATCACGCAGATAATTATTTTGCTCACCTAACTTCGTGAATCCCACGCCGCCGCCGCCGCCGCCCCCGTAGAAAAAAATAAGAACGACAACGCTAAACGTGTCACTTTCGACGCGCGGCCACGTCGACTCCGTCGGGAAGATCCGACGCTTTAATAAAAGACTGCAAAAGGCGGTGGTAGGTCGGTCGGGTCGAGTGGCGATGGCGGACGGAGTGGTTCTCGTAATACGTGCCGCGGATTTGTATGATGCTGCGACGTGCATGCTTTGTAGCCGCAGAAGATGACTCGGAATTTGTCGGGGATTTTTCTCGAAAGGCGCGAAAGAAGCTTTTCTTTTGTTTCTCTTGTTGTCGGCGCCGTTTAGATAAGTCGGCTTCGGGAGTCGGCTGGCCAACTGGTTTGGTGTGGATATGAGGTCTATCACGTACAGCCGTGTTGGCAGATGCGATGTGTGATGGTGAAGACGTGTCTTTGGTTTTTCTTAATTCTTCGGAATCACGTCAGCCTTACCGTTTTCTTTTTCTCGATTTCAACGTTTAGCAAGTTTTTGATTTTTCTCACGAAGGAAATGAATACTCACAGACTCAGCCTATTCATACCTATTTAATTAACTTATAACTTTATATCTTTAGTCGCCAGAGCGGTATGTAATATGTTATAACTTATAATATAAGTAGAGAATTATTTTTTGAAGTATCTTTCTATTTATATAATGATACAGGATGATGTGTTCGTATTTCGAGCATACTGAAAAATCTTAATTATGTTGATTGACTACGTAATGTTATTTGTGTATTTTTTTAACAAACGATATTATTTACAACTAAAAGAGAGGGGGTAGCCTTAATCTCACAATGGACTAGCAATAATATGGTTCAAATTCGCCTTTGTCGAGAATTAAATATAAGATATCTTACTTACAAGTGAAAAGAAATATTTTGATATTGGCAAGTGTATCGGTAATCTATCAATAGTAGTTTACGTTACGAGAAATATTTTGAGTGTACAATGTCATATGTTTGTCATGAATGTCCAATCAAAAGTGACAAGTAATATGGCATCATTTTATGGGGTGGTCGGACCTAATCAGGTTGTTTGAGTCAAGTTATTCTTTGTTACAGAATGATTCAAATATAAGTGTGTTTTGTACCAATAATGTAATGTCATATGTTTTATATTCTGCTTATAATCTGCTTTAAAAGACCGTGTCTGAAGGGTCTATGTATAATTGAATTGCTTCAAGAAGGCAGGATATTTCTAGAATGCAAATTAATCTCTATCTTGGAAGAGGGACTTATAAACTTTGGTGAAATGATCTTAAAATTTGTTAAGAATGTGCTACAAAATTTAGATAAAAGAATTTGAAAATATGATTAGATGAATATATTTGAGAGAACTCAATTTCAAATGATTCCTTGCAAAATCATATCCTGACTGTCCATCTTATTATCCATTACTATTTTTAGTATGAGTTTTGTAGTGATCAAATAGTTCATTACTAATATTCTTAAAAAATGGTTAACTTTGTAGTGCTTAAATATTTCATTACTAACTAATCTTCTTAAAAAGGTAAAAGAAAAAATCCTAGCTGTCATCCCATAGCTGCCGGCCTATGGCTATGGCTGGGGGCTGGTGGTAGCCTCTCCCCCCTCTCTTCTCCTCTTCTCTCCCTTTCTTCTTCCCTCTTGCTCTAATTTCATTTTTTTTCCTTTTCAGTTATACCTTCGTTTTTGTGAGATTGGTCTCCTTCATTCCCTGTGCTTGTCCCCCACCTTTCCTCTTTACCTCACCCCCTCATATTCCACCCGCATCCCATCCTGGGCTCCGATTTGTGTGCGCCAAAGAAAATGGTGCCAGATCCTTCCCCCTTGCTCACTTCCCTTCCCTAGCACGTTCACGCAGACCCTGCAAAGGAATGTTGTTGGAGGTGGAGACATCCACCATGGTTGCAACAATGAGTGTTGCACCGAGCCTTTCTCCTATTTCAATTCTTTATTTATTTATTTTAATGCTAAAAGGGTCCTAATTGCTCTCTAGGGTTCCCTAGTTCTAGGCTTCTCTAGGAGAGCGGCGGCAGGATGTTGCTTACGGCTAGCGCCGTGGTTTTCTGGTTTCGATGCTCGCAGTATTAGTCACACGGTTGGTGCTTATTGCAGAAGAGCTAAGGGTGGCAGCCTATTATTCCTATCAAGGGTTCCATGGTGTGCTTGGTGTTTGTACACCGTGGGTGGTGGCGACTGCAACGGAGGAGTCAGGGATGGTTGAGTCGATCGGCGAGGGTCGGGGTTGAAGCAAGATAATTAAAATATTATGGGCGCATGCTTTCCAGTTGTACCGGATTTGAATAATGTATTGGGCTTTGTAGATATGATGGTTGCTCCACTAGCTATCTCTCATTTTCATGAGCCGCTACTTTCTCGGTTTTCGGGCGGCTAGTGATGTGGTGGTCTTTTTTGTTAGATTTCACTTTGTATTTTGCCTTTGTTCTGTCATTTTGATTCTATGTGGAGTGCACCTGTCTGAAGGCTTTCAGCTGGTGGTTCAGGTTGGTTTTGCAGCTTGTGGAAAGGACTATGGAAGCCATGGTCGCTTGTTTTACCGCACGGTTGACGCTTACAGCACATCAATGGATATACGCTACATGTTTGGTGGGTGGAAAATTCCCCTGATTTGCTTAGGGATACCTTGTAATTTGCTTTGTAGTGACACTTGAGGATGGGTCCTTGTTTGTGCGGGACGCTCTTTCCTTAGACCGGGTTGAAAGCTTTGGCAAGGTTTTATTGAGGTCCAGTATGCACGCTATCCTCAGTTTATTGTTAGTTTGTACTTGTTCTGCGTTGTTTGAATTGAATATCTAATATCGTCTTTCTCTCAAAAAAAAAAAAAATTTCTTCTTAAAAAAGTGTTTTTATCTATTAAAACTAAAATTAGTTGGTATTTGAAACTCTCTAATCCAACATATATATAAGGTGACAGTTTACAGTTAGAAGCAGATTGTTCACAAGAAGAGTGCTAAACCTTCTTAACTTATATTCTCATTTTAACTTTTTTATTTCTACTTATATCACATGCATTCAACTAGCACATTAAAACTTTAATTAAATTTAAGTTTACAAAGAATAAAAACAGTGGGATTAACATAGTCAAATTTTAGATTGAAGTGCTAATAAAGAAGGACCATCATTTCTCAATTCACAAATTGCATTTCGTAGATTTAAATAGAGGAAGAACGTAGACATCAACGATCCTTTTTATTTTGCTAAACTGACTAAAATTAAAAACAGAAAAAAGAAGGGAATTGTTGTTGGAATTCCAAAAATCTCATTTTGCACTCTAAACATTCTATAATTAGAAGAAAAAAATACTTATAATGAGTGTAGAACGAAAATTTTGAAATGATAATAACAGTTCCAAAAGAGAAAAGCAAATATATCAATCTTCCACATTCTTTATTTTGAGATTTACTATTCAGTCTTTTTGTTTTTTAAAATTGCATTTAAAAGTTGGCACTAAATCAAATTTAGGTTAAAGCTCTAGTTTTGGTAATTTGCATTCAAATGTATCATTCTTCCATAATATTTATTTAACGAAACGAAATACTATAAAGAGAGGATTGTTGCCAAGTTTTATGCAGATGTTGAAGAAGTCACTTCTCAATTCAGGTTTATCAATTTTTAGTTTTCAGAATCCTAGATTTTTTCAACGTTTTTCTTTTCAGAGAGTAAGTTGGAATTGGAGACGATTGTTTTAAGGGTGGAATTCTTGTTCACGGATTGAATTTTTGTCGACACGAATACAATTAGGGTTCATATAACCTCTTGCCACAAGCATACCTGTGTAGCAATTGGCACTTTGACATTAAATTCTTTTTTGGGTTTCAAAATTTAATACTTGAATTATATTTTGTTATTAACAAATATTAAAAAAAATGAAGCCACTATTGACCATCCACTACGTGAGTTTCTTTTTACTTTTTAATGTATAATTTCACTCAAAATTTAAACTGTTTTGAATTATTATTTTGTCTCTTATTATTTAAATTGTCTTTTACGAAAGCTTTAATAAAGAAGATGCATTTTTGTTGCATTTTAAATGTTTCGTTTTTTATCGTTCTCATTTTATATATGTAGATGACTTGATTAATTATTAAACATATTACTCGAAAAAAATATGATAGAAAAATACTACCCACAATAAATAATGTTCACATTCAATAAAACAAGTTTAATCTATTGTTTCACCTTTAATTTAAATGAGTTATACGGTGTTGTATAACTTGTATGAATTTGTATCATGTGTGAGTTAAATAAGTACTGTGTTAAAGTGCGCCATTTTCAAATAAATAGTTCTTCGATCGTGCTATATACGTTAAAATGACTATGACACAAATACGATTATAACTAACCTAAACTTGTTTTTTCTCGTTGTTTTTTAATAGGGTTGTCATATATCCATGTGTGTTTTATCTTGTTATCAACCAAAATAAGAGAAGTACTAACAAAATTATGGAATAACATAAAAGGATAAACTCTCCTAACCAATAGTAATCTTAAAACCATTGATAAAATAACCCAAAAACTATTGGCATTGATTGATTGACAGCGTGAACAGTTAGTTAATGAAAATGTTTAAACATTGATCGTGTTCTTGAATTTTGACTCCAAAAAAAGAACTTATCAAGTAAAGCACTTGAGTTTGATGAAGGTTACTATAAAAAGACTATCATTAAGCAAAAGAAAAAAAGAAAAAAAAAGCAAGAAATCGTCAAGAACAAACAAAGACAGCTAAGCCAAAGATCCTCATCGCCAATATGAAAAATCAAAACCAACCACATGATTTCACCCAACTCCGTGGGTCCTCAACGTACCCCATATTTCAAAATTAAATATAGTTAATTTACATAATAGAAAATATATTAAAATAAAAATACCTACCAAATTTTTTTGTAGAGCGAATAAAAAGTTCTTTCAAGGGACCAGCTGGTAGCTGACAATTCATCATTTTAAAAACCGGAAGACACAAAGCGTTTTTCCGTCTCTTTCTGATCACTATCATGTAATTCACCGTGTACACTCGAATAAAAAACTTGCCAAATAAAATACGAGTCTAAAATTCGTAACCATCCTTCTATGATGAAGATATAACAAAAAGTTGGCAAGCATAAAAATATGTTGACAAAATAAATAAAAATAAAAGAAGTGACTTTTTTTTATTTAAAAAAAGTGCGAGACTTGCGTGAGGGGTTTCCATTCCTTCGCGGTGCCCGCGACTCTCGGTTTTCTTCCATTATTAAATTTGAATGCCAAATCCAATCCCTTATTTCTGTCTCCATTATTTATATATAAATCCTTTCCACAATTCAACTCTCTCACTCATTCTTCAAGTTTTCAAAATACCATTTGCTTTTTGCACCCTCTTTTCTTTCTTGAGGTCCCCAAAGAATTTGCTAATTCTCTCCTTTTCTCATCCACCATCCCAACTTTTCTGTCCCCCCCCCGCTATCTTTTTCCCATCTCCCAAACAACTTTCTTTCTCCACAGAACATTAACTAATATTTGCCTCCTTGTCCAACTATATATACCACCTCTAACCCCTTTCTTATTATACTTGCCTACCACCACTTTTTCTCCCAAAACCCTAATCTTGTCTCTCGACCTTTTTTTACTCGGTCTCTCTCTCTCTCTATATTTCCCTAGAAAAGACAATCCTAGATTTGGGTTTTGTTTGTGCCCCTTTGGAACCAAACCCAAAACCCACTCTTCTATTTTCTCATTGGTGTAGAAAATGGATAGCACCAGGAACCACAATAGGAAGCGAGTCCGAGATGACTCTGAGAACTCGGACTCCTCAGAAACCAACCATACCCAACCCGCGTCAAAACTTGTCCGAGTTGACTCGAGCAACTCGGTTGCCAGCTCCCACGAGTCGTGCACCACCGGAGAGGAATCGAACAACTCGGATGTTAACTCGGGCGAGTCGTTGACTCAGACTCCCGACCGAGGTGACTCGGACGAGTTGGGTATGGGCTCGGCAGAGGTCAAGCTGATACAAGACGACCTACTTAACATCCTGGACGACTCTGACGCCGTCCCGGAGATTCAAGGCCTTGACTCGGTGATCAAGAGCTTCGAGGAGGAGATACAAGTTCCGGCATTTCCCGCGTCTGAAGCCACCTCAGCTTTAGGCCAGTCGACGCAGCCGGAACTTGGTTACCTTCTGGAAGCTTCTGACGACGAACTTGGTCTTCCACCGACCAATGGAGCAAGTGAGGAGGGAAAAATCGAGGCTGCAGATTTCACCACGAGTGGCTCCGACGCCGTTGAATTGGATGGCATGGTAGGGTTCGAGAACGACATGATTCCGAGTTACGACTCGTTCGACTTCGGAATCGGCGACTCTGAATTTGCTAATAACAATTATATTGGTGGGTTGGAGTACCTGGCTTTAGACGGTTTGTTTGATTACCCGGGCGGCGGCGTTGCGGATGTTTCGTGGCGAACCGAGTCCCTTTCTGCTTTGTAGAAACGTTTCTGGCGGCATGCCGGAGACCACTGCATGCGTAAAATGGGGTTTTGTTTCATTTCACGTGTTAGACATGCAGATGTGCATATGATAGGTTGTAAAACTCGACAGAAAGCAAATAAAAGGAAAAGAAAACTGTGAATTGAACAAAAGAAAATTATTTTCATTTGATTCTGTAAGATGTTACCTGGCATAAATATTTGGGTTTAAAATTTGTTTATACATGTTCATCAAAATATCTTAATTTAAAAAAAAAATCGTTTCAATCTTAACTGCGCGTGATTGACCATCAGTCTCCACTTGGATTATTTTTTCAGATGAGTTCTTAGTTTGCATACGAATGCAGAAAGTTATATATTTGTAATGATTTGGATACTAAAATGGTTTGTTATTAAGTGGCGCGGGCAGAATTTTTAAATAACAAGATTATAATATCCACACAAAAATTTCATTAGATCATTTCGTCGAGCACTTAGTACATCTGTCAATTCCTGTCAACCTATGCTGAAAGTTTGTGTCAATATATGTTAACAACGATTATTATTTGTAGATATGTTTGTTGATGTTAGAATACTATAGAGATGTTGAAAATTGTCAACGCTTTACAACTAAAGTATTTCATACTAGAAGAGAAAAAGGAAGATAAATATGATAGAAGAAAGTAGAAGAAGTAGAAGGAAAAAGTTGTAATTTAGTTTGTTTATAGGGTTAAATACGATATATAAACGAACATACATGTAGTTTTCGAAGTTTTTGGGGTCAAGTACAACCAACACCTCCATGTTAGTTATGGCTTATTATTACTTATTGGCTGACTGTGAAACATAGAATTTGTGGTGTGTGATTCAAAAACAGGAGGGAAGAGATGGTGGCGGGGTAGATCCTTCGATTTGAAGAGTTTATGGTTTTGCTATCGTTTTCATGATTTCTTTGTTCCACAGCACAGCCGAAGGGCACATATCACTGAAACAGTGCAGAAGAAAGTAGTAATGGAGGTCGTTGATTATATATCAATTTCCATAAATGAGATACGTGTGACTTTAGTAATTTTATTGTGCGGTATTATTCACACATCTCTTTCATATTTCCAGCATTCAACCGAATAAATTGAAAAAGATCAAAAATAAAAATTAATAAAAGGCCTATAAAAAGTAAAAATAGATGATGGATAGACGTAATTTTTTTTAATGACTGGTTAAGGGATTCCACAACCATTCTTTACTTATAAAGTTATGATTATTGAATCGAAGTGCACGTTTCCGTCAATGAACTGTTAGTATTCTTTTGAAACACAATTATGATATATATTTCATATCTTATTGGTTGCTTGCCAACAAATCAAAGAAGAACAAATTAAATATATGGAAATCAAAATGTTGGATTTTTACATCAGTTTATTATGGTGTTCTTTAAGTTTTTCTATCCAAATAATTCAGTCACAATATTATAAGTTATTTAGAATGAATCTCATATCGGACAAAAAAATCTTTAGAAAACTTCATTTTAATCCTTGGCAAAGATGATTTTTAGATTAAAACCATAAGTAAGATCAAAATCTAATTTTTAGTTTCTTGATACATTAATACCTCATTTATTAATTATATTTTAATTTTTTTAATTATTTCTCTTTTTTTTTCCTAATTTTTAATGTATTAATTTTATTTCATTACAATTTTCATTTTCATTTCATTTATTGACACACCCCGACCCGAGAATCAGGGTGTGCTGGCCGTCACTAACGTGACGTAACCATTACGCAATGCGGAAGCAATAGAATAAAGAGTTATGAATAATTAAAAGCCGAATACTAGCAGCACACTCCTAATGACATGCTAGAGAGAGAGTTAAAGTATGAAATACACATAATCAGAGCATAAGGTTCTAATGCAGTCAAGTAGGACAATTACTAAGTTACAACACCCGAAGGTGAATCCTACATGAGTAAAGTCCGTCAGAACAGCCGTGGGGATCCTCGAGAGCCACCAAACACTCCTAACTACAACCTGGAGGGGCGCAAAACAAGGTGAGTGGGTCAGTAAAACAAAGCTTTCAAAATCTTTCCTTTATCAACATATATATCCCTTCACTGTAAAACCTGTATACTTTCCCAGAAAATAGCATATATAAATATATATATATAGCTTCAGAAATCTCAAAACACCCTTATTCATCATTTTTCAGAGAAATATGCCATGCCATGTGCCAAAAACATAATATGGATGCATCAACATAAATCAGGTGAAATAATAAATCAACTGGAGACCCTGCAGTGGTCCTGTACGGCTGATTCTAGAGCTCAATATCCAATCCAACCGGAGTCACCAACTGTGACCTGTACGGCACTGCCGGAGTCGCCAACTGCGACCTGTACGACACTACGCTGCACATGAGTCGAAACTACCTGTAGTAGTCTGTACGACTCGGATGGTGTAATAATACGCTCTAGTGCTTCTCTCATCAATCATCTGTGCACATAATCTAGGGTCACCTACTAGTCGGAACCGTCTCTAATGGTCTGTACGACTAGCATGTAGGAACCACCTCTAGTGGTCTGTACGACTAGCATCTACTTGGATCCAAGGTGAGCGTGTGATGCGGGTGAATAACATAAGCACTAACACCAGGGGTGCAGGTTATGAGCTATCAACATCAATGAACCAAATATAACTCACCTGATACTCACATGTGCGTCCGCAACAGCAATTCACATATATGCATCATATAATATCAATTCACATATCTCATATAATTTCTATGCATGGCATTTCAAACCACATGATTCATATAAATCTATGCATGGCATTTTTAAACATACTTTCATTCAAAAATCGATTTCTTGGAAAATCATTAAGTATATAGGCATATACGGAAAACAAAACTGCCCACTCACTGGTATGTCGAAGGGTCGTAACCCCCGTGATGCCTTTGACTGCGCTCGTCCTCGGGATAGGTCTCATCTATATGCGAAACAACTATAAAAACGTTATTTTAAGCACATAACTAACAATTCGAAATAACTTCTCATAAAATGCTCAATTTTGGCATATGAATATACCAACGCGATCTACACAACCTCACGAACATCGTGATATTTTTAAATTAATTTTCTTAGGGCCCACGCGCCCTCACGCGCCCCCCACGTGCATCATCTTCAACCTCCCGACGCCGGAACAGTGCCACCGGCGCCGGATTCTGGGCAACCCTGCAACTGCCCTTTTCTCGCTCGTTTTTGCACCATTTTTCATGAAATTTTCACCAAAATGTCACAAATCATGAGAGGAAGAAGGCTATACCTCTTTGGAGCCTCAAAACCTTCCAAATCACATTGGGAAAATTTCACCAAAACCGGCCACCTTCGAACCTTGTGATCCCGACGTCCCAAACCTTCAAACGAAGCACTCCGAGCTTCATGGGAACCTCCTTAAGCTCGTGGTAAGCTTGGATCGTCCTAAAATGCAGCCATTTAAAAGTTGGTGAATAGTGACAATCACGGTGCTCGTGATTTCAGCGTGAAAACGAATGAACCCTTACCTGAAATGGGTACCAATGGGTTCGTATGGTCTCTAGGAGTACGATGGTGGTCTCAACCACGTCGATCCATGAAGGTTTGATGGCCTTTGGGGTTGTCCGTACAGTTTCGAAGGAGAAGGAAGAGAGAGTGACCGAGAGCATGCGGGAGAGAGAGAGAGAGAGAGAGAGAGAGAGAGAGAGAAATGAAGTTTGTGTGTGGTCCACATTAAACCCTAACCACACAAATAAAACACCACCTAAATTCCAAATAATATTTTTCCACAAACTTAGGAAGAATAGTATTAATCAAATGAATATGTCACATACCTTAGTAATCCTCTTAGGGACAATTCCGTCAATTCACATCCTCGGAATAAAAATTCCGGGACGGGCTGTGACAATCTACCCTCCTTATAGAATTTCATCCTCGAAATTCACATAACCAAATCAATACTAGTAGCCATAAAACAACCTCGGATACATCTCTCTCATTCGATCTTCAGTCTCCTAAGTAGCTTCTTCTACCGAGTGGTTCCTCCACAATACTTTCACCATGCTCACTGTCTTATTCCTTAGAACCTTGTCCTTCCAATCCAAGATAGTCACTGGTTCTTCATCATACGTCAAATCCGGATTAATCTCCAAAGGTTGAGGATGAATCACATGTGAAGGATCCGAAACATAATGTCGAAGCATCGAGACATGAAACACATTATGCACCTTGGATAACTCCGGAGGCAACTCTAACCTGTAGGCAACCTCACCAACCTTTTCGACAATCACATAAGGTCCTATGTACCTAGGACTTAACTTGCCTCTTTTCCCAAATCGAACCACACCTCTCCAAGGTGATAATTTCAAAAATACCAAATCGCCCACATTATAAACTCGATCAGTGGCATGCCTATCCGCCAAACTCTTTTGCCGATCTTGGGCCGCTTTCAAGTTAGACTTAATCACTTGAACATTCTGAGTAGTCTCCTCCACTATCTCAGGGCCCACCAAAGCTCGTTCACCTACCTCTGACCAACATAAAGGCGTACGACAAGCTCTACCATAAAGTGCCTCAAAAGGTGACATACCAATACTCGAATGAAAACTATTATTGTAGGCAAATTCCATCAAATCCAAGCGGTCATGCCAAGAATCACCAAACTGCAACACTGAAGACCGTAACATATCTTCCAACGTCTGAATGGTCCTCTCAGATTGACCATCTGTCTGAGGATGATAAGCAGTACTGTAAAGCAATCTCGTACCAAGAGCTTCTTGAAAAGCCACCCAAAACTTAGAAGTGAATCTTGGGTCTCGATCACAAATAATACTCACTGGAACTCCATGATACTTCACGATCATCCTAATGAACAATTTAGCCAACTTGTTCAAAGGATACTTCTCCCTCATTGGAATGAAATGCGCTGACTTGGTAAGCCGATCTACGACCACCCAAACACCATCAAAACCATTCTGCGTACGAGGAAGCTTATATACAAAATTCATAGTAATGTTTTCCCACTTCCACTGAGGAACGGGAAGCGGTTGCATCAACCCAAATGGCTTCTTCCTTTCTGCTTTAACCTGCTGACAGACGATGCATCTACTTACATATTCTGCAATTTCCCTTTTCATACCCGGCCAATAATAAAATGGTCGAATGGTATGATACATCTTAGTTCCTCCTGGGTGCATAGCATAAGCCGAACAATGTGCTTCATCCAAAATTCCTTTCTTTAATTCCTCATTATTAGGCACATACATCCGGTTCTCTTGCATAAGCATACCGTCTGATTCCCTAATTCTGAAATCCTTTTTCTTACCTTTCTCAATAGCCTCGATTATCTCCTGAGATTCCTCATCATTCACCTGAGCTTCACGTACCCGATCAACCAACATCGGCCTGACTTGGAAACTAGCAAGAAATGCTTCCATTCGATCTTCCATTTCCAGTTTCACTCCAGTAGACCTCAAATCTGCAAGAAGAGGAACACGACAAGCATACAAAGCATTAAGTCGTCCTTGAGGTTTCCTACTCAGTGCATCAGCTACTACATTTGCACGACCCAGATGATACTCAATCGTGCAGTCATAATCGCTTAGCAATTCCAACCATTTTCGCTGACGAAGATTAAGATCATGTTGAGTAAAAAGATACTGAAGACTCTTATGATCTGTAAAGATCTTACATTTCTCACCATAGAGATAATGCCTCCAAATCTTCAAAGCAAAGACAATAGCTGCCAACTCAAGGTCGTGAGTAGGATAATTCCTTTCATGAACTTTCAATTGCCGAGAAGCATAGGCAATCACTCTATTATGCTGCATCAAAACACATCCCAAACCATTCAATGAAGCATCACTATAAATCTCAAAGTTACCACTATCATCAGGAAGTACCAATACCGGCGCATGAGTGAGACAATACTTCAACCGCTGGAAACTTTGCTCACAATTATCATCCCACTCGAACTTAACATCTTTCCTGGTTAACCTCGTTAGTGGCAAAGCAATCATAGAGAAATCTTGCACGAATCGTCGATAGTACCCTGCTAGACCAAGGAAACTCCGTACCTTAGTGACGGTTCGTGGTTGCTCCCAATTCTCCACCGCTGCTATCTTTTGAGGATCTACTTGAATTCCTTGTGCCGATACTACATGCCCAAAAAATGCTACTCGATTCAACCAAAACTGACATTTACTAAACTTGGCATACAACCGATGCTCCCTCAATTTCTCCAAGACCAAATGAAGATGTCGAATATGCTCTGATTTCGACTTAGAGTATACCAAAATATCATCAATGAAAAAAATGACAAATCTATCAAGATATTGCTGGAATACTTCATTCATCAACCTCATAAAAGCTGCTGGTGCATTAGTCAATCCAAAAGGCATCACCAAAAACTCATAATGTCCATAACGGGTCCTAAAAGCCGTTTTAGGGACATCCTCCTCTTTGATCTTCAACTGATAATAGCCAGATCTCAAATCAATCTTAGAGAATACACGTGCACCCTTAAGCTGATCAAACAAATCATCAATACGAGGCAATGGATAACGGTTTTTAATTGTTACCCGATTCAATTGCCTATAATCAATGCATAACCTCAGCGTTCCATCTTTATTTCTCACAAACAATACTGGGGCTCCCCAAGGTGAACTACTAGGTTGAATAAAACCTTTATCAATTAATTCCTGCAACTGAGCTTTCAACTCTCTCAATTCAGCTGGAGCCATCCTATATGGAGTCAAAGATATAGGATTCGTACCTGGAAGCAAATCAATAGAAAACTCCATATCTCTGTCTGGTGGCAATCCAGGCAAATCATCGGGAAATACGTCAGGATAATGTCTGACCATTCCAACTTCCTCCACGCTACTAGGAGCCACATCATTTAACACCACATGTGCTAAATATCCCTGACAACCTTTAGATAACAACTTCTTTGCCCTCATGGCAGAAATAACACCATGCCTCACCCCACTTCTCTCACCCACAAAAGTAACCTCAGGTAGTCCAGGACGATGAAAAGTAACTGATTTCCCGTAACAATCTATATGGGCACGATTATAATGCAATCAATCTGCCCCTAAAATCACATCAAAATCCACAATATCTAACGGGATAAGATTAGCTGGCATAGCTACATCCTCTATCATCACTGGACATCCTGGATAAACACTATCAACATAACATTTGTCCCCTCTAGGCATAGCAAACTCTAAATCAAACCCTAGAGATGTAGGATGAGGTTGTGTCATTTGAGCAAAAGTATGAGAAATCACAGAGTGCGTAGCACCACAATCAATCAAAACTCTAGCAAAGTGACCAAGGATGTTTAACGTACCCATAATCAAGTCTGAATGGTTCTGAGCATCCTGCAGTGAGATGTTGTTAACACGTCTCTGGTTTTGCTGTCGTCCTCCACGAACTCTGCTACTCTGATTACCACGCCCCTGAGAACGTCCCTGATCAGTCTGGCTAGACTGCCTAGATAGTCCTGCACAACTAGCAGCAACCTCTCCCTGCTGGAACTGACCTCCCTGATACCACTGCGATCCACTAGCCGGCATAGAAGGATAAGAAGTATAACCTCCAAGATTCTGGGAATACCCACTCTGAAAATAAGGATCCTGGGAATACTGATACTGCCCTGAAGCATAGGGAGCGGCATCACCCTGATAGTGGTAAGCAGCACCACCCTGACTCATCTGACCAAAACTGCCTGCCCTGGGGTTCTGCTGAATCGGCACTGGAGGAGGCATAACAGACTGCTGAGGCCTCTGCTGACTCTGGGGACACTGTGCAGCTCTATGTCCAGTCTGTCCACATGTGTAGCATGCACCGCTAACTCTCCTGCACTCCCCAAAATGTCTGGAATTACAACGATGGCAGAATGGAGGGCCTGAACCACCAGCACCACCAAAATCTCTCTGTCTCTGAAACCTGGGTCCACTAGTAAATCTTCCACCTATCCTCGGACCTGTGGCACTAAATCCCCCGCTAGAAGAACTCGAGCTCACTCCACTTTTCTTGAAATTCTGGGTCTTACGGGGTCCCGAAGTCAAAGCACCTTTACCCTTATCATCTCTCCTCTGATTATCCCCATTCTTATCTCCCTCTTCTTCACTTTCACTAGGCAAGTTTTCGGAATCCTCAATCCGAACCAAAATCTCAGAAAACTCATGATAAGTGGTGCAAGGAATAGCATTAGCAACTGTCCTCAATCTCTTCTTCGTTCCCAACTTAAAGCGACGAAGCATCTCCACTAGATTAGCAGCCACTTCTGGATCATAGCGAGATAAATCAGTAAACTTCCTATAGTATTCATTTGCCGACATTTTCTTTTGCTTCAGCTGAGTGAACTCCTGCTTCTTGCGATCAATATACTCTAGAGGAATGAATCTTTTCCTAAATATTTCCTTAAATGTTTCCCAATCAGCTGCTGCCTCAGGTGACATAAACTTAGTCTCATTCCCCCACCAACTTGCAGGTTCTCTTCCTAAAAACCATGTAGTAGTCTCGACCCACCTACTAGCAGGAAGGTTCCCCTGACTTTGCATCACCTGATAAGTCTTCTCAATACGATCTAACCACTTTTCTGCCCCCTCATGACCTTCATTACCAACGAAATGCTCCAACTTCAGATTATAAACAGTCTCCAGGGGTGTTCTCTGAGGAGGACGGAATGAAATCTGAAAGGCCTGGGCTATAGCTTCCCCTAACTAGGCTACATTAGGGAAACTGGGCTCAGAAGAAGAACGTGGATCCCTACGAGGCGGCATAGTTCTGACAGAAGACACCAAAGATAATTAGAAAGCTCACAATTTATACAGGACTGCAAACCTAAGCTCTGATACCAAACTGACACAGCCCGACCCGAGAATCAGGGTGTGCTGGCCGTCACTAACGTGACGTAACCATTACGCAATGCGGAAGCAATAGAATAAAGAGTTATGAATAATTAAAAGACGAATACTAGCAGCACACTCCTAATGACATGCTAGAGAGAGAGTTAAAGTATGAAATACACATAATCAGAGTATAAGGTTCTAATGCAGTCAAGTAGGACAATTACTAAGTTACAACACCCGAAGGTGAATCCTACATGAGTGAAGTCCGTCAGAACAGCCGTGGGGATCCTCAAGAGCCACCAAACACAACTAACTACAACCTGGAGGGGCGCAAAACAAGGTGAGTGGGTCAGTAAAACAATGCTTTCAAAATCTTTCCTTTATCAACATATATATCCCCTCACTGTAAAACCTGTATACTTTCCCAGAAAATAGCATATATAAATATATATATAGCTTCAGAAATCTCAAAACACCCTTATTCATCATTTTTCAGAGAAATATGCCATGCCATGTGCCAAAAACATAATATGGATGCATCAACATAAATCAGGTGAAATAATAAATCAACCGGAGACCCTGCAGTGGTCCTGTACGGCTGATTCTAGAGCTCAATATCCAATCCAGCCGGAGTCACCAACTGTGACCTGTACGGCACTGCCGGAGTTGCCAACTGCGACCTGTACGGCACTACGCTGCACATGAGTCGAAACTACCTGTAGTAGTCTGTACGACTCGGATGGTGTAATAATACGCTCTAGTGCTTCTCTCATCAATCATCTGTGCACATAATCTAGGGTCACCTACTAGTCGGAACCGTCTCTAATGGTCTGTACGACTAGCATGTCGGAACCACCTCTAGTGGTCTGTACGACTAGCATCTACTTGAATCCAAGGTGAACGTGTGATGCGGGTGAATAACATAAGCACTAACACCAGGGGTGCAAGTTATGAGCTATCAACATAAATCTCATCAAACAATTCAATGAACCAAATATAACTCACCTGATACTCACATGTGCGTCCGCAACACCAATTCACATATATGCATCATATAATATCAATTCACATATCTCATATAATTTCTATGCATGGCATTTCAAACCACATGATTCATATAAATCTATGCATGGCATTTTTAAACATACTTTCATTCAAAAATCGATTTCTGGGAAAATCATTAAGTATATAGGCATATACGGAAAACAAAACTGCCCACTCACTGGTATGTCGAAGGGTGGTAACCCCTGTGACGCCTCTGACTGCGCTCGTCCTCGGGATAGGTCTCACCTATATGCGAAACAACTATAAAAACGTTATTTTAAGCACATAACTAACAATTTGAAATAACTTCTCATAAAATGCTCAATTTTGGCATATGAATATACCAACGCGATCTACACAACCTCACGAACATCGTGATATTTTTAAATTAATTTTCTTAGGGCCCACGCGCCCTCACGCGCCCCCCACGCGCATCATCTTCAACCTCCCGACGCCGGAATAGTGCCACCGACGCCGGATTCTGGGCAACCCTGCAACTGCCCTTTTCTCGCTCGTTTTTGCACCATTTTTCATGAAATTTTCACCAAAATGTCACAAATCATGAGAGGAAGAAGGCTATACCTCTTTGGAGCCTCAAAACCTTCCAAATCACGTTGGAAAAATTTCACCAAAACCGGCCACCTTCGAACCTTGTGATCCCGACGTCCCAAACCTTCAAACGAAGCACTCCGAGCTTCGTGGGAACCTCCTTAAGCTCGTGGTAAGCTTGGATCGTCCTAAAATGCAACCATTTAAAAGTTGGTGAATAGTGACAATCATGGTGCTCGTGATTTCAGTGTGAAATCGAATGAACCCTTACCTGAAATGGGTACCAATGGGTTCGTATGGTCTCTAGGAGTACGATGGTGGTCTCAACCACGTCGATCCATGAAGGTTTGATGGCCTTTGGGGTTGTCCGTACAGTTTCTAAGGAGAAGGAAGAGAGAGTGACCGAGAGCATGCGGGAGAGAGAGAGAGAGAGAAATGAAGTTTGTGTGTGGTCCACATTAAACCCTAACCACACAAATAAAACACCACCTAAATTCCAAATTATATATTTCCACAAACTTAGGAAGAATAGTATTAATCAAATGAATATGTCACATACCTTAGCAATCCTCTTAGGGACAATTCCGTCAATTCAGATCCTCGGAATAAAAATTCCGGGACGGGCTGTGACATTTATCGTAATATATTTTGTTGTAAACATTTAGATGAACTAATTTTTGTTATATAATATATTTCAATGTACTTTGTCTTCTTCATTTATGTACATTAAATTCATTATAATACATTTCGGTATACACATTTTGGTACATACATTTCGATACAAACATTTAGGTACATTAATTCAATATAATACATTTCGGTGCATACATTTCGGTACACACATTTCGGTACATTTGTGAAAGCCCGTCCCTGATTTTACAATTGTATAAAATTTTTAATAAGTGATTTTACGAAATTGCCCTTCGAGGCACGTGTGTTGACTGAGGTTAATTATGGTGTCGTGTCACCTAAGTTTTGTTTTCTTGGCATATTCTCGTAGTACTCGTCGCTACGGATGCGTGGGCGTAAGCGGTTCGTGATTTGGAGCTATATCGAGATATTAACATTTAAAGTTGGGGGTTAAAATGATAATTTAATTGTTATTTGGGGAATTCTAGGAAAATCTGGAATACCACGTGGGCGGCCCAAATTAAAAGGAATAAATTTTGTGTGGTGGAGATGAAAGGAAAAAAAAAAATAAGAAGAAGGCTGCCTGATGGCAGCAAATGAGAGGGGAGGAAGAGAGCAGAAGGGAGATGGCCGAATGAGGAGAAGAGAGAGAAAGAGACCGGCCAATAGGAGGAAGAGGAAAGGAGAGAAAGAAGGGAGGAAAGAAGGAGGAGAACAGTCGGGTCTCCCTTTGACCCACGACCCGACCGCAACCTTCATGACTTTTGTCGACTGTTCACCCAGTTTTCCGGCCAATTGTTGCAAGAAACTACTTGGGAAATCCTCCACGACCTTCCCTCTATCCATTCCCTCTCAAATTTGGAGAGATTTGGCCTTGAAAATGGGTGAAACCGCAATGAGGGGTGCGGCTGCTTTGGCTTCGAATCACCCAATCCCGAAGCAATTTCTTCCAATTACCACCACCCATGGAATTCTCTTGAGGCCTAGAACAAAACCCAGGCAGTGGTGGAGGCGTTGGAGCAAGTTTGGAGGTCGAATCAAATCACACCAAATTCAAGGGTTCTTACGGTTTTTGATGAAATTGGAGCTCTTATTGACCGAATTGGCCTTGGTCACTGGTATGAAAGTTGTTCCTTTCATTGAGATCTTCAATTCTACAAATTTTGAGATTTTTTGGAGAAAGTTGAATTTTCCGGCGAGCCGGGGCGGCCGACCGCCACCCACGACGGCACGTGGCCAGTGGGCCGTCAATGTTATTTTAGGCTATGTTTGATATCCTGAATTCAGTTTTGATAGTGGTTTGACGTAAGTGGATCATTGAGCCAGATTCTTTACGATTCGTGGTTAGGTAAAAATGTGAATCGGCGATTCAACCGTTGGATCGTCACCAAACTTTGATACATTGTAGTAATTCATATTTGAAGAATATAGAAACTTACGGATCAGGAATCTAACGTATGGATCTTCCCGAATTGGATTTGTAAGTTCATAAAATAAAAGGTTAGTCGCCACTCGGTTTTGGAAATTGGCAGAGATCCAACTGTTGGATCATAACGAAACTTTAGTATGTTGTTCTATAAGCATAATGTGAATCATGAGAAGTTACGGATGGGAAATCTGATAAGCGGATCTTCCGGATTGAGTTATGTAGGGTTGTGGACCCTACCGTTGATCTTTGATCGACGGTTGTCTTATGGTCAATGAGTCTTGAATCACTATTGAATGCCCTAGAGGATGTGTTTTATGTGATTTATGTGTTCTATCGACAAGTATTCTGAGATGTGATTTAATAATTGTTCTAGGCGTCGATCGTTCTTTTGTTTTCAGTATATATATATATATATATATATATATGTTTATATATATATATATATACTTGGCTGATTCCCAGAAATACGTTTTAAATGATTTTATGAAATTGAATGCCATGTCGAATGCCATATATATTTATTGCTATGTTTATGCGATTATATGTTGTGGCACTGCGGACGCCAGTTAAGTCAGGTAAGTGTGTATTTTTGTTATGAGGATTATGGTGATATTGATGAGATTAGAATATGGCTCATTTACCTGCACATCGGGGTTTGTGCTCCGCCAGAGTAGGGCTTAGCTTTCACGTGATCGTTCACCTCCCGCACCGTATGCTCACCTTGGATCTAAGGCAGGTGCCAGCCTGTCGTACATACCACATTAGGTGGTTCCGACTTGTAGGTGACCCGCGATTCATCGCCATCCTTCACGTGACCGTAGCACAGAGCTTTTTTATATACCTAGCTTGTTGTACAGACCACTATAGGTGGTTCCGACATGGGTGCAGGTTATTGATTGAGAGTTTGGATTGAGGATTTATTTGAGGAGCCATAGATTCAGCCGTACAGGTCACGATAGGTGACTCCGGCTGACTTATATGCATTGCTGGTATGTTATGCATTGAGATATCACCTGATTGACTTTGATGATATTTGTTGCATGCGTTGATATTGGATATGGTTTATTCGGACATGTCAATATTTGAACGTTGGTTTTCAGTATGAGTACGTATATATTTTTCTGGGAAGTATATATATTTTTACAGAAAGGGGTTATAACTTTTATATCAAAGTGATTTTGGAAAAGCTTTGTTTTTGCCCACTCACGCTTTTTGTTTTGCGCCCCTCCAGGTTCTAGTAGCATAGTTTCTTTATCAACAAGGACTCGTGGCATATCTCAGTTCAGGTGGCTACTTCTGAGGGTATGATCTTTACCCACACTACTGTACTTTACTTATGCTCTGACAACGCATGTGAAATGGGTCCATACCCACTGACAGCGCACTCTGATAGTTAAGCACCTTTAGGTTTAAATTTATTCGCATTCTTCCATATCATCACTTTTTGGCTTCGTCACCTTCCAGGTGTCGGCCAGCACAGCTCGATTCGGAGTCTTAGTGGACATTCCGGGTCGGGGTGTGTCAACATTAATTTAATATAATACATTTTGGTTTATATATTTCGGTACATACATTTCGGTACTAACATTTAAATACATTAGTTTAATGTAATATATTTCGGTATACACATTTCGATACTAACATTTAGGTACATTAATTGAGTCTTTCAAGTTTGAAGAATATTAAATTAAATTAATAAATTAAAAAACTCGTTTTTGGTCAAAAAATAAATTAAATATTGTATGTGAATAAATTTAAATATTTAATGGGAGACATTAAATAAAATGCACATTAATTATTTTGAATTAAGGACACATCAAGGGATTATAATCAATATGTAATCTAACATCAGGTTTATTTTAAATTTCAAACTTCTTGAAGGATTAAAATTAAAAAACCCCAAAAATCTTTTATGTGTTAAATAATTTGACTACTCTTTGTATTACTAATTAATTTTATAGCAAATTTTCAATTGTTTTCATAAGCATAATAACAAAAAACTATCATATTTAATTACGGTGGCGAGACTAAGAAATGAGATAAGATTAGTCTGTCACTAAAATCCAGATCCCTCCAAAGGAAAAAAACTAAAATAAATACAAAATTCACAATTAATTGGGTTGCTTGCCACCAATTTACAAGTAGAACAAATTGTCTGAGAGGTGTTGGGATATTTAAGTTAGCTTTTCGGACGTACACTTGGTGTCTAAGACCTACTCCAACATTTGGAATAAAACTCAAATTTTAAGTTATAAACTTACCCTAACTTGTCCAACCCTTGAGGCAAATATGAGTTAAAACTCAAAACTCTTTTCTGGGCAAAATTTAGCCCAGGATTTCCCCTTCAGTTAGTGGGGCTGGTACACCATATATGTATATATTTTTTAGTCTTATATTTATAAATTCATTGAATCCAATGGTTAAGTGTGACAGCCCGTTCCGGAAAATATTGATTTTATAATTTATTAAATGATTTTATGAAAATGCCCTTTGAGGCATGCGCATTATTCGAGGTTAATCGTTGTGTCGTGCCATCTAAGATTTTTTTTCTTGACATATCCTCGTAGTATTCGTCGCTACGGACGCGTGGGCGCAAGCGGTTCGTGATTTGGAGTTATAACGAAAAAAATATTAAAGTTTGAAGTTTGGGCATTTTATGAATTTTATTATAAAAGTTTGGTGTGCCATTTGGATGGCCCAGATTAAAGGAAATCTGAAATGGATGGCTAGGATTAAAAGGAATAAGATTATATGAGTTTATGTATGTGTGTGGCTGGTGCAAGAAGAAAGGAAGAAGAAGATGATTGGGCAAATCTGCCCAACCAGGAGGAAGAGAGAAGAGAGCTCCGGGAGAGAAAAGGAGAGACCTGGCGAATGGGGAGAGGAGAGAGGAAGAGAAGGACCAATCAGAGAAGGGGAAAGGAGGAAAAGAGAGAGGGCGAGAAGCGGAGGAAGAAGAACAGAAAACGGGTCTTCACCCGCGACCCGTTTCGACCCGCGGCACCCACACCCAAATTTCGACGTTTTTCACTCATTTTTCCGATGAATTGAGCCAAAAAACCACTCCCAATCATCTTATATGCCTTCCCTCTATCATTTCCATATCAAATTTGAGGAGATTAGGTGTGAGTTTGGATGAAAATACCCACGGGTGCCGCGAGCTTCATGTTCAAAATTCTCCTATGTTTGAAGCAATTTCTTCCAATTACCACCACCCATGGCATCCTCTTGAGGCCTAGAACAAAGCCCAGGCAGTGGTTGAGGCGTTGGAACAAGTTTGGAGGTCGAATTGGAGCACACCAAATTCAAGGGTTTCGTACGGTTTTGGAAAAATTTGAGACTTTCCAGGCCGAATTGGTCTTGGTCACAGGTATGAAAGTTTTTCTACTCATTGAGATCTTCATTTCTGTAAATTTTAGTAATTTTTGGAGATAGTTGGATTTTCCGGCGAGCCGGGGCGGCCGACAGCCACCCACGGCGGCGCGTGCGGCGGCGCGTGGCCAGTGGGCCGCCAATATTATTTTTAAGCTATATTGGATGTCCTGAGTTCAGTTTTGATAGTGGCTTAACGTTGGTTGATCATTTGGACTTAATTTTGATACGATTCATGGTTAGGCCAAAAGATGAATCGATGATCCAACCGTCGGATCGTCACCAAACTTTGATACGTTGTAATATGTAATATTTGAGGATTATAAGAACTTACGGATCGGGAGTCCGAGCTACGGATCTCCCGGAATTGGAGTTGTAAGTTCATAAAATATAATGTTAACCGTCACTTAGTGTTGGCAATTGACGGAGATCCGACCGTTGGATGGTCATGAAATTTTAGGATGTTGTTCTAGAGATTTATTGTGGACCTCTGGAAGTTACGGATTGGAAATCTGAGTTGCAGATCTTCCGGATCGAACTTCGTAATGACGTGTTCTATATAAGTTATATATTCTATTGATATGATTTCTGAGACATGTTTTGATGATTGTTCTAGGCTCCGATCGTCATGACGCCTTGATGTGTTGTGCTAGGGAGTTGTAGGGCGAACTCCAGGTGAGTGGGCAGTTTATTTCAGTATATATATAGATACTTAACGTTTTCCCAGAAATCGATTTTTGAATGAAAGTATATTTTGAAATGCCATGCATAGATTTATATGAATATGTGATTTGAAATGCCATGCATAGAAATTACATGAATTATGTGAATTGTTATATGATGCATATATATGAAATGGTGCTGTGGGCGCACAGGTGAGTATCAGGTGAGTATTCATTATTGTTGTGAGGATGTTGAGATTTATGTTGATAGCTCATAACCTGCACCCCCGGTGTTAGTGCTTATGTTATTCACCCGCATCACACGCTCACCTTGGATCCAAGTAGATGCTAGTCGTACAGACCACTAGAGGTGGTTCCGACATGCTAGTCGTACAAACCACTAGAGGTGGTTCCGACTATTAGGTGACCCTAGATTATGTGCACAGATGATTGATGAGAGAAGCACTAGAGCGTATTATTACACCATCCGAGTCGTACAGACTACTACAGGTTGTTCTGACTCATGTGCAGCGTAGTGCCGTACAAGTCGCAGTTGGCGACTCCGGCAGTGCCGTACAGGTCACAGTTGGTGACTCCGGCTGGATTGGATATTGAACTCTAGAATCAGCCGTACAGGACCACTGCAGGGTCTTAGGTTGATTTATTATTTCACCTGATTTATGTTGATGCATCCATATTATGTTTTTGGAGCATGGCATGACATATTTTCTGAAAAGTAATAAAGATTGGTGTTTTGAGATTTTTGAAGCTATATATATATATATATATATATATGCTATTTTCTGGGAAAGTATACAGGTTTTACAGTGAGGGGTTAGAACTTTGATAAATAAAAGATTTGAAAAGACTTGTTTTATTGACCCACTCAATTTTGTTTTGCGGCCCTCTAGGTTCGAGTTAGAGCAGAGCTTTGGTGGCCACGAGGAATCCAACGATATTCTGACAGAATTTACAATGGTATTTTTAAGCTTCCGAACTGTGTAAATGGTTACGTCACTCTCACGTGACGGCCAGCAAGCCCTTCTTCGGGACGGGGTGTGTCATTAAGATCTAATATGATGAAATCCAATGGCAAAAAAAAATCTAACGGTCCAAATTTAAATCAAACGGCTAAAGTAATAAAAAAAAATTTCTTGTATGTGTTTCATATTCTTTCATAGTGTTTCACGAGTTTCATCGGTGATTTTTCAATATTTGTCGTAATCTAAATATTTTTTGATTAAAATGTTCATAAAATTAAATTAGGATAGTCTACATAATGTTTTATTTTAAAAAAGTTACTTTAAGAAAGAAATTAGCACTCTTTTATGGGCCAAATTTAGCCCAGGATTTTCCCCTGGGTTAGTGGGACTGATACACCATATATGTCACATCCTGACCCGGTTTCGACCACTTCCCCGGCACGCCTCCGCCGTAGCACGATATTGTCCTCTTTGGGCCCCTACCATGCCCTCACGGTTTTGTTTCTGGGAACTCACACGAGAACTTCCCAGCGAATCACCCATCATGGGAGTGCTCTCGCGTGCTACTCGCTTAACTTCAGAGTTCCAATGGAACCCGAAGCCAATAAGCTCCCAAAAGGCCTCGCCCTAGGTAGAGATGAGAATATACATATAAGGCTCACATGATCCACTTCCCTGGGCAATGTGGGATCTCACAATCCACCCCCCTTAGGGGTCCGATGTAACAGCCCGTCCCGAGAAATAATTATCGTGGATGTGAAAATACTAAAATGCCCCTGGGACGTTGAGTTTTGTTGTGGTGTTGTGTGGTTTAAGTTTTGGATGTGGACAAATAGGTTAAGTCCCGAATATTTTGGGACCAATTAGGGACTTAGACTTGAGTTGTTTTTGTTGTTTTGCTTTGGTTGGCTGGACCACGCACACATCCACACGTTGACCTTCTCTTTTTCCTCTCCCTTTCGATTTTCTGCAACGTCCGTACAAACGTACGGACGAATCTCAAACCAACCCATTCCATCACGGATCGAGCTTGTGGTTAGCATCATTGTCTTCATCTCCTCTTCACGAGTTCATTTATACCAGTTTTTGGACGTGAAAGCCTCGAAAACCCTAGAACCCGTAACCCAGAAATTGAGGCACTGTTCATGCACACGTAAATGCGAGGTTTTTAGAAGATTCTAAAGCCATAGGAAGCTTTAGATCATCCTCACGAAGCTCGGAGAAGAAAAACCAAGTGATTTGGACGTCGGGAAGTGGAGATCGACAAGTTTGAAATTTGGCCAGAATATCGAGGAATTTTCTAACGAGATTCCGTGATTTTTGGAGCTTCGAAGTGGTAAGATCTTGTTCTACTAGTCGAGGGCTTCATTTTGGTATAAATTTCATGGATTTTGGTTGAGAAATGGCTGAGATATGAAGATTTGAAAATTTTCCAAAAACCAGCGAGAATTTGAGTTTCAGATGGCGGCGCTGACGACGACGGATGGTGGTCGCCGGCGAGGTCCATCGGAGAAGAAGAAGGAATATTCTAACAACGTCAGGTTAGTTTTAACGGAATCTGTTAGCTTTTCACGGAATATTCCCTAACGCCGTTACTGTTACCGTCAGTGTGCCCGTCACGTGGCTGCGCGTGGCCGGCGCGTGAGGGGTCAGAAAATTATTTTAAAAATATGGGGATGTTCGTGAGGTCGTGTAGATCACGTTGGTAAATTCAAACATCCCATTTGAGCATTGTATGAGAATTTATTACCTATTGTTGGTTATGTGCGTTAAATAACGTTTATTCAGTTATTTCGCATATAGGTGATACCTATCCAGAGGACGAGCACCATCATTCAAGGCTCAGGGGTTATGACCCTTCGACTTATCTATCAGTGGGCTTTTGTTTTTCGTATATACCTATATAAATGAAATTTTTCCCATAAAATCAATTTAAGTGAAATGTGACATGAAATGTGATATGATATGCCATGTAAAGTATATATCTACTTTATTCATGCATTAGTAGTTGCATATAATGGTAATTGGTGCTGTGGACGCACATGTAAGTATCAGGTGAGTTATAGAATGATTAATATGAAATGATGATTATGTGAGATGTATTGAAAGCTCATAAACCTGCACCCTGGTGTTAGTGCTCCCGCCCATAGTTAGGGGCATAGTCTTTCACGTGGATGTTCACCTCTTGCACCACATGCTCATCTTGGATCCAAGTTAGGTGCACAATCCTGTCGTATAGACCACTTTCAGTGGGTTTAACTCGTAGGTGACCCGCGATTAGCGCACAGTCTTCACGTGATTGTAGCACTAGAGCGTACTATTTACACCCAGTCCTGTCGAATAGACCACCTTGAGTGGGTTCGACTCGTGTGCATGATACATATCTGATGATGAGATATGATGAGATTGATTATGAGCTATAGTTTCAGCTGAGCTGATCACTCGGTTGACATGTTATCATCTATGATGAGTTTATTTCACCTGATATATTTATGTGATTTGATGAGATATATTTGGCATGACATATACCTTGCATATCACTACTTTTGGCATGATTTTGAGTTATGAGTTGAGATGAGTATATATGTATATATGCTATTTTTCTGGGAAATTATACAGGTTTTACGACGAGGGGTTAGAACCTTTGAAAAGAGAAAAGGTTTTGAAAGGATTTGTTTTTGCCCACTCAAGCGTTTTGTTTTTCGCCCCTCCAGGTTCTAGGTAGCAGTGCTTTGGTGGCCACGAAGGATCCAACGGTGTTCTGACAGAATTCACAAAAGTAGGATTTACCTTCGGGTGTTATATCTTAGTAATTGTCCTTGACTGCAATTAGACGTTCTTATTGCTCTGAATGTGTATTTATACACTTAGACTCTCACTAGCAAGTTATTCGGATAGTACGGCTAGTAGTTGGTTTTTATTTATTCGTATTTATATTTATCTTATTAGCTTCCGCACTGTGCACATGGTTACGTCACTCTCACGTGACGGCCAGCATGCCCTCCTTGGGACGGGGTATGTCACCCGACGTCCTCGTCGGCACACACGCGGCCAGGGTTAGGCTCTGATAATATATGTATATATTTTTTAGTTTTATATTATAAATTCTAGAATCCAATGATTAAGATCTAATTTGATGAAATCCAATAGTAAGATCTAATTTGATGAAATCCAATAGTAAAAAAAATATCTAAAGGTCTAAATTTAAATTCAACGGCTAAAGTAATTAAAAAATAATAATTCTTTTATGTGTTTCATATTCTTTCATAGTGTTTTACGAGTTTCATTAGTAATTTTTCAATATTTGTCAGAATCTAAATATTTTAAGGTTGAAATGTTCATAAAATTAAATTAGGATAGTCTACATAATGTTTTCTTTTGAAAAAGTTAATTTAAGAAAAAAATTAGTCTAAAGGGTTGGAACAAAAAAGATGTTTCTGGGTTAAAACCTAAATTTTTTGGGCTAAAAATTTTAGGTTTTAGCCCAAGGATTGGAGATGGTCGAATGGAATGTGATCGCTACATTGTTGATTAATGAAAATGTCATTAGCCGAAATATACATCAATTACAGTTTTAATTTACAAAATAGGGAATAAGCGGTAACTAGTTTGCCACATATTGTTTCTAATGGGCATTTGGTTTTGACATATGGGACGTAAGATGTGCTACATATCAAAGGGATAGAGGGTAATGAAGACCATCTAGAAGGAGTGAGGATTCTTGCCGAATCCTCTTTGTAAGGATCCCGAGGATCCTCAAATCACATTTGTTCATTGTACATTGTACGTAAGAAATCATTGTAATTTTTTTATTATTTAACATTGAATATAAACAGTATCTGATGAAAACTAACAGCACGATGTACGATGAACTGAGGATCCCCGAAATCCTCACAAAAAGAATCCGGTGAGGATCCTCTCTCATCCAGAAGAGAGCCAATAGCTTTACTGGTCGCCGTTGAAGTGTTTGAGAGAGAACGTTTTTGGGGATATGCACACAAATTGTTGGGTTTTTTTATAACAAGAAATTTAAGCTATAATTTAGTAGTGAAATCCATGGTGATTTGGTTACCCTTTTTAAGAGTAAATCAATCTAAAAAAAGGTAACTAAATCTAAGGTCAGTCGTAACTCATAAGTAGGATTTTTTTTACCTGCACAGTCTAACGCCTTTCACTTTGAGTTAAAAATCCAATAACATCCGATCCAAATATAAGTTCAGGTTCAGGGTTACAATATACACATATAAATAAAGGAGATTTGCTTCCAATAGGAAAAAGGGCGATTTACTTGAGATAAACATCATAATGGTCTAACCATATTAATTTGGTTCGAATTCGTTTTTGATAAGAATCGAACTTTAAACCTCTCACTTATAAATCCAAATTAATACAACTGTAGTAGTAAGAGACAAATGCTAAAGGGTTTAGCTATCAAATACAGAGTCTTTGACATTTTATTGCCAGCTCGCTGTAAGGCTTATCCTACTCCCCACCCATTGGTATAGATAATATATTTTGTTCATAAAAAATACAAAAAAAAACCTTCCAGCCTTCACCATTTTGGATAACTAGAAATACTTATTTTTCTTCATCATAAATAAGAGCTAGAAAATTGACTGACAGTAACATTACAGTCTAATAAATTTTCTTTTCACTTGTAAGTGAATTATTATGCGACTTAAACCAAATCTCCTACCCTTTAATATAAAATATCCTTATATAATCTACGACATCCTAATGTAAAATATCTTTGAATAAAAAAAGTATGAGAAAAGAAACAACAGCTCTTTACCGCTTGGGCTCATAAGATATAAATAGTTTATGAACTGTACCAACGGGGGATGGATCCGATGGTCCAATATGGAAACAATTCGGGTCAAGTTTATGGAAAAACTTCCATTATCATCTCCCCACTCTCATTATCCCATCCACACATACTGGAAAGATATTTCCACCTTGCTCATTTAGCTTTGTGCTGCTAAGAACACAGAGACTCTCACTCTCCTCCCCTCATGGCTCTTACCATAGCCAACAGTGGAAGTTCCACTGGAGGAGCAAGAGTCCTCTACAGCAGCTCCACCACCACCAGACAGTACCCCTACACCAACCTCTCCTCACAACGCCACCTCCTCTTCCCTCCCTCCTCCAGAAGAGCCCTTCACGTGGTGTCAGCCAAGAGGTTCACGTCCAGAACTGGAAGGACCGACGGCAAGAACAGGAAGAGCACCACAACTACCAGAGACCAAGAACAAGACATGATGGGGTCGCAACGGACGGCTGAGGTTGAAAACGTAGGTGGTGGGGTTGTGGGAAACGTTGATGATGGGTATTTCTTGCCTAAGCTTCCGGGGGATGAGCCTTGTTTCTGGGAAGGTGAAAAATGGGATTGGCTTGGATTCTTTGTGGAGTACTTGTGGGCTTTTGGTATTGGCTTTGCGGTATGTTCACTGCTCTTTGTTAATTCGTTCATCAATTTTGATCCCTAATTTATGTTGGGTGTTTATGTTCAGTAATTCATATGTATCGAACAAATTATTGACGGTTTCAGTAATAATTCAGATTTTAATGATGAATACTTATGAATCAACTAAATGATTACGAATTTGATTAATTCTTTTGCTAGAATGATTCTTAAATAAAAATAAAAAACAAATAGTTAAGTGCATTTCAAAGTGTACTTCGTTGTCCAAGTTGTGTTTACAACACTTTACTGATATCACAACCGTAACCTGTCATTTACTAAATCACAATTAAAAAAACACATTTAGATTAAAAATTGAAAATCATTTAGCGGTTCATGTATATCGACCAAATGGACGGTTCAAGTTTGAAGATCATAACGGTTACCAAAACTGTTTAGTCAAGTTTTTTGAACAAGTCTAGGGAAGTCTAGCTCATAATATTCACATACCCCGCATCCCCTTGCATACAAATAATGGTATTCTAAGTCAACACACCGCCATGCGAATAAGTTAAAATACACAGCAATGTATGATAAATTGAAATACCGTAATTGTGGCATTCCATTTTTATGTAAATTTCTCTCGCACTTGCGTTATTTACAAATTGAAGGCTAATGTTTGACCCCCCGTTTGTTTGTTTTGTATTTCCCAGCTCATTGCTTGCTTAGTTGCTGCTACTTCTTACAACGAAGGAGCAACTGATTTCAAGGAGACTCCAGTCTACAAAGATTCGTTTCAGTCTCGGGAGTTTTTGGAAGAACCGGAGGCATCCAACCCGGATGTCTTCGAATCCAACCCGACTGAAGTGGCTCCTAGTTTGGAATAGTTTCTTAATAAAATGACCTTACGTACATCCGAAGCATCTGAATACATGATGTCATGATACAATCCTAGGAAAACAAACATTCTGTCATAGGTAAATATCTCTGTTTGTATGGTGACTTTCCATGTCTAAACATCTTTTTTTCTGAATTGCGTTTTACTATCCTGTACGATGTTTAGCAAATTGTCGAAGATAGCCTTTTTTGTGGATTTATCTGTTTGAAGTAGAGAAAACTTGTGCATGTCACTGGGTGTATACACGTGTGTCTACATCTCTCATTATACACGGGCGTATACTTCCGGTAACATGGCATAACCTTTCCTCACTGTAGGCCTGTCTGTCGTCTCTGGTTTGCACCATCGAAATACGGTTCCATGATACTGAAACATAAACCTAAGTAAGCCGAGAGGCCATATATAATTTGACAGTCACCACTGTTTTTATTCAAATCAATAGAAGTTCGATGATATCTATAAAACCGTAACGGAATAAATTCTCGGCCCTAAGTAATAAGTAAAATCTCCAACCCCAAACATAAAAAGCCATCAAAACATTAATCTGGTGGTATAAATATTATCATATTTAAAATAGAACGCCGGTCACTGGAAAACCTGCCACGGCAAAAGCCACCGCAAGATAACTTCCCATCTTCAATTTGGTACCAGCATTTGTAGTTCTCCCAAACCCTAACCCAATCGTGGTGGGGATTGGTGCCGTTTGAGGCATTGGAGTGGCTGACATCCGAAAAAATACCATGTCAGAATTCAAGAGGTATTATTATGTAATTAGAGGGAGTGTAACAATTGGATATTTTTATTTTTGCGTACCAGCAATTGTAGAATGAGCAGCAGATGAGCTGGTGTTATTCCCAAGGGTGGGATCTTGAGAACTAGGTGAACTACGAGGCACAGGTACCCCTGCAGCGAAAACGTCGAAAAAGATTAGATTAATATAAATTAATGTAAATTATTACACAATAATAAAGAACAGCGAACAGATTTGGACTCAGAATCGTCTCAAATCCCTATTTTTCTTCGAAATCAGAAGTTACCTGGACAAGTAGAGATGTCGACTTGAAGGCTGCAAACAACGGGAAGCTGGAGAGCGCGAGTCGTGTTAATAGGGAAGGTGCTCAAAGTAGTGCCATTGAGCAAAAGGCAAAGGCACTCTGGCTGCTGGCTATATAGCAGCTTGAGGTTGACACAGCATGATTGTGCAGGTGACATGGCACTGCCTTGCACAAATGGTGCACAAGCGGCCAGCGGAAGAAGCTGTGTGGTGCATTGCGCAATGGTAGGGTTTTGTGAGAGGACGGATGGCGGAAGGGAATTGAGAAAGAGGAGCAGAGTCAGAGAGGAAATGGCGAAATGATTTTGAAGCAGACAGCTGTTAGGGGAAGCCATTGTTGTGTTCTTATGTAGAAGAGTTAGAAAATTACCAATTAAGGTGTAAATTAAATAGATGAATTGTGCATGTTTTGGATGGGATGAGTTTCTTCTACATGTATGGTGTGTGCTATTCTCTGCATGCACTTCTTGCTGTCTTAGTGTCAGTTGCTACACGCACTTTTTGCTCTCTTTTCCGAAGGTACAATACTGACATGTACATTCAACTTCAAAAATTAACAAAAAAAAACTGTTATTGGCACTTCAATAATGTCATTTTACATTCTTAAGAAAAAAATTACACATCAAGAAGTGTATAATCATTTTATTCAAGTGCATAACTCCCAAATAAACTTCGTAAATTGAGCTCAAAATTTTGCTTATGTCTTTGCAAGCTAATATTTCACCACTCGAAATGATATAAAACAAACCTTCTTCGTGGGAAAAAGGCAAAATTAACTTAATTCGATAAGAAAAAGTAATTATATCCTTTGCATTTTTTCAATACTTATTAGATCAAACATTGATTTATTTATTTTTATTTAAAAAAAAATTGTCGAAAGCACATCACTCATTAAACAATATAAAGTACTACATTTCGGTAAAGTCAACCAGCCCAATAAACAGATAAGCAAAGAGCCCACAACAAATTGGAAAAACTAGACAGGCCCAATAGATAAAAAAACAAACAGAAAGCATAACTTTAATTCCTATTTTGCAAACAACTTGCCAGCAGCCACAGTGGAGAAATTAACTGAGTGGTACATTCGACAAATCTGTAATGTTGGCTGAGGTGGTGTTACTATAATAACATCCAAAATGCTATTCTTACCATATATTTGTAATATCTCTCAAATAAAGATAAAACATACATGTGTTGGTGCACCTCGCATTTATTAAAGAGAGGGTACACAATAATCGTGCAAATATATAGTAAACGTAACATTACTCAATAACATCCTATTAGACTATCCTAAATAATGAGATACGTATGTAAAAAGAAGGTACGATTACACGTTTTCTTAATCCTAAATGGTTATATAATAGTTTAAGATTCATTAACTTGGCATGATTCTCCTACACCAACGGCTCGTGTTGCATTGTTTTCGAACTATGTCGGCTTGCCTGGTTATCGTTTCTCAAATTAATGTGTAGCTTGGCATCCAAGTTTGTCTTACTTTCTTTTTTTTTTCCCTAACCTTGTGGTGTTGCTTAACTTGTTTTGCAGGTTTAGACCTTTAGGTTTGGTTTCAGAAGGGTTAAGTTTCATGTCCTCCCTTCATTTCTTTGTATCTCTCTTGTTTTCATTTTTGAAAGGGTACGGTTTATGTTCCCCCTTCTTTTTCATATATTGTTTTTGTTATCTCTGTTTTATGAGGGATAAGGTTTATGTCCCCCCTAACTAGGTGTAACTTCTTTTTTTGTTATCAATAAAATTTCCCTCATATCGTCGATGTTTCCTAAATAAAAAAAAAACAGCTGTAAACATGGTATGGTACCTATTAAAATACGCCCAATACGGCTTCTCATATTTAGAATGTGTATATATTTTGAGTTTAATCTGATATGATATGAACTTATAATCATGAAACCGACTCGATCTTTAAATTATAATTATGAGTTCATAATAAACCTTGGCCATTTCCATTTTGGGTGGAACAAAACTACTAATTCTTTGATTCCCATTATTAATAGGTTCCCTACAAGCAGCCTAGAAACTTTTAACATACAATTAGATATAAACTCAAAAGCATCATTATGATTACGTTGAAAAACAAGCCTAACAGCCATTTCTTATATTGGCCTTTCCGTTCCAAGGGCAAGAAAACGGTAAAGAGAGAATTTGGAAGTCGCAAAAAGAAGTCCTTAATTAGAGTCAAGTTAACTTTCCATATTTTCACCTGGATTAACGCATTTACCATGCATTTGTTAAAATGGTGTATTTAGAACAATGTATTAAAAGGCGGAGGCATGGGCGAGACGTTCTATGGATATCCCGCTTAAATGTGAGGCGAAGCCTTACGTGACCTTAAATAATAGGGGACTGCTGAAAAAAACAGGGAAACTGACACACCCCGATCGAGATCGAGGCGTGCTAGCCGTCACATGAACGTGACGTAACCATAAGCACAGAGCGGAAGCAAGATTAATAAGGGAAATACAAACAAATTAAACCCGAGCAACTAGCAATCCTAGTTAAGATAGCATGCTAGTGCAAGAATAAGTGTGAATTACACAACCAGAGCTTAACTAGCCTAAGTGCAGTCAAGCATAAAAGTACTAATAAACAACACCCGAAGGTGGTCCTACATGAAGGATGTGTGTCAGAACCTCCGTTGAATCCTCGTAAGCCACCAACAAACGCTATCTAATACCTGGAGGGGCGCAAAACAAAAACGTGAGTGGGCAAAAACAAAGGTTTTCTAAAATCATACGATATCAAAAGTGCTATCCCCTCGTTGGAAAACTTGTATAATTCCTAGAAAATAGGATACATATATATATATATATATGTATATAAATATAATTCAAAACCATGCTCAATGTATCCAAAACCACATAAATATATGTATGCCATGCTTATGCCATGCCCAATGCCTCATAATATCACAAATGTAAGCCAGGTGATGCAATTCAATATAACTCATATACTAGCCGAAGTCACCTGACGTGATCTGTGGAGCCAAAAACAATCACAATGCGACACGTGGATTTTTGTATTAAGAAGACAAAAATACCCTTGAGGAGTACTGGGATTCCTACGCGCGTGCAGCGGTCAATCATCTCTAAACCAAGTCAAAAATGCTCCAAAAAGAGGTAACCTTCAAAATAGTGTTAATTGGTTAATTAATGGATTAATTACACAATTAACCCATTAATTAACAATTAAATTATACAATTTAACCCCAAAATTATTAAAGGGCCGGCCACCTCCCATTCTTCCTAACCATTCTCACTTTTCTCCATTTTATTACCCTATTTATACAAATAAACAATTTTGTAACCTCCCATTTATTTCTTTCATACTTAATTAGCCAATAAATTGACTAATTAAGCCAAAACCATAACCACAAAAACCCTCCAAGGCCGGCCACACCTTGGGGAAAAATGGGCAAGCTTAATCCTATTTTCACCAAAGAGGAGGTCTAATCCTCTTGCAAAAAATCCCAAATTCTCTAAACACTCTTTCTCTCTAAAATTCTAACTTTGGCATCGGAGGTTTTTCGGCCAAAGCCCCCCCATTCATCGTGGGCGCGTGAGGCTTTTGGCCTTGACCTAAGGTGTTACTTGTTTTGTAGGTGCAAAATTGTCCAAGACCAAGGAGGAGAAAATTTGCATCCACAAATTGGTGCTTTCATTGAGAGTTGAGATTCACACTCGTAGAAGACTCTCGCGCAAAAAGGTTTTTTCTCTATTTTCTAGTCCACTTGTATTTTTCGTACGTTCTTATTATTAGAATTTTTTATTTGCAAAGATTCTTTGGTAAAACGTAAAAGAAAAATATAATGGCTAGAAATTTAGAAAATTCAACAAGTGAAAATTCAAATATTCAAGAAGTGGGACCGCGGCGATCCACGAGGCTAAATGTGATCTTAGGGGGAGCGGCACCACCACCACAAGGCTCCACCATGGGAACCACCGCGGTGGCCACCACGGCAATCACCTGCGACGAGGTCCATGGCTCCACCACCACGGCCCAAGCCGTGCTATCCAAGGCCCACGCCACCAAAGCCACGGCCCGAGCCATGTCACTCCATGCCCAACGCGAGCCCAATGCGTTGCCAATCCGAGCCCAAGCCTCGCATTCGCGAGCATCACGCGCCGAGCAGCCCACTCTCGTGGCCGAGCCTGCTCCTGCAACCCTACCTGCTCTCGCTGAGCAGCCAACTCTCGTGGCCCAGTCTGCTCCCGCAGCTCAGCCTGCTCCCGCCGAGCAGCCTACTCTCATAGCCCAGCCTGCTCCTGCAGTCCAGCCTGCTATTGCCGAACAGCCCACTCTCGTGGCCCAGTCTGCTCACACAGCTCAAACCATGCCATCCAAGGCGACTCACGGCACATCCACCATGGGAACCACCGCAGTGACTACCTCGGTAGCTACCCGTGGCGAGGTCCATGGTGCCTTCACCATGGCTCGAACCATGCCATCCAAGGTGACTCACGGCACAAGGGCCACGGCTCGAGCCTCGCACTCACATGCATCACACGTGGATCAGCTCATTCCTACGGCCCAGCCTGCTTCCACCAAGCAGCCTGCTCCCGCCAACCAGCCTGCTCCCGTTAAGCAGCCTGTTCCTGTGGTCTCCCAAGTTGGCCCAAGATCATCACAACCATCAGGACCAATCATCGAGCCGGGGGCATTTTCACCGCATTTCTCCGCAGATTTGACGTTTCCCAACTCAAATCTCGCACTTGGGGTCTATCATTCTTCTACTGATCAATGAGGCATATTCCTTCCAAGCTCATCCAATCCGAATGGTGAACAACACTGGTCCCGACAGGTCATGGAGCTGACGAGTGCCCTTGCACAACAGATAACCTTGGTGAATCAAATCTTGCAACGTACCGAGATCCAACGTGCCCTAGACGAGGTGTCCTGAAGTAGGACAAGGGCAGATGAACCTCTCCACCAGCGTCTCGGCAAGCGGCCTATCAACTAGCCACAATCCGAGTGTTCTGGCAGTTTACGCTCTCGCCTGGGTCCTTGGGATAGCAAATACTCTCGTCTTAGCGTGCGGAGGAGCATGCATTCCAGATCAAGCCCATGGACGAGCATACGTTCACGGTTGAGGTCACACTCCGATTATCAACATGGACAACCTTCCAGGCGAAGTGTCCATTCGCAACTAGGATCGCAAGGAGTATTCTCCACCCATATCGGAGTAGGCAGCACGGCAGACGGAGAGAAGCAGTCACTCAATCCGACTCAGGTTCAACCGGCAACTTGCGAGCAACCCATTCGCCTGCCAGGAACATGCCGCATGCACCGCAACCACGACATAGACGAGTCAAGCGTAGAGAAGAACGACCCAAACCTATAGGTCATGACTGGGGGCAACCGAAAATTCCACTGCCCCAGCAGAGGCAAATTCAAGAAGAAGTCGAGAGGCTCCTAATGGAACGATTGCGCAATTTCCAACATAATGAGGCTGCTGACGATGCGCTTCGACGAGACATGACCAACATAAGCATGTCACCATTCACAAATGAGATCGAGCAGGTAGATCCACCTCGCGGATTCACTATGCCTCACTTCACTCCGTACAAGGGAGACGAAGACCCGGATCGACATCTCAAGCACTACCGCAGTACCATGATCCTCTATAGGAACAATGATGCGCTTATGTGCAAAAATTTTGCCACAACTCTACAAGGTGAAGCGCAAGACTAGTTTCACATTCTACCACCGCAGTCGATCCGGAGTTTCAACGAACTTTCCTTTGTTTTCACTAAGGAATATTCGTCTAACCGCTCAATTAAAAGGACATCCGACCATCTTTTCAGCATCATAAAAGACCATTGGGAGACGATTCGCGACTATGTCAAGAGGTTCAAATCGGAGAAAGCCAAGATTGTTGGCTGCAATGAAGACATAGCAACGGCAGCATTCAGAAATGGGTTTCCCACCGAACATCCTTTATTCGGAAAACTGATCATGGGAGAAGAACTGACCCTAGCAGCTTCGTATGCTTTGGCAGAAAAGCATGCACTATGGGACGATGCCAAGCAGTCTTACGAAAATGATTCAGAAAAGAAGCACATGGAATGTTCCCCGACTAGAGAAGACTCAGCAGCCGAAACATTCACCAAGTTCACAGTTCCAATCGGCCAAATTCTCCGTAAACTCAAGAACGAACCTTGGTTCGAATTGCCGCCACCCATGAAAGACGATCTTACCAGGCTAGATCATACAAAGTATTGCGCATTCCATCAATGACCGGGCCACACTACCAACGGCTGCCTGAAGTGGAAGCAGTACCTTGAGAAGCTGACAAATGAGGGCCGGTGCAACGAATATCTTGACAGGTCAACAAAACGGCCTACATAAGTAGGGGAAGTCTCCATCACCCCCTAAACCCCGTTAGGGCTTTTCCAAATAAGTTCAAAGTCTCAAGCAGCTTGACGAACAAGGCCTTGCAAGCCAATGATTATCCAGTTTGTTATACAGTTTCTACCGTTGATTTATTTCTTTATTCTCAATGAAGATTCAAGAAGTTATTCATGAGCCTAGCTCAACTGCTGTCTACAACAACTACTCAAAACCTTTTATGGGTCTGCTCTCCAGTGCGAGAGGGTAAACCAATTCCCCGACACCCAAAAAGGGTATGCTCTCCAGTGCGAGAGTTTAAACTAATTGCTTTCCAATGCGAGAGGGTAAACTAATTCCCCGACACCCTAAAGGGTCTGCTCTCCAGTGAGAGAGGTTAAACTAATTGCTCTCCAATGCGAGAGGGTAAACTAATTCCCCGACACCCTAAAGGGTCTGCTCTCCAGTGAGAGAGGTTAAACTAATTGCTCTCCAATGCGAGAGGGTAAACTAATTCCCCGACACCCTAAAGGGTCTGCTCTCCAGTGAGAGAGGATAAACTAATTGCTCTCCAGTGCGAGAGGGTAAACCAATTTCCCGACACCCATATGAGTAAGCTCTCAAATGCGAGAAGGCCACATAGTTCAAAAGATCGAATGCTTGAAGATCAACTAAGCAACAAATGGTTAGGGGGCAGCTACTTTTACACTTAACAGTTCGCTCATCCGACACTTCATCTTCGGCAACTCCGATCTTGGCAGCTTCATCCTTGACTACTCCATCTACGGCAGCTGAGAAATCAAACTCAAGCAGTTTCCTCATTTTTGACAAGCAGCCTAGACGTGGCAGCCCAAATCGTTGTCCATGCCATGTCACTTCCTCGGCCCATACCGAGCCAATCCTTGGCTTCAACCAAACCGAGCAACACAAACAATGGCCCGTGCCACACCACCTCCTTGGCCCATGCCAAGCCGACTCCTGGCCCCTGCCAGCCGACGTGCCGCACCACCCCGACGGCTGCCCCGTGGCAGCACCTCCCAAGAAGAAGATAAGGAGAATTAAGTTTTTCTTACATCGGTGCGGCGCAGAGAAGACAAAGAAAGCAACGAAAGACGGTCCTTTGCACGGGCAAGATGTAGAAGATTGCTAGAGGAGGGGGAACAAATATCCTCTAAGCTTTCTCTCTTGTAGGGTAGAATAAATTACTTTTCAAAGTTGATTTAATAACCCACTTAAGGTGGACTTAAATAAGCTTTGGGAGAAATTTATTTCCCTTTCCTAGAAGGACCTAATTTCATATTAAAGAGGGAATCTACATCAAAATAGGAAGCAGTCATAAGTTTCCTAAAGCAAGAAGATCTCTACACCTGCTGCCCTTTCCTACGAGCAACCCAGCAGGTGTGGGGGCATTTGTGGAGCCAAAAACAATCACAATGCGACACGTGGATTTTTGTATTAAGAAGACAAAAATACCCTTGAGGAGTACTGGGATTCCTACGCGCGAGCAGCGGGCAATCATCTCTAAACCAAGTCAAAAATGCTCCAAAAAGAGGTAACCTTCAAAATAGTGTTAATTGGTTAATTAATGGATTAATTACACAATTAACCCATTAATTAACAATTAAATTATACAATTTAACCCCAAAATTATTAAAGGGCCGGCCACCTCCCATTCTTCCTAACCATTCTCACTTTTCTCCATTTTATTACCCTATTTATACAAATAAACAATTTTGTAACCTCCCATTTATTTCTTTCATACTTAATTAGCCAATAAATTGACTAATTAAGCCAAAACCATAACCACAAAAACCCTCCAAGGCCGGCCACACCTTGGGGAAAAATGGGCAAGCTTAATCCTATAAATAGGCACCTATTTTCACCAAAGAGGAGGTCTAATCCTCTTGCAAAAAATCCCAAATTCTCTAAACACTCTTTCTCTCTAAAATTCTAACTTTGGCATCGGAGGTTTTTCGGCCAAAGCCCCCCCATTCATCGTGGGCGCGTGAGGCTTTTGGCCTTGACCTAAGGTGTTACTTGTTTTGTAGGTGCAAAATTGTCCAAGACCAAGGAGGAAAAAATTTGCATCCACATGATCTATACGACGAAAGCTAGAGCTCATTTCAATCATATCTCAATCTCATATCTCATCACATAATTCATCATGTATATACGTCACATATCTCATCATGTATATACATATCTGCACACGAGTCGGAACCACCTCACGTGGCCTGACCGACAAGATTGGGTATAAATAATAATACGCTCCAGTGCTACGATCACGTGAAGACTGTGCGAGTATTCGCGGATCACCTACGAGTCGAACCCACTTATAATGGTCTATACGACATGACTGTGCACCTAACTTGGATCCAAGATAAGCGTGTGGTGCGGGAGGTGAACATCACGTGAAGGACTATGCCCCTAACTCTGGGCGGGAGCACTAATATCGGGGTGCAGATTAATGAGCTCAATATGCATCACAACATCACCATTCATCTCATAGCTATTACCAGCATGATATACTCACCTGTGGCTTACCTGGCCTCTACAGCACCATGCAACAATATGCATAATTATGATAATGCATATGCTAATATATAATACGAGCATGACATGGCATTTCAAATCACATTTCCTTTAAAACACGTTTTTTGGGAAAAACGTCAAGTGTATATATATATATATATATACTGAAAACAAAAGCCCACTCACTGGTACGTAGTCGGGTCGTAACCCCCATGCCTAGCCTGGTTACGCTCGTCCTCTGGATAAGTCTCGCCTTTATGAGAAACAACTATATAGGCGTTAATTTAAAGCACATGCACATAAACAAAATTAGGTAATAACTTCTTATACAATGCTCAAATTGGGTATATGAATATACCACCGTGATCTACACAACCTCACGAACATCCCCATATTTTTCGAAAAATTTTCCGACCACCCACGCACCGCCACGTGCCGGCCAAGGGCACGGCCCTACGCGCCCCCACGTGGGGCCACGTGCCTAGCACGTGCAACGAAATAGCAAACGGCGTTAGGAATATTCCTCGGAATATTCCGTCAACTTCTAACGGAAACTGTCAACTTCAACTGACGACGTCAGAATATTCCGTCGTCTTCAACCTCGAACTCTCCGGCGACCGTCGCCGGCGCCGGAAACTGGGAATTTTTCAAAACCTTGTATCTCCGTCAAAACTCAACAATTTTTCACGATTTTTGTGTCAAATTGAAGCATACGAAGAATAGAACACAAATATACCTCTTTTAAGTTCCAATGATCACTGGATCTCACCGGAGAACCCTCGAAAGTTCGGCCACCTCTGTAACTCCTCCGTTTTACTTTTTTCGACGTCCAAAACCTTCAAATGAACGTTCCCTAGCTTCGTATGGACCTCCTAAAGCTTCCTAGAGCTTGAAATCTACTAAAAACCACGTATAAGAAAGTGCATGAACAATTACGATTTTTCGTGAAAACGAAGCTACTCTTACCTGAAACTGGTATCAATGAGTTCTTGGGCTTGCAATGAGTACAATGGTACCTTCCTCGACCTCGATCTGCCAAGTTCCAAAGGGTTTTGGGTGTGTCCGTACGAAGTGGGAGAGAGAGAGTCTGCGAGAGAGAGAGTACGGAAGTGAGAGAAGAGAGAGAAGGGAAGTGAGTGGTTGAAATGCTAACACACTAACCAATCAAAAATAACAATTTCCTAACTTCTCATTGGTCCCCAAAACTAAGGAAATTGTATAATTGGACCAATACCTTAGCTTAATTTACAAACATACCTCAATGCTCAAAGGCAAATCCGTTAATTCACGTCAACGAAAATTATTTTCCCGAGATGGGCTGTTACAGAAACAGGGGACTCTTGGAGTTTTAAAAATAAAAGAAAAACAGACTTGGCAAAAACGACGTCGTTTTGGGCCAAGTCATTTAAAATAAAAAATAAAAACTTGGCCAAAACGACGTCGTTGTGGACCAAGTCTTTAAGAAAAAAATCCCTCTTCTTCTTCGTAGTCGTCTTCCTTATGAAGAGGCCGCACACCCTGCAACCCTAAACCTAGATGATAGAGCCTTCGACTTCGATTTACCCAGACAAAAAAGCATTTGACCTTGATTTTGGATCGCGGATGGATCTGGGAACGCCCGCCAACCGCATAGGCTTGCCTTGACCACGCCTCGACGATTTTTCGCCCACTCCCACTCGGCATAGGCGTTATCACTCCCGCCCCACCTCCAAAACCGCCTAGGCACGCCTCAGGGCGCGTCTTTTAAAACAATGATTCAGAAAAGGTGATGCTTTTCTAATGGCATATATAATTATTTGCGCCTCTGAAAGCAAGAAAGTAATTATGCTCTAAGCTTAGTGCATGTGAGAAATACAAAAACAATGCAAAGAAGTCAAGAATATAATGAAAAAATCTAACCACATTGCCAGCGTATATATACACACACACGCACATATAAATATCTTTGCGTGGGAAGAATCGGATTCCAAGATGAACAGCCATGATTTAATGAATCAACAGAATCAATATAACCAGCTCATGATACGTACTTCCATTGATGATTGATCCTTTTTCGTTTTCTATATTATCACATTGCATCATTGTCTTTTAATATCACCATTTTTCGTCGTCCATTCGACAGTTTTGGATTCAGCAGCAACAGTACACATCTCTCTCTCTCATTACGATTTAATGACAGACAAGGTACGCTTGATATTTCTTTTGGGGTCAGAACTTCATTGGTTTCTAAACTTAGTTACCATCTGTGTGATCTTATGTTGATCATGCATGTTTAGTTCTGCTACATGCTGATGCGAATCCATATGGACTGCAATGGTTGTTACAGAAAAGTAAGGAGAGCGATTCTCGATATGCGAGGTGAGAACCCTTCTTTTCTGTAATCTCTAAAATCGGCTTAGCAAAGTTGGCTAGAGCAAATTAAGTAATAATATCAATTGAAGAGAAAAAAATATTGCAAAATTCGTCACACTTGTACACAAATATGTATAATTTGATTGTTGATGTGTTGGTTGTTTCTAACTGTTTTGTGCGGGTTTAGAGAATATGGCTATTATATATGGTAGACCAATCACCAAGCCTCATGTGTAACTCGACTCCCCCAATCCATTATCATCCTTTAAAAAAACTGATTTTGTTGCGCAGAGTTGGAGACTCATTTGATAGAGAAGAAGGAGTGCCGGGTGAGTGTGTGCGGCAGATTTATCCCACAGGACGTGGCGATCAAGATAAGGAAGAAGACGAATCGCAGGGTTGAGATACTCGAAATACAAGAGCTTATGGACAACAATAACACCGCCACCAACGATCAAGAAAACCATCAAGATCAGGCGCTGCATACGCCTTTGATCAGTTCTTGGAATAATGTCATATCATACCCTAACCAAGTTGAAACTTGTTGTATAGAATCACATCATTAAACTTGACTCTCCTGATTAATTTGCAATTATAACTGTTGTAAGGCCACTCAGTACTACGGTATGGTGATATTCCTCTTCATTTGGAAGTCAGAGGTCTTGGGTTCGAATCTCGTGGATGACGGATTCGATACTAAATTAAGCTACCCATTGTGTGGCTTAGTCGAACTCCCTATTCTCTTAGTGTAAAAATATCGATGTACTAAAAAATAAAAAAAACTGTTGGAATTATCTTTCTTTACAGAGTTGGAAACTTGTATTACTTTATGTTTCTGTGTATTTTAATTTGAGGTTAGAGAGGCTGTTCAAGTTTGGTGTTCATTACTTTCACTTCATGTTCAGTGCATACGATTTTATTTATACTAAGAGACTCAGTACTTTTCTTTGAGGCCAACCTACATTTATTATCCATGTGATTTCATTTAATCTTCGATTTAATGATTCGTATAGCTTTAATGTAAGTGGGCTTTGTTTTCAATGGAATGCCTTGTTGGTTTAGCGAAAAAGATTTTGTTGCTATGTGCTTGAAATCTTGCAATTTTTTAAGATTTCAACGGAGAATAATCTATTAAATTAACCAAATTAACTTGACGTTTTTGTCACGTGAGAAACGCATGGAAAGGCCTAGGCAAAGTTAACCTTTTTTATTAGTATGTTTGAACTTTGAACCCCAAAAACTCTCATAGGGTTTATAACGATTTGTTTGGCTTCATTGTTTAGAGAATTTTCATGCGATTTTGAAGATTTTACTTCGTAAGTTTAATTTGGTGGTTTTGAGTTTTGAGGTGCGGATTAAATGAAGTTCGACCTGACAGATTGTTTAAATCTATCTTTCTCATTCTATGTCATGACGAGTAATGATGTCCAATTTAAATGACGACGAATTGATATATCTCATTGTTATAATATAAATTCTAGCACAAATGTAGTTGTAATACTTGGTTGATTTGGTTTACTATTTAGTATTCTTTCCTATTAAGATTAAAGAAAATCAACATCCCTAAAATTTCACGATTCTTCCTATAAAAAAATAGGCCACAACAAATATTATTATCTCCTCCATACATTTTGCTGCAATAATTCAAGACATCGGTTTCTTTGCTGTTCGAGGGGCTACGACGTTATTACGAAACGTGTTCCAACGACAATATCGTATCTGGATCTCCGAGTTCAACAAAGACGAGCTCATACTTTCCATTCCCTCTGCTTTCCACTTTCCCTCTCCCTACAAAAATGGCAGCCAAATTGGGTTCCTTTAAGTACAATTTCCAGGAGAAGAGAGAGCGCTTGCTCTCCGTCCAGAAGGGCTACTCCGAGCTCGGCTTCGTCCACATCGAGGAGCAAGAGCCGTCGGGGTCTCCCCGCTGCTGCACTTTCCGATCAGTCTCCGACCGAATCGTCGGCTGGTGCCGAACCGTGCAACATGTCTCGAGGCGGGCGGTTCAGATGGGTCAGTCCGATCCGCGAAAGATCGTCTTCGCGGGGAAGATGGGTCTGGCGCTGATGATCGTCTCGCTGCTCATCTTCCTCAAAGAGCCGTTCAAGCAGCTCAGCCGCTACTCCGTCTGGGCAATTCTTACCGTTGTGGTGGTGTTCGAGTTCAGCATAGGTAAATTGCTGTCTTTATTTGGGTCCATTCTCTTCGTTTTCGCGTTTATTTAGCAATTTTGTCATCTGGGTCTTCGTCAACTTTGATTACACGTGTGTGCTGTGAGCATGAATCCCACGTCGGAGAAAGACGGGACATTGTATGTGTTTATAAGAAGTTAGGCTAGCCTCGCATTATCAGTTGGTTTTATGGTGCGACCTCAACTTCCTTCAGCTAGTCCTTTTGGGTATCTGTCTGTTTTTATTGGATATTACTTTTGATTTTTTGCAGAATTCGAGTTCTTTGTTTGTAAACTTGTTTATTTAATGTGGAAAGAAGCGAACTTTAATGTGCTGAATTTAATAAAGTGGAATGTAAATGGAGGGAATTGGAAAAAGCATGGAGCTCATGATTATAGTAATGAAGTGAAGCTATAGTTTTTGGTCACGAAAGTTGAAAATTGGTAATAATAGTTTGAAAGGTCAATTCTTTTTGTTAGTGTTGGACCTTTGACTCGAATTTGTTCTTAGCTAGAATTCGAAGTGCATTTCTTTTACAATGCAATATCTGTTCTTGTGCAGGAGCGACTCTGAGCAAAGGATTTAACCGCGGGTTGGGGACATTATCGGCTGGAGGCCTGGCTTTGGCTGTGGCAAACTTATGTGGGCTGGCTGGAGAGTGGGAAGAAGCTGTTATTTTCGCTAGCATCTTTATCGTAGGTCTGGATTTGGAACCAGTGTACTTTTTTTGTTTTTTGTATTGTCATTGAAAAGTTCAACTATATGCTAGACTTGCTAGTTGGTTTCTTTTTATTTGATTTTCATTTTCGTGACATGTTATGTGGTCGCTAGGATTTCTTGCAACTTATGCGAAGCTATACCCGACAATGAAGCCTTATGAATATGGGTTTCGGGTGTTCTTGTTGACATTTTGTTTCATAATGGTATCTGGGTATCGGACAAGGGAATTTCTTCATACAGCTGTATCTCGATTCTTGCTTATTGCACTGGGTGCTGGTGTTGGTTTGGGAGTAAATATATGCATTTTTCCCATCTGGGCTGGTGAGGATCTGCACAACTTGGTGGTAAAAAATTTCCTGGGTGTTGCAAAATCGTTGGAAGGTTCGTTTACTATTGACATTGAATTTGTTTGACATTGTACACTTTTTTTTGTTAATCTAAACCCAGTTTTGTCATTACCAATTTCGTTTGTTGACCATCATTTTTAGGTGTGGTTAACAGTTACCTTAATTGCGTTGAATATAAGAGGGTCCCTTCCAAGATTCTTACATATCAAGCTTCTGATGATCCACTCTATAGTGGCTACAGATCTGCTGTGGAATCTACAAGCCAAGAGGACGCTCTGGTATTTTTCATTGCAATATGGTGATGATTAGGAGTTCACGGCATTAGCAGATTTTCTGGTTTTATTTTTGTTTTTAACTCAAATTTTTTGTTTGAAGATGGGATTCGCTATCTGGGAGCCACCACATGGTCGATTCAGAATGCTTAGATATCCATGGAAGAACTATGTAAAAGTGGGTGGTGCACTGAGGCATTGTGCTTTTATGGTCATGGCATTGCACGGATGTATACTTTCTGAAATACAGGTACTAACTATTTCCAACCACATTGTGAGGCTATTAATAACAAAGATGTAGTATTGTTTTTCTTCATTTATCTGTGCTTCTAAAGATGCTTTGATGTAGCATGACAATTTACTCATTCAAAAAACAGATCCTTCTAATTTATCGTTAATTATGTTTGTTTGAGAGCGTGTAATTTCTTTCCCACGTCTGCTTGACTAGAAAGGAATTTGTGCACTCAGGGTGTTCATATATTTGTTTGTTGTGTAAATACATCCTCTTGATCTACCGTTGCTTGTTAATATGAATTGCGCATAGATTACCATAATTTAGTTTTCCCTCATACTCGTGAATCACAGGGAAGCTTATTCAGTACCGGTAGTCATGGTATCCATGGCATATCCATTATCATGCATGGGAAAGTTTTTCCTGCCAAAACATCTCTGGTGTTTTGGTATTGAAGAATTCCCGTCGAATGATCTATTTGAGTGGGGTAATAATACTGTATTTGTGTGGTATCTTGTTTTATGCTCATGCACCTATAACTTCTTCATGATTTATAGTTTTTATTTGTTTCTATTTCTGTTTTCTTAATTTGAAATGTTATAGTGTCTGTTTACTGAACATCCAATATTTGTGTATGTAGGCTCCTGCTGAGCGAAGACAAGTATTTTGTAGGGAGCTTCAAAGGGTAGGATGCGAAGGTGCTAAAGTGTTACGTGAACTTGGAAACAAACTGAAAACGATGGAGAAAATAGGTCCCATAGATATACTCAATGAAGTGCATGAGGCTGCAGAAGACTTACAAAAGAAAGTTGACCAGAAGTCATACCTGCTTGTTAATTCAGAAAGCTGGGAGATTGGAAGCCGGCCAAAGGAGCTGGGAGAACCTCAAGACTTATTGAATGCGGATGATGACGAAAATTATTTCCGGGAATACAAGTCCCTTAGTGAAGCTGTACTTGATCTCAGATCTTTTCCCGTGCCACAAAGTTGGGATAGCCAGATGCCCGCGAAGCCAAATGGCATGGGCTCCGTAACAACTGATGTCAACCACTCGAACTTGCCTGCAGGTATTTCCTCAGGAAGCATGTTCATGAAACAGATTTCATGGCCTGCAGGACTTAAATTTAAGGGTGATGAACCGCCAGCAGCGGAGGAATCCAACACCTATGAAAATGCTAGTCAATTGTCGTTAGCCACATTTACATCCCTGTTGATAGAGTTTGTTGCAAGGCTTCAAAATCTTGTTGACGCGTTTCAAGAATTAAGTGAGAAAGCACATTTCAGGGAGCCTATCGAACCACCAGAAGTATTAGAGCCACCTCGCGGAAGGTTTTGGACCAGATTGTTCAATTGTCTGAAATCCTGAAATCAGCATACGGCAATACTACTCCACTTTATCGAGATCTGCTGCTAGTTCAGTTCTAGAATACAACGGCACTGATTTCTTCTGCTGCTGTCATCACTCACAAGAGCTGTCGGCTTTCTTATTTAACGATATCAGGTAAAGTTTTCTCTATTTGGTTGACAAAATAAGCATATGAGCGCGGAGATGGTGAATACCTCCGTGGGTAGGGGACGGATAATCTGCAGGCTAACGTTAAGATTACTCAGAGCATTAGGGGATAATGACAATGGATATGAAATTGTTGTTTTCTGACTAACACTGCATATTGATGTTGGTAGTTTTAGTTTTTGCTCCACCAAATTGTAAGAAAAGATAATTCGGAGTTTCAAACTTTTTATTAGACCCTGTAACGACCCTGTATCGCGAACGATTATATATATATATATGTGTGTGTGTGTATTGCTGAAGTTATTTCAATGTTGTATAACTAAGGCGACTCACGACTTCTCTCGCTTCTAGTAAGTAGACTGTGCCATATAAAGAAAGAAAGCGGTTGTTGTAGGATGGATATTTGAACTAGGCCGTAGTATTGAGTGACGACTCGAACGAAGAAAAAGTTTTAAGCTTGAGCTTCATACGTTCAAGGCCTAAACTAAATAGAACCAATCGAACCGGACTGAACGAAAATATGTGAATCCATTCGGGTCGGGCAGGATCCGACTGTAAGATGTTTGGTAAAAAAAAAAGAAGAAAAATCCCCCATTTTGACGAAATAAAAAAACTAATCCTATCTCTCTGTCTCTCTCTCCTCGCTTTCTCTCTCCTTCTGGTTTCTCACCCAAAAGATCTGTCCCATTTCCACCACTGTCTCCTTCTAGATCGAAGCTCTGCAAACAAAGCCCTCAGGTAACCTTCTCTCTCTCTCTCTCTCTCCTCTTGTTGTTCTTGTTTGCGCTGTATATTTTCGTGTACTTGATTGATTATTATTCTTCTTCGATTAATTTCGCGCATCGATTTTTCCTTTCCGATATCATTGGATTTTATGAGGTTTCATTTTTTACTCGTAAAAGTAATTAAATTCTTCTAATTACGAACTATTTCTATGGATCTTGTTGGAAATGGAATGGAATTTGTTTCTATTTTTGGCTAAGCATTGCTTAATTGAATTTACGGTCCATTGATTTTAATTGAAGTAAAGTTACGGAATTTGTACCGATTAGGGATTAAAAGTTGGGTGAAAAGTCGGAAAACAATCGAAAAATTGTTATATACATGCATGTGTGTTTGATGCAGAAGTGGGTTTTTTTCTGAAGCTTTTTGGGAATTTGTGTTTTGATTTCAGTTAGTGGCATAATTTGTGGAAAAATATGGCTATGGTTGATGAACGTTTATACCCGATCGCGGTTTTAATCGACGAGCTCAAGAACGAAGACATTCACCTCCGGTTGAACTCAATCCGGAGGCTTTCCACGATTGCCCGTGCGCTGGGAGAAGAGAGGACCAGGAAGGAACTGATTCCTTTCCTCAGCGAGAACAACGATGACGATGATGAAGTGCTTCTGGCAATGGCGGAAGAGTTGGGGGTGTTTATCCCCTATGTAGGTGGTTTGGAGCATGCCAACATTCTGCTCCCACCTTTGGAAACACTCTGCACCGTTGAGGAAACATGTGTGAGGGATAAAGCGGTGGATTCGTTGTGTAAAATTGGGGGGCAGATGAGAGAAAAGGACTTGGTTGAATACTTCATTCCTTTGGTTAAGGTCAGATGACTTGATCCTCTTCCATTATTTATTCGTAGTTTTTTGCCTTCTCATTAAGCTTTCACTCTGGACACAGTATCTTGTTGTTCGATCTGGATTTCCCATGTATTGGGTTGTGTGGAGGGTATATATAATGCCATGGTAGTAGGTTAAAGTTCCGTTATTTCTTTTCTTTTCTTTTCTTCCCAGTTCATAATAAATAATTATTCACAAAATCCACTAGAACTTATATTTTGTTCACGTTATCCCTAAGAGAATGCACTATACGTTGGTGCATTGGAATGACTGTTCCTTTTCTTCATATATCATTTTAAATACAGAGACTTGCTGCTGGCGAGTGGTTTACAGCCCGAGTTTCATCCTGTGGTTTGTTTCACATTGCTTATACTAGTGCACCAGAAACTTTAAAAACTGAACTACGAACGACATACAGTCAACTATGCCAAGATGACATGCCCATGGTTAGGAGATCTGCTGCAAGTAACCTGGGAAAATTTGCTGGGACTGTAGAAGCTGTGCACCTCAAAGCTGACATAATGTCTATATTTGAGGATTTGACGCAGGATGGTGTGTGTCTCTTGTCACTCTTGTATAATGTTTTATTATCATCCACTGTAGTATTATCTTATGATTAAAGACTATTAATCTTAGCATTGGTATTAAGTATGAACTTGCCCCTGATGAATCTTGTTTTCAGATCAGGATTCTGTTCGGTTATTGGCCGTGGAGGGTTTTGCAGCTCTTGGGAAGTTGTTGGAGCCTCAAGATTGTGTGGCCCATATTCTTCCTGTCATTGTTAACTTTTCACAGGTATATCATATTTTGAGTGTTAGAATTGCATGCTATAATGAGAAATCGTTATTCTTTAATTATGTATATCATGTTGCTTTGTGTTTTCTAAAATGCAACTCAACCTTCTGAATTACATGAATTGCAATGGTTGATTATCTCTCGCCATTCATGATGCAAACTTGTTCTTTGTACCAGGATAAGTCTTGGCGTGTTCGATACATGGTTGCAAATCAATTATATGAGCTTTGCGAAGCTGTTGGTCCAGAAGCTACAAGGTAGTCATTTTATATTGTGGCTTGGCTCCTATCATGAATACTGTTTTACTTGGATTAGGATATTGTAATTCTGTAACTGTGAATCAGTTTTCTCTCTCTCTCTCTCTCTCTCTCTCTCTCTCTCTCTCTCTACCTACTTAGTTGGGTTCTAATTGATGAGTGTGGTGATGTTGGCATATATTAGGTCGGACCTGGTGCCTGCATATGTTCGGCTTCTTCGGGATAATGAGGCTGAAGTACGAATAGCTGCTGCAGGAAAAGTAACTAAGTTTTGCCGAATTGTGAATCCAGAACTTGCCATTCAGCAGATCCTTCCTTTCGTAAAGGTTACACATCTCACTTAACCTGTGGATTATACTTTCCCTAAGCAGCTTGTTTTGTTGTTGTAGTTTTTAGGCAATTCTAAATACTGTTATGCTTTTACTTACCATGTTTGCCTGCCATAGGAATTGTCAACAGATTCTTCCCAGCACGTTCGTTCTGCATTGGCTTCAGTAATAATGGGAATGGCACCAGTTTTAGGAAAGGCAAGAAAATTTTGGGGCTGTTATTTAATTCAAATTCTTACTTCGAAGCTAATTTTTCTCCCTCTCATTATATGATTGTTACTTTCTTTTGGTGTCTGCAGGATGCAACCATAGAGCAGCTGCTGCCTATTTTTCTTTCTCTTCTAAAAGACGAGTTTCCTGATGTGCGATTGAATATTATCAGCAAGCTTGATCAAGTCAACCAGGTTTGTCACAAGTTTTTCTTTCTGTATGTTTACATATTCTTTTTTCTGTGTGTCGAACTGGTGGTTAAACATGAGATTTTGTATAATGTACGTACTTATATCTGGTGCTTGGACTATGTGGTATTCAATTTTGTTCTGGATTCTCAAGGAAGGTAGACCTGTTTAGTAGCATACTGCTTTTATGTGAAATATAGCTAAGATTTGTGCTGAAGCAATGTTGGTGAATCAGAAAAAGCTTTTGCAGTATGGTGCTAAATTTTTACTTTTGCAGAGAGTAATGATGATCTGATAAGGAAATTTTAGCATTTGCAAAGGAACATAGTGATAGTATAAGCATGAGCAACTCTTGTTGAAGTTTTCCGGTTTAAGAGACCAAGAAGCGCTTTTAAATTCTGAAATCCTAGTCATTAACATTAAGTGGATTAGTTAAAGTTTTCGTATTGAATTTGAACAAGTCATGGTGATATTACTTGGTGATGCAGGTAATTGGGATTGATCTGCTATCCCAGTCTTTGTTGCCAGCAATTGTTGAACTTGCAGAGGATAGCCATTGGAGGGTTCGGCTTGCGATAATAGAATACATTCCTTTATTGGCAAGTCAGTTGGGTGTTGAGTTTTTTGATGATAAGCTTGGCTCTCTCTGCATGCAGTGGTTAAATGATAAGGTTAGTTCGGCATCTGGTTTGAGTATTGATGTTTCGATATCTCATGTTTATCTCTTGGCTCAGAAAAGCAAAAAGAACAAGAAAAGGAGTGATGTTTATGCTTTTCTGTTTCTTTTCCTTCATCATAAACAATGAATTTGCTGCCTATAATGGTTTACTTGTTAATGAAGTAAAAACATAGGATTCTTTTTTCTGGGTGGTTGACAGGTGGTGTGATTTCAAAATGTATAAATTGTAGTATTCGGTGATGCAGTATTGCCTCGTTTTAGATCTATTTTACTGACAATATTTCTGATGATGGTAGGTTTACTCAATACGTGATGCAGCTGCTAATAATGTGAAGCGCCTTGCAGAAGAATTCGGCCCCGAATGGGCAATGCAGCATATAGTTCCACAGGTTTTCTTTCTTTCCTTTCCTTTTTCTGAAAAGATTAGATGTGGTTGTGTCTAAGCTCTAGTCACATATTACTAAACATAGTTATCGTACCCAGCCTTGTTAAGGGACTGGATCATTGGATAGTGTTCTTTGGAATTCGAAAAACTTTTGACGTGGTACATAAACAGTTGAAAATTGGAAATCTCTTGACAGGTTTTGGAAATGATTAGCAACCCCCACTATTTGTATCGGATGACCATTCTACATGCCATTTCCCTACTTGCCCCTGTTTTGGGATCAGAACTCACTTGTTCCAAGCTTCTACCGGTGATAGTCACTGCATCAAAAGACAGGTATAGATTAGAAGCTATTAAGTTAAATTACGCTTTTTGTTTGATTTAGTTTGCACTGTAGGGCTGAGAATTTCTTCTTGTAGGGTACCAAACATCAAGTTCAATGTGGCTAAGGTGTTGCAGTCGATTATTCCGATAGTTGATCAGTCGGTAAGTAAGAGATCTTTTCATTTGATGGTCCTTACGCAAAGGAGCATAATTTTCAAAATACAATACTGAAATTGAGTTAAAGCACTGAAAGGACTTATGCGTAACACGCTTTGCACAGGTGGTGGAGAAAACTATTCGTCCTTGTTTGGTTGAGCTTAGTGAGGATCCCGACGTTGATGTAAGGTCCTTTGCTAGCCAAGCCCTTCAGTCAAGCGAACAGGCCATGATGTCTAGCTAGCGAGGTAGTCCTTAGTTTCCGTCTTGTTTACTTTTTCTTTTTTGTGAACCACGAAATTCAGATGCATCTTTTCTTTACCCTCTTGAGATGCAGAGGTTATTTTCGTATGCTCAATGGTACATTTGTTCGAATCAGTGTTAGTGATGTTGTTGTATCCAAATGTGGTGTTGGAATTTAGTTTTTTCGCCTCTCTGCTGGGTTCCGATGAATCGCTTTCTTTTCCTTCGGGAACATGAGAAACGGTGTTAGCAAACCCATTGGCTTGGAGATAATGGTTAGACAGCTACCAAAGTATCGTTTCACACTTCAAGTGTTTTGGAAACCCCGCTGCGAAGACAAATCTCACCAAGGAGTTTTGTTGAGTGATCAGCCCGAACATCAATGAAAAAAACATCCATAAAGACCAACTCCGACGACGCATGTCAAGTAGGTTAACAGTTGGTTGTAAGGGGAGGAGAATCGGTAAGGTTCGAATCTGCATCGCCATGTATAAATATGGTTGTTTTACCGAAAAGTCGTTTGCTTTTTGAATTTCAGTTTAAAGTGAATTTAAGAATTGGATTGTTAATTTTCAAAATTTTCAAGGAATGTGGTATATTTTGCGAAAAGGTTGATCTCTGAAATTGACATTTTAATCAAAATAGTCTTTAAAGTAGCAAATTCATCAATTTAATTCTTGAAATTGTGTCGCACAATTTAATTCTTCCGTGATAAAAACCTTGCGAAAATTGTTATTCAATCCGGTGACTTGGGAAAATGAATTTAGTACAAGTTTGATACCGATGTGTTTTTATAAAAAATGGATATAAAAGAGAGCTGAGTTTAAAAATATGTTTGATAAATATTTAAAAACAGCTTATTTTCATCGTTTTAAAACCAAACCAGCTATCTGGCAACTCGAAGTCAATTGCTCACTCTGGTGACGCACTTCGACTTAATCACGTCCATCCCGATCATACGGTCATCGCCATCTCGCCCAACACTCTGGGGACGCAATTCCATTCGATCACGCCCGTCCAATTCCAATCCGACGACTACAGTCACCCAGAACAAGAATTATCAAAATAAAATAAAATTCGTCTTCTCTATCTAAATTTGACACACCATCTCTCTCTCTCTCTCTCTCTCTCTCTCTCTCTCTGTGTATAGATACAAAACATACATCGAGCTCTGGAGGTAAGTTTTGGATGCATTAGTGAGAAATTCGGATCCCCGTACTCACTGATCGGATCTAAGGTACGATTCTCTTCCAATTAGGGTTACGATTCAGATCTCTTCCCAATTTTGCTCTCTAGGTTTTGCGTTTTGATGAATTTGTGGTCTGTTTGGTTGCCGAGAAACTGCGGGAAAATTGAATCTAGTCATCTTTTCGGTTTTTTTTTTATGCGATTCGATTGGGTGCAGTGATCGCGGTGGTGAAAGATGTTGACCAAGTTTGAAACGAAGAGTAACAGAGTGAAGGGGCTGAGCTTCCACACTAAGAGGCCGTGGATCCTCGCGAGTCTTCACAGTGGTGTGATCCAGCTATGGGACTACCGTATGGGGACGCTCATTGATCGATTCGACGAGCACGATGGGCCTGTTCGCGGCGTCCACTTCCACAAATCTCAGCCCCTCTTTGTGTCTGGAGGTACCAAATTCATATCTGAATTATTTATAATTTTTTTTAGTTTTGTTTGGATTTGATTTTGCATTTGTTTTTCGCATTTAGATTTAGTAATTTTTGTATATGGTTTGATTAGATATAGGTTCAAGGTAACTGTGAATACGAAATTGAAAGCGTAATTTGAATTTGTTTTGAAGAAAATTGAAATTGACATAAACTTAGCCGAGTGCTTGTCCGGAATGCTTTACGAGTGGATGATTTGTAAGTCCAAATCGATGGAGTACCGAATTATGATTATTTCACTTGGCAATTATGCAGTGTATATGTCCGAAAGTTGCCAAGCTTTATCAAATTGCAAGATTGATTTTCAGATGGAATTGTTTTTACCAATACCTTATCGGGAATGATGATGTCGGAGTTATTATTTAGGGATAGAATTTGTTGTCACTTTGAGTTCTAGTAGTGCAAGATCATGATGTTGGAAAGTAGAATTAATGAAGGGACTAATAGTGAAATTAATGAAGAATATGCAATCTCTTTTCCCTGTTTTTTTTTTACCAATGTTACTTTCTCATGGAAGATATTTATATTTACTATTCACCCCTGGAGAAAGGGATTATTCTCCGTGTATTTATCAGAAATTCATCTAATGTGTAGATTGTACAGTTCATGTGTTAATCTAGCTGTGTTGCATTTTTACAGGGGATGATTATAAGATTAAAGTTTGGAACTATAAGATGCATAGGTGTCTTTTTACTCTTCTCGGGCACCTTGATTATATCCGTACGGTGCAGTTTCACCATGAGTACCCATGGATTGTGAGTGCCAGCGATGACCAGACTATTCGTATATGGAACTGGCAGTCACGTACTTGTATTTCAGTGTTGACAGGGCACAATCATTATGTCATGTGTGCCTCATTCCATCCTAAAGAGGACCTTGTTGTATCTGCCTCTCTAGATCAGACTGTCCGTGTTTGGGATATTGGTTCCCTGAAAAAGAAGACCGTATCTCCCTCAGATGACATTCTGCGACTGAGTCAGATGAACACAGATCTTTTTGGCGGTGTTGATGCTGTTGTTAAGTATGTCTTGGAAGGGCATGATCGTGGTGTCAATTGGGCTTCATTCCACCCCAACCTGCCTCTGATTGTCTCAGGAGCAGATGATCGCCAAGTTAAATTGTGGCGGATGAATGGTATCATAATAATTACTTTCCTTGTCAATGTTTATTTGCCTGCTCTGTTTGAGGAAGACACCTTATTAATTCAAATTTTCATAAGATTCATGGGCTGTTTAACAAATAATTTTACCTTGTAAGTCTCGTAGGAGTCCAAGGAACTTGAGTATAAATTTTGTTCATTTGTAATACAGAGGCAAAGCTTTTGTTGCTTAGGGTTTTTTAGTACTCAGAAGATTATAGTGCTTCTGAATAATATTTCGATCGTGTAGGGGATAGACTGGTTTGAGTTACTGATTCAATCTGTTCATTTTGTATTCAGATACAAAGGCTTGGGAAGTGGATACCTTGAGAGGGCACATGAATAATGTTTCATGTGTCATGTTTCATGCCAAACAGGACATAATTGTATCTAACTCGGAGGACAAAAGTATACGTGTCTGGGATGTAACAAAGCGGACTGGCATTCAAACTTTCCGAAGAGAGCATGACCGTTTTTGGATTCTTTCATCTCACCCTGAAATGAATCTGTTGGCAGCTGGTCATGACAGTGGCATGATCGTATTTAAGCTAGAGAGGGAACGACCAGCCTTTGCAGTGAGTGGTAATTCTCTGTTCTACGCTAGAGATCGCTTTTTGCGGTACTATGAATTTTCAACCCAAAGAGACACACAAGTTATTCCCATTCGACGCCCTGGTTCCACCACTTTAAATCAAAGTCCAAGGACTCTTTCGTACAGTCTTACAGAAAATGCAGTTCTTATTTCCTCAGACTTGGATGGGGGATCTTACGAATTGTATATGATACCCAAAGACAGCATGAGTAGGGGTGATAGTCTGCAAGATGCAAAGAGAGGTGTTGGAGGTTCAGCTGTGTTTATTGCACGGAATAGGTTTGCTGTGCTTGACAAAAGCAAAAACCAAGTCTTGATTAAAAATATGGCAAATGAGGCTGGTAAACAGATACCCCTTCCTTTTGCTGCTGATGCAATATTCTATGCTGGAACAAATAATTTGCTGTGTAGAGTTGAAGACAGAGTGGTTATATTTGATCTGCAGCAGAAGATTATTCTTGTTGAACTTCAAACCCCCTTCATCAAGTATGTTGTTTGGTCTAATGACATGGAAAGCGTTGCCTTGCTCAGCAAGCATGCCATTATCATTGCCAGCAAGAAGCTTGTGCACCAGTGCACTCTTCATGAGACAATTCGTGTAAAGAGTGGTGGCTGGGATGACAATGGTGTTTTCATTTACACGACTCTAAATCACATAAAATATTGCCTCCCTAATGGAGACAGTGGAATAATCAGAACCCTAGATGTTCCTATTTACATTACGAAAGTTTCTGGAAATACTATCTTTTGCTTGGATCGGGATGGGAGAAACAAGGCCATAGTTATTGATGCTACGGAATACATTTTCAAGCTATCCCTATTGAAGAAGAGATATGACCATGTAATGAGCATGATAAGGAACTCACAGCTATGTGGGCAGGCAATGATTGCTTATCTGCAACAGAAGGGGTTCCCCGAAGTTGCCCTCCATTTTGTGAAAGATGAAAGAACCAGATTCAATCTGGCTCTGGAGAGTGGGAATATTCAAATTGCAGTTGCATCCGCTACAGCAATTGATGAAAAAGACTACTGGTATAGGTTGGGGGTGGAGGCGCTTCGCCAAGGCAATGCGGGTATTGTGGAGTATGCCTACCAGAAGACTAAAAATTTTGAGAGACTATCTTTCCTTTATCTCATTACTGGTAATATGGAAAAACTGTCCAAGATGCTGAAAATTGCTGAGGTTAAGAATGATGTCATGGGTCAGTTCCACAATGCACTGTATCTAGGTAATGTCAAGGAGCGTATTAAGATCTTGGAGAATGTTGGCCACTTGCCCCTTGCTTACATCACAGCTTCAGTTCACGGCCTACATGATGTTGCTGAAAGGCTATCTGCAGAGTTGGGAGAAAATGTTCCGACTTTGCCGCGGGGGAAAGTGCCCACTCTTTTAATGCCACCTAACCCAATTATGTGTGGCGGTGATTGGCCTCTTCTTAGAGTCATGAGAGGTATTTTTGAAGGTGGATTGGATAATGTTGGAAGGGGAGCTGTGGATGAAGAGGATGAAGTTGTTGATGGTGATTGGGGTGAGGAGCTGGACATGGTTGACGTTGCTGGCTTGCAAAATGGAGATGCCACTGCAGTATTAGAAGATGAGGAAATGGGTGAAGGACATGAGGAAGAGGAAGGATGGGACCTTGAAGATTTGGAGCTCCCCCCTGAAGCTGACACACCAAGGGCTTCTGTAAATGCTAGTTCATCGGCTTTTGTTGCTCCAACTACTGGCATGCCTGTAAGCCAGATTTGGATCCAGAGATCATCTCTTGCTGCTGAACATGCAGCAGCTGGCAATTTTGACACTGCAATGCGTTTACTGAAAAGGCAACTTGGATTCAAAAACTTTGATCCTTTAAAACCCATGTTTCTTGATCTTTACACTGGCAGCCACAGCTATCTACGTGCCTTTTCATCTGCTCCGGCAATATCTCTGGCGGTTGAGCGCGGGTGGAATGAATCTGCTACCCCGAATGTGAGAGGTCCACCAGCACTTGTGTTCAATTTTTCCCAGTTGGAAGAGAAACTGAAAGCTGGTTACAAGGCTACCACAAATGGGAAGCTCCCCGACGCTCTTAAGATCTTTCTGAGCATTCTTCACACAATTCCTTTGATTGTTGTTGATTCTAGGAGGGAAGTTGATGAAGTCAAGGAGTTAATTATAATAGTCAAAGAGTATGTCCTGGGATTACAAATTGAGCTGAAGAGAAGGGAAACGAAAGATGACCCAAAACGGGAGCAGGAGCTTGCAGCTTATTTCACACACTGCAATCTTCAAACGCCTCACTTACGGCTTGCCTTGATTAGTGCACTGACTGTTTGCTATAAGGCAGGGAACATTGCCACTGCAGCTAACTTTGCCAGGCGGCTGTTGGAAACCAACCCCACCAATGAGAGTCAAGCAAAGAAAGCCCGGCAAGTGCTGCAGGCTGCAGAAAGGAATATGACTGATAAATCTCAACTGAACTATGATTTCAGAAACCCGTTTGTGATTTGTGGGGCAACATATGTTCCAATTTACCGAGGACAGAGGGACATCTCTTGCCCATATTGTAGCTCACGGTTTGTGGCAACTCAAGAAGGGCAGTTCTGTACTGTTTGTGATCTTGCAGTGGTTGGGGCAGATGCTTCTGGGTTGCTATGTTCTCCTTCTCAGGTTCGATAATCAAGCTCACTACTAAGGATTCATCCTTTTGGAAGCGGAAGTGGTCATATCAGTTGACCAAATCTGTCAGTTAATTGGTAAGAAATATTACGAAGAGTTCAACTTTCAAACGGATTGTTTGTGATGTCTTGGATCCATTGATGAAAGTCAATGGTGTTAAAATTGTGTGTGAAAATAGTCTCCTTATTTGTGTTGTATCCGTTTGATGTCTCCTTTTCTCCTTTCTTGTCTCGTTTAGGCTGGCTGCTTTCTTTAGTAAGAGGGTCATGGACTAATTTATGCGTGTTATTTTCAGCTTATCACATTCGTTCTCATATGCTGGTTTGTGGTGTTGGTCTGGTGTTATATCCTGTTGTGTTGTAATAAGTAGTGTGATGTTTTAGTTCTGTTCTCTTCTGTTTTGCCGTTTCTTAATTTTAAGGTAGATGTAGAGGAGTGCAGTCCTTTTCTGCACAACCGGGGTTTTTCCTGATACTTTAGTAATTTATGCAGTCCGCCTAGTTATGTTGCACTAGGTGTTCCTTGTGGCGTGTGTGCAATTTTATCTCTTGACATTGCTATCTTGCAAAACCAATTTATTTCGACATTAATTTTCTCTTGTGGTCATTCCATAATACTAAACGAAACTGCTCATTCTTCAAAGTTTAAAACGTAAACTTGATCATGTGCATTATTTTCTGTTTTTTGCAGACGATGACGAGCTAGAGAAGGGGAGGATGTCCTGTTTTTGGCAACATTGGTGATGGTTTGTTTTTCCTACCGAAGGCAAATGCAATGGTGTATTTACTCCCAGACAACATTTAAATCTTAGAACTTTGAGCAAAATTTTGTTTTGATTGAAATGGTTGTAGTATTAAAGCAGAGCATCGCGTTGCGCTCACAGTTTTTGAAGGTATAAATCGCAATCGTATTTGAAAGATTATTGTTTTAGCACAAGCCATCTTTTAACTTATTTTATTTGCCACTTCGACGTGGATGGGGGTGGCCAGGCCCGTGGACCTGCCCACCTCTTGCTTTCAAATTCGAATCTCCCATTCCCGTATTTTAGAGTAGTTTAGATATCTTACGTAGCATCTAATGCTACTTGGATTTTCTTACGTAGCATAGCATGCATGTTCAGTCAAGACAATGCCCTTTGCCCCATCTCGGGCTTGGAATTCGGGGCAGACGGCAGTTTTCGGGCAGTGCCCTAGGGCCAGCCGGCAGTTTTCGGTGTTTTGGACTCCGTAATCCAGAGGTTAGGATGTGGATGAGAGACCAAAGGAAGCTAAAAAAGAGGACGACGGCTATTGCTAACAGAATAATCATATGGGACTCAAAGGAGGTGTCGGATATATATATATATACACACACACAGCCAGAACAAATCGGGGATATAACATAAATTTTCGTCATTTGATAAACTGGTTATATTGATTGAGGACATCATACTTGGCGCAAAATCGAGCGCAACAGTATTTTAAGATTCATATAGCCGATCTCACTTAGTGTGATAAGGCTTGATGGTGGTGGTGGTTGTTGTTAAACTAGTTAAATTACGAAACCCTGCCAATTGTGTTAGATTACATTTTGTTTATGGTCCTTTTGAATGATTGGATCAGTGTCATGAATATGATGATGGATCTTTACAATAAAGTCATTGACTATCTCATTTAGGTTTGGCGATCTAACGTAACAAAGGGGATCAAAAAAGAAAAATAGGTACCTTATTATTTAGCATATAAATCGCAAAATATATAAATCAAATTACATAATTGTATTATGATACATAAATTGTAAAAATAAAATAACATAGATTATTCATCCAAGTATTCAATAAGTCGCTTACGATTTATTGAAAAAAATAAAATGCAAAATAAAAATTATCTATTTTGTGAGTGAGAGTCGCGATCGAGGTGGGCTAGATGCCATTTCTTAATTTTCAAACGCCAAATGGGTGCTAAACTGAACCTAAACGGCACTAGAAGAGAATTTTTAGAACAATGGTATGTACACACCATATGCAAAACCAAATATCTATGAATGTTAATCGTGTAGGCGATATGTGGGCACGACAAGCAAGTGTTTGGTTTTTGACAGCGACAGCCCAAAAGTCTCAGTCATGTCCAACTCGTCAGGGAGGAGGCCACTTGGGAGATCAAAATTGAAGCAGTGGACCAAATTTGCCAGAGCTAGACGAACAGTGGTTAACCCTAGTTGCATGGCAGGGCACCCTCTTCTTCCGGACCCAAATGGTAAAAGCTGGAAGTCATGCCCCTTAAGGTCAACGTCACTGTCATTAAACCTTTCAGGGTAAAACTCTTCCACATTATCTGACCATACACTTGGATCTCTCCCAATCGTCCAGATGTTCACAAAGATGGTGGATTTCTTGGGTATATGATATCCATCAACCGTGATGTCCTCCATGGATGCATGTGGAATCAGCAACGGTGCTACCGGATGTAGCCTAAAACTCTCTTTGACAACCTTGTTCAAGTAGGCCAACTTTGGCAAATCGCTCTCCTCCACCGTTCTATCCATTCCGATCACGGTTTGGAGCTCTTGTTGGAGAAGATTCATTACCCTAGGATGCCTCAAGAGTTCGGCAAGGTTCCAAACAATCGCGGTCGCTGACGTGTCAAAGGCACCCGAAATCATGTCCAGTAAGATGGCTTTCACATTAGTTCGGTCGACTACGTAGACTTGCTCGTCGTTAGGGTTTAATGGTTGGTTCATCAATGAAAGCAGCATCTCCACAAAGTCCTTATGATTTTGAGGGCGGCCTTGTAGTTGCTCACTTTTATAAACTTGTTCGTGTTCCCCAATTATCTTTTCCAGAAGTTGGTCGATTGTCTTGCTAAGTCTCTTCATGCGCTTGTTCAATCCCTGAGAAGGAGATCATGCAATGATGAATCGATGATACCGATCTATTGCATGATATATGTATGACATACGTGTACAAAGCATTGCATTTTGTGTTTGTGTGAATGGGAGCGAACCTATTAATGCAATATTTCAGAAGTTTCTTATTTTTATCTTCATATTAAAAAATTTAGCAGTCACATAGTATCATAGTTTAGTGGTATTATCCGTCACTCTTAAATAAAAAGTCTTTAAATTTGAAATTTGCGCTCAAAAATTTTCTTTACTATTACAGGAACAAATATGGTAACCTAAAAGGACACGTAAACTTATATCACCATGCTGTCATCAGTTAATATTTCATGTCTATTAAAAGAAATGAACACACACATATATACCTGAATATCAAATGGACTGAGGAAAGGAACATAATCACCAATGTTGACTGCCCCTGTCAACAACATGATCTCCTCAATAATGCCCTTGACATCAAAAGTATCATCATTTTTGCTTCCCAACACCATCCTATACGTTATGTCCTCAATAAGCTCACCAACCTGCTCACTAAGATCCACCACTTCTCTGGCCTCCGCGGCCTTCTTCAGCGACTGCACCAACAACCCAACCTCCCCCCTCCTCAGCGGAGCAAAGCCCTCGATTTTTGACGGACAAAGAAGCTGAAGTGTGCACAGCTTCCTAATATGGCGCCAGTACGGACCGTATTCACTAAAACCCATACCCTTTGTGCCATACGACAAGTAGTCCGATGATTGGACTTTGGGGCGACTAGCGAAGATGGTATCGTGGGTTTTAAGGAATAGCTCGGCAACTTTGGGGGACGAGACCACTATGGTGGTTTTGCTGCCTAGGCGCATGGACATTATAGGTCCATACTTTTTGGCTAAGTGTTGGAGGCTGCGGTGTGGGAGGTTGCCCAGCATATGAAGGTTACCAATGATTGGCAGCGCCCAAGGGCCAGGAGGCAGTTTTTTTGGGTGTTTAGATCTTGCGATTATGTGGATGAGAGAGCAGAAGAAGGCAAGAAAGACCAGGAGAAGGATGGGACTCATTCTCGCTGTCTATGTGATCACTGAGATTTGGACATTAATTTGCTCAGGCACTCATATATATATGCAGGAGAGGTATTTGATCGATATATTTAAAAGATATATCTATACTCTCGGAAATTAATAATTCTGAGGTTGCCGTCGGATTTCATCTAGAGAGATTCGACGGCTGATTTCATTGACTTATATTTTTTGGTCAACAGCGGCTGAGTTGAACTAAACCCTAGAATAAATGGAGTCAAACAATGCAGGAGGAAAATGGGTGTGTCCCTTAAGTATATTTTTGTTTGACATTCGTAGTGGGATGGAAAAATTGATAGGATCTCGGCTGAAAGGGCAAATAAAATTTTCTTGTTTATTAATAAATTCTTTCAAAATCACTTCATATGATAGCAATGTTGGAGTCAAGTGGACTTTTTGGCCAAATTAAAAAAAAAAAAGTTCAATAGGTTTAAAAAAAAAAAAAAAAACTATAGTCGCTTCCCATGATAGCAATGCTAGAGGTGAATGGACCAAATTATAAAAAAAAATGTTCAATAGGTAAAAAAAAAAAAAAAAGCTATAATTTATTTTTGAGTATATGCAAGACAAACTATTTTCATGAAGATAGAAGTATTAATTAATGTATTCAAAGAGAGAACTTTGGACGTACGAATCTTCCCACTGTGATATTATAATTTATAAGAAAATAAGTCATATACGACGAACCTGATATGTCACCATGTATACCCTTTTTATTACACCTAGCCAGGATCGGGACACCCATTTTAACAACATTTGGAAACATTTCATAGTAGTTCTCGTTCGTAACTTTTTAGGAAATCGAATTGTCTTTATTTTAATTCATCATCAATAGATCATCTTTGTAAAAAATTAAATAAATTAAAATCAATAAGACATTTATTTGTAGTGATAAAATGGATGAATACGGTTCTACAAAGAACACTTAAAGACTCTTAAAAAAAAAAAGAACACCTAAAGACTACCATTAAATCTAATAGTTATATGGTTTCGAATTTAGGTGACTTTTATTAGAGATAATCTTTGAGGGAAGATTTAAAAGATAAATGGACAGGTCGTTGAAATAAATTATGAACTGAGCTCAATGAAAATGTGTCCATTTTGTCCATATTATATTAAAATTTCATGGTCCCGGATCCCGTTTAACTAATTTCAAAAGACATTTAATTTGCGATAGTTTAGTTGCAATTCTTGGCCTAGTTTAGTTGCAGTTTTTGGCCCCTAATTGTTATAGACACAAACCTTCTACATTTTATGTTTTGAATTGAAGTCCTTCTCCTGCCACATAATAATAAAAGAGATGCAATAATACCAATAAAGACTCAAACCGTTATTTTGCTTCATTTACACTACCAATTCAATTATTCAAAATTGCATATGGGTTTCAACCAAAAAAAAAAAATTTTAATTGGTTATGGATGCATTATAGATTATAAAAAAAAGGGATATTTTTATTTTTATAAATATGAGTACACTTATAATAAAAAAATTTGCGTACATTTTACATGCATATAAAAAATGGGTACATTTTATATAAAAAAGGGTACATTTTATACAAAAAAACAATGGGTACATTTTAGATTAGAAAAAAAAAGATTTTACATTAAAAAATGGGTGCATTTTACATAAAAATAAAATGGTATATTTACAAAAAAAAAAAAATTGTTAATTTTACAACAAGTGGAATAGTTTTAAAGAAATATGGGTGCATTATAAATAATAATGGGTAAAAATAAAAGGTTGAAAAAATTATTAAGTACAAATAAAAGTTTAAAATATAAAAAATATGGGTGCAAATTAAAGCTAGAAAGAAAATTGGTACAAATTAAAAAAAAGTTGCAAATTAAAAATGGCTACAAACTAAAAACAGAAATATATGATACAAGTTTAGCCATAAATATAAATATATCAAATTTAATGTTCCTATCACTAAACGAACATATTTGGAAATAAAATTTAATTATCTTGACATGTATATATTTTCCTATTGAATAATCACGTTTATTAAAACTTAAGGACCTTGCTAAAAAATTGAAAAGCAATAAGGTTTTAATCAATGGAGTTGGAAAAAATGGGATGAGAACCTAATTTTTATTTTTATTTTTCATGGGAGATAAAAGAGATTTCATGAATGGAATATTTTCTTGTTTGGATTTTATATTAAACCAAGTTAAGAAGTATTCATTACATCAATGGCTTTCGTCTATGGCATATAGGAGTTACAAACCCTAAAAGGTTAAGGAGGAAGATGGATCGATTTTCACTTTGCCAAATTCCTGAGAAAGATGGAAGCTGAGATCAATTTTGACTTTGCAAAATTCCTTTAGTTAAACTATTTGATATATATATATTTTTTTGAAATTCTTTTAAGCTAATTATTTAGTTAAGGCCTTTAGATTTAAGCACATAAACATATATATATATATATACGCGCGCATAAAAGAAGGGGATGAAAAAGTTGGTGGAAAGGATATGGAAGAATTAACTTCAAATGGCGCGCGCGCGCATAAAAGAAGGGGATGAAAAAGTTGGTGGAAAGGATATGGAAGAATTAACTTCAAATGGTTCATAAGATGAACATTAAAACCTAAAAATTGATAACAATTTTAAGTAATTTTTTTTAATTTAAAACTTTGTCACAATGATCACTTTCCAAACCCTAGTGTTGAACTACATAAAGACAAAAATGAAATTGTTCAAACTCAGGCACTTGTGGGATTGGGATTGGGATTGTCTTCAGTCTGCTTTGCATGCTGAGGCTATGGCTATAAGGGAAGGGGAAGGGGCCCAATTGCTAGTAGATTTGAAGTCGTCAGCCGCCTCAGTGATTGAAAGTGATTCCTTGATGTGCATGTCCGCGTTGAAACTGAAGGAGGCAAATCTCCGCGGTTGGCCCAGTACTTAATGATGCGAGGTTCTTCATGAATAAGTACCACCGCCACCGCCACTGCCACCGCCTATTGTCATCACTGCCATCACCTACGACATATTATTATTACTGTCATCGCAATCACCACCCACCATCACCAATGCTGCCACCTCCACTTCTGCTAGTAACATTTTCTAACTATCTTCCACAAATATATTAATGACTCTAGATACACGTTAAATTTTATATTTGAATTTCTTTATTTGTAAATTTAGCCAACAAAAATTTACAAATTCTAGAATATAAATTCCATAATTTTAACATTCCTTTGAAATTTAAAATTTCCTCGTCCAATATATTGGAGGAGATCTAAATCCTCACGAGTGCGGGAAAAACACTTTGCGCGACGTAGGTACCTTCGTCGTGCAAAGTAAAAAATCGTTGCCTAAAGGTTTGCGCAACGCAACCTTCGTCGCGCAAAAACCGTCGCGCTAAGGCAGCGACAGTAGAGTTTGTGCGACGAATATATAACCTACGTCGCGCAAAGACACTTTGCGCGACTCAGGACCTACGTCGTGCAAAGTGTCCTTGCGCGACAAAGGTCCTGTGTCGTGCAAAGTGGCCTTGCGCGATGAAGGTCTTGCGTCGTGCAAAGTGGCCTTGCGCGACGAAGGTCCTACGTCGTGCAAAGTGGCCTTGCACGACGAAGGTCCGGCGTCGTGCACAGTTGCCTTGCGTGACGCAACTTATGTCGCACAAACCCTTTATTTTATTTATTTTTTATTTTTTATGTTTTGGTCAAAACTAATTTTTTTTTTTAATTTTTGATAAATATTGTAGTTAAATTGTAAAGAATAATTAATTAACCAAGCAAAAATATTTAATTAGAAAATATATAAAAATGTACATACAAGATGTCCAAACAAAAAAGAAAAAACTACAAGTGAACTGGGTTTAAAACATCAAGCTACTGAGTATCAGAAGGGTGAGGTGGCTCTGAGGTCGAAGGTGGATCAAGATGAGGTGCTGGTAGCGAGACTTGTAGGCCAGCCGTCTGTATGGCTCGTACAAGTTCTCTCACCGTCTCAGCATAGGTCCTCACCTCCTCGCTCTGCGCCCTCATCTGCTCGCCCTAGGCCCTTATCTGCTCTTCCTGGATCGCAACCTTACCCCTTAAGGTTGTCACTTTATCCATCCATGCAGCGACCTCTGCTGTCTTTGATCTGGAAGAAGAGGCACCCGTCTCACGAACTCGCGATTTCCCCATACCCCGAACAACCTGGCCATGACGACGACCAAGGTTTTGATCCAGAACTTCAGTCATGATCTGAAAACCTACATCCTCTGGTACCATGACGTCCTCGATCGGAGTCTCCGGGGGAAGCTGTGATGCTGCTTCTTGGAGAACAGCAGTGCTCTTTTCCACCATAGCATCCTGTAATAATAAAGAAAAAACATATAATGTTTAATAACAAAATATAAATAATATTTGAACGATTCATACATATAAGAATAATAATAATTACATATACTTACATAACACTAATCAACAGTTTCATTACCAGGTCGAACGTAAACGTGCTTGAAATTGTCGATCTCTGGGAACTTAGAACCCTCCTGAAGAAAAAAAAAACATTAAGAAAATTGTATTAATCAATAATAATAAATAAATTGTATAAAATTTCAAAGTTAATATAGTTTTACCTGACGTCGTTCCTCAACCCTATACGAAAAGGGCTTCGAACCAGAATGGTGGAGAAGTGTCTTTGACTCCCGAGCTTTCTGGCCAGCAACAGATTTCTTCTGTTAAACACACAATATACATGTTAGTGCGACCATTTGAAATAAATTAATACAAAAAGCTTTAAAAAATAACTAAAACAATAATAAATTATTATTAAAATATTATGTACATACCACAAATTTTGGGTCCGTAAAATGGTTGCAGAGCCACTCCCAATCCTGTGGCCGGTCCGTCAACTCGCTTGGAACATGTAAGCGAGCAATCTCCAGATTATCCCATAGCTTAAAATGATTGTGAAAATTGTTTTTCCAATGTTTGTACTGGATTGCTAAGGTCTCCTCCATCATAAATGAACTACGAATATGAAAAATAATAAATTAATAGTAAGAAATTTAATAATATTAAAGATAATATATTTTGGTTTTTAATATTTGTAAACAAAATTAAAAAAATGATAAAGGCTAAAAATTAATATACTAACCGACAACTCGTGTAGCACAAGTTCCTTCGTGTCGTCGGGAATTTCTGCCCAAGACTCCCACCGAAAAGGACAATTGTCTCGAATAACAACACCACAGCTACTAGCGATGAAGCTATGCTGCTGTGAGGTAGGCACTCCATGATGTCGCGGGTCATACACAATCTTGATCTTGGAGGCTGTCTGACATACGCTCTGTTTCTGCTTCAGCATTCGACTAGGCCCCCTGGTGTTTTTTTTAGCTGGCAAAAAAAACTTAAATTTGTACAAAAAATTCGACACAACCTCCCCTAATAGTATAGCATTTCCCAAAACCTTAAAACAATAAAATAACAGTAATTCACAACTTGCAACACATTTTCACAATCAGCATATTTTCACCATCATAAAAATAATAGTTTTAAAATGAAAAAAAAAATTACAACGTAGTGAGAATTAGAAAAAAAGGTACTTGGCTGGGAGGCCTCACCCTTAACTCTGGATGCCGAGGAGGAGTGATAAGAAGGCTCTGGATCGCGGCGGCGCCGGTGAGCCCGCCGTGCACTGAGCGGCTCAACCGACACTGATGACGTCGATGAGACGGGCACCTGAGACGCCGTAGAAGTAGGCTCAGCAAGGGGTGTAGGCTCTTGAATCAATGGAGTACTCACGGGTGGAGCAGTAGATGCTGATAATATGGGAGGCGCATTGGTCACACTCCGACAACGAGTGATCAACTACGACATCTATACACTTTTTGAACCATAAAAATATAACATTAGAAACTGATCCTTTCTTGCATTTGGAACTAATCACCACTTGGACTAATAAAAGTGAATATATTCTTGCGCCATGAAGTAAAGACACAGGAAAACCAAATGTACAGAAACACATGTTGTACTTCATCACTTTGAAGTTGAAGTATGAGAGCTACATCAAGTCATCTAAATGGCGTTTAATCCAGAACTTATGAATGAAATTATTCAACTCTCTTCATACTTAATCATGCTCTCCTTACACCTCCCCACTAGATAGTGAATGGAAAAACGTGTTCCCCACACCCCCCCCCCCCCCAAAAGAAAAAAAAAAAAAAGCCATCGTAATTCCACTAAACTTTGTCAAACAATTTATTCTCAATAATGTTCAAATTAATATAAATTACCTTATTTTCCCCAAATGAAAGTAGAAACCACCATTACTTTCAATCTCAATGGCGTTTAATCAACTAAACTAACCTTATTTCCCCAAATGAAGGTAGAAAGCACCATTAGTTTCGATGAACACAATATACAACTATGCACATCAATAATTTCAGTTTAAATGTACAAATGGTTATGAAGAGAAAACACACATGATAGTTCGACATTTTAAAAGTTTCAAGCTTTTACTTCTATGCACCATGGGTTAACCAACTTACAGAACACATAAGACCATCAACAAGCCACAATCTTGTCACAACTACATAAATACAGAACAACTACATATATATCATTACAAAACATTGGAAATTTTTTTGACCATGAGGCTTATTATGATATCGCTACGTTATTAGCCATATTTCCTTATAAATGTTATTGACTTTATATAACTGACCAAAACTTAAAAAATTAGGTCACCATGTGCATCTAGGTGGATACTCCATTTATATAGGAAAAGCCAAGGTATTACATGGCTGGACTTAGTTGGATTTTAGAACATTGTTGGAAACTTTTTAGCCCTGAACCAAAAGTTTATACATTTTAGTTCTGAAAATTTTCCAAATAAATCATTAAAGGAATCAAAATTCTGTATGAGGTGATTGCCTCTATTTTTTCCACATAATTAGTCCTTTTTATGAAATTATGAAGATAAAAAGAAAGAAAGTAAGCAAAACCCAGATCGAAAACAGCGAGAGTTCTATACCACAGACACAGAACACTTAATAAGGTAAAAACCATGAAGGAAAAATATTAGTGAAGTTGTTGCCGCTTGTGCAGTCAAGGTATGGTCTGAAAAAGAAAAAGAAAACGGATGGCAAACAATTCCAAAACCAAAGGGACACTCTTCTCTAGACTATGCATGGTGGGACAGAGCGGAAGATGACTTTAGTAAAGAGGATGATGATGAAGACTCTCAACCTCAGTATAGATTCCGTGTGAGAACGGTTGGTGTCCGACCAGTGAAGTGAAGGGGGCTGAGGAGCAAATATACACAGTACTCAAGTTCGATAACATCATATTTTTTTGGGACAACCAACGACAAAGTCAAAAAATCATGGTGAAGTAAGCAGCATGCGAAAGTTGTGGCAGTTAAGTGCAGAAACTTTGAAAGCTATGAGAATATGGCTCAAGTTGGATGTATTACCTCTGTAGTTCCTATTATGCTGCAATTTACAAACAATTCATGATGTGGCACAAAAATAATCCGAAGCTTGGTCTGCAACAGTTGAATTCCAGCTCTGCGCCGCCGGACTGTTAAAAAGGTCCTCAATTAACAAGGCATATGCATCCTCAATTAAAATCAAATTAATAAAAACCAAATTCATGTTCATACACAAAACACACAAACATCAACAAAATACTCAGAAATCAACATGCAATTTGAGCCTAAACCCTAAATAACAAAAACCCATCGAAAATCAGAAACCCTTACCTTGATTTTGGGACTTGATTCGTGTCGGCTTCGAGATTTGTGTGAAGGTCTGTCGTTTGGGTTCAAGATTTGTTAATAGGAAAGACAGGTCTGGGTTCGAGATTGTGAAGAGGAAAGATTTAGGGTTCAAGATTTGTGAAGAGGAGAGAATGAGATCTGGGGTCTACGGGAAAAAAAAGGGAACGGGATTCTGGGTTCTGTGTTCAAGATTTGTGAAGAGGAGAGGGGGAGATAAAGAGAGATGGTTTACCTAGGTTCAAGATTTCTGGGTTAGGTTCGAATAGAAGGAGGAGGGTTCTGTCGTTTGGGCAAAGTGGAAAAATTTGGAAAAATTGAAAAAAAAGCGCCTATTTTTCACTATTATACCGCCAAAATTATCACACCTTGCGCGACGTAGGTGTATAATTCGACGTCGCGCAAAATGGTTTTGCACGACGATCATACTAAGGCGTCACGCAAAGTATTTATTTGGAAAAAAAATTATTATAAAAATTACCGAAAATGTGACTTTCCTCCTTTCAAATTCAAATTTTTTTAACATAAACCCCACAATAATATATTTTTCTAACAAAAACCCAGAATAATTTTTTTTTTCATATATATATCAATCAATTTCTTAAGTATTATAAGTATGAAATAAATAAATAAAAATCTACTTAGTAAATATATATACCGTTGAACTTCATGGGAAAAGCATCGTATGAAACTAGTTTCAAAGATCCAACCGTCAAACTTGTTTGTATATGCTTCGAGATCGCATAGCCAAAAATCGCAAAAAACAAACATGCAAAGATCAAGTAACGGAACAAAACTTTTCGACGATTATAAACGAAAAAGCACGATTTAACGGTTATTTTAACTCCGATTTTGATGATTTTTTACAGCTACACTCCTTGATCCTATATGAATACAATAAACTAATTCAATCGTCAATTTAAATATTTACAGAAGTGGATACCACAAAATCTTATGTTATACTTAATGAAAGTATAAATAAACTCCAAATGTTTGTGAATCTAATGTTTTGATGTGATACGCATTGTACGAAACTAGTTTCAATGATCCAACCGTCAAAGTTGTTTGTATATGCTTCGAGATCGTGTACGCCAAAAATCGCAAAAAACAAACATTCAGATATCAAGTAACGGGACATACCTTTTCGATGGCAATAATAAAAAAAAATCACAATTTAACAGTTATTGTAACTCCGATTTTGATGTTTTTTTACAGCTACACTCTTTAACCCTATATGAATACAATGAATTAATTCGATCGTCAATTTAAAACATTTACACAAGTGGATACCAAAGACGTATGTGCTATACTTGTAGTGATATTGTGTGTTTGGGATGTTAATTAGACCATCTCCGATCAAAGGGAATTTGGTCAATATTAACCTTGAAATTGAACAAAATAATCTCCGACCAAAGAACATTTACAAATGGGCGTATTCGGGGATCGAATCAGCCCCTAGATGGCCTAAAAAGTGCCACCCCCAAGCAGTTAGGCATTTCTTTTTGAGCTTGTTAGTTATTGACATGGTGAAAAGGTACTTGGGCATACTATAAAGTACGTAATAAAAATATAGAGAGAGTAAGATTTAGCCAATAAGATTGAAGACGGAAAATTTAAAGATTTTGTGTTTGAAGATTTTGTGTTATATACTTAATGTTGAATATATTTTGTGTTTGAAAATTTAAAAAATTAGTTTGTTATTATTCCTTAAAAAATTATATTTTTGAGGCCTATGTAGCCCTCCATAGTTGGAGATTGCCTTAATTAGTAGTGTATCCGATTCAAGTTTTCGTTATTAGTAATACTGTTTGGTGCTTGGAGTGGAATGTCAGGAGGTTTGTGAAGGCCGGTCAAACAAAGGCATGGAATAAGAACCTCTTGAAGGAGGAAATAGAGGAGAGGCTAAGAGATTTGAGATGATGCTACTTGAAAGAGTAACATTTCGATGACGTGAAAAAGTTCCAATAAGTCATTTACAAGAGTCGAGCCTAATGCCATCTCCAACCGAGGGCTGGCCAGATGGCTCGTTTTAGCCCTCTGGCCCTCCAAGATTCTCCAAGATATTAATATTTTAATGAACAGTACATGGCCATATTTGCCTTCGTCTCCAACTGAAGGCCAGAGAGCTAGAGGACTCGTTTTAGCCATGTCACAAAAAAACGGTCTCCAACCGAGGGCCACAGGGCCAAACATAATTTATTATTTAAAAACTACAACTTAAATTCAAATTCAAATTCAAATTTTGTAAAATAGAAGTTATAGGAAAAAATAGAATTAAAAAAAATACGAAACAAATTTTATGAAATAGAAGTTATAGGAAAAAAATAGAATTAAAAAAAAATACGAAACAAATTTTGTGAAATAGAAGTTATAGGAAAAAATGGAATTTAAAAAAAAATTAAATGAATTTTGTAAAATAAAAGTTATAGGAAAAAAATAGAATTTAAAAAAAATATGAAAAATAGAAGTTATAGGAAAAAAAATGGAATTTAAAAAGAAATAGGAAACAAATTTTGTAAAATAGAAGTTATAGAAAAAAAAAGAATTTAAAAAAAATTTGAAACAAATTTTGTAAAATAGAAATTAAAGGAAGTTATAGGAAAAAAATAGAAAAAAAAGGTTTAAATTCATAAAAAATTTGAAAACTAGCCGTTATATATAAATCACTATTAGTGTCGGTTAAAAAAAAAATGGTCAGCTCTGGGCTGCAGCCAGCCCTCCAGCCTTCTCCAATTCCGTGGGGCCCTCCCAGATTCCAGAACCCTCTGGCCTAGCCCTCAGTTGGAGACGGTTTTCAGGCTATTTTCGGCCCTCTGGACCCTTCGGTTGGAGATGGCCTAACACATCTTACTTAAAACACTAATATTTGCAAGTAAATTTCATATACCAGAATATATTCAACATAAAGTATATAACACAAAATCTTCAAAAACAAAATAAAGTATTATTTTGTACTCATAAAAAAAAAAAAAAAAAAACTTGCGCGACGTAGGTACAGGCGTCGCGCAAAGGTCGCGCAAGTTTTTTTGTTTTTTTTTGTTTTTTTTTATGATTACAAAATAATACTTTATGTACTTTATGTTGAATATATTTTGTGTTTGAAAATTTAAAAAATTAGTTTGTTATTATTCCTTAAAAAATTATATTTTTGAGGCCTATGTAGCCCTCGATAGTTGGAGATTGCCTTAATTAGTAGTGTATCCGATTCAAGTTTTCGTTATTACAGTAACACTGTTTGGTGCTTGGAGTGGAATGTCAGGAGGTTTGTGAAGGCCAGTCAAACAAAGGTATGGAATAAGAACCTCTTGAGGGAGGAAATAGAGGAGAGGCTAAGATTTGAGATGATGCTACTTGAAAGAGTAACATTCGATGACGTGAAAAAGTTCCAATTGGTCATCTACAAGAGTCGAGCCTAACACATCTTACTTAAAACAAAAAAAGGTCATGAAAGCAATCTACACGTGCGTCACGCAAAATAGGTCAAGTTATCTACCAAGTTAACTTGAGCTATTTATTGTATACTCAAAACGACTCAAGTTATCTACCAAGCTTGTACATTTTAAGCTCGCTCAAGCTTGACTCATATAATTAAACAGCAATTTTACATCAGACCATTATAAATATCCAACAGTACATAATAAAACAACTAAAAAATTCAACTGTACCAACAGAAAGGATAGAATGCAGACTTAAAATTGTAGACATAAACTGGACTAAAAGTATGAATGGCATTTAACCAATAGTGTAGGTGCCTAGGCATTTAACCACCAAATTGAAGCAGCGAGACCGGATTCCAGTTTAAGCGACTAACACCAAGAGATTGAGCGAAACTGTAGCTTTGAACATGGGAAGGAGCAGAGGTGGGTGGGTTTTTAATGGCCATGGGAATTGATCGATGAAGTTTGGCTGATGACAAGAAGCTCAATGATTCGAACTTACTGAAGAACATTACCACCCAAACAAAAAGGAGCTAACACCAAACTTTTCTAGCTTATTGGGACTTCACATCCTACAAAACAATAAAACAAAACTAGTTCACATGATCATATAGTTTATAATAATCAATTCTATAAGTCCTACGAAGCACTGTGAAATGGTTTTCCAAACATCATGCTAGCAAGTTAACGAGAATTCGGTATAACCATTTTGCACAGGAAACACAAGCAACTGATCCAAAAACCAAACTCTACCCTTTTTATCACTGCTTTCATCAATGTAGCCATTTGCAACTCAATACCTCAAATAATTCCACTACTTCTTGTCCGCCATTTCAGCTCTACAGTCTAAATTGAAAGCTGCCAACCTCATAATTTAGTCCTAACTTAACCAAATCGCCCCACTTACGCTATCGCTCTACTAAAGAACTGAACCTAATCGAAATCAGAAAGCAATGTCTGATTAGTTCCGTTTTCTAAGCAACCAATCAGAGCAAAAACGCAACCAGCCAAACAGAAACTAACAAACATACGTGTGTGTGTGTGTATGCATATATTTACATGGGACCAAAAAAGAAAAATAATTTACCTACTCGTACTGGTTAGGTTCCAGTCGTGGAGGCTGGTGGTGAAACAGGGGCAGTGCTAAGGCTGCAGTCGTGGAGGCTGGGGAGAAGGGATAATATTCAGGAGGTTGATCAGGGCTGTTGATGCGTCGCCGTCGTCGAACTGGAATCCGGTCTCGCTGCTTCAATTTGGATGCTCTTTATCAGAGCCATAGACACGAAGATCATCTCCACGCAACTTTAAGCGACCAACACCAAGAGATGGCAGTGTATTTTGAAAAATTAACAATTTTCCCCCAAGGTTGCTCTTCAAAAGCACACGCGTGGACATAAGTTAATGCAAATTAAATGAACAACCAGACTCTTGGAACTGCATAATGAAGTACTTAATAGTCAATTACTCAAGGAATACATAACTTAACACACTGCTTTTATAATTGGTGATAAATTTTATCCAAAGGTAAAATTCAAATTGCTATGTGTGAAGAAGCTCACACTCCATAAGCATAAGCGAGGCTTTAAGAGCTGGACCAAAAGCAGACTCCACATTCACGTTGTCTTGAAACATAGATTCCACTACGCTTCTTGATTCAGATAGATTAACAAGAAGATAATCTGGCAATGGAACAAATACATCATCCAGATCTGAGACCACCATCATTTGAGGCTGAGTCAAAGATGAATGCACATAAAAGTCACAGGATCTCAGCACAAATGTTGGTACTCGGACAAAAAAAAAAGAAAATAACCCATTATGTTAACACTTAACAGTGATAACAGAAAACACATACCTTCAAAGCATGACCGGATGGTTTGGGCCACAACCTGCAAAGAGGTCATCCATAAATTTCAATAATTCCAACAGAGAGGAAAACAGACCTTTGGTAGTAGGTAATCAAAGATATAATAAAAACAACTCAAATGAAAAGACATCACAACCTTCCATGAGACTAACATAAAACATAAAACTTACATGATATCTTTACCTTTATAGAATGGAGAAGATCAGACGATTTGTTGGGAATATTAGTGTGGGTAGATGAGAAGCGGTGTTAAACCCTCAGCTTCCTACTTTTGCCTTTATAAGTTTATATTAATCCTCATCCGAACTACAATAATAATTCTCGCTATCCTCACTACTATCATTTCCGAATTCCCATTCGTCCTCATCTTCGTTTGCCTCTTCTGGTGCATTGTATTGAGGCAAATCACCAAGGTCAATTGATATTTCGAATTCGGGTACTCCAGGTATGTCAAATGGTTCTTGGACAATATTAGTATCTCAGAGTGTTTCTTCACCAATTTCTATCGAAGATGATAACTGTTGGTCAGCGACGTCGTCGTTGTCATCATGATCTAGTTCTGAAATATCATATAGCCCTCTTCGCTCAATCTTCTGAACAACTTTCCAACCATTGCCGGCTTTAGGGTCGTCTAGATAGAATATTTGTTTCGCCATACTTGCCAAAATGTATGGGTCTTCATCGTACCAATGTCTTGTAGTGTTTACTGATAGTAAACCATGATCTCGCTTAACACTCGTTCGGTTATGTGGGTTTGTATCAAACCAAAGACACTTAAACAGTATCACTTGACACTTGTCTTTGTAAAGCAATTGTACTACACTAGTTAGTTTGCCATAAAAATCAATGTCTTCACTGTCACCCGCACCCGGGACATGAACACCACTATTTTGAGTAGACGACTTGTCATCACGTGTTGCCCCCAAGAACTTGATCCCGTTTACATGACAACCCGAGAACAATTCAACGTGAAACGGTCCTCTCACCAAGTTATATAATTCTTCATCGTAAGAGGGTGAATTCAATTCCTTCAATTTGTTCATCTAATATGACATATACAAAAAGTTAACCTGTTAGTGTAACCAAATTTAAAGAAAGGCATGAACAAGTTGGAAAATATGCTCAATTCAAACCACATACAACTTACATGTGCTTGAAACCACGAAGGAAACAAGTCACGGTGCTTCTTGGCATATAAATGTGAAGGATGTTCCCGCTTCATCAACTATTCATGCTCTTCAAGGTATGGCAAAGCCTTGTCAGAATTGTTGAGTATGAACCAATGCGCTACCTCCATGTCATTTTTGGTAAACGATTCGCCTTTTACAGGATCGCCAAATGGTCGCGCAATTTGGGCAAAAACAGACAGTTTCTCTTTTCTGACACCACTGTCATTATTACGTTGAGGACGATTGAAAGCTGTCTCAACATCTTCAAGATACATTACACAAAAAGTAAGTACTCATATGCGACCCATGCCTCCACCAGTGATCCTTCGGGCTTTGCCCTGTTTCGAACACATTTTTTCAACTCACCAAGATATCTGCACAAATAAAAGGTATGCTACAAATTATTCAAAGTGTTCGTTGATCATGAATCTGTTATATATATAGACGCTTAATTAAGTACCTTTCTATTGGATACATCCATCGACAGTTCACTGGTCCGGCAAGCAATGCCTCATCTGGCAAGTGAATCATCATGCGAATCATACTTGTAAAGAAAGCTGGGGGAAATAGCTGTTCGAACTTGCATAAGACGTTCACAATGTCGTCCTGCAATCGTTTAACATCCGACTTCCGCAAACACCTTGCAGTCAACTGCGAAAAAAATCTTGACAACAACACGATTGGTTTCACCACATCAAGAGGCAATAAGTGTCGAATACCAACTGGAAGAAGGCGTTGGAGTATCACATGACAGTCATGACTCTTCATGTTTAAAAATTTACACCCCCTCACGTTCACACAGTGCGAGATATTGGAAGCATACCCATCTGGAAACTTTGCAGAAGAAATAAAGTTAAAAAACTCTTTCTTCCCATTCAGCTTAACTGTAAAAAATGGATGGCTTTTCTTCAATGTACCACCGACTCTCTTCATCCACAAGGATGACCTAATGCCCATTCGTTCCAAATCGAGGTGAGCTTCGATCGTGTCCTTCGTTTTTCCTTCAATGTCTAGAATTGTCCCGACCAAAGTATTAAACACATTTTTCTTGATATGCATAACATCGAGGTTGTGTCTCAATTTTAACTTTGACCAGTACGGGAGCTCAAATAACATACTTTTGTGCGTCCAGTTCAGATGTGTAGTTGGTCTGGGCTTACTGACCCCTTTGCCGAAATGATCGAATTCCAATCAATTTAACTGATCCAAAATCTCATCTCCGGACCATTCTCTTGGTCTTGGCCGAGTCTCTTTTGTGTCGTGGAAGGCTTTATCGTTATGACACCACTCATTGTCCCAAGGAAGCCATCTACGATGACCAAGATAACAAACTTTTCTCGCATGCCAAGACGATGTTACGTTCTTTTTGCATATTGGACATGCCACCCTTAGTTATCCACCCAGAAACCATTGCATACGTGGGAAAATTGTTTACTGTCCACATCATTGCCGCTCGCATGGTGAACATCTGCCTAGTATACTTATCGTACGTACGAACACTGTTTTCCCATAAATCTTTTAGCTCATCAACCAATGGCCGCAAATAAACATCAATGGACTTTCCTGGATCTTCAGTAATTAATAGAGTCAACATTATGTATTCTTTTTTCATGCACTTCCAAGGCGGCAGATTATAAGGAAAAACGACGACTGGCCAAGTGCTGTGGATTTGGTTTAAAACCCCGAAAGGATTAAATCCGTCGGTGGCAAGTCCCAATCTGACGTTGCGCGGGTCAGCTGCAAAATCAGGGTACATCCGATCAAATTCTTTCCATGCCTCTCCATCCCCAGGATGCCTCATAACATCGTCATTTACCTGTCCTTCTTTATGCCATCTCATGTCAGTTGCAGTATGCATCGACATGTACAATCGCTGCAACCTAGGCTTCAATGGAAGATAACGCATTACTTTTTGTGGAATCTTGGTCTTTCTATTCTGTGATGTCATTTTAAACCTCAGCTCACTGCAGACAGGGCATTTATCCAACTGTTTGTTCTCTTTATAGAACAATATACAATTATTTACACATGCGTGAATTTTTTCATACCCTAATCCGAGACCCTTCAACACTTTTTGGGCACTTTTATGATCTTCAGGTAAACAATTCTCCTTTGGAAGCATCCTCTTGATAACTCCCAAAAAGTAATCAAAGCACTTGTTTGACAAACGAAACTTAATCTTGCCATGCATCAACTCCACAATTGCTGTGAGCACCGAAAAGTTATTGCAACCCGGATATAATTCTTGCTTCGCATTTTTCAATAGTTTTTCATAGTTTTTGAATGCCTCACTGTCCATAGTTGGACGACCGTCATCTCCCCCTTCCTGATTGGTGTTGCTCGAGGCGTATGGATAAACGTCATTTAGAATATTCATAACTTGTTCACTAGGATCCACATTAGATTCAACAGTCTCCACTCGTGTCACGTATGAAGACGAAGCTTGGTCTAATTGTTCTCTATGATGATACCAAGTAGTATAGGTCTCCATCATCCCATTTCTTACTAAATGAAATCGAACATTTTCGAATGTCTCCTGCATTGAGTTGTTACACCTCCTACATGGACATCGGATATGAGTTGAACCTAGGTTGTGTCTAGTTGCGAATTTAATGAACTCATCTATTCCATCCAAGTACTCAACATCACATATATTATGATTATGTATCCACTATCTGTCCATTTTGTCTGCAATCCCAATAAAAGTACAAGAGTTACAACAACTTCAACTATTATTTTGTCACCTTATTCCTTCGGTAAGGGCCCTATCCCATTCAGGAATGCACAGTTATGTGCCATAATTTACGATTCCAATGGATTAAATTTCGACGTGGGCTAATTTCGGCAGCATCTCCTTACAGTTCTTCAAGTGCATGCCGTAGATACATAACATCCACCGTGTACTCGAAGAACATGAAGAAATGTTACCAAAATTTCCACTATCGAAACCTAATCCGTGAACCGCAAACTACAACACATAACTATGCATTCCCAAACTGTACAAAAAATGGGACAATTCGAGATTTAATTGGATCGCAGTCATGCTTTCGCATCCATACACGAAATCCAACTAATTCTCAAAAGGAAAACTAAGTTTTTCTTGAAAAAAATGTACGAAGTTAAGTAGTATTAACTTCGTACAACACAAAACAATTTTGTAGGTGATGTACAAAAATATGTGCATACAAATAAACTAAATCACAATAATTACTAAAACTAAATAAAATAGATAAAATTAATAAAATTTAATTTAGCGAAGAAAATAAAGTGATTTATGTACACTGTGACATCTCAAATGTAGTTAAATTTCTCTTGGACTTCATTTTAATATAAAGTGATTTATGCACCCTTTATTTCCCTTTACGCATCTATCTCTTAATTTAGTCCTTAGTTCTCCTTTATTTTGTTTAACCAAATAACTAAATAAAAAATATATGGGGAAAATTATTTTTCCCTCGCTTCACGGCTTCTGGTAAACTCTTATATGAGATACAGTAGCAATGCCTCTGTCATCACCAATCAAATTAGATAGTGACAGTGAAAAAGTTGATTACAAAAGGCAGTAACAAGTGAAAAGAAAGAACTAATAATTTAAGAGAAGGTTTTGAGGGAGAGATAGAGAGAGGTTTGAGGAATTTCTGTCTTTAACATGATGTGGCATGCCTTTGCAAAAGCCAAAAGGTCCAAGTTCTTTGTTTCATAAACAAATTCAAATCAAGTTGAAAAACTTGTTTACAACAGAAAATTTTGATGGTTTCCTTTCTCCACCAAAAACCAAAAATTTATAATAAGAAGGTTACATGCTAGAACCTGGTCCCGTTTTACTTGCATACAATTTACTTTTCGACTAGATGAAGAGCATGTATGAATTTTTTTGTCTTAGTTGCTTTCACTACCTAATATTGTCAATTTATAGGATTTGTGATTTTGCATGTCTTAGTTGATATGAAGTATATATGTGGTTCTAATGAAAAGATGGGTCGTGTGTATGCAGTTGCTAATTTGAAAACCATGTATAACTGGACACATATATGAACGTATACATAAATTAACAAATTGGAAATGGAAGTATAAAAGATGAGTTAATGTTTATATGTATCTCAACTCTCAATCATGAGGAAGTAGAACTCTGTGCCTTATGGTTGCATAGTATTTCGAACGAGCTACTGCTCTATATTTAAGACTACTTTAGATCAGAGCACCAAATAATAATTATGCTCAGGAATGGGAAAATGATGAATGTGTGTTTGACCTCTTTTATGACACCAGAATTGCAGAAGAATTACAGTACCAATAATCATCCAGTAAATGGTTTACCTCCAGAGTTCAAATCTTTGCTGCCACTTCAAAGTAGCATTCGAAAAAACTGCTTGTAATTAGCCACTAAATGGCCTAATCTCCACACTGCCCTGAAAATGACATATGCAAGACACTTGTGTAAAATTTAATTGTTCTTATGTACTGCAGAAACATGACATTATCAAAAAAATATTAGACTCCCATGGAAATGTGATAAAATCAAGGCTAGATGTTATAAATTCAGTTTACATCATGAAGGATGTACATATTATTAATTCAGTTTACATCATGTTTAAGAGCAAGGGAAGAATTGCAATCGAAAAAACACAAAGAATTGATATCAATTCAAACCTGATTTGGTAGATGTTTTTTAGGAGAGAGATGGGGGATGGAGGTAGTTGCTGCAGCTGGGTTTGCAGTTTCTGCCTCCCAAACTGATCAAATGAAATAAAAAAATTCGTTGACTTTGCGCGACGCATGAGGACCTACGTCGCGCAAAGTTGGGAAAAAAGCGGTAATTTTTTTTTGGTTTGGCGCCGAAACTTTGCGCGACGAAGGACAGCGTCGCGCAAAACTTCTTTGGGCGACGCCGTCCTTCGTCGCGCAAAGTTTCGTCGCGCAAGTTTTCATCGCGCAAACATGTTTTTCTACTAGTAACATCTCACTTATCAAGTTGGGAGTCATATATTCTCAATTCCGTTGTGCTCTCATTCCTTCTATATTTCTCACTTCCGCAGCCGCACTCCCACTGCATGCGCAATTCACATCGTTGCTCGCCTGATATGGCGACTCTTTTCTACGACAAGACGGTGGATGCTTCTTTTTGGTCATGTCCATGGCTTTCTTCCTCGTTACTACGGCCGTTTCTGACGTTTTGGGGCTATGTATGAATTAAAAAAATCTTCTTTATTTGAAAAAATTATTATTATTTGGACAATATATTCATACAGAATTCAATGAAATAAGCATCTCATTCTTACTAATTGAATAATTTCCAATTGCCATGAAATTGTGATTTAAGGTTCACCCATTTAAAACAAAAAGAGCATGATTAAAAAAGAGATACAGAAATACGATTATGGTTGTGAAAAAAAGTAATATACTTAGTTTTTTTATTGTTAGAGAAAAATGGAAAAAAGTAATATACAAATTTTTGTTATTGTTAGAGAAAATAGAAAAATTAATATTTTAAGGGCTAGTTTGGGGTTGCTGCGTTTTATTCAAGACTCTTTCGGTTGTTGCGTTTTTTTATTTTTTTTTTAATTTATGAAAAAAGCAGGTAAGTGTTTGGTAAACTATAGTGCAAAAAAGGTTTTAGCAAAAAGAAATGAGGGTAGGATTGTTAATATACAATTTTCTTTAGATGATACTATTCACCTGCCTTCAATAATTTTTTTTTTTTAAGAAGCATGTGTAGAGCTGCCTTCGATATATATATATATATATATATATATATATATATATATATATATATATATATATATATTCACCTGCCTTCTAATAGTTCAGCTTATAGATTCTTAGTTTTTCATTTCGAAGTAAGCAATATACATGTCAATACTATTATAGAATATATAAATGCAATATTTTTTGAGGATATATTTCCATACAAAATGGGCAAGTCTAATCTCTTGAAAAAAGAGATTACATGATGATGTATCTGAGGTTAATGACGAACCTAGAGAACATGATGATGGTTCATCCTCATCTAGAGTTCAAGAAGAAGAAGAACTTGAACCTAGAAGGAGTAAAAGGACAAAAATTTGAAAGGACATTGGGCCTAATTTTGTGACCTTATTAATTGAGACAGAACCTCAATCATTCAAGGAGGCCATGTCCACTCTTGAAGCTCCATTTTGGAAGGATGCAATTAACAACTAAGTAGACTCCATTATGCAAAATCATACGTGGGAATTAGTCAATTTGCCCTTGGCAATAAGCCAATTGGGTACAAATGGATCTTTAAGAAGAAATTAAAACCAGATGGTACAATTGACAAATATAAGGCTCACTTGGTAGCTAAAGGATACCGTAAAAAACATGGTTTAGATTTCTTTGATACATACTCGCCTGTAACAAGAATTACTTCAATAAGACTGTTGATTGCTATAGCTGCACTCTATAACATGGAAATACATCAAATGGATGTAAAGACTACATTCTTCAATGGAGACTTAGATGAGGAAATATATATGGAACAACCTGAGGGGTTTGTGGTTAAAGGTTAAGAACACAAAGTTTGTAAACTTGTGAAATTGCTATATGGGCTTAAACAAGCTCCAAAGCAATGGCATGAGAAATTTGACCATATTATGATCACACATGGGTTTAAGATAAATGAGTGTGATAAGTGCGTCTACACAAAAAAAATAATGCTTGCGTTATGTTGTGTTTGTATGTAGATGATATGCTTATAATGGGAACTAATAAAGAGATAATAAATTGGACCAAGAAGATATTGAAATCAAGTATTGATATGAAAGATCTTGGTCTAACTGATGTGATTCTTGGTATAAAAATAAAAAGAAACCAAAAAGGTTTTACTCTTACACAATCCCATTATATAGAAGCTACACTTAAAAAGTATGGTCATTTGGAAAGTAAAGATGCAATTACTTCGTTTGATGCCAATAGCAAACTAAAGAAAAATAGTAATGATGCTATATCTCAACGTGAATATTCACAAGTTATTGGAAACCTTATGTACATTATGAACTGTACAAGGCCTGATATAGCATACTCAGTGAGTAGACTGAGTAGATATACATGCAATCTTGGGCATGATAATTGGGAAACGTTAATTCGAGTATTGAGATACTTAAAGCATACAATGAATTATGGATTGCATTATACGAAGTATCCTCCTGTGCTTGAAGGATTTACTGATGCGAATTGGATATCCGATAGTACTGATACGAAATCCACAAGTGCATATGTATTTACTTTGGGAAGAGCAGCAATATCTTGGAAATCTTCCAAACAAACGTGCATAGCCCGATCAACGATGGAATCATAATTTATAGCTCTCGATAAGACTAGAGAAGAAGCTGAGTGGCTAAGAGATTTTTTGGAAGATGTTCCCATATGGCCTAAACCTGTAACGGCAATATGTATACACTATGATAGTTTAGCTGCACAATATCGAGCTAAAAATAGTGTATACAATGGGAAGTCTAGACAAATTAGACGAAGGCATAAAACAATAAAGCAATGGTTCTCTAGTGGTGTAATTTCTATTGACTATGTTAAGTCAAAAGATAATATTGCGGTTCCGCTTACTAAAGGTTTGTCTAGAGAGCAAGTTAAGCATACATCGAGGGGAATGTATTTAAAGCCAATAGAGTAAAATGAAATAGCCAAATGGAAACCTAACCTAGTTGAATGGAGATCCCATGGTCTAGGTTCAATAGGCAAACTAGTTTGGCTAGATTCAAAGAAGAAACACACTTACATACCCATTCCTATGATGGAAGAAGTGTGGTGACTGCTGATGGGTGTAGGAAACATTAGTTTAATGATATTGATACTTGTGAATCAAGGGGAATAGTAGCAGCCTATTCTTAATCAATATCACCTATATGAGAGTAAATGTGGGGTCGCATTTATGAGAATTACATGACTACATTCTCTAAAGCTCTCATGAATCTAGGATTTGTTCAGGACCAAAAAGAATACAAACGTATGAATTTGTGATGTGTTGGTGTGGCATATGTTTTGCTTATTGTCTTGGTTTACTGCGGAGATGAACAGTTCAAAATTTTATTTTCACTGGGTCATCTAGTAAATCCGATAAGTATATACTAAGGTAGGTTCAAGTCCAAAAGACACCTTTCCTGATGTATGTCACATCTATTGTTTACTCTCGTATCTTAGTTTCTCTAGGACCACATAGTCGTCTCAAAATGTAGGGGTATTGTTGGAGTTTTGAGACTTTTAGTGTCCCACATCGGGGAACATTTAGTTCCCAATGGCCTTTATATAGGTCTAGTCCTTTATTCTATTAATTAGGATTTGGACCATTTGGAAATGGATTGAAGGCTTGGGCCTTATGGTTGTGTGGATTAGGCTTGTATAATATAGCCTAATACAATTAATATTAATTAATCAATTGGGGCACTTGGGTCCTTGGAAGTTAAAAATTAATCAGAGTTCATTAATTTTAATTTCGGATTAAGTTTTTAATTAACATATTAATTAAAAATTGTTTTGATTAAGAGACATAGCTCTTAGAAAGAGTTGTGCATTTTCAAATATGTTCAACATGTATTTGAAAGGGTGTGAAACAACCTATATATTCACATTCTCAGTTTCCAGTATTTTCATCTTTTCTTCCTCCTTCTCTTCCGTAAAAAATTTCCAGAGAGTAAACACACAAAACAATTCGCCAGAATTTTATAATCCAATGTGGGTTGTAGAATTAGACAGTTGTATCCTGGTTGAGCAGACATCGTAGAACCACAAGCACAAGAGTGGGACGGAAATACTGTTCGAAGGACATAGCTTAAGCGCTAGCCTTTATCTGTGATTCAATCAAGTTAGTATCATTTAATTCTTTTATTATTTCTGTTATTTCATTCTGTATAGCAAGTATTTTTTGTTAATAAAGAATTTAGTATTTCAAGTTCTGTTATTTTTATTTATTTCTGAATTGTTCTCCAACACCACTCTAGCTCATAGTTGGGGCAATGGCCCCACTTTAGCTAATAGTTGGGGTAAAAAAATGGATACTTCATTTAATTAGTATATGCAGAGAATCAATTTTGAAGAGGAGGCTGGTGAGTTGTAGCAGTGTACGCAAGTATAATGTTGATAGCTTAATTGGGAGAATTTGATGGTGCCAGTATAAAAACATCTTCAAATTACAATTCGTGGATACTACATTTTGATTCTGAACTGTCAGCAACATATATGTGTAACTAATCTAATTGTGAAAGTCTCTGATAATTGTTTAGTCGGATAATGTCGACGAATTTTCCCTCACTTTTCTTCGTGAATTCCTCAATTTTCTATTATAAATAAAAGCTTAAAGTTATTTAGAATAGAAATAAGTGTTTATATATGGTTACTGATGAAATTGAGGTTCCACCATAAAACCAATTGGTAATATTGGGAGTAGCCCAAGATCATATAAGCACATAACAAACCTTGTCTCTCACCGATGTGGAACAACTCTCAACACGCCCCCGCACGTGTGGCAGATTTTCAAGCCTACACGTGGACAACAACTGGGTGATGTGGAGCCCGTGTGGCCGTTGGGCTTCACACGTGGACAACCTTGCTCTGAGTTACACCATAAAACTAATTGGCAATATGGGGAGTAGCCCAATATTGGGAGTAGCCCAAGATCATATAAGCACATAACAAACCTTGTCTCTCACCGATGTGGAACAACTCTCAACACGCCCCCGCACGTGTGGCAGATTTTCAAGCCTACACGTGGACAACATCTGGGTGACGTGGAGCCCGTGTGGCCGTTGGGCTTCACACGTGGACAACCTTGCTCTGAGTTACACCATAAAACTAATTGGCAATATGGGGAGTAGCCCAAGACCATATAAGCACATAGCAAACATTGCCCCTCACCGATGTGGGACAACTCTCAACACGCCCCCACACGTGTGGCTGATTTTCAAGCCTACACACAACAGGTTGACGTGGAACGCGTGTGGCCGTTTGGCTTCACATGAGGACAACCTGCTCTGATACCATGATGAAATTGAGGTTCCACCATAAAACCAATTGGCAATATACGAAGTAGCCCAAGACCATATAAGCACATAACAAACTCTGCCCCTCACCGATGTGGGACAACTCTCAACAGTTACAAATCTATAATAGAAAGCCGTGTTCTCAGCACACTAAGGTATAATTACAGTAGAAGTCTCACCATGCATGACATGTAAGACACGTACATTTATTCAAGCCACCCGACCTGTTATAATTTCTTACGGCATTTAGTATATCGACAGAAAACGGATAACGTCTATTTGGTCTCCAGGCGGTAGGTCGGCATGGCGAGCAAGTGTTGGGCTTTTGTCGGTCCGAGCCGAAAGTCTCAGTCATGTCCAAGTCTTGAGGTAGGAGGCCACTTGGAAGGTCCCAGTTAAAGCAGTGGACAATGTTTGCCAGAGCCAGCCGAACTGTGGTTAACCCTAATTGCATACCAGGGCAACCTCTTCTGTCAGACCCAAATGGTAGAAGCTGGAAGTCATGCCCCCGAAGATCAACATTGCTATTTATAAACCTTTCAGGGTAAAATTTTCCCACATTATCCGACCAAACGTTAGGATCTCTTCCAATAGCCCAAGTGTTTATTAGAATTTTCGATTTCTTAGGTATGTAATATCCATCGACCGTAACGTCCTGCATGGATTCCCGAGGAACTAAAAATGGTGCAATTGGGTGTAGTCTAAAGCTCTCCTTGATCACCGCATTCAAGTAACTTAACTTTTGCAGATCGCTCTCTTCCACCATTCGGTCTGTTCCGATCACAAGTTGGAGCTCTTCTTGGAGATGTTTCATCACCCTTGGGTGCCTCAACAGTTCGGCAAGGTTCCAAACAATTGCAGTAGCTGAAGTGTCAAAGGAACCCGTAATCATGTCGAGTAAGATGGCTTTCACATCTGTTCGTTCAATCCTGTAGCCTTGCTCATCGTTGGGATTTAATGGCTGGTGTATTAATGAAAGCACAACGTCAACAAAGTCCTTGTGATGATGATGGCCTCGTACTTGCTCACTCTTAGAAACTTGTTCATGTTCCCATATTATCTTTTCAAAAAGTTGGTCGACTATCTTGCTAATTCTCTTATTGCGTTTGGTCAATCCCAAGAAGAAGAAAAGGTTAATATATGCATGATAAGTAATCTTAAGACCGATTTGATAATCATATAATTTTAGGGTTTTAGGTTTTTTTTTTTAAGATAGAGAAGGGGGAAAAATAATGTGGGGAAAATGTTGGTGGGAGGGATTTATGGGAAGAGTATACATAAAATATAGGGGTTTTTGAACATCAGTCCTTGTAAAAGATTAAAATTTAAAAAAAAACCTGGTGCTAGATTACATATTCAATTTAATCCCTTGAAGTGTATTTTTATCAAAATTTACATTGAATTTTTTTTATTTAATGTGTATTTTTATTTAATCTCTCCACATTAAATTTTAATTTTATTAATATGCACATATTTAGTTTTTTAATTATAAATGAATGTAAATGAGAAAATATTAAAAGAAATTTGTGATACAAAAATATATAAATACATAAGTGTATAGAAATGACTGCCGAAATAAAATTGACTTTTTTGTACCGAAATATTTGTGCCTACATAATTGTACCGAAATATATTTTAATAAACCTAAATGTATTATATTGAATTAATGTACCTAAATGTCAATACCGAAATGAATGTACCAAAATGTACGTACCGAAATGTCAATACCGAATTGAATCCAGGATTTGTTCAGTACCAAAAAGAACACAAACGTATGAATTTGTGATGTGTTGGTGTGGCATATGTTTTGCTTATTGTCTTGGTTTACTGCGGAGATTCAAGATTTTATATTCACTGCGTCATCTAGTAAATCCGATAAGTATATACTAAGGTAGGTTCAAGTCCAAAAGACACATTTCCTGACGTATGTCACATCTATTGTTTACTCTCGTATCTTAGTTTCTTTAGGACCACATAGTCGTCTCAAAATGTGGGGTATTGTTGGAGTTTTGAGACTTTTAGCATCCCACACCGGGAAACATTTAGTTCCCAATGGCCTTTATATAGGTCTAGTCCTTTATTCTATTAATTAGGATTTGGACCATTTGGAAATGGATTGAAGGCTTGGGCCTTATGGTTGTGTGGATTAGGCTTGTATAATATAGCCTAATACAATTAATATTAATTAATCAATTGGGGCACTTGGGGCGTTGGAAGTTAAAATTAATCAAAGTTCATTAATTTTAATTTCGGATTAAGTTTTTAACTAACATATTAATTAAAAACTGTTTTGATTAAGAGACACAGCTCTTAGAAAGAGTTGTGCATTTTCAAATACGTTCAACATGTATTTGAAAGGGTGTGAAACAACCTATATATTAAGTCTCAGTTTCCAGTATTTTCATCTTTTCTTCCTCCTTCTCTTCCGTACAAAATTTCCAGAGAGTAAACACGCAAAACAATACGCTAGAATTTTATAATCCAGTGCGAATTGTAGAATTAGATAGTTGTATCTTGGTCGAGCAGACATCGTAGAACCACAAGCACAAGAGTGGGATAAAAATACTATTCAAAGGACATAGCTTAAGCGCGAGCCTCTATCTATGATTCAATCAAGTTAGTATCATTTAATTCTTGTAATATTTCTATTATTTCATTCTGTATAGCAAATATTTTTCGTTAATAAAGAATTTAGTATTTCAAGTTATGTTATTTTTATTTATTTCTGAATTGTTCTTCAACACCACTCTAGCTCATAGTTGGGGCAATGCCCCCACTTTAGCTAATAGTTGGGGTAAAAAATGGATACTTCATTTAATTAGTATATGCAGAGAATCAATTTTGAAGAAGATGCTGGTGAGTTGTAGCAGTGTACGCAAGTAGAATGTTGATAGCTTAATTGGGTGGATTTGATGGTGCCAGTATAAACGCATCTTTAAATTACAATTCGTGGATACTACATTTTGATTCTGAACTGTCAGCAACATATATGTGTAACTAATCCAATTGTGAAAGTCTCTGATAATTGTTTAGTCGGATAATGTCGACGAATTGAAATAATTGTTTAGTCGGATAATGTCGACGAATTTTCCCTCACTTTTCTTCGTGAATTCCTCATTTTTCTATAATAAATAAAAGCTTAAAGTTATTTAGAATAGAAATAAGTGTTTATATATGGTTACAAATCTATAATAAAAAGCCGTGTTCTCAGCACACTATGATATAGTTACAATAGAAGTCTCACCATGCAATGCCCGTAAGACACGTACATTTATTCAAGCCACCCGACCTGATATAATTTCTTACGGCATTTAGTATATCGATAGAAAACGGATAAACGTCTATTTAGTCTCCAGGCGGTAGGTCGGCCTGGCGAGCAAGTGTTGGGCTTTTGTCGGCACCGAGCCGAACGTCTCAGTCATGTCCAAGTCTTGAGGTAGGAGGCCACTTGGAAGGTCCCAGTTAAAGCAGTGGACAATGTTTGCCAGAGCCAGCCGAACTGTGGTTAACCCTAATTGCATACCAGGGCAACCTCTTCTGCCAGACCCAAATGGTAGAAGCTGGAAGTCATGCCCCCGAAGATCAACATTGCTATTTATAAACCTTTCAGGGTAAAATTTTCCCACATTATCCGACCAAACGTTAGGATCTCTTCCAATAGCCCAAGTGTTTATTAGAATTTTCGATTTCTTAGGTATGTAATATCCATCGACCGTAACGTCCTGCATGGATTCCCGAGGAACTAAAAATGGTGCAATTGGGTGTAGTCTAAAGCTCTCCTTGATCACCGCATTCAAGTAACTTAACTTTTGCAGATCGCTCTCTTCCACCATTCGGTCTGTTCCGATCACAAGTTGGAGCTCTTCTTGGAGATGTTTCATCACCCTTGGGTGCCTCAACAGTTCGGCAAGGTTCCAAACAATTGCGGTAGCTGAAGTGTCAAAGGAACCCGTAATCATGTCGAGTAAGATGGCTTTCACATCTGTTCGTTCAATCCTGTAGCCTTGCTCATCGTTGGGATTTAATGGCTGGTGTATTAATGAAAGCACAACGTCAACAAAGTCCTTGTGATGATGATGGCCTTGTACTTGCTCACTCTTAGAAACTTGTTCATGTTCCCATATTATCTTTTCAAAAAGTTGGTCGACTGTCTTGCTAATTCTCTTATTGCGTTTGGTCAATCCCTAACAAGAAGAAAAGGTTAATATATGCATGATAATTAATCTTAAGACCTATTTGATAATCATATAATTTTGGGTTCTAGGTTTTTTTTTAAGATAGAGAAGGGGAAAAAATAATGTGGGGAAAATGGTGGTGGGAGGGATTTACGGGAAGAGTATACATAAAATATATCGAACAAAAAAGTGGAAAACTAAAAACACAAAATTAAATGATTATCAAATAGTGTAATGCTGCATAAACTACGTCAGAGACGACTATGCATAGCATGTTGCGTACCTGAATATCCAGTGGCCTGAGGAAAGGCACATAATCGCCAATATTGAATAAAGCTAGCACGGACATGACATCCCTAATAATTGTCTTGAGATCAAACATATCATCACTTTTACTCCCCAATACCATCCTATATGTTATGTCCTCAACAAGCTCACCGACCTTTTCACTAAGATTCACCACCTCACCTGCCTCCGCGGCTTTCTTTAGCGACTGCACCAACAACCCCACCTCCTCCCTTCTTAACGGAGCAAAATCCTCAATTTTTGACGGACAAAGAAGCTGCATTGTGCAAAGCTTCCTAACATGGCGCCAGTATGGACCATATTCAGTAAAGGCAATACCCTTTGTACCATACGATATGTACTCAGCGGCTTGGAGTTTGGGGCGGCTAGAAAAGACGGTGTCATGGGTTTTAAGGAACAGCTCTGCAGCTTTAGGAGATGAGACCACTATGGTGGGTACCAAGCCGAGGCGTATGGACATTATGGGGCCATATTTTTTGGCCAAGTGTTGGAGGCTGTGGTGTGGGTGGTTGCCTAGCATATGAAAGTTACCAATTATTGGTAGTGCCCAAGGCCCTGGCAGCTGCTTTCGGTGTTTTGGCCTCTGGAAGGCAGTGGTCAGGATGTGGATGAGATACCAAAGGAAGGTAAGGAAGAGTAGGAGGATGGATATTGCTGAAGGAAGCATTCTGGCTATCTGTGTGAGAGAAATGGGGCATTTTCTCATGAACTCAAAGGAGGTGTTTTATAGTAGAAGTGTAAAGTGTGTAACCTAACCTTTGTCCGGTTTCTCTTTTTTCTCTTCCAGCTATCTTCCTTTGACTTAAGGGAGTTGATGTGATTAGGTGTATTAGATGTAATTAGAAAATAAGCCCGCCGTTAGATTAGGTGTATTAGATGTAACTAGAAAATAAGCCTGCTGTTAGACGTAACTGCATGAATAAGACACATTTAACCTGAACGGGAAACAGGAAACGTATCGGCGATATTTATGATTTGGACGAGCTCCGAGACATGCACTATTTGCACGCGGCGATTTCAGAGGCGATCCGGCTGTACCCACCTGTACCGGTCGACTCGAAGGCATGTCTAAACGACGAAGTCTGGCCGGACTGCACGGTCCTGGGGAAGGGGTGGTTGGTTATATACCATGCTTACGTGATGGGGCGGATGGAGAGGATATGGGGAAATAACTGCCGCAAGTATTTGCCGGAGCGGTGGCTGACGGAGGACGGCACGTGTCGGCAGGAAAGTGTTTTCCGGTATTTCATGCCGGGTCAAGGATGTGTCTGGGGAAGGATTTGGCGTATATTCAGATGAAGTCGATAGCGGCATCGGTGATGGAGAAGTTTGTGATCGTCGTACAGGATAGGGACACGTGTCCGAAGCATCTGTTGTCGTTGACTCTCAGGATGAAAGGTGGCCCCCCCGTGAGTGTGAGGAGAAGGAGATTTGTACCTGATGACCCGTGAATCGGTGATTATGTGATGTCGTTTGATTGCACAAAATCAATAAGATCTTAATTCTTCTAAATTTCATATACCATTCCTAACTATGCAAAACGATATATATTATTTTTAACACATATGAGATTACGTGAATCACTAGTAGATTGTATTTAGAATACTTCATGATTTTCTATGTTTTGATTGTATTACTTCAAACGCGAGGAATCTTAGGTTGGTTATTATAATTTTTTTTTTAAACAGTACGATATTCATTGATAAGTAATAGAATATGTACAATTATTGAGGATATGATGCATGCAATGGGCCTCGATAAAATTCTTAAGACAAGACATGAGAAACAGTACACCTAGAATTCCTCAAGCCGTTCATCTCTCTCTTCCTCTCTTTATTGTACACCTCAGAGAAAATAAACCACAATATCATTGCTCTAAGAACTGAATCCCGTTCACAAGATTCATCATTGCAATTCAGAATTATTAAGAATGAAGAGTAAAGACAAGGTTAAAAATAACCAATTAAGTGTGTGAAATTCATTTTCCTATAAAACCAGCCCATAAGATAATTACAGTGGCGCCACAGTTTTCGTAAGCAATAGGGATTTGGAAGTCGAAAAGTCAAGAAGTTAAGAACATAGGCAAATCCAATTCAATATCCCTTTAAATCGTAAGACACTCACACGTCCGCGCAACACCACCTCATCCTCTACGATGCGGTGCGATGCTTCCTCTTGGCTCTGTGGGGGCCATGTGTTCGTTGCAACAACCTTACCAACTACCGCCACCGCCAGCCCCTCCTCCTCCTTTATCTGCAAGGCCACAGGCTCTTGCTGCACTACCGCTCCCAAAAACTCGTCCTCCTCCTCATCATCGTCGTCTTCTCGTTCGACACTAGTCGCCCGTGGTACAACCCCGTCAAGGGGAGACAGTTGAGATGCAAAAAGCTGAATCAAGAAACTTACTGATCGGTAACATCCACGTGCTTTATAACCCAACCCGAGGGGAAGTAAAATTACGCCAGGTACCTTCTTTTACATTCATGTTCATTTCCTGGTGCATAAAGTAAAATGTCTGTTCTCTGACACTGATGAACAAGGTCTATATATCGTTTTGTTTCCAGATACACCTTCTCTTATCGAGGGCGAAAATCGGTAGCGGCAATAAAATCATCTAATTGGTGGCTTGACTCAGGGGCTACTATACATGTGTGCAATGACAAGACACAATTCAAGACATTTGAAGCATCAACGGACAATCAAGAGGTTTTAACGGGAAATCATAATTTTGCCAAAGTTCTAAACTTCAGTTTACTTATGGGAAGAAATTGACGTTGTTTAATGTACTACATGTCCCAGAAATTAGAGAGAATTTTGTGTCTGCAAATTTATTATGTAAGGACGATATAAAGACTGTTCTAGAGTCCGACAAGTTAATAATGTCGAAAAATGGGATGTTTATTGGAAATGGGTATTCTTGTGATGGGAAAATGGGATGTTTATTGGAAAGGAGTATTCTTGTGATGGGATGTTCAAACTAAGTATTAATAATAAAGTGAATTCTTCTGCTTATATTGTTGAATCTTCCTCTCATTTATGGCATATATGTTTAACGCGTGTAAAGTTTAGATCTTTAAAATACATGCACATACTTGGTTTAATTGCTTGTAATGATGATTATAATGATAAATGTGAAACATGTATTCAAGCAAAAATGACTAAGAAACCTTTTCCAACTGCTAAAGAAATACAAATTTATTAGACTTAATACATTCTGACATATGTGAATTTAATGGTGTGGAAAATGATATTTTATCACATTTATAGATGATTGTTTTAAGTTCACTTATGTTTATTTATTGTCTAATAAAGATGAATTTTTTGAGTGTTTTAAGCGCTATAAGGCTGAAGTTGAAAACCAAAAGGAAAGGAAAGTTAAATGCATTCGTATTGATAGAGGTGGTGAATATTTTTCACATGAACTCGATATTTTTTATGAAGAGCATGATGTTGTGCATCAAAGAACTGCACCTTATACACCACAACAAAATGGTTTGGCAGAAAGAAAATAGGACACTCACTAAGATGATTAATTCTATGATGATTAATGCTAACACTCCTAAATATTTATAGTGTGAAGCATTGTTTACTGCATGCTATATACACAATAGAATTATATCTACGAAGACACATGTGTCACCATATGAAATTTGGAAAGGAAGAAAACCAAATTTGTCATATTTGAGAGTATGAGGTCGTGTAACTTTTTATAAGGCACTCCATCCTAAGAGATCCAAGTTGAGTCCAAGAGGAATTAAAAGCATATTTGTAGGATATGCAAAAATTTCAAAGGCATATAGGTTGCTTAATTTAGACTCAAATACAATAACTGAGTCTAGAGATGTTGAATTTATAGAAAATAAATTCTATAATGACTACTCAATGTCCGGAAAAGAGAATGATCAAACACCTTTCTCTAATCTGCCTACTAGTTCTTCTCAAGGTGAGAAAAGAAAACAGTCTGAAACTGTTAATGAACCAAGGAAAAGCCAAAGAGTAAGAAAAGAAAAGACTCTAGGCCCAGATTTCATTTCGTCTCAATCTATTGTATTTTTTAGTTAAAGGAAATAGAAAGAAAAAAAAAAAAGGTTCTTAAAACAATACCTATATTGTTGAATGTTGAAGATGATCCTAAAAGTCTAAGCGAAGCAATGACTGCAAGAGATACAACATTTTGGAAAGAGGCTATAGATGATGAATTTGAATCATTAATATCTAATTAGACATGGGTTTTAGTATACTTGCCTCAAGGATCAAAAGCAATAGGTTGTAAGTGGGTGTTTAGAAGAAAATACAACACAGACAGGTTTATTCAAACATTTAAAGTCGGGCTGGTTGCCAAGGGTTTTAAGCAGAAAAAAAAAGAAATAAACTATTTCGATACATATGCACTAGTAGCTAGGGTCACAACAATTAGAATATTCTTTGCATTGGCATCTTTATATAACTTGCATGTGCATCAAATGGATGTGAAAACAACATTTTTAAACGGTGATTTGGATGAAGAAGTCTACATGGAACAACCATAAGGGTTTGCTCTTCTTGGGAATGAAAAGAAAGTTCGTAAATTAGCAAAGTCGTTATATGGATTGAAGCAAGCACCAAAACAATGACATGAAAAGTTTGATTTTGTCATTTTATCATATGGATTTAGACATAACAGTGCTGAAAAATGCATATACTTTAAATTCACAAGTGATTATGGTGTTGTTATACGTTTATACGTCGATGACTTGCTAATTTTTGGTATAAATATAAAACGTGTATCTGAAACTAAAGAGTATCTAAATTCAAAATTCAAGATGAAGGACTTGAATGAAGTAGATACAATATATCGAATTAAAGTAAAGAATCATAGTAGGGGTTACACTTTGTGTCAGTCACATTATATACAAAAATTGCTTCTTAAGTTTAAGCATCTACAAATAAAAGAAGCAAATACCCCTTATGACCCTAGTGAGACTTTACTTAATAATTTTGGCAAGTCTGTTGCACAACTTGAGTATGCTAGTGTTGTCGTAAGTTTAATGTATGATATGCATTGTACCAGGCCATATATCGCATTTACAGTAAGCAAAACTTTCTAGATACACTAGTCATCTAGGTACTGCTCATTGGAAAGCAATAAATAGAATTTTTGGTTATCTTAAAAGAACTATCAACCTCAGTTTAACTTACTCTAAGTTTCCAGCAGTACTTGAAGGATATTTAGATGCAAGTTGGATAACAAGTGCTAATGATAATAAGTCTACATGATGGTGGATTTTTACAATTGCCGGAGGAGCAATTTCTGGGGCTTCGAAGAAGCAAACATGTATAGCACATTCAACTATGGAATTTGAATTTATAGCATTAGCGGCAACATGTAAAGAAGCAGAATGGATTAGAAACTTGTTATTGGAAATAAAGTTGTGGTCACAACCAATGCCATCCATTTCTTTATATTGTGATAGTGAGGTTACTTTGTCTAGAGCATACAATAAGGTATACAATGGAAAGTCTAGACTTATTAGCTTGAGACATGAATATGTCAAGCAATTAATAACTGATGGGGTTACTAAAATTATTTATGTTAAATAAAGTAATAATTTGGCATATCCATTAACAAAAGCACTTTCAAGAGCTTTGGTAGTTAGTACATCTAGTGGAATGGGGCTAAAACCCTTCACTAAAAATTAGCCACCAATAATGATAACCCGACTTTGTCTAGAACATCACTAGTTTAAGAGTTTAATGGGTAATAACAAGTTATTGATAAGTGGTTGTAAAAGCACTGAAAATTAATACATAGCTCATTCCAGGATGATCAATGCAAAACTGCTATGTTAGGAGGATGAGTTTTATCTTAATGAAGTTATTTGCAATTATATCTATAGTAGCAGGGACATGGGAAGGAACCTCACCTATATGAACATAAGAAATGATGCCGCTTCTACCAAGAGTTGGGTTTTCTCTTGTAAATGTTCATGAAACCAGGATGAAGCACATGGCCATAATAGTGCTTAATTAGTTCAGAAATTTCTTTAAGGAAATAAGACATAGTCATGTATGTAGTGATTCCGGTTTTAACATAAGAATAGTTGGTTTAAACTTAGGTCACTATCGCATTCGTTATAACTTTGAACTACTTACACGAATTAAAGGTTTAATTCGAAAGACACATTTATTGTATGCATAATTATATCGATATGGTTGTGATTAATTATAAGGAGAGAATTCTTATATGTCCTTTATTATATATTTTTAAAATAGGGAAGGATTGTTGAATATTTTAATAAGATATTAGTATATTCGTGTGGAAGAAGTTGGGTATTTGCCCAACAGTTACTCTTCATCAGATTAAGGGCTGGTTTGGTATTGCTGTGCTTTGAAAAAAAGTTGCTTCTGCTGTGCTCTAAGAATAAGCAGCTGTGAAATAAAGCAGCAGAGTGTTTGGTAAACTTTTTTGTAAAAGTGCTTTTGAAAAAAAAAAATTAGTATTATAGTGTTTGGTGAACTTTTATGTAAAACAGATGTGAAAAAAAGCCAGTTTTTCAAAGCTGGGTTTTGCAGCTTCTTGTTTTTGGCTTTTTTTCACCCAAAACTGTGAAAAAAAGTTGAAGCTGAATGTTTACCAAACACCAAAAACTGTCACAGCTTTTTTTCATAGCAGCTTTTTTTAAAATCACCTCAACCCCAAACTGGGGCTAAAGCAATGTGGCTTTTCCAACTTTGCTAAAAGACATGATCCATGTCTGACTAGTGCATAGTTTACTAACGGACATAACCTTTGGTAATTGATGTTTTGCATCAGACATGCGTATTGGGCATATTACTGTAAGGGTGAAGTGCCGATTTAGTCCTTAAATTGTTACCTAAGTGAAAATTAGGTCCCTGAATTATTTTTTCGGTAAATTAAGTCCCCAAATTCATTAAAAATTGCTAATTTCATCCCTACTATTATATTCAAAGCTATTTTGTCCAATTTTTCTTCAACTTAAGTCACTTAACACATTTTAGAGTGTAATATCGTCATTTTCTCGCCTATAAGCCCTCCACATTTCATATAGGTTGCGAATCTAACATCTAATTTACCCTCCAAAGTTAACTTACACTATTTCTTATGAAAAACTACCAATTTACCTTTCAAAGTTAACTCCATACACTATTTCTTTGTGGAAAACTATCAATCTACACTCTAATGTGTATCACATGCAAGTAACGTGACTTAAATTGACGGAAAATTGAATATAGTAGCTTTGAATATAATATTAGGGATGTAATTGGCAGATTTTTATAATTCAAGGACTAATTTTTCTGAAAAAATAGTTTAGGAACCTAATTTTCACTGAGGTGATAATTCAGGGACTAAATTGGCAATTCACCCTTACTGTAATATTAATTTAGTTGTATCTCATGGCAAGAAGGCATACCCAAAACCAAAGGTTGTATCTCATGCCGAGAAGGCATATCCAAAACCAAATGATATGTCTAACAGGTGCAATCTCCCATATATATTGGTAAATTGGTAGAAGAGAAATTCATTCAGAAATTTGTTGTCTACACAATTTTCTTGCTTTCTCTTCTCTCTCCATCACATTCATACAATTTCTTTTTAGTTATTTCTAAGGGAATACAATTCGGTTTTACTAATTGAATATTCTCTATTTTGTTGTATCTTGGAAGTGATTTGCCAAGAACTTTTTAGCAAACTCATTTGAGTGAGGGCAAATAACCCTTTAAGGAAACGATTCAAGTCGTATCTCAAAGTCATCTTTCAGTTTATTCTCTATATTTCTACATTTACTCAACACCCGTCTACCAACGTAAGTGGACTGCTAACTTCTTGTTTGGCACCTAAGATTTGAGCAGGAGGACAATCTCTCTGCCCAGATAACACTCTTCTGTCATATAACATGATCTTCAGCTGTAAAAAAAGACCAGACAGATTTCAAAAAGCATGTTGGATGTATCGCGTCCTGTTGGAAGTTCAAATAAAAACGTTATTTCAATTTTGTGTGCTGCTTTGACTCATGCTTCCTACACTTACCAAAATTAAATGCTTCTTTTGATCTAGCCGAAAATGTGGTTGCAACCACTGGCGTAATGCAGTGTGTGCGCAAAAGTCTAAAGCAACTGCATGTGTTTTAAGGAGGATGATTCTTTCCCCTTCTAATCTCTCTCTCCTTCCATTTTTTCTTATTTGAACGGTTACGATTTAGCCACGTCAACATTTTATATTGATTTTTTTATAAAGACAATAAACAAAAAGCAATATGCCGTGTTTTAAAGGGTGTAAAGACTTTTGAACTTCTTAATTTATTTTGCATGTTATGTCGTTGTTTTGTATTGTTTATTAAAAACCGCTTTTGTGGTTCTTTCATTTCTGCACATACAAGTCAGTCTTCCCCGTAAGGCTTTAGGGGTCCAATCCCATTCTATCTACAAGGAATCAGTTTGTAAACTCCTTTAATATATCAAAGTATTGTCATCATAGAAGCTTGCTGCTTCCTTTCTCTTTTATCTTTTCTGTCCAATTTCATTAAGAGTGAAAGTGAGACGTGTGACAGAGTTCGTAAACTTATCACCCACATATTTATTGAGTTAGTTAACTTTCAACACCAACGCGTCCATCAGTACCCGCGTGACCAAAAATAATTATCCAAGCGGACAGCATCAGCAAGTCACGTCAGATTTGACAAGAACTTTTTTGCACTCTTTCAATAAGCAGGGAAGTAACTCAACTTAATTTGTCACTGTTAAAGTACGTAGAGTACAATGTTATATGGATGATCCTCACTCGCTTTTCTATGTTTACAATCACAAATGTAATAGTCTTTATTTCCATAATGGTAACGGACACCATTTGCATTCTTTTGATTGTTGTTGGAATTGATCTTCTTAAACTTTCCTTTATCAATTTTGACTTTGAAGTTCTCTTTGTACTTGTTCGACAATGTGAATTTTAGAATAATCTTGATTTGCAAAATTCTTGTCACGATTTCGAGTTTCCTCTTCAATTTGAATTGCCTTTTGCAAATCCTCCAAACTAATATCTTCCACCATGTGTAGAAGTTTCTTTCTATAGTTATTCCATGTTTGGGGTAATTTTGCCATAATAGCCCCACAATCATAGGATCCGGAATAACTATTTTAAGTTTACGAAGCTTTGAAACCAAGACTAATAATTCATGAACTTGGTCTAAGATGGATTTGTTATCAAAAATAGTGAACTCATAATATTTGAACATTAAAAATTTATCAGTACCTCTTTTCTCCGTTGTGTATTTGTGTTCAAGTGCTTCCTAAATTTCATTTAGAGATTGAATGTGAGCTTACAGGTCATATAAGGGATCAGATAATGTGCCCAAGATGTGTCCTCTACATACCAATTCATCTTCTTCATGCTTCTTTCTATCGACAACTATTTTGTCTGTGTCTTTGTCACTTGGTTCACGAATAGACAACAATTTCAAGTCCAACACATATATGACATTTAGAATAGTAAGATTGTTAATCTTCAAAACCATGTTATCAGACTTGTTCTCTATGACGAAAATAACACTTTAAGATTGTTGAATCGTTTCCTTAAAGTGTTACTTGCCCCACTCAAATGAGTTTGCTAAAGGGTTATTGGCAAATCACTTCCAAGATACAACAAAGTATGGAATATTTAATTAGCAAAATCGAGTTATATTCCCTTAGAAATAACTAGAAAGAAATTGTATGAATGTGATGGAGAGAGAAGAGAGAGCAAGGAAATTGTGTAAGCAACAAATTTCTGAATGAATTTATCTTCTACCAATTTACCAATATATAGGGGAGATTGCACCCGTTAGACATATCCTTTGGTTTTGGATATGCATTCTCGGCATGGGATACATCATTTGGTTTTGGGTATGCCTTCTTGCCATGGGATACAAATGAATTAATATTACAGCAATATGACAATTACGCATGTCTGATGCAAAGCATCAATTACCAAAGGTTATGTCTGTTAGTAAACTATGCACTAGTCAGACATGGATCATGTCTTTTAGCAAAGTTGGAAAAGCCACATTGCTTTAATCTGATGAAGAGTAACTGTTGGACAAATACCCAACTTCTTCCACACGAATATATATATTATTAAAGTATTCAACAACGGGTATGTCTCGTACATGTTAACGCAGATACATGTTTTCGATTTTGTTTTTATTTAGTTTCTAATATGGACGTGCGTACATTCTTCACGACTACGAAACCGTATGACATCTTAGATAATTTGGGTGAATAGATTCAGGCCATTTGCTACAAACAAGATGACTAAGGAGGGATGTCTTATGTTGCCCTAAACGTTCTATTTCAGATTGCTGAAGCACTGCTGGACAGATAAAGGAGTTAGAGCTGTAACCGGAGATGCCGATAGCTATTTAGTTGTGCATCCCTGAAGCTTAACAGCTCCTATGCCACGGTGCAACGGTGCAGGCACAAATTTTTATTCCGTTACCACCTGAATGTTTAATACTCCAGTTTCTTATGCAGTAAGTTTTTATTAGGTTAGTACAATATATCATAATTTCAGGGTTCTACAAGAACAGGGAATCCCAATGGTGAATCTGTAGCTACTTCCTACTTTTTGGAACCGGTGACTACTTATAGTAAATTGCTTTTCTTAAATTCTGTAACATCAATTGTAATGTCCCGCGGTGGAGTTGGTTATGACAATGACTATGCCGATGAATCATATGAAATTCTTCTTTCGTATAGGTACTCCGATGGTCTTGTGCCCACTAGAGTTATAGACACCGTTCCAGTTGATGTTTTCCAGAGGATTGGTAGCCTCCCTTGCAAGGTAGGACAACTTTTGATTCTGCTACTGGATGCATTTGAGGGAAAACTTTACGAAGGCTCTCAATGGTTAGAGTGACATATACATGCATTTGTGGGGTTGATGGAGATTCTGTGTGTGTCTGCGTGTGCGTGTGTGTGATTCTTTCTAACGGGCATAGGTCTAGTTTGCAGTAAGATCTTGAGCAGAAGTCCGCAAGTTTTTGGATTTTACTCCTAGTCCGCGTAACAAAAGGCAATGATGGGCTAGCTGTTTCGAATAAATGTATATAATGTTATCTTCAAATCTGATTCTCTCTTCAAGGGGTGGGTTCAAAAAACCGAAAATCGAAAAAAACCAAGCCGAACTCCAAACCAAAGCCGAAAAAAAACCAAACCGAACTGAAAATCTAGAGGCCAGATGTTTCGAATCCCTTACCTCCTAGTTGAGAGTGTTTGCTTCAGCCAACTTGACAACAAGCTTTGTGTTGCTATAATCGTATTAGTAAAATATTTATACTGGTTCTGGATCTTTAATTCTTTGTAAGATTTCTAAACACAAAACCCTAGCCGTCTCATTTACTCCCATTTCATCTCCTCTTTGTTCTGACTTCTTAGCCTTTCTCTCTCCCATCGTTGAATTCTTGCACCTCCATGATTTCTTCTTTGAGCACTCGAATGTCTACAACTACAAGCGATTTATACAAGGATTTGCAGCAATTCGTTCATCAGCCTTTCTCTCTCCCGTCATCTTTATGCAGAAATAGATAATTTCATACATATCATATTAATCACAAGATTACCAGTTTCTTAAAATGATAAAAAACATAACTGCAAATACACAATTTGCGTTCAATTTGATTTTCACTGGTGTTATCTGTCGAAAGTCATTCAATGATGCCAAATAAAATTTTATAACTCTATATCTCAATTAAAATTGGCCGATCAAGATTTCAAAGAGACAATATTGACCGACTGAATAATTCGGCCCTTACAGCAACCCTATACGTATATCCCGGTATATAACCAATTTTAATACTGAATAACAAAAGGACCCTGTGACAATTGACTCTTGACTTATATTTTCACAAACTTCTATATGAGTTTGACTTATAATATAAAATTCCTACAAGTAAAAACATCGTCACTTTTATTTCTTTAAAACCCTAGAAATTTCTTTGCAAACCAAGGTCAATTCCGGCTAAACCATCACGCCTATTATTGCTTTAATTTTAATACTATCAGTTTGAATTCAAGAGCAAAAAACTTTAGGCTCTGATACCACATGTAAGACTAAACTTATCAAAAATATAAATTAAGAGATTAAACTCATGAACCACAAATTTATACAAGTATTAAAATCACAATTCGATAAACACAATGACAAACTAACCTGTAAAAACAGTAGAAGAAGCCAAAGTCGACTTCGAAACAGTGCACCTTCTCCTCTCTTGGAAAACCAGAAGTACTCAAACTAACAATAGGTCTTAGTTCAATATTGAGTGAATGTTTTGTGAGAGCAGTGGCTTATGTTTTTATACTAAACATAGATTGCCCTATTACAATCCTACAAGGAATACAAGACTGCATTCCTTATATTAGTATGAGTCCTATAAACGAGCAAACATAAGAGTCCTCAATATACCAATATGATTGGATTAACTCCTGTCAACATGATTTGGACTTCTTTATAATATCAATTATCCCAAGATTTGTAAGAATCATACTCATACTCTTACATTGCATTCATGTTCATTTCCTGGTGCATAAAGCAAAATGTCTGTTCCCTGACACTGATGAATAAGGTCTATATATCGTTTTGTTTCCAGACACACCTTCTCATATCGAGGGAGAAAATCCTCTCGGACAGATGGGGTAATGCCCCTGTTTTCCTTTGCGGCGATTTCAACAGCACTCATCAGGTTTGATGTTCTTATGCCCCAGAGTTCATCCATATAACATTGTCATTATTTACTCTACGTACTTTAACAGTGACAAATTAAGTTGAGTTACTTCCCTGCTTATTGAAAGAGTGCAAAAAGTTCTTGTCAAATCTGACGTGAATTGCTGATGCTGTCCGCTTGAATAATAATTTTTGGTCACGGGGATATTGATGGACGTGTTGGTGTTGAAAGTTAACTAACTCAATAAATAAGTGGGTGATAAGTTTACGAACTCTATCACACGTCTCACTTTCACTCTTAATGAAATTGGACAGAGAAGACAAAAGAGAAAGGAAGCAGCAAGCTTCTATGATAACAATCAAGGTCTAAAATATCCATAATATCCCGATATTTCCATCGAAATTTCCGTATTTTTGGACTACCGATATTTCCGATGTCATCGATATTTCCATCGAAATTTCCGTATTTTTTAAATTTCTATATTTAAAAAAAACAACAAGGGGATTTGAACCCCTTCCATTTTACTTCTTCAACACCTTGACCACCATATCACTTATATTTTTGTGAAAATATGCTAAAATATTTATATATTTTCTACACTCACAATGTTTGCTAGCTCGCTATATAATCAACTTAAATCAGTTAAATCCATCATGCAATGCATTTCCTTCTAATTTTTTATGATAAACTAATAGATAATTGACTAAATAAACACCTGCAAAGTTTCAATAAAAATTTCTAAGTTTTTCTTAAAGTCTTACGGGAAGACTGACTTGTACGTGCAGAAAACAAAGAACCACAAAAGCGGTTTTTAATAAACAATACAAAACAACGACATAACATGCAAAATAAATGAAGATGTTCAAAAATCTGTACACCCTTTAAAACACATGCAGTAGCTTTAGACGTCTGCGCACACACACACTGCATTATTCCAGTGGTTGCAACCACATTTTCGGCTTGCTCAAAAGAAGCATTTAATTTTGGTAAGTGTAGGAAGCATGAGTCAAAGCAGCACACAAAATTGAAATAACGTTTTTATTTGAACTTCCAACAGGACGTGATACATCCAGCATGCTTTTTGAAATCTGTCTGGTTTTTTTACAGCTGAAGATCATATTATATGACAGAAGAGAGTTATCTGGGCAGAGAGATTGTCATCCTGCTCAAGTCTTAGGTACCAAACAAGAAGTTAACAGTCCACTTACGTTGATAGACGGATGTTGAGTAAATGTAGAAATATAGAGAATAAACTGAAAGATGACTTTGAGGTATGACTTGAATCGTTTCCTTAAAGCGTTATTTGCCCCCACTCAAATGAGTTTGCTAAAAAGTTCTTGGCAAATCACTTCCAGGATACAAGAAAGTATAGAATATTCAACTAGCAAAACCGAATTATATTACCTTAGAAATAACTAGAAAGAAATTGCATGAATGTGATGGAGAGAGAAAAGAGAGCAAGGAAATTGTGTAGACAACAAATTTCTGAATGAATTTCTCTTCTACCAATGTACCAATATATAAGGGAGATTGCATCCGTTAGACATATCCTTTGATTTTGGATATGCCTTCTCAGCATGGGGTGCATCCTTTGGTTTTGGGTATGCCTTCTCGCCATGAGATACAACTGAATTAATATTACAATAATATGCCCAATACTGTTTGATGCAAAGCATCAATTACCAAAGGTTATGTCTGTTAGTAAACTATGCACTAGTCAGACATGGATCTTGTCTTTTGGCAAAGTTGAAAAAACCACATTGCTTTAATCTGATGAAGGGTAACAGTTGGGCAAATACCCAACTTCTTCCACACGAATATATTAAAATATTCAACAATCCTTCCCTATTTTAAAAATATATAATAAATGACATATAAGAATTCTCTCTTTATAAATAATCACAAGCATACCAATATAATCATGCATACAATAAAGGTGTCTTTCAAATTAAACATTTAATTAGTGTAAGTAATTTAAAGTTATAACGAATGCGATGGTGACCTAAATTTAAACCAACTATTCTTATGTTAAAATCGGAATCACAGTACATGACTATGTCTTATAAGGATGGCAATTTAATCCGTCAAATCCGATCCCCGCAAGTAACCGATCCGAATGGTTCGGTTTCAGGTATAAAGTATTTTATGGGTATGGGTAACTGTCGGGTAATTTCTTTGGTTTCGGGGTCGGTTATGGTTATTGGGGTATCCACCCCAAACCCATACCCGAAACTGAACCATTTCATCTATAAATAAATAAAATATAAATATTTATTATATGAAAATGGGTTGTTAATAATCATGCATTATTATATATGAAATTAATTATTTATTTTTATATCATTAATAACAGGAATTATATGCTTATAATTTTTAAGAGTGTAAATGTTTTCTTAGTAATATAAATTTTTAATATTACTTATTAGATGCATTGTATCAGTTGTATTAATAATAGCAATTTATTTAATATCTTTTTTTTTAATATTCTTCATTTAGTTAATAATATAAATAAATATATAAATATCATAATGGGGAAAACGGTTCCCCGATCAAAAATCCATCACCCGACGGGTTCGATTATGGGGAAAACCAGTTCGGGGATTCTACGTGTTCGGATTTGGGGATGGCACATCCGAACCCAATCCACCCCATTGCCATCCCTAATGTCTTATTTCCTTAAAGAAATTTCTGAACTAATTAAGCATTATTATGGCCTTGTGCTTCATCCTGGTTTCATGAACATTTACAAGCAAAAACCCAACTCTTGGTAGAAGCGGCATCACTTCTTATGTTCATATAGGTGAGGTTCCTTCTCTTGTCCCTGCTACTATATACATAACTACAAATAACTTCATTAAGATAAAACTCATCCTCCTAACGTAGCAGTTTTACACTGATCATCCTGGAATGAGCTATGTATTAATTTTCAGTGCTTTTACAACCACTTATCAATAACTTGTTATTATCCATTAAACTCTTAAACTAGTGATGTTCTAGACGAAATCGGGCTACCATTATTTGTGGCTAATTTCAGTAAAGGGTTTTAGCCGCATTCCACTAGATGTACTAACTATCAAAGCTCTTGAGAGTGCTTTCGTTAATGGATCCGCCAAGTTATTACTTGATTTAATATAAATAATATTAATTAATAACCCCATCAGTTATTAATTGCTTGACATATTCATGTCTCAAGCTAATATGTCTAGACTTTCCATCGTATACCTTATTGTATTGACACACACTACTACAAAAGCGGATATCAATGGCGCAATAAAACCGACAAAAAACAACACTTACTGTCGGATTTTTGGTAAAAATTTGACATTAAATCGGCAATGTCGCATAGTGGAACCGATGCCAATACTACCGTCACAAAAAGGTATTGGCGTCGCTTAGACCCCTTAATCCGTCACCATGAAGCAAAATAATATAAAATAAAAAGGGTATTAATGTCGCTTAAAACTGACATAAGAACTGATGTCGCTTATAAGCGCCATAGACTTCTGACATGATGTCGGTTCAAACCGACATTAACTAAAAATAAATAATTAAAATATCAAACTTGGTGTTGCTCCCAACTGACATTAACTAAAAATAAATAATAAAATAGTCAAGCTGATGTCGGTTACGACCGACATCACCTAAAATTCGATAATACATACATTGGAGTTGACGTCGCTTATAAGCGACAGTACATATATAAAAAATAAAAAAATAAAAAACTTCTTTAGTTTTTAATGAATATTAATGACAAAAATTTATATCAAAATAATTCCACATAACAAACATTTTAAATTTCACATAACATACAAAAACTCATAACAAACATTTCATATTTCACATAATATACAAAAACTCATCCGTCATAACAAACAACAAATCTGACATTACAAATATACAACATACAAAAAAAAGAAAAGAAACTATCGTCTCCACATAAACTCAGGTCCTTAGCTTCGACATTACAAATATACAACATACAATAAAAAGAATAGAAACTATCGTCTCCACATAAACTCGGGTCCTGAGCTCATCACTATCTTCTTGCCTAGACTCAATCATACTTTGAATATTTCCCTCCATAGTTGCCTTGCAATAAAAATTTTAAAAATAAGAATTCAACTATATATAATAAAATTTAATAACAATGATATAAACATTGACATATTATACTCTCTTCAAGTAACAAAATATTTATACCTTTGTTAGCCAAAAAAAATAAAAATGTGTACCTTTATTCTATTCCAGAAACCTTACCTGAGATCTTCCTTGATCATACGCCAATCTCTCACCAACGGAATATTTCTATAATCCCTAACCTCTGCCGCTACATGTTTTGAAAAAGCACTAGAATTTTAACTAATGCATTTTCCAGATGCATCAAAGGAACAAAGTTGTTCCGTCCAGTTGGGTATTGAGGGTCCTCGTCCTCGTTGAGTTGTTCCTTATAAACAAAGAAAAAAACAATTAATAACCAAAAACTGAAACTAAAAACCAGACACTAAAAAACTGAAACTCAAAAACCAAAAACTAAAAACTGAAACTAAAAAACAATAATAAAATAAAAAACCATAAACTAAAACTAAAAACCAAAAAGCAATTATCAATTTGGGCATCATAATAGTTAGACTACAAAACCAAAAACTAAAACTAAAAACCATAATAAAATAAAAAAGTACCACATTTCCAAAAAAAAAAAAATTAAAATTGGACAACCTTCGGCTTCTTCCTCTTCGAATTGGAGTTCGTCAGCATGTTCATCCTCAAAATGATCCATAGCAAAACAATCTTCAAGAAGTAATAACCTAAAAACTGAGAAGAGAGAAGACATGGAGGTTGAAACTAAAACTCAAATGAATGCACGGCGAAATGGGGGAAGAAGAGGTTTAAATAAAGCATGTTCATCCTCACGTCGCATTAAAACCCCCTGGTGTCGTAATAAGTGAGCGTTGGTGTCGATTTAAACCGCCACCAAATTCTGACATTCATTTCAACCACTTTCTGACAAAATTTATTGAACAAAAACTAGCATCGGTTTAGTTGCACTTGGTGTCGGTTTAAACCGACACCACCACTGACACGCATTAAATCAATCAACTAATTCTGACATAGTTTTCTGACAAAATTTATTGAACAAAAACTGGCGTCGGTTTAGTTCCACTTGTTGTCGGTTTAAACCGACACCACCACTGACGCGCATTAAATCAATCAACTAATTCTGACATAGTTTTTTGAAATTAATAAGGCGTCGCTTTAATTAACCTTAGTGTCGGTTTAAACCGACACCACTACTGCCAAGCGGGAAAGTTCCTGCCTAGTTTATTTTGAATATCTAGAGTGCAAAACAAATTAATTTAACATAATAAATTCTTATATTACTGAATATTATAAGTTTATGTTATATTTAATATTGTTAATTTAACATAAATGCTTATAAATATTATTCATTTTCATTTTCTCATAACAATTCAAGTGACAAAATTAATTAATTCGAATAAATATACAAAAAGTTATCAAAGTTATCAAAATAACAACAAAAACAAATTAAAATAAGGTCAATGAGTGTAGTTGTAAAAAATCATCAAAATCGGAGTTAAAATAATTGTTAAATCGTGATTTTTCGTTTATAACCGTCGAAAAGTTTTGTCTCGTTACTTAATCTCTGAATGTTTGCTTTTTGTGATTTTTGGCATATGCAATCTCAAAGCATATACAAACAAGTTTGACGGTTGGATCATTGAAATTAGTTATGTAGAATGCATATCCCATCAAAACGATAGATTCACTAACACTTAGAGTTTACTTATACTTTCATTAAGTATAACATAAGATTTGTGGTATCCACTAGTGTAAATATTTTAAATTGAAGATCAAGTTCATTCATTGTATTCATATAAGGTCAAGGAGTGTAGTTGTAAAAAATCATCAAAATCGGAGTTAAAATAACCGTTCAATCGTATAACCGTCGAAAAGTTTTGTCCCGTTACTTGATCTCTGAATGTTTGTTTTTTGCGATTTTTGGCGTATGCAATCTCGAAGCATATACAAACAAGTTTCATGGTTAGATCGTTGAAATTAGTTTTGTAGGATGCGTATCTCATCAAAATGATAGATCACTAACACTTAAGAGTTTATTTATAATTTCATTAAGTATAACATAAGATTTGTGATATCCACTAGTGTAAATATTTTAAATTGAAGATCAAATTCATTCATTGTATTGATATAGGGTCAAGGAGTGTAGCTGTAAAAAATCATCAAAATCGGAGTTAAAATAATCGTTAAATCATGATTTTACGTTTATAACCGTCGAAAAGTTTTGTCCCGTTACTTGATCTCTGAATGTTTGTTTTTTGCGATCTTTGGCGTATGCGATCTCGAAGCATATACAAACAAATTTGACGGTTGGATAGTTGAAATTAGTTTCGTAGAATGCGTATCCCATCAAAACGATAGATTCACTAACACTTAGAGTTTATTTATACTTTCATTAAGTATAACATAAGATTTGTGGTATCCACTAGTGTAAATTTTTTAAATTGAAGATCAAATTCATTCATTGTATTGATATAGGGTTAATGAGTGTAGCTGTAAAAAATCATCAAAATTGGAGTTAAAATAACCGTTAAATTGTGATTTTTCATTTATAACCGTCGAAAAGTTTTGTCCCGTTACTTGATTGCTAAATGTTTGTTTTTTGCGATTTTTGGCGTATACAATCTCGAAGCATATACAAACAAGTTTGATGGTTAGATCGTTGAAATTAGTTTCGTAGGATGCATATCTCATCAAAACGATAGATTCACTAACACTTAGAGTTTATTTATACTTTCATTAAGTATAACATAAGATTTGTGGTATCCACTAGTGTAATTTTTTTTTAAATTGAAGATCAAATTCATTCATTGTATTGATATAGGGTTAAGGAGTGTAGCTGTAAAAAATCATCAAAATCGGAGTTAAAATAACCGTTAAATCGTGATTTTTCGTTTATAACCGTCGAAAAGTTTTGTCCCGTTACTTGATCATTGAATGTTTGTTTTTTGCGATTTTTGGCGTATGCGATCTCGAAGCATATACAAGCAAGTTTGACGGTTGGATCGTTGAAATTAGTTTTGTAGAATGCGTATCTCATCAAAACGATAGATTCACTAACACTTAGAGTTTATTTATACTTTCATTAAGTATAACATAAGATTTGTGGTATCCACTAGTGCAAATATTTTAAATTGAAGATCAAATTCATTCATTGTATTGATATAGGGTCAAAGAGTGTAACTGTAAAAAATCATCAAAATCGGAGTTAAAATAACCGTTAAATTGTGATTTTTCGTTTATAACCGTCGAAATTAGTTTCGTAGAATTCGTATCCAATCAAGTTCAATGGTGTGTGTGTGTATATATATTTATTAAGTAGATTTAAATTTATTTATTTTGTATGTATATATATATATATTTATTAAGTAGATTTAAATTTATTTATTTTGTATGTATAACACTTAAGAAATTGAATGGTATGTATATTTAAGCCAATCCAATGGTCACCAGTGTTTAAAATTTAATTTAATATATATATATATATATATTTTATATAATTATTATAGTTTTTAGGGGTATAAAATTGTTAAAAGTATTAAAAAAAATACTTTATGTCGCTTAAAAGTGACACCAGTATTAAAAAGATACTTTATGTCACTTTCAAGCGACACCAGTATTTAAAAAATACTTTATGTCGCTTAAAAGCGACACTAGTATTTAAAAATTATTAAAATGTATCTTTACGTCGGTTTAAAAGCGACATAGACATTTTATGACGCTTATAAGCGACAGTAAATCCGACGTCATGTTCAGTTAGTGTCGTAACTATCTAATCCGTCACCATATTAGATTAAACCGACACCACCCACTGGCACTATAAGGCCCTTTTGTAGTAGTGACACCCCGTCCCAAGGAAGGCGTGCTGGCCGTCACGTGAGAGTGACGTAACCATGTGCAAAGTGCGGAAGCTAATAAGATAAATATAAATACACATTCAGAGCAATAGGAACGTCTAGTTACAGTCAAGGACAATTACTAAGATATAACACCCGAAGGTGAATCCTATTTTTGTGAATTCTGTCAGAACTCCGTTGGATCCTTTGTGGCCACCAAATCACTGCTACCTAGAACTTGAAGGGGAGAAAAACAAAACGCGTGAGTGGGCAAAAACAAATCTTTTCAAAACCTTTTCTCTTTTCAAAGGTTTTAACCCCTTGCCGTAAAACCTGTATAATTTCCCAGAAAGATAGCATATATACATATATACTCATCTCAAATCATAAATTCAAATCCTGCCAAAAGTAGTGATATGCAAGGTATATGCCATGCCAAATATATCTCATCAAATCACATAACTATATCAGGTGAAATAAACTCATCATAGATAACAACATGTCCACCGAGTGATCAGCTCGGTTGAACTATAGCTCATAATCAATCTCATCATATCTCATCTTCACATATATATCTATCATGCACACGAGTTAGAACCACCTCACGTGGTCTCATCGACAAGACTGGGTGTAAATAATTACGCTCTAGTGCTACGATCACGTGAAGACTGAGCGCTAATCGCGGGTCACCTACAAGTCGAACCCACCTATAGTGGTCTATTCGACAAGACTGAGCACCTAACTTGGATCCAAGGTGAGCGTGTGGTGCGAGAGGTGAACATCACGTGAAGGACTGAGCCCTGGTCCTGGGTGGGAGCACTAACACCGGGGTGCAGGTTTATGAGCTTTCAACACATCTCAACATAAACATCATTTCATATTAATCATTCTCTATCATCGATATATATATACTCACCTCATACTTACATGTGCGTCCACAGCACCAATTACCAATATATACAGCTACTAATGCATAATAAAATAGATATATACTTTGCATGGCATATCATATCACATTTCACTTAAATTGATTTTCTGGGAAAAATCTCATTTATATAGGTATATACGGAAAACAAAAGCCCACTCACAGATAAGTCGAAGGGTCATAACCCCCGAGCCTCGATTGATGGCGCTCATCCTCAGGATAGGCCTCACCTATATGCGTAATAACCGAATAAACATTATTTAACGCACATAACCAACAATAGGTAATAACTTCTTATACTTTGCTCAATTTGGGCATATGAATATACCATAGTGACCTACACAACCTCATGATCATCCCCATATTTTTATAAAAATTTTCCAAAGCCCCACGCACCAGCGAGCGCATGGACTTACGCGCCCCCATAAGCAGCCACGTGACAGTCACATTGACGGCGTTGACGCCGTCAGGTATATACCAGGGAATATTTCGTTAAGTCCTAACGGTAACCCTTAAAGATGACTGACGGCGTTAGCATATTCCGTCAACTTTGACGGAATATGCTCCTGTCTTTTCCGGCGAGAAGCCGATTGCCGGCGACTTGGGCCGGTTTCTAGGTAAAATTATAAAACCACTATTCTCCTTCGTTTCTTCACCATTTTCCACAAAATTGGTACCAAAATGAAGCTAATAACATGTAGAATCACGTTATATAAGTTTCAAGGCTTAAAATTCACTAGATTTTCACCGAGAAAGCTGGATAGTTCGGCTTACCTAGAAACACGTCGATCTCAGCCCCCCGACGTCCATTTCCTTCCAACGAAGTACCCCAAGACTCGTGAGGACCTCCTTAAGCTCCCTGTGAGCTTGAAATTCCCTGAAACAAGTAGTTTTACGTCTATATGAACAGTGCATGAAAATCAGGGTTTCGGTTTCACGAGATTTCGAATGTATCCTTACCTGAAATGGGTACCAACCAACTCGAAATGGTATGAGGAATGGATTGGTGACTTCAAAACTCTGGATCTATGAAGTTTGGGGCGTTCTTGATGTTTGTCCGTACGTATATGGAAATGGGTGCATAGATACGAGAATGAGGAGATATAGAGAATGAGTGTGTGTACGTGTATGGTCCATACGTGTGTGTGTGGACCAAAACGCACACCACCAATCTCAACCACCCAAATTTTGTTCCTTGGTTCACTTTATTCCAAAACTTAGGGAATAAAAGTTAACTTCAACTAAATATATCCAACATACACACAATACTCTTCCACGTCCAAGGGCAATCGAGTTATTTCATACCAACGATACACAAGCTCTGGGACGGGCTGTGACAGTATGCTCTAGACAAAGTACCCTCACTATCACAATATAAAGAAATGGATGGCATTAGATGTGACCACAACTTTATTTCCAATAACAAATTTCTAATCCATTATGTTTCTTTACCTGCTGACGCTAATGCTATAAATTCAGATTCCATAGTTGAATGTGCTATACATGTTTGCTTATTCGAAGCCCAAGAAATAACTCCTCCGACAATTGTAAAAATCTATCCTGATGTAGACTTATTATCACTAGCACTTGTTATCCAACTTGCATTTGAATATTATTAAAGTACTACTGGAAACTTAGAGTAAGTTAAACTCAGGTTAATAATTCTTTTAAGATAACTAAAAAATCTATTTATTGCTTTCTAATGATCAGTACCTAGATGACTAGTGTATCTAGAAAGTTGGCTTATTGTAAATGTGACATTTGGCCTGGTATAATGCATGACATACATTAAACTTCTGACTACACTAGCATACTCAAGCTGTGCAACAGACTTTCCAGAAGTATTTGCTTCTTTTATTTGTAGATGCTTAAACTTAAGAAGCAATTTTTGTATATAATGTGACTGACACAAAACGTAACCCCTACTATCCTTCTTTACTTTAATTCCCAAGATATATAGTATCTACTTCATTCAGTCCTTCATCTTGAATTATGAATTTAGATACTCTTTAGTTTCATATACACCTTTTAGCAAGTCATCGACATATAAACATATAGCAACACCATAATCACTTGTGAATTTAGAGTATATGCATTTATCAGCACTGTTATGTCTAAATCCATATGACAAAATGACAAAATCAAACTTTTCATGTCTTTGTTTTGGTGCTTGCTTCCATCCATATAACAACTTGGCTAATTTACAAACATTTTTTTTCATTCCCATGAAGAACAAACCCTTCTGGTTGTTTCATGTAGACTTCTTCATCCAAATCGCCATTTAAAAATGTTGTTTTCACATCCATTTGATGCACATGCAAATTATATAAAGATGCCAATGCAAAGAATATTCTAATTGATGTGAGCCTAGCTACTGGTGCATATGTACCGAAATAGTCTATTTCTTTTTTCTGCTTAAAACCCTTGGCAACTAGCCTGGCTTTAAATGTTTGAATAGACTCGTCTGTATTGTATTTTCTTCTAAACACCCACTTACAACCTATTGCTTTTGATCCTTGAGGCAAGTCTACTAAAACCCATGTCTGATTAGATATTAATGATTCAAATTCATCATCTATTTATGATGAAAAGCTGAGAAAGTTAAGGGCTAAGAAAGTTATTTTTATTTATTTATGAATTGTTCTCTAACAATCTCAAATAGTATGGAACAATCAAGAACTAAACCTCATTTTGAAAAGCCTGAGAAAGTTGAGGGCGGAGACTTCAAAAGGTGGCAGCAGAAAATGCTATTTTATTTGACAACTCTGAATTTGGCTAATGTTATATGCAAGACTGTGCCTAGTGTAAAAGGAGATAATATTCCTGCAGAAACTTTTACGGCTATAAATGTCTGGAATCATAATGATTTCCTCTGCAGAAGTTATATTCTCAATGCATTAGATGATTCATTGTATGAGGTCTATGTGGTGTGCAAAACAGCCAAGGAACTTTGGGAATCACTTAAGAAAAAATATAAAACAGATGATGATGGTTCAAAGAAATTTGTCGTGGGCAAATTTTTGGACTACAAAATGGTGGATTCCAAGTCCGTTGTCTCTCAAAATGAAGATCTCCAGAAAATCATCCATGACATTCATGTTGAAGGGATGGTGATAAATGAGTCTTTTTCAGGTGGCATCTTTTATAGAGAAATTGCCACATTCTTGGAAAGAGTTCAAGAATTATCTCATGCACAAATGTAAGGAGATGACCCTCAAGGGTCTCATTGTAAGGCTAAGAATTGAGGAAGATAACAGAAAGAATGAGAAAGACCTGGTTTCGAGTATAGAAGCCAAGGTGAATGTTGTTGAAAGAAGTTCATCGAAGAAAATACTGAAATTCCATAAAACTAAGAAGAAGGAAAAGAACTTTGTCCCTGGTGGAAAATCAAGGGAAGTTGTTGGGTTTGTGGAAAGCAAGGCCATAAGGCTCAAGAATGTCGCCATCGAATGGATCAAGGTCCTGGAAATCAAGGCAACAACAACCGCGCAAACCTAATTGAAAATGATTTGATGTCTTAGCTGCAATGATTTCTGAAATCAACCTTGTATCTGACCGCCCCATTTATGGATAGATACCGGTGTATGTTGTGACAGAAATATGTTCTCTTCATACCAGAAAGTCGAGGGAAATGAGCAGCTGTTTATAGGAAATGCATCTGCATCTGTTGTGGTTGGAATAGGGAAATGTCTTCTGAAATTCACTTCTGGAAAGGAATTAACCTTCCTTGATATGCTGCATGTCCCCGATATAAGGAAGAATCTTGTTTTTGGTCCTATCCTTAGTAATAAAGGATTCAAATTAGTTTTTTAGTCCAATAAGTTTGTATTAACTAAAGGGGGAATGTTTGTAGGAAAGGGTTACCTTGCTGATGGATTATTCAAACTGAATGTACTTGTTAATGCTATGAATGAAATAAATAATGCTTTTGCTTATATAGTTGATTCATCTAATTTGTGGCACTTTAGGCTAGGACATGTAAATTTTCGTTTTCTTTTTAGAATGCATAATTTAGGTTTGCTGCCCAAACTTGATTATTTAGATAATGTTAAATGTGAGACTTGTACAGAATTTAAATTTGCAAGTCAAGGCTTTAAATCAGTGCATGAAAAATCCAGTGATTTATTAGATTTAATTCATAGTGACTTGTATGATTTTAGATCATATCCAACTCGTGGTGGAAAGAACTATTTTGTAACATTTATAGATGATTTTAGTAAGTATTGTTATGTTTATTTACTTCATAGTAAAGATGAGACCTTGAATATGTTTAAGACATATAAGGCAGAAGTTGAGAATCAACTTAACAAGAAGATTAAAGTCTTAAGGTCCGATAGGGGAGGAGAATATGAGTCTCATGCCTTTGTTGAATTTTGTGCCACACATGGCATAATTCATCAAACAACAGCCCCTTATACACCACAACAAAACGGTGTTGCCGAATGGAAAAATAGGACTTTTGAAGACATCATCAATTCCATGTTGAATAGCTTTGGGCTTCCACACAATTTGTGAGGTGAAGCTTTACTTACTACAAACAAAATTTTGAATTGAATTCCACCTAAAATGAGAAAGGAGTCACCATATGAATTATGGAAAGGAAGAACCCCAACGTTTAAATTGCTTAAAGTGTGGGTTTGCCTGGTAAAAGTACAAGTCCCATTGCCAAAGAGAACTAAATTAGGGCCTAAAACTATAGATTGTGTTTTTATTGGTTTTGCATCTAATAGTTCAGCTTATAGATTCTTAGTTTTTCATTCCGAAGTAAGCGATATATATGTCAATACCATTATAGAATATATATAAATGCAATATTTTTTGAGGATATATTTCCATACAAAATGGGCAAGTCTAATCTCTTGAAAAAAAAAGATTACATGATGATGTATCTAAGGTTAATGACGAACCTAGAGAACATGATGATAGTTCATCCTCATCTAGAGTTCAAGAAGAAGAAGAACGTGAACCTAGAAAGAGTAAAAGGACAAAAATTCGAAATGACTTTGGGCCTGATTTTGTGACCTTATTAACTGAGACAGAACCTCAATCATTCAAGGAGGCCATGTCCACTCCTGAAGCTCCATTTTGGAAGGATGCATTTAACAATGAAGTAGATTCCATTATGCAAAATCATACGTGGGAATTAGTCGATTTGCCCCTGGCAATAAGCCAATTGGGTACAAATGGATCTTTAAGAAGAAATTAAAACCAGATGGTACGATTGACAAATATAAGGCTCGCTTGGTAGCTAAAAGATACTGTCAAAAACATGGTTTGGATTTCTTTGATACATACTCGCCTGTAACAAGAATTACTTCAACAAGACTGTTGATTGCTATAGTTGCACTCTATAACATGGAAATACATCAAATGGATGTAAAGACGACATTCTTAAATGGAGACATAGATGAGGAAATATATATGGAACAACCTGAGCGGTTTGTGGTTAAAGGTCAAGAACACAAAGTTTGTAAACTTGTGAAATTGCTATATGGGCTTAAACAAGCTCCAAAGCAATGGCATGAGAAATTTGACCATATTATGATCACACATGGGTTTAAGATAAATGAGTGTGATAAGTGTGTCTACACAAAAACTCAAAATAATGATTGCGTTATGTTATGTTTATATGTAGATGATATGCTTATAATGGGAACTAATAAAGAGATAATAAATTTGACCAAGAAAATATTGAAATCAAGTTTTGATATGAAAGATCTTGGTCTAACTGATGTGATTCTTGGTATAAAAATCAAAAGAAACCAAGAAGGTTATACTCTTACACAATCCCATTATATAGAAGCTACACTTAGAAAGTACGGTCATTTGGAAAGTAAAGATGCAATTACTCCGTTTGATGCCAATAGCAAACTAAAGAAAAATAGTGGTGATGCTATATCTCAACGTGAATATTCACAAGTTATTGGAAGCCTTATGTACATTATGAACTGTACAAGGCCTGATATAGCATACTCAGTGAGTAGACTGAGTATATATACATGCAATCATGGGCATGATCATTGGGAAACGTTAATTCGAGTATTAAGATACTTAAAGCATACAATGAATTATGGATTGCATTATACGAAGTATCCTCCTGTGCTTGAAGGATTTACTGATGCGAATTGGGTATCCGATAGTACTGATACGACATCCACAAGTGGGTATGTATTTACTTTGGGAGGAGCAACAATATCTTAGAAATCTTCCAAACAAACGTGCATAGCCCGATCAACAATGGAATCAGAATTTATAGCCCTCGATAAGGCTAGAGAAAAAGATGAGTGGCTAAGAGATTTTTTGGAAGATGTTCCCATGTGGCCTAAACCTGTAACGGCAATATGTATACGCTATGATAGTTTAGCTGCAAAATATCGAGCTAAAAATAGTGTATACAATGGGAAGTCTAGACAAATTAAACGAAGGCATAAAACAATAAAGCAATGGCTCTCTAGTGGTGTAATTTCTATTAACTATGTTAAGTCAAAAGATAATATTGTGGATCCGCTTACTAAAGGTTCGTCTAGAGAGTAAGTTAAGCATACATGGAGGGGAATGTGTTTAAAGCCAATAGAGTAAAATGAAATTGCCAAACGGAAACCTAACCTAGTTGATTAGAGATCTCATGGTCTAGGTTCAATAGGCAAACTGGTTTGGTTAGATTCAAAGAAGAAACACGCTTACATACCCATTCCTATGATGGAAGAAGTGTGGTGATTGCTGATGGGTGTAGGATACATTAGTTTAATGATATTGATACTTGTGAATCAAGTGGAATAGTAGCAGCCTATTCTTAATCAATATCACCTATATGACAACAAATGTGGGGTCGCATTTATGAGAATTACATGGCTACATTCTCTAAAGCTCTCATGAATCCAGGATTTGTTCAGTACCAAAAAGAACACAAACGTATGAATTTGTGATGTGTTGGTGTGGCATATGTTTTGCTTATTGTCTTGGTTTACTACGGAGATTCAAGATTTTATATTCACTGTGTCATCTAGTAAATCCGATAAGTATATACTAAGGTAGGTTCAAGTCCAAAAGACACATCTCCTGACGTATGTCACATCTATTGTTTACTCTCGTATCTTAGTTTCTTTAGGACCACATAGTCGTCTCAAAATGTGGGGTATTGTTGGAGTTTTGAGACTTTTAGCATCCCACATCGGGAAACATTTAGTTCCCAATGGCCTTTATATAGGTATAGTCCTTTATTCTATTAATTAGGATTTGGACCATTTGGAAATGGATTGAAGGCTTGGGCCTTATGTTTGTGTGGATTAGGCTTGTATAATATAGCCTAATACAATTAATATTAATTAATCAATTGGGGCACTTGGGGCGTTGGAAGTTAAAATTAATCAAAGTTCATTAATTTTAATTTCGGATTAAGTTTTTAACTAACATATTAATTAAAAACTGTTTTGATTAAGAGACACAGCTCTTAGAAAGAGTTGTGCATTTTCAAATACGTTCAACATGTATTTGAAAGGGTGTGAAACAACCTATATATTAAGTCTCAGTTTCCAGTATTTTCATCTTTTCTTCCTCCTTCTCTTCCGTACAAAATTTCCAGAGAGTAAACAAGCAAAACAATACGCCAGAATTTTATAATCCAGTGCGAGTTGTAGAATTAGATAGTTGTATCCTGGTCGAGCAGACATCGTAGAACCACAAGCACAAGAGTGGGACGGAAATACTGTTCAAAGGACATAGCTTAAGCGCTAGCCTCTATCTATGATTCGATCAAGTTAGTGTCATTTAATTCTTGTATTATTTCTATTAATTCATTCTGTGTAGCTAATATTTTTCGTTAATAAAGAATTTAGTATTTCAAGTTATGTTATTTTTATTTATTTCTGAATTGTTCTTCAACACCACTCTAGCTCATAGTTGGGGCAATGCCCCCATTTTAGCTAATAGTTGGGGTAAAAAATGGATACTTCATTTAATTAGTATATGCAGAGAATCAATTTTGAAGAAGATGCTGGTGAGTTGTAGCAGTGTACGCAAGTAGAATGTTGATAGCTTAATTGGGTGGATTTGATGGTGCCAGTATAAAAACATCTTTAAATTACAATTCGTGGATACTACATTTTGATTCTGAACTGTCAGCAACATATATGTGTAACTAATCTAATTGTGAAAGTCTCTGATAATTGTTTAGTCGGATAATGTCGACGAATTTTCCCTCACTTTTCTTCGTGAATTCCTCATTTTTCTATTATAAATAAAAGCTTAAAGTTGTTTAGAATAGAAATAAGTGTTTATATATGGTTACAAATATATAATAGAAAGCCGTGTTCTCAGCACACTAAGATATAATTACAATAGAAGTCTCACCATGCAATGCCTGTAAGACACGTACATTTATTCAAGCCACCCGACCTGATATAATTTCTTACGGCATTTAGTATATCGATAGAAAACGGATAAACGTCTATTTAGTCTCCAGGCGGTAGGTCGGCATGGCGAGCAAGTGTTGGGCTTTTGTCGGCACCGAGCCGAACGTCTCAGTCATGTCCAAGTCTTGAGGTAGGAGGCCACTTGGAAGGTCCCAGTTAAAGCAGTGGACAATGTTTGCCAGAGCCAGCCGAACTGTGGTTAACCCTAATTGCATACCAGGGCAACCTCTTCTGCCAGACCCAAATGGTAGAAGCTGGAAGTCATGCCCCCGAAGATCAACATTGCTATTTATAAACCTTTCAGGGTAAAATTTTCCCACATTATCCGACCAAACGTTAGGATCTCTTCCAATAGCCCAAGTGTTTATTAGAATTTTCGATTTCTTAGGTATGTAATATCCATCGACCGTAACGTCCTGCATGGATTCCCGAGGAACTAAAAATGGTGCAATTGGGTGTAGTCTAAAGCTCTCCTTGATCACCGCATTCAAGTAACTTAACTTTCGCAGATCATTCTCTTCCACCATTCGGTCTGTTCCGATCACACGTTGGAGCTCTTCTTGGAGATGTTTCATCACCCTCGGGTGCCTCAACAGTTCGGCAAGGTTCCAAACAATTGCGGTAGCTGAAGTGTCAAAGGAACCCGTAATCATGTCGAGTAAGATGGCTTTCACATCTGTTCGTTCAATCCTGTAGCCTTGCTCATCGTTGGGATTTAATGGCTGGTGTATTAATGAAAGCACAACGTCAACAAAGTCCTTGTGATGATGATGGCCTTGTACTTGCTCACTCTTAGAAACTTGTTCATGTTCCCATATTATCTTTTCAAAAAGTTGGTCGACTATCTTGCTAATTCTCTTATTGCGTTTGGTCAATCCCTAAGAAGAAGAAAAGGTTAATATATGCATGATAAGTAATCTTAAGACCGATTTGATAATCATATAATTTTAGGGTTTTAGGGTCTTTTTTAAGATAGAGAAGGGGAAAAAATAATGTGGGGAAAATGTTGGTGGGAGGGATTTATGGGAAGAGTATACATAAAATATAGGGGTTTTTGAACATCAGTCCTTGTAAAAGATTAAAATTTAAAAAAAAACCTGGTGCTAGATTACATATTCAATTTAATCCCTTGAAGTGTACTTCTATCAAAATTTACATTGAATTTTTGTTATTTAATGTGTATTTTTATTTAATCTCTCCACATTAAATTTTAATTTTATTAATATGCACATATTTAGTTTTTTAATTATAAATGAATGTAAATGAGAAAATATTAAAAGAAATTTGTGATACAAAAATATATAAATACATAAGTGTATAGAAATGACTGCCGAAATATGTAAAATTGACTTTTTTGTACCGACATATTCGTACCTACATAATTGTACCGAAATATATTTTAATAAACCTAAATGTATTATATTGAATTAATGTACCTAAATGTCAATATCGAAATGAATGTACCAAAATGTACGTACCGAACTGTCAATACCAAAATGTATGTACCAAAATATACGTACGTAAATGTCAATACCCAAATGTATGTACCTAAACGTCACTACCGAAATGTATGTAACCAAAATGTACGTACCTAAATGTATGTACCAAAATATAATATATTGAATTAATGTACCTAAAAGTCAATACTCAAATGTGTGTGCCAAAATGTACATAACGAAATGCATTAGGTTGACCGAAATGCATTATATTGAATCAATGTAACTATATATTTGTACTGATAGATATACCGAAATATTCAAATGTATTAATGTACCTAAATGAAGAACATGCAAAATTGTTATCGGGATATATATTATAAAAAAATTAGTTCCCTAAATGTAGACATTAAAATATATTATGATGAATGAAATAAAAATTAAATTTAAATGTAATTAATACATTAAAATAAAAATAAAATGATAAATAAAACATCAAAATATAACTAATAAATGATATGATTAAATGTACTAGGGACTAAAATTAGATTTTAATCTTACACAAGGTTATAGTCTAAAACTCATCTTTTTTAAGGATTAAAATAAAGTTTTCTATAAAATATATATCGAACAAAAAATTGGAAAACTAAAAACACAAAATTAAATGATTATCAAATAGTGTAATGCTGCATAAACTACGTCAGACGACTATGCATAGCATGTTGCGTACCTGAATATCCAATGGTCTGAGGAAAGGCACATAATCGCCAATATTGAATAAAGCTAGCACGGACATGACATCCCTAATAATTGTCTTGAGATCAAACATATCATCACTTTTACTCCCCAATACCATCCTATAAGTTATGTCCTCAACAAGCTCACCGACCTTTTCACTAAGATTCACCACCTCACCTGCCTCCGCGGCTTTCTTTAGCGATTGCACGCACAACCCCACCTCCTCCCTTCTTAACGGAGCAAAATCCTCAATTTTTGACGGACAAAGAAGCTGCATTGTGCAAAGCTTCCTAACATGGCGCCAGTATGGACCATATTCAGTAAAGGCAATACCCTTTGCACCATACGATATGTACTCAGCGGCTTGGAGTTTGGGGCGGCTAGAAAAGACGGTGTCATGGGTTTTAAGGAACAGCTCTGCAGCGTTAGGAGATGAGACCACTATGGTGGGTACCAAGCCGAGGCGCATGGACATTATGGGGCCATATTTTTTGGCTAAGTGTTGGAGGCTGTGGTGTGGGTGGTTGCCTAGCATATGAAAGTTACCAATTATTGGTAGTGCCCAAGGCCCTGGCGGCTGCTTTCGGTGTTTTGGCCTCTGGAAGGCAGTGGTCAGGATGTGGATGAGATACCAAAGGAAGGAAAGGAAGAGTAGGAGGATGGGTATTGCTGAAGGAAGCATTCTGGCTTTCTGTGTGAGAGAAATGGGGCATTTGCTCATGAACTCAAAGGAGGTGTTTTATAGTAGAAGTGTAAAGTGTGTAAAGTGTAAAGTGTGCAACCTAACCTTTGTCCGGTTTCTCGTTTTCCTCTTCCAGCTATCTTCCCTTGACTTAAGGGAGTTGATGTGATTCGGTGTATCAGGTGTAATTCCCTTGATTTAAGGGAGTTGATTAGGCCTAGGTTGTTGGAACTAATATTAAACTCAACATGAACCCTAAATCACATATTAACATATATGAGTAGACGACGTACCTGTCGAAGACATAGTGGTTGTAAAAGAACTCTTGTACTCACTTAGAGACCTTTATATTCTAATGGTGATAGACCCCTGAACGTAAAACCTTTTCTCTGTGAGCATCTATCGTGGAGGGTTGGTTGTTCACCCATTGCACCCAATCCCAACCGTTTATTGAGCAGTTGTGATTAGTGCTTATTTTCAAATGCACGTTGGAAGTGTATTCCTCAATTATAGGATGTAGCTTTACACGTATTCAAACTCACTACTATGAAATCATTTATTAGTGTCGCTATGATTACCGACAAGAAACGTATATTATTGTCGGATATTAAGCAAAATCCGACAGAAAATGGATACAGTGACAGATATAATAAGCGACAGAATTGCCAGCGTCAGGAAATGAATTTTCCGACAGAAAATACTCTAAAACTGACAGAAATTGTGTCGGATATAACCGACAGATAATATATTAATAATGAATAAACAAGAGCATTCTCTGTCAGATAAAACCGACAGAAAATATTCTAAAACCGACAGAACTTGTGTCGGATATAACCGACAGAGAATTTATTAATAATGAATCAATAAGAGTATTCTCTGTCAGATAAAACCGATCGAAAATATATTAATAAAAAAATATATATAAACCACTTTGTTTGGTTTTTGCGCCCCGAAAACCGACCGAAAATATATTAATAATAAATAAAAAATATAAACCCTTCTGAAGTACCTAGCGCCTAGACCACCTAGGCGCTTAGCGGTTGGCCACCGTCCCGATTAATGCTAAGAGCACCTAGACCACCTAGGCACCCTCCTAGACCGCCTAGGCTCCCGCCTAGACCACCTAGACCCGCCTAAACACTCGCCTATGTCGCAACTCACTTAGACAGAAAATATATAACTTTCATTTTACATTTTGTTTTTTTTCTAATAAATTGTAAGAGACTTGTTGCATACTTAAATGAACACACATTATATCCTTATTTCACATGTTTTCATTATGTTCCAATACTTCATAATATATATGCATTATATTTCGTAGTTTATGACGAAATTATATATATTTCAAGTATAAGCAGACACTTATTTACACGAAATATGATTGATTTACTTAAATCTGCCTAGTCCGCCTAGGCGCTAGGCCCCAGCCACCCGCCCGACTAGCGCCTAGCTACTTTTAGAACCTTGTGTCCAACATTCTGCTAGAAATGCACAAGCCGACTAGGAACACAAAAACATCACCCTTCTGAAGTACCTTGGTGATGAGGCGGTTTTAGGGGTTGGAGGTGACAAAACCAACTTTGAGGCTTCCTTCCAGGACTGTCAAAATTTCACTAGCTCTAAGGTGTGTATGTGGAGGGTTAAGACCCCATGGGGCAAAATCAATACGCGCAGCAGAGATGCCAAAATGAGAAAAGGGGGACGGGAGAAGGCACTGGCGCAAGGAAGAGATGAAGAGATTTTATTTTGGAAAATTTTCATTACTGTCGGTTATAATTGACAAAAACAAAATGGTGGCAAAAATCCCCCCAAAATTCCCTCCCAAAATTTTAAATTCCCCCCCAAAATTTTGTTACGATTTTAAAAAATAATATAATAATTGTTTGGTTTAATAAATAAATAATATGTATTTAAATAGAATACGTTTTTAAAAATTAAATAAATAATTGTTTGGTTTAATAGATAATAACCCATGTAAAATATGCGATAAATAATTTTAAATCTACCGTTTTGACGCGATATGCATTCTACGAAACTTTTTTTAACGATCCAACTGTCAAACTTATTTGTACACACTCCGAGAATGCATACATAAAAAATCGTAAAAAACAAACATTCAGAGATTATGTAACGGAACAAAAGTTTTCGACGGTTATAAACGAAAAATCACAATTTAACAGTTATTTTAGCTCTGATTTTAATGATTTTTTACAGCTACACTCCTCGACCCTATAAGAATGTAATGAATAAATTTAATCTTCAATTTAAAATATTTACACTAAGATTTTATACTTAATGGAAGTATAACATTAACTCTTTAAGTGTTTATTTAATCTATCGTTTTGACGCAATACACATTCTACGAAACCTTTTTCAATGATCTAACTGTCAAACATGTTTGTACACACTCCGAGATCGCATATGTAAAAAATCACAAAAAACAAACATTCAAATATTAGGTAACAGAACAAAAGTTTTCGACGGTTATAAACGAAAAATCACAATTTAACGGTTACTTTAGCTCCGATTTTGATGATTTTTTTTATAGCTACACTCCTCGACCCCATAAGAATGCATTGAACAAATTCGATCTTCAATTTAAAATATTTACACTAGTGGATACCACAAAATCTTATTTTATACTTGATGGGGAAGTATAACATTAACTCTAAGTGTTTGTTTAATCTACCGTTTTGATGTGATACGCATTCTACGGAACGTTTTTCAACTATCCAACTGTCAAACTTGTTTGTACACACTCTGAGATCACATATGTAAAAAATCGCAAAAAATAAACATTCAGATATTAGGTAAAGGAACAGAAGTTTTCGATGGTTATAAACGAAAAATCACAATTTAACGGTTATTTTAGCTTTGATTTTGATGATTTTTTAAAGCTACACTCCTCGACCCTATAAGAATGCAATGAATGAATTTGATCTTCAATTTAAAAAATTTACACTAGTGGATAAATCTTATTTTATACTTAATAAAAGTATAACATTAACTCTTAAGTGTTTGTTAAATCTATCAATTTGATAGGATATACATTCTATGAAACTAGTTTCAACGATCCAACCTCAAATATGTTTGTATATCCTTTGAGATAGCATGTGTAAAAAATCTCAAAAAAAAACATTTAAAGATTAGGTAACGGGACCATGAGTGAAAAAAAAAAACATTCAGAAATTATTCTGGCAGCCGCCCAAAATTTTGCTTTGTTCATGTCGGTTATATCCGACAAGACCATGAGTGAAAAAAATAATATTTAAACCATGTGTTTATTTATTTATTTTTAATCAATATAACATTTTAAAATAATAAAATAGTCAATTTCTGTCGGTTATAACCGCCAGAATACTAAAATAATAACCGCCAAAAACTAAAATAATAAAATAGTCAATTTTTGTCTGCTATAACCGCCACCATTAACTTAAAAACCACCGGAATATGTTAAAAACATTTTTTTTTTAAATTCAAAAATATTAGCAGTTATAATAATTTTATGGCGGTTGCATCTGACACTAAATATCCGCCAGGAATTTATGTCGGATATAACCTACAGTATTTCATTGTTATCCGACACTAACTGAATGATGTGTCGGATATATTTTATCCGACATAATGGCTTATTACACCGCCACCATCATCCGACACCTGAAGCTAATATTGTAGTAGTGACTATTTGATTTGTATTACCAATCTATTACTTCTCCTTTATCCTAACTAGTTGTGTCCACGTAGGATTCTTATATTCTCCCACATGGACGTTAACTAGTTATGGTTTGAAGCAACATGTCCGTGACAAATCATTCCTTAGTGATCACCTTGAGTTTTAACGCAACCAACATTTTATGCACATCTACCAGTAATCATTTGAGACTCGAACTCCAGAAAACAATGCATGTAATGATACTGCATACATCACCCTGGAATCACAATTCTCAAAATCATACCGTATGATGCAATTGATATACATTTCATACACATTCCAAGCAAGTAATTTACAACTTATATCACATTTATTTCCTCCCACACATTTACCCAGTGTATCTTCATAGATTGAACTTCCAAGTTTTCATCTTCAACCGCTGGACATTAACCTTTCAAGCTTCCTGCATAACAGACATAACCAATATGCTCTTTAGAACAATGATTAGTCATTTAATTCCACATCACACATTTTGAATTAACATAAACATTGTCAAATATAAGCTTGAAAGAAAATAAACTAAAATCTTGTAGTGACACAAGACATAGTGAAAACAAGCATTGGTTTCCTCTACTCCCACATTTCAACAAACCAACAGGTTCCACATTAGGAATTATTTCTCTGAGACACAATGAAAACAAGCATTCGTTTGGGCAAGGAGTTTTTCTTCTACTGGTCAAGGCATCACCTAATCCATCCTTAGGAATAAATTCCCACTCCAATACGCATTACAATTGTGCCCTAAAACTTCCATTTTGTAAGAACAAGCAAAAGAGAAAAGCAGCATCCAGCACCATGGATTCTATTTCTACATAATGGTTCATGGTCAAAACTTTACCACCTAATAAGAAATACAACTAGCTCGCTCCAGTTGTAAATGGACAAAGCTTTGAAGAGGACCTTGACATAAGTATACTTTCAGGAGTCCGTAAAAGGTTCCCCGTCCCAAATTGGTTTTGACAATTTACGGTTCGCAAAAGCCTACCAGTCAAAATCTAATTACAGACACAACGCAAAGAAAACAACATGAAACACGAGAACTTTTTTAGTCATGTAATCAACATAAATAACATTAATTACTCAAAACCAAAAACATCATGCACACCCATGTTTGCGACATGTTCCTTGAAAATTCCCAAAATCAGTGGTTTTATCAAAGGATCAGCTAATATCAGTTTCATATCAATGTTCTCAATCAACACCGACCCTTTTCTCACTTATTCTTTCACAGACAAATATTTCATGTCCATCATTCATGCATGTTTATGTTACACTTTTGGGCAAGAAACATAAACAACCACCATTTGATAATGGATTGTATAACCTTATTGTATAACAGTCATGTAAGAGATTAAGAAAACAACCAAGACTTCAAGTCTTTGGACAAGAAAACAGTCAATTTAATCCTCTTAAAAAAAATTACACTTGAAACATCTCAAACCATTCATATATTTCTCATTTTAAACCCAGTTCAAGTTCAGTTACCTAAATATAAACAGAACATTATTTTCGAGGAAATTCCATTTACCCTCATCCACCATTTCTGTATATACGTCCATACACACACACACACACACATACATATATCATTTTTCTCGTCATAAACCATGAATTTTCATCCGCACGTTTTCATTTACTTTTGAATTAGATGCCAATTAACTCACACCTAAAATGCACCTCATCTAAGACTGACAAATTCATGCATCTATAGCCCAAAAAAAAAACTCACTCACCCAAATGTATCAAAAGTTTTAAACTAGAATTTGCAAATAAAGTTGAAGAGAACCCATTATATATATATATATATATATATACTATCACATCCCGGCCCGGGGCGGACCACTTCCCAGGCCCGCTCCACCACCATAGCACGATATTGTCCGCTTTGGGCCCCAACCACGCCCCCACGGTTTTGTTTCTAGGAACTCACGAGCAACATCCCAGTGGGTCACCCATCCTGGGAGTGCTCTGGCCCCCTTCTCGCTTAACTTCGGAGTTCCTACGGAACCCGAAGCCAGTGAGCTCCCAAAAGGCCTCGTGCTAGGTAAGGATGAGAATATACATTTAAGGATCATTCCCCTGGGCGATGTGGGATGTTACATATACATACACTAGAATTTGTACCCGCGCGTTTCTGCAAAATTGAAAATTATATGAAAGATTATGCAACTGCAATCTTCATAAACAATGTTCAAGTCAAAAATTGAGTTACGAACGCCAATGCAACCAATGCAATTTATACACAACCTCATTATGAATGAAACAAATTTAAATATCTAAAGAGAATTCTATTTCTTCAAAGTAGAAAGGGGAAAATAATTGTTTACTTAAAAGTTGGAGTAACGATAACTGCATCAATTACAAATGTAATATTGAGGTAATATTGGGGGAATACCTGCCAAATAAAGCATACTACATTCTTAACCTTTGTGAATTTTCATATGAGGCCAATGAATAATTTAGATAATTCTAAGCAATCAGACAGTTTACTTAAGTTAAAACAAATGATAGAAACGATCACAAATGTTAATTAGATTCTTCAAGCAAAAACAATTAGATTCTCCAAAAACTCATAAATAAATTCTTCCACTCACTATGACTATAATATTAATTTTTTTTTCTTCAGAAAATTCACAATTTATAAATTAAGTTTTTAATCCCGAGGTTTTTTACTGTACAAATATGCATCACAAAACAACACTAAACACAATAGACTATGTTCTTATGCCATATAATTTCCCTTCAAGTTGATAATTTATAGGTAATTTAGGAGAAATATATATTATAAACACACAAAAATGGAGGCTGCAGAGCGAGAGAAATGTTTAAATTTATACAATTTATACAAAGAACATTATCAAATGTCTTGCTATTTACATAAAGAAATGGTCAGCCTGTAAAAATAGGAAATCAACTTTTTATCTACATCATCACAGAATGGCAGCCACGAAAATTTCCCAAGTAAAAACTGAATGGAAAAATTACATGTCTCGTGTCCTCAGAGAGGTATGGGTAGTCGTCACTGATGGTAGCAGAAGATTCTTCAAGTTAGTGAAGGCATCCACTGTTGAACTTGCTTGAGGCTCCTACGGCTCCACCTGAGTTGACGGATTATATTATATTTTATCAATGTAAAATTTATCTGATATCATTTTGATAAAAAATTAAAGAGTATAAAATAGATGAAAATTAAGGCTTACATGGTGAAAATTCTTTTTCTTATTTATCATACCGTTGAATTATTATTGTGTTTGCAGTCGATATGCAGGGGCTATTAAAGTAAAGGATAAATTTTGTAAGAAAAATGAAAGGGTTGTAACAGAACTTTAAAATCAAATTCTAATTTGAGTATAATAAAAAAGTTTACAAAATATGTAAAATTTTGGTTGAAGTGAAGTAAGTTGACATGAAAGAGAGATGCAAATTGATGCAACTTATCTTTCTTTTTGCCAATTATTGCGAAAAAAAACATTTATCATATTTTCAATACAAATAAATCATTGAAGACAAATTTGAAAAGAAAAAAAATAGTCACATATCATATTTTCATCGTATATGCCATAAGCAAGACAAAGATCAATTCCAATTAAAGTTAAATACTCATTGGTTAAAATTGTCTACAATACACATGCAAAAAATTCCTGATAAATTAAGAGAAAAAAAAATAAAAGTAAGTAATATATCAATTTATGGTTGGAAGTACCTTGACAATCGGTAAAAGATCATCTATTACAAATCTGAAAATAGAACGATTTGAACTCGAATATAGAAGAATGAACATAATATTGTCTTATTAGCTAAAATTATAATGATTGACAATGGTAAAAATGACAGCAACACCACCTCACCATTTTTTTTTAGGTGGGGTGTGGGTGTGCTAAAAATCATACCCCAATCGAATAATTCTGAGAGAAATCAGGTCAGAGTGCGCAGAATCTGTGAATAAAATATAACAATGATATTGGAAAAGGTCATCACTTCAGTGCTTATATACATCGAACTTAATCTTAGATATATCCATATAAAATTGGCTGAGAACGACGACTTCAAAACGGCCTAGGATTTTGCACAAAGAGAATAAAAGTTAAAAAAAAAGGTCTAAAGAGAGTGAAAAAAAACATTATATTTCATTGCATTCTATTACTCTAATTATACACTTCACAACGGCCTAAGGATGTTGCACAAATAGAATAAAAGTTAAAAAAGACTAATTAGAGTGAAAAAAAAAAACATTATATTTCACTGCATCCTATAACTCTAATTATACAGGAAAGTGGTTTCTAATTGGTTAAATGAAGCCTCACCGACTCACACATACAGACTTTTCTGAACTATTACCTTCAAGAATGTGCATCTTCTAGAGCTCACTTGCCTTTGAAGCCTCATAGTCCTAACCGAGTTAAACCAATTAATAAAGCTCATTTCGATAAAACTTGCACACAGAATGAGAGGCCAGTCTCAAGTACAAATGTTTACTTGAGTAATATGAAAAGCCTGCTCAAGTCGCTAAATTTGAATCCATTGTTCAGTAACAATGTCTTTCATCTGCAATCAAAGACAAAGAAGCCAATTGCAAAATGACACCATACTCATAGTCTCATAGACCGAAGATTGTAGTAAGCATATCAGCATATAGTATACGACCTTTTGAGCCTGCGAGGCAACTGTTTCAAGTCGATCCTTAGCATCCCGTGCTTTCGACTCTTAAACATGAAGATCAAAGTTGAACTTTCTAGACGCCTCCCATAAAGTCTATACCTAAAAAGCAATTCCAAAACTTATTTCTCAAAGTCCAACACTGGATTGAAAAATTGCAAAAACAAATCGGAAAATTCGAAAGAATTTATAAGGTGGTGGGATGTTGTACAGGGTTGGTACCTGGAGCTTGAGAAATCAAAGAGCTTGCATGTTTGAGAAAAGATGATAACAGCAGGTTCAAATTCACACAGAATCAAAAGCTCTCCAGCTTTCTTCAAAATCCCATATTCTCCTCTTTGAGAAGGTCACCTGCCTTGCCGGCAAGTAGTCAATCTTCCTGATCTTGATCTTCTCCCTCATCATTTTCTCCAATTCTTCCTACCCCTTCAGAAACAATAATTCAAGTAAAATAAAAAAAATAAACCAACCACTTCGAATTTCCACATAAATATATAAATGTCCACAAACTCAAAAACTACCTTATATTTTTTGGGTTTTTGATAATTTTAAGGATTATTGACCACAAACCCTATCATTTCAAATCTAAATAAGTAAAACAAAACCCAGATCAACCCACCAACCACAATCAACTGTCCAATATTTCGTATTTACCAAATTTGATTAACACCAACAAAAAAAAAAACTCCCTAATTTTACAAAATACAATCAAATCAATAAAACCCAGATGATTTCATTAAGCAAAAAAACAAATTCAATCAGAGGCAGAACCATATAAACCCAAAAAGAAATTCAAACATTCCAAATTTCTTAAACAACATATGACCATAGAGATTGAGCAGAGAAGACCAAACAAAACTCTAAAATCTTGAAATCACTCACCTTAAATAGATAGGGATCTAAAGGCTGCAAACAAAAGCCCCAAATCCAAAGAACCATGATTTCCTAAAGCCAAAAATAAAACACCATGATGGGGAATCCAAAGCTATAAACAAAATCCCCAAAATCATACCGGGTCACCACGTTCTTGTCTATGGAATCTAACAGAACCCACGCAGGTGAACCCCTTTCATTTTCTTTTGCTAAGCGGGAGAAATGGAGGGTGAATCGGTGTTGTAGTTGGTTGAGAGATAGAGACAGAGAAGTTGATGGAAAAGAAGAGCAAGGAAGCAGGTGGAACACCCCAGATTTTTCAGCCTGCTTCCATTTCACCGATGACAAACACATGTAAAACATGGCACAATTGAAATTAAACAGACCAAGCAGGGGCAATTTCGTCAGATCACTGTTAATGAACAGTGTTTTTCGGTTTGGGTTTTAGTATTTATAAATGTGCTTGTTCATATGCTTATAGATGCATAAACATGTTGACGAAGGAGAAAATTGAAGATACCATTTTTGATGGCCGAGAGCACCAATTAGCTTCCTCTCTTCCTGAATGGTTTCGGCACAAGCATGCAATGAAACCTCTTCTGCCATCCTATATGCTGCCAAATAGAGAACAGCACCCAGACCAAAATTTCCATAAAATCTCACTTTGGTGAAGATTTAATAAACATTTGTCCAATGATTAAAGTAACATGATTATTTGTTCCAGATGGTACAGCCTTAGTTATTTTCCGTTGGCATCATTCCTGAATAAGACTGATCAAGAAAAGCATTAATGTGAACATTACAATCACAAACAATTATAATCACATGAATGAAACAATGACCATCGACATCTTACAATGGTTCCCTCTGCTGTGACACCACCACTCATCAATGTATTCAGAGTGGTGGATCAGTGGCATATCAATTATAATCACATGTTAGAAGTACGTAAACACCGATTTGATTTAAGGATCAGTGGCATATCAAAAGGCAAAGCTCCTCCATGTGTTTTGCAAGGTATTTAGCTTGTCTTTTGTTTATTAAACCACATGGGTGTTCTTTTAAGTTGGATTGTGTAGCTTATAACATAATTAACAAGCTTGGATAGATTGGAATAGCAATATCCCACAACTTTAACAAAATAAAGGTCATATCAGCGACCCATTACAATCCTTGATTAAGTACTAGGCATTGGGCAACCGATAATTGAAGACACACGTGAAAAGTGAAAACCCATCGCTTATAAAACGTAATGCTTTATTTCATAGTAAGATCAACAAAACAGGTAAAAAGAAATTAAGCATAATTTCTGATTCTTTCCAGGAATGGCATCCAAAACCGAAGGCCACCTGACTACTTTGTAAGGGTTTTGTCGGGCACCCATCACATATAGAAATAACATGGATGGTTCTTACTCCCATAGATGAATTAATTACATGCACTGCCAACCGATATCAAGTATTTCTATTTTCCTTTAAATTACTCGCACATACACAATTTTTGAGCAATTGATAACTTGATAACAAGAAAACTAAGGGGTTTTGGATCAGATTAAACCAAAATAGTGATAGGTTGATTCCATCAAAATTCAGATGCCAATCAAATTAAATGACTTACAAATATATCAAAATTTAGTCAAACTCTCAACCTGTGAATCACTAATTAACACTATCATTGACAATAACAACAAATCAAATAAAGTATCACCCACATATTTGGTATTAGGTCGTGAACTCAAATACCAATAGTCTGGAGACCGAGAACGGGAGATGGAGAGAATGCTTGAGAGGGTGTGGCATGATCTGGTGCGCTCAGATGTACGCGACCTCTACACCCATCAAGAAGAGCCTTTGTCTTTCCTTTTCCTATCGAGAATAAAAATTTTGGCTGTTGAAGACATGAAAAAACTTGAAACAATCATTAGTGATTGTTAAATGCATGTTTATATCACACCTTTGGGCAAGAGATATAAATTGCCATTGACCTTCATTGTATAGCCATCATTCAAGGATCTTATCATGCAATTATTACAAGTCTTTGGATAAGAATATGGCCCGATCTACATGATGCCATACACCGATTAAAACTACCAACAATTTATACATCCCCTTCTTTGGAAAAGAATGTGAACATTTCATGAGTTTTAAACCACAAATATTCTTCCTTTACTGTAATCGAACAATGTTCTTAATTGTTCTTAACATTTACTGCAAACCAAACTGTTAGTATAGGAGCAGAAAAGATAAAACTCAAAGTGATGTAGTTATCAACAAATGAGAACCCAGCAATAACTAAAGTAGTTTAGTACCATGTCAAATAAAACCATAATAGCAACTCCTACCCTACCCAATTGCCAAGGGAATCTATGGATCGAGATTGGGTTGCGTTGCCTAGAAAGCATTAAAATTTAGTTGTGGAGAGATTGCAGTCGCCAAAATAATTTATCCTTGTTTGCAAGTCATAGCATTTGACTGCAAGGATATACACACCCTTTGAGCTGTCACTACAACCCCAATGATTTGGATTTATTAGCGATACAGTTCGATACCCATTGACAATGGTTGAAAATCTTTATGAAAATCTTTATGAAGACCCACAAATTCGTTGATGTCTTCCCAAATTTATTTGGGTTTTGAGAACCTTGTCATCCACGGGACCAAATGTTGTTCAATTTGAAGGCAGATTCTATATATCTTGATGATGGTTATGGTAAATCCTATTCTTTTGATGTCACTACTGATCAATCCATCTCAGATATGAAAGTGGTTGTACACAAATGTGGAGGGCGGGAGGTTTATCTGTCAGAATCATGCAGTATAACTATACAATGGATCTAGGCTTGTTAAGTTGGCTCTGATACCAAATGTTGGAACTAATATTAAAGTTAACATGAACCCTAAATCACATATTAATATATATGAGTAGAAGACTTACCTGTCGAAGACATGGTGGTTGTAAAAGAACTCTTCTACTCACTGAGAGACCTTTATATTCTAATGATGATAGACCCTTGAACGTAGAACCTTTTCTCTGTGAGCAGGGAATTCATTATATATAGATGCAAAGGGTTGGTTGTTCACCTGTTGCACCCAATCCCAACTGTTCATGGAGCAGTTGTGATTAGTGCTTATTTTCAAATGCACGTTGGAAGTGTATTCCTCAATTATAGGATGTAGCTTTACTTGTATTCAAACTCTATTTGATTTGTATTACCAACCTATTACTTCTCCTTTATCCTAACTAGTTGATTCCACGTAAGATTCTTTCATAGGTTTGTCCGGTTTCTCTTTCTCCTATTCCCTTGATTTAAGGGAGTTGATTAGGCCTAGATGTTTGTCCGTTCTCTATTCCTCTCTCATATATACTTGGCCTCTTGTACATTGATCTACATGAAAATATATCATAATTTAAACAAGAAAATCATCATGGTATCAGAGCAGGTTCTTTTGTAACATGTCTCTGCTCATTCTTACTGCTGCATTTTTTTTGTTTGTTTCTTCAAAGTCTGAACCATGGCTGAAGAAAGTTCAGTTTACCACGAGGATGAAACCCAGCATAGTCTCTCTTCAAATTTCTCAGATGTTAAGGTTAACACCAATCAACGTCTATGTTCAATTCCATTGAACAAGTTCAATTACCTTCCTTGGTCTCGAGCTGTTTCACTAGCTCTCGGAGGCAAAAGGAAGTTAAGGTTTGTAAATGGAAGTGTGGAAGCTCCAGACAGCTTTTACCCCATGTACGATGCATGGCTGTGCAAAGACTAACTTGTCATGTCCTTGCTGCTCAACACCATGGAGAAACATGTTGCTGAGATTTTTAGCTACTCCAATTCCTCACATGTTCTTTGGAAAGCCTTGTAGGATATGTATGGAAATCAAAACAATTATGCGTGTGTTTTCCAACTGAAGAATGACATTGCCAGTGCTCAACAAGAAGGGAAAACGTTTGTCTAACATCTTAGGAGTCTCAAAACCATGTGAAATGAGCTGGATGTATATCTCCCACATACCACAGATCCTACCATTCTCCTAAAACGAGTTGAGGAAGACAAAATTTACTAGCTGCTAGGGAGTTTAAGCTCTAAGTACAAGGATCTAAAGAGTCACATCTTGATGAGTCAAGAACTGCCCACCTTCAACAATGTTTGTGCCACTATTCAACGAGAAGAAGCGAGGAAGAAGGTGATGAATGCTGAACACAGCTCGAACCTTGCAGGTGATAGAGATGAAAGAAAGTCCACCGGTGGTTATGTATTCATGATGAATGGAGCTGCTGTTTCATGAAAAAGTGCCAAGCAAACCATTGTATCAACTTCTACAATGGAAGCTGAGTTTGTTGGTTGTTTTGAAGGAATGAAGCAAGCAGTTTGGCTCAAAAATTTTGTCACTGACATGAGGATTGTAGATTATGTGAAAGGACTTGTGAAGATGTCCTGTGACAATAGTGCTGCAGTGTTCTTCTCTAAAAATAACAAAAGGACCTCAGCCTCAAGATTGATGGATGTTAAATTTCTTATGGTTAGAGAAGTTGTCAAGAAAGGAGAAATTGAGATTTTTTATCTATCAACCAATTTGATGGTTGCATATCCACATACAAAAACACTGCCAAATAATGTGTTTAAGGGACATGTTATGAAGATAGGAGTTTTAGAATCTTTTGACAAGTGGGAGTGAACAAGAAATCAAAGCTTTGAGGATTGCATTTGATGCTTCTTTGATTGATCTTGATTGCTGAAGCTACGGACCTTGAGGTACAAATTAGTTGGCTAGTATGATATGCTGGTATGATTTATCTATGTAGTATTCCAGCTTATTTCTTTTTCTTTGTTATTGTTTTGGTTTTCAGTAAGGGTTCAATTTTTCCCATTGTGGGTGATTGATTGTACCAGAAAACAAATTTTATGAATAATAGTTTGATTTGCTAGAAAATCGATTATGGTTTTATTGAGGCATTTATGGAACTATTGGTTTGCATTGATTGGCTAAGGTTTTAACTTTGCTTTGTTGAGATCAGTGAGAGTCATGTGATATGACATTATTATATGCACATGTTTACAAAATAGAGATTGAAGTATTTGGTGATTCTTGAATTAATTATGTGAGTGTACAGATGGAGTTCTAGTTTTCCATACTTTGAAATGTATAGGTAAATTTGAATGTGAAGATAAGCATCTTGATTAATTCAGACTTAGTGATCACTTCCATGATTCAATAGACTGGTTGTTATATTTCATACTCAAGTGGGAGAATGTTAGAGTGTGAGTATGAAATTAACATTGTATCCAGTTGTAGTGTATGAATTGATATGGAAAAGTCTAATTAATAGGCTTTAAGTAATATACTGATAATGGTTTAAGTTTTGTGGACTTGAACGTGGATTGGGATTGTGTTTATATGCATGTGGAATGGATAGTTGAGTCCTATACTAAATCTAATAGGAGAACAGTGAGGATTATGGTGAGTATATAAACACTAGCCTCTGCTCTTGCAATACACGGCTCATATTGGATCTTAGACTTATTCTTTGAGAGGAGAAGGTTAATTGTTTAACAGGCTGACATGACTTCATCATCTTCATCAGCTGCTGCAGGTATGATCCTTGTACTTTGTTCTTATAAACTCTAAGCGTTGTTCTTGTGTTCGTGGCTTAATGGCATATTTGTGATCTTTGGTTCATGGTGATTACACACTTCTAACATGGATGAGAAGAGAAGTAAATACATTTCATTTCACAGGGTGGCAAAAAAATTGACAAAATAAAATGTCAAACAGTTGAAGTGGTGCTAAACTAGCCAATTAAACCATCGTCTTGCTAAATACGCTCTTTCAATTAATTGTGCACGATAGTTTGGAATGAGTTTATCTTGTGATCAGTGTTTAAAATATCATAATCAGTGAAAATCTCGATATGCAAATTTGTGTAAATATCAATATTGATATCGGTTGCTTTCGATGGAAATGATAAAAATTTAAAATAAAATTTAATTTACGGAATGTCAAACACTGATATTTCCAAGAAAATATCGTCGTATCGAAAAAATCTCACACCCTAATTGTGATTGCTTATTTTTCAAAAAAAATGAAAACTTGTTAAATTGTTTGTATGTATCAAATAAACTAATAGTTCATCATGCTGTTAATCAAAACTATTGATTTTTTCAATACAGTTGAACGACTAAAACTTGATGTGAATTTCAACTTACCTAATAATTGAATCGAATTCAAAGTAGTAAGTGCACACAAATGGTAGTATAGTAATTCAGCTTACGTAAGTACGAGTATGGAAACCTATCAATTCTAGTTGTTTAAACCTAATTCAATTCACAAACAAAGCATAAACAAAAATTAAGGTAAAACACAAATTTGCACCACTTTTTTCAGTTGATGATTTTAATGACGAGACTTATTAGATTGGATAATCATTTAATGCTCTGAAAAACTAAGATTTTGAACTCAACGAAACCAAAAACTCTAGTCGTAACTAACCTAAGTGCAAAACCCAAAAGACAAAACAAATTAGGGAGACACACATATAAAGTGATAAACGTAGATAAGAATTTTGAACTTAAAGAAACCAAATTAAAACTCTAGTTGCGACTATGAAGACGAACTGTGATTGTGATATTTGTACGATGTAATTGCTTTAATCTTTCCTAGCTAGTCAGAGGTTGCATAAAAGGAACAATATTACAACTACATGATGTTAGATTTCAAGTTTTCAACCCGCAATGAAGGTTGATCGCTTAGGCCGTATGTAAGTCGGCATGATGATAAGCAAATGTCTCGAGTGTTCAGTTTTTGGTAGCGACAGGCCAAATGTCTCAGGTGATGTAAGCTTGTGTTTGGTTTTTGGATAAATTTCTTTGAACCACCCTCTCTCTAAATTATTAACTTCTGATAGAATTTCAGTACCAAATGATTTGTTATGGTGCGTTTGGAATATAATCTTCAAATTTTTATGGGAATTAAACTAAAGTTGCTAAAGAATCTATTACAAAAATCAGAGAGGGAGGCATTTGAAAATGACTTCAATGTAAGGCTTATTATTAGCTACGCCCCACTAGAACTCCATTTTAATCTCACTTTACCCTCTGTAATTCAACTAGTAGAAAAACATGTTTGCGCGACAACAACTTGCGCGACGGATCAATTTTCGTCGCACAAAGTACGTTTGCGCGACGCAAAACACAAAACGTCGCGCAAACGCCCTTTGCGCAACGACACTTTGCGCGATGAAGGCTGGCGTCGCGCAAAACATCTTTGCGCGAGGTAGGTACACCTGCGTCGCGCAAGATTTTTTCTTCCCAACTTTGCGCGACGCACACCTAAGTCGCGCAAAGTTTTTTTTTTCTTTTTTTTTTGCTTTTCTTTTGGGGTTCTTGCATTGCCTTTTTCTTTTATGGTATCCACTTTTGTAAATGTTTTAAATTGACGATCGAATAGGTTCATTGTATTCCTATAGGCTGAAGGAGTGCAGCTGTAAAAAAATTATCAAAATCGGAGCTAAATAATTGTTAAATCGTGATTTTTCATTTATAATCGTCGAAAAGTTTTGTCCCGTTACTTCATCTCTAGATGTTTTTTTTCTTCCAATTTTTGGCGTAGGCGATCTCAGAATATATACAAACAAGTTTGACGGTTGGATGGTTGAAATTAGTTTTGTACTCAAAAGCAAAAGGGAAAAAAGCCAAAAAACAAAACAAAAAAAAACTTTGCGCGACGTATGTATGCGTCGAGCGAAGGTGTTTTGCGCGACGCACACCTACGTTGCGCAAAGTTTTTTTTTTTTTTTCTTTTTGCTTTTCTTTTGGGGTTCTTGCATTACCTTTTCCTTTTATGATATCCACTTTTGTAAATGTCTTAAATTGACGATCGAATCGGTTCATTGTATTCATATAGGCTCAAAGAGTGTAGCTGTAAAAAATCATCAAAATCAGAGCTAAAATAATCATTAAATCTGATTTTTTGTTTATAACCGTCGAAAAGTTTTGTCCCGTTACTTCATCTCTGGATGTTTTTTTTTTTTTTTTCCAATTTTTGGCATATGCGATCTCAGAATATATACAAACAAGTTTGACGGTTGGATCGTTGAAATTAGTTTCGTACAATGCGTATCTCATCAAAACGATAGATTCCCTAACACTTAGAGTTTATTTATACTATCATTAAGTTTAACATAACATTTTGTGGTACCCAATTGTGTAAATATTTTAAATTGACGATCGAATCAGTTCGTTGTATTCATATGGGCTCAAGGAGTGCAGTTGTAAAAAATCATCAAAATCGGAGCTAAAATAACCGTTAAATCGTGATTTTTAGTTTATAACCGTCGAAAAGTTTTGTCCCGTTACTTCATCTCTGGATTTTTTTTCTTCCAATTTTTGGCATATGCGATCTCGGAATATATACAAACAAGTTTGACGGTTGGATCGTTGAAATTAGTTTCGTACAATGCGTATCCCATCAAAACGATAGATTCCCTAACACTTAGAGTTTATTTATACTATCATTAAGTTTAACATAACATTTTGTGGTACCCACTTGTGTAAATATTTTAAATTGACGATCGAATCAGTTTGTTGTATTCATATGGGCTCAAGGAGTGCAGCTGTAAAAAAATCATCAAAATCGGAGCTAAAATAACCGTTAAATGGTGATTTTTCGTTTATGATCGTCGAAAAGTTTTGTCCCGTTACTTCATCTTTGGATTTTTTTTCTTCCAATTTTTGGCGTCTGCAATCTCGGAATATATACAAACAAGTTTGACGGTTGGATCGTTGAAATTAGTTTCGTACAATGCGCATCCCATAAAAATGATAGATTCCCTAACACTTAGAGTTTATTTATGTTGTCATTAAGTTTAACATAACATTTTGTGGTACCCACTTGTGTAAATATTTTAAATTGACGATCGAATCCGTTCATTGTATTCATATAGGCTCAAGGAGTGCAGCTGTAAAAAATCATCAAAATCGGAGCTAAAATAACCGTTAAATCGTGATTTTTCGTTTATAATTGTCGAAAAGTTTTGTTCCGTTACTTCGTCTTTGGATTTTTTTTTCTTCCAATTTTTGGCGTATGCGATCTCGGAATATATACAAACAAGTTTGACGGTTGGATCGTTGAAATTAGTTTCGTACAATGCGTATCCCATAAAAATGATAGATTTCCTAACACTTAGAGTTTATTTATGCTGTCATTAAGTTTAACATAACATTTTGTGGTACCCACTTGTGTAAATATTTTAAATTGACGATCGAATCCGTTTGTTGTATTCATATAGGCTTAAGGAGTGCAGCTGTAAAAAATCATCAAAATCGGAGCTAAAATAATAGTTAAATCGTGATTTTTTTTTTTATAACCGTCGAAAAGGTTTGTCCCGTTACTTGATACCTGAATGTTTGTTTTTTGCGATTTTTGGCGTATGCAATCTCGAAGTATATACAAAGAAGTTTGATGGTTGGATCGTTGAAACTAGTTTCGTACAATGCGCATTCCATCAAAACAATATATTCACTAACACTTGGAGTTTATTTATAATTTTATTAAGTGTGACATAAGATTTTGTGACATCCCTAGTGTAAATATTTTAAATTGATGATTGAATTAGTTCAAAAGAAAAGGGAAAAAAAAAGACACTTTGCATGACGAAGACCTACATCGCGCAAAACAGCTTTGCGCGATGCAGACACCTGCGTCGCGCAAAGTTTTCTTTTTTTTTTTTTTTTTTTTTTTCTTTTGGGATTCTTGCATTGTCTTTTTCTTTTGTGGTATCCACTTGTGTAAATGTTTTAAATTGACAATCGAATTAGTTCAATGGTATATATATATATATTAAGTAGATTTAAATTTATTTATTTTGTATGTATAACACTTAAGAAATTAAATGGTATGTATATTTATTAAGTAGCTTTAAATTTATTATTGTTGTTTAGGTCTAAGTTTTGTTTGAAAAATATATTATTGTGGGTTTTATGTAAAAAAAATTGAGTTTGAATGGAGTAAAGTCAATTTTTAGTAAATTTTATAATAATTTTTTTTTTTAAAATATCTTGCGCGACCCTAGAATGTGATCGTTGCACAAAAGAACTTTGTGCGACGTCATAATTTATATCTGCGTCACGCAATTGTTAAAATTTTGGCGGTTTAATTGAAAAAAATAGGTGTTTTTTTAGGGTTTAATTGGAAAAGAGTCCAGACGCTACCCACCCATTTGTCTCTCTCTTCCCTCTGGCTCACTCGGTCTCTCTCCCCTCTGGCTCCTCTCACCTTCTCTCTCACACTTCGTCTCGCTCATGCTCAGAGCCGAGTGCTCCTCCTGCTTATTTTCACACAGCACAAACTCATAATCTCCCCTATCCTCACTCAGACGACATCGTTTGCTTCGGTTTCCTCCGAAGAACAACTTGGAGTTGAGAGTCCTTTCTCGTTCTCACAGTTGGCTCTGCGTGCGACTGTGTCTGAGCGATGAGCAGTCAAGCAGTGGAAGACGACGCACTGGCCAAAGCCGCAAGAGCTGCCGAAGCTCTTTACCTCCTCCGAGACACCTACTTTCTGGCCAACCCAGATGACAAAATCTCCAGATTAAACGCCTATTCCGATCTTGCCCTCAACCTCCTCGATTCCATCCTTCTTGGTAATTTTTCCATTTACCCATTTCGTTTTAATCTCTGTTAATTCCATTTGAAGCTGACCTAAGTGCCCTTTTATTAAAAACCCGATTTGTGCCTTTCTCTTTTGTGGGTTTTCGTTGATATGCTCGTTTCAACTTTGAAGTTCCATCTTTGGACTACATTGGTACACATAGAAGCTTAAAATTTGAGAAATAGACTAAAAAGTTGATGAATTCAAAATCTCCCCCTGATAAAAGTGTTGTTTCTGTAATGATAATGCCTACATTATGTTCTCGAATCGCTATCAGTACTAATTCCTTTGTTATTATGTTGCATTTGTATTTGTATCTTATTAGTGCAAGTTTCAAACACTGTGTCTTTTCCAAGAGCAAAGAAAACATCCGGCTCAACGTGTGAAATACGAATATCTGAGAGGAAAGATACTGGATGTTTTACCGAATTATAGAAAAGAGCCAGAGGATCATCTCTCAAAAGCTGTAAGAATGCATTGTGACTTCCTGTAGTTGAGCATGTTTGTAATGCTTTCAGTTCACTTCCTGAAATAGATTAAACGACGATGCAGATTAAGTTGAATCCATCTCTTGCAGATGCTTAACTATGTTTAGGTAACTGCATTTGGAAGAAGGGAGATCAATCTTCAGCCAAGAATTGCTCTAATCTTGCCCTAAGCAAGGTTCTTCTTGATTATATTTTTGTAGTTTTATTGCAGTGACCTCTCGATTCATTGTACTATAAGTTTTATGATTGATATGTGCATTGCGTTTGGAGGCAGGGTCCAAACAGGCTGATACTTTGTCAACTTTTGATGCTTGAAAGAAAAATGGCTCAAGGCAACCGTTTTGTCGCTCAACTTGTTTTTCCTGTTGTTTTTCATAATGTGTGCATCATTATGCGTACCTAATTTTCATCATTTTTCTTGGTACCGACAATGAGGCAGAACTTGTTGATGAAAGCATTCAACATGCCAAGGAAGCCATAACTCTTCGTTACCCGACCACAATATTTGCAAATTGTGCCATGTTTGTTTCCGTCTATTGGGTCTCCATGTTCCCAAGCTGGATCACGTTTAGTAACTCCACTGGACATCCTAAACGTACCTATATTTATTTTTCATGAAAATTAGACAATTATTTTTTGGCCAAAAAATATAGTAGTGATGACGGTTATATAAGAGAACCTAAATAATAAAGTTATTCTACAGAAGAATTAAATACGAAGTAAAGAAAATGATTGTAAAAATTTAAGTAATTATAAAAATAATATGAAATAATAAAACCTAATATCAATGAATAATAATCCAATTTGATAATAAAACCTAATATTAATAAAATAATAAATAACATTAAATATATTAAAATTATCTTAGGGAATAATTATACAACATTACTTAATTACTTAAAAAATTAACATGTAATTGTTAACATTACTTAATTACTTACAAAAATTAACGTGCAAGTATCAATTACTTAAAAAAATTAACATACGAGTCCACACAAATAATAAAGTTATTCTACAGAAGAATTAAATACGAAGTAAAGAAAATGATTGTAAAAATTTAAGTAATTATAAAAATAATATGAAATAATAAAACCTAATATTAATGAATAATAATTCAATTTGATAATAAAACCTAATATTAATAAAATAATAAATAACATTAAACATATTAAAATTATCCTAGGGAATAATTATACAACATTACTTAATTACTTAAAAAAATTAACATGTAATTGTTAACATTACTTAATTACTTACAAAAATTAACATGCAAGTATTAATTACTTAAAAAAATTAACATACGAGTCCACACAAATAATAAATTTATTCTACAGAAGAATTAAATACAAAGTAAAGAAAATGATTTTAAAAATTTAAGTAATTATAAAAATAATATGAAATAATAAAACCTAATATTAATGAATAATAATCCAATTTGATAATAAAACCTAATATTAATAAAATAATAAATAACATTAAACATATTAAAATTATCCTAGGGAATAATTATACAACATTACTTATTACTTAAAAAAATTAACATGTAATTGTTAACATTACTTAATTACTTACAAAAATTAACATGCAAGTATTAGTTACTTAAAAAAATTAACATACGAGTCCACACAAATTTTTTTGTTGTTGTATAAATTACAATAATATAAATATAAGTTTGTAAACTTACCTTAAATATGGAACCCCTTGTGTTCAAGCTCTGGAATGGCTTTGAAAAGGGTAAGGGAAGAAGAAGAAACGAAAATGCTCTGAATGGCTCTGATACTCAACAGACAGTGGCACACGGTTTTGAATGTGAAAGAATATCACAGACTCACAGTGGCACACAGTTTCATTATGAAAGCACTATTATTTTTGTCCATGGTCTGAAATTGTAAAAAGTGATTGTAAAAGTTGTCAGGTGAGTGAGGTGAGTCAGATGACCCAACCACACACACACACACATGCTACCACACACGCACACACACATGCCACCACACACGCACACACAAATCACACACGCACACAGACATCACACGCAGACGCAGACAGTCTCTCTCTCTCTCTCAATCCTTCTCTCTTCTCTTCTCTGAGCTCCCTTCTCCCCCTTCTCCATTCTCCCACACACACACACAGATCTCCCACACACACGCACAGAGACCCAAGGTCTCTCGATCCTTCTCCCACACACAAGCACAGAGACCCACATCGTCTTACATCGCCTTCTGCTCTTCCCTCGTCGGCGCCATCTCTCTCCTTTCTCTCTGCACCGAGGGTCCGAGACCCACAACCTCGTCTTTCTCCCCCTCCTTCTCGTCTCTGCAACTCGGCGAACGCAGGAACTCCAACGAGTTTCTTGAATTTCTCCGGTTAGGTAAGCTTCGGGTTTGCCTCTTTCTGTTCTAGATTGAACCTTATATGTGAAATTTAAGTTCAAAATCGTGTTTTTGCAAGGTTTTTGGGACGAAATCAGCTCGAGAATAGGTACACCCATCTCCAGCGAGGCCGTGGGTGTCGACGAACTTTCCGAACACCTCCGACCGTTTCACGGCAAACGGAATATATAAAAACATTCATCTCGTCTTCTATTTCATTTTGATACCTAGATCGGAGTCTAGGGTCCTCTTTTACAGTCGGCCGGAGCTGTAGAAGCTCCGGCGTTCTTCTCCGAGTAGAACTTATCCAAAATATCGCGATATTTTGACGAAAACTCATTGGATACCTATTAAAATATCGGTTCCGTTAAAAACCGATAATATCGGCGAAATATCGCCGATATTATCGGCATTTTGTTCACTGACCTAAATGTAATATATTTGAAAAACTTTCAAATGACACCTTGAAATGATTATATTTAGAAATTATTTGGTTAGTACCTTTGTAGGGCATTTGCAGTGTTTTAGCAGTAACTTGTAACGCTGAAATAGTTCATTGGTAGTGTTTTGGCAGTACGTTTATAATAATAAGTCTAAAGTTCTCTGATGCATAAACTTCATTATGAAACTTTTACTTCAGGCCTCCTTTTGTTTTAGGCCTCTGTACTCTTCAGGTGATGCTGAACGTTGTTTTATTTTCTTTAGGAAACTTTTATACTTGGAACGATATGTGTTGCGTGCTTTCTTTTAGTAGGAAGGTTACATATCCAATACCAGTCCAAATTATTATTTACTTTTTTAAATGATAGGACAATCTATATTGAACTTAGGAAGGGGATTCAAACATGGAACCTCGAGTGCAAAGTGAATGCTCTTCATTAACCAATTAAGTTATAAGCCACTTGCATCAATCCAAATTATTGGGTAATATTTTTGTTTCTGTAAGATTTTCTTGTCTTAATAAAGTTCCATATCGACTAAAAATCAAAATCCAAAGTATACAGTTAATTACTGTTTATTTATGCCCAGACACACCATATGTGTGTGTATACATATACATATGTACATACAGGAAACCTTTCACAAGAGGGATCCCCATTTTTTCAAAAAAATGGGGACACGCTCCCCACTGTTGGATTTAACTTTAATGAAATTGTGTGATTGAGATTGTGTGGCCTGTGTTTTAATCTTAACCACACAATTTTATTAAAGTCAATCTAACGGTGGGGAGCGTGTCCCCATTTTTTTGAAAAAATAGGGATCCCTCCCCTTAATGCATCTGCCAATGCTTGGACTTAGGGGCGGCTAGCGAAAATGGTGTCGTGGGTTTTAACGAAAAGCTCGGCGGCTTTGGGGGATGAGACCACTATGGTGGTTTTACTGCCTAGGCGCATGGACATTATGGGCACTACAACAAAAATGGGCTAAGAACACAATTCATTTGTGCCCTTTTCATTATCATTGAGCACAAATACATATATGTGCTTTTTAAATATCAATGAGCACCAAAACCATCTCAAATGTGCCTTCTAAACAAAGGGCACAGTGGTTGGTGTCCTGCATTTGTGCCCATTAAAATGTTTGCACCAAAATTTGTGTCACTGTTTATAAATATCAGTAATCATACTTTTTTTTATTAATTTACGTACACACATAAATAATTTTTGTGCCCTTTGATTTTGTATATTTAAATTATTTAATTTTATACACATAAGTATCTTGTCTTACTTCAACAATTTGAAGACAGAATCTTATTTTAATATATTTTTATTGATCAAAACCCACCATACACCCCCCTTTCCCTTTACTTTCTCATCTCTCTCTCTCCATGTCTCTCATTTCTCTTTTCCCGTCTCTCATCTTTCCTTCTTTTTTACTTTCCTTATCTCTCTCTTTCATCTCTGCTTCCCCAGATTCAGTCCAACCACCCTTTCTATCTCTACCTTCCCCAGATCCAATCTATCTCTCTCCATTTCCCGCTATTCTCTCATCTCTGCCTCTCTCTCTATGCGACTCAACTCTTCTGAGAGTGCAGTCGCCGAACTTTGTTAAGATTCGATCGAAGAAGTCGCCGGATAAGCTTCGGCTTCGGCAGTCGACAGATCTGGATCTCGAGACCTTCCGCTCGAAAGAGGAGGCCGAGGCGGCGGTTGCTTGACTGCTGTTTGGGCTGTTGCTGTCATCGTCCGCGTCGACCACCAGTTCGCTTCTATTCCACAGAGAAGAAAACCCGAAGCTTTTGAAGTCCTTTTGGGCGGATGTGAATGAGGAAGAGGAAGAAATCTTGGAGGTGGAGTTGTCTCTGAAGCTATCACCTCTGTCTCTCAAATCTGCCTCCCTTATACTCTGTTGCTAGACGTTGGCGGTCAGATCGACAACCACCGCATCCGCTCAACAACCACCGCATCTCCGACTCCTCTCACCCCTCTCAGATCTGGGTTTTTTGTTTATTTTTTCTTTTATTTTTGTGTAATTTTTTAACAATTTATTTTTGTAGGCGGGTTTCTGTGAGCTTGTGTGCCCCATAATGGAAGTCTGAGTTGATACGGTCTTTGCTAGCTGCCATTTCAGTGTCATCGGCGAGAACAAGCTCTATAACTATACTTTGGACTCTCTCATCCCTTTCTTCCCTCACGGCGTCCAAAGCGAAGATGGGTACTCTCTCTCTCTCCATTTCTCTGCTATGTTCAATACCGACACCTCTCTCAGATCTGGGCTTTTCCTTTGTTTTGTTTATTTATTTATTTGTATTTGATCCTACAGGAAACTCAACGTCACCGCAGTTAACGATTTTTGTTTGAAATTCTTTTTATTTTTGCCCATAAATTCATAAGTTTGATGGAACTCTGCTTGTGGGAATGATGAATTTATTTGTGGAGCAACAAAGATGCGATGAACAAAGCTTTCTGGGGAAGATGATGTTGTCCAGAAATGATTGTTTTCGAGTGTTATCTTAACTAGGGCTAAAATATGTAAAATGTTTGTTTTTAGTTTGTATGGTTTTTCGATTTTTTTTTTTTTAATATTTAATTGATAGGGCACAATTACAAACTTTGTGCTAACATGGATGGGAAAGTCGTCTGACAATCTTGTCAGAACAAGGGCACAAAAATGCTCTTATTTGTGCCAAGTCTATGAGCACAAACCGCTATATGGTGCCCTCTAACCAAAGGTAACGCCCATAGAGGGCACAAATATATTATAGTAGCCGCATTGTTGCTATTGGTCTATGGGCACGTATGATAGTGCCCTTAAACCTCATAGGGCACAAATATATTTTTGTGCACAGTGGTCATTTTTGTTGTAGTGGGGTCCGTACTTTTTGGCTAGGTTCTGGAGGCTGCGGTGTGGGAGGTTGCCTAGCATATGAAGATTGCCAATGATTGGCAGAGCCCTAGGGCCAGGAGGCAGTTTTTGGCTTTGCCTTGAGGAGGCGTTGATTAGGATGCGGAGAAGAGACCATAAGAAGGTAAGGAAGACAAGGATTAGGATGGTTATTTCTGAAGGACTCATTTTTTCTTGATTTCTGGGTGAGATCGAGAAATGGGACATTTGGACATGGACTCATATAGTTGGATACTTATAGAGAGTGATTCAAGATCCAACGGCTGATCAAATATTACCAAATGGAGTCAAATCATGTATGTGAAATTGGGTACTTTACCCTAGTACAAGCAAAACAAATTTTTTACTAACCGACAGAAAAAATTAAAGTTATGAATTTTTTACGGAACTGTTATTAGCATTATGTTCTGCACTTCTAGGGTTTTAAAGTATATTTCAATTTCACAGGGAAAAATGGACAAGAACCAAATTATAAGAAGCCAAACCGCCGGAATCCGCAGAAAATGGCTAGTTTTCTGGGGAAATTTCAAACGCTCATATCTCACTCATTTCTCAACCAAATTCCACGATTCATATATGAAAATTCATCTACTCAACGAGAGTAGTCCAAATATGGTGGTTAGATGTCTCACCTTGGCCGGAATCGGCGGGAAATTGGCAGGGATGGTGTCGGTCCGTTTTGAAGCTCCAGAACCTCCGTTTTTCTTCGGTTTTTCATGAAACAAAACCCTTCACTGGGTTCGTGGGAGTGAGACGGTCACAAATATGGTAATTTTGGTGTAAGAAATTCGTCGGAAAATGGTGTGGTGGACTTTTTGTTGTAATGGTGGAATCCTTATTGTTTCTTTCTTAGGGTGGAATCCTTATTTGCTGCAGAGGGTGATGGGACAAAAATTTATGTTAGTTGCATTGCTTTCCGGGATCCAGTCAGTGAGGATATTGCTGAAGCTTACTGTATACCTGCAAATTCAGTTGCTGATAAATGTATCTGTCTTGTTTCACGGTCACCCAGCTTTCGTTTACTTAAGAATGCACTGGAGGAATTATTTGTACTTGATTCTTTCATGATGTGCCCTTTATCTTGTTCATGATGTCCTCTTTCATGATTCTAATTGTACTTGATTCTTTGAGATCAGTTTTTAAAATATCAGAATCGATGAAAATATCGATATGTAAATTTGTGCAAATATCGATGGATGTATTGATACCGGTCGCTTTCGATGGAAATGATGGAAATTTAAAATGAAACTTAATTTACGGAATGTCAACACTAGTTTAGACGAAATATTAGAGTTTCTTCGATATTTAACCGATATGTTAGAAATATCGACCAAATATGTTGACTTTAGCCGAAATTTAAGAGTTTCTCTAATATAGGATAAAGTTTAAACTTCATCCCTTTTTCCATATCTTTCTCTGATTTTTTGAATATTTCTACGAAAATATCGTCCAATCGAACACTGATTGTGATCGCTTATTTTTCAAAAAAATGAATAAATTGTTAAATTGTTTGTATGTATCAGATAAACTAATAGTTCATCATGCTGTCAATCAAAACTATTGATTTTTGCAATACAGTTGAATGACTAAAACTTGATGTGAGTTTCAACTTACCTAATAATAGAATCGAATTAAAAGTAGTTAAGTGCACACAAATGGTGCCACTTAGTACTACGGTATAATGGTATTCCTCTTCACTTGTAAGTGAGAGGTCTTAGGTTCGATTCTCGTCAATGGCGAATTTGAACCACACCCGTTGTGAGGCTAAGCCTACCCCCCTCCCTCTTAGTGTAAATATCAAAACATAAACAAAAATTAAGGTAAAACACAAATTTGCACCACTTTTTTTTTTTTTTTTTTTTGGAAACTGGAAATATAAGAGAAAGCCTACCTAGAGGCCAACAAACAGAAAACAACACAAACAAACAGCGAAGGGGTAGGAGAAAGACACTCAAACCAAGTTCGAGCATCACCCCCATCAACTGCTACCATATATCAAGGGGGACAATGTGGACAAGGTAAACCATCTTTATTAAGTATATGAACTAACGAAGATGGAGGTCTACTGACCCAAGTGAAGTTGCACATCTCTGTGGTACTGCGCGACGCCAAGAAATCCGCCGTCATATTGGCTGATCTTGGAACCCAAGACCAGTGACAGTCCTGGAAAGACTCCCCATACTGTTTAACAAGCGTTAAAGTAGGGAAGGCTTCCCAACTGCCAACATCCAACGAACTTGACAAAGATGAAATCGTATCCTTCGAGTCAGATTTTGAAAACCTAAGATCTTGAACTCAACGAAACCAAAAGGTCTAGTCGTAACTAACCTAATTGCAAGACCCAAATGACAAAACAAATTAGGGAAACACAAGTATAAAGTGATAAACTTGAATAAGAATTTTGAATTTAACGAAACCAAATTAAAACACTAGTCTCACTGTGATTGTGATATTTGTACGACGTAATTGATTTAATCTTTCCCAGCTAGTCAGAGGTTGTATAAAAGGAACACTATTACAACTACATTATGAAACCTTTATTTTAGGCCTCCTTTTGTTTTAGGCCTCTGTACTCATTAGGTGATGCTGAAAGTTATTTTATTTTGTCTTTAGGAAACTTTTATACTTGGAACGGTAGAATTGTGTTGTGTGCTTTCTTTTAGTAGGAAGGTTACATGTCCAATACCAATCCAAATTATTTTTAACTTTTTTAAAATGATAGGACAATCTATATTGAACTTAGGAAGAAGGATTCAAACATGGGACCTCGAGTGCAAAGTGAATGCTCTTAATTGACCAACTGAGTTATAAACCTGTTGACCCTAAAAACTACCAAGTCTACGTGGCGCGTAGGCCGAGTAAGTAATAAGCTAACTACTTCATTCGGTTGTGTGCGAGGCGTGCCAACTCGACGACCGAGCTTGGCCGGTGAGTAAAATATGTGGATGTGGCGTTGAGCGCGCTGCTGACTTCTTGATCTTGCGACTGCGGCCGAGGCAGGAACATGCATCGGCCTTCGAGTTCTAGAGCCTGAAGACAAGGTTGCTAGTCTTGCAAAGTTCACGGATTGTCGGCGCTGGGTTCGATTACGGTGATTATATTCGTGAAAGTATAAGCACGTCGAATTGGCACCAAACTATACGAACACAAGTACTCGAAAGAAATGTACGTCTTGATGGTAAATGTGGTTCGGTCGTCAGAATGCCGAACTCTAAAACTTACTTGTGAATATCCAATCATAAAACAACTCGGCGTTCAATGTGCCGAGCTTAGTAATCTGTAACACCTCACTTCGCCGAAATGGCTAATGAGATGACCTCTGCCAATAAGGATTCGAGAATCCTTCTCAACCGAGACTTGGAAAGATAACCAGTCGGCCTCGACGCAATGCTGTTTATCTAAACTGAAGGTGCTCTGCGATCGGCTGATTCTACGGCAACAGTGCTGTTTATCCAAACTGAAGATGTCACCAGTTGCCTTCACAGTGCTGTTTATCCAAACTGAAGATGTGTTGGCGAGAAAGAGGAAAAATGAGAGATTTCTCAAGGTTGTTGAGAAGTTCGTGTAGAGCGAGTTTGCGCAGGGCAGTTTTTGTGTTGAATTGGAGGGGGCTTCCATGTCGCACATCCTCCTCTATTTATAGCAATGAACCTACTCCTTCCTGGCCAAACCAGAGATGCGCTCGAAGTAGAACTCCTTATCCCAATCTGATAACACTTCGGTTAATCCTAATCACAATGGGTTCCTGAATTAAGCCCCATAATAAGCCAGATTCACTCCCGAATTCTAAGCGCCTTTAACTCTGAAACCCCCTTGTTATACCAAGACTCGACTTCTTTACTCTTATCCAAATCAATTATTCTTGTAATAGGACTCGGCTGACCTAATTGGACAGCCTATAATAGCTTGGGCCGAATACAAACCTAAGCTCTACCCAATAATATTATTTTGGGCCCAAACAAAACCACTTGCATCAATCCAAAGTTCCATATTGACTGAAAAGTAAAATCCAAAGTATACCGTTAATTACTGTATATTTATGCCTAGAAACACCATATATACTAAAAATATGAAGGTCGATTTTACAGGCGGTGCGTCGGCATGGCAAGCAAGTGTTTGGCTTTTGACAACATTAAGCCGAACTTATCAGTCATGTCCATGTCTTTAGGTAGCATGCCATTTGGGAGCTCCCAGTTGAAGCAGTGCACCAAGTTTCCCAGAGCTAAACGAACTGTGGTTAACCCTAATTGCATAGCAGGGCACCGTCTTCGACCAGACCCAAATGGTACGAGCTGGAAGTCATGTCCCTGCAGGTCAACGTTACTATTCATAAACCTTTCAGGGTAGAATTCTTCCACATTATCTTACCATACATTTGGATCTCTCCCAATGGTCCAAATATTGATAAAGACTCTGTTGAGAATTAAGCTGCCTACTAGCTTTGGAGTTAACCTGCAGAAGTTAATCCTGCAGTTGAAGATCGAAAGGAAGCTGAGAAGTTCTTAAAGAAATGAAGAACTTACTAGTTTTAGAATGAGCCGTTAGATTCAAACTTACAACGGCTAGTTTCTTTTCTGTTTTTAGAAAGTTTACAGCTGGTGTTCTTATCCTTTCATTTGTACTATGCTTTCTCATCTGTTTCCAAGTGGATGGATGATATCCTCCGATGACCATTAATGGCCGGAGAAGAGTACTAGGATCCTAGAATGTAGGTTCTGTTTTTAGACCAGCTGTAAGAGTTAAAGCTTGGTCTTTCCTTTTGTTATGGTGCAATGAAAAAAAAAAAACATAGACTCTTCCTCTCTTTCTTTCTCTTTTACGAAAAACAGATTTCTTCAGGTACTACTGAAAGTTTCAATCTTTTGTATCAAACATTATCAATTAAACAAAAAAACCCATGCTTGGTACCATGTCAAACATGGTATCAGAGCACTAGGTCTGATTCCGGAGAGGGGCGTAAAGCTGTGAGAGAGGTTCTTCTTGAAAAAAAAATCCCAGAAAGGGATAAAGGTGGTTCCTTTTATTGGTTGATTCACTGATATCCACTAAGAAAATGGTGGGATCAAGTTCTTCAGGTGGAGATTTACGAACTCCACAGTTTGATGGTGCAAACTACGATTTTTGGGCTGTCAAAATGGAGACCATCCTCATAGCACATGACCTATGGGATGTGGTAGAACTCGGAGTGCAACCGCATCAGATTCCAGAGGAGGAAAAAGTCTCTGGAGAGGAAAGAAGTGAGGCTGAGCAAGTTCCAGTGGAACCACCCATCATCTCCAGAGAAGACAGAATCAAAAACGCCAAGGCGCTGAGTCTCATACAAGGAGCTATAACAGATGAGCTTTTCCCTCGCATCAGAAATGAGAAGACTGCAAAAGGGGCTTGGGACATCCTGAGAAGAGAGTTCAGAGGAGATAAAAAGGTAAGAGCTATGAAACTACAAGCAGTAAGGGCTGATTTTGAGTATATGAGAATGACAGATAGTGAAAACCTAGATGACTATTTGGGTAGGTTTTTTGGAATTGTGAATAATCTGAAATCCCTTGGAGAAGATGTGTCTGAACAGAGAATTGTGCAGAAATTATTGATGAGTCTAAGTAGGAGATATAAGTCCATTGTATCTATTATTGAGGAAACTCGAGATTTGGATGCTATTAGAGTTGAAGAAGTCATTGCATCTGTCAAAGTATATGATAAAAGGGAAGACTTGCATGATGAAAGGGATAAATTGACAGGAACTGAGAGGGCTTTTAGTAGTCTCAGAGTTGGAAATAATCAAGTCACTGGTACCTACAAAGGTTCACAGAGTAGGCCAAATCAAAAGTGGCAGGGACAAAACAAGAAGGGATCAAATTGGTCTCCAAGTGGGAACTGGAACAACAATTCTGGAGGAAATTGGAATAATAGATTCAATCCATAGAACAAGCAAGGGAGTAGTAATCAAAGTTCTGTGAAACCACAATGTCAACTGTGTCAGAAATATCATTTTGGTGTGTGCAGATACAAAGGAAAAGCCAGATGTGGAAAGTGCAATCGTTTTGGCCATACTGCAAAGGACTGTGATGGTCATAAGCAAGTTGCTCACTGTGCAAAGGAAGAGGAAGTAACCACTGGAACCATGTTCTACGCTTGTCACTCATCAACTATGCAAGATAGAAGTGTGTGGTTTGTGGACAGTGCTTGCGGCAACCACATGACATCACAAGAGTCTGCCTTAATAAATCTTGACAGATCTGTGACCTGTAAAGTTAAAATGGGCACTGGTGATCTTGTACAAGCAAATGGAAAAGGCACTCTAGTTGTTGAAACTCAGCGTGGGAAAAGATATATAAATGAAGTGTTGCTAGTTCCAGGATTGGATGAAAACTTGCTGAGTGTAGGTCAAATGATGGAGCATGGATATTATGTCCTTTGTGGGGGTAATATGGCAGTGATCTTTGATGATAGCAGTCTTAACAATGTTGTAGCAAAAGTGATCATGGCAGGAAATCGATGTTTTCCTCTTTCACTAGAGTCTATAACCCCTGCAGCAAGAAAAGTATCTATGGTTGAAGATTCATGGATATGGCACAGAAGGCTTGGACATTTGAACTTCACTAGTATGAAGAAGATGCAGCAGAAGGAAATGGTACTTGGACTACCTGTTTTGACAGAAATGGAAGATGTGTGTAAAGGCTGTGTAGCAGGCAAGCATCACAGAGAACCATTTGACAAAGAAAAGTGTGGAGAGCAAGCTGTCCACTTGAATTGGTGCATACAGATTTGTGTGGACCAATGCAAAATGAGTCTATTGGAGGGAATAGGTACTTCATCACATTCATTGATGATTTCTCAAGAATGTGTTGGGTATATTTTCTCAGAAACAAATCTGATACCTTCAATGTGTTCAAGAAATTTAAAGCTTTTGTTGAATTACAAAGTGGGTTCAATTTAAAGAAGCTAAGAAGTGATAGAGGTGGTGAATACACCTCACATGAGTTTCTAGATTATTGTGCAAGCATGGGAATGGAGAGGCAATTAACTATTGCCTACTCTCCTCAGCAAAATGGAGTTGCTGAGAGAAGGAATAGATCGATTGGTGAGATGGCAAGGTCTATGATGATTGAGAAAGAAATCCCTGTGGTTTTCTGGGCAGAAGCTGTGAGCACAGCAGTGTATCTCCAAAATAGATGTTTTACAACAACTGTCCTAGATAAAACACCTTTTGAAGCATTCACAGGCAGGAAGCCTGGAATCAAGCACCTGAAAGTATTTGGATGTATCTGTTATACTCATGTCCCGTCACAATTGAGGCACAAATTTGATGAGAAATCCAGAAAATGAGTCTTCATGGGATATAGAAGCTGTGAGAATGGATATAGAGTGTATGATCTGCAATCTAAGAAGATAGTACTCTCAAGAAGTGTAATCTTCAGTGAAAACCAGTCATGGAATTGGAAAAATGACCGAGTGGATTCTATCTCAATACCCTTCAATCTTGAAGGAAATGACACAGAAGATGAATTTAGAGAAGAACAAACTGAAGTAACCCAGTTTGACAATACTAGAGGTTCTCACTCAAACACTATTGTTGATGAGTCAGTTGAAGAAAACGGTGGAAGTCACAGTCAAGGCTCCACACCTAGCTCTACTCCAGTGAAGAAAAGAACTCTGGAAGATATATATGCAAGATGTCATATGTGCATTATAGAACCAGAGAACTATCAAGAAGCAGCAAGTGATATAGCTTGGCAAGAAGCTATGAATGCAGAATTGGAAATGATTGAAAAGAACAATACTTGGGAACTTGTTGAGAGACCAGTTGATAAACCTGTTATAGGTGTGAAATGGGTGTTTAAGACTAAGCTTAACCTGGATGGAACAGTTCAAAAACACAAGGCCAGACTTGTAGCCAAGGGGTATGCACAGAAACCTGGGATTGACTACAATGAAACCTTTGCACCTGTGGCAAGGTTAGACACAATTCGAACTCTCATTGCTCTAGCAGCACAAAAGGGGTGGAAGTTATTTCAGTTGGATGTTAAGTCAGCGTTCCTGAATGGTGTACTTAATGAAGAAGTGTATGTTGAGCAGCCGGAAGGCTTTGAGGTGAACAATGCAGGTCACAAGGTCTATAAGTTAAGAAAGGCCCTATATGGACTTAAACAGGCACCTAGAGCCTGGTACAGTGAGATTGATACTTATCTCTCTCTGTGTAAGTTCAAAAGAAGCATAAGTGAAGCCACATTATATACAAGATCTGATGATGAAAGAGGTTTGATAATTGTCTCAATATATGTTGATGACATTATCTATACTGGAAGCAGTGACAAGATGCTTAGTGAGTTCAAAAGGGAGATGATGCAGAAATATGAAATGTCTGATCTTGGTCTCCTACATCACTTCCTTGGCATGGGGATATTACAAACTGATCAAGGTGTTTTCATTCACCAAAGTAAGTATGCCAAGTCCATTCTTATGAAATTTGGACTTGAAGACTGCAAACCAGTATCTATCCCTTTGCCCACTGGTGAAAAACTCAAGAAAGTAGATGGGAGTGAATTAGCAGATGAAGGACTTTACAGGAAAATAGTGGGAAGCTTACTGTACTTAACTGCAACTAGACCTGGTATGCTGCAAGTTTGTTATCAAGGTTTATGAATGGTCCGACTAAGAAGCATTTGGGAGTTGCAAGAAGGGTACTGAGATATGTGCAAGGGACACTAAACTATGGCATTGAGTATGTGAAAGATAAGTCTGCAATCCTCATTGGGTTCTGTGATGCAGATTGGGCAGGCAGTGAAGATGATAGCAGAAGCACTTCAGGTTATGCTTTCAGCTTTGGCAGTGGGGCATTTTCTTGGGCTTCTGTGAAACAAAACACAGTTGCACTATCAACCGCTGAAGCTGAGTATGTCTCAGCAGCTGAGGCAACAGCACAGTCAATTTGGTTGAGATTTGTTCTTGAGGATTTTGGGAAGATGCAAACTGAGTCAACACCTTTATTCTGTGATAATATGTCAGCCATATCTATGGCTAAAAATCTAGTCTTTCATCAAAGAACTAGACATATAAACAGAAGGTATCATTTCATAAGAGAAGCTTTGCAAGAGGGTGTGATTGATTTGCAATTCTGCGGAAGTGAAGAACAACTCGCAGACATTTTTACAAAGGCTTTGCCAAAAGAAAGATTTAATCAGTTGAGATTGAGGCTTGGAGTTAAGCTAGTAAGCAGCTTAGAAGAGGCTGTTGAGAATTAAGCTGCCTACTAGCTTTGGAGTTAACCTGTAGAAGTTAATCCTGCAGTTGAAGATCGAAAGGAAGCTGAGAAATTCTTGAAGAAATGAAGAACTTACTAGTTTTAGAAGGAGCCGTTAGATTTAAACTTACAACGGCTAGTTTCTTTTCTGTTTTTAGAAAGTTTACAGCTGGTGTTCTTATCCTTTCATTTGTACTATGCTTTCTCATCTGTTTCCAAGTGGATGGATGATATCCTCCGATGACCATTAATGGCTGGAGAAGAGTACTAGGATCCTAGAATGTAGGTTCTGTTTTTAGACCAGCTGTGAGAGTTAAAGCTTGGTCTTTCCTTTTGTTTTGGTGCAATGAAAAAAAAAAAACACTCTTCCTCTCTTTCTTTCTCTTTTACGAAAAACAGATTTCTTCGGGTACTACTGAAAGTTTCAAACATTATCAATTAAACAAAAAAAACCATGCTTGGTACCATGTCAAACAGACTCTTGATTTCTTGGGTATGTGATATCCATCAACTATAACGTCCTCCATGGATTGATGAGGGATTAGTAATGGTCCAACTGGGTGTAGCCTTAAGCTCTCCTTGACCACCATGGTCAAGTAGTCCAGCTTTGGCAAATCAGTTTCTTCAACCATTCGATCCATCCCGACCACACTCTGGAGCTCTTTTTGGAGACGTTTCATAACTTTCGGGTGCCTCAAGAGTTCGGCCAGGGTCCAGACGATTGTTGTGGCTGAAGTGTCGAAGGAACCAGAAATCATGTCGAGTAAAATGGCTTTGGCATTTGTTCGTTCGAACATGTATACTTCCTCATCGTTGGGGTTTAATGGTTGGTGGATTAATGAAAGCAGCACGTCTACAAAGTCTTTATGATGATTGCCTTGTACTTGCTCACTTCTAGAAACTTGTTCATGATCCTGAATTATCTTTTCGAATAGTTGGTCGACAGCCTTGCTAATTCTCTTCATGCGCTTGGTCAATCCCTAAGAGGAAGTAGTTAAGATTCCATACAATCCAATTAATATATGTGCTAGTCTTCTACATGAGTACTCTATAGCTATCGCTATTTTAATCTAGGCAATGAAATGGCCATAAAGACATGCATGCATATATAAAATCTTTTACATCTTGTAATTTAGGAGTAACTTTTGGGTGAGGATAGTCACATATGGCGGCAATCTTACATTGGATCACGTGCAAACCCTTATTACAAAGAATGATGGTAGGTAAACAAAATTTTGAGACTATATTATGCATATCACATGACGTGTCACCAATATAAAATAAGCATGTTAATCAACAATTTAAATAATAATTCAATCATCATCAACGTCAGATGGTTTATAAAATTTTGTTTGAAAATTTGGACTTCCTAACATTACCCACTACAAAGGCTTTTCACGTTGGTTATGCTTAGTTTGATTCATACATATACATAATAATTAATCAAGTAAGTTGAGTTTAATTTCTATAACATTATTGTTATATGAGTAATGCTAGAGACTAAATTTGGAGACAAAATTGTGTAAACTAAAGTATATGGAAGTTGATCATTGGATTGTTACTTAAGCATTGATAAACGTGCTCATCCTTATTTGTGACATATCATTTAGTTTATAAATTTTATCTACAAATTTAGTCTTCCTAACATTACATTTAATGGTAAGATCCTTATTAATATTACGTCTTCCATGAAGGATAGAAGAAAACAACCATATAATTTTATACAGTTGACTGAAAAAAATTACGGTTCCTAAAATAATGAATTGTACTAGAATATCCCGGTCGGCATTGGAAATGTCTTGCCCACTTTTTTGGTTGACAAATTAAACAGACAATGGAGCCAAATTAAGCATATGATAAGAAACCGTGTCAGTGTCACTGCCATCAGCGGTGATAATATTAATGTTTGCAGTCTATGGAAATGGACCATACGAATACGATATGATCTTTCTTTTAGCAGTGTGTGGATGTGACTTGTGAATCATGTCACCAACAAACAGACGATGAAAGTCATCTGGCTAATGTAAACAGCTAATCCTCTAAGATTAATAGCGTTGTGAACTAGTTAATTATTGGCTGATTTACTTTCCCTAAACTATGAATTAACCTTGTTCACTTTACTTTGTTGACACTGTTTCTGTTCCTGTTCATGGATCCATCCATCCAAATATTTTCACGAAGACAGTGTTAAGATTAGTCGCACTTAAGTGCATTTACATTTTGAACGTCTTCTGTTTGTTCTTTAGCATTTCAGGATCAGTAGCGTGCATGCAGTGATTCTAAATGTTCCTACTTTATGATCTTGCTAGCATTTCTCTGGTTTTATTGCTGATTCATGCATGTAACAATTTTGGTAATTAAGGATGAAGGGTAATATACCTGAAGATCAAGTGGAATAAGGAAAGGCACATAATCACCAATGTTGAAAGCTCCTGACAAGAACATGACCTCCTCTATAATCCCCTTGAGATCAAACATATCATCATTTTTTCTCCCCACCCCTTGAGATCAAACATATCATCATTTTTTCTCCCCAACACCATCCTGTACGTGATTCCCACAACAAGCTCACCGACCTTCTCACTAAGATCTACCACCTCGCCCGCCTCCGCGGCTACCTTCAGGGACTGCACCAACAACCCTACCTCCTCCCTTCTCAGCGGAGCAAAAGCCTCGATTCTCGAAGGAGAAAGAAGTTGAAGCGTGCAGAGCTTTCGAACATGGCGCCAATATGGACCATATTCAGAAAAGGCCATGGCCTTCGTGCCGTAGGACATGTACTTGGAGGCTTGGAGTTGGGGGCGGCTAGCGAAAATGGTGTCCTGGGTTTTAAGGAATAGCTCGGCGGCTTTTGGGGATGAGACCACTATGGTGGTTTTGCTGCCTAGGCGCATGGACATTATGGGTCCGTACTTTTTGGCTAGGTTCTGGAGGCTGCGGTGTGGGAGGTTGCCTAGCATATGAAGATTGCCAATAATTGGCAGAGCCCTAGGGCCAGGAGGCAGTTTTTGGCTTTGCCTTGAGGAGGCGTTGATTAGGATGCGGAGGAGAGACCATAAGAAGGTAAGGAAGACAAGGATTAGGATGGCTATTTCTGAAGGACTCATTTTTTCTTGATTTCAGTGGCTTGTTAGCATCATGTTCTGCACTTCTAGGGTTTTAAAGTATATTTCACTTTCACAGGGTGGGAAAAATGGACAAGAACCAAATTATAAGAAGCCAAACCGCCCGGATCTGCAGAAAATGGCCAGTTTTCTGGGGAAATTTCAAACGCTCATATCTCACTCATTTCTCAACCAAATTCCACGATTCATATATGAAAATTCATCTACTCAACGAGAGGAATCCAAAAATGGTGATTAGAGGTCTCACCTTGGCCGGAATCGGCCGAAAATTGGCCGGGATATGTCGGTCCGTTTTGAAGCTCCCGAACCTCCGTTTTTCTTCGGTTTTTCATGAAACAAAACCCATCACTGGGTTCGTGGGAGTAAGACGGTCACAAATATGGTGATTTTAGTGTAAGAAATTGGTCGGAAAATGGTGTGGTCGACTTTTTGTTGTAAACCATAGTGCAGAAATGAAGAACACAGATTGTAGAGAAAGCAAGAAAACTTAAGAGAATAAGATAAGACAGCTTAGAGAGAGAGCAAGAGAGATCTTCTAGCAAAAGAAACAGAAACCATTGGATATATTTTCAATCCATACAATCCCGCATGTGGAGGTAGATCTTATTACAACCATATCTTCTAACAGCATCCTTATCTAATCTTAACAAACTAACTAATTTCCTCTCTTATAGATTGCCAAGTGTCACAATCCTAAGCATTCATTTATATACTCTAACATTTGTTTGGACAAAGAGAGGGGTAAAGAGAAAATGTGAGAGATGATAGACGGGAAGAGATTGGCCGAGAGAGAGTTTTCCAGAAAGTGGGGTGGGTCTCACGTGGCACACCAAATAAGGCCACATGTGTTTCCAATAAATGTAATATGACGAAATAACCTTGGCGTTTCTAGTTTTGTCGAAGCTTTGAATTACTTTCCCGTTTCCGCTACGCATTCGTAGTAACACAAATTATTTAAATATGTTAAGAAATGTGGAAAAACATGAAAGGATCAAATACGTTCATGTAAAATTCCATTTAGCACAATAAAAGCATTTTTGTCCTTTTACATCTTTTGAAAAAAATTCTACATCGTAAATAATAAAACTCAAGGATGGAATTTCACATTAGGCATGAGTCTTTTGGCAGGTATGAGAGGATTAAATTCAAACCCATCAAGACAAATGATTGATTTACCTCATGGCCCAAGCAAATAAAAAAAGATGCAACTAAAGATTAATCTACATAATGTTTAATTATATTAGTTATTTTGTAGAAACAATTGTATATGCTATAAAATAAATTTTTGCAATTATAAAATTTATACAATAAAAATGTCGTGCACTCGCACCCATAAAAAAATTGGACATGATACTCAACATTTTTTTTTCTTTTGAACAAACAATATTATCTACACTAAGAGGGAGGGATGGGCTTAGCCTCACAATAGCTAGCAATAATGTGGTTCAAATTCACCTTTGGCGAGAATCGAACCTAAGACCTCTCACTTACAAGTAAAGATAAATACCACTAGACTGCAGTACTAAGTGGCATATCCAACATTCTATTGGGTACGAGATTTGATAGTTAATTAATCTTCGTTAGTTGAAATTAACAATGATTATGTATAAACTGGGGCTATCTGACTGAATGATTATGTATAAACTGGAGCGAATTATGAGTTTCAATGAGTAAAGTGACAATTTTTGAATTACAGGAAGCAAAGTGAGATTAAAATGAAGTTTCAAAAAACGTAGCTAAAAATAAGCCTAAATGTAATATATTTGAAGAACTTTCAAATGACACCTTGAAATGATTGTATTTAGAAATTATTTGGTTAGTACCTTTGACGGGCATTTGTAGTGTTTTAGCAGTAACATGTAACGCTGAAATAGTTCATTAGTAGTGTTTTGGCAATACATTTATAATAAGTCTAAAGTTCTCTGATGCATAAACTTCATTATGAAACTTTTACTTCAGGCCTCCTTTTGTTTTAGGCCTCTGTACTCATTAGGTGATGCTGAAAGTTGCTTTATTTTCTTTAGGAAACTTTTATACTTGGAACGGTAGAATTGTGTTGCGTGCTTTCTTTTAGTAGGAAGGTTACATATCCAATACCAGTCCAAATTATTATCAACTTTTTTAAATGATAGGACAATCTATATTGAACTTAGGAAGGGGGATTCAAACATGGAACCTTGAGTGCAAAGTGAATGCTCTTAATTAACCAACTAAGTTATAAACCTGTTTGGACCCAAAATTACACCATCGGCCCGAACAATCGAGGCCGTTGAATGAGCGGATATTAGATCGTTGGATGACAAGTGGTTGAAATGACTTTTAGTTATTACAGAGAAATAGTATTATGATTTTAATCATGATATTATCTCTTAATATTAACTAGGATATTTAAACCTAATATTTGATATATCCAGTCGGTTGATTTGAGAAAAGATGATCTGATCCGTCTTTAGCTCGAATGGGCTCATCGTATCAAGCCCCAGGTGCATGCAATCTCATACGTGTCCTATTTATAATATGAAAGTGGGTGTTACAATTCAAATTGACTTGGAATTTATGGATGGGGTTGTTACACGTGACTTTTCTTGGAATATGTGGATTATTTCATCAATTAGAATTAGAGTTTTAAAGGGAGTCATCATGCATGCACGTGGTCTCAGGGATTCAATTGGTGAAAGTGATTTAATAGAATTATGATGGGATAAGTCAGCCACAGATAGGCTTTTGGATGGGTGATGGGATAGGTTTCATCTTGCTTCAACCTATGCCACAGATCAGCCTTAATTCTACGAATTTGAGTTTCAATTAGTTTCTACGAAGTCATCAAGGTCACAGGGGATCATGCATATCTGAAAGATAATATTCCTATTATTCTGCGACTTACGACGACAATCTTAAGGATGCTGGTGAGTTATAAATACAGTGTCGCGGACAACATTGAGATCCTCTCCAACTCAACACACAAATCTGCCCTGTGTAAACTCTCGCTCTATGCGAAACCTCTCAACAACCTTGAGATTTTTTATTTTCTTTTTCGCCAACACATCTTCAATTTGGATAAACAGCACTGTGAAGGCAACCGGTGGTATCTTCAGTTTGGATAAACAGCACTATCGCCGTAGAATCAGCCGACCGCGGAGCACCTTCAGTTTGGATAAACAGCACTGCGAAGGGGCCGACTGGTTACCTATCCAAGTCTCGGTCGAGAAGGATTTTCGAATCCTTATTGGCAGAGGTCATCTCATCAGCCTTCTCGGCGAAGTGAGGTGTTACCAGATTACTACATTCGGCACATTGACAACCGAATTTGATATTGAACTTCGCAAATTAGCAGCCTTGTCTTCAGGCTCTAGAACTCGAAGGTCGAGAATTGTTCCTTCCTCGGCTGCAGTCGTAAGATCAAGAAGTCAGCAGCGCAACCAACGCAACATCAACAAATTTTACTCACCGGCCGAGCTCGGTCGTCGAGTTGGCACGCCCCTCACACAACCGAGTGACGTAGTTAGCTCATAGATTACTCGGCCTGCGCGCCACGTAGGCTTGGTAGTTTTTAGGGTCAACATTTTGGCACGCCCAGTGGGACCAAGTGCTAAAACTACGAAGTTCACATGATATATCAAGATGAGATTCGGCGCTTATTCAAGGAAATTGTTGAGCAACAAAAACTTCTTGGCCGGATCATTGAAGCAAATGAAGAAATGCGAAAATCTCTCTCTCAAATGATAAAGGTGAAGGTTCATCACAGCTTACAAGATCAGTGGTTAAATGAAGATAGAGATCGGTATTATGAGTGGCTCGATAAGAAAACGCCTTCTGGGTTCAAATCAATTCCATTTAAGAATGGTTGGCTCAAAAGATTGGGGGGGCAATTTTTCGCTCCGGCCACAATTAAAATTCGGCCTCAACAAATTGTCGAGACGGCCGAAGAAGAACCTAGGCCACCTGTTGTCTCAGTCGAGACTAAGAGGGTGGTAGGCCTAGAAGAAAAGGTTCAAGTTTCTGAGCCACAAATCGACTCAGGAAATGATTCGTCAGAGGAGTGCTCCAATAACGAACAAGGCCGAGAGATAGGCCTAGCGAAAAAACCACGCCAATCAATATGATTATTGGCGATAAGGTCGATATAGAGAAATTCCATTCAGCCAAGTTATTTGAGTTAGAAGCCGAAATTAACAACATAATTATGCCTGGGGGGCATAATAATTGTTCAACATATTCGGCGGCTGAAAATGAAAAATATTTCACCAAGTTAAAAATATTTGGAGAAAATTTTTTATTCGGTCTAAGGCAAAATCAATTTGAAAATTTTGTTATTACAAGATCTCAACTTGGAATAAAGCATCGTTGGCCTCCTCCTGATTATGATTCAGCCGTTTTCTTTGTTAAAAATATAAAATAAAATAAAAATTATTTCTTAACCATTCGGCTGCTCAGGCCGATGCTTAAGAAAATAAAGGGGGCACAAGTGGTAGTTTTCGGCGGTTAAGATTATTTTGCCGAGAATGAGTGATTCAAAATAGCTGCTTGGTAAAACTGATGTTCAATGCAGAAATCTTTATCCTACGACTCACAAAAATTGGGGATATTCAGTATATGGGTGACGGCAGGCTCATGTGGCAGTACAGCTGCTAGTGGTTTCGTGCAATCAATTCATGCATGGAATAAAGGCAAAATTGCAATATGATAATGTGATGTGACAAGAAAGGGGGTAGGTTTCGGCCTATGGACATGGTATGGCGTGAGGAATCATGATCTGCTTCCAATTTCGAGTTATGTCAGTAGCCTTGTTGACTAGTTATACTTATGAGGTACACAAAAAAAAAGAAAAAAAAAAATGAATAAATTATTTTCTTAACCATTCGGCTTTATAAGCCGATGCCAGGAAAATAGGGGGCGGACACTGCTATTTGTTGAGTGCATTGTGTTTTTGATGGTGCCATGCAAATGAAAATCTATGGGTGCCATACAAATATCAGGGCATATGGTCGAAGTCGGCGGAAATTAATTTGGTGGTCTACGTCACCCAAGGCAATAGGAGGAGGGCCAAAAATATGGGAGATTTCCTGCTAAGCATGTTCATCTCGAAACAGCCGACTGTTATGTGTGCAACAGCTAAGGATAAAATCCTCCGTCGGCTGATTATTCGGCCTCCTAATTTTTCAACTAGTCCTGATTACTAAGTCAGCAGTTCCTGTCCTCAGCCATAGCTGTCCTCGACCACATGTTTCTTCGACCATAGCTTTGGTCATCAAGTCAAGGTGGTTAGTCATCAAGTCAGAAAAGAGTGATAAAGACATGATGCCACTAATATATGTGTGTGTATATATATATATATTATTTTGTAGTGCAATGGAGAGAAACAGGAATGAAGAGTGAAGGTGATTCGGTCAAAGAATATGGTTGTGGTCATGGGGTGCTATTCTTCGGCAAATTATTAGTTCAGCCGAGATGACTGATTTGGCCGAGAAGAAGTCGAGCATTTATGGTGTTTTCACACTGGCTCGACTGTTAGTCTGCCAAGTAGTGTATCAATAAAGACTGGCTTTTCGATGATTGTTCTTCATTGATAAGTTGGTGTATAGTCATTTCGGCTGGTGTGTTCAGCCAGTTATTCGGCCAGAAAGACGAGAAAGGCAAAGAACTGTATTCAACGAAAAGGTTGATGGTAGACCGAGTTACCAAAAAATCAAGTTTTTTCTCGACCTCGACAGTCAAGAGTTGTGGTAGCTGTCTCATTTTCTGCTCCCTGCTCTCCATTGCAGCTTTTCAGCCATCACAGATGGGCTGTTGAAAATAAAAGGTACCCAACAAATGTTAATAAATAGAATGCATGCATGTATGCATGTGCATGGAAGGGACAAGTGGCGAATTTTACCGCTTGGATTTTCCACCCTGACAGAAATTGGGACTGGTGGTTGCATACTTTTTCAATAAAGTGGTTTTCCCACTTTCTTTTGATCAAAAGAAAAGGAAAGTGGGTGATTGGGGGACTATATATATATACATATATATATATGTATATATATATATGTATATGCCATGAGGTTTTATATTGGAAGTTGGATTGTCAAATCCAAGAATCAGGATATTTAATACTCTTTGGTAGGGTTAGGAAGTGCTAACGTGTAAGCCACTTCCTGGTGACCATTCGGTGCCATGCTGCATCCTTTATTGGGGCAGGTAAGCAGAGAGATTTGATGCGACTCAAATATGGTGATATTATTGTGACCCATTCGGTGGAATAGTCTCGGCCGAGAGAAATTGCAGTAATGTGTTTGTCGAGCGTGTTTTCCATATTGTTTCTGCTTGCCTCCATTCCGAGCTTTTCGACCTTGAATCAGTATATAGGCAGGCCAAGCTGCTAAGAAAAATCCTTCTCGACCTTCTGGCAAGGTTGCCGAGCCTAGTATGGAGTTGTGGCAGTCGAGGAAGGCCGCAGCGTTGGCAGGACATACATGTTATTGCCGAGGAATGAAGTTTCTTTTTCGGCGATACGACGGGATTTTGTTGGTTACAAACAATTAATTTCCTTAACCATTCGGCTTACAAGCCGAAGTTCAAGAAAATTAGGGGGCAATGTTTAGACCCAAAATTACACCATCGACCTGAACAATCGAGGCCGTTGAATGAGCGGATATTAGATCGTTGGATGACAAGTGGTTGAAATGACTTTTAGTTATTACAGAGAAATAGTATTATGATTTTAATCATAATATTATCTCTTAATATTAACTAGGATATTTAAACCTACTATTTGATATATCCAGTCGGTTGATTTGGGAAAAGATGATCTGATCCGTCTTTAGCTCGAATGGGCTCATCGTATCAAGCCCCAGGTGCATGCAATCTCATACGTGTCCTATTTCTAATATGGAAGTGGGTGTTACAATTCAAATTGACTTGGAATTTATGGATGGGGTTGTTACACGTGACTTTTCTTGGAATATGTGGATTATTTCATCAATTAGAATTAGAGTTTTAAAGGGAGTCATCATGCATGCACGTGGTCTCAGGGATTCAATTGGTGAAAGTGATTTAATAGAATTATGATGGGATAAGTCAGCCACAGATAGGCTTTTGGATGGGTGATGGGATAGGTTTCATCTTGCTTCAACCTATGCCACAGATAGATGCCACGGATCAGCCTTAATTCTACGAATTTGAGTTTCAATTGGTTTCTACGAAGTCATCAAGGTCACAGGGGATCATGCATATCTGAAAGATAATATTCCTATTATTCTACGACTTACGACGGCAATCTTAAGGATGCTGGTGAGTTATAAATACAGTGTCGCGGATAACATTGGGATCCTCTCCAACTCAACACACAAATCTGCCCTGCGTAAACTTTCGCTCTACGCAAAACCTCTCAACAACCTTGAGATTTTTTATTTTCTTTTTCGCCAACACATCTTCAGTTTGGATAAACAGCACTGTGAAGGTAGCCGGTGATATCTTCAGTTTGGATAAACAGCACTGCGAAGGGGCCGACTGGTTACCTATCCAAGTCTCGGTCGAGAAGGATTTTCGAATCCTTATTGGCAGAGGTCATCTCATCAGCCTTTTCGGCGAAGTTAGGTGTTACCAGGTTACTACATTCGGCACATTGACAGCCGAATTTGATATTGAACTTTGCAAATTAGCAACCTTGTCTTCAGGCTCTAGAACTCGAAGGCCGAGAATTGTTCCTTCCTCGGCCGCAGTCGCAAGATCAAGAAGTTAGCTGCGCGACCAACGCAACATCAACAAATTTTACTCACCGGCCATGCTCGGTCGTCCAGTTGGCACGCCCCGCACACAACCAAAAGACGTAGTTAGCTTATAGATTACTCGGTCTGCGCGCCACGTAGGCTTGATAGTTTTTAGGGTCAACAAAACCACTTGCATCAATTCAAATTATTGGGTAATATTTTTGTTTCTGTAACATTTTCTTGTCTTAATAAAGTTCCATATTGACTAAAAATTAAAACCCAAAATATACAGTTAATTACTGTTTATTTATGCCTAGACACACCATATGTGTGTGTGTGTGTGTGTGAAGGTCGGTTTTATAGGCGGTGCGTCGGCATGGCAAGCAAGTGTTTGGCTTTCGACAACGATAAGCCGAACTTTTCAGTCATGTCCAAGTCTTTAGGTAGCATGCCAGTTGGGAGCTCCCAGTTGAAGCAATGCACCAAGTTCCCCAGAGCCAGACGAACTGTGGTTAACCCTAACTGCATAGCAGGGCACCGTCTTCGACCAGACCCAAATGGTATGAGCTGGAAGTCATGTCCCTGCATGTCAACGTTACTATTCATAAACCTTTCAGGGTAGAATTCTTCCACATTATCTGACCATACATTTGGATCTCTCCCAATGGTCCAAATGTTGATGAAGACTCTTGATTTCTTGGGTATGTGATATCCAACAACTACAACGTCCTCCATGGATTGATGAGGGATAAGTAATGGTCCAACTGGGTGTAGCCTTAAGCTCTCCTTGACCACCATGCTCAAGTAATCCAGCTTTGGCAAATCAGTTTCTTCAACCATTCGACCCATCCCGACCACACTCTGGAGCTCTTTTTGGAGACGTTTCATAACTTCCGGGTGCCTCAAGAGTTCAGCCAGGGTCCAGACGATTGCCGTGGCTGAAGTGTCAAAGGAACCAGAAATCATGTCGAGTAAAATGGCTTTGGCATTTGTTCGTTCGAACATGTATACTTCCTCATCGTTGGGGTTTAATGGTTGGTGGATTAATGAAAGCAGCACGTCTACAAAGTCCTTATGATGATTGCCTTGTACTTGCTCACTTCTAGAAACTTGTTCATGATCCTGAATTATCTTTTCGAATAGTTGGTCGACAGTCTTGCTAATTCTCTTCATGCGCTTGGTCAATCCCTAAGAGGAATTAGTTAAGATTCCATACAATCCAATCAATATATGTACTAGTCTTCTACATGAGTACTCTATAGCCATCGCTATTTTAATCTAGGCAATGTAATGGTCATCAAGACATGCATGCATATATAAAATCTTTTACATCTTGTAATTTAGGAGTAACTTTTGGGTGAGGATAGTCACATATGGCGGCAATCTTACACTGGATCACGTGCAAATCCTTATTACAAAAAGAATAATGGTAAGTAAACAAAATTTTGAGACTAAATTTGCATACCATATGACGTGTCATCAATATGAAATAACCACGTTAATCAACATTTAATTAATAATTCAATCATCAACAAGCATGTCATATGGTTTACAAAATTTTGTTTAAATTTGGACTACCTAGCATTATCTAATACAAAGGCTTTTCACGTTGGTTATGCTTAGTTTGATTCATACATATATATAATAATCAAGTAAGTTGAGTTTAATTTCGATAACATTATTGTTATATGGGTAATGCTAGAGAGACTAAATTTGAAGACAAAATTGTGTAAACTAAAGTACATGGAAGTTGATCATTTGATTATATTATTACTTAAGCATTGATAAACATATTCATCCCTATTTGTAACACATCATTTTGTTTACAAATTTTATCTACAAATTTAGTATCTCTAACATTACTAATTATAAACCTCAGAATCTGTATCTACTCATTACCAGCATTTTTTTTTTTGAATTTTTGTAAAAGACTCTTTTAACGGTAAAATCCTTATTAATATTACGTCTTCCATGATAAAAGAAAACAACCATATAATTTGTATACAGTTGTCTGCAAAAAATTAAGGTTCCTAAAATAATTAATTGTAATAGAATAACCCGGCCGGCATTGAAAATGTCTTGCCGACTTTTTTGGTCGACAAATTAAACTTGACAATGGAGCCAAATTAAGCATAAGATAAGAAACCGTGTCAGTGTCACTGCCATCAGCGGTGATAATATCGATGTTTGCAGCCTCTGGAAATGGACCATACGAATCCGATATGATCTTTCTTTTAGCAGTGTGTGGATGCGACTTGTGAATCATGTCACCAACAAACAGACGATGAAAGCCAGCTGGCTAATGTAAACAGCTAATCCTCTAAGATTAGTAGCGTTGTGAACGAGTTATTGGCTGATTTACTTTCCCTAAACTAGGAAGTAACCTTGTTTTAAGATCAATCGCTGATACTTGCATTTACTTATTTCAAACGTCTTGTGTTTGTTCTTTAGCATTTCAAGCAGTGATTCCAAATGTTCCTACTTTATGATCTTGCTAGCATTTCTCTGGTTTTATTGTTGATTCATGCATGTAACAATTTTGGTAATTAAGGATGAAGGGTAACATACCTGAAGATCAAGTGGAATAAGGAAAGGCACATAATCACCAATGTTGAAAGCTCCTGACAAGAACATGACCTCCTCTATAATCCCCTTGAGATCAAACATATCATTATTTTTTCTCCCCAACACCATCCTGTACGTGATTCCCACAACAAGCTCACCGACCTTCTCACTAAGATCTACCACCTCGCCCGCCTCCGCGGCTACCTTCAGGGACTGCACCAACAACCCTACCTCCTCCCTTCTCAGCGGAGCAAAAGCCTCGATTCTCGAAGGAGAAAGAAGTTGAAGCGTGCAGAGCTTTCGAACATGGCGCCAATATGGACCATATTCAGAAAAGGCCATGGCCTTCGTGCCGTAGGACATGTACTTGGAGGCTTGGAGTTGGGGGCGGCTAGCGAAAATGGTGTCGTGGGATTTAAGGAATAGCTCGGCGGCTTTTGGGGATGAGACCACTATGGTGGTTTTGCTGCCTAGGCGCATGGACATTATGGGTCCGTACTTTTTGGCTAGGTTCTGGAGGCTGCGGTGTGGGAGGTTGCCTAGCATATGAAGATTGCCAATGATTGGCAGAGCCCTAGGGCCAGGAGGCAGTTTTTGGCTTTGCCTTGAGGAGGCGTTGATTAGGATGCGGAGAAGAGACCATAAGAAGGTAAGGAAGACAAGGATTAGGATGGTTATTTCTGAAGGACTCATTTTTTCTTGATTTCTGGGTGAGATCGAGAAATGGGACGTTTGGACATAGACTCATATAGTTGGATACTTATAGAGAGTGATTCAAGATCCAACGACTGATTAAAATATTACCAAATGGAATCAAATCATGTATGTGAAAATGGCTACTTTACCCTAAGCACAAGCAAAACAAAATTTTACTAACTGACAGAAAAAATCAAAGTTACATGAATTTTCAACGGAATTGTTATTAGTAGTAATAAAATCTCATTCTGCGCTTCTGTTTGAACCCGATTTTACACTATCGGCTCGTCAATCAAGGATGTTAAGTGAACATAGCTCTTAACCGTTAGATGACGAATGGTTAAGATAATTATTATTGAAGGATATATTGTGGCTTTAATCATGATCTTTTAATAATATATCAATTTATCTAGACTGAATATGATCAATATTCTGGCGTTTGTTTGGAAATATGTTTCTCTGCATGGGATAATATTAAATAAGAATGGTTATATAATATCCAATCGTCAGAAGAAGAATTGCAATTCATTTGCAATTCTCTATTCGGCACAGGCATGCACGTGGCTTGGCTGGGATATGATGGTCATGATAGGCTTTTTTTTTTTTTTTTTTTTGATAAACTGGTCATGATAGGCTTTAGCCTATAGATGAGATAAGGAAATAGGGACGTGATGCGGTAGAAGGTTATTATGCATGCATGGATAAAGATTATGAAGTTGTGGCAGGATAAATAGCACCATCGAAAATCCTTGGCGGGATGCCAAGAATCTAGTCAAACAGATTGCATACAAGATGCGAAGATAAGGTGATGACGCAATTTGATTAAATCTTTGAAAAAGATTGTATTAGAAGGTCAGGATGGAAAAGATGGGATCAAACTTTGATTGATGGGATAAGTGCGTGGTCAGCAGCAACAAATAAAGACTCAGAGTCACATTGCAATTGGGATTGGTTTCCACGACTTGGGCATGCAGGTCTCTATAAATACTAGGGTGAAGTACTGATTTAGTCCCTGAACTATCACCTTAGTGAAAATTAGGTCCCTGAATTATTTTTTCGGTAAAATAAGTCCCTAAATTCATTAGAAATTGCTAATTTCATCCCTACTATTATATTCAAAGCTATATTATCCAATTTTTCGTCAACTTAAGTCATTTGACACATTTTTTAATGTAATACCATCATTTTCTCGTCTATAAGCCCTTAACATTTCATATAGGTTGCAAATTTAATGTCTAATTTACCCTCAAAGGTTAACTTACACTAGTTCTTTATGAAAAACTACCAATTCATCATCCAAAGTTAACTCTATACACTATTTCTTTATGAAAAACTACGAATCTACCCTCCAATGTGTATCACATGCAAGTAACGTGACTTAAATTGACGGAAAATTGAATATAGTATCTTCGAATATAACATTAGGGATGTAATTGGCAGATTTTTATAATTCAGGGACTAATTTTTCTGAAAAAATAGTTTAGGGACCTAATTTTCACTAAGGTGATAATTCAGGGACTAAATTGGCAGTTTACCCTAAATACTAAGTGGCAAACCACTAAGAGCCCCTCTAATTCAACGCCCAAATTACCCTGTGCAAACCTTTCAAACATCTTGAGATTTTTTTTTTTTTCCGCCAACACATCTTTAGTTTGGATAAACAACACTGTGAAAGTAATCAGCGACATCTTCAATTTGGATAAACAGAATGTAACTGTAGAATCAGCGGACCGCGGAGCACCTTCAGTTTGGATAAACAGCACTGCTTCGAGACCGACTGATTACCTATCCAAGTCTCGGCCGACAAGGATTTCCGAGTTCTTGTTGGTAGAGGTCATCTCATCAGCTTTCTCTGCGAAGTGAGGTGTTACAAGGTTACTACATTCGGCACGTTGAACGCCAAATTTGGAATTGAACTTCGCAAAACTAGCAGCCTTGTCTTCAGGCTCTAGAACCCGAAGGCCGAGACGTGTTCCTTCCTCAGCCGCGGTCGCAAGATCAAGAAGTCAGCATGGCGCCCAATGCACACCAACATATTTTACTCTCCGGCCGAGCTCGACCGACGAGTTGGCATGCCCCACACATAACCGAAGGACGTAGGTAGCTCATTAGTTACTCGGCCTGCATGCCACGTAGGCTTAGTAGTTTTTAAGGTCAACAGCTTCTCACAAATGTATTTTTCTTTCTATTTATAAAAAGTTTAACGTGCAAAATAAAAACTTTGAAGTGCTAATAACAATTTTCCTCTTTTATATAAGCAATGTTTTGACTTTAAACTAACTAAACCGCAAAGAATAAGAGTGAAACTCATCAGATTCCTTCATGCCTAAGTAGCTATGAGGCTAGGCCCACCTCTGCAATCTTTATAAAGTTAGTTGAAGAATTTGAAGAAGCTTAATGACGAATGGTAGTACAAAAGTTGATTGAAATTGATGGATATGGATTCAATATTGCACTACTGTTGAACGTAAATGTAGTGCAGTTGGCGTCCTTGGGCTTGGTTTGTGCGTCTGCAGAAAATGGCCAGTTTCCTGGAGAAATTTCAAACGCTCATATGTCACTCATTTCTCAACCAAATTCCACGATCCATATATATAAATTCATCCACTCAACGAGAGGAATCCAAATTTGGTGGTTAGAGGTCTCACCTTGGCCGGAATCGGCGTGAAATTGGCCGGGATGGTGTCGGTCCGTTTTGCAGCTCCAGAACCTCCGTTTTTGTTCGGTTTTTCATGAAACAAAACCCATCACTGGGTTCGTGGGAGTGGGACGGTCACAAATATAGTGATTTTGGTGTAAGAAATTCGTCGGAAAATGGTGTGGTGGACATTTTGTTTGGACTTTCTTATATACAATACAAAGAAGACTTTACACCCTTGCAACTGGATGCAATAGCACACATTTATTCACAATACAAAGTAAATGACATCCTTGATGTCCAGGGTGCAGTAACCACATGCGTCTTTCCTTTCCAGGTTGGACATTCATGTTGTCTTTCCATGATGCAGCAACCACATGCAACATTCCTTTCCAGGTTGTACACTTTAACACAAAGAGAGGGGTAGAGAGAAAATGCGAGATGAGATATTTTTCCAGTGTGATCCGCACACGAGAGAAAGTTTGACCGAGAGATGGGTAAAATAGGGGTAGAGAGAAAATGTGAGATGATAGACGGGAAGAGATTGGCCGAGAGAGAGTTTTCCAGAAAGTGGGGTGGGTCTCATGTGGCACACCAAACAAGGCCACATGTGTTTCATAAGGGGTGTGTTATCCACACATCCCATTTTACTTCTCACATCTCTTGATAATTTATGTCATTTGATCTTCTTCAATTCATCCAATCTGACGGTCGAAAAATTAAAAATGTGTGTGAGAAGTAAAATGGGGTGTGTGGATATCACACCCCTTCCAATAAATGTAAAATGACAAAATACCCTTGGCGTTTCAAGTTTTGTTATAGCTTTGAATTACTTTCCCTTTGTAGCGACACACATTATTTAAATATGTTAAGAAGTATGGAAAAACATGAAAAGGATCAAATACGTTCACGTGAAATCCTTTTTTGCACAATAGAAGCATTTTCGTCTTTTTACACCTTTTGAAAAAATATCTAATCCGTAAATAGTAAAATTCAATGACAGAATTTCACATTAGGCATAAGTCTTTTGGTAGGTGTGAGAGGATTAAATTCAGACCCACCAAGACAAATGATGGATTTACCTCATGGCCCAAGCAAATTAAAAATGATGCAACTAAAAGATTAATCTGCATAATGTCTAATTATATTAGTTAGGGTAAAGTACAAAAAACTATCACGACACTTTCATACCTCATCTTTTAAAATTGACAATGTCATACCTCATCTTTAGAATTTGGTCCAATGTTATACCTTCCGTTACTTGGCTATTTACTTTTCAGTTAAATGCTGACGTGACTTGATTCGGGGCCCACTTTTTATTAAAAAATTATTAAAAAATTATTAAAAACTAAAAAAAAATTATTTAATATTTTTTAAATATTAAAAGAAAAGTAAAACCAAAAAAAAATTATTTTTTTTGGTTTTTTTTTTTGTTCTTCTTCTTCGAGGGGGGTGGGGGGTCACTGAGGGGTTTTCCTTTTTTTTTCCTTCTTCTTCTTCCTCATCCTCCTCCTCCTTCTTCTTCTGGGTTGCAGATTCGGTTTTTTTTTTTTTTTTCTTGTTCTTCTTCCTCTTCTTCCTCATTCTTCTTCTTCTGGGTTGCAGATTCGGGATTTCTTCTTCTTCTTCTTCTTCTTCTTCCTCCTCCTCCTTCTTCAGTTGAATATCAGAGTGCGCAACGAATAATACTACAAAATAATAAGAATTTTATTGAACAAATAAGAACGCCGAAACGGCTACAAAACCCTAAGAGGCTACATTGTAACTAACTTACTCTCAAACTAAATTACAAGCAATATTTATAGAGAACTAAACCTAAGAAACCCTAACTCATATGGGCTAGGCCTAAATCCTAAACTAACAAGCAAAACCCAAATACCAAAAATAAACCTAAATACTAATATTTTCCAACACCCCCCGTCAAACTCATGGCGGTACACGACATGGGTTTGCCAAAGTAGATATGGATGCAAAACTCAAAATTCCAGTGCCGATGCCAATGCCAATACCAGATTCCAACTTCTGAACAAACAAACAAAAAATCCAATTCACCATGTACACAACGTCACTCGAGTAATCGTTAATCCAAGCACTCGTGTAATCATTAATCGTTGCAACAACAAGCTCCAACAACAGGTTATTTCCATGATATCTGTGTGAGCCTCAAAAAACCCAAACAAAAAAAAAAAACAAACAGATTTTCTCCTTGCCCGTATGGGCCTCAAATCACAAATCAGCAAGTAGAAATCCACACGATGTAGGCTTTTCTAAACAAACATCAAATGTTTTTTTTTCTTTTTTCCCTTTTTTTTTTTTCTTTCTTTCTTCCTTCTATGCGAACAAACAGCAGCAACAATTATAATCTGGTACTGGTGCAGACTGATGCAAGTGCAAAGATGCAGATTCAAAGGCTGTGGGTGCGGAACAGAAACAGATGCAGGTTTACAGGACTTCAAGGGGAGACGAACTCGATCCGAGTGGTTCTCGGATTTGGGCTTCGTTAGGACGAATACGGACCGCAGGGATGGTGCAGAGGGTGCGCAGTGCAAGTTTTGGGAAAACGTGAAACATCACAAGTGGTGATGCAGATCAGGTGTGGATGTAATTTCGAACGGGTCGTCTTTCTCCGACGAGATGCAGCGGTGCAAAGCGGGTCGGGTTTTGGGTTCCTGATTGCAGCGGCAACATGGGTGGACAATGATTGGGTGCGATGATGTTGGGTCAGGGACGGCGGTGATGCGGGTTGGGTTTCGACAAAAATTGCAGAGATGACATGCGAGTTCAGACTACGATCTTTTTTGTTTTTTCAAACTAAACCAACGGCAATCTAAACAACGAACAAGACAGACAAACAAACTGATACGAATCAAGGGTAGATTAAATCTCGAAGGATCAAACCTGCTCTGATACCAAGTTGAATATAAGAGTGCGCAATAAATAATACTACAAAATAATAAGAATTTTATTGAACAAATAAGAACGCCGAAACGGCTACAAAACCCTAAGAGGCTACATTGTGACTAACTTACTTTCAAACTAAATTACAAACAATATTTATAAAGAACTAAACTTAAGAAACCCTAACTCAGATGGGCTAGGCCCAAATCCTAAACTAACAAGTAAAACCCAAATACAAAAAATAAACCTAAATACTAATATTTTCCAACATCTTCTTCTTTCTTCTTCTTCTGGGTCGTAGATTCAGGATTCTTTTTCTTCTTCTTTTGGGTTGCAGATTCGGTTTTTTTTTTTTTTTCCTTCTTCTTCTCCTTCTTCATGCTCCTCCTTCTTCATTCTTCTTCCTTCTTCTTCTTCTGGGTTGCAGATTCGGATTTTTTTTTTTCCTTCTTCTTCTTCTTCCTCCTTCTTTTTTCTGGGTTGCAGGAAGGGAACTAGAAAGCGGATGAAGATGAAGATGGGGGAGGAGAGAGAAGAAGGTGGGGAGGGCACGAACATAAGGTTTTTTTTTTTTTTAAAAAAAAAAAAAACTTTTCTTTATTATTTTAATATTTAAAAATTATTAAATGATTTTTTTTAGTTTTTAATAATTTTTTTAATAAAAAGTGGGTCCCAGATCAAGCCATGTCAGCATTTAACTGAAAAGTAAACGGCCAAGTAACGGAATGTATAACATTGGACTAAATTCTAAAGATGAGGTATGACATTGTCAATTTTAAAAGATGAGGTATAAAAATGTCGTGAGATCAATAGTTGAGGTAGTATTTTGTACTTTACCCTATTAGTTATTTTGTAGAAACAATTGTACGTGCTATAAAATAAATTATTGTAATTATGAAATTTATACATAAAAATATGGTGCACTTGCACCCATAAAAAAATTGGACATGATACCTAACTGTTTGGACCCAAATTTACACTATCGACCCGTGAAATCAATGTCGTTGACTGAGCATAGCTCCACACCGTTAGATAGAAAAGTGAAAATAATTTTATTGTTGTTAAAGGGTAATATTATGATTTTTTTATCATAATAATTATCTTTCAATGGTGAATTATCTTGATATTTTCTTGTACAAGATAGACGAGATGCAAATTATATCTATAACTTGAAAGCGAGCAATGCAATTCAATTTGATTTGGGATTCTTGGAATTTAGACGTGTGGTGGATTGGAGCATCATAGCATTTTATCAAGAGTCCTAATACATTACGGGGTTGGTTGGCAAATGGATATTGATTGGCAGAGAGATTAATGCATGCATAAAGATGAAGATGCCAAATATTCTAGTTTAAATGGGATACCAAGATGGAATCAACAGAGAATATCCTCCATATGTGCTTGGAGTTGGTCATCCATGCATGCAGGTTATTGGCATACTAGCCGTAAGACATTTTTTTGAATCACGGTGTGCTACACGCGATTTACATAAATGTATTTAATCAAATATTTGAAATAAATGAATAATCTTAGATCATGTTAGAAGAAACCCCTCATAAACTAATTAAAGCAATTGAGTTCACATAATAAAATTGGTCTCTATAGAATTTACATTAAAAATATAGAAAATAATATTTAATAAGCAATTGATTGAATCACATTATTACTAATTCATTGTGAGGCTAAGCCCACCCCCTCCTCTTTAGTGTAGATAATATCGTTTGTTAAAAAAAAATCATTTGACAGCGAATTTAATCACATTATTATCCGCGTGCGAAAGACTTTTTTTATAATCAGCCTTACACGCCTCTTAAGATGTTTTGAAGCTAAGCCCACCCCCTATCCCTTAGTGTTGATAAAAAAACAATCATTTGACAACTAATTTATTTACATTATTATTCGCGTGCAAAATATTTTTTTTATAACCGGCATTACAAGTCTCTTAAGATGTTTTGAACATGTGTAAAAATAGAGAAATTGAATCACATTATTGCTAGTTTATTGTGAAATACTAATTTCTTTTTAAAAGTACAATTATTAAAAAAAATACTGTTAAAACGACGAAATTGTCTCTACCTTATTTGATGCATTATTTTAGGATGCTTTTGAAGATTTTTGTCTTGGGGGCTTTTTTGTCCAATTATTTTTGTTGAAGCTTGGTGACACTAAAAATACTATTCACTTTTCCATTGGCTTTATATATAATAGATTTCAAATTGGGATGCTTATCAGCACAAAGATATATGCTAGTAATTAGCATGTGGTGGTGTCGTGCTGGTGAGTGATAAGGCATAACGATCTTTTGTTTTGCATGAGATTGTTATGCAGGAGGAAACTTTGATATTGACGGCAGTTTTACAACACGATGGCCATCAAGATGATAGTCCTATAAATACGAGATGCGTAGAAAACAGAAAGCCCCTTCAAATCAACACACAAATTATCCTGCGCCAAGCTTCTCAACAACCCTGAGATCTTTTCCTCTTCCCTTTTCTTCTCGCCAACACATCTTCAGTTTGGGTAGACAACACTGTGAATGCAACCGACGACATCTTAAGTTTAGATAGACATCACTGGAGCCGTAGAATCAGTCGACCGAGAAGCACCTTCAGTTTGGATAAACAGCACTACTTCGAGACCAACTGGTTATTTATCCAAATCTCAATCAACGAGGATTTCCAAGTCCTTGTTGGTAGAGGTCATCTCATCAATCTTCTCAGCAAAGTGAGGTGTTACCAGGTTATTAGGCTTGGCACATTGAAAGTTGAGTTTTGTTTTATGATTGGATATTCGCAAGTACATTTTAGAGTTCGGCACTTCGATGGTCGAACCATTTTTACAATCAAGACATTTATCTTTTTCGAGTATTTGTGTTTGTACAGTTTGGTGCCAATTCAGCGTAATATAATTACCGAGACCGAACTCGACGTCGACGATTTGTGAACTTCGAAGAAACTTGCAGCCTTGTCTTCATGCTCTAGAACCCAAAGGCCAAGAAGTGTTCCTTCCTCAGTCACCATCGCAATACGCATAAGTCAGCAACGCGCTCAACGCCACATCAACACATTTTACTTCCCGATCGAGCTCGACCGACAAGTTGGCACATCTTGCATACAACCAAATGACGTAGCTTATGAATTAGTTAGCCTGTGCGCCACGTAGGCTTAGTAGTTTTAGGATCAACACCAACATTCTATTGGTACGAGATTTGATAGTTAATTAAGAATGAGGATCCTTTATGGATTCTCTTTGTAAGGATCCTGGAATCTTCAAATTGTGTGGGCATAAATCATTTTAAATATTTTTATTTAAAATTAAATATAAATATTACTTAATGAAAAATGATACAATCTAGGATGAACGGATACCATTTGAAGATCTGGAGAGGATCCTCATTCGTTAATTAATCTTCGTTAGTTGAAATTAACAATGATTATGTAGAAACTGGGGCTATCCGACTGAATCTGTTTCCTTCCGGTAACTTCTTCACCCAGAAAAAGTGACTGAAATACAAAGGCGCGAGCTTCCGCGCGGCTGATGAAAGATTGAATCCAATTGCACCAGATCTCAGCCCTCCATTCTCTCTCTCTCATACCATCTCTCTGTGTAGAGAGAGAAAGAGAGCGACAATCGTTGACCAATGGCTCGGATCTTCGAGCACTTCGTGGTGTGCGGGATCGGACCCGAGATTCGGACCCTCGACGGCGCCAAAGGATTCCACGGCTTCGACACATATTACCTGCCGTCGCTTCTGGACCAGTACCCTCCGCCCAACCACACTCTCTACCCTCCTCCTCCGCCTCAGCTCCCCACCGTAAGTGCCACTGCCCCGCCGCCGCCGCCACAACAGCCAATCTTCGCTGCTTCTGTTTCTGCGCTTGTACATTTTGTGAATGATCTGATGATTGTTTTCCGATGCAGTGTGTGTTGCCAGCTGGTGTTTTGTTCTATTCGTCGGGCTTTGATTCCAATGACGCCTACACGTTTCCACGGAGCTACCCCATTGTTCTCACTGGTATGCACTCTGCTGTATGCATTTTCGAGAATCCGTTTCGTTGTTATTGGACTTGTTGAAGAAATTATCGAGCTTGCATAGTTGAAGTTAGTGTTGTTGCTTAGAAACTCGAACAACGACGCTTAAGTAATGCACAGATTTATACATTTAGGGTTGTGTGAAATTTGTGGGAACACGATGCTTCAGAGGACATCAGAGCCATTATGCGGGCGGTTTTCCTCATTTCTATGTTTGAACTTTAAACAAAGCTTTATAATTTGGATAGAGCTATTTGTTTCCCGTTTAACATTAGTACATAAGTTAGTGTTGTTACGTAGAAACTAGAAAAATGACACTTAGAGGTTTTACGCACATTAATACATGCGAAATTCGTGGTGATAGGAAAGTCGAGAGAATTTTGAAGCCGGTATAAGGGTAGCTTGGTAGATTGGTATGTTTGCACCTTAAACAAAGCTTTGGAATTTAGATAGAGTTATTTATTTTCTGTTTAACATTAGTACAGAAATTAGTTTTGTTGCTTAGAAACTGGGAAAATGTAATGAAGAGGTTTTGCACACATTTATACAGTTAGGATTACGCGAATTTGTGGTGATACGAAGCCCGAGGGGGTATTGGAGCCGTTATATGGGTAGATTTCCTGATTAGTATGTTTATAATTTAAACAAAGATTTAGAATTTAGATAGAGCTATTTATTTTCTGTTCAACTTTTAGTATGTTTTTTTAATCATCGTTTTTATGTTTAGTTCCTTCTATTGTTGCAGTTACTTTCTTACAAGTATGCATGTAGGCATGCCTTATTGTTTCTTTCTAAGGGTGGAATCCTTATTTGCTGCAGAGGGTGATGGAACAAAAATTTATGTTAGTTGCATTGCTTTCCGGGATCCAGTCAGTGAGGATATTGCTGAAGCTTACTGTATACCTGCAAATTCATTTGCTGATAAATGTATCTGTCTTGTTTCACGGTCACCCAGCTTTCGTTTACTTAAGAATGCACTGGAGGAATTATTTGCACTTTGTTTTTCCCCTAATGGAAGTAGGTGAGAATCCCCTGCTGGTAAATTTGATGGTCTTGGATATGGAGATCCGTAGTGGTAAGAATCCTAATGTTTGGTAAAATTTGCAGCAAACCCTTATGGGAAGTTATTGCATCTTTGGTATCCACTGTACCTTTGCCTACTCCAGGAAAAGACCGAGTTCTGTTTGCTATTGACAATTGTCTACTTTCTGTGGAGGCTCCACCAAAGGATGGGCTCCCTCATGTTGATGTACACCCTCCATTCTTTTCTGCTTTGTTATGAGTATGCTTCTGCCTTTTGTTGAAGATTTGACCTGGCTGTTCAATAACCCTATGCAATTTCTTTAATGCAGATATCGTTTCAGCCATTGGTACAGTGCCTAGATGTTGACAACTTGATTAAATTTTTCACCGCTGTGTTGCTTGAAAGGAGAATACTGATCCGATCAAACAAGTAAGCATTTTACTTGAGACAATTTAATACTGTGTATTTGTGCATCCTTTTGATAACTTGACCTGTTTTTGGCAGATATTCACTTTTGACCCTTGTATCAGAAGCCATTTGCCATTTACTCTATCCATTGCGGTGGCAGGTAAACATTGATCTTCCGTGAACTGCTTTTTATGGATCAAGAAAAAGATGTTCCTCTTCCCCTTTATATATGCTTCATTTAGTTTGTCATTATGGTGGCAAAATTTCTTATGCTCCAACGTTTCCACCAAACTTATTTTTTGTTCAATGGAAACTAATGCTGTAGTAGTATCGTTTATGCTTCTTGTATTTGACTTTTGTCTCTTTTGTGCATGTTTATTGTGCGAAGCAAGTCTACATTCCGTTACTCTTTTTCAGTGGAGTAGACTATATTGATGCACCTACGCCGTATATGATGGGTCTCCATTCAGGCGTTGATACATCTACTTTGGCCATGGATGGTGTAAGTCATTATGCTTAAATTGTACTTTTGTCAATTTATAGTTATTATAATTTACACGTGCTTGTTGAACAATATATATCCTGGTCTTTTATACGCATTTTATGTTTATTAGATTCCTAATCAGCATAGCCAATTACAATATTTTCATAAATATGTCTTACAGCTCTCCATTTTTACCCTTTTTTTTTTGGGTTAGTTTGTTTTTTTTTTCTGTGACTTCTATCACGTCTTCCAACAGAATGCAAAATTGTGATGAAATTTTGTTGTATGTAAGAAGATTAAGCTGATGTAATATTTGTTTTTTGCCTTCCTCATGTGGTTCTAGGTAGTTGTTGTTGACCTTGAGTGTAATCGTATCACAACAACAGAAGATATACCTCCAATCCCAGAGCAAGAATTGGGCAATCTGCGTGGAGAGATATCAAAGCTATTGTATCCCAATGTTGTGGGGATAGATCAGATCAAGGATGGTTTATATAGTTCATCTGAGCAATATTCTAAAGCTGGCAATAAACCTTGGGGAGAGGATCACGACCTTCAACTTAGGTGATACTTGGGTGCCAAAGGAAATGATTATGAAGTATTAATGGATAATATCAAATTTTTTTCATTCATGTAAAATTTGAGATGTTGATGTCTTATTCTAGGGGTTCCACGCTAAGCGAGCAATTATGCCTTGATTGATCTTAACATTTGTGACTAACATAGCAGATTACGATCAAACAAACATCTTGCTGTCATTGTTGTTCACTTGATTCTTCTTTAAGTTTAACTTTAAGTTGGTGAGGTCTTGAAGCAATGTAATTACCTTAGAACTGTTAACCAGTCTCTGATTATACTCGGTGTCTTCTTGATCTATGGCTACTTAGTTCTTCTAAAGCCTGACTGTTTGGAGATTGTTAAGTTTTCACACATATTCCTTGTGTTTGATTGTTTTGTGCAGGTTAGTGTTCTTAAAGTTCTTTGCATCACTTTTAAGTGGCTACCGCAACTTCATAGTACGAAACTTTTATCTAATTTGATCATGAATTGGTTTTAATTATTTATATTTGTGGATTCATTTGAATTTTATTCGGTGTAATTGTCTTTTTTCCCAAGGAAATTTCTGCTACTCATGTCTTCAACACTCAAGCATTCTTGACAATGCGCTCTCGGTCAACTGGCCAACCACCAGAACCCATGGTATTTATTTTCATTGAACCCATCTTTGTCTTCGACATATCAACTTACATTTGTTATATTGGCACCATAATCAGTATGACTACTGTAGTTATGGTCATGATTGTAATTGTTGTGATTATTATTCTTAGTGCTACTCTACATGTTTGCAGAATTTTTAGGAGAGCAGGCAAGTATGTTTGTGTGTTTGTGTGTAGTGTTGGTTTATTGAATGTGTTTATTTTAACTAAATTTTTTCTTTCAGTATCATTTTAACTTCATTTCTTGTCCTGGGTTCCTAGTGTTATGCTTATTTCTGTGTGGGTATTTACAGTTAACGCAGTTTCTGGATTCGCATGGTTTCATGGATTATCTAGAGAGATGTTTGGGTTCCGATGAAAACACTAATAATCTACTTGACAAGTTACAAGATGCACTTAGAAGGGGCCAAAATCCTATTTCAATTCTTCCCTCAAATTCAGTAGAGCCTGAGATTATAACAATTGCAGATACGGATGTGGGAAATTCAGGTGAATTTGATGTGCTGTTATCTAAGATTGAAAATTATGTCAACAGAAGAAGATGTTAAAGATTTTAAGTTTGACATGGTTTTGGTTTTTTCCTCATTTTCTCTGGATTTCAGGAGCAGGTACCAAATACACATATGATAGGTTTCCCTCGGCCCTTAGGACTGAAGAGCAAGAAGAAAAGAGGAAGCAGATCCTGGCTGCAGCAAGTGGATTATCCTCTAGGTATATACATGGCATGTTATTGCACATGAAAATGGAATGTTGTTCATGTCTGTTACTTTCAGTCAATCTGGAAATAAACTTGCTTCATTTAGAGACACTAAAAAATGGTTATTAATCTTGCTACTAGTTAGTATTTTGGTTCATGTAAGCAATTTTGTGGATGATAAAAGGTGGTGGCAGTATATATAAGTAGATTGAGATTTTTTAATGTACTTTTTTTTTTGAGGAGAATTTGAGACAATGACTGTTCTTGAGATTAGCAACTTTAGTACCGCTGGAGTAGTGGGATTTTGAGACTCTAGATAATTTTTATCTTGGCTGACCATGAAACCAAACAATTCTTGGTTATTTGAGGTTGGATATGGCTTTTTCAGTAAAATTGAACACTTATACACATCTTAGCGGAGCTTCTAATCTTGTGTCATTTTCATGTTTCTCCCTCAGCTCACAATCTGTTCCAGGGGGTCAAGACTCTAAATCAGAAACCCTAACTCCACTGGAGAGGGCTGTAAGTTCTATACTCCGACATGATGTGTAGTAGTGGTATCTCTACTTTAGAGCTTTCTTAACTGTAAATTATTGGTCATTCAGGCGGAAAGGGAGTGCATGGTTTTGGACATAAAAGTTAAGCTGCAGGTACATGTTTTACTTTTATGTTATTAAGTACTGGTGGACGAAATTTTTTTTACTTGATTAATATTTTATTAAGTTCTACAGATGTACTTATTGACATTTTTTTCACTTCTAATGTTAAATGATGTGATTGTGTTTAATGACCAGGGTCTGTGGCTTCGTCTTCTGAAATTGGGACCTACTGATGATCCTCTTTCTTCATTTGAATATGGCACAATCCTCGGTATGCTTTTCTTTGGTCAACTCTAACATGTATTATGACGAGGCTGAGTTCTGATGTCTCTTTCTTGGAATTCCAATCTGTTTTGTGGTTCAATGGACCTTGAATTAACAGGCATTAGTATGTTGGCTTTGCAGCTTTAATTGAATCTGATGCTGAGGGAATTGGTGGCAGTGGGTTTGTTGAATGTATAAGGGAACACATAAATCAGGGATGGCACTGTCAGTTGACTGAAGGACAATTTCTTGCTGTTAAGGAACTGGTATACAAATAAATCTCATTATTTTCAGAAGATGGATCTAAGTTAGTTATAATAGTGAATCGTGAAGATCTCGTAACATCAAAACCTCCTTTGTTGAACTTTTCTTTTTCCCTGGCTTCATTGATATGTTTTTGTAATCCAGCAAAAACCAAAACATTTTCTCAGTTATGAACTGGTATAAGGATATCCTACTTTCCCTCCAAAATGCACATACACATGAACACTCATTTATATTCATATTTTTGTAGAAGCTTACTTGAAGACAGATTATTGACTATTTATGTCAATTTTGCATGTTGTCCACTGTTGTCATTAGGCTAATAACCTTTATACAGAAGATGAATTTTGTGATAATCTGTTTTTTAAATTTATCTTCTTCAACAATAACTTGTATTTGAATTCAGCTCAAAACAGCTATTAGTCGTGCAACTTCCCGAAATGATATGTTGACAATCAGGGATGCCCTTGAAGTATCCGCTGACATGTATAAGAAGGATGCACATAATGTTTCAGACTACATTGAGCGTCATCTTATATCTTTGTCCATCTGGGAGGAATTACGGTATGTGGTTACAAGTCATTTGCCCCTCAATTTCGAGCATAAATTATTCTGATGTTCATTTTTCCCTTGCAAAAAGTTGTTATTGGTTCTTCTCGTTGGTCTATCACACTTATATGCTTTCCCATATTCTGTGAAATTTTTAACTGAGTTTATGTTCAGTAATGGAAGTAACCGTCAATCTAGACCACTGCAAAGTGTTATAAAGCCTTACGTTTCCGGTCTTCCTTGAAGCTCAGAGCTGTAAAACTGTAATTTAAACTTACATCATGACAATGTGGATATTCAAAAGTAATAAATAAACCAGATGACGAGAACGCCATTAGTGGTAGTAACTTGCAGTACTTGACAAGCTTTGCTTACTCTTATTTATAGGCTGCCTTAAGTAACTCTATAAGATTTTTGAGATTTGTATTGTAGTTCTTCCGCTACATAGTGGCTTTCTTATCTTGTTTAGGTTCTTTATAGCACTCAAGTTTCTATTTCTTTATGTTAAAACTGACTTATTTCTACATCTGTCCTACCTAGTAGTTTTACAAGTGAATTGTTGGTTCACTGTAATTTTTTTATTTTGCAGCTTTTGGGAAGGATACTTTGACTATCTAATGGAACGATCTTCAAACAAGTAAGAATTTCAGGCATTTATCTTCTTTTTTACTTGGTAGATAAATCAACTTAATCCCGAATTTTGAATTTACTGTCTGATGAATTTATATATACAAGCCTTGTACCTCAGACTTAAATAGTGAGCTTAGACAGAAGCTAGTAAACAAACTTCAAAGTAGCATATAGTTTTTGATCTTCTACTTAGTACACTAGAAATAATAAACTTATTTGCACCATGTCAGATGTAATCTTTTGCAAAGTAATGTTTGTTTTTGGTTGTTACATCAGGTCGGCTAACTATGCCTCTTTGGTGGCTGCGCACTTAATTTTTGTGGAATCGCACATGGTACTGTTTCTTCTTTATCTTATATTTTTCTGGCACTTGTCAACCTTTTAATTTCCTTTCATTAGTTTGTTTACGAGTTTGTTTTATGTCAACATGAAGGCTGGGTTGGGAATTCCTGATACTGATGCTTGGTACATGATTGAAACGATAGCAGAGAAGAACAATATTGGATACACACAATTTGTAAGTAATTTTTTTTCTCTATTTCAGTTTATGCAGTTCTAATTAATATTGCAGTGGTATCCTTGTCTATTTTTCTGTATGAGATTATAATTTCCTTAAGATTAGGTGCTCGCTGTTGGCTAGATGATATTAGGTTATCTGTGTTGGTTCTGTCTTCAGTGATGCAGGCTATTGGTTTCGCTCTCAAATTCTGAAAACCGATAACCTATGCTCACAAAATTGTTTCAAAAAGAACTTGAACCATACCTTATTACTTTTTTGGGGTGGCTAGGAATGCCCTTGATCTTGTAGTGCTGTTTTGGGTTCGAACTTGTCATCATCTACTTCTACTCATTAGTCTAGTAACTAATGGCCATTCTGATGCACTGTTGAGATCCATGAGGAGCTGCGTTCAAATTTATTGGCACCCTCCCTTTTTCCACTTGGATGCATGCAACTGAAGTTTTCTTTGGTTTTTCGATCCATTGGTGATGGTGTTCCTTGGTTATGTATTTTTCAGATAAAGCTGAGAGGGTTCTTGTCGCATATCGAGCACCTACTCATTGGTTATTGGGGATTCACTAATTTCAAGGGTCAATCCATGTTGTCTCATGGATTAGCATCTCCACGTTCAAAAGATGCTACAGTTGAGAATCAGCAGCCTGCTGAAGCTTCTGGTGTTGGAAGGAGCTGGGTTCAGAGCATGTTCAGCAGGGATACTGCATCCAGAACCACCTCTTTAAGTCGTGTTCGTAAATGGACTTCTGATGGTGGCTCTTCAGGTACGTCTGTTGCTAAGATTATGTGCTTGCATGTGATGTTTGATTATCTGCATGTACTCACCGTAGTTTCTTGTCATTAAGCTGCAAATGAAAATGGGACTCCTCGTAAGCAAGATTTGTCAGCCACTGGCCAGAAGAAAACTCAAACCAATGTTCGCTTACTTAGAGGTCATAGTGGTTCTGTCACTGCTTTACATTGTGTAACGAAGAGAGAGGTTTGGGATCTTGTGGGTGACCGGGAAGATGCCGGTTTCTTCATCAGTGGAAGCACAGACTCCACTGTAAGCTTTACATATCCACCATACAATTCATTGCACAAAATCTATCCTGTAAAGGGGTAATAATAATTCTTTTCAGCAATCTTTCAGGTTAAGATCTGGGATCCTAGTTTTCGTGGTAATGAACTTCGGGCAACCTTGAAAGGGCATACAAGGTTTTGTTTGTTTTCTACTGTTTTTTGTTCTTGCTATCATCATTGTGTTCTTTTTTGGTTGCGTTTACTAGTTTACTATTCTATTATTGAACTTTTAAAATAAACTATAGTGTTACTAATTTTTTTTTAAATTTGGTTGGCTTTTCTTGCATGCCCACACATGATGCAACTTAGCATGACCAATTCAACTTAGCTTAGTGTCCTTCCTCTCATGTCCTTCTGGGCCTTGTTACAGAGCTGTCCGTGCAATAAGTTCTGATCGAGGAAAAGTAGTATCAGGTTCAGATGATCAAACTGTTTTAGTATGGGATAAGCAAACTACTCAGCTTCTAGAAGAGTTGAAAGGCCATGATGCACCAGTGAGCTTACTCACTTTGTATATTGACTACTTTCCGGAACATGAAAAATCAACTCAGTTGTTACATTATGATGCGATGGTCATGAAAAGTGACCAATATTTTGAAATTAATATCTCGTCCTTAATGTACATTGCGTATTGAACTCTATTCCAACTGTCCATCCTTGTAGGTTAGCTGTGCACGCATGCTGTCTGGTGAACGTGTACTTACTGCTGCTCACGATGGAACTGTAAAGATGTGGGATGTCAGAACTGACACTTGCGTGGCAACTGTTGGTCGTTGCTCTAGTGCTGTTCTATGTATGGAATATGATGATTCCACAGGAATTTTAGCAGCTGGTGGTAGAGATGTGTATGTATAATGAAAATGATGATTAAGCATGCTCCTAAAATTATGAATTAAAATGTTTATTCAACAAATTCCTAGAAATTAATTCTCTGAGTTCCTGCATTATCAGCGTTGCAAACATCTGGGACATTCGTACTGGCAGGCCAATGCACAAGCTTGTAGGGCACACCAAATGGATTCGGTAAGCTAATGGAGCATAGCTTTTCCAGATTTTATGTTTTTATTGATGATTCTTAAGTAGACACGTAAGTTATACGTCAATCTTGCAGGTCTATTAGAATGGTGGGGGACACAGTTGTTACTGGTAGTGATGACTGGACTGCAAGGATGTGGTCTGTTTCCCGAGGAACTTGTGATGCTGTTCTAGCATGCCATGCTGGCCCCATATTAAGCGTTGAGTATTCCACACTTGACAAAGGAATAATTACAGGTTGGCACTGTATATCCTATTCTGTTTGCATTGTTATTTCCATAGATTGCTTCAAAGATTTTTTGTGGCAAATCTTTTACATGTGCCAATAGGAACTAGTGGAATTATACCATGTGATTTCTGTTTCAGGTTCAACTGATGGGCTACTCCGCTTTTGGGAAAATGTTGAGGGTAAGAGCACAATTTTCTTCATTCTTTCATTGACGACTATATTATTGCTGTGTTTTCTTTTTCTTCTTCTTTTTCTTTTGGGTAAGAAATGGAGACGCTATTGAAAAGTCAAGGGAATACAAAATGGTGTGGGTTGGTTTCTACAAGATTGTGTAATTATCACATAATTATGTCAGAGTTCATGGAAGTGATTAAGTTTCCCCTTGAATTACTGTCAGAGATGCATATTCCAATTAAAAGTGAAGCCTTTTTCAATGTTACTGTTGGTTGCATGCAGGAGGTATAAGATGCGTAAAAAATGTTACCGTCCACACTGCTGCTGTATTGTCCATCAATGCTGCAGAACACTGGTTAGGAATTGGAGCAGCTGATAATTCCATGTCTCTCTTTCATCGGCCTCAAGAGAGACTCGGTAGCTCCTCTAGCACGGGATCAAAAATGGCCGGGTGGCAACTATATCGAACACCACAAAGAACAGTTGCTGTGGTATGAAGTCCTGACTTTTCCTGCACTGGTCATTTTATTCCTACAAGCGAACATTCTGTTGTTTTACTGTTTTACCATTATTTATGTACCATATCGTCATAAATGTTTAGGTAGAGATCTCGATGATTTATTGTTAATGGCTACTTGATTCCCCAGTTTTACTCCCCTTCCTTGTGCTATCCAGGTAAGATGTATTGCAACGGACCTCGAGAGGAAAAGGATATGCAGTGGCGGTCGTAATGGACTTCTTAGGCTTTGGGAAGCCACCATAAACATCTAAGTTCTTTGTGCATTTGTGTATTTCCGCAGAATATTGAATGGCATAGGTTTTGTTTTCTCTTGCAGTTACTATACGTTGTACCTACCTACGTATATTCTGAGATGTAACGTGTTCAAGCTATAAATACAAACGAAGAGAAGTTGGGGGTGTTTTGTTGTTGCCCCGCTTTTGTATTATTATACGAAATAGTATTTCTTGCTCGATGGTGTGCGTTTTCAAGTTTGCTTAGTTTGGTATTTTTACGTCGCATTTTCGGCACCAAATGACGATGTCTTGCTGATTTTACCGGAGATTGGATTGTGGTATTGTATGTGTGAAATTTATCCCTTAATGTGTCTCTTTACTATAAGCACAAAATTTTCATTCACATCGAACGGTATATACACGGATGATCCATCCCTCCACCATGAACGGAAAACCGAAGCATCTTCATCGGTGGATCAAAAATCACGGCGAGCATGTCATGACTGAAGTTGCTATACTTCGTGTTTTGTTCAATAACCCGTCATTCTTTGGGTAGCTGGTGGATTCATAGCAGCTTGCCGCTTTTGCTGCATCCTCTGAATTTGCTCCATGTTTCCTACCCATCCTGCAACATACGAAGTTGAAAATTTTCAGATATGAAACACCTGATTTCAATGCATTTGCTTTTAGACCCTCATTTTAATCTCGTAGATTAAAGAAGTTTAAAATATTCCTTTGTCGGTAAAATTATATATCGAACTCTCGTACCTAAAGAAGGGTCTAGGCCTCTGAACTGGAGCTCCCTATGTTCTTGACAGAGAGCACACCACTCGCATAAGAAGTGACTGATGCCATCCGGAGCGGGGCTTTCGGGCAGATCGAACTTGTTCCTTAGCTTTTTCCGGTATGTGCACGATAGCAAGCATGGAACAAAGATGCACAACATGACCAACATGTAAATCAGTGTATTGGTTGCACAAGCTGTATGAATGAACAACATAAACACCACACCAGCCATTAATCAGATGAGTATTTTGGACGTTAGAATTGCTAATTACGAAAGTTGCACATTGATTCAGTCGACTTACAGCTTCGACCATTATCGACAATCTCTGCAATCTGACCGAACGTCCAGCATGGGCACAATAACGTCATGAGAGCTGAAATAATCGAAACAAGAAATATTTCATGAATATCTCCTGCAAATTACCGTAAAAGAAAGTTGGGAGTAGTTTTATATCTAGAAAACACGTAATGTAGCTAGCACTAGTTAGAAGTAATAGTGCCAAACTTTCAAAGAGACGAGCCCATGGCCAACTCGTAATCATACTGATACTGTCTCTCAACTAATTTCATCTTAAACCTGCTCAGTATGACATGTATGTAGAGTTTATCACAAAAAGTCTGTGTAATTAGAAGTTAAACAGTTCAATATAAGTTATATCTAATTTCGTCAATTATATTCTTCAACAAGTAGTCTGAACTAGAGAATGAGGATGAATTAACATAGGACTTGGAAGTACCATTTGGGGGATCCTCCATGCACTCAAAGAGCCCCGTTTTCCAAGTTCCGTCAATGCCTGCCGGAGTTAGCAGCACTGGTACGTATTCAATGTTTTGGATGGGTATTCCTGTTTCAGCAAAATGATTGTTATAATGCAACACCGGCTGCAGTTGATTTCTTGCCGCGGAAGCATGATTATAATACTGCAGCTGTAGCTGCTGATGAGGAACAATTTGGTAGGCAGCCGGAGGAGGAAAAAGCACGTGGTGTGTACTATAATATATTGCATCAGCAGAATCAGCTCGATGGTGATGATGATGAAAATGATTAAATGCATCGGCTGAAGCAGCTCGATGATGATGAGGAGGAGGATAATATGTACGTGAAGGCGGGCGTGGAGCTGAAGGTACAAACGCGTTGTAATTATGGTGAGGCCAATTGTTAATCTGCTGGTGCAAGATGAGATTAGCACTATGGAGGTTTGAGGGTGGCAACTGTACTACATGTAATGGCCGGGTATGTTGATGATGATAGTGATCGTGATCTGCCTGATGGTCAGGGCGTGATATTCCGGCATTTTTGTGGGAAGAGGAAGAGGGGTTTGCCTGATGATTACCTGCTTCGTGATCAGGACTAGGTCCTTTGTTAATAATGTTGATGTGGGAATTAATATTAGGGTTATTTGGAGGTGGGAGTTGTTGAGGTTGGTGGTGGTGGTGGTGGTGGGGGAGTTTTTGGACATGTACATGTAGTGATGCTAATTTTGACGCTTGAGAGTGGAATACCAGCGGCGCCGCCTGATTTGGTTGATGTTCCATGATCGTTTTGTGCTTGAGGACGTCCTATATATGAGATCAACCCTAGGACGTCCCTTTGTCCAGGGAAGAGGGGTTTGACCATCAATGGTACCCAATGGACAACTTCTTCAACAAGTCCTTATATACAGACGAGAAAACTAAGGACAGCCTCTCACTTACTATTCTATTCATACGCGCACACACTATCAACACGGTTGACAGCAAGGAAGCACTGATCACTCCAGCTAACTAGTCTCTAATTATACATAATTGTATGGGATAATCAAAAAATTATAAAATCCAATATATAACCTTTTGTTCTAATTTGAATGGAGGGAAAATCAAACTCACATACAAGTGGTGATATTGCTCTGACTAATTAGTCTAATCCACGTCTGCACCTTTTATATAATGTTGTCATATGTAATCGTTTACTAGTACTTATTTATTTAACCTAATGACCTTACCAACTTGTATAAAGATGAATGTCTACTTGCCATTAGACCTAACTTGCGGCTGCACACATTATATCTAAATCTTTAATAGTATACAGAATTCCAGAAATCATCAAAACAAAAAGCTTTCTTTTGAATTTTCAATACGTGAAAATGGCAAATCGTTCAAAATTACAAAAAGGAAGCGATGCATATTCATGGTATCCACAAATATCAACATACGAAATAAACATAACACAGAAAGAGAGAAAAGTAGCCTTGAGGCATGCATAAGTAAATGCAAGTAATCTGCAATCGGTTGAGCTTGTTCATCACAAACATTAATTTTTTTGAATCAATACTGATTCATATTTTGGTTCATTGGAGGCATCATCATATTAACATTCGGCTGCTGCAAGCTGGGATTCCTTTGCACATTTCCTATCCATCCGATTGAAGGGTCAATCCCTCTGACTTGAAGTTCCCGGTACTCTTGGCAAAGAGCGCAGGGTTCGCAGAATAAATGGGTGACCCAATCGGGTGCGGGGGACTCGATTAGGTTGTATTTGCTGCGCAGCTTTGTGCGATACGTGCATGACATTATGAATGGTATCCCAATGAAAGCTGCAATCAATCCGTAGAACAATCCGCTGGTCGCACATGCTACACAGTAGTATGGATATATAGGTCAATATCGCATGCACAATTTGGGTTAATTCTCACTTCAAATATTGTAACATGATATGAAGTTTGAATAGATATATGTTTTGGAATTTGGCTTACAGGATCTGCCGTTATCTATAACCTCTGCTATCTGGCCAAACGTCAAGCATGGAACGAAAGCCGTTGTGAGAGCTGAAATGTCATAGTAATGTTTATAATAAATCTCAACTCATAGTTCAAAATATGAGAACTAGCTATACATTGGATGCGGAAAGAGAAATAAATAAGGGTGTGGCTGTTTTTGAAAGGGCTAGAAGTGCTTTATGACAATAAAAAAACACTTTTGACGCATTTGGCAAAATAAAGTTAAAGTGGTTTTGTGTTATAGCACTTTCTGGGGAAGCATTATGGAAGCACTTGAAAATACTTCAATTTTAATATCCTGTGTTTCTAATAAAAGGTGCTTTTAGTGAAAACACTTATGAACAAAAGTATTTCCTACAAAAGCAGTTTCAAAAAAGCCCTAAGATATGTATGTATGTACGTACCATTCATTGGATCATCCATGCAATCAAATAACTCAGAACTCCATTGCTCAGTTCCAGCACACTGCAGGTTGACGTGATTAAGAGGTCCCTGCTGGTAAGGACTCCGCTGCATTGGAACCCCTTGAGCAGCATAACCATTATTAGGCTGCTGTTGTTGGTATTGTTGATTCTGTGTGGAAAATTGCACTGCCGGCTTCTGATATTGCTGATTATAATTCGCTGGAGATTGGGGAGGAAATTGTGCTGGAGATTGGGGAGGAAACTGAGCTGGAGGTTGTTGGTTCCCCATGCCCATTGGTTGTGGTCCTTGTGGCGGGTAGACCGCCCCGGGTTGGTTAGGCACATTTGCATACATGGGATTACGGTTTGGATTGGTTTGCATATTATTCTGGGGCTGGGGTGGAAACTGTGCAGGCCAAGGCTGCTGATAGTTTGCTTCTTGTTGTTGATTTTGGAATTGTGGGTTTTGTGGTGGGAATTGTTGTGGGCTTTGAGGAGGGAACTGTGCTGGCTGAGGCGTTGGAGTCTGGTAGGGGTTTTGTTGTGGAGGACCTTGTGGTGGCGGGAACCCTGCTGGCTGAGGCTGAGATGGCCGTAGTTGTTGAAAGACTCCTTGTGCTTGTGCTTGTGCTTGGGGGTCATAATTATTTTGAGGTGCATTATTGGGTGGCTGTGGTGGTGGCTGTTGGTATTGATCTTGTTGGTTTTGGTCGTGGCTGGTGGTTTCAGACACTTGTTGGTATTGAAATTGTTGATCAGCTTGTGACTCCACCTCCACTTGAGGTTGGTAGAGATCATGATCACTGTCGTACGCAGACTGCCCTCCTTCTGGATTTCCCATTAGCCTAGCTAGCTAGCTACCACTCTAATTTTCTTTTTGATGGGATCTCAGAGAAATAGAGATGTATAGATACAGGGAGCTGCGGATGAAAACAATAGTTGCATGCTATACATTTATATATATGTCACTCCCACCAACTAATAATGAAGGGAACAAGTTGTACAATTGAGGAAGCATTCTTACTAATTAACAAAACCCTACTTGTGGGATTTCTGTCAGGATATTACTGAAGTCAAACACAAAGATATTGAAAGTCAATTATCTTGCGAAAAAAGAGAGCAAAGAAACACCTAACAAAATATTAACATCAATAATATTGCACCCAACTTAATTACATATATAGGTTAGTAAGTACCGAAGTTTTAAACAAAATAATTTTGTGTTATTATCAATGGAATATATTTACTTTGCCAATTATCTGGCAAGGGACTTTACTTTTTTCAACAAAAAATTTCTTTACGTGTGAAAGGGGATAGATTATATGGATTTGTTCAACTTCAATACTTATCGTGGGAAAGTCGTGGCGATCATCGTCTAGTGTCGATAATGCAGTGCATGGAACTGCAGAAGAGTTTACTTTGACCAGAATGTCATTAATTCTTTGCAAATGCAGAAAAACGCTGGCAGCTAGCGGAATGTCAATAATTTCGTGCTATTGCTAGTGGAGGAGCTGCCTGTTTAGCTTTGGAATTGAGAGCTTGACCCAGCAAACTATAATCTCTGGTTAAGATCATAATTAGGTTGACCTTATTAGTGGTTTATATAATCGTTGAGCACATGGCCTCTTCAATAGCACGAAACATCCTAATTAAAGTCAATGGGAAAATCATATTGCTTCAAGAGATCCTTATCAACTATCCAATTAAGTTGAATGTTTCAACTAATACGTATATAATATAATTATGTATATATATAGATATAAGGAACAAATCCATCACATCACTTTGTTTCAACCAATATGTATATAATATAATTACTTATATGTATATATATATATATATGCGTCTTTTGTTAGGAGGGATCTTGCTTCACTGTTTGTAGAGCACGATACTCGACGACATATCGATTCGACATATAAGCATATTGACAAGATGCTAAGACATATTGACAACACGTATAATAAACTTCAACTACCTCCAATGGTGGATCTAGGATTTGAATCTTGGAGAGTCCTACTATTAAATGTCCAAGTTTTTTAGATAGAAAAGCGCACGAAGAGTGAGATTGATTTTTACTCACTGAGGCAATTTTTCAAACGCCTAGTTAACTTGTTGTCCTTATCCAAATCATGTTGTGCACACGTCAACATATATCGACATATACATGTCGAAGGACTTTGATGAATGATATGGGAGAATTTGTCGAGTGCAGTCGACACAACCTGTCGAAATATGCCTAGCAAACGTTACATCAAACACTTGATGAGCATAAAAGAGATATGTACGTACCAAACATTCGGAGGGTCCTCAAAAGACCTTCACATGTATATTTCCAGACTACCGCCACCATATATGTGTCCATATCAATACGTTTTATCAACACAATATGATATCAACAATATGAATAACATATCGAGTATCAGCTCCATGATATCAATAATATGGACGGCATATATACATATACATACACACACTTTCACTATCAGTCCCCTCTCATTGAAGGATCCTTCAAATAAAAGGTTCTTTGTGGGGCTCACTCCACATCGTAAATCCAACTGTTCATCTTTTAGGTAATTTTTCAAAGATCATCTCGTCATAATATGCTTGTTTTGTTGGTAATAATGAAAATTTTCAGTTTCTTCATGGTAATCATTTGCTTTGATTAAGCTACTTCACATTTTCAAGTTCAAGTATTGCTTGTATAAGCCTCTTATGTTTTCATGGGATTGCTGTTTTGGATATTTGCGTTCATTTATTTTACTTTTAACGCTTCAGTAAAACACTTTTTACATTTAATCTTCTAAAAACAGGAAAAGAGAGATAATTTTGTTTAACTGGTCAATTTCCTTCTTAGTTTCTTTGTACAGAGAGATAGATATCTTCCAATATATATGGTTAAGATAATATGACTCTGAAGTGCCCATGAGGTCAAAAACCTTGGACTAGACCCTGCCCTAGGTATGGAATCCATTGTCTTAATGTACTTGGTAGCTTTGATTAAACCATTGTGTGACGAATATTACACAGGTTATATCGCCAGTGCCCAGAAAATAAACCAAGGTGGAAATTCTGTGCCTCCGTACGTCACGCCGGGCATAATATGAATGACCTGCAAGTGGAATTCCATTGGTGAAGTTGTTGACTTCATATAATAATTTACTTGAATTTGATATCTGTTTGAGACCGATCGAAGCCTTGGAAATAGAATTTCGACAATCAATCTTAATGCACACAACAAGAGAAGTATAACTTGATCAACAGGTACAATACAAGGGGTGTTTGTGTGTAACTCAACTGATTAGGAGCGTTTGCGCACTAATACAAAAAACACTTTGCACGATGCAGCAAAATTCATAGCGCAAAGTGCGTTTGTGCGACGCTAAACACAAAACGTCGCGCAAAGGCTATTTGCGCGACGTTTTGTGCGTCGCGCAAGATTTTGGCGCCAAACCAAGATGGCATTGCCATTTTTTCATTGACTTTGCGCGACGCAGGGCCACATACGTCACGCAAAGCTGTTTTGCGTGACGCTCGTGAACATGCGTCACGCAAAGCTGTTTTGTGTGACGTATATGGCCCTGCGTGGCGCAAAGTCAACGATTTTTTTTACCTTTGGGATTTTTCTTCATATTGCATATGGGATTTTTGTATATGTACCTTTGCCTACTTGCTATGCCTTTTTTTGGTAATGGTGGAGTTTTGTGAGATTGAATTTTGAAGTAATCTTTATTAATTTTGCATATGGGTTAACTTATATATTTACATAGAAGAAATTGTAAGAAATGTTGGTTTCCCCTTGAATTTTCCTTAATTTGTGCTATACGATTGAATTGAGGGTAAATCCAATGCACCGCAGGTAATTAAGAATTATATAGAAAACCTACAAAAGCCATGATCTTCAAAGCTAATATTATCATAACTATTAAATTCTCAATGCTAAGACAACAAGTTTTAGTTCAATAATGAGTGGGTTGATTTTTGTGAGCATATGCCATACTTATGTACATAAACAATGGCTACGATTCTCCTATTAAATCCTTGTAGAAAATCAATATCGTCTTCCAATTTTAATACAAGTAAGTAATTCATGATTCATTTTCAGTCTCAATCCTTTGTAAACTTGAAGACAACCAAAACATCTTTCAATAAGATTTTTTAAAACCAATATCTAGCCAAAATACGTGTACACTTGTGTTCATATTCTAACAATACATTTATCTCACCACCAAAATTACTCGAGTGTAACTAACTAGAATATGTATATTCTATGATATAATTAGTATAAACAAATAAAAACTAAAGCCATCAACATTATAGTGTAGAAGTATTAATATTTTGTATCTATTTTATTTAGTTTCACTAATTATTGTGATTTAATTTATTTGGAGCAAGTCGATGTCGTTCACTTTGATTGAATGCCAATATAATATTTTCTGAATGAGCTGATTATCTGGTTTTTTTTGTTTATCGGAAGGTTGTCCGTACATACTGAATAAATTCATTTATCATGTTTATACATATCAGTGTGGATTTGTTGTATTAATTTTCATCAGTGAGATGAGCTACATTTACAGGGCAATCGAAGCCGAACAAGATTCACTACAAGAAAAGTGACTATTAGGGGCTGAATATTAGAGGCGGATATAGGAATTTGTCTCTATTAATTATCATTAGGGGTGAAAATATAATTTAGCCTCTACTAAGGTAATAGGGACGGATAGGAAACTACCTCTATTAATTTGAGTAGTAATAGGGGCGGAATAAATTTCCTCTAATGATTTGAGCGGGAGATGAAATTTTGGTGGCGTCAAAATTTTCGCAATTAAATTGCCTCTAACAATTTTAAAATTTTTAGACTCAAACCAAAAATATATTAATTTAAAAATTTATGTTACTAAATAAAAAGTTAATTACTTTAAACCCTATCACTCCATTTCTTTTCTTCCTGTGCCACACGATCTCTATCACTCCGTTTCTCTTCATTTAAATTTTTTTGTCTCGTTACTTGATCACTGCATGTTTGTTTTTTTCCATTTTTGGCGTATGCAATCTCGAAGCATATAAAAACAAGTTTGACGGTTGGATCGTTTAAACTAGTTTCGTACAATGCATTTCCCATCAAAACGATAGATTTACTAACACTTAAAAGTTTATTTATACTTTCATTAAGTATAACATATCATTTTGTGGTATCCACTTGTGTAAATACTTTAAATTGACGATCGAATTAGTTCATTGTATTCATATAGGATCCAAGAGTGTAGCTGTACAAAATCATCAAAATCGGAGTTAAAACTACCGTTAAATCGTGATTTTTCTTTTATAACCGTCGAAATTTGTTGTCCCGTTACTTTATCTCTGCATGTTTGTTTTTTTTCCATTTTTGGCATATGCAATGTCGAATCATATAAAAACAAGTTTGACGGTTGGATCGTTGAAACTATTTTCGTACAATGCGTTTCCCGTCAAGTTCAATGGTATATATATTTACTAAGTAGATTTTAATTTATTTATTTTGTAGTTATAACACTAAAGAAATTGAATGATATATATGTAAAAAAATTATTATGGGTTTTTGTTAGAAAAATATATTATTGTGGGGTTTATGTAAAAAAAAAATTGAACTTGAAGGGAGTAAAATCATATTTTCAGTTAATTTTTTAATAATTTTCTAAAAAGAATATTACCTTGCGCGACGCTTTAATGTAATCGTCACGCAAAACCATTTTGCGCGACGTCAAATGGTATACCTACGTCGCGCCAGATGATAATTTTGGCAGAATAGTGAAAATAGGCGCTTTTTTGTTTCAATTTTCCAATTTTGGGAACCTTGAACCCCGCTCCTCTATCTTTCTTGTATCCTCTATCTTTCCCATCAAATTGTTTCCCGTATCCTCCATCTCTCCATTCCCTCTCGCTCATCTCCCTTCCCGTCAAATTGTTTCCCGTATCCTCTATCTCTCCCTTCCCTCTCGCTCATCTCCTCTATGTTTCCCGTATACATCTCTTTTCCCTCTCGCTTATCTCTCCCTCTCTGTTTCCCGTATCTCCTCTTCCCATAGTCCTCAGCTCCTCTTCCTGACTTCTCATCCCTCACAGACAGTGGATGAGCCTTTCTCTTTCGACGTCGACTGACTGTGCACCGATTCTCTTATCCCCAGATCAGGTAGATTTTAGAATTAATTTAGGATTTGAAATTCAATTAGGGTTGGAATTCTAGATTAGGGTTTGTGAAATTTAATTTAGGGTTGGAATTCTAGATTAGGGTTTAGGGGTTGAAATTTAGATATGACTCTTCTTCTAAATGGCAGGATAGCAGAGGGAAGGAGGACCTCAGCGTTTACAAAGGGAAGGTTGTCCTCCTTGGTATTTTCTCTATCTTTTCTCATATAAGATGGAGTACCAGTAAAAGCTTGAAATGTTTAGGAATGTCGTTTGCTTGAAATGTGCGTCGTCTTGTTATTAATGTGGGTTTCTGAATTTTATATCTTTAATCTTGTTTCTGGGTTTTGATTTGAGGCTATGACAGTTTTCGATTTCTGGGTTTTTTTGTTTTTGTGAATTTCGGTGGGTTCTGGCTATTCCTGAGTTCCCAGTTCTCGTATTGGATGAATGTTTGCATTCTTATTCATGTTCATGTTTACACGCTTCTATTTCTTTTTCTTAGTCTACATTTTCTCAGCAACCAAACATATCCTAACCAACTCTGAAGGTGCATTTTGTTTTTGTGAATCGATTGCGTTCGGTTCTGTCTTTACACAATGTGGAATAGAAAAAGGATTTAGAGTTTTAAACATTTACAGAACCTATCTTCACTGTGAGGAGAAAAGAAGATCTCATTAGTGTATGTAAAAACATTGGAAGACTGTCTTCATCGGATTCCTCCTAATAGTTTCTCTAAGGTATAAATTGGTTTAATTGTAGATCTTCTGGAGTTTCATTTTAGATATATTTGTTACAAATGTTCGTTTATATTATTTTTCACTACAAATATTGCTCCATGTTTTCTGCTACTATTATCAATAACCATGAGAAAGTAGAATGTAGCTTGTCCTTTAGGCCGTACAACATTTGGCTTGACTGCCTTTAAGTGATTGAGATCCATGCTATATTTTATTTTGTGTTTCTAGTTTCAAGTCCAAATCCAAATGTTATATTTTGTTTTGTGTTTCTAGAATGTAAACCAAATCCAAATGTTATATTTTGTTTTGGTGTTTCTAGTTTCAAGTCCTTGTACAAATCTTTGCATTGAAATTTGATCACTTGAATTTGCACAGAAATTTGTCCAAATGTTATATTTTATACTTCCCAGAAATTGATCACTTGAATCTGCACACTGCACAGACCCACTACTATTATGGTTTAATTTTATTTCTACAGGCAAGTTATGCAAATATATTCCAAGTTTCCATCTTTATGCATGTTTTTTACAGGAAGAAAGCAATGTAAGTAGAAAATGTTGGAAAATTTGTGATGTCTGTCTCAGATTTGGAACATATATTTCTATGCGGGTGCTAATTGTTGGATCTGTTGCTTTAAGGTTGTTGGGTTTCTGTTTGTTTTAGTTTGAACTTTTAATGTCTTGTCTTTGATGTACTTTCCCAAATGTGGATGCACTTTTCATCTATGTATTTGCATGAAAGTTTGAATTTATGGGTTAGAGTTTATTTTGGATTTAGATCTTCGTGGTTAAAGACCTGAGCTTAGGTTTTAAGTCGGTCGATCTATTTGGTGGCAAGTCTTTTCAATTTAAAATCTTGCTTCTTTTCACAGCAATATTAGAATTTTAGATCTTGGATTTTTATGTTTAAGGGTACGATTGAATGCAGGCGTAGCCAAGTTGGCTAGAGTTGTTTGCTCCCCACTCTGTATCCAAGTTCAAATCCCGCTTCTCATAATTTTGATTAGATTTGAATATTCTCTTCGGTTGAAGATTTGTTTTATGGGGACCAAAACATCAGATTAGATTTCAGAGGGTTCTGAATTGGGATGCAATGCAACTATTAACATTGCCAGAATTCGATTTCTAAATTTGGCATTGGACCTATTTAATACTAAGGTGATTCATTTTCCCCCTAATTTGATGCTGTGCTTATACGAATTTGATACATTTTAGGATCTACCTGGCGATGAGACCACTGAGCAGCTTCATGTAAGTATATGTAATTGTTATTATTCTTATATTTATGAATCGTTCAAATATTATTTATATTTTGTTATTAAACATTATATGTTTTTTCTTTATTATTACAGGCTGCTATGGTGGAAAAGTGCGATGTTGTTCTCCAAGAAGCAACATCGCAGCTTCCTTCGGAGACCCCGATCGAGGACGTCACTGTGCCCGAGGATGTAGGTTTTGAGATCATGACTGAGGTCCTGAATCAGAAGTTCGGTCGTCGTCATGGCAAGGTTGTTCGGGGCATGGGGAAGGCGCGTGTTCGTGAAACAGGTGCCTCCTCTTCCAGATCGACCACATGAGTGTTTAATGCTCTGCAGGAGGAAGTGACAACCCTAAAAGGTTGGCTTGTAGCCCAGGACGAGCAGATAAAGGCCCATAGTGAGCAGATGAGGGCCCAGAACGAGCAGCTGAGGGCCGAGAACGAGCAGATGAAGGCCCATGGCAAGGTTCTTCAAATCCAGCTGCCAGCACTTGATCTTGCTCCACCTTCGACCTCCCAGCCACTTCCTACAGTTGATACCTAGTAGTTTGATGTAAAGACTACTTTTGTAGTTTTTGTTTTTTTTTTGTTTGGACATCTTGTATGTACATTTTCATATAGTTTATAATTAAATACTTTTTCTTGGTTTATTATTTATTGTTTGAATTGAATTACAATATTTATTAAAAATTACATCAAAAATATTTTTGTCAAAAAAAAAAAAAGAGTTTGCGCGACGAAGAAGTTGCATAGGTCACGCAAAGTGTCATTGCGTGACGTAGGAAAATGCGTCACGCAAAGAAACTTTGCGTGACGCACAACCCTACGTCGCGCAAAGAGGGTTTGCGTGACGCACAACCCTACGTCACGCAAACCCGCTTTGTGTGACGTAGGGTTGTGCGTTACGCAAACCCTCTTTGCGCGACGTAGGGTATTTCTTCGTCGCGCAAACCCTGCTTTCACAGGCTTGACGCGTGACCAAGGTTCGTCGTGCAAATTTTTGCGCGACGTTTTTTTGACTTTGCGCGACGAAGGACCTACGTCACGCAAAGTTTTTTTTTGTACTAACTAGTGGCGGTACTTATGGTTTGTTGGCACTTGACGATCAAAAAGTTCAGAGAAATAAAAGACAAGACCAAATAACATGAAACTAGCTAGGACTTTTCTTAGTTCTTTATCTTCATATACATTTTTGTTTTCAAAGCGAACACAATTTTCAAACAAATGATGACCGAACACCGCCATGCCATCAATCCACCACAGTCAGACTCTGATACTCTTCGACGGAGATGGCTAGTTCAATGATAATTTCCCGGTGAACTCACACCTCATAATTCAAGAACAATTTCATAAAAAAAATTATAAAATAATAAAAATCTCAAAATATTTAATTCTATTTCTTGGCACTGCATCCCCGTTGTGTCCTAGACCTGGTGTAGAACTCGAGTGCTTCAGATTCCAAAACACAATCTGTCCGTACCCTTTCTCCTTAAACTTTCTTTGTATGGTCTCATAATCAGTTTCCCAGCTATTAATTGAAGCCTGATCGAACTCCATGTCGCTGAACACGAAGATCCCTTTGATCATATGCTCTGGCTTCAGTCTCCCATTTACGGACACTTGAAGAATCAAATCAAACACCTTCTGGAAATCCATGATCATGCCCCATTCAATTACAAGAAGCAAAGAGTGTGTTTTCAGTGTGCAGCAACTGTAAGAACTTATGCAAAGCCAATTGTTGGAACTTTTGCTCATCCAGGTGAGTGTCAAATGTCCTGCTTTCGTCTACATAACAATATTTATCAATGATTTGTTATATCGCAAGCCCCTCTGGTTTCATCTTCTATGGCTCGTCTATCTGTTTGCGAAGATAATCAATCTTTGCCGGAGCACATCTCATGTTTTGTGTAATGATTTTCACATGAAGCTAGGGTAGCAAAGCATCCCCAGGTCCATGCTGCTTCAGTCATTATTTGCTCAGTTTCTCACTTTTTCTTGTTGCAGTAAATAATGGTGATTCCCTTCAGTTTCAATTTGTTTTATTGTCCTTTCAAGTGGTGATTATTTTGTACTAAGAAACACTAGAAACTGAAAAATTCATCCTGACGAAGTGAGAAGTTTAAATCTTCAAACCCAAATTGTTTTGGATTATGATGTTTGGTGACACATAAACATATTGTGTGCAAAATGTTTGTTAAGTTCAAATTTTTCACATTTGCTTGATGCACAAGTAAATGGTGCTTCATTTCTGAAGTCCTGAAGGGACTGCAATTGAGAAAAATAGAAGCCACTTAACTTGAGTATAGCAGTACTGTTTCTGGAGAAATTTTTAGTTGTGAGGGGAACACAAATGGTACACCATGTGTTTTAATATGAGTGATGAGAAATTTTATTTTTTAAGTTATTAACTTTTTAGCACACATATCCCACCATTTGTATAGTGACACGTAATGTACCATCCCGTATACCGGTCATACTGAAAAATCTCTCATATTTCTGCTCTACACTACAAGGACTACGCAGATTTGGGACTGATTTGATTTTCTTTTTCTTTTTTGAACTTATTGAGAATAATTGGATGTTTGTTTAACAGGACCTGATTTGGAGATGGTTTGTTGAAAGGCTAAGGGCATGGGGATTTTACCAATTCTGAATATGGTATGTGATTTTTTTTTCCAATTGATTTGTTCATTTGCCCATTTTGTATGTTTGGCCTTTTATCTATTGACTCAATTGTCAGGTTGCACATTCAGCAGAAGTAGAAAGCCAAGGAAGAACACTGGATATACCACCACCTTATTCAAACTGGCCCGTTCCCTAATCGAGGAGAGGAGCAAGAAAATCATTTACAGGACATGATAAATATCTCACTCAAATTTCATGTTAACCAAAAATAAAGTAATAAAATAATTGAATAAAAGTGGGATTTCATATAGGAGACTGATGGAAGAAAATGCTGATTAATTTAGTTTAAAATGGAAACTGGTTGGGACGGATAAGGAAACACCCCAATCGAAGGGACGGAGGTAGTGTGGGACTTCAGTCCCAAACCACCCACATTAGGGACTGAAGTGAGTTGCTAAAACATACAATAAGAACGGATTGCTGTCAGTGTGTAGTGTGGGTATTCCTTGTAGTGCTACAACTTTTCAGTTTCAATTCCATTTCAATTTAGTTTTCTTTCAAATGAATACGGATAATACTTAGGTACTCATTGAGAGATTTTTCAATATGTTTGGACCATGAGACAATATGTCACATGTTATTATATAACACTTGAAAACAAAAAGTTCTCTCCAACAGTATTAATGATATGTGGTGTCCTGCCTGTGTTCCGAAGCACATTGAAAAATTTCTCATACTCCCGAGTGAGTACTCATTTGTACATATGGTCCAATTAATGATATTTTAATGCAAATTTTATTGTTTTAAAATGATCCTTATATATTTTTATTTTTTTTTAACTTGAAAAAAAAACACGTATCATCTTTTAATTTGGTCAAATAAAAAAATAAATATATATAATTTTCACTAGTACCTATATCCATTTGGGAAAGGGCAAAAAAATCCGTGCCCGACAAGTAAACAATCTCCTATAAAAAGGTCATATATCCAGCAGAAGACTGCAAGCGAAACCCTAATTTCATTTGGGCCTTTCACATTTCTTCACAACAAGCTCCCTCCAATGGGTCCTCCTCCTCCTCCAAGTACTACTACTATTGTTGGTCCTCCACAGATCAACACCTTCGCCCCAGCAGCACAACCCAATCCCGCTCCCAGCGGGTCCCGACCGCCCATGGGCTTCACCGAGAACGGTTCGGGCACCTTCCTCGCCTCCGGCAACGCCTGCCTCGATCTCTTCTTCCAAGTCGTACCATCCACCCCCGCCTCCTATATCAACCAACAACTTCCTCTGGCCTGGGCCCACAACGCCCTAACCACCCTCAAGCTCATATGCAACCTCCGTGGCGTCCGCGGCACCGGAAAGTCCGATAAGGAAGGGTTCTACACGGCGGCATTTTGGCTCCACAAGAACCACCCCAAAACCCTAGCCTGCAACCTCGCTTCCTTTGCCGAATTCGGGTATTTTAAAGACATGCCGGAGATTCTATACCGCCTTCTAGAAGGCCATGACGTGAGGAAGAAGCAAAAGGAGGAGTGGTCCATTGCAAAAGGCAGATTTCCCGGCCGTAAGAGACCGACAATCTGGCGACTGGCACGGAGAAGAACCCGACGTACTAGTACTAAAATTACCAAAGGGGCCTCTGGAGCAATCAACAGCAGGAGACTGAGTGAGCCTAAAGCGGTTAAGATGATGAAGGCAATGGAGAGGGTAAAATTGGAAAAAGAAAAAGCGAGCGCTGCGAGGAAAGAAAAGAAGATCGCCATGGCGAAGAAGGCTGTTGCGAGGTACCAGCGTGACCCGGATTACCGGTTCTTGCACCATCAGGTTTCTGATCTCTTCGCGGAGTGCTTGAAGTCGGATCTCGAAAATTTCAAGTCCAATGAGTACAAGAAGATCACCCTGGCGGCGAAGTGGTGCCCTTCCCTCGACTCCTCCTTCGATCGCTCCACTCTTCTCTGTGAAGCGATTGCAAGGAAGGTGTTTCCGCGAGAATCCTACCCGGAATATGAAGGTGTAGAGGAGGCGCATTACGCGTACAGAGTGAGAGACCGGCTGAGGAAGGAGGTGCTGGTGCCGTTGAGGAAGGTGTTGCAGTTGCCCGAGGTGTATATGGGTGCTAATCAATGGGGAGCTATTCCGTACAATCGTGTGGCCTCCGTGGCCATGAAAATTTACAAAGAAAAGTTCATGAAGCACGATGAAGAGAGGTTTAAGAAGTATTTGGAGGACGTGAAGGCCGGAAAGTCTAAGATTGCGGCGGGTGCTCTGCTTCCTAATGAGATCATAGCCTCGCTGAAAGATGGTGATGGCGGGGAAGTGGGTGAGCTGCAATGGAAAAGAATGGTGGAGGACATGTTGAAACAAGGCAAGATGAAAAATTGTTTGGCTGTATGTGATGTCTCGGGAAGCATGGGCGGGACTCCGATGGAGGTTTGTGTTGCTTTGGGACTGTTGTTGTCCGAACTGAGTGGAGAGCCGTGGAAGGGAAAGGTCATCACTTTCAGTCATGACCCTCGGCTACATTTGATACAAGGCGATGATCTAAGTTCGAAGTGCGAGTTTATAAGGAGGATGGAATGGGGCTCGAACACTGACTTCCAGAAAGTGTTTGATTTACTTTTGGAAGTGGCCGTGAATGGGAATTTGAAACCAGAGCATATGATCAAGAGGATCTTTGTGTTCAGCGACATGGAGTTCGATGAGGCTTCGGCTTCGAGTTGCAGGTATCCGGGGAGATGGGGTTGGGATACTGGTAGTGGTAGGGAGGAGAGCGGGAAGTGGGAGACTGATTATGAGGTCATACAAAGGAAGTTTGAGGAGAAAGGGTACGGGGATGTGGTGCCCCAGATTGTGTTTTGGAATCTGAGACACTCGCGTTCTACGCCAGTGTCTGGATCACAAAAAGGAGTGGCTCTCTTGAGTGGTTTCTCCAAGAATTTGATGAAGTTGTTCTTGGATGAAGACGGTGAAATTGACATCAACCCGGATCGTATTATGGAAGAGGCCATCTCCGGGGAATTGTACCAGAAGCTGGTTGTCATAGATTGAATTTGATGATCGTCATCATCATGTCCGAAATCCTTCCTTCAATTGTTTTGATCATTATTTCCTCTTTCCTGTAAAAAAAAATTGTGAATGAATAAGAAATAAATTGCCATATTTTTGTTTGGCCTGGAAATTAAATGCCTTGTTTTCATTCTATAGAATAGAATGAGTCTTGTTCATGTCTATGTTTACAAAATTTGATTTAGAAATTTGGTTTTCCTGTCATTTGCGAGTTGTGTTAGCCGCGTTTATATTTTAAGTGGTTTGTGTTTGGGGCAGGTTCCATTTTTCATGAATGTCAAGAACTCAGGAGAAAATTATAAAAAGGTTATGAGACCTTCAATGAAGAGCACATATTAGCAAAAAAGAAAAGAAAATAGGAGGCCGATTAAAGTGAAATCATGTTCATGTTGTGTAAATGATAGATTTAATACAACTGAGAAATTAAAAATTGCCTGAGATCTATCAGAGTCCATGTTTACTACTTTCACTGAGATTTGAGGACTAAAGAGTGCTTTTAAATTGGTATATTCATCTTCCTAGTTACCACTTAGTGAGGACTAAGGAGTGCTTTTAAAGTAATGCTCAGATGCCATTACAAATTAACACATAAGATAAGGAATCCTGATTGGCTAAAATATTTCTCTCTCCACCGTGAGAGCTTTTCTCTCCTCCGTGAGAGTCCCTCCACAGTGTGGGTTCTGAAGCTTTTCCAAGATCTTCTCCGTCACTTTTCTACAGAATAAACCACTAATCACCCAACCTATTCTCCCAACCACCACATCTTCACATTAATTCCTTAGTCGAACCCATCTGTAAAATTAAAGATAGCCCAACCAAACCCATTCCCATTCCAGTTACCACCCACTTCGAAATCTGTACAACATCCCTTTTCCCTGTCAGTTAATTCCCTTGGTGGGTCAAATCTGGATCTGTGGTACCGCTAGGTGTGATGGCAGGATGGAGGGGAGGCGGATCTCCACCTACCAGACACAAATGCCCCAAGCAAACACAGGAGCAAGACCGGCCAATCTTTCAGAAAAGCTGTCTCACTCATAAATTCAATCAACCAAACTCAGGTGAGAAAGAGATACAAAAACATCCTCAGTCTCTCTCTACATCAATAACACAGGCCAACCTCACAACTACATTAAATTCGGGCAGTAATGAAACGGTAAGTTCTCATGGTTGGATGCAATCTCTGGTTAATTGGTGTGTGGGTTTGTGGTACTTTCAACTAGAATCTAATAGCACAGGTCAAAGAGAGAGATAAGAAAGAAGAAAGTCAGATCTGGAGTGCAATCTCAATTGTCGTTCTGTCGTATATTTTGTTCCAAGTTGTCGGTGATTCTTCTCAGTCTAGTAGACAAATGGCTGGGGCTGAAGTAGACGAATTAGTGGTTCATTTGGAGAAAAACTTGGAGTTATCCACAATGGAACAAGGAATCAAGTTGGTGGGCACTGCTTTGGTAAACAAAACCCTCAATAAGTGGGGAATTAGAAATATTCTCAGATCCTCATGCAAAGAGATGGGGGAGATCGAAATTAAGTGGATTAAGGATAATACTTTCATTATCACATTACAACATGAAAGTACAGCTACTAAGGCTATCTCCAACCGATGGCTGGTCAGAGGGCTCGTTTTAACCATCTGGCCCTCCAACATTTTTCAAGATATTAATATTTTAATGAACACTATAGGGCCATATTTGCCTCCGTCTCTAACCGAGGGCCAAAGGGCCAGAGGGCTCGTTTTAACCCTGTCACAAAAAACCGTCTCCAATCGAGGGCCAAAGCGTCATAGGGCCAAACATAATTTTGAAGTAAATATTGCAAATGAAGTGAAGAATTGAAAGAGCTTCACCATATTTATAGAAGAAAAATAAGGTTTAAATTAAAAAAAAAAAAAAAAAAAAAAAAAAATATATATATATATATATATATATATATATATATATATATATATATATATACAACGGCTAGCTGCAGTCAACTAGCCGTTATATTCAAATTTTTTCAAACTATTAGTGTCGGTTATAACCGACACTAATAGTAATTAATAAAAATATTCCAGTCAGCTGTTCTACTTGAATCATTATTAGTGTCGGTTATAACCGACACTATTGAAAAAATATAAATTATTCATGTCGGTTATAACCGACAGGAAATCAAACAAAAAAAAATTCCTGGCCAGCCCTCTAGCCCTTTGGCCCTTTAGGATTCTGTGGGGCCCTTTCAGATTCCAGAGCACTCTGGCCTAGCTCTCGGTTGGAGACGGTTTTCGGGCCATTTTCGGCCCTCTGGACCCTTCGGTTGGAGATGGCCTAAGATCCTGGACCAGGTTCCCTGGGGGTTATGAAGCAGAAATTTTCAGTAAAAAAGTGGCCACATGAGTTAGCCTTGGAGGAAATCAACATGGGAGTTGTCTTGTTTTAGATACAAATCAGGGGTGTCCCGCCAAACCTGAGTTCAGAAGAAAATGTGAGGTGCCTAGCGTCCAAGATTGGGGAAGTGGAGGAAGTTGAAGATCCAGCAAGGGTAAGGGGTTTTCTGAGAGTCAAGGTTGCTTTTGACACTATGAAACCATTTACCACTGGGTGTTGGCTTCCAAGGGACAATAAAAATAAGACTTGGATAGAAGTTCGATACGAAAGATTACAAGATTTTTGTTATCGCTGCGGTAGAATTGGACACGCTAACATTGAATGTACTTTTGAAGCGGTGAGGGGCGGTATGGTAGGGTATGGTGACTAGACAAAAGCTGCACCAGTGCGGGATTTTACTGAAATATCAAGACCTCTAGCCATTACGATGGAGGAACGTAGAAACGTGGGAGCAATAAGAGTGGGGCCCAGGACAACGACTATGCCTCGCAGGGAGGATGACAAGGGGGAACATTGTGCAATAGATGCTACTGCTGAGGGGACCCCAAATAACCAGCTTTGCAACACGGAATAGCCAACAGTTCGAAGAAATGGCATAAGGTGCAAAGAATGAGAGAGGGATATAATCCTAATCCGGCCCAATGGATCATGGATGGTTATGGGCTGCTGGGGTAGCACCGCCTAGTAATGGGCTTTGACTCGGGGGTGTTCCCAAATGCATATGGAAAAGTCTCATCTGCTTAATTGAGGAAATCCAGGAACCGAATCATTCACAAATTGAGGGTGGAATAGAAGAATTGCATAACCAAAGTCAAAGTTCACAGACAACTCAGAGGATAGATTTAAGTATGAAAATGGTGGAAAGCGGGAGTGACTTGGCTTATGCTATGGAAGGGAAGGGAATGGAAGCAAGAGTAAGCAAAAGTTAAGAGGAATGAGTAAGGAGGTGGAACACTTATCTCATAAGAAATAAAAAACTGATGAAGAATCAACAAAGGTTAGAGAAAGAAAAGAAAGGGTTGCTGAAAGATTGGGAAAGATGACTATCAAAGAAAGATGTTCGCTGATGGTGAGGGCATTAGATGCGGATGAGGAATCACAAGAGGTCCCGATCGAGTTTCAGGATATGTGGGACTACATGGAGGAGATCTTGGTGGGTGAGAAGGAAGCTCTGATGGCGAAGAAAGCGGGTTCTTCATCCCGAAGTGGTGGCGGCTGGCCTTCAACAGCCGCAAGATCGCCATGATACACCTTTTTTGGAATTGTCGTGGTCTAGGGTCAAACACGGTGGTTCGTGCCCTACATGGGCAAATTAGGGAACATAGACCCTCTATGATCTTTCTATTGGAAACTAAAATGAAAGATCATAGACTAGCAGGAGTAAGAAGGCGTATGGGGTATTTGAATGGGTTTAATGTAGTACCGGTTGGGATAGCGGGAGACCTTAGCCTTTGGTGGGACGATTCGATCCAAGTGGAGGTGGTGGATTCTCCGAAGCATTTCATTTATGCTAGATGTAGGTTTGTTGACTCACAGTCTAGATTTCGATTTACCGGAGTGTATGGCACGTCGTATAGGGCAGAGAAAGAGGAGTTTTGGAGGGGTATGATACAGAAATTCAGCCTGAATAATATCTTGTGGATTTGTGGAGGGGATTTTAACGAATTCTTATAGGACCATGAGAAATCAGGGGGAGCGGAAGTAAGATAGAACCACCCAAGATACTTAGAAGAGTTCATGTGTAAGGTGGAGGTTATGGATTTGCGGTTTAATGGCCCTAAATACACGTGGAGAGGGACACGAAATGGGCAGCTGGTGGAGGCTCGGCTGGATAAGAGTATGGTGAATGACAGTTGGCATTCAATGTGGCCAAATACTTCGGTTTCGATTGGTACGTGTATGGGATCCGACCACTATCCAGTGTTGGTGAAATGTGAGCCACAAATCAAAAAAAAAGAAGAAACTGTTCCGCTTTGAGGCTTTTTGGGCGAAGGATGGGGAGTGTAAAGAAATTGTGAAAGAAGCTTGGAGTAACAGAAGGGAGAGGAATCCAATTGAGATATGGAACTTAAAGATGAATGCTTGTCATGCCAAACTAATCAGGTGGAGTAATGAAAAGTTCAAAAAACCCAGGAGGCAATTAAAAGAAATGATGGACAAATTGGGCTGCCTCCAACACAACTGGAGCGAGAACGAAGAAGAAATCATGTCTCTTACCAAACACGTTGACCAGTTATGGAGGGAGGAAGAGTGCTACTGGTTGCAAAGATCTTGGGTGCAATGGCTAAAAGATGGAGATGCCAACACAAAGTTTTTTCACCAGTTTACCATTCAGAGAAGAAGAATAAACAATGTGGTGACCTTAAATAATAGCAACAGAGAATGGGTTGATAACCCCAGTCTGGTTATGAGGATGGTGGATGAGCATTTCATGGATTTGTTCAGGTCGTCGGGGTTACGGGAGTAAAAAGATGTCCTTGATTTTGTGACCCCGAAGGTAACTAAGGAAATGAATGTGTCTCTCTCCGGTAGAGTTTCTGTAGAAGAAGTGAAGTGTGCTACTATGCAGATGAGATGGATGAAGGCTCCTGGACCGGACGGCTTTCCGGGGATCTTCTATCAGACACATTAGGACATTCTTGCTGCTGATGTGAATGAAATTATTTGGGAAATGATGAACGGTTCGGAAAATCCCAGGCGGATCAATGCAACTCACTTGGTGCTGATTCCGAAGGTACAGAATTCGGAAGCAGGTTCTCAATTCAGGCCCATTTGCTTATGCAACTACTCGTACAAGGTTCTCTCCAAGGTTTTGGCAAATCACCTCAAACTGTTTCTTTCGGAGTTTATTTCCCCAACCTAAAACGCTTTCGTGGCAGGTAGGCAAATCCAAGATAATATTGGAATTGCATATGAGCTTTTCCACTTTCTTAAAACGAGGAAAGCGAAACGCAAATTTGAATTGGGTATCAAACTGGATATGTATTAGGCCTATGATCGAGTGGAGTGGGATTTTTTGTTGGCGGTGATGGAGAATATGGGGTTTAATAGTAGATGGAGAAACTTGATCTTTGGTTGCCTTTCTTCTGTGAACTTTGCAATCCTTCTAAATGGTCAACCCAGACCCAAGTTTGTGCCTTCAAAGGGTCTAAGGCAGGGAAATCCGCTCTCCCCTTATCTTTTCTTGTTGGTGAGTGAAGTGCTATCATTTCTTATTCAACAGGCAAGTGACCAGGGTTGGATTAGAGGAGTTCAAATGAGCAAGCCGGGGCTGACAATATCCCACATTTTTTCCACAGATGATACACTGATCTTTCTAAGGGCAGAGGAAGAGAACTGCCAGCATTTATCTAAAGTGATTGATGATTATTGCTTGGCCTCGGGGTCCAAGTCAAGTGTTTTCTTTGGATCCAATGTGCCTAAGACATTATCCCATCAGTTGGCGAATATTCTCGGTATGGAGAGGGTTGGAGATCCAGGTTCTTACCTGGGTGTTCTCGCTATGTGGGGTCGATCAAAGAAAAGCAGGCTAGCCTACATTAAAGGAAGATTAATGGGAAAACTTCAGGGTTGGAAGAAAGCAATTCTCTCTCAAGTTGGGCGGGAGGTCCTTATTAAGGCGGTGGCGCAAGCTATTCCTGCATATCCAATGAACCTCTTCAAGTTTCCCGTGTCTTTATGCAATGAATTTGATGCCATGATTTCGAAATTCTGGTGGGGGCAAAAAGAGGGTGAGCACCGGATACCACTGTTCTAAAAAATGCCATAGGCGGCGCCTTGGAACAGAGGCGATTTTGTGCAAAACGGCTGGAAAATTCGGGGTGGCTCTAGGCAGCTGGGTGGTTTTTCTTTTTTTTTTTAAATTTATTTATTTTAATTTGTTTAAAGTCTAAGTTCTAATTATACCTTGAAATTTTGTTAATTTTATAGAATAGGTGTGTTGTGTATCAACTTAAATTCCGGGATGCTAAAGATAAGTATCTTACATTACTAAATTTCCTTATTTTCCTCCTATTTTCCATTTTATGTTGTTTTAAATTGTGAAATTGTTGTACATGTGTCATCCTACAATACTCCTCACTATGGTTATATGTCATATATGCTTAATGTGTTTTTAAATTTTGGACTTGTTGGATACTCTTTTTGCATTTTATCATTCTTTTATTATCTTATCCATGGATTTCATACAAGTATAATTTTTTGTAAGTGTTTGTAAGTGTCAATATGCACTTATTTACAAGATATACAAGAAATTTACTTAAATCCGCCTAGCCCGCCGCCCGACTAGCGCCTAGCGTTTTTTAGAACCTTACCGGATACACTACGTTTCTAGAGAGAAGTTGGGATGGGCGAAGGATAAGGGAAGTTTAGGTTTAAGGAGCTTTGATATTGGATCCAAATTCATTATGGGCGTTGGTGTTGAAGGCCAGGTACTTCCTAATTGTTTGTTCCTTGACGCAAAAATGAGAGGGAGAGCTTCTTGGGCTTGGTTGAGCCTCCTAGCTGGAAGGGATATCTTATGCAATGGAGCTCACTAGCAGATTATGAGTGGAAAGAAGGTTAGAGTATGGGTTGATCGATGGATCCCAGCTATTCCATCAGGTAGACCTTCCCCATTGGGCACGGTGCAAGTTTCTAGGAATCTGATGGTAGACTCGCTTATTAGCCCAGAGAATGGAGAGTGGGACATCGATTTCTTGAAACCTTTCTTGGAGAGATCGGAGCTTGACGCAATCCTCAAAACTCATATTGGAGACAATTTGTTGCGAGATCGGTTGGTTTGGCTCTTTGAAAAAATGGGGATATATACGGTTAAGTCTGGATATCATTGGGCAATTGCTCGAAATCAATCCCTTGGGAGCCTTAACCACCAAATTTCGGCCTCCATTCCTGACTACTTGTCTAGTAGTTTTCTTCGGTTGTTTGCCTCGGTGTAGGCTTTCTTGTATCTCTTTGGCATCTTTGTCCGGATAATGCTATATCCTAATTTCTAAAAAAAAAAAAAAGATAAGGAATCCTTTAACAAGAGGGATTCTCATTTTTCTAAAAAAATGGGGACATCATCTTGACCATTAGATTTAGCTTTAATGAAATTGTGCAGTTGAGATTGTGTGGCCTGTGATTTAATCTGAACCACACAATTTCATTAAAGCCAATACAACGGTCAAGAGGGTGTCCCTATTTTTTTCCCTCTTGTTAAAGGGTCTGCATAAGATAAGACCATAATATATTGATTTGAGAGTCTAAAAAAGTCCATCAAAATTAATATATAATACACCCACAACTACAAAATTGGCTTAATGTGTCGAAAAGTGGTGGTGATTTTATACAATTACTGTCGTATAAAATATTTTCGACTACATGTTTAAATAATGTCAGATAATAAAGCACTGTTGTAGCTCATATTAGACATAAACAATAATTGTCGAATATAACCAACATTAGCTCATTACCATCCAACAGGAATAGTGAAGCGCGAAAGTTCCTGCCCTCAACTCCACCACATATGTTTCCCGTCGGTACAGACCTAACATGAAATGCATCAATGAATACATGTACATTAATCTTAGCTTAAAAGGAAAAGGAATACAAATTTTTACAAAAGTCCATTAATATATAATCTTAAGGTCCGTGACATACGTGGAGATAACAACTCGAAGGCAAGGAGACTGGCATGCAAAATATTCGGCAAATTGACTTAACTCACATTGAATCATTTCTAGTATCTTCACGAATCAAAAACAGTAAGAAGTTAGAAGTTTGTGTTGCAACTCAAGTTAGTTCACTGTTTCCATTCCAAATTTAGATATGTCTGATGCATAAATCTAAGAGTAAATTGTAGCAATGGTCCCTCAACTTTAATCAAATTGGAGTAATGGTCCCTCAACTAAAAATTGATTACCATTGGTCCCTCAATTTATCAAAATGTGTAGCTATAGTCATTTTCATCAATTTTGTCAAAATAAGTTATGTTGGAATGACCATTTATACAATTAGGGTCCCTCAACTAATCAAAGTGTGTAATTATGGTCATTTTCATCAACTACATCAAAATTTTTGTCAAAACGAGTTATGGTGGAAGGACCATTGCTACAATTGGGTTAAAGTTAAGGGATCATTTCTCCAGTTGAATTAAAGTTGAGAGACCAATGGTAATGGATTTTTAGTTGAGGAACCATAGCTACACGTTTTGATGAGTTAAGGGACCAATGGTAATGAATTTTTAGTTGAGAGACCATTGCTCCAATTGAGTTAAAGTTAAGGAATCATAACTACAATTTACTCTAAATCTAAAGTCTTGGCAAATACAAAGCATAAAATAAAATAAAAAAGATTAAAGGGGAGGCAAAAGTCTTGCGTACGAAGAGCTTCGCCACAGATTAAACATAAAATCTGGTCATTTAGCTACTCTATTCAGTCTTGCCTGTAGTTATTGTGCACCTCCTTCTCTTTCTGGTTTCATTCCCTTAAAATTCACTAGGCTTGGCTTCCATGAAGCTAAAGATTTCTCAACATCCCGTGATAATTCAACAACCTCCGTATTCTCCGTTTCCATAACATATACCAAAAACATTGTTTCCCTTCACTGTTATAAAATCTGATCTTATTAAACCAAATGTGCGGTGTAGTCAACAAAATACGAGATGTGTATATGACAACTTTTTTTTTTTTTTTGTGAGAGATGTTAAGGAGACTCTTAAAGTGAAACTCTCCGTAACTTCATATTTTTGGTACAATGTTTTGTAATGTTGACACATAAATTGTGTAAAAAACGTAAGATACGGAGAGTTCTATTTTTTTAAAAGTCTCGTTAGCGTGTGTGTATATATATATATATATATATATTTTTACTATCCAATGTATCCATTGTACTATTTTTATGGTGTTTTTAATGATAATAATTATAATAAATAATAAATAAAATAAATAAAAATAAATAAAAATAAATAAAAAAAAGAGAGAAGGTACTTGTAAAATCTAAAGCCTCGGCTGAGAAGCTCTCCCCCTCACCTTCTTCCTCGCAATTTAGCCGTGTAGGGTTTATACCTCTGTTTCTCAAAACCCTCAGCTAATTATAGGTTTATATAACAAATTAAACAAAAAAAAATTATGAACGTTGCTGCTTCCCTATTATCCATCGCCACCGTCCGCTTCCCCAATTGCCACCGCTGCTTCCGCTTCTCAAAACCCCTACTTCGATCTCCGTCGCTTCAGATAATGTCCCAATTCTCGTCATCACCATCTCCCTCCGCCGCATCCGCGGCCCCAGTGAGCTCGGACACGGCGCCTGTCGAAGCCAAGAAGCCGCCCAAGCAGCCGTGGCTCATCGTCGGACTCGGAAACCCCGGGAAGAAGTACAACAGCACCCGCCACAATGTCCGTACGGCCGTCTTTGGAATTGACACACAAAGTTCAATACTTTGATCCTCATACTTGTGTTAAATCTTGATTATTTGATAACCCAATTGCTAATTTTCTGGTAAATTTTGAAATTCAAAAGCTTGCAATTTATGGTGGTGGTGCTGTTTTGCAGGTGGGTTTTGAGATGGTGGATGCCATAGCTGAAGCTGAAGGGATACCTTTGAGCAGTGTTTCTTTCAAAGCCCTTGTTGGAAAAGGTTTGTTTGCTTTAAATTTAGTTATCTATTTCAAATTTACAAGATTGCATTTGGAAAGGGTTTGTTGTGTTGATTCAATTTTCTCTACTTGTGTGATTATCTGCACCTGGTGAAATATTGTTTGATTGATTGTACATGTAGTTACTAAACCAAACCCGCGAGGGCCGCAACTAAATTCGCTAAATTGTTTGATCGTGTTCACTTTTGCATAATTTTTCTGCATGTATCTTTTCTTAAGTCTCTACCATTTACGATCTCATTTTGTTTATGAATTTGTGGCTGCTTTACAGCGCTTATGGATGAATAGTTCTTTACTTTGTTTCCAAGATCCCCAATTGTGAGGGAAAGTTATAATCTTCATAGAGTTTTGTTTTCATATTTTCCAGGCCTTATTGGCGATGTTCCGGTTATATTTGCCAAGCCACAAACTTACATGAATAAAAGCGGTGAGTCTGTAAGTAAGCTATCTCAGGATTTGTCTTGAGACTTGTATGTGTTTCGGTGATAGTTGGTTGATAATTGGACCCTTTGTTGAAGGTTGGATCGATTGTTTCATATTACAAGATTCCATTGAAGCAAGTACTTGTGGTGCAGTTTCTCTCCTTTACTTAATCACTACTATTCTATCTCTCTCTTTTTACCTCATTTTCCTTCTCCGAGTCAGAGTGTCCTGTTTCTTTGCCGTGCCTTAAGTTTTTGGTTCCCGTTTTCAGATATTTGATGATCTAGATCTTCCCTTTGGAAAACTGCGGATGTTGCCAAAAGGTGGACATGGAGGACACAATGGGTAAATATACAATGCCATCGTAGTAGTCTGCCTGTTAGATTTAACTCAGTATGTTAAGGAAAATATATTTAAAATGGCATAATGACACTTGACTGGTTCCTGTCATCTGCTTTCTCTTGCAGGATGAGGAGTATCATTGATCACTTTAAAGGGAGTCGAGATTTTCCTCGCTTAAGAATCGGTACTTTCCCTAGACCACCAAAATTGTTTCCCTAATACTTCTTTACATTAGGGAAAACGAACTAAATGTGTAAAAAAAATCATTCAATTGGTGAAATTTCTGTAGGCATTGGACGTCCTCCTGGGAAAATGGATCCTGTCAACTTTGTTCTTCGTCCATTTACTAAACAAGAACAACAGGAGGTTTGTAAAGTTTCTAATGCAATCTCTAGAGAGGCTTATGTATAGATTAATCGGTGATTCTAACCACTAGAAATGCTTTTCAGTTGAATTTCACGTTTCAAGATGGTGTAGAAGCGGTGCGTATTCTTTTGCTCGAGGGGTTCAACAAAAGCGCAACATTCGTTAATACCGCCAAACCCTTGGAACAATGCGGTTAAATTGCTTCATTTGTTATCTTGAGAATCATATTACTTCAAGGTTTCTCATTCCGGCGAACAATCATTACTTGCACTGTTATCTGGTGGTGACGCCGACTCACAAACGCTACCTGAAGAATTATACAGAGCCCCCATAGGATTATGCGGTTCAGAGTGGTTCCGATATCCTCTCGCTGAAAGTGCAGCTGCGGCTATACATTTGATAAGAACATCATGCCTGAGAATTAGCAACTTATATTTTTCCCATTTTCTGTTTTACATATTTGGATCTATGCAATTTGTGTAGTCTGAATGTTTTCTCATCAAATACAATTAAGCTTTTTCAAATTCAAAACATTCCAACATTTTGGGTTTTCACCTCAACTAAAGGCATGACATGTGAAGGTGGGGAGAATCTTACATGAAACAGGTTTATCGCCACGTGATGTTTCTGATAATTAGACTGAAACATCACGTTGACGGTGAACCAATTCTTCTCTATGTGAAGAGGTCCAAGTAATTTCATTAGTTTTTGGAACACTCACCTACCTTTTGTAAGTCTTCGTGGTTAAAGACAGACACTTATTTTTACTTCTCACATCTTTTTTGGTAGTCGAATTGAATGAATTAAAAAAAAAATCAATGGACAAAAATTAATGAAGGTCATGGTCTAAAATATCCATAATATCCCGATATTTCCATCGAAATTTTCGTGTTTTTTAAATTTCTATATTTAACAAAACACCAAGGGGATTCGAACCCCTCCCATTTTACTCCTTCAACACCTTGACCACCATATCACTTATATTTTTGTGAAAACATGCTAAAATATTTATATATTTTCTACACTCACAATGTCTGTCAGCTCGCTATATAATCAACTTAAATCAGTTAAATCCATCATGCAATGCATTTCCTTCCAATTTTTTATGATAAACTAATAGATAATTGACTAAATAAACATCCTGCAAAGTTTCAATAAAAATTTCCAAGTTTTTCTTACAATTTCCGTGGTTTTTATTCAATTTTTATCGATATCGATAATATCCCGATATTTCCATCGAAATTTCCGGGTTTTTGGACTACCGATATTTCCGATATCATCGATATTTTAGACCTTGATGAAAGTGTGTGAGAAGTAATAAAGTTGACTACAACACTATGCTTCTCTTCAGCAATTAAATTTTGAATTATATTCTCATAATTGTGATTAAATTAGAATATTGCTCGAATACGAGGGTTTGGGACCCTCCAATAACTGTAGATGACTATAATCATAAGGATTGGAATTCTCATCGGATCCCCTCCATGGGGATCATAGGAATCAACGAACGTGGACCGTTGATCAAAAATTGTGCGGTCACAATTAAATGCTTTTTATATTTTTAGAAGTAAAGCAGTCTCGTTTTGCGTGAAAAGGAAAAAATTGTAGCCGCACGATTTTTTATTAACGGTCCACGTTCGTTGATCCCTAGGATTCCTATGGAGGGGATCGGGTGAGAATCCAAATCCTAATCATAAGGCAGGTGGGTATTAAGCCCAAATATCTTCAAATATCTGGGGTACTTTAACTAGTTCCTTAATCTGCCATTTCACTACTTAATCATCAAAATAATATTAAGAAATAGTTATTTTCTTGCAAAAAGTATATAATTTTCCATCTTCTGACTTCTGAAAAGAAAAATCAATTCATTGGTAATCAGTTGTGATTAGCATAATCCAAAGTTGATTGACCAAAATAAGATAATAAAAAGTAATCTAATTAAGTTGAAATTTGGTTCTCCATATGGTAGAGTTTTGTTGTTCAACTAGATCATTTCCATTGGTCTGAACAAAAGCCGCAGGCCCCAACCAGAAAGAGCAGCAGCCGACAATCACGGAAACGACTTACGTAAAATGAAGTACAATACTTAGCTGTTCAAAGAATATGCAGTGTTTCTACTTAAAATTGATCGTTGCCTATTTATAAAATTTTATGTTTATAATTAGAATCGTTTATATTATAAATCATCCTATAAAGATCGCATATGCAAAAAATCAATTAAAACTAATGTGGTTTAGTCATCGAATTGTATAAAAACAAATGAACGGAATTAGTAAAAGTATTACGAGCCATCTATGTATTTGCTTTAATTGATTAACTAAACGGCCTTAGTTTTAATTCAATTTTTACGGAGATGATTTTTTACAATGTGATTCATAGTATGAACAGTTCTAATTATAAGCACAAACCTCAATGATTCAAAAACTAAAGAGTTTTGAGTAGAAGTTCATACTCATCTTTGATTAGCCAAGTATTGTTCTAAAACAAATACATCGCTCTAGTAACGTTCCCGCTCAATAACATAATATCGTACAAATTTTTCTCCGTCGATATCACGGCGCCAAGTCTCCAAGATGGGCTATGCAAGCACGAAGTGTCGCTGATCAAGTTTTCGTTCACGAATCATACATTATAACACGCGGATTAATAACATGACAATGTGATCATCATCACCGTCAAACAGTGACGTTGTCTTCCTCTACTTCCACAGGAGCTTATTACCGACGTTGTCGTCCACTTCCGAAAGTGGACCCTACGATCCATGTGATCCGTAACCCCACCAGAGTCACAGACGTAAACGCTCCAAAAATCACATGCAAAAACAAGCAGTCAGAGATGGGAACACGGCACCATTAAAATATGAAATTTAAACAAACAAACAAATACAATTCCACGTGGCAGACATGCAGGCCTGTTGCAACGTATTCCCCACTTTGTACTATTGTACGGCGTAATATAGCTCTCGAATTGGAAAGATTTTTCAATGTGACCGGACATGTCATTATACAAATGGTAGAATATATGTGTTAAAAAATTAATAACTTAAAAAATATAATTTTTCACTACTTATATAAAAACATGTGATGTATCATCTGTGTTCCAGTCATAATGAAAAATTTCTCTTCGAATTGGACTAGAGTTATGTCTGTGAACACATTGAAGACCCACAGTGTGCAACTTCGATAAAAATATCCTATTTTGACCTATTTTAAGTCAAATATTTCGTACTATTTACTGAAATCGAAATTCCGATATCCAAAAAATTCCAAAAAATTTTGGGTAAAAAATTAGAAGGTATTTAGTATTCCGAGTTCGATCTGAGTTTGCGAACTTGCATAACTTAATTATATGCTCATTAGCTTTGGATTTGTAACATAATGTACTCAAATATGTAACTATTTTTTCAAATACACTTCCTTGAATATATTACACACAAAAATGAGAATTTGAGGCCAATTAAATTCCATAACTTTGAAATTCCGAATTAATCCGATTCTAAAAGTAAATTCCATATGACATTGAAATTCCAATTCAAAATTAAAAATGATATGCATGTATTCCATATGACTTTTTAGTTTGAAGTTGAAAGCATGTATTTCAGATCCGAATCCGACCGAAAATTAGGCCGACCCGGGCCATGCCAGCAATTCAACTATATTTCTCGGCTAAAAACCCTAAGAAAGAGGCACACTACTCAAAATTTATATAGTAGATGGATTTGTAATGCATATTTTGAGACAAATTACTATCCTACTTTTATTGTATAGTACTAAAACACAATTTTAATTTAACGTCTTTTACTTGTTAGTACTACAGTCACATGACCTACTCTTGTTAATAAATAAACTAGTAATACTACGTGTCAAATAATTTGTCGCTCATATTATGATACGTAAACTAATAACACGTAAATATCAGCGAACTAGTAAGGTTACAAATAATTGATATTGAAGTAGATGCAACTCTCCTACATTTGAAATAGTTATACCGCGTTCGTATTTCAGTACCCCACAATACCATACCAAATATACGGTTACTTTCTTTATCATTTATAAAATTTATGAGGGGAATAAAATAGCTGGTTGTCGTACATTAATTTCATGTCACGATCCGAACCTATTACCTAAAAAACCCGAGTCCGACCCTACTGTGTTAAATTTTTCTTAACACTTATTTGGCGAGAATCCCACGCGCTTGTTCGTAAAATCGTAGCTGACGCGTGTCCCCTGCTGCTGCACGTTCCCGATGATAGACAGCGACGACGACGTCGGCGCAAAAGCGAAGCAGAACGTCCCCGCCGAGTCCACTGGAATCAAGTAGTTCTTCGCGGGAAGGCTCAACGACTTCCCGCCGGAAAACTGAAACGACACCGTTGGGACCTGCACCTTGGTCCGCGACGACAGGTTGTAACACGTGTCGAACAGCGCGAAGCTGCTCGCAGTCGGCAGGTCCCGAGTAAGCCTCTTGAAAGCGTCGCGGAGCGCGTTGTACGCCTGAGTCTGCAGTCGAGTTATGGCTGTCCCCGAGTCGACGATGATCCCTCCGTTTCCGGAATCGTCCACCGCGAAGAGCGACGGCGGGACTGAGACCGGTTGGCCGCCGACGCTGAATCCGGTGAGCCCCACGTAGTAAAATGTGCCGACTTTTCCGCTCTTGACTAGCGGCGCCGTGACGGAATCAGCTGGTGGGGCGGAGTTGAACTCGAGAGTCGACGACGCGGACGAGTCGCGGTTAACCAAGCAGTACGAAAACCTCGTCGCTTTAAACTGGGAGGTAAGTGACAAGGGCCCGCCACCCAGGCCCAACAACCCGGCGGCCCCGACAAATAATCCCTCATTATCGTGTCCGCATCCCAACGCGATTTTATTAATCGAGCCCGAGTTCCCAAACGACAGCGTTTCAGTGACGTAATCGCCGATGGTGTAGGAGCCGTCGCCGTACGACACCTGATAGAGGCACTTATTGGCGCGGCAGGCGGACACCTGGAGGGCCTGGCATTGCGGCGCATCGCACGTGAGCTGGCTGTAGGAGGAAGATCCGGCCGGGTTGAAAACCGGGTCAGATTGCTGGTAGCAATCGGAGCAGGGGCCGCACTGGAGCCAGTTGACGTCGCTGCCGGTGTCGAGCACCATGTAGAACGACTTCGCCGGAGTCCCGACGCCGATCCGGGAGAAGTACTCGCCGCTGCCCTGGCTGACGCCGGAGACGACGGGGGTGGAGAGGTCCTGGGGTTGGATCTCGGCGCGCATGGGCTCGAGATCCCCTCTTTTTATCCCCTGGAGTGCCAGCTGGAGCTTGGTGTGGAGCGAGTTCACTCGGGCCGAGTCGCGGCCGAGTCTGGTGAGGGTGAGGGATTTGTAGTCCTTGTGCTGGGAATTAAAGAGGGCGTCGCGGGGGTGGAGCTGGAGGGAGAAGGCGGAGGAGTTGAGGGGTTGGGATTCCTGGGATTGGGATTCCAACGGTTGGAGGGACTCCGGGTCGAAGGAGAGGACAGCGTGGGCTTGGCGGAGGGAGGCGGAGACGTCGAGGAAGGTGGCGGTTTTGGATTCGGGTAGGGTGCGGGAGAGTGAAGTGAGTGCGAAGAATGCTGAGAAAATGGCCAAGTAGAAAAACGTCTTCTGACCCATTTTTGCAGAAAGCAGAGGGCTGAGCTGCTCAGAGAGATGAGTGGGAAGTGAAAGTGGGAGATGGACTTTATTTAGCAACATATCTAGAGAGAGAAAGAGAGAAAGAGAGAGAGAGAGAGAGAGAGGGTTGGTGACGTAAAGATTGAAGAGCATTGGGAAGTGGATTGGGACAGGGGCCCAACTTAATTTGGATTTTGAAAAGCTGGTGGCCATCTCTAATTTTACTAACTTTCTGTGTGAAAAATTGAAAATGGATTTATATTCACACTGTTTAATCAGTTAGCTTGTCCGATTATTGATTGTCGATAACTATGTGGTTACGTCGGGATATTGACAGATTTTTACATAAAGATCGAAATAATATATGGTAGACAAATTTAGATAATATTTTTATCGATTTTATCATTAGGGACCAGGTTTAATGATTATTTTGTAATATTTTAAAAGTCGTTAGACGTTAATCGAGAAGCAGGCCCCTAGAGCCTAGGCAATTAGACTGAACCTAAGCATACTAAACGGATTTAAGTAAATTTATAATATATTGTATAAATAAGCGTGTGCTTATACTTAAAAATACATAATTCCATTAGAATACTTAAAGTATTAGAATATAATAAAAACATGGAGAACAAACATACAATGTATGTTCATAAGTCTTCTACAATTTTTTAAGAAAATAAAATGCAAAATGAAAGTTATCTATTTTCTAAGTAAGAGTTGCAATCTAGATGAGTGTTTAGGCGAGTCTGGGTGGTCTAGGCAACGCCTAAGCAGGTCTAGGCGTCTTTCCTTAATTTTCAAACACCTAGAGATTAATCGGAGTGATGATGAGCCGTTTAGCACCTACGCAGAATCTAGGCAGGGCTAGGCAATTTTTTTTAAAACAAAGCTATTTTTACTAATAAGCCAAAGTTTATTGTAACTTGTAAGTTCTAACGTGACATCATTTCATTATGTGCCATAATCGAAAGGCACTTATAAATATGTGTTTCTTTTTTTTTTTTCTTTTTTTTAAAGAGAGACAATTTGTGGTAAGCTACGATTATCCACCATTTTCAAGGACCGAGAAGACTCACAAGAACATTTCAACCTCCCTTAACCACAAGTTCAGCTTCCACACCAGCAATATCTTTCATTGTTTTTTAAACTTAATTTATATTGCATAAATGGAAAATGAACAATATTCTTTTGAAATTTATGCTTGTGTGCTTTTTAATGGCAGAAATGTCGGGAGTGGTTTGTTTCTTTGTGTTGCCTTTTGCATTTCTTTTCTTCTTCATTTCGGGCGCAAAGGTAAAAGTTCGGTGATTGATTTCAACCGATTATGATATTAAAGGTAGTATTCATAATTGAAGTCAAGATCTGTAGCGCTCCTTCGACAGCAGTACAGCTGAAGAAACACTTATGCGTTACCACTAAAAGCAATATTTCGCGTCTTATATCTTTTTTCACGTAGTTTTTTAATGGGGATTTTAACAAAAAACTCTCGGTACTGTTCACTTTAACGAAAAATCATATTTTTACATTATAAAGTCAATCATGATACTATTCACTTTACCCTTTATTTTATCCTTATCGTTAAAACTCAAAGTTTTCAAGTTTTTTTTTCATTAGTTTTCCTTTTTTTAATTGCATACATAAATTTTTAGAATCGACGGCACTACATGATAGAGAAAAATACAAAATAAAGTAGAAAGATAGACACTAAAAATTTACGTGGTTCGGCAATTTGTGCCTTCGTCCACGAGGTAGCCATCAATTATACACTACATAAAAATAACGGGTACAACAAGAACAATCTTACCAAGCCAAAGACAAGACTTGATGAATAATCAATTTTCACTATGATTTATGCTCACCATACACCTAATCATTTATCATGTGTTCTTTTACCTAAATTCTAATTAACTTTCAAATTAAATGTTACTTTTTCAATTTTGAAAAAATTAATCAAGATTAAGTGAAAGGACACGCGGTATATGATTAGGTTTATGGTGGCGAGCAAAAATGCTCTGTCTTCTTACTTAACATTATCGGTTAGTTATCGGTAATTACAAAATTCAAGATTACACATATTTTAAGAAAAATTAGTACTACAGTTTAGTAATATTTATCTATATTAATAAGTAAGATGTTTAAAGTTCGATTTGACTCATATAAATGACGATGATGTATTATTTTTTATGTTCAGTTCGATACTTAACTAGTAACTGACCCATAATATTCGCCTAATTCAGCCTCCCACTAGGATATCCTCCCCCTCATACCTCATAGAGTAGTATTTTGTTGTAATAATTCTTACAACAATATTATGCATGTACATGTATAAACATGCATATACGCATGTACTAAGACATTATTCAGTAATTTTTCGAATATAATAATTCTTAGATTAAAATTTAACTTGTTGAATAATAGAATTCGAAGAGGATAAAGTAATTGATATCAAAGATTAATCTGTTTAATTAAGCAATAAGCGTTTTTTTGTGTTCTACCAACTTACCGCATTAGTCCAAGTTTCTCGAATGCCTACAGTCTCATATGAAAAATGAATCAACGGTGCAGAAAGAGTGTTGCTAATTTCCGCATCGCAATACTGGGAGTGTATTTCTGCTCATCGTTTTTAACTGGTGGTAATGTTGACTACTTGTTATTATTGGATGAGTATAAATTTTGATATTTGTGTTTATCAACTACACAGATCTCGAAATTTAAACTTTTCGAAAGCAATAAATAAGATGGTCAACATCACTATCACTTTAGGGTAGTGAACAAAAATATTCTTGTAGTAATGGTATCCTATTGTTGCAACTATTTCGAAAGAGCGGATGGACATTTGGCACCAAAATTAATAACTCAAGATTCTCATTTGTGAATCACATTAAACCATATGTCAATTTTTGAATGTGAAAACATTACAGTAAATGGGAGGTAGATATCAATTCCATATCATATATGGATATATATTTTCAAGTGAATGAAGCACGACCAACGATTACCAAATCAAGTTTGCATCGTTGATTTGGATCGCTGTTCTAAAAATCCCCGCCTAGCGCCTCATATATGGATATATATTTTCAAGTGAATGAAGCACGATTTTCAAGTGAATGAAGCACGACCAACGATTACCAAATCAAGTTTGCACCGTTGATTTGGATCACTGTTCTAAAATCCACGCCTAACGCTGCTTAGGCGCTAGGCGGTTGGCCACCGTCCTGATTAATGCCTAGGCGTTTGAAAATTAAGAAAGGGCGCCTAGACCTGCTGAGGCACCGCCTAGACCGCCTAGACCAGCCTAAACACCCACCTAGGTCGCAACTCACTTAGACAAAAAATAGATAACTTTCATTTTGCATTTTTTTTCTTTCAATAAATTGTAAGAGACTTGTTGCATACTTAAATAAACACACATTATATCCTTATTCCACATGTTTTCATTATGTTCGAATACTTCATAATATATATGCATTCTATTTTGTAGTTTATAATGAAATTATATATATTTCAAGTATAAGCAGACACTTATTTACACGAAATATGATAGATTTACTTAAATCCGCCTAGTCCGCCTAGGCGCCTAGGCGCTTAGGCGCTAGGCCCTAGGCCCCAGCCCGCCGTCCGACTAGCGTCTAACGATTTTTAGAACCTTGATTGGATGATCGGAGTAGGAAGATTAAAAGATTTTAGATTTTCGTAGCCGAACATAAATTTTGCTTGTTTTTTCACAAGTTGAGTTTTGACGAGCTAAACACAAGCTTCAGTTGTTTTGAACTTATTTACAACTCCTGCGTGTAAACAAAAGTAAAAACCAAAAACAACCAAATTGATGGAATCGAACTTGAAAGTTCTTGTTGAAAGAGGCAAATGCTCAAAATCTCCGCTTCCTGATTGTTTATTAGACTTTAAATGCTTCTAGCCATACATTTATTTTAGATAATCTGTTTTCATATTACATTGATTTAAAGGTAGTTGAATAGTTTCTCTTATCAATTTTTTTTTCTTGAACAAGCGATATTATCTACATTAAAAGAGAGAGAGTGGACTTAACCTCATAATGGATAGCAATAATTTAGTTCAAATTTGTTTTTGACGAGAATCGAACCTAGAACCTCTTACTACTAACAAAACATACATATACAAATAAAGACCTAATTACCACCAAAAAAAAAAAAAAAAAAAAAAAAAAGAAAAAGAAAAAGAAAAAGAAGACGACAAAATGATAGACATCAAAGCAAACACACAGAAAGCACCAAACGCACAGAAGCCGCTCTGTTGCTGCCACAACAAACACACAAATTGAAACTTCATGATGTTGTCAATGTAGTTTTCATGTCAATCCAGAAATTGATCGCATGGTTGTTATGCATGTCCTCAAGTTAACGAAAGATTACGAGGTCAAATAACCAAAAGGCATAAAATCGATATAATTTTAAAACATCACTAGAATAAAACATGACAAAGGGCACCGTTTTTGGGACACTATTCATAATATGTGCCTTTATGAAGTACAACCTTGCACCCGAGTATCAATGATTTCTCTAGTACACATAAAAAACGCACATTTAAGTTGCACATCTGATAAGATCCGTTAAATTGTTTAACGTAACAAAATCTAATAACTCTTGTTCAGATATATAATTTAAATGTGCACTAGAGAAAATTCACCGAAGTAAGCTCTTCCCATATAGCCGTTATCGTTATTCTTGGCGAGCTTAGGGCTGGTTTGGTATTGCTGTGCTTTGAAAAAATATTGTTTTTGCTATGCTGTGAGAATAAGCTCATTTTTGCTGCTTCACGTTTTCAGTTTTTTTTTTCACCCAAAAATGTGAAAATAAGCTGTTTTTAAGTGTTTACCAAACACTTTTTTGAGCTCAGCTTTTTTTTATACCCACTTTTTATAAAAGCACCTAAGTACCAAACCAGTACTGGTTTGGTATTGCATTGCTTTGGAAAAAAAACTACTTCTGCTGTGTTGTGAGAATAAGCAACTGTGAAATAAAGCAGCAGAGTGTTTGGTAAACTTTTTTGTAGAAGTGTTTTTGGAAAAAAAAGTAGTATTATAGTGATTGGTAAACTTTTATGTAAAATAGTTATGACTGTGTGAAATGACCAAAAAGGTATAATACTAGATGTGCCATTAATTTAATTTTCTTAACAAATAAAGGTGAATTACTAAATATACTTTATGTTTAAAAGAAAAATATTTATAAACTTTATCTTAAATATTAATTAGTATGACAAACTTCTTCAATTGAAATATTTTAGAATGAATAGCTAGGATTCATTAGTACAATATTGTTAATGTACTTGAAGGTAGTCTAATTAGATGCATTCATCAAACTTGCCGCTAATCTATTTCCCAATGGCACGGCCCAAAGAAGTTGAGTTCCAACTTTGTTCATTGCACAACTAGGTTAACGGGTTCTTTCACAATTACTCTCTAAACCACTTCAAATATAGAATAATGAGATTTAACTAAGTATACAATCTGAATTAGGCAATCCAACTGAATGCCTCATGTTAATGAACTTGTCCAAATGCAGTCTAAAAGAATTCAACAGAGAGAAGGAACTGGAAGTGCTTTCAACTACTAATACTACATATGCAATATCATAAAACCAGGTCACTCTATACAAAACCATTCTACAAAATACACGACTACTTCACAACGACCTAAAAGCATGTTGAAATAGCTAAGCTGAAATGTCATTTTAGAAACTTTTCACATCCCGAAATCATCCAATCACTCTTCAAACTCAGTTACGTCCATCACATGAGTCATGACATTCTGATTCTGCGTTTTACGCAATTCATCAATATCAGCGGCTAACAGTGGATCATCCTTCACCTTATCTGACTTCAATCTCGCATGGCAAGCTGATAGGAGGAAAAACCAAAAGGGTTTAGCAATCTCACCAAAGTATAAGTCCAACTGATGTAGGGGAACAAAAAATAAATATACCTGCAACAGGGCATCGTGTGTTGTTTTCCCGTAAGTAATGCATGATATGCCCTTTGTCGTAAACATGCTTGCATACGACACTGCATTTGGGAGAAAAAATACACCAAGAAAAAACTTTAACATCAGAAAGGTCTACAGCAGTGTAGTGTGAGCTAAAGTAAATGTAAGAAGGGACTGGAAACGCCTAAACACGCATAAATACTCAATGCTAGAAGTCTTACGCCACACCAACATTCAGCAAAGACCGTAAATTCATATTCTCCCAACAAAGAAAAAGATAAATGTCTGAAGTAACTGATACAGCACCTGCGTACTGGATGCTCCAGTTCAGTGACGGGCAAATGGTCTTGGGGCCAGAAATAATAGAAATAACTTCTCATAAATTTTAGAGAGTGAATTTTCCTGGTACATTGGATAATGGCTTTCATCTACATAGTATACAGGGAATGCATACCATGGTCAACTGTCTTGGCGGATTTGGGATGTCCTCTCTAACAAAGAAGTGGTAGACATTATAGCAACAGCCCCAGCACGTTCTTCTGCAGCTCGAGCGCTGGTAGATACAGCAGTTCGAGCGTGGAGACAGAAGTAAACAACTTCCAAAGTAGATGACTGTGCTGTAGTTTGTCTATTCCTTGACTTAACATATGTCAAACACATCGGACAGGGAGCAGCTTAATACATTGACGACAGAGCCAACATCTTTAGATACTTGAGGTGAAACATTTGCATGACAATGCTGCTATGGTGCTACCCAAATCGAGCAGTGTAATATATTTATCTAACTCTAAAGGATTATCATGGCTCTTTACACATATAAACAACTACAGAGGTGCCCCTCAAAATCTTCAAGATCAATGTCTCCCTTCAGGCTCTGCTCCCTCCTCCGTCGCGAGAAGAACCCGAATCTCGCTCTCCAACTCTTTCAAAATCTCAACCCCGATACGGATACTCCGCCTGGACAGCCCTTTCGCTACTCTCTCCTTTCCTACGAATCATCATCACCAAGCTCGGCCGCGCGAAAATGTTCGACCAGATGGAGCAAATCCTCCACCAAGTGAAGCAAGAAACCCGTTTCTACCCGCCGGAGATAATCTTCTGCAATGTCATTTCGTTCTACGGTCGGGCTCGCCTTCGCGACCGATGCTCTCCAAGTGTTCGATGAAATTCCTGCTTTCCGTTGCCAAAGGACGGCGAAATCATTGAATTCGCTGCTGGATGCGCTTTTCAAGTGCTGGGAGTTTGCGAAAATGAGGAGATTTTTTGTGGGTTTTGAGAATTACGCGACCGGGCCCAGATGAGTCTACTTATAATATATTGATCAAAGCTTGTTGTGCGAATGAGTGCTTCGATGATGCGCTGAAGGTGTTCGATGAAATGTTTAGGAAGGGTGTACGTCCGACTACGGTGATGTTTGGGACGTTAATTTACCAGCTTTGTTCGAATTTCAGGTTGAAAGAAGCATTTAAGTTGAAATATGATATGGTGGTGATTCATGGCGTTGTGCCTAATCCATACGTGTATACCTCTTTGATCAAAGGGCTTTGTAAGATTGGTGAAATGAATTTGGCTTTTAGGCTGAAAGAGGAGATGGCGACGAAGAAAATCCAACCCGATTCAGCTGTTAATTCAACTTTAATCAGCGGGCTTCACCATGCTGGCCGGAAAGAAGAGGTTTCCGGGCTTTTGGACGAAATGAGATTGTACACAGAAACTTCTTGAGGTGTTGTGTGAGGAAGGTAGTGCAGAGTTGTTAGGGGCAAATTTCTTCATGTAGATATGCGGGGAATGTTGACTGATATGGTTTGCAAGAAGGAGAAGCTTGCAAATGTCTTTAAACTTGTTGATAGTTTAGTAATGCAAATGTAGCAATTGATATTTTGGCTATGCCAATAAGATAAAATTGGGTTTTGATCAAGGGAAGACATTCTTATATAACGTCACACCGTAATTTATTTTTTCCGTAGACTTTCATTGACAAATATGTTAATAATCATGTACTCGAAGGCATTGATAGTGTCACCAATAAGATAAAATTGGGTTTTGATCAAGTGAAGATATTCTTATATAACGTCACACCGTAATTTATTTTTCCTGTAGACTTTCATTGACAAATATGTTAATAATCATGTACTCGAAGGCATTGATAGTGTCACTAATATAAATGACATATTTATTGTTGTTGATATAATTATCGATATTGAATGGTCGGATTAATCAACTGATCAGGTTATGTGATTAAAAAATTATACGTATAAAAGTTCTTTTAACTATATGATATCCCGTTATCGTTTGGAATCCTACTGTGACGTGGATGCTTTAGCCACCCAATGAATGAGAATGATATTATTTGTTTTAAGTTTAACCTAAAAAATGAAATATATTTCAGAGCCTAAATATCATTTTATTAATAAAATTAAATGCCAAAGCCGCGACGGGGGCGTAGCTCATATGGTAGAGCGCTCGCTTCGCATGCGAGAGGCACGGGGTTCAATTCCCCGCGTCTCCACTCCTTCTCTGCACATCTCATGGAGCGATTTCTGAAATCTGTTTTTCGAATTCACTTTGCAGAAACCCTGCATAATAATCATCCGAAAAACGTTTTCCAAAAACATAATTCAAATATCGTATTTAAAACAGTCGTGCAAGACAAAGATCCTTACTGTTTCTGGAACCAGATTTTGTCTTTGATAATTCACAAACAAAACCCACCACTATTAAACTGATACAGAGTTCCCACGTTGAAAAAATGAAGTTTTGCTTCAGCTTTAAACAATACTGGACCTTTCCGTTTTATTGTCAATTGATGTTTAGTTGAATGCTCACGTTTTAATAACAAATACTCCTTATTCGAATTTTGTCTTTCAAAAGACGAGTAATGGGCGGGGATGAGGAAGGGAGAGTTTCGGGGGCAAAGTCCCCGGAGTTTAAAGTTCAAACCCTTACCCTATACATAGTATCTTTATCCCTATATAAGCTATATCAACATATTGGTCAATTAATTTACGGGGCCAAGTTAATAAAACAATATGCTCCTATCTATGCACTCAAGTTTGAATCTTTCTCCAACAGTTTGAAAACATAGTCTAAAATATCGTTTGTATAAAAATTATTCACTGATAAATGATTGGTGTCATAATTGTTTTGTCGTTCTTAACTAGATGAAAACTGTGAGCTCTAAACGAATGAGGAGAAAAACTGAAAATTTATGAAGTGTAGATCTGTATATTATAGAACAGGATGTTTCTTTCGCCCTTAATGTTCACATCTCTCTTATCCTTCATCCCTCTCATCTTTTTTTGCTTTAATTAAACAAAAAAACTACAACAACAACAAAGACTTATTCGATTAAATGGAGTCGGCTGTATGAATCATTGAACGCCACTGCGCTCGATTTTGTGTCAAGTCTTCCGTTAGCTCCAAGTACTCCATTTTTTCTTCTTATAAGAGAATTAGAAAATATGCCCTGAACTGCCAGTATTATACCATGAAACAGTTCCTTGAATGTGAGCAAGTTTTTTGTACATAAAAGCAGCACAAATTTAATGCCAGATTAACTTATACTGCAATTCTTTGTGTAATTAATTGGTTTATGGATTACGATGATGACACTAATAGACTCTAGCAGTACTCTCAACATCCATCACTGGCGGGCTCAACGGAGCTTAAAAGCCCGTTGCCTCTGAGCTGCATGCAGTGATCTTCTGCATCCACCTGAGCACACACAATTACGACCGCCAGGCCGTTGTGATGCGCCTCCTGCATCACGTTCACCGCAATGTCGACTGTCATTCCTGGGATGACTTTCATCAGAACTTGGACAACATACTCCCTCTTGTTATAGTTGTCATTGTGCAGCATCACTCGGTACGGCGGAGACATTTTCCTTGATTTCCTGAGAAAAATTGATCAAGGAAAAGCTTAGTAAATTATACTTTCTAAGGTTAATCAAATGATTTATACATGCAACGGAGCAAAGGGCTATTAAAACTTAAAATAGTTTCTAACCCTCAAATATTTATTTACTAATAGCAGGCTTGTAGCTCGTTAGGAGCTTTCACCCTTGTACTCGAGGTCTTGAGTTCGCGATTCTTGTAATGGCACTTGCTATGTTTCTTACTTTCTTTGAAAGCTTTAATCGTTTGCTTAATTTACTGAGCTAAGTCGGCCTTAAGTTTAACACCCTTCAAGATGCTAGATATGATGTTGAGGTTTCAAGAATTTTCATCCCACACACAAATTTTACCTTGAGGGACTTCAAAGTACCGAGAACCTTTAGATTATATTATTAGAAATGCACTACTAGAACACTACCAACGGCTCAAACGCTAGAAAGCACCACAGAGACACTAAGCAAAGGACTTTAAGGTGTTATTAGAAAGTTTTCTCAAATATATTTTATCTCATCATTTCTAATCTTCTATCTATAACTTTTGGAGTACATTCTGAATAAGTATAGTATAAGTTCTATAAAACTTTGAAGTCTCTCATCTAAAGGCACCATAAATTCTACTTTATTTACCTCACGTCAAATTCAGAGTCACGACTAGGAGTTGTTTTCTCTATGGTCGGCTTGTCCAACACCCCACCACCTGTGCCAAGCCTGGTGCTCGATGCTGGCATCAAGATGCTCCGATTTGGACTTTGTCTGTGGAAATAATGTTTATCACCTGTTACATATGGTCAATAATAAAACCTGGAGTTAACCAACAAACCCAAGCATGTTTACTAAGCAACATAGGAATGTGAAAGAGAGAACTCATCTATAGCGGTATTACCGCATCGATGTTGGTACTTCAAATAAATCACGCACTGTCATATGCAATGTGTGATTGACTTAAGCTACCACCCTCATAACACCACATATTGTTCCTAAGAAAATGCATAAAAGAGTTTTAAGAATCAAATCTTATCACGTCGCTTATTGTGCATAATTATTTGGTATATTGTCATCGTGACATCGGCGCATGAAAAGTTTCTCAATTTTAAGAGTTGAAAAATTAGAGTACAAAATACAGAATTTGTGCCTACGAAAATGTATAAAATAGTTTTAACCATCTCCACAAATGGATGCAAACTTGACAAAAATTACAGAATTAGTGCGTAAACTGAAATTTTTGCTCAAACTTGAAAGAGCCCAGAAACCCAGAAACACAAAGTACCTGGTTTGTTGAGATTTGGTCCATGGTTTGGCGAAAGAGGGACTCGACCGCAGATGGCAGCCATGAGCCTCTCTCTCTTCTCTCACTCTCTCTCTCAAATTCCGAGTGTTTGTGCCACAAGAGACTGGAAAGGAGAATGTGTGGCAAATTGGCAATGGCATATACAGGTTGTGTGGTCCATGACTTCTGATGGTGTTAGTTAACAACACGTCGTATGAGAATCATTCTGTGGAAAATATCCGGCTCTGGACTTTGTGTGGCACTGAGTCTCTGGGAGGAGAGACAGTGTGATGAACATGGAAAACGATGTTTAACCTTAACCAAAATGTAAATTAAATAAAGTATTAATGCTCCTTAATCTATGGAATGATGAAGATAAGAATGCTGGGAGAAATTTTTCAGTGTAACCGGTACACGAGATGGTACACTACGTGTCATTATACAAAAAGAAAACTAATGAAAAGGACTTCAAATTTTTACATTTTAATAAAAAAAAACCATCTACTAACTTTATCTTAATAATAAGGACAAAAGACCCAAAGAAAAAAAAACCTAACAAACCCACTTGCGCTGGCGCGTACCCCCCCCCAAAACAAAACTTGAAACAATCCACTTTTTTTATCATACCTTTTGTCCCATCGTCACCTACATTAATAGTTTTTTTTTTTTTTGCATAGATTAAGAAAAATACTTCGAATTGAATTACATTCTCCTGTTTTATTTTTGTAATGTTGTTTTCTAATAGTAGTCATGATAACGACAAACTTTTCAATGTGTCCAGAACATTGGATGGTACACTCCATACAAGTTGTGAGATTCTTGTGTTAAAAAATTAATAACATAAAAAATAAAATTTTCCACCACACTTATATAATAACACGTGGTATACCATTTGTATTACGGGCACAAGGAAAAATTTCTCCAAGATGACACCCAAGCTTAGGGGTGGTTCAGTATGGGATCCCATACCGAAACCCTTGTCCCGATTCCCAAACCAAAATTTTCGAGAATCCCAATTTCAATACCAATCCCAAACCATATTTTCGGGAATCCCGATTTTTGGGAATCCTGAAAATCCCATACCAAAACCCTTGTCCCGATTCCCAAACCGAAATTTTCGGGAATCCCAATTTTAATACCGATCCCAAACCAAATTTTCGGGAATCCCAAAATAGTTTCGAGATTTCGGGACAAATCGGGAATCCCGAAATGGTTTTGGACTTTTGGACTAAAATTTGACGTATTATGCTTTTGGGCTAAAATTTAACCTTTTATATTTGAAAAATCGACATATAGGCATGCCCAATCTGCCAATTTGTTTCTACTAATCTGTGCACACAAATCTGTCAATCAAATGGCAAGGCTCAGTTAGTATCTGCCTATTCAAAAGCAATATGCCAATATGAAACGTTAATATATGCTTGAGTAAACTAGTAAATCTATCTATAATCATGCTAGTCCCCAAAATTACGTCTAAAACGTTAATATATGCTTGAGTAAACTTCTATACATATATAATATAAATATTATAGATAGATGTAAAGTTTTCTCAAGCAAATTGTAACTTATAATCTATCCATGTATCCATCTATCAATCTCCCACGTTTGTTCTGCATCTATGTATTCATCTATAAATCTCCTGTGATTTAAAAATTCTGCATAAGTTCCACTATCTATCTTAGGGCTCATTCCTGTATATGTTCCATCATCGATTTCCAGTGCTCCTTCAGTATTTCAATTTTTACTATTGTAGGTAGATGATGTTCCCTTTAAAGATGTGATCCTATATATTTAAAAATTAAATAATATATATATATATATATATTATTTAATTTTTAAATATATAGGATCACATCTTTAAGGTTTAGGGTTATATATTTCGGTTTGGTTTGGGAATACCGAAATCCCAAAAACTTGAGACCGATTCCCGTACCAAAATTTTGGGATCGGTTTGGTATTGGGTACCGAAATTTTCGGGAATTTCAGTTTGGGATTTTTTCGGTTTGGTTTCGGGAATTTTTCGGTTCCGTTTGGGATTTTTTTCCAGCGCCAAGCTCAAGAAATTGGATGGAGAGCTATATTTATTATTGTAGGTATATGAAAAAAATGAGGAAATTTTAATTTGGTAATTGAAAACAGCTGTTTAAATATAATTACTGATAACAGAATCTTCTCAAAGTTTTGATCTAAAAAGTCACTTCTGGGTTCATCGTTTTCGACGCAATGGGTGCTTTTACAAGAGCAAAAAGGGTCTAAGTTTCAAACCTTATGAAACTGAACCAAGAATTAAACACTATTTATAAAACTTCACTAATAAGTAGACACTATTAATGAAACTAGACCAATAAGTAAACACTATTTATGAAACTGGACCAATAAGTAGATACTATTTATGAAACGAAAACAAGAATTAGGCATAATTTGAACACTGGAGTATACACTAGTTATGAAACTTGAGTAAGAACTAGACAATATTTATGAATTATGACCAAGAACTAGGCACTATTTATGAAAGTGGACCAATAACTAGACACCATTTATGAAACCTAACCAAGAAAGAGACATTATTAATGAAACTGTACCAATTACTATACATTATTTATGAAACTAGACCCAATAACTAGGCATTATTTATGAAACATGATCAAGAACTAGACACCATTTTATGAAAGTGGACAAAAAACTAGGCACTATTTATGAAATTGGCCGTTCAATTTCATAAATAGTGCAGTTTCATAAATAGTGTTCAGTTCAGGCTTTTTTTTTTTTTTTTTAAATTGTGTCCTTTTCATTAAAAATTAAGTTTTTTGTTCTTATTATTAAAATTTAAGGATTTTTCATTAAAATTTAATTCGTTTTCATTAAATAAAGTTTATAGCATGGTTTTTTGTTAAAATAAACTTAGTCCAAGTCATTTTCATTAAAATTCCCTTATACAAATTGTGGGATATGTGTGTTAAAAAGTTAATAACTTAAAAAATAAAACTTCCCACCACTTATGTAAAAACACGTAATGCACCTCCCATATTCTGGTCACAATGAAAGATTTCTCGAATGCTGGAGATAACAATTAAGCAAGTTTGTCTATTGTGGATACAAAGTCAAGCAAACAAGATCGAGCAAAATCGTACATTGTGATTACAAAGTCAAGGGTCTATTGTATAGGCACTCGTTGTATAGCCTAGCTTTTATTACTTGTAGTTGGATGTAGTTGGGAGCTGCTGTATTTATTGCCATAAGAAATATCATGTCAGCCACTATATATATTTTAACAGCATAACCATTATATACATTTTAATAACATAGCCACTCGTGTCACACTCCGCTCTAACAATATTTCCATTTTGCCATGGAGCTCTTCTCTCTGCAATCTTTCATCATCCTTATCCTCCTTCTCTCTCTCTCCATCTACCTCTACCTCTACCTTTACCTTTACTTATTTGATTCTTCAAACAAATACAAACACACTGGCTTCAAAAGTTACCCAATTCTCGGAGCCCTACCGGAATTCCTAAAAAATCGACACCGGTTCCTCGACTGGACAACCGAAATCCTCACCAGCTGCCCCACCAACACCGGAATCGTCATCCGTCCTGTGCAAATCCGCGGTGTCGTAACCGCCAACCCTGCCAACGTCGAGCACATGCTGAAAACCAACTTCGAGAACTACCCGAAAGGCAAAAGGTTCATATCCTTCCTCGAAGACTTTCTCGGCAGCGGAATTTTCAACTCCGACGGCGAGCTTTGGAAGGTCCAGAGGAAGACTGCCAGCTACGCCTTCAACACGAAATCGCTCCGGAACTTCGTTATGGAAAACGTTAGGGTTGAGATTGAGTCGAGGTTAATTCCGTCTCTGGACACAGCCGCTGAAACAGGAAGCCGTTTGGACTTGCAAGATGTTTTGGAACGCTTTTCTTTCGACAACGTTTGCAAGTTAGCTTTTAATGTAGACCCAAATTGTCTGGGAAACAACAGCGGCGAAAAATCTGAGTCCGCCGATTTCGACTCCAATCCCAATCCGGATCAGTTTATGCAGGCATTTGAAGAAGCAGCCACACTTAGCTCTGGGAGATTTTTTTATGCGTTTCAGTTTATGCTAAAGATTAAGACATTTTTCAACGTTGGATCAGAGCGGAGGTTAAAAGAATCAATCTCGATCGTTCATAGCTTCGCGGGTAAGATTATAAAGTCGAGAATTAGCGACGAACGGTCAGAGGATCGTCATGATTTGTTGTCCTTGTTTATTGGTATTCCCGAAAACACCAACTCGTCGGATTTTCTCAGAGACATCGTGATAAGCATCATTCTCGCCGGTCGAGACTCAACATCATCGGCTCTGACGTGGTTCTTTTGGCTCCTGTCGTCCAGACCTCACGTCGAGCGTGCCATTTTAAAGGAGCTCGAAATGATTCGGGTCCGAAATGGGAAAAGTATCGGCCATATTTATGATTTGGACGAGCTCCGAGACATGCACTATTTGCACGCGGCGATTTCAGAGGCGATGCGGCTGTACCCTCCCATACCGGTCGACACGAAAGAATGTCTAAACGACGATGTCTTGCCGGACGAGACAGCCGTGGGGAAGGGGTGGCTCGTGACGTACCATGCTTACGCGATGGGGCGAATGGAGAATATATGGGGGACTAATTGCCGCGAGTATTTGCCGGAACGGTGGCTGACTGAGGACGGCACGTGTCGGCAGGAGAGTGTTTTCTGGTATCCGATATTTCATGCCGGGCCAAGGATATGTCTGGGGAAGGATTTGGCTTATATTCAGATGAAGTCGATTGCGGCATCGGTGATAGAGAGGTTTGTGATCGACGTACAGGATAGGGATACGTGTCCTGAGCATCTGTTGTCCTTAACTCTCAGGATGAAAGGTGGACTGGCCGTGAGTGTGAAGAGGAGGAGATTTGTAGCTGATGACCAGTGATTATGTGATGTTGTTTGATTGGACAATCTTAATAAGATCCTAATTATTATAAATTTCATATATCATTCTTAAATATGCAAAATTGTTGTGACATTGATTACAACACATGTGATTATGTAAATTACTAGTAGATTGTACTTAGGATATTAGAAGATTCTAAATTTCATATATATACAATGTATAATAATATGTGTATGCATGTTAGGACTCGTGCTCATATATAACCGAAGTGTTTTTTATTAGAAACATGTTAGAAATGGTTATGGATGGTTTTGGTAATTTTTCTCATGGTAAGTGTTTTGAGTACATCTCATCGCCTCTTCACATCGAAGCTCTTGTGGCTGGTGATGGGCTGTTATTGGCAAAGGAAAGGGGTTTACAAAATGTCATTCTTGAAAGTGATTCATTCTATATTTCATCAGCATTGCAGTCGGTCTCTCCATGTTCATCTTTCATCGAGAACATTGTGGAGGATTCGAAGGCCATGTTACTTGAGATCACTGGAGTTTATGTTACCCACGCTCTTCGCCAATCCAATGAGATTGCTCACCATCGTGCCTGCGGTTATGTCTTTTTGACCACCTACAAATGCTCCTGGTTTGAAGAACCCCCATATTTTGTGTGTGATGTTTTGCTTTCTGACAAATGTAATTGTTGATGTTGATTGGCTCTGTTAAAACTCGCCCCCAACGTTTTGTACTTGGTGATGAATTTGTTATAGATTCACTCTTTAAACTCGCCCCCAACTTTTCAAAAAAAAAAAAAAAAAACATGCTTCTTGAAATGCATCATGAAGAAGTTGTTTTTTCAAAGGGTAATATTAGGGAGACCAATATTTTAAACCAAATTTGCAAACTAAATAATGTATTAAAGAATGGCTTCTTGCAGTTTGAGCATGGTCCGAGAGAGCTCTATTATTGGGATAAATTAGAGTACAAAATACAGAATCTGTGCCTAAGAAAATGTATAAAATAGTTTTAACCATCTCCACAAATGGACGCAAACTTGACAAAAATTACAGAATTACTGCGTAAACTGAAATTTTTGCTCAAATTTGAAAGAGCCTAGAAACAAAAAGTACCTAACTTGTTGAGATTGAATCCATGGTTTGGCGAAAGAGGGACTCGACCGCAGATGGCAGCCATGAGCCTCTCTCTCCTCTCTCACTTTCTTTGTCTCTCTCCCCGAGTGTTTGTGCTACAAGAGACTGGAAAAGATAATGTGTGGCAATGGCATATACAGGTTGTGTGGTCTGTGACTTCTGATGGTGTTAGTTAACGACACGTCGTATGAGAATCATTCTGTGGAAAATATCCGGCTCTGGACTTTGTGTGGCACTGAGTCTCTGGGAGAAGAGACAAAGTGTGATGAACATGGAAAACGATGTTTACCTTCACCAAAACGTTAATTAAATAAAGTATTAATGCTCCTTGATTGTGTTAGGGAAAATACTATGTCAGCCACTATATTTTAACAGCATAGCCACTCGTGTCACACTCCGCACTAACAATATTTCCAGTTTGCCATGAAGCTCTTCTCTCTGCAATCTTTCCTCCTCATCCTCCTCCCCCTCTCCCTCTACCACTACCTCTACCTCCACTTCTTTGATTCTTCGAACAAGTACAAACACACCGGCTTAAAAAGCTACCCGATTCTCGGAGCCTTACCGAAATTCCTAAAAAACCGCCACCGGTTCCTCGACTGGACAACCGAAATCCTCACCAGCTGCCTCATCAGCACCGTAATCTATAGCAGCCCGGTAAAAATTCGTAGCGTTATAACCGCCAACCCTGCCAACGTCGAGCACATGCTGAAAACTAACTTCGACAACTACCCGAAAGGCAAAAGGTTCATATCCCTCATCGAAGACTTTCTCGGCGACGGAATTTTCAACTCCGACGGTGAGCTCTGGAAGGTCCAGAGGAAGACCGCCAACTACGTTTTCAACATGAAGTCGCTCCGGAATTTCGTGATGGAAAACGTTAAGGTTAAGATTAAGTCGAGGTAAATTTCGTCTTTGGACACAGCTGCCGAAACAGACGCTGTTTGGACTTGCAAGATGTTTTGGAGCGCTTTGCGTTTAACAACGTTTGCAAGTTGGCTTTCAATGTAGACCCGAATTGTCTCGTAAGCGGCGGCGGAAAATCTGAGTCCGCCGATTTCAATTCCAATCCGGATTATTTCATGCAGGCATTTGAAGAAGCAGCCACGCTTAGCTGTAGGGGTGAAATTTTTTCTCGAAAATCCTGAACCCGTCCCGAAATTTGACCAAAAAATACCTGAACTGAATTTCCTGAAAAATTCGGTACTCGAAACCGAATCTGTCCCGAAAGTTTCGGTTTGGGATTCGGCCACAGGCTTGAAAGCGTTCGGTAATCCCGAATCGAACAGAATGTTATATATATTTATTTATTTATTTTAATTTATAATTAGAAATTATTTGGACCGTTGGATTGGTTAAGATCTAATCCAACCGTCCATTGAGTTAGGTCATTTTGTTATCCTCCTTCGATCTCCCGAATGCTCACACTCTTAATCTCCCGAACGACTCTCGTGCTCCCACCGTTCCGCTCCTCCATCGATTCGAGTCACGGCGCTTCTCCATTGAGTCACGACGCTCCTCCCGTCCTCTGTCCCCTTCATTCAACGATGCGAATCCATTTGAACTGAGTGCCAAAATCCAGGTAAGGGTTTCTGAATTTCTGAAATCTATGCCTATTGATGCGAGAGTGAGAGGTTAATTAATGGAACGTAATCATCATTTTCTTTTCTTTTTTTGCTTGAATTGTGTTTTGTCTCTCTTTTGGGATTTGATTTCGAATTAGGGTGGGTGCAGTGCAGGACCTACATGCTTTTAGGATGATGGGTGCATGAATTTGTGGGTTCCTTCAGATTAAGATGAGGGTGGGTGGGTGCACGAATTTGTAGAATAAAATTAAAGGGGATGGGGAAATAGGACTTGCATGAATTGCATGGGGTTTCGGATTTAGGGTGTGCAGTGCAGGACCTGCAGGCCTTTGGGACTTGGGATGATGGGTCACTGGTGCACGAAATTGTAGGGAATGGTGGAAGTAGTCATTGCAATCAGTGAAATAATCTTATTTGAGGTGCAATTTTAGGGCTATTTGTGTTTTATAACAATTATGGAGTGTGTACGTAATGATGCAAAATTACACAAACTGAAAATTATTTGATCATTTGATTAAACAATAGTCTGTTTTACTGTTTTTGTGAATCACCGTGTCTGTCAATGACTCAATATAGTATATGTATGCTTAATCAGGATATTATTGAGTTGGAATTTGGATAGTGGACATGATAAAGAGTGAGGATACTCGCCGGAATGACTGTGGTTGTGATATAGATACTTATGTTTGATCTGTTTGTGTTTGATTATGTTTATGTTTATGTTTATGTGAATGAATCAATGAAATATTTATGTGTTTGATCTGTTTATGGGTCTGGTAGTGATATATTTGTGTGTTTGATCAGTTTATGGGTTTGGTAGTGAAACTGCAGGAGGGTTCACTTATCAACAAGAGGAAGGGGTCCACCTTCAACGGCAATGGGTCATTAATCAACTAGGGGCAGGGGCCGAAGGGGCGAAAGGAAATGAACTTACTTAAGCTTCATTTTGGTTGCATACACTTTTTTGCTTATAAACTATGTTTTGCTTTTGGTTTGTAACTTAATCTAAATTCATTCGGAAGTTTGGTTTGTAAAACTTAACTTATTTCATTTTGATTGCATGCACTTTTAATTAACTAGTTTGGTAGACAATTGTGAACTTAAGCTTAACTTGTTAGTTGTTGCTTGCTTGGTATGAAAATTGAATTTATATGATTGTGAAACGGGTAGGCTGCAGGCAGTGGGCTGCAAGCCTACAATTGTTATTTTTTTCTTCTGAAAAATGGGTGGGCTTACTGTTTAAAGAACTTAAAATTGCAAAAAGTTTAAAAAGCCCAACATTTTGGGCTTCAACCCCCAATCCCGAAGTGACCCGAAAATCCTGAAACAGTTTCGGGAATCCCAAATTTTGGGATGTGAATAGTTTCGGTTCAATTTTGGGATATAAAATCTCATCCCGAAATGTTTTGGTTTGGGATTTGGGTTGGGGGTTTCGGTTTAGGATCCCGACCCGAACTAGCCCTACTTAGCTCTACAAGATTTATGCATGTGTTTCAGTTTATGCCAAAGGTTAAGAAGTTTTTTAACGTTGGATCAGAGTGGAGGTTAAAAGAATCAATCTCGACCGTCCATAACTTCGTAGATGGGATTATTAAGTTGAGAATAAGCGACCAATAGTCGGAGGATCGCCACGATTTATTGTCCTTGTTCATTGGTATTCCGGAAAACAACAATTCGTCGGATTTTCTCCGAGATATCGTGATAAGCGTCATTCTCTTTGGCCGGGACACGACATCATCGGCTCTGACATGGGTCTTCTGGCTCCTGTCGTCCAGACCTCACGTCGAGCGTGCCATTTTAAATGAGCTCAAAATGATTTGGGTCCGAAACAGGAAACGTACCGGTGATCACTACTACAAAAGAGGCTATCAATGGCGGTGCAAAAATCGACAATAAAACCCAATTACTGTCGGATTTTTGGTAAAAATCCAACATAAAGTCGTGAAATATCGCATAGGTGAAGTGACACCATTGCTACCGTCACCAAAAGGGTATTGACGTTGGTTAGTCCCTTTAATCCGCCACCAAGAAGCTAAGTAATATAAAATAAAAAAGAACAACAGCGTCGCTTAAAAGCGACATCCAAAATTACGTCGGTTATAAGCGACATTAAGTTCTGACATAATGGCGGTTATAAGCAACGTCAAGCAACAATTAAAGAATTAAAATATAAAACCTATTGTCGGTCCTAACCAACATCAACAGTTAAAATAATAAATTAATCAAACCTACTGTCGGTTCTAACTGACATTACCTAACATCTCGATACATAAAATAATTCTTGTGCTGTCGTCAATAAGCAACACCAAATATTTTAATAATAAAAAAAATTATGTAAAAAATAATTCCCAACATATTTTAGGCCAAAGCAAACATTAATAAAAATTAATAACAATTATCTACCATAACAAACATTTTATATCACACATAACATACAAAAACTCATCCTCCATAACAAACTCGACTAGTTTATGAGGATAATACGTTTTTTTTAATTTATTTCTATACTCTTTATGTGCATGCTCCGTAATCTTAAGCATCATGTGACGGAACATCGACATTAAATTTTTACTATATCTTCTTCTTGAAAAATAATAGTGTCCTAAATTCATCAAAAAATTCAAGCTAATTAATTATTATTATAATCATTGACTCATTCTACAATCTTCAAGTAAAAAAAAATATTTATACCTTTATTCTAATCCAGAACACTTCCTTGTCTTCTTCCTTGATCAAACGCCAATCTCTCACTATTGGAATATTTCTGTAATCTCTAACCTCTGCCGCTACATGTCTAGAAAATGCCAATCAATTTCCAACTGGTAATTGAGGGTCCACATCTCCGTTGAGTTGATCTTTACAAATACAGAAAAAACAGTTAAAACCCAAGAAACAAAAAATAATTTTTCAATTTAAGCATAATACTCGTTAGACTACAAAACAGAAACAGAAATTAATAATCATAATAATTTAAAAATGAACCACCCTCTAGCTCTTTCTCTTCAAATTGGAGTTCCTTAGAATGTTGATCCATAGCACAAGTTTCTGGAAGGAGAAGGAGAAAAACTGAAACGGGGGAAGAAAGGAACGCACTGGGAAGATGGAGCACATATGAAATGGGGATGGAGAAGGAGAAAGACATAAATGAAGGCACGGATGAAATGGGGAAGAAGGGGTTTAAATATGGATACTGACTTGGCATTGGTTAAAACTGACATTGGTTGCATGACGTCGAAATAAAAGTCACTAGCAAATTTGGTTTTCTTCCTTTCCAAATTTCATATGGTGACACATGTGTCTTCGTAGATATAATTATATTGTGTATATGGCATGCAGTAAACAATGTTTCACCCCATAAATATTTAAGAGTACTGGCATTAATCATCATAGAATTAATCATCTCAGTGAGTGTCCTATTTTTTCTTTCTGCCAAACCATTTTGTTGTGGTGTATAGGGTGCAGTTCTTTGATGTACAACATCATGTTCTTCACATAAAATATCGAATTCATGTGAAAAATATTCACCACCTATGTCACTATAAAGGCATTTAATTTTTCTTTCCTTTTGGTTTTCAACTTCAACCTTATAGCGCCTAAAACACTCAAAAAATTCATCTTTATTAGACAATAAATAAACATAAGTGAACTTAGAACAATCATCTATAAATGTGATAAAATATCTTTTTCCTCCTCTTGTTAAAACACCATTAAATTCACATATGTCAGAATGTATTAAGTCTAATAAATTTGTATTTCTTTCAGTGGTTGGAAATGGTTTCTTAGTCATTTTTGCTTGAATACATGTTTCACATTTATCAATATAATCATCATTACAAGCAATTAAACCAAGTGTGCGCATGTATTTTAAAGATCTAAACTTTATATGTGCTAAATGTAAATGTCATAAATGAGAGGAAGATTCAACAATATACGCAGAAGAATTCACTTTATTATTAATACTTAGTTTGAACATCCCATCACAAGAATACCCCTTTCCAATAAACATCCCATTTTTTTACATTATTAACTTGTCGGACCCTAGAACAGTCTTTATACCGTTCTTACATAATAAATTTGCAGACACAAGATTCTTTCTAATTTCTGGAACATGTAGTATATTAAGCAACGTCAATTTCTTCCCAGAAGTAAACTAAAGTTCAACGGTTGCTTTTCCTAGAACTTTGGGGAATTATGATTCCACATTAAAACCTCTTGATTGTCTGTTGGTGCTTTAAATGTCTTGAATTGTGTCTTGTCATTGCACACATGTATAGTAACCCCTGAGTCGAGCCACCAATCTGATGATTTTATTGTCGCTGCCATATTCAGTTCGGTAATCATGCCAATATGCCTCATTGATACCATTGCAACAATGTTATCAATTCTAGAGTTTTCCACCATATTTGCGCTATTGGTCTTATTGGTATATTCTTCACTCGCTTTTATGTGTCTACAATCACGAATGTCATGGTTTTCTTTCCACAATGGTAGCAGACACCATTTGCATTCTTTTTATTGTTGTTGGAATTGGTCTTCTTAAACTTTCCTTTGTCAATTTTGACTTTGAAGTTCTTTTTGTATTTGTTTCCTTTTGACAATGTGAATTTTAGAGGTATCTTGATTTGCAAAATTCTTATCACGATTTCGAGTTTCCTCTTCAATTTGAATACCCTTTTGCAAATCCTCCAAACTAATATCTTCCACCATGTGTAGAAGTTTCTTTCTATAGTTATTCCATGTTTGGGGTAGATTTACCATAATAGCCCCAACTATCATAGAATCCAGAATAACTATTTTAAGTGCACGAAGCTTTGAAGCCAAGACTAATAATTCATGAACTTGGTCTAAGATGGATTTGTTATCAAACATAGTGAATTCGTAATATTTGAACATTAAAAATTTATCGGTACCTTTTTTCTTTGTTGTGCATTTGAGTTCAAGTGCTTCCCAAATTTCTTTTGGAGATTGAATGTGGGTGTACAGGTCATATAAGCGATCAGATAATGTGCCCAAGATGTGTCCTCTACATACCAATTCATCTTCTTCACTCTTCTTTCTATCGACAACTATTTTGTCTGTATCTTTGTCACTTGGTTCACGAATAGACTGCAATTTCAAGTCCAACATATACATTTAGAACAGTAAGCATGAAACGCATCTTGTCCTTCCATCGGGTGAAGTTTAATCCATCAAATTTGTCTAGTTGTAGACATCTTGATTGATAATCTTCAAAACCATGTTATCAGACTTATTCTCTATGACGAAATTAACAATTTAAGATTGTTGGAGTAAATGTAGAAATATAGAGAATAAACTTAAAGATGACTTTGAGGTACGACTTGAATCGTTTCCTTAAAGTGTTATTTGCCCCCACTCAAATAAGTTTGCTAAAAGGTTCTTAGAAAATCACTTCCAGGATACAACAAAGTATAGAATATTCGATTAGGAAAACCGAATTATATTCCCTTAGAAATAACTAGAAAGAAATTGAATGAATGTGATGGAGAGAAAAAAGAGAGCAAGGAAATTGTGTAGACAACAAATTTCTGAATGAATTTATCTTCTAGCAATTTACCAATATATAGGGGAGATTGCACCCGTTAGAGATATCCTTTGGTTTTGGATATGCCTTCTCGGCATGGGATACATCCTTTAGTTTTGGGTATGCCTTCTCGCCATGGGATACAACTAAATTAATATTACATCAATATGCCCAATACGCATGTCTGATGCAAAGCATCAATTACCAAAGGTTATATATGTTAGTAAACTATGCACTAGTTAGACATGGATCATGTCTTTTAGCAAAGTTTGAAAACTCTGAGTGTTTGTGCCACAAAAGACTGGAAGTGGAGATGTGTGGCATATACATGTTGTGTGGTCCGTGACCACTGCCTTCGATTTTCTGATGGTGTTAATTAACGACACGTCGTATGAGAATCACTCTGTGGAAAATATCCGGTTCTGGACTTTGTGTGGCACCAAGTCTTTGGGAAATGAGACAAAGTGTGATGAACATGGAAAGCGACGTTTAACCTTTGTTGCCAGGATTAGCAGTGAATTACTCACTCACTAAGAAAGTAACTGTGTTTATTATATTACAGTTTAATTCTATGGCAAATATTATGTCTGCCACTATATTTTAATTTTTAACAGCAGATATATCCACTCGTCTCACTCTGGCACTAACAATATATGCAGATAGCCATGGAGCTTTTCTCCCTGCAATCTTTCCTCCTCCTCATTCTTTCCCTCTCCTTCTGCATCTACCACCACTTCTTCACTTCGTCGAAGAAGTACAAACACATCGGCTTCAAAAACTACCTGATTCTCGGAACCCTACCGGAATTCCTAAAAAACCGACACCGGTTCCTCGAATAGACAACAAAAATCCTCACCAGCTGCCCCACTAGCACCGCCATCTTTATCCGCCCGGTAAAAATCCGCAGCATCATCACTGCCAACCCTACCAACGTCGAGCACATGCTGAAAACCAACTTCGAGAACTACCCGAAAGGCAAAAGGTTCATATCTCTTATCCAAGACTTTCTCGGTGGTGGAATCTTCAACTCCGACGACGAGCTCTGGAAGATTCAGAGGAAGACCACCAGCTACGCCTTCAACACGAAATCGCTCCGGAACTTCGTTATGGAAAACGTTAGGGTTGAGATTGAGTCGAGGTTAATTTCGTCTCTGGACACAGCCGCCGAAACAGGACGCCGTTTGGACTTGCAAGATGTTTTGGAGCGCTTTGCTTTCGACAACGTTTGCAAGTTGGCTTTTAATGTAGACCCGAATTGTCTCGGAAGCGGCGGCGGCGGAAAATCTGACTCCACCGATTTCGATTCCAATCCCAATCTAGATCAGTTCATGCAGGCATTTGAAGAAGCGGCCACACTTATCTCTGGGAGATTTTTGTATTTGTTTCAGTTTATGCAAAAGATAAAGACGTTTTTGAACGTTGGATCATAGTAGAGGTTAAAAGAATCAATCTCGACCGTCCATAACTTCGCGGATAAGATAATAAAGTCGAGAATTAGTGACGAACAGTCGAAGGATCGTCACGATTTGTTGTCCTTGTTTATTGGTATTCCCGAAAACAACTCGCTGGATTTTCTCCGAGATATCGTGATAAGCATTATTCTCGCCGGCCGAGACACGACATCATCGATTCTGATGTGGTTATTCTGGCTCCTGTCGTCTAGACCGCACGTGGAGCACGCCATTTTAAAGGAGCTGGAAATGATTCGGCTACAAAACGGGAAACGTATCGGTGATGTTTATGATTTGGACGAGCTCCGAGACATGCACTATTTGCACGCGGCGATTTCAGAGGCGATGCGGCTGTACCCTCCCGTACCGGTCGACACGAAGGCGTGTCTAAACGACGATGTCTTGCCGGACGGGACAGCCATGGGGAATGGGTGGTTCGTGACGTACCATGCTTACGCGATGGGGCGGATGGAGAGGATATGGGGGACTAACTGCCGCGAGTATTTGCCGGAGCAGTGGCTGACCGAGGACGGCACGTGTCGGCAGGAGAGTGTTTTCCGGTATCCGATATTTCATGCCGGGCCAAGGATGTGTCTGGGGAAGGATTTGGCGTATATTCAGATGAAGGATACGTGTCCTGAGCATCTGTTGTCCTTGACTCTCAGGATGAAAGGTGGACTGCCCGTGAGTGTGAGGAGAAGGAGATTTGTAGCTGATGACCGGTGATTATGTTTATGTGATGTTGTTTGATTGGACAAACTTAATAAGATCCTAATTATTCTAAATTTCATATATCGTTCTTAAATATGCAAAATTGTTGTGACACTGATTACAACACATATGTGATGATGTAAATTACTAGTAGATTGTACTTAGGATATTAGAAGATTCTATTCGATTATGATTTTATTAATTGGAAGGCAAGAGATCATTTTATGTTTACTATAATTAACGGCACAAAGCATGAAAAATAATATACAGAATTTCTCAAGCTGTTAATGTCTCTCTTTCTTTCTTTGCCGCACCCCTCAGAAAAAATAGGCCATAATACATTGCTAGCACGCTCATATCGGTGCTCTAATTAAAGAACTGAATCATGTTCGCAAGATTCATTGCAATCCAAAATTATTAAGAATGAAGAGTAAATCAAGGTTAAAAAATAAATCATAAAAAAAAATCACAATACGTTACCCTCCCATCGATGCTCTAAACCGAATGTTGTTCACAAGATTCATAGCAATCCATAATTATTAAGAATGAAGAGTAAAATCAAGGTTAAAAAATAAACAAAAATTAAGTGTGTGTGAAGTTCATTTTCCCAATAAAACCAGCCTATAAGATAATTACAGTGGCACCGAAGTGTGTCATGAATTTGAGGAGCTTGAATTCTATTTAAACGTCTCATATACTCACCCAAGGTGACCCTATCATGTCGGGTCTTATTTGTGGTTGGAGCAAGATATTCAACATCTCTTGCAATAGCTCTCGCATGTGTTGGTTGGTCATCATCCACATCTTCGTCTGAATCTTCTTCAATTTCGATGTACTCATCTTCCACAATCATATTGTGTAAAATTATGCACGTCATCATAATTGAATGGAGGTCTTCGCGTTGCCAAAAGCGTGCAGGCCCTCTAACAATGGCCCATCGAGCTTGTAAGATCCCGAACGCTCTCTCCACATCCTTCCTGGAAGACTCTTGCCTCTGCGAAAATAATTTCTTCTTTGCACTATCGGGATGAGAAAAACTTTTGACAAAGGTAGACCAACTAGGATAATTACCATCAGTTAAGTAGTAACCTAGCTCATACATATTACCATTTACCTTGTATCGAATTTCTGGTGCCCATCCATTCACAACTTCATCGAACAAAGGAGAAGACCAAAGAACATTGATATCGTTGTTTGATCCGGGAGAGCCGAAGAATGCATGCCAAATCCATACAATCGAGACTTCCTATCATGCCAGGGAAGCCTCTTTTGCCTGCCTTGCGTAAAAGCCTTTTCAAGTCTTCACGAGTTGGCTTGCGGAGGTATGTGGCTCCATAGATGACTTGAATTGCTTAACAGAAGCGCTTCAGATTCTCAATAGCAGTACTCTCCGCAAGTCGGCAATATTTGTCAGTTGAGTCAGCAGAGCACCCATTAGCTAGCATTCGAAATGCAGATGTGAGCTTCTGATGAGGTGATAGACTTTGTCGGCCTACGGCATCTATCTTCCTTGCAAAGTAGTGGTCATGATTGACAACTGCGTTCAAGATGCCTTCAAAAAGCTCTCTCCTCATCCGATACCGCCTTCGAAAATCATGAGCAGGAAATCTTGGCCGCTCAATGAAATAATCTTTCATCATTTGGTCATGACACTCCTCTCTATCACGCTGCACGAACGAACGCCCCGTGACAGAACCACGATGGCTAGATTCGCCATGGTGCTCATATTGCATAAACGAGTTTACAAGTTCAGCTTCGGCGTTGATCAGTTCTGCATCTTCAATGTCAAGCCTTGCTTGGTATTGTGCCATCTCCATTGCTCTCTACGCCTTCTTCTATCACCCATTGATGAGATATTGAGGATTTTTAGGAAACAAAAACTCTTTGAAAGTTGAAAGATTGGTGAATATAGAGGATGATTGAAGGTTGAAAGATTGTGTGATCAACTACTATTGGACATGTGTTTATATAAAGGATGATTGATGAACGGTTGGTGAAAGTTGAAAGTTTGGTGTTGAAAGGTTGGTGAAAGTTGAAGGCTTGCTTTGTGAAAAATTTAATGATTTTTCAATATTTATCGGAATTTAAATTTTTTTAGATTAAAATGTTCATAAAATTAATTTACGATAGTCTACATATTTATTTTTTTTAAACAAATTGATTTAAGAAAAAAATTAGCCTAAGTTCATTCTTTAATAATCCCGGGCTAAAATTTTAGGCCAGTAAGGTTGGAGCAGAAAAACTGTTTATGGGCTAAAAGCCAAATTTTCCAGGCTAAAAAATTTGGCTTTTAGCCCGAGGGTTGGAGATGGTCTAAGCAACAGGAATTTGGAAGTAAAAAAGTCAACAATTTGAGAAGATAGGCAAATCCAATTCAAATCCCTCAGAAATCGTAACACTCACAGTCACACGTCCTCATCATATTACAAAGAAAAAAAATTATCATTAACATATTGTTGGCCATAATGATATCGACATATGCATGACAACGGAACAATATATATAGGAAATTATTATTGGCACTCCAAAAATCTCATTCTACACTCCAAACTTTCTATATTTGAAAAGAAAAATACACTTGTGAGGAGTGTAGAATGAGATTTTTAAAGTGTCAATAACACTTCCTTATATATATGTGTGTATATATATATATAATGTATAATAATATGCGTATGCATGTTAGGACTCGAGCTCATATATAACCAAAGTGTTTTTTATTAGAAACATGTTAGAAATGTTTATGGATGGTTTTTGTAATTTTTCTCATGGTAAGTGTTTTGAGTACATCTCATCGCCTCTTCACATCAAAGCTCTTGTGGCTCGTGATGGACTGTTATTGGCAAAGCAAAAGGGTTTACAATATGTTATTCTTGAGAGTGATTCACTCCAGATTTCATCAGCATTGCAGTTGGTCTCTCCATGTTCATCTTTCATTGGGAATATTGTGGACGGTTCAAAGGCCATGTTACTTGAGATTATTGGAGCTTATGCTACCCACGCTAGTCGCCAATCCAACGAGGTTGCTCACTGTCGTGCCTGCTACGTCCTCTCCACCACCTGCAAATGTTCTTGGTTTGAAGAACCCCTAGATTTTATGTGTGATGTTTTATGTTGTGTTTGGCTCATATACTTATGAGTTTGCAACAATTTTGATAATGTTACTTTCTGAATGCTACAAGGAAATGGCAGCAGCCATATGTGACTTTGTGTTTGCTTGCATGCAATTGTGCATGCTTTATTTTCTATGCATTAAATGGAAAATGGAGAAAAAGTTGTACTCTATAGGCTAGGTATAGAAAAGGGTGTATGTTAGGTAGGCTAGGTGTTGATTATATCCGATGAACTTAAGACTTTTTGGTCTTGGTTTTTGGCATAGTTGCTAGCGTATGCATATAACTAGATGAAATAATTATGGTTTTTGGCATAGTTGCTAGCGTATGCATATAACTAGATGAAATAATTATGCATTGTGTGAGCATCCGGAGGAGAACACAAAGGAGAGAAAATAGAGAGTGAGTGAGAAACTCTTGGGGTAAAGTGAGGCTCTTGAGAAAATTATGTGAGTGTACAAGGGATTGGGATTTGGGTTATGTCAATTTAACTCAAGTGTATCTTATACTAGTTATTCTCAATTTAACTCAAGTGTATTTTGGTGAGATAATCTGAATTTGGTTAGTTGACTGGCCAAAGCACAACATTTGACTTTATGACAAATGTAATTTGCAAACTAAATGATGTATCAAAAAACCGTTTCTTACAGTTTGAGCATGGTCTGAGAGAGCTATATTATTGGGATAAATTTAATTCGAATAATTTAATACGCAATTCAAACTAAGTAAATAACATACATATGTTAACTCAATGTATCTGGTTGGTTGTAACTGATAATACGACAAGGAACAAGGATTATGAGATTAACTTTCTTGAATTCCTAGCCACATAAATGCTGCTTTGTTGGATCATTCTCGTGCTCGGGAACTTTCTATTCATAATTGATCACGTATAGCTGCCCAAAGTGTTGAGCCTTTAGGAGTATCAATGCTAATAAATTTAGCAACAAATGATGGAGTGGTATGTCGAACAAATTTGAAAAATTGCAAACAAAAATAGTATTGAGGTTAGGCCCAAAATGTCGAAATTGGTTTGGTTTGATTTGGTCTAATGATTTTCGTTAAAACAGAATCCAACCAAACCAAACACACCTCTATTATTTATAACCCATCTAATTACATAAATTTTGTTCCATTAATTTTTTAGGAAAATTAATGAAAATGACTTGAAAACTTTGAGTTTTAACGATAAGGATAAAATAAAGGGTGAAATGAAAAGTATCAAGATTGACTTTTTAGTATAAAAATATAATTTTTCGTTGAAATAAACAGCACCTATAATTTTTCGTTAAAGTTCCTTTAATTTTTCCCACTCATATAAGGTCGGCAAGATGTATTCAATTCTCCTCATTCGTGTTTCTCTGGCTGCGTGGCACCGTAGAGCTCACGTGGTCCCCACACTCCTCCAAATCCACACGCGACACGTCATTAATCGCATAATCCCCCTTTAACCACCTTAAAATCCTGTCCGTTCATTTCACCTGGGTCCCACCAGCTAAAAATTTGATATATCAGGAAGCAGGTACCATACCATTACGTGTAAAAGCGATCCACAACAGAAAATCCAGAGAAAGCCGGAAGCGACACGAGTTTGACTCCTACCCAATCAGGGCCCGCCACGTGTATTACCTCCACGGGGCACTGCAAAGATCTCCCGCTTCCTTCCCCTCGATATCGGAGGCCCCAAAATTTGCTCTCGATTTTTCTTTCCCAATTGCCGCTCGGATTTTGCGTTTTTTCGATTCTGTAATTTCCAAATTCGAATTTCCGTAAATTAATTTAATTTTTCTGAAATCCGATACAAAAAATAAAATTTTGATTATACTGTTATGAGATGATTCAACGGTTCGTTGACAACATCATCGCCGTCACCAAAGAGTGAGTTCCCCAATCTCTTCTTTCAAATTGATTTGGTTCGAATTGTTTTTGTAAAAAGATGTCGAATTCGGTTGTTTGGGATCGTTTTCGAATTTGGGTTTTTGAATTTGCAGGTCAGTGAAGACGTTAACGTACGAATCGCTGAACAATATCGTGCGGCTGATCAATGGAATTTCGGCTCTGTTGCTGACGTTTCTGCCGGGGAAGGCCAACATTCTCGAAGGCATTCATGGATGGGAGCTCAGGCCCACCTTTCGCGGGCCCAGATTTCCTCGCTGGATGGAGAAGTAAGTTTTGGGTTTTGATCATGGAAAAATTTGGAAGCTCATTGAATTCATAATTTTTGAAAATTTGGAAAAATTTGGTTATCTGTTTTGTGATTGTGGGAATTGGGATTATTTACGGGGAATGAATGTAATGAGTGTAATTCTTTGGTGGGCTCTAATTATTTTGAACGTATAATTGACTGAATTCAGAAATTTGAATTTTTTTTTTTTATTACTTAGCAATTTTTTTTTTGATTTGTGGAATTGGGATTGTTCATGATAAATCAATGGATAAGGGTATAGTTTTTTCATGGCCAGTAGCTATTTTGTATGAAAAATTGACTGAATTCAGAATTTTGGAATTTATTATCGCTGGGCAGTTTGTTCTGTGATTGTGGGAATTGGGATCGTTCAAATGAATGTGTGTTTTTTTCTGGTGGGAAGTAGTTGTTTTGTATGTGAAGTTAGTTCCTCTTATGTAATAACTATGTATCTTCTTGTGAGAAGTGTAACGTTTCATGCATCAATATTTGTTGCTGAATGACATGTCCATTTTGCTTCATGCTTGTAGTGGGGTGTCCTCTTTCAATCGTTTTGTACACGAGCTTTCTGTGGATTCTGATTCTGATGGTTCGAACCTTGATTACGCATACGGAGATGAAGATAGTGATGATGACATATCTCCTACATCACCATCCTCTCAAAGTTCAAGAGCCTCTCGGGCTTCTAGTTTCAATAAGCACGATAGGCGCTGGTCGTGGTGGATGTGGATCAGATACATATTTTTCTGGATTCTGTTTCCCGCGAGGTTTCTGCTTGGGATTCCAGTTCGCATTTTGCAGTTGTCTTATTCTAGGTCATCAAAAGCCTCTTCTGCACCAGGAAGCAATGAGGCTCCGCAAGCACGCCCTATAAATAAAGTGCAGATTCTCAAGGATCACATTGTTCACCGAACCACTGATAGGAGACGTGGAGTCATTGAGGTCTGTGCACAGGCTAAATATGCCCTTTTAAAATAAGATGCATCATTTGTTTCCTCTTCCAATTTCTCATCTTTAACTTGTGCTTAACAGGATCTTCATCTAGCAATCGAGATATTCATAGAAGCTGTTTTTGATGTTGTTCACAAGGCAGCACGTTTTGTTCTTTCCCCTTCTGTGGCTTTTAAAACACTATCAGGATGGTGTTCACTGAGCAGCGGTGGTGTTCAAGATAGCCATGGTAGTGATACAGAAGTTACTGTTCCCACAGCTACACTTGGAGAGAATGATCCAGTTCCTAAAGAAAGGAATACTTCATTTCAGCAGTCCCTAAATACCGATGCTCGGACTTGTCAGGATGTCATAACAGAGCTTGGGTAAGGCTTTTGGTACCGCTTACTTGATCATAGAACCTTTCACTTTTCGTTTGAATGTTTCACATGCTCTGCAAATTGCTCAATTTTTTTCTCTCTTAGGTACCCATATGAAGCTATTCATGTGATCACTAGTGATGGCTATGTTCTTCTCTTGGAAAGACTCCCGAGGTATAATCAATATTTTTGGCTTTTTTTCCCTTCCATAGTCATTAACTTTTTTTTTAATATATGGTGTCTAATGTTGTATTGTGATGCTGCAGACGTGATTCCCGGAAAGCTGTTTATCTACAACATGGAATTTTGGATTCATCTATGGGGTAAGTTATTTCTTCTATCCTTCCCCAAGTGTTCTAGAAACTATACCTTAAATGTTGAGTGGAGGTTTGCTTGTGGTGCAGGCTATCAGAATCATACATAGTCCTTCCTGCTACAATTTCTCTATGATTGCTACATTCTCATCTTAAAGAAAAAAAGAAAAAAACAATTTCAGAATGGTATAACTTATTTAGTTTTTGAAAAGGCAATCGGCTCATTATTAGTAGTGTTCTTACCTCTTGTATTTTGCAAAAAAATTTGTTTTATGTATAGTGAGCTTTATGAATGATTTTTAATGGGTTGTTTCCTTTGTCCAGTTGGGTGTCAAATGGGGTTGTTGGTTCACCGGCATTTGCAGCCTATGATCAAGGTTTGCATGTTTCATTCAAAAGTATATGCTTGTAGTACAGACAGCTTTATTGGTTAGAAATGTGCTAATGCTTTGTATTTTTACAGGATATGATGTTTTCCTCGGTAACTTTCGTGGCTTGATTTCTAGGGAACATGTTGACAAAAATATTTCATCACGACAGTAAGTTGGCATCTGCATGTTATATTGTTTATGAAAGATTCATCCTTGAGTCCTTCTGATTTAAATTGTCAACGGGGGCGGAATGAGGTTGCAATATTTCAGATTTGTTAAACACAAATTAGCAATTTCTATAAAGTACTTTAGTACAAACTGAGTTACTGAACTTAGCAACCAATGCAGGTATTGGCAGTACTCCATCAATGAGCATGGGACTCAGGATATTCCTGCAATGATAGAGAAGATTCACCAAGTTAAAACTGCTGAATTGAAACTTAGTCAACCTGACGTTGACGAAGAAACAAATGATGGTCAACCGTACAAACTCTGTGCAATTTGCCATAGCTTGGGAGGAGCAGCAATACTTATGTACGTTATAACGCAGAGAATAGAAGAGAAACCCCACAGACTCTCTAGGCTGGTTTTACTGTCACCTGCTGGCTTCCATGGTGATTCCACCTTTATGTTTACGGTTGTGGAGAATGTCTTTCTACTATTGGCTCCTCTTCTGGCTCCTCTTGTGCCTGCCTTCTACATACCAACCAGGTTCTTTCGCATGCTTCTGAACAAGTTGGCGCGAGACTTTCATAACTATCCTGCTGTCGGAGGACTGGTTCAGACCCTGATGAGTTATTTTGTTGGTGGGGATAGCTCAAATTGGGTTGGTGTGTTAGGGATACCACATTATAACATGAACGACATGCCGGGCGTATCATTCCGAGTGGCTCTCCATCTTGCACAAATGAAGCGTGCTGGAAAGTTTAGAATGTTCGATTACGGGAGTGGTTCTGCTAATATGGAGGTGTATGGATCTCCAGAGCCATTCGACTTGGGGGAGTACTATGGGCTTATTGATGTTCCAGTTGATCTGGTTGCTGGACGAAAGGACAAGGTAATTCGGCCATCAATGGTCAGAAAGCATTATAAGTTGATGGCTGAATCAGGTGTTGATGTATCATATGGTGAATTTGAGTACGCCCATCTGGACTTCACATTTTCGCACCGAGAAGAACTATTGGCGTATGCCATGTCACGCTTGCTGCTAGTTGAGCCAACTGCAAAGCAGCAATCCAGTCAGAAGGCCGTAAGGTTGAAGAAGAAAACCCCGGTCAATAGTTGATTAAGTTCGAGAAAACCCATGCATAGCCGTCCTTTTTTCTTCAGGATTTGGCATGTGCTACATACTCAGGTGCAGATTACTGTTAGTCTGTTATAGATGATTGAATATGTCGATACGTCTTACCCCAGGGCAGTCAGTTGTGAGAGTTGCTGCCATGGTTTCTTCCCCTTCTATTTTTTCGCCGAAAGTTAACTGTCCGAAGGCTTATATAAATACCATGGATTGAGCTTTGTACAGAAACCCATATGTGTATATTTTGTAATGGATATAAGAATCATGTTGTGCGTCTTGTAACGTTAATACTGCATAGGATGTTTTGTCAAGTGAACACTCGAACATTTCCTTATTCATTGCGAAACTCCCCGAACGGTTATACTATGAGAATTTTTTACATCGTGTTGGTATGATTTCGTGTGGTAGTCCTATTTCTTACTAGACTACAAACCATTGCCGAGAATCCGTTTTGTTCGGTTTTGTGTTCCCGTAACCCTAAAACTCGTGGGGATTCGATGTCCTCTTCAACTGTTGTATCGGTCAGGGCATACCGCTGTAGGTGACTGCAGCAGAACGTTACCTCATCTGCAGTGTCTCTGGCCAATCCGCCGTAAGCCTGAAAGAGCGATTCAAGTTGTCAGATAAACGGCAAAGAGAGAGAGAGGTTGTTAGACTTACTGTGGTGTTGAGGCCTTCCTATAACCCTGTTACATCAAGGACAAGTCTCGTATCAAATGTTCAGCGAAATAATCAGTTTTGAGCAACTGCGGATGAACAAGCGCTTCATTGCAGACGAACAAGTGCAGATAATTACTTAGTCATACCTTGGCTCGGCTGACCGGAATTATTTGATCGTGATACATAGCAGATATCGTTCCCTGAAAGCAGGCAAAGGTAAATTAACCAACAAGTCCGATCACACTTAATCAGGAAACTCAAAAAATGATAAAGTTTGTTGAACTGAAGCTAAATTAGACTGATTATCCTATGCATGAAGCTGTATTTTTACCTCCTGGAACGTATGTTTCGTCTTGGGGTGTCTTTTTAGAACTAGAAGCAAGCTCCAGCCCACCATATAATCTGCGAGGTATTATACTTGCTATTGCAACTGCGGTACTGCAACAAAGGCACCAATTAATTTTGTTCCACACTTTCCTGAGAAATTTCTTTGGCTCGCTGCTCAGAGGACCAAGGCTTATTGGTCTTTGAGTACCTGAAAAGGGTCGCGGAATGCATAGGTATTCCATGTTTGGATGTGTGACTTGCCCCCCAAGTCTCATTGTTTGAATTTCTTGAATTTCAAGGTAATCTGAGAGAATGGTGTTCCAGTAGGGTCCCATAGCTGCTGATCCATCAACCACCACGACTAGATACCTTGCTGCTGGTGCTGCCATTGATTCTTCCTTCTTATCACATGAAAAAACCTGCACGGAAATATGTAAGAAAAACCTGAGTTATCTCTACCGAATCAGTGATTTCTTGAGACAGGCTTTGGTTTTGGTTTGTGTTTAACGCTTTGACAGAGGCTTGTGTTTCTACGCTCTCACTCTCTCACTATATACTCGTCGTCTGTGCATGGCACTATTCACTAGATGGTGCCGGGTGGATTGCTCTTCGCCATCTCACTTTTGTTATTACAGTGCTGGCAAGTTTCAATGTAGCGAGATATAGGTTGATATATAAGCTATTATTTCACGTGCTATAATAATAAAGGTGAATGACATAGTGGATGTATAAATATTCCACTTCTAGAGTATATTAATTAAAAACGAATTTAGGTGTTATGATTTGAGTAAAATAGTAACCGTGTTCTGAAAAATTCTCCATAAGAACATGGACAGGTGCACTACCTTATAACTGATACTTGGATTGAACAGAGATGTAATTTTGGTGGATGCTGTAGGTATGGTAATGTAAGAAGTTTTTAAACAAGAAATGTAAACGGTTATACCTATAACCGCATGTATTATCCATAATCACCCATTTAAATTTCACGGGTAAACGGTTATACTCATAACCGTTTATTTATTTAAATGGTCACCTATAACCGTAACCGTGAATTTTAAATGGGCAGGTAACCGCAATTACTCATGGCCGTGGGTATTTTGCTCATCCTAGTAAGAACTGGAGAAGCTAAAGATGTCTCTTTTGAATCAATTGCAGAGGTCACACAAGAAATGTGAGTATAAAGTGATGATATATACATGCAGATTTGGAGGATGACTGGAAGTATTCGGACCGGTTTACTTCAATAGGATTCTTCGATCGAGGAAATTGAGAATGGCAGAAGAACTTCACCAAGTGACCTCTGGCATGCAAAAAATATGACAAAACTTGCTAATTACACACAATCTGCCAAATACTCACTTAATTAAACGTGAGCATATTTAGCAGATTGTGTGTTAATTATGGCAAGTTCTGTCGGATTAATTTTTGCATGGACAAATGACACGGTGCAGTTCTTGCTATTCTCAACTTCCGATCGACATCGACCTCGACCTTGACCGCACAACACTCCTTTTGCAGTAAACAGCTTCGAATATATACTTCAATTTCTTCCTTCAACTCTGCATCTATCATCAGCTTTATACTCACATAACTTAAATGTAGTTCAACCACAAGAAGCCCAATTGTACATTAATGAGTTTTAATTATATCAATCAAAATAACAAAAATAAAAATGATGGGAAATGAGCAAGGTTTGCAAATATCTTAGTATTTGAAATAAATCATGTGTATTCTGTTCCCATAAATTTTTACTTCATGCTGACAATTACTTTCTCTGGAAAAGTAATGAGTAGATTATAGAAATGTATTGAAAATCAAATCTAACGAGATACAGTCTTTCTGTTGATTTCCGTATTCGAGAGACGAATAATGAACTTATGATTTATAGCACTCTCAAGGAAACATTTTATGTAATCGTAACAACATGTGGTTTACATGCCGAAGTGGTGTTAGTATCCACTCAAACTATAACTCATTTTTTGCATGACATGTCGATGTCGTGTTATGAATACGAGAGATGAATAATGAACATACGATTTACAGCCCTGACACAAAAACATTTTAATAGTAACCGCAAGACCACGTGACATACATGTCGAAGTGGTGTCAGTATCCACTCAACTATAACTCATGCCTCGCATGACATGTTGATGTCGTGTTATGACTACGAGAGACGAATAATGAACGTACAATTCACAGATGTGACACGAAAACGTTTTAATAGTGACCGCAACACCATGTGACATACATGCTGAAGTGGTGTCAATATCCACTCAAACTATAATTCATGACCTGTGTGACACGCTGATGTCGTGTAATGAATAAGAGAGACAAATAGTGAATGTACGATTTACAACCGTGACACAAAAACGTTTTAATAGTAACTGTAACACCACGTGACATACATGCCGAAGTGGTGTCAGTATCCACTCAAATTATAATTCATGACCTGCGTGACATGTTAATGTTGTATAATGAATAAGAGAGACAAATAGTTAACGTGCGATTTACAGTCATGACACAAAAACGTTTTAAGAGTAACCGCAACACCACATGACATACATGCTGAAGTGGTATCAGTATCCACTCAAACTATAATTTATGATCTGCGTGACACGCTGATATCGTGTAATGAATAAGAGAGACAAATAGTTAACGTACGAATTACAGCCGTGACACAAAAACGTTTTAACAGTAACCGTAACCGTAACACCACATGACATACATGCTGAAGTGGTATTAGTATCCACTCAAACTATAATTTATGATCTGCGTGACACGCTGATGTCGTGTAATGAATAAGAGAGACAAATAGTTAACGTACGAGTTACAGCCGTGACACAAAAACGTTTTAATAGTAACCGTAATACCACGTGATATACATGCCAAAATGATATCAGTATCCACTCAAACTATAACAAATGCCCTGCGTAACTTGCCAATGTCGTGTTATGAATACAAGAGACGAATAGTGAAACCTTCGATTTGTAGCATTGTCACCATACGTTTTGATTATAACCGTAACACCACGTGACACATATGTTGAAGTGGCACCGCTAACCCACTTTAACTATAACTTTGTGGCCCGAGTGACAAGCCGATGTCGAGATACCCCTTACCAAATCATTGCCATTTTTTTCGACCCAAAGTCAAGCCAAACCCAAGTGAGAGTCTATGAAATTTGCCGAAAGCTCAAATAAATAAGCCCACAACCATGGTAGGCCTATTGGATCTTTTAACCGGTTCACTGACCCGTCCGACTCGACACATTTACAAGTCAAGAGATCCACGTCCACCGTCTGGGCGCAGCTTGAAACTTTCCCGAGAAAATCAAGGAAAGAAAGCGAGAGGGAAAATGGCAGGGAATACTTGGGCCTATGTCCGGATCATCTCCGGCACCATTCTCGGTGGCATTCTCGGCTTCTACGTCATGGACCGTGCGGAGAAAAGCTACAAGGTCACTGGAATATTCATATTCTTAATTCGCTCTGTGTCTCCGTTTGGTTTCCGGGAATTCCTCGGAAAAGAAAATCACAGCTTTCTCAGCTGCCAAACACTGGATTAATAGCATGAATTTATCGAATTTCTTATTTATTTGTTAATCTGATTTATTTGCTGGGTTTTTGTGATTGCAGGAGAAAGTGCAGGAGAGGCTGAGGAAGTATGAAATTGAAATGAAGAAGAGAGAGAAATTGGATGAGTTTGAAGAGTCTCGGTAGATTTTATCTTTTTATTTTTCTTCCTTTTGCTGAGAAATTATAGTTTTGAACCATTTTCAAGGCTTATAACATTTGTATTTGAAATTTTCTGTTTTGGAAAATATCACAAGCCAATTACGTACTGCTATTACTCCTTTAGAAGCTAAAAACAATAAAATGATGGATAGCTAAGGTTCTAAAAGAAACTCGGTGCTAGTCGAGCGGTAGATTGAGACCTATCCTATCGCTTAGGCAAGACCCCATACAGCTTTAAGTAACTTTATCATTTATTGGGTAAATAAGTGCCTAGTTTTTTTTTTTTTTTTTTTAAATACATAATTATACTGTGATATATCATCCAAGTATTAATAAGTCGAGTAAATTGTAGCTAGCAATGGTCTCTTAACTTTAACTCAATTGGAGCAATGGTCCTTTAATTAAAAATTCATTAACATTGGTCCCTCAACTCATGGAGAAATGGTCCCTCAACTTTAACATAATTCATTTTGACAAAATTCTGACGAAATTGATAAAAATAACCATAGCAAAATGATAAAGTTACTTACAGTTTATTTTGATAAAGTTACTTACAGTTTATTGAAATAAGTCTCTTACATTATTGACAAAATAAAAGTTATCACTTTTTTGTTTAAGTGAGTCGCGATCTAGACAAGTGATTAGGCGGTTTAGGTGGGCGCATAAGCGCACTAGGCGGACGCCTCAACAGTTTAAGCGCATTTTCTTAAATTTTAAATGCCTAAAGACCAATCAGAACGGTCGCTAGCCGCAATGCCTAGGCAAAGCTTAGACAGCGCTATGCGAGAATTTTTACAACAGAGTTGATATACCTTGAGCTAAATCGTTTTGCAGAACCCAGACGCTAACATAAATGGCACACTGGTGTTATTTAGAAATTTAGAATGGAGAACCAATACAACACACAAACAAATCTTTGTTCTCGTAAGATGTCCAAACAAAGAAAAGCAGGAGTGATTTTACAATTACGTCCTCGGACCCCCGATTCGGGTGTCCGAGCAGGCAAAACTGAAAACTGGAAACAATAATCTGAACCAGAGCTTCATTCCCATATACAAGACGCGTGACTTTTCTTCTGCGCTGGAAAGCCGTCTCTGAAGGAAGTTTCACGCGTCCAAGACGCCATCTTATCAAGCATCAAGAATCGGGGAGCACTCTTAAGGATGAGTGTCGCGTGCCCGCGCACAGTTGTATCAAGCATCGAGAATTGGGAAGCGGTGTGCAGGCCACTTGGGATACGCACGCTTGTACAGACTCATGCATACGGTGTCACTCTGCTGGAGGACCCCATTGAAGATGCATTTCAATGCCCCTGAAACAAAATCGTATGGAAGAAAACGCACTTAATAACTAACTAAATACAACAACAGAGCACAATCTATTTTGAACTATTTGGGCACTGTCGGAGATTTCAGCGACTTGAAGAAAATTCGATATAACAAAAAGGGGTGAGAGAAAAAGAGAACAGATTGCTATGTAGTCTTACCGTGTGTACCAAGAGGCTCCTTGATGCGACCACGACGACCACATTTGGTCCATACTTCAACAGGCTGCCACCACCAAGGACATTAAAAAACATACCCGTAGTGATTGTATTGAAATTTCTCGATACAACAACACAAATTTAAAAAATAAAAGATTATCTGCAATCTCACCTTGAACCATTTAACGTCCTCTGGGTTATGGAACATGTATCTTACAGAAGCTTTCAGTTTTGATACTCGTTGAGGGTAACTGCATCAAATATGCTTATGGTTCAATACGTGAAAACTTTCAAAGGAAAACATTTGTACCACAAAGGTCGCCACCCCCAAGAGTCAAGAATGAATCATACCCGGTTAAAGTAATCTTCTTTAGTATAATTCGGTCAGGGTCAATGCATTTCAGTGCACCAACAGCAGCTACGGTAGTTGGAGCGGCCACCCCTTCAGAGCTCTTCAAAGCTATCAAAGGAAGTGGAGGAAAAGAGATTGGGGCATAAATCGAAGCCATGGAAAAGCGTCCTGGATGTAGAAACCTCTCCATCTTATGCTTGTCTGAGTTCATGTTGTCAGCAGAATATATTGGCCTGCAAAGTGAAGAGCGAAAGCGTCAATCACTAAAATTCAATAAATAGAAGAGTTGGTGGCATCAGAGATACTACCTGGCAATGAATTGGCGAAAGCCAACATGAAAAATTAATTCGTCCTTGGATTTGATAGGAGCACTGTACGTGTCGTGCTTCTTTATGCTGCAAAACATAGATCACCGGCAATCGTGAGAAAACCTACCCTTAAGAAGACAACAAAACTGCAAATTTTTCTCCGCTAGAAGATACCTGAAATGAAGTACAGACATCTTGGACTCATGCTGCAAAAGACCACATGCTATGACAGGAATTGTCTTTGCATGCATACATAATTTAGAAGCGACACTAGTTGACACTTCACTAATATACAGCCTTGCATATGAGCTAGCTGAGGCACACTCATCACTGTTTTCTTGGTCCATTTCTAACGCTTTAGCAAGGACATTTTTCTGTGTTCTGTTGAAATTATCGAATGCAAAGATTCTGGCATACTCTGCAGGCAGAGACTCCTGAAGTTCATCAGACATATGTCAGTTTAAATTGATGCAAGTAGGGTGAACGACTATTACAAGAATATTACTTTGGGATCCCATGAAGAGGTCCTGAAGGACTTCAGGCCCCTATATTTAGCAAAACGTTTTCTTGCTGGAATATCTAATGGTGTATCAACTTCATCTGGAAATTCTGAAACATAACATATAACCATTATAAGCCAACTAAAGAATGCAGCACTAATACATTGACTTACAGGTGCTACAGATACAGTTTTTATAGTATAAATCATATAGCGACAGAAAGAACAAAGCTAAAAGGACAAGTACCCTCATCATCAGCATGTGCTTGCTTTATTTTTCGGATCTCATTCTCCAACTGTTCCTTAGTCAGGTTTTCACCTTCCTGTAAAACAGATACTAAAAAGGTAAGTCTTATAATGTACAGAACTCGAACAAACAAAATAAACTTCTTAATGACAGCACATAAATATTACCATTCTGACCAGTACAAGTACAGGGACAATTGAATTCTTACAGACAAATACACTTTGTGTCCTTTTCCTTTTTGAAAAATTTACTTAAACCTTAAATGATCGTAGATGAATTCTTTACATATTAATGAAAATGCTCATAGATAGAGAAAGAACCAACGACATAGAAAAACTCATGAGTGAATCCTCCTATGCAACATTCTAATTCAAACAACTACGGTGAGTGGTTCACACACCTTGTTTAAAACCTATTGTCTGAAGTAGTATGTCAGTGACTCAGCTTCCCTAGAGAAACACTAGGATTCTGACCATTAAGGAGTAATATTTGACCAAAAGCAACTGACCAGAGTTTACCTTTGCGATTCCATGGCTAGAGGGTGTGGTTGGTATTTTGATATTCTTAAATCTTACCGTTCTTCGCATTTGAAAATGACAGTAACACCAAAATAGTGTTCCGTATTAATTATTGTGCTTCATGTTAGATCAGAAACACTTTCAATGAGAACAGAGAGACTGACTAATTCTGGTAACACAATAAAGATCACTTGATGCACAAATAATATACATGTTAACCTCACCATCATCACTGAATCAATATCAGTTTCTCCATCAGCGTCCCTTATTGAAGCTTGATCGTCACTCTCATCTGAATAATTATTGTCATCTTGACCAGGATAACCACCATCTCTCTCATCCAATACCATACCATCAGCTTCATCATCAGTACTTAACTCCTCTTCATCTGTATCATCCACAATCCAAGCAGCCTGCAAGAACCGAAATCATGCCTCTGATATATCACTAAAGTTTGTCCATTACCTCTCAACACGAACAAACAAAGATGTGACTAACATATAAGAAAGAAACATTCAGAATTATGAGAACTGACAAGAAAAAATGCAGACCTGGTATTCTGAAGTGCCTCGAGGAAGAGCCCTCTTTTTCTTCTTTTTTTGTTTCTGACTTTCTTCAGCCTCAGCCATTTCTGCTTCTGTTGGCCATGTCTGACAAAAAAGAATTTATGTTTGAGTCAAGTTGTAACTTGTCCCACAACCAGTCCAATAATTCAGCAAACCTAAAAGTAAATTTAAGAAAATCCAAAAGTATATCATACTAGCCGACCGGTATAGGACTCTGAGGTCTGAAAATGCTCTGGTGAAAATTTTTAATAGCATGACATTCTACTTTCATAGTTCATGCAATTCCAGTGAAATCCCCCTATTTTTGTTTTATTCATTCTTGGATTAGCAATATACAAGCCATATTCTTAATATCAACCCACATTTATGTTAATGGAAATAAGTAAGACATAATTAATAGAACAAAATGTAATCTTGTTACCTGTTCACCTGCAAGGGGATCAGGAACATTCTCAACTAGTAAAGCCTCCTGCTTCATAGGATCGGGAACCAAAAAACGAAGGACCTTGAAGAAGAAAAAGAGGACAGAAGGAACTTGAATATTAAAATTTCAAATGAGAAACACTTCACAAAATAAATTAATCGCATCAAATCTTATCATTAAAAAGGAAATAATTTATTCTAGAGACATCGTGCTTATATACAAATGAAAAAGCTAATACCTCTCTATCACCCACTTCGTCTGAGTCCATGGCATCTTGTTCTTTTCTTGCATTCAAAGGAAATGGATCCTTCAGAATTTCCATTTTGGACAGCTGGAAATCCCCCGCGCCAGAAACATGAACCTGATATAAAGTAATATAAGACAACTTCCAAATCATGTGACCAAGGACAAGTCTTTGGATGAACTAATCACCAGTTGGTTCACAGAAAGACTGCGAGCACGTATATATCCAGTAAGAAGAAGGGTGCACTTTCCCGAACTGGAATCATCTGCTACCATATCAACCTATCAAAATCCAAAATATGTTGTTACACTGATGAAACTAGTTGTTCTTCTACAAGGCGCACATGCCTCAACAAGCTACAAAAACTTCACCCCTAAAATTTCTTATGGTTTCTACCTCTACCTAAAAAGAATGAGAGCGAAAACTTAAATGAACACCTTCTGAGCCATCAGGTAAGGCCGTTGACTTCGCCAGTGAGGAATTGAAAGCCTTTGTTCCTTAAAGAGCCACATGAACTGCAATTATAGTAAGATGACAAAGGAAATCTATGAGAGGCATCAAATTATGTAAAATATGAAACAAAATAAATGTCATTTGAGCTGTAACCAACTCTAAATTTTAACTTTGAAAGCATTAGCCTAAGATAAAGAATCTAGAGTCAACAGTTACCTTGTGCAAATCATCCTTTGTATCAGCTGGATAATATTTACAATCCTCGGGAAATTCAGAAGCAAGACTAGACGTACATATTTTCTTAGAATCATGTCTTCTTTTCACATCAGCAGGTAGATCCTACATGCACGAAACGTCGAAAAGAAAGAAGAATAAATCCAATGTCAAGTTGAGCACAACCTTTCCTATTTTCCTAGTATTTCCAGGAATATATAAAGCATATGGACAACATACACGAATTAGCACCACAGTGCTTGGTAAACCAAGGGACCTAAAAACGGAAAGACATTGACTTCCAAAAGAGTCAATGTAGTCAGACGTGCTTCCTTCACGTGAAGAGCTCGCTGATGCCACAAAAGCAATGAGATCAGCAACCTACAAGTCAAAGAGTTGACGATGTCAGAAAAAACACCAGCAAAATTAGGAAGAGGACACAAGTGTCAGACTTTTTTACCTTAGCCATTTCCATACATGTTGGAAGATCGCCATGAGGTGCTTTCAATACCTAAAAAATAACATGAGTAGGATACAATTATTCACATCAGTCATCAATGTTAATTACTCAGCCCACACAAAACATTTATATGAGAGTCATTCCATTAGAATTAGAATACAGCAGCAGAGGCAGGGTATACCGTTGTTCTGAGCTTGTACTCAGGAGAAGCAACCGTTGGAAATGCGGCTTCATAACCTCGTGGAGATAGCAACGACGAAAGATCCCCAGCAAGTGAATTCAGGTTCGCATCAGCAGAAAGTCCGAACAAAACCTGCCATTGTTGAAAGTTAGAAAGATAAGAAAGCTGATAAAAACATCCTAATTGTGTATTAGATTATTAATCCACTCGAAACACTTTCCTCCATCAATTCCAACTGAAAAACAAAAACTCACAATCACACGGGGAGGACTTGCTGATCCACTCGAAGCCCTCTTCTCTTTCAAAACAGCCGCCCTCTTCTGCTCCCGAAGCTACAAAGTATCGAAATTGTGAATTAGACATACAAATCAGACATACATACCGAAAACCGAAATGACAGAAAGACGAAATTTTGAAATCAATTACCATCTTGCTCCGCTGAACGCGAGCAGCCCGAGCTCCCTTAGTGACATTGCGCTCCGGTTTACCGATCCTACTCTTCTCTGAAACACCAAAAACACTCCCTTTATGCACAGCGATTGCAATTCATAGCAGTTTTCTCAAATTCTCGACGAAAAGGAGGTTCAATCAAAAGGAAGCGTGAGAAAGTAGAAGCATATAAAGAGAGAACCTGAAGTTTTGTGGAGATTGCGAGAAGATTTGGAGGCGAAGCGCGTCTTGTGCTGCTTATTCACTTGAGCTCGCGAGCCTCCCATCACGACGCCGGGAAACGCTGCAGGCGGCGGCGAGTGCAATAGCGATTAGGAATATAGCGAGTAAACAGCACCGCTGAGCTGAATATATATTAGATATATATAGAGAGAGAGGAAGCGATGGGTGGAAAAAGCTTACCGTACTCGCCGCCGCAGTCGATCACTCAGTGCCGTGCCGTGCCGCCAAAAGAGAGGGAATGGTGGAGAAGAAGGGAGGGAGAGAAGCAGAGAGGCGGTACTATTTTTATGAATTTTCGGGCTTCAAGTTCTTTCAACGTAGGGTTGGGCAGGGCTTCCTCAAAACGCAGCGTTTCACTTAATGCACTTTGGCTAAATCATGGTTTTAAAAACTAAGGAAAACTAATGAAAATGGTTTAAAAACTTTGAGTTTTAACGAAAATGACAAAATAAAAGGTAAAGTGAATAGTATCAGTATTGACTTTTTAGTGTAAAAATGTAGTTTTTTGTTAAAGTGAACAATACCATGAGTTTTTCGTTGAAGTTCCCTTTAAACTATAGCATATCTAGTTTTAGCGGAATTCCGCTTTGTGATGTGGGTGTATTCATTGAAATTTTAAGAGATTTTAATGGATTTATAAATTTATGGATTTTGATGGAGTTTAATCTAATTCTCTCGAAATCTTAGGTCGAGCAAGACGAAGAACGACGACAGGAATCAAAGGAAGTTAGTGAGTTAGTTGGGCAGGTTCGAACTCTGCAGACTGGTTAGAGAGAGGGCAGAGGAGGATCTAAGGATGAAGGAGCTAAATCAAGGAGCCAGAGAGGACAAGTTGAGGTGATTGGTTGGGTTTGTGCGTGGTTTGGGTGGTGAATCGAGGCGATGGGGCAGATACCATAATCGTAAGGGACTCAACTCTTGACGATTCTCGAGGAGACAAGTGGACGGAGACCAAAAACGGCTGGAAATCGAACCAAATTAGAACTGGTCCGATCCGGTCCGGTCCGGTTCGACTCGGTTCTCTTAGTCAAAATTAAGAAAAACCAATTTTGTATTGAAACCGTAAAAGAAAACCGGTCCAATCCCGGTGAAAACGCTGCGTTTTGGCTTAATGATTGGAATATTCTGTAGATATAAAAAGGCGGGAGACCTGGAAAAATAAACGTTAACGACCGTTGAACTGAACACACAGTCGCAGAGTCACCGGAAAAGATAGAGAAATGGAGGATTCCGGTGCGATCCTCTGCCAAATCTCAACCTACAAGGACATGCTCGACCAGGTACACTCCATCTCCTCCGCCATCTCCAATGCCATTCAACGTTTCCATTCCCCCAACTTTCCCCCTTTTTAGTACCGCATCGTCATCGATCGAAAAAGAAACTTCTTGCGATTGTGAAATCAGGTGAACGAAGAAATCGAAGCGAATGTTCAGATAACGCGGGAGATCGAGTCGGAGATCGTCAAATGCTCCGAAATCGAAAGCGCTCTGTCCGCTAAAGAATCCGACCGCACCAAGACGCTCTACCTTTCGCACTTTGAGCTCACCGGACTACTCACCGTCGCCAGTAAGTTCCCTTCCCAGATTATCTCGTTTGATTACCCTTAATTGGAGTATTATTAGCTAAGCAATCACTTAATTTTGTGTATTTATTAATAGAGGATTTGAGGAGCTCGGTTGAGGTTTTGGAGAAGGAATTGCATTGTCTAAGAGCAAAGCGCGATGAGACTCTTCGTAGAATCCATGACCAGCGGTATATAACGAGCATTTCAGTTTCGATTTGATACGAATGTTTAAGGATTTCGAAAGAACTTAGGAGTGTAATTGATATCGGCATTTTAGGTACTAATGGCTAGCTGAATGATTTGTTTTGTTACAGGGAAAGGTTTATCGCATTGTGCTTAGAGTTCCAGAAGGACATCGAGAATGGTAACGATAACGAATTGCAAGCTCTTATGTCGGAAAAAGAGTTCCTCGAAAATGAAGTTCGCTTATTGGAAGAGAAGAACAATGGTCTGAAGAACTCAATGCTGGCATTTGTTGAAGGAATTCTCGAAGATCTTAATAGTTGCAACTCCGGTACATATACCTTTACCTATTTTTGCACATTTTAATTTGTTCTTTTACGGCTTAGGTACCAAGTCTCCTGTCAATAGTTTGTATTAAACACATAGATTACTCTTGTAGTTGAATCTAGTGAGTTATCTAGTTCAATCGTATGCACTGAACGAGCCCCTAACATTGTCAAAAGAGCAAGAGAATAGGAATGGAAGTGCAATGGGTTTTTTATATGAAAGTACTCTTGTTCTTTGACTAAAAAGAGATGTTCTAACGTCTTCGAATTGCATATACATACTAGGATTTGTACTGGTATACTATGTGTTTTGATCCAAACTTGGACGAAATTCTTTAACGATGTTGTCACGCTGATAAAATACATACTTGAGACTGCAACTATACCGTGAAAATCGCAACGAGTTGTAGTATAGCTTTTGCCCCTTGGATGCACTGTGATAAGATAATGAGTCTTTCTAAGTAGCGAATTTAAGTCGGTATGCAGCTTTACAAGTTGAGATACGGAGGGGGAACCAGGAGAACGAGAAGTTGCTGAAGGATATCGATAATATGAAAACTTCATTGCTTTTGAGTTTCAACTATCGCGATTGATGATGTCAGTGGTAAGCCTTTTACATACACTAAATGACATGTTCATGCATCGATGCATTGTGATCTTTTGATCGAAAACCAACAAGTTGGTCTGTATAAAAAGCATGAAGATTAAGATGGATGCATCGATGCGATCTTTGCTCCGTACATGTAAGAGTATATGCACGTGTATGGATGATCATATGAAATATTTGCTATGATACCTACATTATCCTCATTCCATTTTAGCGGCTTACAGTGACTTGGAATTTATAATTTGTAACCCCACGCATCAATTTACAGTTTCGAACCAGCGTGCAAGATCGTGGAAGGGACAGACTGGACAGTAACCTGAAGGTGTACCTTCCTCCATTTCTAGCCAAACAAAAAGGTGTCCTCCGAATCCAATCAGATTGGTAGGCCTAACTTGTACTGCTGAAATCTCTTTTCTTCATGAATAGTTTCTGGCATCAGGCTTTTGCAGCCATGCATGCAGCATTTGTTATTTTGCATAGAGTCTGCTTGGATTCTTGTGTCAAAGTGGATGCAGCATTTATTTTCTTCGGGATGCAAGATTTTTTTCATGTCACTAACTCACGTGATAATCGTCCATTAAACGACTAGTGCACTTCTTAAATACATGGTGATAACGCCAATGATATTAAAACTTGATTGCATGAGAGAATCTCGCAAAACAATGCTTAAGTTCCAACTTTCTTTCTCATATATGTCCATTATGAATTTATGAGTTCATGACCCCTGCATTAGGAGAAAGACTTACCTATCTGAACTAATAGCGCAAAACAATGTCGCGTGTTTTAAATTTTTCATGTAGCAATGAGTTATTGATTTACAATATCGCGCTACAATGGTGTATCCAATATACGTATCTCAAACCATATGAAACTCTACCCAGTAACCGAAACCAACCCTAACATTTTCCATTGTTCTCTCACTTTCAACTCTAGGTAGTGGCTCCAGCTTTCATTTCCTTATCTAGTTTTTCCCATATCTGATTGTTAAGGTAGAAAAGGCATAGGGAATAAAATGGAAATTACTCCGAAGCTCCCATATCAAAAACAAAAGTAGAGTCGTAGGTAGGTGATAGCTATAGAAAAAGATATAGGAATTCATATCATTTTTGGATTCCTGTGTTCCGAAATGATAGACTCATAAATTCGGATCACACAATTTAAATCTTACAGTCCCCATTAGTCTATTTTACTAGCTTAACTCACTCAAAACCAAGCTCTTGAACAGTTCAAATCTCTCTCTTTTGAAAATCCGAATTTTGATGTCCGTCAGCTCTCGACACAGAGATCCGAAAAGGATCTCAACTCAAGATATAGTTGTTCGACCTAACAAAAAATGTGACCTTTGAGTAAAACCATTGAGTTTGTCTTCCATGTCACGGACAGTGACCATATCCCTCTAGTGAATATCACGTGCGCACTGGCCCCCGACCGTTCCATACAGCCATGTCGCTTTTGTTGTCTGATGATATTGTGGTTGTTGGTTCAAGTCTTCTCAATTGTCAATTATCCTGGCCACACAAGTTATAAAACTCCACTGGTCCTCAGATGATTAGAAAGCAGAAAAGAAAAGAGAAGCAGGGTGGATCCTTTGCCAATTTGCCATGTAGGGTTTGGTTCCTTCACAATTTCATCCATGTTTTAGTTTAGGGTGTCAAAAAGTGTTTAAGTTGTCAATTAAAAACTTAAAATTGGGGCTAATTGTGGTACTTAATACTAAGTTTGATCTAGGAGAAACTGCTTCTTACATATAAGAAACCGAATATTTTTCTTTTAAAACGGAATAATTTGTACCATGCGAGCAATTGGATGTGTATTCTCCTTTGTCTACCTCTCTCGTCACTCAAATAGGAATAGAGGAACGTATCACTTATTACTAGCTGTATCTCATTCTTGCCATTAACAGAATGAGATCAACTTTGAATCTTTGTGTTTGGAGCCCGCAAACCAAGAAATCTGGACCGTTCAAGAAAGAGAAAGAGGTTCAAGCCGTTTAAGTTTTTGAATTTTGTGTAGTGGGCCAATAAAATAGACTAATAAGTATTGTATGATTGAAATTGAATGGTGCAGATCTTTCGATCCGCGAGTTCCGAACACAGAGATCCAGAGTGAATCATCCATTAACACTCTTGTGATTGGAGGCCAATAAAATAGACTAATAAGTATTGTATGATTGAAATTGAATGGTGCAGATCTTTCGATCCGCGAGTTCCGAACACAGAGATCCAGAGTGAATCATCCATTAACACTCTTGTGATTGGAGTTCCTACGTGACCTAGTTAATGTATCTCTCTATTTCTAGGTTGGCACTTAGGCATGCCCAGAGAGTAGGGCCCCAAAGGACCAAGGTGCATGACTATTGACTACTGACCAGTAATAGAGCCACTAATTATCTATTCATACTTCTTTTGGGACCCCCCAAATTGGGTCTGGCTGGATCCCACACTGTCGTCTGCCTATAAGAAACCTTCCTTCCTCCTCTTTTTCTCATGCAACTTTTATCACTTCACCCACATCCTGTATCCAAAAATAGCTCACCCAGAAGAGCTACTGAACTGAAAGAGCCATAGAACTAATTCAAAGAGTTTTCTGGAAATAGAGAGATGGAGATGAAGAGTAGCGATACCAACACCGTTGAAGTCTCGAAACGAAGGTTTTCGTCGAAGGGGGGTTGCGGGTTTCTTAAAGAAGGAAGAGGAAGGCTCTACGTTTTCAGAAGATGCATTGTTATGCTTCTTTGTTGGCATGATTAGGAATTTAGGATGAGTATTTGGTGTATTTTTTCGAGCTATTCGCCTCTGAAAATCACTTATTTCTTCATTTTTCTTTCATTTTTCAATGTTAATATGAACCATCTGTACCGACTTTCATTTCTCTGTTGGATATTATAAAATTTTGGTAACTTTCATCATATCTTCCAATAGAATTGTTATTGAATCCCTCTGGTTTTTTTTTTGGTTGCCACAATAGTTTATTCTTTTAGAGACCGAAAAGACTCAAAGGCACTTCAGCTCTTTGTTATACTTCCCTTTGAAATATGATGCTAATTGTAATTTTCCATAGAGTTAATGCTGCATTTTCATCCTTGTGGAATATCATCCATGCCAAATAAACCTAGTGCCTTAAAAGTTTTATTTTTTTTACGAGACGATATTTTAAACAACTTTAATTTATTGGGAGTTGAACGAAGGAGGTGGGCACACGTATAAGGATTTACATGGCATAGTGTACAGCTATGTTAGCATTTCGTGTCAATAAAATAAAACATGTGTAAGTTTGTTTTGTCCAAATGTTCTCATTTTATTGGAATAAGATATTCCGTAACAATGTATAGGTGCCATATAAATTATCATCGGGCACACAACCTAGCTAACTGACCTAATTTATGTGCATGAAATAAGTTCTATATTAAAACCAATCATCGAGGATTCGCAGGTTAGGTCATCATAGTCGGTGGGACTAATGTTGAGCAATGGTAACCTCAGCCACATGATGGCAACGGGACGGATTGAGTTCGGATGTGCCCTCCCCATAACTGAACCCGTTTAATTTCCCTGAACCCAAAACCATAAAATCCCCAAACGGGGATTCCCCGTAACCGAACCCATTGGGTTCGGATTCCCCAACGGGTAACGGTTTTCCCCATTATGATATTTCTTTCTTGTGAAAAATTAAGCAAATGTTTGTAACACTTTCTAAAATTCAACTAATAAAATAGTGATTCTTAAACAACATTACTTAGCTATTCTAGAAAAGTTCATCATAATCCAAAGTACTTCAGAGAAAAAAAGGAAATTTAGTAGAAAAAAAAATCCAAAATGATCCAGCTAATGCATTGCCCACATAACATATTAACATCTAATATTTCTCGCATCCACAAAACAAGAAGCAATGCTTCATAATGTTCTTCTTTTACGACCATCTTCATGACGTTCCTTATCCACATACATATCCTCAAAGTTAGAGCAGCAACCAATATGTTCATCATCATCAGAAGAAGCTGTTTATAAAACAACAGCCTAAATTAGTTTGTAAAATTCAATGCACAACAGGATCTGCTCAAACAGTAAGTAATAACACAATAAAATTATCTAATTAGCAGAATCTGCTCAAACTAATGTAACCATCTTAATCACATAGGAGTTTGAAAACATACTTATTGTCTATTGATGGATTCCCCAAAGAAGAAAAGTTTGAAGAAAGCATACCTACTGATGGATTCGGAGACTTGGCGTTTTGTTTTAGCCAATGCAAGGAAGCAAATGGCTGCTGCTGTCAATTTGTAAGAAAAAAATGAATAGGGTTTCTTCGAAATTTGAATTATTGAACCATCTATCCTGGCCTTTGAGCTCTCCCACATTCCATCATTAATTGAAAGGATTGAATTTTTTTTAATAAAGTTGTTGGTGACCTTTGAAGTCTCCTAGAATCAATTAATAAAGTTGCTGGAGAAAAAAATAAAAAATTATTTATATTTATTTCATTGAAGAATGCAAACCGGGTGGTTTCGGGTACAGGTTCGGAGTGGATACCCTAACCATAACCGAACCCGAAAACAAACCATTACTCAATGATTACCCATAACCATAAAATACCCGAAATCGTACCGTTCGGATCGATTACTTGCGGAAATCGAATTTGACAGGTTAAATTGCCATCCCTACCCATGACGAGGAACATGAGCCTTATGCATGTATTATCTGGACACATCACCACCATGCACTCGTGTATGTAACCTTGTTTTGGGAAAAAAAGAGAGCCAATAAATATGGTGACAGTACATCTTCCAATCAGGACACAAGGTTCTTTTTTTTTTATCTCTGTGGGTCTGGTCACGCTGGCAGATCCTCTCAACCTGGAAAGGAGATCTATGTAACCTTGTTTTGGGAAAAAATAAAGATGTGGTGACAGTACATCTTCCAATCAGGACACAAGGTTCTTTTTTTTTTTGTCTCTGTGGGTCTGGTCACGCTGGCAGATCCTCTCAGTCTGAAAATGAGATCTTCTCTGGATCTCACCGACTGAGAAATTTGGATTATTCAATTTAAATTTTACAGTCCTTATCAGCTCATCCCCTAGCACACCTCACATATATCTCTCTCTAACGCTCATAAATCTCTCTTTCTTGAACGGTCCGAATTTCTCGATCCGTAAGCTCTTGAGTGTGAGATTCGAAGAACGATGTTGAAGATCTTATGGAGAACGACTTTCATATTTCTCTTTTATACAATTTTTTTTGGCAGATATATATAATTTCCATCATTACTTCAAGAAGAATTAATTGTTAGTAAATGCCAACAAGGGTTGGCTCAGTTGGTAAGGTCCCTACCTTATGTGTCGCTCTACTAAAGTTCGAGTTCCATTGCTAGCAGTCATCGTTGGTGCATGATCTTTAAATTCCTAAGTAAATCTATATTGGTGGTAGCTGGCTGTTAGATGCCAAGCGTAAATCCTCCTGGCTTGAGTTGTGGGTATGTCTTGACGTTGGTGATGAGAGTAATCCTAAACTTTCTGTTAGTAAATTTGAATATAAATGGTATGAGCCTTGTGTTATACTAACCACCTTGACATCCACGTTACTTGCTCGTGTATGTGTATCTTGCATGAAACAAAGACTTCATTTATTACGTGCCGTCACTTGCTCTTTCTTAAATGACGTTGCATGGTTGATTCGGGATATAACCACCTTGACAGCCATGTTACATGCAAATCTCTTCTTCGCTACACCTTTGGTATGCCAGTTCAAAAGCTACATGAGAATGCTAATACTCATAAAATCACATTATTAGTTTGGATGCCACAAAGATGTGTGCGTGTTTTTAAAACGACTAAAAACAATTTTAGTGAAAGTAGATTCCGTACTTTCAAACTCAACAAAAAATCTTAAAAATAGAGCCCGCAAACCATGGATTAGACATATAATGAATAACACACAACTTTTCTGAGAAAAATAATTGAAAATAGCAAACTATAAGGGTATAATTGCAAAAAAAACAGTCAATCGGATAGTTCACAGGTCGCAACCTTCTAGGCTTCCGAGCTTCTGCTTTCCCTTTGGAATTTGCTGATACAGTAAGATCCCCAGGCTGTCCTACCCCAGGTAACGTTATCACTCCATCTCCTCCTTCTTCCTCCTTTCATTCGTATATTTCACAGACCTATACATATATGCATGTATATATATATGTATACGCGTTCAGTACAATCTAGGGTTTTTTCACACCCACAATCAATATTACCGTATAGTACAGAAAGTTCAAATCTTGAAGTATCTTTGCTACAGTTGCGTTTTTTTTTTTTTAAGAAAATGATCGAAATTTTTAAAATTTGAACCAGTAAATTATGCAAGATGTGAAATTTAATTTAGTTACATGGAAAAATGGGTGAAATTTTTGAACTTTTTTGGGAATTTTTAAGGGAATGATTGTGGCTGAAGGTGCCCCTGTAAGCTCAGAAAACAACTTAGCACCAGAAGCACTTTCAATGGGTCGTTTAGCAAATGGGGAGGCCGAGAAAAGTCTTCACAAACCAAACAACCAAGCTCAATGTCAAGGCTCTAATGGGAGATGTGGAAGCTCGGGCTCTCACGGAACCAAATCTAGACCGTGTCGTGAGGAAAATTGTGGGGAAGGAGATATAGGAGTGTCTGGAAAAGATGCACCAACTGATGTTTTAAGTGTAAGGGGCAGTGGCACTTCGATATATGACTCACATTCGAGAATGTAGTTGCTTGGAACAGTTTTCGTGCTTTATATAGCGTGTAATGATTGTGTTTAGAGATTGAAATTTATTGTTTTGTAGAAAAAGGCAGCAGAGCAAATGGAAATGACATTAGAAGACATGTACAACCAAGACCTCGATGACGAGGATGCTGATAGCGATTGGGATCCCTTCCAACAGCATGTAGAAGTAATGAAATGGTTCTGCACCAACTGTACAATGCCCAATCTTGGTGATTTTGATCATTGTGATGTATGTTCTGCCCATTCGTACTATTCTGCCTTTGATATATCATCTGTCTGCATGTAAGGAGGCATAGCTGTTATTACTGTGCAGGTATGTCGAGAACATAGAGAATCTGGTATCTTGAGGCAGGGGTGTTTCGCATCTGCTTTTGATTCAAGCCTCACTGAGACTGTGTCTGACACTAGAGAACGACACAAAGGTCGGAACATGATGACTAATGAGTTTATTTCAAATGGTTGGTGTGTCAATGTTTGAAAATTTCTCGCAAGAATAATCTTTTGAGATTTTTCATTGTCTTATTGCCTATCTTATTTTGGTGGCTAATGTTATTGTTTGGGATGAATCATAATTGTTGCCTCTTAAGTTTGAATATTGGTTCCAGATATAGTAGCAAAAGTTTTCATCATTTTGATCTACAAGTATATTTGTTTGTGGGTGGGTCGTTTGGTGTGATATGTTTCAGTATCACTCTAAGTGTGTGTCTGTCATGACTCGGTGCATTGCATATTAGCATAGTATGTTTGCCATATCTTAATATAAAAGAGCTAATACAAGTTATATTAGTAGCCAGTAGTTGTTTTTTCACCATACTATTCTTGGCCTATTGGATGCTGATGTTGCCATTATTCTAAAATATCCGTTCTTGCTTGGTTATGGTTGTTCTGCGATGTATGTCACTCTTGGAAACGTGGTGTATTTTTTCCTGTCAAATAGACTGATGATGAGTTTTAGTAAACTTCCAAATTTGTTTCACTATGGCGTTAATGTGTTGTTTTGGTTTTTAATTATATTTTTCTTGTAAATGCAGGCTCACAAGATTCAGCGTCAAAGAGTTCCACTGCTGTAGGTTTTGATGAGAGAATGTTGCTACATTCAGAAGTATGGTGTTGCTGCAATACATGTCTTCCTCATGCTCTTTGTTAGTTCTCATTTATTGTTCTTTTTTGTCTGTATGTTGTTTAGATGCAAAGCAGTTTTACAAGAAGTTTCATGTCTATCCTTATCTAAAAACCCAAACTGCAGTAATTTTGAAGTACTATAAATTTGCTAAATCGTTTAATATACATATATTTTGTGACACTAATGTGGTAAGTTGGAAACTGCTCATTTCTGTTTGTGTAATACTTTTATTTTTTCTTTTCTGGTGGTTGTTATGCTAGAGTAGGTTCAAATGAACTCACATCCGCACCCAGAAAGACCAGATCGTATTCGAGCCATTGCTGCTAGCCTTGCTACAGCTGGTATTTACCTTCACTGAAGTTCTTTTTGCATATCAATTGTTACTTTTGAGAGCTTGTACTCTGGCGTGCTGTTAGTACTTTGTCTAGTAATGGATGTTGGTGTTATTTTGTTTTAGACTGATACGCAATGGGAAGATTCAACCTATGCAGGTATATTTCCAGGAAGGTACCATCCTATTCCTGCTAGAGAAATCACACGCGAAGAACTTCAGATGGTAAGTAACCATTCATCAAACATTTGACCTGTAGCTATTTTGTCTGTGCACGACTAAGGAAATTGGATCTTTGTAAGTTGAGTCCTGATTTGGGAGGGGGTTTGTAGTTCATTTCATAACAAACCTTTTTCTGCATTGGCAAGATGCTAAAGACGAAGACTTTGTGTGGCTAGTTTCTGTTAAAAGGAAACAAATGACAGTTATAATATTTATTGTCTTCCTTGGTCTATGATTTTGTAATTGTTGGCTCTATTTTTTTTTTATTTTTAAATAAAGGTCCATTCTTTGGAGCATATTGAATCAGTTGACCATACAGGCCATATGTTTTCAAGGTATGTTTATTTGCGCATCTCTCTCTCTCTCTCTCTCTCTCTCTCTCTCTGGGAGATTGCATTTGTGATAGTATGATTCATCAATGTTGTCTTTTAATTGATGAATTATGTATGGTTGGCAGTTATTTCACTCCTGACACATATGCCAATGAACATTCAGCACGTGCTGCTAGACTTGCAGCAGGTTTATGTGCTGATCTTGCTAAAGCAATTGTTTCTGGATGTGCCAAAAACGGTTTTGCCCTTGTATATAACCCTTTACTCTTACTTCGTCTGTTTCAGAATTATCGATGTAATGAGAACTCTTTGAAAATCTCAGCTCTTATTAAAGTTACGCACATTACTGAATGACTCAGGTTAGGCCTCCTGGTCATCATGCTGGTGTAAGACAGGCTATGGGGTTTTGCCTCCACAATAATGCAGCAGTTGCTGCATTAGCAGGTCAGGTTTCAGGGGCTAAGAAAGTGCTAATCGTGGATTGGGTAAGGTCTATACCCTAATGCATTTATCTCATTACAGTGTTTCGTGAGCTGCTTATATATAGATATGTTCAAACCTGAAATAGTATTCAATAAAACCTGCAGGATGTTCATCACGGGAATGGCACACAAGAAATATTTGATCAGAACAAATCGGTGAGCAACCTTGTATTTAAAACTGTAACTGGAATGTCCAGTCTGTTTGCGTTATGCATTTATTTAGATTTTAGTGCTGATCAGTTGAGCTCATTTTCTAGGTCTTGTATATATCCTTACATAGACATGAAGGAGGGAAGTTTTATCCTGGCACTGGAGCTGCTGATGAGGTACTAAACTGATTGCAATTGGTTTTTGTTTTCCTTTTCAGTTTCATATTATTCTATAATATTTTGGACTATATCTAATGGGATTACATGATTACTATTTCAGGTTGGAACCATGGGGGCTGAAGGATACTGTGTGAACGTTCCATGGAGTCGTGGTGGAGTCGGTGACAATGATTACATATATGCATTTCAGCATGTTGTGCTTCCTATAGGTTGTTATTTCCTAACAAGGAACTTGTATCATAATGATAACAGTGAACTTTACTATTTAACTATTCTGTCCGTTTTGGGACATATGTCCTCGTGAATACCTAATGTTTTCTTTAGACAATTGCGATGGTTTGGATTTGATTCTCTGATATAAATGATTTCTGAATTTTTTTACAGCTTCTGAGTTTGCTCCCGATTTCACCATCATATCAGCAGGATTTGATGCAGCACGAGGTGATCCACTGGGATGCTGTGATGTAAGGACTTAAGTCATTTCATTGCAGACGAGCACATCGCTGGACTTGTATTCTCTTAGTGTGTCTTACGTTTTAATGATTCTGTTGTTGTAGGTTACTCCTGCGGGCTATGAAAAGATGACACACATGTTGTCTGACTTGTCTGGAGGAAAGATGCTTGTTATTCTTGAGGGCGGGTTTGTGATTTTTTTTTTTTTTTCTCTTAGTGGATCACACCTTGCTACATATATATGTATCTAACTTGAGAAAATTTAATTGGATAATGTTGCTTTTTGCAGTTACAATCTCCGTTCAATATCGTCTTCTGCTACTGCAGTAATGAAGGTAACCATTTCATACAAATCACACAAAGACCGAATACATTTCTATCTGGATATGCGAAATATGTTTCTGATTTGTCTATCTGTGAGATAGGTATTGCTGGGTGAAAGTCCAGGATGTGAATTGGACAGCAGACTACCTTCCAGATCTGGCCTACAAACCGTTCTGCAGGTCCTTCAAATTCAAAATAAATACTGGCCTGCTCTCGGATCCAGCCTTACGAAATTGCAGTCACAAATGAAAATGTACTCTGTTCAAAAGAAAAGTGAGGAACTCTCTCTCTCTCTCTCTCTCTCTCTCTTTCCTTCCGCTGTATGGAGTTAATTTAGCACAGCGTAAAAAAATTCACATTCCTTTCTATCTTTGCCTGCAGAAAAGCAAATTAAAAAGAGCCGGCGGACTCTGGCACCATTGTTTTGGAAATGGGGAAGGAAAGCTCTATTGTATCATCTTTTAAACGGGCATTTCCATGTAAACCGGAAGGATTGGTGATCGACTCTGCTGATCGCAAGCACATATGCTTCCCCGTGTAGTTTGATGCATTTTTGTAAACGGCTAGCTCAGGAACGATATATTGATACCGCTTCCGTTCGCTTTTTTGCCAAGCGATGATGTTTTAATCATACATTATCAGAACTTATGAATTTCAGTTCGAGTACAGATCTCTCTCTCTATCTCGCGTAAATATATTCCGGCAAGACCCCGATAACAAGTCTGTCTTTACAACGAGGAGTGCAGCTTGATTTTCGGGATGTTTCTACGAAAAAAATATGATTCGAATAGAAATTAGTACTACTTCTCAGTACTTATTCTCTGCCTTCTGCTCTACTATGTATTATTACTCCCTTTCAAATCCACTTGAGACCTGAAAACCCTAATCAAAAGAAAGGAAGAAAATTACTGTTTTGTTCTTAGTGCATTGTTGGATGTGCCGTTGGGTAAGCAACTGGGACGACGTATGGAGGATGGGCATGGGGGTGGTGGCCTGGAGGAAGCATAACTGGAGTGCCCACGGCCGACGCCATATGCCCCGGAGGAGCAGAAACCGGGTGCCCCATTGGTGCTCCATACATCCCTAAACCTGCCATGTGTGGCTGAGGCCTGTGCTTCACCGACTGCGGTCCTACTCCTACTCCTATCGTGGTGGCCGCAGTTGGCGCGTACGTACTGGTCTGCTGCCCGGTAATTGGCGGCTGCTGGTGAGATGAAACGTCTCCGTTGTTGACGCTTGTAATGTCATGGATGCTTGATCTCCTCCTGTCTCTGTTCATGGAGTTCAAACGGATGAAATATTTTTGTGCGTGGCTTGCTACTTGAGTTGGAGTTCTGGAAATGACAAAGTTTCTTGAAATGCTTCTCCAATCCCCTTTCCCAAACTTGTCTAGACCAAGTAGAAATAACCTGACGAAAAAATAAAACCGGTTACAAACTTTTAATCGGAAACAGAATTGAAGGATAATAAACAGACAATAACGCTTTCTCGACATTAATAATGTCAAATTGCCTACACTTTCTTATCTCCCCACATTGATTTCATCAATTTTGTCAGTTATACAGTTTATAAAAAGGGGAAATGATTCGTTGCCATATCCCACATGGTTTTTTTTCTTGAATCTGACTTGACCTAATTCCAAACTTATAGGCAAATCTTACACGCATCTGAAATGTAATATAACGAGTGTACCTGTGTTCTTCTTCAGTCCACGGTATCCCCTTCTTCCTCTCTTGGTCCGCCCTCGATCCTCCCTTACCGCCATGGCTAGCGGAGTCGTGACCTGAACCCAAAAACCCACCTCCTTGACCGCAATTTAATCTCTTATCAGAAGCCGAAGCCCCGGAAGAAGAAGCACGATGGCCACTGTCCTTACTGGATGATACTGTATTAGCAGCTTCATCAGCTGCGTAGTTAGGCGGGGACACTCGCCCCGCCTCGATTGCACCCACGTCGTCGACTAGCATTCGGTAGTGTTGCTTTAACTCCTCCATGCTTTTGCTTGGAACCAACTCAGCAATCTTTTCCCACTGTTCTTCTGAATTTTCGTCGATCCAATGCATGGCAATTGCGTTCTCGAACGCTGTGTCTTCTTCTTTGCTCCAAACGCTAGAACTCGACATGGTTTTTTACGTTTGGAGAATTAGGGTTTTGAGAACTAGGGTTTGCAGAAGAAGCTAGCTCTTGGTGTAGCTAGAGAATGGGAAAATGGTGAAAATGGTGGGGAGTTGGATTCACTTTCTTTCTGGTTCGTGGGTTTTAGAGAGAGGAGGAGATAGAGAGAGGGTGCGTAGGATTAGAGGGTTAGGGAACAGGAGAGGTGTGTGTAGGATAAGGAGAGAGGTTGTCAAATTATCAATTGAGAAAAGAGGGCCACTTTGGAATTGAAGGGATGGGTTCTTTGTCATCTAGGACAAGCTTGAGCAAAAAATCTCAAGCTCTCTCTCTCTCTCATCTCTCACTACCGTTTCTGAATCACTTACTGCTGGTGAAGAGAGAGAGAGAGAGGAGAGAGAGAGAGATAAGGACAATGGCAATCATGGAGGGGGTGAAACTTAGAAACTTTTGGAGGCCCATAGAAATTCTCAAACAACCAACATCACATGCAAACTCAGTTCTCAACTATAATCGAGTACATATACCAGCATGATCTGAATAATTACCTGTTAAAGTAAACCAATGAAGCTGTTTCCACCAATACCAACAACCTATTTACTCTTGCAAACTCGCATACTTTTGACCGGAGAAAAACTTACATGCACTTGTACCATGTTGCATGGAACATCACGTAAAAGACACATAATCATACATACATACATATATATATATATATGTATACAAAGAAGGCATTAGATTAACAAATAACGAGTGTATGCAAGTTTTCTCAAATTCAGTCACGTAACTCTTTTTGAAAACATGCAATGGTATGTCTCAATTTAAACTAGAAAGATGAAAGATTCTTTTTTTTCTTTCCCTATCTTTGAGACGTGGCCAATTCTCCATTTCAAGTTGCTAAAATGCGCCCCCATATGACTCCAACTCTGAAAAAGATATATCATATAAATTTGACCAACATGCATTATTGCCAATTTTACTTTCGTCGAACCTAACATGCCTCCTTTTTTTAGATTGAGATTATCTTCGAATTTCAAAATTCTAGAGCCTACAAATTCAGTAATCTAGACCATTAATTTAAATCAACAGCTTCTATTAACCTAATTTTACTAGTTTACCTCACACATAAAATCACATCCTCATCTCTCTCTCTACCTCATCTTTCTCTCTTGAATGATCTGGATTGCTTAGTCCGCCAGCTCCAGAGTTGAGATCCGAAGACTATCTCAATCCCCTTTCTTTGATTTCCCACACCCTCTCATTGTGTGTGTATCAGTATTGCAATATATGTATGTCATGAACTTTTTTATGAAAAACAAAACGAAAGAGTCTCACAGTAACTTGTAATTTTCTTGTGTAGAATTTTAGATGAAAACAATAAAACTAGTTAGAATTATTGATAAGGCTTAGAAGTATGTTATGATTTAATGAGGTTAGGCCCATGAGTATGGTCTTAAAACATCATGTCAAAATCATCTTAATCATTCTTGGTTGATTAACGGTTTGTGGCTTATAACAAAGAGATAAAAACCCAACCCAGTAATGATGATAACAAGATATATTAGATTAAACAAACCAATTTGTAAGGCTGCTTGATTACGACCACCACTGTTATAATTACCGTCTAGCATGCCTAGGCCCTCGCCTAGGTGTTAGGCGGCTAGTCATTGTCTCGATTAATTCTTAGATGTTTTAGAAATTAAGAAATGACACCTAGACCTGCTTAGGCGCCCGCCTAGCCCACCTAAACCAGCCTAAGCACCAATCTAGATTGCGAGCTTCACCTAGAGAGAAAATATATCTTTTATTTTGCATTTTATTTTTTCAATAAATTGTAAGAGACTTGTTAAATACTTGCATAAATACTCATTATATGCTTGTTCCTCATGTTTTCGATATGTTTCAATACTCCATAATCTATATGTCATTCTATTTTGCAATTTATGTATGCAAATACAATTATGTACATTATTTCAAGTACAAGTAGACATTTATTTGTATGTTACATAATAAATTTAATTAAAATTAAAAAACTGATCTCCGCCTAGACCCCACCTAGACACCTAGATGCTAGGCCCCTGTCGACCGCCCTATTAGCGCCTTTCAGAATCTTGTATGACCTGTCTCACATTATGTGAAAACTTTATTACGGATGACGTAACCCTGATACCTTTACACAAGTTTTTCTCACGTTCAAGCCCAAAAGTTATGGTTAGTCCACAAATATTTTAGTGGAGAAGACGAGGACCAAGCTAAATGAGAATTGAGACTCTTACACAATGGAGTCTAGGAAATCTCCATTAGATTTAAAGGTAGACAATTATCAACGGTGTCACGTTCAACCGTCAATTCTTTGCTCAGCAAATTGACGTATTAATTAACGGTTTACGATTGACTTGTGGTCCAAAATTTACACCGAGATTTCTTTTCCTTTCTCTTTCACAAAGAATCTTTAACGAAAAAAAAAAAAAAGAACCACTCAGTTGCTGCTTTGTTGGTCAGTTGGCCATGCTCAGGTAAAATGAAATTACTGCAGGGATCCCATTTTAAAAGTTATAATAACTTCAACCGTTGAATCAAATTTCAACAGTACAGATTTCCTGATTTTGTAAATTAAGAGGAAGAGATCCGGAGATGATCATTTTCCGGTAAAAAGTGCTATATACTTTCTTGAAGGCCTACCAATATTCTGCAAAGGATCAACAAATTGCCATCTTTGGCCAATCTTGAAAAGTTCTTACAAAGTTGGTGCCAGTGCTTCTCCATATCAGCATATGCCCTGTCTTTGTACGTCCTTAGATGCCCGGGAGAAAACGGGGTTTATCGCTACTGTAGCGTCCAAACTACTAATACAACGTCATGAGAAAGGCTCAATCAATATGGCCTTGTATTAGTGGTTCAAGACGTCATAATAGCAATGAACTCGTATTCTTCTGCCCGGCTTCCCATATACGGCAGACGCTTGAGAGAGGCCCCCTCCCCGGCCCACCTCATGTGAGCGTGTTGCCGTAACTTCAGCAGTTGTATTGATTACTATGGCCGGAAACCCAAAAAACTCATACTGGTAAAGCGAAAAGAAACAAGATTTACACACCAAAACAAAGCAAAAACTCATCTTTCACTTTTGGATAGGGAGAGGGCTGAAAACGATATTGAACTGATGCAATAACTACAAGTGGGAGCTTGTGCCCCTCGTCGTTTCGACAACAAAGTACTAGCTTAAACATTGTTGAGAATACAAATAATATGAATCTTCAACTTCAATTAGAAAACCAATTACCTTCGAATCAACTCCCGTGTTTCATAAACGATCCAAACTGTTTAAAGGTCGAAAAGATTATCAATCACCTCAAGTTTACTGTGAAAGGGATTACTCATTTGACAGTACTTCGATTCTCCGCACATCTGTTTTTATAAAGGAAGAAAGTTAAAAAAAATGAAATGAAAAAACTCTAGATATCACCAGGAAGGAAGTAAGCACCAAGTACCTATCAATTACCTAGTTGAAAAATGGATCTCGAAGTCGGGGAAGTTATCTCAGCCCAGAAACAGAAGGACGCTACAAATATATTAACAAGTGCTGTCCTTTGACGGCACATGAAGATTGTTGATATCAGAGGCAACTGATTCCCAGCCAGTTTTGCGCACTATCTTGGTGACGTTGATGATACAACCCCAACTTGTACAAGTGGGCGCCCAGGAAGTTCTGTATGGTCAGGAGCTCCATTTAGAAGAGCCGCCTTTTGTGGGTTTAGCAGTAGAAGTTGCTGCATGTCATTGGGAAGTACATTGAAAATCGCCTGCAGATCTCCCTTAAGTTTTTGGCAAGTTGCAGTAGAGTCTGTGCTAGCCCTTCCTGATTGCTGCGCCTGAGAGATGAAAATTTTCGGGAAAAAATGAATATAATACAATTTCTTCATTTATTAATAAAGACATGAAAATTAGTACTTCAGTGACATTATGTTCAACATCATCTTCTGCTTTAGATACTTCTGAGCATATCTTTAAGCTATTCTAACTTTGATGTAATGCTCACTACTCAGGTTCATTAAATTTGATGGCACAGTTAATGAAAAGGTAACCTTAAAGCTACTTATATGTTCACTTAAGAATAGGGTTAGTCGGTGATTCCCTCATCGTTCTTACTTTGAGAATAGAACAAACTTACGCATAAATCAACAGAAGATAATCTACTGTTAACTCAAAACAACATTGAAATTGCAACGGGAGATAATCTTCCAGATTTCCTACAAGAGATACCAAGAGACAAGATAACAACACCTAGTAGCCTTGTAAACCAAACATCTTGTAACGCTTGAATACTTGCACCTTTTGACCTCTGTCATAAAGATATTAGAGTCGTCTTAACAAGTTACTATAAATCTGAAAATTATCTTAAAGGTGGTTTCAGATGAACCATCATAAAAATGCATGTACATATAGCATGCTTTACCAGAAACTGTTCTTGGTTTTTTAATTTTATGTGGGGAGGGGAGCATTGATAGAAGATAGCATGCTTAGCGGGGAGCGGGACATTACCACTGTTTCTTCAAGAAGATGTCTCTCAATACAATCGAAGGAATCAACAATTTCCAATTCAGACATCTTAGACATTAACTGTAGTATATCAGTCTTCATTCTGGCCTGCCTCCACAGTCTATGTTGTTCTTGTTCAGCGACAGCACGCCTTCTTTGAAACCATGGTGCAAAGTTTGGTCCCTGTAGAAATCGCCTAAACAGACAGAAAATAAAGACCAATGATTACCATATGTAAAGAAAACCAAGTAGAATAGTTGGTGAGGAGTGGTTGTAAATGATACATTTGAAATGTTACATTTATTACCGGTATAAGTCCAGCCAGTTAGATCTCATTCGCTTCGATAGAAACTTCCCAGGTCCTCTTTCTGATAAACTTCCAAGGAATTCATCAGCATTAAACGGAATAAGAGGGGAAGGGTCTACAAACGGAGAAGATCCTTCTGAAGGTGTTCTAGTCCTAAAATATGGACCAAAAGGTGCCAAAAAGTTAGTAGTGAGCTCTAAGAAATGTCGCCGCAATATTTCATTGTTAACAACTGACATTGATTCCTCAACCCTTGGTGACATCCCAGCATCTATAAGCCTATTTAGGATAGAAGTGTCCGGCTTAGTTGTAGCTGAGTAAGTGCTCCAAATGGCTTCCTTATGTTCCGTCATGAGACAAAGAGGACCCTCTCTCCTCAACTTCACAGCATTCAACAAATTTGAAGGAGATAATTTTTTCAAGGAAAGCTGTTGAAAGCCAAATCCTTCGGCTCTACCTGTAAGTCTTCCGGTAGATGACCTGGAAGCAAGGGCAAGCCGGTTTGTATTAGGAGCAGGGCTTCCAACTGAAACAACGTGGGGCATATTACGAAGAGATTTAAGAAAAAACAGGTTGGTTACACCCAAAATCATAGGTGGAAAGGTATCTCCTTCACGGAGGGAGTTGAGGTGGGCAAATTTAGGGTCATGGATAGTGAAATAAGGTCTAAAATCGACACTGCAAAGTAAAGGTGCAACCAAACTGACAAGACCAGCAACAGCCTCACTGCATTGCGGAGGAGTTGGAGCTATGATAAGCAAGGGCTCACCAATAAGTAACAACTCCCACATAACCCAGAGCTGTAACAAGACACCCCTGAAAATGCCAAATAGATCCGAGTCATGAAAAAGGCCCTGTGGGACTGACTGGTTATTAGGAAGAAGAGGAGCCATCGAGGAGGCAGACTCCTCAAGCAACATTCCATTCTCTGACGGCAAGCTATGTGCAGGTGGCAAGTTCACTTTCAGCACAGCATTCCCAATAGGAAGCTCCATCAGCCTACCAGGTACAGGAGCAGGCCACATTGAAACATACGCAGCAATATGCTCAAGAGCTTTCCTTCCAATGTCAAAATATAGAGGACCCATGATTTGTAACAACGGTCTAAACACACTAGAGTACGGACTGTGCGACAAGATTACCACAGACTTCTGCTCCCCGCCTCGTTTTAGCCTCTCATCATGTCTCTGTCTATTAAAAACATACCCATACATGTAGCTCGAAGCATTAGAATTGTTGTTACCTTTTGACCTCTTAAGAACATTTACATCGGGAGACTTAGGATCTAACTTCTTATCACTTTTAGTCATCTTGGTGGACGACACATTGTCAATTTGAGAACTTTCCCGCCTTTGAATCCGGAAAAAGAATATACTATCATGAATGCTTGAGCGGTCCTGATGCTGGGAAACAGAATCCGGGAAAGAACTAAAGGCACTTTCAAGCTCCTCATCTTGTGTAAGACAACCGGGTGGGTAGCACTCTTCAATTAGCTGACCCTGTTCAAGATCAAACCTAATAATACAAAAGGCCACAACCCATTGCTGCAAAGATTGTGGATCAAGCTTTAGACTATTTTCGGACTTCACTGAAAATGAAGGAGAACGACTCATTTCCAAAAAAAATCAAAGCCCAATTTTACTGATCAAAATGCCACTCCACATCGTCTTCAGCAGCCATTTCGACTACAAAACCACTAATACCCAGTTGAATTTTTGTGGGTTTTCTTCCTCACAACCTAGCCAATAAATTTCAAAAGACCTCATTAATTTCTAGATAACAATGTAATTCAAAGACGGAAATTTTTGTTAGGTAATTACAGCTTTCCTTGCGAATGCTTGAGTAAATTATACAAAAGAAACAAGTTACATTCTTTTTTTCTTCATCGATTGGGATTACAGTTCTTTAACAATGCATGAATCTAAAGCTAACTTCTTGCTTACTTTAGGTGAAATTACCACATAACAAAAACAACCCAAGATTCCATTTTATTCTTTCCTTCCATTTTCTCAGCAACCAAACAAAGTCCCAAGGAAAAAACCAACACACGAAAAAATGCAACACAAGAATCACAAACTCGAATTCAGAAAAAAGATCTACGCAAAAGGGTTGCTCAAACTTTACCTGAATCGGAAAACCCAGAACCGAATTCTTGCAGAAACCAATCTGGATCAGCGAAACGAAGACACCCAATTGGCCAAAAACAGACCGTGCTCCCTCAGAAATTGAACAACTCGAACAAGAACAGTAAAGATTCTACAAAGGGTTTATGCGAATTGAACCAAATGGAACTCCTTTTGGCTGTGCTGAGGAGGAGGCGGAGTATCCGAAATTCAAAATCCAATGAATTCGAAATTTTGAACGTTTTAATTTATGATTTCATTGGGAAATTTTACAGAGATCGTGAATTTTAGGGTCTCTGTCGATCAGTTCAGGCCGCAATCGTGACTTATTTGGGAAAGTATTTGACGCTAGCTGTTGCAATCTGGTATCTCTTCCTCCTCGAACGTGTGCCTCATCATCGTCATGGATATCTAAAACTGGTAAATATCTCTCCCGTCAAATCCTAAGGATTCGGAGATTCGGCTCTTGAAATTTAATTCAACGGTTACAAATAGGATCCTCTAAAACTTATAATAATTGTAGCCGTTAAATCAAGAGTCGAATCTCCGAATCCTAGGATTTGGTGGGAGAGATCTAGAGGAGATCTCTTCCCAAATAATTGTATCTAGGGGTGGGCAAACGGGTATAGGAACAGCGGGTAGGGGCGGGTAAATCAAGTTCGGGGCGGGTCCAATATTTCTAAACACAAAACGGGGCAGGGCGGTTCTTAAAATAGAAGGGAACGGGCCCCCGGCCCGGTCCGTTTCTTTTCCTCATCCCTAGTCTTCTCGATATCTCTTCCCCGACACTTTTCATTTCACTCATACCCGCCCCATTTCTTTTCCTCATCAGTCATCCCTAGTCTTCTCGATCTCTCTTCCCCGACTCTTTTCATTTCACTCATACCTCGAGACCTCATCCTAATTCGCTCCCAGCCTCCCACCGTCCCAGCTCCGTACCCCGCCACCATCATCGTCAGACCTCCATCTCTCCTGATTTTCTCCTATCTTCCTTGCTGCGTCTGCCGCCATCATCATTGGTCTCTCTCTCTCTGACGAACTCAAAGGGACGGACGAAGTCGAACAACTCGAAACGACATCTCCTCCGTCTGACTTAGACCTGTATTTGCAGCGTACGACTCTGCTCATAGTCCTCTTCAGTTTTAAGGTCTTACGTTTTAGGGACTTAGGATTGAAAATTAAATTAGGGTTTTCTAGATTTAGGGATTTTGTTGGGTTCTTGAACCTTGACCTCTGTTATGTTCCAATTTCAAATTTATTATTGAATTGAATTTGAATCGACTGTGTTTGAAACTTCTGTTGAATTAAATTGAATTTGAGCAGGAGAAGAGGTAGATCTGGGTTGGGCAGCGTCGAATCTCATTGTGGGTGGTGATTTGGAACTGGGTTTGGTGGGTTTGGATCTAAGGGTGAGGTGGGCATGGGCGGAGACGGCATTGAGTGGCGGTGGTTCGGGCGGTGCTATTGAGTTGCAGAAGAATACGAAGGAGGGGGTGTGGGCATGGGTGGATATCGCAACCTCAATTAAATTTTTTCTGGTTTTGTTTGTGATTAATTGCTTGTTTATGATAGTTATTAATGGATCTTGACATGCCCATTTGATTGTTATTGTCAATGCTGGCTTGATTGTATCAAATTCAAACCAATTGAATTGTATCCCAGAAAAAAATAAAATAAAATAAAATCAACAGAGGAACTATGGACCTTACCCAAACCAGGCCGGGTTAGGTCCGGTTCCTATATTAGAAAATGTTGTTCCCGATCCGGCCCGGCCCGTTTCTCTTAAGCCGGGTCCAGTCCGGTCCCTTCAAAATTGGGCCCGGCCCGGCCCGTGCCCACCCCTAATTGTATCCACCGTACGAAATTTTTTGGTCCACGGGATGGTGCAGTTACTCTCTTTTACCTACTCCTTTAATATTATCTATACATCTTTTTTTTTTTTTTGATTTCGATCGTCAAATCAAAATGAAAAACATCAATACAACGAAGTATCCAATTACAATTGCTTAGTACTCACAAAAAAATAAACGGTCAAATTTAAGCATTGATATCTAACTGCTAAAAAAAAGATTATACTACCACAAATTCGAAACTTTGAATATCACGAGGCATTGTAGCAAAATCTAAGTTTTTTTTGTCATACTACATATATGTGTGAATATTATTATACCAAGTTACGAAGATGTTGATCGGATTCCTAAAATCAGAGCTCGTTTGAGCGCTTGCGGTAAAATTAATTTTGAATTCCGAAAGAAATTTTTAGAAAAAATAACACATATTTCTTGCAAGAAGCATTAGAGATCCACTTGAACTTCTATTAAAAATTAATTTCACAAATATTTTTACTAAAAACACTTTCAGCCATTTGCAAACGAGCCCTTACACTTCTTTTTGTTGTTGAACTTGGAGATATTAAGCATTTATAAAGATGTCATTGAAATATTATGTTCTCAAAGTCTGTCTTTTTGGGTTTATTTTTTGCTATGACCCTTCGAACTCTACTTTAATCTCGCTCTACCCCTAAAAACCAAATTGCGTCATTTTACCTCCTGAAACTCAATTTTTTATTTCAGGGACCATAAACCTCGGTGAAAATTTACCATTCGTAACACTCATTTGTGACTCACTTGTTATAATAGTACTTTCCACTCTGCATATTTACAATTTCATAAGGTAGAAAAAACTGGGAAAAAAGCTACTCAGTTTTTGTAAAAGTGACTGCACATCCTCCATCTCCTGTAATCCTTTGCTTTGCTTAATTAGAACCAGCAAAACTCACCACCATGGAAGTTAGAGTATAATCTGTGTAAAGAACATGTGCTGAATCAAGGTTACCGTCCCGCTCGATCTACCCCAGTTCCATATTTATACAACATTCGAAGTGGGGCGAGTGGATTGAAACCTAAACATCATACACAGGTAAGCGCTGCTCGATTGATTCACGGCATATCGGGCACTTTTTACATTTGTCACAGCAGAAACTGCGCGATATTGAAAAACAATGAGCACGAGTTGCATCTATACCAAATTGACAAATTTACAAACTTAACAGTCATGTGATTGTACCTGCAAAGGACACGATGCCGACATGGTAGCAGGACCACACTAATCTCTCCTTCGAAGCAAACGCGACATAACACTTTTTCCTGACCGATAAGAGTGTCAAAAAAGTTTCAGTCACAATCGAAGATACCCAGTTTCTGAAAATGAAACCACACACATGCACATGCGCTACAACTAGTTAAGGATGAGAAAGAATTACATTTTGAAGTCTTTCGTACTCCTGCTGGCTGTATTTGGTGATTTCTGTCTGTTCGCCAAGAGCCGCTTGAAGTCTCCATACCTGATATTTTAGATAATAATTCAAAGGCACAAATGAAGATTTATATATATGAAGCATTGGACAATATATAACAACTCTAGCCAAAAGCAACAAAAACAAATGCGCTATGATCACCTCCTCAGTGAGATCCTTCTTAGGCATTTTCTTCACTATCTCAGGTGGGTAACCACAAAAAGTGTTGTATCTGCATTTTAGGAACCAAATAGACAAATATCAGAAACGCTAGATGTAGAAGTTTCATGAATTTTTTAAGGGTGGTGCTATCCACGCACCCATTTTTACCTCTCACACACCCCTCTCAATTTCTGACCACCAGACCGAATGAATTGAAGAAGATCAATGGACAAAATTTAACTAAGGGTGTGTGGGAGGTAAAAATGGGTGTGCGAATAGCACTACCCTTAAAAAAATACCCTAAGCTAGTTCATAGTTCAAACTGCAAACTGTAACACAGTTGTGTATAGATTTTTCAGAGAACATAGAAGACAAAGAACAGTACTAACCCTGATGCCCCCTCATGAAACAGTTTGGCATGTTCTTCTCGACTTCCTTCATCTATCGACCACCAGCCCAGTAGCCTGCAGTAAACAATTTTCAAATTTAGAATCATTCCATAGTATGTTCACTGCATTTACTGCTTATATAAATCCAATGGGTTTAAATCCGCTAATTAAAGATCTCTTCAGAATCAGGGAAGAGTGAATTAACAAAACAAAAACAAACTTTCTACCTAGAACCATGGTGCAAAAACCCGAAGCAGTCATGAGCTCTTGAAGAAAATCTAAAATATAATCCGGTGCCAGCTCCACTACGCAACAAAAGTACAATTTTCTCCACCAACCTACATGCAGAAAATAGTACACCAGCGCCTTGGAGTAAAAAAAGAGGAGAGAAGAGAACTGGAAGTGGGATATGTCTAGCGTTTTCTGGGGTTCCCTGAAATTTGAAGTTACAGAAGGTCAGTTAATAAAATTACCCAAAATGTAGCCATGAGCCACAACCCAAAAACATGACATACCGCAAGGCGCATACAAAGGAGAACTTGAAAGCCAATCACGGGAATTTTCATAAGATGCCCACCAATATCTTGCAGACCACACATTCTATCTTGATTCTGATCCTCTTCTGCTGAAACTAATAAACCGCTATTCCAGTCAAGATATCTAATGGTTGTAGAAGATGAAGTAGCTTCTCTTGTACGAGAATTTCGATGAATCACTGGATTGGACCACTTTGTACAGACAAGAAAGGCAAAGCATTCTGCAATACTGTGAAACATATGCACTTCTTAGTCACCCACAATAGGAGCGGAATTTTTAATTTACACTATAAAAGCAAACAGAATAAGTAGCTACAAAATAGGATATATAAGCACAAGAAGCACAGAAACTGTACCTAAAATTTATAAATAAATCCCACCAACCAAGAGCACCTACATCACCTGCACATTTCATATGAGGAAGATCTTAGCAAATTAAAACACTACTTTGGACTCTCTCTGTCCCTCTTCCCTACCATATACATATATACATGTATACAGTGAGAATATATATGTGCACGTATGTATATAACTCTATATAAGATGATAGTGCTATGGATCAATTAGACTGTCTAGAGAAAGGATATTACAGATGAGTAATAAGAGAAGACACCATTTTGAATGCATTTTTCATTGTTACATTTGACAGCAAGGAGTAACAGAAATTACCGCATAACTTAAGCAGAGTGAAGACTGTAGCAGCAACAAAGAAAACCATGGAGATTGCTACCCAGAAATGCTACAAGAAATACATTGGCAAACCATTAACGGCAGTTTCCAAAATTGACTTTCTAAAAATAGGTAAAATTAAAACAAACGTTTAGGTTGAATAGAAAGTAAAACGGGGGAATTTCAAAAGGCACTTAATACTCTCACATCAAATATTAATTAAATGCTTACTAAAAGTAAAACCCAACCTAAAGTGTTAAACTATTTTCCCACTATATCTGAAAGTTAAAGATAACACAAATGGACATGCCATGATGTCATTACAAAATAGTAAATTTGAACAAGAAAAATGCACCAAATATAAAAGGATAAAACACAAATTGCAAGCAATATCATAGAAAAACTATTCATTTAAACTTGAGTACCATGACAAGAAACTTTTGGAAATCTAGTAGGAAAAGCTAATAATTGCTATCAATTGTATGACACTATCTTCTTCGGACATTAGTGATGGCAGAGAAAATAGATGATTCATTTTCATTGCTTTTACGTGATTGACACTTCTCCAAATAATTTATATTTCCTTGAAGACTTGTTAACATAGAAGATAAATTATATCAAAGCCATATAAACTATCACTTTAGAATAACGTGGTATGAAAAAGTTTGCTAATCCTTGGACAGTTTATCAACTAATGAAATAAAACTTACTGGAAGTGTCTCCCATATTGTCTCATCGCTCATGCCTTCATTATCCCCTGGCATTAGAGCCCTGCACATCCTGTTAAAGAAATGAATATCAATTAAAATCAGCAGAAAACACCCACTACACTAGAGCAGCATTTCTAAGGGGGAAAAAAAAGAAAGTCACAAGGGAGGATATGGCTAACACAAAACATATTTCCAGATTCTTAATTATATCTAATAACACAAAAATGATTTTTTTTTTTTTTTTTTCTGTAATAGATATTTGATGTTTTCTCAATAAAAATAAACAGTAATCTATTCTACTAAAATATGAGATACAAAAGAGTAAATGTCAAAGGAGATACCTGAAATTGTCAATTAGAACAATTACTTCGAAGGCCAGTAAGGGTAGAAAGACAACCTTCAAGTTGACAGCTGCAAAACCATGAACTGCACAAGAGATAACTAATCAGGGTCTTGCACTAGGACTCATTCTATTATGCAAAGATGAAATCCTTATAGTTACAGGGCATTTTAAAGCATAACAGCTCAGTACGTTCACAGTTTGATGCATTAAAAGAAAAATCAATAAACTTCATTAGGTTCAACATCTTCTGCATGCATTTCCGACCCATGAAAGTAGGCATCACCGTATCAGTCCCCAATATCATTTTTTTCAAGGATAAAAGCAAGGAGTAGGGTGCGTACCGGAAACACTTTCAAGATATATACATAGGAGCAACTCAAATGCAACTAGCAATGGTGTGGCGACAACAGCATGACATGGTGCCCACTGGACAACAGAGAAAATCTTAGTGGTGCAGATTCACAATTATAAATGACAAATTTTAGTCTTTTGTATTCAAACCACACAGAGTATCAGTGTAGTGGAAATAATCTACACAATTGTAAAGAAACACAATGACATACATGACGACTGTGTGGAACGGAAGGAGCAGGTAATGAGAACCTTCCTCGGGCAACAACTGCATGAAATATCCAAAGTGGAAAGAAAATTATCCTGCAACCAAAACGCAACACAACTCAGAAAAGAAACTATAGTGATGGATGCTAAGAAGATATATGCCCTCGGGTGGTGGTTCTAAAGTTCTAACTAACATATGCATATATATGAGTCACCCTTCTCTATCAAACTTTTCACAACGAAATCTCTTCAAAGAGGTGCCAATACCGCTGTCATTTGGAAGACTGTTTCCTAATGTACATAGCACACAAAATGAACCATGGACGATGTGACCATTGGCACGAAACAGTTCAATACAAGCTCTTATTTATTTTCTTCGGAGTTCTTACCAAATAGTTCCATGTTATCTAAAACACAGAACGAGAAGAGCACGGACAATGACGCTTTATCTGTAACAACAAGAATTTTGAATCCCGTTCGTATTAAAGAACGCTCCTTGATCCTAAACTTGCACTGCCTATGACACCAGTGAACTAATTTCCCAATCTATAAGCAAACCAATTCCTTTTTCCACTGTAAATATCAACAAGTCAATCTTTTTATCTCCTTTTTTCACAGCAGCTGCCATTTCTCCACCAAATTACACACTTTCTAATTTCATTTTCTCACCAATTAGAACAAAATTTCAAACCTTTTTCCTTTTCTTCTCAATCACAAATATACACAGTTCACATGCAAACCAATTTTCCATCAAACCAAACAAAACCCATCACCTGCCTCATCAATCCAACAAAATTCCCAAACTTTCCCACCCTAAAATTAGACAATTCCATTCAAATTAAACAAAAGTTAGAGCTGAAAACTGAGGAAAGAGAGAGAGAGAGAGAGTAAACGGACCACCAAGAGTAGGAGGCGGCGACGCCGTCGAGCTTGAGGACGAGCAGTAGCGTAAAGGAGAAGAGGAGGCTGTGGGCCGCCAAGGCCTGCACGGACTTCAACACTCTCCGCCAGTTCACCATCACCGTAGAACGACGTCGTCCGCTGCGAGAGTCGAGACTTCAGATTGTGAGAAATCTCAGAAGGAGGTTGCTGTTTCAGACTTCAGTAGCCGCCATTGAAACGAAAGAGGCAACAAATATTCTCTCTCTCCTTCTCTTTCGTCTCTCCTTTACTTTTCCGAATAAAAAACAAATCGCAGTTTCTCTCTCTCTCCTCTGAATAAAATAATAATAAATAGTTTTGGATTTTGCTTGCTTCCACTCCACGGCAAAGTGACGCTGTCGCTACTGCGGCGGAAACGGCTGGCGCGGCCTGCTCCGGCTGAGCTCTTTCCGATTCGAGCACCCGGATTGTGCGGTGCATATACTATTTTACCCCTGAAAATTAGGTAGGCGCGTTTGAAGTTAAAGGGACAATGTCTATATTATCTTGAGAACTTCCGGTACGGTTCACTTAAATGAAAAATCACATTTTTATACTAAAAAATTAATCCTGGTACTATTCATTTTACCTTTTATTTTGTTTTTATCGTTAAAACTCAAAGTTTTCAAGCCTTTTTCATTAGTTTACCTTATTATTCTTTATCCATAACAGTCGATCTATCTAAAAGGGAAAAAAAATAATTAGATGCAAAAATGTTCATAAATCATCAATCTGGCGTTCGGATTCGTTGATTAATTTCATTCTTTTTATGTTTTTAAAAGAGGATTTGGTTTAAATCTTTTGAAATCTACTCATTGTTGTTACCAATTTTGGTTTAACTTCAACATCGTTTATCAGTCACTTGAAGATTAATCTCATCTCCAAAATATAAAGTTAAGAAAGTTTGAAAAAAAAAACGAAATGAAACAAAATGCTTTCAAAAAGTGGAAGTTCGTCGCTCCTTGTTGAGGAGAAAAATTCAGTCCAGGTCAAGATTTTGTATCCTCGTCTGTTCAAACACACAAAAATTATTTGTCTTCGTGTTATGTTACACTCTACTCACTCGTGTCTTTTAGTGTAAGTATGATGCCCTAGTGTTGCAAAACACGACATACTCACGTAAACTCACCTCATTGTTGGTTATAATGACATCTTGTGAAAAAGAGATAAAGGTGTAAAAGAAGAAAACATGAATGAATAAGTACCGTTTGCAACAATAATATAGCTGATTATTTGACTAATTTAGGTTTAATGGTAATGAACTCTAATCGGGTATTAACGACATGATCTGTTTTGATGGTGAATTGTGATGTTTTAATCGTTAAATCTTGATTTTTCTATATTTAAACAAAAATCTAACAGTACTCGAATATTTTTCTATATTTAAACAAAAATCTAACAGTACTCGAATACCAGATACTCCAAATCACCAAGAAAGTCTTAGACTATACTTCTCTCCTCAAATTCTTGTTTTAAAACTTATTTGTTGTCGTGCAGCTTGAAATTATAGGCTGTGAGATTATCAGCAATGGATAAGCAACGGGATGAGCCGGACAAATGGCGAGGAGATCCAAGAGCTTGCTGAACAGGTGGACTATTTGTCCGGCCGAGCATCTCAGTTCATATCAGTTGAGCTTTGTTTGGAACTGTTCTTAAAATAGTTAAAAGGGTAATAATTCGGGTTCATGGGCCGAATTTGTGTGAGAGTCAATCTAAAAACGACATGTTTATTAATTGCGTCATTTATTCTAAATCTAAATGCAGCCCAACTATTAAATGTGTTACACGTTAATGACATGATTCAAAGCGCCATAAAAAAAAAATGGAAGTTATTTTGATGGTGTGCAAAGAAAATCTTAAAATTTTGGTGTTTATAGGTTATAAAAGCACTTTCTAGAGAAAACACATAATTATTTTTAAATTTTAATTCTGATCGTGGACACCCTCACGACCTTTGAATTGAATAAAGCAAAAGAAAATTAATGAACAAGAATAAAGAGAAGTGAAGGGAGAAACAAGGGATGTGAAAATCAATTCTCTAAAAATATTCATATGCTCCTAACAATCGTAGTTCCATCTAAAGTGCTTATGAGCATAAGTGCTTTCTATATAAGCATTTCCAAACGGCCCACAATAACCAAAACAATGCCGAAAGATGTTTGGTGTAGTTGCATACATCCCAAAACATTTACAGAGACGAGCTTTACATGCATCCTAAAACATAAATTACCCTCCCTCCATCTGAAGGACGACTAGAAAAACTGCTGGAGCCATTGACAATTTGCTGCATCCTTTTGCAACTCATCCTTCATCTTGCCAACCTTTTGCAATGCCTGCTTTAAATCCATTGTCTCCAGAGGCAAATCCGAAAACTCCTTCAGAAACTTGTGCACCCGAGCAGCTCCTCTGGACATATCATCAGAGTCGGGCTCTCTCTTACGCTTCAATCCAACCTGTAAATTCATGATTATTGAATCAGACCATAGCTCTCAACCTCGCCGTGTACTTGACAAGGATAATATGGCACTAGTTATGGATCCATGCTATTTCACATACATATGGATTTATATCGGAAAATTTGTAGGATATCAACGCATCTTAGATTGCTAACGACAGCATCCACTTGTTTATTGTACTAATGAAAGGGATTAGATAGAAGGCTGATGCTTAAAGTTTCTGTACTTATGTTTTTGGTGCTGTGATTAATGTATCAATCTACCAGTACAACGCTAGTCCTATTAGCATTGTATGCATGTGAGTTCAATGGCGTGAATGTACAACAGATTTGTACAATCAAACGCCAGGGTGAGGCAACGTAAGAAGTTATAGCATTGTTATTAATTATTCAAAGCTGTAGTCGTCACCTCTTCTCCAGCATCATTTGGCGTGACTGTAGCAGCAGAGAAATCCTCCAATTCAGCAGCTTTTTCTCGAGCAAGGGAGACAACACTTTCAGGGAAGTTTGCAAACTCTGCAACCTGAATACCGAAACTTTGATCACAAGCTCCTGGTTCAACCTGGAAAGTAAGATCAAATCAAAAAAATGAGTGAGTACATGTTTTCTAAACCAAGATCGCATGCACTAGCATGAAAACAAGGAGAAGATGGAAGAACATTATAGAACTTAATCGCAAACATAGCTGCACGACATCTGCCTTCAAATCTACTACTTGAGATCCTGGAAAAGACAACATAAATAACCTACACAATAACTAGAGAACACATATACCTTGTACAGCATAGTCAACTTGCGGCTTGATGAGTCAATATGCGCACTAACATGATAGTTTGCTACGCCAACAATTTGCTTCATATTAGCTTCCTGAACGCCATTTTCATGAGCTAATGCAGTTAATTCATGGAAATGGGTTGCAAACAAGGTAGGTGCTTTAATCACATCGACAAGGTGTTCACAAATGGCCCAAGCTAAACCTGGGCACCATAGTAAATACTGATAAGACAAAGCTGTAAACATTAATATTACTATCACGCATTAACAAAACTGGAAAATAAAAACTTGGCAGTATCAAATGCATCGGCAAAAAAGCTCCAGAGTTAAACCAACCGAATCCATCATAAGTTGAAGTCCCTCGGCCTAACTCATCGATGATTATCAGTGACTTGTCTGTAGCTCCTTTCAGTATAGATGCAGTCTCAAGCATTTCTTGCATAAAGGTAGAAACTCCACGTAGCTAGAAAGAAGAAGAAACACAATTCAATTTCCACAATGGAAAGACAAAAATCCCCAGCAGGAGATAATAAGACTACAGAGAACTAAAAGATCATTTAAATAGCATAAAACAAGTTCAAACTTCAAGAGAATATGCCAGGAAACTCACTTGGCAGTCGCCAGCTCCCACCCGAGCAAATATGCAATCACGAACAGAAATGTTAGCTGCATCACAAGGAACGAAACAACCAACTTGTGCCATCAGAATATTCACACCAACCTGCCAGTGCAAAGAAAATTCAGTCACTTGTTAATAGTGATTAAAGCATTTGGAATTGAACATGGATGTGGGGTATCCAATTCGGTGACATGAGCCCCATATGCCATATCAAGTGCAATAATGTAATAGTTGCATGGAAAGTTATTTATGCTGATGGAAGCAGTAGGAAGAAGCATTTGACGAAGTCATTAAAATCACACCTGTCGGATAAATGTTGATTTACCAACCATATTGGGTCCTGTGATGATTTGGAACCAACTCTTTCCTCTCACCTAATCAGCAGAAATAGTAAAGAGCACATCAGAATCCATCCAACTTATAAATTAACCAATATCTTGTTTTTTTTTTTTTTTTCCTGGGTTCACAAATACTCACAAGTTTACAATCGTTGGGTATAAAATTCACCCAGTCCTGAGCCTCCACACAGGGATGTCTACTCCCTTCTAATATAATATCCCCTTCATCCTATTATAGCAAATAGGACAATAATTATTGTCAACAAATACAATTTAGTAACAAGAAAAAAACATTATCATTCAGTAAGAAATACAAAGAAATAACAGTTAACTGATTACCGGTGGCGTGATGACTGGCCTAGTGTAAGGAGTGGGACAGCTAGAAGCCAAATCAGCAAAACTAAGACAGACATCCATTTCAGAGAGCAACCCAGCTACAGACCAGAACACCTGGAGATGAAAAATCCTTTAATCCAGAACAGGAGAAAGGATTAGGCACAAAATACTTTAAAGTATCACTACCTCGGAGAAAGTTATTGCCGTTTGAACAACTCGGTTAACAAGCTCTTTCTGACAATTCTTATACTCTTCAACTATCGTTTGATACTGATCCCCTAACTTTTTAAGCTTTGTGTTGGTAAATTTCACTCCATCCTTTCGGGTTTCCAGAACAATGAACTGCGTTGTGAGCTTTTTCCTTATTTTTGGCTCTTCCTTCTTTGTGATTCTAAAGACATGTCCAAATTGTGTGCCTTTATCTAATTTTAAAGCCTTATCTACAGCGAGATCAAGATCATTGGCGGTTTGTTTATGCAAAGTGTGTATTTGGTGCTCCAACGACTCTGCTCTTCCTTCAGTGCAGAAAGCGCTGGGTCATAACTAGATGATATCATGTACTCTCCAGTCTCAAGTTGATCAAGGTCAACAGCAGCTTCCACCAGAGAAATGAACTTATTTAAGTGGCTATCATCAGTCCATAACTCAAGGGGTTCCCAATACCTTTCCTTGGTCAGTGAGGAGAACTGTCCATCATAGCATTCTAGGGCACTCTTAATGTAGGGAAGTCTTATACACGACTGCACTCGAAAAGAAAAAATGGGTCAGCTTAAATGCATAGGTACGCCTATAAGATTAGTGCATTATACTAACATTTTGTTTAACAAATATTCATATATGGTCATACCAACAAAATCTCAACACGGTAGATAAACCTTATAAAATAAAGGTGTTATAGATCATACCTGATAAAGTTTTACAATATGCTGCAAACCAGCTCTTTTCTTCTCAAGATTGTGCATCAGCCGCTCGATGTCTGAAATTCTTTTCAGATGCTGCCTCAAATCTTGGCGAAGTGCAGGATCATCCACAAATGCTTGTACCAAATCTAACCTCGAGTTGATTTCATTTACATCCAATAAAGGCTGTTTGAGCCACATGTGCAGTAATCTTTTACCCATTCCAGCGGTACAAGTCCTATTCATAAGACCAAACAAACTGAAATTTTTGTTTGCATCGGTTTTGTTTTCCAGGACATTAAGTGCCCTCATAGCAGCAGAATCTAACCTCATATAGCTGTCAAGATTATATCTTTGAATGCTATAGTTTCCATAATTGCCCTCGTCAGCAAGTAATTCTGCATAAGAGAGCAATGCCCCCAATGCACCAGGTGCAAACTCAAACCCCGACACTAAATCTCGAACTGGTTCAATGGAGCCTTTGACAAGCCGACTGAGATCCTGAACCAGATCCCTCATCTTAAATTCAGTCTTCTTCCTCTCGGTTAACATCACACCACATCTACTCAATGCATCATGCAATGTTCTAATTTCGCTAGTTTTGCCACTCTCCAGAGGCAGAAGGCATTCCTTGCAACCAAGTGCAACTAAAGCTGATTCCACATTTGTAAAGTGACTATCATCAATAAATTCAGCTAATCCAAGTACTCGTTTAGTTAGATCAACATATCCTAACCCAACTGTGCAACCATTTTCCCGAAAGTTAGGTAATAGCGCAACAACCACTGGGGTATCCTGCATCTCATTGTTGGCAAACAAAACATCTTCAAAACTGCCTAGGTTTCCAGGGGTTCCACTTTTCACCAGCCTCCAACTTGAGCCACTACCCTCATAAATCTCAAGAGTATGGTCTGTTCTTTCCACTAGTAGATCACGCGCAATCGTCTCAAACATGTTTTTACTAACACTCACACTGGATAGGCCATTGGATCCGCTACCCAACTGTCGTAAAGCAGTGGTGGTACGGTAGTAGGTCTTTGCAATGAAAGTGGCATTTTCACCATGAGCGGTATAGTAGTCCTGAGATAACAAGTCGCATCCAATGGTCAAAATGCAGTAACAATAAGAAAAACCAAGAACCCAAAAGAGAAATAATACAGGGGGAAAAAGGGAAAAATCAAATAAGGGAATGCACAAAAGAGAGCCGGAATACAAACTGACCCGTCAATCAAACAATCGAATAGCTCTTGAGTCCTGCAAAAACAGAAACAGAGCAAAACCCAAATAATCAACCGGATGGTAAATGCAATGAAACAAAATCAAAACCAAATCTTTAAGTCCATTTCCATCTCTAGCCAAATTCATCCAAATAAATAAATAAACAAATACAAAAATAGAAACAAAACATGATTTTTATCACTTTCCCTTTCAATTTCAAGAAATTAAACAGACAGCTAGGGTTTTGAATACTCACATTGGGGAGGGTTTTGAAGAATGAGAGAAACCCTTGAGATTGCTTTGCATCTAACAAAATTGCAGCAAATATATAAATACAGAAACATACATACACACACACATATATTCAAAACTAATTGATGTAATTAGTAACAAATGCAAAGCTAGGGTTTTTGCGATGTTGTACCTAGCTTGAGCTCGGGAAGCTTGCTGTGGTCCTCAAAATTGGCATCCATGGCCGATCCGCTGCTAGGACTTTCGACTCTCCGAGCCAGAAAATAGAGCCCTTCGTGCCTCGAAGTCTCTGAAAGTGTGGGTTTTGCACACGAAAACGAAGTGAAATTTAAATTTTCAATGGAGTTTCGTGGATTTGGCGGGAAAGAGACGAGCGGCCGCGGGCTTTTGAAGGGCCGCGCGTGTGCCGCGCTCGTTCGTTGTAGTTCTACGTACGCAACTGAAATCTGGCGCGTGGGGTTTTCGTATGTTCGTTGGACTTGGGCCGGCCCAAGAAGGCCATGACTTTTTTCTTCCTTTTTTCGGGTTTCGAGGAGGGGGAAAGCCCAAACAAGAAAGAAGGCCGAGATTATCAAAACGAGTGTTATATGATGCATTTCTCACAAATAACTTTTTGAATGCGATGTGTAAATTTCTAGACTCAAATTTTAGGGCATATTAATTAAAATAAATGACTGCGAAGAATATATCGTTCATATTTATGTATTTAATAATAATCAAATTAAAGAAAAAGCGGGTAGATTTTGTTGATTTTAGATCTCGTTACTTTCTCATTCTCATACTACGTAAAGATGTCCCAAACGATTTGGATGAGGATGGTGCTTTGGAATTGTAAGCAGGCTCTATGTTGAGAATGAATCCACATTGATAGGAGGAGAAACTTTGCATGGTTTTATAAGTAAGTTGAGCTACTCCTCATATTCTTAAGTGGTTTTATAGTGGAACCTTAACTTTCTTCATGGTATCATAGCAGGCTGTTCCGCGTGTGAAGCTCAATGCCACACATACTCTAAGTCACTCGATTTGTGTTGTTCATTTGTTATGTTTGAAAATTTGCCACACATGAGAGAGCGTATTGAGAGTTTCAATTCTACATCGAGAAAAAAGAAGGAACCCTGCATATGCGTAAAGTAATTAAGTTACTCCACGTATTGCCAATTGATTTTATGGTAAAACTTCAACTTCTTCATTATCTTCTTTTCCTTTTTTACTTGTTAGTTTGTTTATTGTCAATGTAATTAGATTTTGCATCTTCTTGCTAAGCGTGAGGTTATGTTTCTTGATTTTGAGATTTGCATTGTTGACGGGTCATCTTGGCCTAATGATGTACTTATTTCTCTCTCGTTTACATTTCAAAAGAAAAAAATGCAGCCACTTAGTACTACGGTCTAAAACTACATTCATGTGATAATGTAAAAGTGTGAACAAGCGAAGTCAAATACCATGCTCAAGTTTGACTTGTATAAAATTTATCAAATTTTACTAGAGTTGCTTTGTATTATCTCTTTTATAATTCGATCTAAAAAGAATATCAGATCAAGATATTTATATATATATATATATATATATATTATCGTCCTTGTTTTGTCCCAAAACCAGACCATCATTTGTTTAACTTGTGAAATTTAATTACAAAATTTCATTTTTGTGGTGAAGAAAAATCATATAAAGTGGGATATATATATACACACACGCAGTGACACATCGTTTTCTGAATATAGCTGCTTAAAACAGTTTATTAATCAATTATCTCTTGTTGTACCCACCTTATACTTAAGAACTTGTCCTATTCCCCAGGAATCGTAGCAGACCCACAAAGAAACAAAGAAAAAGACAATCTTAATTTTAAAAAATAGAGAAAAATGTCTTCTGTGAGATACGATCAAAACTGTACTTAGCAGACATAGTACCTTTCATAATTTATCCAGATATTTTTTTGTTTTTGTATTTTTCTTTCCCAATTTTTGCTAAAACGTGTTTAGTGTGAAACCATTATTTCCTTCCACCTCAAACAGTAAACTAGTTTTCCCAAAAACCTTTTTTTTTTTTTTTTTTTTTGGTAGAATTCTCAAAAACCTAATTTTTTTTTTTCAACGTTAATCTGTGTGTATCTCCTTGGCATCATCTTCGCAAGTTATTCCGTTGGATGTACATCTCATCACAGAAGGGCCTACTGTAATATAAAGATAAATAAATCTAGTAACAAGACTAGGTTCAGAGTCCTAAAGAATCAAAGAAGCCGAGACTTTGTATCTTCTTGATTTGAAAGGGGTAATTTTTTTTTTGTTTTTTAAGTGTAGTCGGTTCTCCGCACTCTTCATGTCATTTGTCCAAGACGAACATAATATTTTAGTTTTTATTTTTCTTTCTGCCAAGGCATTCGCTCACTCGTTCGTATCGACGGGTACTATTCAAAATGCATGCTCGTTTGATTCCATAAATGCCAAAAAGAGTCAAATACACTCCAAATTAAGTCAATATTGGTTTGAAATTAGTATGGCCATATATATATAGGGAACTTTAACGAAAAGCTTCCGGTACTGTTCATTTTAACGAAAACCCACATTTTTACACTAAAAAGTCAATCATGGTACTATTCGCTTTACCCTTTATTTTATCCTTATCGTTAAAATTCAAAGTTTTCAAGTTATTTTCATTAATTTTCCTAGATATATAATAAAACCTAAAAAGACGCTGATATATATATATATGTGTGTGGTGTGGGGTGTGTGCGTGTGACATGCAGAAACCCTAGCTAGGTGCTTTCTTTTCAGAGTATGATGAGAAGCTACTTGATAAATAACAGCACACAGTGCTCATGAGTCATGGGAGAAATAAAACAAGGGCTTTGCGCACAGGAACCGTACGTAAACGTACAGCATCGGCCGTAGAATATTCTTAGGTAGCACCCACGCCTCCACAAAGTGGTCATGTCACCAATCAACAATTTGCGTGTCAAATGTTGAGAATGAGTCACACATTGATTACATAAGAAACCTTGCATGGGCTTAGAGTAAGTCTAGCCCTATCTTTTAGGTTAGCCCAAAGCCTAAAAAAATAGGCTGGCACCCAAAAAAACCCCTCCACCCCTAAAAATAGGCCAGCTCACAGTCCAAGCCAGTTTGTAGGGCGGCCCAAAATGGGCTGAGGTAGGCACTGCATGACGCCAACATGACGTCAACGGACAACACAAATGTTTTTTGTGTCGGGCGTGTGGGAAACACACGCGCGTGTCCCCGACACACCGGGCCCGCTACATGCGCACTAAAGGGGCGCAGGACATGAGCCACGTGGCTAAGCCTCGACTGTTGGATTTCCAACGGTAAAAAAAATTTGAAATTCAAACCCAACGTACGGCTAGTGACATGGCACAATCTAGACCGTTTGATTTTCTGATCAACGGTCCAGATTTTTCAACCAAAAAACTTATAAATAAATAAATAAAATGTCAGAAATGAATAATATTGTTTATAAATAAAAAATGTCAGAAGTTAAAAACAAAATTATTATTTTTTAATTATTTTATAATAAAAAATTAATAATATTTTAATAAAATGGACTAGGCTATTTAGTTTTAGGGGTGAAGATGTACTTAGCCAATTACTATTTATTTCAGTCAATTACTATTTATTTGGGTGGATTCAATAGACTTTGGGCCAGCTCATTTTTTAGGGGTGGAGTTTGACACGCCCCTATTCCGATGTCCAGGGGACATCGAGATGGCCGTGTGCTGGCCAACACCCGAGGGTGATGCAAGCCATTTAATGAATGCATATGTTGAGAACATGTGAAACATGCATGTAAATTTCATGCGAACTACACAATGTAATATTCCAACATAAACCTTATAAAATAATATAATAATATTCAACTGTCAACAATGATAATGATAGTGATAATGCATGACATGTTCAGAGTATACATCTACTTAAGAATACGAGCAGAATGTGCTATTACAAGTGATGTCAAAGCATAGAGGATGACACGATGTCACTGGTAGGGGAATGCCTCGTAGCTCGGATCGTATGCATCGTTCCTATGTCCTGAGTTTGGCGCAAAGCAAACATGAGTGGGCCAAGTTGATATATGAATAATACGAACATAATTATTTAACAACGTACTAACCCCCAAAGTTTATGAAAACTCATATAGCGTAATATATAATAGGTTTTCCGAAAACCCTAGCATGCCATAAAACTTTCATAAAACATATATCGTATAGTGTGCTAACTAGTGGTCTCATATATCAGTGTCATATATCTCAAAGCATCTTCATAATATATAGTCATCCATCATATATACTATAAAGAGTGTAAAAACATGTTCATAAATAGTATATAGTCATTCATCATATATACTGCAAAGAACATAAATTTGATAAAGTATGGTATCCCAAAATATTATTGGTAAAGCATGATAATCATAAAGTGTAAATCGAATTTAGTCCTAAAACGTTTCATAAACGTAACCATTAAATCATGTTTTTCATGTATGCATTTCTACTATTAAAACATGCATTTTAGAAGGGGTCCACTCATAGATACTTCGTCGTCGAAGAGCCGTGTGAAATAGGAAGAACGAAATCGCCGCTAATAAACGCACCTAAGCACATAAAGGGTCCAATTAATAAAATTCTACTAAAACGATTGAATTTGGGAAAACAAATGTCAAAAACAGATTCATGACGTCGAATTACCCTAAAAAGGGTCCCGGATAAATTTCGAAAAAGTCAACAAAAGTCAACACATGAATATTTCAGAGAATATTCCAATCGGGTCTGGGTTTGGGGCTACCTGGTCGAAGGCCCAAGTTCAAATGGCCCAAGGCCTGGGTCCAAATGGGTTTGGGTTGACTAGGGTTAAGGGTTTGGGCTTACACGGGCTTGGGCTTAAAAGTCTGGCCCAAAGGTTTGGGGGTTTTGGTTTTGGGTTAGGCCGAAGGCCTAGGTTCGGGCCTAAGAGCTTGGCCTAAGGATTTGAGTTGGGCTGTAAGGTTGGGCAGAGTCCCAACCTGGGTCCAGATTTGGGTTTGAGGGATTTGGGTCGGGTTGACCTGTTTTCAGGCCATACTTTGGCCGGTTTTTGGGCTAGTTTTCAAATGCTCGTAACTTCTTCGTTACTCAACCAAATCAAGTGATACAAAAAACCAAGGTTGTAGTACTCAATGAGATGAATAGATTGATATCTTGCACGCCAACTAACTCATCGTGGTTTGGCCAAAATCGCATCAAAAGGGTCGGTGCTCGCCCAGAAAGTTTGAAAAAGCTACTCCAAGTTATTTTCTGCTATTTTCACGTCTATAACTTCAAACAAACTTTGATCTAACCTTAAAACACATCCCAAGATTTTCTAGAAGCTTACCAATGTCGGAAATCATGAAAACACGTCGGTGAAGATGATGAATAGTGATAGCGTTGCTAAAGGGTTCCTCAACTTGTCATAGGGTTCCCGAAGCTTTTCCATCCTTGTTGCACTAGTTTAGGGTTGTTATGTGTTTATGAATGAGTCGCAAAGAGGAGAGAGAGAGTTTGCCGAGCGAGAAGGCACATGGGAGAGGGGGTCCGGGGATGAAGAAAGGGAGAATGATAAGAGAGTTGTGAAAGAAAGAGAGTGAGATGGATTTTAAAATAATAAAAAGCGGATAAGAAAATCCCAAAAAGGGAAAGGGGGATCCGGGTAAGGTGAGGGATAATGGGACAAAAATCCTATGTGGGTCCCATGGTTCGTAAATTAATAACGTAAGGGACAAAACACAAAAATATTCGACAAAAAGTACAATAATTTGGGACGGGGTTTCACAATCTACCCCCCTTAAAATAATTTCATCCCCAAAATTACAAATTCAAACAAACAAATACGGATACTGACTTCTCATCAGTTCTTTCGTTTCCCACGTTGCTTCCTCGACTACAAGGTTCATCTGCAACACCTTCACTAATGGAATGACCTTATTCATCAGGGTTTTATCCTGACGGTTGATGATCGCCACTGGTTCCTCAACATAACTCGCATCCTGACTTACTTCTAACGATTTCGACTGGATAATGTGAGAGGGATCCGATACATACTTCCGCAACATGGAAACGTGAAATATGTCGTAAGTCTATGACAACTCTGGTGATAGCTCTAATCTATAAGCAACCACACCAATTCGCTCTGTGATCCAGTAGAGGCCGACGTATCAAGGACTCAACTTTCCCCGCTTACCAAAACGAACTACACATTTCCAGGGTGACAACTTCAGAAAGATAAAGTCACCAATCTCGTACTCACGATCCCTGGAATGTCGGTCTGCAATACTTTTATGCCGATCTTGAGCCGCCTTCGGATTCCTCTTTATCAACTAGATTTTAGTATTAGTGATGTCGACAATTTCTGGCCCAACTAACACCCGTTCACCAACTTCAATCCAACACAACGGTGTCTGGCATGCTTTCCCATACAGTGCCTCGAACGGTGCCATGCCGATACTGGAGTAGTAGCTGTTGTTGTATACAGACTCGATTAGAGGCAAATAGTTATCCCAATTACCTTCCACTGGAGAATAGACACTCTTAACATGTCCTCTAAGGTCTGAATCGTCCTCTCAGATTAACCATCAATCTTTGGATGATAGGCAGTATTGTACAATAGCTGAGTATCCATAGCGTCATTGAATGCTCTCCAAAATCTGGAGGTGAATCTTGGATCTTTGTCTGAAACAATGGTGACGGGCACACTGTGAAGTTTAACGATATTATTAATGAACAATCATGTTAACCTCTCCAGTGTGTAGGTCTGTTGAACAGGTAAGAAGTGAGCAATCTTGGTGAGTCGGTTTACAATCACTCATATGCCATTAAACCTCGACTATGTGCTCGGAAAACCATACACGAAATCCATGGTGATGTCTTCTCACTTCTACGCGGGTATAGGGAGATTCGGCATTAGCCCTTTAAGTCTCTGTCTGTCTACCTTCACCTGCTGGCAAATAATGCATCTCTTCACATACTCTGCCACATCCCGCTTCATCCGGTACCAGTAGTAGAATGGACGAATGGTGTAATACAATTTGGTACTTCTCAGATGCATGGCATACGCAGAGATGTGAGCCTCATCAAGAATTTCCGTCTTCACCACTTCATTGTCTTTAGGCACAAACAACCTATTCCTTATCACCAAGGCTCCATCTCTTCGGATTTTCAAATCTTGCCTAGAACCATTCCGTACATGTTCTTTTAGGTTTGCACACTGTTGGTCGAGCTCCTGAGCTTCCCGAACCAAATCCACCAAAACAAGCCTAATCTTGAAATATGCTTACAATGCTCCCTGTGAATCTAGTGTCACTACAACGCCAGTCTCTTGAAGAGAAAATAGTAACGGAACATGGATAGCTCGAATAGAGGCAAACTGTCCATAGGATTTCCGGCTCAGTGCGCCCGTTACAACATTTGCGTGATCAGGATGATACTCAATAGTGTAATCGTAGTCACTAATGAGTTCCATCCACCTTATTTGCCTCAAATTCATCTTCTTCTGGGTGAAGACATACTTTAAACTCTTATGATCGGTGAAGATGCGGCACTTCTTATCGTACAAGTAATGTCGCCAGATTTTTAGAGCAAAGACCATTGCTCCAAGTTTCATATCATGAGTGGGGTAATTTCTCTCGTGATTCTTGAGCTGCCTGGAACCATAGGCGATGACTTTCCCATGCTGCATCATACCACAACCCAATCCCGACAATGATGCATCACTGTAAATTTCAAACTTATCGTCATCATCTAGAAGAGCAAGGACGGGGGCGTGAGTAAGACGCTGCTTAAGCTCCTAGAAACTTCATTCACAATTCTTATCCCACTCGGGTTAACTTAGTAAGATGCAGGGCGATTGCTGAGAAATCCTGCACAAAACGTTGGTAATAGCCAATCAGTCCCAGAAAATTCCTCACTTCAGTAACGTTCATCGGCTGTTCCTACATAAACACTATAGAAATCTTCTGAGGGTCCACACTAATTCCCTCAGCGGAAACCACATGCCCGAGGAAACTGATATGGTCTAGCCAAAACTGACACCTACTGAACTTTGCATACAGCTGATGTTTCCTCAACCTCTCCAACACCAACTTCAAATGCTTCATGTGTTTGGCATTACTCTTAGAGTAAATCGGGATGTCATCAATGAACACAATCACAAACCGATCAAGATATGGTTTGACAACTCTGTTCATCAAATCCATGAAAGCTGCGAGTGCATTCGTCAACCCAAAAGGCATAACATAGAACTCATAGTGTTCATACCTAGTGCGGAAGGCAGCCTTCGGTACATCTTCGTTCTGAATCAGCAACTGATAGTAACTCGAACGAAGATCAATCTTAGAGAACACCTGGGCACCCTTCAGTTGGCCAAACAAATCATCAATCCGAGGCAGGGGATAACAGTTCTTCATCGTCACTCGATTCAGTTGCCTGTAGTCAATGCAAAGTCTCATTGACCCACATTTTTTTCTGACAAACAGTACATGAGCGCCCTTGAGAGATAGGTTGGGCTGGATGTAGCCTTTATCCACGAGCTTCTGAAGTTGAATCTTCAATTCCCTCAGCTCAGCTGGTATCATTCGGTATGGTGCTAAGGAAATTGGGTTAGTACCTGGAAGTAAATTAATGGTGAACTCAATTTCCTTCGCAGGTGGTAACCCTGGAAAATACATCAGTGAATTCATTCACCACTGGCACATCTCCAGCACATAGAAAAGGTTCATCCCATGTGACTACGTGGGCTAAGAATCCACACAACCCTTCTGTAATAACTCAGTCGTCTGGATGGCGGAAATAATACTACTCTGGAGGATCCGTTGCTCACCTTGAAACGTGATTGATGGTCGTCCATGCCAATCAAAGGTCACAAATTTCTCCCTACATCCGACATAAACATTGTGCCTAGATAGCCAATCCATTCCCAGAATGACATCGAACTCCACAAGTTTGAAGGGAATCAAATTGGCTTTCAAGATTTCCTATTCGACAATAATTGGGCAATCCTTAAACTCCCATTATGCACATAATAGATCTCCAGGTGGCAATTGAATGAACATATCAAACCCGAGCAAAGTAGGTTGTGGGTTTACAACCCGTGCAAATAGTGATGATATAAATGAATCAGTGGCACCCGAATCAATCAGTACACGAGCCCAATTACCACAAACAAGCAACGTACCAGTAATAACTCTGGGGTCCTGCTCCGCTTCCTGCTGAGTCATGGCATTGATACGTCCGTGGACCTAACGTCCCGAACCACTGTTAAGGTCGCCTCGAGTCCTAGATCCCTGGTTGTTACAGCTTGCTCGGTTCCCCTGAACATGACTACCTGAAGTTGCTCCAGAAAACTGTGGTTGGCTCTGAGCAGAAAATTGGGTATTCTAACTACTACAGCCGTCATAACTCTGAGTACCGCCGTAACTTTGAGTATTCGGGTTGTTTCCTCCACCGTAACCTGAACCAAAAACATAACTCTCGGGTAGTGGCACCGAAGGGCAATCACAGACATAATGCCCAGTGTCACCACACCTGTGACACGTGGCTATAACCACAGCACAATTCCCCTAATGACGAAAACCACAACACGCACAAGCAGCGATTGTTGGACTAAAGTGGCTGAAATATCTCATCGCCGACTCACTGCCTGAGCCCTCACTAGATGATCCCAAATTCTACCCATATCGCTTAAACGACTGAGAGTGTCTAGGACCGAATGAATTAGAAGAAGTAAAAGGCTCCCTTATACTTCGGGATCGGAATCCACGACCCCGCTGATTCTGGTTTTGAGGCTGGTTCTGGCTATTTCTGTTCCACCTCGTTTATTCGACCCTTAATGCCGCATCAATCATCTCCTTGTATGAGGCATACCTCTGTGGTGCCAGGAGCTCGCAAATGTCATGGTTCATGGTAATCTGCAGCTATATCATCATTGTCCGCTGGTTCCCATAGTTTCCTTCATGAAGTCTCGACAAGCACCGAAAAGTGCTATCAAACTCTATAATACTCAAATTGCCCTGGCGAAACTCTAGAAACTCTTATCTCTTCCTCATCTAATAATCGGGGCTAAAAAAGTGTGAGGTGAAAAGTCTCTTGAATGTAGCCCAAGTCATCAAGGAATTACGCGGGCAAGAGCCCGTCACTCACTTTCACCAGTATCTCGCGTTCCCCTGAAGGAAGTAACCAGCGGTATTCGCCCATTCAAATGTTAGGCATCTCATACTCTCTAAGGTGTTCTCAATCTTTTCCAACCAATCATCAGCTTCCTCGCAGGCTCTAACTACATTAAGCTCCGTAACTCTGTGGCTACGAGCAATCTTCATATATGTTCGACTCGACCTGCTACTACCAAGAAAAACATTTCGTAGAGCAAAGGTCAACTGTTGAATTCATCCTATTATACCAAAATGAGGTCGTCGGGGTACATTCCCACTAGTATGATCCATGATTCTGATAAGAGGCAAACAAGATTTAGAATGACGAAAGATTATGGCCACAAGAAAAGTTATGATTACCAAATGGAAGAATGAAGTCCTACGTATGCTCTGATACCAATCTGACACACCCCGATCCCGATGTTTAGGGGACATCGGGATGGTCGCGTGCTGGCCAACACCTAAAGGTGACGTAAGCCATTTAATGAATGCATATGCTAAGAATATGTGAAACATGCATGTAAATTTCGCGCGAACTACGCAATGTAATATTCCAACATAAACCTTATAAAATAATATAATAATATTCAACTACCAACAATCATAATGATAGTGATAATGCTTGACATGTTCAGAGCATACATCTATTTAAGAATACGAGCGGAATATGCTATTACAAGTGATGTCAAAGCAGAGATGATGGCACGATGTCACTGGTAGGGGAATACATTGTAGCTCGGATCATATGCCTCGTTCCTATGTCTTGAAGGGGCGCAAAACAAACATGAATGGACCAAGTTGATATATGAATAGTACAAACATAATTATTCAACAACGTACTAACCCCCAAAGTTTATGAAAACTCATATAGCGTAATATATATTAGGATTTCCGAAAACCCTAGCACGCCATAAAACTTTCATAAAACATATATCGTATAGTGTGCTAACTAGTGGTATCATATATCAGTGTCATACGGCTGAAGCCACCAACCTACGCCCGGTCGAAGCCAATATAAGTATCTCCCAGCCGTAGCCACCAACCTACACTCGACCGAAGCCACCAACCTACGCTCGGCCGAAGCCAATATAAGTATCATCGCCCGTAGGCAGAACAATGACCACTAGATACGCACAAAAACATTTAATATAATCTTTCCAACATAATTACATATATCTCAAAGCATCTTCATATTATATAGTCATACATCATATATACTATAAAGAGTGTAAAAACATGTTCATAAGTAGTATATAGTCATCCATCATATATACTACAAAGAACATAAATTTGATAAAGTATAGTATTCCAAAATATTCTCAGTAAAGCATGATAATCATAAAGTGTAAATCTAATTTACTCCTAAAACGTTTCATAAACGTAACCATTAAATCATGCTTTTCATGTATGCATTTCTACTATTAAAACATGCATTTTAGAAATGGTCTACTCACAGATACTCCGTCCTCGAAGAGCCGTGCGAAAATAGGAAGAACGGAATCGCCGCTAATAAACGCACCTAAGTACATACAGGGTCCAATTACTAAAACTCTACTAAAATGATTGAATTTGGGAAAAGGGACATCAAAAACGAATTCAGGACGTCGAATTACCCTAACAAGGGTCCCGGGTAAATTTCGAAAAAGTCAACAAAAGTTAACACAGGAATATTCCAACTGGGTCCGGGTTTAGGGCTACCGAGCCCAAGGCCCAAGGCCTGGGTCCAAAGGGGTTTGGGTTGACTGGGGTTAAGGATTTGGGCTCACACGGGCTTGGGCTTAAAAGCACGACCCAAAGATTTGGGGATTTTGGTTTTAGGTCAGGCCGAATGGCTTGGCTTAAGGATTTGGGTTGGGCTGCAAGGTTGGGCCGAGTCCCAACCTGGGTCCGGATCTAGGTTTGAGGGATTTGGGTCAGGTTGACCTGTTTTCAGGCCACACTTTGGCCGGTTTCTGAGCTAGTTTTCAAATGCTCGTAACTTCTTTGTTACTCAACCAAATCAAGTGATACAAAAACCAAAGTTGTAGTACTCAACAAGATGAAGAGATTACTCATCGTGGTTTGGCCGGAAATCGCCTTGAAAAGGGCGGTGCTCGTCGAAAAGTTTGGAAAAGCTACTCCAAGCTATTTTCTGCGATTTACACGTATGTACAACTTCAAACAAGCTTCAATCTAACCTTAAAACACATGCCAAGAGTTTCTAAAAGCTTACCAACGTCGAAAATCACGAAAACACGTTGGGGAAGATGATGAATAGTGACAGCGTTGCTAAAGGGTTCCTCAGCTTGTCACGGGGTTCCCAAAGCTCTTCTGTCCTTGTTGCATGGTTTGGGGTTGTTATGTGTGTGTGTGTGTGTGTGTGAGTAAGTCACAGAGAAGAGAGGGAGAGTTTGCCGAGAGAGAAGGCACGGGGGAGAGGGGGTCCGGGGTTGAAGAGAGGGAGAATGATGAGAGAGTTGTGAAAGAAAGTGAGTGAGAAGGATTTTAAAATAATAAAAAGGGGATAAGTAAATCCCAAAAAGGGAAAGAGGGATCCGGGTAAGGTGGGGGATAAGGGGACAAAAATCCCATGTGGGTCCCATGGTTCGTAAATTAATAACGTAAGGGACGAAACACAAAAATATCTGACAAAAAGTGCAATAATTTGGGAAGGGGACATGGCACAATCATGACCGTTCGATTTTTAGATCAACGGTCCATATTTTTCAGCCAAAAAACTTTATAAAAAAATAAATAAAATGTCAGAAATTAATAATATTTTTTTATAAATAAAAAATGTCAGAAATTAAAAATTAAATTATTATTTTTAATTATTTTATATTAAAAAAATTAATAATATTTTAATAAAATGGACTAGGCTATTTAGTTTTAGGTATAGAGATGCACTTGGCCAATTACTATGCATTTCAATCAATTACTATTTATTTGGGTGGATTAAATAGACTTTGGGCCAGCTCATTTTTTAGGGGTGGAGTTGCTTATATGAGAGGTTGGGCTACTCCCCATATTGTCAATTCGTTTTATGGTGGAACGTCAACTTCTTCATGGTATCAGAGCAGGTTGTCCCATGTATGAAGCCAAACGGTCACACGTGCTCCACGTTACCCTGTCGTGTTATCTACGTGTTAACTTGAAAATTCACCATACGTGAGAGAGTTTGTTGAAAATGAGTCGTACATTGATAAGATGAGTGACCTTACATAAGTTTATAAGAGATTGAACTAGAGCAATCAAGAAAAGTAATTGAAAAATTAGTAACTCACCCGAAAGTGGATGTTGACTTGTTGTGTTGTCCAAATTGACACAACAACGTGTCCAGTTTGAATTTGACGAATTCCAACTTTTAATTGCCAAAAACAGGGTTTTATTATTTTAGTACAATTTTGATATTTTGTTATTTGTTTATTCTCTTTTCTATTCAGATGCCTAGGGAATTTCTAGGGTTAAAAACATTATAAATAGCTCATCCCAAACCTCACGGGTGTAAAACGTGGTTAATCATTAATTTTATATTCAGTCGGAAATCATGAAGTAGAAAGATAATATCAGTAGCAAGCATAATAAGGATAAAAAGGAGCATGTGGACTTTCTTTCCCCATGATCCATATACGTGAGCACCTCTGAAATGCTTTAGCTGTTACAACATCAAATTAGACATAAACAACACTTTCGGGACAAGAAAACTCCAGGAAATAGACCGAAAATTGACTTAAGTGAGGTGTAATAACCAGAAATAGGCACTGCACAAGAACTTGTCCCACACAAGGGCCCCCAAATTCCTTTGCTATATGTAGCAAATGGTGCATCCCCTACAAAACTCAAATGATGGATCACATTTACATAATATTCCAAATGAATCTGATGAGTAGCAAGCTCATGTGATGGAAGCTAAGGTGGTAATTTTTGAGCCACAGATTTGAACATGGTACAGACAGGGCAGAGAGCCTCGCCCGCAAGGAAATGAAAGCACTTAGACTAGCAACCAATGTAACCATGGACTTTTTAGGGTTTTATTGTACACTCACATTATAGCACCCACTCTAAGAAGTGGTACACTCATCACCGCTTTACTTTCATAGTTATCTTCTCCTTGAAAGCAACCTTAGAACAACCATGGTACATCATGTGGTCCTTGTTATCATGCCGGTCTAAAGAGGTCAGGCTTTAGCTAAAACTAGTCTAGAGGGACAGAGAGAGGGACAGAGAGAGAGGAAGTACGATTATCTCCTCTCTTTTTTTTCCCTCCCCTTCCCTCCTCTCATATTTGAACTGTCACGGTTAAGTCACGTCAACATGTTAAATTAATTTTTTATAGAAAGAGAAAGACAAAATAGAGAATGTAAGAGAAGGGGATGAAAGATGATTGAGAGAGAAGGGAAAATAATCCTAATCATTATATAAGTGGGGAGAGAACGGCATGTGAAAATGGAAATAAAATTTGAGAAGGAAAGGGAAATAGTAGGTATTATATATATATGCAAAGAGGGCTTTCAATTGTCGATAGGACTACTGGTATATTCATATAAAATGATGGGACAGGTTGTGTGTGTCTTTTCCTCATTGGCTAGGGCTCTTAGAAGGTTTTGGTATAGGGCTGTGGCAAGTGCAAGCATAAGCAACTCTTTTCTTGACAATGAGAGAGTTTTTTTAACTTTCATTTCGTTAAAAAAGCTTAAGCTGATAAGAACGCATGGGATGGGAGGGAATCCGACAACATTCTTACATAGACATACGTACTCAAAGAGAGAGAGAGAGAGAGAGAGAGAGATGAGGCTTCTCCCCCTTTTGGTGACAGCGACATTAATGGAGATACCCCAGTCAAAGGAGTATTTGCCCTATGAGAGGGCATGCCTCACAGTTGGTGTGCCCCTTTGAGTTAAATAATTGTCCTTTCCTAGGGTTATACAGCCACGGGAAGGTTCATACTTCATACATTAGTATCATTATGTATAACAAAAAAAACAAAAGGAGAGGAGAAAACCTAGCTAAGCTTGGAGCAACACATATAGATTTTTTCTTATATTTTGCTTAGCTTTTGTTTTTTTGACTTCTCATGTGAGTTGTGTATAATTACAGAGTAATACAAGGAATATTCTAACTAGTGAAAATTAGTGATGCAAACAATGTGACTTGTATGATGATATGCACAAAAAATGAAACTGTAAACACATATCATATATGAAGAGTAACTAAACTTCTTTTAAGAATTTGTGAGGTTGCTTAATTTTTCGACGTGGGACAACACATCACATTCTCACATGCCCCTTACGTGTGGCAATGGTCAAATCAAACACGTAGGCAACACATATTAGGTTGCATGAATCATGTGTGGCCGTTGAGCTTCACGCGTGAGCCAATTGTCTCTAATAACATTTAAGAATTTTGAGGTTTCACTTGAAAATTAATTAGCAATATGGAGAGTAACCCTGCTCGTTATAAGGACATGCAAGATCGCTTAACTTTTTGATGTGGGACATCACTCCACATACAATATTCAATGAAGAAGAATAAGTTAATTATGGAATATTAGTTGAATCTTCCCAAAACAAATCACAAAATCCACTCTCCATCTCCATGTATGTGTAACACTATCTAGCTACTGTGGGGTGTGTCTATGCAAGGTCTTTATATTTTGAGATAGAGAAGCTAGGTTATTGAATTAATCTATACCAGGCGACCTGCAAACCACGTGAAGTGGTGGTGCCAAATACTAGGTGTTTTCCTATCCACTCGCTTCCTTTCACACAGTGATATTCTATATTGTAGAGCTAACTTTTTGATGAAAAGATTAAGAAAAAGATAGCTACTCAGCAATAAATTGCCCCCTACCCTCCTTTGCTTCTTTACCATACCACTTCATTACTAGCTTCTCTCTCTCTCTCTCTCTCTCTCTTTCTTTCTCTCTCCCCCTGTGATTCAAGAGTTCAACCCCCATGGACATATGGTGTTCTTGCTGTGCTGTCTTTCTGAACCTCTCTATTTCCTACGATGACGACCGATGGTAAATGTACGATCTCTTTGTCTGTTGTCTTTTTCTAGCTAGCTAGCCTTCAATTCTCTCTCTCTCGCACACACAAAAAGAAACTAAATAAATACAGTACATATAGTAAAGTTGTACATATGTACATATATACATATATGTACAAGCATATAGAGGTATATATGAGTAGCACTGCAGGCAGCATCTGTCTTTGTTAAGCTAAGCTCAGCTGGCCGTAAATACGGTAACACACGGCTGTCTTTCTCAAAGCTATCCCCTCCTTTAATTTTCATTTACTACTCTTGCAGAAAGGGTGAAAAACAAGTGCACTGAAATCACATTCAGCAACAATCGCTTCCTCATCAAGCCGTTAGAAAAGCGCAAGCCTCGATCATCAGTAGACCGATATCCCAAGCGTACTAATTGACCACTAGCTGCTAGCTAGCTAGGGTTAGTGGTGTGCAATTTCATTGAAAATTCAAAGCAACCAAACAAGCAAAGAGCCCAAGAGGGAGATATATAACATGTTTCCCTCAGACAACACCAGTAATGTTAGCGAATTATTACCCGTGTCTTATCCTTATGTCGATCAACCATTTTTCCACAGCCGGCCATTTGATCATGACATTACTACAGTAACCCCCAATTTCTTTACTAATTCCAACCCCAATCCCAACTCCGGGCAACAACAAGAAGGAGGAGAAGAAAACCTTCATCAACAACATCATCACCCTCCTCTGTCTTTGCTCTACTTCCCCTCTCCGTTTGAAGACGACGACGTTTTACTCTTTCAGCAACACCATCACCAAGAACCTGACCATATTGAGATTTCGCTTCACGAGTCTCAAGTACCACCTTATTTTATGAAGGAAGCTGCTGCTGCTGCCGCCGCCACTGCCGCTGATGACAACACCTGTACCGTCGTAGGGGATGATCATCAGAAGACTACTACTACAAGGGTTAACATTAAAATGGTGGACTGGGATTCCAACAAAAATGGCCATCACATGGACATGGATGATCAGCCGCAGATCCCGAGAAGGAGGACTAGCAAGAGAGATCGCCACAGCAAGATCAACACTGCCCGAGGCCCCAGGGACCGGAGAATGAGATTGTCCCTCGAAGTTGCCCGTAAGTTCTTTGGCTTGCAAGATGTGTTGGAATTTGACAAGGCCAGCAAAACCGTGGAGTGGTTGCTCATTCAGTCAGAACCTGAAATCAAGAAACTATCAAGAGATCACCATCGGAAATTCAACTACAAAGACATGGTGAGATGTGCCAAAACCACATCTCCAGCCACTTCGGAATCGTGTGAAATGCTATCCGGCGTAGACGAGGCTCCAACAAACATTAGCATTAGTAATGGTGGCAACGATGATAATGATAAAGTAAGAAGCTGCGGGATCAAACCCTCAGCCAAAGAGAGAAAGATTGTCCACAGGCAATCAAGGAAGGGCGCATTTCACCCTCTTGCAAAGGCTTCGAGGGAAAAGGCAAGGGCAAGGGCTAGGGAAAGAACAAGAGAAAAGATGCAGAGATCAAAGAAGCCTAGTAATGACCAGGCAAAACTAAGCCGTTTGAATTCTTGGAACCCATTTGAAAGTGGGGAAGAATCATCAGCTTACAACAACAATATGAACAATACTACTAACGATCAGCCTGATTCAATGGTGGCGCTGCGACCTTACCCCGATGGGGTTGAAGAACCATTAAGCAGCTCCCGAGCCGGAGATATTCAAGACATGGTTGTTGATCATGGTACTACTCATGATGCTATGGTGGTAATGGGAAAGTGGAGCCCTTCTTCAGTGTTCACTCCTCACCAGCAAAATACTGGAATTTCCCAAGAGGTAATTAACTTCCCACAACATTTCAGTTTCTCTAATGTATATTTTTTCACAACAAAATATCAAATGTATATGAAAATTATGAAGAAAAAAAAACGTACTCAATCGAAAATATTTGATGCTATAACAAACGTGCACATATAATCAAACAGATAATATGTCCAAGATAATTAAGTTTATAAGTATTAGTTTGCTATAGCTACTTCTGACAACACCACATAACTCTTAATTTGCAGCACCAACAGTTTGCCGACTTTCAATTCTTTGACATACCGTGGGAGGTCTACAACAATACTTATAAGCTATTCTAAGTGGAAAGTTTCTCTCTCAATTACAAGTGCCTGAAAAACATTCTGATTAGCCTTGTGTATTGTGTTTCTTTCTGTTTGGAATAATGTAAAATAGCAAATTAAGTATCTTAATTTTCAATCATGGTGCACTTTTCCTCTAAACTAGTATACGTAAATTAATGATTAATATCTACATCCTTTGCACTAACTACGGAAATTTTTCGGTTTAAACTCTAAAATAGCTTCCTTGCTTATGTTTTTGTGTTGATATAGTATGTATATTTGTATCCAGCACAATTTTTTTTTTTTGTAGTAGAGGTCTATATTGAAAAAATAGCTAAACAAAAGTCTATAACAACATAATTTTCCACTTGAGGAGTATGTCTATATGGTTTTTTTTTAAGCCCTAGATATTTTTTAGTATAGGGTCATTTCTCATGCATATAATATGCATTATCCATGTGTATGCTGAACTCTCTAAGTGCATACCAGTCAATGAATTCTGGCTATTGATCATCAGCTTATCTTTTTAGAAGTGATTGAATAGACACTTGAGTGATCCACTAATTCCCAATATTTCAAGTCATATGCATGCTTCCAAAAGTCCATTGAGGCCTGATTAGGAGAAATATCAACCGACAAATGATCCTTCCCTTCATCACTTTCATGATGTCAGACAGTGCAGGTGTCATGTTTACATATGGAAATTTTTGTTGGGGAAAACACTAGTAGTTGATTTGTTTAAACATATGATCAAAAGAACTTGAATTAATATAGAGCTATGCAAGTAAAATACACCTGTGAAATTTTTGAAGTAATCCTATGTATTTATGTGGTTGAGAGCATGTATTTAATTTCATAACAGTTATACATGGAGTGAGCGTTTTAAATATTGAATAATAGTCACGTACTACGATCTAGTAGTATTCCTCTTTATTTGTAAATGAGAAATCTTAGGTTCGATTCTCATCAAAGACGAATTTGAACCACATTTGCTAGCCCATTGTGAAGTTGAGTCAACCCCCCTCCCTTTTAGTGTAGATATTATGGGGAGAAGAGTGGACTAAGCCTCACACTCGGCTAGTCATAATAATATTTGTCGAAAATCAAATCTAAGATCTCCCATTTACTAGTGAAGAATAATACTATTAGACCGTGGTATAAATTCTTATAGTACCGATGAAAAGTCCACAGAATTGCCCATGTTAATTTAAATAAGCTATCAAGACTGGAAAGAGATCCTAATCAACCTCTTCCTCCTCTTCCTCCAACAGTATATATTCCCTTAAATCATTAAGCTGACTTGTGACAGTACGGGGAGGATAAATAAGAAAATAGGAAAGTAAAAAGAAAAATGCTTGAGGGTCAATTTAATTGGATGGAAAGTTATCTAAAAATATGAGGAATTTGTGGTCGACTTTACAGTGAAAATTTCTTAACTATATATGTTTTCACTCCTTTATACCAGTAACATATATATAATTACAACGAATTTCGACGCTAATTTACACTAGGGGAGCGGGAAGGGTTTGAACTCGAAGCGTTGTTAGTTGAAGAGAAATGCCCTGACCACTAGAATAATTCACCACTTGCTTTAACCATCAAAGCAGTCCAACACAAGCTATCATATATGGTTCATAAAACAATTACTCTGTGAAAGAAAACATGTCTTATTTGTTGCTTCCACGGAAATGCGTTTTTTTTCCGTCATAATTTGTCGTATAATAGCACTGAAAATAACAAGAAAACTCACTGTTTGCTAATTACCATTTAAGTTTTGGATATGGGCACGATTGGTAAATCGAAGCATTTTGAAGTACTTTTTTTCTCTTCACAATAACAAAATATATGTGCTATACGAATTTTTATCCATATTTATCTAATTTAACAATATATATATATATATATATATATATATCTCGAAAAAGTGTCCTCTTCTCCTCTCCCAAGTTCCCAATTTCATTTTTAACTTTTATAGGTTATACTGCCATGGTGGTGTAACTTTTCTAAGTTTAGTTTTAAACGAAGTACAAAAAATTGAAAACGGTGAGGATGAAGTCCAAAAGTTCTGAAGAAATATATTTTAGGGAAAGAGGGACGATGAGCAAGAAGACAGTACTAATGGTTAAGTCAATAACAAAATTCTCAAGAGAGCGAGTACGAAAATTCAAGAACCCATATGCATCGGATGTGTGGTTTGGTCATAACTTAGTTTTTCCTTTTCCGTCTTTCACTTAATTCTTTCTTTCTTTTCCTAATTAAGGTTTAAGAGTATATGCCCAAGTCTCACTTAGTACATTCCTTAAAGTTCATGAAAAATTGAATCATTTCTTAATTGGCCTATTTACCGAAACCCTAATCCATACTGTTATATTGCACAATGCCGGATTTTGGTTTTCTTTTTTTCCACATAAGTTCGGATGATTCCATGTCATGGCCATCAATTCATACTACTCCTTTAGAAAAAGGAAAAATAAAGGTAACAGAAATGGAATCATAATACAGCAACTAACAAATGACTGAGCCTTATAGGTGAACTGTATATATCTTTATCTCATTTTTGTTGTGAGTTTGACTCGGACAAAAGGGGAAGATGGCAGATAGAAAACTGCAAAGTTCGGGAATTAACTGGCGATTGCAGCAGCGCCCAACCCAGAAATGTTCACCCCATCTAGATTCTCTTTTTTTGGGAACATATGCTTTTTTCTCAAAAATAAATAAAGAATAATAAAGAATGTTAAAAAGCACCATAGCTAGATTCCACAGGCTATTTTTAAAGTAAAAAAATAGATACCACACGTTCATATACATACATACTAGTCTTCATGTCACGTGCGTGTAGAAGGTATTTTTTAAATTACGATGTGCTACGCGCGATCTACATGTTTTAAATGTATTTGTATGAGTAAATTGACAAAGGGAAAGTCAAATATTTGTAGTAAATGAATAATTTTAGATCATGCTAGAAAAAACCTCTCACAAACCAATTAAAGCAGCTGAATTCACATAATAAAATCAGTTTCTATAAAATTTACATTAAGAATAGAGAAAATAATATTTAATAAACAATTGATTGAATCACATTATTGCTAGCCTATTGTGAGGCTAAGCCCACCCCCTCTCCCTTAGTGTATATAATATCGTTTGTTAAAAAAAAAAACAATCATTTGACAATTAATTTAATCACATTATTATCCGCATGCGAAAAACCTTGTTTTATAACCGGGATTACACGTCTCTTAAGATGTTTTGAACGTGTTTAAAAATAGAGAAAATAATATTTAATAAACAACCGATTGAATCACATTATTACTAGCCCATTGTGACGCTAAGCCCACCCCCATTTCCCTTAGTGTAGAAAATATAGTTTATTAAAAAAAAACAAACATTTGACAACTTATTTAATCACAATAATATCGTTTGTTAAAAAAAATCGTTTGACAACTAATTTAATCACATTATTATCCACGTGCAAATGATTTTTTTTATAACCGGCATTACACGCCTATTAAGATATTTTGAACATGTTTAAAAATAGAGAAATTGAATCACATTATTGCTAGCATAACCCATTGTGAGGTACTAATTAAAAAAAAATTAAAAAACCACAAAAAAAATTAATTATTAAAAAAATACTATTAAAATGACAAAAATGCCCATGCCTTATTTGATGCATTATTTTGGGATGGTTTTGAAGTTTTTTGTTTTGGGGGCATTTTGATCCAAATATTTTTGTCAAATTGGATGATCCCAAAGTTTTGTCCCCATGTGGTGTCGGCTTTCTATATAGATATATATATATATATATATATTTTTTTTTTTTATATTTCACAAAAGAAAAAGGTTTATGATATACAGAAATCATAGAAGACTTATCGGTCTGATTAATTATTGCCCAAAAAAATCTGATTAATTATATCAAAAACCCTGTAAACTTTGATCAGATCTGATTGACTAGTATAAAAGATTATCAAGACAAAACATTAACGATAAATGATATACCGAAGCCACACACATCCCAGATCTTGATGTTACACCGCTAATATATGACCCATACCCAAATAGAGAGATCTTGAAAAAATATAGACAAAAGCAAAAACCGAAAGAGGTGGGGAGGAACTCAGGAATACCGGATACCGGAAGCTGTTCATAGCATTGCTCCGGCCAAAAGATCTCTTCCCTCAACATCTCCTTAATTTATTTCATACTTAAATGTGGAAAAAGGCAAATCAACAAACCCTAAGGGGAAGTATATCATATTTCTAATTTTGAGCATGTAAACTCTCACCTTCTGTGCTCTCTCTTGAAGTTGATGCAGAGCCACACAAAAACAAAATAAACAAAAAAATGCAAAAGAAAAACTAAGATCTTACAAAATTAGGATGAGATTCCCAAATTAAAAGCAGGGAAAAATCATAATATTAATCAGAAATTTCCTCTTCCAACATCGATCTGAGAGAGAGATGGAAGCAGAGGAGAAAAGAAAAAATTCTTCCAACCTAAAGGGTGAAACCCTAACAGAAGCGCATGAGACACCTGAGAAACCCTAGTTGGGAGATTAAACCTGAAAACCCCTACTGCTGAAAGGGAGAAAGAGCTTGTCTTTGAGTGGTTGGACCATGTAGAAGTGGGAAACACCTAATCAGGTTCATTTTCTAACTGACGCGGGGGGAGCTACAGGTGAAGAAAGTATCTCTTGCACATATGAGAAATGACCCTTCTTTTGGGGTGGACTGTCCAACCCGTTATTAGCGGTAGTGCAACAAATAATTACACCACTGCTGCCCTCTTTTTCTACAGGAGGCAGATTGTCTGCCCTCCTTGTTACGGTGCCCCTCCATGTCCTTCCTTTTTGTGCGGTTACGGTTAAGCCACGTCAACATTTTATATTGATTTTTTTATAAAGATAATAAGACAAAAAGTAATAAGAATATAAAATGTTGACGTGGCTTAACCGTGACCGCACAAATAGGAGGGCATGGAAGGGCACCATAACAAGGAGGGCAGACAATCTGCCTCCTTTTCTACACCCATCTAGGGGTGGATTTTTTTGCCAAATTGTCGTGCCAACCGAATTGCTATATCGATTTTGTGCTAAATTATTTGTGCCAATCAGTAATGGTACGGTATTGTACCGTACCGAAATTTCATGATACGGTATTGGTAATGGATGTCATTACCACGGTATTACTGTACCGTATCGAAAATACAATATAATATATCATTTATAAATTATATAATAGATAATTATATAACACATATTTATAATATTCTAATAATTTGAAAATAAAACCCTACTTATATTAGCATTGTTGTTGGTGACTTTGATCTCTTGAAATAGTGGAAATCAAACACAAAAGAGTTCCTAATTCTTTCACAGATAGCCAATATATCGTTGTAACCCCCACTTCTACCATTGCTAGTGAAAATGCATTTAGCCTAGAGAGGAGGGTTGTAGACCCTTTTAGGGCATCCTTAACATCTTAAATAGTAGAGGCACTAGTGTGTACTAGTGGTTGGTTTAGGGCAGATGAAGTAAACTTCTACAAGAAACCAACGGAAGATATGCTTCAATTTTACAAGGAAATTGAAGAAGAGGAAACAAGAAAGATATGCTTTAATTTTTTTAGTAAATTTGTTATTAAATGGTTTTCAACTTTAATTCTTCTTGCTACTAATTAATATGTTTTCTTTGTTTGTAATGTAGGCTTGACACAAACTCAATCTTCTACAAGTTCAATGCCTCCTCCAAAAGCTTCGACATTTCAAGCTTGAATAACTGATCAATGAATTCTACTTTTTGAAGTTTAGTTCCAATTTTTGTTTGGTTTGAAACTTTAATTTATATTTGGATTGTTAACTTCTATTTGTTTTGGTTCGTAATTTTTATTTGGATTGTAAGCTTAATTTTCATCATGAATCTTGTTGCATCATTTGATTTATTGTATGTGAATTGTGAATGATGAATAATAGATGAATTTAAGCTACAATGTATGAGATAAAGGTAAAAAAAAAAAAAAGTTTTGCCCTTGAATTGGGTTAAAAAAAACAAAAATAGATTTTGTCCCAAAACAAAATGGCAATTACCATTGCCATACCATACCAACCGAACTTTTGACAATACCGAACTTCGGTATACCAAAAATTTGGTACGATAATTGATACGAGAATTTTGGTACGGTAACCGTACCGAACACACCCCTACACCCACCTAATCCGAAAACCTAAATAGCCCTAATTATCTTCTAAGAGGAATACTAGTAATTTTATTGTTCGAAATTTTCACTCTTCTTTCAATCTTTAATTGGTGCGCGATGATATGAATTGTTATTGCTATATTTTTTACGTCCCTTGAAAAATAAATTCTGTCAAGAATCAATTAAATGTGGAATCGTATAGTCATCTAAAGGTTATTCAATAAAAAAGATGAATTAAGTTATTAAGTTAACACATTGATTTTTTACAACGTTATGGATCAAACAAACAGTTAAACGATTTCTTGTTTAGATAGATTTTTACAACACTAATCTTCAAATGGTAAATTAGAAAAATAGACGGTTCATAATCAACTAGAATAAAATATGAATGAAAAAGAATAATGTACACATAGTATTATCCACCAATATCTTTTTTTTGGGTGAAACCGTGAAAGTATTATCCGCAACTACTTTAGGAGATGCCTACCTTGAAATCAAAAAAGTTGACAAGAAACACTAAAAAGCTAGTGATGTACGACAAAACATTAGATAAGCTTCACATTTGGTCATGTATCCATCTAAGTAAACTGAGTGATTGTGTCGTGTTTGACATGTTCGTATTGTTGTCGTGATATACTCAATATTTCAACAGATTATGTCATGTCAAACCTGTTAAAATGAACAAGTAATATGACTCGATCCGAACTCGACTCGTTTTGTATCAGATTAACGAGTGTGCAAGAAATTGTCAAGTCTACATGATGTGCAAGATCATGTTTGAACTAACCTCAAGCGTGTATCCATGCACAAGATCATTGGACAATAGTGCAACTAATCTCAAGCGTGTATCCATGCACAAGATCATTGGAACGGACTGATGAACAATATTGGAGCTAATCTCAAGCTCTAGCACAAACTAATTTATCTCATGTCATCAAAAGAGAAATTTTGGGTCAGCAAATGCTATCAATTAATTTGATTTTTTTTTTTTTTTGAGTATATCGATATTTTTACATTACGGAGATGGGGAGTTTGGCTAAGTTACACAATAGGCAGCCTAATTTGGTATCGAATTTGCCATCCATGAGATTCGAACCTAAGACATCTCACTTTTCATATGAAAAAGAATACCACCAGACCGTAGTACTAAGTGACAATTAGAATTAAATCAAGCAAATCTTGATTACATTTGATCAGCAGTTGATTATTTCTATTAACTACATATATAATGCACCATCATATGTCAAACAATCAAACTTTATGGTCGTGATATTAATTTCATGATAAGGAAAATTTCTCAAAAGATGGCTAAGCAGAAAATTGAAGGTGCCAAGGACTACTCACATTGACCTGTGCATATAAGCGTCTTTGGCAAACATTAATTTGCCCGAAAACCTGACATGGTTGTGCATTTTGTTCTCGTTGGCCTGATCCTCCATTTCATTTTCTGCTACTCGTCATAAATCCTTAGTATGAAAAGATATTAGAAAATGCAGACCATCGACAGCAAAAGTCAATTGAGAGAAAAAAAAGGGCTTTCATAAGCAAGAATAGCATAAATATCACAGAATTAACAACTGTAGGTACTGGAAATTAAGTGGAACAACACTTCCGCCTAATCATTCAAGAAAATTGGCAAGAAAAAGGATGTCATTAGCTAGTTAACTAGGTAAACTTCTATTAAGGAACCGTGGTGAAAAGGAAAGTAATTAAGCCAGCAAACTTCCTACCAGAAACAATGAAACCCTAGCAGAACAGATGAAACATAGTACCCAGAGTCTATATACATATTTGCAATATATATTCAGTTTAATCTATTTCGATCTGTACATTTAGTGTTTCCCTAAGCAGCAAAGAGTCGAATTAAACCAAATTTTATAAAGTCACTATACTGAAAATTAAGTATTTCCCCTGTTTTAAGATTTCAAGGAATCATCTAATACTAAAAAAGAGAGGCACCTATGGGAGCAACGTAAGATACAAGACCCAACCGTCGGACTGTGGGAGCAATATATCCTGTTTTCAATTTTTTTCGATCGACGAGTTCGATTATAAATTAGATTTAAGTATGCTTCATATGTTGATTAAGCACTAAGCATGAACTAAGAGACCATATTATTGATACTAACCGTGATCAATTAAGATACAAACGGAAGGAATTATGGTGACCTACCTTGAATTAAGCATCTTCATCATCAGCTATATGGCTTAACTGATTTGATTATCTTCTTGAACTTGAATAACCAAATCTGGACATTATTTGAGTAAACATCAATGTTGTGTAGGATCAATCCACATCAACTTAATTCAAGAATGACAATGAGATTACAGGATCAATATAAACCAAATTGACAAAAGCATAAGGATTGAGGATTATCTGACCACGAAGTCATTTCTCGCACCAATAGAAAAAGTTTCCCACTCTCTATAATTCACCCTAATGGCACAAACAATTATGCAATAGGGCAAAGCACACTTAATTAAATCTCACCTATAAGGGATTGAATATCGAAGCAAAATCCTACCTTGTCTACATCTTATTTGACTAATTAAAGCCAAAAAAGAGAGAGTAACCAACCCAATAATATTACATGATGTGATAAACCATCCCAATAATCTTACCTTATTTACATCTTATTTGGTCATTAACAACATATGTACTGTGATAAACCAGCCCAATAATTTTACATGGTGTACAAGCAATTGATCTCTTACTCAATTGCGAACAAATTATTGTTACCATAAACATAGAAATTCTACGAGGTGTGCGACGAATTTTACATTTCTTAAATGGCATCATGTCTACGTTTGATACAGGACTAATTGGTTCGATCTAACGAAAGAGAAATCGGATTGCATATGTTTGCGGGCAGAGAAAACAAAACGTTTGATACAGGACTAATTGGTTCGATCTAACGAAAGAGAAATCGGATTGCATATATTTGCAGGCAGAGAAAACAAACATTGGAGATTTATGATTATATTTTTTTTACAAGAAGTGGTAGTGATTTCATTAACAAACAAGAACAAATACATGGGTTGCCACATGGTACATTCTTTAGTGACCAATTCAAATCTGAAGATAATTTACACAAACAAGCATAAAGGTAATCCCTTAATGGGCTACCACAAGCACTACCGTACTAGCACAAGCACACATGTTTAGATCCGCCATAAATATGGCAAACGCAACGAATCTAAACTAAGCACATGTAATGTCACCACCAACATGCGAGATTGTTGTAATTTACAGCTCAAAATTAAGATGATGCATAAATTAGGTTTGTGTTACCTATTTCGTTTTGATGTCCTATATGTATTTGACTTCTTAGTTGGATTCCTTACTTGGTAAAGAGATTTTGTTAATTACCTATTTGATTAGGATTTGAATTTACTTCCAATTAAGATTAAGATTCTTGTTGTAACCTAAGTCCTATGCACTATAAATAGGACCTTAGGGTTAGTTTATTTTGTGTCTCACCATTACTTTGGAGAGTTTTCTCTCATTAGATTGTGGGTGAAGGTTTACTGATTGGAGGCATGAGTGCATGGCAAATTCATAGCTTATTCGTTTGGCAATTTGGTGATAGTCAATTGTGAGTTAGAGAGAAATTGGTAAGAGACTACTCCCTTTTTTTTTCCAGTGTTTTAAAAATCGGCCTAGGCCGTCATCTAGGTGCTACGCAGTAGCCAGCTGCTGCAATTAACCCATAGTTGGGAAGAAAATCAACAAAGGGATTAGGCAGGCACCGAGGCGGCCTAGTGAGGCGATTGAGTGGCCTAGGCAGTCTAGGCGTTTCAGATATTTTTTTTGCAGAGCAGCTGCATTCTAGTTCTGGTTTTGCATTATGCATTCTACGTTTCAAACTTTGATGTTCCATAGAAGAAGTCGAGAGGAAGAAGAAGAGAGAAATGAGTTTCTATCTCTTCCATTCCCACCCATGTGACAAACGTGACCACTCCACCATTTTTGTTTAATTTTTTTTTAAAATTGTTTCCAATTAATTGAATTGGGACATCTAACATATATTAAATATTGGTGTGGTGGCACCCCACCTCCCTTTATGTGGCCTAGTATCCCACTTAAGAAATACTCTCTACAGACTACAAGTCTACAACACATATTTGACACTTCTACTTTTCTTTAAGTTCACTATAAATTCATAATCTTTCAAAAATATTTCGTAAGTTATTATGGTCATATAATCATTTGAACTTTCATCTCATGCTATCAAATTCACCAAAATACTAAAGGTATAAAATAAATTTACTTAAATTCACCTAGTTCACGTAGGCCCCCGCCTAGGCACTAGCCCTAGCACGCCGCTTGACTAGCGTCTAGCATCTTTTAAACCTTGATTTTGGATTCTCTACTCATTTGGTTTAGGGTTTGTAATTTGTGGGAATTGAGTTTTGAGAGTTAAACACTCTTTTGTAATCTCAGTTTGTTTAGTGAAAATTCCTCACCATGCTTTGCTAGTGACATATGTTTTACACCGAATCACGTTAATCTCTTGTATTCTTAATTTGAGATTTTAGTTTGTTCCTTTTTGCCTACAACATGAAGATTTGGTACTTTATTATAATTCGCTTTCATTTGCGCATAAAAGTACAACAATTGGCATCAGAGCCCTAGGTTTTGTCTTGGGCTTCATGATGAACCTTTATTGGAGAAATTTGATATTTGAAGAAATCAACGGGAGGAACGACTTTGGTATTTAGCAATTCAAGATGTGTGTTGTGTTAGTCCAACAAGGACTTCTGAAAGTGCTAAGAGAAAAAAAAGACGTCTTAGAGCAATTTTGTTGTTGTTGATGTCAACTCTGCATCGGAGTTATGGCTCAAGTTGGAAAGCTTGTTTACTAATCCCATTTGGTTGTCTTTGAGGCAACATTTGTTCACTCCGCATGGTCAAAAGGTGGAGTTTGATGTATGAGACTTTTGTGAAGTGCCAATTCGCATTTTTAGTTCATTTGTTTGAGCTTTGCATAGATTTTGTGGCTCATATTGTTAGTTTTTGTAATGGAATTTGTTGGAGAAGGTATTGGAGGAAATTTCAAGTTTTGAAGACTTGGATTTTTTGAGTCAAGGTGGAGATGTCTTTTGAAGAATTTGGTGATCACTTTCGCGTTTGTATTTTGGTATCCCAGTCTGAAATTTGATTTGGAAGTTTGCAAACTTCTCGCCGAGGTGGAGATTATTGTGACTTACGGCTCAAACTCAAAATTAGGTTGCAGATTTAATTTTGTGTTACCTATTTAATTTTGGTGTTCTATTTGGGTTTGGATTTGACTTCTTGGTTGGATGCCTTGTTTGGTGAAGAGATTTTGTTAATTACCTATTTGATTAGGATTTGAATTTACTTCCAATTAATTAGGATGAGAATTCTTATTATAACCTAAGTCCTATGCACTATAAATAAGACCTTGGGGTAATTTATTTTGTGTGCCTCACCATTAGTGTAGAGAGTTTTCTATCATTGGGTTTCGGGAGAAGGTCACCAATTGGAGTCATGAGTGTGTCTGTGTGTGGCAAATAGCTCATTGTGCGAGTCAATTTGTGCATTTGAGAGTTAGAGAGAAATTTGGGAAAGACTACTTCGTTTGTTTTGGGTTTTTTACTCGTTTGGTTTAGGTATGTAATTTGAGGGATTTGGGTTGTGTGAGTTAACACTCTTTTGTAATCTGCGTTAGTTTCATAAAAATTCATCATTGTGCTTCGCTCGTGGACATAGGCTTCAAAATCATGTTAATCCCGTGTGTTCTTATTTTGAGATTTTTGTTTATTTGCTTTTGCCTATGACATTGATATTTGGTGTTTTGTTACGACTTACTTCCGTTTGTACAGAAAAGTACAACAAAGACCACATCAAACCATCGCACGGAAGCAAGGCCATATCACTCGCTATGAGAGACATTACCTACTAGACACGGTATAAAAAAAAACCTATACTAATCCGAGAATGAAATCCACCCATCGGCTCATCTCCACCCGATTGACTCGTCACCATTGGTGACTTTACCGCTCATGTGAGATCCGCCGCTACCGCAAACCAAGCAAGGGGAGCCACCACGATCCGTCCAGATAAGGCGGCACGCCACGATTCCATCCAGAAGAGTGGTTCCAGCCTAAAAATCAAATTATAGGAGGGGATCCAACCCACCAACAACCAAAGAAACCAGCCCAAGTTCATAGATTCAGCCCCTAAACAAGGAAAAGGCCTTAAAAGGGGGAAGCTCCAACAGAGCCATGAAAAAATGGCTGCGAAAGTGGTGGGGCAGACTGTAGGGCAGCACCATGGAGGGAGAGAAAATGGAAAAAAGAAAAAAGAAGGTAGGGTCACTGAAGGAGTGGTCGGGGAGAAGAGGAGAAAAGGAGGAGAAGAGGAGGCAGGGTGTAAGGACGAGCAGGCGTGGAAGGGGATTAATAAGAGGGGGAGAGGCTCGGAGGATGCGGTGAAAGGCTACCAGCGGCCCCAAGCACAGCTGAGTCTGGTTGCTGATCTAGGGTTTTCTTTTGGAGAGAGAAAGGGAGGCTTCCGGAGAGAACATGTAAAAACTAGCAGAAATAATATACAGTACTTATCCAGTTAACTCGGACTTGAACATGTAAAAACTTGCAGAAATCACAAAGATTGCAGAGTAAGTAATGAAAATAACACATACATGAATTAGCTCAGAATCCAAGAGCGAAAATTCGATCGAATTAAAAAATCAAATCCAGAATATTGTGTACAGATTGCATATGGATCAAAGTCATAGTCGAATCCGACTATCAAAAGTTGTAAGAAATACCAAAGCTCTACAGAGTACCTTAGCTAGCTTTAAAACCCTTAACCGTTGAGGAAGAAAATTTGGACTGAATTAATGCTCTATTCATCTATCACAGTGACAACTTACAGATAATCTGTTAACAACTACAACTAATTCTTCTAATTAACTGACACGCTCAACGGAAGCTATATATGGAGGGTTTCTTTCATATATGTCTCTTCTAAAAGTTTAACCCATAGGAATTTATCTCCGCACAGGATTTCCGTTCTAAAGTTTTATTCGGTTGAATCAATCGAGGCTTTAAGGTGATATCTCAATTATCTTTCACCTCATATTTTAATTCAAATTTCATATTTCATCTTTTTACCATTACATCCTATTTGTTACATCTCAATCAAATATCAAAGAAGAAAACACAATTACTGCAATAAAAAAATACTGTAATTATAACTAGGGCTGGAAAAAAATCCCAAAATTCCCAAACCAAACCGAAAAAATCCCGATCCCAAACCAAAAATTTCCCAAACCAAAATTCCCGAAATTTTCGGTATATCATCCCAAACCAAACCGAAATTTTCGGTATGGGAATCGGTTTTGCATCTTCATTTTTTCGGTATTCCCATACCGAACCGAAAAATATTATATATATATATATTATTTTTTAATTATAAGAATCATTTTTTGAATTTAATCTCTGCCGTTCATCTTTTTTAGGTCTGATCTGATCTCACTCAATCTTATCTCCCATTTTACTTTCACAGTACAATCCCGTTCCATTTCCATCAGCGCAGCCTCTGTCCTTGAGCCTCCATTCACCGAGCCCTCACATCTAGCCCGAGCCTCTCTGTGTCGAATTCCGGCCACCCACCGGCCCACCACCACCCAATACTATCGTCTGACTCTCCAGCCTTCACAACCACCACCACACCACCGCTCTCTCTCGCAATCTCTCTCTCTCGGGCGATTTTCTCTCACAGATAGAAGAAGTCACAGAAGCAGAACTCTTGATCCCCCAAATTAGGTAATTAATTTAGTGTTTTGAAATCTAATTTCTGTCTTCCTTTTGAAATTTAATTTAGGGTTTGGAATTAATTTTGTTTGCAGAGTTCACTTCTTTCACAACAATCTTGCAGAGTTCACTTCTATTTAGTTTTGGGATCGTCTGCGGAAGCCATACTAACTTAAGGTGAGACGTCAACATATCTCTGTCTTCTCCTTCTTCAATTTTTTATTGGGTGAAGTGCCGATTTAGTCCCTGAATTATTTTTTCGGTAAAATAAGTCCCTAAATTCATTAGAAATTGCTAATTTCATCCCTACTATTATATTCAAAGCTATTTTAACCAATTTTTCTTCAACTTAAGTCACTTGACACATTTTAAAGTGTAATACCTTCATTTTCTCGTCTATAAGTGTTTAACATTTCATATAGGTTGCGAATTTAATGTCTAATTTACCCTTAAAAGTTAACTTACACTATTTCTTTATGAAAAACTACCAATTTCTCCTTCAAAGTTAACTCCATACACTATTTCTTTACGGAAAACTACCAATCTACCCTCCAATGTGTATCACATGCAAGTAACATAACTTAAATTGACGGAAAATTGAATATAGTAGCTTCGAATATAACATTAGGGATGTAATTGGCAGATTTTTATAATTCAGGGACTAATTTTTCCGAAAAAATAGTTTAGGGACCTAATTTTCACTAAGGTGATATTTCAGGGACTAAATTGGCAGTTTACCCTTTTTTATTTGTTGGTATTTCTCTGATTTTTGCTAAACTTGTTTGCTGGTTAAGGAATGATATGAAATGAAGAAGTTTTATGTTTTTTTGTTTTTGTTTATGTCCATACTTATTGTTGGGGATTTGAATTTTTTCTTGACCATCTTTTCTGTACGTTCGATTTTTCTGTGTTTTGTGCACTTAAATTTTCCTAACATTGTATTTGTGCAGTTTACATTCTTGCCAACTCCACACTTGAGGTGTGCATTAGTCAATGCAACATGCATCTGTCACAGTTTAGACACAAGCTTAGGTCAATGAAGTTGTTTGTCATGTAAACGTTATCCTTCCAAGCATATCCACAAATTTCAACAAACTGCCTTTGACCCATTTGGTTCTTGCATATTATGTTTGGTAGGAGTAGGATGACAGAGAGAGATTGAGAAAATATAAATCCCACAACAACAAAAATTGATATAATATATTACTACTTATACATTATTATTAGTTGTGAACTGTTGGCCGACTCTGAAATCTGAACATGGTATCGGTGAGATTACTTGCATGTCTAAGAAGAAAAGAAAGACATATAGAGCCGGAGATAAAAAGAAGTGGAGTAAGTTGTTGGGGAAGGGAAAGTAGAAGTAGAGTGGCCTATATTTGCTTGCATTGCCTTTGGTTTGATTAAATTGAGGGCAAAACAAAAGAAAGAAAGTAACTTGTGTTTCAACCTTCAAGTGACTGCAGATTTGAAAGACTAAAAAAAGAGAATGTGTCCATTTGTCCAATCACTTATTATTTCCTCATTTGGACTAACAACTTAACATGCCTCCATAATCTGTGACTGTCGGTGCTTAGAAGAGATCAGTGACCCACCTCCACTCACTCACTCTCGCCTTTTTCTTTTCATTTTTCTAAATAATGTCAACTCAAGGCATGTTTTTTTCCTGCTGCCTTGGACGTGGTTTACTCCTTCCATAACCACACAATTCCACGATGCCTCAGTTCAGTCTTCAGAGAATCAGAGCAGTTTATTCAGTTGTGGATATACTGTACATTATCTCATGAGCAATGATTTCAGCACCCCATTTTTTAGACTACTCAATACTCATATTCCTTGTTAATTTTATTTTAGTTGCTCAATTTAATGGCTATAAAATTAGAAGAATGTCTATGAAGTGAAATTATTTCCTTCTGATAATCTTATCCCCTATTATTATTACTGATCTCCGGTGCCTGTAAGTTGTAATGTCAGGTTCATAATGTGGTGGTGAAGCATATCTATGTTTTGGTTTGATGCTAGTATCTAATCAATTGTTTTTTTTTTTGGTCAGCCTTGCATAGTGGTTTACCAGGTTGTTGATTTGAGGATTGAGGTAAGTGTAACTGTTGCTTTCTTTTGGTTGTTCTGTTGGCTGGTCGATACCGATACTATTTAGAATCTTTAGATGATTAAATGTTTTATTAGCTGTTATATTCTGCTTTTGTGTTTCAATTGTTTAATTTTTTATTGCAAGTTTTCCGAATATCTGTTTCACTGTTTGGTAGTGATGCTCTGATGTTTATATTGATTCTATAAAGTAGGAGGACTAGACATCAATTGGAAATAATATTCCCAAGTTTGATTTCTGTTATATATTTTGATTTTTGAGTTCTTTTTCTCACAGCCATATATTTGCTATGTTGAATGCTCATATTTTTGAACCATTTATTTTATTTATTGATTGGAATTTGGATATATGCTGAACTGTGGTTGTGATATATTAATGTGCATTGTTATTTTATTTGTTAGGATGGACGAGTCTAGTAACCAATCTAGTACACATATGGTCTCGGTATTAGGAAAACGAAAACAAACCCAACCTAGTGGGACCCTTCAACTAGGCACTCCCTCACCTCAAGATTGTTTGCTTAATGATTATTATGAGGATTGTTGGGATGATGATCCGGATCCCGAGGATATTGCATTAGAACAAATAGAAGAAGAGGGGGAAGAGGGGGAAGAGCGGGAAGAGGAAGTAGAAGAAGAAGTAGTGAGACAATGCGAGAGTCCTCCTCGGAAAAAGGGCAATAGGAGAAAGGGTCCAAGTCCGGTGTGGAATGAAGCTAAGAGGGTAACGATCACCGGTAATAATGGGGAGAAATCATTCATGGCCGAATGCAAGCATTGCAAACTCTTAGTACCGGCACACCCTAGAACTCATGGGACGGCAGGAATTCTTAAGCATTTGAGGAAATGCCCGGGTTCTAGTCTCTTTGAGAATGTGGATCCGAACCAACCTTCATTGACACAAGCGAGGATGGGAGGTCCGGTTGTCACTCACACTTTTAATCAAAAAAGACTTGATAGGAGATGTGTGAGGTGGATTATAATAGCGGAGATGCCTTTTAGGGTGGTTGATCAAGAGGACTTTCGAGATTTTATTCGTGACTTGAATCCAAAGTACAAACTTCCTAATAGGCATAAGGTGGCGGCGGCGGTTTTGGAGTTGTATTTTGAAGAGAAGGCAAAAATAAAAAGTGTGATTGAGGGGTTGAGAGTGAGTATTACAACCGACACTTGGACCTCGATTCAAATGACAAACTACATGGTCATCACGGCCCATTTTATGGACAATAATTGGGGGTTGCATAAAAGGATCCTAAACTATGTCCAAGTTACTTCTCACAAAGGTGATGATATTGGAAGATGTCTTGAGGTTTGCTTGAATAATTGGGGCATAGACAAGGTGTTTAGCATTACCGTTGACAATGCTAGTGCAAATGACACCGCTATTGCATACATGAAAAGAAGACTCAAGTCAAATGGTACTCTTTTACTTGACGGGGCTCACTTGCACATAAGGTGCGCTTGTCACATCCTCAATTTGATAGTTAAGGATGGAATGACGGAGCTTAGTTGTGAGATTGATGCCATAAGAAATTGTGTGAAGTTTATACACTCATCCCCGGCAAGGTTGGAGTCTTTTAGGGAATATTGTGTCTTGTTGAGATTTGATAGGATGTTAAGTATCCCTTTTGATGTTGTCACAAGGTGGAATGCCACATATGAAATGCTTAATAGTGCTTTCAAGTTTAAAGAAGTGTTCTCTAAGATGGCCTTTGAGTGTGCCTCTTTTATTGCTTACTTTCAAGAGGAGGTCTCGAAAGAGGTTGATGGGGTGACAAGAAAGGCCAAGCGGGTGGGTCCTCCGGAGATGGATGATTGGGAAAGGTCGATGAGTTTTGCTCACTTTCTTAAAAAGTTTTATGATGCCACCTTGACATTGAGTGCAACCCTTACTCCAACGTCGCACTTAATACTTAGCACGGTGATTGCTTTGCAAGTGGAGATACAAGAACAAATTTTAAACGCCTCTAATGCCACTTTGCAAAGTGTGGCTACCTCAATGAAGCTAAAGTTTGACAAATATTGGGGTCACATTGAAAAGGTGAATCCTATTCTCTTTGTAGCCCAAGCACTCGACACGAGGTACAAATTTGATATGTTGGAGACAAATCTAGAAGAGCTCGGCTATGGATGGGACAAAATAAGGGAGGAGAAAGTAAGGGTTAAAGGCTATATAACCGAGTTGTATAATGCATATAAAGAGGAAGTGGTCCTTAGTAGTAGTAGTACTAGTAGTACTAGTAGTACTAGTAGTAGTGCTACCTCAAATGTGGAGCAAAGATCAAGTGTTGTACTAGATGATGTGGGGGGTGTGATCGTAGATATTGATGTTGCTTCAAGGATGACAAAAAAGATCCAACGAAAGAGAGCAGAGGCACAACAAAATGAGATAGCCAATGAAGTGGATATGTACTTCAATGATCCACATCAAAGCCTAACATATGAGGGTTTCAATCTTTTGGATTGGTGGAAAGGAAATTGTGCTCAATATCCAACTCTTAGTAAAGTTGCTAAGGATGTATTGGCCATTCCTAGTAGCACCGTTGCAAGTGAGAATGCCTTTAGTCTTGGTGGGAGAGTTGTTGATCCTTTTAGAACTTCCTTAACGCCTAAAACGGTTGAGGCTTTAGTGTGTACTAGTGATTGGCTTAGAGGAAAGGAATTTTGTTTCTACAAGGAGCCTACACTTGACGAATTCTATTTCTACATGGAGCTTGAGCGCTTAGAAAGAAGTAAGTAAACAATTTAATTTCCTCTTATTTTTTTTAGTATTTAATTTATTATCTATTAGACTATAATTCAATGTAAATGATTTGTGGTTTATTGTTTTAGGCACGGCTAATTTGGGAGGTGAGGAGAATACAATACAAGAAAATGAAATGCCACCTCCACCTCCTCGACCACCTCAAGTTGAAGCTCAACAACGTCAAAATCAATCACTACCTCCACGACCACCCATTTTAAGGGAAAGGGCTTAACCATCGGCTTCAAAGGGAAGAGTACAATTACCAACAAGAAGGGAGCAACCACAAGCATCAACAAGATCAAGGGGTCGAAGGGGCCGAAGAGGCTAAGTTAACAATCTTCATAAAAATTTTGCTTTTTTGCTTTTGGTTTGTAACTTAATTATTGAAACTTTGGCTTGTAACTAATTTTTTGGGTTTGTTACTTTATTTATTTTAAAACCTTGGCTTGTAACTAATTTTTTTTGCTTTTGGATTTGTTACTTAATTTATTTTTATTGCATGTATGTGTAGTAGAAATTGAATAGGTAGATGTTAATGTTATTGTGCACAGATTTGTGCACAGATTGGTTATGTAACTTATATTGGCAGATTGGATGCATTTGTTCACAGAGTTGTACACAGATTGGTTATATAAATATTGGCAGATTGGTTATAAGTTTTATGCATCTGTTCATAGATTGGTTATATCCAACAGATTGGCAGGTTGAATTTTAGCCTAAAGCATAATATGTCAAATTTTAGTCCAAAAGCCCAAAATCATTTCGGGATTCCCGATTTGTCCTGAAATCCCGAAAATTTTTTGGGATTCCCGAAAATTTGGTTTGGGATTGGTATTGAAATTGGGATTCCCGAAAATTTCAATTTGGGAATCGGGACAAGTGTTTTGGTTCGGTTTCCCATACCGAACCGCCCCTAATTATAACATATTTTCTGATAATAATTATATAATATAATTTATCAAGTGCTGTAAAAATGGTAAGAAAACCACATATTACCACATTTGTCTACTAAAAAGAATTTATTATTCTTTCCACTATTAGTAAAATTCAAATTTACAAGATACATGTATAATTCAAACAAGTATAGAATGTGTTTCTATTATTTACTACCAAATAATTTTAAAAAGAAAACTATTATTATGCATTCTCACAAGAGTATTTTTCTTTTCGAAATATAAAAAATTTGGTGTGTATCTTTAGATTTCTAAACCATCTATAACTTTTGGGTTAAAACCTAAAATTTTTAACTCAGAAAATTTAGGTTTTAATTCATAAACAATTTTTTTGCTCCAACCCTTATGAGTTAAATTTTTAGCTTGAGATTATTAAAAAATGAATTTATGATATTTTTTTTTCTTATAGTAACTTTAAAAATAAAAAAAATTATGTAGACTATCCTAATTTAATTTTATGAACATTTTAACCTAAAAATATTTAGATTCCAATAAATATTAAAAAATTATAAAACCGACACCGTGAAACTCGTGAAACACGATGAAAGAATATGAAACATATGAAATAAATTTTTTTAATTATTTTAGTCGTTGAATTTAAATTTGGATTGTTAAATCTTTATTTTTATCGTTAGATTTGATCATATTAGATCTTATCCGTTGGATTTAATGAATCTATAAATATAAAACTAAAAAAAATATACATATATGATGAGGCCAGCCCACTAACCAGGGAGAATCCTCGCCTAAATTTGCCCCAGAAATGAGTTTTGGGTTAACTCATATTTACCCCAAGAGTTGGAGTATGTTGGGGTCGATTTAGAACTTACAATTTGAGTTTTACTCTAAGGGTTGGAGGATTGTAGTAGGCTTAGAGTGCCAATAACTATTACCCTTAAAGTAATATTATTACAAAATTTTACAAAATAAAAAAATTAAAATTTGTATTGTACTGTATCCATGAAAACTGTTTAATGTAAGCAAAGTTATACTAGTTTTGTGAGTCCTATTTACATGAAATTATCCTCAATCTGGAAACCATATATATATATATACACATACATATACATATATATATATATATATATATATATATATTCTGTCCAGCTCAATGACTATAATCATGGATAAATAGTAGGAGTTTCGTTTTATTTCTAGTAATTATTAACCCTTGATTCCATTGGCACCTATCTTTGACAGAAGCCAGACTGCATGTATACTACATGTACTGTTCAGTTGATGATCAGTCTGGGAATATCATGAATCAAATCGAAATACAAAAGTTGATCGATCGAGCATGGTATACGTACCTTTGTGTTAATAATATATTCTGAAGTACTCAAGATAATTTCCCAGAAGCTTTTCAGCCTGCAAGTTATGGCAATTCTCCTGTATATATAAGCTAGGAAGAGAAGCAAATACGGTGCATGAAGTTTACGCAAACTCACCTTACTTTTATGAATGACGATATCCACAAGGGAAGATGTACAAGAAGTTGCAGTGTGTTATAAGCTCTAGGACTGCAAGTATTATAATATAAATATATATATACACACACGCGCGCGTGCACATATATATAGGGTGAACTGCCAATTTAACCTTGAATTATCATTTGAGTGAAAATTAGGTCTCTAAACTATTTTTTCAGAAAAATCAGTTCTTGAATTATAAAAATATACCAATTACATCCCTAATATTATTTTTGAAACTACTATATTCAATTTTCCGTCAATTTAAGTTACGTTACTTGCATGTGATACACATTTGAGAGTAGATTGATAACTTTGGATGGTAAATTAGATATTAGATTCGCAACCTATATGAAATGTTAATGGCTTATAGGCGAAAAAAAGAAGGTATTACACTCTAAAATGTGTCAAATGACTTAAGTTGACGAAAAATTAGATAAAATAGTTTTGAATATAATAATAGGGATGAAATTAGCAATTTTTAATGAATTTAGAGACTTATTTTACCGAAAAAATAATTTAAAGATCTAATTTTCACTGAGATAATAGTTCATAGACTAAATCAACACTTCACCTCCTCTGTATATACACCCACACACAGACTCCAAGTTGAAGCTCATATTTGTCCCCTGCAATAATCAATTGAAAAAGAAACATTTGACCAAAAGAAAAAATAAATAAAAAAGATTAATTGACACATATAGTAGTAGACCAGACCGCAGTAATCATTTGAAGCAGGTAAAGATGTAGAGCTAGCTTTCCAGTTTCAACGGATTAGAGTAGGACAAGATCGATGTCAAGATTTGAAGGGAAACCGAAAGCTGCAAATCTGGAAAAAGAAAGATTCAGCAATAAATGTTATAAAAGCATGCGCAAGTATTATTAACAGTAGTAGTTGTTGGATTTCCAAAAACCAGAGTCTATTTGTATAGAGATAGCTAGCTACGATTGTACAATACAAGATACTATACTATTTAGAGCAACAGTATCACAGATTAGTGTCAAAGTTTCAATACACAGATATAAGCAAGTAATGAGTATTGTAACCATTTAATATTACGGAGTTCTAACGTCATCAGATTTTCGATGTGTGACATGCTTCAACACATTTTCTACGAAGGAGAGGACCACTCTTGGGCTTACATGAAGGAAACTCAACAAGGCAACCCTTTTTAATTTGGGATTCAAGTATTTGATTTAGTTGTCCCAACTAAGGACTCTGGAGTATTTCGAGTGTCCCAACTAAACCCTAAAGCGTACTGGATGTTTTCTTGTCTAATCACAAGTGCTAATTGACCAAAGGGAAATTCTACGGTACTTAAAATTACAGTATAACCACCACAGTTTATTTTGTAACCTTACATTACATTGTTAATTAAAGTAGAATGTTACGCGCGGACGTGATTACCATATTTACATAAACATTGTTGGACGAATACATTTCTGTTTATATTGGAGCAGTTGAATTTTGCTTGTGGAGTAAAAACTTTTTGAGTGTTGCGGGACATATATCATCTGGTATAATTAAAGTTGCTGATCGAAAGAAGGCTGAGCAATCGAAGCCACCCGCACTGTTAAACAACGTGAGTAACAGTAAATGAACTGACTCATTAGCTACTGATATATCTACAATTGTCAAGTACATATATAGATATGGGGATTTATTTGGTTTCCAGCAGAAAAATCCCATCGATTCACAAGAAAATCTTAGCCTGATATGGAAAACTTTGCATCAGATTTCTTTGCTCCTTTTTGCATATAGCCAGCACTTATTGTATTCATTTCAACACTGTGACGAACAATTTCTTACGTCCCCAATCGCATCAGCTCGTGGCGTGGCAGTTCCTACGTACCTAGCCGCCTTCACTTTTCTTCAGTCTTTTGGATTGATAAAATTGTTTTTCCATATTTTTAATTTCTCCATCACATATGCCATAAAATGACGTCACTAATGCTAATTAGAGGCGGAAATTCTTGAGTTCAAATCTTTTGCATCTAAAATCTTATGTGGCTCGTAAGTGGCTTGTAACTCAATTGATTAAGAGTTTTTGCTCATGCACTCGAGATCTCGTGTTCGAATCCTCATAGTTTAAATTAATTTAGTGTAATTATCCTATCATTTATCCAAAAAAAATCTTATGTGGCTCTCTGTGACTTATCCCATTTGTTAACATTTTGCTATTTATTTAAATCCTATTTAATAGTGTGAACTCTTCCCAAAAAAAAAAAAAAAACCAAGGATAAATTAAGAAAACGTGTCACTCAAGTGGATAGAACATAGAGAGGCCATAGAGAATTTTGGGTGCAGAAAAATTGAACCCGAAATTCTCTTATTCCACCCCTATTAATTGTTAATCCATGTAGGCATTCTCACCCATTAACTTCCGTCCCTACTAATTCCAAAGTCTTTATAGACTCTTTGATACCTCATAGTTTAACATTAATTTTCATATCAACAGTACAAAACATTGTGCCAAAAGCATAGGTAACAGAGAGTTCATGAAATATCCTATTTTGAGAGAGTCCAATTAGCATCCCTTTTCCAACACAGTCATAATTATATTTTTATTGATTTGCTAACGTAGCCCTCGTTACACAATGTAAATATTTGCATTCACTCCCTCTTTCTCTTGTTCATCTGAAGATTCATCTAAACTCAAGCTTTGCAGAAATTCAAACATGTCTTTTTCCCTTATCTCGATGGAGCAACGAACCTTTTAAAATCTTGCATCTGTTAATACACAAAACAGAAACACAACTTAACTTGTAAGAACAAACCACCACAAAGCCTGATGCAATCAATTACAGTCTTCAATGAGCCAAAAAGCATGGCCATACTCACTATGCAAGGGTAAAGGCAGTCCATGGTTTTCGCCTGGCATGTGGCCGTGGGGGACCCCTCGTGGCTGTGCGCTGTGGCCTGTGGGTGAGACAGATTCGATCAGAGTAGCTTAGCTCTTCTTTTCTTGCTTATTTTCTTTAGGAAAACTAATTAAAATGGTTTGAAATTTTTGAGTTTTAATAATAAGGACAAAATAAAGGGTAAAGTGAATGGTACCAGAATTGACTTTTTAGTGTAAAAATATAATTTTTCGTTAAAGTAAACAGTGCCGCGAGCTTTTCGTAAAACTCCCTTCTTTCTCTCTGACTTCTGCCACAAGTAAGATCTGTGAGAGATCCACAAGCAACATCTAGGTTTGACTGAGTAGTGCCATTCATATATTTAGCTGCACACCCCTAGCTACTTCCCCTCTGAAAACCTAAAAACCTTCATCTTCCTAACCCTAGGCAATAGTAACCCAACCCCCAGCCGCAAAGGAGAAACAAAAAAGAAATGCCATCGAAAATTGAAAAATTAGGGCAAACATGTGAGGCGCGAGAACTTGAGGTTCATACTTATGACATGTTTGCGATTGCTTAAAGTGTTTTACAACAATCTTACAAGGTTTCTGGTTATGTTTGACAACAAATTCAAAAACATTTTTCAGTCGTAGAAGCAGTTTCTAGAGAAACGATACTGAAATGAACCTTTAACACAATAAACTTTCTTCAAGGCTACGTTTGGTACGAAGGGAAAGAGAGCTTGGTAAAGGGAAAGTGTTGCCTTTCCCATGTTTGGCAAGTCAAATGAATATGGGGGGAGTGAATCCCTCCACCCTAACATACGATGATTACTCTCTTTTCATGACAAATTTGTCCTTATTAACAATTTACAGATGCGAAGGAAATTTGGAATTCCTTCCCCCTAGAAAAATTCTATGAATTCATTTTCGCATACCAAATGCAGCTCACGTGTTGAAAGAGCATACGCCATGAGCCCAATAAGAAAACCACCACTCTAATAACTGTAACAGCACCTAGGTTTAGCACCCCTAAGCATTAAGCGCACCTTTCCCACTTTCAAAAGCGATTGACAATGAGGTGTATTCAATCGAGATTTTATTTCTAAATTCTTGACTAAGAACAAAAATTCTAATATTACTTGTACACCATTGTGTGCATTGAAAAGCCGAGCAAACTGATTTGGGGGGGGGGGGGGGGGGGGGGCGCAAAGTAAATAACAACAACGAAGTCTTATCTCATAAATGGTGTCGGCAGATGCAAAGATGAGAAAATAAATAGTTACAATCACATTATTAAAAGAATTAACTTCGCAAAAATTAAATTAAAGGCAGTAAAAAAAAACAAAATTGTAAAAAAAATCACTGCCATGCCGGATACAAAACAAACTACGATACAAAAATTTAAACCAACCACCCTCGCCGGTTTCGAAAATTTACGATGAGGGAAAACCACCCTCGTTACGGATTGTTCAGTGTTCGGATCTTCGTTTTAATACGAAACTTCGGAGTGGCGGAAGTAATACCTTAGGACGGCGCAGGCCTGGTGGTTTCAACCCCTGTGATCACTTACTTGTTGGATCCACTGGGCTCGACCGGTTTGAGTTGCACAGTTGCGGACTTCCCTCCAAGTACCTCTTTCTTACTTGGTAACTCCGCGGAAGTTACTTTCGCGCTCTCATTCAACAGCTTCGCCATTTCTTTCTCCTTCTGCTTCTTCACCTTCTTTATACGCTTCCGCTCCAAATACTCAGGATCTTCTCGGTGCCCCTTATGGCCATCCCTCTTTTGTTTCTCGTCTTTCTTTTTCTCCTTCTCTTTCCCGCGAGGAAGAGAATCCGACATTCCAGATGAACCACCAATAATATCGTTCCTAGGAACTGAAAGAGCTTGGAGACTTGCATACTTGTGTACTTCTGCATCTCGGTTATCTTGGATAAAGCTAGGTGATGGATCTTCGGGCTGAGGCAGCGCGGAAACTTTGCTAGAATCGGCAGTGCATTGTAATTCCTTTCCTATATCATCCACATCACTAGCAAGTTTTGCGCTACCAATGCTGGCAGTCATCCGGGATCCAAGATCATGCCAAGAGTTAACTTCCTCAGAGATTTTGATTGCTAGGGCTCACAATGGAAGGTTCTGAAACCGCTAAGCCATCAAAACTACCAATCGGAGGTTCTGGAGCACCAAAACCACCAATGGAAGGTTCTTTAGCGACCAAACCGCTAGGGCTCACAATGGAAGGTTCTGGATCACCAAGACCAGCACTGGGAAGTTCTGGAGCACCAAAACCATCAGTTGTAGGTTCTGGAGCACCCAAATCATCCTTGGAAGCTGCTGGAAAGGCAAACCCACCGCTGGATGTTTCAGGAACAGTTAAATCACCATGTGAAAGGTTTGGAGCTTCCGAAGGTGGCTCCACATATTTACTTTCTGGGATGAAAGCGGCAAAGATGTTTTTCTGCTCTCGGAAGCTTTCCGCTTCACCTAAATGAAATGGTTTATGATCTTTTGGCACTCCATATAGCGTTGGGGGGCCTGAAAATGGGTCTCGGTTCATATACAATTAATAGAAAATAATGAAAAATGTCAAGCTTTTAACGAAGAACAAATGAACTCCATACGCAGCAAAAGAGAAAAAACTGAGTAATGTTTTTCATCTTGAAAAGTAGTCATAATCAAGTAAAAACTTTATGTAAAACAGTAAAAGAAAAAATAAGGGAAAACGGTGTTCCGACCTTCCTGCAAGGATTTGTAGGATGCAGAATAAGTGATGACGAAGAAAGATATTATTAAAAGCCATCTGGCCTTCAAGTAGACGAAGCAAAGCCACAAGAGTTTCGCTCCTGATGTTGTCGGTAAGATCAGATCCACCTCTAATCTGGCATAACCTCATAGCATGCACGGCCAGCTTCACCTGCCCTGCAATCAAGAAATATATACAATAACAAAAATGCACGCTGGTAATGAAGCAATGAGATTTCCAACATTCACAGGGAAAGTAGCGATAAGAACCTGAGAAGGAGTGCTCCGCTTGCTTCCATTGCAAAGGCATAGATTGTTTACCGTTAGACAATGGTCATGCATAGCACAGAATCAAGACAGAATAATTTGCACAATTATTTCTTTAGATCTCAAGTTTAGAAAGTCCTATCCGTAGGACCAAATCTAGGCCAACTGAAAAATATTGTTCTTCTTGTCACCACAAATTTTTCAGTTGATGCTATATGAGAAATGTCCACGACAATACTACCTTCAAAAGTTGTAAAACAAACTCCACAGCCTCTCTTGGACTTTTCTTGTCTGCAGCTCCGACCATAGCAATAGCATGAGGAATGGCCTGCAAGATATTAAAAAACAATATAATATACAGATGGTCCTTGACAGATGAAATACATTACCATCTTAAACATGATGGTGATGATGATGATATAAGTAGCATGATACAACCGTAGATTTAACTATCAAACACATGAATGACACTAGTTGAATGTGTTCAGGACAGCTAATCCAGAACTCAGATGCATATGTTATCACTATGCCTATGTCAGGAAAAACTGAGATCCAAAACACCAAAATAAGACTGTACTACAGGTGAGAGTGAAGGTAGAACGTTATGTATCATAAAGGCACATAAAATGAAATTACTCGACAATTTTGTGTTAAGTAAAGGAAGGCTATCAACAGAAGCATTTTATTGCAACTTCTTTGAAACAGGTGACACTTAAGTATGAATAACGTATCACAAACAACTTATTACATATCCTACGTCATTGCATTACCTCAAGAACAAGGTACTCAAATGTCATGGAAGTCATTTGGCCTGGAAATATTAACAAGAAAAATCTTTGTTAAATGGTATTGTTAAAGGAAGCTCTCGACCACTTGGAGTTCAAACTTCAAACACACATGTACAGAACATACTTGGGGAGTCCGATGTTTGCATCAAACCTTCGGCTTTTATAAAATTTCACTAAATGGAGTAGGCCAGCCCAATCAGTATCCTGCAAGACAATAACATCATTCTGAACATGCCAACATAAAAGTTGAAGTCTCAAGACACAGATATAAACACTAAACAAAGAATTGCAATGCAAAGATAAAAGCTACTGTTGAAGCGAAGAATATCAAAACCACTGAGTCATCAAATCAATTTCAATAGTTGAAGAAAATTCTCACTTCAGTTGGGCAAGATACTAAAGAACCACCCAAAAACCCTTGCATATGTTAAATTGTTAAGGGAAGCTGATTATTATAACCAAATTGGCAATAAACTAGAAGTTCAATTAGAATGTGGCTATTACAAAAAGCATAAAAATTAGTTTAGATTACTAAGCTCTGAAAATTGTTATATCACATCAGTCATCACTAACAAGAATCAGATAATGTTTGTCTGTTAGGAACTAAAATAAAAGAAGCTCACATCAATCATAAATATTAGTAAATATGTTAAGAACACCAGATACAAGTATCCAAAGGTAAAGAATTAGATAATTTGCATGAACCAATTTCAACCTTTCAATGACGAAAAACACAACTAAAGTAAACCATGGATTCCAAGGCAAATAGCAATAATTTACATCAGATGCTGTATTAGCCAAAGCAAACGCGGCCTCAATTCGAACTCTCCAGAAGGCCTTGAAATCATAGAACAAACCTTCAGAAACTAACACTCCTTGAGATACATAATTCAATGCAAGTATAAATCTGAAAGTGACTAAAACCTTGGAGTCAATGAGGAAATTATTCAGAGCATTAACAACAGAAAAGGAAAGCTGTGGTAAGGACTCCAGTGTTGCAATTGCTTGTGCCTGTGCAACGACATCTTTGTCCTTCTCCAACTGATTAATCTGATATGGCACACCAATGCTAAAAATAGTCAAGGACCAATAGACTTATCTACCATGGTAGAGAGATGGTCCATAAGTAAAAGTACCAAAGTAAGTAACCCACATATTAAAAACTCCAAGAAAGCATAAAGGATAACCATAATGCCATTCTTACCCACATCTGTACAGGTTGGTTGAAATGAACTTCGGCAAGATATTCTATTTCCGGGTCTGCCCTCATCCACAACAACGGCGACTCCATACTGCCAAAATAAGAATTCCAACAAGCCGAAAACACAAATAAATATTCATCCAATAAGAAAATGCCAAAATCCATTTAATATTATACTTAGAACGCATGTCTAAAGCCGGAGTAGCAGCCCCATTATCATCTGCCCTATCTAGTTTTGAACTCTTTTTAGGCTTCTGAAAACGTCTAGCAGCAAGCCTTGAATGGCATTGTATTTCCAGCAGCTGCCATGTTTCTCCAGCCATTGGTAGAACTGGATGATCAAACATACCATCAAGTTCGTGAGCCCTGATGCTCATAATTCCAGGCCATCCATTGTCAATGTCTCGCTTTTCAGGTTCTGGATTTGCATTAACTGCTGAAGCACTTGAATCTGACATGCTTGTGCATCCACGTAACACTGCCAATTCAACCATATTCTTCCTCCTGTTATAGGAGAAGCCCATCCTTTCAATTTAAGTGTCAGTAAAAGAACAGCATATTAGTTACTGAAGCATTAAAAAGATCCAGCATGAAACGGGAAGAGTAGCGTGCAGCTCATGCATGATACCTCAGCAGTGGACAACCACACAATTCCACCCAGCGAGGAAAAAATTCTTTAAGAAATGGACGCTCAAGATTGCCAACCTTATTAGCAAAATGCCTAAACTGCACCAAGTAGAGAAAAGTTAATGAATAATAAACTGTAATTACAGCAGCCTATAGTTTTTATCCAGCGATATGTCAAAAGATGTTCATACCTCCTTCGTACTAAGGGATCTTAAAGAACGGATCATATCTGGAGCCCTATTAACTATTGACTGCAAAATCTGTAATAAAACATATCGTATCAGCTAGCAAGAAATAACTACTACGATCTATAATTCGCATACTCAAAACTCTATTAAAGCAATTCCCTTCCTCCAGTTCCCATCATTCCTTCAAATCACATCATGTACATTGCTCATTGAGATATTTTCTTTCATGTTTCCTAAACAGAAAACTATATGGACTCAGGCGTGCAGGTCAGTTATGCTCTTATGCATGCATGTTTGATGCCTCACATTATATTCACATTTTGGGATTACAGGAACCAAAAAGGGCATGATTCTGTGGTCATGCCTTGACCAAAGTAGCAAAAAACACTTCAATATCCCCAAAGAAAATCTAAGGGGCTGTTCAATAACCATTTAGTTTTTAGTTTTTATTCATTCATTCATTGTTTCTTCTCTTCCCTCCCACAACTCTTTTTCATCCCTCCTTCCCCCATTTACTTTCCCTATTTCTCAAGCACAATAAGTGATAACTAAAAAGTAAAAACTAAATGTTTATCAAATAAGCCCTAAATTAATAGACCTATATAATGTAATTGCCAAAGCACAAATGCTTGCAGGCCCAAACGATAAAGGCTGTGACTAGCCTTTATGACCTTTTTTTTTTCTCTGTTAAACAGCCTTTGTCACTTCAGTCTAAAAGAAAAAGAGTGATAGAGTCTTGACGCAATTGACAAAAGATGGAAATAATAAGAAAAGAAAAGGCGGATAAAGAAAAACAAACGTCAACTACATCTTAATTAATAATATCTGGCAATGTTAGGATTCAACATACACGGTGAAAGAAAGCATGGTGAAACAGAAGAAACCAGTGAGTTCCTAGGATACTTACTTTACGAAAAGACTCAGGTCCCATTTGCTTTTCCAACATTTGAAGGATTGCCACCTGTTAAGAGGTTCACGTAGCCAATAGGTGAAGATGGAGAAAAAAAAAGAACATACTAAAACTCCATGGTAATAAACAAAAACATTCAACATGAACTCACAGATTTCCGTGACCTAATTTTGCTGTATATTCCAATGCATTGAGTTCCATACAAGAAGCAGCCGAGCTTAAAGCAGTTGCACCACTATCATCTGCTTTGCAAACAGCACAATTTGCCTGCAACTCCAGAAAGAAGGGGAAAAAAAACATTGTCAACATGAATTTTAGAAGGAAGAAACTATAACTCAGTTATTTCATGCTATAGCTTTACTTTCTTTTGTCCAAGGAAAGACAGACAGAACAAACCAGAAGTAGGGGAGTGAAAGGTTAATATGAAATAGAACAGATACTTCTTGGGAGACCAGAAATCATTGAAAAAAGAAAAACTTGATACAGCCAAAAGGACAAGGGTTGCAAATCGGCTAAGATACTAACTTCCCTACAATGATCATGACCTCATCTATTAAATTCACTTTACTAGTGAAATGATTCATCATTACCCATCCTACTATGTATATGACTTATTCGCATGCAGATATCACCATATATTAAGTATGTCGTACATGCATGTCCCCATAAGAAAGCAAACCTTGTATCTCCAGTAGCGGGCTTCATTATTTCCCAAATGTTTTTCGATAAAAAAAAATCTGTCACAAACCCAGCAAGACCATCCAGCAGCCACTCTGACAATATGAGTTAGGCAACCATATCAGAGCCAATGGATTTTCTCAAACTTAACAAAACAATTCAGTACCAATTGTCTAAATACCAAAATAAGTAGCACAAACCATAACAGTCTACTAGCATACCATCATTAGGTGCCTCCGGAGTGATATAGACACCAGACCATTGTCTTGCAAGGGTAAACGCAAGTTTAATCCTCGTGTCAATTGTCTGTTGTGAAAAGTTATAAACACATCAGCTTAACAGAAAGCATGAGATGAAATAGTGAAATATACAAGACATGCACTATTTTGCAGCTCATGCCAAAAGTGCAATGACAAACACCTGTTCTTTATTATCATGAATATTACTATTACTCTATAAGCATAATAGAGGGCATAGGAAGCCCTAGAGAGGACTAGCTTTTTTCCATAAGTGGTAAACACAAAATAAATGCTCAGATCTCTTTTCATGTCAAAACTACAATGAAGAAGCTTATCCACTAAAATCATTAATATGCTATACTGTCAATAAAAAACCAAATTATTATCGAACAAACGTGAGGCAAGGCTTTATTTTTTGGGTTACATTGAAATCGAACCCTGGACCTATCATAATCCTAATCCGTTACCCCACCCTCCCTCACCACCTGGGCCAACCCCAGATAAAATTTTAAACATACAGTTATCTGACTGGAGCGGTAAATAGCAAGACTTTCCATTTTTCAGGTTTCTGTTTTAGTATTAAATTGTTAATACATCTTGCTTGAGTTAGCTTTATGTTTATTTATTCATTGCCTATTACATTTATCTAACCTCCACAATGGATGCTCCACCTACATGCGAGCAGATCTTGCTTAACTTTTGTAAATGTGAAATAAAATCATCATAAGTATGTGACTCATAGAAAATATGTGGAATAACCAAACCTGATCAATGATCTTCTCATCAAACAAAACTTGAGAACTAAAAATGCTCATCGACACCCCCAAACTTAATGAAGATACTGCCATCTCAGGCTCAATAAAAACTTGCTTGTATGACCCAAAAGGAAATTCTATCGCAAGGTAATCCTTATAACAGCTGTGGAGTAAAAACATAATGGTAAGACAATGATGTATGATGTAAAACATGGAGACATGCCTTATGAAACCAAACAAAGTCATGACTAGAAGACAAACCTAAATGCACTATGAAAAAATTCTACAGTATTCCGAAGCTTCGACAGATTAGCGGGCAAGCACATGTGAGATATTAGACCAAATTGCTGATCGGGAAGGATTTCAAAAGGAGCAACCACCCAAGATATCCACCGAGCGCTAACTGGAACATCTAATCTATAAACATACGTTTTGCGAGGAGGATCATCCTTGCTCACAACCTGCAATAAAGTCATTAGGCATAGTTGCAACATCAACAGGGAAAACACAGACATTGACTGGCCAAATACTCCCATGTAGAATGGTAGTGAGTTATTTGCATATACAGATAGCAGCAAGACCTAACTGTCAAATTTTCGAGGAATATCCTAGATATGATTATCCAATTACATTCACATTTGCAGCAAGCTATATCTCCATTATGACTTATCTCACACTACTACTGTCTATAGATAGTTAGATACTCAAGATGATGCCACAATGCTTGGCTCCATAACAAATAGTTCTACCCCATCATATATCAAATTGGAAACTTAAGTCAAATGGTAATACAGGCCTTTTATAAGGCTGCAGAAGTTGAATCTCAGTATCTAGGCCCCCTGAATGAGGATGCACATGGCCAGTGGTCTTCAATAGGCTAAGGGTTAGCTCTCTATAAAGATCCTTGTCACATGCCGGCAAAAGAAGAGAAGATCATTGTCGTGTAGAGATGATACTAGAAAATAGAACTTTAAATGCTAATAAAGGTATTGGTAATATCACTGTCTCATAGACACCCCCAACAAATATTGCAATAACAACTATAAGCCTATAAGACATTTAGCTGGTTGCCAAATAGGATTTTGTGACTTTGTCCCCTTCCTTACGCTCTCCAGTGTTATGAAACTGTCTGACGAGTAAATAGACATCTAGCAGACAAGAAATTTATATAATATGGAACTTAAAATTGGCACAATTCCGTCTCAATACAGAAGCATGGTGATACCTCCATTAGTCTTCTTTTTTTTCTCGGTTATATGACTTCCGTTAGGTAATTGTCATACTATTATATGCATAATAAGACTAATGGTGAAGAGACAAAAAACTATATATTGGTTTACAATTTGTCAAGTAATTAGAAAGGTACCTATGACTATGTAATAACAACTGTAAATGAGACATTTTGTTTCCACAAATATTTTAAATGCTGACTAGATAAGAAAACTTAGGCAAAGGAACGGAAAACAGTTTCAATTGCTTATGTACTGCCCTTTTTCGTGGGAAGCGTTGTTTCTGGTACACATATCTTATTGGCTTTCAACAAACTACCATTGGTGTCTCTAGCTTCATCAGCCTAGCAACACGAACAGTTGCATGGTTGCATTTAAATGGGGATTTACAGAATTAGATCAAAAACTTCCACACTATAATACTTAAGCGTATTTCTTGTCTCCACTTGAAAGCAAGATTGACTTTCTCTGCTGTATATTGCCCTTAACAAAAGAGATTGTCCAACAACCAAAGTCAAAGGTCCACTCAACAGAGCGTTGATCAAGTTAGATGCCTGCGGTGAGCGTGGATCAAACACGCGACTTCAGATCTTCAGTCCGACGCTCTCCCAATTGAGCTATCCCCGCAAATAATGCACCAACCAGGAATCGAATCCCGGTTTATATCGTGGCAACGAATTAATCAAACAAAGTGGTAATTACTTACAGAATAACTCTTTCTTTTTGTGACAAATTTCCTTACTTGTCTATGAGAAGTATTTACGTCAAACATTATTTTTCTATTGTTTGCTAACTACTGTTTTAAGGGATAAAAATCACAGAATATGCCTCTTAAGTTCAGATTTTATTCTGCTATACTTTTGTCGTACAATTACATTTTACACACTGGTTATTGTACTCATCACAGGCATATGCACTTCTGTCATGAAAAATACACAATATGTTGGCACTGAAACGTGAATAGACTCGTGTTCTATCGTTGATCTCACCTGGTATATTAAGCTTCCAGTGCTAGCCACAAGATTTTGTGCAACAGTGAACTCCAGATCATAGCTGAACATGTAATAGTCATTATGAATAACCGAGTGTTGTCAATAATATGCAAAACTACCAAAAGAATAGCACAATTGGACAATTAGTACCAACAACTTTGTGAATTGTCATATATACAAGGGAATCAGCACCATGCACGCCGTATCTGGTTATCAGTATGTAGAACAGCATCATGAAAATATATTCCTGTCTCTGCTTTTTCTACCCAATAATCAATACGAAGTTACGAACTACCCTTGCATCCTGCACCAACACGAAACTACATGAGAAGCCATAGACAAGATAAACACAGTCACAACACACCAAGCCAACTGAACCCTCCAGAAAATGACCAGCTCTCATACTGGTCGTTTCCTAATAACTATTGGAATAAAATCAACATTCACCGTCTATTAAGCTATGAATACACACATCAAAGATTCTACATAGGTGCAGGGAAACAAAAATCTGAAACATATGCAACTTTTTACTTCTTTTTCAGTCAATATGTACAAGTATAAACTCTTAAACGTGTAAGCCCATATGGCCATACGTAATGATCCCTGCCAGCTAAATTCGAAATAAAACACAAAATGTAATGCCATCAAAACCATTTACATTGATCAATCATGAACTCTAAAAACCCACCACGAAAATTCTAGAAAATTGCAGGGCAACAAAAATCTGAACCATACACAAGTAAGTCTTTTTTCTTCTTTTTCAGTCAATATGTACAAGTATAAATGCATAAACGTGTAAGTCCATATGCGCATACATAATGATCCCTACCAGCTAAATTCGATACAAAACACGAAAATTAATGCCATCCTAACCATTTACATTGATCAATACTGAACTTTGAAAACCCGCCACATATTTTCAACTCACAACTCCAAAAATAAACCATAACCTGCTTGACTTCTCCAGAAGAACGCTGCACCTCATTATCCCCAACCAGTTGCTCCTGCAGTTCACTTCCGGCCTTCAAAGCCTTACAGCAATTGATCAGTAAATTCGGGAACAGCTCTCTCTCAAGAGCCGATATAGATGTTGACCCTGCCGCATCGGCAGCAGAGCTTGGCGACGTGACCCAGCTCCAGCTCCTCTCGCTCTCCTCATCTTTATGATTACTCTGTGGGTAGTATTCGAACTCGGTCTGCTCTCCGTCGACTGAAACACTCTCAATCCCCAAATTCTCTGCGTGTAACCCCACAATCCCAATTTCTGGGACCACAATCTTCAACTCAGTGTACCCACAATCCCATCAAAATTGAACAAAAGTAAGCAACTTTAACACTAACCATGCAGAATCACAACAATTTCTGGCTCCCAAAGCTGCTTATCTACGATCAATTTTTACCAAAACAATGCCCAATTCACAATTTCCCCGAATCTCAAAACCCAATCGAATTTCCCCAAAACAGATAGAGATTCGTCACGAATTCAGTGAACATGCAACAGTGTGTTCTTCCTTGTCCGTGTGTTAATGGAGGGCAGAGACGAACCCGTAAATGCGACGCTTATCGACGTCGATGGAGAGGTAGAGCTTCTGTTGGCGGACGACGGGCCCGGAGTTGTCGGGCTTGGCGTCTTCGTTCTTGGGCTTTCGAGGCTTAGCCATGGAAGTACGGAAGCCTAGAGAGAGAAAGCCTATAAACGCACTCACGGGTTCTCTCTGGTTCAGGAGCTCGACCACTGCGTTTTTCTTCTCGTCAGAACCGTACACGTGTTGATGATACTGATCTAACGGCTGATGAAAGATCTTTGTTGAATTCAAAGTGGGGTCCAGATTGTATGTGTGGGACCCTTGGGACGACAAAACTATTTATTTAAATTGCATTGCGTCACATCATACAATCGAAAGAAGCCTAATTTGTTATGTGAGGTCTACAAAGTTTGGAAATTATGAAATGCCCATATATTTCATCTTATATGCTTAATTTACCACTTATGGTGGCCGATCATACTTTTTAGGCTTATTTTTTGCAACTATTTCGTCAATTTCGTTAACAAAATTATTAAATAGCGACATTATGAAAAATTTCATCTTATATGCTTGACATGGTGGTGGATTGTACTTTTTAAGGCTCCTACTTGTAGTGTACATTTTTTAAAGTACATGAATCAATACTTAAACTAAACGACATTTGAATTAGCAACTTAAAGGGCATATTTATTTAACATAAAATGAATATAATTCCCATTTATATAGATAGTGTCTTAGATTGAAATCTCTCGCTATTATAGCAAGTTAAGTGATTCAAAACAAAAAAAACTCTTTAAGTTTCATTGTTTCAATTATTATATCTATAACGATCTCAAACTATTTTATGAATAGGAGGAATGTAGTATCTACATGACGAATATTATCAATTATCAACTAACTCTCAAAGCACAAAATTTATCTCAGAGCTGTAATGCCAATTAGAAAACTTAGAGAGCTTCATTGTCACTCACTTTCAAATCTTTCTTCATAATCGAACAAGATGTTGGTCGTGTCAAAGGCAAAAGCTGGCAAAGTTTATCATTCAATCACACATGGCTCATTAAAAGAAAAGACATCATCCAACAAGTGGTAGAAATTTACGAACAATAAATAAATAAAGAGTGCGCGCGCTGGTGCCCTACAACATACATATTTAAAAAAAAAAAATATATATATATATATATATATATATAATTTACTAGTCAATCAAACAAATATTTTACTACTATCAACATTACTCAGAAGATGTCACATCCCGGTCCGGGGTGGATCACTTCCTGGGCCCGCTCCACCACCGTAGCACGATATTGTCCGCTTTGGGCTTACCATTCCCTCACGATTTTGTTTCTGGGAACTCACGAGCAACTTCCTAGTGGGTCACCCATCATGGGAGTGCTCTGACCCCTTCTCGCTTAACTTCGGAGTTCCTACGGAATCCGAAGCCAGTGAATTCCCAAAAGGCCTCGTGCTAGGTAGGGATGGGAATATATATTTAAGGATCACTCCCGTGGACGATGTGGGATGTCACAATCCACCCCTTTAGGGGCCCGACGTCCTCGTCGACACACTTCCGGCCAGGGATTGTCTTTGATACCAATTGTCGTGCTAGGTAGGGATGAGAATATATATTTAAGGATCACTCCCCTGGACGATGTAGAATGTCACAGAAGATGTTCCAGTTTCGAATTCTCCTACCATGAATTTACGAAAGTAAATAAACAAAATCCGCAGCTTGGATCATTGGATGTGGGTTTTATTACAATAGTTCAAAAACCTGCCGACCCCATTCGTGAATCGCATATTCTCAAAGGCCTTTTAAGAAAATTCAACTGCGGAAGGCAATACCATAGGTCCCTCCATAACCTACCATAGAGCTTCAGACCTCCCTCTCCCTCTCTCTCTCTCCTGAGCAGTAGCCCAACTGAACCCGCGCACACAGCAGAGAGAGAGAGAGAGAATTATTCAAAATCGAAGCAAATTCGCCGGAAATTGATTCGTGGACGATGAGCATCGAGCCGTTTAACAAGTACTCTTCAACTCCCCTAGGTTTTCTGTGATTAATTCGATCAATTTGCAATCTCATGAAAACTACAGAAATTTAAATGGCGGTTTTTTATTATCTTTTTGGTGTTTCCAATCGGAATTCAGGTTGGTGAAGCTTACAGCGAGGGCGTTCTACGATGACATACCGGCGAAAGGGGAGAATCAGCCCAAGACCGGCCGGAGCGATAATCGGGGGATTGCGGTGGTGGTGCTCGATGCTCTGTCGAGGTTTGTGAAGTTAATTGTATTGTTTTTGGATAAAGGAAGCGTTTTTAGATTGAAGGATGAAAATTTTAATTTGATTAAAACCCGAAATCGTAGAAATGTGGAGTGTTAGAGTATTGGCAACTACGATTATTGAATGAGTAAATTGAGAGGGGAATGTGAATTGGGGCTGGTGAAGTGAGCTATGAGCAACTACTTTGGTTGAATTCGTGTGTGAATTTGATTACTTGATCATGCCAAATACTACGGGCTCGTATTGTAGGAATCATTTTTGCTTATTACTGCTTTTGCTAGTAGTACCTTTACTATACATGCCGAAATCTTTATTAAAAATCCAAGAGCTTCCTTGAAAAGCACTGGCAAATGCTTGGTGTTTCTTGCTTTCCAGAAGGCGCTTCCACGACCTATAAACTTTTTAAGTTTTCCTGTCAAACGTAGGCATGTTTGGGATTTCTTCTAGAAGCACTAACAGTGAATCTTGACAACCAACAGCGCTTCTCACTACGTTTGGCGGAAAAAAACTTAAAAGCTCTTTTGGGTCGTAGAGGTGATTTTCCAAGAAGCTCTTGAATTTTTAAACTTTTGAGCAAAAGCACTTGTGAGCAGAATTGCTTCCTACAAAAGCAGCCCCAAATGAGTTCGTAGTCAGAAGTGCTTTTGGTTATCTAAAAACACGTTAGTTATTCCGGTCCAGAAGCAATCCCAAACGGGCCCTACAAATGCTATGCGGGTTTTTATTGTGTATTACCTGGGTGATTCCGTGTATGTGTGTGTGTGTGAGGGTGAAGGTGCTCAAGATTTTTTAGTTCGTCATTTGTTTGCTTGTGAGTAATATTTAGATTTTTTCATGCCAGACGACAATGGGTAAGAGAAGAAGATTTGGCAAAGGACTTGAAACTGCACTCGAAGCAACTTCGTCGTACTTTGCGATTCTTTGAGGAGGAAAAACTGGTCACCAGAGATCATAGGAGAGAGGTCATTTGTTTGATCTTAGTTATTGTGTTTTATTTGGTTTGGTCCATCTGATGAGTTTTATGTATCATTCAGATTCATTTTGTGATTATTAATATATGAAAACAAAGAGAAGTTTCTCACAAGAAACATGCTTGAAAGGTTAAACCAAGAAGGATATTAACAATGTAGGTATCTGTATTTTTTAGATATCTGTCAGTTGTAAGTGATCCTAGTGCTCAATCTAGTTTGTAACATTAGTCATTTCAAATAGAAATAGAATAAACCAAGATTTTGTAAAGCAATGGTGGAGCTTCGAGGCCCCTCAGTCCAAATTGTCTAATGGCTTTAAGGGTTTGCTGATTATATGTGAATGGTCTTAGGCTCTTAGCTGTTACTTTGGCGCAACCATATGATAAAAGCATAAAGAGGGATCCAAGTCCAATCCATGTGACTAGAACAGTGACCAGATAAACTCTGAAATGACATCTCTTAAAATATGAGGTACAAGAGAAAGAGATAAACACCAGTGTGCACACGTGTGTGTCAAAGAGAATTTCCTTTCTTGAATTCCAGAAGCTAAGAAGAAAGGCCCTTGTATAAACGAGTCAAAAAAGAAATGGTTGTATTGTTTTTTTTCTGAAAGAACTAGACTGCATTTGATTAACCTGAGGCAGGTCAACCTGGGTGTACAAGGCTATTGTAGTCTTCAGATATAAGGGTTTAATCAGGTTTATAGGGACCAATTATACCATGCCTTACCGGGTTCAGAAAAAGTAATTAGATATGGTTGTGAAGGCAGGGAATCAATTTTTTCACTTACAACCTGCTTAAACCTGCAAGAACACCTTGTTATTAGCACTTCTTCATTTTACACTATCTTATCATAATAAAATTTACTCTGTATTTATGTTAGGTTCTTGTTTTACACTATTTTTTGATATATTGGACACTCAGGGTCTTTTGCACCTTTAATCTTATGTTTGAAGATGTAATGAGGGACTTCTTTTTGTGAATTTCATTTTAGGTTATACTAGATGATTATCTCATTCCAATTAAGTTTCATAGTTCGTGCTTGCGGTTGTTCTAGTAGTCCATCACGCTTTATTTGATGAATTAATCTTTCCCTTGGATATAAGGGATGAAGTCTAGTAATTTGTATGGAACAAATCTTGCTCCTTTTTGCTGTTGATTGATATGGATTAACAAGCCAGCCGATGTGGATAGTAATCCTTTATGTATTTTTATTCATTATATCAAAAATTTTGCAGACAGCTAAGGGTGCGAAGATGCATAATGCTGCTGTCGCTGCCACAGGAGATGGGCCACCTGTAAAAGAAGGGGAAGAGAAAGTTAAGATGCACACTCACTCTTACTGCTGTCTGGACTACGCACAGGTTGCTTTTGTATATTTTGTGAGTATATATATCTATTTGTTTTAGTTATGTACTTGTAAAAAAAATTAGGTCAATAACTAGGTGGTGAGTGAACCGATGTTGGTAGTTTTTCTGGTTTGACTTGATTGAATAATTTCTCAGTTGATGAAAAAATATTGGCTTCTATTTTTTGGTTAAGGCCTAAACTAGAATGTGTTTCAGATATACGATGTAGTAAGGTACAGACTGCACCGTTTGCGGAAAAAACTGAAAGATGAGTTGGAGGACAAGAACACAGTTCAGGAATATGTATGCCCTAACTGTGGGAAAAGGTCTCAACTGTTTCTTCTTTTTCCTGTGTGTTTCTTTGTGTGTTCCTGATTTTGATACTTGAATTATGCCTGCAAGCACAAATATTTAGATACAACGCTTTAGATGCTCTGCAACTGGTTTCTATGGAGGATGAGTACTTCCATTGTGAAAATTGTAATGGAGAACTTGTGGCTGAGAGTGACAAGCTAGCTTCGCAAGAAGTGGTAGGAGATGGAGATGACAATGCAAGGAGGCGGCGGCGTGAAAAATTGAAAGACTTGCTTCAAAAGATGGAGGTTTGTTTGGCTTTTGCTTTGTTTTTTCTTATAGTAAAATGTCTTACAATTTTACGGTTTCCATTTCTTTATTTTTATTTTTATATGTTTATGTCTTATGACGTACATTGGTGGATATGAAAAATGCAAGGGAACATTTATACGGGTGAATAATCTGATGTTCATGGCCAATTTACCTCATGGTTTTGGTGGTCAAAGTTCAAGAAATTTATTTTCTGAGGTTGTTGCAAGGTCTTGTCCTAAGTGTTTTGTATGTCTCTACTTCATTCTATTATTGTAATCTCTTGGCATGTGTAGGGTGTTATTCATTCTTTGCACTTGTAAACTCTGAATACGCCGGTCTTCAACTGGGCAACTATTGATTGCTAATTCTATACTATTATGCTAGCATTACCACTCCTTATTGTTTGTGTTTATGCTTCTGCATCATTCAAGTTAACGTTTAACATAAATTGTTGCACTTAATTGTACTTGTGTATTCTACAGTTCTACCGTTGTCATTCTTTTATGAGTTAATTAAATTAAATGAATGCAGGTACAGCTGAAGCCTCTAATGGAACAAATTAATAGAGTTAAAGACTTATCTCCTCCTGAATTTGGAAGTCTCCAAGCTTGGGAAGCGCGAGCAAGTGCTGCCAGACGTGCAGAGAATGGTGAGTCTAGTTCCATGGATCCCTCCAAATCTTCACATGGGATGGGATACAGTGGAACGCCAATGCCCTTTCTTGGAGATACAAAGGTAATTCTTGTCCCCCTCCCTCCAAACTTCCAATCATGTCTGTCAGCCTTGAGGTGTGTTTGGGATAACTATTTTTGATTTGGCAGTAATGATTATATGGTATTAGTATCAGCTGTAAGTATTTGAAATATCTTCGGTTTGCAGGTTGAAGTTGATTTCTCTGGGGTTGAAGGAAAGGGCAAGGATATAAAATCTGAAGCTGATGGTACAAGCCTGAAAGTTTTGCCACCTTGGATGATCAAGCAAGGCATGAACCTTACGAAAGAACAACGTGGAGAGGTCAAGCAGCAGCAAAAGATGGATGGCAGTGGAAGTGTAGCAGCTCCAGAGTTCTCAGAAGACAAAAAATTCAGTACTGAAAATAATGAGAAAAATATACAGGTTTGTGCAATAATTTCTTGCTGCTCTAATAATGAGAAAAATGTACAGGTTTGTGCAATAAGGAGACAAAATAAATAAACAAATTGATTAAAATTTTGAGTTAATTGTACCCTCATTGTTTTACAGGATGAGTATTTAAAAGCATATTATGCTGCTCTAATAAAAAGACAGCAAGAAGAAGAAGCAAAGAACGAACAGGAAACACGCATCTCTGATGGTCCCTCCGCAGTGTCTCCTAATCGTCAGGTTGGCATGAAGTCAAAGCGCGAGGATGAAGGAGAAGATAACGTAGACTGGGAAGAGGCTCCAGTTACAGGTAAATGTGATCATTTGGCAATCCGTGTTCAATTTCAGATTGTTCTTTAATTTGAATTCCCGTCCTCTAATTCAGTTAATGTCGATGAACAATGAGAATGGCACATGGTCACTAAGCCAATACACATCTCGATTTTATTTTGTGTGCATATTCAAGTTTTTGATTCGCAGTTCATATCTGTATAGAAGTTCAAATTTTGCAATGCATTGTGACAGATTCTTCATTGATGTGCTTGAATTTTCCCATGCTGCACAGCTTTCTCGTTTTTACATCTTTTCTCCGTACACGCTACAGGTAATGCAGAAAATTATAAGGTCAATGACTTGAACGTTGAGGCTGATGCTACAGCAGACGATGAGGACGATATAGACTGGGAGGAAGGCTAAAGAACATGACTCGAACGCCAAAGCTGATGCTGTTGAGGATGATATAGCCAACGGTATGGATTTTGAGGATCTGAAAGGATTTGTATGCTGTGAAAAATGTGACAGTTCACATACTTTTGTTCGACTCATTATCCTTTGAAGGATTTGTGTACTGTGAAATTTATGTTCGTTTTGCTAGGATTTAGGACTAACTTTTGTAAATATATTGAAAATATCGTCAGAGTTAAGTGTAATTTAGGGAAAATAGTAGACATTCTTGTGTTTTTAAAAGGGTTAATTACACTAGCACCTCTTGAGGTTTGTCGAGTTTTCACAAATTTCTCTCACGTTTGAGAGGTTACACTAACTCTTCCTCAGGCCTTTCATATAACCCCTTGAGTAAAAATCTGCTTATAAATTTGCTAATTTAAACTTATAATTTAGGAAAAGGTTAATTTTTTGTTGAATAAGAAAATATTTATAAATATATAGAAAAAGGATATCAAATTCGAGATTCAATTTGGAGTTTTAGTAAATCAAATTCGAAGTTTAATTTGGATTCAATTTTCATGGACGACGACGATAATTTATCGTGATGAGAATTAGATAGGTAATTGAGAATAAAGACGCAGAGGTGTTGGGTGGATTTTATTTTTTTAATTTCTTTTTAGTTTTAATTTTTAATTTTTGTGGTTTGAAGGAATAGCATAGTTCACTGTCAGTGGGTAGCAAGGTCTAAAATATCGATGATATCGGAAATATCAGTAGTCCAAAAACACGGAAATTTCGATGGAAATATCAGGATATTATCAATATCGATAAAAATTGAATAAAAACCACGGAAATTGTAAGAAAAACTTGGAAATTTTTATTGAAACTTTGCAAGATGTTTATTTAGTCAATTATCTATTAGTTTATCATAAAAAATTAGAAGGAAATGCATTACATGATGGATTTAACTGATTTAAGTTGATTATATAGCGAGCTGGCAAACATTGTGAGGGTAGAAAATATATAAATATTTTAGCATATTTTCATAAAAATATAAGTGATATGGTGGTCAAGGTGTTGAAGGAGTAAAATGGAAGGGGTTCGAATCCCCTTGGTGTTTTTTTAAATATAGAAATTAAAAAAATACGGAAATTTCGATTGAAATATCGATGACATCGGAAATATCGGTAGTCCAAAAACACGGAAATTTCGATGGAAATATCGGGATATTATGGATATTTTAGACCTTGGTGGGTAGATTGCTTATTAAATTTCATTTTAAGTTGGTAATCATCAATTTCCAATCTTTTAGATGGCCAACAACTTGTTTGAACTTTGTGATTTGAAAGGAAAATAGTGTTAAAAGTTAAAATAAATAAAAAAAAGGTTAATATCATCCAAGAAAAGTAGATAAAAAGTGGCGGGCCACGTCGGCAACCCATGTGGCAGATGGTGGACAAAATGGACAGAGTAGATGAATCAAGATCCTCGCCGGATCTTTCCCTAGGGATCCTAGGGATCCCGCAATCATGTTCGTTTATTTTATATCGTGCGGTCAGTTTTCATTAGGTACTATTTATATTTGAATTTTAAATTTTAAATTTTAAATAATTTTGACCACACGATATACGATGAACGGATATGATTGTGGGATCCCTAGGGAATGGATCTGGCGAGGATCCTGATTCAGAGTAGATAATAGGTGAAGGAAAAGGATCTTCGCCGGATTCTTTTTCTGGGGATCCCGTAATCGTGATCGTTCATCGTATATCGTGCGATCAAAAATTATTTTAAACTTAAAAATTAAAATTAAATATAAATAATACTTAACGAAAACTGACCGCACGATATACGGTGAACAGTCATATTTGCTTGCCAACCATCTGGCCATCTGAATGCAAGGTCTCCATGGAATTGGTCTACCCGACAAGAGTCTCTCGTTTTGGAAAGATATGCCAATGAGAGAGAGAGAGGGAGAGAGAGAGTAAAGGGGGGATATAATGCATTTGGAGGTCGTGTTTGCACTTTGCACACACCGCCATATTGGATCTTTGTGTAACTTGATAAATTCTATATTCGTATTGGTATTCCTTATTCCACTCCATTTTATTCAACCAAAAAGCCACGTGTATTGACATTTTAACTCCACGTCATAATAACAGCGCTTAAGTACTAACTAATTTGTAAATTAATACATCGTTAATTAATTTTTAAATCAATACAACGCTAACAATACATTCTAGCTTATTTCATAATATTCTGATAATTTAATTGATAATCTTTTACCTCCATGTAAAAATTTATTCAAATTAAAAAAATGTTTGTCATTTGATATTCTTTAGGTGATATAAAATGGTAAATGCAAGTGAGATTGGATTCCGCTAAATTAATCAGGCCGGTATCTAAAGAAAAGTTGAGTTGTAAATTTATTTATTTTTTTTTTTTTTTATTTTTTTTGTAGCTAACTTTTGTTGTTTAGTTCAAAAGAGGACTAAATTTACAAAAACCAAACAAACATATCGAAAAGAGTAATTAAAAAAGAAAGAGTATAAGGAAAGGAAAGGAGTTGTTTTCTCCCATGCAATTACTTAATTAGATTGCATTAACATATTTAAGGCATATATGTAGCTAAGCGTGTGAATATGAATTGAAAACTCGAACATGAATTGAATTCGATCTCTCGTCACAATATGATGGTGCTATCCACACATTATTTGTTATCTCTCACATATTCCTTTCAATTTTCGACAGTCAAATTGAATGAATTAAAGAAAACTAAAATACATAAATTAACAAAGTGTATGTGAGAGATAAAATTTGGTGTGTCGATAACATCGCCTTAGTCTCTGACAATAAGGTCAAACTAGCAAGCCACCACAAGTCATTTTAAAATGGAAAAAAACGAAATAGTCAATCTTCCAATTGTTTTATTTATCATGAAACAAACAGATATTGATCAGTAGCTTAGTGTGTGATCAAAGCGAAGACCAGACTGGCTAAGTCCACAAACCCCGGGCTCCCACATTGTTTTTGACCATCTATATGCGATATCTTATTTTAAAACTATTCTAATTCAGAACCTGCAAGTAAACTCCATTGAATCAAATATGAAAACGGAATTATGGGTCGATCCCATCAGGAGTTTGTAGGTTAACTAACAAAAAAAAAAAATCATCAAATATAGCAGAGATATTACCATGTTAATCCCATTTTATTAGATGGGGTTAATTAACATATGATATATATATCTTTAATGGCCGTTCCTCTAGAGTTTTGTGACAGTAATAGGACATAATCACAGCCCATGTATTTTTTTCTTCATCTTCTCGGGCCACCGCAATATATAAATCAAAGGTCTGACAATTTACAATTTTTAATGGCGCTAATTAATTGGTCTCTTTCCTCTTACCAATCCTTAAATCTACAGACTCCATAGCCACCGGTTCCTTGCTCTGATTTGAGACTGGTGACAACCCCTTTTATCCATTTTTCTAACCGTACTCTTTTATCTTTCATGGATTGTTGCATATTTATTTTTCGTCTTAGTATTTTCATCAATAAAGTACCTCCTTGATGAGGTTATTCGTGAATCTTTCTTCATGATTGTTTTAATTTTGTATTGGTGTGTTATCGACTCCTCTTGGGTCTACTTTGTTGGAATCGGTATCTTCAATGATAGTGTTGCGCACAAAATTCATGTTGGTATGCCCGCTAATTAGTTTGTTATCAATTCCTCTTTAGAGTCGGCACTACTTATTGTCAACAGTATCATCATGTTTATTATATTGAAATTTTGCTTAATAGTTCTCTGATGCTAATTTGCACAGTGCTTGTCCCTTTCTTTAGGAACGGAGTTTCTTTGAATATGGAGTGCCGTCTCAATCCTCTGAATTTGGATGTAGATGATTTAAAAACTCGGATGTGTTACTTTACTTATTCTTAATCATGTCTCGCCCTTAACTCTATTAATACGGTGACAATTAGTTTGGCCAAATTGGCCTTTATGTTTTATTAATATTTATTTGGATTTCGAACCTCTGTCCTCTTTAATATTTGAATCAATTTTTAATATATTATAATAAAACTCTATTTCCTTTTAAAAAATGGCCTAATTAATTGGTTCCTTGAACTCAAAGGAAGTTTCATTGGTAGAAGAATGCTCGACAATCCAGCCCCCCTCCTCGCATCTACTGGCCTTGCCTTACAAACCCATCTCTCTCCTCTCTCCTCTCTCTCTCCCTCTCTCTCTCTCTCTCTCTCTCTCTCTCTCAAAATACCAGAAAATGAAATATTCAACCAGATTATCAAGCATTCGTACAATATACATTAGCATTTCTTATGCTAGATAGCTTTTTGGTTTACATTTTATAGCACATTTGAGCTGTCAAGCTTCAAAACACTCAACACTCCTCTCTCTCTCTCTCTCTCTCTCTCTCTCTCTCTCTCTCTCTCTCTCCAAAAAACACAGAAAACCTAGCTACTTTATTCCCACAATTTTCAGATCAAATTCTCTATCTTCTTTGTTCCCCATGCACTACTCTCTAATTTTCATCTTCTCTCTCCCCTTCCATGGCTTCCAAGCTCCTTATCCCTCACCTTTTTAGTCTCATGCTTTGGCTCTCATTGCTCTTCTTATCCGTCCACGGTTGGTTTCATCTCGTTTCCAAAAATAGCCACATAAACCCTACACAAGCAGCAGCATATCCTCTCAGCAGCTCCGATCGTCGTTACACTTTGAGCAACCGGAAAGTACTACTGGCTTCTAAATTCGACTTTTCCCCATTCGTCCACCGGCACCGGCATCATCAGAAGCATCATCCTTACAAACATGTGCCTGTGCGGCCGGAGCCGGGTGGAACGGAGATCGACCCTCTTTATGGTTCCGAAATGCGCATTGTTCCCACCGGTCCAAACCCATTGCACCATTGATGACAAGGTTTTTTCATTTTTAGTTTTTTTTTTTTTTTTTTTTTCCATAAGCTTTTGTGTATTATTCATGAAATTGTAATCAAATATTACTTCAAAAAGGAAAATAAATCTCATAATATCTAGTGAAATATTTCTGAATTTTTTTGCTTTGTATTTTTTCGATTAATTTGGAGGACTTTTCACGAATTTTTTACTTGTATTATTCGTGAAAACTCCTCCAAATTAATAGAAAAAATTTCATATATTCATATGATCATCATGTGCATGTCTGACTGTAATGTGAACGAATACTTGTTTAACAATTTGTTTTTTTGAGCCAACATTTGCATTATTTTGGTATTATTGCATGTTTTATTACCTAAATTTCAAAATCAACTACGGAGATTTCACCGTGCAACACGCTAACCATCATGGGTGATATAGTGATTGGAGAGAAATTTCAGGCACGTATTCCATACGGCACGTCATAGATTCGATTTCTGGTGCTGGTGAATCATACGATGGTGGCCAGAGAGAAGCTGAAATGCGCTATCAGTCTTTCCGACTACTGAAAAACTATACTGTCGTAACAAAGCAACCAACTAGTTCCTTTTTAACAAGAAAAAAAAACAACGCGCTGATCGACCGATCATTGAATATTCTGACCAGAAATAGAGGAAAGGTCGATCGATCTCACTCAATTACATGATTTCTTGGCTGTCTTTACTCTAATTGATAATTAATTTTAGGTATGCAAAATGAAAGCAACTAGAGTGGTTGTGAAGGCACGGCATGTTAATTTTCACGGCAATCAAAATATGAGCAACAGAAATGAATTCATATTTTATTGTTGAGCTTTGCTATGAATCAGCACGATGGGAATTCGAAATTAAATAAATAAATCAGATTATAATTTTCTACTACCTGATGCATGGCTGATGCAAGGCTTACTAGAAAGGGTTGACTTAAGACACAAAATAATTTAAAGACTATAAAATTTGAAGAGATGAGTTGATGGAAGATTATGCATCCAACATCTTTAACTACCATCCTGAGTATAGAAGAACGATTTACGTGAAACGAAAATGCTAAGATCTTTTTCTACTGAATAATGACATCAAACACATGCCCAATATTGATTGGATCATCAAACTTTCAGTTTCTGGGTAGGACCCTCTTGTTTTTGTGAGCTTTATGGCCTTGATTCAAAATTTTCAACATGGGGTTCGGTATTTGAGAAGGAGGTCAAAATAGGTTAAACACACGTCTTCTCCCATTAGACTTTGGCTTATTTGCGGCTAATCTGGAGTTCACACGTGATTAACGCTCATTTGGCTTTAGGACATCCAATGACCCATCCTTTGATCATGTGTGATATGAAAGTTTAGGTCAATGATGATTCGTACTGTTGTGTGAAATTAGAAAAAAGTAGCAAGTGTTCTTTTGGGTTGTGAATTGGGGGAGTGGAAATCCTAGAGATTCTCACATCTTAACCATTATTCGTATATCGTGCGATCAGAAATTATTTGACTTTTTTTTATTTAAAATTAAACATAAATAGTATCTGACGAAAACTGGCTACACGATGTACGATGAACATTTAGGATGTGAGGATCCCTATGATCCCCACGAAGTGGATCCAAAGAGGATCCTCTTCCCTTTTGGGTTGTGAATCCCCAATCTGAGTTCGAACTCCCACGAATGCATTTCTTGAGGTCACCGACTCTTCCCTCAACTTTAGTGGTCATACCACAAAAAATGAGGGATATAATCTGAAATTAAGAAATGATTTATGTATACTTTATTTCTATTATAACATATCCACTTTAATACCAATAGCGAATCCCACCGATAAAAGTGCAGATAATAGAGTTTCGTTGCTTGTAATATTACATTTGTTGATTATATTGTTGATGTTTTAGATATGTATGTGAGGTCGATCTGTACTGTATTAGAAAAGTACTAGTGATCAGCAATGTGTAGAGTAAGATACCTTCTTTTAAGTTTCGTATATGATATCATCTTATGAAGTGACATCCGAAACAACAAAAACAAATAAACATCTAATCAAAATAAAAAATGGCCGGCTAGCCAATTTAATGAACGGACAAGACTCTTTGTATCTTATGAAGCTTCTACAATGAGGATAACATATGCATATGAACCAACTGTCAACCTCATTGTCACCTGGTTGGATCTAAATTAATGGAGGTATCCCATCACAAATCAAGGGCAGACTAACCCTTCTCTCCATGAAGTTCCGGTACCACATGAGGTTTCAGTGTACATTTAACTTTCAGGTCAAACAGTACGCCAAAGCATAGTCGATGATCCCAAGAAATGCATCCATGGGAGTTCGAACTCAGATTGGGGATTCCAAACCTTTGCTAGCTTTTCACTTAGTACTAAGGTCTAACAATATTCATCTTCACTTATAAAGTAAAAAATCTTAAGTTCGAATATCATTAAATGACGAATTCGATATCAATTTTCATGTATTTTAAGCATGGGCTAATTTTGTCAGAATACAAGCCTACTAATAATTGGGTGGGAACTGTTAAATTTAGGCCCAAATTAATAGACCTTGGGCTTGAAAAACCTTATAAAGTGGTTCTTATGGCATATAGCCCAGGGTAAGCCGCAGAGGTGCCCAACAAGATAAGTCATTAGGGATAGGGCATACATTATGTTATTTGCAACTTATGAAACTTGTTAGTCATACATGTATCAAATTATTAGAACTCCCCTGAAATTTTATTCTAAACTAATCACGCACGCATTGGCATGTAAGTAATGTATAATATATTTGAGATGCCGTTGTAATAGAATTCTCAAATTATAAAACCAAGTGACAATATAGGAAATAGTCCGATCTCTTATAAGCTCTTGTAAAGTTTTTCCTTTTACAGATGTGAGACTTTTTACCTTCATATTCTCACACGCTCCTCACATGTGATGAATTTTTAAGCTAAACACGTGGAAAACATAAATTGAGTGACGTTGAGCACGTGTGGCCGTTGAGCTTCACACGTGGGCTAACCTACTCTGATATCATGAAGAAAGTTGAGGTTCCATCATAAGATCAATTGACAGTATAGAGAGTAGCTCAATCTCTTATAAGCCCTTGCAAAGTTTTTCATTATTTTACCGATGTGAGACTTTTTTATCTTCCCATCCTCACATCAGTCTATTCTTCCAGGGACCGAAAAGACTCACAAAGGTATTTCAGTTTATCCATGACTAACATCGTGTAGTTCACACGCACCAGGAATCGAACTCAAAACGTGTCGTATGCAATAAGTACTTGAAATTTGTCTCCAACTGCTAAATCACCCCATGGTGGTTTACAAATCAAAATTGATATCCTACTACCATATGTTGGTCAGAAGCCTAGCTCAACCGGCATCGATCTACAATCTCTGTGAGTCTGTGACATCAATCTAAACTATATTAAAAAAAATAATTTACGCGATCACTGAAAGATTATAATTTAATGACTAAATATTCACCTAAATCTAAGTGTTTAAAATAATCTGATTTAATCCTCCTTTCATGTCAACTTTGCCGCCATCGATCGCAAGTGATTATGTCACTTAATTTTTTTATTTTTTTTTTATAAACTCGATTCCATAAAAACTAGGGTAAAGATGCTAGAAAGATACACAGAAAGCCTACAGCGAGGTAAACAGTCGAAAAATAGCATAAACAAGTAGTAGTGTGAGTGGTCCAAGAGTAGAAGACGCCGCATCAAATGCTACCAGGAGATTTAGGGAAGGCATGGGAGTCCATCATTACATAGTACATGAACAAGGGAAGATGGAGGTCGATCACAAGTGATTATTTCACTTAATTTACTTAGTGGCCATTATAATGACTTGTGTATGACAGGTACATTTGCCCTTTGGACTAACATGTGACTCAAAAGTGTGGCTTAATTAGTTCTTTGTATATCTCATATCCTAAGTTGACTAATATTGGCATGAAATATGCGTGTAACTGAATAAAATGAGACTTTTGATCACTACTTCATTTTTTAGGCTTTCAGTTTTCACTTTTTTCGTCTGAGACAAGAGAAAAGTGTATCATGGAAAGGGTTGTATGTGGGCGGGAGAAAACAACTTTAAATAGCTTTTGGTTATAGGGGAAAGGGTTGTATATGGTCGGGAGAAAATAACTTTAAATAGTCTTTGGTTTTAAATTTTCAATATTTTGTGATCGTTCTCTGCACATTTCTTCTTCATTCCTCCGCTCTTTTATACCCATCATTTTTTCTAATGTATTTGTTCTCTATTTCTCACACAAAAATAAAAATAAAAATCTAAAAACGAAATAATTATCAAATGAACCATAATATATATATATATTACAGGTTATAGATCTTAGGTGACCTAATAAACCACTCTATAAATTGGTAATTATTCGTCATACAAATATTAGAGATGGAAGGTAGCCTACCACTACGTGCCCCTTCAAAGTATTCATGCATGATTTCAATCTGCCAAATTTGCCTCGTGCTGCTAATATTAGGGTTTCCAATTTTAAATCCTACTGCTGATCATAATTCAAACCCTTATGAAACCCTAAAATGAAAACTGTACGTATGAGGAAATCAGGAACCAAACGACTGTATGGGCTACAGCCTGTGAGTTTTGTGTTCTCTCTATTAATTCCAACCTAGCTCATGCACATATTTTGGAGAGATTTTTCAGTTTGCTCGAAACACAGGCACATACGTTATTTGTCATTAAACAAGTGAAGGGACACTTGAAAAGAAAAACTTCCTCCACTTATATATAATAACATAGAGCGTATCGCCCCGTATTCTGAACACATTGAAAAATCTTTCCATATTTTAAACTTTTTCTTTGTGGGCTAAGACTGTCCTTGTACCATGAGATGGAGGATGACAAGTGGATTAAACCATGGGATGGAAATGGAGGAGGAGAAGGAGCACTTGATAACCACTTTACTATCCCCCCCATGTTTACTTAATTAAATCTCCCTTAAATCTTAAATCTCCAATATAACCTTATGGCATTTACAATGTGCTAGAACATAATTAATTATGCTCTCAATTTTCCAGTTAAATTTTAGCTAAAATGATTAAAAGCCTATAAAAAATTTACACCCAAAAACCCTTAGCTTTGTCTCGCAAAATTAGACAATTCCAACAAGTAATAGATTGGTTATATACAATTTTTCCTTTCATTGCGTAGGCTTGTGCAGTTTAATTCAACAATGTCTTGCTAATAAATTGTGTACTTGATAGATAGTAATTAAGAGATGAATGAGACTTGCTTAGAATTTTGTTAAAACATTATCGATTTGTATATATAAAAAAATTAAAAAAAAAAAAACAATTAGCTTGTAAGGTAATGGAGGCCACCAAATTTTAAATTCCTGGCTTCACCCTTGGCGGAAATGACCAGTTATTTAGGAGGGTGCAATCAAATTAGGATTTTAATAGACTTCAAAATCTGGGTGTAGTCAATTAGATTTTAAAAAAGGATTTTAAGGGATTTTGAAATCATAGTGTAGTCAAATTAGGATTTAAAAGGATTTTGAAGAATACATCAAAATCCAGGAATAGTCAATTACAATTTTAAAGCATACATCTAAATTCAAGTGTAGTGAAAATATCACAGATTTGTTAGAATTTTAATAAGTGAAGGATTTAGATGAATTTGAAGGTGGGTGATATATATACCAAAGAGCATCAAGAATCCAACCCTCCCCCCTCAAATTTCTTTTCACGCAACCACAAAAGATGAACATTCAGCTTCCCTGTCCCTCCCTTCCCTACCATCGCCTTCAACCTCACTGTTCAAACTATAGACAAACAAAATCCAAGGTAATGGATTGCAATACATAGTAGGCCAAGGTGATTGCAGAGAAGAAGATGTAGAGCAAGAATTTCGTGGCAGCCCTTTGGATCCATTCACACTCAAATCATCAAAATTGACCAAGCCAAAATCACAACCCATATTCCAATTCCAAAACCCACTTCACAGAAACCAACTAAAACCTCCATTTTCCCAAATGCCCAGATTCCAACTTGCCCAACATTTCTAAGAAATTCAATACTCACTTAAAATTTCATAGAAAATAACTTAAAAAATAGCTTCACCCAACATTTCTAAGAAATTCAATACTCACTTAAAATTCATAGAAAATAACTTAAAAAATAGCTTCACCTTTTCGTGCCAAAGCTAGGGCTTTATGTATCGAATTTTCTTCGGTACTATCGGCTTTTGGTGCTTCAGCCATTGGAAGGCACTCTCTTTGGAAGTCATTGAAAGGCACACAAGAGAGGAAAATGGGCAGAGGAAGAAAGAGATTTCTTGAATTTTTGTTAATTGAAGGGATGGAATCACTCTTTTTTATTTAATTTTTTTGACATAAAAATTATTTTCTTTCTGAAAATCCTAAGAAATCCATAGAAGACAGTTCATACAAATCCATATAAATCTATATGGAAATCCATATAAATCTGCCAAAATCCATATAGAATTGTAAAGTCTATTAAAATCCTTTGAAATTTGTCACTTAAAAAGAATCTATTAAAATCCTCGGAAATCCAAATTGACTACACCCCCTTAGTTTCTGACTTTGAGTAGTTAGATATATGGTAGAAAATCGAGGGAGTTAATATTTGAGGGGAGGCAGATTGTCTGCCCTCCCTTTCCCATCCCCTTCTATTTGTACGGTCACGGTTAAGTCACATCAATATTTTATATTAATTTTTTAATAGAGATAATAAGAAAAAAAACAATAAGGATATAAAATGTTAACGTGACTTAACCGTAACCGCACAAATATAAGAGAATAGGAAGAGCATGGGAAAAAGAGGTCAGACAATCTGCCTTCTATCTGAGGTGCCTAAACGAGAGCAAGATTAATGCTTCATGACTAGTACTACGAGGTTGGGAGATGATGTCAGAAGATTGTAAGAGAAAAAAGTCAATAGAAGTATGAAAGGGGCCGTGCAAGACCAGGTCGCAATTTGGTGGGTTCCTAAATGGATGAGATAAAACACATTTCCAAGTTGCAATAATTAGTCCTAAGACTTCGGCACTTATGTATCCGGAACTGCCGCTTCTATTATGATGAATGAGTTAACTATTTATATGACGCGAAAATAGACCCATTTATTATCAATCTTCAATTCGAATTATGGGAATTGGCCATGCCGAAAGTAACCTTAATTGCAGGGGAGAGATGCCGAAGGCAGGGTTAGTGGCTGGAGTAAAGTCATAACAAGGTAATCGTACTGGAAGGTACGGCTGGATCACCTTCTTTTTAGGGAGAGTTAATGCTTGTTGATGTTGCCGGCATCCTTAAATCAAAGGCACATGTTGATCTCTATGGTTGAAGCTACATTCATTTTGGCATGCGGAAAGGGCTTACTTTCCTAGTGGCTCGGCTTGGTCTCGCTCCCTTACTTCCCACACTATTCCTCACCAAGAATTCCTCAGACATGGCCTGCTGCTACTAAGGATCTTTTGCTACCTCACTATAATTTTTCGGCTTCAACCACAATTAGGATACAGACTTGCTTACACTCTTAAAATATTATCGTAGTATTCTGAATTAAATAACATGACATTACGTATATAAAACTTTCACATACGGTCGCATAATTGATGAAAGACCCCCACTTTGAAATTTTGTTTCATGTCGGTCGTTCTCCACCATAAGTTAAAAGATAAGACTTGGCTTGGCGTGATTATATCTTTAATTGCAAAATTACTTGCAATGCGAGTTGACTCAACAACCACTTGGTCCACTCGACAAAAAAAAAAAAAAAACAACCACTTGGTCCACTTCCCTTTCTCAGCTTAAGCGAGTTGCATGCCAAGAAGTAGAAAGGCCTTCCAATCTACTCAGACCAAAACAAAATGGCCCTCAATCTACACGGACCAATCACGACCGTAGAAGTGGAGCCCCATCTCATCCGCAACTTACAAGTAGTAATTATATATCCAATCCTGGCCGTCCACTTTGATATATTACATAAGCAAGATGCACATTTTTGATAATTTGATTTTAAGCAAAACTAATGAAAATGACTTGAAAATTTTGAGTTTTAACGATAAGAACAAAATAAAGGTAAAGTGAATAGTACCAGAATTGATTTTTTTAGTGTAAAAATGTGATTTTTCGTTAAAGTAATAGTACTGAGCGTTTTTCGTTAAAATTCTCTTGATTTTAATTAATATGACTCAGTGCTCAGCAGGATCACGTAGCATATTTACTGTGGCTCTCATGTTAGATCCCACATCGCCCAGGGAAGTGGATCATGTGAGCCTTATATGTATATTCTCATCTCTACCTAGCGCGAGGCCTTTTGGGAGCTCATTGGCTTCGGGTTCCATTGGAACTCCGAAGTTAAGCGTGCGAGAGCACTCCCATGATGGGTGACCCACTGGGAAGTTCTCGTGTGAGTTCCCAGAAACAAAACCGTGAGGGCGTGGTCGGAGCCCAAAACGGACAATATCGTGCTACAGCGGAGGCAGAGCCCGAGAAGTGGTCGAGCCCGGGCCGGGATGTGACATCTCAGGTGCCTGGAACATATTCCATTAAGTGCATCGGAAAAGTTTCTTTAAATAACTCACACTTGTGTAAAAAAAAAAAAATTTATATACCAAACACATCTTTGTAGATAAATATAAACTTTAAATTTAGCAATATAGGGACAAAATTGTGTAATGAGATAAAAGGAAAGAAAACAAGTGGATTTTGAGAATAAATAATAAAGAAAATTATGGTGAAATTGGATCCTGCACTTGCAGTACAATTGATTTTAAATGCTATAGTAGATAATCACCCTCTAGAAAGTTTGGCAATGAATTGTTATGCAATCAAAGTTGGTCTTATGAAATTCGACATATTTACTGTGAAAAGAATTTTGTTGATGATGATTTGACTCGTTTGGGTTTGTCATACAATTTGGGTCCAATCTTGTTTTAGTAAACTCCTCTTTATTGTCGTCAGTTGCTAATTGCAAATATAGCTGGAGTTTCGTGATATTCTTATGTAATCTCTCTTTTTCTTCGAGGCTTATGCTTCGTTGTCAACAAAAAATAAAAGAAGATTATATGATTGTTAATTATTAAGCAATTATAATTGTGGTTTTTCTAGCATTGCCGATATCTGCTATCTATTAGATAAGAATAAACGACTCATATCATTTGGGAAAGTTTGTAATTTTCTTTAATGCTTTAAAAAAGTACGCAATACTTAAGCCATAAGAAACATCTACCGAAGGAAAGTTGGTAATTTTTTCACACTTTAGGAAACAAAAATTTCAAGCCGAACAAAAATTGAGATTTTATTCCCTTAATTTCCAACCCAAATTAAAAACCAAAAGCCAAAAATGGAAATGCAACAAATATGAAAAGAATCATAAATCCAAATACAATGCACTAGTTACACAATTTTATGAGAATATGGAAATTTATTTGCTTTTTTAAGAAGTACATCAAAATATCAATGTGTCACACTACACCCTATCATTGCTCTCATAGTTCTTCACCAACTTCTTACCCTAGTGGAAGTCAACCCGAAAACCCACCGGTTCACCCCTAACTCTTCCACCCAAAAAAGGCAAAAAATAATATCCACCGGCAATAACCGGTCACCCAAACTCATTCTTCACCCTATTTATACCCACCACCACACTTAACACCTCTCTCATTGCACCCGCCACCACCACCACCAAAACACCCCCATAAGACCATACCTCCAAACACCTCCCTCCCCGCCGATTTTCCTTCCGTCAGTATTTCAGACACACTGGAAAATCTCTAACATGGTTCGTCATCTGCATGCAAGCGCCGATTCCGACTCGGACTCGTCGATGCTCCTGAAGTCCAAAGCCCGTATGCTGGTCTCCATCTCGGCACTCCTTGCCATCGGCCGCCGCCTCTCGGGGAAGCTGAAGGCCGCCAACTCCAAGCTGATAAAAAACAACCACCACTCGGATGTCGCGCCGAATAAGTCGCCGATGATGAGAAAGCAGAAGCAGCTGATGTCGACCATAAGCAACAAGGCCATCACCTTCCTACACCGGAAAAAGATCGGAGAGGAATCGGATGGTAGGGCCCACGCCGTGGAGGAGGAGGAGTGGGGGGACGGTGGGGTATGGCAGAGGTCGATCCTGATGGGGGATAAGTGCGAGCCGTTGGATTTCTCGGGCGCAATTTACTACGATAGTAACGGGAAGAAACTTAACGGAGCTCCCCTCCGGTCCCCACGTGCAAGTCCCATGCCGGGGTACCTCGAAAGGGTCAACCGAAACTGACGGCGCTGATAAATTTCAAGTGTCTCGTCGGAGAAAACGAAATGTTTTCCGGCGTTAATTTGTCTGTGTTTTTTATGTTTTCGTCGTTTGCAACTGTTGTGTCGTGACGTGTCACGCATGTGAATTCTTATTGGTGGTCGCATGTGTGGGTTTTTAGGGCCACAGTCAACGTACGACGTCGTTGGCGTCGGAAGTAGGCAGTCGAACTTCCTCCCTCCCGTGTGGATACGGGCGGAGTCTTGTGTACATATTGAGCACATTTGGATTTTGCAACCACTTTAATTTGTGGGTGAATTTAAATTTTAATAAAAAAATGGTCTGTCGGGTTTTAGTTATTAATTATTTGCTCAACACACTTGAGCAGTTGATTAACTCGATTATTCAATATTGGCACATTATTTATTGTATATGTCGTTTATAATATTGATATCGACAATACAACAATTGCATAGTTATCGATACTATCGAGAGATTTTTCATTAGAAGTCTATGAGACAAATAACTAATAACGTGAAATTATTTCATCAAACTAAGATTAACTAGCTGGTTAGGTAATCTAACTTAAGTTTTTTTTCCGAATGTATGCCCTTGTCATCTTTAAGTTAGTATCCCGTTGTATTTTATTTTATTCGTTTCTAATGTAATATTTGAAACTCTTTTACAAGTAGAGAAATTCGAATTCGGATGCACAGGTTCCACTACTCTAGACCACTAGCTTACCTGTCTACTTTATTGGCTTTCTTACCAAATGAATGTGTGGTCTAAACTCTAAACCAACAAATTACAAACACAATCTTGTCAAAAACTGCACTTGGAATAAATTGTGATCGACTAATGAGGCACTAACACTAGATAGCTAGCCTCATTTTGATCCACTGATGGTGCACAGGTGGCTTCTCAATCTCTCTCAGAATATATTATCTTTTTAAAGATGATGGCAAGTAGGAAATACTGATGTTACACATTCCTTTTTTTTAAGAAAAAATTAAGTGTGCAATATTCTAATTCTACATTATTTAATTTAAAAATAATCATTCATTTTTTTTTTGAGTACATCGATATTTTTACACTAGGGGAAGAGAGAGTTCGGTTAAGCCACACAATGAGCAACCTAATTTGGTATCGAATTCGCCATCCACGAGATTCGAACCTAAGACCTCTCACTTCCAAGTGAAGAGGAATACCACCAGACCGTAGTACTGAGTGGCCCAAAAAAAAAAAAAAAAAATTCATTGATTAGAAGAGGCCAAAAGATCATCTCTAATCTCTAATGTGATGTCAAAGGGGAACATATATATACTTATACCCTCAAGAATCCTTTACCAAAACCTATACACAAACAACATATGCAAATCCCACATTTGAAGCGAACAAAGAATCCATATAAACCAAGTTACCTACAAATTGAGAGCCTATGTATCTTCTCACCACATAATACCCTTAACGTTTTTGTGCATACTCCTATCTCTTTTTTTCTTGTCCAACGTTACAGGACAAAATTCTCTCCTAAGTAATCTCTATACCTATTTTTCTTCACAATTTGCACATGGCACGTTAAATACTTACTTCTTCCTCATGTGATATCTCTTTCTCACATGAAATATCCTTGTACTCCTATCTTCTTTTTTTCACGTGCAACATCATGTGACATATTCTCTCCTGTGTAATCTCTATGCCTATTTTGGTTCGCAATTTGTACATGCCACGTTACATGCCTATTTCTTCCCCATGTGATATCTCTTTCTCACGTAAAATATCGTGTACTCCTATCCTATGCATGTTTCTCTTCACAAAATGCCTATTTCTCTTCACAATTTGCACGTGGCACATTACATAACTATTTCTTCCCCACGTGATATCTCTTCTCACGTGAAATGTCACGCGAAAAGATAGAGAGGCATAAAATGACCTAAGTGTTAGCCCTACAAAGCAATCGGAACACACACACATACACAAAAGACTGGCTCCACCAGTTGCCCAAAGGTTGTATATAAATCACATACATGATTCTTACAAACTTATCATTTGAAGTCAACCTCGATAAATTTGAGGAATACTTTCCAACTTAATCAATTATTCTTTAATTATGTATATAAAAAATGACTTTGGTCTGCCGACATCTCCAAAAAAAAAAAAAGCAATGGTTTCGTTGAATATTGAATTAGATGCATGATATTTGTAGTAGAGAATAAAATAAAGTTGTCGATTGTTCAAAACGAATGCTTAGTGCCACACCCGCGACATGCTGATAATTGGCTCTCTAATTTGACTTTGATTTTTGGTATTTGATGAGAAAAGATAGGAAGCAAGTACACATCAATAACCAAGTCCTTGGGTTTGACTCGTAAGGTCAAGTCAGAGTAAGTTCCGACAATTTTATTATACCATAGCTCAACGGAAATATGCAAATCTATAGGTTAGTTGATTAATCTTCAATTTACAATAATTATGAAATTTTTCTTTGATGACTTTCCCGGGTATGGCTTCAATTGGGGCTAACAATTTTTTACAACACATTACTCGACACGAAACAATACAAAAATAACGGATTTAGAGTCTACATGGTAACGAGTATGGCCGTTACCCGTTAACACGTCGGGTCTTTACTGTGTCACTAGTTCAAAACCCGATAAGATATCAAATCTAGACATTAGGTATAACAATTTCTTATACGACCAATTAACCCACATAAAATGACCTGACCCGTTAATAAATTTGGTCGTTAGTAGATTATCTGTTAACAATCCATTAAGATAACAGGATAACATGACATACCCGTTAAGATAACAAATAGACACAAAAACAACACGAACATAACGAGGTATGACATGAAAACCCACGACCAATTTGCCAAACCTAGCTTCAATGCCACGTGCTACGCATCTTTTAACTGTTACATTTATTCTACTAACTATTAAATATTTTATTTTCAATGTCAGTGAGAAGAAAAATTGGACTTCCCCATTTTACCAAGTTAAGTTGCAGGATTTGTTTCTAAATTAAGTAATAAATTTAAAACGTTTTCTCTATAACGTTGCTTATTTTGTTATTTGATGTATAGGTCTTGTCTAGTATCTACCAACCATAAGTGGACTGTGGTCTTATGGCAAAACTATTCTAGTGTTCCACATTTCCAATTCAAGTAGAACGTAAAAACCTAAAAAGAGCTAAGGCCCCTCTATAAGTCCGGCGGCTAATCTATCTTTTTGAGTCCCTTTATTCGCCCTTCTTTTCTGTCAAAAGAGGGCTGTGGTATGCTCTAGCCTGGGCTTCCGTTACTGTTTATTTTAACGAAAAATCATATTTTTACACTAAAAAGTCAATCCTGGTACTATTAACTTTACCCTTTATTTTATCCTTATCGTTAAAACTCAAAACTTTCAGATCATTTTCATTAGTTTTTCTTTTCATTAGTTTTTCTTTAAATCAAAGCAAAAAAAGGTAAGAAAAGGTCGAATATTTTTGGGTCCATGCAAAAGTAGATTCCTTCCACCACCAAAACCAATAGCCTAAAAATAAAAAATAAAAAAAATTTAAGCTACAAAAAAAAATAATAATAAAGAAACAAACCAAATATAAGAGACATGAAACATAAAGGAGAAAAAAAACCGGCCCAATATATCTGCAGACTCAACATTCAACAATAAACCGGACCGGTGAGAAAAACCCAAATCCTCTAGCTTGATCTTTGGTTTAAGCACCGGGAGCTGCGTCCTTGACCTTACTGTGCAAATATCCGCCGTACTCTCTAGCATAATCCTTGACATGGCTTGCCGTATCGTAAATCCGGCTCCTGGCGTAGTCGACCCGGTCCGAACCGGGCGGGTGCATCCCCTTGAAATACCTATACATCCAAGACAAACCAGCCACGGCCGCGGCACCAAACCCGCACATGGACACGAAGAAGCCGGCCGTGAGGACGAGGATGGCGCCGAGGGGGACCCATATGGGACTGGAGATGATGATGATAGGGGTGAAGATGATTAGGCCGAGGACGGTGGCGGTGACGGTAAGACCGGTGAGGAGGAGAAGCATGGCGCCGGAGACGAGGAGGGTGAGAAAGCCGACGAGCTGGGTGGAGTTGGGTGCATGGCCTTGGAGTTTACGTAGGAATATTGAGGCATTTGTGGGGGTGTTAGGGCTGGGTCTCGGAGCTCTCTGCTGCTGCTGCTGTTGGGTTTGTGTTGGGTTTTGGTGACGGTCAGCCATGGATGCTCTCAGAGAGAGAGAGAGAGAGAGAGAGAGAGAGAGAGAGAGGTGTTAGAGAGAGAGAGTGGCGTTAGAGAGAGAGAGAAGTGGGTGAGATGTTAAGGTGGGTGGAGGGGGACAGGTGTGGGGATGGTTTGAGTATGGGGACATGCATGGGAACACGTGGAGGGGGAAACAAGTTTTCGTGAGACTTAGATGAGTGTGGTGTGTGGGAGACTCTTGACCTTTTCTTTAGTTATAAAGCTCATGGAATTCCTTGGACGACTCTATAATGCTATTCATATCATGTTTTCATACCATATTTTTATACCATTTTATGTGATATCTGATGTGGACATCCACATTATTTAAAAAATTTGCAAAACCCAAGAAATGAATGAGAAAGACTCCTCGTATATCACAATCATCATTTAATTAACTAGTTTTTCTTAATTATTAGTTTATTAAATAATGAACTAAATTTAAAAATTTTGATTAATTCAAATGATGTGGCTGTCTACATCAAATGTCATATAAGATGACATGAAAATATGGTACAAAAATATGATATTTATAGCATTATTCATTTCTATGTGGTGTAGGTAAACTGTAGAAAGCTAGTTGATCCAAATCTTTTTGGTGAATATTGGATGGACAGATGGCATCTGGTGAACTGATGAAGCTTATTTCTCAAGATGCCCTCTATTAGGGCATGTTTATCAAATGGAGGAGGATTGTCTTCCCTCCCAGTTTCGGTGCCCTCTCATGCCCTTCTGTTTGTGTGGTCACGGTTAAGCCACATTAATATTTTATATTACTATTCATTTTTGTCTTATTATCTCTATAAAAAAAACAATATAAAATGTTGACGTGGCTTAACCGTGACCATACAAAACAGGAGGGCATGGGAGGGCAGACAATCCTCCTCCTTATCAGATAGTAGTAATTCTCATTTTTCTACCTTTAAATTTCCCAATTTCCTACTTTATGTGCCTAAAGTTTTTTTCTCATCTCACTTACGTTAATTTTTAATCATACTATTTTTCTATACTTCTGTTATTCAATTCGTTAAGTTTTTCGTTAACTTTTAACTTATTATGTTTGCAAAAGTGAAACAAAATAAATTTCAATAGCAAAGTAAAAATTTGGGTGGGCCAAAGACACTGCGTATCATCGATTAACAAAAGACTTAACATATAGACTAAACAAAGGTACGAAAGAAATAGATAAATCAATATTTGAGTAAGAGGGGGGGCGGGTGGGGTGAAGTATAGGTTTTTTTTTTTTTTTTTTTTGGAAAACTGGACATTATATTCCAGGGCCCAAGGCCAAACAAACAAACAAAGAGGTCCACAAACTACTTACAAAACAAAATAGTGGACCTGAACATAACACACAAAAGAGCCCAAAACAGACTTTGGGCCCCCGTAAACACACAAACAAAGCCACAGAACTTCCTAGAACCTTGCAGTCCCCTCCGATGCCGGCAAAGTCGAAAGCCACCACGCAAGCCGTCCAGCACGCCAACCAACCAAAAACCCCAGGCGTGAAGAAAACCAGTGCTCCAACACCACAGAGCATCCACGACAGCACAAACCAATTCCCCGAATCGGCAGCAAGCAGCCAAACTCCTCCAACCTGCAACAACCCATATGCGGATCACTACCAGTCAAAGAAAGAAGCCGGTGGAAAATCCACCAACAACAGTGCCAATAAAGGCAAGCAAACGGAAGGTGGTGGTGTGTACACCCGAGTAAAAACTCTACACACATTCCAAAGAAAACACAGTTGAGTGCTGTGAAGAGAAGAGGTTGCAGATCGGGAAAAAAGAAGCAACAAGGAAGGAAGAATCCAACCCGAAGTGAGATTGGAAGGAATTGGGAAAATAGAGGAAGAGGGAGAGATGAGAGACATGGAAGTGGAAGGAAATCTGAGGGGAAGGAAGAGAGAAGCGGAAGAAGGGAGGAAGAAGGAAGAAGAACAAGGAAGGAAACAGAGGACTGCCACCGACCCTTACCGGAGCTCGGGCCGGTGACTAGGTAGAAAAACTGACAATGAAAAACTCACACAGAGAGGTGAGAAATACTCTCAGAAGAGAGAAAGACTCTAAGAAAGAGAGAACTTTTTTGGGTGAAGTATAGGTTTTGTTCACTAATGTTTGCAGTTATTGTAGAGACTATAAACTAATTAAAAAAAGAATTATGTACCTAATTCATGCTAGACAAAGTAGTGATTCTGGTTTGTGCACAGACCGATTTGACTGCCAATTCCCTATTTTCTAGCTCAAGCTCTTTGTTCCTCATTTTCATCTTCAATATTTCCAAGTCAACATTTTTCACACCTTTAAGCTTCTTCTCAACTATTTCATCTCTAATCCACATTTCACCTTGGGGAACCTAGAAACTTCTTCTCCCACCACCAACAACATCCCCTTCACGTCACTATCACAAAAATATTCCATCTTCCTCTACATTTCAGCTATCTCATATTCCTGTGCTGCAATTCCCTCACTAGATTATGCAACAACTCTATTTCTTTCACACAGTTCAATTGTTCGCCTGTGATAATAATTTCAGTCGCCTCCTCATGTTCCATCTCTCATTCTTTCTCCTGCTGGTGGAAGTCTAAATCATCTTTCTCTACAGTACAAGAAACCAATATCAGTTACTAAATATTTACGTGACTATGACTTCATTTCTTAAGAAATCTGTGCAACAGAATATCCTAAATTTGAGACTTTTACACCAAAAACAATTCTCCTAAACCCGTAAAGTTCTACAAAGCACTCATTAATGAAGCTTTAGCTCTAGCCGGTCGTGACCAAGAAATTAACAACCATTTTCGCTTGATGGACCAAAAATGTAAACAACACAATGTCTAACCCAAAAGTGCTAGCTGACGGTGACTTTTAGGCTCATGAGTCTTGCGTAAGTACCATAGCTCTTTTCAGTGTATTGCCGATGTAGGACTCGAGGTATTACAGAAAATGTGTAGCCGATCGATTTATCCGCTAAACTACCAGAACACTATACAAGTTCAAACAATGTGAACAAGTATACAAGTGCAAACAATGTGAACAAAAAAAAAGTTCAGTTTTCTCTTTATATGGTACCTGGAGGATTGACAGCAGAGCACACTTGCTTCCTGGTGGAGTTGCAGTTTTTATGAGAAACTGCAAATGCTGCAAGTGTAGCTGCGGCCAGAAAGCTCACTTTGATTAGCACATCCTCAGAAACTCTGCAATTTTTGTTTTATTTCACCATCAAAATATGTAAAGACCGCATGTAGTGGTTCATCTTGTCCCAGACAAATAATACTTGAGATTCTTTTCTTCTTTTTTCTTGTTGGAGATGGGGACAAATAGAAAGAATGTGATAGATGACTTATTGTTCATACATGATACATCTTAACGAGAGAAACTTATTCACACCGAGACGCTTAAACGCAATTCTAACATTCTTATAAGTTAATCACACACTGTTGTTTTCATGCGTTTTAACTTAATCATGTGACAGTATGTAATTGACTTAGAATACCGTCAAATGATGTGGAGTTGCACGCAAAGTCTTCCACATGTTAACATCAATCAATTCTTCATCTTTACACCAATTAATTTGTTGGTCTCATGGTGTTTAGCAGGTAGCAGAAGATAAGATCAGATCAAAATAAAGCTAGTAGTAGAAGACAAGGATATTATTTTGCTATGGATTGGTAAGTGATGAGTGACTAAAAAGGAAAAGGATTCTCTACTCTCCCACTTCCCATACACTTCCATCATTTCATATTTGTGTGGTCACGGTTAAGTTATGTCAACATTTTATATTACTATTGCTTTTTGTCTTATTATCTCTATAAAAAAAATCAAGGGTTAATCTCTGTTTACTACCTTGAAGTTTCGTGATTTTCAACATTTGGTACATGAAGTTTTTTCATCCCATAGTCATACCTCAAGTCTTAAATTTGGGACAGTTTCATACCTCTGTTAAGTTTTCTGTTAGAACTTCTGTTAACTGATGATGTGGCACCTACGTGGACAATGACTGGGCGCCACGTGGATATTAAAAATTAAAAAAACAATAATAATAAAAACTAAAAAAATTTATAAAAAAAAAAAAAAAAAACTTTGTCTTCCTCCTCCCTCCTCCCTCTTCCCCCGCACCCCACTTCTTTCTGTAAAATCCCCAAAACCATGCTTAGACCTAAACCCACCTCTAGATTTGTCCTATGCACCCTCACCCTCCTATTCTTACTCCATTTCCCAACCTTCGTTTTCGAAAACCACCTCAAAGTTCTCGAATTTCGCCGACCCACAATTTTTTACAGCCTGTTACCTCAAAAAATTATGTGGTTTGTCACCAAATTCCGCTATTTCTGCTTCCATGAAGCTTCAGTTTAAACCCACAGCCACCCACAATGCTGACTCGTTACTAAGTCTGTTCAGAGTCGTCGATCGAAGGTCCAGATCGAACACCCAGACCCATTATCGTTGGATCTGAAAAATTACGTTCTAAGGCGTCTATCGGAGGTCCAGATCGAACACGTAGACCCACCAACGACGTTGTATCCTCCCGTTCTCGCTCTTCCATTCTTTGACACTGCTCCTCCTAATTTCGGAGCCAGAATCGCTCCTGACGATGCTGCTTTTCCGTCTTCGGTTTTGCCTGCAGCGATGTTTTGGGGTTCTGAGGATTTAATGTGCAACACAATGGAGCTCCTGACGGTGCTGGAAAGCTGAAGCTGGGACTCGACAAGTTGAATAAGGAGGAGCCTCAGGAAGTTCCTGAGCCATCACAGGCTGCGAAAGAAGCGGACCAGATATTTATGAAGATGAAGGAGACGGGTCTGATTCCAAATGCGGTGGCAGTGCCTGACGGGCTATGCAAAGATGCGCTGGTCCAGGAGGCCATAAAGCTTTTTCGGTCGATGCGCGAAAAAGGTACTATTCATGAGGTTGTTATAAATAAGGGTGGGCACAGGCCGGGCCATGCCCAAAATTGAAGGAACCGGACCGGACCTGTTTGTAAATAAAACGGGGCGGGGAGGGTTTTGGATTTTTCAAAATGGGACCCGGACCTAACCTGGCCCTTTTGAAACGGGCCGGTTCCTACGGGTCCCCACGGGTCCAAATCTTCACTCACCCTAGCGAGGACGATGACTTACTTTAAGGCGGTGGAGGTCAGATATGGAAGAGGGGAAAACGCCGGACAACAGCTGCACATATTGAAAGCAAGGATAAAAGCTAACAAAATTTGAATCCCCACATCACAACCCACAATTCCTAGGAAGTTCTAGTCAGATTAACCATTCCTAAAGAACCCATATTTCAACCTCACACAACCTGTCCCCATTTAGATTGACTTAATTCACCATAGAGAATGTGGTGGTCGAACGATTTTACCACTCAATCAGACAAATCCGTCTCAGTTTTCTCAACAATCCATCATAAAAAATAAAAATTATCCAATGAATTACAGAAACAAAACATAATAAGTATAAGATCAAACCTTTAGCTATTCATCTGATTAGATTGGAAAATAAAATTAAAAAGCAAAAAAACAAAACCACCTAACTCAAATTCATCAACGGAAATCCATAGCTCAATCCGAGCATACCTAATCGCAATTTCGAAATAAGAAGAAATATGAACATAACCAACGGAAACCTCATGTTGCTCCAGGGAAACTTGGCAGCGCCGTCACTGAAAACAGCCGAACCCTTATCGCTACTCTTACCCCTGTGAGCGCCCTACGGCTGCCGTTCCTTGTTCCCATAAAGCCAATGCTTCTCGGTGTCTCCCTCTTCGACAACAGCGGACTTGGACTGGTTGGCCGCCTGCTACTTGCAGTCCTGCTGGACTATTCCGATGGGATAGAGGTCGTGGGAGGCTGGGACGATTACAGAGTAAAACAGGTTTGATTAAAATTTGTAATAAAAATTGAAAAAATATGATAAATCAAGATATCTGTGAGGTTGTGGTCGAAGTTGAGAGGATGAGATGGTGGTGGCCGGAGACTTGGAGTCAACTTATGAGAAGTTGCGGGATCTCAACTATCGCGATTCAAGTAGGAAGAGTCAGTCTGGACTCTTGGAGAAAGAGATCGTGAGGGAAGAGAGTGAGAATCGACGATCAAGATACTAGAGGGAAGGCTGAGGAGAGAAGATTCATCATTCAGTCTGGGAGTTGGTCTTTGCGAAAGTGAACGTGGGAGTTGGTCTTTGCGAAAGTGAACGGTATCTGTGTGTGTGAGATTTGAACGACATGGATGTAATCTCCACCAAAAGACACTAGGTACGGTTCGGGTCGGGGGCCCGTGTCTTTAGGAATTAGGAACCTCCCTGCCCCGCTTTTTACTTGGACCCGACCCGCCCCGCCCCGTTGTGATATAAAAAAATATGGACTCGCCCCGAACCGCTAGTACCCTCGGGTTTAAGACCGGTTTGCCCACCCCTAGTTATATACACTGATGTGGTTGATGGGTTTTGCGAAGCACATAAGTTTGAAGATGCTAAGAGGATTTTCAGGAAGATGCAGAGCAATGGGATTGTTCCTAATGCTTTTCTGTCTTCGGTACTGCCTTTAGTTCTAGACATGGTTTTGGAGATTTTACAGAGGGCAATGGGGTTTTGGGAAATGCAGTGGGGGTAGGAGGGTGCGGGGGAAGACGGAGGAGGAAGACAAAGATTTTTTGTTTATTTAATTTTTTTAGTTTTTATTATTTTATTATTTATTTTTTAATATCCACGTGGGCGCCAGTCATTGTCCACGTGGGCGCCACGTCATCAGTTAACAGAAGTTCTAACGGAAAACTTAACGGAGGTATGAAACTGTCCCAAATTTAAGACTTGAGGTATGACTCTGTGATGAAAAAAACTTCATGTACCAAATGTTGAAAACCACCAAAAACAAAGATTAACCCAAAAATCAATATAAAATGTTGACGTAGCTTAACCGTGACCGCATAAATAGGGAAATGATGGAATTGTATGGGAAGTGGGAGAGTAGAGAATCTTTGTCCGACTAAAAAAGGATCATTACCCTTGGTGGTCCATAAATAAATAATTTAAGGTAACCACATATACCTAAAAATGCATTTATCCTAATTGGTCAAGAATTTGCAAATAATTGCATGTGAACTGTTAAGTACTTTTGGGTACCACTAATACTGATTATGTTTGTAACTTTATTTAAATATTTCAGTGTCCTTTTACTTCATTATTATGTTTATAGTGCCATTTTTTATGCGAATATAATTAGTGTCATTTAATGAAAATTATTATTATGTTTATAGTGCCATTTTTTATGCGAATTTAATTAGTGTCATTTAATGAAATTTGTGTTCAAAAGAGAACACAATTAAAGAGCTTGTTTTTATGCAAATATTTTTTGTCTTCAAAAGAGCTTGTTTTTGCCACTTAATACTACGATATAGTGGTATTCTTCTTCACTTGTAAGTGAGAGGTCTTAAGTTTAATTCTCGTCAAATGTGAATTTGAACCACATTATTGCTAGCCCATTATGAGGCTAAGCTCACCCCTCGATAATATCGTTTGTTCCACCTAAAAAAAAAAAAGAGCTCGTTTTTATGCGGATTCAAAACTTAAAAAAAAAGCTCTTTTGAAGACAAAAAATATTCACAATTATGTTTAGTGTCATTTTTTTATACGGATTCAAATTTTCAAAATCATCATTCATCTGTTAAAAGAGCTTGTTTTTCTCAACGAGAACGTCTTAAAATTTGAATCAGAATAGAGCGTATAATAAATTAAAGTAATAATATCACTCGTATTAAAAAAATTGGGTAAATTACACAAAATTACCTCAACTATTGGTCTCATGACACTTTCATACCTCATCTTTTGAAATTGACAATGTCATACCTCATCTTTAGAATTTGGTCAATTTTATACCTTCCGTTAGCTTGACCGTTAATTTGTCAGTTAAATGCTAACGTGGCTTGATCCAAACCTCACTTTCTATTAAAAAATTAAGAAAATATTTAAAAAAATCATTTAATATATTTTAAATATTAAAATAACAAAGAAAAGTGAAAAAAAAAAAATATTCAAAACCCAATTCGTCCCCACCCCACCCCCTCTCTCCTTCCCCATCTTCTTCCCCTGCTGCCCAGAAACGAAACGAAAAAAAAATAAAAATCAATACCCAATTCGTCCCCACCCCACCCCTTCTCTCTTCTCCCCCATCTTCTTCCCCTGCTGCACATAAACGAAACGAAAAAAAAAAAAAAACTAAAAATCAAAACCTAGTTCGTCCCCACCCGAGACTTGGGCTCGCACACCCATGGCTCGCCGGACCTGGGTTGGGTGTCCCTTGGGTGCCCCGGAGCTTCACGGAGACAAAAGGAAAGAGGGTTGACGCCAATGATGGTTTTGGTACCGTCGTCGGTGGGTGTGTAAATGGGTGCGTAAGTGTAGATTTGGGAGAGAGGTATAGTCTGTGCGAGAGAGAGGGGGAGAAAGAGTGAGTGAGCTGAGAGAGAGGGAGATGTTGGCATGGGTGGGGAAGGGTGGGGGTTGCCCGGAAGGGGAACGGGAAGGGGTCGGGGTGGGGGGGGAGATGTGAATGGGTTCTGGGATGTAGAGAAGAGAGAGAGGCGAGAGAGAGGGGGAGAGAGAAGAGAGAGGAGAGGGAGAGGAGAGGGAGAGAGAGATTTAATACAAAAATAAAAAAATTTTAATTTTAATTATTAAAAATATATTTAATAATTTTTTAATCCAGTTGGATTAGTGAGTGGGCCCCGCATGTAGCCACGTCAGCACTTAACAAAAATTAACAGAAAAACTGACGGAGGTATGACATTGGCACAAATTCGTAAGATGAGGTATGACATTGTCAATTTAAAAAATAAGGTATGAAAGTGTCGTGACACCAATAATTGAGGTAATTTTTTATCATTTACCCAAAAAAAGTTTGAAGACAAAGTTCACAAGTTATTAATCAGCAACTGGTCAAAAACAAAAAGCTTTAAAACTTGACCAATACGAAACCGTAGCCCACGTTAGAAAAACTCTCCACGGCATCCAATCCTCCTCCGCCTTCACCAGTAACAGTTTAACAGCCACCTCCTTCTCCCTCCACCGCCAAAATCCGTACCCTAGAGACTCTCTCTCACGCTCCATGGACGCGCGTCGCGTCTCCCGTACCGTGATCGACCCCAAGGTCCGCCAAGTCGGGTTCTTCACCCCCATCGCCGAAGCCCCACCGTGCCGGACCCAGTCCGGTCCGGCAATCACAGCCCCTTCTCCTCTCTCCGAATCTCCGGCCAGCAACTCCCTCTCTCCCGTCATGATCCCCCCGTCGCGTCAGCTCTCCGACACAATTGTGATCCGTACGGCCGCCGTGCCGGTACCGGATTCGGCGTTGCGGCGCACGGAATCCGGCGACGTGCCGGTGGGCAGCTATAATCCCTCGGAGTCGTTGTTAGGGACCTCGCCGGTGTCAGCCTCGCCTTCGAGTCGCGTTGGGGATGGACTCGAATTCTCCGATGAGTCCTCGGCCCGTTGGAATCGGCGGAGCGGCTCCGGAAAGATGGCTTCGAGCTTGCCCGGCGTAGGATTCGAATCCGCAGCATTGAAGACGGCTGCTGAAGTTCCTGGTAATTTAATTGCATTCAGAAATTGAATTGAAGTTATTGCATTGGGGCCAATTTGAAATTTTGAATATTTGTACGAGTGCATTGTGTAATTATTTGCTGATATTTTCGTTAATTAGTTAAGTATTGCAAATGCAAAGTTTAAGTTGGTTATAGTGTTTGTGCTAATTAGTTAAAGCTTGCAATTCTGTGCAGAAAAGAGTGGAGAGGCGGTTGCGGAATCGCAGAAAGAACTTCCGGCAAATTCAAAACCTTTGACAGCCAAGACCACAAAAGCGGAAAGGCGTGCCTTGCAAGAGGCTCAACGCGCTGCAAAAGCCGCTGCTAGAGGTTTGAAAGTGATCCTTTTTAATCCCGCGGTATTTTGGTTGTGTAGCTGCTATTGCCTGATTAATGCGTGTTCTAGACGAAAAATCAAGTCACTTACAAAAGATTTTTGTGAATCTAGATATGCCGTAATTTGTACTGTGGCTTGCAATCAATTTGACGTGTTAATGATTGCTCAATTTCATTTGCGACTTCTCAAAGGAACGACTGAATTACTTGTTAATTGCATACAGACATGTTGTACACATGATTTATAAGTTTTACATTTTAACAAAGATTAAGTAAAATCGAGTCTAATTGTGTTTTTAGTATGAAATACCGTTCTGTTTCTTTACCTCTTTCAATTTGGTTTATTTGTATGTTTGGAGCTCCCCTCAATACCATCCATGTATTAACTGTTCTTATGGTTCCCCAACCTTGTAAAAATACAGGTGAGGGGAAAAAACCTGCTGCCGTAACTGGAGGTGGCGCTACTGGTAAGGCAGCTAAGTCTGCAAAGCAGTCTGTGCAAAAGAAGGATACTTTTCAAGTTGCGCCTTCGGTGGCTGCTTCTGATAGAAAGGGGGGTGATCGACCACCAGATAAGGAAAGGAAGAAAGATGTTCCTCCTCCACGTTTGCAGTTTGATGATAAGAGCCGAGTGGAGAAGGCAAAAAGGCGTGCAGTGGTCCATCAAACAGAAGCTAAAAACAGAGTTGAATTGTTCCGGCATTTGCCTCAATATGAGCGTGGAACTCAGCTTCCTGATCTTGAATCAAAGTTTTTCCAACTTGATCCAATGCATCCTGCCATTTATAAGGTATTTCTTTTAGGAAACTAGTTATTGTTGGCTCATCGTTTGTGCTTATGTGGTCAGGCTTTTGTTGAAAAAAATCAAATTAGTCATTCAAACTGTGAACATTCAATTTATGATTAAATGGAACTTTTCCTAATAAGGTCAACAGAAGTAAGCTACCACGTACGTTTTCAATAAATTTTGTTGTCAAACTTTTGTTAAGAAATAAAACGCGTCACAAAGCTTTCATTGTATGTTTTTTTCATTTACATGTTGCCTCTGTGCACACACTTTTTTCAAGGCATTTTGTACAAGTATGAGCACATCTAGACAGTCCTAGATGCGTTTGAAAGAGTTCCAGTATTTATCTTGTATCAAGGGTAGAGATCTTTCTACTAGTGAACATTTGATAACATTTATCTGAATGTTTCAAAACTAAAAGGAGTGGATGAATGTATCATTATACATTATCATCTGCATGGCTAATAACGTAGATGCAATTATGGACATTTGTCAGGTTGGACTGAAGTATTTGGCTGGAGAAGTATCGGGGGGTAATGCTCGTTGTATTGCAATGCTCCAAGCATTTCAAGAAGCCATTAGAGACTACTCAACACCGCCAGAGAAAGTTCTTGTCAGAGATTTAACTGCAAAACTCAGTAGTTATGTCTCATTTTTCACTGAATGCAGGCCACTTTCGATCAGCATGGGAAATGCAGTAAGGTTTCTGAAGAGTCGTATCGCCAAGCTCCCCATAAATCTTTCCGAGTCTGACGCAAAATCTACACTTTGTTCAGAAATTGACCGTTTTATAAATGATAAGATAATACTTGCTGATAAGGTGATAGTCGGGCATGCTTCTACAAAGGTTAGGGACGGAGATGTTCTTCTCACGTACGGATCATCATGTGTTGTTGAGATGATTCTGCTATATGCCCATGAACTTGGGAAAAAGTTTCGTGTTGTGGTAGTAGACTCGCGTCCAAAGCTTGAAGGCCAAGCCTTACTTCGTAGGCTGGTCACAAAGGGCCTCAGTTGTACATATACTCATATAAATGCCGTGTCTTATATCATGCACGAAGTAACGCGAGTGTTTTTGGGAGCCGCCTCAGTATTATCTAATGGAACTGTATATTCGAGAGTGGGAACTGCGTGTGTTGCTATGGTTGCTCATGCATTTTGTGTTCCAGTCTTGATCTGCTGTGAAGCTTATAAGTTTCACGAAAGGGTACAGCTTGATTCAATTTGCTCTAACGAACTAGGTACGTTGGTTCTCATACGTGGCCCTGAGCTTTTGTATTGATCTTGTTTCTTTTTTCCCCGAAAGTGATTAAGTAGCATTGTCGTAATCCTTGCAGGTGATCCAAATGCTATTGCGAAGGTTTCTGGAAGAACGGATGTAAACTATCTAGATAATTGGGCGAACAAGGAAAATCTGCAACTTCTGAATTTAATGTAAGTTTTCATATTGTTCACCATACAAAACAACATTAGTTGGAATGATTCTTAATACGCTTCTGGATGTGTAACAGGTATGATGCTACTCCTTCAGACTATATATCTATGATTGTCACAGATTATGGCATGGTAGTCATTTTTACGCTCCTACTTGAAACTGTGAAACAAGAAACTCGGTTATTATTCCCTTTGTAACCTCACCATTCTTTTCTTGTTAAGGATCCGTGAGAGTATTCTTGATGATTAGTCTTAATCATATTGTTTTTTGGTATTACTGTAGATTCCACCCACAAGCGTGCCTGTCATTGTCCGCGAATATGGGAGAGAGCACTTGTGGTGATAGGGAACTCCAAAGTAGACTGACAACGGTGTATGAACAAAGTATTAACATGTCCTATGGCAGGATTGTCTTGCCGGCGCGAGAGAATAAAACTCGATTTTTTGAACATTTGATTGGGAGATTTTGCGAATCGAAACGTTAATGGTAAGCAAATGTTAGAGACATGATGGTAGCAGCAGGGTATGAAATTTTGTTGGTAAATACAACCCAGTGAAGAGTGCATTTTGTAGCCTCTCCTGACAGTTTTGGGGGTAAAAATTTTCTATATAAATGTTTTTGGGAATATGTTATTTTCTTTTTAACCTGAATTTTTGGGATATTTAGTTAATGAAAATTTCCTTGCGTATTGAGAGTAACTTGTATGGCAAGGTATACTGCCACACACGTCTTGGTTAAATTGACCCACGAGGTTCGCCCCTTAAGGTTTTGGAATTGTAACAGTTTACACCTTTTGTCAATGGTTTCACGGTGGAACTTCAACTCTTACTTTCTTCTTCAGATATTACAAAAAATTGGGGGATATCCTTTCCTCACCCCAGCCGTTTCTGGTTAAGAAGATGTGAAGGTGCCTCTATCTATATAAGAGTGCATCTTGAGTTGTGAAGTGGGAGAGATTTCATAATTGAATTGAGATTTTGAATAAGACGGCCTTTCATTATAAATTTTATTTTCATATTGAAAAAGTAATAAGAGTAAGAGGTGTTAGGCTTTTCATCATTCTTGCGTTGAGCTATTTTTCCGCAGGACCTCCTTGTAATATTACTTAGGTTTGGGGATATGTGTGTGTGTGTGTGTATATAATTACCATAATTTCTTTCAAAAGAATTAGTTGTTAGTAAATTTGGTATCCTCCCATTTGTGCTGTTTATCTTAAGCAAATGTCACATATATCTCATACAAAATTACAGCAAAGGACTTAGTGCTCTAAACAAATTAATTTCTTGAGCACCCAAACTTAGAATATGTCCACCCGTTGATAAAAGGCAAGGACAAATGCAACAATATTGCCCTCCAACAATACAACAAAGCAAGGACAAGAGGTGGGCCAACCACTGCCCTCCCTAAAGCTCGTGCTTCTCAAGCCCGGCCTTGTGCTGACGGCAGGCTGATGTAAGCATGAACGTTGCAAACCGATACAAATGCCTAACTTTATACCAGTAATGGAGGAAAAATAGAGGGCAAAAAAACAAATTTTTACTCTTTCAAATCATCGGATTACATTTAGTATGTACCATAATTTTAAACTGTACGCGAAATTGAGGCCTAACATACAACAAAGCATTTCAAATGCCTAAAGATGCCAATTTTCCCCTTTTTTAAGTGGGATTTGTATTTGCCATGGCCAAGTTGACGGCATTCCAAGCCAATCACGTGTTGCCATGTATTCCCGTCAATGTTTCTGTTTCCTCTCAGAGCCATGAGTACTATTATCAGCTGCAGCAGCACTTGTTGCCAATTCCATCAACCGCTCAAATTCTATTTCACTTGATTTGTACTTCAATTTGATCCCACTCTGTAGCCATGACCTTATGCAAAGGAGAGTTTGTGCGCTGTCGTGCGGCATACAGAATCGTTGCTTGTAAATTTCATTGCCTTTGCCACGGAACAGTTCTTCCGGTGCCACTGAAACCGCCTGCACAGCTAAGAAATCCCGAGCCATCAGAGAAAGCCGTGGATAGCGCATACTATTGACTTTCCACCACTCCCGAACATCTGTTGCTAGTGGAGCTGGAGGATCCGACAGATATTGAGTGAGCTCATCCGTTGCGCTGCTCATGCTTGCCCTTCGTTTCTTTCGTGCAATTTCCTCTGCAAACGAGACATTGCATCCCTCTTCCATTTCTTGAGCACTATATCCGCCAGCCATGGATGGGAAATGGCTGGTCGAATAGTTTCTGATGAAATGAGCTCACTGCGTCAAGAAAATCATCTGAGTTGAGGCTTTCAGGAAATAGCTCCACCGCGTTGATGTATCAAGCGGCATTTCCAACGAAGTTCCTGGTAAGCTGCTGTGAATTCCGCAAAATCCTCTGCCATCTCTGCGGACGCGTTTAACCCCATTGCAAACTCTCGAATCTTTGCGATCACCGGCTTTGTAGTTCTCAATCCATCATTTATGATCAAGTTCAAAATATGAGCAGAGCAGGGAATATAACAGAATGGCCCTACTTTCTGACCATCCAGGGAAGCATGCATTGCACTCGGATTGTTATCATAGGTGCATGATAGGACTCTATTCTCAATATTGTAGGACCTAAGAACCTTCACTAGGGAGTGATAGATCTCGGCGCCACCACACGGGTAAGGTATGTGACAGATATCGAGCATCATCTTTTGGAAAGACCAACTCTCGTCGATCCAATGACATGTGACACTCATATAACAAAGTTCCTCATAGGAAGTCCAGAATTCAAGCGTGATAGAGACCTTCGAAGAAACATGTTCCAGCGACGATCTTACTACTTCCTGCACACTCTGGAAAACTTCATAAAATGTTCCTTTGTACTCCTCGCTTGACCGAGTTTGCCAGCCACTTCTCTTCCAATGTTGCCGGAGGCAAAGAAGCTAAGATGAGCCACTTAACAAGCAACCAATTTATACGGTTGTAATCCATTTGGGATGCTTTTGATTGAGATTGAGGTTGAGGTTTCCGGTTTACAGTGGCGGGTTGTGGTGCAGGACTGGTGACAACATCGCCGGACTAATCATAACCAGGATGGCGATAACTCAGGTGCCTTCCCAGATTACCTTCAACAACAAGGAAAAATGAACTACCACAACCGAAACCTTAACCGTAGCAACTACATTGAGGGGACAAAGAAGTTTACCAGTGGCAGTTGCAATGGAATAGCTTTGTCCACAAAACTTGCACCGGCGGCTTTTTCCCTCAGAAGCCGTCTCGAAAAACTTGAGATAAACCGATGTCAGTCTTCTTTCTGGGTTTGGTTGAAGGGGTAGAATTTCCCCGGTCCGAGGAGACCAAACCGATATCCACCAGATCAACGATTGGAATCATCGCCATGTCCATCATTGATTTGGGTTCCACCTCCAATCCACCAACAAACAAATCAAAACCACTTTTAATCTCGAATCGAAAAACGAAAAGAAAAACGTAAACTTTCATCTGATCCAGCAAGTGCTTTCAGCAATCAGCTCATGAACTCATGGCATTGCAATCCAACAACAAAATTTAACAAAAAATTATGAATTTAATTTGAACTTTTTTGAAATTCAGCTCGGAAACTCAATCCAACATACAGAAAGAGACAACTTTAGCAACAAAAATCGAAATTGGCGATTTGGGAAAGTACCTTTGAAGGTTTTGAAACCGCTGTTTGCTGCCCAGTTCAATTGATATGCTGCTTTTGCAGCTGCCCAACAAACCTGAAATTCAACAAATTGATAAAGATTAAGGCTTTTGGATGTAGGGCAGCTGCCCAAACAGTCCCTCACTCAGTGTCCGTCAGCAGCTTGAATCGAAGAGATGATGAGAGAGCGGGAAAAAAATGGAGGGAGATGGAAGTTGGAAGCGGAACGGCGCCAAGAGTGAGCCGGATCGCAGCCGAGCGAGGAGAGAGAGACAGCGAAGATTGTGGAGTTGCAGAGCCGCGAGCGACGCCCGAGCCGTAGATCTAAAATCTCAAAATCTTCGACGGCTTACAAAAGTAAATGCTCACTATTATGTGAGGCGCACTATTATAGTCGTTGGATCAGGCTTTTTGTAACTTGTTAATTTTATAATACATATAGATCAACGTCTTAAATTTCAATTAACACACGTTGGATCATCATGTATCCTAATTTACCAAGACAAAACGGTTGTTGAATAGGAAGGGAGGGGAAAAAAGGAAAAGGATCCTGGCCAGATCCTTTTTCTGGGGATCCGGAGATCTCGTAATCGTGTTCGTTCATTATACATTATACGGTAAAAAATCATTTGAAATTTAAAAATAAATATAAATAGTATTTAACGAAAACTGAATGCACGATATATGATGAACAGACATGATTACGGGATCATACTGCGCGGGATATTTTTCCGAGAAAAAATTGCCCATCATGATGACTTGATTGTTCAAAAGTTACCCATCATGTTTGAAAAGTATAATATAAAATATGATAATACATTTTACCCTCACTTGTGCCAATGGTTCTCGACAAAAATACTACAATTATCATTTTTTTTTTTATACATTTGTACTACCATTTTAATATAGATAGAATTCACATATGTTGATGAGCTCTACATAGCACGAAAAATGTAATAAGTATAGTATTACTCAAAATGTAGAAATGAATAGGTGCACGATGTTGTATACCAATGAGATTAAAAATAGAATATCTAAATATTTGTGAAAATCAAATTTAACTGTTAAAACGTTCGTATTATTAACTAATACGGAGCATTGAAGCCACACTAGGTATATATTGATATATATCACTGAAATTGGGGAAGTGGATTTACCAAATACTTGAACTTGACTTAATGAGAGGCTAGCTTTAGGTACTACCGCGGGTTGCCCATGCAATGTAAATGAAAGAGAGGGATGTAGACAATAATTACAATCCTTATAATTACAAGAAAAATGACGTTAATTAGATTTTATAAACCCAGAAAATTGTGCTTCATGTCAGCTGTAATTAAAACTAATTCGTTTGTAAATGTGTACACGTCGGTCGGTTGGTGAGGAAAAACTTACATGCACCTCTCGGGACGCTACTGTGACATCCCGACGAGTGTAAGTAAGTCTCCATCATGTTTTCGAAGTCAAGAAAAAGATTGCAAAATCAGACATTTTCAAGGTTGGAAAATCCATGCCATGCCCAATTGTGTTGTGCCCAAAATCGCTTAATCAGCTGAACCTGCTGCCGTGCATTTGAAATGAAATGTGTAAATATTTGTGCTTCCTTTGAAGAACTATGTATTTCTCTTTCTCCTTGGCTTCCTTGATTTCCAAAAGATTGCATAAGGGTTTGGGCAGATTCTGTATGGAACTTTTGGTTGAGGAACATCAGGGACACTGCAATATTATTCATGTACAAAACAAAAATATCCATTAATTGCTAATATCAGTCTTTCTACAATGTGGTTAACTACACTTCAAAATCGACAACTGTAAAGTGAAGTCGATGCATCAACAATATCATGCTGGTCACATATGTACGACATACAGTATCCGGGTTTTGAAATGATGCAGTTAACCGCATTGTAATTAACCACATTGTATGTGTGTGTGTGTGAAGCAGGTAAAAAATTTAGGTTTGAAATATTCTTACTGTAATCCAGCTATGTCAATCTGTGAAAAGTCCATGTTGTTTGTTGAACTGTCGAGGAGGGCTGGTGTGGCAGCTCCACTGGTATTACTACTACTTGTCCTCTTACTACTTAATGTTGATGAGGGAGATGGTGGTTGCTTGATGGCCAGAACTCTGCAATTCAAGTTGTTTGCAACACTAGTAGTGCTGTGGGACATTGCCAACCTACATACACACACCAATTATACCAAATTACAAATTAATCACTATCACCTCAATTATGATCCAACCTATCATATTTATAATATATTGTGCATGAAAATTGACAACTTTAATATGAAAGGAATTTGGATTAAACAATGTTGCGATGATAGTGCAGCATAGCAAGAAAGTCAAACCTAGCATGTATTATATATCAAGAGAAATGTTAAGGTACTCTCTTTAAAGTGAGGTTTTCTGTCACCTCATAGTTTAACGTCAATTTCTCTGTCAAGTCCAACTTTTGAGAGAGTCTCCTTAGCATTTCTCTATTTATCAATATATATAAGACGTGACTAGAACAATGTGTTCTTCCCTCTGCATATAAATTTGAATTCTCTTTTCAGTAGTTTAAAAGAATTTAATATAAAAAAATGAAATGGATAGAACGATTTAGAGTATTGTAAATACTTATATTTCATTGAATGAACATTAATAATAATAATAATAATCGTTCAAGAAAGTATTCCAAAAGTTATATTCCTTCTGAATTACATAATTTCATGGATGAAATATTTTGGGGCCATGCATCGGTCCAAATTAATAGGAAAGAATCATTTGTGAAGAACAAATAAAAGAAACATCCAAAAATTCTGATAGGGAAACTCAGGACCACATCTGCAAATGTAAATAATATGATTGAAAACTATCTAACATTATAAGATTATTCAAATTCCTCAAGGAGTTGTTGGATTCAATTCAAATTCCTCAAGAAATATTCTCATTAATTAACATTTGAAAACTTGGCATTGAAAACTATCTAACATTATAAGATTATTCAAATTCCTCAAGGAGTTGTTGGATTCAATTCAAATTCCTCAAGAAATATACTCATTAATTAACATTTGAAAACTTGGCATTATGTAAACAACATCATGTTTGGCTAATATATACTATCTGCCTAAAAGATGGACAAGTGGGTATGGTCTTTCTAAATTATTGTCCAATGATTCTTCATGAACCACATATTATGTCCAAAAGCCAAAAAGGCCATCTGCATAGAAAAACTAGATTCTTTTGTGTATATCTCTCTTCTTTTGTTAATCTCATTTACGGATGACATGAGGAGAAATATGTTCAAAGTAATATACAACTCATTGCATCAGAAATCTTTCTCCAATCTACCCCTATTGTAGGAGAAGTTCATTAATTAGTCGGACACATTATCCGTCTGATCACATACAGTAAAAACAACAGCCACCTGAGTATACGGTCCCACACGAGTGTATGCAGGCTAGCTATTTTATTCCACCAGCATGCCACATGCATAGGAACATATTGGTCATACATGACTCAAATATTGAACCATATATGGTCCCATTCCCAACCCACTCCGGCCATGCTTGCTCTATCACTCGCCGCATATTAAATAAGGCGTACAAGAAAAGAGTTGATAGGTAATGAATAATTGGATACCCATATCTGCCAGTTGACTCTTCTCTTCTGCAGGACCTTCATCTCCAATGGATAAAAAATTGTGTATGGCACATCGACATAGGATAATTCTCACAAAAGCATGAAACGTTTAGTATTTTGAGTACACCGAATTCTACATTAATCTCAGCCATCGTGAGAGCTATCTTATCAAAGTTTCTCTTCTTACTATGAAACTCAAAGTCTCTCAATTCCAAAATTGAATGCTTTAAATTATATCCATCAAGAACTTAATCCCCATCGTGATCATCACAATGATTAAAATCAAACACATAATTACATAGAGATTAAAAACAATGTTCGAATTAAACCAATAATCTCAGCAAACTTACCTGTAGAGAAAGCTGTGATCATGGAGTCCAAGAACAAGAGCTGAAGCCCCAATCTCTCTGACCAAAGCTGCAATCTTCTTCCCATCTTGATCACCTTCTGTGACAATCATTTCAACCTTGGTCTGTAAATCATCATCATATACACTGGTAATTTGAACATATATATGTATAATCAGCAACATTAACTCACACATATATACAAAAAAAAAAGGTTAATTAATACTTGAGAAAAACGATTAATGTCAGGTTAATATATAGAGGAAAATTGGTCGAAATGATCGTTTTTCAAATTCGAATTCCTGAAATGATCAGTTTTCAATACGTTGATCACCCGTATTATAACACACATAAAACACGTACGTTGGGGAAGGTGTTGCAGATTTCTTTGAAGGAGAGGGTCAACTTGAAGCCTTTCAAGCGGAGGAGCCTGGATTTGTTCTTGTTTCTGGATCTTGAGGTTGGAAAAACATGAACCAGAGTTACCCAGTCTCCAAACCTAACCAGGTTGTGGAGTGCCCATCGAAGAGCTGTTCTTGCTGCTTCCACGTCTTCAACTACTACCACTATTCTCCTCACATCCATTACCGCCACCCACCTGCTCTTCCCTCTCTCTCTCTTTCTCTCTCTCTCTCTCTCTCTCTCTAGAAATAGATGCCAAAACTCTCTAAACACAGATCATTCATGACTTGTCTCTTTCTCGGCTTCTTTTAAATGAGTTTGATATACATGTCAATCATCTTTCTTCCTTCACCACAATATTTAATTTGACAAATAACATTACTATATTAGGGTATTGTACAACTTTCCTCAGTTAATTTTTTCGTGCACAAATTATAAGATGACATAAATAGATCGTTTCGTCATATCTATTATTGATATTTATGCTATTTAGATAAATTTTCACATAATTTCAACAATTTATATTTAACATGACATATATTCTGATGGTTGACGAGTTAAAGGTCACAAATGTGGGAATGTGGACCAATGTAATGCTTATTAATTTTCGATGTAATCGTCACGCGTTCATATTGTGTTAACAAAACATTTATATCATAACACGTATGACTATTAATTAGTACATACCATGCACAAAATCGATAAACTATAACTAGGTCAACCACTTAATCGTAATATATGCATTTGTACATCGCGTACTGGTTGTGACTTTCAATGCCGATAATGATTTTCAAAATACGGGAACTTCATGCTTTCATTTTTTTATTCTTTTGTCAAACGATAAATTTTGTTAGATTAAAGGTTAGATTAGTTACCGATAGGGTTCGAACCCACACGTAGAGTTTATGCTTTCATGCGTAAAAGAATATTGTTAATCTGTCTAGAAATATTTTCCCAGTTTAAAATTGAGTATATTATTTCAAGCCGCCTTACATATTCCCTTAACTATTTGACTGATTATTTTTCATGATTTGATGAGATTTTGGGTACTAACCTTGATTTGTTTTAGAAGTTTGAAACTGCATGGATCGTGCCAGTTAGTGCTTTTGGAATCTGAAACCTAGAAAATTGGCATCTTTTTTTAAAATTAAAACAATTTTATCGTTTAAACTTTCTTCCCCACATTAACCATGTCAAAACTATGCTCCACTTTTCCAGCAACATTTCAAAAATTAAATTAGTGATTAAAAAACAGAAACTCGGATACGGGCAAAAGGATTAAACAGAATGGACAAATTCTTTCGGATATCTGAAATTTTGAAAAAAAAAATCTTTGCCACCTAATTCACCTATTATTTTATATAATTATATGACAAATAAGAACCCTAATCCCACATAATATGAATTATTTTATGGAAAAAGAATAATAAAAAGTGTTTTTCTAACGCACTTCATGGATGCCTAGCTACACAAAGTAGTATCTCCCTCTGACTGATACACCACTTACATTAAAAATTTATATAAATTGGAAATGAAGTCATGGGGGCTTCGTCGCATTGCTTTTCTAATCACAAAACGACGGGAAAAAGGGGTCGTATCATCAGTTGATTCTACTGTTCTGTCGCTGTGTTTTTGCATCTCTCTCTTTGTTTTGGTTCTTCTGTTTTTTGGTTCCCAGTGCACAAAGGTAGGCAGTGAAAATTAAATATGCATGAAATTCATAACCCTAGTTGCATCTCAGCAGACAGAAATGTGTATAAAAACAAAGAAAATTAAATCCATATCAGCAAACTGCCAAATCAGTTCATGTTTTGCATCTGATCATTTCAACTCGTTAATTTTCTTCGTTTTCTCTTGGCTTTCTGACTATATTGTTAATTAGGAGTTCATATTAGACTTAACAGTGTTAAGTTAAGAACCAGTCGTAAAAAATGTTAGGTAGTACGAAGAAATTGGGGACGGAAAAGCATTTTCATTTTATAAGTTTTATTTTTCACTAATTTCGTTCTTTGAATTTTACGCCAACTATAATATTAACATCCGCTGTAGCAAACTTCAATTAAAATACCAGGTTCGACTCCGGCTGAAAAACTTCCTGTACATGGTAGTAAATTTCTGTCGTCTTCAATATTGACAAAATTGTACCTACAAAACAAATAAACACATTTGATCAAGAGCGCCAAAGTGGCCAATGGACCTCTGATGCCTAAGTCAATTTCTTTGAAAAGAGTGAGTTTAGGCTTAAGTGCGTACCAAAAGCTTAATTACCAGAAATTAGTGCAGATGAGTTACTTACAGGGAGGTGGTTTAGCCATAAGAGGTAGGGTTTTGCCCTACACATGGCAGCTTCCTAATTGCCAAGGTGAGTCATCCAGAGTATGGATGAGGAAAGAATAATTCCAAAAATAGTAAATAACATCTTGAAATTATCTCAGAAGTATCTTTGATTGGATATGATTGTGATTCCTTCTTTGATAGAGTTGTCCTTCCATTTGGAGAGTATTAAAGATATGATTTAGTAATAAGTCCTATTTTTAATGTCTTTCACTTTTCCTTCTTGTCATGGGGAAGAAAGCTTGATGAAGTTGTAGTCAGCTGCTCAGGTCTTCACAGATATTGAGTTGTAGTCAGCTGCTCAGGTCTTCACAGATACTGAGCTGCACGTGGAAATCTTCATGGGCTTTGTCAAATTAATAATGGCATTCTTGTCTATTTTTAGTAAACATCCACGTGTCAACTCCAAAAAAAATTTAATTATTTTTGACTCCACTGTAGCAAATTAACTTTATTTAAATCCCATTAACTTTTCATTTTATAACTTTTATTTCTAGCTAATTCCCTTTTGCTAACTAATAACTAATATGAAGATTCATTTCTTATTTAGTCTCACTGGTATCATTGTTAGGATCACCACTGTCTTTATTCCATAGAGTAATTTCAGCCAAATACAAAGAAGAAATTATTTTATAACCACAATATACTCATGAGCTGGTTTGTGTCTTAAGCCGATCGAATTAGCTACCAAAATTGATATGAATTTAGATGCCAAAAGTGGCTTATACACAATGCTCATTTAGGTTAAGGTTAGGTATATGGGCAATGATAATTAGCTACCGAAATAGATACAATTTTTGTGTGTCAAACGATATATTTTATTAGATTAGATGTTAGATTAGTTAACAACAGGGTTCGAACCCACGCCGTCATACAAGAACTCAACATATTTCCACTACTGTGGTAAAATATCACTTGCAAAATAGATACGATTTTAGTTTCACGTATTTTGTTGAACAATTTAAAGGTTTCTTTTGGTGTGTAGAATTGACTTGAATTAAATAAAGACTTTTTATTCAAAATGGTTCATGAGATTTGCATAACTCTTCATTTTGGTCCCTGAGATTTGAAATCAATATAATTGGTCGCTGAGTTTGTCCACAATCAATCATTTTGGTAATTCATTGAAAAATCTCCATTAAATAAGGATAAAATGACAATACCCTCAATTTTTGTCAAAACATTTTGACACATTGTTTATTAAATTGAGGGTAATTTTGTCATTTTTATATTTATTTAGAAGGACCAAAATGATTGATGGTGGACAATCTCAGGGTCCACTCGTATTGATTTCAAATTTCAGAGACCAAACTGAGGAGTTATGCAACTCGACTATTTTGGCTATAAAGCCTTAAATAAATTATTAGATTAAGTGAATGTTGGACGACAAACAAATTTACTTATTTTGTCAAAGGGAAGGTGAAATATAAATTAGTCATGAAATTGAAACTCAATTTTTTTATTAGGGTAAATTATATTTTACCTCCTCAGGTTTATGGTCGATTTCAATTTCTTACCACCGTTAGAAAATCTGTTAAGTTAACCGTTAAGTGATGACGTGGAAAATAAGGATTCCCATTCGTGCTGACGTGGCTGCCATATTTGTGCCACGTGGCTAAACACTTAATAAAAAATTTAATTTTATTAATTAAAAAAAAAAAAAAAAAACAAGAAATCCCCTTCTCCCCACTTTCCTCTCACTCGTCTCCCTCGCTCTCTCTGCTCTAACCCCCTCCTCCGTCCCCTTTCTTCCTCCCCTCACTCCCTCATCCATCCCCTTCTTGCTCGTCCTCCTTAAACACTCTAATTTCATGTGCCGATCCCCAGCCACATCTCGCTCGACCTCAATGCTCCCTTCGCCGCCTACTGGCCCTCCCACTCCAGCAGCCTCGTCGAATCACCTTCTGCAGGCGCAAATCTGCAAACTTCAGTTGGTGTTGCAGATTCACACAGGCTCAGACTTGAAATCGAACCAAAAAAAGGGTTCGCCTCTAGCCGGAGAGTGAGGAGATGGGTCAAATGGTTCACCTTTGCGGGAATATCGCCGGATAAGTTGTTGTAGGACCAGATCGAGGCGGTAGAGACGGAAGAGAGAAGCTATGGAGGCAAGAAAGTCACTGGAGAGTTTGTTGTAGGAGAGGAATAGGAGTTTGAGGGCGGTGAAGTTGGAGAGGTCCGGAATGGGGCCGGAGATGCGGTTACGCTTGATGTTCAGATGGAGGAGGGTTTGGATCCGGAGATAATTTTAGATGTTGGGTGTGTAAGGTTTGCGAAGATTTCAACTGAAAATTCAAATGCAAAAGCCAATTTCATTGATTTTTTGTTTTTTAATTGGAACCCAAATCCTGTTTCAAAATTCTTGCTTGGGCTAAGAAGCCGTTTGATTTTTTTTTTTTCCAAACTCTTGTTGCAGACAAGGTTTCTCAAACCCTTGTTTTATGTTTGGGGTTACAATTTTTGGGGGGGGGGGGAGAGAGAGAGAGAGAGAGAGAGAGAGAGAGAGAGAGAGAGAGGGAGGCAGAGGAGAGAAAAATGAGAATTGGAAAAGGTGGGAAGGTGGGATGGGGGGGTTGCGGGGGAGGTGGAGGTGGGGGAGGGGTGGGGTGGGGCGGAGGAGAGGGAGTGGGTCGGGGGGAATGGTTTCTGGGTTTGATTGTTTTTTTTTTTTTAAGGATAAATATTTTAATATTTTAAATGTATAAATTTATTTATTTTTGCCACGTGGAACAAATGTGGCAGTCACGCCACGTCAGCTCTTAACGGACTAATTGATGGAAAATATAACGGATGTATTATATTGAAATAAAATAGTACTTGAGGTATGAAATTGAAATTTTTTGAAGATATTGTATGAGGTTATAATAGATCTCAAACATGAGGTGATAAAGTGTAATTTACTACAAAAATGGTACAATTGCAAGCGATAACCCATGAGAAATTCATTGAATCTGATGAGCTATCAAATCTATATAAATCCTTAACACCAAATGAGGCATGTGTTTTAAATTTATAATTATCCTTTTATCTTCTTATCAATCTACGTACATTTTAGGCGAATATTATATGTACATGGTACATATTTGTCTTCACCAATTACCAAGTAAAAGAAAATCGAAGGGATTACTCACGTACCGCACCCTTGTATGTTATTTATTTGGAAGTTTTAACGAAAAGTTCGCGGTACTGTTCATTTTAACGAAAAATCATATTTTTACACTAAAATGTCAAACCTAGTACTATTTACTTTACCCTTTATTTTATCCTTATCGTTAAATCTTAAAGTTTTTCAAATCATTTTCATTAGTTTTCCTTATTTATTTTGGTCAAATTGCCCTAATAGTTCTTCTAGTTTATCTGGAGCCATAAGTTTTGCTTGCTGTATGGTAGCTAGACGTTTTTTCTTTGTTTTCAATATTGATTTTTAACTTCAGTGCTAAAACCTTAGGGTAACGGCAATAATTACTTTTATGTTATAAATATTTTTTTTCTAGTAATGCTATAATAATACTTTATATGGTGGATAAGACCTCATTTTATTTAAGGTGACGAAAAGAATAAACTTTTAAGTTTGGCTCGGAGAATATAAAAAATTGTTATATATGATAATACAAATAAGTAATAAATGTAGCACTAGTCCGAGAATATAGGATCCATTTTGCTGTACTGTTGTGCTTATTTGGAAACTTACCAGAAGCTTAATCACCTAAAAGAAAATCCATACTACCATATACATATAAATATATCGAAAGCAAATCTTGCAAATTTGCAAAGTAATATGATTATGTATGTATAGAAAGCCTTTGGAGAAAACAAGAAAAATAAAACTCAATTTCCGAATCCGAAACAAAAAAATATGTATGTACTTATCTGGAAATCACATATATATATATATATGTATATATAATCTATGAAATCATCTCCTTCTCCATTTCATTTTTCTTGAAATTTACCTGCTTGCTGCTGGTTCAAATTTATCTTGATCAATGGCCAAAACCCTAATCCCAAATATTTTTCTTGTGCTTGTAGTTTTGATCTCCCTGGGCACGCATGCCCTAAGTGACAAAGGCGTCGCAAGGTTTCCTCTATACCATAGAGAAAAGTTCATGGCATCACATTTCAAGGACCATCACTCCCTCATCAAAGCTCGATTGGCTCGGGATAGGGCACGCTTCAAACTCCTTCATCGGCGTCACCTCCAGCACTCGAATTCTGCTCCATTTCTACGCCCAAACGTCGATTTCAATGAGATGAACGTGTTCGAGGAAGGCGGGGAGTACGTGACCGTTTGAAAGTGGGAAATCCACCACAAAATGTGCAACTTCTTGTAGACATGGGCACACCCTTCACATGGTGGCAGTGCCAACCAGGGTGCATCCAATGCTACTCAACACCACACCATATTTTTGATAAGAGCAAGTCATCCACGTACGCTCAGACTGATTGCTTTAATGGAGCATGTGATGTACAGCAGCTCTACATACAAGGTTGTGTTCGTCGTGGTGAGCACCAGTGTCGTTTCAGCGTTCATTATGTAGATCAATCTGTCTCCGAAGGTATCATGGCCACAGATACCATATCTACCGATGAGGGTGTGCATCTCAGTAACAATTTCTCTTTCGGATGTGGAAGTCGTGTTACAGGTACATAATATATTAACTTTAACGTTCGGATTACAAATGAAAAATAAACTATCCCGTCATTTGGTGAATAAAACTTAACATGATTGTTCATTAGGTATAGACATGTTCAATGAGGCCGCGACTGGAATCCTAGGCTTCGCACCGGGTGGATATTCATTTCCGACTCAACTCCAAGCTAACAATTTTACCTTCTGTCTGCCTTATTACAATACAACCGACGGTGGAACGTTGAAATTGAATTATTACGACGAATTCCGGTTTCAACATTCGAGTACAGCAATTCTGGACATCAGAATGGACCGTTATTATTTGTTGTTCAGTGGAATAGAAATTAACGAGGAAGCAATTCCGATTCCTCCTGAATTCTGGGAATTTGATTCCGATGGTGTTGGGGGTGTGACTATTGACACAGGGACTACAATCACCAAGTTTCCCAAGAAGGCCTATGACATATTCAAGGACTACTTCATCCGCAAAGCTCAGGGTTTGCCCCGAGCGCCCGGCGAAGATCAGTTAGACACTTGTTTTAATGTAAAAGGTCTCTACGAGTGGACTGTCCTCGTTCCCAAGGTTAAATAGTTAGAGTCATCTTTTTTTTAGAGTTACATTGATTAATTTTCAATTAGATTTCAAAACTGATTTTAACTCATTTACCGTTCTACAGATTAAATTTTTGTTTAAGGTGAGGAATCCGCCGTTGCAGTTGGATGTTCGTCAGGTTGTCATGGCTGTGAGGGACGACAAGTACTGCCTTGCATTTGCCGCCGGTGGAAGAACCTCAATCATCGGAAGCTGGCAGCTTCAGGGGTCACATGTTGGATTTAAGCTTCCTAGTCATATTCTAGGAATTCAACCTAGAAGTTGTTAATAATTTTAATTCATTAAAATGTTGCTACCACATAATTGTCTTCGGTTTTACTTAGGAGTGGTTCGGTATGGGATCCCATACCGAAACTCTTGTCTCGATTCCCAAACCGAAATTTTTGGAAATCCCAATTTCAATACCGATTTCAAACCAAATTTTCGAGAATCCCAATTTTCGAGAATCCCGAAATAGTTTCGGAATTTCGGAACAAATCGGGAATCCAGAAATGGTTTGGGCTTTTGGACAAAAATTTGACATATTATGCTTTTGGGCTAAAATTCAACCTTTTATATTGAAAAATTGACATACCCAATCTGCCAATTTGTTTCTACTAACCTGTGCACACAAATCTGCCAATCAAATGGCAAGGCCCAGTTAGTATCTGCCTATTTGTTTCTGCCTATTCAAAAGCAATCTGCCTATTCAAAAGTAATCTGCTAATCTGAAACGTTAATATGTGCTTGAGTAAACTAGTACATCTATCTATAATCCTGTCAGTCCCCAAAATTATGTCTAAAACGTTAATATATGTTTTGAGTAAACTTCTGTACATATATAATATAAATATTAGGGTGAAGTGCCGATTTAGTCCCTGAACTATTACCTCAGTGAAAATTAGGTCCCTGAATTATTTTTTCGGTAAAATAAGTCCCTAAATTCATTACAAATTGCTAATTTCATCCCTACTATTATATTCAAAGCTATTTTATCCAATTTTTCGTTAACTTAAGTTACTTGACACACTTTAGAGTGTAATACCATGATTTTCTTGTTTATAAGCCCTTAACATTTCATATAGGTTGCGAATTTAATGTCTAATTTACCCTCAAAAGTTAACTTACACTTTTTTTATGAAAACTATCAATTTATCCTCCAAAGTTAACTCCATACACTATTTCTTTACGAAAAACTACCAATCTACCCTCCAATGTGTATCGTATGCAAGTAACGTGACTTAAATTGACGAAAAATTGAATATAGTAGCTTCGAATATAACATTAGGGATGTAATTGGCAGATTTTTATAATTCAGGGACTAATTTTTCTGAAAAAATAGTTTAGGGACCTAATTTTCACTAAGGTGATAATTCAGGGACTAAATTGGCTGTTTACCCTAAATATTATAGATAGATGTAAAGTTTTCTCAAGCAAATTGTAACTTATAATCTATCCATCTATCAATCTCCAGTGTTTATTCTGCATCTATGTATCCATCTATCAATCTCATGTGATTTAAAAATTCTGCATATGTTCCACTATCTATCTTAGGGCTTATTCCTGTATATGTTCCATCATCGATTTCCAGTACACCTTCAGTATTTCAATTTTCACTATTGTAGGTAGATGATGTTCCCCTTAAAGATGTGCTCCTATATATTTAAAAATTAAATAATATATATATATATATATCGGTTCGGTTTGGAAATACCGAAATCCCAAAAACTTGAGACCGATTCCCGTACCGAAATTTCGGGATCGGTTCGGCATTGGATACCAAAATTTTCGGGAATTTCAGTTTGAGATTTTTTCAGTTTGGTTTCGAGAATTTTTCTGTTTGGTTTGGGATTTTTGAGATTTTTTTCCAGCCCTAGTTTTACTTGATTTAAGTTATATAGTCTACTTAAGTCAATAGAACAAGTGTACGGACTAGATTCAATCCATCTTTGTACGACTCACAGGTCTCAGATGATAGCCAAGTGTCATGCCATTAGTCATGACCTATTATGAATGGCTTGGATTGGAAATTGTGTAATGTGTAAGAGAATGTTTTGATGTGAGGTCTGCAAGAGCATTTGTGTCAGTCTTTTTACAATACACACAGAAATATCTGAATATAAGGGTGGGCACTTGAAACCGAAAAATGAATCAAATCAGATTGCGTCGAACGGTTTGATTTTGCGGTTTCAAAACGGTTGCGGTTTTGAAACCGACAGCAGTGTAGGAAATAGTTTGATTTCGGTTTTGACTTTTGAAAACTACACCGAAACCGAACCGAACCGCACCGCAAATATTAATAAACATTTAATTAAATATTCATATTAGATATCCTGTTTTAATTGGTTGTTTGTTAGAGTTCATAAATTCAATATGAACTTAACCACACTAAAATATCATCACTCATCAGTCTCTCTCTCAAAACTCTCTCAGAATATCAAATTAACTAGTAGAGTGAGAAGATTAATTCTCCTGATAGTGAGTGTATAAATGTGCTTAAAAACAGAATTCCAAATTCCACATATAAAGGATCTTAATTTCTGGTCTCTACCCAGCTATATTTGGTCAGAGTAGACATATGTTCTCCAGGCTGCAACCCAAAATGTACGTACGTAGGAGCACTACCAGAAGAGGTGACATGCCTCAACCCTGATATCCCCAAATATCAGGGTAGGCACGTGCTGGCCAACACCCGAGAGTGACGAAACCATTTTTAAACATGCATACAATCAAAACAAATATGCAATTAGCACAATTATATCAAAACATGAATGTGTTCAGAGCATACAACTATTAAGAATAATGTAGAAAAATTACTAGGAAAGTATACAACCCAAAGAATGGTACCTATACTGAGAAGATTCGAGAATAACTAAGTCGAAGCGTCCTTACGCCGGGATCATGTGCCTCGAAACTGAACCCTGAGGGGGCGGAAAACAGAAAAGGTGAGTGGACCATAATTTATAATACTACTAATAATACGAAAACCATTTTATTTCCGAACATAATAACCCCTTGTTTTGAAAACATATATAATACTACGTAATAGGTTCTCTTAAAACTCTAGCATGCTGTGAAATCGTTTGAAAATCATATATCCGTAAAACGATACTCAGAGATGATAGTAAAATCACCCGAAGGCAAAACCATAAAACCTCCGCCCGAAGGCACATCCATAAAACCTCAATAATACTATACTCTCTAGGGGTATCATAGTCGCCCGAAGGCAGTACCTGTCCGTCACCCGAAGGTGAAGCTGTACGACACTGGGTTACGCCAATGAAGAAACATGGTAGGCCCCATCACCCGAAGGTGAAGCTGTACGACTCCGGATTACGCCAGAGAAGAATCTATAACATCACACATCGACACTAGCCGTGGCTAGTGAAGCTGTCCGACACTGCTTTCGGCAGTGAAGCTAGGGGTATAACATATATATATCACTCCTCCTCATCTCCGTGTCCTATGGCCATAGACATCTAATACCCGTGTTGTGTGGATGTGCTGTATGATAACCCACTAGATATATATACCCAAAATATAACTCAAATCTCAAAGCTCAAGTCAACAACTCAAATCATTCTCATAAGCCACAAATCCATAATATATCATAAATCCGCAATATCTCATAAGGCATAAAAGAAATAGTCGTAAACCTTTTCTAAGTGTGAAATCAATAGTTATAACATTTCATAAAATGTAATTTAAATAAATCATAATATAGAAATCCGTAAAGCAAAGTATAATATAAAACGTATTCAAATAAGTTAATATGAACTTGCAAGCTAGATGGTTAATTATAAAATATTCATTTGAGAAGGGGTCCACTCACCGAATTGCGAGCACAATCCTTAATAGGTGCGTAATTTTCTTGTTTGTGCCTCATAATATTTCCACTGAGATTCTATTTAGGAAGATTTTGGACCAATTAGTCTCGGATTCATGGAGATTTCACCAAGACGGCACCGGTGGTGCTTACCCATTTTCTGGAAACCAAGACAGAACATGCATTAGGTTTACCGGAACAATTCTGGGGAATCAACGAAAGTTATACATAGGTTAGCACCTCCAAATTTAGGTAAATTCAAACATGCAGAGCACGAAATGTTTTCCTAAGGTTTAATGAGAACCCATTCGAGCTCAGGGGACCTCAACATTACCGAGTTCCTCACCGGAGCTCCACATCAGAACCTGCGGTGAAGAACAAATAATCACAGAGGTCAAAGACCCAGATTTCGAACCCATATTTAATCCGAGATGCTAGAAGACATTACCTCAGATGAGAAATAACATAATTTGGCACGGGTTTGATTCAGAACTCGTCGGAGTTCGGCCGGAGGGGATTGCCAGATGCTGAGACGTTATAGGGGAAATCTCGAGCCAAAGGAGAGACTGGAAGGCTGAGCTCCTCCCTGAATTCGGCGGGAACTATGAAGCTCCTTGTTCAGCTCCATTCCGTCATCAAACTGGACATGCAACACCACCCTTCGATTTCCCAGGCCGCGTATAAGCTTAATTTGAGGGTTTAGAGGTACGATTTAAACGGAGGTTTAGGATGGTATCATGGTGGTGGTCTGTGGCCTTCCGTGCAGAGAAGGGAAAGGGTACAAGGTTTCAGATATTGAGGGAGTTGTAGTGAGAGAGGGTTTGAGAGTATTGAGGGGAGGAAGACACGGGGAAGAAGGGGGAAGTGGGGTGTGGGCCCCATGGCCACACAAAAACCCCATAATAAAACAATATAAATATCTAAAATAGTAATTTTGTAAAATACCATTCGGGACGAAAATCGTAACATTTGGAGACGGATCGTTACAAGAGGAATTCTGTAGTCAATTGGACAGAGAGGAAATTTTATTTAAACACCAAGGCTCATCACATCTCTAACATTATTTGAAACCGTCTTATGCATAGATAGGTGTAAATTTTAAACTGTATATTTTTCTTAAAAACTGAACCAAAACCGTTTAAAACCGCACCGAACTGAACTAAATGGTTTGGTTTCATTTCGTTTTTTTATTTTTGCTTCAAAACCGCACCGAACCAAACCGCAAAAAGTTTTGGTTTTGATTTCGATTTCACTCAAAACAGCATCGAACCGAACCGTGCTCACCCTTATTTGAAAAGTTTTTCTTCCTCATTCTTTTATTCCTTCTTCAATTTCTTAGCAAATCCAGAAACTAAAAACATAACCAAACACTAAATTCCAACATGGTATCCAGAGCTCAAGGAATTGACATGTATTATGTAACTTCTTCTTGCACTTTCTTTTAGTCGACATGGAGAATGAACTAGTATGAATAGAGGTCATGACGCTCTATTGCAGTGGTAAAAAACAATTATACTTATGCATCCTAATGCATGTTCGATCTTCACTGACTCCTTCCCCCTAACATCTAACAATTTAATCCACTAGCGCTATTGTTACAAAAAAGAAAAACTAATGTGAATAGAGAACTAAAGAACAAAAACAGGCATCGGCTTGAAGGATTAGGCAAGCCGAACTATACATGATGGGCTCCGTCGTTGAACAACTATTGTAACCTACCTTTGCCCACCAGAACTATTAAGAGGAACCGAAGCCCTTGATAGAGCACCCCCTCCTCCAAAACAAAACAAATAAAATCCTCAAATCTCGTACGATGTAATAATGTGATGTCATTATCAGATAAGAGAATAGAGAAACACTTGAGTGTCACGTGACGAGGGATATACTCAATGACGTGCAAGAATTGGGTTTAGAAAAAACCCGCATTTACGGAAAGGGGTGTGATATCCACACACCCCATTTTACTTCTCACACACCTTTTTAATTTTTGGCCGTCGGATCAGATGAATTAAAGAAGATCAACAGACATAAATTATCAAGGGGTGTGTGAGAAGTAAAATGGGGTGTGTGGATAGCCGCTTACGGAAATTATCCCCGGACCGGACCATTCTTGTTTTTTCTTTTTATGTGGGTACAAAAGTAGGCCCATTATTAAACTTGGTATTTGGGCTTAAATCTAGAACCCAAAATCTTTCTTCTTCCAAAGTCCCAAAGGGTTTAAGGTGCCCAAACAAAAACCCTCAAAAATCAAAAGGGGAAGGCCCCACCATAGCCATTTTCCTCTCACCAAAAATGGCTTCCTCCTCCATGGCCGCGCTCTCGAGGACGCTCTCTCGGTCTATGCAAGCAAACTCCAGGACTTTACTCTCCATGCGCTTCTGCACCACCACTACCACCACCACCGGCACCTCCTCCTCCAGCAGTGACAGCTCCGATTCGGACGAGTCCAATCCTCTCAATTCGGAGGCAGACTCAGCCTCGGGCGACGCCTCCCAACCGCCGCCTCCGTCCGATGAACCCATTCGAAGAAGCTTCATCTACGATCGCCCGCTCGAGAACGGCCTCGACGCCGGCATTTATAAGGTACATTTCGATTCAGTGTCACCGTTCCGATGATTCATAGTCTCGGAATTTAAGGATTTAGGGTTTTAATTGTGTGCATCCGCGGGTGTATATGTGCAGGCGATTTTGGTGGGGCAGGTGGGGCAGAGTCCTTTTCAGAAGAGGCTGAAGAGCGGGGCATCCGTGACCAAGTTTTCAATTGGGACCGGCGGGATTCGGAACAACCGGCGGCCGTTGGATAACGAGGACCCGGTGGAGTATGCGAACCGCTGCAACGTCCAGTGGCACCGCGTGTGCATTTATCCGGACCGGCTTAGCATGATTGTCATGAAGAATGTTGTGCTTGGGTGAGAGGTTTTTTCTACAGCTTCTTATCATGTTCTAATTTGTGTTACTTCTTCTGATTGTGTATGATATATGACCATGTTTGCGAAAAAGGTAGTGTTTTTCGAAAAAAAGGATGAATCGTTTTTGTACAAATGTGTGTAAAATGGATGATTGGACTAGCTTTTGTGTGATTAGGAAGATTTGGTAGTGCTTTTTGTATAATGAAGACTAGGAAAATTGTTGATATCGGCAGAAATTGGAAGGGTTACGAGCAATTTTTGGTATTTGATTCGAAATGGAACATTAGGGAGTAAGGACGGTTTGCTGGAATCAGTCGAAATTGTAACATAGTGACCAGGTAGAGACGTATTGAGGGAGTGGGGAATAGTGTCCTTTGGGATGCATCAAATTGATGGAAGAAGAGTTGTTTGATTTGCCGTAATTTTGGACCGGATGAAGGAAAGTAAATAACGATTCGTAGGCTTGAGGTTTAAAGTTTCAGTTTGATATCGTTCTGGTTTGTCATTGCAAAGTATGTTTCCGTTTTGCGTTTCCAGTAATTTGTCATAACTTAACTCCGCTGGTTCTTTCTTATCTTGATCAAGGCCTCCTTCCTCAAGTTCAGAACTTTGGTTTTGTTATTTGGAGTTATAATCGTTTCTGCGATGCAATAACATATTGAAATTTGATGTGTTGCAGTTCGATTATATATTTGGAAGGTAATCTGGAGACCAAAATCTTCACTGATCCAGTTAGTGGGCTTGTTCGACGAGTTAGAGAGATTTCTATTCGCAGAAACGGTATGTACTGATCTATTTACAATTGTCTAAGATACGCTTTATATACTCGACCTAAATATCTGTATGTTATGCTTCTCGTCATGTTGATACATTCTGTTGCCCGTAATTCGCAGGTCGCCTTGTGTTTTTGGGTAAAGGTGATGGTGCTGAGCAATCACCAAAATGGGGGCTCAAAGGTGTTCGCTACTACTAAAAAGCTTTGTTTTAACTTTTAAGCTGTCCTGTGGCACAGATTTGTTCGACGAAAGACCAATTTTTTCGTTTGTAATTAACGTTCTTCTGTTGCATCGCAAGTAGCTGAGATTGAGATTTCGTGTTCAAAACAAGGCTGTTGAACTTCTCAATCCGATTCAACAATTCGCTCTCTTTTCAATCTGTTTCGGCATGCTCAAATTTAGATTGCATTCTCTTTACGAGGTGAAGTTCTAAGCTACTATAATTTACGGATAAAGAGACCGAACATAGATGCACAAAAGGCGGGCACACTGCCCTGACGAACTAACCTAATCCACATCGGTATTTCGGATTGACCGTGGTCGTATGTTGAGGCCACAAAATTCAGACCTTCCAATGCATTTGGATAAGCTTTGGGTCTTTCCTATCCACGAAAAATCTCCACGTCCAAAAGAAAGAGAATAAAGAAAATTGTAGGAAGATTTCTTCTTCCAAAACGGAGATGTTACCAAGCCCGAAATTCTTGCAAGCGTCAAGGACCTCCACTCAATGCCTTCATCTTCCAACGCCATCACCGCCGCCTCCGCCGCCCATTCCACAACTCCAAGGCGTATCCACTTCCTCATCTTTTCCTTCCATCAAACAGTGCTGCAAATTATCGCGCAGAGAGCTCGCGATTCGAAGCAATTCTCTGTTACTTCTCCTCCTCGGCTCGCAGAGTGTAGAGGGTTTGTTGCCGTCTAAAGCACGAGCCGAGAACTTGGAAGACACGAATAGCAATGAACAAGCAGCAGAAACTTCAAACACTACTGCGAGTGCTACTTGCATTGATAGAAGCCCGACAAAGCGTGCATTTCTCGATATATCCATCGACGGAGAACCTGTTGGTCGGATTATAATTGGGCTACATGAAGACGATGCTCCAGTTGGCGCTGCAAGATTCGGTAGTCTAGTCAGTGGAGCTGCCGGCACTAGCTACAGAAGGAAAGAGTTCGTTAAGATTATGCCCAGCTATGTTCAGCACGGCGGAGTGAGATCTTTCGGTGTGGACGCTGAGCTCGCAAAGAAGACAGGAAGCAATTTGGAAGTTGATAGTCTCAATGAAGAGTGGGAGAGATTGAACGAAAAGTGTCCGGGCATCAAGAACAAGGCCGGAACTGTGAGCATTATCGTGAGAGATCCGTTGAAACCACCCCCGAAGATAAAGCTGGTTGCGCGGAAGGGGAAGCTGGAGATTGATCAGGAGGAGGTTGGGACAGCCCCGAATGGAACGGAGTTCGTGATCACTACGAAGGATTCGCCTGAGCTCGATGCTTCAGCTCTGGTGGTCGGAACAGTCTTGGAAGGTAAGGAGGTTGTGGAGAGGCTGGGGCAGGTAAAAACCGTGCAGGAGAACACTAGTTCACCGTATTTCAGGTGAGTACTACAGCTCTGTACTGTTACGTATCACCTTTCCCGATTTGTGATGATATACACTAACCACCACCTTCCGGTGGCTGGCAGGGTGGCCAAGCTGATCGGAGATAAGAGAGCTGTTGTGGCAGAAAGAGGATTCAACCGGCCTTACGCGAAGGTTATTGTCACAAACTGCGGCTTGATAAAGTAACAGAATCTCCGTCGCGGCATTTCTTTTTTTCTTTCCATTTTTGTAACAAGAGACTTTCACCATTCTATCCATCAAAATTTCAAATGCTATGTTTATCAAAATTGTAAGAACGGTACAGTTTAATGCACGAGCTGCACTTGAGCGATAAAGGAATGTAACGAACTTACACTCTAATCTTGTAAATACAACATTTTTAAGCTCTCGAGTGGGACTAATGCCATGAGAGGGACTTTCGAATGGAGACATTACAATCTAACCTCTCTATTATCAACCGATTCTGCACCTGCTTGGTCCCATTTTACGGGCAACCAAAAATCACCCATCTATTGATCTGAACTTTGAGTTGTTAAAACAGTTGGCTTCATTCTTTTCGGAGATGGAGACATGAAGAGATTTCTAATTGAAGTGATAGGGTCATCAACCTGCATGATTGATCAAATATCAAATGATGACTCTCTTCAGAAAGCAAACCTAAATATACGTGTAAGAACACAGACAGGCTACAATCGTGCAAAGATGCGTGCGAGTGTGTGCTACACTATGATGGGAACTGGAACTAGAAGTGCCAGTCTGGTAGATGAGTTCCAAAACATAGGCTGAGAAGGGCGCTGCCCATCTCCATCAACATGTAGCCATGTAGGCACACAAGGTACTATTTAGTATTTGGAACCCTAGCATGTCACTAGGACAGTAGAAGTGGGATGCAGAATACCTTAATTATGGATGCTGATGAAGGAGAGCTGCCTTCCTGACGTTGTAAAGCAGATAGTGTTTGCTTCCATCCAGGTGCCCCATTACCCGTTGATGCAATCCAAGGGCAGAAATATCTGTGCTGCCTGATAGGATCAAACTCCATACTGCTATCAGGCACTACATGCTTTACGTCCTTCCCTGGAAGAATAGACAAAGCAAATTATTAAAACATATTTTGGTACCATAAGGGAATTCTAGCACTGACAAGAGAGTAAGAGGGCGTGTTTGCATACGAATTACAGGCTGCTAACATCATTTTTTTATTATAAAATCTAGACCAATTAGCCAACTGGCATCAGCTTGAGGTTATAGTTGGACCAAACATAACAGATGCAAAAGCTATATAGTTTACGTTAATGTTTGCATTCAATAAGAAAGCAATAAATATTGCTTACCACTACTGCAGGCCACAAGTTCATTGTTTGCAGGAATCTGCACTATGCCTTCACTCGCCTCCTGGTTTGAGGTGGGTTGGGGATCATTTCTGGAGCTGCTAAGATCTGCATTGGCTTCAAAGCTAGATGGAACACTAGGAGACTCATGTTCTTCGCTGTGCTCTACAATGGTTCCTGAATGTAACAAGTCTCCCTTGCTAGAAACCATCACAAGTGAGTCACTTTTGTCCATTTCACCATTTAAATGTGTGACGTTCGCATCAGGGGTTCCAGGGCCACTCACTTCTGAACTCTCCAGTCCACCATTCCCTGCATTTTCTCGGTAGTGATCTTCCTCTTTCTCCATCTGGGAATCAGATTGCATACCTTCCTGGCCAACAGACAAACAATCTCTCAATTCACTATCATATGAAATCCGAGCCCTTAAATTCCGACCAATAACAGGCAACAAAATTTTTGCTTTGAAACTCTGATTTGTAGGTGGAGGACCCCCTGCAATTGTCAAATTTAAATTTGAGAATCTGTCCTTTGACAATGTTGCACCATCTATGCCAGCATTTAAAATATCTATCCTACTGTCGCAGTGACTTTCAGTGTTTGAATCATGGGTTCCAGAACGACTTTCAGAGTTTACTTCTGCATATCCAACTAATCTGAAACATTCCACAGGCCGTGGAACGGTAGAGAATGCCCATAATCCAACACTGGCTCCACAAAGCTTGCAGTCTAAAACAACAGAATTGTGTTCAGCCTGTATACTGGTATTGTGTGACTTCATAAGTTCATCATTACTAGCAGAGTGCACATTGATGCCCAGATTCTGTCTGTTGGTAGCTGAATAATTCAGTCTGTTCTCAGAGTCAACAACATAAGGTAGTAAACGAGGTTCCCAGCCGCATAAACTTACGAGCTTTTGTGCCTGAAAAAAAAAATGCTTTAAAACGTCATTGGTCTACATGAAGAAAGCAAGAATGCTACAAACTGATAAGACAGACTTCTAAAAAACAAATCCAAAAGTGTTAAGAATTAAAGTCAGAAGATATGAAACAGCGATGCACAAATACATCCAAATGAAGATGTACATGAACAGGCGCGCAACTAAACAGGTACATACCTGATAATATAACTTGGCAGAATCTGCACTGTCTTCATTGTCAGAATGTTCTGTTCTAGAAATGTCTCCAGACCCATTGCCATAAAACATTGAAGACTGTCCAAGAAATTGCTCGAGCTGAGGGCAATTCATGGACTCAATGGCTGAAGAAGAAACCACAGGGAGAACTGAGAGTTCTAAAAGAGCATAGCAGCGTTCTCTAAACCTATCAACTAAAACTGGAGGTGGCATAGGTGGAAACTCTGCCAGTGTTTCGTCACATGCGTTGTCAATCCACGGACAAAGTATCTTATGCCCATTGTCGAGCTTTAAACTAAACACCAAAGCTGCCTTCTCAACTGGGAAACACAGGAAATCGGTTTACTTTACTATGAATATAAGATAATTACAATATATTGTTACTTAATTTTACAGCATGGGTTTAATTGGAGGGAGATTTCACATAAAGAGAGACATAACATGCCTTGCTGCTGATTCCAAGAAGACGGAGTAGAAAATAAGAGGCGTGCCCCGCACGATTCACACGCTAATATATCTGCATCCACATTGATCCAGCCTCTTCGGGCACAATTTAAAGCACTCACCACCTGTTCAAAGTTGGCAAATTATTGTTTGTGCATCCAAAAAAATTAAAGCTTTGTATTAAACAACGGCTCCACTGCAAACGACTCAATAAAACCACTGTTGTTGTTTCAACATTACCCTAATTTTCACTAACCAGGAGCTAATTTCCAGACCGCATTTGTATTCGCCTATTCGGAGCTATTTTTGCAAGCTAACAAGTAAACACAAACATTACAAAACATGTCATATTGGAAGACAGAATTCTAACCTTAGGCTTGGCAAACCAAGTCATGGACTTGAATGTAGCCACCCTCCTCATAAGATCCCCACGGTCCCACGGCCTACACAGCGGAGCATGAGCCGCCACAGCCGGAGCTGAAAAATGCCGGGAGACCTCCATTCTATCGCCTCTCGATTTCGGTTCCACAAGAGCCAATGCGGATGAGGGATTTGCTCGCTTTTTGCCTCTCGAAGTTTGTACACCAGATGAACTGTTAGCAAAAATAAAATAAAACAGCGAGAATTCCATGATTTGGCCACTAATTACATCAAAATTTCCATAAAATCTGAAGAAAAAGAAACAGAAAACTCGATTTATCGTATTTTTATTCAATATCTTGGATTTGTATGAAATAATCAGGGATTAACTAGCACTTGATAACACAAGTATAAAAATTCCCTATTTGCAGCGCATTTTCTCGGGAAACAAACGGAAAACGAGCGAGAAAATTGGGAGCAAAATTGAAAAGAAATATATATATATATATATATAGATGATATATACTATATATACACGAACCTGGAATCGGGGCTAGGCGTAGATTTGGGAGCGAAAAATAGCTTGTCCATGATCGAGTGGAACTTTTTCTCTGAATCTTTCGACATTTTTTTATTTCTTCTCTTTCTTTTTTCCAGAAGAAGCTATGAAATTTGTTTCAGGAAGTTCAGAAACTAGCAAAGCGCAAAACGCTACGATACGACGTCGTTTGCGGGTGGGGTGAATATGATGGATAGGGGTGCAACTTGGGTTAGCCAATCTAAACCCGTCTATGTCCAATCCGACTTTAAACCCAAACAAGCGGGTTTTTTTTTATAGTTATAACCCACCTGAACCCAACCCAATTTCAACCCGTTCATTGATTGGGTTGAGTTGGGTTGATCATTTGCCCGTCCATCCCCAACCCAACCTAACCCAACTAACCAAACACAATCTAACCAGATTGTAACTCATATCAATTAATGCTCATACTATACCCACGTGTGCCAAGTTCAAAAACCAACGCCCATTCTAATAATTTTTTAATAAATCACCCTTTATAATTACTTAAGTTTTTAGGGAATAAGAGGCTTTGATTAGTCGGCCCATATTCGTAGTCTCTAAATCCTAAAGCTTTATAGTATATTGATTTATGAAATTAGAGTTAGCTAGCTTTGATGCTACTTGGCTTAATTTTTATAAGAATTCTTGGAAACGAAGTTATTGCAAGATTAAACTTGAAAAAGTTGAGCAACCTAAACCCAACCTAAGTAAAAACCCTAACCCAATTAAACCCGAGCCCAAATGAACCCGAATAAAACCCAACTTGAACCCGAGCCTGAATTGTAAAAGTTAGGTTAGAATTGGGTTGACATTCCAACCTGTCCGAGTTGTACCCTAATTGTGGATATCGTTTCACTTGTTTCTTTAGCGGTAAATCTATTTTTCCGTTGCAATATTTTAGCGGTAATTGACTCGTTGGGCCTCGAGGAGAGTTTGGGTTGGGCAGGTAGAACATGATCCAATTAAATAAGATTTGGGCCATGATGGCTAGGGCAAAGTTGACGAACTGAAGAAGTAAAAAGACGTAATTGGAGAAATAGTCCCTGAATTATTGCACGAAGTGACGAATAGGGCAAGTGTGCAATATAATTGTTAACTTTCGAACTCCAAAAGCTAATATTTAAATTTAGGGGCAAAAACGCAACTCATGAATCATTTTGCAGTTTATTTTGACCTTGCATGATGATAATTAATCATTCGTTAATTATTTATTTTTTTTCTTACAGCTACAATAAACTATAGTATTCATGATCTTCAAAATATATTTTTTTCATGCAAAATCTATTATAATTCGTATTTAAACACTTGTAATCAACGATTTAAAACCTAAATTTAAAGATATTTGAACCTTTTTTTTTTGTTAATTTTTTTTAATCTAAATATAAACTACATATTAATAGAACCCTCTTTGTCAACCAAAAAAGAGGCTGAAAGACTATTTAACAAAACAAAACTTTGCTATTTTTTGTTTAAGTCTAACCTACAAATGATTTTAACATCTTTAATTTTTTTTTAAAATTAAAAAATATAAACTAAATATGCATTTTAACATCTCTATATTTTTCACTTATTTTTTTATTTTTCGACTTAAATATTCTACTAAATAACTTACAAGTTCTAATGATTCTGCAGTTAAATAGAGAGCTAAATGTAGAGATATATGCATGCTCGCCAAGCGATTCTAGGACTCTATTTTAAGTATGTTTTTTGACACGTTATTTATGCAACATTCGTGATATGACAAGTCGATCCGGTCTCACTCGATATCTCGAATCCCACAACTTCTTAGGTTCATTCCTCGGGAACGGAGCTTGGCTGCTGATAAATCAGCAGCAGCTCCTGCCGCTAGCGAATCACGGGTGGACACATGTTCAAGTAATTGATTTTTTAATCACAACTTGAACACGTGTTCACCCGTGAATCGTTAGCAGCACAAAAGCTGCTGCTGATTTTTTCAGCAGCCAAGCTTTCTCCATCCCTCGACACCTCACTTTATTTTTTTTTCCTACTTTCTAGTGTGAATTATGTCTTATCTTCTCAATATTTTCATTACACGTTTAATGTCACCCGCCTTATCTTGTATCAAAATTTCTAAGTTTTTATATATTATAAAATGACAGGATATGACACAAAGATCAACGGACAATAAAATTTAGATTTCTTATCTCTATAACATTTTTTATTTTTCCGTTCTTCCTTTTCAACCTTTTAAAGTACCATTGATGGCTTGAATGGTGAAAGATGCATTCATGTGTCAACAGAAAACGACTCATTTACATTACTAGATGCATTCATGTGTCAACAAAAAATGACTCATTTACATTATTAGACTAACGTACCTTACATCACTTTTGTAGTTCTTTTTACAAACGATATTCTAAAATATTCAATTCCATATATCCGGAAATTTGACTTAAGGTAAGAAAGCTAGTTTCACTCAACAGCCTCATCATCTCAGCTGCCATTTGAAAAACACTTGTACCAAGTCAAAGATAGAGATAAGGGTTTTGTTTTCCTCTCAAACTCAAACCGCTACATCCATGCACCTCCACTTTTTACTCCCAAGAATCCTCACTTTTTACCCACCCTCAGTAAAAAACTAACCATCCATTTACCGAGCCTCACCCCTTCTTAACTCCCGCACAGTATAAATTGCAGTGCTCCCTTCCACATTCCATCAAACTATACGGCTCGTTTTGTTCTTGATAGGCAAAGAGTGAGCTCCCTGCACAGTCCAAATGGCAACCTCCAAAGCATCTCTCTTCTTTTTTCTTCTTTCTACATCCCAAGTCTTTTTTGTATCTTGTACCAAATTCGAAGTTGGAGGCAAGAGTGGATGGGAGGTCCCGAAATCGAAGAACGGCCAACAAATGTACAACGAATGGGCTTCGAAAAACCGGTTCAAGGTCGACGACGCTCTCTGTAAGTCACTCTTCACTTAAGTCAGAAAAAAATGACGATAATCACTATCATTAGTTACATGGAATAAGATGGTATATACAAAGACATATCAATCTTGATGCGCTTTTTACCGACCTTGTTTTGAGCAACTAATGTCAGTAACTATTGTCGGATTTTCTTCCATTGAAATCAAAAGCTTCTTGCCTAAGACAAGATTCCTATTTAATCGGTCTTAAGTAACGTTTTACTTGTCAAGAAAAAATGACAATAGTTACTGTCATTAGTTGCACATAAGAAGATGGATAAACAAGCGAATCGTATATGTGAAGACATCAGTCCTTGATGCGCCTTTTACCCACCTCGTTTTGCGCAACTAATGTTAGTAACTATGGTCGGGTTTTCTTCTATCAAATTCAAAAGCTTCTTGCCCAAGATAAGATTCCCATTTAATTTGTTTTAAGTAACGTTTTGCTATGCTTTCTTCATGGACTTAGCTTTCAATTACACGAAAGACTCGGTGATGGTGGTGACCAAGGACGAGTACGAAAAATGCCACTCAGCCCATCCCATCTTCTTCTCCAACAACGGTGCAACTACGTTCACACTGGACCGGCCTGGTTTGTTCTACTTCATCAGTGGAGTTGCCGGGCACTGCGAGAGAGGGCAGAAGATGATCATCAAGGTCTTGGAGCCGGCAAGCCCGCCTCAATCCGCTGATCAGAACGCAACGGACCCGTTGCAGCCGAAACATGGTTCGGCTGCAACGGCGGCCATCTCCTCTGCAGTAACTCTTGTGTTCTGCATGGTGTCATTTGTTGTGGTCTTTTTCTTCTAGTTGCAGCGATACGTCATGTTTTTTAATTTTCTGTGTTTTTCCGTACCCCTAATTTGATTTTGGTCTTTTGAGATTAAAAGAGTGTAGACTTGAACTAATTTGGGTTTATGAATTTTAATTTTTTTTGGAAGTATGATAATTTTTCCATAGATTAGGATAAAAGTTGATGGATACCTCAATCGTTCTCACATAATTTCAAAAAAAATTTAGGGTGATTCTCACCTTATTATCCTCAAGTGTCGTGAAATTCGAACTTTGATATCCTTTTTTTATTTTTTATTTTTGTCTCAGTTTCATACTTAAACTTTGATTTTTCTAACACTTTAGTACTTCCGTTATGTTTTCCGCCAAGTTATACATTAAGTGATGAAATGTCATAACTTTGGCCTATCATATTTGTCATGTGATGAGATATTCTCTTGTAAATCCAAGCTTGTCTTCGTGTCATCGCTTAACGGAAAACTTAACGAAAGTATTAAAGTGTCAAGAAACATCAAAGTTTAGCTATGAAACTATGACGAAAATAACTAAATGTAACAAAGTGAATTTCAAGACGAGTAGTAAAGTGAGATTACCCCAAAATTTATTACAATCGACATTATTCTTCCAAGCTAGATAAAGGAAAGAGAGAGTTTAAACCCGAAACTCAGACAAGTCGCAAAGAAAAGCCACAATCCAACACTTGCAACCTTGCAACAGAAATCTTGTAATTTACCGCGCATAGAAAAATCAAACGATTTGGGATTGCAATTCGAATTGATATCATCAAAACATGTCAAAAGACAAATCCATGTATAAAAACATCAATTTTAATTTACACAGTAATAACTCGGGAAGACGAAGCGCATTGAAGCCATCGATCAAAATTGCGTTTTACAGTCTCAGTTTCGGCTTCGAAACCTCGGTAGAAAATAACAAAATTGTTGCAAGAGAAAAGAAAAGGAGCAGAATTGCTGCACACACAAGGCTCCTCTAATGCCTTACCAATTGTCTATCATCTCCGCCTTTTCGATTGCCGTAAGGATTGCTCTCACTGAATCCATTTCGACTTCCTTCTTTACGCGTCTTCTTCCTGAACTTTGATTTACTGCTGTCTAAGTTCAAATGCACCTTGGGTGGATTAGAAAAACAAAAAGAAGCCGCAACTGCCTGCCCAATTCCAACAAACATTGAGATGTCAGGATGGATAACATTCGTGTTTCCCTACGAAAATCTCTTTTATCTTTACACAGTAAACGTTTAGATGAAAAGATAAATAACTTCATATCAAGAAAAAGACGGGTACCTGCAGATCAAGCCGGTGTACATTAAAGATGTCCTTCATAGAGTGTGAATTGTATGCTAATAAATAAGATGTATACGCCTCTTTTGCTGATTTATTCAGGTAATGATTGTTTTGAACCATCTGCTCCTGCATCGGTCGAAGCAATGCATAAGTTTCCATGGACCTAGTTATTGCATGATAATGGAAAACAATCGAACATGAAATTACCAGTTTTGACTGCACATTCTTCAACTTCTTTTCATTAAAATCGTATGGTTTAACGGGCACATTTGCAGCCTGGAAACAAAAATGAATATGGATTGAAATGGAGAAAAAGCATCACACAGCAGATAGAAAACCTAAACAAAAGCTAGATATTGCTTACAACCTTCTGTAAAACATTTTAGCTGTAAATCATACCTTCAAATAGCGAATGAATTGCAACTCTTCGGGAATGAGGAAAAGTAATGCCTTTCCTGTTGCACCTTCCCCTCGAGCTGTTCGACCAACCCTATGGATATATTCCTGCAAGTACATATCCCATGAGACGCTGTTATTCAGCATGGACGAAGAATCGCTAGATACTCAAGCTACTAGAAAAACTACTAGAAATCTGTTAGAAAGAAGGAATAATAGATACCGTCGGTTCATCTGGAGGATCAAACTGCAAAATCCAGTCCTACAAGCAAAGAAAAGAAAAGAAAAGAAAGAAGCAGCATAAGATTACCGTGAGCATTCGTAAATGTAAATATTGCTAATAGGATAAAGAGGAGGGGGCAAGGGAGATGTCTGGGAAGGAGCTGATATCTCAATGAATGTTGCCATTGTGGTGAAATGAATAAACATACTCGTTGCGGTACATAAAATAATTGAATGATGAAAAAAAAATCCTAGAGATAACCATAATTTTCGTAAGTTTAATCCTGTCCTGTTACAGAAAGGAAAAGGAAATTTACCACAGCAGGAATATCCAGTCCACGAGCAGTAACATCAGTACAGAGTAAGATTCCTTTCTCTGCTTTACAGAAGTCAAAAAAAGTAGTTGTCCTCTTCTGCTGCTTTTGCTTTCCATGGATATCAAGGCATTCCACATTAACGTATCTAAGAAGTTCGGAGTGGAATTTCACTGAGTTACATGACGAGAAGAAGACCATAACTTTCTTAGACGTATTCTTTGTCAGGAAAGAATATAAGAGAAGAAATCTCTTAGCACTTGGGACAACACAATAGCCTTGTTCCAGCCCTTCATTGGTGACCTACAGTTCACACAATCTCATCATTCCACTGATTAGGGCTAAATCACAAGAAATAAAAAATTTGCAGACAGTACAAAGTAAATTTTAATTCATAACAGATATGAACATTACATGCATGTAAAATGAGGAAAACATAATCAAACTGGATTCCTACCTTTGACCTCCCCTCATCCACATCAACATAGATAGGTTTCTGATCTTTTCGAAATGACAACTTAACAAGATCTTCAACCTATAGGTTTAACAAGAAAAGAATTATCAGAACAAAGCACTCGTATAACAAATGGGCGCACAAAGTTTTGTTGACTCAAAGATACAAAAGTTAGAGAACTATTTAACTGTGTTTAAGCCAAAACATTTAAAAACAATGCAGAAAGCAAGATATTGGATACTATCCAATAAGGATACAATACACTAACCTTCTTAGTTTGGGTTGCTGAAAATAAAGCTGTTTGCCTATCCTGCACATCCATTAGCAATTCGATTAGCCAACGCATATTACCAAGTAAAACTCATTTTGAAATGGCACCTAAACCATAAAACTAATGTATCCAGGCCGATTAAAATCAAACTCAACTAACCAAACTTCAAGCTCCTCCTAATTAAAAAAAAAAAAAAAAAAAAAAAAAAAAAAAAAAAAACAGAAGCATATGTTGCTATACATCTAAGGATTGCAGCCCTTGAGTCTTTGTCACAGAAGAGGTAGAAAACTAAATAAATTTACCTTTGGCAGAATCTTGACAATCTGTTTCATTTCCTCCTCAAAGTTTGCTTCCAATAACCTGTCAGCTTCATCAATCACGAGGCACTGCAAGTCCAGGACAACAATGAAATCAAAGATTGACAAATTTCTGTGATGTTATGATGCGCTACATCTCAATCAAAGATATTTAGCTTAACCACATCAAGAAGCTAATTCTTTTCTCTAACATAACAACACAAACTGCAATAGGATCAGAAAATACGGTTCAATATTTCAGTAAAAGGATTAACAACAACAGCAGAATATTCCGAAGTCAAGGAAACAGTAATTTGCTTCAAATCAGAAAGTCAACTGTACCCATCAGAACCATTTCAGAAAATAACCACTGAAAAAGTTTTTGGAACAACTAAAACAATATTTCCGACAAATAGATGTGAAGCACCTTCAAGTTCTTATATATGAATCCTTTGGTATTCTGAAGATGGTCAAGAAGTCGACCCGGGGTTGCAACCAATAAATTTACTCCTTTTACAATACGTTCTGCTTCCCCTCTCCTAGCTGAACCTCCAATAACCAAGCCAAGAGTCTGAGAGTGATATTTTAGAAGGTCCTTTGCCACAGCATGTGTCTAAATTAATCGGAAAAGAAAAATAGTCAGAGACGAATAAAGGGGTTCAATGGTAAATCCCACGATGCGACGTCATAAAAAAGTCTCTTGAACTGGATCAAGCTCCATCATGATATTGGAATAAAATTTAACATGCCACTACAAAAAAGAACAAAATGCAGGGGTTTTCACCTGTATTGCAAGTTCCCGTGTTGGGCAAATCACAACAACACCCATTCCGTTACGAGGAGCAAAATGTGTGTTATATAGCAGCTCCACAGCTGGTATTAGAAAAGCAAGAGTTTTACCGGACCCTGTCCTTGCAGCTCCGAGGACATCTTTTCCAATCAAGAGCGGTGGGATTGCTCTAGCTTGAATCTGCATTAGTAATATATTGTAAATTCAACTCATCCCAAATCATCAACAACTTTTTAGAACTAAAAATTGAAAGATATCTCAACGAACACACATTTCTCATCAAGTACAAACCCTAACATTCTCTGAAATTAGTAAGTTCTCAATTCGTATAAAAAAACATACTTTTCGATCAAGTAACTCATAATAAGAAATCCCATAAACAAAATTAGGCTAGAAGTTACCGAAATCAAATTCGAGACGGCAAATACCTGAGTCATATACTGAAACTTCATTTCTTCAATGGCCTTGTAAGTGTTCTCAGACAAGTTCAAGGAAGCAAACGACTCTGTGGTCATAATCCCAGTCCCTCCACCGCCACTATTCACCTTCTTCTTCTTCTCCTCCTCCTCCTCCATTGCTTCTTCCCTCTCCTCATCTTCTTCATCTTTGTCCTCCACGGGGCTTTGACCCTGTACTTCCTCTCCCTTCAATTTCTTCACCTTCTTCCTCTTCTTCTCACTCTCGCCCTTAGCCGGTTCGCCGTTAGGGTTTTGAGGCTCCGTATATTCTTCTTTCTCCACACCCGCAGATTCCGACGGTTTCTTCGCTCTGTTTCTCTTGCGCTTCTTCTTCGTCTCGTCCTCCGAAGGCGCGTGAAGGTTTGGGTCTGTCATGCCGACTAGTTCTCTGAGGAATATGGGTTTGAATTAGGGTTTCACAGTTTCAGGAGGCGCAGAGGAAGAAGACGAGCTTTCTCTCGCAGCACAGAGACGTTGAGAAACTGTGGAGATTTCAGTAGGGTTTTGGGCGTTACTTGTTAAACCCTACCTGCGACTGTACTCGCTCAACTCGGACAGGCACAAACCCAAAAGTTCTAGGCCTGTTACTAGAACTAGTAATTTGGGCCTCACTCTGTGTTTAAACTTTTGGAATTGGATCTGCTCCGGACCTTAGTGTCTGAAGTCTAGGGATCAAATCATATGAGCCGTTGATTTGGTGTGGTGGGCCAAGAAAATGAGTTAATGGGGACCATTGGATTGAATTTGTACGGCCCAGATGAATTGATCCCCAGGCTCCAGACATTAAGGTCCGGAGCGGATCTAATTCCTAAGGGCCTGTTTGGTATTCTACTTGAATCCAACTTTTTAAACTAAAAAACAATTTTCAAGTTTTAGGCCTTAAAAACTTGTTTGGTAGGAATATTTTCAAAAATTAAACTCAAGACTAATTCAAAAATATAATCTATTAATCTTAAACTCACTCTTCTCTTGTCTCTCCCTCCTCCCCTCACTCCAAATCTATCTCTCTTTTCTTCTTTCTCTGCTCTTTTTTTTTACATTTTTCGTCTCTCCTCCAATCTGTTGTTTTCATTCTCTCGGTTCTTTCTCTCACTCCTCTTTCTCTCTATCTCATCTGATCCCCTCTCTTCTTTCCCTTTCCTTCAATCATCTCTTGCTTTCTTTCCTCCTCTCTCCCCTTTCTCCCTCTCCTATGACCCCCTCTTTTTAGATCTCTCTGTCTAGTTTAAGTCGTAAGATTTAAAATTTTTAAATCGCAAACCAATCAAGTTTTTGAATCTTAAAGAAAATTGTTTTCAAGAAATGTTTTGAGAAATGATAAAAAATTTCAAATAGGATACCAAACAGGCCCTAAACTTTTCCAAGTTTTGAAGCAAAAAGGGCCCAACGAAAGCTCTTAACTAACTGAGATTTAGTTATCTCAACAATTTACTTGTGAAAAAAAAAATATGCGGGATGGTGATTTCAATAAACTTTTTTTTATGTTATGCCTATTTTCTATTAATCTTCACTGTTGATTTTATTAACAATTACAAAACTAACATAATGTGTACGAGGTGAGAAAAAGTGTGTTAAAAATCATTTTCTTATTCCTAATTAGCACATTCATAACATACCATACCATTTTATGATTTGGTGGGGAAAAGTTGAATGCATATATAAAAGATGTGGTGGCACAAAAAACGCACCAAATAATGGTACTTTGTTTGAAAGCAAACCATGCTTTAATCATAAGGGAATCATTTAATTATATTCAAATTACACACAAATTACTAAATATAAATATGATTATGACCTACTACTCCCACTTTAATATACTCATGAGTTTTCATAATTCAGTTGCCTGACCTCCTGAGTTCAAATCTTCTGCACCTGTTGTGTGTGCAGTTTCTCTGTGGTCTCTATCATTATTTGACATATGTGAATAAACTTAAATGTCCTCAACTTTGTTGACACGTGTTAATAAATTTAACCGTCATCCACTTTGTTGTTATAAACTTAACACGTGTCAATTAATAATAAAGATCACAAAAAACAAAATGAACGCAAAAGATTTGATCTCAGATGGCTTCCCTTGGAAGGCAGATTTTATGAAACTAATAGTAACAAAATCATACTCCATGAGTGTAATTATGTTCTACTCACTCCACCAAATCCTAGTTAAAACATGTGCACCAAAGTTGCATCGACTATAAAGCTAAATTAACAGAAAGTATTCACTATGCAGCAAAAGGTACTCAATCCGCCGTTTGTCCATCAAATATATACAACAAGTGACCCTTGTCATCGAGTCTCACCCACTACATCTTGATCGGGAGAAATATTGTTGTACGAGTACATTTTTTCTCTCACATAGAATGAACTTCTGCGTATGCATGAGTATCAATTTTTGTGAGAGGACATCATACTTCAAGTGCATCTATCCTCTCACATAGAATGAATTATTATTGCATGTGAGTTCCGCCCCTTGTGAGAAAACATCAAACTCGCATCCAAACTTTCTTTTATGTATAAGTGAAAGAGTTAAAATTTTAGAAAGGGTTTAAAAGTCTCAATTCAAAACGCTCTCTTAATCTTACAAAAATTACTCCGTCGTGTGGTGAGAAATCGACCATCGTCGTTTGGATCTGGTATGGTGTCGTCATCGTCATTCTCTTCCTTAAACCTAAATCTCAAGCCTCTTTGACTTTCTTCATCTCTCCTTCCACTGATTTCCAAACCAGAATCCTCCTCAAAGCTCACAAGCAACAAAATTAAAGTTAAGAAGTTGGATTAAGAGCCTAATACTAAGTATATGAAAAAACCTTAAAATTTTTAAGCATAATACTAAACTTTTTTGTCTCAAAAAAAAATCAAAATGGGCCTGAAACCATCCTAGTCCCGACATGGCTCCGCCTCTGCTACGCAAGTAACTCATTGAACTTGTTATGGCATATCATCCTTCAACTTGATACGGGGAGCATTGTCACAATCTCTGCCCTAATTTCACCTTGATTACTCAATGCTAGAAGTTTAGTGGTTCAATGCTTTGTACAATAGTAGAAGACAATGCCATGTCAAGAGTTTTTGACTTAAAAGTTAGGAAACCTTAAGTAAGAGTAGTTTATGGGGGTATGAACAAAAAGGTATTACTAGTTTATAATGTTGTCTCTCTTTTTAGTAAAAGGCAAAGTACATGGACTGTCTTTTTAGGTTTTGACACAAAAATATAGTTCATCTATCATTATCCAACCAACCTCCATGTGGGCTTCTGGATTTTGTTTTAAAAACCCCTTTAAGCTTAGAAATCCTTTACGGTAGAGCTGGGTGTTGCACTTTGAAAATCTGAGATGTCCTTGGAAGTTTTTCTCTAACAGCTTGACGAATTGCCTCTATGGGCACTAGGCAGGTTAACTGCTAGCCTTAAGCCTTTGCTTGCGTTGCTATTGGCATATGTTGACATCTAGCGACATGCTTGCTCAAAAGCTATTACATCAATCGACATACTCATTCGAAAGTTGTTGGCATCTGTCAACAGACGTGCAATATGACTTGACAAATGATTATTTCACCATTTCATCATATGCAATATATGAAGTTGAAGCATCCTCTTGAGTCCTAGACCTCTTTTCATTTTATTAGTCGATGATTACACATTAATCTTATGTTGATTATATATTAATTGGGGCATTTGAACCGTTCGATCTATCAAATATTCTATGATGATTGATACCAAATTACAAAAAGACAATGCATCTGTTACCCCTTCCTTACTTTAAAAAAATTGGATCTTTATGATTTTACCATATAAAAATTTTCTAAAAGTGGACCCCACGTCTCACTTCCTACCGGCTACAAAATCTGACAACATTTTGACCGTTACGATATACGATTCAAAATTTTCAAAAGCAATAACCTTGAAACATTGATTGCTTCCTCCACCCCCATTTACCCTAAAAATTCAAATCAAATTACTTTATCAGTTTATCTGGACCAGCAAGAAGCAGAATCTGGAGTGGAAGTAACAACTACTTTCAAAAGCTGACACTACCCACCGTTCATCTCCCTCAATCCAACGGCTCAAAAGTCAAAACCCTCCAAGGTTTAAATTAATACCCAAGTCACAATCTTTGATCGCTATTTCCATTTCTTCAACAGGAGGAACATTCAATTGGTTTCCAACGAAAAGATTTGTACTTTCTGACAATTTAAGAAGTTTCTTCAATTGGGTCGGCGGGAAAATCTTATGGGTATGTTTGGATAGCGAGAAAATTACAGAATGCCTGTGTCGACTCGGTCTCAGACCAACTCACGGGAGAGAAGCAAACCCGGTTCAGATCAAGAACCGAGCCACGCGAATCTTCCGCTAAGGAACCCACATCATGGATTGAAGGAAAAGATGAGAGCTTTGACGCTGCTCTACGAGCAGCAGAAGCAGGCCGCGGCGGCGCTGAGGAACCCGAATCCGAAATCCGATCCGGAGCAGGTCCGATTCGCGAGCCACCCGAGCGTCGAGCTTCTCGGTTCTTGCAAAAAAGAGGAGAGAGAAGAACCGAAGCAGGGGAGCCACCACGTGATGAGAGAGAACAACAGCACCGCAATGCACAACTCCACCGTTACCAGAACTTACGTTCTGCCACAGCCGCCGCCGACCCACGCCAAGGAGAATGTGGCGGCGGCGGGATTAAACGACCGGATTCTCAGCTTTACTTCGTGTCCAAGAAAGGCCAAGGCTTCAACCCCGGTGGCGAGGAGGCTGTCAATGGGAGGTCACGTGCAGCACGTGCCGGGGCCGCCGCGGGAGTCCAGTGGGGTGGCGGAGGGGGCTAGGAATGTGCAAGAATCGGGGACCCCTTCGGTTTCGGAGACACCCACGAGTCGGATTCTTGTGTTTGTTAGGCTGAGGCCGATGGCGAAGAAGGAAAAGGAGGGGGGTTCCAGATGCTGCGTTCGAATTGTGAACCGGCGGGATGTTTACCTGACGGAGTTTGCGAACGAGAACGATTATCTGCGGCTGAAGAGGCTCCGGGGACGGCATTTCATGTTCGATGCTTCTTTCCCGGATTCCACTTCTCAGCAAGAAGTTTATTCCACCACGTGAGTTTGGTTTAATTGGATATTATTAATCAGTGATTGATTGGATATAATTGGTGTTTTGGTTTCTGCTTGAAAAAATCTTGGAACTTTGCATATAAAAATGTTCGAATTCTTCGTTACAGTCGTAATTGTGTTTGGTTTGAGTCAGTATTCGTGTTTGTTTGCCGAGAAAAAGCATGGTTCTTGTTGCGCTGGATTGGATCCCAAGAAATGGAAAATACTCTAAAGCCTATGCTAGTGGTAGTGTTAGTTTCGAATTTTCGTGTCCCGTAAAATTTCTCAGTAACCAAACAGAAAGAGCAACCAACAATGTTGTGAATTGTGAATGATGTGCTGTTAATGTTGTTTGTCTCAGTAATCCTTTCCATTTTAATGTGTAAATTTTAACAAAACCGACATGCCGTCTGTTTTTTCAGTACAGCAGAGCTTGTGGAGGCAGTCATGCAGGGGAGGAATGGATCAGTATTCTGCTATGGTGCCACTGGAGCTGGAAAAACATACACAATGCTCGGCACGCTGGAGAATCCGGGAGTGATGGTTTTGGCAATCAAGGACCTATTCACCAAGATAAGGCAGAGGAGCTGTGATGGAAACCATGTGGTTCATCTGTCCTATCTTGAGGTCTATAACGAAACCGTGAGGGATCTGCTCTCCCCCGGAAGGCCTCTTGTACTTCGAGAAGACAAACAGGTCTGCCTCTTATCTTGCATCTCACATTACTTTGCTTACAACTCACAAGGAAATGAATTTGATGTAAGAGTAATAGTAATGTCATATATAGTATGTGTTTGCTGTGTGTATGCGAAAACATGTAGAAGGGAAAATCTAAGAGCAATGTAGTTTCTTAAATTGAAACTAGCTGCATTATTTCGACCAATCCAATCTTAGAACATACTGTTTCTATACGGGTATCTCAAACGCACCGACGTCTTATTTTTATTATGTGGTGAAGTTCTTAATGATGTTAGTGAAAATCAATTTGTGTTCAAATGTATTGCAGGGAATAGTGGCAGCCGGTCTTACACAATACAGAGCTTATTCCACCGATGAAGTAATTTCTTAGTCCCTTTTTGGATGCTTTGAAAAGTTAGAAGCTTTGCTCAGAAGTTAATCTATTGTTCGGTCTTTCTTTTGGTTTCTGGCAGGTTATGGCATTACTTCAGCAAGGAAACCAAAACCGAACTACTGAACCAACTCGCGCTAATGAAACTTCCTCACGGTCCCATGCCATTTTGCAGGTAACAATTGAGATATGGCTTGTTGAGTTCCGAAAGCTTGCTATATGATGACTCTCAATTTGATTGTTTCTTTCTAACTTGATCTCCTTCTATATCCAGGTTGTGATTGAATACCGAGTAAAAGATGCTTCTATGAATGTGGTCAACCGAGTAGGGAAGCTCTCACTAATTGATCTTGCCGGGTCAGAGAGAGCCCTTGCCACGGACCAGAGAACAGCTAGATCTCTTGAGGGTGCCAATATAAATCGGTCACTCTTAGCACTGAGCAGCTGCATCAACGCTCTTGTGGAAGGAAAGAAGCACATACCTTATAGGAACTCAAAGTTAACCCAACTTCTTAAGGATTCTTTAGGAGGAGCTTGTAATACTGTGATGATCGCGAACATCAGCCCATGCAATCTCACCTTTGGTGAAACCCAAAACACGCTTCATTGGGCAGATCGAGCAAAGGAAATCAGGACTAAGGTCAGTCCTCGTAACTTCTCCAATCTTTTAAGTGCCATAAGCTATTGGACAACTTTGTTTTGCTGCATTACTTGTTTGTCAGCAGACATTGGTTTCTATTGTCCTTGAAATTTCATACTTTCATGGCAACTCTAGATAATGTCTCTTTCCTTGTCATTTTACACAATTGCAGGCGTGCGAGGTGAACGAGGAGATACTGCAATTACCAGAAACTGATACTGATCAAGCCAAGCTATTGCTTGAATTACAGAAAGAGAATCGTGAACTGCGAGTACAACTTGCACACCAGAAACAGAAGCTATTAGTTGTCCAAGCACAATCCTTTGCTGCAAATGCCTCTCCAACGCCTTCTTCGGTTACGTCCCTCTTGACTCCTCCAACTTCTGCCCAAGCAAATGACAAGCGGAAACCCAGACCCTCTTTCTTGACCCGGACTTGCTTCACACCAGAGTCCAAGAAAAAAGGGGCTGAGGAAGCAGTTAGAGATCTTCGCCAGACTGTAAAGACATTGGAGGCAGAAATAGAGAGGATGAAGAAAGATCACACTTCACAGCTAAAGCAGAAAGATGATATCATTCGTGAGCTTTCGAGGGAAAGTGAGAAAACACCAGGAGCGGGGAGGGAGGGTGGGGAAAAGAGGGCAGTGACAAGGACTAGCTTGAGACCGCAGGAGCCAAGCACAAAGAGGATAGTTACAAGAGCTAGCATGAGAAAACAGGAGCCAAGCATTGGTGAATTGAAGAGCCCAAGTCACCGATTCAGGTCACCAGTCCCAACAGCTAAAAAACGAAGCTTTTGGGACATAACAACTGCAAACAGCCCATCAGTTGCTACATTAAATGGAAGAAAAACTAGAAGCCATGTCATTTCTGAACCTGCTGCAGCTCCCTCCATGCTTCTTCAGGTAATCTAATTGTTCTCATCGTCTTCCTTTCCTTCATCTTGTTTCTGATAAAAGAAAATTGTAGCAAAGAATCGCATGCGTGTATGACACTTCACAACAAAGCCTCCTTCCCCCGAAAGTCTCGTGGCCTCTCCTACCTTTTTAATCTTTTATGTATAAGTTTCATAGTTCTGCAACTGATGCAGCTTGCCTATCCATGTTTCTGGTTTGTGATATTTTTTGGACCGCACATCATCAATTATGCACCATTCAGCCAGGTTTTGCACGACAAAAGCCCGAGCGTTTGAAGTAGCATGGGAGATGGTAGAAGAAAAGAGAAAAACTACTTAGGTCAATCTGGAAGATGGAAAGACGATGGCATTCTGGCAAAAGCACTTCCTACCAGCAATATTTTCTCTGACGGATCAAGCCTGTGGTTCAACATGGAAGAAAAATTGTAACTTTGTAGGTGGCGCTGCTGTTACTTGTATGCCATCTTTCATCATACGATTTCATTTGTGGAGTTAGCAGAACATATTCCATTAGTTGTTTTCAATCTTCAGAGTTATCCATTATTTATTCCAAATCAATAAATTTCAGTCTGTAAATTCTCAGTAATCATTTCTCGCTTCATATTCTTTGGGCCCTATGTGTCGATTCCTGAATGAACTGGGGAACAAGATTCAACCAAATGCAAAACACCAGCTGCTCTTGGCAAAAAAGAAAGTCTACAGCAGCATCTGCATCACTATATTCGCTGAACGTGGCTACTTTCTATATAAAAACTTGATTACTATACGCTGCAACGTAGCTCCAGGTTTGTAACAGGATGTGTAACTGGAAAGAAACGCAGGTTTTGCACAACATACTTAACCGTCAAACTATTACATATTTTTTTATAACAACGCTCAATCGTAGAGAAGATCAAAATAACATTTGCATTATACGAAACAAATAGTTTAGAACACGAGATTTGACACAAACCTCTACTCTCTGGATTGATTAAGCGCTGCCACTTTCTATAGGCATGAAATTCTATATTCGAAGGCACTCTATTTTTAAGCAGGTTCATAGCGTGATCTTTTGCCTCTCCTTCCTCCTTTAGAACTTTCTGTGTTCCATTCACTCCAGTAGGATGAATAACACACCGCTTGACTGGATCAATAACAATTTTCTCGAGTCCAACAACAATCTCTATCAAATACATGGCATGTTCAACAGCATTTCTTCAACCACGCTACCCTACTACTTCTACTACCTTGAGGTTATGATGGGGAAATTTGGCTGTTAACGTCTATTTTGTCATCAGTACACAAGAACTCTAACTGCACCAAGAAAACAACTTATTAGTGCACAATGCACGTGAAATAAGAAGAAGAAGAAGAAGAAGAAGAAGCATCACTGGGAAGAAGTTCATTAACCAATTTAATTTTCTTCCACAGAATCATTCTCAGTACCGGAAAAATGTATATAGCCGCAACACAAGTTTTTGCAAGTGAGGAGAGGCGTTCATGAAAGAAGATAATTGACGAAGACTCAACCAGTGATCTGCATAAACCACCAACTCCAAATGCTTGAGTTTTGGTAAATTGGAAAGACAAGATCAGCATTAACCCCTCTATAAATATTCATCGCGAGATCTCTAGCTGTGAAACACAGCATGAGAGATGGGCGAAGGCAAGACTAAGGCCGTCAACATCGTCAATGGTCAAACAATCCATGGATACCTCAACCAGCAAAGGTACATTACTGAGAAGCGAGTCTATCTTATCGTCAATGCTAATAAACGAAACAAGGTTCGTATCACAAATCTCAACACGTTCGAGCCTACTGCAATTCTTTAGCTCTAAGTACTTCAAACCAGTCGATGGACCGGCAACTCTTGAGTTAACCAAACGTGCAGTGTAAGACATGGATAATCGTTCAAGCAATGGACTCTGTGAAACGAAGTACTCAAGAACTTTTCCAGTCACATCAACATTATTGAGATAAAGAACTCTGAGGGACTTAAGCCAATGCTATGGTTCAATGCAGACCCTTCTCCAACACCTAGTAATTTAGAGGGAAATTCAGATATATATATATATATATATATATATATATATATATATATATATATATTTGTAACTACGTAACATAAAAAATTCCAATACAAGGACTTGCACTCCCTTTTCCATTGCAAATTGAATCCAATTCTCAATGGATCTTCTAAAGCGACCTCTAGAAAAAAGCAAGCCCGGAGTTGTTAGATGTTAGGGAGAGTATGCTGTTCAACCACATGATTGACTCAATCAACTTACGCATGCCTTTCTTGCTCCGGCATGTTTGGATGGAGGTCCCTGAAGCCGCTCAAAGTTTTACCGGCATCAAAATCGAGACTCAGTCAACCAGGCCGAGGCATGCCGCCATCACCTAGAGAGGACACTGGTGGCTAGTGCTTCCTTTAGCGGCAAGGAAGAAAATAGACTAACAAGAATTTCATCAGGCAAGTAATATCTTCGAGCATATTCGAGGGTTCAATGTGACTATTGTCACTCCATCGGGAAACTTACCTTGTCTTGACAAATTGAAGAGTAGTTTGGTCTATTGGCTCCTCCATTAAATCTGGCAGTGGTTTTCTCACGTCGGGTACTGTTGTAGGAGAACTGTGAACTCTGAACCCTAAACCCTAAACTTTGAACGACACCGGCATGAATACTTATTTTATTGGTTTTCTCATGTCAAAAATTGATCATTCCAGCATCGATCTACAATAGTGCATGAAATATCTTGTGCATCGCTATTTTCTAGACTCCGTTACGTTTCTTCTATAAACTTAATTACTATAAGCTGCAAAGTTGCTCCAGTTTTTCTACTGAATTCAACCACCATGAATCTAGCAATTTAAGTTCACATATGATGTTACGCAATTTAAGTGGGGTTAGATGCAACCAAATTCTATAAATGGTGGCGTTCGTGGTTCATGATTCGTAAGAGGGTTTGCAATATATGTAACTTCGTTTTCCTAAATAGGAAACCTCACAACCTAAATCGCTCTTTTGTAAGGCGAACTATTGTCTCAAGAGTAACGCTAGGGAGACTAAATTTTGAAAACTAAAGGATATGTAAGTTGATGATTGGTTTATTACTTAAGCGTTGATAGACGTGCTCATTTCTATTGATGACACATCATTTAGTTTGCAATTTTAGTATCTAAATTTAGTCTCCCTAGCATTACTCTTGTCTCAATATTGATGTCCTTTTGGTGCTAAACCAAATATATTTCTTTTAATCTCTGATGAACAAAATTCAACCATCGTGAATGCAGCAATGGCGAGAATTTAGTTTCATGCAGTACTATTATTTGCATGCATCTGCATGGATCACTTCAGTTGGACTAGAAAAACAATGATCTACGTATAGGTAATTACCTAGAAATGGGACGCCATTGTGGCGATATCCCAAACAATGAAGCATGCCATGTAGAAAAATTAAAACACATAGTATGACTTGATTGGTCTCAAATACCGTCACAATATAATAGTGTTCCCAACTCGACCTAGATGTGCATATCAAGACCAAAACTATGATAATTATCCAACCCCAACACCCCCCCAACCACCCACCAAAACAAGCTCAAAAAGCCAATCCACTTCTCATAATCCGGCCCTTAATTCTACTTACTTATATTAATTAACCCCCCATTAATTTCAACTTTCAAGCATAATTTAGACACTCCACTTGTCTAATTAAGGAAAAATATACATGGGTGCGCAAGGAAAAGTTGTTTCTGCATTTCAGCAGCTCTTCAAGCACGGGGCTCAGAGCCTTTATCTGGTCCCCCATAACTGCATTTGAGCTTAAATATGTTTTTGCACCTTCAAGGCCTTCATTTTTGTCAACTTAATGATTAAGCAAATAATCACCTCATCATTTTAATTAATTAAGATAATAGCTGGGCCAAATTAAAAAAGCCAGAGAACACCAAATTAAGAGAGAGAGAGTTGTAAACTCATTAGACTGAGTTTTCCAGTCCTAAACTCAATCAAGGCCTTGGACTTGCAATATACAGGTGTTAGTAACAAGGAAGGAATGGGAAGGAACAAATATAAGAGGGGAAAGAATCCTCCTTCCTCGAAAATAAGAGTCATCATGCATTTATCTATTTTATACGCTACGGGATAAGTTACACTAAGAGTAGTGCACGACGAATTTCTTAGAGTGCTTACAAGAATTCCCGAAAAGAAATATACGGTTTAAAATTTATATATATACATCATTACACTTTCTAACATTCTGCATGTGATTAGTGTTTCTCATTTGCTTTCTACATACTAAATGACAAACTTATCTACAACGGCAATGCTAATGATTTGTGGAGGTATCTCAAGCCAATTCACTACCATCCGTTTTAAATTTTCAACGAGACAATGTGTGATTGGCTTGAGATATCGTCATCCCATCGCATTGAAGACCTTCTCCTACTTCACAGTCATCGTACAATGATCATTCAACACAGCCTACAAATGCATACGGTAATGCAGCTGTGGGCAACACGCAAAATTGTACAATGACCCTATAGAAATGAATTCAATTAAATGTTGTACTGTGTGTATATAAAAAAAGGACCAACCTCAAGCCACAAGGCTCTCACTCCCGTTTTGTGAAAGTCGCGGTCGCGGAGAGAGCATCTATTGTACTCAGCCTTACTCTTATTTTACAAAGATGTTTCCTCCATATGTGTGAATTTGCAAGTTTCTTTTTCTGGGTTTCATTTAATATTATTGCTGGTGCTGAGTGCTAAAGAGCTTAGGTCGTATTTATTGGAATAATAATTGTATAAAGCAATGGCCTAGCTTAGACAACTTTAGGTCCAGCCACCAACTTTTGCATCCTTTGAAAGAATGATGACTGGATGATCAAAACGACCCTCGGTTTCTGTGACAAGAGAATCCTTATCCTCTGAAGGAGGGATAGGTTTTGATCCGGAAAATGATTTCAGCACTCTTTTTTATGTTTTGCAAAAGTTATGTACTTTGATCTCATTTGATTTATTCAATCTAATACCTAAACAAATAGAGGAGTACAAATAATGCAGAAATTGTGTGCAAAAATCATTTTTCGCTTTAGTCGAGATGTAAACACATACCATTTTGAAAGCTTAAAGCCAAGGGGCTCTCTCCCCACTCTTTTCATTGCAGTTGCAGAGAGAGAAGAAAGAAAAAAAGAAGGCATGCTTGAAAGCCTTCAAATTAGGGCATGTTGGCATACTTGCCCCATTCATTCCACCAAAAATTATTAAATCCGCCTAGGCCGTACACGCCAACACACTCATATGAGTTCCTCTCGAATCTCGTCTTTTTTTTTAATATGCTGCCGTATACGGTCACCGCAAATATCCACAGTTGATGTGTTGTACCGTAAAAAGTCACATTACTGGGGACAATGTAACAAGGATGATTTAAATTCAGCAGGGAATCAAATGCCAAAATGGAAAAGCAGTCAACAAGACTAAATTCAAGGAAAAAAAAAAGATATTAAACAAGAAAAACAAAAGCAGTCAATCATAAGAAAAGCCAAAATTCTGCTGTCAGGAATTGGACTTGGAATTTCTTCTTTTAAATATTTGTTTTTGCTTTTGATGACTTCTATGATTACTTTGGTAAAATTTTATCTTGGGATCATTTGTCACACAAAATTATATAATCAAAAGCAATGATTGGAAAATGGAATTAGCCTATACTTTTGGACCAAATGGCTAAATCTTATGGGAAGATTGTGTGTGAAAAAGAACATTACTGCTCAAGGATCCAAGCTAAACAGGAAAAGGAAATTAAATAGTATACCAAAAAATTAGACACTAAACATATCATTGAAGATATCCCACACAGCAAATAAAGAGAAAAATTGCATCATTAGTTATTGGATAAACTTGTGTTCTTTTGAGAAGAGATTTTTCAGCGTGCTTGGAAAATGGGGTAGATTCGGCAAAATGTCATATGTTATTATATATCTGGATGGATACTTGAAATAAAAACTTTCCTGTAATTGTGTAATGACATGTGGTGTATCGTCATGTGTTCCGGGCATATTGAAAAATTTCTCATCTTTGAGGGGATGAGCTGGTTCCCCCATTTGATATGAACCAATCATGTCTTGACACGTGTTCATTCTTTTAAAAAGAAAAATCAAATAACAAAGAAGCCCAGCCACTCAGTACTACGGTCTGGTGGTATTCCTCTTTGCTTAGAAGTGAGAGGTTTTGGGTTCGAATCTCGTGCGTGGCAAATTCGATACCAAATTAGGCACCCTATTGTGTGGTTTAGTCGAACTCCCCTTCTCCCTAATGTAAAAATATTGATGTACTCGAAGCCCTAATTTATAGAAACTTCTAAGCATGCTCAAACTCATAATCTGGATTTATTAATATTTATAAAAAAAAAAAACATGAACACGTGTCAAGATATAGTTAGTCCATGTCAAAGGCAGGAACTTGCTCATCCTTGAGGGGGTACACAACCCTCAATTATTTTCTTTTGGTTGCTAATATGCATCATTTGCAGCCTTCTTATGATTTGAGTACTAAAGTTTAAGCAGTCTGTGATCTCATACTTTTTTCATAATTACCTAAAACATTTTTGGTTATGCAGATTGGAGGAAAAGGAGAAAAAATAAAATGTATAGTTCCTTTTATAGGGGTTTGGCCTCCTTTTTAAATTAGCGAGAGAAAAATTAGCATTAATTTGAAGTTAATTAGGTAATTGTAGATTATGACAGTGTGCTCGTCCCTCATGCAACTTAAGTTCGAATATTTCCCTAGTAGATTTAAAGAGGTAAACATTAATACAAGGAGATATATGTAGTATGATCTTTAGAAGCCAATGCATTTGCTACAAAATTAGTTTAATTTGATTGAGCAGTGATTAAAGGAGATATTCTCAAAAGAATATGTTGGTGGTTGAATGTTTTTAATGATAGTCAGCTTCAAGAGAACTTCAGATCGGGTCCAGATTCTCTCATCTCTCATTTTTCATCCCCTCTAGTTCCCTCCTATTTGAACATTCACGATTGAGTCACGTCAACATCTTGTGTTGATTTCTTTATAGTGAGAGAAAGACAGATGAAAGTGAGCGAGAGGGGAGAGGAGGAGAAAAGATTTAGAAGGGAGATAATCCTCCATTCAGATCGTGGAGTAATCACATCAATCGATTAAAATAGTTTACAATATTAACAAAGAATGCAAATGAATCAAAAATGCAAATTAAAGAGGAAAATCATGAATCATGATTAAAGTATTAGCATCCTTGTCTCATCATAACTTCATTAAGGATTGGAAAAAGCTATACATATACCCCTCCACACCAATCCCATCATGTTATATTGTATTTCCCCCCACCACCTAAACTAAACAAAATATGAAAAATACAATAAACCCCACTAAACATTTTCTCCAAATATACCAAACACAAAATAAATTTAAAACAAAAAATAAAAACTGCTTGGAGAGAACTAGCTACACTTCCACATTCCAATTTCCAGATTGATCAAAGCTAAAACTGAAGTACATGTCGGAAATTCGAGCGGCGGAGATGCGAATTCGTGCAGCTTTTCGGGTTTATTAGACTCGGAGCAAGTAGATACTGAGCTCAGGAGCTCCATTGCTATCAGGGTTCATCATGTAGAAGGCCTCAGAGTCTCTAGACCCAACAATTCTCTCAAACTTGGCCCTCATGTACATGAGTTCCCCGTCGGATTCGGACCCGGCTTCAGCTTCATTCCCTTCCACCGCCGCAGACGGCGGCAGCACACCAGCCCCCATTGAAATGGGCTCCACAGCTTTCAACACCTTCCACTCCTTGGCCCCACATTCTCTTTTGCTAGCAAAACCATATTTCTTACCGTTGCAAAAAGTTCTCCACACTGGCTCTTCCAGCAGCCTCAGAGATTTCTGATCTTTCTTCTTTTGAAGATCTTCTCTGTGATCCTTGTCACACTCCAACGCAATTCTGACGAGGCCGGACCCCATTTCTTTAACCAACCCGCTGATCGGCGTTGCAAGCTCGATCAAGAAGGCCGGATGTGAGCTAGGGTCTCTCTGGAGTGCAAAATGTACGTGGCCACGCCTGGAGCCGAAAAGAGTGCCTACCACTCGGGGTCCTAGCCCGAGTGGTAGGCTAGATCGGTTCTTACCAAAAGCGGTAAGAACAGACCGCAGCCTGGAAACTGCAGCGGCTTGCAGTTTCCTCCTGGGAAGTTGATGAGCCTCATGACCATGTTGTTGTTTTTGATGATGGTCATGCTCTTGTTTCTTCTCCTCCTCGTCGGATTTTGCTTTCGACGTGGAGGAGGATTTGAGGCTCGGAAGAACTACATGATCAACATCATTTTCTTCTTCTTCTTCGTTGCCAACTTTGTTTGTCCAGAGGAAGTGTCTCTTGGAGGAGGAGTCCTGCAAGCTCCTTGCCATGCTCACTGCTTTCATATGAGAAAGCAAGCAGTGGGAAGAGGGGAGTCCTTAAAGATGGTTTGGTGGGTAGAGAGAGAAAGAGAGGAGAGAGATAGAGAGTGGGGATTCTGGTCTCTTTCTTTCACTTTTATTGATATGTGGGGGGATTTCATTTCATTAATTCTTTGTTTCTAGCCCTTTGTTGTAGCCAAAGAGAATCCTGACAAAAGAAACACAGCCTGACCCACCAACTGAATGAGGAACTGAGGAGAGAGGGGGAGAGAGAGAGAGAGAGAGAGGGGGGGGGAGGGAGATTTGAAAAATAGAAAAGAAAGGAATCTGAGGAGACAATGTGCTTGTTATTTCACTTTCTGGTGGGGTAGAGAGGAAAGGGAGAGGGAGAGGGAGAGGGAGAGGGAGAGGGATGTTGGTTGACTGACTCTTTTGACTTGAAACCCCCAAAACAGCAAAGAGATGGCAGCCAAAGCCCAAACAAACCCAAAGCCATCACTATTCCCACCAAACATGCTCACCACAAGTCACAAGTCTCAACACACCCTTCCATAACTGGTAATCAGGAAAAGAACTTTCATGAAGCGAGTACATTATCATGCTGATATTCCAAACCAATCGTTATCTTGTGAGGTAGTTAATGTTCACGTGGTGTTTCATTCAATTGATTGATTGGTTTGTGTACCCATACTAATACTATGAGAGACGCCGTCACTGTAACAGTATCTCAAACTAATCACGTATATTGTCTTATAAGGAATTCAAAACGTATTGCAGTGTATCATTGATTTGGAATACTGTCACAAACTATTTTAAATGACAGTGCATGATTGGTCTGAAACACTGTCATTGTGTATGTTTGGTAAGTTTCTCACCATGGACCACACCCATGCCCATGTCTTCTTCTAGTTGAGAGGTGCACCAGGTGGTGGTGGTGTTGTTTGTTGGGGGTTCTCATTAGAACACTGATATCTCATGGGCTATGTTGGGTACAGAGTCTACACTTCACCTACCTGCGAACTAACGCCTCACTGTTTGTGGGGACCCAAAAACCAAACCCTTATTCTTCCAATGAAACATTGAAGCATCACTTTCCTCATCGACTAGAATCTATTTGTAAGCCTCTCAATGTGGCCTTACCACATCTCTTGGTGCTGTACGAGTTTTATGACGAACGATTTTTTCGACGAAAAACGCTTCCGTTTGTGACCTTTCGGAACAGTCCGCAGGATGATCTGAAAGCGTAGGAAAACCCTAAAGGAACTTTCTTTCGTAAGTTGCTGCATCCCGTTGGATGTTCTGTGAAAGGAAAAAGAAAACACAAATGCAACAGAGCAACCTTGCAAACGCAGTCTCTATCGAGAAACAACGCTAAAAGAACACAACTCTTTTCCAAACTAATAACTAAACAAAGCCAAATAATTACATACAGTTGCGGCCCCAGGAGTCGGACAAACTCTTACTAGTCACATGAACTTATAGACAAGTATCCATAAAGAAAATACAACTTCGGGTGCATATGGACATAGGCCAGCACACTCACTACTGAATCGGTTTTTTTTCTTTCTTTTGTACATATAAGAGAAGCACAAATGGATAAGTCGAGGATACTTGCCTACGGTTCACGAAAAATAAAAGGTCCTAAAGTTAGCTCTCTAAACTTTGTTCGGGGTCTGGTTGCTTGGGTGCAGTGGCTCCACCATTCATTCTGGCACGTGCCTCGGCAAACATCCTCTGCTGCTCAGCCAAGGCTTCTTCCTCTGTCATCTCCACTCCGTTCCCCCATTTGACACTTTTTGATAAGTCATGCTGCAAGGAATACCACTTGCATCAGTATATAGTTTTATGTTGCAAGTTCACTACGGATTGACAATTTATAGACATGTGAACTAGTTGACTAGTTGCAAATGCGGGAGTGTGCATGTGCTCGTATAGAGGTACTGCCGGTTAAACCCAGCTGCACAAGAGATCAATCCCTAACTCTCAACGTTCCACTGAATAACTGATGTCTTGTTTTAAGTTATGGCAACTTCAGTCTTGCATAAGTTGAATGAACATAGAAGGCATCATGAACACTTACCATAGTCTCAAGCTTGTGTTGTTCATATGCTGAATAAACTTCCTGAATGTACTCGCTAAACCCAAGAACCTGATACACAGAAGAGAACAAATGTCATGATGCAGCCATTGTAAGCATCTCACATAGTATACGAACATAATTGCTCTTCATAAGCACAAATTAGGGGTTACAATTTAAGCTTAATGCACAAATATGCATCTCATTCGAGAATCCACATAGATCAATATGACAATAACTATCATGATAGAAGTATGAACTACACATAGATAACGCCTGCAAGTATAAATATACATACGTATGCATAGACTGATAAACATACTAACATACCACACTATTAAAGTACCAGACGCACAATGGACAACAACAATTTAGGAAAACAAATCAGACCACACAAAGAATCAAATTTATAAAACTGAAAACATGTTCAACTAAGTTGTTCACAAACCTGTAAAGCCTTGAGTACATGCTCGGGAGCTATTGTTCTTTTCTCCTCTCTGCTACAAACTTCATTCGACTCTGATGAGATGAGATTTATAAACTCTGCAAATGCAATAACGCAAGTCTGAATGCTTTTCTTCAGTAATAAAGAAAAATAAAACATCTGTCAAAGCACTAAGGCAGTAGACAAAACTTCAAACCCCAAAGTTATGGGGCAAAGAAATAAGTTAGGAGCAATTCCAACAGCTATAGCCTATAAAAATCCCACAAAATCTGAAAACTAACTTTATTTTAATGTTGCTTCAAGCTTATTTGACTAAAACATGTCACATTTGTAATCGAATTCACAAAAGTATCTAGTGTATTAACTGAAACCACTAGGTTTGACGTGCAGAATATGCTATTGGCCAAAGCGAATAAGGGTTTAATCTATACAGAGATCAAGATACTACGACAGATGCATTAGCAGTAGCAAAACTAAAGCAATTTTGAATTAATGTACAAATGTAAAACATAAACTAAAGATAAACTACTTATATATTCTCACCTACACAACACTCAATCAAAAGATCTTGAGCATCTCTTGCGACACGCACATCTGGCGGCAACATCTCTTTAATGATTTTGGTCATGGTTGCTGAACATGAATATTAAATCATAAGCTACACGTACATCTGGCGGCAATATCGTGTATAATAAACAGTATAAGATGCCCCTACTGAGAATTCAAGAACACAGAGAACCCATGAGGAGCACAAAGAGAGATGATAAAAGTATAGACACATATGATGAAGTGAGAGAGATAAATGATTGCAAGGACATACGACTAGACAAGTAATCGCACAAAAGTTTGTCACGCCTGGTAAAGGCTTTGCCTCAACACGAGGAAACATGAATTAGCACCCAACCTAATGACTGTTCTAATCACATGCAGGAAGCAGTACTTCACAAGCAAATTCGGGGCCCCTAACCAGCAAGCAAATCATGCATACCTGTTTCCATCCAAATGAAAGTTATTTTTAGGAGTTTTTATTCTGATTTCTTTGTTTATACAGTCCTACTCGCTATTCGTATCCGAAAAATCAATTTCTTGAAACCTTTAATTCAATATACAAGATTTAGTCAATCAATATTTTCAACCAATCTTTAATTAATCAATTTACGTAAGCAATTAGTTCAAAATAAAGAACAGCAGCAAACCCCCAAATCCTAGGGCACTAGTGTTGTCGAAATCGTTCAATTACAAAATTCAGAGATAATTACACGAAATTAACAAAAAAATAATCATGAAATCGATAAACCTAACAACAATAATCTCAAAAATTAAACGAAAAAATATACAAAAATTACGAATCCACCTTTCGGAAGCGAAGCATCTTCCTTTGACTTCCCGACGATGTCCATCGGATCCATCCTGGACCTGCGCACACCGTAAGCCCCCAAAAATCAGAACCTACATATTCAAAAATTCACCGGAAAAATACAAAACGGACAGATCTAAAATTCCAGCAGAACCGAGATGACTCACCTGATAACCGAGTTGAATCGGAGAGCGAGCGAGCGCGAATCTGACCGCGTAGACGACGAATGAATCAACCGATCGACGAAGATCCGAGTTGCAGGAAGATCACGATTCGGTAGGGGGACATGTTGTTGAATATATGGATTTATCAGGGGTAGGGGGTTGAGTTCTTCAGGATAAGAGAGCCAGATCTCGCTCGCAGGCGATTAGGGCAAACGAAACAATTCTCCCCCAAAAGCGCGTTCATTTACGAGTCCACCACGCGCGTCGTTGAGGAGCTTTCGACGTCCGTGTGTTTCGCGGGGTGATCGGCTGGCGGGTGCTGGGCACGCGGAGTGGGGACGCGTGGAGGTTTTTTGGATTGGTTTTGTTAGTGAAATGGTCTTCTCTCTCATCTTAGGAATAGGATCCCTTCCTAATTTTTTCGTAATTCGGATGATCAATCAATTGAGTTTGTCCCTCATCTTTCATGAAGAAAGAGCCAATTGCCTTTTGGCGCGTTTGGAAAGAACCAATGAGTGTGTGTATTTTTGATTTGCAAAGAGTTTTTTTTTATTTATTATTATCTAACAACTTTAGGGATTTTTTCTTCTTCTATTACATCGATATATTTATAGACTAAGAAAGAAAAAGTTTGGCTAAATCGCAAAATGAGCAATCGAATTTATCATTTACGAGATTTAAACTTAACTTTTAACTTTCAAGGAAAGAGAAATATCGCTAGACCGTAGTACTGAGTGACACCTTAGAGATGTTTTTGGTTTAGGGAAAATGATTCTCGCCAGATCCTTTTCCTGGGGATCCCGTGATCATGTCCGTTCATCGTACATCGTGCGGTCAGTTTTTGTTAGGTACTATTTATATTTAATTTTAAATTTTAAATTTCAAATGATTTCTGACCGCACGATGTACGATAAACAGACAAGATCACGGGATCTTCCGGATCCCCAAGAAAAGGATTCGGGAGGATCCTTTTCCTTGGTTTAGGGCTGGTTTGATATTGTTGTGCTTTGAAAAAAAAACTGCTTCTGCTGTGCTATGAGAATAAGCTCATTTTTGCTGCTTTATGTTTTCAGCTTTTTTTCACCCAAAACTGTGAAAATAAGCTGCTTTTAAGTGTTTACCAAACATCTTTTTTAACACAACTTTTTTTTATACCCACTTTTTATAAAAGCACCGCAGTACCAAACCAGTATTTAGTACAATTAAAATTAAGGAAAACTAATGAAAATGATTAGAAAACTTTGAGTTTTAACGATAAGGATAAAATAACGGGTAAAGTGAATAGTACCATGATTGACTTTTTAGTGTGAAAATATGATTTTTTGTTAAAATGAACAATACCATGAGTTTTCCGTTAAAATTCCCTAAAAATTAACATCTTTGCAATCTAATTTAGGGTAATTATTTTTTGGTCAATAATTTAGGGTAATTAATAAAACATCTTTTCCAACCCAGTTGGAAACAAATAAATACTTTTGACTTCGTAGTGGGCTTTCCCTTTAATTTGATTTTGTCATGTCAGCCCAGACCAAATTAATCGGGGTAGGCAGCCCAAAGTGGTCGGATCCAGACTCTAATGGGTCGACCGCCGAGCCCATTCAACCCAACAACCCAACCCAAATTACATTTTTTTTCTTCCGGTCCAATAGTACGAGTTACGACTACGTTCTCTGGCTTTCTTGTACGTCTCGCTCTCCTCCCTCCTCTCTCTGCTCGAGGGAGGGCTTTGCCGCGCCGGCTCGCCCTGCAGCCATCACTCTCGACGAAACCCTAATCCTCAATTAATTTTGATTACCCAGCTTCTTCTTAATCTTCAAGATATTAAGAAATTAATCAAGCAATGGCTTCAGACGAAGACGATTTCGTGTTCTACGGAACACCGATTGAGCGGGAGGAAGATTTCACCAGTCGCAAGAAGAAGTCCGTTGCCGAGGCCTCCGGTAACTTGCGTACTCTCGTTCCTTGGAAGCAAGAGGTATGTGTTTTTTCTTATCTTTTGTTTGGTTCCTGAGAAAGCTCGAGAAAGTTGAAACAATGGAGAAATTTCAATGTTATGTAGTGGAGTGTGGTAATTCAGTTTTAATGTCAGTTGCGTTGAGCTTAGAAGTTGTATGTAATTGGAGGATTGGGTTTATAGGGAAATGTGTTCAGAGAGAGTTTGCAATTGGTAGTTGTAGTAATGTGTTTGGTTGATGAGAAAGTTTGAAAAGGAATTTGAAAATGTGGACTTGGTTTGGGTGAACTGGGTGCAGATTGAAATGGGTTGATTTCCATTTTGAATTTTAACATTGAAGTTGATAATTGGCGAAACTCGTATAGCGGAATTATGCTGAGTGATTAATGTGGGATGCCGGTTTTGCTATCTTTATCAAACAAAGTTTATTATGCATGGCATTAAAGCTTAATTAATTTTCAATTGTTCTGCGCACTGATTGATGTTTAAATTAACGGTCTGGGTTCACTTTTCTGTTGACTTTTATGTCTCCAGGTTAGAGATGAAGAAGGGAGAAGGAGATTTCATGGTGCATTTAGTGGAGGGTTTTCTGCCGGCTATTACAATACAGTCGGCTCAAAAGAAGGTATCTTCTCACTTTCCTTTGAACTAGAAATGTGTGATTCCTTTTCTTAAGAATGTTCGAGGGTAGCTAATGGTTTAAGCCATCTGATACAAACGTGCAGGGTGGACACCGCAGACCTTTGTGTCATCACGGAAGAACAGAGCTGAAGTCAAACAGCAGGACATTATGAACTTTTTAGATGAAGATGAAAGAGCTGTAAGTTTGATCTTGGCTTTAACCTATTACACCTATTTCATTTACATTCTTCAACTTTTGGAATACGTTACAAACTGTCAATGTTGGAATCATCGCCTTTTAGAATTGGTAAATTATGTATGTTTATGCTTATTTCATGTTTAGTTATTGTAGTTATCTAATATAAACTTTACAATGAAGGGAGTGAAAACCTATTGGTTGGAAAACCATACAACCTTTTCCAATGGTTAGTTTCAATTATATGAAAATTCTCATCTAGCAAAACATAGATTAAAAGTAGGAAATAGAGTAATTTTTTTCTTTTCTTTTCTAACATTGACTGATCTCTAGCTCTTGAAAAATGAGTAGTATACTTATGTTGTTGAGTTCTTATAGATATCATATCCGATGACCATGGAGTTCTTCTAGATGATGAGGACTACTGCCAATGATTTTACTTTAGAATTAAATCAGTTTTCTGATTCTTCTTTTTAACATTTAGGAACTTGAAGGCCAATCTTTGGGGACGTCTATGCAGTTTGATACATTTGGATCTACAGTTGCTGAACTTGCTCGTAAACAAGCTGAGAAGGAACAACAGAAAAGGTTAGGGTGTTGGTCAATTGTAATTCTAGTTTAATCAATAACCAAGTTGATAATACAAGTTAGTCATTTGGATGAAAATGATAAGGTTCTGAATGCTACCCTTTGTTTTACACTGTACCCTAACCTTTAGGTTCTAGAGAGTTGTAATGCTTTCATACCATTGCTGAACAAAATTAAATTCTTCAGGTATAAGGTTGTTTGAAGTGTTAATCCCACTTTCTCTTGGAAATTTATGGTGAGAGTAGAATAATAGCATTTTTAAAATGATTTTTCTGGTTAAATGAATAAGATTAATTATCATATTTAACATAGATTTTCTTTTTTATATGTTAATAACCGTGACAGATTTTTCTTAAAATCCAGTCCTTGAAAATAGTGTCATGCATTGTTTTCTAACTTGTTGATATCTTGTTTGTCATGTATTTTAGGCCATCAGCAATTCCCGGACCAGTTCCTGATGAATTAGTTCTTCCAGCCACAGATTCTATAGGTTTGTTCCAGTAAATTTGGGTTGGTGATTGTTCAAAGAGTTTTTTTTTTTTAATTATTAGTTGCACGTCTCTTTATACCTGTTTGCTGTTTTTGATTAGGTGTGAAGTTGCTGCTGAAGATGGGATGGCACCATGGTCGTTCAATCAAGGATTCACATACTGATTCATCATACGGTATATGTGGCTTGCAAATTCAAAATTGTTCCGAAATCAACTATTTTTGTATCAGTAGATGTGTATGTATTATTTATTTATTTTATGACATGGAACTTAGAACATTAGTATGAGGTTCTTTGCTATAAATTTAGATTTGGCATACCTGGAATACATATAGCATGTGCGGGACTACCAGAGTACATACAGTTTCATATGATTTCTCTTGGTTAAGGTCTTTCTTTCATTCTTTACAGTCTTAAACTTTTTCATGTCCTTTGTACAGATGCTCGAAGGGAAGCGCGAAAAGCATTTTTAGCATTTTCTTCCAGTGATGCAAAAACACAGCTTGCTGACTCTGAGCCTGTTCATGGCGAAATGGAGGATCATATTGAGCTGCCTGCTAGTGATGATGTTCAATCTTCTCAAAGCACACCTGTAAGTAAATTTTCTTCTCTATGTCAGTCATTCATTTGGTTTTGTTTTATTTCTTGATTCAGTATTTGGACCGTAATGGATAATTCTATTGTGTATTTGTTTAATTCATAAGTTGAGTTGGAGTTTTGGAGCTTGTAAAAATTATTCTTTAGGTATTTCAAATTTCTTTTTCTAGGCAGTACACTTTTTCTCGAAGAGTTCTTGAGAACATTTTCTTTGATCGTTATGATTTGTAATATTTCTTAGCTTGTGGAGCCTCCTTTTGAGGAGCAACAGCCACTGAATACTTAAATTATTCCCTGGATCCATTTGTTAATATAACTTAATTGTACTTCTGGGTTTCCAGTGATTGCTTTCCAATAACAGAATGACAGCATTGCCATTGCGTCTCACCAATTTGGAGTCTGTAGTGACTGAAGAATTTCTATATCTTTTATCAAATTCAAATTTTTACAAAAATGACCTCTTTCAACATGAGATTAAAATTTCATTTTATTTCGTTGGATTCTCTCTGTGCCTTACATATTTCCTTCAGGTTTATGTACTCTACCCAAAGCAGGACCTTCATGGATTGGGTTTTGATCCTTATAAGCATGCGCCTGAGTTCAGGGGTAAGTGATTTTCTTTTCTTTTTACAGAAAACCGGGTCATATTTCTGTGATTACGAGCAATCTAATGCATCCTATCTACTAATTTTTTATTGTTTATATTCAGAGAAGAAGAGATCACGCCTCTCTGAGAATAGGGGTATTGGATATAGAAGTGCCCGTTCAATGGACAATAATCTTTTTGGCTTCAAGTGTAAGATTTATGATCCAGATGAAAAGCATTCCTTTTGGTGCTATAATATAGGGTTCTGTCTTAAGAAGCATAATTATGGCAACTTGGTCGCGTATCCCCATCCCATACTTAATCGGATACGATGCGCGACCGATATGCTCAGATACGCCTCCAATACGTATCGGGGTGAACTGATATGTCTTTTGACTAATGGATACGGGTATCCAACATTTGGGATACGGTTATCCGAATTTTCGGATACGTATCAGGCTGAGAAGGATTGAATTATAGCCTTCCTGCGCAATTGCAGATCAGCAGATCTGTTGAATATCGCGAGGAAGAAGACGGTAGCATCTGATAATCCTCTTTATTTTCACACATCTAAACGCTACAGTTTCAGTTTCATGTGTTGTAGTCACTTAGTGGCCACTGCCACTCAGCCCAACCACAACCACACGTGTAAAGGTTAAATGCAATTCCTTTCCAATTTGTTTGGTCTCCTATTTATCTTGTAAATATACCATAAATTATCTATAATATGCTTTTCTTGTATCTTATAAATTAGTAATGTATACTTTCAATAGTAATGATAACAATTACTAAATGTTAATATATAATTTAAATTGTCGTGTCCTAGTTTTTAATAATTTGTTATATTGTCCTAGTTTTTAATAATTTGTTATATTGTCGTGGCGTATTGTATCGTCGCCATAACGGTATCCGTGCTTCATAGGTTTTGTCCTCTTATTGATTTTATTTGATTGCACGGATTGGTTTCTCAACTTATGATTGATTTATCTTGTTATTCATCAGCAGGAAAGGTTGCTCCTGGTTTTGGAATTGGAGCACTTGAAGAACTTGATGCTGAAGATGAGGATGTTTATAATTCTGGTTAGTGTTATTGTAAATAATAATCAATCTTTGCAGTAATTATAGCTATTATAGAGTCATTGCATAGAATCACTATGTGTTTTTGGTGCTGGTCTTTTCCTACTACGTTTTCTGGGAGAAACTACTGAAGATGTGATTAACTTAATCTATGTTTTCCCTTCCCCTTCATTCAGACCACAGATTGCTCAACAACAACAACAAAGCCTTTTCCCACTAAGTGGGGTCGGCTATATGAATCATAGAACGCCATTGCGCTCGGTTCTGTGTCATGTCCTTTGTTAGATCCAAGTACTCTAAGTCTTTTCTTAGAGTCTCTTCCAAAGTCTTCCTAGGTCTTCCTCTACCCCTTCGGCCCTAGACCTCTGTCCCGTAGTCGCATCTTCTAACTGGAGCGCCAGTAGGCCTTCGTTGCACATGTCCAAACCACCGTAACCGATTTTCTCTCATCTTTCCTTCAATGTCGGATACTCCAACTTTACCTCGGATATCCTCATTCCTAATCTTATCCTTTCTTGTGTGCCCACACATCCAACGAAGCATCCTCATCTCCACTACACTCATTTTATGTACGTGTTGATGCTTCACCACCCAACATTCCGTGCCATACAGCATCGCCGGCCTTATTGCCGTCCTATAAAAATTTTCCTTAAGCTTTAGTGGCATACGACAATCACACAACACGCTGGATGCACTTTTCCACTTCATCCATCCAGCTTGTATTCTATGGTTGAGGTTTCCATCTAATTCTCCGTTCTTTTGCAAGATAGATCCTAGGTAGCGAAAGCGGTCGCTCTTTGGTACTTCCTGGTCTCTGATCCTCACCCCAAACTCATTTGGGCCTCCATTTTCACTGAACTTGCACTCCATATATTCTGTCTTTGATCGACTTAGGCGAAGACCTTTAGATTCCAACACTTCTCTCCAAAGGTTAAGCTTCGCATTTACCCCTTCCTGAGTTTCATCTATCAACACTATATCGTCTGCGAAAAGCATACACCAAGGAATATCATCTTGAATATGTCCCTTTAACTCATCCATTACCAATGCAAAAAGGTAAAGACTTAAAGATGAGCCTTGATGTAACCCTACAATTATGGGGAAGCTTTCGGTTTGTCCTTCATGAGTTCTTACGGCAGCCTTTGCTCCATCATACATATCCTTTATAGCTTGAATATATGCTACTCGTACTCCTTTCTTCTCTAAAATCCTCCAAAGAATGTCTCTTTGGACCCTATCATACGCTTTTTCCAAATCTATAAAGACCATGTGTAAATCCTTTTTCATATCGCTATATCTTTCCATCAATCTTCGTAAGAGATAGATTACCTCCATGGTTGAGCGCCCAGGCATGAACCCGAATTGGTTGTCCGAGATTCGGGTCTCTTGCCTCAGTCTATGCTCAATGACTCTCTCCTAGAGCTTCATTGTATGACTTATTAGCTTAATACCCCTATAGTTCATGCAATTTTGTACGTTGCCCTTATTCTTGTAGATAGGCACCAAAGTGCTCTTTCGCCACTCATTTGGCATCTTCTTCATTTTCAAAATCCTATTAAAAAGGTTTGTGAGCCATGCTATACCCGTCTCTCCCAAGACTTTCCACGCTTCTATCGGTATATATCTAGGCCCACTGTTTTTCTATGCTTCATCTTTTTCAAAGCTACAACCACTTCTTCCTTCCTAATTCGGCGGTAAAAGGAGTAGTTTCTACACTCTTCTGAGTTACTCAACTCCCCCAAAGAAGTACTCCTTTCGTGTCCTTCATTGAAAAGATTATGAAAATAACCTCTCCATCTGTCTTTGACCGCGTTCTATGTAGCAAGAACCTTTCCATTCTCATCCTTCATGCACCTCACTTAGTTTAGGTCCCTTGTCTTCTTTTCCCTTGCTCTAGCTAGTTTATAGATATCCAACTCTCCTTCTTTGGTATCTAGTTGCTTATACATATCGTCATAAGCCGCTAGCTTAGCTTCTCTCACAGCTTTCTTCGCCTCCTGCTTCGCTATTCTAGACCTTTCACCGTTTTCATTGGTCCTATCCTTGTGCAATGGACCACAGAAGAGGTTATGCAATGGAAGACCTGTTTTCACCGTTTTCTTTGCCTCCTCCTTCTTTGGTATCTACTCGCTTATGCCCACAGATTGCTCCATTGCATTATTTTTCTTCGTTTTGCATGATATATCTTACAGCTTGTGATTTACTGGGTAAAGGGGTACAGTTCAATAGTGATTAGACCTGTTAGTCAGATTCATTTTGGGCTAACCAGATTACCTTTTTGTTGAAATATTATTTGTTATAATGCTCAAGTTTTTGCAATTGTACTTCTCGTTCAGGTTATGGCTTTGAGGAAACTTGTGTTGAAGATATTGATGATGAGCCTTCAAGATCAATCATGGATAGCAAGCAAAAGTCCGTTCGAAAGGAACCAGGTGGTCTCTCTGGATTTAGACTTGCATCTAATTCGGACTACCAACGTGAGAGGTAATCAGAGGTTTATATGCATGTGAGTATGCGGAAAAGAGTGATTCTTCCGCTTGTTCATTTCTGAATACATAAACACTAACTATTACTCTGGGATTTGTTCCAGATTTGATCCTCCTGTAGTACCAAAAGATTTTTTACCCAACCATAAATTTTCTGGGCCTCTTGATAGTCGCTGCAAGCTTGGAGATCCTGGTCCCACAGAAGTCTCTCCTCCAGAGGATAATAATCTGAAACTCTTAATTGACGGGGTCGCAACTTTAGTAGCTCGATGTGGTAAATTATTTGAGGATCTCTCTAGAGAGAAAAATCAGTCAAATCCCTTGTTTAGTTTTCTAGTTGGAGGGAATGGCCATGATTATTATGCAAGGAAACTGTGGGAGGAGCGGCAGAAGCGAGGCAATCACACCAACGAGATATTGGATGGTAAATTGTCTCCACGAAAGCAGAAGATGACAGCAGAGAGCCGTGGAAAATTTTTAGGGGAAAGGCCTTTGGAACGAAGCTCCAAAGAGTCAAGTTCATCTGTTGCTTCTGAAGAGGCCATTCAGCTTCAGTACAACCTTTCAGATACATTTACTAAACCTGCATTAGATGTGAGTACAATACATCTTGCTTTTTTGCGAATCTAGATTGTAATGTCCTTGGTTTACTTAAGCATTGCCTTAGCTACCAATAGTTTTTCATATTTTTATGAATGAATGAAAGAACGGGGTTGTTTGTGTTGCTCAAGGAAAGTTTTAGATTTTCTCACTTTGTTTTATGTGTTGAATGTAGGGTGAGATGCTGGAAGTTGCAAAACCCTTCAACGATGATCCTGCAAAGCAAGAAAGGTTTGAGCGGTTTCTCAAGGAGAAATACCAAGGAGGACTTCGATCTACTGAGTCTGGTGGAGCTAGTCATATGTCAGAAGCAGTTCGTGCTCGTGAGAGATTAGACTTTGAGGCTGCAGCTGATGCAATACAGAAAGGGAAGTGGAGTAAAGAAAGCAAACTCTCCACATCACAGTTCATGGATTTTTTATCTGCTGGAGCCATGCAGTTTACTTCTGGGGGATCAGCGGTATGTTTTGCTGGTGTTTTTCAGATTTTGGTTTTGTAAACATGTATTGTTATTCTTTATATAAATAATGAATTGGTTCTTAATTTTTGAAAACAGCAAGCCAAAGATACTCAAACTGAAAATTCGATAAAAAAGGAAGTTCGCATAAAACGCACAGAACATCAGTGGCGGCCTTCACCTATTTTATGCAAACGTTTTGATCTCATCGATCCTTTCATGGGGAAGGTACAGTTGAATACTCTTCTCTATAACTCCTGCTCTCTCTCTCTCTCTCTCTCTCTGGACCTCTCTCTCTCGACATTTTTCTTAACACCATACCTTAAACATATGATACTGTCACATGCAGCCACCACCAGCTCCACGGATGAAGAGCAAAATGGAAACTCTGATTTTTACATCAGATTCTGGAAAAGACACAAAAGCAGAAGAAACTGTAATTGTAAAGAGGGACTACATCCCTGTTGTTCAATCTAATGCCCAAGGAATAAGCAAAGATGTAGTTGACGAGGAAAGCACAGTTGAGGTTGAAGTTGAAAGTGTCGAGAGGCCAGTTGACCTTTACAAGGTGCTTTAAACACAAAATTCAGTGATTTGTTTTTACGTGCATATGCTAGACGTAACATATGCCTAATATTAATCTTCATTTGTGTGCAGGCTATATTTTCTGATGACGAGGATGATGATGAGGATACCTCTGTTTCCAACGGGGTGGGTAATCCAGAGAAGGTTGAAGCAGCTAATACAACATTAAACCGTTTGATCGCAGGCAACTTTTTGGAATCCTTAGGAAAAGAACTAGGCCTAGAGGTTCCCCCTGAGCTGCCCTCATCAACGAACAAAGCCAGGACTTCTTCGCCTCCCAAAGGAGCTGGTTCAGGATATTCCAGTATCCTGCCAATTGATAATAAGCCGCCTTCCACTATTGAGATTCCGTGCAGACCAGAAATTTCTCAAGAGGCTCCACGTGACAATGCTGAACCTTTTAATGGTAACTTGACGGGTAATTCAGCGAGAAGTAACAGCAAAAACGCAGAGACGGGTGCTTTGGGGAATCAGTTTGACAAGATTATTTTTCGAAAAGCACATCAAGGTGATAGGAAGGACAAAACACCCTCAAGCCGGCACCAGAATGTGAGCAGCAGTTCACCATCAGAAGATGAAAGGAGCAGAAAGCGCTCTAGGGGACATCGGCACAGACACAGTGATTCAGATAGCGATTCATGCAGCGATCATCAGGACCATCACCGTTCTAGGTCTAAAGTTAAGAAGAAAGGATCCTCTCGAGAAAAGAGCAGTAGTGACAGAAAACACTCAAAGCATCATAAACGTCGGAGCAGAGACTCCCCTGAGAAGGAACGTTCAGAATCCAGGAGAGACAGGCACAGAAGGCGACATTGAACGCGACGTACTACTTCCTTAAACAGTGGAACTATTTGCACAAGTTATGGAATGACGGCCATATGACAGCACATGTTCCGACGGCGGCACTCGCCTTTCGATACTTCTAATTGAAATTAGATTGTTCTTGGAGGGTAGGATTCATCTTGTATGCGTAATGCATGTAAGAGTTTGAAACGTTACTACAGTTTGGATGTAATGTTGTCTTTGAGGTAATATATGTACAGTTAGTGGGTATATTTGCAAAATTAGAAATTTCTGTGACTCGAATGCTGCCCATGAGGACTTGGATTCTCTGCTCCTGTTTTCCCATACACTTTCATCCTTCCTCTGTTTGTGGTCACGGTTAAGTCACGTCAACATTTTATATTGATTTTTTTATAGAGATAATAAGACAAAAAGACGTGATTTAACTATGATCACATAAACAGGGAGATGATGGAAATGTATGGAAAAAAATAAGCAGAGAATCCAAGTCCCACCCATGAACCAGGGAATGAAAAAGTTGGTATATCTTTAGCAAAAGAAAACAAATTGTAAAGAAACAAGATTCAGGGAATGAAAAAGTTGGTATATCTTTAGCAAAAGAAAACAAAGTGTAAAGAAACAAGATTCGTGGACGGTTATATCCGGAAAAGGACTCGTCGGATTCTTTTTTTAGGGATCATGTGATCGTAACCGTTCATCGTACATCGTGTGATAAAAAATTATTTAAAATTTTAAAAATAAATATAAATAGTACCTAACGAAAACTAATTGCATAATATACGTTGAACAAGATCCCTAAAATCTTAGAATCCGACGACTATATATCCCTATCTCACCTTAACTCGTTCCGTAGTTCTTATTTCTCTGTCCTACTCATCAAATGCTGACATCAGGGGTGAGATAGAGAACTGAAGACATTTTAAGTCGATTACATTCGAGAATCTTCTCTTACTTTTTGTAAAGTAGAAATCTCTCAATGGAAGAGAAAAGGACAAAGACTTTGTCATATACTATGCCTCGGTTTAGGATTGAGGTGATTTAAAAAAAAATGCTATGAAAAAAAGCTATGAGAGTTTTTGGTGTTTGGTAAACATTCAGCTTCAACTTTTTTTCACAGTTTTGGGTGAAAAAAAATCAAAAACAAGAAGCTGCAAAACCTAGCTTTGAAAAATTGGCTTTTTTTTCACATCTGTTTTATATAAAAGTTTACCAAACACTATAATACTGCTTTTTTTTTCAAAAGCACTTTTACAAAAAAGTTTACCAAACACTCTGCTGCTTTATTTCACAGCTGTTTATTCTCACAACACAGCAGAATCAACTTTTTTTCAAAGCACAGCAATACCAAATCAGCCCTTATATGGTCCACAATTAAGCATAGTAATTAAAATTGTTAGTCAAACTTAACAGGCAAACATGTACCGATTAATTAATAAAAGGTAAATTGCCATTTGAACTCCTCAAATATTATCTCAGTTCGAATTGATCGCCTGAATTATGTTTTTAGTATATTAATTTTCTGAACTATTTAAAATCAATCAATTAACCTTTTATATAGTTAGATTTGATAAAATTTTATTCACTTTACCGTCATACTAGCACAAATTTACTCTCACTAGTGATTCATGTGTTTTTCACATGCCAGTATTTGACGTCAAAGTGAATTAAATTTCATCTAATCAGTTAAGAGTTAATTAACTAATTATTAATAGTTTAAGAAGTGAATTTACTAAAAACATAATTCAAAGAGTTAATTTCATTAAAATAATAATTCACGGAGTTAACGGCAGTTTACTCGTAATAAATATTAGAGCATGTGATTGGTCGCTCTTATTTTTCCTTTTTTTAATTTTGCTTATTTCTTCTGACAGCTCCGTTTCACAGTCAGCTACCACTAGCTTTTCCTTGCGTATCTTTGCAGGAATATTTTTGCTTCATTTTTATTCAAAAGATCCCAAATTACAACAATATTTTTTTCTATAACAAATATTATTATCTACGCTAATGAGGATGTGATGAGTTTAGCTTCATAATGATTAGCAATAATGTGGTTCAAAATCGCATTTGGCGATAATCGATTATAAGACATCTCATTTACAAGTGAATAACTACTAGACCATAGAATTAAGTGGTAAATTACAATAATATTAATTAGAGATTATTTTCACACATTTTGTTTTTCATTCATATTATTCATTTTTCAATTGTTGAATTGAATAAAGTAAAGAATAATCAAATGACATAAATGATCATAGATGTGCAAAGAAGAAAAAGTTTCCGCTTTTTAGTCAAAATGATCCATGAAAATCAATAGAAGTGATTCCTGAGTTTGCCTACGGTAAATCATTTTGGAGGGGTTGGTTTGACAAAAATACCTTTAAAAATGTGGTCACATGGTTGTTTATGTGACAATTAAATGAGAACATTGGTAAATTTTTCATGAAATGACCAAAACAAACTAAGGACTATTTTTATTGTCAGATACTCAAATGAGAAGTTATATCAAGAGTAAATTGTACAAATGGTCATTCAACTTTAATCAAATTGGAGCAATGGTTCCTCAACTAAAAATCCATTACCATTGGTCCCTCAACTTATCAAAATGTGTAGCTATAGTCCTTCTCATCAATTTTGTCAAAATTTTGTCAAAATAAGCTATGTTGGAATGACCATTTATACAATTAGGATCCCTTAACTCATCAAAGTGTATAATTATGGTTCTTTTCGTCAACTATGTCAAATTTTTTGTCAAAACGAGTTATATTGGAATGACCATTGCTACAATTGAGTTCAAGTTAAGGGACCATTTCTCCGGTTGAATTAAAGTTGAGGGACCAATGGTAATGGATTTTTGGTTGAGGGACTATAGCTGCACGTTTTGATAAGTTGAGGGACCAATGGTAATGGATTTTTAGTTGAGGGACCATTGCTCCAATTGAGTTAAAGTTAAGGGACCATAGCTACAATTGACTCTTATATCAATGCTAAAAAAACCAAAAAGTCCCCTATTATTAATTTCTTTTTAGAAAGTTTTTTTTTATTGTCATTTTTTTATGTGAGTTTTTTGTTTCTTTTTTGTCATCCTTCTTAAAGAGAGAATTACGTGCGTTGTCATGTGAAAAAGGTTTGTTTTTTGTCATTTTTTTTTATGTGAGTTTTATTTTTCTTTTTTGTCAATATTTTTTATTCAATCTTACCTTGTGAGAAAATTAAGCTTAATTAATTAGGAAAGCTAATGAAAATGGTTTGAAAACTTTGAGTTTTAACGATAAGGACAAAATAAAGGATAAAATGAATAGTACCAGGATTGATTTTTCAGTATAAAATATGATTTTTCGTTAAAGTGAACGGTACTAGAAACTTTTCGTTAAAATTTCTTAATTAATTATAGACAAATATCTTTCGAGACCTTCTAGAAGGCTTGATCCGTACTCCACGTCTCTCTCTTCAACTTATACTTTTGGCAATTGACAAAAAGTCGTCTATTTAATTACCCGAGAAATAGAGCTGTTGAATTTTTATACAACAGTTTGCTTCAGATAGCATTTTAAAGGTCGAAACCACTCTTTAAATCTCTTTCCCTTTCATACATTTATTAATTAACTCGTAGCAGTTGAGTTTCCTCTCTCTCTCTCTCTCTCTCTCTCTCTCTCTCTCTTACGTTCAAAGTTTGGTGCTTCTCTAGCTACAAGTCAAAACTGGCAAGCTAGCCATCGCCCGGCTGCTTCACAAAAAACACAGAAGGAATAGAAAAAAAACATCAAAATCCAAAAAATAAGGTGAAAAGCACTGTTGAAGCAATGCCTTCTTGTCCTGTTTCATAAAGTTGAAGACTTTGTGAATTTTGATTGCAAAGTTTCAGTCTTTTTCTTCTGGGACTTCGGAATTCTGGCTCAGCAAGTTTTTTTCCTGCTGGGTTTTGCTGGGTTTGCAGATCATTCTGTTTTCTGAATAGGGTCAGTTTCTGTTTCTGTGATTTGTTCTCAAAAACTGGTTCTTGGGTGGATTGAGAAAATTGTTTGACTGAGTGGGGGATTCTGGTGGTGGCTGTGTGCACCCGTTTATGTGTTGAAGTGGTGGATTGAGCAAAATGGGCGGTGGGGGTAGAAGAAGAAGGCATCATTTTGGCAGAATCCATGCTTTTTCATGTGGGAAAGCTTCCTTCAATGGCGAACACTCACGGATTGGCGGCCCTGGTTTCGCGAGGGTCGTTTACTGTAATGACCCTGAGTGCTTGGAGGCCACGCTTCGGAACTACGAGGGCAATTATGTCAGAACGACTAAGTATACACTTGCTACATTCTTGCCCAAGGCAGTGTTCGAGCAGTTCAGAAGGGTTGCCAATTTATACTTCCTCATTTGTGCAATTCTGTCTTTTACGCCGCTTTCGCCATACTCCGCCGTCAGCAACGTCGTCCCTCTCGTCGTCGTGATCGGAGTTACGATGGGGAAGGAGGCTGTTGAAGATTGGAGGAGGAAAAAACAGGTATACTTTTTATGTTAGTAACATGTTTGGTGCATTTTTCATGTGGTATAAGATGTATAGAAATTCTCTGCGCAGAACGTCACACTTCGAGAAAACCTCACTTCGACTTAAATTTTGTAACTTCGATCTCATTTAGTAATAGGGTTGATTGTTCGGGGTATAGAATGTTCGTTTAGAGTTTCGATTTTAGATTCTGAGTATCAAAATTTAGAACTAATTCGAGTTTAGAAACCAAAAGACTAAGCTCAGAGTAATGACTGTATACGCTAAAACAATCAACCATGTCAATAAATGCGACCAAAATTGAAGAAGATTGAGTAGAAGTGAAGTTTTCTCGACATGTTATGTCTTTAAGAAAGACAGGACGTCCTGGATTTGACTATATTTAGTGCTATTAGTAATGGTAAAACAGTTTTGTAATCTAGTTTAAAACTGTGATCAGGACATTGAAATGAACAACCGAAAAGTTAAGGTGCATTGTGGTGAGGGCACTTTTGAGCATACCAAATGGAGGGATTTGAAAGTTGGGGATATAGTGAAGGTAGAAAAGGACGAGTTTTTTCCTGCTGATCTTATCTTACTTTCATCAAGCTATGATGAAGCGCTTTGCTATGTTGAGACCACCAACCTTGATGGGGAGACTAATTTGAAACTAAAACAAGCACTGGAAGGAACTTCTAATCTGCACGAAGACTCGAGCTTTGAGAATTTCAAGGCGGTAATCAGATGTGAAGACCCAAATGCAAATTTGTACTCATTTGTTGGCAATATGGAGATTGAAGATCAACCGTACCCTCTTACGCCACAGCAGCTTCTTCTTCGGGACTCCAAGCTGCGAAACACGGATTTTGTATATGGGGTGGTAATCTTTACAGGTCACGATACAAAAGTTATGCAGAATTCAACAGATCCTCCTTCTAAGAGAAGCAAAGTTGAGAAGCGGATGGATAAGATTATCTACTTCTTGTTTTTCCTCTTAGTTCTGATGTCTTTTGTTGGGGCAATTGTCTTCGGGGTTAATACTAGTAAAGACCTGGATGATGGGAAATTGATCAGATGGTACCTCAGACCAGATGATACCACAGTTTACTATGATCCGACGAGGGCACCACTTGCAGCAGTTTTGCAATTTTTAACTGCCATTATGCTGTATAGTTATTTGATCCCCATTTCCTTGTATGTGTCAATAGAAATTGTCAAAGTTCTTCAGTGCACTTTCATAAACCAGGATGTGCAAATGTACTATGAGGAAACTGACAAGCCAGCCCGAGCGCGTACTTCAAACTTGAATGAAGAACTTGGCCAAGTTGATACTATACTTTCAGATAAAACCGGAACATTAACTTGCAACTCAATGGAATTTATCAAGTGTTCTATTGCTGGCACTGCTTTCGGGCGTGGAGTTACAGAAGTTGAGAGAGCTTTAGCTAGGAGAAAAGGCGAAGAGTTGACAGAAGAAGAGATCCATGCTGAAGAATTGAGTGAAGCCACATCGATAAAAGGCTTTAATTTTATGGATGAAAGGATCATGAATGGAAAATGGGTTAATGAGCCTCGTGCAGATGTAATCCAGAAGTTTCTGCAGTTACTTGCAATCTGTCATACTGCAATACCTGAAGTTGATGAAGAAACCGGAAGAGTATCATATGAAGCTGAATCACCAGATGAGGCCGCTTTTGTGATTGCAGCAAGAGAGTTTGGGTTTGAATTTTATGAAAGGAGTCAAGGAAGCATCTCATTGCATGAGTTAGATCCGATTTACGGAAGAAAAATTGAAAGGTATGCTTCTTGCATTTCAGTTTAGCTGCTATATGATATATGTTGTTCTCAAGCTATTGTCGAATTTTCATAAATAAATATTTAACTGTGTACATTTTCCTCTTTTCAGAACTTATAAACTTTTGAACATATTGGAGTTTAGTAGTTCAAGAAAGCGGATGTCCGTAATCGTAAGAAATGACGAGGGAAAGATACTACTGCTATGCAAAGGCGCTGACAGGTCTGTTAACTTACTCCTTGCTAGTCTAATTGAGTTTCTTGATATTCAAATGAAATTGTGTTTGTTGTATCACGCATTATATATAATGTGCTTATTCCACAAACAGTGTCATGTTTGAAAGACTTGCAAATAACGGAAGGGAGTTTGAAGAGAAGACTAGGGAACACATTAACGAGTATGCTGATGCTGGTTTGAGGACTTTGGTACTTGCATATCGTGAACTTGACGAAGAAGAATATGATGAGTTCAACAAAGAATTCACTGAGGCCAAAACGTTGGTGAGTTCAGATCAGGAGGAAATTGTCGAGGAAGTTTCAGAGAAGATCGAGAGGGATTTGATTCTTCTCGGTGCTACTGCAGTTGAAGACAAACTTCAAAATGGGGTGCGTTTGCGTTTTAATTTTTACTGGTAGTCTGGTACTGCTCGTAATGACTTTGTTGGAGATTTGTATAACATTCAAGACTAAATATCATTTTTTTCTTTTGTTCTTTTCTGTGCTGAACAGGTTCCCGAATGCATTGACAAGCTTGCTCAGGCTGGAATTAAAATATGGGTTTTGACTGGAGATAAAATGGAGACTGCGATTAATATTGGGTATATGATTAGTGAACAGTTTTGTATCAGAAGATGGATTTCAGTATACAAATATTTCTCACTGCATACCTTTTCGCTTGTTTTTTCTCTTTCCAGATATGCGTGCAGTTTGCTTAGACAAGGAATGAAACAAATAGTAATAAGCTCCGAGACTGCAGAAGCTAAAGCATTAGAGAAGGTGGAGGATAAGGCGGCAGTAACCAAGGTAAACCTAATTTCTTATGCAATATTCTTCTTTCTTCCACTTCAGCTATCTTATGGCGTAATATGTGATTCAGGCTGTAGTGCTGTAAATGGATTATAGATTCGTGTTTTAGTTATTGCATTGACGCTTAAATCGGACTTTTGACATGCTAGGGTTCGAAACTGTTCTGTCTTGGCTGATAAAATGTCATGCTGTGAGAGTTTAATGAAACCATGCTGATTCTACAGGCATTGAAGGAAAGCGTAGTCCATCAAATAAGTCAGGGAAAGGCCTTGCTTGCTGCACCAGCAGAGAACTCTGAGGCATTGGCTTTGATCATTGATGGGAATTCCCTAACTTATGCCTTAGAGAACGATGTCAAGGACCTCTTTCTAGAGCTTGCCATCGGCTGCGCATCTGTTATATGCTGTCGTTCATCTCCCAAACAGAAAGCACTTGTAAGTTTTTCCCCTTTGCCGCCACTAAATAAGTTCCAAAAGTATAAAATCATTTTCTTAAATATATGGTTTTGAAAAGAATTGAGTCCTAAATAGTTCTATTTAAAATAATGCAGGTTACAAGGCTGGTAAAAGATAAAACTGGCAACACAACTCTGGCCGTTGGTGATGGGGCAAATGATGTTGGAATGCTTCAAGAAGCAGATATCGGAGTTGGTATCAGTGGTGTTGAAGGAATGCAGGTAAATTCTTAACAAATTGCACTCATCATCTGTTACTTCTATTTCAACTTTCTTCCGCATGATGAATTCTGACTTATCCTTTCTGCCAATCAAAAATTTCAGGCAGTCATGTCAAGCGACATTGCAATTGCACAGTTCCGATTTTTGGAGCGCCTGCTACTTGTACATGGCCATTGGTGTTACAGAAGAATCTCATCAATGGTAAATTCTTTTCTTTCTAGAATTCAAATAATAGCTTTTTTTTTATCTCATTTCTTTGTATTAATCTGTAATACATTCAGAAGCTATTCTGGATTCCATCATTCTTGTTAGACAACTATTAGACGTCAAAAACTTTAGTTATATGAAAGCTGACACACACTACCTCACGCGCAGTCCCATCCTGCACATGGAGAGAAGAAAATACAGACTTCTTATATTTACAATTTATATGTACAATTGCAGTATATGTTGTTGACATACTTCTTTTCTTGTCTGACAGATATGCTATTTCTTCTACAAGAACATTGCTTTTGGCTTCACCATTTTCTTCTATCAGATCTATGCTTCATTCTCCGGCCAAACTGCGTACAATGATTGGTATCTGTCACTATACAATGTCTTCTTCACGTCACTTCCGGTGATTGCCTTGGGAGTTTTTGACCAAGATGTCTCGGCCAAGTTATGTCTCAAGGTAGGTCCTCCTTACTTGAAAACTGGTGAGAAATGCATGAGTCTTATTTTCAATCAGAAATATAGCATATGATCCTGTGCTGATCTTTAGTCTCTCAATCTTACAGTTCCCGCTATTGTACCAAGAAGGTACACAAAATGTCTTATTTAGCTGGCTCCGGATACTTGGATGGGCAATGAATGGGGTGGTGACTGCTACCCTAGTCTTCTTCTTCTGCATTGTGGCAATGGGCAGTCAAGCCTTTCGTAAAGGCGGGCAAGTGATTGGCTTGGAAATCTTTGGTGCCACGATGTACTCATGCGTGGTATGGGTCGTCAACTGTCAGATGGCGCTGTCCATCAACTACTTCACTTACATACAACATCTCTTCATCTGGGGAGGCATTGTGTTCTGGTATATATTCCAGTTGGCATATGGAGCCCTTGACCCCGACATATCGACCACTGCGTATAAGGTGTTCATTGAAGCCTGCGCACCGGCTCCATTTTATTGGCTTCTCACACTGTTTGTTCTGGTCTCTTCCCTCCTGCCATACTTCATTTACGCAGCCATCCAAATGCGGTTTTTCCCAATGTATCATCAGATGATACAGTGGATAAGAACAGATGGGCAATCAGATGACCCCGAGTTCTGTCAAATGGTGCGGCAGAGATCCCTAAGAAGCACAACAGTAGGTTACACAGCCCGCATCGAAGCAACATCTAGACGCTTTGGAGAGAAGCTCGAGGTTCATTAATCAGCGGCCCTCTTTTCACGTTCCTATCCAAAGAATGTACATTATACCAGTAAGAAGTTTCTTCTCTTTTGCATAATGGTTCAAGAGCGTCTTCCCAGAGATGAAGGGTTGAGTCGAACCTGAAGCACTCGTGTCCTTCCAAGTTTTTCGCTTAGGATAGTTCGGTTTCTAGAAGCTCCAAAGATCTAGCTTTAATGTTCATGTAGAGAATAGTATTGTCAAAATATTGTTTCATGTATGATGTATCCGATGTATCATAACACGCACTGTTCAATAAAGAAAGGATTAGCGAATGTTTGAGACTGCTTCGGAAAAGCGCTTGCATAAGATTTTCTGTTTTTTTTTCTGTTTTGTTTGGAAAATGCCATAGGGATGAACATGTACCATCAGATTTCTATAGATCAAACCTCAGGTCATGAGGCAGCAAGGCCTAGAAAACTCGACGCCGATTTCGCCATTATTGTAGCAAATTCATTGAAACTATTGACACCATCTCCATCCGTATCAGCCTCTTCGATCATCTCCGTCAGCTCCTTATACGTCAACGGTTGCCCCATTTTCGCCATGGACCCTGCCAGCTCTGCCGCAGTTATGTCACCGTTGCCGTCACGGTCAAAAGAGCGAAAAACCTCCAAGAGTTGCTTTTGGTTTACCAAAATCTCCTCGTCCATGTCGGGCAATATGGCACTGACCAGCTCGTCGAATTCCACGGAGCCATTGCCGTTTGCGTCCATGTTGGCTAGGAGGACGTGGACTTGGTCACCGGAGGGCTTGAGGCTGAGCGAGCGGAGTAGTGCGGCGAGCTCCAAGATGGTGAGGCTGCCGTCGGAGTCCATGTCGAATCTTGCAAAGATGTCTCTTAGCTGGTTGATTTGATCAACTCGTAGTGCAGGCATTAGGGTTATAAATAAGAAAACAAATGAAAATGGTTTGAAACTTTGAATTTTAATGATAAGGACAAAATAAATGATAAAATAAATAGTACCATAATTGACTTTTTAGCGTAAAAATATGGTTTTTCGTTAAAGTGAACAAGCTTTCCGTTAAAGTTTCCTTATAAATATTGTTACAACAAAAAAAGTGATACAATGCGCCAACAGTTAATGAGAACGTAGGGTTTGTAGCACAACGTGGCAATATTTGGTGTTAAGAGGTGGTTGTGGCGGCGGAGGAGATGAAGGTGGTGGTTTATTTTGGTGTGTTGAGAGAGAGAGAGAGAGAGAGAGAGAGAGAGAGGTGGTTTTTTGGGTGGTGAATGGAATTTGAAGGATAAATATGGTGTGGGGGAAGACAACCAAGGACAGGAACATGAGTCGGTGGTTTCTTTTTTGCCTTTTTTGTCGCACGCATATGGAATCATATGAATAGAAGGCTTCTAGGAATGAAGCTAAATTTTGGGCCCTTTTTCTTGGGATGATTAAATTATTTTAGCCTCTCACACATTATGTTTAATTTTGATCGTTGATTATGTTTGACTTATCTAAATTTAAGGAAAACTAATGAAAATGATTTGAAAACTTTGAGTTTTAACGATAATGACAAAATAAATGGTAAAGTGAATAGTATCATGATTGATTTTTTAGTGTAAAAATGTGATTTTTCGTTAAAATGAACAGTACCGAGAGCTTTTCGTTAAAGTTCCCTTTAATTTAATGGTCAAAAATCAAAAGAGGTGTGTGATAATCACTCTTCCTTTAGAATATCTATAAAAGTGGTGTATAATTCTAAAATATATTATGATACGAATGACAGTTTTGATGTCTCGCCTTTAAATTGTATATTTTTTTTAAAAACTACACGTGTTATAGTTTGCATAACACAACATGACGGTGTTTTAGTTGAAATTTTTATCGTATTGTTGAATCAAAGCAGCTGAATTAAGGGAAAAGATTAATTAAGAATGTGCAAGGCTGGATCCATGCATGCAAGTCAGATCCACTCTTTATCCTTGGTAACACTTTCAACCATGATTCCCATGTACAGCTCAGTTGAGGCGTCTTGGTCTCTAAACCTTCACCACTGCTTCCAATCCAATTAATATATATACCAAATAATAATACAAAGAAATCATACAGCATATAAATACAGCATATAAATTTGTTTTAAATAGAATCGAAATAATTTGATGGATCAATAAAACCACAGAATTAACATGATACCTCCTAAGAAAAAGATTAATATTGTACACGATATCAATCAATTTCTCATTAATTATGTGACCAAATACAAGAACCTTAAGAATGCTATAGATTAGCAGATGACGTTTTACCGCAGCGGTGGAAAGTAATAATGCCTATGTATTCTAGTGTTCAATTCTCACACTGATCTCCCTCCCCTAACATTTAACAATTTAATCCATCTCCCAATTAGAACATTACATCTTCAAAATATACAATCAAGCCTTCTGGGGAGGAACTTCATGGTCACCTTCTTTAACCCTAGCATCACCTTTCTTTTCTTGACTAAGATCCATGACCATCACCTTTGATCCAACTTCGAGGTCATGATGAGCAACCATGCATTGCAGCTGCCGGCACTTGCGCTTCAACCACCCGAAACAATCGATTCTATCCCTGATGCTCTCCACCGGAGTCGGTACCATCTGATCACGAGTCAGCCTCCGGCCCAAAAAGCACGAGAGAACTGCGAGGATCGTTAAGACGGAGATCACTGCAAAGAATGGCCCAATGGAACCCGAAGACGAAGAAGAAGAAGAAACTAAGGGTACTGTTTGGGGAATATTATTACTGCTACCACCACCACCCAAGATTTGATCGCCTGCTGAACCTGGCAGTGTTTGTGATGTTGTTTCCATGGCTATAGAAATTTTAGAAGCAGATAATTCAAGTTGCAATTAGATGTAAATATATAGCTATATATATATATATATAGATATGTATATATCTGTACATAGTACAAATTTAATGTATAATTTTTGGTGGCCATAGCTTCACTGCATGCTTGTATGAGTGGAAGGCATGATGGAAAGTGGCAAAAGCAGTGACTTTTCTTTTCATATCTTTTTGTTTGATCTTCTTTTTTACTTTGAGGATGTGGAGTCTTACTTTAGCTTTGCTTTGCTTAGAGATGGCCACATCCATAAAAGCTGACTTTACATCACTCTTTTATGAATTAGTATTGAGATTCCTTAAATTTCTTCTCCATCAAGTTTAACTTAATGATTAATCTAAATGACAAGTCTCTTTCATTGTTTGGGAAAAATTTAACGAAATTATAGGTCTTGTTTCAGTTTGTCCTCTGAATTTTTAATTTGGCTTTGAACCTCTCTAAACTTTCTATTCGTTCAAATGTTCTCTAATCGTTAGTTTGTCAGTTATTTCATCAAATTGAGGGATTATTTTGTCCACTTTGTACAATAGAAGTAGTCTATGAGTTTAATGCAGAAGGGTAAATTGTTGCGTCGATTCTTAACATAGAATCCAGTTGTGGAAGTTGGAAAAATATTTGAGTAGGTCAAATTTGTGAAGTGCAGTTCAATTTTTGTAATGAATAAGACACCAAATAGTGAAGAAAAAAAAAAAAGTAACTCCAAATAATATGTAGCCCCTATAGAAAGAGTAAAGTTCCTTGTCAAAGACTAAGAGTCTCACTAATCACGTGACGAGTAAGAGAGCGAGATTCTATTCATGACATATAAGTAAGTTATTTTCCAATATGAACTTTCGTTTAAAAACGCTCGTCCTTGATAGTTTAGATTTAAGGCCCAACCCATCCTTGATGAAAACGATTTAAAGCTTGCCATGGCTCGATCCGTTTTACGACTTTGGTCCTCAATCCTCATAGACGAATCTGAGCTGTGGACTGCGTTGGGTCCCTCGATGGATTTAACATTAATGGACGGCAGAGATCTTTCACCTTCATTTAAGTATTATCTATTTATTTGATGTCGGCTGTATGATTTTTTGTTTTGTTTTGACAAACGATAGATTTTATTAGATTATACTATCTTTAAAGGAGATGTCATTTTAAACCTAAAATTTAACTTTGAAAGCTTATGTGGCACTTTGATATCTTTTAAAATTTTGCTCTCTAACCGATATGCCAAATTTTAAACATAAAATAAAAATTCATATGTATTTTCTTTGCATTGGGAATGAAAAGAAACAAAAGGATAATGCTTTAAACCAATAAAAAATTAATTAAAAGAATTTAATGATTAATTAAATTTTTTGAAGGTGCTGTCAAATTTGGCAGCAAGCGGAAGGGATGTCATTCCATGTCATGCCGCCACATCAGATTTGGCTTTGCGGTTGGAAAACATTAATGTTATCTTTTGTTATCGTTATTGCTGATTTTGACATTTTGACATCTCCTTTGAATATGCTCTTAGATGTTAGATTAGTCACCGACAGAGTTTGAACCCACACCGTCATATAAGTTAAATTAGTCACCGACAAAGTTTGAACCCACACCGTCATATAAAAGTTCAACACTTTCCATCACTGTGTAAAGGCCACTTGCGTATTGGCTGTATGATTGGGGGAGGGAGTAGTCCGAACGAGGGCTTCTGTAGCGTACATCTGTAAATACACATGTTATTTATACATTTTATTTTATAACCATTGGATTAATCTGAACGGTTGTAATTAAAATTTGAAGCTATACCACGAAAAATTGTGATCCATCATTGATCTTTCTATCTGCCTCTCTCTCTTCTCCATCGGTCAAACCCAGCGCCCCTCACCGGCGCCGGCGTCACTCTCGTTCTCTCCGTTAAAACCCGCCACTTCATCTCTCTTTCTCTTTGCCTCCGTTTTTAATGCTTGTCCGTCTGAAGTTCGTTCTCCTTTGGGTTAAACAGGTCTGAAGCTTTGGTTAACGCCTTAGTTTGCACAGCAGGTGCGTCGTGGTGGTTTGCTGGGGAATTTGGTTTAGGAGAGGGAAGGTGGTCCGGTTGAGGAGAAGACATAGGAGTTTGCCATTGCCAAGAGAGAGACAATGAGATGCAAACTGCGGAGGGAGAGGGGGAGAGAGAGAGAGAGAGAGAGAGAGAGAGAGAGAACAGGAGTTCTACAGAGTTTGCAGTTCGGTGTTCTCAGACCTAATTGTAACTTAAATATAATTTTGATCTCTTTATTAATTCGTTCAAAACCCACATTGCCTTAAATACCCCTTGAAAAGTCACTGTACTACATCCGGTCCGTGACTTATTGAGTCAGAGAAATATTTACGAGACTCTTTCAAAGTGTGACGATTACCTCACATTTTAAAATTCAACTTTAATTTTCATTATCAGCGTTATAAAATATTGTTCTAAAAACACGATATGACAGAAAGTTTACGGTGTATCATTTGTTTAGAGAGTCTTTAGCATTTCTTGTTAAGTTATTAACAAACTCATGAGAGAGGAGAGAGAGGGAGAGTATGCGTGATGCGATTCTCTAGATTCCTGGTTCAATCCGTTTCTCTCACACCCTATAAATACATGCATCAGCATATGTATGTAAGTATATATTATTATTATTGTATATAATGTTGTTGTGAGATCTCTCGTTTCTTAGATCTACGGTTAGTGATTGACATATTTTTGTCTTTGTTTTTCCTTTTTAATTTTTAATTTATGAAATAATTATTGGTTGCTGGGGTGGGGTGGGAGTGCACTGGAGGCAGCGGTTCATCGATCTGTTTATGAGATTTGTTGTGAAAAAACACAGAACATGAATCGGTCGATAAACCTCTGCATCCAGCGCTCACTCTCTCATTCTTCTCTTTATTTATTTTTAATTTCTTGCTGGTATTTTTGAACTGCTCTGTTTGGTTGCTGAGAAAGTGTGGGAAAATATGGGAAAGATTGAATTTTTGGGGTTTTTTCCAGCTTCTGATCTGAACCCAGAAGGCAAGAAGCGTGTTTATTTTTTTTAGAAGGTAAATAAAACCGGATTTGTGGGTAATTTGCGTTTGCTATTTTGTTTGTATGTGCTATTGGTGGTTGACTGCAGGGAATTAAATGGGGAATTAATTATTTATCTAGATTATGGTTGTACTTTCCTAAATTCTGAACTTGAACATACATGATCTATGGTCTATGACATGGTTTTGTTTCCACTAAAGTTTGAAGCTTTATATTTTATTTAACTTATTAATTACTGGTTGAAAATTTAATATTTTCCATGTTGGTTAACAGAACGTTTAGTGTTTGATAATATATGTGATGAGAATTGAGATGATTGAATTTTTAGAGTATAGATCTACCCGTCGAGATGAGCTTGTGTGTATTCGAAGCGGAGTACAGAGTGTGTATGTGGTTCTGTGTTCAGATTTAATCGTTTTGGGTGCAGAATTTTGAGTTTATTGTGTTCATCATTGTGATTATGATGGCGAAACTGATAGTAATGATTGAATTTCTATATCTAGTAGTTCAATTGAGTATTTGGAGCTAACGAAAGACTTGGCGTAAGGCGTTCTTAGATTCATACAGCCAACCCCACTGAGTGAGATAAGGCTTTGTTGTTGTAGTTCAATGGATACCAAACAGATGTTCTTCTCGTTCTTCTGTAAGATGCTTTGGGGTGAATTAATTGGTTAGAAGTCTTTGTTCGTGGGTTGAATTTCGTTTTCAAGTAACCAAACTTACGCAGTTGTTCTGATCGAACTTGTTCTTTTCCTGGAACAATAATTTTGGGGGTCTTGTGATGTTCTTGTTCTTTCTCTTTTGCTGGAGTTGATGTCCTTGTTTATCGACTTTATGTTCTTCAAAACATTTTGCTTCCTCTGAAGTTCATTACTTCAGTATTACGGAATTAATTTTCCCTATTCGCGCTCGTAATGTATTACACGATGTTTTTAATCGTTGGATTATTTCCTAATCATCTTTCTAATACACTAACTTTTACTTTTACCTTAATAATTAATACTTGTTTGAGTTCTCTTGACAGGTCTTTTCCCTTTTTTTGTGAAAGAGATGAAGGATTGGCTGTAATAAAGAAGGGGAATATTTTCTTTTCCCTCTTTTGTGTTTGCTGGAACTATATATATATACGGAGATTTTGTAGTATGCTCCGAAATATCTTTTATGCTGAGTTTTTTGCCTTTATTTTCTTGGTCAAGAATCCAATAATCAAGATTTAGCGGCCAAAAATCTTTATGTATGATGGGGCAATTAATTGGCCTCCAAAATATGTCATTTTGTTGAGCAGGTGGTTTAAATGTTTGAACTTGTTACTTCCCCTTTTAATGGTAAAAAGGTGTGTTCTGAAAGAAAGTTTGCAATTGGGAAACACAACGTCATGACTGCATGTAAGTGAGAGGAAACTGCAGTTACATGGAGTACCAAGTTGCCAGAGAATCTTCTGTGTTTGATGTTTACTTGTAGAACCTGGTATCAAATTCCTTGTACCAAAGTGATGTCAGATTGTCGAAATTTAATGAAAATTGCTAGGGTTTTGTATTCCTTTGCCATTTTTTGTCTACTTTTGAGAAACCACTGATCTGACATGAGCAAATGTTAGTAGTTAGTTGCATGTTTCTGGTTTTCTTCGATAGAGATAATTGGAGCTATGGTCCTTTCATTTTAGTTCAATTGGAGCTTTGATTTCTGAACGAAAATTTGTGAGTATTGGTCTTTGAATATGTAATGATGTGGAGTAATGATTCTTTTGGCTAACTCTGCCAGAACTTTCATTCATTTTTTGTTCCTTTAAACTATTTATTTTGGATCGATGAATAATGAAATTAGCGAAAAAGATTATTGCTTCACATTATAATAAGTTCAGGGACCAATGCCCAAATTTTTAATTCAGGGACTAAAGTTCTAATTGAGCCAAGTTCAAGGATCATTGCTCCAACTTTCTATTCTCCAATATATTAGGGTGAGATATCCACACATTCTTTTTTACTTCTCACACTCTTCTAATTTTTGGCCGTTGGATCGGATAAATCAAAGATCAACATACATAAATTAACAAATGATGTGTGAGAAGTAAAAAGAGGTGTGTGGATAGCGCACCCCTATATTAGTTATTGTTTGTTGTATTGAAAGGATTCTAGATAGAGTTTTCCATGGTTTTATCCATAGAATACCGCTTAATTCTTACGTGTAAGGAGTTATTAAAAACAAAGGAGATTTAACTTTGTGGGCGTGTATCGTAGTGATATGGTCGTTGTTAGTTACAAAGATTTCCTTTTCTTTTCAAAATGAAGACAACTGGTAGTAAGTCACGGTTATCCACTCTTTTTGGGGGTCGGCAAGACTCACAAAGGCATTTCAGCCTTCCCTTGGCCACGAGTCTTGCTTTTATCCCAGCAGCGGGTTTCGAAACCAAGACCTTCAGTTTTTAATTTGACCTAACAAAAAATAAATACCATGAGACGTCTTTCAAACCATAACTTTAGAATTCTCAAAACCCTAGTTTTCTTGAATGGATGCTTATCAAGCTGCTTCATATACAATTTGGTTTGTTGTCTATCACTCTCCTCGTGTGACGGTGACATTACACCTAGATCAGTAAGTTTATTCTACGAAGGCAAAGCGCATGTATCATGCATAACGCAATATAAAACAAGTTTGATTTTGTTTATTGAATTAGTGAACAGAATTAGGTCACCAAGTCCCCACAAACGATGCCTTATTTTGACGAAATGGTCTTGTGGCGAGGATAATGAAAGGGACATTGACGGTGGCTATGAATCTAAATTACGTAGAGGAAGCAAAAGAAGATGATGTTGGCGTACGTTGACAATGTGGGTAACGTGTTGTGTGCCATTGAAAGTGATCACCATGGCATATTACTTGGCATGCTGGTTCTGATAAGGATTTGCCAATTTGTCATGTAAATCATAGAGGAAAAACAAAGGAGGACTTTTGCGTAGGATAAATACTCTATTGTCGTGTATTGAACGAGTAGTTCATTTTTTCAAAACGCAACAAACTTTTATTAAACAAATTATGGCCATGAGTATTATATCTTAATTACAAGAGAGAATTTCTCATTGCATGCACTAGAGAATCAATTTGTCAGATATGCAACTAGTTTCGTATATCTTAGGCTATTCCTATGAACACAATTTTTGTTTATTGAAAAGAAGATAATGAATTAGGCGAATCAAACTGCACATAAGGCTTGATCGTTGCACTACAATAGTTGTCTTACTCTCTAAATCCGTACAAGGCGGTTAGAAAGAACCAAAACCCTACGGTTAGCCATCAACTACAAAGTATGATACTTCATTCTCGCTCAAAGTGATGAGAAATGACTAACTCCCCGATAAAACGATCCCTCTATTTCTTATCTCTGTAATTGATTAAATAATAAAAGTGAAAATAAAAGAATACAAGCCGGGGGGTTGTGTGTGGGGGACGAGGCCTAAACCCGCGAGTAGAAAAACAATGAAAACATTCGGGCATGAAAATTGAAATGGACATTTCAATTGTGGGAGTGGGACGTCACACCATTACAATTATACAACAATAACTTTCGCATATGTTTTCTTTTCGATTTCATTTCATGATGACTCAAGCTAAGACCGGAAGGTTCAAAGTATCTATTATGTTATTTGGTTGAATGGTAAATACAATTTGATTCCTAAGCGTTGAAGGGAATCCAACTTTAAATGTATCATAATTCTGATGTATATCCTACCATTTACCGATGGACTTCAAAAGTTTATGTGCTATGGTTATGATAAGTTGGAGTTCTATTTCATCATTTGAGCTAACTTTAAAGATATTATAGGTAATAGCGGATGCACATTGGGACCAAGTTGGTCCTATGACTATTCGAGGCTGAGAAACAAGCATGTGAAGGGTTTTCAGGGATCTTCCAAAAATATGGTACAAGTTCTTTTTGTGTCATCAAGTATTTGATGTAATATTTGCAAGCCATATCTCGGCAGCACTCGACAAGTTGCGTCGACAACACTCGGCAAATGTTCTCGATAACACTTATTAGATTGCTTTGGCAAAACATCAATATCTATTGACATGTGTGCAACATGGTTCGGCTAATGACAACAAGCCCACCAAGTGTACAATAAATGCCTTCGTGAACAAACTAAAATTTGTTTCCGTGCTTTTAATATAAAAAACTTGAACCTTTAACACTGTTCTAAAAATTCCGACGTAGCGCCGCATAGGCCCTGCCTAGGCGCTAGACGACTGGTCACCGGCCCGATTAGTCCCTAAGCGTTTGAAAATTAAGAAAATGCATCTAGACCCACTTGGGGGTCCACCTAGCCCACCTAAACCCGCATTGGCACCCCGCCTAAGTCGCAACTCTCACTTGGACAAAAAATCAATAATTTTCTTTTTGCATTCTTTTGTTAATAAAATGTAGAGACTTGTTGAATACTTAGATGAACACTCATTATATATTTGTTCCCCATGTTTTCAATATGTTCTAATACTTTATAATCCGTGTGTCATTTTATTTTGCAATTTATGTATGCTAATACAATTATGTGTTTGTTAAGTATAAATAGACACTTATTTATACAATATATAATAAATTTACTTAAATCCGCTTAGGTCCTCTTTAGCCACCTAGACGTTAGACCCTAACCCACCGTCAAACTAACTACTAGCATCTTTTAGAATATTTATCTTTAACATCAAGACTTTCAAAAATTTAAATCAATCCGTCTCTCATTCTACGTTTTCAGTACCAATGATAACGACATCCATGCTTTGTCCTGACATGTTCCTATAGTTTAAAGTCTATTCAAAGCTAGTTAATTATTCAAATTTTCTTCTAATTATTTGAATCACTTTAGAGCAAGTCCAGCGTTGGACAGTGCTCGGGGGACAGGGGAGAGGAAAGGGCTCGAGGCCTGGTGGACAACCCTCCAGCCTTGGAGAGCCCGAGTGAGGGTGGGAGCCCGAGCACAAGGGGGGTGGGGAGTTGACAGGCCTGCAGCCCGAGGGCCAAGTATTTTTTTATTTTTTTTGTGTCAGCCCGAGGGCCTGCAGCCCCATTTCCATGTTTTTTTTTGTTTTTTATTATTTAAGCAAACAAAAAGAACTAATATTTTATTGACTATTGCCAGGAAGAGGGTTCCAAGGATGGAGATGCAAAAGATAATTACTGTTCATTAATGGTAATTACTATTCATTAAAGGCAGTTACTGTTCAATAAGGTGAATTGAATAGTGGATTGCCAGGGAGGGCTTCAAGGGTGGAGTTGCTCTTAGACAAAATTCTCTTCACACCTACAACTTCTTCGTTGGGAGACTAAACAAAATTGACCAAATAGAATATCATTCTTCTTGTTGTTCTGTTCCTTCTTTAATGATTCGAACGTGTCCTTGTTGCGTAAGATGTTAAAACTAATTAGGCTTAGCTACGTGTACACAATTTGAAACCAAGAAATCTATATTTTTCCAAGCATATTTATTTATTTATTTTATTATTATTAGTTGAAGATGGAAAGTTCGAAATTATTACAATAATTTAAAGGGTTTTTATCACAAATAGTCCATGACATTGATCAAACACATCATTTTGGTCTTTGACATTGAAAATCAATACAAATGGTCCCTGACATTGTCCACCATCCATCATTTTGATCATTCCGTTAAAAACTCCGTTAAGTGTTCCGAAGCTCTTGGCCGGAAGTTTGGACAATTTTCAAAGCTTCGTAACTCAATCGTTTCTTAACCAAATTCGACCCATAATATATTAAAATGAAGGTAGGAAAGTGTAGAATAAGATTATACCTATTTCGAAGCCCATTGGTTGCTAGAGATGGCCGGAAAATAGCCTCAAAGTTGTCCGAGTGAAAACTAGAAAACTCGCCGGAAACTGGATAAACTATAAACGTTCATAACTTCATCAAAAAAGGTACCATTCTTTTCTTCTCGTCGAAAAGTATGATTTTTGTTTTTGAATCACTTGATTTCGTTGAGTATTGAAGAAGTTATGAACGTTTAAAGTTAACCCAGTTTCCGGCGAGTTTTCCAGTTTTCGCTCGGACCAGTCAACTTTGAGGCTATTTTCCGGCTATCTCCGGCAACCAGTGGGCTTCGAAATAGGTATAATCCTATTCTACACTTTCCTATCTTCATTTTGATATATTATGGGTCGAATTTGGTTAAGAAACGATTGAGTTACGAAGCTTTGAAAATTGCCCAAACTTCTGGCCAAGAGCTTCGGGACACTTAACAGAGTTTTTAATGGAAGGACCAAAATAATGGATGGTGGACAATGTCAGGGACCATTTCTATTGATTTTCAATGTCAGGGACCAAAATGATGTGTTTGATCAATGTCAGGGACCATTTGTGATAAAAACCTTAATTTAAAAGAGAGAGGAATTTCGAATTCGAAACACATAGATAGAAGCTCAACACCTTATTAACTAAGATATTAGACCGCTTTACTACGTGTACAAGCATATTGCATCATCTTCTCTTTATAAAATAAAGCTAAGGTTTTTCGCATATAGCAATGAATGCAACACTGTGATACATTATCATAATTAAGACATGCATCTGCATATATTCAAAGTTCATAACCCTTTTTATCGGTTTTGAACGCCGAAGACTAAAATGATGAGTTTTGAAAACCTCTGGTCATTTATGATTCTAACTTCGGAAAACAATTAGGGTTCGTTTTTAGTCTTAAAAGTGAAGGATGGTGTAAGAACAGAAAATGAAAATAAAATCTGAAGAGCGAAGACAACTTAAAATAGTTTTGGTTATTGGTTTTAGTCTTCATTTTGTGCAACATTTCTTACACTCGCTTTCTACATCTCTCTCTCATGCACTATCCGTCATTCACTCATTTATATCTCTCATTTTTTCCATAAATTTCTCTTCTATCCATGAATTTCCGTTCTATCTCTGACACAAAAATTAAAACTAAAAACTAAAACTCAAATAGTTTTCAAATAGAATATTAACTACTTGTATATGCAAGTAACTATCTTACTAATAAACCTCTATTTTAATTTCTTATCAAAATATATTTTCCAGGCTCCATATTTCAATATTGAGAGTAAAAGCTGGAAGAACACGTTAAACAGAAGCCACATACAGACACACACACAAATCTAATCATTTTCCAAAGTCGAATTACCTTTGATTATCTTCTTGTTTCTCATATTTGTCACAAAAATAACCACCCAAATTTGCATATAACAAATTAAGAGACTATTTAATTAGGCCTCTTGATAACCTTTTTCTTCTTCATCATGCGCCTGTTGGCACTGAGAAGAAGCACTGAAAGAAGGAGCTACAACCACAGAAGAATAAACTTTACAACTACCAAATGAAAGTGCACAAAGCTTTTTATTCCTATCCTCATCGTGATCACCATGATCTTGACCAGAAGTAGTAGCAGCACCACTCGAAGAACAAACTATAGTTTCTTCGACAAGTATATCAAAATCAGTTCCTCTAATTTGGTTTCGATCCCACGGATTAATCTTCGCGCTATTTAGAGACGATGATCTTGCATGGTTCTTCATGATTGCATGCTGAAGGAGCTGATAAAGCCTTGGATTTTTTCTCAATATGCTGCAGTTTTCTTCATGTGTGTTCAACATGTGACATGAGGGAAAGTTGGTTTTTGCATTCCTGCCTCTTAGGAGCCTAGCAGCCTTATCGTAAGCCAACGCCGCCTCCTCCGCCTGGTCGAAAGTCCCTAGCCACAGCCTCAGCTTCTGTGAGGAGTCCTTGATTTCAGCCACCCATCTTCCTGATGGTCTTTGTCTCACTCCCAGAAACCTTTTTCCATTTTTGTTACCTTTTCTCATGTTTTTCTTTTTGTTTTCTTGGAAAGTTTGTGTTTGGATAGGTTGGGACACTGAGGATGAGTCCATGAGAGTTGGAGATCACAAGGGTTGGGGTTATAGCTTTAGGCTTTGGATGAAAGAGAAGACATATGTAACTATGCGTTATTATAGTAATATGTTGAGTACTGTAAGAATGATGACAGGCATCATGGCATGTTGATTGTCTCATCTAGGGTTTGTTTGTTTACAAAGTATATATTAACATATGTTAAGGTATTAATTAATCAGGGAATGCAGACTCCCAAGAATAATTGCAGGTTCCTATTTATTAAGATCAAACTCAATCCTGGGCTAAATACTATTTTTTTAGATTTTATTCCCCCCTCCCCCCAAAACCCAACCAAATCCATGCTAAATGTGTGGGCTAAAAGCTAAAAGTCAAACAAAAACCAAATTCCCCTCAGAATTTAGCCCAGAAAATGGTGTGGGCACCACCAACCGAACCCCACCCACATGGGCATGTCTCCCAATATTTATTGAATCCAACCGCTGAGATTGAATATAATAAAATCTAACGGCCCAAATTTAAATCCAACGGTTAAAATAATTAAAAAAAATATTTAACTCAAAAATACCCAAATTTAGTGATTTTTCAATATTTATCAAAATTTAAATATTTTTAGGTTAAAATGTTCATAAAATTAAATTATGATAGCGTACGTAATTTTTTTTTTAAATTACTTTAAAAGAAAAAGTTAGCCTAAATTTATTCTTTAATAATCTCAGGCTAAAAAATTTATCTATATTCTTCCCGAAAGCGTGCTAATCCCTATGTTGTGCAGAGCTGAGCATCTTCTATTTGTTGGGAAGGGTTGGAGCAAAAAAACTGTTTCTGAGCTAAAATCTAAATTTTCTAGGCTTAAAAGGTTAGCGATGGTCTAAGAAGAGAGAAGAAAAAAATGAATAAGGTTCTTCACAAATAAGCTCCTCAAAACTCTCAGTCACATTCGAAAACAATTAAAATTGAGGATCCCAACTGTTATTGCACAATAGCTAAAGGGTTGTTTCTTAGTAGTTTAATTCTTTTTCACTAACATTAACGGTTGTCAAGAGTTACACTAATTAAGTAATTAATATGAATAATGTTAATCATTTACTTTAGAAAACGCCAAGAGAAGAGTTGATTTCTTCTGATCATCCTATATCGTACTTACTTGACCAGATTATATAAGTTAGTATAAATAAAGTCTTTTTTTTTTCTCTTTTCTAATGACTATATGTGCAAGCAAGCTTAATTCCAAATAATTAAAGTCAGTTCTTGAGTTTTTGAGGTGAAGAACTTGCATCAGTATTGTCGTATTTGGAGTGAAAAAGAGAGATAAAATTTTGGTTAAAAACATTTATTTTGTAATTGAAATTTGATCTTGTATAACTCAGTCAACTTCAACGTCAATAGGAGACATTCTTTAGTGTGACTTTCAAGCAACGTAAATTAGTAACACCACGTGATGTGTGCTGGAATAGTACCGGCCACCATGCAGCTAGCATGATTCCTAGGGTTTGGTTGCAGAGCAGAAAGGGTTGAAGATGATTTGGACGTCTCCCACATGAATGGTGTAGGTGCACACATTAATTGACATGGATCCAAATCCATACAACATGCAAATCTTAGGGTTAGATTAGTAGTTTAACATGCTGCCAGGATGACGATCTGGGATGGAATATTTGGCTCGAGTAGTTGCAGAAATGTACAAACCAATGAGGTGTCGACAGATGCTATGATAATCGTGATTAGTATATAATTAAGCTCTCTGTCAACCCCAATTAGGGAATACTTCAAGTTGGTATGCATCCAATTACCAGGAAACAAAAAACACACCTCAAAAGCCAAAAACCGAACAGAGCCACAGTGTTTAATTCTAACTTAATATTCACAGCGCCAATATACTTGAAATTAAAAATACTAAAACTCTGGCACTTTTCGCATAACAAGTTTTACTTTCTATTCAAAAGTTGAATCCCTCTGGAGAATTCTTGTCTTCTGAAAAATAATCCAAATCTTCAACTTTATTGATGGATTCTTAATGTACTTCTTACTCTTAGACAGAATTTTTAGGTTTCATCCGGTTTTACATATATAATATCTGTTTATTCTCTCCCAGATGGAATTTTAGTTGTCACGAGTTGGAGTAAGCCACTTGAGGACGAGAAGAGGCCTGGGCCTATCCTGAAGTTTTTCACTTTGTCTATTTGTGCGCTTTTGGTGGATACTCTGCATTCATCGACTAATGTATTTTTTCTCTCAACTAGCTTTATTATGTTTATTCCGAATGACTAAAAAACATGTGTTTTATAATGGTATTGTTATGAAACCAAAACCTTATATCAAGTATCCTTCTTTACTTAGTTCACCATTTTGCATGACGTTGTTGTTTACAGTGAAAACACGCATATATGGAATAGATGAATAATTTATCTTGAAAGAAAATTTTCACAGCTACAATTTTGAGCCATGATTATTAATTTTTTGTTCAACTTCAATGTAGGAACTTATAAAGAAGTTCGATGCTTGATATAACTATCTCAATGTTAATTTTTTTCATGACTCCATTACTCTTTTGGTTATAATTTTTACATTCCAATACCAAAAATGAACCTTCAATTTTTCTCCCATTAGTTATATTTTTTGGTCCAATTTTTTTAATACAGCTTAGAGCCACTCCTAGCCTTGATTCCTAACTCCGTCACTAATCAATTGTATATAATCATGCACCTATCTTTCTCATCACGTGAGACATGACTAGCCTTGTAATGATAAAGATAGATACATAATTGTATACAACTTAGCAGTAAAGTAGATTTTCTCCCCTCTGTCCCCTTATCTCAAACCTTGTTTCATTTGAAGGCATGGTTTAGGACAAATAGATTTTGGTGCTAAATTTACGAGGTTCGCCCCATTTTTTGAAAACGGAAATTTTATTTGAACCCATATAACCTATTTTTACAGCCAACTTAAATTTTAATTGTGAATTGCTTTTTTTTACCCTATTGCATAATTACCACCAAGTACAAGATGAAATTAACAATAAAACCAAAATTTATTAATAAACCCACATCCCAATAATCAAACTCTACTATCACGCAATATTTATCCTACTTTCATCATGCAATTAATCAACATTTATCTAAGCCATTTATTCACAATAAATCATCATTATGTGTTGTCTGCACTAAAAATAGCAATAACATCTTTTAGAAAAATCGGAATCACGAACCGTAAAATTCTTCATAAGCTAGACATCCAGAACTTTCTAAGCATATAAAGCTCAATATCTATTTCATCTTGAGGAAGTACAGCTTAATCTTCAAACTTGACAAAAGAAGAATTTCAATAGAAGCCAAACGCCTTGGATAAACAGCAAACATAGGAGCCATGACCTTGAATGCCGTGCTGAGGAAAGGAGATGTCAAGTATCCTCTTTGTCCGGTGATGAAACCCCATCGTCGATTTGTAGAAGCATTGATCATACGTTGTGAATAATATTCCACGAGTTCTTATTCTTCAAATTGATGCACCAATATCTACTTTTGCTAATGCAAGCTATTTAAGGGAAGGGTAATAAAATACAAGTTAGATATTGATATATGAAAACAACATAGTCAGCGGGATAGAGATTTAATCTAGAGAACTTTAACGAAAAACTTTCGGTACTGTTCACTTTAACGAAAAACCATATTTTTACACTAAAAAGTCAATCCTGGTACTATTCACTTTACCCTTTATTTTGTCCTTATCGTTAAAACTCAAAGTTTTCAAGCCCTTTTCATTAGTTTTCCTTTTAATCTATGCTCAAAATCGGGTTCACAGGACCTCAAAGTGGTACATGAGGAGGAAGACAAGATAAAATCTTCTGGAGAAACAAGCTTACACTATGTTATAATAGATATTGGCAGTAAGTGATCAATCTGCAACGGTCACAAATTAAACTTTTACGATATCTGCCATTAAGTTTTACTACGAGTCTAATGCTAAAATTAAAATCAAATTATAGCTATTGGAAGCATCGATACTAGCGGGATCACCATGCTTGAAGAGGTCCAGAAAAATGTAGATAGAAAGGGTCTCAAGGTATGATATTATGGTAGACTAGTGCTGTTTGATATAGTTCATATATTTGTTTGATCATGAGCTTATGTTTTATTCTTTCTTCTGATCTATCAGCTTGTAATAGCAAACTCCCGAAGTATGGTGATCAAGAAGCTCGCGAAGTCCAAGTTCACCGAGAAAATTGGCAAGGAATGGGTGTAAAGATAAATATATATTTTGAATTGGGTTTATGAGAGTAGTTTAGGTAGTAAATTTGGGTTTAAAGAGATATTAAGTATTTAATTAAAAATACTATAAGTGGAGATAGTAAGTTAAGTGTAAAAAGAGGTTATATGAATTCAAATAAAATTTTCCTTTCGAAAATTAGCCCGCTCTACTGTAACAAAATTAGCCCACCCCATCCCAACAACTCAAGGAAACATCTGCCAATCCTTGTTCCGCCCCTGATCATAATCCCTTTTTTATCGTTACTTTGTATGATTTCGGATCTCTCATTCATTTCCAATATAGCAAGGAACTCTTGTTTTATGAAATTTTTACACCTAAAGGCTAAAACAAATACTTCTTTTGGGACCAACTCAATGCTAACCGTCAAGATTCTGAATTAAATTTCTTACAGCCTTCTGTATTTCTTCCCACAATTAGAATTTAACTCGCCACCATAGATATATGAATTGCTAGCCCAAATTCTTGAATTGTGGGACTCACTTCATATCGAACTTTAACGATCCGAACCATCTATTTTGTAAGTCTCGATTCATAGATCATCTTTGCAAAAATTCAATTCAATGCAAAACCATTTGCCTATTTACTTGTTAGGATAAAATTTCAATATTTCTTATAAAATATTGTTCGTCAATTTCTTTGAACTTAATTAGATAGCTCAACTATTTTTCAATTTAGCTAATATTTGCAAAGATGATCTAAGAGTATGAGGTATACTTTGAAAAATAGACAATTTAGATTGTTCGAAGTTTGATTAGGGTGTATTGGCAACTTATGAGAAGAGTGAGGATCCTCGTCGGATCCTCTTTGTGAGGATCCCGAGGATCTTCAAATCATATTCGTTCATCTACATGGTGCGATCAGAAATCATTATAATTTTTTTAATTTAAAATTGAATATAAACAGTAGCTAATGAAAATTAACTGCACAATATACGATGAATGAATGTGATTGAATGATTCCCGAAATCCTCATAAAGAGGATCCAACGAGGATCCTCTCTCTTATGAGAATGCACGCTGCAGACGTCTTTAATTATCCAACCCTAGTGACCAAACAAGGCATAGGGGTTTTGTGGTTCATATACCCGTACTGTATAAGCTATACGAGTTAGTTGAGAGTTGAGAGATCCGATCTCCAACTACCACTAATATGCCACGTAGGATTTGCTTGGTGTGGGGTCCTTTACAATGAATGCCACGTCGGTATCATTAGCCAATGGCAGAAAGCCATTTTATCACTGGCCAAAAAGTAAGTTTCCGGTTCCCCTTATCTTGTCCACTTATTTCTCACCACATAAGAAATCCTTCTGATCCATCCAAAATAAACTCGAACTTGTGCCGCTCGGACTGAGTGAGAGGTGGCAGAGATGGCGGTGGAGATGGCCATCAGAGCTTCCGCCACCCCAAGACCCTCCCTTCCTCAACCATCTCCGGCCACACCCAAACTTTCTCTCAAGCCACCCAAATTTAGACCCACCTCTGTTTCCCTACCAACATCAACTACAATCTCCCTTTTAGCCCTCTTCACCTCCCCCATTGAAGCCAAAGCTTTCAGCCTCTCCAAGGACCAGATTGTCTCTTCGCTCACTGAAGTAAGAATTGTATAAAGTTGTTTTCTTTGAATTGGGTTTGCCACCAATTGTTCAAAGTTCTGATCTTTCTTGTTTTTTGCCGCCAATCGTTCAAAGTTCTGACCTTTCTTGTTTTGTTTGCTTGAATTGGCAGGTGGAGCAGACGATTGATCAGATACAGCAAGTGGGTTCGACCGTTTTCGACGGCACGGCACATGTTCTGGAAGCTGTTCTGAATGCAGTGAAGCCCGGCATTGATGTGGCTTTGCCTATTGCGAAACAGGCCGGAGAGCAGGCGCTGAAGATTGCTTCTCCGGCGATTTCCGAGGCTTCGAAGATTGCCCAAGAAGCAATCCAAGGCGCTGGGGTTGACACACAGCCTGTTCTCAGTGCTGCAAAGGTTTATTCTTTAACAACTTAATTTCCACTTGCAATGATCTGCCGAAAAATTAGTGAAAATCCCAATGAATTGCTTGATTTTAAAGCATAACTACATATGCAATCAGAAGAGGTATGCTGATCAACTTAATTTTTCAGATAAGTGGTTAGCATGGTTCGAACTTTCGAATTGAGATTTGATTTCTGAGTACTTTTGGATATCTATAAGCAATGCAATTTTCGTTTTGAACTCGGACCTCAGGCGCAAGGGAGAATGCTCTCAAGTTCTTAACCAACTGAGATACAAACACCGCAAAATGTAGTTGTTTTAGGTTCATTATGTCAGGAAACATTCTCATCAATATAATGTAGTCGGAAGCGGTTCACTATGCAACAGTCTTCATCTCTAGTAGAGCATTAAAACACTTCCATATACTTTTATGTGAACAAATTGACACTGCAAAATCCATTGCTTATTGGGAAATGGATGATTGTAAGGTTGACTTGTGTGCAAAGCACTCCGTTTACTTAAATTAAATACACCGACTGAAATATCGATTTGGTCTCAGACGGTAGCTGATGTAGCAGGGGAGACCACCAAAGCAATCGAAGAGGCCAAGCCCATTGCTTCATCAACTATCGAGACCATCTCATCTGCAGATCCTATTGTGATTGCCGGAACTGCTGGAGCTTTATTCCTCGCGTACCTCCTTCTTCCTCCCGTTTGGTCTGCTTTCTCTTTTAGCCTCCGTGGTTACCAAGGTATACAAGCTTATTACGAAATGGAATTGCTTCATGTCTGTACAACAGTAAACATATTCGAAACAAGAATAAACAATGGCGTCTTCTGCTTGAAATAGCACGTATAACTTCATTTACGCACCATATCGATCAATTTCAAATTCGAGTACTTAAAATTTAGGTTTGCTTACTTAACACATATTCGAAACAAATTTTGGTTTGGATGGTACTTTTAGTAAATTCATGTATTGTGAAGCTGGGATGGACTAATTGTTCTATGGTTTTGTGTTGTACTAACTCCAGGTTCGCTTACTCCTGCTCAAACCCTTGATCTCATATCGACAAAGAATTACCTTTTGATCGATATTCGACCAGAGAAGGACAAGGACAAGGCAGGCATTCCCCGCCTACCATCGAGTGCCAAAAACAAAATGATTGCCATTCCGTGAGTAACTTCTCCCCGGCATCCTCAATCCTCTAATTTGTACCCTTTCTGCATCTCATTTATGAACTTTTCGTTGCCTTTAATATTTTTTTTCTTTCCAGTTTGGAAGAACTACCGAACAAACTGCGAGGCCTTGTCAGAAACGTGAAGAAAGTAGAGGCAGAGATAGCCGCTCTGAAGATTTCTTTCCTCAAGCGAGTTAACAAAGGCTCCAACATCGTGATCCTAGACTCGTAAGTTCTTTCGTATTAAGCTCCAACACTTAAAATTACTACCTGACATGGATATTGCTCTCTGGATCATCTTAAGTAGCTAAATTATGAGTTATGACATTGCTTTCGTTCTTGTTTTTGTTTCGCGTAAACAGGTACTCGGATTCGGGAAAACTAGTTGCAAGAGCACTAACTAGTCTAGGGTTCAAGAACTGTTGGACAGTAGCAGATGGGTTCTCAGGAAGCAAGGGATGGTTACAGAGCCGTTTAGGCGCAGATTCGTACAATTTATCTTTTGCGGAGGTCCTTTCGCCATCAAGGGTCATCCCGGCAGCGGCTGGACGTTTTGGCACAAGCAGCACATCAGCGCGGTCCGGGCGAAAGCTTCTTCCTGGATCCGACTGAGTAGCTTGTAAATTGTTTCGTGTTCTTCCTGGTCGAAAGCTTGTACATAACGTGTAAAACAGCATTTGTACGACGGCAATAACTGAGTACGTGTACTACCTTGAGGTTATGGTGTGAGCATTTGGCGCCTTTATATGCTTTAAACATCTCCTCCTCAGACCAGAACTTCAACTGCGCCAAGAAAACAGTTTATCAGCGTGCGTGCATGCATGCAACAAGAACCATTAACCGGAGAAATTTTTTGGGGCATTTAGATCCAGGTCCAAAAAAATCAGCTACTTTTGGATTGAGTCCAGTTAGATGTTCTTACCAGTTTAGGTCTAATTGATCTCATCTTATTCCCATTTTGCCCTTTATAGTAAAAATAAATATATATTTAAATTTCCTAATTTCTGTATTATTTACCCAAATTTGAATTTTAAAATTTGAATCTTCGAATTCGTCAATCTAGCCACTATTTAAGGAAAAAAATTTAAAAGTAAGTTCATGTGTATGACTATAAACCCACGACTTAAGTTGAAATGAATAATATATAAAACACCTATGAACAAAAACCTGTGATATAGGTAGACTATGAACAAAAACCTGTAATATAAGCAATGAACAAAAACCTATGGTATAGGTAGATAAATACTTTTAATTTGAATTAGAATATCAAGAAATAATGTGTGTGTGTGTGCACTATTAATCCATGGTATAAGGTAGACAGAACAAGATAACCTATGATACAGGTAGATAAACACAATTAACTTGAGATAGATTATCAATAATGTGTGATAGGTAGATAATACAATTTATCCATGATACAGGTAGTATACACAGAGGTAGATTAGAAAAAAATGTGATATATATACCAAGAAGATCCATAGAAAATGATGAATAAAAAGATGATGCTGAGGGAGTAAAACAGAAGAGGAAAGAAAGAGTTTTAGAATGGAAAAAAAAAAAGAACAGAGAAACATGAAGAAAAAAAAAAGAATTAAATCATATAAGATTGGCTAAAATCTACAAATCAAACCAACAATAGAAATTTGAGGTTGGACATCTTTGATCATCTATGCTTGGGAGCAGAGAGGAGAGAAAAAAGGAAGATATCGTGAGGGATGAGAAGGAGACATCGTGAGGGAGAAAGAGAAGGAAGAATAGGAAACGTTTTGGAGGATGAAAGAATATTAAAGAGATTTAAATTCCTATACTTAATCCTATCATTAAGCATAAGATAATCCTATGAATAAGGATTAAAAATCATCATAAATAAAATAAAAAAAAATATATTAATTACTTAATTAGTCAATTTAGGGATAAATTTGGCAAGAGAATAAAAATAAGCTGATGTGTACAATGAGTCATTGGACCTAAGTCAATAATCAAGCAAAATTGGACTATACCTTATAAAGGCTCACAAAATTGGACTCATATCAAATTTTCCCAAATTTGACGGGAATACGGATGGCAAACCACGTGTTTTTATGTAAATGATGAAAATTTTTATTTTTAAGTTATTAACTTTTTAACATACATATCCCACCGTCGTATAGTGACACGTGGTGCACCATCTCATGTGCCGGTCACATTGAAAAATCTCTCCATTAACCGTGCGTGTGTAAGTCACAAGACCAATAAAATTATAAGAGAAAATTAAAGTAATGGTATCTGACGTTGGATTAATTGGGGCAATGGTTCTGAATTAAAGTCTTGGTTCCTGAACTTGGCACAATGGAGAGCAATGACATTTTGAGTAACACCGTTAGAAATTCCTAACAAAAATAAAGAGTTTAAATGGGCAAAAAATGAATGGAAAGTCTAACGGAGTTAATTAAAATGACCATTGTCACTTATTATAACAAGTTCAGGGACCAAAGCTCACAAATTTCAAGTTCAGGGGCCAATGCTCGTGAATTTTTAGTTCATGGACTATTGCTTCTATTAAGCTAAAATTGAAGCACCATTACTCTAATTGAGTTAAAAGTTAGGGATCATTACTCTAATTATATCAAATTATAAAACCAGATAAGATGCATGCACGACGTGAACAAGTGAACGTCGAACACTGCAGCAAAGAACAACTTCATGCATAAAACGCACAAGATTCCGCATGAAACGATAGAGCACAAACAAAAGAACAAAAAAAAAGGGAAACTTGATATAAGTTCAATTTTTTTAGCCGATAGTAGAAATAGTCCAATTTATTAAAATAAGTCCAATTCTTTAAATTTAATTATTTAATTATTAATAATTATCTATTCAATGATAAGATATATTATAAAAATCAAATTTCTTCCTAATTATCTCTTTAATTATTTCTTTTTATTTTTATTTTTTGTTTTTCCTCCTGCTTTAAACCTTATTTATAAATTATATTTTTTTATTTTTATAATCAACCTATATCATAGGAATTATTTTTATGTATCTATATAACATATTCTTTTTTATAATCAACCTGTCACAGATTAATGTGTCTTGCTTGTAGGTATATTATGTTTTTTTTTTCTTCTACCTTTTAGTTAGGTTTCATATCTTGCTTACAGGTATAAAATACATTCATATATTTGTTACTCGAGTTAAGGTAGAATGTTTTGCAGATAGATTTATGTTAGTATATTAGTTTTTTTTTGTTATAAGATATTAATTAGATTTTTTCGAGTTGGAAAATGCATAATATTAGAAGATTTTAATTGATTTTTAATATTTTTAGAAAATATAAAATGAGTATAAAAGAAATAAAAATATGTAATTAAATAATTGAACTCACTTCTAAAAACCATTTATGTTTTTGGACTTGGATCTAAAAGCTCCAAATAAATAAATAAATAATGAAAATGGGTTGAAAACTTTGTGTTTTAATCAAAATGACAAAAATGTGTTGTAAGTGAATAGCATCAGAAGTGACTTTTTAGAGTAAAAATGTCACTTTCGTTAAAAAGTGAACAGTACTATGAGTGTTTCGTTAAAACTTCCAAAAAAATTGAAAAATGAACCAACCAACAACTAGTAGAACTGTTATCTTACACACACACCTCTCTCTACCGATCACATTGAAAAATCTCTCGTCGAAAATGAACCAACCAACAACAGTACAACCTAGTAGAAGCCCTTGCACACGCAAACCCAAAATGAGCCAACCATCAACCTAGTAGAAGCACCCACACCCTCAACCACCACCCACCGGGCCCCACCTCCCCACCCCTCGAACCTACCCAGCTCACCCTCCACCAGCTTAGCTCTCATTTCTCTCTCTCTCTCTCTCTCTCTCTCTCTAATTATTGGCGACGGCGGCCGGAAGATGATGGCGTATAAGAGCCTGGACGGCGTTACAATTTCCGACATCGAAGGTCTGGGGATCGAATCGGGTGCTGCGAAGAGACTCCATGGAAGTTTGACTGATATCATCGCTAATTACGGAGCTGCCACTCCGGAGACGTGGCGCAATATCACTGCGCACGTGCTCAGCCCCGAACTTCCCTTCTCCTTCCACCGGATGTTGTACTACGGCTGCTACAAGGACTTCGGACCCGACCCGCCCGCCTGGATGCCTGACCCGTTAGTCCTCCAACCCAGAAAAAAAGTTTTGATATTTGGTTTTTCGTTTTGGAGTTGAATTATTTACTTACAAAGTTTAGAGGCAGTGTTTGGTTCCCCGGAAAGTTGTTTTCTGGAAAAATTTGTGTGATTCCTTGGTGATGAAACGCGCCTGTGAGCATAACGAACAAACGAACCTTTGGCAAATTCTGGTTCTGTTTCAGAGCAACAAACGCTTGGGGGATAATTTCACAGAAAAAGCTGAAATGCTTATGGGTTATACGTGCACTTACTTTCAAGTGCTTTTCTAGGAAGCAGACTTCAATTTTTAGTAAAAGTTGCGCCATCTTCTAACCAAAGCACTTTCTGCAAAAGCTCTTACGAACATAACTGCTTCCCAGAAGAGTTTAAAGTTTAAAGGGTGTGTTTGGTTCCTGGAAAAGACTTCTGTAATTCCTAGGTGGCGAAACGCCTGTGAACGTAACAACAACTAGGAAAGTCAGGGTCATTTTGGAAGTGCTTGGCCAAAAACACTTTCAGAGCAACAAAAGCACTAAGCCGCTAAATTTGTCCAAAAAAATGCTTTTGGGTTATAAATGCTCTGACTGTCATGTGCTTTTCCAGGAAGCACTTCAATTTGTAATGAAAGAGGTGCCATTTCTCTTACGGGGAGTGATTGGTTCCTTGGAAAGTTGTTTTGGGGAAAATTGTTCACAGTTTTTCTTGGCGATGAATCGCGTGTGAACAAATGAAGCCGTTAGAGTTTAGAGAGTTGTTAAAGTAGGAAACTTTGAAGTTTTACACTGAGATTTTGATAATAAATTCTGAAAGTGCATTTCTTTTTGTGTGATAAGGGAGACCGCAGGACTAACAAATGTTGGCCAGCTACTTGAGAGGAGGGGAAAAGAGCTCTTGGGTTCCAGATACAGGGATCCCATATCCAGCTTTTCGGATTTTCAGGAATTTTCGTTGTCAAACCCTGAGGTAGTATTTATCGAATGCTGAGATGTTTATCGCTTTGGTACTCATTTCACATATCTGATTCCTGTCTTTGTTCGACAGGTTTATTGGAAAACTGTACTACTAGATGAGATGAATGCATCCTTTTATACAGCTCCCCAATGCATTTTACGCGAGAATTTGTCTGGAGATGGGCATTTGTTAGTTCCTGGAGGCCAATGGCTTCCTGGAGCGTTTGGGAATCCGGCCAAAAATTGCTTGATTGTAAATCATAAGAGGAGCTTGAATGATACCATGGTGATATGGCGCGATGAAGGAAATGATGATCTGCCTTTGAATAAGATGACGCTTAAAGAATTGCGCACAGAGGTTTGGTATGATACTTTTGATCCTCTAAGTTTTTTCATGTTGAAACCTTTTGAGATTTAATATATGTTTACTTATTTATTTGCACCTATCACACAACAAAGGGGAATATGTGTATTTATGTATTTATAAAGAGAAGAGTTTTGTTTAACACATTTTTGGTGCTACAATATGCAGGTTAGTTGCACATGCGCTAAAAGCACTGGGTTTGGAGAAGGGCTCTGCAATCGCAATTGATATGCCGATGCATGTCAATTCAGTAGTTATTTACCTGGCTATTGTTCTGGCAGGATATGTCATCGTATCAATCGCTGATAGTTTTGCTCCTCCTGAAATATCAACAAGGCTTAAAATATCGGAGGCAAAAGCCATATTTACCCAGGTCCATCTTTTCACTGGATGACCTAAAACATTGCATGTTACTTTTTCAGTTTCTTTAGGGTTATATATGTATATGTCACCATCATTTCGTCCTTATTCATTTCCTTTTTCTTTTTTTCCATGTATTATGTTTCTACTTCAGCATAAAAAAGGACTCGGTAGTTTTGAATGAAACACCACCACCTTGTTTTCCAATTTTGTTTGTAGTTTGATTTTCTTTGTTTTTGGTATTACTATCTAAATAAGTCACTTGGAAGCAGTTCTCTTTTTTATAATGTCGTAGCTCTTTGAGTCTCGATTCATGATCTAGTTTCCAACTTGAACAAGAAAAACTTGACTTTTACAAATCTAGTCCTTTGAGTCTCAAATCCTTAATCTTTGTCTTTTCTTTTCTTTTGGTTAGGATCTAATAAAACGCGGCGAGAAAAGTCTGCCCTTGTATAGGTGAAGTACTCTAGCTATGAGGTGAAATAGTATGTTCATGCTTTGGTTTCCCAGACAGTGTGTCTCACATTATAGCTTCACTTGTGCAGTAAAATTGTGGCAGCAGAGTCTCCTATGGCAATCGTTATTCTTACAAAAGGTTCCAATTCTAGCACGAAATTGCGTGATGGTGACATTTCCTGGCATGATTTTCTAGAAACAGTAAAAGATTTCAAGTATGCACTATTTTTTCTTCCTTTATGAAATCTGCATGATTAGAAAATCTTGGCATACCATTGTGTGTGAACTAGCCAATATGACTTTTTGACAGGCAACATTAGGTTGTTTTGTTCCATCTCCAATTCTCCATTCTTGTTCATGGAACAGTTTTTTCTTCGATTTTGTTCTCTCAGATGGGATCCTCTTTAAGTTTGTCAATGCTGTCTACGTACTTTAAAATTACTTGGCTCATCACAGAATTATCTTGAAACAATCTGATTATCAACAGGCTCTGATGCCAATGTTGTGTTGTTCCTTCTTATATCTTCAGAGACAATGAATTTGCTGCTGTAGAACAACCCATAGAAGCATTTACAAATATTCTCTTCTCATCTGGAACTACTGGTAATTTGAACGGTGAACTTAACTTAGCCTTCAATAATTCTATGTTGCTTTTCCATGAATGAAAAATCTGTCAAGTCTTAGATAAATTGAAGTTTTCAAATTAGCCAATGGTTATGTGATGTAGGGGATCCAAAGGCAATTCCATGGACCCTTGCAACTCCTTTCAAAGCTGCTGCAGATGCATGGTGTCACATGGACATCCGTACAGGGGACGTTGTTGCTTGGCCCACAAATCTTGGGTGGATGATGGGCCCCTGGCTGGTATATGCTTCATTGTTAAATGGAGCTTCCATTGCCTTATATAATGGATCTCCACTTGGATCCGGCTTTGCCAAGTTTGTTCAGGTAGTTAGCTATGTTATATGCTAGGAACAGTAAATTAAAAGTATTTTGGCTTGATAAAAAATGCGCATATATGATAAGATATTCTCATTAATTGTCTATATGATATTTTAGTTGTAAATACTTTCTTAGAACCAAAACTCTTGCAATCTGCCAGGACGCCAAAGTAACAATGCTTGGTATAATCCCGAGTATTGTTCGGTCATGGAAAAGTACAAATTCTCTTTCCGGCTATGATTGGTCTGCCATTCGGTAAGTTTTAGTTGTCTTCCTTGGTATGTACCATATTAGTCTGAACATCTGGATTCTTGCATTGCATTTTGAATGAAATATGTTTTACGACAGTAATGATCTTTGCTATTGGTGTTGATCAAGCCATAATCTCTTTTCTTTCCTTCCTATGAAATGGGATAGTTGCTTTGGATCCACCGGCGAAGCATCAAATGTAGAGGAATACCTATGGCTGATGGGGAGGGCTCACTACAAGCCTATCATTGAGTACTGTGGTGGTACAGAGATTGGTGGTGGTTTTGTTACTGGGTCGTTGTTGCAGGCTCAGTCGTTGGCTGCTTTTAGCACACCAGCTATGGGCTGCAGTTTGTATATTCTTGGCAATGATGGTGTTCCTATTGTAAGCACCAAAATACCTCACGTTCGAACAAATTTTGTGTCTCTACTTTTCAAATTGCAGCAACTTTTCAGTAGATGTGCATACTAGACGTGTATAGCATGGCCAAGTTACTTATTGTAGAAAGTTACATCTTCTATTGCAGCCACAAAATGAGCCAGGGGTTGGTGAATTGGCGCTTGATCCCGTCATGTTTGGAGCATCTAGTACATTACTGAATGCTAATCATTACGACGTTTATTTCAAGGGAATGCCAATTTTGAATGGAAAGGTGAGCGACTTTCTTCTTCACCGTCATACCAATATACCATCTAGCTCAATAAAAATTTCTCTGATTTTCCAAAATGAAGGTGTTAAGGAGGCATGGAGATGTGTTTGAACGGACATCTAGAGGTTACTATCATGCGCACGGTCGTGCAGATGATACAATGAATATTGGGGGCATCAAGGTAGGCATTACTTTTGGAGAGAAAACACAATGAAATTCAATATTTGGGATACGCATGCACATGAAATATTCTGACCTAAACCTTCTGATGTAAAGTTCCAAGTATACACAGCTTAGCCTGAAATGAACTCACTAGTTATAATCACGATACGTTTGCTCTGACACACTCCATTTTCTTCTTCCAGGTTAGTTCGGTTGAGATTGAACGAATCTGTAATGCAGTTGATAACAATGTTCTCGAGACAGCTGCGATTGGAGTGCCGCTTGCTGGAGGCGGGCCTGAGCAGCTAGTAATTGCTGTTGTATTCAAGAACTCAGATAACCCAACTGCAGACTTGAATCAGTTGAGAATGTCCTTCAATTCAGCCGTGCAGAAGAAACTAAATCCGTTGTTCAAGGTACCGATCCTCTGCTCCGAGTTAACAAACAACATGCCCTACATTTGTATATTTATGGATACTTTGTTGACTTTTTCCTTCGGCCGTGCAGGTTTCCAAAGTTGTTCCTCTCCCGTCTCTTCCAAGAACAGCAACAAATAAGGTCATGCGAAGGGTTTTGCGGCAGCAGTTTGCTCAACTCGACCAAGGTGCTAAGCTGTGACAATGGTGTGCTCCTCCGTGTAAGGGCGGTGCCAAGCGTCATGGTCCAGACTTTGTAGCGCAGCGGAGTATGAACCGCGCAGCGTCATAGGCTGTTGAATTACATGCGGCCCTCGACATCAAGCATGTACAAAGTTGTGCCAACAGAAAGAAGAAATAAATTTGATGTACAAAGATTGTCTCAGCTCTACATTGTTGTACAATCGTTTTACTGCACTGTTGCAATTTAATCTCCGAGGATTTTCGTCGATGGAAATAGGGTAATTCTCACTTAATTTTCATTTTACTGCCCTTAAGCATCATGAAATTCGCACTTTATTACTCTTAGTTTTTTCATCTCACTTTCGTACTTAAAATTACGCTTTGCTTCCAAAATCATAATTCCTTTGGCCCCACCGCTCCCATCTTCACCCTACAATCCCCTGCATATCATCCCCGCCGCCTGATACTCCCCTACCCCCCGGCTCCCCCGCGACTACATGACCCCCCCCCCCCCTAATCGCGGATACTCCTCTCACCAAAAGGCTTATTAATACCAATGCCACAATGATTTAACAGAATTTAATGAAGATAACAACATACAAGGCTTCCTTAAAACAAAAAATTGGAGGTCTCGGGTTCGAAACTCGTTGTTGGTCTGGAAGCCAGACTTGTGGTCAGGGAAGGCTGAAATGCCTCTGTGAGTCTTCTCGGCCTCCAAAAAGATGGATAACCGTGACTTACCACCAGTTGTCCTCCTTTTAAAAAAAAAAATTGAAGATAACTAACGAGATATGACAAAGTGAGACACAAAGCTAGCTTTTTGGGTGTAAATGACACATTTTTAGTTACAAGGGCAAAGTAACACAAAAATTGATACTCAGGGGGTATTGACGTAATTAAGGATAAAAAGGGTGCGCAGTGCGCATCGTTGCACAAGGTAGATGGGGTCGGCTAACTCTGTTGAAACATACAAGGCAGCAGCGGACATCGTTACTCCTCTTCCATCCCCAGCCACCCTCAGCCACCCCCTCTTGGCTTGCAGCTTCGGAGGCTATTTCCATGGCGTCCAACCACCATTCGAATTAGGGTTTTCTCAGTTCGCAGAACTCCCCAAGAAAAAAAGCCATGGCCTCCCTCTCCATCTCCTCCCCCAATTTCACCACCACTTTCCTCGGCCACAAACTGTACTCTCTCTCTCCTCTTTCCTCTCTGTTTATATGTATATATCTGTGATTATATCTATTGATTTGGATATTTTCTTGCAGTAAATTTCTCGAAAATTCGAAGAAGCTGCGAACTTGTTGCTCCGTTGTACGAGCTCCTAGATGTGCTGCTGCTGGTACATCTTATGGAGGTAAAATTCATTTGAATCTTAGCTCTTTTTATTGGAATTTGGGGAATTTTTATTTATTTGGTTGCCTGATTTCACTGTTCAGACCCAGAATTTAGATTTTAGGACACAAGATTTTGTAGTCAGGATAAAAGACACAAACTTTTGCTCCTGCTAGTTGAAATCGAGTTGATGGCAATTGCGAAGCAAACTTCTTGTGAGCATCGAGAATCAAGTAGTTGTTGTAACACTCTGCTCTTTTTCGCCCCTCGGGTGAATCCATTGTTGGAAGTTCTAGGATGGGTACTAGTTTAACCTAGAGGGGGGTGAATCGGTTGCATTTTGTTTAGGAATTGCCAATTTTACTCTAACAATTGCGTTATGTGGTGAATGATTAAAACACGAGCATGACAGATAAGTCTTTTTTATTATACCCGACACTTAGAACTTACGTTGGATATGTAGTACTAGTACCAGTACTTAGTGGTTTAATATATCTGACTTGAGAGTTCTGCCTAGATAAGTAGACAGCTGACCTTTGCTCATTTCGCATTTTTATTGCCTCTGTAGGTAATGCTCCAAAATTCCCTAGAATCAGTGTTTGGGATCCGTATAAACGTCTTGGTGTGACCTATGATGCGTCTGAGGAAGAAATTTGGGGATCGCGCAATTTTCTCTTACAACAGTATGCTGGACATGAAAGAAGCGAAGAATCAATTGAAGCTGCTTTTGAGAAAATCTTGATGACCAGCTTCCAGCAGAGGAAGAAAACAAAAATTAATTTGAAGAGCAAGTTGAAAAAGAAAGTTGAAGAGTCTCCGCCTTGGGTTAAGAACCTGCTCAATTTTGTGGAAGTTCCACCTGTTGAAGTTATTTTTAGAAGGTTGTTCCTCTTTGCGTTCATGGGTGGCTGGAGTATCATGAACTCAGCTGAAGGTGGACCTGCATTTCAGGTTTGTTCTGATTGCCAAGGCTCGAATGGCCTTATATCTTTTAATCATACCTGTTGCCATTTTTATCATTTTCTGTTATCCAAGTGAAACCTTCAGTCATGGTAATTGAATGCGTAGGCTAATATCGGCTTGTCCTTAGTGCATCCTTTATTGGAAGCATTGATTTGAAACTTGTTTTATTTGTGACGGATTTGTGCAAGTTTGAGGAGGATGTTTACTCTCTTAGTTTCTTAGTTAGACTTGGACATTGTTTTTTTTGGTGTGCTGTTCTTAGATATCCTTTAAGCCTTTCACGAGACATCTTCATTTGTTCACAAAGTGGATGATATCTTTGATTGAGTTGCTCTCGTCATATGATGAGCACAAACGGTTTGGAATAGAATATGGTAGTAGCATTGCCTCTGTCTCTTTGTGAAGCATGCCTTGCTGACACAATTAGACTTTTAGACATTTCTCGACGTACAGAGCAAATGCCTACCTTCTTTTGCTGAATCCAACATTGGGATCTTTAAGTCGTCTTTCTTCCATAAGATACATCCTCGCCCATCCTTCCGTGCTTCTCCATCATCCTAGATAAATGCACCCTTCCTCGTTGTTGATCTTGATTAAAACAGTATAATTTGCATTTAAGCACGCAGAAATTAGATTGCAATGTTGGTGCCCCTTTTTTCTGGAATTTGGAAATAATCGAAATATTTGTTACAACAGGTGGCGGTCTCCTTGGCAGCTTGCATCTATTTCCTCAACGAGAAGACAAAGAGCTTGGCCAGAGCTTCCATTTTTGGGTAAGTATGGACAGTAGCCATTAGTTGTCTGCCTTCTTCCCTCACTCTTCTCGTTGCTTACACATTGCCTCTGTTGCAGACTTGGAGCTCTTGTCACTGGTTGGGTATGCGGTTCGGTTTTGGTCCCAAATATTCCATCAATGCTGTTACACCCGACTTGGACCCTCGAACTGGTAACTTCACTCGTAGTGTACCTCTTCTTGTTTCTTGCTTGTACCTTTCTCAAGTAGTAGAACTCAAATTATTTTGTCAGGCTCCATCGTTTAGAATTCACATTTTTCTGATGGTTGTGAACTCAGCCAAAGCTTGTATGTTTCGTTTTGATGAATTACGAGTCCGCCACTTTACAGCTTATGCATTTGAGAGTTTGGAATTTTTTTTTTTTTCCTTCTGGAATTTAGCACTTTATGTTGGTGTCATTTGAGAGACGTGATTCACTTTTGAGGGCAAAGTGGCAAACCCGTCTATCCAGTATCCACCTCCATCTCTTTTTCATCTGAGAAAGGGAGAGCCCGTTCAATGAGTTTAAATCTTCTGTGTCCATTTTGTGTGTGATGTCTCTGGGCGGGCTATATGTTTACTGACACGTGTTTATAAACTTAATCCTTCTTAACGAGAAGTTTTTTAGTGTGTCGGGAACGCTGTTCGGTCTGCCAATATCATAATGTGTTTGAACACTTTAAAAAAAACAATTCAACCACTAATATGAATCTATGAAGACATTTGGTGTAGCAGGCTGTGTTCTTGGCACACTGAAAAATCTTTCCTTCTTAACTTTGTTGTCATAAATATAATACGTATCAATCAATGATATGTCATAAACTTAACCTGAAGTTTTTATTATTAGTACACTCTTAGGTTAATAAAGTATCAATCATGTCATTCACTTAAACTATTTAATACGTGAGTTAGTAGCACTACGTAGTTTTGTTACGATCACATTATAAAATTTCTAAGATAGATGGGCTTATACGTCGTCTCATGTAAGTCTCTCGAGAAATAGCAACTCAAGCTTTCTTTTTCTACATATAACTACCACTTTACCCTCGTTCCATTGTATTGTTGTGGGCCTTGTGGCCCATATATGAACAACTTTTTTCTTGTGGGTTTGGGCCCAAAAGTCCAAGGGAAAAAAAAGAAAACTTTAATGAAAAGCTTCCGGTATTGTTCATTTTAACGAAAAATTATTTTTTTACACTAAAAAGTCAATCTTGGTACTATTCATTTTACCCTTTATTTTGTCATTATCGTTAAAACTCAAAGTTTTCAAGCATTTTTCATTAGTTTTCCTTAGAAAAAACCCAGGTGGTAGGTTGCATTGCATGCATGCACCGTCGTCGGTTGTCCAAAGCGAATGAGTATCTTCTTCAGAATCTCTTTGTGAGGATTTCAGGAATTTTCCAATTACATTCGTTCATCGTCTATTGTACGGCCAGTTTATACTGTATATATTTAATTTTACATAAAAAAATTTACAATGATTTCTGACTGCACAATGTTCAATGAACAGATGTGATTGGAAGATTTCCGAAATCTTTACAAAGAGAATTCAGAGAGGATCCTCATTCGTCGAAAGCGGGACCAAAAATATTTAAAGTAGTTAAACGGACCCCACATGCCACCTCAGCATATACACGCACGTGACGCACAGCCATCTACGTTCCTCTCTCCAAAGCTGGCTGCTTCAGTCTCAACGTCTCCGCGAGTCCAAACGACACCACCGCCAACCAACAACCCACACATTATATTCATCGTCACCTCGACGGATTTTCCCACACTTTCTCTCCCCTTTTATATCTCTCCTCCCCAAACTTTCTCTCCCTTCAAACACTTTTCTCTCTCTAAAACTCCCTCTCTCCCTCTCTCTCTCTCTCTCTCTCTAAACATGGCTCTAGCTACCCAGCCCACCACCAACCTCCTCCAAAACCCCTTCCTCTCCTCCAAACCCCAGCCCAGACCCCAGCTCCCCACCGCCGTCCCCTGCCCGGCCCGGCGTCGTTCTGGCTCCGTCCAATGCTCAGTCGCCGTCCCGCCAACCGTGGCCGCCAAGGCCTCCAAGGAGTACAAGGTCAAGTCGGTGAAGGCGAGGCAGATCATCGACAGCAGGGGCAATCCGACCGTCGAGGTTGATCTGGTCACTGACGATCTGTACCGATCGGCCGTGCCCAGTGGCGCCTCCACCGGAATTTACGAGGCGTTGGAGCTCAGAGACGGTGACAAGGCTGTCTACGGCGGGAAAGGTGTGCTCACTGCAGTGAAGAACATCAATGAGATTTTGGGACCCAAGCTCGTTGGCGTCGATGTCAGGTTAATTAAGCTTAAGCATTTTTGTTTAATCGCGTTTATAGTTAATCCGTTTCTTAATTCTAATTAGTAATAGTTTAGCAATAGATGTTAGAAAAAGTTCACTAATTTTAGGAATGTCAAGGAAAAATTTACTAAGGGACCGCTTGGAAGCCCGTCGGGGACTTCTACTCTTGCTCGAAGTGCTTTTGTTAGAAGCATGTCAAAACCCTTACTAAAAATTCAAGTTCTTTTCAAGAAAGCACAGGGATTTGCTTGTTGAAGAAGCACTAAAGCACTTTTGGCCATTCCAGAAGCTGTCTTAAACAGCACTAACTTGTTAGCCTTGATGTTGATTATGTTTATATGAGTTGTTTAGGCATATTTGTTGAGTGCTGGTTATGAAGTTCCGAAGTTTTTGCTTTTTTCATTTTTTCAGAAATCAAAATGAGGTTGATGCACTTATGTTGGAAATCGATGGAACCCCAAACAAGTCGAAACTGGGGGCCAATGCCATATTGGGAGTATCTCTGAGCGTGTGTAGAGCGGGAGCAGGATCAAAGGGAGTGCCACTGTACAAGCACATCCAGGAAGTTTCAGGAACGAAGGAGCTTGTTATGCCTGTCCCGGCTTTCAACGTGATAAATGGAGGCAGCCACGCAGGAAATAATCTGGCAATGCAGGAGTTTATGATCTTGCCTGTGGGTGCATCCTCGTTCGCTGAGGCACTCCGCATGGGTAGTGAAGGTTAGTCAGATTTGTTATTAATTTTCCACATATATGGTTTATGGAGCAGAAAGTGCTTGAATCGCTATTGATTAGTATGCTCGTGGCGTTTTTTGAACGGTTGATAATTGATAGTGTTCTGGATTGCATGGAGCAGTTTATCACACACTAAAGGGAATTATCAAGGCAAAATACGGACAGGATGCTTGCAATGTTGGAGATGAAGGGGGGTTTGCTCCCAATGTGCAGGATAATAGGGAGGGTCTAGTTTTGCTCATTGATGCTATTGAAAGGGCTGGATACACCGGAAAGGTAGGACCGTAGTAGGCGTTGGCATTATTTCTCTCGCAAATTCTTATAGAAATGTTTTATGCAGACTCACAACAATGTGATTGATGCAGATCAAAATAGGAATGGATGTTGCAGCTTCAGAATTTCTCACCAAAGAAGGGAAATACGATCTCAACTTTAAGAAACAACCAAATGACGGGGCCCATGTGCTCTCGCCTCCGAACCTTGGCGAGCTGTACAAGGAGTTCATTAAGGAATTCCCGATTGTGTCTATCGAAGATCCATTTGACCAAGACGATTGGAGCTCGTGGTCTTCACTTCAGTCTTCTGTTGATATCCAACTTGTAGGAGATGACTTGTTGGTCACAAATCCAACGAAAATTGCTGAAGCCATTCAGAAGAAGGCATGCAATGGTTTACTTCTAAAGGCAAGCATATTTAACTGCATCGATCGTTTTCCTTTAAATGGTAATAACCTTGTGGTTTGAGTAACTTGATCGAGCTCGTTTTTATCCTCTGAATTGCAGGTCAACCAGATCGGCACAATAACTGAATCTATTCAGGCAGCACTCGACGCCAAAGCTGCAGGTTGGGGTGTGATGGTTAGCCACCGGAGTGGGGAAACTGAGGATAACTTTATCGCTGATCTTTCTGTTGGCTTGGCTAGCGGACAGGTTCGTTAACTAATTTGTACAATCATGCTCGCTATCGTTTGATCTTATCAGTACTGTGCAGTTGATTTTTGCATTTTGTTCTGTATAGATCAAGACAGGAGCTCCCTGCCGAAGTGAGCGGTTGGCCAAGTATAATCAGGTTAAAACCGGAACATTTCCATACCCCCAACACCATCCACTTTCGACTTGTTTTCCTGAATGTGCACAAAGCATTAGAATTAAGAGCGACTGAAATTATCTCTTTATCTGTGTTTTGATTTGGATGCAGCTTCTGCGTATTGAAGAGGAACTCGGCAATGTGCGTTATGCTGGCGAAGCTTTCAGATCTCCCTAAGCGTCGAAATTTGTCAGATCATTCATCCAAGCCATCTATCGATTCTATCCTTCCAACCAATTCGGATTTCCTGGAAAATCTACAGAAATTTTTGAGAGGTTATCAAGTCAAGTGTCATTTTGGTAGTTCCATGTGCCGTCGGTCATCCGGTTCAACCTTGTAGTTCTTGTGTGGCATTGTAATGTAATGTACTATATTTCAACTTGTCGACCGAATCTTGCAATGTCTTGGAGGCATAACGTCAATTACTTGTGAAAGTGTTTTGAGTTCCCAAATCTCTTGTCGTTTTGATAGAGCTTTCTGATAGTGTTTTCGATTGTGAACGTGTCCGCGTTTGAATGGCACAACATAGCATCACAAACATAAACTCAACGGAACTGGATCCCCTTCAGATCCAATAAAACTGAGCTTGCTGAGCAAGTTATCAGGACCATTGAAATTTGATCCAACCGCTACAAACAGGGGCAAGTTATAATAATTGTGACCGTTGGATCAAATTTCAACAGTCCGGATCGCCTGCTCAGTATATATCCGGTTCCAAACTCAACGAGCTTCACTAAGCACTACTATCATAAAAAATCCTTGGATGCATTCATCACAATCACAACTTTGCTGAGTTGGTTAATGAAGGCCAACACAAACAAGGAGAGCGGTTCATACGGGACGACTTGACTCGAAAAACTTGATATCATCATCTAACAAGAAGCCCTTTTCTCAATTCACTTCTTGGCGCCTTAGGTACCTCGTTGGCTTTCTGTCGTCAACCGCAATGTTATGCTTTCTCTACGGTGCTAAAGCCAGACCACACACAATAAGAAGCATCGGCTCATTTAGTGATCGTCACTAAGACGCTAACGATAGTGATGAGGGTTAAACCTGAATAGACGGCCCTGTATAATTTCCTGAGCGCATGTAAAGATTATTTGGTTCTGTCTCAGCAAGCCATGCATACTCCTCTTCTTTACCATCCTCGATTGTAATTTTGTTTTCTGTAGCTGCAGTTTTCATCAGACCGCTAAACTCATCAGCTTTTCTTTTCATGCGAATTAAGTTCAAGAAGGAAAGAAAACCCTAACTAGAAATCAAAGTTACTTACCAAACACGGTATACGGATAATCACGGTAGTAGGTACATTTTCTGCCTGCATCTTCTCTGTAAGGAGGTGTGAGAATGTCAAGAACAGCACAAGGAGTGACTGCCGTGAAATTATGCAGATTCCCCCCACTCCTTGGATACAAAACTGATGTTGCACATGGTGCCGTTAAAACCTTGTCCACTGCCAGCTTTGCCAATCTTACTGCATTGGAGAGCAATTTCATCATTTCTCCCGTATTTAAACAATCTGAATACGAAAATCATGAGCATGGCATATGGTTGTATATCTCTCGTGAAACTTAGCTTCTGAAAATCATTCAACGGGCATTTGTAACTAGACGTAAGGATATGATGATGCAAACATTTTCATTCCCTACCATATTTTATTAACAAATATTTTCATTCGCCATGCTCATTGTCTACTGATAATCATCGTAGTACGTATTAAAAAATACATGAAAAAACAGACCCGGAAAGTAATTTGGTCCCTTGATCTCCTGGGCAGGCTCGACCCAATCATAAGATCTCACATGCAAAGAGCCATAGAGAATTTTGCTAAAAACAGTCATCCCAGGATGGTCATGAAGCGGAATGACTGAGGAAGTAGGAAAACAGAATATACACATCTGCATAAAATCATTGCTTAATCCTTGAGTATAAATTTCAGAGAGCTTTGAATATAACGAAGAACCTAAATTCCTTTTTGAGTGATAACTTATAACGCTTACCGTAAAACTATCACCTTCATACATATCCAAGTATGTTATGGGTTGAGCCCATCGAGAAACTATATTTAGTTGGTCAAGTCCAAAAAATCCAAGCCCTCGATCGTCATCCAGATTTTCCTCTGTAAGCCCAACATCAGCAGGAGATATCGTGTCTGCGAATTCAAACCAAAATCAGAATATTAAGACAAGATTCTCTCATATGGTGTAACATATAGGAAGCAACTCAAACTGTCATCACCGTTTTGAGTTAGGGCTCAAGATCAGATCCGGTTCAGGATCGTTTTAAGCAGGAATCTTTTAATACGTGCACAAAAGACACGTACGTATTAAGTATTAACATAACGCATATGACAACAAAAGAACAAAAGCGAAGATATCATTGTCAATGGACCAATGAGGCATTCCATGAATCCATATACGGTCCACAGAAATCTATATCAGAGGTAGCGGCTTCTAGGCATTACTATCAATAAGCAACAAAGCCCTATCAACCAAGTCTATATCATCAATTCAAGGAAAAAACATCAAGACTTCGCCGCGAATGGAAAATATAAAACAAGTGCAATTCTTGATCAAGCTGGAGTCGACCCTGAATCTTCGATAAGCAATGATACTCCGGGTCGATTCAGGGTCGATTCTTGATTAAGCAAAGTATGTTTTCAACAGGATTAACAAAGTTAGCATTTTGGATGCAAAATCTTTCTTTAAGAGCTGAAAACATACTTCCAAGAACAATAATGTATGTATTACATAATCCAAACATGCTTTTCACACAAATTTGCTTCCAATTCACAAATTTCATATTAAATTATACATCAATGCAGGATTAATTCTGAAAGAAGAAAAAAAGGTTACTTTGGATTGTAATTAGTGAAAAATTATACATTCTTACAATTTAACAAAACCCCATAAAATATATCACTCAATTCTTCAAAACACCCCGAAAGAAAAGCAAACCCAATTTCAAAGTTACAAAACTTAACAGAATCACATATCAGACGAGCAGTTTAATTAAAATTTGAAGAAAAAATATTATGGGAAATTACCCAGGACAGAACAGAGCTTATCGATGGCCGGAGGAGAAGGCGGAGGAGACCCTGACGGCGTGAAGATCGTTTGGCAGAGCTCGTAGAGAGCCTGGACTTTGGAGTTCTTCCTCGCCATGCTTGTGTGGCTTCGAAACGTCCGTAAATTATCGGTTGCTTTCTGAAATTTTGGAAGCATTCTGGCGACCACCCATGCGGCAAGGAGATAAAGGAGAGAATGTGGGCTTAGTATTTTCTTTACGATTGAGGAATTTCAATCAGACATATAAAATAAGCGTGTGGATAGTAAATCGAGAAAGAAATTTGCTCTCTAAGTAATACAAAACTACGAGGAATCTTAAACCAAATATATCAAGAATTTACGCAATTACATAATATTATATTAAATAGGTCACTTTTTAATTCTTACACTCTATTTCTTAATTTCCGTCATTTGATCTTGAATTATCTTTGTAAGGATTCCGAAAATCCTCAAATTACATTCGTTCACCGTACATCGTGAAGTCAGTTTTTGTTAGGTACTGTAAATATTCAATTTTAAATAAAAAAATTATAATAATTTCTGATCGTACAATGTACAATGAATGAATAAGATTAAAAGATTCCATAATAAAAATGATCCGACAATGAACCTTCTGAATTAATTATAACATAAGCGACAACCAAATTTTATTGTAGAATGTGTGGGTCTATATGTTCCTGAGAGTTGAGTTCCTCAGGTTAAATTTGGTACTCCGTTCAAAGCCGTTCGATCTTCACGACAACCGTTATCAGACATTTGACTGTGGTCCCCACTCTCACTGTATTTGAGACAAATGTCCGAATTTTCTAGTAGGATCAAGTATATTATTAAGGGATATGATATCCACCCATCTCATTTTACTTCTCACACCTTTTTAATTTTCAGACGTCGGATCAGATGAATTGAAAAAGATTAACAAACATAAATTATCAAAGGGTGTGTGAGAAGTAAAATGAGATGTGTGGATAGCACATCCCATTATTAATATATGTGACCGTCAGATTATTGATTGTTGAATCTTTAGATGCACATTAAGCCCTCGTATATTTGTGCGTGTCATCGTGTGGCTCCTATATTATCCTTCTAATTTTCGAAGAGGAAAATTTTTTCCATGAGGAAGTTCGTGAAGTGCTTAGTGGACTTACTTTTCATGTGTATTTATGAGTAATTAGCTGAGTGATGTTGATATCTCATGCCAAATGTTGTTAACGTCATGTCAAATATTGTTGAGATACCTTTACAATAGATCTCGCCAAACACTTAATAGGTAGGGATGTCAATTCTAACCGTTAAACCCGATAACCGTGGATAACCACCCGAATAGATTGGATTTGGATATGAAAATTCGGGTATGGTTTGGATATGGGGAAAAACCGTTTATATTATTCGGTTATGGTTTTGGATATGGTTATAGAGGTCCCCAAACCGTATCCATAACCGAATCCGATCCGATTGGTAAATAATATAATTTATATATAATATAATAGTATAATACATATATATATATATATATATTTGTATATCTATTATTCACCAAACCATTAGCTTGAGAATACAAAAGTTGCATTATGTAAGAAAGTAAAGTTTTGAATCAAAATCAATGCGAGCTCAATGGTGTTTTTATGACAAAACAAAGACAAGCCAACATCATCAGTGTTTTAATTTTTATACTCAACAAGATCCATTTATTTGATCATTTTATACATCAAATGTTTAATGACGAAATTGATATCTACTAACTTATAATTTCTCAATTGAACGAATATATTTTTTTTATTGACGAAGATGGATATACCCGTTAACCGATGGGGAATCCGTTACCCGGTGGGTATGGTTATGGATAATACCCGATGGTTATATTGCGGTTATGGATATGGTTAATTTTCGTGGTTATGAGGATAGATATAGCATTTCCGTCCCCAAACCGAACCGTTGCCATCCCTATTAATAGGTGCAAAAACGTCTCGTATCAAACATACTAATAACCGTTACATGCTTCTTCTTTTTCAACTCAGATCCTCTCTGAATTCCTTAAAACTAAGCTTAAGGATCAAATGATCAATGTCGTTAAAATTTGATTCAACGGCTACAAACAAGAGGCCCCTCTAAAAATTATAATAATTGTAGCCGTTTGATCAAATTTCAACGGTCCGGATCATTTGATCTTTAGGCTCAGTTTTTGAAGATCCAAAGAGTATCCGGGTTCCTTCATTTTTTCAACTTTAAAATAAAAAACAATTTATTGAACATGGCAGAACAAGTACAAGTGCGTAGACAACTCGCTATCTCGAAAGAAAAGAGATCATCTCTAGATCTTTTCTATAAAGCCACCGGATCAAGTGATTCGGGCTCTTAAAATTTGATCCAACGGTTAAAAACAGTTATAATTTTTAAAAGTTATAATAATTTTAACGGTTGAATCAAATTTCAAGGATCTGAATCACTTGATCCAGTGGTCTTGGTGGAAGATATCCGAGCTCTTTCCGTCTCGAAAACTGCTTTTATTTTCCACTTTTCAAAATTCAAGTCCTGCCCTTTCCGCTCTCCTCCGCCATTTTACAGACACTTTGCGCGGGAAAATCCCTAATGCGAATCTGAAAACCAGCAACTCTGTTGGAGTAATTGCGAGTGCTTCTGTGCAATAGAGCTTTGCGTGTATCGAGAATGGAAGGCAGCGAAAGCGAGGCAGCATTCAATTCGCTGAATCTGAATCCGCAGCTGTTCATCAACGACGTCTTAAACATCGCCGATGACTTGGTCGACGACGCCTTCGATCATTTCCGCCAGTAAATCTCTCTCTAATGATCTTTATTTATTTATTTTTTCATTAATTTTACTATTATTATTGTTATTAGATGTGAATTATTGTAATTAATAACAATTTTTTTTTACTTTTTTTTTTCCAGACAAGCATCAACCTCTCTGAAAAGTGAGGGCACTGACAGAGCCCAAGATCTATCCAGGGTATAATTCTAATTTCTACACACCATCTTTTTTTGTTTTGTTTTGCCCCAGTATGCTTAATTTCAATTTATTTCATAATTCTAGGGTTTTCCCCTTCACAAATTTTACTAATTTCTATGTTTTGTGTGAGTGGGAGTGTTTGTCAACACATTTTTTATTTTATTTTTGGGGGGTTAGTTCATATTAATAACTTTTGGTATAAATGTTTTGTAGCTTTTTTAAATTTGAATTCTTTTGGTGCTTGATAAGTTGCATTGGATGAATTTTTTTTTAGTACAAAATTTTTACACTAAGGGGAGGGGGAGTTCGGCTAAGCCACACAATGGGCAGCCTAATTTGGTATCGAATTCACCATCTACGAGATTCGAACCTAAGACCTCTCACTTTCAAGTGAGGAGGAATAGCACCAGACCTTAGTACTGAGTGGCTGTTGCATTGGATGATTACTTTAAAATAAAAGAAAATTGATTGAGGATTATAATTTTCGTATTCGAACTTAGTAGGAAGATGCAATCTTTTTCGATAATCCGCAGTCGAGTTTATTCGTTTGTTTATTTGTTTGTTTATTCCTCTGTAGGGTGTTGATTTCATCCGCAAAAAGGTTCAATCAGATCTTGATAAAAAGCTGGGTGTCTGGGAGCAGTACTGCCTTGACTACGTTTTTCAAGTTCCAGAGGGGTTCGACCCGTCTAAGAATGTATGTTCTTTTCAGTTTATTGATGCTTTCAGTTACGTTTTCATCCACACTCCGACCGTAAGAGAAATTAAGTTCCATATGCTGCTTGTTGATTTGGTGACTGATGATTTTCCCGTTCTGTAAACTTGTATAATTTGTTGACTAAAGAAAGTTACTTTCTAGGATGAACCACCTGTTGACGCTTCTTTATGTCAAACTGCAATAGTTGACACAGACCTGGATGCCCAGCTGGATTTGTTGAGGAATGAACTCACTGAGGTAATTATAATACCAGAGGTTGCAAGAATGTCTTGTCTGCATGAAATTGAATTCCTGATCGACATTCCTTTAATGGAATACGCATACAGGTTAGTAAGGAGAATGCTGCTCTGAATCGAGAGATCCAAGCAGTAGAAGGACAGTCTGTGTCTAGAGATCGTTGCTCTGCGCTTGTCAATGAGACATTGCAACAATATGACCTAAACTCTTACCATGAAATTTTCCAAGGTAACTAACTAAATACTTCCTTTGAATATGTATAAATTTAGGAAGCATGGATTTAGTCTGTGTCTAGAGATCGTTGTTCTGCGCTTGTGTTTTGCGTTTACCATATTTCCCTATGCTTTTTCCCTATCATGTATCTGAAACCTTCAACGAAGTTACTACGTTTAAATGTTGTGTATAAGCGTTGATCAACCAGTATGCTGAGATGTATTGATCACTTCGTAAAGATTTCCCAGCCATTGCCGATTTCTGTAATATGCACACCTTTTGATCTCTTAGATACTCAGGAGTTTGTCGAAATATTTGTTTTCTCATCAAGTTTTGCTATGACTTTGTTTATGTCAAGCAGCTTAAAGACTATTTTAAAAGTTTCAATTGGTGACTATACGTTCTGGTTGTTCTGAAATTTTCTGGTGTTAAACCTTAAGCAAATGCAGAGATGTGAATAATTTTCTTGCCCGTAGGTTCCCGATAGGTATATATGTTGTGCAGACAATCCTGCATTTGGTAATGCGCTGCTACTCCAACCATATCTTGTTTCAAGACTACTGAATAGGAAAATCCATGCGTTTAGGCATTCAAAAGTTTGTATCTCGAGCTACAATTTGAAGTATTGAAAAGCAAAAGTTTTAGTAGATTACGGTTTTATGCAGAGATGGTGAAAACGGCATCAGAACTTCGGATGAAAGTAGGAAGGCTGCAGACCGAAAAGATGGAAGAATCCAAACACCGTAAGATTGATTGGATCAACAACGTGCACAGAGACCCGTCTGTTATGGAAATTCGCAGAGGTAATAACTACGGACTAAGGACTATATTCATGTTGAACTAGTGACCTTTCAAGTCGAACTTTGTTTTACGGCATTTGACTTGCATATTTGGTTGTACAATGCTCTATTTTGCAGGTTTCTGTAGTGCTAAGTTGGAAGATCTTGAAGCATTTATAGCCCGTATGAAAAACATGTAAGCTTCCTTCATGCATGCTCTATTTTGCAGGCTTCTCTGATGTGAAGTTGGAAGATGTTGAAGAATTTCTAGTCCATATGAGAAACTTGTGAACTTTTATGTATGAATTTTCAACTTAAAAATTCAATCAGAAGAGCTACTTAATACTACGATCTAATGATATATCTCTTCACTTGTGAGTGAGAAGTTTTATGTTCGATTCTCGTTAAAGGCGAATTTGAACCACATTATTGCAAAAGATCATGTAAAAACTTGATAATTAGATTTTTATCACAAAAACTGTAAGCTACAGAACCCATCGCAAAGCTATTTTTCATGATACTTTTTTGTTGACAACGGGGCATAATCCTGAAAGGAAAAGAAATTACTATTGCGAAAGGGGGAACAAAAAATTAATTACCCCGTAAACGCGACGTTAATTTCTTGACTAAATAAAAGGGTTGCAAAAATCCGCATAAAATAAATGAGTAAACTTCCAACTCTCTTTCAAAAGAGAAATGAACTGTTAAAATTCTAATGATAATCCACAACTGAATTCTGCGGTCACTCGAAAAATTTGAAGCCATCCGAACCAAAAAGTTTGAAGAATAAGAGATCTCTATTCAACGTTACGGTTTGGCAACAAATGGTAGCTTGTATGATTACAGTGTTCTAAAAATCGTTCTAGACGTTTGACGGTGGAGGCCCGATGCATAGAAATCGGGAGGGAGCAGGGTAATGTGAGAGAGGCAGAGAGAATCTTTTGATATGAGTTCCACCGATTGGAGTGATGTGGGAGAGGTGGAGGGCTCGTGGGGTGTTTTTTTTTTTTAATTTTTATGTTGTATTATTTTTTTAAACACCAAACCATATTATATCCTAAAAATCTTAAGTTACAAAATTACATATATGTATATTATTCTTTAAAAAAAATAACATATCTCAATATTTAGTTATATATTTATATTAAATTTACTAAATCCGTCTAGACATTCGCCTAAGTTCCGCCTAGACGCTAGATCCCAGTCCGTCGTCAGACTAGCGCCTAGCGTTTTTTAGAACCATGCTAAAAACTACTCATTTCCAAAGTCTACCCTTCCATTCTTGGAGCCAGTACTGGTGGGGACGAATTCTCACTTTCACGTAAACTTTGAGATGGATTTATCGTTATAACATGATGTGCCCCGTCGATGCCCGATACTGGATTTACCGCTCCCTGTGAAGGTAATTCTTGCGTCTCTGGGGTCACTCGAGGCTTAGCATTCTTAAAGTGTGCCAGGGATGCTAGTTTATGAACAGCACCGGCAATTTCCTCTGTACATTTGACAACTTCAAACAGTAGAGAAGCTACTGCTCCTGCTTGTATTATCTCTAGGCAATCGCAGTGTTTAGACAAGCTGGATCTGATTACAGCTTTGAGGTTTTCAGCAGCAGCTTTTGAGTTGGTAATGTGAGGTTCTGCTGCGGATGATTTAGTCATTTTTCGGACTCCAGATGCTAGTTCCTTCAATGCTTTCCCGCATTCTGAGCTAATAACTGTGCATTCCCCTTGAATTATACTTCGAACTTCTGGTGGTGGCTGTAAGATTGCCAAAACGCAAGTTATAACGACCTACTAAATTGGTATTGAAATGCATCTATAACATTTAGACGTCAATTGGTGAAAGGGTTTCGTAATCATACTTGGATCTCAGAGGTAATGTAGTGGTTGAGAGATTCAATCTTGAAAGCGCACTGGCGAGTTACGCTCCCAACTTTCAAGTACTCGTTCCATGGATGACGAAATCTGAACTTGCCGTGGCAGGGTTCCCATTTTGCCAAATTGGCCTGGACAATACATGTTAAATCATTCAGAGTGGAATTCAAGGATAAAATTCTTGTTGAGAAAGTTATAGGGGATGAGAAAGGTATGTATAATTCTCACCATGGTTTCTTCCTTGCTACTTGAAGTTAGAACACTTTTATATCCCTCAAGAGATGATGACTTGTTTATAGGCTGTCCATCCGCAGATATTTTAAAGTATCCATCTTCAAATCCTGCAAACAATTAGTCTTAACTGGCTAAGTTGTGACGGTTTCTGATAGTAATAACGAAAAGAAAAATCAAACAACGTAAGAGGCAAATACTAATCTAACTGTGCTCGTGTCTCATAAATGTCTTTTCCTTATACTAGGATGCACAAGATTTTCCTATAAAAAGGGGAAAAATATATATTCTGCTAAGGTTATTTAGGGTTAGATTCCCTTTGTTACTTTAGTAGGGTTCCAAGTGCAAATGATATTTTTTCTGCAGTTGAATCACCTACCATAACCTTTGCAGGCATTGATGAATATTATATCTAACTTAGAATATTAATCTTCAGATAGGCAGCATAAAACCACTGTTATATTTTAGTATATGTACCTTCTAAGAAACTCCCAAGCTTTTCGATGTTGGTAGCAATGTGATTGTGAAGATCCACCCCAATCCATACCGGACATATGAAGGTGCATACAAATACAGCAGCACAGCTTCCAAGGACGATTGTCGACAGCCTCTCGAATCCCATTCGTAAAACCTCTTCATCCCGATAACCAGACACCGAAATCAAGCAGAATGTCAATATAAACACCATCATCCCATAATCATACCTCGCCTTAATTTGGGGAATGAATCTCAGGAATGTTACTATTCCAGCTGCAAAGAAATTATAAGATGATATAATTAGTTGATTTATATCGTAGATACACATAATTAGTACAATAATCAATTTTCTAATTACACTTGTTTCTAAAAGTATTATATTATGGGAGTTTTAACGAAACACTCTCGGTACTGTTCATTTTTAACGAAAAACCACATTGTTACATTTCCCTGATAGTATTCACTACACCTTTATTTGTCATTTTTCATTAAAACTAAATTTTTTTTGGACCTTTCGTTAGTTTTCCTTTATATTATACCTATTACAAAAACAAAGAGAGCAATTAGTATAGGCTCCCCCGTCTCTCCAGAAAGAGTTGCTAAGCGATGAGCCCCAAGGCCAAGAGCACCAGCTGCTAAAGTTGCCAACATTCTGTTCAAACCTTTTCCCAGTGTTGCTCCTGAAATTGTTTCATAGCATAATGATCAAATATTGGAAATTTCAATCAAATCCATTCGTTAAGACTTAAATTACGAGAGCTTGCAGAAGTTGCTCACCAACAGAAAATTCAAACACAACCACAACAGTTAAAATCGCCCACATGGCATCAAGGCCGAAGCCTTCAAAGAGCGGTTTAAAGTAGTAGAAGAGTGACACAAAAGTTAGAGCTAGTCCCACTTTAAAACAATGGATGATCCTTCTTGGATCATCTTCGCCTAATTTCTTCAGCCTCAAGGCAAATCCAACTGTTTTACCCCACAGTCTTTTGGGAAAGGCTAGGGATCCTGCAGCGTTCTCATGGTTTGAAGATACCATATTATTGCTGTCAAGGAACAAAATTTTGGGAGCTGCAGGAAAAAGAAGACAGTCAGGGAGCAAAATGGTTGGACAGGTGAGGATGCCTTGTGGAGTGAGTTCTGACAAAGCGAAGTAAGTTTATTTATAAGTGAACCATGTTGGATGGTAACTTCAACCGTGCCTATCAAATCATATTATAATGCAGCTATTCTGGGTTAAGCCAATTAGTTAAATTAGGGTGCTCAGTCGTTTGCATCTGAGTTCAAACCATCTCACATCGATTAGAATAATTTAAAATATCGCTTGTATATAAAAGAGAGAGATGTGTCATTTAGTACTATAGTCTAGAGGTATTTATCTTCACTTGTAAGTGAGAGGTCTTAGGTTCGAATTAAACTTAAAAAACTGCCTAGGCCCCGCCAAGATGCCTGGCGCCTTTTAGGACCTTAAGGCCATCTCCAACCGAAGGGTCCAGAGAGTCAGAGGGCCGAAAATAGCCCGAAAACCGTCTCAAACCGAGGGCCAGGCCAAATGGCTCGTGGGCCCCACTGGACAAAAAGGGCCAAAGGGCCAACCAGTTGGCCCAAATGAGTCAGCCAGCCGGCCCCGGGCCGGGCTCTAATTCAAACACCAACGGCTAGCTGATGTCAGTTACTGTTGGATTTGATTTTTTTTTTTTTTTTTTGTGTCAAATTTTTTTCTAAAATTCTAAAAAATTCTCATTTTTTCCTATAAATACCTAAGTCATTCCTACACCATTTGTCACAAATTTTTCACCATGGCTACACCATTTCAATTCTCATATTTTCTTACCTTTTCCAATAATCTTTCCTTCAATTTTTTCAATAATTTTCAAATGGCCTCATCTGCAATGAAAGGTAGGGCTTGAACCTGAAAAGAAGATGAATCTCTTTGCAGGGCTTATAGATAGGTGTCGGAAGATAGTGTGAGAGGGAGTTCTCAAACAAGTGAAGGTGTTTGAACTCGTGTGTCCAAAAAATACTACTAGAGCACCACTCCACCGAATACCCGAAACCACAATATTTGTTCTTCAAGATGGAAGAAACATCTTCAGCCAAGTTTGAACAAATGGCATCAAGCACTATTAGCAGCCGCAAGTAGACATGAAAGTGGCACCAATTACTACGACGAAGTAAATGTTTTCACAATTTATTTTAAATATTTAATTATATTACATTTAATTTCATAAATTAATTCCTTTAATTTTTGTAATTATATTTAATTATATTACATTTAATTTCATAAATTAATTTCCTTTAATTTTTGTAATTATATTTTCTAGGTACGCCAAGCGGAGAAATTATATATGGAGGGCAGCTCGAAACCCTTTCAGCATCACGGTTGTTGGGAAATTTGTAAATGGTGGGTGTTATTTGAAGATCCACCTCAACATAGAGTAGGTCCTATGCCAGTGTTCGGAACTGCATCCTCAGCTGTAGATGTGGATGAAGATGGATCTCCTACCATTCAACAAACAAGGGTAGAAAATCCGTCTTCGGGTGAAGGTTCCATACCTAGGGCTATGGGACGAAACAAGGCCCGAATGTTGAAGGAAAAGGGCAAGGCAAATGATGATTACGTCGCTCAACAGGAAGTGGCGACGTCATTGCGATTAATGGCGGAGCAAAATGTCATTGCCACGGAAGAAAGGAACTGTAGACATGAAGAATGGGCCAAACAAATACAAGAAGAGATGGATGATAAGAATATGGAAATGAACACTTCGAATTACACTCCAATGAGTAAGGCCTATTTTGATAGGATAAAAAGTAAATTATGACCCGGCGGCAGTTGTTTACCTCTGACTATACTCCTACAATGCCGGATGATGAAGATGATGAAGATAATGAAGATGATGATGATTATGGACTTTTATGGACTTTAAATTTAAGTTGTTGTATTTTTTAAATTTAAATAATAAATTATGTTTGACCCTATGGTCCTTTAGCCCTCGGTTGGAGATAGTTTTTTATCATAGGGCTATGTTTGGCCCTATGGCCCTCGATTGAAGATGGTAAGAAATATGGCCATGCACTGTTCATTAAACTATTAATTTCTTGGAGGGCCAGAAGGCTAAAACGAGCCATCTGGCCCTCCTTCGGTTGAAGATGGCCCAAGTACAATGGACGTGTGAAGAAAATTGAAATTCTACTATAAAACCAAGTGACATAACACAACTCCTTATAAACCCTTGCATGATTTAATCCCTCACCAATGTGAGACTTTGCCCTCACATTCTCATATAGTATCTAGCCACGTGATCTAAGAGACAGCATAACAAATCAAAATAATTGACATGATAACCGATCATAATTTCAGTTGTCAATTAGCAGATTTTCGGAATGCTTTTCCTAATAGAATAAGAAAAATAAATAATAAAAAGAAAGTTTTGCTAGATAATGTTTGTTTTTATATCGCGACGTGCAAGCCTTCTAATTTTCCTTTTGATTTGGAATATCTGTATAAAATTCTTTCCGTTTTTCTAGAAGTTGAGAAATTACTAGAAAAAGCTCGAATTGTGTCATGTTTATTGAGCTTGAGATGAGAGTGAAATAAGAAATATAAGTTCACCATTTTTTAATTAATGTGATCATTATTTTATTTCATTGTCTGACTGAAATTTGATTTCTTATTCTCGATATTCAACCATAGTACATAGAGACGTAATTGGATCCTCGCCGGATCCTCTTCCTAGGGATCCTAGAGATCAACGCACATGGACCGTTGATAAAAAATCGTGCGGCCACAATTAAATGCTTTTTATATTTTTAAAAGTAAAGCAACCCATTTTGAGTGAAAAATATAAAAAATGAAAAAATTATGACCGCACGATCTTTGATCAACGGTCCGTGTGGGTTGATCCCTAGGATCCTCAAGAAGGGGATCCGGCGAGGATGCAATTCCGAGACGGACACGCCTTATTTGACTCGATATGCGTTATTATACTGCTTCATTTGTCTTGTGTTGCTCACAAGAGAATATAAGAAATAATAATTGTACCTTAAAGATAATTATTTTATAATCCCTATAGTAAAGAACAAGAATTCTCTCCGGATTCTCTTTAATCCATTTGAATAAGGATCGTCTCCAGATCCTCTTTGTGGGGATCCATTTGAGGAATCAATCAATCTTGTTTGTTCATCGTATATCGTGCGGTCAGTTTTCGTTAAGTACTATTTATATTTAATTTTAAATTTAAACTATACAACATACGATGAACGAACAAGATTGATTGATCTCCCGGATCCCCACAAAGAGGATCCGGAGAGAATCCTTGTTCAATTTGAAATAATTCTATAATTTGAAGACTCCAATACACGCAAAGTTTGCGTCTTGTTCACCGCTGGATCCACCAGCAACCAGAGAATAAAATCAGGTTAGGTCAAAGGCATACTACTTTGATGTCAGATAGTCTCTCCTCGAGAAGCCCATGAAGAATTATTCTCTCTTCGAGAAGCGCATGAAGATCTTTTGATATGAGTTCCACCGATTGGAGCGATGTGGTAGAGGTGTTGGGCTCGTGGGGTTTCTTTTTTTAATTTTTATGTTGTATTATTTTTTTAAACACCAAACCATATTATATACTAAAATCTTAAGTCACAAAATTACATATATATATATATATAGAGGAAACCTTTTACAAGAGGGATCCCCATTTTTCTAAAAAAATGGGGACACGCTCTTCACCGTTGGATTTAACTTTAATGAAATTGTGTGGTTGAGATTGTGTGGCCTGTGTTTTAATCTCAACCACACAATTTCATTAAAGCCAATCTAACGGTGGGAAGCGTGTCCCCATTTTTTTGAAAAAATGAGGATCCCTCCCCTTAAAGGCCCTGATATATATATATATATATATATATATATATATATATTCTTTTAAAAAAAATAACATATCTCAATATTTAGTTATATATATTTATATTAAATTTACTAAATCCGTCTAGTCCGCCTAAGTCCCGGCTAGACGCTAAGCCCAGTCCGCCGTCCGACTAGCGCCTAGCGTTTTTTAGAACCATGTATGAATGCATCTTACAATCGATGATTTTAGAAAAAAAACTCAATTCACTACTCAAATAGTTTAATAAAAGTCGAAACCAAGAGAACAAAACTGACATTTGTATCCTCGTTGTGGTTTCCTGATTTCGTACTAAATTCTTCGTGCAGAAGAATGACTATCTATCTATTGTACAGTAGTCAGCTGCAAATCAAGAAAATGAGCTCGACAAAGCTCTGCATGCCAAATGAAAGACGAAGACAGGAAAGATGTAAAATTTTAAAATTTTAAAAATTAAAAAAAAAAAAGTATAAACCCACGGGAAGACTGAAAGACGAAGCTTACATTCGTTGTTATACAGACCTACAAGAAGCTCTCAACGTTAAGTTCTACGTAGGAGCACGGATCAGGAATGTCAAAGTTGTTTAACACCTGAAAAGACGCAAAAATACACAATTAAGGTAATAGAAATTGACTATCGGTCGTGATTGATTGACTTATCAAAAAACTAAGTTACGATTTGTACCTCAGGATGTAAAATGCCAAAAATTCCAATGTGCTTCCCTTTATAGATGATGCTTGCTTGTCTCCCGGGAAGAAACTCGGGATCCTTCAGGACATGTCAAAATTGCATGAAAATGATCCATACCAACCAAAAGAGCTAGCAAAAGACAAAAGTAAAAGATGTACTCACATCTGAAGTCTCGATGAAGTACCCTGTATTGTCACCAATAGGAACCCAAGAAGCCCCAACCGCTCCCATAATTCCGTCCACCAGGCCATGTATCAACTGCGGATCATAAACCAAAGGTCAGAAACATGTAATCATTATTCATAAATGCTACTAGGTTCTAAAGTAGGAGAAACAAACAGTATGCAGCAGGATGTTTGGTATTGTACCTCTAACCCAGACGTAGCACCACAGTATAGAGCTGCGAGTTGGCAATGATTTCTTGCACCAACATCTGTCTTCTCATCCAACAGTACTACATCACCCACTTCGAAAATCTGTAACAAAACGAAAGTTATATCCATCCTTGCTAAAATTCATACAATAACTTACCAGAAAGGGGAAAAAGGTGCAACCCCAGATGAGAAACTATATTGTAGAAGAGAACTTGGTAACATATACCTTTATGGGCTTTGGATGATCTTTGTTGTTATTAACAGTTTTTAAAATGCCAGGCATCAGACTGGTTCTGACAAGCTCACAATCAGATGAGCGGGGATTCGCAATGACCACAGCCTTCGATTTGTCATCCTTACATCTTAACATTGGGAAGTTTTCTTTCCACGAGCCCAATATGAATGTCAAGACCTCTGTAAACCCATTCATTGCAATCTAACACAAGTTTGAAGCAACACAAAATAAATTAGAATAAGCCACACTTCCATTGAGTATAAGGTACAACTTAAAACTGTTTATGTATCAACTGATAAATCTTTATTACAAACCTCTAATCTGATGAGTTCAGTCAACTCATTCAAGGCTAGTGGCTTCAAAGAAACAGGCTCGCTCGTAGGAATATGCTTTCTCATTGGAATATTATTGTATCCATAAGCAATTGCAACATCCTAAACACAAAAGAGAATACTTTGTCAAAAAAAAAAAAAAAAGGGTAACGAGTTTGGTTTATTAAGCCTGTGAGATCACTATGAATAATTAGACCTCCACAATATCACAAGGGTGAAGAATGTCACTTCTGGTTGGAGGTACAGATACAGTAATATTGTCAGATTTAGACTGCTCAGCATGCAATTGCATCCTCATCAACAGATCAGTAACCTACACGGTAATAGTAAAGAATGATGAGAAAAAGGATGCAGTATATCAACTAAATCTGCTATAGTTCATGAAAAGGGTTGTCATGCAATCGATAACAGCATTATTCCTACAACACAGGATTAAGCAATAAAAACATTATTGGATATGGTAAGCAATATTAAAGAATGGAGAAGGAACAAGTAACATGCAGTTATTGATACCTCTTTCGCTTCCAAAGACACTCCAGCGTAACTATTGACATATGATAGAGAAACATCCATGTTGTAGATCGATAAATCAGGATAAACATGTGAGTTTCCATCAGAATATAACACTTCAACTGGTTCAATCTCAAATTTCCTTTCACAATATGCTGAAAATGTCGTTACCTAAAGGAATAAAAGTTTATGCCATCATCCACTGACAGGTGAACCAAAAACTAGGAAATAAATGCATTCTAAAATTTCAGGTTCTTACTATTGTGTTCAGAACAATTTTGGCTTTTGTCAAATCAGTGGCTGTACATTCTATGAACACATTCTTTGTCTTTAATGTGATTGCTGAATGTGCACCATTAATAATGGGCGGTAAAGACAAAACAGTTCTGCCAAAATAAATGGAACAGCACTTATCAAGATTTAAAGAAATACAAAGCCCATATATATATATAGTAATCAACACTATGTTACACAAGCAGTCGTTGGAAACAATCCCAACGAAGTCAAGCTCTTTACAACACTAGGAAAAGGGGAGGAGGTAGTTAAAAGATGATGAGAAATGTCAAAATAATCTATTAAGAGAGAAATTATCATACCTGTTGTGATCATATAAAACAGGAAATACCGGTGAGTTCTCTATTATGTGCAAGAACTTCTTCAGCTTCAAATCCGACTGCGAGAATACAATGGTAAAAATACGGATCAAGATATTACTAGGCCATGAAAACAGGAGATCATGGAAAAGTATTTGTGTGAATTAGCTATTATGGCAATGGTTTCTAAAATTCTATTTGTTGTTTGGTTTGGACAAACTATAACGCATCCCCAAAAGGGGGGAAAAAGAAGATAAAAATTAGAAACCACCCAGTTAAGAACTCACTTTATAAAATTCCATGAGCTCATCTGCTCTGAAGTTCTTCACCTAATGTAGAAATCAAAACAACATGATATTAGTGCTAACAAACTACTAAAAAGAATTAGAGTTGTTACTAAACCATATACTACTAATTGACAATAGTATAAAACTTAAAGAATTACCTGTTTCAGAGGAACAAAATTTATGCTTGAAGGTGGCACAGCCTGAACATGGAAAGAGAATTGTAAGCCACAACAAAGAAGAACATGAAAATTCTTTCATTGAAATATGTGTTGTATCAAGAAATCTTCGCCTTTCTACTTTTCCTTCCAAGAACCATAAGTTTCAATAAAGGATCTAAACCATTACCATAATTTTACAATAAAATCCAATACCAAATGAACCTTCATTAAAAAATGTAGAATACAAGAATGCAGCAAAGAGAACAAGTATCAAAAGCCCACCTCATATGTGAAAGGGGCTTGTAATGTATCCAAGTCATGAGTCCCAATGGCAACTAGGGTTCTTCGCCTGTAAAACAAATAGCTGGTGTAAGCACTAGAGCTGAATAACCGCGAACGATCTTTGGACAAATGACAAGCAATTGAGAACATGACAAGCTAGGAATCAAATCCACGAGTTGGAAAAGATTACCGGCAGATATTTTGATGGAGCTTGTCTTGGAGATCAATAAAGCTGTTATAACTAGCTTCATTGAATGTTACACCTCTTAAAACGGCACAGACAACATGAGGGCGAATCAAAGACGTCTGGCAAGCGGAAAAGAAGCCTTTGTAAACTAACAAGTATCACCATCAAATAAAAAGCACCTACAATAGTCCTTGAGCATAATATAACTACCTCTGGTTTTACATGCATTTTAATCATCGACTCCTTACTAATGTTCGCCAACTTATACGTAGGAATGTCCTCTTGCCCATTGAAAACACGCAGCGATTGAGCAATCCCTTCGAGGCAAAGCAAATCGTATCTGCATACAAATCAAATAACAACATTGTATTAAAATCTCGAACCAATCGATTCAATGGAGTATGATAAGACATCAATTCGCAAAACCAATCCGATTAGTAAATACATGATTCTACACGCAAATAGAAATCGAAAATTGAAAAACAACAATGTACCTATTCGCCGGAACTTCGATTTTGTAAATAACTTCTTCGTCTTCGCCGCCTACATCATCATCCAAATGCTTCTCTTTCCGAATAATTGCCTTCTCAGTTGTCTACAAACACACATTAATCACGATAAATCAGAGAAATATAAACAAAAAAATAAATTAAATTGAACAAAAACTAGACACTGTAAAAACTGCTTACGACGTCGTCGAGCTCGATGCCGAAGTCGAAGCATAACTCCTCGAACTCCTCCTGAGCTGTCAGATTCAAATTCAACAACGCATAGAGAGAGAGTGTGAAGTTCTGATTTCATTGATAAATGCATCGATCAAATGAAGAGAGAGAGAGAGAGAGAGATTGAGAACTCACTGTAAGTTTTTCCTAGAGCTGCATACAGACGATCGCGGCCGACGCTGACGGTAGGCATGGCGGACTTTCGAGGACGATGAGTCTCCCTCCGGCGTAGCTCTCACGCAGACTGCCACCACAAGAGAGAAACGCAAAACCCTAAGCTCTGGCCTTTTCCGATTCTTTTTATTTTTCTTTGGGCCTGTCGGGTATTTTATTTGGGCCAATAATTGGGTTACGGACCAAACATGTGTGCATTATTCAAGCCCATCCCAAGGCCCATAACTCCTTAAACCCTTGCGACAAAACGAAAATAAAAACCCTAATCTCCGGAGGCGTTTCTGCGAGACTCGGAGCACAGTGAAAAATCCCAGTCTCCAGAAAGCTAGAGAGAGAAAGAGAGGAGGAAGAGAGAGAAGGAGAGAGATGGGAAGCGATAGCGAAGTCGAGAAGTCGGCGCAGAAGGAGAGGGAGAAGAAGAAGATGCAGGCTCTTGCTCCGATCGCCAAACCCCTCGCCGGAAAGAAGCTCTGCAAACGAACCCTCAAGCTCGTCCGTAAAGGTATACACGCATACGTACATACAGATATACGTTTAAAAATACGTGTATAAATGTGTGTATATATAGATGTTTGTATATGGGTGATGATATTGTTGTTTTCTTGTAGCTGCTGAGCACAAATGCTTGAAGAGGGGAGTGAAGGAAGTGGTGAAAAGCATCAGGCGTGGTCAAAAGGGGTCAGTTTGTTTTTATCGATTTCGTCTTTTTTACTTTGCTAATTTGTATTGGGAAATCAATTTATTGTCGAAAAAACTGAATTGAATTGGAAAGGATGCAACTTTGTTAGTAGATTCGAGTTTTTCGTTAGCATTTCTTCGCTTGTGTGATATTGGTATTGATTCAAACGCTATGAAATTATGGGTTGAGCGGGAAGGGAGTGTAGAAACATGATTTAGTGAGAGATTGCGGTCGAACTGTCCAACTTTAACGTGATTTAGACGGCTACATTATGAGTGTCGAGGGAAGTGTTTTGGAGTAGATTCTTATAGAGAGAGTAGGAACTTAATTTGACAATCTACGTAATGTCAATGCCGTGCAATCAGTGTGTTTATCTGATGCAGAAAGTTGGCTTGATCTGCTAGCGCTAGTTTTTTTATGCATTTGTTGGTTCAGAGGTGGTTGCTCAAATGCAAGCATTAGTTTATTAGTTCCTAGAGATATAAGCAGCTTAGCATGTAGATTGTGTTCGCTGCTCGAGTTACTTCTATGAATGTTTTATTGATTTTTCTTATACCTTGTGTTGGAGTGCAGGTTCTGTGTTATAGCTGGTAACATTTCTCCTATCGACGTGATTACTCATGTTCCAATCTTATGTGAAGAGACTGAAATTCCGTATGTTTACGTGCCTTCAAAAGAAGTAAGTTTACTCAACACCATTGTTCTTCACCCTACCTACATTGAAGTTGAGCGACATTTCTTTGCCTGCGCATCTATAAATAAAACAAACCAACACAACAAGTAGTTAGTCTTACAGAAAATTTTATTTCACACGTCTTTTCTGTTCCTTAGAATTTCGGAAATCTACCTTATCATACATTGTAGGCTTTTTAGCCAAAATGGTCCCTGAGATTTGCATAACTCCTCACTTCGGTTCCTGAGATTTGAAACCAATAGAAGTAGGTCCTGAGTTTGTCCACCATCTGTCATTTTGGTCCTCCCATGAAAAATCTCCATTAAATAAGGCTAAATTGACAAAAAGACCCTCAATTTTTGTCAAATCATTGGGACCATTGTTTATTAAATTAAGGTTATTTTTGTCATTTTAGCCTTATTTAATGGAGATTTTTCTTGGAAGACCAAAATGATTGATGGTGGACAAACTCAGAGACTACTTCTATTAATTTCAAATCTCAGGGACCAAAATGATGAGTTATGCAAATCTCAGGCACCATGTTGGCTAAAAAGCCTACATTGTATTATCCAATAGCTGAGCATTCGTTAAAGATATTGCCTATTGTCATCGGCTTCCTTGATCAGAAACACACTAATGCTAGTATTGTGAATGTCGTCTTCAGGATCTTGCAAATGCCGGTGCCACCAAGAGGCCAACCTGCTGTGTCCTGGTGACAACTAAGCCTAACAAAGGGGAACTATCCCAAGAGGATCAAGATAAAATAAAGGCAATTCATGACGAAGTTGTAGGAGAGGTCAAAGAACTTCACGCCAACCTTTTCTGAAGGCTGGACGGATTACGTGCCCTTGTACCGATTATCTTATTTGAGGTTTTCTCTTTCGCGGCCTCTGAATGCTGTCGTTGTACTTCATTTTAGAAAATTTTAGAATGTGTTTGTTTTGTGTAACTATCGAAGTCGAACGCTATGCAGAGTTGATTTGGATACGAGATCACAAGTTAGCCAGCGATATGGTGTTCTGAATCAACTTCGACCGTGTGTTCGGACGCCTGGATCAAAATCGAAATCTAAGAACTAAATGAAATTATGAATTGCAAGATCTTCCGTACCATTGCAAAGTAAAAGATTTCAAATAAAACAGATATGGATATGACTGGCTCATCTGAAACAGTGTCGCTTGTATTTGTAAGGCCATCCAAAGTTATCGTACAATTATGGTATGCAAACATTGGCCAGAGCACTGCTCGCCCGTTGCACTCAAGTTTGAATCCCTTTTTCCGTATACAGTATACCAAGTATTTAGTATTTACAACATTGGCCGACCACGCATGAATCTACAAATCCATATTTGCCCCCTATCCCAAAGGCAGGCTACCGTTGTTCAGTATACAGCACGTCAGCACGGGTTTATACAAACGTGTTTATAGCAGGTTCTATGCAGAAAGTTAGCTGCTTGCCATGAAATTATTTTGGGGAAGTCAGACTCCTGAAGAAGAAGACGCCTAAACCGCCAATTGCCAAGGCAAGAACAAGTGGGACAACTGATTCGATATCAGGCATTCTTCCAGTAGTATCTGTTCTTCCTTGGCGAAACCTCTCTGCCGTGTACTCTCGCAGAAGATTGCTCAAATTGTCTATTTGGTGCACGATCTGCCGTTGGCCTCGTGTGATGGCTAGTATCTGTTGAGTGTGCACCAAGTAACCAAATAAGCATATCAGAAGGAAACACGATTGAAGATAGACAATATGTCATCACAAGTGTATTTATCACAAAATACCTCTTCCATCAGTGGGGAATCCTTGACCAACTGGGAGGACGACGAAGAATTGGGCAGTAGCGTTCCTGCCAACGAGCCATTACTCAAGCCAGTAACAAAAAGAGAAGTTGGTTCGGATCCATTGCAGGCTTTGGCCTGCAGAGCCAAATTTTGCTGGCTAGCTGAAGCTCTTCTGAGTGATATCTTGGAGTTCACCTCTTCAACACGGGATGCAAACTCGTCCATCCTCTCATTCAGCGTAGAAATTTGTTCTGAAAGTTGAGTAAAAATTCCCTGAAATAATACAGGGCAAAATTATTGGTGAAAAACAATTTCATGGTTATGTCCCATCAACAGGACTACATGAAAAATCGGTAACTCACCTGGTTCGAAATTGCTGCAGGTGATACTGGGTTTTGTCCATCAAACCTTCTGCTGTTAACAGCAAGTCTCGTTAGTTTGGACATAGTCTTGTCCCTTTGAATCGAGTAAGACTGCGATATACCCCTGCCCAGTATGGAATATGATGTTAAAGGAACCAATCAATACATACAAGCATGATCAGCTGGATGATAGTTTATTATCCTTTCAATTCTGAGAAAATAGCTGAAAAATAAAAAATACCGGTTGAGATACTTGTTTCTCCGATCAGCTGAGGCTCGGGAAAGCGCTTCCTTAGGGCTCGAAGAATCATCATCTATGCTGAGCTTTGACTTCAAATCATCTGGCAAGGCCTGTAGATTGATCACATTACGACAATGCACAAACATGACAATGCATGATCAGTTGAAAGAGAGAGTCATACCATAACATCATTTACAAGTTTCTCCAGCTGAATTTGTTCGATGTAAGTACGAGGAACATATGAACCATCCAGGCCGAGCTGCTGTGCAATATCTTTAACATGTAACCGATCCTTTCCTTGCACCTTCAAACAATTCCAGTAAGTTAGTGCTAAGCTTTACAAAATTTATCTAAAAAGAAAACACCAAGTCTTGTTTTCGTTTCCAGAAATAAACATCTGACATGAAGAACAGAAAAACAAAAATGTATCACAAGTTTCAAAATAATCTGAAAAAGTGAATGCCTGGCATGATACCTGAACATTACCTGAACATATTGACGATTAAGTTGCTCCAACCAATCAGTTTTCACGCAAACCTTCTCGTCGCAGAAGATATGGCTGCTTCTTTTCAAGATGGATGCAATTGTATACCCCAAGGCCATGAGACCTCCAAGAAGGCGCACACTAACTTCAAAAGTTATTCTGGGAGATATTATGAAGGGACTATCTGTGACCCACTCCTGAGAGAGAGAGAGGAGGTAAAGCTAGTCAGAGATCCTACTCCGGAACAAACTATGAAATTTAGACACAACGATCCACACCAAGCACATATCAGCAGAATCCTACGCACAAGTTTATGCAAAAGTTTTCACCTGCGCCCCCATGTAATTAAAATACAACCATGTAAGAATTCTCCGTCAAAATCCCCTTGTCACAATCTTGAAATCTTTTCCTAAAAATGTCCATTGTCCAGATGATGATCAAGCTTATTTGTATATGGAATCAGAAATTCATTTCACTAAGAAAAACAGCAGGGTTTCTGACTGAAATGGAAAGACATGTAAATTGTTATCCAGACACCTAGATAAGCCTTTGTAGATTCATTTCTTTACTGTTGATCGATGATGAAAACAACTCCGATATATATGTAGGCAATGACACTGGTCGGATAAAGTCAAAAGCATGTAATATCCTTTAGGAACTTTAGTTTACAGATGTCGAACCTCAAACATGAGATTGTATTTGCCATCTCTGTTCCTCATCCTTAGATACGACTGACACGCTTCAGGATCTTCACCTGGTGGTAAAAGATATATGTCATAAGTTTCTTCTGTGCTTTCTTTGTGATCTGCTGATATAACAGCCTTGATTTGATCCACTGTCACTGCCTTCGTTGACTGCAATAAGATATAACATAGACAGTCAGAAAAGAAAATGATTACGTATTTCTTGAAACAAATTTACCAAAACAAGAAAATTTAATAGTCAACCTTTAAAATATAAATAGGGTTCTGAAAACCAGTGAAGGGATTAAACTTGTTGGTGATTTTTATATGTGCCGTCTGAAGGTCTGGCTCAATAAAGGCCTTGTACATAGGATACACCTGTACCAAAATTCTGGATGAGAACCACCATAAATCTTTTTTACTGATAACAAAAACTTTGTAACACTGGATAAAGGGGTAACCGTTTCAGAAATTTGATGGATAATTTCTTCAGGCTCTTGGCCAGCACGCTGAATGTCCCTTAAAACCCGCTTTACAAGGTCAAAGTGAACTCCACCAGTTATAGATACACGAAGATCTAGCAAAGGTCGCAATTTCTCACTTAAAGCATATATGCCCTCAATGATCACAATACGGGAGCTAGGGACCTCTACTGTCCTGTTAGAAGCACCAGAAGGACCATCAATATGCAATAGAATCAGAAGAAAATGAAAGCTATCATGTTATGTATGTGCAAAGCATATCCACATCATGCAGAGATGCACTACCTGTACGCTATGCGGGAGCTAGTCTTGAAATCATATACTGGAACCTGAACAGGATTGCCTGCCTTTAAACCATATATATTTTCAAGCAATGTTTCATAATCTGTCAGGCGTGGATCTGTTTCCAAAACATTATGACAATCAGAGTTCAGCCATGACTCTCAGATGTAAAATCACTTATTCCATGATAAAAAATTGGACAAAAAGATTCAGAGATGACGATGGAGGAAGACATCAGAAGGACTAAACTTAGATTCAGAGATGACGATGGAGGAAGACATCAGAAGGACTAAACTTTAAAGAACACTATAAATAAAGAAGTGAACAATTTGGAAACAAAGTAAAGAACTCAATTACTATAAAAGGAAAATCACTCAAAACAGGAGAATAATTGAACTATTAGCATACCCTACAAAACATGTTTATAATGATCAAATCAAAACAGATGTTTGATGGACTCAAAGATGAGATTCTTTACCATCAAAGTTGCCATCGATGATTCGACTAGCGTCATTGTAGTTGTCCATTGCAATAACTGCAATGCTGGGCATGAAGTTGAGCATTTTGTCAGTGAAAACAGTCTTACCAGCTCCAGAGGGGCCTGCCACTCCAACTAGTATTATCCCCTCATTCTTTTGAGCCAACAGCTGACACGCCCGAATAACTATAAAGAAACCCTTCTCAAATGACAGGACATCTGGAATTTGGACAATCTCATAACGATCACAGTCCTTTCTCTTCACAAGCTGCACCTGATCCCGCAACAGACCAGTGCGCGGCCGCGGTGATTCAGCGCCAGAACTTGTATCTTGAACCATTTAGAGCTCAAAATCTGTGTTATTTCCTACACGCTGCAAGATTCAACAAATAGCAAAAGCAACTTTCTAATTGGGAAATTGCAGAACATTAAACCGGGAAAATTATAAATATACATGGTTGAACATTAAGTTAATAATTAACAATCCATTGATATTGATAAATTATCATTCAGGAACTCCTCCCCAGCCGACAAAATTACAGAAATACAAAAACGAACTCAAAATATTAATGAAAATTGCAGATTGCCCACATGAATAAATCATCAAGAAACATCACCCCAGAAATTTAAAATCTCATAAAGTTGGAAACTTCCTAGTGATCAAACATTTTCAAGAGAAAAATAGAACAAGAACCAAACAGTAATAAAATTGCAAAACTGTGAACTGGGAAACTCATAAATGTCCATGCTTAAACATCAAGTTAACAATTAACAATTCAATAACACTGATTAATTAGCATTCAAGAACTCCTCCCAGATGAAAACACACATGAAATTGGAGATTACCCAGATGAGGAAATCATCAAAAAACAGAAACCCAGAAATTAAAACCACAAAAATTTAAAGACTTGGTAAGATTTGATCGAGACAGAGTGATCAGAGCTCATACCTTTTTCAGGAAAAAAATAGAAGTGTCAAAGCTGCTGCAACTGCTTTCTCCGAATTCTTGGGGTTTCTGGGAGAATTTAATCTGCTCCTAATTCTTGTCAGATTGCGGGAAGGATTTATGTAGAAATTGATGACACATGGCGGCGAGTGGTTGGTTGAGTCCGAGAGGTACGCGCGAAAACGGATCAGATGCAAGGACTGGGATCACCTTCGGATCCCAGCCTGTGAAGCAAACTGAGCAAAACATCTCATCCTTTCATTTTTGATCATGTGGTCAGAAATAAATTTAAATATTGAAAAATTCTCAGGCAAAACAAGATAAGATGAAAATAGAAGGATGTGATGTTGTGCTCAGTTTGCTCTGCAGGGTGGAATCCGGAGATGATCCCAGTCCACATTTTGGCCAAGATTGAGAATCTTACATTTTTTTGGTAACTGAAAATTAGTGACACAAAAATAAAGGAAAAAAAAAGGAAGAAGAATCTTCCCAACTTGTATCAGTCCAAATCAACGGTGGTCCTTTCAGGACACTACCTAATCCAACGGCTGTCTTTGTAATTTCAAAGCTACACCCGATTTTATCCATTTTTCCTGAGTGGACTGGGATCACCTCCGGATCCCAGCCTGCGGAGCAAACTGAGCAAAACATCCCATCCTTCCATTTTTTATCTTGTGGCCATAAATAAATTTAAATATTGAAAAATTCTCATGCAAAACAAGGCAAGATGAAAATGGAAGGACGGGATGTTTTGCTCAGTTTGCTTCGCAGGCTGGGATCCAGAGGTGATTCTAGTCCCCAAAATGTAGTAGGTGACTTATCCATCATCTACCCTAGAAATATTCCAATTTAATAACACATTGATTTGTCACTCAGTACTACGGTCTTGTGGTATTCCTCTTCACTTGAAAGTGAGAGGTCTTAGGTTCGAATCTCATGGATGGTGAATTCGATACCAAATTAGGTTATCTATTATGTGGCTTAGCCAAACTCCCCCTCCCCTTAGTGTAACAGTATCGATGTACTCAAAAAAAAAAAACACATTGATTCATCTTGCATAAGTTTTTTCCGATCAAATCAAGATTTGCCCTCGAGTGCAAAGGCTAAGAGCAGCTCCAGTGTAGGAAAGGCCCCCCAGGGCAACTGCCTATTGAATCCCCTCTAGTGAACATTAACTGCCTTTAATAAACAGTAATTACCTTTTGTATCTCCACTCATAAACTAAATAGCCATGGCAATATGCAATAAAATATTAGTATTTTTTATTTTATAAAATAATAAAAAAAAATTATTTCAAATTTCGGATATGATTTTTAATCGGTCTCGTTGTATCACGTTTCATTAAATAAGAAATTACAACCCAAAGTATTTGAGAAAATATAAAATTATGGTGTAAGATGGAAGATAATGATAAGATATTTATAGAAATTTTTTTTTTTAAATTTTTAAAATTTTATAAGATTTTTTATTAATTGTTTACATTTTTTATTCTTTTTTATCGCTTTTTTACATTTTTTATTAATTTTATAATGTGATTGACGTTAGCCTTGCATCAGCTTGCCCTAAGGCACTCGGCCTTGCGATTCAAGCCCGCCCTCTCACTTGGGGCCCGCCCTCAGCCCAATCGCCCACATGGGCTAGAGCAAAGAGCTAGGACAATTGGATTGAAAAAGCAGCAGGTCCACCGGGCTATCTCATACAGCGGACTTGCTCTAAAGCGAGCTTGATTGCCAGACTCATCCGTCCACCGTACCTTAAATTTTGTTTTAGCTGCATTCCCTTATCATTCAATACAAAAGTTAACCGCACAACACGCTACATCCTAAAGTATAAACTTGTCGATAAAATAAGGTAAACGTTGGTATATTGGCTAAACACTTGTTCACAGTAAAATGCACACAGTATCTCATGTATTGAGAAGCTGAAAGTTGCTTGTAGAACCTGGACTCAGTTCAAATTGCAGCAGCTTATTGTGTCCAACCAAGTGATCACGTTACTCGTTTGACCATATTGTTACAGAACGAATACCCTATATTGGACTCACATTGCCTCGTATTGGTCTCATCCAATGCAGGAGGTACTTCTCTTTATGTGTGGCATATGTGGCTAGCGAGTGCACATTAAAAATTTTAGAGTGTCAATAATAACATATTTTTTATATTATGAACACATAAACCATTTGAAATTTTTTTCAATGACACATAATATTAAGTGGAACGAGAAATAAATGATTGATATTAAAAAATCTCATCTAATGGCTAAAATAACGGTTGTGAAAATCTAATGTAACGGCTAAAGTAATCATATATCTAAATATTTGTTTGTTATTAATTTTGTGGGTTTTCTTTGACAAAATAAAAAAATATATATTTGTGGGTTTCCTAATTGTTGTGTGGTTAAATGCTAAGAAAACTCTCTTAAAATGTGACTCTACATAATCTTTCTATCATCTTATATTTTTGGTATAATATTTTATAACGTTGTCATAACGGTTGTGTCAAAAACATGAAGTTCGGAGAATTTAACACTATGTTTGGATGAGGGAATTAAACTTGGAAGTTAGGTAAAAGTCAGAATTTATAAGTTGACATGTACCAATTCCCTTGTTTGGATTCATAACCATAGAAATTTAGAATTTCCGCGTGGAAAAAGAATTTAGAATTTGGGACCTCCAATTCTCAAGTTTAAATTCCATGTAAATATGTGTCATTTCTCAATTTCTATGATTAAGAATTTAAAAATAACAAATTCCGTATTCAATTCTATTATTCTTTTAAATTAACCAAACAAGAAAATTCATAAATTCTAAAAAATAAAATTTCGTCATTTCAATTTCGGTCATTTTGAAATTCCGTAGTAATATCAAATTCCTTGGTCCTACTTTTGTATATTGGAACCCTGACTGGCAAATCAACAGAGCCATAAAGTTGGAACCCTGACTGACAAAAGCAGCCAACACTTCTTTAATATATCTCTGAAGACGTACTTTTGTCTGCCACTCACCAGAAGCCACTTCAGAGCTTCTCTCAGCCTCTCTCTCTCCTCCAAACTCAATCATCGCTTCTAGAGAGAGAAACGAGAGAGAGAGAGATGAAGATGGAAGGCACGCCGGCTGTCCATGGATATTACATGCCTGCAGAGTGGGAACCCCACTCCCAGTGCTGGATTGGATGGCCTGTAAGTAACCAACCCTTCTCTTCCATTTAATTACCATCTGATTACCCCCCACATGCCTTAATTGGGTTCCTTCAATTTTGCATCTTTATGTGGTATAATTCTTCTGTTTGTTCTTCTGGCTGATGGGTTTTTTCAGAATCTGTGTTTTAATTCATGTTCTTCAAGAAATATATGAAATTTTTATGTTTCTGCTTCGGTTTTGCTTAGTTTCATGTGGAGTTCTGTCAAATTCTATTGATTTGTGAAATCATGAATTGCAAGTTACTAGGAAAAGTCGATTTTCGAGTGCAGAGTTAACTTGCTCTATGTTAATTATAAGAATGCAGGATAATTCCGCGTTATTCGGAAAATACTGAGGTATGTTTCTGCATTTTATATGTAATTCTCAGCTCTTACCCTATCAGAAACACATGATTTCCTGTTTCTGCAAGTGAAGGTTCGATATACTACTCTGCCATCATAGGTGTATCCAGCGATCTATGTTGTATGTTTCTGTACCGTTAGGGCTCGGTTCTCTTATTAGGTTAGGGGCTCGCATTATTTGTCTAAAGCTTGATATCAGTCTAACATTTTCTGGTAAAATCTATATCGTCAATCTTAAAATGTTCGTTTCATGGATGTATTGATCTTTACTTATATCTTAAGTCCAACACTCATGATAATCAAGCTTTGTTGTGAATTATAGGAACGCCCGGATAACTGGAGAGACAATGCAGTGCCAGCTCAACAGGTGTTTACCAAGGTAGCATCTGCAATCTCAAAGTTTGAGCCCGTGACTGTATGCGCAAGTGCCAATCAGGTTGGTATAATTTGTAAGAGATGAAAGTCCTTAGCATCTCTACTAGTCTTTTATATGACTCTCATATGAGATTTATTTTGAATTCATTACGATCAGTGGGCAAATGCACGAAGTCAGCTACCAGAAAGTGTCAGGGTTATCGAGATGAGTTTGAATGATTCTTGGTTTCGTGATACAGGACCAACAGTGAGCTTCTTCCTTTGACCCATGGTCAAGTTCTGATGAGATATTCCTTAACAGTATACTATGATCTTTATATTTACCTTTAAAAGTGTTATTTTTCTTACAGTCCTAATCTTTTTCTCTCTTCTTTAGTTTGTTGTAGGAAAAAGTGCCTCTTGTTCTGGTACCCCAGAGCCAAAGGTTGCTGGTATTGATTGGAATTTCAACAGCTGGGGAGGTAGGGTTTATAGTTCATATTTTTTTAAGTAACGGAACACTAGAATCTTTTTTTGAACAATACGTAATATTGTTGGAAACTTTGAAGTTTCATCATTTTGCTGTTTACTCATCGGTGCATTTTGCATGGACTTATTTTTGGAATTTATAGGCATTGATGATGGTTGTTATCGAGATTGGAGTCACGATCTTCTTGTGGCAGAAAAGGTTAGAGTAACTAAATAGATATTGTCTGATTGAACATGACATATAGCTTTGTTCTTTGAGACACTGCTTGATGGTTTTCCGAATGCTCATACTCTGCAGATCCTGGCAATTGAGAAGCTTCCAAGGTTTCAACACTCCATGATTCTCGAAGGTGGAAGCATCCATGTTGATGGAGAAGGTAACAAAATTTTGAGCTTATCTTTGCATTTGGAAATTTCTTGCCTCTTTATCTTAGAATTGGCTTTCACCAGCAGCAGATTACTTCAGGATCCATGCCTTGAACTTGAAACTGTTTGAATCATAAATGTACGGGAGACTCAGGTCGTTGTTGTAATCTGTTGTTTCGTAATTATGTGTCAAAAACCCTGCTTTTGATTGATTGGCAATTGCACCACTTTAGACTTCACCCTATATCTCTTTCTGTTTCATTATTCTTTATTCTTATACTACAAAAATTGGCAGTAGCTGCTTATGATTTGTACTACCATGTGCCTCGTCTCGTCAAAGTTCAGAACCCTGCATATTTTTCTTTTCGGCACAAAACTTGCCATTACAAAAACTCATTCTCTCTGCCATTATGTAGTTGTAATCTTCATGATCAAATCAGAATCTGCTTTCATCCTTCAGGGACTTGCCTCACCACCGAGGAGTGCCTGTTAAATAAAAATAGGAACCCACATTTGACCAAGGAGCAAATAGAGGATCAACTCAAGGCGTATCTCGGAGTGACGAAAATCATTTGGTTGCCTCGTGGATTATACGGTAAGAGCTCTACTTGGTTTCTAATTTACTATCTTACATGAAATGCTCGTTGTTATTGATGCTCAATTTTCCTTCCCCTTGCGATGATTTACATTACATTATATGGACTCCGCATATGCATATAGTAGATATAATTCAGGCCTCCTATTTCATTGAAACCTAAACTACGTATAAAAATCCTTGACAGGAGACGATGATACTAATGGTCACATCGACAATATGTGCTGTTTTGTAAAGCCTGGTGTGGTTTTGTTGTCGTGGACTGATGATGAAATGGATCCTCAGTATGAAAGAGCTGTTGAAGCCGTTTCTGTTCTCTCCAATACTACTGATGCCAAGGGTAGGAAATTAGACATAATAAAACTTCACGTACCAGGGCCGCTATACACGACAGAGAAAGAGGCTGCTGGGATTTTTCAGGTAAACATTGTACATTACAGACCACAGTTCAACTTTCATGTTGCTTCAACTAAGTATGAATACATCCAGCTGAAGGCTAATTTAACATCTAAAAATGTTGATTTAGTCTGATGGTTACGTTGTCGTTAACTTTTTTGAAATGCTTTGGTGCCTCGTTTTATTCCTGGTGTTCAATGTTCCTACAGGAGGATTGCGAAGCTAAACCGAGACTTGCAGGCACGAGACTTGCTGCTTCATATGTAAATTTCTACATTGCAAATGGAGCCATCATTGCACCCCAATTTGGGGACCAGAAATGGGATGATGAGGCTGTTCGCGTCCTATCCAAAGCCTTTCCAAACCATGAAGTAAGCTTCATTTATTGTTGATTTTCTCCAGCGTCTTCATATACGTTTTAGATATAATCGTATATACATCATCCAAAAGTTTTGGACCTGCAAATTATAAAGCCTCACCCGCCCCGTGATTTTATTAGCTGCAATCGTGAGACTGTAAAACGTACTGTTAGTGTATGCTGTGCTAGGCTTAATAACATTGTGAAAGTGAGTATAATATGATCGAAAGCAGTCTCTTTTCAACACTAGGGGAAACAAACAAGACCGGTTTTACGTAGTTTGTAGATGAAAATGGATTCTTCTTCTTTTATATTTACTGATGTTTGTTTCTGCCGCTTTTTCTATCGCTGAACAAGCCTAATGTATACCGTCGGGTTGGTCAGGTGGTAAGAATTGAAGGTGCAAGGGAGATTGTTCTGGCTGGTGGAAATATACACTGCATTACTCAGCAACAACCACGCGTTTCACTCAGTATAGTCAACAATGATTGCTTTCATACATAGAATGGTGCAGAAAGCATTTGTGCGAGATTAAGCTAAAACAGGAACTACATAGCTTGATTCATCAGTTCCATTCGGGTCCTGGGCACTCAATCAAGCAGAGACCGCTAGTCTCCGAGTTGTTCTAACATACAGCGTATGGCTTGCAAGCCTCCGAAGTACAAGGTAATAAAGTGCCTAGGTCTAGACTCTAGAGACAAAGACGTTATCATAATTCTTGTTGATTGAGCTTTTGGTGTACTAATATTGCTACGACGAAATCTTGTTCAATCGAGTTGCATAACATTTATACATTGCATCATCGGAAACAGCTGAGTGTCTTTGATATGACGATTGCTTGCAAAATTAATAACAACCGTGATGCTGTCGCGTAACAGAAAGAAATCTATGAAGCAGCATATATCGTTTCACATTTCAATTTCTAGAACTACTGTGAAACATCTAAGTTCAGCGGTTTAGGATTGGTAGCTTGAGCAGGTTTTCGGTTAACTGCAGCACGAAATTTTTTCGCTTTCTCGTGAAATCTTTCCGTTGACAGAGCTTTCAACTATTTCACGTTCATGGTTATGAAATTTTCATAGCAGTAAGTTTCTGGTTTTCCCTGCCTGCAAGTCTAAATTTGGCCAACTGAGGGTAACTGAATCCCAAGTGATCTTGCTTAATCTTTTACCGTGGTAATATTGCTTAATTTTAACTTCGAGGAGTTGTCCGTTGGGAGAGTGGATCCTCACCGGATCCTCTAATCACATTCGTTTATCATGCGGTCAGTTTTCGTCATGTACTATTTATATTCAATTTTAAATAAAAAAAATTATAATAATTTCTGACCGAATAATATACGATGAATGAATGTAATTTGAAGATTCCCGATATCCTCTCAAAGAGAATCCGACGAGGATCCTCACTCACTTGGAAGTTGGAAGTTGGTCGTTAGAAGAAAGTAGTACTGGTTTAGTACTGAGGTGTTTTTATAAAAAGTGGGTATAAAAAAAAGCTGAGCTAAAAAAGGTGTTTAATAAACACTTAAAAATAGCTTATTTTCACAATTTTGGATGAAAAAAAACTGAAAACGTAAAGCAGTAAAAATAAGCTTATTCTCACAGCATAGCAGAAGTAGTTTTTTTTCAAAGCACATCAATACCAAACCAATTCTTATCTCCAGTCAGATAGTTGACTGATCGATCGTGCATCGCAGTACCGTACTATCGTGTACAGGGACAACTCACCTATAAGTTCTAAATGCTGCAAGTTGTAACCCCAACGTTGGACATACATATGGAACCGGATCCCCTCCTGAGCATAGGGTGGGGATCCTCCTAAACCGTCCATCTGGGCTCTTGAAATTTGATCCAACGGTTACAATAATTATAACTTTTAGTGAATCCCCTATTTGTAACCGTTGAATCAAATTTCAAGAGCCCAAATGGGCTGGTCAGGAGGATCCTCACCCTATGCTCAGGAGGGGATCTGGTTCCATACATATAACTATCAGTACATGTAACGGGTTTACTTATTAGCTTTAAGACATCGATAATAAGATGTTTAACCATTACATATAATGAGTTTAGTTATTATTTTTAAAATATATATAATAGAATGATAATACCGTTTGATCTGTGTCTTACATTGTTTTATGACCGTAAAAGCTCAAATGGTTAATGATTTAAAATTTTCATATAGAGAAGACCAGCAAAACTTTCAACAACAAAAAAATTCGAAATAAGTGAATTATGGACAATATTTCGAGTTGTAGGAGGGTGTAATTCTTGATCGCGTTAACAAATTCTTTAAAAAGAACCATTTTGAATAAAATTAGACTAACAATTAAATATTAATGACATATGGTTCTTCAAAACGTTAAAAAACTCTTTAAAAAAACATTTTGAATAAAATTAGACTAGAAATAAATATTGATGGCATATGACCAAAAATCTGACGACATAAAACATCAAATATCTATCGAAAAAATGATCGTTTTAGTAATTGAAATTTGAAAAAGGATCAATTTATATCAATTTCTTAAAAACAATAAAAAAAAACAATTCAAAACTAATTATATTGCTATGAGCCTTTGAACAGCAAAGGTTGGTTTTCGGTAAGACATAACCGAAAAAAATGGAGGGGAAGTGAGAGTGCCTCAAGTACCGAAAAAAAGCATCCATGTGTTTGGCTCAGATTTGTTATTTGAGAGATCCAACACCAAATCACACTCAAACTCCTTCACATTACCCTCCTCCTCCATTGACTGATTGACATGAACTCCTCAGCTCGTCCGAATCCGTTTTCGAAAACCAGATTCCGTTTTTGAAAACATCCCTTTTTCGTTTTTGGATTTATTTATTTATTCGAGAGGGAGAGAGGATCAGCAGCTGAAGAACGAGTACACCAGATGGGGTGCACATTCTCTGGTTTGGGCGCTCTGTACGACGCCGTGAACGGCGGAGGCGACGTGTGGATTAACGAGAATCGGTTCAAGATCGTGAGGCAGCTCGGGGAAGGTGGGTTCGCTTATGTGTTTTTGGTCAAGGAGGTGGTCGCCGACTCCGCCGCCTCCGGCGGTGGTGGTCTCGCCAAGAAATTCAAGGATCCCTCTCATGTCTCAGGTGATTCAATTTCTGGAATTTTGTTGATTTTTTATGTGTTTGTGAGATTTTGAGATCTGCGTGGTCATCTGTTTTAAGTTTTGTGATCTGGGTAGTGAGCTGTTTTGGATTTTGTGATCTGGTTTGCACTGATTTGAATCGAAAATGGTTGAAGTCTGTATCTTTGAGGAATTAGTGATCTGGGTCATTTGGATACGTGAATCTGAAATTACTGGTTTTGATTCTCTGAGCTGGGAAGCAATGGTGATTTGGCCATTGAATTTGCTGAATCGAGTTAAGTGTGACTCTTTTGTTCTTTGAATGTGTTGAGTGGTAGCATGCGTCGATTATTTGGTGATATGAATGTTTGATCTGTGACTCTATAGCATTGTTTCAAAGAATGCTGTGACTTTTGCCGAGGATTGCGTTGATGAATGCATTTGTGATTTGGCCTTCATGTTCTTACTGTTTATGCTTGATTGATGCTCAGGTGACTGAGGAGGAGAGTGTTAATCATATTTTTCTCCATTGTTCTTACTCAATACAGTTGTGGTGGAAATTGGTTCAGGAAGTTAGAGTTAGTTGGGTCATTCCAAAGGGTTGTTTCGAGCTTCTAAGCACCAATTTTGAGGCTTTAGGAAAGGGGAGGAAAGCTAAAGCTTTGTGGGGCTGTTTGGTGTTGGCAGTTTTTTGGAACATTTGGTTGGAGCGTAACAGAAGAGTTTTTGAGGATTATAATGGAGTGGGGGTAGCAGAACTATGGGGTAGAGTAATATACTGTGCAGCCCTCTGGGCATCAGTGTCGAATGAGTTCAAGTATTATTCTCTTTCTCATATAGTGTGGGATATGTTAGCAGCCGTAAAATGATTATGGTTGAGGTTATGTTACTTGTAATCAGATCTGTTTGAGAGTTCTTAGCTAGCTTTGCTACATGGTGGATTTCTTATCCACTATTTTGTAATTCTTGTTTTTATTTTTATAAAGTGTTATCGTTTCTTCTCAAAAAAAAAAAAAAAAAAAAAAGCTCAGGTGATTGATCGGTTTGCAATTCAATTTTGGAAATAATTACAGCTTGCTTGTACTCTATTCTTTTGCAGATGATGGAACTTATGCTATGAAAAAAGTTCTCATTCAGAATAATGAGCAGTTGGAGTTGGTGAAGGAGGAGATCCGTGTTTCTTCGCTGTTCAGTCATCCCAATCTGCTTCCACTTCTTGATCATGCCATTATTGCCGTTAAGGTTAAAATCTGGAATAGTTAGTTTCATATGGCGTATACAATACCTTAGGTTTTTTCTTCTCAGAATGGTAGCCTTCCGTCAAGTTTATCATCGTTTTCAGTTTTCTTTATACTTTTCATGTAATTGATTCATATATAATACTCTCTTTGGTCGACAGACTACGCAAGAACAATCTTGGAACCATGAAGCATACTTGTTATTCCCAGTCCATCTGGACGGAACTTTACTGGACAACGCCAAGACTATGAAAACTAAAAAGGAGTTCTTTTCCACGGCAGATGTTCTTCAAATATTCCGGCAGGTGAATGAATGTTTCATCCCTCTTTTTTTCTGTTGTAAATCAGCCTTCAACAATGCTACCAATTTCTGGGGCAGTTGATGTGCCATGTTCCAATTTCTTTTCCATGTCCCACAATGATATTTATTCTGTTGGTAAAACATATTTACATCAAAAGCATTCTAACCTAGAAAAAACAATGTCGCAGCTTTGTGCAGGACTTAAGCATATGCACACTTTGGATCCGCCATATGCGCATAATGATATCAAACCTGGTAACGTTCTGATAACCCATAGAAAAGGACAATCACCTCTTGCAATATTGATGGATTTTGGCAGTGCTCGACCTGCGAGGAGGCAAATTCGCTCTCGTACAGAGGCACTACAGTTGCAGGTATATGTTTTAAAATCATTTTAGATTTTTCTAAACACATTTATTTTTGCTATAGTAACTGCAATTGTTTTTTTCAGTATGCTTAATTAATGACTACAAACTGATGTTGCTTATATGTACCTCTTTGATGTCAATTGGTTTAATACCCGTAAAAGAAGGACACCTTTGTATTGTTGGGTTCTCTCGTCTGGTAACTTTTAGTTGAAAAAACTATTGAAGTGATTTTTCTTGCTTGTTATGTAGGAATGGGCGTCTGAGCATTGCTCAGCACCATTTCGAGCTCCAGAGTTGTGGGATTGCCCGAGCCAAGCCGATATTGACGAGAGGACTGATGTATGGTCCTTAGGATGCACTTTGTATGCAATACTGTGAGTACTGAGCTTTCTTTCTTGAACTTACTATTAAAGCTCTAAAGCTTGAACATCGTATTGATCGTTTGCCTTCTGCCTCACTTCTTCATAGTGAACATTTTCTGTTGGATTGTTTAAGAAACTGTTTTAATGTATATATATGTGCATACATATTACATATACATAACTGTATCTGCCATGGACATGACACCCTTATCTCACATATTAACGGCTTACTGCCAAATACTTGATTGGTACTGTGATCAGCATCATTCTTGTCTGCCATGGAAGCAAAACTACGCCTCTATTTAGCTGCTGTAGCTATATTTTCTCAGTTCTGATGCCCAATTTTTATTTAAAAGGTACGGAATGTCTCCATTTGAATATGCACTCGGCGAATCTGGAGGAAGTCTACAATTGGCGATAGTCAACGTGCAGATAAAGTGGCCAGCTGGACCTAATCCTCCATATCCGGACGCTCTTCACCAGTTCATCACATGGATGCTTCAGCCGCAGGCTGCAGTCCGTCCTCGCATTGACGATATCCTGATACATGTGGACAAGTTGATCTCCAAGTTCTCCAATTGAGATAATATAGAAGGAAAGAAAGTATGAAAACGAACTTTCTCCGCACATGTCCACTTTGCACATTTCGGCAAAGGTTCTTGAAGCTGGGCGTCACGTCGTGTGCGTTTTCTTTTGTACTCAAGGGTCGATACGGCAACTGAGTTTATAGCAGCTCCTCCAGTATTACACAGTTTCTTACTTTTTAGCTGTAGGATTGGCAGTTTGTGTGTTCCTATCTCAACTGTTTGATTTTCTACCTTGTAAGTTATCAAACTGCTCGTCTCTCTTGACTCGAATTTTTTCGATTAGTTAAAAATACAATAATTTCGATTCATTAAGCGCTGCAAGTTTAATTACAAAGCAGTTTATTTTGTTCATTTTATCGGATTAATGAAATGAAGAACAATGAAAATGCTGACGCAAATCATTCGAACTTGGAACGTTTTCAATTATTGAGAAGATAAATACCGCTAAACCAAGAACTTGTTTATAGTACAACAACTCGAACGATAGTAATTTTAGTATTATAAACTATGGTGGTTTTTCATCCTACCTCTTCGCTTCACTCAACTGTGTTACAGATATCAACAATACATAGACACTTGCTCGTGTGAATACGAAAAATGGACGAACAGATTCGCTTGCCTGTTTATACGACATTATATGGATCTCAAAAAAAATGTTTGAATGTAATCTAAAGAATACATAGGCACCTCACACGACGAGCTACCCTATGGTGAAAGCACAGACCTATCTCCGGCTGACTCTTCCGGTGAGTTTGAACACTGTCTTTTTACTGTCAGTCCTCGTGTTCATCATCCTCGCCTTCAGAATCTGCAGTCCACGTGAAAGGTAGCATGAGCGGGGGAAAACATATGACGTTGGTTTGAAAACAAACAACCCTAAACCTCGAATCATTTTTTTCGGCCAGTTGCTGTCATGGTTTCTAGCTGGTAATCGTATTTTTCAATTACCGTTTTCCCCTATGCAAGTAAGATATCTGCCAACTTTTAAAACTATGAATCGAATAACTTGTTACCTGATCGAACATCGTCATCAACTTTCCCTCTAGCCTGAATTTGCTTCATGAGCATCCGAACCATCAACTTCCACCAATAAACATGACAAATGAGCAAGCAAATTAGAAGAGTATTAAACAAGTAATAGTATATAGATCCATCCACTATGTGCTTCTCCTTGTCCAACTTCAGAAGAGCTTCATAGCTGCCAGAAACAAATGGAACCAAAAATCAATCTTTGTACACGACATAACACGAGAAAAAAGCATCATTGAAGGAGGAAATTCAACAAGTATATGATATTCTCTATGCCAATGTTAACGCCGAAAGGAAAACAGAAAATTTCTCTCTGCATATTTAGCTAACCTGGTACTCCATATTATCCAGAATGGAAAGTAAATAAGACGTAGTACTGTCCAAGAGAGAACAAAAGTAACAAAAGCAACGCCGGCAAGAATTTCAAAGCCACAATATTTTGACAACTTTGCAATTTCTAAAAACACATCAGATCCTTCATGGAGAGCTAAAATGATCGAGCCAACTCGAGAAAACCTGCAGGGGGGGACAAAACAGATCATTTAGACACCGGAAAAGATAGAGGCAAGCCTGAATAACAAAAAGCGAAGAAGCAAGCTGAAATGCTTTAAAACTTACTTGAATATGTAAGACGCCACAATTAAAATCGTAGTTGCTACATGATGAGCCATTGACACCACAAAGTCAGAACGCCTTGTTTCCCAAAACACCAAAGCAAAGGTGGAGTAGATGTAGAATCCAGCGGAATACATGTAAAGTCCCTTCAATTTTAATCTGCCAAAAGGGAATATGCAAGGCCAGGTGAGATGCAAAAGGCAATTGTTTGTAGAGCAAAATTACACATATGATCAGAAATCAAAGTAAACAACAGCTACTATTCACTTTGACACTGAACAATGATTTCTAAACTGAGTTAAGAGACGAACTTGGTTTTCTGGTCGGGCCAAATCTGATCGCCAGGCCCTACCCAAAAGTATCTGGTTTTGGTGAACCAAGGCTCGTTGTATGTAACAGAGAGGGCCAAAATCTCCGCAGTGAAAAAATACACACATTTGAATGCCGACTCTTTGAATTTATTAACTTTCTTCCGATTATCGCGTGTCTCAACATTCACCAATGCATGCTTCTTTCCAAACAAAAGGCGCTTTGCTAATCTCTGCCAAAAAAACAAAAAGCAAAAAGTACAATTCAAACAGTAAGGACCATAGTTTTCAAGTCTACCAAAGATATAGGCCCCCACAAAGCAATGAAACATGTAATGTGGATCAACATTATATCGACGAAAAGCTTCAGATGGTGAGATTTTCATTTCTCATACATTGATACAAAAAGAAGTTTTCCGAGCTTAGGATTTCCACATGACTAATAAGTTGTACATGGTAATTATCTTTGCACAAAATTGGAATCTGTGGGATTGCACACATTTGGGGATTTCAACAGTAACCGCGAAAGGAACACAACTTTCATGAATGACAATACTAAGAATCAAAAACCCAACAAAATAAGAGCGAAAAGATCACAACTTTAAACTGTAAATGTTAACAATGCAGCCTGAGACCCAATTTTATTACCATTTTCTACAATTTGATGGTACTAAAGTCACGTCAAGCGAATGCACGTGGTCATCTGGTCTAGCGGCACTCAGTCTCCGCTTTATTGGAGCACGTAACGAGTTCAAATCTCACAAACGACCGTTGTTGATAAAAAGGAAAGTAGCATCAAGTGAATGAAATTAAAATTAAATCATGTTCTCCCACAAATAATTACAGAGTGCAAAACTAGTTCCGTTCCAAAATACAATAAAATTCAATTGTCTGATAAATTTGAGAGTACCAGGAGTTGTACCTCAAAGACGAAGATGTCCAGGAAGAGCCTGAGTGAAGGGAAGAGAAGAACGAACAAGGGGAGGACAAAGAAGTCATTGGGCACTGGGTACGACTCCTCCTCCCACTTGAGTTTGACCAAATCACTGATTCCGAACAGACCCATTATTTCCTCCGTCAAACCCATGAATTTGGAGAGGCGGAGGCGGAGGCGGAGGTCGAGGCGGTGGAGGAGCCGGCGCAAGGCGTCGTAGGTTGGTGTTCGAGGAAGATTAAAAGGCGATTGACCTATGAAAAGCGTACGCACAACTTCAACGGTTTTTTACCGGTATATTTGATCGGGTCATGCAGTCTTAGATCACCCGGTTTGGATGTATCCGATTTTGGGCGGGCTTTGTTTTGACGATTCGATTGGCCCAAATGAATGATATTCTGTTTTTACAAAACAAAAGAATATTTGCAAAGACTTACAATGCAACAACGAGAGACACTCTCTTATCACTAATTCTCGACGTGATTAGCGTCTATTAGATATGTGGTACATTTTCCGAACATGTGACAAGTATATAATGGACAAGTAACACCACTGAAATTATATCTTAACTGTAATAAATAATCTCTCAACCAGAAGGCTACACAATAGCCAAGTTCTAAGGCATAATTCCTATCCCTATGCATTCAAATTCGATTTTTCCTCACCGTAAGAGTCTAAGATTAGATTAGTGTTCAATAAAAGAAAACGTTACGTCATTAAATTATGTAACAAATTCATCACAAATATGTAGTCGTTATTGTCACCTTTATCCATGATACTTAAACTTTAGATTGTAAAAAAATATGGTAGACCAAAATGAATTTTTCGTGTGTACTAATTTAATCCATTCAATTGTCTTTATAAGCAAGATAATTATTTAAAAAAGAAGTGCACGTTTGAGAATGAATATGTCGTCTTTTTTTCTTGGAAGAATATTGACTATAGTTAGGCATGTATTATTTCTAGTATCACATGTGGATGCTAGGTTAAGTAGCAACATATGACGCAGAATAATACTAGGATATATATATCCTTTAACGAGAAGGATTCCCATTTTTTTTAAAAAAATGGGGATTAGGTGTGGAGCCTACTCCACATTGAACTTTAAAGATCCGAACCGTCTATTTTGTAAGTCTCGATTTATAGATCATCCTTACAAAAATTCAATTCAATCTGAAACCATTTACCTATTTAATTATCAAGATAAAATTGTATTGTTTCTTATATAACAAAGTATTCGTTAATTTCTTTGAACCCAATTAGATGTCTTAAACATTTCCGATTTGGCTAATATTTTGCAAGGATGATCTATGAGGTGCAACTTGAAAAATAGACGTTTGGATCGTTAAAGTTCGATGTAGTGTGGACCCCACAACTAATCCTCATTTTTATAAAAAAATGGGGATCTCTTCCCTTAAAGATTTCCTATACACACACACACACACACGATTTATTCGATCTTGTAGGCATCGTCTTTGTCCTTGTTCAAAGAGTGGTGTTACACACACACCATTTTCAATTTTTGGCCGTCGGTCAGTAAAACAACTATTTTGTCCTAAAACGAAGAAAAATGAGATTCCACCATAAAATTAATTAGTAATATGAGGAGTAGCCTAATTTTTTGATCGAAAACTGAATTTTCATTTCTGTAAAAATAACAGGGTACAAGAGATTTAGAGGAGTAATCTAATTACTTATAAGTATATACAAGGTCCTTTTTTTTCTTATATGAAATAAATACCCTCGACATAAACCTTATATGAGCGCTTAATTCGAAAAACTACATTAAAGATGCTCTAAGAGGCTCCCTCGAACATTGCTCGAGCTCTGTCTACACCCATCAACCAATGCTCAAACCCCCTCCATTATTTCCTCAAATCTTCCCAAAGCTTATTTCTTATTTGTTCATAGAAATAAACGAATAAGAGTACATAGTTTGCATGCAATGTCACGTAAACTAATAGTCACATTTCATGCAAAATATACAACAATTTCCATGAAATAGTCGGAGTAAAATGTCCTACAGAGACAACTAGTACTGTGCCTTGGCATGCTTACATTTACTGTCTAGGGTTTACATCAATCGGCTGTACATTGTAGTCCAGATCGATGGCAAACCCTCTTCAAGTCGAGAAAGATTTATATGACATGAGTATATTGTCACTGTAACGTTATGTACATCGCTTATTTAAAGGACAAGGTGTGCCCCAAACTACCTGAACTTAAAACTATTAAATTTTATTACGGTTTAAACATAGTGACAGATGACCGTTAGATATAAGGATCAAATATGTGTTGGCATAGAGTGCATACATGCACTCATGAAATTTATATTGAGAAAACTCTTAGCCTTTATATAGAAATGTTCTCTTTGTTGAGAGTAACTTGTACGATACGACTACATTTGTTTATAATGGCGTTTCGTGTCAATAATAAATAAGCAAACCAGCGTTGACAAACATTGTCCGATTGCGAAAACAGTACTCACGTGGGAAGGAAGACAAGGGAAAAGCAAATCGGGATGTGATCACCGCAAAAGGACAAGCAGCAAGAATAATACATTATGCATGGGCCTCACCCCTGTCTCCTCCTCCTCCTAATATTTATATATATGTGTGTATTTATATGTGTGTGTTGTATGGTAGCTAAGCGGTTCGATTCCAGTCACTAGAGAGAAATTGGAAGTGGTAAACAGCCAAAAATCATGGTCAAAAGTGTAGGGGGCATGGTGTTCCCCAAACCCTCTGGTTTATTAAACTCTTTAACTTCGTTTTGTTCTTGCCCTTTCCTCATCAAAGAGGGCTCCATCACACGAGTTGTCAATTATATATCCATGCATTTTACAGGCGAAAATCATATCTAACAGAAGTACATCTTACATTACAGTTCGTGATTGGTTTGAAATGTCGTTATAAAATCATCTCGTTATAAGGAAGTTCTTCTCGGATTATAGGGTACTGGCCTTTTACCATTGGCTTCAAGAGTTTGCACATTCATAATGTCAGCAGCTCATCTCATCTGCTCATGCATTGGAATACTGATTAGCGCTTACAAAAGTGAAGGGTTCAGATTCTTTCCTCTCTCATTTTTTCTTCTCTCCAGTCCCCTTGTATCTAAACGTGCGCGATTAAACTACATTACCATTTTGTGTTAACTTTAGAGAGAGAGAGAGAGAGAGAGAGAGGATGAGATTTAAAGGAAAGAGAATCCACCAATGTACGTCGTTTCAAGAGTTATTGCAGAAGTAAATATTTACTTTTGCTTGTGGAAGATATCTGTCCGATCGATCGACATATCTGTCCGACGGATTACTATAAATTCACCCATCCAAAGTCCAGACTTACCTCCTTGCAAAAGCAGTACAAGAAGCACAGAAGGAGAGCAATAAATAACAAGACAAGCACATGGTTTCTTCAAGATTTTTCTGATAAGTTGATATGAAATTTCAAAATTTACGGCAGCATATATAAATATATAATATTAGTGATATAATAATTCATAAATAATATTATTATTAGTTTGGATCCATAATATCACTTTTTTTTTTGGGTGAAGTGCCGATTTAGTCCCTGAATTATTACCTCAGTGAAAATTAGGTCCCTAAATTATTTTTTCGGTAAAATAAGTCCTTAAATTCATTAGAAATTGCTAATTTCATCCCTACTATTATATTCAAAGCTATTTTATCCAATTTTTCATCAACTTAAGTCACTTGATACACTTTAGAGTGTAATACCATCATTTTCTCGTCTATAAGTGCTTAATATTTCATATAGGTTGCAAATTTAATGTCTAATTTACCCTCAAAAGTTAACTTACACTATTTCTTTATGAAAAACTACCAATTTCTCTTCCAAAGTTAACTCTATACATTATTTTTTTATGAAAAACTACCAATCTACCCTCCAATGTGTATCACATGCAAGTAATGTGACTTAAATTGACGGAAAATTGAATATAATAGCTTCTAATATAACAATAGGGATGTAATTGGCAGATTTTTATAATTCAAGGACTAATTTTTCTGAACAAATAGTTTAGGGACCTAATTTTCACTAAGGTGATAATTCAGGGACTAAATTGGCAGTTTACCCTTTCTTTTTTACACAATTGAACATATATTTTTGTGGAACTCACTTCGTAATGTTTTTTTAACGATTTAAACTGTTTAACTTTCACAACATTATTCACATATCATTCTTGCAAAAATTAGACAAATCCAAAATCATTAAGACATTCATTTATAGTGAAGAAAATAGACATATACAGTTCTACAAAGAAATTTTAAACTCTAAATCCAACGATCATATGATTTCAGATTTGAATGATTTTTTATAAACATGATCTTTGAAAGAAAATTGCAGATTATTAAAATACATTACAATAAACCTACAAAAATACATATAAAAAAATAATTCGAATTGTTAAAATACAACACAAATTATTCTATATAATTTTTGGGTGCTTTATAGTATTTTTTGAAACGATGTCGACAGTATTATAATATATTGAATTAACATAGCAAGCTGGATTGCACATTGGGATTATTGAGCTGTTAAAAGGATTAAGACCTGTGTTCTGTTTTCTTCTCTTCCCCCAATAACAAAACAAAAGATATAATCTTTGCCTTTAGGAGACACACATCATCAAAACAATCAATTTGGTGGAGAACATAGCTACCCCTAGCAGACATAGGTTTTTGACTAGTTCCTATCTATTTATCAAATAAAACCCTACAACTCCACGATAGAACTCACATAAAAGCGAAATGCTAGTGTGATATTTCTCCCGAAACTGTTATACAAGAGAAAGTTAAAACACGTAACAACTTGTGATATGTTTATAATACAACGACCTTAGTTATACAAATTCTTGTTTTTATAAGAAGGAAGTAGGACTTACACATGACTGGTTCACTGTCATGTGATATTCTGATTCAATAATTTATTGTAATGGGTAAGTTTTTCTACACATGACTGTTAAGATTTCAGAATCGGGCCAGTTGTTTACAACTTATTACATCGATATTATCTTAACTTAACCACACGCACAACTCAGCATGTGTGAAATTTTATCACAAAAGGCTTCAGTGTAACGAGTAGTGTAACCATTCATTTATAAGTAGTAAGATATTGCATATATTCGAGTTTCCGATGCAAGATTACATTATTTAACAATGACAATATATAATTAGATTGCGACAACACAGTATCAGTGATAATATATAATTAGACTGCGACACTACAGTGACAACGAACATGTTCCATTGAGAAGGGATGTTCCATTTTAAATGACAAGTAGGGAATTTTATTAAGGGTGTGAAAGCTAAATGAGATAGAGAAGAGGTCCTATTGTATCCCTATTAAAAACACCATGTATTGAACTCATACTATGTTATTCTCTCTCTCTCTGGTTTTTTCTTTCTGCAGCTGCATTTAAGGCTTCACCTTTGGGGAGAGAAACCCAATGAGCCCTAGTGAGTGAGCAACCACCAATGTCTTTTCAAATTCATGAGAGATAGCAAAAGCTTTAAGCTTTGGTATGTGCAGGATGGGTTATTTCACTTTCATTGACAGCAGCTTCTAGCTAGCTAGCTGTCTTTCTGCTCAGTAAAAAAGCCGGAGAATTAATTGGTATTTAGATTTCCAGGCAGTGTGGTAGTAGCACTCTCAGTTATTGCAGGTAGCTTATTGGCTTTTTGTATAAGTAGAGGGAGAGAAGTGCTTCTGGCTTTTGTGGTGTTGCTTTCAAATGTGAGATTGGTAAGCTTTGCTCTCTCTTTTCTCTTTATAAGAACTTTTCTTTTCTTTTGTACTTTGATTACAAGCGATATTATTACGTTGAGCTAAACTAAGGGGAGAGGGGAGAGTTTGAATCCGAGTCGCAGTTGGTTGAAGAGGAAGATCCTATTGACAGGGCAATCCACGTGTTGCAATAAGAAATCTTAATTCTATTTTCCTCTGTTTTACTGTGGTTTTACTCTGTTTTCCCCTGTTTTTGGTTTCTGTTAATTCAGTTTTCTGTTGGGTTTGATCTGTTAATTCAGTTATGGAGTCTGGAAAAATGCTTGGAGGTGCGGAGGAATGCCACAGCAGTGAATCCGGGTGGACGATGTACATTGGCTCCCGCCTGGAAGGCGAAAACGACGGTGGCATGCATCACGAAGAAGACGATGAAGGTGGAGAAAATTATGGTGGTGGTCATCATAAGGGTGAACAGAGTGACGATTCAATGGTCTCTGATGCCTCATCCGGCCCGAGCCATCATCACGGTCGTCCATCTAGGTCAGGACAGGGCGTGGCAGCTGCTGAGAAAAAGGGGAAGAAGAAGCCGGCGAAGGAGAAGCAAACCAGAGGTGGAAGGAGAAAGCAGGAGGAGAAGAAAGACAAGGCGTTGTTGCTTCACGGCAAGAAACGCTGAGGCGGAAACCAACCGGAAAAGGGTATTTTGGGAAAGAAGAAATATATCAAGTAGATGTTTTTTGATGTTCTTAATCGTCAGCTAATTGCTATTATTTTGTAGTTAATCGGGTAATTAGTAATGGGGTTAGCTGATGAATTGTATCTCGGTTAAGAAAAATAGGGGTACAATTTAATTTTATGACTGGTTTCGTTATGGGATTGGCTTTTAGAGTTATTGTTTGAGGATTCGCTTGAAGGGGTAGGACGTAGAGACTTAATATCCAAACCTGATCAAGCGAATCCTCAAAAACGACGTCCATCAAAGAGTAGAAAATAGATCGAGTAAAATAAATATTGCTGCAAAACCAGTTGCATAAAATATAGCCTTGAACAGAAGTTACAGAAACATTCAAGTGACACCATAAGGGAAGATGACCAAAATGTTAGCCGAAACTGGCAGGTTGTGTAGCCTGTGACTTCGCCCTCTCACACCGTCACACGGTTTGCTTCCATTCTGTGTCGCGTTGTTTGAGGTAGCGGTCATGGACTTGGCGGTCTTCTTCCTTTTGTTTGGAGATTCTCGCTTTGTCTCCTCAACAACTATGGGGAGATTTTGCGTTTGATCTCTTTGGTTAATCTCTTTGGTCGGTAACTTCCTCTTGTCCAAGGGTCCATGACCTCATAAGCACCATGGAAACGCCGGTCTACAATACGTCCATGATCTGAGGGGTTGGCGTTTTCAGGCAGAGAACCGTTTTGCCAATCATCAACATCTCTAGGACCAAGGTTTGGAGAAGAAGCAGCCCCAATAAGATAGGCAACCAAAATGTTATTCGCGGAATAGTTTCCTTGACAATGAAACCAAGCACAACACTTCTACTGATGCCAATCGAACAGCCAGGAGGGGCGTTCTATGGTGCCCTGAATGCGAGTAGGGCGAATAGCTGCGTTCAAATCAACGAGAAATGGATCGTACCTGTCTGAAGAATAATGTTCTGTGTGCCTGCAAGGCTGTGAAAATGTGGTCCAGCATTGTGGCTGGACAGCCTTACGATTTGAAATCTATAGATCGCGGGTGCATGCAGAGATGTGGGCTCTGGTGGCAAGAGTCCATGGATAAACAATCCAGCATATGCTGAAAGAGCAGAAAAATGCAGAAAACAGCCAACTCTAATGCAAATCAGTTGCAAAATATCAATGTCTCAAGCACTTTTGCCACAGAATTTGACATTCCAAAACATCAAAACATAATCAAGATTCTAAATGTTGACATTGCTACCTAAATTTATCACTAGCAATCCAAATTCTGCACTATTTCCCACAGTGACTGGGACCTTGTATCGGAATCCATGCATAGAATAACACGTTGATAGTAGGTCCAATCCACTATCTGGAACTGGTCGACTGTGGTACTGGCTTCGGCTTTGAAGGACTTGCTTCCAGTCTGTATGGCTGTGGCTTTGGAGGACTCGGTTCCAGTCTGTATGGTTATGGCTTCGGACTATTCGCTTCCAGTCTGTATAGCAGCATTTGAAACGGAAACCATGTCCTCGGTCTTCTTCCTTTTGTTCGGAGGAGGGCCTTGGGTTGTTCCCCTAACAAATATTGGGATAATTTGTCTTTGTTTACCATCTCCGACCTCATAACCACTATAAAAAGGATGATCTTCAACAAGGACACGGTCCAATGTTTCCTCATCAAGTTTTACAACAATTTGCCTTCTTTCAATGGTCCTGACCTCATAACCACCATAAAAATGTCGATCTTTGACACGGTCATAGGACAACGGATTGACATTTTCAAGCACAATTCCGTTTTGCCAATCATCAACATCTCTGAATCCAAGATTGGGAGTACAGGCAGCTCCAAGTATATAGGCAACGGTAACATCCTCCATCGTGTAGTTTCCTTCGAGAGGAAACCAAGCACAACACTTGCAGTCCTCGTGCCAGTCGAGTAGCCAAAACGGCCTCCCTAGGTTGTCTGATCCAACGGTTGATGTTCTCCAATATCCCTTCATATTCGCAATAATTCCTAGAACCAAATTACGATCCAAAACAAAGTTCTCGATGTTGAATGGATTATCAGTACCCCAAGCTGGACTGTCACTGAGAACAGGAACATATACAGTATCTTCCGGAGTGCCCTTAATGTGAGTAGGCCGAATATCTGCATTCAGGTGAATCAGAAATGCATCATATTCCGATGAACAATAAACTTCTTCGTGCCGAGTAAGGCTTTGAAAATGTAAAGGGAGCATAGCGTCTGGACAGCCTTGCGATTTGAAACATACAGATCGTGTATCCATGCCGAGATGTAACATCTTGTGGCATGAGTCTGCGGAGTTATGCCTGATGGAAGGGTAGACTCTTCGAATAGATACTTTAACCGTTGCCATTGACACTGAAAGAGAGGAATGTAGAGCGAGACCAGTTGATCGAAGATGGTCTGAAGATGTAAGCTAACACAGCGGGTGACGCGTTCCTTGCGCCGTACCCTAATGCAACCTTCTTCTGGTAGATACCTTGTTGCTCTTGACAGACCGTCTTTGAACGAGTCGTCTTCCATCTTAGTCAAAACTCAAAATTTAAACTCATCAAGTCGTCTTCCACCTTGCCCTACGAACATACAAAAATTTGGACTGCATTCAAATTCCGAAATTTACAAAGAACAAACTTTAATATCTTCTGCATTATCTTGATTTCGAGTAACACAGTTGGGAGGTTTAAATTCAACAAAAAAATACATAACCTCGGATCTGAACAAAGAAACCCTAAACAAAAAGAAAAGACTTTGACTTAGGTGTAAATTAACTAATTAATTGAAAAACCATAACAAAAGTAAAGGTCTGTATGTATGTATGTACCTTTGAGATTAACGTACTCAGCACTTCTCAAAGAAAACCAAGTTCCTCCAACGACCCAAAATTTTGTGAACCTAAATGTTGTATCTCAGAAATTTTCTAGAGTTTGTTTCTCGTGCTTTCAATCTGGCAACTTGACCATCCAACTCTTGTATTTCTGCCAATTTTTTGGAAATTTCAAACGTTTTCTTTTCTTGTAAAATGTAAAAGTTATTTATGTTGATATTTAAATAGTAAGAAAAAGAGTGATAGGTCATTGTGAGACTTAGTCCGTTCCACCACCTCTTAGTGTATATAATATCATTTGTTAAAAAAAATGTAAGAAAATGGGTTGTACTACTAGGGATGGCAACGGTTCGATTTGTGAACGAAAATGCTATATCTACGAAAATTAACCATATCTATAATCGTAAATTAACCATCGGGAAAGCGGATTCCCCATTGGTTAACGATTATATCCATGTTCGTCAATACAAAAAATATATTTATGCAGTTGACGCATTATAATTTAGTATATATTAATTTCGTCATTAAACATCTAATGCATAAAATGATTCAATGAACTGATCTTGTGGAATATAAAAATGAAAGCATTGAATTTAAAACATTGATGATGTTGACTGATATTTGGTATCTCTCATATGCTCCATTGAATTCTCATTGATTTTGATTCAAAACTTTTGTACTTTCCCACAAAATGCAACTTTTGATCCAAAATAAACCAGAACTTTCATACGTAAATTCGTTATGTTCAGACGGTTATCCACGGTTATCGAATTTAATGGTTAGAATTGTCATCCCTGACCTTCTCCAAGGGAAATGTCAAATCATAAGTGGAATGTCATATAATCAAATTTGAAGGTAAAAGCAAGCTCCAACTGATATGTCAATTCTATGTGGATTAACATATAAGTTTTCATATGTCAAATTTGACATACAAGAAAAGATGATGTCAAATAATTTTTAATTATTTTATTGTGTGAATCTCCTTAATGCACCATAGATCTTGAAACTTTATTTTAATTGATTTCTTTTTAAAATGGATCCTACAAATATCATTTAAAACAAAAAAAATTTATCGGTTGGAAAAAGAGAAAATCTGATATTGTCACGTCAACCATCAAAGTAACATTTGACATTTATATGAAACGTTAGTTATCCACACTATCATTTTTACTTTTCACGCATCATTTTAATTTTTTACTATTAAATTAAATAAATTGATGAAGATTAATGACGGAATAATCAATAAATGTATGTGAAACCTAAAAATATGTGAAAGGGCAAATTCGTTGTAATTTCATAAAATGGAAATAAGGGAACAAAAAAGCGCGCCAGGATACGACACATCGACAGAACCACAAGTGGTGACGTGGACAAAATCTAACCTTTGCCAATTGCCATCCCCTTCAAAATTCCTTCCTTTCTTTCGATAATTTTTTAGTAATGACGGGAATAATACGAATGGTATATTATGTGTCTTTATATAAATGATGAAAATTAAAATTCCTTTCTTTATTTCGAGAAATTTTTAGTTGTAACGGAATACGAATGCTACACTTTTTATGCAAGTGATGAAAATTTTTAATTTTTAAGTTATTAACCCTTTTAACACGTATAACCAAGCTTATATAAGCGCACGTGATATACCTCGCGTGACGGTTACGGTAAAAAATCTCTCCTTTCTTTCTCCTTCTCACTCAGTCCTCACAGTTACAGTGAACTGAGAGGGGAATGTCGAAGCTCATTCTTCTCCACACTTCTCCGATCCACCGCCGCGCCTTCAACGCCGTCATTTCGACCTCTCTCTCCAAAACTCTCTTCACTCCCACCTCCCTCCGCTTCCTATGCCTCCGCCCCCAATTCATCTCTCCCTCTCCCCCTCTTTCTCTGCGCAGCATCTCAGCTCGCGCCTTCGACTCGTCTCCATCGTCGACGGAGACCAAAGGAGACGAATCGAAGGAGAGCGATGGCGAGATTGGAAATAAATCCAAAACAGCAGACAAGGAGTATCCGAGCGGCGAGTTTCAGTTCGAGAAGGCGAGCGCGTGGAAGAGCTTCGTCGTCAAGCTCCGCATGCTCATTGCCTTCCCTTGGCAGCGCGTCAAGAAAGCCAGCGTCTTGACTATCAAAATGCGTGGCCAGGTTTTGCCTTTTTTTTTCAAATTTTTACATTTGTTGTGCTGCGTGTTTGGGATTGCAATTGAGAAAAGCATTTATCTTTGTGACTTTTTTCTAAATTAGTTATTTTTAATTGGCCTTTTCAGGTATCTGATCAGCTGAAGAGTCGATTTTCGAGTGGAATTTCGCTGCCTCAAATTTGTGAGAATTTGATTAAAGCAGCTTACGATCCTCGAATTTCCGGTGTCTATCTCCAAATTGAAAGTTTGAACTGTGGTTGGGGCAAAGTCGAAGAAATCCGAAGACATATCTTGGATTTCAAGAAATCAGGTACTTTTTTGTGACTTATTGTTAATTTTGATTATGTTTTTGTTAGACTTAGGCGCAAAACTAAACACAATGACGTTTTAGAGTTCACACAGCCGACCCTATCGAACCTGTTTAGTAGGATAAGGCTTTGTTGTTGGTTTTGTTTTTGGAACCCGGATCCTCTTTGTGAGATCCCAGGATCAATGAATTGTGTCCGTTTATCGTACATTATGCGCTCAGAAATTATTTTAAATAGTTTTATTTAAAATTAAACACAAACAAAAACTGATCGCACGATGTACGATGAACGGATAAACGGACATGATTCACAGATCCCCAGGATCCTCACCAAAAGGATCTGGAGAGGATCTTGTTGGTTGTTTTTGTAAATGTGCCTGCCCCCTTGTGCCCGAGTAATTACACTAGTTTAGAATGTCGCTTTATGGAAGAGAAAAAACTTATCGTATGGACTTTTCACTGTTGCAGGTAAATTTGTTGTGGCTTATGTACCAGCTTGCGGAGAGAAAGAGTATTACCTTGCTAGTGCATGCCAAGAGATATATGCACCTCCAAGTGCTTATTTTTCTTTGTTTGGTCTCACCGTTCAGGCCTCATTCATAAGAGGTCAGTTTCCCCAAAATCTGTTGTTTCTGTTGGGAGAAAATGCTTATTCATTAGCTCATGTTGCAGGGAATTCTCACACTCTCTTTCAGGTGTTCTTGAGAAAGCTGGAATCGAGCCACAAGTGGAAAGGATTGGTAAATACAAAAGTGCCGGTGATCAACTTGCGCGCAAAACCATGTCCAAAGAGAATTGTGAGATGCTGACAGCATTGCTTGATAATATATATGGGAATTGGCTGGATGTGATTTCTTCCACGAGAGGTGCTTTGTAATTTGATGTTTAGCCAATCTTCAAGTCTTTAAGTTTAAGGAACTGATGGACTTCTGAAAATTTTCTACAGGAAAGAAAAGAGAAGATGTCGAGAATTTTATTAATGAAGGAGTTTACCAAGTAGAAAAATTGAAAGAAGAAGGCTGGATCACAAACATACAATATGATGACGAGGTATGGAGTTCTGGTTCCTTTTGATTTGGAGTTGACGTCTGATGTATGTTTAGAAATAATCAAAATTTAATACCATGGGAATATTTTATACTTAGAAGACTTAGAAGGTTGTTTCAATGTATTTCGGATCCAGACATTTTAAAAAGTAACATAGTTCGAGAAATTTGAGAGAGTTTTCTAAAGTTCAGTTTCGCTCTTCAAGTTTGTCAGAGTATATTGAAGTTCTATGGCCTGGTAATTATGAATTACCTTAGTTTATTTATGACATGGAAACATACATTCAATTGTGTTCCAGTGTTATATTCTGTCTTCTGATATGTTAATTATAATTATTCTGTTGTCCGTATTTTGATATGAACGTTCCATATTTTGCATGCAAAACAGTATTCATTCATCGTTGTGATAGTATTGGTGGCCTTGCAGGTTATTTCAATGTTGAAGGAAAGACTTGGAGTACAAAAAGAAAAAACTCTTCCTATGGTTGATTACAAGTAGTCAACTTTCTTATTGGTGGCCTTCAATTACTAGTATTTTGATGTCCACTAGATGCTCTATATGTGTGTGTTTAACCATCCTCCGCCCCTCTCCTTACTTATTCATTCTTTTTCGTTATTAAAACAGAAAGTACTCAAAGGTTCGGCAATGGACTGTTGGATTATCAGGCGGTAAGGACAAGATAGCCATAATTAGAGCATCAGGCAGCATTACTCGTGTACGAGGAGGTTCAAGTCTTCCCGGTTCTAGTATTATTGGGGAACAGTTCATTGAGAAGATTCGCAGTGTGAGAGGTATGGTGACTCTGGTCTATCGTATGAAAGTTCATTTGCTTAGCATGGTGTCCTTCTTTCTTTTGATTTATTTTCAGAGGCTTTATAAGATACAAGATGTGGATGTACATTATGGTTTGCTATACTGTGGAGAGTAGTTTGTTATATAGTTCTTGCATGTGTCACTAACACTACTTACATGGAGTAACTCGATGAACGTAGATAAATTTGTTCCGTTTACTTTGCAATATCGTATCATTTATAGAAAGCAGTGACATGTAACAAGACCAATGATGGGCAATTGTGTACTTTGTAGTTGCTGAATATGAAACCTTTCAGCATTGGTTACTGCTATCTCATTTTTTTTACCCGTCATGTTGATATTTTTCCCTTTCCAGAATCAAAAAGATATAAGGCCGCAATCATCCGAATTGACAGCCCTGGAGGTGATGCTCTTGCTTCTGATTTGTAAGTTCTAGTATATTTTAAGCTTAATTTCATGCGTATGTTTATTACTGTACATTACTATGTTTATTAGTGTACATTTATAGTAATTGGGAAACATCCCGAGCATCTGAATGAGTATGGATATTCTCATCCGCAATGTCCACATAGTTCAGAGTTTGGGTGCTAGCATGGCTTAAAACAGGGTCTTGCAGCAGGGAGGAGGATTCTCTCCTTTTTTCAGCAGTAAGGGTCTGGTTTGGGGAAACGGATGATGCTTCTATTTATCTCATTGTCTAGTCTGCTTATGATGAATGAGCCTGATAAAGAAGATAATTCTCTTTGATTGAAACTACAATATCAGTAAAATGAAGGCGAAATGTTTGGACAAGTGGGGTATTACAGTTATTGTTATTTTAGCTGCATAAAACTCTACATGTTAAATTTTGCCCCATAAATTGTTGATATTTTGGAAAGTACTGTTGTGTAGAAGAAACTGTGTATTCGTGTGCCTATGCGTGCACACGATTAACTGCTTGCCCTGATGTGTTTATGTCAGGCAGGATGTGGAGGGAAATCAGACTTTTGGCTGCATCGAAACCTGTCATTGCATCGATGTCTGATGTGGCAGCAAGTGGAGGATACTATATGGCAATGGCAGCAGACACCATTGTTGCAGAAAATCTAACCTTAACTGGTTCCATTGGAGTTGTGACAGGTGAGTTTGACTTTTTATAATCATAAATTGAATTAGCCAAGTGGCTAAGGCATTAGTCTGCATCGCTTCTACACTGCGGCCCCATTTGATCTATATCATATAACGACGCTGGTCAAAACAGTGACAGACACGCATCTAAATGCATAAAAACTACTACATAATTGTGTGACATTTTAAAATTTTTTATGTATTTGCATATGAATTTTGTTTATAGGGAAGTTTAACCTGGGAAAACTGTATGAGAAGATTGGCTTCAACAAAGAAATCATATCAAGGGGAAAATATGCTGAAGTTCTTGCAGCTGAACAACGACCCTTCAGGTAAAAAGATTCGTTGCCAAGAGTATATATTGTCTCCTATATTTCTACAAATGGCAAAAATTTCAAACTCTTAACATTTTCTTTTCCAATACAGACCAGAAGAAGCTGAACTGTTTGCTAAGTCTGCACAGAATGCATATAAGCAATTTCGAGACAAGGCAGCTTTTTCCAGATCGATGACTGTATGCTGGTCAATTCATTCTTTGTTTTGGTTTCACATACTTTTCCTTCTGTTAATTTGAAATATTGAAGTGTCCCGCTTTTGTTGAGTTGCCAGGTAGATAAAATGGAGGAGGTTGCACAAGGGAGAGTTTGGACTGGTAACGATGCAGCGTCACGAGGTTTAGTTGATGCTATTGGCGGATTTTCTCGTGCTGTCGCAATAGCAAAGCTCAAGGCAAATATACCCCAAGACAGACAGGTGTGGTCATCAACAAAATATGTTGGTTATTAATATTAATTTCGACTTTGAGAGTTTGAGTGTGTTATCCTTTCTTTGGGATGTTATTTACTGGTGGTGCATGCTGTGGTGCCAGGTTGCGCTCGTGGAGCTCGCAAGACCTTCCCCGACGCTGCCAGAACTTTTAAGTGGCATAGGGGCTACATTGGTTGGAGTGGATAGAACAACGAAGGAAGTGCTGCAGGAGTTGACGTTTTCCGACGGAGTCCAAGCCCGAATGGACGGAATCATGTTTCAGAGACTGGAGGGGGCTTCTCAGGCCAACCCCATCTTCTCTTTGTTGAAAGATTACTTTGGTTCCCTCTAAAACCGTATTATTAGCTTTCCCGTTTATTTTTCTTCCGGGAGGGCGAAAATTCCATTTTGCTATATCTTGTGGTCATATTTATCGGAAGTGGAAGCTATTTTTTTTTTTTGTGGAGTATTCTGTAAGCAAATTGTACATCTACCACAGGTTCAAGCAATACCAAAATAATCGACGACTACATGTGTGAGTTAAACCAGTTGCTCTTTGTTTGGCCGGGCCTACCGCTTTGCACTCGAGTTCAAATTCCGCTCCCTTGCTCAAACATGTTTGAGAGAATAAACGCTTCCATCATTTCAAAGATGGCCTTTGTTCCTGCAGAGATTATTGGTAAAGCAAGGGGGAAACTGGTTTTCGAATACAGAGGAGAAAAGAGGTGTGCGGAAATTATTTTCAATCAAAGAAGTATATATATTGATATCCTAGTTACATAACAGAATAGCGATTTTTTCTCTCTTTTAGGGCTTGTTTGGAACTATTTTCAAAATGATTGAAAGTGTTTTTTGTGAAATATTTTTGGAAATCAGAAACATTTTCTCTAAAAACGCATTTAGTCATTTTAAAAACACTTTCAAACAAGCCCTTAATTAGCATCATGCCTGCTTGCAGAATAATTTTTCCGTCAACCGTCATGTTGTGTTACCAATTTATTTATTTTAGGAGAAATTAGGTTCTCATCCTTCATTTTGCTACTCTATTGATTAAAATCATATTCCTTTTCAATTTTTTATCAATGTCCTTGGGTATTAATAACATCATTAATTATTTCAATAATAAAATATGTTTTTATTTCTAAATAATAATGTTAAAAATGTTACAATTAGTATATTTATATTTATGACTAAATTTTTTATCATATATTTTTAATTTTAGTTTTTAATTTGTAATTCTTTTTTAAATTGTACCAGTTTTCTTTTCAGTTTTAATTTGTACCCATATATTAATTTATTTTTGTGCCCATATTTTTTAAAGTTTATTTGTATTTGTACCCATATATTATTTTTATTTGTGCTTTTTATTTTGCTAAATGTACCCATGCTAATTATATGTACCCATTCATGTAAAACTTTTTAATGTTAAAATGTACTCATTCTTAAATATACCAATTTGTTATATGTAAAATGTACCATTATTTTTTTATATAAAATCTATTCAATTTTTTTTCTAATCCATTTTTAAACTTATATGGGTACATTTTTTTTTCTTTGATTTTAAAATGTATCTGTGTCAAGTTTAATCGAAGAAATTTGCTAATGTTATTAAGCCTAATATCTTTCTTTTTTTGTGATTTTGAAGAATGTACCCATGTTTTGATACAATAATTTTTTTGGTTAATTTTGATGAATGTACACATGTTTATATATATAAATATACACACACACAATAGTATATTTATATTTTAATATTTTTAATCCCACAAATTATGATTTTTTATTTAAAATCTCATTTATATAAACAACTAAAATTTCTAATTTTTAATTTAAAAAATATAGTAACGTACAACTAAAATTTAAAAAATATACACACACATCAAAAATTAAAAACCAACAAGGTTTCAATAAAAGAATATTCATAGCTAAGGACTGCATCCTAAGTCTCCATTTATTTTATAACATGTATATTGGTACCGTATCTTAGATCCATAACATTTACACAAGGAGAGGTTTTTGAATTTGAATAAAAGGCGGCAAGCACACTGTTCTGATCAACTCACCTAATCCACATATGCTTACAAAGATTAAAAGTTTTCAAAAATTTGTAGTTAAGGTTTTGTACTTAAGTCAGTTTTACTTGATCAATTTTCACTGTTTCAAAGTGCATTTCCAAGAGGACAAAATCTAATGAACGATCTCACTTTTGATTTTTTATTGGCAATAACTATGTTTAAGCTCAAGTAATTAAGAACGTTTACTCTTACATTCAAGTTTCGTATTTGAATTTTCGCACCTTATATGGCTTGTATTTCTCATCCTAAACTCTAAATTTGTTAGCAAAAAAGAAAGAGGTGTGATATTCACACACCCCATTTTACTTCTTACACACATTTTTAATTTTCGACCGTCGGATTGGATGAATTGAAGAAGATCAATGGACAGAAATTATTAAGAGTGTAAGAAGTAAAATGAAGTGTATAGATAGCACATCCCAAAAGAAAAAGATACTCTAAATTTTCAAAAGTAAAGGATTGATTGATCCTACATGACCTCTATCTTGGGATGCCAATGGAATCATTAGTAGAAATTTCGCTTTCATTGAAAAATTAGTTTGTCGGCAAAAGTGTTGTCTGACTGAAAATTTGTTGGCCATTTCGTCACACAAAGCATATTGTGTACGAGTTTTTTTGATAAACAACGAAGAAAAAAAAATACATGTATTAAGCAAAAACTTATATAAAATTATATAATTTTAATTTTTAAAGTACTAAACGGGTATAGAGAACGATTTCAAAGCAAGAGATGCTATTATTTTATACATCTCATTCAGCGAATCTCCACGATTATTCATAGAACTGGACTTGGCTGCTACAAATTCGGCAGCAACAAAGTTAAATCCTTATTCATATCCAAGCAGAGTTTTGACAACCTTACCCCTCGGGCCTACAATAAAGTTCCGGAAAGGGATTCCCTTTCCATCAAATTCAATTTGATCCAACGGCTACAGACAAGGACCATTTAAAAGTTATAATAAAAGTAGTCGGATCAAATTTGAACGGCTTGATCCCGAACTTAATGGATTTAGTGGAAAAGGGATCCGGGCCCTTTCCTAACTATCCCTCGCTGAAATAAAACTAAAATTAAAAAATAATAATAAATAATAAAGAAAAACACTGCAAAGCCTCGATTTTTTTCACTCTGGCTGTGGACTTTGTTATAGTTTCTTAGCTGTTAGCAGCGGCAAAATTGTGAGCATGGCGAGCTTGCCGTCTCCGTCGTCTCCGGCGTCGCCATCCTCCTCTGCTTCCAGCTCCGACAACTCCGCCACTCGACCCATCTCTCACTCTCCTCCAAATCCACAGGTTTTTTATCTCTCTCTCTCCCCATCTCTTCCTGTATATAATATATATATATATACACACACATATATATACATATGGTTTTGTGTAATGATTTCTTATGGGTTTTCTCCGTTTCGTATTTTAAATACGTTGAAGGTTGAAGCTGGAGCCAACAATGGAGTTCTGGATGCCGAGGAGAAGAAGCCTGGTATTGTTTCTGCATATTACGAGTGAGTATCTCTTTCTTTTCTTCCGATTTTCTCTTCTATATTTTGTTTGAATATTTCAAATTTTCAACTTACATGTTTATATTCCTTGTTGAGGAATGTATTTTGCAGTTACAATGCCATTATTTTCTCTTTTTAGTAATTATTTTTCAATTTTTTTGGTATTTATTTGCCCCAGTAGATTCAATTTTAGTGAGGAAGATGTAATTTTTCGTACCAGTGTGTGTAATTGGAGATGGATTGTCTGCCCTCCCACTTCCCATCCCCTCCTGTTTGTGCGGTCACGGTCAAGCGACATCAACATTTTATGTTCTTATTGCTTTTTATCTTATTACCTCTATTAAAAAATCAATATAAAATATTGAAGTGGCTTGATCGTGACCGCGACCGCACAAACAGGAGGGGATGGAAGGGGATGGGAAGTGGGAGGACAGACAATCCATCTCCTGTGTAATTTGCTCTACTGGTTATTTGGCTTAACTTTTAAGTTAGGTTTTCGGTAGCAATTCTTCAGAGACTTATGCTTGTTTATGTGTTTGTCATTTGTATTTTGCTAAGTGTGTGTGAATTGGTTTCCAGGTAAATGAAAATTAATTAAAGCGGTTGACTTTATTAATTATACTCGTTCTTCCAATTTTGGGGTAGTCCTGAATTATGGAAATGAGCTACGAGTAAACTTCCCGAAAATTGAATAGATTGTATAGGAAGAGCTTAATTATCTGCAGGGAGAATATGTTACAGATAATTGCAACCTAAAGATTGATCAAAGAATGGATCTTGTGTGGATCATTTTGACATGATGTTCTGTAATGCATGATCGATTTTAGTTATTTGTACAGTGGACTCAGTAGTTTGCTATTACGTTGAAAATTCAGTTGTGAAACTCTTCTCAAACTCTCTCATCGTCTGCCCTTTAGTATGCTCGCGTGTTTAAATGGTTTCGTGGTTGAAAGCAAAGTAGTGCTGTATTCTATTTGTTTGGTTTTCATGAGTTACTTCTTCCCATTTTCTGAACTTGAATTTCCGGGCCTTACACTAGCTTACACTTCTAAGTTATAAGCCTTCGTTCTCCTTTTGCATTTGCACACACACAAACAGAAATGGTAGTCTTTACCAACCACAAGTCTCCCTAATTTAACTGTAGTAATCTAGCAGTCCATAGTGGTCGAAATTTAGCGATCTGAAGTCTCTATCAACGTTATTAACCACTTCATTGTAAGAAGGTACTACGTTACATGTCTTAAATTAAATTCAGGAGGTTCTTTGGTTTAGACAATGCCACCCCAACATCCTCTTACCTCCAAAGCAGAGACATGTAGATGGCATCAGTGACCTATCTTCCCTTTTGTTAAAAACGTAAAGTATATGGGAATTCCATCTAGAAGCTCACATGCCCATAACATTGTGCTTTGTCTTTATTTCTTCTCCCTGTACTTCTAAATCCTTGGAATTGGTTATGGTTGGTGATGGTGGTTTTCATGAGCGCAAATTAGGTCTTTGTGTGATGCAGTAGCATCCGAAAGGCTTAATGATGCGTGGTTTGTCTACCGTTTATGAGCTCAGTTATTCAAAATGCATGTGACATATGAGTTTTAAGTATTTCTAAGGGGCTAGGACTATCACGTATCAGGTTATTTTTATAACCAATGGCTCAGATGCTAGGGGTGCTGTAACCCTGATACGTTATTGAGTCTTTGTAATTAGTTTTTAACAGAACACCCAATTGATTTTTTTATCACTCTTTCCCTGTCGTAGACTTATAATTGTCATTGTTATAGTTTGCTCCTACCGATGTCTTCTTCATATTCTGCTCTCCTCTTGGTGCAGCTTAGCGGCAAAGTTTTTCCCGCTGCTGCCGGATATTAGCTACTCAGTTATATTTCATGCTTAAAATGAGCCTTAACTTCTCTTGCGTGTCATATCATGAATTTGAACCTGTGCCTAGCGCCTGGATGATAAACTATGTCCTTTGTTTGTGTTAGTGACCTCCATAGCGCAATCCACATTGAGAAGTTCAAGAAATATGAAGTTGACTACAGTCGTTGGTTGACTGCAAAATACTTCTCAAAGACGAACCTATATGGAGGTGTGCAATATTTTCTTAAAGTACAATGAATAAAAAGTACAATGAGTGCAAGTCACTGAATCATTCAAAATTAATTTTCTTCGTTCTTGCAGGCAACATCTTTGATGAAAGTGTGACAATACGTGATCAGGTTATAAAGTCGAGCAGGTAGAGTATATTGAAGCATGTTTTTTAACTGAATTTCACATGCTGTTTCCGAAGCTAATCATGTTTAGTTCCTCTATGTCTAGATGGCCTTGCACCCTCTCATATGCAGACCCGGTCCAGGGTTTTGAAGAACAGAGCAACATCTTTTCGACTCTTACCACTACAGCAGAAACCTCGCCTAACATCTCAAATGGGAAGCATCAAGTAAAGAAAAGCGGTTGATGATAGGTTTTTTTTCGATTTTCAGGGCCTGTTTATATCATATTGTATCATAAACAAATGTTCTGATGCACGCTAACAAATGACTTGAGTACATGGACCCAAAATTTTGAAAATCTCTGATCGAGTTATTAGAAGTTTCTTATATCTACTGTCGATTTATGCCTGTGTACCGAAAAGGGTCAGATACCTGCCATCTTATTGATAAGATCATATGGATGTAACGTAGAGTTGAGGATGCAAATCGATGACAATTTACAGAATGATAACATCGTATGTATGCAAATCGCTGACAAATTACATGGACCATTTAAACTCGTGTATCTTCAACTGTTTTTACCTGTAGAAAGACAGCAGGGGAAGAAAAGCGGAATTCTCCGAAGTAGGGAGGCAGGCAATCATGGCGTACTTGAGTCTTCGGCTCTAAGTCGATTGCCACTTGTGTTAACGGTGATATCTCCAGCATTCCTCAGAGGTGTTATGAGATCAGCAAGGACGATTTGAAGGGAGGAAACTCTCTCTTTCAGCTGAGCATTCTCCTGGAGGATCAGTTGGTTGCCCTCTAACAGTTGGATGAGCTTCTCCGAGAGCTGGCGATTGGTAGAGTGGAGCTGATCCACCTGATACTGCAGTTCTTCAATCTGCTTCTTCTTACGCATCCGCGACCTCCTCGCGGACTCCCTATTGGATATCATTCTCTTGAGCTTTCTTTCGTAGTTCATGTCCGGCTCCCCAGCTTCATTGAAGGCAGCTTCGTTGCTGAGAGACGAGGCGTTTGGTGAGAAATCATGGGTCGGAACATGGATATGAGAGACAGGGAAGAATCGAGGCGGGTAGATCGGCATGGAATCTGGATGGGGATGCGTTGGGAGGCAGTTATTAGGTAAGTACCGAGTCCCCTTTGATTCATTTGGCTCCATGAAGAAGAAGAAGAAGAATTCAAAAGGGTTTTGGTAATTTTTTAGTGAGCTTCTAGCATCTATATATATACATACATTTCTTGACCTTCACTTAATCAGAAATTAATTGAGATTAAGCTTCTTCTTGTCATGTAATTTATGTTGTTTAACATCTTTTGTCTTTACACATTCATATCAACATCTGAAGGCAAAGACCTGCACCTGGAGATTATGCCAGTTTTCGGAAAGGCGTATGAGATTAAGGAAAGAATTAGAGCGGATGATCACCTTAATTTGCTAACATGGATGTCTTAATCTCACATTACTTGCTTCCGACGTCTCGCCAGGAATGTGATTAACAGAGTAATTAGGATTTGCTAAAAATGTAAAGGGAAGGGCTAGTTCTTGAAGACAAGTGATCTCATGACATGGTTAGGTTTATCTTGCAAAGTGAAAAATATGGCTATGTAAGTAGGGGCCCTTGTTTTGGATAGACTTAGTTCTTAAGCTCTTTTGGTTGCTTCTAGGTTTTTCTCTTTTCTGATAGACGATAGGATATTTACAAAGATATATTTGGAACATATATGGTCGTATAGGTTGTGGTCACAATTTGGTATCGAACTCGCTGCAAATATAAATAATGGTGGTCTCTATTACAAACCTTGTAAAATCCATGCAATACAAACTTTGTGAGTAGACCTGTAAACGGGTCGGGTTTATTAGGTTTGGGTCGGGTTTCATCAGACCCGTTAAGTTAACAGGTCATACGAACCCAACCCGTTAAGCTCATTGATCACTTGTTTCATCTGTTTCACCCGTTAACACCCATTAACAATTTTTTTTTGTTTTTTTTTTGTTTAATTTTGCATTCCAATTCAAATTACGCATTTTAATGTACAGACAAGATCTCACATTCAGATTTCATTTACAATAGTTGGCAGTGCATTTATGTCCATCCATTTCAAAAATCCAACACGCAATGCCAATATGCAAAACCAATGGAATCAATCCAGTTTGACAGTTACCTCCATTATCCATCCTTTTCGCCGTTTGACAGAGGCATGCCATGACCTTCTTCAAGTCCGAGATAGAGAACTAGAGAAGCACTTGAAGGAAGGATCTCGATCCGGCAAGCCAGAGGACGAGTTGTCGCTGTTGGAGGAGAGAAGCTTGACTCGCTCTCGAGAAAGCGGCTGAGACTAAGTGTCAGAGCCACCGGAGGAAGAGGAAGAGTCGTCTGTTGCCATTTTGAGCCGGGAATGTAGTCCTGGAGCATATCGGCGACCTCCTTGTAGTGGCAGAGATAGGCTTTGAGTTTGAGGGCTTCCTATTATAACTATTGAAATTACACAAAAGTCCTCAATAACGGGTGATTAACGAGTTGATCCGTTAATAACCCGACCCGTTAAATAGTCACCCGAATACTAATTTTAACGGGTGGGTCAGATCGGGTTTAAAATGTCAGATCTACTTGTGAGTCGAATTTCAAATCTTGTGAGTCAGACATGTTTATTCTATTATAAGTGGGTTAACCAAGTTGGGGCAAAAAATACGAGCTACAACATATCATAACTCGGTATCGAACCTTATACTTTACTTCGACATTGGATTTGTGTGAGCCGAATTTTAGACGTTTCACAATTAATTGAAAACTGAATGTCGCTAGATCAACTAATCACATGCAAGTTACTTCCAAGATTAATTTATGTGATAAATACCAATAGTTTTGATTGAGAAAGCTCATGCATAAAGTTTGACTTAGTGGCTCTATCTACAAAAAAGATAACCCTAATTTTGGAAACAAAAGGAATTTTGTGAAGAAAGCAAACAAGGTGCAAATCATGGGCATCAACATCCTCCTCATGCTAAATTTGTTGGACTTATAAACATAATTTTCATTTGATTTTGTGGTTGAACACTTAAATATTACTTCAAACTTAATCCAATCTATTGACTATCATTAACATCTGCTTAATCTACGTAATCACCAACTCGTGTGCTTAAACGCTTTTACTAAAATTGGCCGGCGAGAAAAAATAGAAGGGACGTAGTGGGATAAGTTTTTGGAAAAATACTTGGCTTCTTCCTTTGAAAGTATCCATTCTTGCTGACTGCAAATTATAATTTAACACGCATGCTCACATTTTTCGTTTTATGTTTATAATGAGCTATTTTTGCACGAGGGATGGAAAAATAAATATATAAAAAAATTGGGTTTACGAGTCATTTGGATTTTACCCAATAATTTGATTTCAATGTCCGTAATGAAACATTGGATGGATGTCTTCACCACCATTTCCCTTTTTTTGAGTTATTAATTTCTTTTACTTGAAAAGGGGATCAGCCGGTGGTGAAGTCACGACAATCTATCTTTTCAGGGGTTAAAAAGAATCACAGAAACATTTTAGCCTCCCACTGACCACCATTGTATGATTCACCAGCGTTAGAAATTGAACTCAAAATGAGCAGTGTAAAATACAAACTTGAAATTCGCTCCAATCACTCGAGGATCGCGTTCTTTAGTTACTAATTGATTTTGTTTGATTGTTTTGCATTTGGTGAACTACTTGTTCACTTTTACCCTAAATATGCTTAACTTTCTATTTATAAAATACATTTTTTCTTTTTCCAATCAAAGAAAAAGTTTATAAAAATAAAATAAAAAATAAAAAAAACAAGAGGTATCTAAAAAACTATGAACATTGTCCAAATGTGTAGTTTTATGCCTTCAAATCTCGGGTTAAAGAAAACTGCTAGAGCCGTGTACTTTTGCCCGCGCACCCAAGTTCAAATCTTCAGTCTCGTAGTTTAGATGAATTTTATCACGCGTATCGTAAAAAGAAAAAAGCACACAAAAAATAAGATTACAAGACAAAAATTGAGTACCCACCAAAATATTATCACATTATATGCTTGACAATAATCCTCCAAGAAACAAGCACAAAAAAAAGTATATGCTGACAAAGCATCAGGAACTATAACATCCTCACAGAGAAATGAAAACTCTTTACCACAGCAGTATCTACATTTTCGAATACCTAATGCCGAAGGAAGATCTCAAAAGATTGCCCGACCATCGTTCGATCCACGAGCATGCCTTTGGTTCCTTCTACGCTCGTAAGCAGCGTCAGCGGTGGGCAATTCATGTCGACAAACAGGACATGTGTTCCTTATGCGCAGCCACGGCACAATGCAGTCACCATGGTACCGATGCGTGCAAGGTAGCTGCTTTGCTTGCTCCCCCGATTTCATCTCATCCTTGCAAACGGCACAGAGTGCATTGCCCTTTTCCACATCCTCCTGAGTTAAAACTACGGATGGGAGACTTTCAACCACAGCATTGGCAGCCGGAGGCCTGCCCACTGTTGCATTCTCATTCTCAGAGAATTGACCAAACAGCAAATCATATTCTGCAGTGTGAATATAATCATCGTCCGGATACGGCGCCACATCTGGATTTATCTCCCAAGTATTGGAATTCAACAAAATTTCCCATTCCAAACTATCCACACTCACTTCCTCTTCTGGCGCCATCATTGCCGAAACTGAAACTGCCACCGGTCCTGATTCCTCGATGTCATGATCAATAAACGTACTGAAGACCTCTCTCTCATCAACCCCGTCTTCAACTTCCTCCCACTCGAAATCTTCGTTAGTTTCCCTATGGTCCTCCAAAATAAACGAATCCCAACGCAGCGGGATGCTCGTATCATCATCATTCTCACCATGGACACGATCCTCCACGCCATACTCATCCCCGGAATTCAAATCAATCCCGATAACCCCGTTCTCATCATCCTCCGAATCGGTCCCGAACCCAACCAGCCTCACGCAATTCTCGTAAGCATCATCATCAGCCCTACTTAAATTGGAAGTTTCCTCACCAAATTCAGACAAGGACACCCTCCTCCCCACAAAGAAATCATCCTCCTCGGGATCATCAATCCCATCCCCATCCAAACAATTCCCAAAATCCAATCCCGACCCTAACCCTAAACTCAAATCGAGGTCCAAACCCTCCATACCCACATCGCAATTCGACTCAATAACCCCAAAACTACGATCCTCGTCGTCAATATCTTCAGAAACCAAAACGGGACTGCGAGCGTTTACCTGAGACGACTGCTCGACCCGCTGCTGGAACAGATCCATCACGAAATTCACCTGGTTCTCTCGGCGGTCCAGCAAATCCGATCGGTTGGTCCGGTTGGATGCGGAATCGGGCACCCCCGAAGCGGCGTCGTTTCGGATGACGTGGACTGGGGATTGGTACTGGGACAAGAGGTCGCCGTCGTCGTCGACGGTGACGATGCGGGAAGGGCGGAGGGCGCGATCGGATTGAAGGAAATCGGGATCGGAGGAGTAGAGGTCGAGGTCGTGGTGGGCCCAGTAGGGGAGCTGGGGAGGGTCGTCGTCGACGTCGTGGAGTTGGAAGAAGGTGACCTCCGCCATCGACATGTCGTTTGGTTTTCTTACGGACTTAAAGTTTCGTTCTTTCCCTCTGGTTTTTGTGTGCTTCGATTTTCTGAGGGAGGAAAATTGGGGGTTTTTTAATGTTTGTGATTTGCCGACTGTGAAATTACGAGATCACCCTTCGTTTTTCCACATTTTTTGTTTGGGGGTTTTTTTTTTTATTTTTTATGAGTGTCGCTCACTGATTTCCAACATAAAACATTTTCCAAGCTGATGAGGGACACTGACAATAATAATTGTTAATTCAGTGAACTTCGAAGGTGTGGGTGAAGGTTGAACTCCATCTCCTTCGGATTTTTGTGTCCAGAGTTCAAGAATCAAGTGATCCAGGTCATCCTTGATTCTATATAGGGTGAGTCAATGAAATGGATTAGTGAGGATCGAGTATTAAAGTGAATAGTCCATATCACTTATTCCGTCGACTCGGAAAACAAAGTTTTAAAGAAGATCTTGATTCGTGAAGGTTGAAGCGGAAACGAATTCAAATCTCCCTTATGGTAGATCATATAGTTTAGAATATCATCTGTGTGAGCTCAAAGTTCTACAAATTGAATTGCGTATCTTTAATTGAGCCTATTTTTGGCAAATTAGATCGTAAACTTACTAATTTGTAATATATTTTATTGCAAAAAAATAAAATTAATGTCTTACATGCAATGAGCCGACCAACAGTCCTTTATGAGAAAATTAGAGTAATGGTTCTTGAATTTTGGCCAAATTAAAGTTTTGGTCCCTAAACTACAATTCGTGAGTATTGATCCTCAAACTTGTTATAAATTAAAGCGAGTCTTTTCGCTAATTTTGTTAGAACTTTCATTCAAAAATAAAAGATTTAAAGGAGCGAAAAATTGATGAACGATATTCACGAATTTTTAATTGAAAAATCAAAACTCTAATTGAGCTAAAGTGAAGAGGCAATTGCTCCAATTATACATTCTTTTATTCGGAACCTCTTTTTCCTATGGAGAGTAGACATGTCGGAAACAAGCAATTTTGTTTGGGCCATGGACCGGATACTTTAATTTGCTTCTTAAGCCCATAACAAGTTTCAGGCCCAATACTGAGACAAATGGAAACCTGGGTCGTATTTACTTTACTACTAATATTGATCAAACACTAAGCTCCTTGTAATTAGGGGAACTAAGAGGAACTTAATCTACTTAATTAATTTCTTCATGAAAGGATTAGATGCTCGTCGAGGTGCTTCTGCCTTCTTCACTTTTTCCTGATCATTTGATACCTCAGACACTTCCCCTACCTTCTTGGTCTCTCCTGCATTGTTGTTCACCTGTGTAGCAGTTTTCGCCTCCGTAGTTTTTACCTTCCCAACATCATCCTCCGCCAGTTTTTCGTCTGTTTTCTCTGTTCCAACTTTAGGTTCTTGTGTTTTGGCTTTCTTCATAAACAAAGGAGCCGACAATTTTGGCGTTGATAGTGGAATGTCGTTTCCTGACAACTTACTTGGCAAGGTAGAGGTTGTTTTCTTTGCGGCTGCAATGTCATCCGTGATGAAAGATGCGTTGTGGTTTGAGGTAGGGAAGGTGGTTTCCGCGGCTCTTTTACTCTCGTTGAGCAGCCTTTCCTGTTAGAAGGCATGAAAGATCATAAGAAACCGCGGGATGGAAATTGAAACGAATCAGTTCCATCGGTTGTTGAAATATTTACCTCCAAAATGCTGTTGAACCTTTCAGCCAAGTTAGGGAGCTTCAGAACAGTGACAAGCTTGATTGCACCCCTTACTGATTTTTCGAGGGACAGAAGCTTCACGAGTTCGGTTGCTCTCACAAGCTTATCTCCTGAAATTGCCAACACAAACAAGCATTTCAGCACTTCATAATATTTTCCATTTTGTTGGAATCAAGAACCAAGATTAGAGGCCAGATGTTGCAATAAACTGTAAAAGACTCACCGTTGCAGCAGGACGCAATAAGCTTTAAGATGCATCTGTCTTGAGCTGCTTCTGTATTGAAAGCTTCATCGTCAAGTGAACTGGTGTCCAAACCGCCATCATCCAGTTCTTCTATTTTCTTTTCAATCTGTCAGTTAACATACGTGTGAGCATCTCGGCCATAGACCAGCAGCAGGTACAACAGGCATAGAGCAGGCAGTTCTTTTCTCAAACATAGAACATAAACGCTATGAGGTGAGGAGGGTAAAAGGACAAACCTGTGCAAGGTGCGTGTTGTTTAGTATAAACTCATTTTCAAGGGCTTCTGCCCCTAGATCAGAGGATGCTAGAGGGAACGAAAAATTTAGCGGAGTAAGGACTGGTTTCTGCATCACCTGAAAAAGTAGGATGGTCAAGATATGATTTGCAGAGGAAACATCTGAGAGGAAGGAGGTGGTGAGCAGTCCTTACCTGCGGGTATAAGTCAGGACTTTTGCAAACTATGCAAAACAATTTGCTTGCATTCAACCCAACCACCCAATAGTTTTCGCCTGACTTCTTCTCTTTGCTAGCACTGCATGATAGATTATTTGTTAGAGATTTTTGTTTAAAGAAGCATTCCATGTATATTCTTTCGCAGAAGAATCTTGAACCTGAAGAGTGGGAGCCAACTGCCACCATATTGCCTTGTAAAAACTCTTAGCACGCCCTATAAAAAAGAGTATAGAAAACGGCTCATATCCAATCTCAAAAGCGGTTTCTAAGTCATAGTAATAAAAGCGGTTTCCAAAAACATTTTCACCAAAAGCGCTTTCGGTCATTTTAAAAGCACATCCAAACAAGCACATAGAATAACTTGAAAATAGAGTTAAAATACCTTGGAATCGTAGGAGCTTAATTGCCCTTCTTCACTAAACCCGAACCATGTTAAATGTGAACCAGGAGTCAAAGGCAGCCGTCCTCTAAGAGGCTGGCTTCCATTAGTTATGTTGAGTACTCTAAATTCAAGCATCTGCATGTTTCAGAAGAAAAGAACAATTTCATTTCAGCATATAAAATAGAATGAGATAATTAGTGCAAAATCATCAGCCCGAACAAATGGAGGATGATTGATTTTATTTAAAAATGATGCCAATGGTATCAAACATGCACTGCTGGACTTGTAAATCTACATATCTCAAGTAAAAAAAAGGAGAATTCTGTTTACATATCAACGCACTAATATAGTATCGATAATCACTTGAAAATCAGACCTGTTCATTTGAAGGAAGACAACCGGAAGCATGAGTGACAATCGCAAGTTCATCCTTGAAGCCTGATGCGGTCACGACAGGTCCATCAAGGGAGATAACATGTTTCTGTAATGAAATGAATTCAGAAAAAACAGATAACTCCAGAAACTAAGCTCACTATCATCAACAAGTTAGAGTAACTCAAAATCAAAAGTTTGATGCACTAACTAATTCTTACATTGTTAACCTCAATCACTCAAACAAGTTCCTGGCCCTTTTACATTAAATATATGAAAGATTATTGCTAAAGCAGTTCTTAGTGTACACTGTATTAAATTAGTCGAGAGATCAATGCTAAAGAAGTCAACATTAGACAAGCATAAGAAAGAGACAGCCATAAAGAACTTAACAATCCCATTCCCCCAAAATAACTTAATCAACCTACAAAAGAAATATGATTTGAAGTATATCAGCATACCTGCAAACCACTTTCAGTGAAGATGCGAAGGAAGTTAAGACTCGTAATTGCTGCCACCCAAGATGTGCCAAGTGCCACAACCTTCACTTCTTCCCCCTCCAATCGCATAGACCACTGGGTTTGCATCACACATCAAAGTCAGCATTATACAAAAGTTCTCATATTCATCATGCATAGGCAGTTAAAATATTCAAAGTGCACATGTATTATACACGCCAGAATATAGCTATTAAAAGGCAATGATCTAACCTCACTATTATTCGCCCAACTACTGAATGGGCGATACATGAGAGTACTCATGTGCTTTTCTCCCTTGCAGGGATTTGCAAAAACGCTTCCATTCTCATTAAGTGAAGCCATTGTGAAACCAAAATGATCATTCATTGATGGAACTCTTGGACCACGATTTGTATCATGAAAATCTATCTGCATCACACACACTTAAATGTAAGTACGATATAAAGGCACTCCGGGCTAACAAAAGCAATCACATAATAGTGAGAGTTTGGTGACTTATGCCATAGGTTACCTCAATATGGGAGAATCCATCATGTTCAATTGTAGTTATGGCTCCATGCATGTTATAGCACAGAAAGCGCCTTTTTCCAGGCTGCAAAGGAGCAGCACCAGGCTGGAATGCCACCTGCATTTTCGATCTAATCGATGTCACTTTGCTGCTTACTCCCTCATTCTCATTATCAACACTTTCACTGTGTTTACGCCGCGCTTTTTTACGGGACTTCAACTCAACATTTGGTATCAACCTAAAGCCATCAAAACCATCCTCTTCCAAATCATCCTCATATGCAGAGTGCTTGTGTGGCCTCTTCCTGCTAGGCGGTTTGGATTCCCCAAGACTATCTTCACCAACATCACTTAAACTACCAGAAGTGCTAAGCTCCTGACCCTCCTCTTCGTCAAACAAAAGCAGCCCATTGCTGTTCTTAGATTGTAGATTGGGAACATCTTCAGTGGGCGACTTCATTGATGAAGGAGTCACTGAATCCCACACGCCATACTTTCCCATACAATCAATAACAGCCAGTGCATTGCCAATGGGCTTCCACGCCAAGCAACATATCCTCTCATCAAAGTTCTGCCTGTCAATGTCCTGCTTCCGATCAACATCCCAGATGAGAACCTGCTTATCCAAACCAGAAGTAGCCATGTATTTTCCGTTAGGTGACCAAACCAAGGAACAAATAGGCTGTGTGTGATCACCTCTCAACGAAAACAGCTTTTCAGCTGTGTCTCTATCATAAACCACCACATCATTTCTCAACCCTGGCACGGCTAACTTGTCTCCATCAGGACTCCAGCTAAGTACATTCATGATGGAATGATCGAAACCCGAGTTAGGAGCTACCCCTTTAAGGGTATGCAAGGTGGTTCCAGATGAAAGTTCCCAGTATATAACAGCCCCAGTTGAATCAATAGAGGCCAAATATTCGCTGTGGGGATCGAAACCTAAACCTGTCACTGGTCCTTTGTGTCCTTTAAGAACTCTTGAGATTGAACCATCAACTGTGTTAATAAGCTTAATGCCTTCATCATCACCAGCAGCTGCCAACAGTGTCCCGGATTTGTTAAACGCCAGGGTGCGTATTGGCAGCGTGAATCGGGTTATATTAGTCTGAAATGCTCCACCTAACAAGTTTAATTATAAAATTAATCACAAATTAACATCCAAGAGCAATTACACAGAGAAATTTGTAACAATAAACGCTTCAAAATTATAACATCTGAAGAAAAAAATCCAAGCTTTCAGTTTTTTCAGGGATCCAAGAACTAGTGAGCCTTTGAATTCAATAACCCCTTTTAATTCCAGCATTTCACATTGAATCTACCAAATCTTATTTTTGCTTATTAATATTAATTTCAAACAAAAACTCAAACAAATCGAAAAACCCAGTTTCTAAAACCAAAAAAACACGAGAAATGGTTGGGAGATAATGACCTGGAAACTTGTAGAGCTTGACGGAGTGGTCGACGGAGCCGGAGGCGAGGCAGGTGGAGTTGGGGCTGAGAGCGAGAGCCGTGACGCCGTCGCGGTGGTGGCGGAGGAGCTTGGGAGGGCTGGACAGGATAAGAGAGTCGTGGATGGCGATTGTGGGGTCGGAGGAGGAGGCCGTCACGACGTGGTAGGCCTGCTGGTCCCACAGCACCGAGCAGTACGACGGCCCCCCGCCGCTGCTCGTGGGCTTGTGGGCCTCTCGGAGCTTCAAAGTTCGGATCTTCATGGCTCTGCGTGCGGATCGACGGAAACTTGGATTTGGGTTTTGTTGGATTTTCCAGATTTCTTTGTTGTTTGATTTAATTGAGAGAGAAAGAGAGGCAATGTGGGTTTTGGCGGGAAAATGAGGGTTTAGGTTTGGCGGGTAGGATTCAAAGATTTTTGCTGGTTTTGGGCTTTACTTACGGGCTCTAGAAAGTTTGTAGAAATTCAATAACCATGTAGTTGGATCTTGCTAAGCGTGACAGGGCCACCAGTAAATATTGGTATATGTTTTTGTTGTGACCACTAGGGGTGGGCAAATGGGTCCTAGACCCGCAGGCCGGGGCAGGTCTGAAAATTGTAAAACACAAACGGGACGGGGCGGGGCAGGTCCAAAAGTCCCAAGAAACAGGGCCTCACCCGGACCCGTTTCTCTCGTTGATCTTGGTCGTTCGATGCAATCCTACGGTTACTGATTAAATTGCTTTTTAATTGTTTCTTCTCTCTCTTTCTCTCTTTTTCTCTCCTCTTGTTGCGTGCAAGTGCTCTCCTTCCTCCTCTCCTTCTATGGTTTTCTGACTTTTCTCTATTCTCCCTCCTGCATGCAGTGCTTTCCTTCTCTTTTTTCTTGTTTTCTCTCCTTGCGTGTATGCTCTCTTCTTCTGGTTTTTTTTTTCTGATTAATTTTTCTTTTTAATGGTTTTCTCGTCTCTCTCCATCTGTCTTGATTTTCTCACTTTTTTCTTTCTAGGTGTTGTCTTCTCCTTCCCATCTCGCTCTTTCGACATCCCAGAACCAATTTTTTGTTGCTTCGATTTTTCATCTGTGAGAGGGAGAGCAGGCAACAAGATGAAGACAAGATGGAGGTGAACCTAGGAGCTGTTGGCGACGGTGCCGACTAGTTGATGATGATGCTCTTCCAGTGTCAGCAGCCTAGGTCCCAAGATCAACGAGGTCGACTAAGTTTCTGTTGCAAGGGTTTTTATTGGGATTATTTAGGTGTTTTGTGAACTTGAAATTTTATGTTTTATCAGGGACTTGAAATTATAGATCAATCATCAATGCTTTTTTTCTTTTTTAATTTTTCTATTTGCATAACCTTTTGGTGGTCGATGAGAGTGAAGAGGAAATCACAGGGGAATTGATTGAAATTGCTTAGATTCAGAAACCCTAAGGTATTCCCTTTCTTTTATTCTTTGAATTCATAGCCGATGAGAAGGCAAATTGGATTTGTGGGTTTGTATGAAAAAGTTATGTGAAAACCCTAATTTGCCTTGAGAGTGCAGATCTTGCGATGGTGGTTTTGATGGAACAAAGAGGATGACGAAGACCAGACTGCGTGAGTGAAGATTTGGACCCGTGGGGACCCGTAGGAACCGGCCCGTTTCAAAAGGGCCGGGTTAGGTCCGAATCCCATTTTGAAAAATCCAAAACCCGCCCCGCCCCGTTTTATTTACAAACGGGTCCGGTCCGGTTCCTTCAATTTTGGGCCCGGCCCGGCCCGTGCCCACCCCTAGTGACCACGGTTTAAAATATCCACAAAATTGTAGATATTTCAATTGAAATATTTGAAAAATCAATGATCGATATGGAAATGGGAGGTGAAATGCAAACTTCAATCTATATTGACGAGATATAGGAAAATCAATTAATATCGGTGATATTTACCGATTCACTACAAAAAATTCACTAAAAATCATTGCAGATATCGAACTTTTAATTTATTTTCATAAATTTTTCTTAATTTTGATTAAATCTGAATGAGCTAAACTAATTTCTTCACATTCACATGCGTTCACTTTTTTTTTTATAATAATATTATTCTTATTTCTTACCATTAAAACATACCACAATTTCATACCTTACGTGGAAGATGAAGTGGGAAGAGGATCCGGTCCGGATCTCTCTCATCAAAGGTCCAGGATTAAGTGATCCAGATCGTTGAAATTTGATCTAACGGTTACAAACAACAAACAGGGGGCCCATCTAAAAGTTATAATAATTGTAGCCGTTAGATCAAATTTCAACGATCCGGATCACTTGATCCTGAGCCTTTGATGGGAGAGATCCGAACTGGATCCTTTTCCAATGAAGTGGACAGCCACATCAATTAAAAAAGGTATAGTGACAGTTGAGGTAGATAATCACCTCAAATAAATTTATAAAATAATTATGTATCTCTTCGTTAATAAAATTTTAAGAAACTGTCACTCAGTACTACGATATGGTGGTATTCCTCTTCACTTAAAAATGAGAGGTCTTATGTTCGAATCTCGTGAATGGCAAATTCAATACTAAATTAGGTTGCCCATTGTGTGGATTAGCCGAACTCCCCCTCCTCTTAATGTAAAAATATTGATGTATTAAAAAAAAATTAAGAAATTAATCAAACCCGACTCTTTAAAGTTTTCTAACCTCCCACATCGCCTCCTCCTCCCTCCCATCTCTCCATCTCCATCTTGCTTCACCGGTGACTGATGGTGCTCTAATCCCACCTTCACCGGTAACTGGATAATCATCTAATGGTGCTCCACTCCCTCTTCCGCTTATCTTTGGATTTCATAGCATCTTAATCCCGCCAACATCAAGATCGATAAATGTGAAATAGATTGGACAATCTTTGGCTCTTCTCTTGGACTTCTGGGCTTTTCTAAAATGGTGCATTTTTTCTCACCTTCCTCAAGTTGTTGTAATGTTCAGCAACCTACTTATTACTATTAGATGAGTTTAAGGGCTAATTTGGAAGTGTGTTTAAAATGACTGAAACACTTTTGATGAAAATGTTTTTAAAATTAATCATTGGTAAAAATCTAAGTAGATCATAGAAAAACACTTGAAATGCTTCTTGCAAAAAACACATATTTAGAACTTTTGGAAACCAAAATCAATTTCACCAAAAGTGTTTTGAGTCATTTTAAAAAACCTTTCAAACAAGCACTAAATTTTGAAATTTGTGTTTATCCATTATATAGACACATGAGGTGGTATATTTAAATAATAAGTGTAGCACTATTTTTTTTTTGTTTAATAACAAATGGGCAATTGCTTTGTATTAGTGTACTTAGGGGTTGCAATTCCAGATGCTAACACATTTACACTACTCAAAATTTGTACCAATATATGATTCGATGAGTACATGATACACGAATGAAACATGAACATTGTTCATCGCATAATATTATCTTAATAAAACGATAACTTTTCTCCTTTCTCGTTTTTACAATGAATAGTATTAACTGTTGTTTTATATTGACATACGTATTAATCAACAAATGAGTCTACCCGAACACGACACAGGATATAAATAAGTATCACAAACATAACCGAATGGCGCCCACCCTTTAAACTGAAGCTCTCTCGGTAGGTAGGAACAATCTGCATAAAATGGTTGGTTATGTTTCCTATTGGGGCATTTCCTATGAATTACTGAGCTACATATTAGAATCTCAATGATGCATAATATACAATTGTTTCTTTGAAATATGATACACACACTCTCACACACACACACACACATATATATATATATATATGCATGGCAAGGTAGGTTGCATGTGACCATGTCTTATAAAGGCAACCCAACTTTCCTTTATATTTGAATCCCCATGTTTGAACGCCAAAGTCGCAAACCAAAAGCTGTCTGCATTTGAAATTTGTAGTCTAAACTTTATCATATCCACATACATTTAGAATCCCTATATTAAGCTAGCTCTTTTACCGTACATCCGGGTACAAATTCTTCAACCAAAACCAAGAAGAATGCTCACTAGAAATTAGTATTTCAGTAATTATTAAAGACAAGATCGACATGATTTCTTTATCCGAATAACTCATGCACCACAGGATTTGTATTTCGTCATTCCTCTTTGTTCACATAGTCGTTTAAGAACGAACATAATACAAATACATCCCCTTAGTAAGTAAGTTTGATGAATGTTAATTCCATTAACTGATTCACCGACTGTTACATATCTCAAATTTCTAAATCCATGAGAATGTACAAAGTTTTCACTCCCATGCGTACCATGGTGTTTGAAGTTTGAACCCCTTTTTTCACCGTTGACGACTCCACTTTTGGGGTGGGGAACCTTATAAAATCAGTAAAATCTCACATGTGGACATTGCTCAAGCAGCCTCTGAAAAAATCTAATAACCCAATTAACTATACATATACTGACATAAATCTTCCTCTCTTCACACTTCGAAAATTTACCAAAACACCAACTTGGTCAAATGAGGAGCATGTGCTTCCTTCTCAAACTCCACCTTAATTTTTACCATGCATGTTAGTTTAATTTGCCCCAGGAGAGACTGACATGTTTATATGGGGAGGAGAGTCGACAACTAAATAAAATTACTATAAAGCCCGAAACCCTAGGGTTAAGTTGTATGCGGCCAACCTTGGCCACGAAAAGAAACCTCCTCGTTGCATGCATGGCGGCAGACAGGCGCTGAACACCGTATCTTCCATTCCACGCGCTCACAGCGCTTTTCCTAACAAATACTGTTAACTCTTCTCATATAAAATTGCAGAAATATATATTGCCAAGTTGCCAACCCTCGCAAAAACCATTGTGTCAACTTTTACATTAACCAAAACTTTGAACAGTGCTTTGTTTTCTGTTACTTTTTTTTTCTCTTCATCGATCCTTTTTCCCAGGTAACTGTACCTCTGCCAAAAACTCCGTAATCATATTTTAATACTACGACAGATGGAGAAAAGAAAGGCAAAGTGTTGACTAGTACTAGCCGTAGCTTTGCTACTTTGACGGTTTGATGTTTATATATATATATGAAGATCTTCTTCCCTTTCACTAGCTAGGGTTCCTGTCTTTTGATAGCTTTCGAAGTTAGAAAAACATACACATTACATATATACATACCAAAGAAGAAAGGAACTCAGAAATGGCGTCTTTCAAGCTGATTAACTTTGTTCCTGTCTTCATTTTGCTACATCTAATACAATCTACAGCTCATACACACGGAGGTAATATTTCTTGACTTGATAATTAAGTAGGTTTTCTCAAAGTAGTTAGAGATAATCTCTGTGTATGCGTAATCGATTTTATTTTCTTATATGCTTATCTCCTTATTAATCGATTTTTCTGTATACTTCATGTAGCTATGAACAAAGTAATGCTGGCTGCTGATGAAACTGGTCATTTAGTAGTGCTGAGAAGAAGCCTCGTCGATGTTGAAAAGGTACACTAGCTATTATACAGATGGGAAATAATTTTCACCAATCCGTTTCTTCTTATGCATACTCCTGTTTATTTTCTGTCATTTGATTATCCTTTGATTATCAATTCAAAAACCATAAATAAGCATGATATGCAGGTGAAAATCTACGAAAATCACTTCCCTTAAGCATCACTCTAAACACAGATCTTTACAATTCTAAGAAAAACTACTACGTTTTCAGGAAATTCATAACGGCGTTCCCGCTGCTGTGGAAGAAGCTGAAGATACAAGAATTGGGGGGAGGAAAATGATGCCAGAAAGGAATCTGGGAATGGTAAAAGATGAAGTGTTGAAAAGCAATGGAGAACGTAGATTGAGAAGTGCAAGTAGTAGTGATCGTGTGAAGGTTAAAATACCTGGGTTTATACCTTTCAATGCTGACTACCATGTCCCAAAACCTCACCCACCGAAGAATAACTAAGTAAGGATCGAAGATCTGCAGAGCACTGGTGGAGAGGCCGGCGGCGGCTTGAATTTAGAGTTAGTTTTAGGGCACAAAGTTTTGTCTTGCTCTTCATTGTTTCTTGTTTTAGCTAGGTTTTCCACACACAGAGTGTTTTGTCTTTGTGGATTTTGTTGGTTGCTTATTTATTTTACTTTTAAGGCTACAATTTCCGGTTATGTAAGCATTTTTGACAGAGAAGCAAGCAAGTTTGGAAATATAGAATTAATGTTCAAGGCTATATATTTTGTTTTATTTCTAAGTGCAACCATAGTTCCGACAGGATCTCTGCAACAGGTTTATATATTTGTTCAAATTTCTCAAGCCACCCAAATCATGTTCTTTATTCTCATTTACAAGGGCTTGTAAATTTGAAATTCATTTACTTAAGAACATTCTTGCTTTAGAGGTTCCGAATTCGAATTCTCCCTCCGTCTATATATTTATTTTTTAAGGGTTCTTTCTTTTCATTTGTTATTTGATTAACTAATTAATTATTATTTACTATAGTCTAGTAGTATTTCTCTTCGTTTGTAAGTGAGAGGTGTTAGGTTCGATTTTCGCCAAAGGTTAATTTGAACTAAATTATTGCTAGCCAATTGTGATGCTTAGCTTAGCCCCTCCCCTTTAGTATAGATAATATCGCTATCTACACTAAAAGAACGGTATGGGCTTAGCCTCACAATGCTGCAAGCTATTATTTACTATATTTGGCTTCTATATGAAAGAATCGAGTAACAAATATAAGCAAGCTAAAACAAGAAGTTAAATACCAACAGGAAGGACAAAAGTATTGTATTTGGGGGTAGGGGCCAAATAGTTACATGCAATAAAGTAATCTTACTATCTAACCAAAAAAATTGCAAATGATGGATTTTTGACAAATAGCCAAATGGGAAGTTATCCAAATCAACTTGTGACTAATCAAACATATTTTGACTGTCAGGGTTAATTAATCATGCCTTTCGTATATGACAAACGACGTCACACATCAAGTGCATATGTGTGACATCTTTTGCCACACACTTGCCTGTCATGGTTAATTAATTAGGACATCTGCTTTTATATCTGAGTAAATTGTACCCTCAACTTTAATTAAATTGGAGCAATGGTCCCTCAACTAAAAATCCATTACCATTGGTCCCTCAACTTATCAAAATGTGTAGCTATAGTCATTCTCATCAATTTTGTCAAAATTTTGTCAAAATAAGCTATGTTGGAATGACCATTTATACAATTAGGATCCCTCAACTCATCAAAGTGTATAATTATGGTTCTTTTCGTCAACTATGTCAAAATTTTTGTCAAAACGAGTTATATTAGAATGACTATTGCTACAATTGGATTAAAGTTAAGGGACCATTTCTCCAGTTGAATTAAAGTTGAGGGACCAATAGTAATGAATTTTTATTTGAGGAACCATAGCTGCACGTTTTGATAAGTTGAGGGACCAATGGTAATGAATTTTTAGTTGAGGGACCATTGCTCCAATTGAGTTAAAGTTAAAGGACCATAGCTACAATTTACTCTTTATATCTACTCCCAGAGCATCCAAGAGTGGCTTTTGATGAAACAAATGTGTTACTTGAAACAGAAGTTAACTAATTTACTCAAAATCTTTTGTTTTTCAGGAGTAGAGGCATTCAAGGAAATCTAGCATGTCAAAATTCTTCCCGTATTTAACTCAGGTGCAAGGAGTCAGACGCACTGCTCTGAACAATTTAAAGAAAGGAAAACTAACGAAAAGTTAAAAAAACCTTCCCTTTTAATGAAAAGTCATTTTTAAAGGTATAATGAATAGTGCCAGCTAAAGGGAAAAATGTGATTTTTCGTTAAAAGTGAACAGTACCGGAAGTGTTTTGTTAAAACTACTAGCAATATATATATATATATATATATAAAAACCATATTGTATTTACTTTTTCCCATTTCTATCTATACTTTCTCTAGTTTTCTACAGCTGAATTCTTGCCAGAACTCAAAAAGGAAACTACAAGCATAAAACAGAAAACGAAGAAGACCGATTTGTGATCTTTATTCCTGCACTCGAGCTGATCCCGGATCCCTCTTGATTCTAAAACTATCTACATAACTATACTGTAGACTGCGTATACCGCTGATGACGATGTTCTTGGTTGCTGCAGAAATTAGAGAATCCCCAAATCCCCCAACAAAAACACTGATGGCAGCTTGTACTCTGCGGTTCCGTGCTTCTATGTCAAAGTAGTAGTCGAATTAGGTTAAAATCTGCAAGATGTTCCAAGTCTCTGTCTCTGCCTGAGGGTTGCAGACCTTCGGTTGCCAAAGGCGGGGTAAAGAAGCTCCCTGAACTTTTCAAGGAACAGAATCCATTCCTCCTCAATCATGTCAGCAACCTTCACGAAGCATGGTGAGGTTGGTAACTGATCATTTGCACTTCTTCTGATTCCGGATATGGTTGCAGCTCGCTGGAGCCAGCTTCTCCCATCCACATCTATTCTTTTCGGAGGAAGGGGCAATTTTGAAGCAGTTTGATACAAATTTGGCTGGATAGTGATTCCGTCTGCCCTAACTACATCCTCTTCCCAACACTCATCTAACTTGGACAGCAAGTTTCGACCATCAGCGCCTCTAGACCCAAAAGGATACGAAACCTGATCAAAGAAGTGACGAGACATAAGGTGTGAAGGATCAAGAATCCCAGCATTTTCACAATCTATATCAAACAGAAACTCTTCATTTCCTTCTTCCGCCTCAAAGATTGACAAGTTCAAATCTGCTATGATCTTCCTGGCCTCGAGGCATACAGCTTCAAGTTCGCTTGGCTTCTCCTCTTGCCCTCCAAACTCCCTACTCATCATCTCACCAATCTCAGCAAGGCAGAGCCCAAAAGCAGCAGCTTCCTTGAGAAATATTGTGCACAGGACCAGAACTCTGAGGCATGCCTCTCGGATCATGGGCAGCTCCATTTTCAGCATCTCGGAGTCACAAATTGGATTAAGATTACTTATATACTCAAGCTCATCCTCAGAGAAAGGAATTGATGCCTGAGGCCAATGAATCCACTCAAAATATGGATCTTCCAAGTGCTCCGGCAAGCAAAGTCCGTGGTCAATTGGAATGAGCTCCACCTTACCAAACTCCCCACCAAGCTTCTTAACCAGAAGGTTCCCAGCATGCCTGTCAGTGTTAAAGATCCTAATGTCTAAAATGCCTATTCTATGAACGGCTGATACGGGAAAGCTTGAAGGTCCATAGTCACTGGCATCAAAGTCATGAGGGATGAACAGCTGCAGAGACGCAATCTTGCTAACCCTTTTCTTCTTCTGAATCTTATCTCCATTGACGCCATAATTAACATTGAAGATTTGATGTGCAGCCTTCACAAGAACAGTTGGAGGCACATTAGCAAAGTGATCATAATCCAGAAGGTAGGCAGCAACTTCTCGAAACCCTGTTTCCCCAACTCGCACTGAACGCTTCAGGCCAGGCTGCCCAAGTGCCTTGCCTACAAAGCCTTTAGGGTTGTTCGGTGCAAATGGCTCCTCATCTGTTGGCTTCACGATGGCAACACTCTCGCCCATGATGTTCCTGAAGTAGTAAGCACCACCAAGCCCACTATGCACGGGGATCGGATCAACACCCTTCTTGATAGCAACCACAATCTCCTTAACCAGTTCATCAATTCTCGCAAAATTATTTGGACACCCCAAAACCTCAATAGAATCACTCTGATCCCTCTGCAGATTTTGCCCAGTAGGTGACAGACAAGGAGTTGACGAGCTTCTGTTCATGACATTCCTAGCAAGTAGTAGCGTTGAACGATTGCGGATGGCACTAAGATCATTGTTCAATATACGATCCCCAAACGTCAAAGAGCTCTGGTCCGTAGGTACATTGAGGGCAAGCTGCAACCTCCTTTTAACCGTGTGGGCATTGTCACCCCTTTCCAACTCCATTCCCAAAACACACCCAGTCTCAGTCTGCACAAAGACACGCCTCCTCCGAGCAAGACTGCCTCTCGCGCTCTCAAGGCAGTCACCATTCAGCAGCCCACTGAGCAGTGTCACAGCCATCTGGCTCTTAACAGGACTCTCCAACTTTGTAGTCATCAAATAAGGATGAAAATCCTTATTGAATCGCGCGGTTGATACGATATCAGGGTGCAAATCCTTCAACTCTCTCAGCAGGTGCCAAAATAGATGACACCAATTGAACGAGAGAGACAAATGGCGGCGAATCACTCATAAACTATGCTACCATTACTCTACAAAACCGTTGACAACGTAAACACAGGCAAGACGTGGACTCAAGATACTACATCAGGAACCTTTCTGATCACGCCGCTCGATTCAGCAAACCGAAAACCTGCCAATAAACGGTGTAAATATGTCTCGTTTCATCCATCATATTAACAAGAAGTAAGACAAAATCGTCAGACTACTTGTAATCAAGCTTTCTAGCTTTTTAATTTCTCCAGAAAATGCCTAAATCTTGATTACTCTCACAAAATTGACTACTTTTAGTGTACACAAAGATCACTGAATTTTCTTTTACTGGTCTTACTGTCTGTTTGGTTGCTGAGAAAGCTGCTGGAAAAATGCGCAGGAAAAAAATAAAAATTACGTCAAATCGTACGGATATTCAGAAAAAATCGAGTATTTAATCTCAATCTACTAAAAAATTTGAAAGGAAAAAAAAAAAGTTAATTGTTGTTTGGCTTGCTTTCCCGCAGTTTCTCGCCAACCAAACGGAGGATTACGCAGAGAAAATATAAATCACAAACAGCAAGAAAACCAAACTACTTGTAATCAAGCTTCATTCAGCATATTAACAAGAAGTAAGGCAAAATCGTCAAACTACTTGTAATCAAGCTTTCTAACTTTTTAATTTCTCCATAAAATGCCTAAATCTTGATTACTCTCAGAATTGACTATTTTTAGTGCACACAAAGATCACTGAATTTTTTTTCACTGGTCTTACTGTCTGTTTGGTTGCTGAGAAAGCTGCTGGAAAAATGGGCAGGAAAAAAATAAAAATTACGCCAAATCGTACGGATATTCGGAAAAAAATCGAGTATTTAATCTCAATCTACTAAAAATTTGAAAAAAAAATAAAAAAGTTCATTGCTGTTTGGCTCGCTTTCCCGCAGTTTCTCGCCAACCAAACGGAGGATTACGCAGAGAAAATATATATAAAAAAACAGCAAGAAAATCAAATTGAAAAATGAGAAACCAAAAGAAGATATCAAACATTGAAACCTCACCGGCGGTCTCCGAAATCAAAAATCTTCGACGGCGAGATCAGCGAGATACGCGGAGAGAGAAGAAGGAGAAGAAGAGCGGACGATCATCAGAGGCCATGGAGAAGATCCGACGGCTACGATTCAGCCATCAGGATCACGGCTTCTTCTTCCAGTACAGCGTCTGTCTTCTCCAAAAGCCCCAAATCCTCTGTCTCTATCTTCTACGTCGCTTCCACTTTTCGTGAATTTACGACAAACACCTGATCATATCGACCGTAGGATCGAGAGAAGGACGTGATCATGGCTGTTGATTCAGATCATGATGAATCTGTACGGAGAATCGCGCGTCGAATGCGTGGAAATATTTTTGGCGGGACGATAAGAGGGGATCTTATCGTGCACGTATGTAATTTACATTGGCCACTTGTTTACCGGCCTGCAGCATGAGCAGGAGGCAGGCTGGACGACAGGGAATATTTATTTTACAATATTATCCAAATCAGATTTTTATTTCAAGTCTCATGTCCTAAAACCAACATGTATTATTCGATCGTTGTAGCGTGACGGTGAACGAGTTTTATGTAGATCATTTTGTTATGTGTCATTTTTAAAGTTTACTCGATGATTTATTTTTATTGATATTCTCAAAAACCAAGGGCGGAGCTAAGATTCTTATCTTAGGTGGACTAACTGAAATTAGTACAATAAAATCGTATGTTTTTTTTTTCTTATATAAAATTATATGATAATCAGTATAAAAGGTACACTTAAAGGTTACATTCATTGGAAAATTGCAACATAGGTAAGGAATTACGAAGATAGGGATTTAATTGTTGATTTAAAAATTTTATTTTTCTTTTCTTGAGTAAGAAGCGCAGAGGCTAAATTGCATAGGGTAAATGATCTTTTTCTTTAACAAATAAGATAAAAAAGGGGATGGGAGATAGAATTAATATATAATTTTTAGCATAAAACGTATTATTTACTACCTATCCTCTACTAAATATACAATAAACAATAACCTGTATTGAAATTGAGTGGATTATAAGCATGAGTTTACAAAAGAATAGTGTTGTCCACACACCCGTTTTAACCTCCAACACACCCTTATTATTTTTTTGCGATTGGTCATCTTCAATTTATTCGATCTGATAACAGAAAATTGAGAGGGAGATGTGAGAAGTAAAAATGAGTGCATGAATAACACTATCCTTATAGAAAACCTCCCTAGGCTACAGCCCACCTTAGCCTTGTGGGTGGCTTCGCCATTGTCAAAAACTGGATTATGATCTTACTTTACCCTTTGAAATTAAAAATTTGTCAAACTACACCTTGAAACTCAATATTCGTTTCAATTTAGCAAGATTCTGTCTATTTTGTAAATGGCGTCAAATATGTTGACTTGTTGGGGGTAATATTGTCATTTTGACGAAATAGACGAAATTCCGACAAAGTGAAGCAAATATTGAGTCTCAGGGTGTGTAATACCCCACATAAAAAAATGGTTATATATGTGTGTGTGTGTATGGGTAATTATTTTTACATAATGATCTTATTAGATTTATTTTATGCAAGAACCTACTTTTGATATGTAAAATAGTTTCAATGTAAAATCCTTTTTGATACAAATTATTTCAAAACCTAGCTATTTCATGTTCATATGTAATTAGAGATATTTTTAGTTTGAGTTGGAGAAGGGGATTATGATGAGTTTGGCTTTACTTTTCTCACCAAGGCTAAGTGACGTTTGGCAACCATTAGAGAATAAAGATAAGGGGTTAGTCACCACTCTAGATAGGTTGAGGCGGAAGTTGGTAATTAATAGAAGCTAATAATTAGGGTGTGGAGGTGGGAAGCCTTTGGCTTATATGTGTGGCTAAGTGTTTAGTTTGGAGTGAGTTGGCAAGTTGAGTTAATGTAGTGTGATGATTCATCCCCCAAGTTTGGAGAGGTGTGAGCCTATATAGGGTCATAGACTATGTATTGGCATGCATGTGGCAACATGTCGTTGTTGTTTTAGAGTGCTTACTCACTAGCCTAGGGGAATTTCAATTAATTGTCTATATTCTCTCTTCAATGCTTCAATCTATCATTCCAAATCTTCCAATGAGGTGAGAACGGGTGGGATTCATATCCCTTAGAGATGAATGTGGCTTTTGAGTATTTGTCCACATGTCATGGTTGATAATTGGTGAGTATTCATTCCCCAAATTGCTTGAACGTGGCCTTTGATGCAAGGAACATCTTGCATATTATTCATTAGTTCATGATTAGCTTCACATTTGTTATTTTGTCATTGGACCACATTTCATTGTGATGATTAGGCTAACATTTGGTGTGTTTTTATTGGAACACATTTCATGTTTAATGATTAGCCCAACACTTGCTTTCTTTCTATTGGCACACTTGTGGAGATTCTTTGGAGAGGAAGATGTCTTGCAATCTCTACATAAAGGAAGGAGAGAAATGGGGAGAACAACACACACACCACCAACAACATACGGGAAAAAGAACCAAAACCTTCTCTTCTTCATAGACTACTTTTCCCACCATCCTTTTCTTTTACCTTATGTAAAGGCTGAAAGCCATCTCCATTGTATTTTGTAATTCTCTCTTACATAGTGAAAACATAAATGCATATGCAACCCTAGTGGACGTAACCAAATTGGTGAACCACTTAAATCTTGTGTTGTTTATACATTTTGAGATCATTTCCATGAGAAGCACTTCCACCAAACTATCAGAAATCTCTATTTATTTCCCTTGAGAATGATGTACAAAAGTGTGAGACAAATCCCATAAAATACATGAGGCCTTATCCAACAAATCTCTCCACCAAACTCCATCTATCAAAAGAAAGATATCCAAAAACTAGAAATTCGTTCAGCCTATTTAACAGATCAAAACACCATCATCCATAGATTATATCATAGTACTTTCTTCATGAGAGTTGTTCGTCTGTCTCTCTACCATGATATATCCAAATTTCAGAAAAATCCAACGGTGTGATCGTCCAATATGTTTGAAACACCAATTCATGTCACTAATCCTGCAGAAAACTGGACAGCCATGTTATGAGCACCAAAACCCCATTTTTCGTAGCTCCGATCCAAACATTTCCTTCACAAAAGTTCTTCCTTATCATCTCATCTATAACATATCCAAAAACCATGACAATCTAATCTATGTGCTGACTTGTACCCCAGTTCGAACAGCTGATGTTCACTGTATTAAAGAAGAGGAAGGGGAAGTGGTGAAGGAAGAAAGAGAACAAAAGGGAGGAAATGAAATTGAAACAATAAAAAGATGAGGAAATGGTAACATATTACTTATCATTTAAAGATTATTATTTTGTTATTATTTTATGATTATATTACTCTTGTTACTAATCAATTTGATTTATATTGAAGCTTACATGCTTGTTCAAGAAAATGTGAGTATTGATATCTATGTGAATATGACATATACATAAACATTCATGCAAAGCAAAAAAAAGAGTTGTGTGGTGTCTAGTGCTCACTTGTGTAAAGTGTTTGAGTTGTGAGGATATTCAAGGGCTGAAGTTTGCCCTGAATATAAAATAATGAACCTTGTATATGTCAGGCGTAGGATGCAGGGCTTGAGTATACAATTGGTTGATTATTAAAATAATGAAATCTTGTATATGTTAGGCGTAGGGTGCAGGGCTTGAATATACAACTGGGCGTTGGGGGAAGTGTCTGTTTAATAAAGTGGAAACTGAGAGATTATTTACAAAAAATTGGGTTAAGGGATGAATGGGAGTTAACTCATATTCTAACATACTCGGAGCCAAGTAGTATAAGCATGGTATGGGATGTGCAGGCTTGGGTGCCTTGGGTATGTGTTGACGGGATTAGAAGGGAGTGAGTACATTCATGCATCTCATTGCATACATTTTATGTATTGGCAATAGCTACTCATTTGAATTATTATTTTAGTTGGTACTTTTGTTATGAATTAATTTTGTATACTAATATTTTATTTCCGCTGCGTATTCAATAAATTATATGTGGTAAACTCAAGCTTTTATTATGTAAGATTTGTTATATGATGTATTGTGTAATCAGCTCCAAATAAATTTTACTTTAATTTTTCCACCATGTCTTGGTTGTAGAATTTATTTCTATATCTAAGATATGGCTAACACCCTAACTTGTGAATAGTCCTTATTCGCGGGTCGGGGCGTGACAGGGTGTAAAGTGATGGCTTTTGAGTTTCAAGTCGAAAAATATTATTAGAATCAAGCTTAATGGGTATTGGTAAAAATAAACTTTATTCAATCCAATGGTAAGAAATAAACATGATGTGCATGAGGAGAAAATGAGTGTGTGAAAGTTATTTTCCTTGACCAATACTCCCCATCAACACATTCATATCAATCATGATTCATTTACTTGTAAATAATGTGTGTGTTATATCAGTTGAATAAAGTAGTGTGTTCACTTTCTTACACCCAAGCTCAAACGCCTCGTGCTATATTCAAAGGACTTAGAATTTCATATTGTAAAATTGTATATTTATTTGTACTTAGAGAACTAAATAAAAAAATAAAAAAAAACGAAATCACGTAATATCATATAGCTTCAGATCGATGAAAACATTCGTGACACATGAATGCATCTTGATACAATCATACTCAAACTTCAAATATACAAGCACATGACAATTCAATCCAACGACACTCATTTTGTTATACCAGGTATTCAATCCAATCTCATAGGTATTCATAAAATTAAAGCCACGTATTAGAAGGTGTTACAACAAATTTAGGGAAACAAGATAAGCAAAGAAAATGATTTCTATGTACTGGGCTTTATAGTGGGCTCCCAATCCGTTACACCACGTACATAAAGGTCCATATTTTATGAAGTGCAGCTTACGTGGGCCAAATTCTCATCCTCGTTTTGAGGTGGGCTTCATCATCCAAATTCTCATCATCGAACCCCGTCAAACTATGGATTTTGTTAAATTAGTCATCAACGGGGTTCGATCACACGCCGTCATGCAATGACTTTGTAGCAACACCATCCAAATTCCAACGTCATAACTAGGCAATTGTAATTCACATTACACCATGTGACATCCAAACGGAGATTTGTGGTCCTAACACAACACAACAACCCGCAATGTGCTCAAAACACTGGCAAGTGCCGCCCAATAGCGAAACCCTAATCATCCGATATTCCATGCCAAATTCCAAACAAATTTATTTGCCACGGTTGACGGCGACACTTGTCCCACCCCTCCAGGGGCCACGTCGCACTTGTAAGGACCAGGCAAAAGCGCACGCAATACCACCACGTGACCTTGCCGCGTCACCCACAACACCCCTTTCGCAACCCCTAAACGACAGGTCACTTGGGAGAGGCAGGCACATGCCCCCACTCGAGTTTTATTGCCTGGATTTGGATCCTCTCTTGAGCTCAGCCTGTTGAGTTTTCCGAGCAAATCACACGGGCCGTTATTTTGATTTAATAGCTATAATTATTATAATTTTAAAATGAACTCCTTATTTATAACCGTTAGATCAAAATCTAACGATCTATGTGATTTGTTCAAGAAGCTTAGCAAGCTGAGTTCATGAGATGATTCAAATCCTTTTGGCCTTTCCCCTCTTTTTACCGGGCTGGGTAATACGCTGGCCCCACCTTCCATCCCCACGTGACACCGTCACGAGAAAGAGAGTGACCCCGCCACCGCCTAGCACGTGCTCAGCGAGAGAGAGAGAGAGAGAAAGCCCTAGATATATAGGTCTATGGCCTAAGCTAGGATAGCCACCCAACCATGAACTCCCAAAACACTCGTGATGCGGCCATGCCCATGCTCCTTTCATCATATCATTTCCCAAATTATCCTCGTTTCACCAACGACATCACGCAAGACTCCAAGGGGTTGATCAGGTATTTCCTAAAAATAAACGACGTTAACAGACTGTACCGGCGTATGACGGCGTTATAAAGGGAGGGAAGATGTAGGCGGTAGGCGTGGTGAGAGATGGGGTCCCCACCGCATGCGAGGAGGCGGCAGGATTGATGAACCATGAACGGCAGGGGATGGGAGCTCGTGAGGGGTCCGAGTGGGAGGGGGTCCCATCACGTCATTGTGAAAACATACGTATGCATATCACATGGGTAAAGCCTATTTGTACCGAAAACTGCCCTTCCCAGTTTTCTCGTGCCCGAAAAAATCCCCAACGGCAAAATTGACTGAGTAACATTCCTAATACGTCAAGAATGCGTAAACGTGACATCTCAAACGAATAAAGCAGTTTTATGTATTTTCATGTTTCTTCGACGCATGACTCTAATTGCGCTTCGAAGAGTAAGAAAATTGTTCTCTCAATAACTCTTCCCCACAACGAGGAGTGCACCAATGCCAATATCCATGTTCAGCATTCATTTTCAACAAAAAAAGTTTCGACATTCGTTACAAAACAATGTGCGACGCGTTAAACACTACAATAATGACTGATGATACGATCTTTCAAAATCTAATAAAATTATTAATAGGAACTTTAACGAAAAGCTCCCGGTACAGTTCACTTTAACGAAAAACCACATTTTTACACTAAAAAATCAATCATGATACTATTCACTTTACTCTTTATTTTATCATTATCGTTAAAACTCAAAATTTTCAAAACCTTTTTATTAGTTTTCCTATTATTAATCAATTTAGCGACTCAACGTGTGAATCTGAAACATTTATATATAACGATATATTTATGTACAGTGTAAGTCACCTAAAACCCTACCATATCCTGTTGTGTCTGGCATTTTCAAATAAATTGATTTGGGAACTTCACGAACCGAACTAACGCCGTTAACTTATTTTATTTTATTTCTTTTGAAAGAAATAAAATAGAAGGAGAAACGGGATCGCGTAATAGTTGTAGTGACGTGGGGGCCACCACAACGCAAGGGTGAGTTGGCCACGTGATTTGGGAGGCTGACGATGTGGTAGGCAGACATTTTCAATCACGTGATGGAGCGCGGATTCCGCGGGGAAAGGGACACGCGTCCACGGCCGTAAAAGTCGTGGAGAAATCTAATTACTAATTAGTTGGTTCCGGAAAGGGATATCTCCGGATCCCTACCATCAAATTTTTCCAATCAATAAATTCAGACTTTTAAAATTTGATGAAACGGTTAAAGTTATTATAACTTTTAAGAAAGCCTTCTATTTTTAGTTGTTAGATCAAATTTCAAGGGTCTGAATTGGTTGATTGATAGAATTTTTGTTTTTTGGCCAATTTTGATTGACAGGATTTGATGGAAGGAATTCGGGATGATCCATTTTCGTTGGTTCTTAATACTTTGATTAAATTAAGCAAGAAAAAAGTAATTAATTAAACAAAGATGTCAGTGAAGGAGCCTGTGAGGGAATAGGGTATGGAAAATCCAGTTATCCTAAAACGCCAGAGACGCGAAAACGATTTGTTAACTAATCCCTAAACGGATTCCTTAGGAAGGGAATGTCCATGTTACGCCGAAACACTCTGTTACTAAAAACCGAAGCCCCCCAAATTTCCATCATTTTTTTAAAACTCCCCCTACAAATTAATAAAAGAGAAATGCTAAAGAGATCTCAAAACTCTATCGGTTCTCTGCCATTTCATGTTTTTTTAATAACGTTTTATAATGTTGGTAAGGAGAATTGACGTTAAATTGAGGTAGGGATATAGAGTTCATGAAGCGTCTCACTTCGAAAAAAACCCTTTTTTCTTAGTAAAATGCCAGCATTACATGTTTTGCTTTGGTGGCTAAACACTCTGCTAACCGTTGTAATGTCATGCTTTGTTTTGTATTTGAAATTAAATTATTGGAGTTAAACAAAAAGTTTTACATTCAAAGAACAAACTTGCAAGTTCACACTCAAACACACTTACAAGACATAAAAAAATTGTAAATAATAATCGCCATTGCCCGTGTTCAACGAGTGAAGTTTCACAAGTACCTTACTTTTCAGTCGGGCAGTTACATGCCATTGCCCTTGCCTCCTCCAACGGGTGAAATTCTTCAAAGGTATATTAATATAAATAAATTCATGTATTTTAATTTGAAATGAATAATTGTCCGGATTCTTCTTTCTCTAATTTTCTCTTCTGAAATTAGATGAACTATATATTAACAAGCCAATTATTGTTAAAACTATCAATTTATTATTTATGCAAATGAGATTTAAATTTTCATTTTTGCATGATATTCGAGATCATGCATGCATGAACTACTCTTTTGGATTTGGCCAATCCTTTCTCTGTTATAAAATTATTAACAAAAAAAAAGCTTTTAAATAAAATATTGGTGCTGTAGATGGTACATGAACCCAGTGTGCTGTCATTATGTATCGGAATCTTTAATCACTTTACTAATCACTTTGTTTTTAAGTTGTTTAGTGTATGGGTTGCATTGGGTCTAATCCATCACTTTTTAAAAAAAAAGAAAAAAAAAGGGAGAGAATAGCGGATGGCTTTGCCACGACATTATACATTTTTGGAGATAAGGGAAGACTCACAAATACATTTTAGCCTCCTTCTGACCTCCATCGTGTGATTTACCAGCACCAGAAATCAAACTCAATACAAAGTTATGGTCCAATGTTTTAAAACGTATGCCATGTAGATTATGAAATGGGATTTAAAAATTGTTTACTACACAAATGACATTGTTCCAAATTAATAGCAGCATGTTGGGTTCCTTTTAAACCATGTAGATTATGAAACCATCATCACATGTGTGACAATTACCAAACATTGCAATGGATTTATAGTTTAATTGGTGAACTGAAAATATGTAGGTTTAACAAATCTGGTATATGCAGGTCCAATAAACCTGATAAAATGTGTTTTATATCTGGTTATCTCTTATTTATATCACACAACACTTTCATATTCATTGTTTACGTTAAAGATTATATGTACTGAGGTTGGATTCGTCACACGCGTATTCATTTGTTAGTAACTTAGTATTACATCCTGATCCACGAAACAATAATTTTGTCAATCATATATATTATAACATTTAAACAAGTGATGTATGGTTGTTTGTTAATAAATATCAAAATATGTAATTTTTTTTAATGTGATTGTTACACCGTCAAGTAGCTTGTTTTATGAATACGTTCAGTAATAAAATGTGTTTCTATTATCGATGTTGCACTGTTAATTCATAACATATCATCCTCGGCATCCACGATAATATAACACGTAAATACGATAATATAACACGTAAATTATCTTACCAAAACCATGAAGTGTGAAGATTTCTAATGAGAAATTTTGGGATTTGTTTAAGAATAAATGGGATTACGGCACCCAAATTAAAGAGGATCGATGGGGACAGAGTTTGTTTGGTGGGCTCATCTCCCATCTCTCAACTCCGATCATCTCTTCCAATTTCCAAAGGTGAAAAGGCCAAAGCAATATATTATTATTATTTTTTTTTAACAAATGATATTATTTGTACTAAGGTGGAGAATGTGTTAAGTCTCATAATAGACTAGCAATAATATTGTTCAAATTTGCCTTTAGCAATAATCAAATCTAAAACATCTCACTTACAAATAAATAGTAATATCATCAGACTGTAGTACTAAATGGTGAGTGAGCCAAAGCAAGAAAACAAAGTGTTTGTGTTGGTGGTGTTTTTTCTTTTGCGGGTATTTTGATGCACGTGAGGGGGGGGGGGTCAACTCAGTTGTCCCCAAGCCATATTGGCTTTGCCTTTGTGACGGGAGGAGGATTCTCTCCTCATTTTTTCCCATACATTTTTATCCTCTCCATGTTTGTGTGGTAACGGTTAAATCACGTCTTTTTGTCTTATTATCTCTATAAAAAAAATTAATATAAAATATTGACGTGGCTTAACCGTGACCACACAAACAGGGGGATAATAGAAGTGTAAGGGAAAAAAGGACAAGAGAATTCTCCGCCTTTGTGACGACCGCCACGTCACTTTTCAGGTCACATCTTCCTCCCAGCGGTTGAACCACTCATTACCTTCTCATCTGCCCATCGTCGTCCCAATCCCTAATCTTATTTTTCTAATTACAACTTTGGTTTCTTGTATTAATTAGTTGTTGCTTGGTTAGACACTCATACCCACACTTTCTCCACTATTAGTCATGACACAAAAACGCAAGTCATATGATATGACCTCTACAATACAATGTATATTGATAAAAATTAGGAAACTTTAACGAAAAACCAATCATGCATGTAAACTTTCACCCATTAGTTTTCCTTAAAAATTATTGTGTGAAACAGAAATGCCAACCATGCATGTAAACTTTCACCCATGTACATGTCATGTACTAATACTATATCTCAAAGTATCATGACTCTCCGCTCTCTTTATATATATATATATATATATATATATATATATATATATATATATATTATTTATTTTTTAATTAGAGGGTAAAGTGTACGAAACTATTATAATAAATTAAAAGATGATAGGTTTCGAACACAAAAACGTATAGGTAAAAACTTAACACCCTATTCATTATGAGATTGAACCATATGCATTCTCTTATATTACTATGACAGTGAACCATATGCGTTCTCTTATATTACTATCACGCTATACTTAATGTGCTAACTAATTGGGTTGCTTAATATAAAGTTTTAAACACAACTATCAACTAAGCATTGTCCTGCAGGTGATGTAAAATAAGACAGCAATTTATAGAATATTTATTTTCCAATATACAAATAGTTTTCTCTCAATAACGTGTATTTTTAGGTCTATTTTTGCGTCCGGTTTCTCTCCTAGTTCATCCTCTTCTAATATAATTATTATATTATGATAAAATTATTCTAATAATTAGGACACGATGACACGGTGTTAGCTACATCTTCTTACGAAACATGAGTGCCACCATACTAATTAATTAGTTAAGATATAATGTGACTTATTTAAGTAATTAATTTGAAGAAAAACAAGTGTTTGCAATTGCAAGCATCTTATAATTTCGGTCCTCTTTTGGATGGGAATCACATGACAATTCATATAATATAATTAGTATTATAACACATAAACGTATAAATATACCTTGACACGGCATTTGGCTTATTATTCATGTTCCCTAAAAATGTATCAAATCCAATATATTTTGGCAAACCACAAGTTAAAAGAAATATTAAAGTAGTTAAGACAGGTTTGAGGTATCTAAAAGAGTTCTTAAGGAATAAAAGTATTAGGCGGTCGATGCATTTTTGCTCACCACTCTCAAATAGTGGTAATAATTACCACACTACTTATCATCTTTAGGTGAATTTAAATTTTGAGATTTGTGTTTATCCTTTACACAGATCTCAAAGTTTAAATTTATCTAACGCTAGTAAATAGGGTGGTCATCATTATTACTTGAGGGTGGTGTGGAAAAATATAATAACACGATTAGGTACTGTTATTATATTACTCAAATTATTTTTATAAATATGCTCTAGAAGTAAGACGTATAAAGTATAAACCTATCATTGATGTTTCTATAAAAAAAAAAAAAAAACCAGTCATCGACTTATTAAAACACGTGAAACAATACACCACATGACTTGTATTTCATTACTTTCACCACTTAAACATGAATCGTACGACTTATTAATTTTTATTTTTGTTTTTGTACGACTTGTGAATTGAGAGCCATGTTCTGCAAATTTTAATATATACTATTTCTAAGATTTATATGATGGAAAATAGATAAAAAAAAGATGCTGTCACGCCAAGCTGTTGGATCGCAATGTGAATGCTAAAAATTGGCATGCATGATTGTCGGAGATTAATTTAGAGATAAAGAACCATAATTCTTGATTAATTAACATTACGATTCTCCATGAACATGTGGAAGTACGAGAACATATTATCCATTTTTCTTTACTTTTAAAGAACACAATCTTATTTGTGATTACTGTATTAGCATTTACAGATGGATAATTTCAAATGAAATTTCAACCATTGAACAAATATAAGAAGTAAACGTACAGTAAGAATTTCCTGAAAGAAAAAAAATGTATTTGCAGAAAACTTGGAAATTAGTTTGAGAGATATGGAGAAGAGAGAGACTTATATGCACAAATCGCTATAACAGTGTACGATGCTGATGATGAAGAAAAACTCTCAATCCTGGTATTATAATACGATGAGAATGGATATGTGGAACTTAAAACACATTGCATGATATTATTAGCTCTGGGCTTTATGTCAGTGTCCTAAAAAATGTAAGTAATCCAAAACTTAGAAATGCTAATGGGATTGTGAGATCCCATATCGACCAACAGAGAAGGGGTGATATGCCTTATATGTACATGCTCCCCTCCCTATAACCCGAGGCCTTTTGGGAACTCACTAGCTTCGGATTCCATCGGAACTCTGAAGTTAAGCGAGTTCAGGCGAGAGCATTCCTAGGATGGGTGACCCACTGGGAGGTGCTCGTGAGTTCCCATAAACAAAACCGTGAAGGCATGGCCCAAAGCGGATAATATCATGCTATGGCGAAGCCGAGCCCGGAATGTGACATAATGGTATTAGAGCCACTTTGCCGTTCGGTACCGATGTGCCGGCGAGGACGTTGGGTTCCCCTTAAATGGGGTGGATTGTGAGATCCCACATCGACCAAAGCAGACAATATCGTGCTACGGCAGAGCCGGTCTAGGATGTGACAGGGATTCTCTCAAAGTGATAATCTTCATGAACTCTTTGTACCTCGTAGTTTAATGTTAATTTTTGTGCCAACGTTATAAGACATTGTGCCAAAAAACAATGTGGTGATAGAGAGTCTATAAGGAGTCTTACTTTTGAGAGAGGCTCTTTAGCATTTCTTTAACATATATGACAAAACATAAACAACTATCGTGATGTTACGTTTCAATGATTCAATACTAGGCATAAATTTTCCTACGCATTGAATTGTATAATTGACATGAAACTGTTGGAGAATAGGTCGGCCATTGTCACATCCCGCCCTGGGGTGGATCACTTTCCGGGCCCGCTCTATCATCGTAGCACGATATTGTCCGCTTTCAGCCCCGACTACGCCCTCATGATTTTTGTTTCTAGGAACTCACGAGCAACTTCCCAGTGGGTCACCCATCCTGGGAGTGCTCTAGCCCCTTTCTCACTTAACTTCGGAGTTCCTACGGAACCCGAAGCCAATGAGCTCCTAAAAGGCCTCGTGCTAGGTAGGGATGAGAATATACATTTAAGGATCACTCCCCTGGGCGATGTGGGATGTTACAATCCACCCCCTTGGGGGCCCGACGTCCTCGTCGGCACACTTCCGGCCAGGGATTGGTTCTAATACCATTTGTCACATCCCGACCTGGGGTGGATCACTTCTCGTGCCCGCTCCACCACTGTAGCACGATATTATCCGCTTTGGGCCCTGACTACGCCCTCACGGTTTTTGTTTCTGGGAACTCACGGGCAACTTCTCAGTGGGTCACCCATCCTGGGAGTGCTCTAGCCCCCTTCTCGCTTAACTTCGGAGTTCCTATGAAACTCGAAGTCAGTGAGCTCCCAAAAGGCCTCGTGCTAGGTAGGGATGAGAATATACATTTACGGATCACTCCCTTGGACGATGTGGGATGTTACAGCCATATTAAAAAATAATATGCAATTAATATATAGAGCTTTCACACTTAACATCACTGAGATTTTTTTGTATAAAACCCAACATCTAGTAATCTAGTAATATTACGTTAAATTGAAACAACATTACTAATGTTGTGTTGATGGTAAACCTGGACCTACCAAGTCTATCAGAAACACAAGGGAGGTATACAATATGAGTTATGTTATCCACACACCTCTTTATACTTTCTACATATTCCTTTTTAATTTTCTACAATTCATCCGATCTGACAATTAAAAATTAAAAAAATATATATGAAAAATAAAAAGAAGTGTACGGGTAACATACTCCCACGATATGCATCCGCACACCCCTACAATATACTCATGTAAGTTAACACAAACATGATGGGGGTACATCGGGAAGTGGAATGCGACACCCCGCGTATAAGTCCCACGTTTCCCGGCACAGATGAATTAAAGCCAAATCAGTGACTGAACTCGTGAGGAGGGAGTGGAGCGGCACGTGACATTTCCTCCGTTACCACCAACATCCTCTCTCTCTATCTGAGATTTTTCAATGTAATCGGCACACGAGGTGGTACATTATGTTTCACTATATAAATTGTGGGATATGTGTGTTAAAAAGTTAATAACTTAAAAAGTAAAATTTCTCACCACCTACATAAAAACACGTGATGTGCTACTTATGTTTCCGTCACAATAAAAAAATTTTCCCTCTCAAAACCTCTTGAGCTCTGACTGAGTAGCAGTAATAATAATATATGACATAAATAATGGGGATTAGTGCGACTAATCATCACTCAAATGTGTATTAAATCCCAGATAACGGATGTCAACATTCTACTGTTCCCACGTCAACGCTTAATTAGTTTACCCTACCACGTGAGTCTCCTTTATTTTTTTTGGCCTTTTTTTTGCTTCTGTCCGTCCTGTGTAACTTGCATCGCCTTCCCTTTCTGTGTGCGTCCGGGCAGGACTCCTGCTGCTTTGCTTCCACAAGTTATGTCTGCTTCGGAGCTCCAAACTCCCAAAAACCGCAGGGAGACAGAGAGTGTCCTTTCTCTGTGGCCCTTGCCCCCTCAATGCACGTGTTTTCATTTAACCCTAACCCTACTTCCACGGTCACCCAGTGTTTCATACAGTCAAAATCTTATTTCAAAATAAATTTCAAAAGTAGACTCTCAGCGATGCTTTGGTACTTCATATTTTTAGTATTATGTTTTATGGACAAAGATCCCAACCGGATTTCACCCCACCAAATCCTAAAGAGTCGGAGATCCCAGCCGGAATTCGCACTTGTAAGTGAATAGTAATACGGCTAAACTTAGTACTAAGTGACCACAAGCTATTATCAACTGCTATAGAAATCGTAAAAGTGAAAAGAAATATGACAACGTGCCTGATGCAAGAATGGTGGTCCAAATATGTCAAGAACTGTAGTTGGCGTTGTTGGAAATGGAATTCTCCTCTTACGCTAGTAGTCATGCAACATCGTGGAGATGATATTCCCATAGCAAACCCATCGTTGATCAATGTACTCTATGTTGCGGCACTCTTATTTCTTCGATTGAATCTAGTGTGAATTCTTTCTTAATCAGTAAATATCGTACTTTTTTTCAAAAAATATAATTATCCTTAAATATTCATCTGAATTCATTAGATAAGTAAATCCGCAAATATTTTGAGAGCATCTCTAAGAGAAACTCTGTATGTGGACAAACGGAATAGGATCCTCTGCGGATACATTTTGTGTGGATTCAGAAAATCAATTAATTGTGTCCGTTCATCGTATATCGTGCGATTATAAATTATTTTAAATTTTTAATTCACAATGTATGATAAAAGACACGATTGATTGATTCCCGGATCCCCGCAAAGATGATCCTTCTCTTTGGATTTGGATCCTCTCCGAGGCAACTGGTCGGGATCCTCCTGACCAGTGTTAGTGGACCGTTGAATTTGTATTCAACGGCTACAAACATGAAAACCTTCTAAAAGCTATAATAATTGTAACCTGTGGAGAAAAATCCAACGATCTACTAACGCTGATTAGGAGGATTCTGACCAATTACCTTGGAGAGGATCCAAATCCCTTCTCCTTGACAAACAGACGGAACACATAAAAACACTTTACTCGGGATTGCCAGATCATAAAAAGAATAAATAAAAATCGGGATTGCGGAAAATATAAAAAACTCCAACCCAAAAAGTAAATAATTGAGTTCCGTGAACCCATAAATATAAAATTAAAAAAAAAAAAAAAAACCCATACCCCCGTTAGACTAAACGGCGACGAGTGCACTCCAAACAGTACCCTTTAAGGCTTTAACCCTCCGTTTCACCCACTTAACGCCGTCAACCCTGCCGCAACGCCGTTATCCCCACGGCGGCTTTCACCTAACGGAAAAAACCCACAACAAACATTAAAAAATACAGAAAGCAAGGGAACGCAGACTGTATAAAGGATCTCCAGCCAAAGAGCTCACAAGCTCGCCAAGAGAGAGAAACAGAGTTATAGAGAGAGAAAGAGAGGGGGGAGAGAGAGAGAGTCCGACTATCGGCGCACAGTTCGTCACCAGAAATTCGGAAAAAGGAGAAGAAGGTGGTGAGAATTTCCGAAAGGGTGAGATTTTTATGTTCGAAAATTATCGGAGCCGATTTTTCTCCCTCTTTTTGTTGTTGTCATGCATTTCTGTTCGATCTTTTTCAAGCTCTGAATTCAAAGCACTTTTCTGCAGTGAAATTCCGACTGTGGAGCTGAAAGCCTGAATCTTCACTAGAACTGCTGCAATAATTCACAGTTTTCAAATCGCCGAGACTGCAGGTTCGAATTTTCTCCGGTTGATCGATTTGAATTTTTCGAAATTCTATTCGGATCTTATCGGTTTGTGATTTTCAAGCTCTTGATTTTTTAATAAATTCTTTTGCTTTACTGAAAGACGATAATCTAAAATAATCTGATAAACGAACGCAAAATTCGAGTTTGGAATTCGCCTGATATGTATGGGGAAAATTTAAAAATTGACGATTTCGTGCCGAAAATTTAAGAGTTGCAGGCGAAGCGAAGGAATTTGTATCGAAAAGCATTCGGAGAATCCGAATCAAAGCTTGGGTTTTTTGTTTCCTCTCCTCTTCTGAAAGCGAAAGCGAATGTGCCTTCGAACTTCGAAGGCTCCCGCGAATCTGTGAAGCTGAAGCAGTCGAAAGAATTTGAAAACCGAAGCAGAAATCACTGAAGTTCCTTTAAAATTACGAATTTTTCCGGGAAAATAATTTCTACGCCGGCGGCCTGTGCGGATATGGAGCTTCCTCAGCCCCGGCCGTTTGGAACGGAAGGTATTTCATTGTTCGAAAAGAATTATTAGGATTTTTTGACATTTTAGCCAAACTAGTCGCTAAATTTTTTATAACTCCTCTTTTGCTCCTGATATCTAAAATGATTCATGAGATTGTCGATCGTCGATTATTTTAGTCTTGATGTAATTTTTTTTTTTGTAAATTGAGAGTATTTTGGTCAAATAAACTCATCTACTTTAAATGGTGGTTTATCCAATCTAACAAAGATTGTCAGGGAAGAAGCAAAATGATCGACGGTGGACAATCACAAGATTATTTTTATCAATTTTAAATCTCAGGACCATAGTGGAGTATGACATTCTCAAAGATCATTTTGACTAAAAAGCTTTAGGATTTCGTTTTTGTATTTTGAAATTGCATTTTTTAATTTTTTTTTGGAAAGTAATATTAAGAAATGGGAAGGGAATTAAATGTGTTTTATTTCTTAACTTTAATTTCAAAGTTTTTGTACAGGAAGAAAATCGACGCATGATTTACTGTCACTCTACAGTCATTCAGCTGCCCAGCAAGGTCCAAGACCACCTGCTCAAGGTATCCTTTTTTTTTTTTTTTCTTATTATTTTTAAAAATATTTAAACAATCATAATTCTTCGTTTACACCGTGAGATAAATTTTGGTACAACGATATTCCATTGTAACGCATCTTAAGCTAGTTATTTATGTGACAGTTTGTGATAGATTCGAAATACGTCACATTGGCATGTCTGTAACATAAGGTTCTTTATTCTCTTCAAGATGATTTTTCTATTTTGTTATGATGTGCAAATTAAGTAGTGGATAACTAATTATTTTTTATCTCGTGCTTTAATCTTTTCACGTATTTACAAATGATTTGAGATACCGCCACATTATCATTTTAAAAAAATAAAGTTCTTTCTTCTCCTCTTAAAGATTGTTTTCTATTTTTTTTCTAATTTTTTCTCATTATTTGCATGTGTGAATTAATATGCAAGAGAAAATATGTATTTTGTTTGTTTTGTTAGAGAAACATAAATTATGTATGTGTAAATTTATCTTATATTATCGGTCTCAAATCCGAATAATTGAGGAAAAAAAGTAGGTCAAGAATCGACAACCGATACTTTATTCTTCACGTCGAATCCCTAAGATATAAATTAGACAAATATAAAAGGGTTCAATTATGCATGCACGTGAGCGCAATTGAATCGTGGATCTGGTTGTTATCAATGTGGACCGTATATGTTGTAGGCCAGCCTTGAAACAGTTAAAATTGGCTGCCAATGCGAAAAAGGAGAGAGCAACCCCTTACCACGCCTGATGGGGCCCACCCATGGAAGTTAGACATGATTGGACACTTAGCACGTCGCATATCACGCCTGATGCCGGTGCACGGTATGAAGCGTGGGCTGTGCAGTTGACGATCCATGTTTTTTAGGGTTATTTTTGTTTAATTTTATAAAACTTTGTCATATGAATTAAATTTTTGTGGCTAAAGTTTATAAACATGTTTTCTTCAAAATCTTGGATCTGAATTATGAATCCGAAAAACTGGATCGTGAGAATTGAATCCGGAATGTTTCAGTTTTTTAATTATATTTCGAGCTATATACTATTATAATATATACTAATCTACGAAAATCAGGATTCGAATTTAGGTGTAGAGCGTTACGAACTACCCTAGGCAACATGCGTTCGGAGTTTCCCGAGAAACTATACTTTACCAATTTTCCTGCCTTCGCTCAACACCTTAACTTTGGTTTATGTGATTTCAGGAGGCTACCTTGAAACACACGATTTCCTACAACCACTTGAACGGATGGGAAAGCCATGCATTGCTAAGGAAGAGACCTCAGCTGAGGTATCAACCACTGAAAAACCACCGTTTCATGCGGCGGCGCAGCCGACTACTTCTGTGGAGCACATTCTCCCCGGTGGGATTGGGACTTACAGTATAAGCCACATTTCGTATTTTAATCAAAGGGTTCCGAAACCAGAGGGATCGCCGGTGTTTACAGTTGCACAAGCAAGTAGTACCGAGAGAAACGTAGACGAAAACTCGAACTGTAGTTCTTACACCGGAAGTGGATTCACTTTGTGGGAAGACTCTGCAAAGAATAAGGGAAAGACAGGGAAGGAGAATGTTGTGGGAGAAGGACCCGCGGGTACCGTGAGAGGTAATTAAACTAATTAATTTGTATTTTTGCATGCATGTGGTGCATAATTTGTGTACCTTAAATTTCAATGCAACGAGAAGAAACAAAAGATGGAAATGAAACTCATGGCAGCTACTGGGGTTTTGACAGGGCAATGGACCTCTTCGGAGCGGCCTGCGCAGTCATCTTCCAACAATCGTCGCAGCTGCTTCAGTTCTCAGTCAGTCCCTAGCCATCTCAAACTCTACTATTGTCGGTGTTATTGGTTTCGATATCATATATGCAGTTTTTGATACATATATGGAATGTCAACAGGTCATCTGGGCAGAAGAACATGAGCTTCATGGAGATGATGAAGTCTGCCGCCAAGGGTAGTACCCAGGAAGACGAACTTGACGATCAAGAAGAGGTTGTTCTGAAAAAAGAGACCTCTACCACTACCACCAATGCCACCACCCCCTATAAGGGTATGTCTTGTAGTTAAATAGATAAAAAGAAACTTTAACGAAAAGTTCCCGTTACTGTTTACTTTAACGAAAAACTATATTTTTACACTAAAAAATCAATCCTGGTACTATTTACTTTACCCTTTATTTTGTCATTTTCGTCAAAACTCAAAGTTTTCAAGCATTTTTTATTTGTTTTCCGTAGATAAAATTCATTTGAAATTCTTTACCCTATTGTTCTCCTCCATTTTGTTATCTTCACCGAGGAGTTTGTGTGTTTCTGAAGGCGATTTGAGGGCAAAAGTTGATGTTAAGAGCTCTGATCAGAATGCTAACACGCCTCGATCCAAACATTCTGCCACAGAGCAGCGAAGGAGGAGCAAAATAAATGACAGGCAAGTTTATCTTCGATTTCACATGATAAAAATTTAATGATAGCTCCTTGGCGGTTTTGCCAACATAATCGTAGATTGACCCTTGAAAGTTACATGTGCAGATTCCAAATGTTGAGAGAGCTCATTCCTCACAGTGATCAAAAGAGAGATAAGGCGTCGTTTTTACTAGAGGTACGTACAATTATTAACTGCTGTAAGTTATTCCTTTGTTTTCAAATTTTTGAATGACCGGGTTTTAATCTTTTCGCTTCCCAGGTTGTCGAATACATTCAGTTTTTGCAGGAACGAGTAAACAAGTACGAGGGTTCATGTCAAGGATGGAATCCTGATCCAGCAAAATTGATGCCTTGGGTAAGAAGTCACGCCTTTATCCTTTGTGGCATGTATGTTGTTCATACCGCGACCGATTAGTAGACTCATTAATCTTTTTCTCGAAACAGAGAAACAATCACAAGCTTAGGGAAAGTTACTGTGATCAATCTCTAGGCATGAATGGTGGGTCTGCTCCTGCATTAGCGTTTGCCGCAACGTTTGATGAGAAACCTACTTCTGTCTCACCGGCAATCCCCGGAAGCTGCGCTCAGAACCCTGTAGAATCCGACACAAGTACTGAAACTACCTTCAAAGCAGTGGATCACCACCCTGGAATAACAAGCAAGCCGACGCCCTTTCCTTTGTCAGTGCAGCCAAACTTCTTCACTCCTGTCAGGACTAGTGGTGCTGCCGCCGCAGTACCTCAAATTCCACCTAGATTGCCATCTGATGCGGAGAACACATCTCGACATCAACCTATGTTATGTCAGACGACATCACGTACCACTGTTGGTGCTGCTACTCGGGATAAGCTGAAAGAACAGGAGCTGACAATTGAAGGCGGTCGAATTAACATCTCAAGTGCCTACTCCCAAGGGTGAGTTTTCTTGTGCTCTAAGTTACATATTCAATCGGTCTTTCCGTGTCTGTTTCGAGTTTATTGAGGTTATTTCAAAAATGTGCAAATCATAAACCTTGAAATCTCTACTTTGAAGATGCGTATAGATATCTGAGTGAATAACATAAGCGGTTTCGGCATTGGACAGGTTATTGAATACGCTGACACAAGCCCTGCAGAGTTCCGGCGTGGATTTGTCACTGGCCAGCATCTCGGTGCAAATCGAGCTAGGGAAGCGAGCAAATAGACGATCACCTATACCACAATCTGCTATTAAGGTATGTCATGTTCGTGTAGCTGTCACAAAACGCATCGAAGTTGAGTTTGTATAACAAACGCAGCTAAACTTGTCTGTCGTTCTGATGCAGGAAAATGAGATTCCCATAAGCACTTTAGGGAAAAAGCACTCTGGAATTGCAAGCAGTGAAGAATCTGAACACGCCCAAAAGAAACTCAAGACATGCAGAAACTAATTAATTATTATTTTTTAACTATAATTAATTCATTTTTTTAGAACCCCTTTGATGAAGTATGGGGTTTATAATTATCCCATGTCTTCTGCTGGTGGCGGAAGACTTGACACTAAATCGAGCGCAGCGACATCTTAGGATTCATACAGTCGATCCTACTTAGTGAGATAAGGTTTTATTGTTATTATTTATGTCTTATGGTGGTGTATTTTAACCTACCTAATCGAGATAGAGATTAATTGTGTACAATGTACATGTAGTTTCTCATTTCTTGCAGTGTATTTAGTTAGTTGGGATCCAAATTCCATAGATTTCCCAATCCAAATATTATTTATTGTTTTTGGTGTCCAGAGACGAGATTTGAGCGTAAACAGAATGTCTTTTATTGTTAAGGCTTCCATTTTAATGCGGAGAAGCTGCTTTTGCTTTTCATTTGAGGCTGCTTTTTCTTCATGTAATTTTTATTTCTTGTGAATGAAGTACTAATGAATTTTTTTTATCTTACTCATTTCTTATCATAATGATTCCACGCAGCCCTTGACGGTGTGCATCATGTGCAGGTCTGAGTGGTGATCAGTTATATTGGGCTGGTCAAACAACAACCCATTATTGCACATGATGCAGTGTTTAGAGAAATTTTTCATGATGACGGGAACATAGATGGTACATTATGTGTTTTTATGTAAGTGGTAGGAAATTTTATTTTTTAAGTTATTTACTTTTTAACACACATATCCCACAATTTGTATAATAACACGTGATGTATCATCTCGTGTGTCGATCACACTGAAAAATCTCCCCAGTGGTTGTTTGCTAGAATGCATATTTTTCTCATCATGTAGGTGCTCACTTATCGTAACTTTCTCAAGAATCCAAATCCTCGCCGGATCCTCTTTGCAAGGATTCCCTAAATCCGTGAATCATATTTGTTTATTGTACATCGTACGGTCAGAAATCATTTTAAATATTTTTATTTAAAATTAAATACAAACAATACTTGACAAAAATTGACCACACGATTTACGAATCCCTAAGATCCTCACCAAAATGATCCAAAGAGGATCCTCTTGGCTTTCTCAAGATTCATAGTTGTATTCTGCCTCATATTTAGTTCGACACTTAATTCTGCACCTGATGTGCGCTATTAGGGTTCATATAAGAGATTGTTACGATCGGTCGCCACTTAGCCCTGCACTTGATGTCCGCCATTAGGGATTTGCACAAGAGACTAAGAGCACATTTAGCTGTGTTTTTCAAATAGCTGAAAACCCTTTTGGTGAAAATGTTTTTGGAACCAATCCTTAGTAAAAATACAAGTAAATTCGAAAAAAGCACTGAAGTGCTTCCTGGAAGAAGCACATAATTGGTGCTTCTTGCAAAAAACACTTCAAGTGCTTTTGGAACTAAAAAACATTTTTTCTAAAAACGTTTTCAGTCATTTTAAAAGCACATCCAAACGAGCCATACATCAGATGCATAAGGGTAGTGACTCCACACCTCCCTCTTTCTTTTCTAGCTTTGAATTGAAAACTCAAAACAGAATCAAGAAATGCAAATAATGTTGTGCAAGAAACATAAATAAAAAGAGTGCGAAAATCATTTTCCGTTGGCTCTCTTTTCCCTCAAATGATTTGGGCCAACCCAATAAGAGGTATGCCAGCCTAGCCTACTACCTTAACATGGACCCAATCTTATAAATTGTTCATTGATACGAAACTATATAATTTATTAATTAACCTGTTCATGATTAAATATATTTTGATAATAGTATAATTCGAAGATTACACCAAACTCAGCAACCAATAAGAGTGATTAAGTTATTAAATAGTAAATAAATGGTTGGATCAAGTTTCTAAAACATTGGATCGGGTGAATATCATCATAGGGATCGTCTTCTGAAGACTCTTTCTCACTTCAATTACCCAAGAGCATCGTAAACCCAGAAAACTTCCAACTTATAATTTTATATACATTATATAATGTACTCAACAATTTCATTTAAGAACCGGATCAAATGATCCGGCCCGTTGAAATTTAATCAGGGGGCTCCTCTAAAAGTTATAATAATTGTAGCCGTTGAATTAAATTTCAACGGGCTGGATAATTTGATCCCTAGGCTCGGGATCAAATGATCCGGAGAGAATTTGGGTTCTTCATTTAAAACCATGACTGAAAAATATGCATATAATATCAACCTAACAGATGATATCTGAGTTTTATGACCATCACACTCGTGCAGTAAAAGATAATGATTCTTTATTTATTGACTTCAAATACAAGTTAAGGTGTTTCTGTATTTCCTTTCATGCTCAAGGCGACGTACACCGAAAGAAACTTAAACTCTGCTTAATTAATCCTTAAGTACTACAAGTAGTGATTAGGGTTTTTTTTTATAATTTTTTTAAGGTGATCAGCTGGTGACTTCATCACGGCAGTCCACTCTTTTAGGGGCTGAGAAGATTCACAGAGGCATTTCAGCCTTCTGTGGCTACCATCGTGCGATTTACCAACGGCAACAATCGAACCCAGAATGTACTGTGTGAAATACAGGCCTAGAATTTCTCTCCAACTACTGGACCACCCGTGGTGGTTATTAGGGTCATTGAGCATCGACCAATAAGTTACTAGGCAGATTGCTCTTTGTTCACTGTGCATTTCTTGGATCATACAAATCTCAAAACGATTCTCAAAATATTATATAATTTTTTTATAAGAGAAAAAGAAAGCACATAAAACTCTAGGCATCTCCTCCATCATGATTCATTTATATATTGTATGTAATTAACTAACTAACTAACTAACTAACTAACTATATATATATATATATATATATATTATCGAAACAAGACAGAGTGAGTAACAATATTTAAAACAATGATGAAAATATTAAAAGACACTTTTGTATTTAACAAGGTATCTTTTGTATTATTTTTCCAATTAATTGAGATGATGAGATCATTTTTGGTTATTGTGGTGGTTGTTATAATTTGTCCTAGGGGAAAAGAACCACTAGTCTTCTCAACCAAAAAAAATAAATAAATAAAAAATAATTTAGCTCAATACTTTAGGGCTTGGAACGTTTTTTATGGTGATATATGTGAGTTTGATTTTTGTGTATAAAGAATCAAGTTGTCTGGTTTTGATTTTTATATGATTTAGATTTAATAGTTGACCTGACACACCCCGACCCGAGGATCAGGGCGTGCTGGCCGTCACAAACGTGACGTAACCATTACGCAATGCGGAAGCAATATGATAAAGAGTATGAATAACTAAAAACCGACTACTAGCAATACACTCCTAACAACATGCTAGAGAGATAGTTAAAGTATGAAATACACATAATCAGAGCATAAGGTTCAAATGCAGTCAAGTAGGACAACTACTAAGTTACAACACCCGAAGGTGAATCCTACATGAGTGAAGTCCGTCAGAACAGCCGTGGGAATCCTCGAGAGCCACCAAACACTCCTAACTACAACCTGGAGGGGCGCAAAACAAGGTGAGTGGGTCAGTAAAACAAAGCTTTCAAAATCTTTCCTTTAAAAACGTATATATCCCCTCGCTGTAAAAAACCTATATACTTTCCCAGAAAAATAGAATATATATAAATATATATAGCTTCGGAATCTCAAACACCCTCATTCATCATTTTCAGAGAAATATGTCATGCCATAAGCCAAAAACATAATATGGATGCATCAACAATAATCAGGTGAAATAATAAATCAACCGGAGACCCTGCAGTGGTCCTGTACGGCTGATTCTAAAGCTCATTATCCAATCCAGCCGGAGTCACCAACTGTGACCTGTACGGCCCTGCCGGAGTCGCCAACTGCGACCTGTACGGCACTACGCTGCACATGAGTCGGAACTACCTATAGTAGTCTGTACGACTCGGATGGTGTAATAATACGCTCTAGTGCTTCTCTCATCGATCATCTGTGCACATAATCTAAGGTCACCTACTAGTCGGAACCGTCTCTAATGGTCTGTAAGACTAGCATGTCGGAACCACCTCCAGTGGTCTGTACGACTAGCATCTACTTGGATCCAAGGTGAGCGTGTGATGCGGTGAATAACATAAGCACTAACACCAGGGGTGCAGGTTATCAGCTATCAACATAAATCTCATCCAACAATTCAATTCATCAAATGTAACTCACCTGATACTCACATGTGCGTCCGCAGCACCAAATCAAATATATGTATCATATAATATCCATTCACATATTTCATGCAATTTCTATGTATGGCACTTCAATCACATAATTCATATAAATCTATGCATGGCATTTCAAAACATATTTTCATTTTAATTCAATTTCTGGGAAAAGTCATTAAGTATAGGCATAATAATGAAAACAAAACTGCCCACTCACTGGTATGTCGCAGGGTCGTAACCCCCGTGACGCCTCTGACTGCGCTCGTCCTCAGGGTAGATCTCACCTATATGCGAAACAACTATAAAAACGTTATTTTAAGCACATATCCAACAATTCGAAATAACTTCTCATACAATGCTCAATTTTGGCATATGAATATACCAACGCGATCTACACAACCTCACGAACATCGTAATATTTTTAAATAAATTTTTCTAGGGCCCACGCGCCCTCACGCGCCGGGGAGGCCACGGCCTCACGCGCCCCCCACGCGCATCATCTTCAACCTCCCGACGCCGGAACAGTGTCACCGGCGCCGGATTCTGGGCAACTCTGCAACTGCCCTTTTCTCACTCGTTTTTGCACCATTTTTCATAAAATTTTCACCAAAATGTCACAAATCATGAGAGGAAGAAGGCTATACCTCTTTGGAGCCTCAAAACCTTCCAAATCGCGTCGGGAAAATTTCACCAAAACCGGCCACCTTCGAACCTTATGATCCCGACGTCCCAAACCTTCAAACGAAGCACTCCGAGCTTCGTGGGGACTTCCTTAAGCTCGTGGTAAGCTTAGATTGTCCTAAAATGCAACCATTTAAAAGTTGGTGAATAGTGACAATCACGGGCCTCGTGATTTCAACGTGAAAACGTATGAACCCTTACCTGAAATGGGTACCAATGGGTTCGTATGGTCTCTAGGAGTATGATGGTGGTCTCAACCACGTCGATCCGTGAAGGTTTGACAATCTCTGGGTTGTCCGTACCGTTTGAATGAGAAGGAAGAGAGGGACTGTGCGTGCGTATGCGGGAGGGGGGGAGAGAGAGAGAGTGTGAAAAAAAATGAAAGTGTGCGTGTGTGGTCAACAAGCACCCCAACCACACAAAATAATTCCAACTTAATTTTCAACAATTTTTCCAAAACAACTTAGGATAAGACAATAAAACCCAAATGAAATGTCACATACCGTAGTAGATTCAAGGGCAATCCCGTCATTTCACATCCTCGATTAATTAATTCCGGGACGGGCTGTGACATGACCTCTCTTATTGAATCCAAATTTTTCCGTTCAATGTGCGAGTTGTGATACCAGGTAACTTATTCTGAGATCACAAAAAAGAAAAAGAATTAATATACGCATAAGAAGTTGTAATTTATTTGCAAAGAAAAATGATCATGGCATGTTAAAGCATCACCAAAGGAGATGTCAAATGTAAAACATCAAAAGGATATTTGATGGTTTATGTGGTAATTTCACTTTTTATACAATTTTTTGCTCCAATCGATATGTTAAATAAAAATATCATTTGATAATTCAAATACTTAGAAAACACAACATTTATTTAAAAAAAAAAAAATCATTATATCAATTGGCAACAACTGTCAAATTTGACGCCATAAGACTTTACCTTCAATTGACTAAACTCCACGTAAGAAACCAAAAGCTTAGTTGGCGAGAATTTTCTATCATTTTTTACTATTGTATATCAATGTGACACTTCCGATACATCATTTCGAGATGCTCTCAACAACCAACTCCTTAAACGAAAAAAACACTCAACTCACCTGCATTCCATTCCCCAAAATATGGGTGCACAAAGCTATTCCGATCACATTCTTGCCATGCACAACAAGGTTCCAATGCTGCCAGCTAAGGAAAATCAAAGGATCAAATCATCCCTTTCACTTTCCTTTCACATGAAAAACCAAATCCCCACCGACAAAAATATTCCCACAGCTATATTTCTTTCCTTTTTTTTTTTTCCTCAAATTTCCAAATCCATTTAAAAAAATAGCCCTTCCACCAACCAATTTTTTGGGAACAAAATTGTTAACAAAAATGGAAGCCGACGTATGGTTAGGGTAAACATGTTTGACCTGTCATTGTCGTATGAGATTTACATGGAATTGGAACCTTGATCTCCAAGTAAACGAAACACTTATGGAACAATGTAAATTAAGGAACTTTAACGAAAATCTCCCCATACTGTTCACTTTAACGAAAAACCACATTTTTACACTAAAAGGTCAATCCTGATACTATTCACTCTACCCTTTATTTTGTCCTTATCGTTAAAACTCAAAGTTTTCAAGCAATTTTCATTAATTTTCCTTATAAATTAATGGAGTATTTGTGTAAAATTACACAATCATCGGATCCCGGCCAGTCTGGCCGTTCTCTCTGAGTTGGACCGAGACCGGTGACCGGTGTTACAAAACGGGGGAAAGAGAGAATGATCTGTGCAAGCAGAAAACTTTGAGGATGTAGTATGTAATATGCTAAGGGAATCACAATACCATAGGGTTTGATCTAAAAGAAACAAAAAAATTACAAAAAAAAAATCAAGGAATAGGGATTCACCTCTTGATTATGATTTTTCGCAGTTCCAGTAAAACCAAACCTATATATGATCTTCCCTCCCCACACAGAATGCAGTTTAATTTCGTTCCCACCCTGAATGGCAGGGTAGCTTCTATACATGATTTGGATGGATTATTTCGGCTTATACAAAAGATAAAGGATGTACTACAGCTCGTACCATACGTGCATCCTCTCGGGCTCTTCTTGAAGATCACTTGGACAATCTCCATCGCCTCCTCAGAACAGAGCGCTCGTTATGGCTATACCTCTGTAGACAACTTTTCTAATAGATCTGTGGGAAAGTAGCCAACCCTGTGGAACACGAATGAGTGTCAGAAGTCGCCTAACATTATTTATCACGTACTACTTAGTTCGTCATCTGATGGTTGCAAACACTCTTCCGGGTTGGCATAGAAATAGTCCTCTTCTTTAGGTCGGTCTTGAATCATTAACCTATTAGTTGGGTTCCCCATGCGACCTGCATGAGCTTCCTTTACTGCAGATGAAAATTCATCCCAATGCAATGACCCACTAGTGTACTGGTCTATCAGATCAACAAGAAGCTTTCTGTCCAGTAGAATCGTCTTCTTGAACCCAAGAAACCTGAAGAATCATGAACATACAATGTTTAATTTTAGACAAAACCTTTCACCACTAATAAGAAATAAGGGCAGCCGATCATGTAAAAATAAAACTGAGGAAAACAGCATGAAGTAAATCATGTCGAAAATACATCCCTTCATCACAAATATCAAGGATTCCAATATATGAACCTGTTGATGAACTAAAGCTCCAAAACTGGCAGTTGTTTCAAAATTAAAAAAAAAAAGTCTGACTGGTGCATAGGAGCGTACACAAATAATCGTCTCGTCAAAGAGACAATTTGGGACGACAAATAACTGGCTGGGGTTTGAATTATAAAATCAACCAACCGAAGCCAAACAAATCCACAAGAAGCATTGAAAATTTTCCATATAACTTTTTCTATGAACAAAGGGAAACTACCCTGTAAGTAGAAAGTACCTGCGATGGCCTTCAACAACTTTAGCCATGTTTCCATCATATGTGGGAACGAAAATATCACTCTCCAATGAGACAAGATAATCCAATGCCGCCATTTGGGATGAGTGGTTTTGAAAGAACCTAAGGTCTGATGGTTCCAACAGTGTCTCCTTTCTGACCTGTTTGAACAAAATCAAAGACAACTTGTAAGAACTGAAAACAAAAAAGTAACCAAATATAAAATATAGAAGGGGGCTTCAGCTTTCTTGTACTTACCAATTTTGGAAAAGCCTTTCCAAGACTTGCCATTCTCCTCTCTGCACCATAGATTTCACCAGCTGCAATATAAATCTGAATATCGCGGTCAATGTCAAGGGCGCTCAATGTAAGAGCAGTTTCTTCAGGTGTCAAAGGACACAAACCATCTTTCCTTTTCAGGTCGGAATTTATTATTTTCTCTTTCCACCAGGGATAAGCATATCTGCCAAAACGAAACCATCAGGCAGACAAATTAATATATTACTGCACTTTATCCATTGAGTGTCAAGTATAAGTTACCTCATTCTTGTCAACTCTTCCACCTCCTCGATGTTACAACCTTGAGTACAACCAGAAAATGCCAACATGTCCATCTCATATCTAAGATGAAGTACAAGGAATGGACCATTTTTCCTTAGAAGCCTGATAACCCTTCTACCCAACTCCTCTATCTGAGAAGTGAATCTCAGAGCACTAAAATTTACTCGGCAGCGAAGTTTCTGAATCTCCAAAGGTTGTCCATTATTGGCAAGTCGAGCGTCAGTTCTATTTAGATGTACAACTTTGTATTTTTGTATCAGAGGAAGAATCTGTACGAAACAGAAAGAAGAATACGGACTTTATTTCAATCAATTATGATGTGATTTATAAATGTTTAAGAGTGGCACCATATAGAATTTCCAGCTAAGTTATAGAGAACAATGCAAACAACTAACCTGATTATGATAATAAGACATGTCAGACCAACTAATTGGTGGCATGGTATAAAACATTCCTAGCTCCACCCTCCTCTTTACCCGGGGAGGCAGCTCTTTCAATATGCGAACCTCATCTCTCAAGGATGTGATGAAATGATCCACATCAAATATGTCTTTGAATTCACTGCCATATCAAGAGAAGGTATGAACTCCCAATACTGGGTGGAAGAAACCTAGTCATCCTTTTACAGTTTAAACAACAATCAATAACTTGAAAGCGTTAGGAAAAATATATTGGCATACCTTGGATCAGCCCAAAAGGAGGTTTTGTCAAGTTCAGGGACTATGAGAGTGACGTTCAAATACCTTGCGATAGCAACCATGTCACATATCTGCAGACATCACCACCATGAAAGAAAAAATGAAACTTGTAATCATACACATAAACGTCTAGTAAGTTATCACCAGCGACGAATTCCTGTTAAATACAAAGTAAACAGCTGCCAACCACTTACCGCTGCTCTCATTTGATTGAGTCCCCCATTGCATGAGACCATAAGGTAACCATTGTTTTTATAAACTCCTGATGGCAAACAAAACAAATTTAGATTAAAGGCCGATTCAACAATCATCCAAAACCAAAGAAAAATATAAAGACCAATACAAACAAAGTCAGGACAGAGATGAAAAGGGTACAGACTACTGTAATTTACATTAGTAGTTCAAACACTATCACCATATCACCATACTCCACCGGTTCGTAACTGCCTGTATGAATTAGTTAACTTTGAACTAGCTAGCTGCTTTCTGGATTACAAGTTTCTACCTTCTAGTATTTCATTGCTTGGAGCCAAAGCAGCTGCTGAGCTATTAATTTTGGTGGGACACTAGACTTCTCCAAGTACTAATTTGCATTACACACAAAAAGTGAGGATTTGGGTTGGCTTCAAAAAATCAGAAAACGCAGAACAATCATAAAATTATCATCCGAAAACAACCCAATTGCCATTTGGAGTGATTAGCAATTACTTACAAGAACCCACATCCAAAAAACTTCAAAACGCCCCCAATTTCCTGAAAATTTAGAAAATAATAACAAACTCACTCTTGGGCGGAAGAGCTCTGGCCGGAACAGAAGGCAATGGGTCTTGCAAGACGGAGGAGGCGGCGGCGGACTCCTGCGAGAAACAAGCAGGCCAGCCTTTCAAAACCCTAGGCCCCCACATATCCCCCAACGCCATTAATTGCACGATGCACGTCCACAACAAAATCGACGTCGTCGCACGTATCATCCACAGCTTCATTTTCGACCTCGACGGCGACGACGCCGCCGTGACCAGCATCGAGTTCTTTAACTTTTCCCCTCCTCCGCCGCCTCCCAGTACCTTAATTCCCATCACTCCCTTCCTCTCCTTCTTCTCCACCTTGCACATCAATCTCTCTCTTCCTCCTCCTACAAACATCAACGCAGTGGCCCAAAACGGTGCGTCTTGGCCGACACCGGATCCAAAAAAATGGCTTTCCTATTTTGAGCTCCCGCTATTTATAGAAAACAGCAAAGATCCGAGAACCCGATTTCCCAAAACGGAGCCAAAATACTCACCACATTCCCCAAAGATTTGCTAAAACTCTCGCGCTCGAAGATTCCCTCCAAAAATTGCATCAAGAATCCTAATTTCTCACAGCAAAAACAAAAATCCCAAATTAAAAAATTGCAAAGCTCCGATCTTTGCCGCCACACTCGAATTCCAGACCCGGGCAATCCAACCCCAAATGCGAGCTGCAATCCCCTCCCAGATCCGCAGTGTTCTCCGGCGATATCAGTCGCCGGAGCTTTCGCCGCGGGGGGGCAGCGATTTAAGAAGCGAGAGAGATTGGGATGGAGAAGGAGACAGGGAAGAAGACGAGCAGTGGTGTTGGTGGTGGTGTCATGACATAATGTGTTGCGAGCAATTCTAGAGAGAGAGAGAGAGGAGAGAGAGAGGAACAAAAAACGCGTGACCGGCGTGCGTGACTTGCACCGACGGGTCGAGTGAGCGTTTGTGCACTAACATATATACTTAAAAGTGCCCGAAGCCTCCAATAAATGCCAGCCAGCTATACGGCGGTCCGGCCGGGCCCACCCCAATTATGTCTTGAACACGTGTCGCAAATCCCGACCCTCCATTCTCGACACGTCGAGGGCGAAATCGTGGCTCCGTATCAGATGGTGGTTCGTTGTCGCCGGTTCCTTCGACACGCGCCGACAATTTATCGCGATAAGTTGGTTTTTATCGTTCCGCAGGTCCCGCACCTGGAGTTAATAATTAAGGATTAAGCTCTTAATTCTGTGATTAGGGGGCTCTAATCACGATGTTGGTTGGTAGTTAAGTGCCAACAATGGTTTAACTTTGTCTTAACGTGCATCGGTGAAGCCACGTTCAGGGCTACCCAGGGCTGTAGCCCAGGTAGCTATCGGTAGAAAATAAAATTTTACATGTAATTTTTATTGATTTTCGAATGTAACCCACTATATATTTAGTCATTTATTCGAATTCTCTCAGTTTAATTATATAATACAGTTTACAAACCATCTATTTTTCTCATCGCTTCTTGTACATGTACAAGTTTGAATTTGTTTGAATAACGAAAATTATAGCCTTGCCGTTGTTAACGTGGGACGGTATTTTGGCGATAAGTACAATGGCAGCAACTTTGCACCCTCCGACTGTTGGTTGTGGCGTGTACGGCGCAAGGCCCGACGTCGTTTTGGGAGGAGCCGTCCGGTTCTACGTAGATCTGGGGTCTTGGGACACGTGTTGAAATCAGACGCATCGAAGTGGGGACTGTGGGTCCCGATGCTAATCGTATTGTAAGCACATTGTCAAATTGTACAGCGGAGGGGATGTAGATGTTCCACGCGCGCTTTGGCTCTGTGGTGGTGGACGTGGGAAGCGTGGCTGGGTTTTGTTGGTGTGTGCGAGTCACGCGCTCGCGTGATTGAGTTAGACTGTTGGATAAGAGGATATCCACAGCCCGCAGCGGATCGTTCTCCATACTCTGAGCCGTACACTCATTCTTTCAAGTGGGTATTTACTTTCCTCAAAAAAATAGTTAATTAATATTTCTTTAATTAATTCCTATTTAAAATTTGACTTTTTAACCGAAATGGTCGTTGAGACTTGCTTAGCTGCTCAATTTGGTTCATGAAATTTGAAATTAATCGAAGTGGTCTCTGCGTTTGTTCACCATCAATCATTTTTGTCATTCTGTGAAAAATCTTTATGAAATAATGACAAAACAACAATAATACCTTCAATTTGTTTTTCAAATCTTTTTGGCTCATTATTTATTAAATTGAGTGTGTTCTGTCATTTTTTGTGCTTATTTAACAGAATTCTACACGGAATGACCAAAATGATTGATGGTGGACAAACTCAAATACCACTTTTATTGATTTCAAATCTCAGAGACCAAAGTGAGAAATATCAATCTCAATAACAAATTTGGCTAAAAAAAACCTTTAATTTTAGTTAGCTCTAGCTACGGAAAAGGATCCGGAGATCCCGTGATCGTGACCGTTCATCATATATCATACGGTCAGAAATCATTTTAAATTTAAAATTAAATATAAATAGTATCTAACGAAAACTGACTGCACGATATACGATGAACGGTCATGATCACGGGATCCCTAGGAAAAGGATCCGGCGAGGATCCTTTTCCTCTAGCTCAAACACTATTATATAAAGTGTTAAGATCTCATTTTTTTTATTTATTCCACATATAAAATGGAGAAAGTTTTTAATGTGCCGAAACACGGCCCGACACACCATATTATAATACAAGTGGATGAATTTTTTTGTTTTTAAAGTATCCAACAACTTTTTGACCTGTATTATGACACTTATTGTACCGGCTTGTGTTCACGGCACAATGAAAAATCTCTTCATAAAATGACTCTTAAGAAATTACATATCGTAGTCTTGGGATAAATGATGGGGAAAGTTGTATAGAAGAAGTCGGATTGGAAATGAATGGGGTGCTTAGTGTGGTGGTTAAATTTCCTTGTCGATATGGTACTAGAAAGCTACCTTATTTGGGGTTCTATAATTTTTCATATATTTCGCACTTAGGTTTCGAAGGTCGTTGACAAGCTCTAGTTCTTCCACTAATTTGGAAATAAATAAATGACTTGAAAATTTGAGTGGTCGACTCACCATTTTTAAATGATGTATGAATTTGGGTAGTGGCAATGGCATGGTGCGCACATTGCTCCATTTTTCGATTGTGGCAAAGCTTTGTGCATCCCATCACTTCAAGCTTGCAAATTGCAATGGGCACGTCAACTTCCAAAATTATCAAGCCGATCTTAAGTTTTGGGTGTACATTGCTCGTCTTCATTAAGCTAAACCTCAATCTATATGACTTTGATATTTTCTTTCACTAATAAGATCATACATTTCAATGATGTAGTTTTCCATATTCACACATGACGTGTATCCTATAATTTAATCATAAGTTTGTGTTGAAAATATTAGGATATCATATTGGAATACAGTCATATGATAATACAAATTCATGTGTTATGATGTGAGTGTATGATGAGTTTATATTATATTGTTATAAGTTATAACATGGGTAAATTTGTTATATCATGCGACAATGTTCCATTACTACACATTTTTTAGTGCTGTTAAACCCACCAAATGTCTTATTCCACCTCCTCATCCACTAATAATCTAACCCACCACAAAAAGTTAAAAAATTGATATACTATTTTTCCACCCACTATTATTTTTAAAATAACCTCTAATATATATCTAATTTTTTTTATAGTTTTCAGAAGAATAAATATTAGAGTGCTGATAAGCCCAGCCGAGCCTCCACTCACCGCCAAGGCCACCCTTCCCGATTTTTATTCCGGTTAGAATTACAGAACATGCTCACATCCCAGATCTCCAAGTGATTGCAACTCTCCTTCCTTCACTCTCTCTAGATCCCCAACGCAACCCCTTCCCCTTTCCAAATCTCACCCCTTCGAAGCCCAATTCTTCTTTTGATCTCTCATTTCATTTTTCAAAATTTCAAATAATTATTTAATTAATCAAATGTTTTGAACAACTATTATATATAATTCAGCAAAAGGAATAGAAAGTAAAGAAAATATTTATTTGAAAAAAATGAGATAGTTGCAGAGAGATGGTGTATAGAGAAGAGAATATTTTTTTTCTTTTTTGCGTTGGTTCTTAGATATCATTTACAAGAGGTAAATTGGTATAAGTTCTTTTTATTAAAAACTGAGTGGGAAAATAAAACAACAAGATGAGTTTATCAGCATCCACATTTTTTTAGAAACAATATGACTGTATTATTGTAATCCATGAATTTATTTAGCTGAAAAAATTGTTATTACTCGTTTCCAGTACCAATGCCATTATTCTCAAAATATAAGCCCTCTATTCGAAATCAAACCTTAAATCCTAGTAATTATAATTATATACACTTTGGTTACCAATTTTTTCTTACTTGTATTCTCAAATGCACTCTCTTTGGATTCATTTGCCATTCATGAATATCGAATATTCCCAACTAATGAAACATGCATTCAATCAAATTATCTGCCAAGTACCAAGTACATTTACCAATTAATCCACATAATGAGAGATTTTTCAATGTGTTAGAATACGGGACGGAATATCACTTGTCATTATATAATTGAAGAAACACTTAAAAGATAAAATTTTCCCCTCAATTATATAATAACATATGATAAACCGCTCCGTAGTCCCGGCACATTGAAAAATATCTCCTGCACAAGAACCTTTTTACTTGTTTAGTCATGCTATTAAACCATGTATTGGTACGTAGGGTTGCTAATACTTAAGAGCATGCACATGCATGTGGGGGACATCTCGGAAACGAAATTTACTTTTTATCCCAAACGTCCTTAATTTTTGCTTTGAAATATGACACATTGACAGAGATCCATTGAACCCAATAATATTTTTCTACAAATACAGAATAATGCGACCTTTAATTATTGGACTGATTTAATATGTATGGTTATTGGTTGAAACTTTAAATTAATGAATTTCGGAATCACATCATTGTTAGAAAATAGGGGGGGAAATTTCATTAATTAGCTGCCATTACATTAAACCTTTAATAATTGTCTCAGCTAGAAAAGTATTAGAGCTATTAATCCCTTAATAATTGTATTTATTAAAGATTATGCGGTTAATTGGTGAAGGAATTTGGATTCTTAAGTTGTGACGCATTTGTTGACTATGAAAGGTTTGTCATTGTGTCTGAAACACTGGCACATACGCCATGTCATTATACAAGTGGAGTGATACTTGAAAATAAAACTTCTCTTCACTTGTATAATAACATATGACTTACCATATGAGTTCCGAGCACTTTAAAAAAATCTCCCGTTGAGTAGGTCTTCGGTGAAAGTGTCGGTGAGGGGTATATAACTATTTATGTCATTCTTCAAGCTTCATGCTTGTTCACTCGAGCAATAGATTAAAAACCATGCAACTTTAAGATGTAGCTAGGGAACGTGTATTTGCATGATGTATTATAGCGTCATTCTGGTTACATTATTCATATGATATACATTTTATAAAAGTATGAGATTTTATTGACATTTATTTTAGTTTGCTTGATCTTACGCTATTCGACTGAGTATGAGACATGTCCTAGTTGAGAAGTCTAACTAAAGTATTTGCTTAATGTATATTGAGAAACACTTGTCTAGGGGCATTCCAATCGCATCATTCTTATGACAACTTTTGTTAATGTATGACAATTCACTGATACTATATTTTGGTCTTGTTTGACTTCACTCGATCCAACCGCATTTGAGAGCTACCCTTGCAGGAAAACCTTATCAAAGTTTCTCTCTTGCATGTATTTGTTAATCTCTTACTCAAAAGTTGTTGAAATAAGATAAATTCTCTCTTCCTCACGCATAACATCACATATTATCACGAAGTTTTATTCTGCCCTTATTTTTCTGGTGGGGTTTCGATCTGAATTATTGACTTGTCCTTAAGGAAAGACCCGAGTATAATTGGTCATGATAAACAAAATTGCATTGGTAATTTGACTAAGAGCATAGAAATTCCAGTGGTTGACTGGTCCTTATCATTTGATAGCAAATATATCATACATCCTAGTGGAATGAATTCTCTTCGAACATTAAAACAACAAAGTAAAACTGCTTCCAAATTAAATCAATAATTGTTAAATGACTCAAGGTAGTTGATGTTCCAATTCCATTCATTTTAATATACACCTCTCAATTCCCCTTTCTATTTTCTAAAGATGAGAAATGACTGTAAGGGCTTCGGATCTTGTTTGGCAAAAAAAGTTAAAAATGTTTTCGAATTGTAAAAACATTTTTTGGATGTACTTCTTAAGAAAAGCTTTTAAGTACTTTTTTTTGCAAATTATTTATTTTTTTAGTAAAGATTTGTTAATATTTATAATAACAAGACTTGTAAGATATATAAACGCTAATGAGTAAAAGTTCTTCCAACAGAAATCATCTCAAAAGAATTGTTCGAATCGCTCCCCCTCCCAAGGTCACCCGTATTTGGGAAAAAGAAGATACAAGTGAGCAATGAGCATGGGCCTTGTACATCAATTGGGTTGCCTCTGTAATTATCCGCCTTGTTCCATACTTTTTGGGCTTCACCAAGCCCAAATTTATTATTTTCTTAGTGCTTAAACCCTAAACCCTAAGCCCTAAACACTGCATCCATCAGAGATGCAGTAGCAGAAGTGAGAAAATATTAGCAATTTCCAGCAACCCCATATCTCGTACTTAACATTTGTGAGTCTGTGACTGTAAAAACTCTGAGAATTGGGAGTTAAAAATGTAAAAGTAAATCACCACTCCAATAAGCATTTAGCAATGAAAAAATACAAACAACAAATTGAAAAGAGCAGTGGATAGTCCTTTGGTGAGAAAATCAACCATTAATTTGATCTTTGGTGGCAACATAATCACGAGCAATTCCTTTCGAGTGACCTTCTTTCTGACGTAGTGATAATCGACTTCCACATGGCGAGTGCGTGAAGCCATTGAAACGGCAGACACATTGTCACACCAGATTTTTGGAGAAGCCAGATGAAGATGACGATCTTTAAACAACATGCAAAACAATGAAAGAGTTGCAGCAGTGTAGGCTGTCTGTATTGAGCCTCTGTACTTGACCGTGAGACACCTCGTTGCTTTTTCGAGCTTCAGGAAACAAAGTTTTCGCCAAGAAATATTCAATAACCTTCTATTGAAATTCTATCATCAGGATCACCAGCATAATCAGCATCGGCATAAGCCACTAGAGAGAGTGCGCTAGGTTTATATACTAAACCCTGAGTAGGAGTTGACTTTAGATAACAGATAATGCGTTTTACAGCAACCTAATGAGTTGTAGTAGGTTGGTGCATGAACTGACATACATGGTTCACAGCAAACGATATCAGACCTTGTGAACGTGAGATATTTTGTAAGGCACCAACAACACTACGGCACTCTCGAATTTCAGCAAGTGGTTCACCATCATAAAGGCTAAGACGTTTTCCAGCAATGGTTGGAGTAGAGATAGGCTTGCAGTCAAGCATTCTGGTGCGAGATAAGAGATCTAAAATGTACTTAGACTGCAGATGCATACCATGATTAGAGCAATGAACCTCCATTCCTAAAAAATAATGGAGTGATCCCAAGTCATTCATGGAGAATAAACGACCCATTTCTTGAATTAAATTACAGACACATGTAGAGTTGTTTTCTGTAATTAAAATATCATCTACATAAATGAGATGTATTAATCTTTTCCCATGTCTGTAGATGAACAAAGAAGAGTCTGCCAAAGAAGAAACAAACTCCAATTGTCTAAATGATCAGAAAACATTGAAACCATGCCCTTGGTGCTTGTTTGAGACCATATAAGGACCGTTGAAGCTTGCAGACATGAGAAGAGTATTGAAGGTCAACAAATCTCGTTGGCTGTTTTATATAGACTACATCAGTTAGAGTATAATGCAGGAAAGCGTTTTGAACATCCAATTGTCTGATAAGCCAAGAAAATTGATCATCTAAAGCCAAGACTAATCTGATAGTGGAATGAGTTCACTACAAGACTAAAAGTTTGACCATAGGCAAGTCCTTGTTGATGGTAGCCATTAGCAACCAATCTAGCCTTGTAACGCTCAATTGATCCGTCTGAACGTCTTTTAATTCTAAAAACCCATTTATTTGGATGTACATTCATGTTAGGTTTATATGGAACCAAAGACCAAGTACATGCCCTTTGCAGAGAATTGAATTGATCTGCCATTTGCTTTTCTCAATTCTTCATGTTTTTGTGCATGACTACATATAACATGTACCCTCAACCAAAAGAGGAGCAGTACGTAGTAAGATTTGCATATTTAGGTTTAGGTTTATGAATTCCACTCTTTGCACGAGTGGTCATAGGATGAGAAACCCTAACCTCAGGAGTAGTACATTTAACAACGGGAATCAAGGGAGTGATAGTCGACGGTGGAATTTGATTGTTGGAACCTGCCATGGTGGAGAGGCAATGGTATTCCTAGGTGGTGGTTGAGGTGTGGACTGTGGTGGAGATGTTTGTGGATAGGATTCGTAGATGGAGAAGCAAGGTGAGGCGCTGAAGTAACATTGGACTCTTTGAACGTAAAATAATTTTTATCAAGAACATGTTTAGTTAAAAACACTGCCTTAATGGAACTAGTGCAGCAAGCTGACGCTTTTCTCATGAAGCGCAATGCCGAACCTGAAGCTATCGACCTTTTAATGGTGGTTGAAGACCTTGATCAGCTAATTGAGCATGTTGATAAAATAAAACCAATTTTAGGAGCGGAGCTCGCTACTGAAAAGTATACCCCCTTGTCTCCCATCTTGGAAGGATTTGAGTCGTCATGTTAAAGGAGAATCCACAGTACCGAGTCCGGGAGAGGACTGATCACTAGTTTTTGCATGAATTTGGATGCATGTTTGGTTCCAACGGTTGTAATCTTTTGTCTCCTAAATTTACTGACGATGAGGAAAATGTGAAAGGACTGATCAATGCTAAATTTTTCATGGAAGCATGTTGTTTTTCTAACCGTCTTCAATGACAGTTGATTGTTTTAATACTAAAATTGCTTGTGGGTTCTAGTTTAAGTTCCTTCGTGGCTTAGCCGAACTCCCCCTCCCCCTAGTGTAAAAATATCGATGTACTCAAAAACAAAAAAAAAAGAAATTACTTCGTTCGATTTCCCTATTTATTATAGCACGATGCGTCATACTATTAATTTCCTATTCTTATAAGCAACATAATGTTTTGATGTTATTTTGTGTGTGAAAAATAAAATAAATATGAAATAAACGCCTTACAAAAGAATGCAAAAATCACGATTACTAACTATTTCATTGTTCACATTCGACATGGTCGATCATTAACTTATGACTTCTGATTATCAGATTTGATAAATCAACCAAGACAAAGAACATGATTTAACTGGATGCATGAGAAGCAAAAAAGAGTGGATATGAGATATTTTTTATTGAGTATGGCTTGATTGGCATATCTGCCACGATATGTTGGCCCAAATTGCTAAACCCTAAACCACTAGATAGAGGACCCCGTTTCTTGGTGTGACCTGCAGAGAATCAAACAACCAAAGTTGCATAATTAGGCATGATTGAGAGTTAAGACTCCAAATAATCATAGACTAATCAATTTCGAAAACAGAAGATTCTCAAAATGTGTGGTATCGAAATGTGATATGGGCTTAGATTTAGTGGAGAATGAGAGTGACATGGCACTGTGTTGGAAAGGACGTATTTGTATAATATCAGCCAGATGTAGACCGTGGATCTTATTACGGTTCATCATCTTCCTCCAAAATGCCAGTGTGAACAAGAGAGGATAATACAAATTAAGAGACAATCATGTGGCCATATGGGGACCAAAATGTTGACCACTGCATTTGTCTATCACCTCACTGGATTCATATGCCTCCCCTCCCTCAGGATTTCATTTTCTATAAAAAAAAGAAAATCAATCAACGTTGCCTAGAGATTTTAGGGCTAATTTCATGCAAACACACACACACACACACACTAATGAAGATCTCCCGATCTAGAACCGACATTACTTGAATTTTTTTGCTTCTAAATAACTTTCGGACATGCATGCATTGGGATCTCATCACATTTGAAGTACAGATGAGTGATCATGTTAATGATCATTTTTTTAAGAATTGTGACATTCAGTCTACACTTTGTTGAAGGCGGTATTGAGTTATATTTCATACTTTGTGTCGGCTGAAGGTTGTTTTCTTTTGTTTTTATTTTTTATTTAAACCAACTCCAAGTGTGTCAATTATAAAGGAAATTTAGCATAGCATATGATAAAAACAAGATAAAATGGGGCCAAATATTCTTGAATTCTAAAAGTGCATGATGAGGCCTGTCAAAACCTCTAAATAATAATATAGACTTGGAGGGACCATGGTGAACAGTATATATCTCATTCCCTAACAGAAACCGCACGTCGGATATAGAAAACATTATCGATCAAAAGCATTATGTTCAAGCCTTCACTTGTAAATATAATAACATATCATTAGCTCATGTGCTTGCTTCCACCAACTTTGAATCTCCAAGGAACAAGATCCAATATTATTTATTCTACGGCAATTTTAATTAGTTTTACAAGTTCTTACTTACGACCGACCGTATTTCTCTAACAAAAAAATTCACTACGGAAAGGAATCGGTAATAACTCAAGATACGCGGTCCATACATGTATTATACATGTGTGTATTCATATGAATACATAATATATATATACATACATATATATATATATATATAATATAGAGGCCACCCTAACCTCAAGGATACTTATTGGGAATATGATTGTTTCTACAATACATACACGTATGGCATGCTATCACCAATCGGGCGTATCTCTCTTCCCTTCACACAAAGGCTGAATTTTGCGTGATTGAGAAATGAAAATGGAGGAGGAGGCAAGAGAAAGCAGATACTGGCTCGTCTCCTTCAGCCGACCAGAACCCTAATTTTCTCTAGCCACCCAGAAAATGTTCGATTTTTTAGAGTAAATTGTACGAATGGTCCCTCAACTTTAATCAAATTGGAGCAATGGTCCCTCAACTAAAAATCCATTACCATTGGTCCCTCAACTTATCAAAATGTGTAGCTATAGTCCTTTTCATAAATTTTGTCAAAATAAGTTATATTGGAATGACCATTTATACAATTAGGGTCCCTCAACTCATCAAAGTGTATAATTATGGTTCTTTTTGTCAACTATGTCAAAAATTTTGTCAAAACGAGTTACATTGGAATGACCATTGCTACAATTGGGTTAAAGTTAAGGGACCATTTCTCCAGTTGAATTAAAGTTGAGGGACCAATGGTAATGAATTTTTAGTTGAGGGACCATAGCTGCACGTTTTGATAAGTTGAGGGACCAATGGTAATGGATTTTTAGTTGAGGGACCATTGCTCCAATTGAGTTAAAGTTAAGGGACCATAGCTACAATTTACTCTTCATCTCAAACCAGAGCTCGACGGATCTGAGATTGCATTGGACCAAAATTCCAGGTGGGTGCTTTAGACGGAGAAGATGGCTATTCGATTGGGTGGTGATGGTGCTTATAGAGCAAGCGAGTTTAATAAAGTTATGAAACCACTTAGTCATACGTAACTAAATTCAAGTTTCGACTACTTTTTTTTCTAGTATGAAAATGAGGTTTTAGAGTTGTAGGGACGACTCAAATGTCACACTAAGTTCGTAGCATCTTTTGAAATATTTTTCCGACGTAAATCAATTTATTATATGAATATTGCAAGATAAATTCAAATTAGAATAAATTAAAATCGTACTTAGGAACGGTTATTAACAATTTTGAAAAGGGAAAATTAGAATCCCCTACCGTTTTTCTATATCATTTAGATTAAACATCTGTGCCTTTTTAAAATTTGATTAAAGTGTTTTGACCAATAGTCACCTCTATTTTTTAAAATTAAAATAATTTTTTAATCTATCATTTTATCTGCATGATGCACTTTTCCTTATTCAGTGGAGATATTAGTAATTAAACTATATTTTCTCTTCTTCCAAATATGTTTTTTCGATCACAGTTTTTTTTTATGCAAACATTTAATATTATTTCTTTTTCCAAATGGTTTTTTCTTTTTCATTGGTGATTAACATAAAGCTCCGTGTAATTTTTTCAATTTTTTTGTTGTTTTTTTTAAGTATAGTTGTTGACAAATTATTATTAGGTACAATACATTACGTATATATTATATGCGGGTACGTTTGAATTACAAAAATCATTAATTGGTACGTTTATTTGCAATTTTGGTATGTTTGATTTGATACATATTATTAATATTGGTACATTATTTTTATTTTGGTACGTTTTATTTTGTACACATTGTGTATTGGTACATTTATATTATTCTCAATCCTATTTTCTCTTATTTAGGTACGTTTGATTTTGGGGATTTAAAAATGTTTTAAACTATTTTGGAAAGAAAATATCTTAAATCGTAGATAATTATTGCTAAATTGTAGCATTATTGTGAAAATAAATTGAATCTAACCAACTTCTTTTTTACAGTTATCTCTAACGGAGGAGAGTGTAATCAAAATGCTAGATTATAGGAAATGTGTTACAATATAATGTGCATATAGCACCAAAATTATGACAAAAAAAAGTTTAATCAAATAACTAAAAGGCATGGATGTTTGATTTAGAAAATTCAAAACTAAGGCGCCTGTATCAAAAGATCCCTTTTGAAAATTAAAAGTGAGGTTTTAGGGATTTAGGGACAAAGACAACGTCCCAGCGAGTCTGTAGCATTTTGCGAAATATTTTCCTACGTATAACGAATTTTTCAATAATATTTTAAAATTAAATCATAAAAAATAGGGAGGGCTTATACTGTGCATATATATGTAGTAAGGCATGCAAGGGGTTAATATCCTCTCCGTTTCCGGCAAGGAGCCTCCCGGCTGCAAACGGGGTCGTCCACTTCGTTCTCCCTCCTCCTAGTTGCCGGAGCAGTCCATCGACGTGAATCTAAACATGGGTGTCGACTTGACTTTGTCGGAGATGTAGTTGCGCACCTCCGAGAGACGTTGTCGACCCTGTATTGCAGTGTGGCCTTGAGTTTTCAGCGGCGGAGGGCTGCTGCTTGATGTTGATTCCTAGCCGCACGATCTCTTTCAGACGATCATGATTGGTTGACCCCTAGGATTCGAACAGTTAAGATCCAGAGAGGATCTTAACCCGCATGCATGTACAGCTTCTTCTATAATTTTAGAGAGAGAGAGAGAGGTGGACAAATACCAGAAGACCTAATTTGGAGACCCACACCACCGCCCATGTGCATGTGGAGCTGTTTCAAACTTTCAATCATATATTTTGCCCTATATATTCATGAGTCTCTCTCACACTCACTGAAGCAATCACAATCGATGCCAATTGTTTTCACTCGATCACTTTCAGTTTTGACACTACCCCAACGTCTCCATTATTTTTTACTGCAGTTCTACTGTACTGATCAACCCAACAAGAACCCTTGATTTGTGCTACCGAGCTACTAATGGAGATTTATTTTATTTTATTTTGATTTCTCTTATTGACACACATAAAAATTGATTATCTTGTTGACACTGTCTAATACATGACGAATGCTAGCACCATTCTTCTTTGAACCTTCTCGGTTATCTTTCTCATTTTGTAATGTTGCAAGATGATTCGAACCATCTAATTTGTAGGTTATCACCCCTTGAGGATCAACTAAATTCAAAATTATTTAGTCCTGTAGTGGTTGTCTAATAAACAGATAAACCTGTTGCTCAATTAAACAATTTTTGATTTCTACAATCGAAAAGGATAACCGAAAAGGATAAAACGAGAAAGTCTGACTGAAAAGTTGGCAACTTCCTCTGTAATACATCTATAAAAGTCCTACATACAGTTGTAAGGTCAACATTATGGTTAGTATTATATGTATGAATAATACTAATAATGCACTTTACTGCTATGACAGAAAATAATTATATCTATGCATTATGGGGCATATTCAATTTTCACCGATTCTCATCTCTCTAACAACTAACTATATTGCTATCATTTATAAAAAAAAATATATTTTCTCTTTTAATTTACGTCACTTGTAATCAAGATTTTAAATGACAGAATGAGTAAGACTTTGGGCGCTCCAAAAGAAGTCAAATGACGGTTGATCAGGACCGTACAATAGGAGCCATAAACATCGTATCACAAAATTATTAGTATAGTATACATGAGTAATTACAACGGCTAGCAATTAAGCATTATTTATGGTTAATAAAAACGAGAGAGAGGGTTAATCGTACATCCATCCTTTAATCAAATGCCTGCATTTCAAAGCGTAGGAGGGCCAATTTTAGCTAGTGTACAATTCTGCAATAATTTTTTGGTCCTTGTATGAGTTGGATCAATTAAAATTTGAATTCAAGGTTGGTTGATATCTTTGCCAAAATGTCAAGTTTCATGATCATAAGGTGGAAAAGTAATCCATTTTGGATATAATTAGTTGCACTAATGTGTATCTATCAACCTTGATGTGAGATTTACAGTCGTAACATGTGAATATGTGAAACCAACTCTTTAATTATAAGTGCGTGTGAAGTCCCTTTATTCTCTGATGCACGATTCAAAGTCTAATGTGCGATTCTACCTTTGACTTGGTTGTGATTTGCTCCTACACAGTGTATGAATTTCTTCGATACATGCGACATTTCTGTGGAAATATCAGAAAAAGATATGAAAATGGTGGTAAAGTCTAAACTTCACAAGATATCAAATAAACTCTTAAATTTCGGTTAAAATCGACCTATTTCGTCAATAATTCCGACATACTTAAATATCGACAAATTGCCATATAACATTCCCTAACTTCCATTTAAATGTCCAAGTTTTTTAGCAAATTTTCATCATTTCCATCTAAGGCAACCGATATCAATATCAATATTTATATATCTATGGATATTTCCACAAATTTACATATTGATATCTCCATGGATACCGATATTTTATACAATGCTCCTACGACATGGCATCTTTAAACATTATTCTCCCCCAAAGAGTGGTGAACAACCAAATTTGGTGTTCTTAATTTTATATTTTGGTACATGGAATTGTTATTGACAATCCAAAATTCTCAATGTGCATTCCAATTTTTCTATTTTTAGAATGAAAAATACACTCGTAAGGAGTGCAAAATAAAAAAAATTTGAGTACCAATAATAGTCCTCTGGTATATAGCGGAAGATAATTCCTTTTTAGAAGCCTAATTATTTAGTACTCAACGATCAAGTTTTGCCTAAAAATTAATTGTCAATGCTTTGTTTAGTACATGAAAGCCTCTCCCTCGTCCAATTGAGGGGTAACCTCCTCCTTGGGGGAATACGATGCTTCCCTTTAAAGCCTTCACCGTCAAGTTTTGATGATTAATTGTCGGTTATAGTGGAAGTCTTGAGGGTTCCACTCTCAAATGTAGTAATTCTTTTTTGTTTCTAGTGTTTGGCACTAGATTATATACGGTCAGGTCAGTTCACTGGGACGATCGTCCTCACAATTCCATGTTTTTTTCGTGAAAGTTTCAACCTTGTAGACTACGGTAACAGTCACGATTATAAATAAGCTCACAATTATGCATGGCAGTATACTCTGTTCTTTTGCGATCCCTACTCTAATCAAAAGACTAAAAACCCCTTAGGTCATGAGAGTTTCGCCTTTTGGATAAGAAATGAGAGAAATATTATTGTCATTGACATCAATAATTTAGTGCAAAATGACCCAATTCAAATAAAAAAAGAAAGAAGAAGATTCCACTAATAGCTTGGTGACGTTGGTCCATATTTTTTAAGGGGTGTGCTATCCACACATCCTATTTTACTTCTCACACACCCTTTGATAATTTATGTTCGATGATTTTCTTCAATTCATCCGATCAGACGGCCGAAAATTAAAAAAGTGTGTGAGAAGTAAAATAAAGTGTGTGGATATCACACCTCTTTTTTAAATATTTGTAAAATTATGAATTGTTAGGCTGTGGGTTTTACGACGCACTTAGGACAAGTTTGATACATAAGATTGGCTTGATTTGAACTAATTGTAGGAATTGTCTTGGATTAATTTGGCTTGACTTGGGGTGGTTTTATTTATACCCCTCGTTTAAAATGGTCTAATACAAACACGCACAAGCTTATCATATTGTTAATTAAGTAACCTCCACGTACTTTCCACAACTCCCAGTAACATTCCGCAACGTGGCGCTCTCTCCTCCAGTATGTTCCTCAGCCGATAAAATTAGGCTGGCCGACAAGGCGACAATCCTCCAGTTCCTCTACCGTCCGTCCACGTGTCGTCAACCAACGGCCAGATCTTATTCCTCTCCCATGTGTTCACGGCAGCTGAAACAGTTGGACTTCGACATGGTAAGGCTGTTTCGGTCTTTTTGCTACTCCAAGCATCGGTCAGTGTCATTGTGTTATTTGCTTGTGCAGCGGGCTAATTTGGTAATTTCAGAAAAAAGAAAGAGTTTATGTGGCAGGGATATTTGTCGGTGTTCGCAGCTTACAAATTACAATTTCTCATTCGCCTTCTCTCTCACTCCTCACTTTCTCTCTCTAGAATAGCAACTGAAAACAGAGTGTGTGGGAAGGAAAAGATTGCACACTCAAACTCTTACGCAAATGTGAGCGGAATTTTCCCGGAAAATTTAGGGATCGATCAATTTTCCCTGAAAATTCAGCAATCCGTCAAATACGGTAATTGAAATGCAAGACATTCGTTCAGCGAGAGGGGGAGGGAGGTTCTTCGGCGGCTCGGGAAGAGGAGACCGGCGGCTGAGGCCGCACCAGCACCCCAACCAGCAGGCCTTGAAGTGCCCGCGGTGCGATTCTCTCCACACCAAGTTCTGCTACTACAACAACTACAACCTCTCCCAGCCCCGCCACTTCTGTAAGGCCTGCCGCCGCTACTGGACCAAAGGCGGCGTCCTCCGCAACGTCCCCGTCGGCGGCGGATGTCGCAAAACTAAACGCTCCAAGCCGAAAAATTCATCTTCGTCATCGCCGACATATTCTCCGCCTCCTCCTCCGCCGCAACCGAACAGCGCCGATCAGAACAAATCCAGCTCTCATTCGAGCAGCGATAGCTCGAGCCTCACCAACCCCACCGCGGCCGCCGCTACTGCCGCCACGGAGGTCGTCTCAGCGCCGTCTTCGACCGGCTCTGCTTCCAATTTACTGACCAATATTCATAATCCGGATTCCAAATTCTTCATTTCTCAAGGTGGCGCGAACGGTGGCTTTGAGCCCGGCGCTTCGGCGGCGGCGCTGCTGGAACAGAGTACGGAGATTAACGGAATGTTCTCGGAGATTGGGAGCTTCACGAGCTTGATCACGTCGTCCAACGACGTGCCGTTTAGTTTCTGGAACATCAACGGCTCGCCGTTTGATCAGCAAGGCCAAGTTGGTAATCATCATCACAATCAAGTTCATCAAAACGAATGGGGGCAGCAGAACCAGGAAGTGAAGATGCAGGAGATCAGTGGTGGATTGCTGGATCAGACGGCGCAGGTCGATCTATCAGTGTTCCAAAGCAGATCCAACGGCGGCGGAGGAGGAGAATTTGGATCGTTGGATTGGCAACCGGTATCAGTTGATCAAGGTTTGTTTGATCTTCCTAACACCGTAGATCAAGCATACTGGAGTCACAGTCAATGGGCTGATCAAGACCACCCTACTCTCTACCTCCCGTAAAATCTCTCACTCTAATTAACCATCCATTTAAAAAAATGGGAAAATCTCAAATTTGGTTAATAGAAATCGAAATTTGAGATAAAATTATGGATATATAATATGACTGGATTTATATAATTTCTTTACTTTTTCTTAATTTTTAAGATTTGTTATTAGCATTTCAAAAATTTGATTGAATACTTAAAATTGTTTATATTAAAAAGGATAAATACACGTGAGGAATATAAAATAAGATTTTTGGAGTGTTAATAACAGTCGGTAGTTTTTTTGGAATTTGTTTGGGTTCACTCTTGCCTCCCGAGGGTAATCTGCAACCAACTTCGTGTTAGTTTTTATTTTTAATAATTTTGTTTTTGGATTTGTCTCTAATGTATATGAATTTGAATTAATCAAATATTTAGAGACAGATATTAGAATTACTTTGTTCGTTAATTTCATTTTTTAATATTGAAATGTTGTTTTGAATTTATTGATTAAAAATTCGAACTTAAGTATGAAAACACGAACGCTTTGATTTGGTCAGATGACGTAGTATAATTCATGTCCTGCTTTGTCGATCTCAGTTAAGTTGTTCATACATGCATAGTCTATCTAGTTACTTACTACAAACATAAGTATGAGAAGATAAACGATCCGATTTAATCAACTTGCCTAAAATCAACTTGCCTAACTCAAGTCGTGCCTCTTAATTTTAGTTGAGTTTTTCATATATGCAGAGTCTATCTCGTCACTTACTAATTAGAATTAGTAGCTGTTTATCATCATTTAAACACACTTAAGGTTTGCCACGTCATCACTATAAGTGAGGATTAACAGTGGGGGTAATCTAGGTTTAGATTTTTATTTTTATTTTTATTTTTGGCGGGTTGTGGGGGAGGTTTGGAACTGGATCCTTTCATGAGCTCAGGATGGGATCCTCCTGAGCAGTCTATCCGGATTGTTGAATTTTGATCTAATGACTTCAAACATAGAGTTTCTCTAAAAGTTATAATAATTGCAATCGTTAGATCAGGTTTGAACGGCACGAATGGGCTGCTCATAAGAATCCCCATCCCGAGCTCAGGAAAGGATCCAATTCCGGGAGGTTTGGGCAGTGCGCGGGTAATGGGGCGACTCAGTTGGCAAATTGGTTAGGGAGAGATTTTTTAATTTGACCAGCACACATAATGGTACATCACGTGTCAGTATACAAATTGTAGGATATGTGTGTTAAAAAGTCATTAACTTAAAAAATAAAATTTCTCACAACTTCTATAAAAACACGTAATGTACCATCCGTATTCCTGTTACAATAAAAAATTTCTAAACGGGAATCCACTTGGATCGGGAAGTAGGCCCATGTGCGATTATGTCTACATGTGGCGGAGTGATGGGGAAGATGGGGAGCCCTGGATGATAACGAAAGAGGACACGTGGGCCTACGTGATGTGCCAGGGGCTTAGGAGGGTCGGTTTGTCCTGGCCCTCTCGCCTACTCTGTTGTAGGGTGGTATTCACACATAGTCACTGACAGTGACAACTGAGTCATCGGGCAAAATCTTAAATGCAATCGGATATATTACTGTATCATGTAAAGAGAGTGATATTGGTATGAAAGGTAAGAACGTACTCTCATTCTCTAGTTACAAATTCTAATTTATTGTTCGGTAAAATTGATTTGAAAGAGAAAGAAACTTACGTATAACTATTGATCAGTACATCACAATAGTTACATATCTTACGTTTGATCGAGCATTATTACGTGTGAAAGTTACATATGGTAGTATTATTACTAATGTGTTGCTATATCGAATTCTGATTGTAGATCAATTGTTCAACAAACTACTAAGAAATAATAATAATAAGCTTACGATTATTTATACAATGGCGTCTCACTTGTGTATGTCATTCTTCTTAACTAAAGGAATGACTTACATGCTTCTCTTGAAATGTTAGACGTTAGTGTGGCATCTTAGTCAATAATATAATATTATGTATAAATGGAGTGCGGTCCACTCCCTATCTATGTGTCTGGAGCTTGTAAACTAAGAGATTCAAACCGTTTAAGAGAGAAAAAGAGATTCTGACTGTTCAAGATTTTGAACTTTTGTGAAGCGAGCCAGTGAGCCGGCTAATAGGAGTCATACGATTGAAATTGAGTATCTCGCGATCCTCAAGCACCAGATACATAGATCTGAAGTGAATCTCTCTTATATAAATGCTTCAACTTTTGACATTGTATTATTGATCTAAGATGATGTATTGGTGTTCTTGTTACATGGAGGTTCTTCTCATCAACTAAGGGGTGTAGATAGTGAGCTGTAGAAGATGGAGGAGCGGGGGAGATGATGGTGACAGATTAGGTTAGTTGGGTGGGTGGGTTGGTGGGAGGGGACTGGTAAAAACGGGTACCAGTGAGCGGGGTTAAGCGGGGTCCAGATGGGCAAGTTCAGAACAGGAAGTTGTTTCTGACTCAGTGATCGACTCACTCTTCTCCCCCATGATTCACGCATTCGGTGTCCGTGTGCCTCGTGAGGACTTGAAATTTTATATGTTTTGATTAGGCAAACCATGCCAATGATATTGGGATGGAGGGAAGTTTTTGGATGACGTAGGACTCAAGGAATACGAGTGAAATTATATGTGAAGGTGAGTCGAGTTTTTGAAGTAAGAAGGTTTCTGTTGAAATTGTGATCCTATATCGGAAAATTAAAAGATTTTTACATATGCTTATAAGCAATTAAGTTACTTATTTTAGAATGGAGTCTTAACTTTCTTCGTCGTAGAAAGTAGGTTATCTCACGTTTTGAGCCCAACGACCCTCGTGCTCCTACCTCACTAGCTGTGATGTGCGAGGCAACTCAAAATTCTCATACTTTAGCAACTCAAAATTAAACTAATCAATGGTATTTTGAAACTTTACACTTTGGAAGGAAATTCGAACTAAAGTATAAAAGGCGGACACGTTGCTCTGAGTTACGACGTGATTGTCATAATCCAATATGCAACGTCCTCGATGAGATATCAATCGACATTGTTTGCGACGCATGTGCAAGCTGCACTGGTCCAAGCAAGCAATGGTCGATGGGCGCGGGGTACGACACTAGGCCACCATAACTGTAGGCCAGAGGATCAGGATGTGACCTGTTTGCCCCTTCTTGCCTAAGAACTGCCATTAAAGACGAATACCATGTTTCGGCCAAGCAACAGTGTGGCATGGTTTGTCACTTCACATTGCAAGTACTTTGAACTTTGAAGAACCTCACGGTTGGGTAGATATGGCTGTCGTGGGCCTTCTGTTTTCGTGACGATTCTCTCTTTTGACATTCATAGTTGGGGAAGCCTTTATGTATGTTTGCCATATTAAGGGATTTCGACTTTCAACCAAACATCTAGCCTTTGACAATGGAGCTTGCTATGTGTATTGGGTAGTGCTTTTTTTCACACATCTTTTTTACTTTTCACACTCTAGTCAATTTTTGTCGGTTAGTTCTTTTCAATTCATTCGATATAACGGCTGAAAATTAAGAAGGATGTGTAGATAGTACCACCCTATACATTTATAAAAGTTTTAAGGTCATCAACGGCGACAAGTATTGCGTTGCAAGGGGCTTGTAGCTCGTGTTGTTAAGACTGCTCATCTTCTACTCCGAAAGTTCTGAAATCTTCTTCCATTTATATTGCTTTTATCAATGTATGTGATTACTTTTGTTCAATTATTAATTTCTAACTCCTAAGTTTCTTTTGCTACTTAGTACTACAGTCTAGTAGTATTTATGTTCACTTGTAAGTGAAAGGTCTTATGTTCGATTCTTGCCAAAGACGAATTTGAACCATATTATTGCTAGCCTCTTGTGAAGCTAAGCTCACTCACTCCCCCTTAGTGTAGATAATATAGTTTGTTAAAAAAAAAAAACTTCTAAGTTTCTTTTACTGTTGATCTAGATTTGTCAATAAACCAGTTTGGAGATCATTTTGAGAATAGGACTATATATCCCACTCAAATGTGTATTACCAATCCACTCATATTTAACTTGTTATGTAAGTTCATGACATATGAACTATGAATTAGTGACACGTGTTGTGTGACCGTCACATGCACTTAAATGTTTTTCATAAGTCCGAGGGTTTATAGAAGGATGCTTATCAATAATCTTAGGTTTCATATGGTGTCTATGACTAAATAAGAATGGATGACCAATAAGTGGATGGGTGATTTTTCATTTTTAAGAGAATTAGACATGAAAAACACTTACTTGTTCTAAACTTACCATTTTGTGGGGATTGTAATGGATACTGTTCTAAAAATCAGCCTAAGCCAGCGCGGCGTGGTAAAGTATCATGGCGATTTTGGCCAAAACGTTCACTAAAATCGGGAAGGGATTAGGCAGCTGCTAAGAGCTGGACAGTGGAGTACCGTGGGATTTTGGCTAAAACGTTCACTAAAATTGGAGAGGAATAGGCGGTTCTAGTATTAAGACTGTTGTTGCTGGTCGTCGTAAGGGAGAGCAGTGATCTCGTAATCCTCCAATTCAATGACGGTGGGTGGACGCCAATTTTGGTGAGGAGCTTCTTCATGACGTGTCACATGCAGCAGGAGTTTCAGCTGAAGGTGACGACGGGGTGCTCGGAGATGAGGTGGCGGATGCGGGTCTCAGCGGACTCGGCGATGTCGATGCAGAGGGTGGAAGAAGAGTGGTTTGGGGGGAGGAAGTGAGGAGGCCGAGGTGGACGACGTCGTTGGAGCAACGCCGTAGGCCTTGCATCGTCGGGAAAGCCACAGGAATGGCGTTGTGGTGAATTAAGGGAGAAATATGGAGTGAGTTGGTGGGGAAATGATGTCAACGGAGGGCAAAAGATATAACTAAGGTGTTTGACCAGAAAAAGATATAACTAAGTTGACCATGGGAAGGGTAAATGGTGGTGTGAGAGAGGAGAGATTTTTTAGTGAGTGGAAACACCACCTGATATACCAAGTGTAATAATATAACTAGTTAGAAACTTAAAAAATTAATTTCAACAATTTGCATTATGACACTTGATGTATCAAGTTGTGTTTCCAGCACAATGAAATTTGCATGAGAGGGAAGAGGGTGGGTTTATAAATATAAAAGGCGAGAGGGGGGATGAGGTCCAAGAACACTCATTATATGCTTAACTTTTCTTTGTCTAGTCGCCTAGTCGCTAGGTCTCAGTCTGTCGCCTGACTAGCGCCTAGAGTCTTTTAGAACTATGGTAATGATTCTAATGGATAACTTTCTTTAATGAGTAATCAATCCTCTATAGTGATTGATTTAGCCACTCGAATTCAATCCTAGATACCAAAAGAGTCCACAAAATAAACCTTGATGTACGCAGAAAATCCAAATATTTTTACATGGATTTGTATTATGATGTTATTGTTTACATCAGAATATGTGTGTATGATCTATAAAGCAAGACTCAAGGGCTTAACATCCCGGACGAAACACTTGAGCCAAAAATGTATGTGTGTGTCTCACGTTCAGAATTTACAGCAGAGAAATCGCATCACCCAGTGCCGGTGCTGGTGCAATTGTCGCTCGTCAGCGCTCCCCATTCTCGCCGGGCTGCCATTCCATTCCGAGGATAATCTGCTCATCATGTCAAAATTCAAATAGAAAAACTATGATTATCCACATAATCACATATTACGATAACTGACGAAAATATATAAGAGCAAGCAGTAGAAATTAGGGTTTGTGAAGTTATGAGAATTTACATGGGAAAAGCGAAAGACTCGGAGCTAGTTGTGCTGCTGCTCGACCGATGAGAGATGCTGCCAAAACCCGGTATTCCTCCCAAGTACGAAAATGAGCCCGAAGGAAGTTCGGATGCAGAGGAACTGGATTCTCCGCCGCAATGCTGGTGTCGTTGACACGATTCTGCTAGGCTATCTGACATCCTATCTTTCGACGAATCATGCGTCAACAAGTTTTCCATTTCTGGGGCATGAAACTTTGCTCCGCTTGTATTTTCTAGGTCACCTCTTAAAGAGGCATTGCTTGTCCGGCTGTTGTCGCCAATTGCCTTAGTTATAGATAGTCCCATTGAGTTTGCGGCCAAGGCCGCGTTACTTGTACCCTAAACAATGCGAAATTAGTAACGGAATCAAGTAGGAATGTACTAGTAGTGTATGCGTACGATATTTCCAGTATGTATGTGTCCGTATTGCTCGATTTATGCAGTGGTGATCGAGCATTGTTTCGTGCTGGAAGTTTGCAAGTCTAGATAATGACACAAAAATGTGACAGCAATTAAAAAACCAAAAACCAATCTTTTGGTTCTCCATCTTTTCTAATGTCTCTAAACGCGTAAAATAAAATCCAACTGGTTGGTCGGATTTGCCATCTGATACTGACCCTTAAACCTAATGAAATGGTAGTATCGTCGGTGGCATTAATCTACTCCGACTGTTTAAGACAGGACAGAAGAGCATATTATCCTTCAACAGTTTCATCCTAATTTGTAAGCATTTGCATCCTACTCACTCGAAGGTAAAATGCGTTAGTTGACAGTTTTCCGAAGACGCAACAAATAAGATTTTTATGTTCAAGGGGATTTAGTTCGAGCAACGAAATATTTAGCGACTTACCTGGCTAACCAAAATCACTTTTTCGGATATGATCTTCTTGATTGAATGATCATTTGAAAGATCATCCTTTTTGCCGTCATTCTCATCGGTTGAAGTGGATGACTCCGAGTCCAGAGATTCTCTAATTGACTCGCCCTCGCTGTCCGGATCAGGATCAAGTATGCAAGAAAAGCTACTATGATAGGATTCACAGTTCTCTACAAAACACTTATCCTCGCGTCGAACTTCCTTGTCAATGCCAATGTCCTTAAAGAACTGGTAGTTGCTGCTCCCTTGAAGGAATGCAACCAACTCTGGCAAGTCATAGTCCATAGCAGCCGTTCTAGTAGAATTCGTCCAAGCCGCGCAATCACTAGCTGTCATGGCGTCCCTTGTAGCGTGCATATTCTGACTGTCATCTGGATGTGGTTTTAGAACCACCTCACTGTCTTGACTTTGCAAACCGGAAAGGAACAGAATATCATCATCGTTCGAACTAGTACTTTTTTCCACCTTCAATCCCTTCATGGATTCCGAACTTTTGAACTTGAAGGACTTGTAAACAGGCTGGAAGACAGCGGTTGAATGGCCATCCATGGACTCCCTATTGAACTGGTAATCAATACAAAAGAAAAGCTAAAGTTTAGGAAACAGAAGGCTCCACCATTTCATCAGAACCTTCTCTAAACAATCCAGATTTTAACAATCCTTCCGCGACCTGCATTAGAGAAAATCGTACTTCAGAGGCAGGGTTTTGTTTCAACAGATTAATAATCGGGATTAAAACTTATGTTGTTTAGTTTAATCCACATAAATAGACGTCAAGAATGCAGGTGAGATTGGGAAAAAAGTAACAAAAATCATAAACTCACCAGTGCAGCTGTTGGAGGGCTGATACAAAATCCTGAGGCCAAATCACCATGAAGAAAAATAGGAGGAAGCAACAAATATAAGGATAAGAACTTGCAAAATAAGCACTTTTGTATTCAAATAAAAAAGCAGGGAAAAGCAGAATCTGGCTTACGAGGTAAGAAGATGACCAATTCCTTCCGTCTTTTAAAAGCAAACAGATTTTACTGAAAACTCTTCATAAACAAACGAGCCGAGCCTAGCAAAGTTGGCTGAAGTAGTGTACCCCTCTTCTCGAGAGTCCGATTTCTCTTTTTTAATTTAAATTAGATTAGAATATCGCTTCAATATAAAGAATGAATTTAAGAGATAAGGCTTCCTGAATTTGGACAGTTTTTTTATCAGGAGCAAATGCAGAAATTTATTAAACTTCCAAACTTGTGTAACAAATCCAATGAAAATCCCCATATAAGCAAAAGATTATTAATGTACCGGGAAATGTATTATTATACTTGGTGTACCGGATCGTATTCTCGACACACTGTAGAGACCAGACGGTGTTTTCGACACGTTGAAAAATTTCTTTACGTCAGCATGGTTACCTGGCACATGGGAATTTGTGTATTTGTGCGAACACATATGGTTGAGGTTTAATTACTATCAGGTGAACTGAACGTCACATATAATCCTGATTTAAATTTCTTCTGCCAACTAATTTTCTGGATTAGTTGCCCTCTTTTTTTGGTTAATACATTAATTAAGTTACCAAAAAAAAAAGAGAAGAAAAAACCCATGATTCAATGTTTCTTCTTTCAAATTTGTCTGGTTTTTTTAAAGATAGTTGAGATGGGGAAGTATACTTACTAGGTCAGTTAATTTGTATAGTGCGTCTAATCGCTTGCTATTAGAATCTCCTTTCTTATCTAAGTTAAAATAGTTTAAAAACTCTTCAATCTCATTAGAGAAATGCTAAAGGGAGCCTTCATGGATTCTCTGTCATCTCACAGTTTGACGTTAATTCTTGTGCCAATAATATAAAATATTGTGCAAAAAATATGAGATAACAGATAGTCCATAAAGAGTTATCTTAGCCAAAAACATTGTGAATATTGTACTTAATGAGAGCATTTCTCGAGAAGAGATCTGTCATCTCATGTTTTTGACATAATGTTTTATAATATTAAAACGAGAAATGACGTTTAACTGTAAGGTGACAGAGTGCCTATCAAGAGTCCCATTTTGAGATGGTCTCTTTTATTATTTCTCATTTCTCTAATCCAAGTTTTGTAGCTGTGAAAGCTCCTTCTAGCACTTTTTGGTTACAATTATTAATAAGTAAAATATCTTTCTTTTGGTGATTAAATAATTATATTTGGGCAAAGCCCCTACTAACTAAAGTTAATTATTTGACCTAAGCTCCATTAAGATCCAAATCTTTACCAGAAGGTATTTAAAAAGCCACAGAAAATACCGAAAACTAGGAAGATAGGATTCTCAATTCACCAACTTTTCACAACCTAAATTACTCGACAAAATAATCATTTAATTAAATTACAATTGATAAATAAAATAAACTTACCTACCTCTCTACCATTCCAGATGAATCCCAAGCAGGTTCTTCCGTGCTGCTCTGCATCTACATATATGCTCAACCATAATACATGTATTTAGAGTCAAGTGGGAGGGGCTTGCAACTCAAACGATTACGAACATTTACATTTGCATCGAGATTTGCATCGAGATTATGTGTTTTTCTCATCTCGAGTATTGCTTATATAAATAAAAAATGTATCCAAAGTCCAAGAAATGAATGAAATACAGAATCTTGTGGATTATGTTTCCTTGGTGGCATCTCCTTTTTCTTTTCCTTTTTTTTTCTTGGAGACAGACCTACATGTCCTACTAAATAAGTACAATTATCTGCTATTTACTCCATTCACCTGGATTTTCTTGGCAACCAAACAGGTGGTTACTTATGAAATCAAAGGAATAATAAAAGCAGGTGGATTTTAAAAGAACAATAATGAATAAATAGAATTTTCCCATGAATTAGCAATCTTCTGCAGGTGACTTTGCTATAAAATCTAACAACAACAAAAAATACTTGAAAAAGAATTACTTGAGAATTCAGATAAATAATCAACAAAATTGAACACTTGGCAGTTGGTACTAGGGGTGGGCACGGATCGGGCCGGGCTGGGAACAAAATTTTATAATATAAGAACCGGACCTAACCCGGCCCGGTTGAAACGGGCTGGTTCGGGCCGGGTCCACAGTTCCTTTGTTGAATTTTTTTTTCCTTTCTAGGATACAATTCAATCGGTTTGAATTTGATACAATCAAGCCAGCATTGACAATAACAATCAAATGGGCATGTCAAGATCCATCAATAACTATCATAAACAAGCAATTAATCACAAACAAAACCAGAAAAAATTCAATTGAGATTGCGAAATCCACCCATGCCCACACCCCCTCCTTTGTATTCTTCTACAACTCAATAGCACCGCCCGAACCACCGCTCAATGCCGTCTCCGCCCATGCCCACCTCACTATTAGATCTAAACCTACCAAACCCAGTTCCAAATCGCCACCCACAACGAGATTCGACGTTGCCCAACCCAGATCCGCCTCTTCTCCTGCTCGAATTCAATTTAATTCAACAGTAGTTTCAAACACAGTCGATTCAAATTCAATTCAATAAAAGATTTGAAATTGGAACATAACAGATGTCAAGGTTCAAGAACCCAACAAAATCCCTAAATCTAGAAAACCCTAATTTAATTTTCAATCCTACATCCCTAAAATGTAATACCTTAAAACTGAATAGGACTATGAACAGAGTCGTGCGTTGCAAATATGGGTTTAAGTCAGACGGAGGAGACGTCGTTTTAAGTTGTTCGACTTCGTCTGTCCCTTTGAGTTCGTCAGAGGGAGAGATAGAGAAACCGATTTCCAGATAGTGAGTCAGGAGAGATCGAATTCGAGGCCTGATAATGATGGCAGCGGACGGAGTGAGGAAGACAGAAGCGAATCAGGAGAGATGGAGGTCTAACAATGATGGTGGCGGGGTACGGAGCTGGGATGGTGGGAGGCTGTGAGCGAGTTAGGAGGAGGTCTCGACGTATGAGTGAAATGAAAGGAAGAAGTCAGGGAAAAGAGATCGAGAAAACTAGGGATAGGGAAAAGAAACGGACTGGGCCGGGTATGAATGAAATGAAAGGTGTCGGGGAAGAGAGATCGAGAAGACTAGGGATGAGGAAAAGAAACGGACTGGGCCGGGGGCCCGTTCCCTTCTATTTTAAGACCCGCCCAGCCCCGATAATTTCATATACCCGAACCGCCCTGCCTCGTTTTGTTAGGGGTGGGCAAACGGGTAGAGGAACCTCGGGTCAGGACGGGTACGAGCCGGGTTCTATTTTTTTTCTTGAACAAACGGGCCGGGCCATGGTTATTTACAGGGCGGGCCGGTACCTAAACCTTAGAAAAATGGGGCCCCAGACTGACCCGTTTCTAATTATAATCAACGGTCGAGATTGAATGATAAACTATCATCCAATCTGAACCGTTAATTTGTAACCTAGGTTTCCAAATCAGTTTCAGTTTCAGTCTCACTCTCTCACTCCCATCCCATGCCCACCTCTCCACCATCACTCCCTCGACTCTGACGACATCCCAGAGAACGCCCATCATCGCCACCGCGACCAACACAACGGCACCACCACCACCACCCATCCACCCATCCACCCATCATCCGACCTCGAAGACATCCGTTACTTTGCCGGCTACTATAAGTGTCTACTTCTCCGAATTTTATTTTTGTTGATGCGAAGGATCAGTAGCATGAATAATAGGATTGATTAGAGACTAAATCTTTAGGTGGGAGTAATTTGATGAATGCATGCGTTTTTCAGATTTGGGGTTTTTTTTTTCTTCTTCTAGTTTTGATTCAAGTAGTCTCCCTAAGTTTTTCAGACTTATGGCCATCATTTTGATTCAAGTAGTCTCCTTGTGTTTTGATTTCATGGAAATTCCTCTTCTCAGCTTTTACTTTGTATCCACATTGTGCAGACGTTTTTGGTGTGGCAGTTGAGTTTTTCTGTCCTTCTCTTGGGGATAACAAACGAACTCAATCAGATCGGATTGTTCATTGTTGGCTGCAGCATACTCGTAGGCTCGTAGCTACAAGTGTAGCAGCGGCTGTTTCAACTTTCAAGGTACCTTGGCAGCGACTGTTTATTCTCTCAGTGGAAGAGTCCTTGGTGGACTTCCTTAAGAGTGATACCATTACCAGGTATGTAAGACAAACTCCTAAGTGGTATTAGCATTGCCATTTCTTATGAGATTAATTTTAGAGTAAAATATTAAAATTATATGGAGCAGGAGTGATGCAATTCTTTGTGGTATATCAGTATCTAGGGTAAACCTGGAGTATTAGCTTTAGCATTGCCATTTCGTCTTTTTGTTTTTCTTTCTTTTTCTGCTAATTGGAGTATAGTCTTGCTTTGGAGGATAATATGATGTTGGATGTTCAAAATGTCATGTTTATATTCTATTTTTGCTTACAGATTCAATGAGGATTGTTGTTGGAACTTGGACGTTGGATGTGGTTTTGGATGTTAATTTGGAATTTATTGCGGATGTCATGTTTATGTTGTTTTGGATTATTTGATTTTTGGACTTTGGAATTTGGATGTCTTGGACTTTCGGATATTTTGTATGTTGATTTGATTTTTAGATGTTGGACGATGTAATATTGTTATTTTGGATGTATTGTTAATCTATTAACTTGGATGTTGGACTTTGTATTTAGATTGGATGTGAATAATGGTGAATTTGTGCAAAATCTGCATAAATGCAGTCTGTGACTCTGTGCAGTTGCAATCTGTGCAAATATGTGTTGTTTGCAATATGTGCAAATTTTATTATTATTTTTTTTTAAAAAAAAGGGACCCGTGGACTCGACCCGAACCGGCTCGTTTCAACCGGGCCGGGTAAGGTTCGGTTCCTATATTAGAAAATGTAATCCTCGGCCCAGCCTGGCCTGTTTCCTTTGAACCTAGGTCCGGTCTGGTCGCTTCAAAATTGGGCCCGGCCTGTGCCCACCCCTACGTTTTGTGTTTAGAAATATTGGACCCGCCCCGAACCTGAATTACCCGCCCCTACCTGCGGTTCCTGTACCCGTTTGCCCCACTCCTAGTTGGTACCTGCCTAATTACTTGAAACTCTGAACATATTTATTTACTTTAAACTTAAAAATTGATCAATTTAATTAGTTTATGATGTATCTTTGATGCAGGATAAGATATAGGTCAATTTCGACGAAGAAAATTAAAGAAAAAAAAATGTTTCAAATTCAAAAAAGCAGAATTAAAGTTGAAAAATATTGAATTCAACCGATATGACAACATAAAAGACGTAACACACAATGAGAATTTATAGATTTGGCTTCTGAGCTCTGGTTTAGGAGCATAATACCTTCCCAAAAAAAGTGTAATGTCCTAGTTCAAACTCATTGCTTTGCTGTCATTTACAATTGATTTTGGGCATTTGAAGCCGTTCAGACTCCCAAAAACGTGTTTAAAAGTTTGTAATAAAAATTCGGACTTTTTGATTCATACTGTAGACTCAATGAACCACCAAATATGAATGTGAGCTTGTCGCTAAATTGGTTCAATTTAATTTATAGAAATCAATTAAAAATCAACAACATAATTATAAAAATTTGACGACACAATAACTAAAAATCTACCACATAGCGAAAAAACATCTCAACTCAGCAATTGAGATTTGAAAAATATTTATTTTGGCCAAGTTTCCAATTTAATTTATTTTGTTGGTAAAAGAGAGGACATTTTGGTAAAACGCACCATTTGTTGAGAAATCGATTGTTCGAAAAGGAAACTGTTTTTGAAAACTCTGTCCCCGACTGTGCCACTCTATCTCTGCAACTTTTGATTTTTGAATTTTGTTTTCAGAAAGAAAAAAAAATTTGGGGAAGGAGGAGGATGTACGACCCGCAGCACTTCCTGGAATCGCAAGACAATTCGAGGAATTTCGGGGACCCGAAATCCTGGCTTTCCGGGGATGCCAACTCGTCCCCGACTCACCGCCCTACTCAGTCCTCACTCGCTCACTCCTCCACCGCCACCAACAGCAATCTCGATCGCGTCCTCTTCAAAGACCTCGTCGAGATCGTGCCTCTCGTCCAGTCCCTCATCGTAATCCCTCTCTCTCGAACTGTGAATTTCAGGGCTTTCTGGGATTTTCTTTCCAATGTGTTTGGTTGCCGAGAAAATTGGGGAAAATAGCCGTTACTGGCGAACTTGGGATGAATTGGGTAGTTTTAAAGGTTGCTGCTTTGCTTGTTTCTGATTGGGTTTTGAAGAAAATGGAATGGGGATTTTGAAATTAGTGATTTTTTTTTGCTTCTTTCACGATTTCATGGAAAAAATCTTTCAGGATCGGAAAGCTAGCAGTTCGTTTACGCGGCGGGGTTCGGTGGCGTACACCAAGACACCTTCAAGAGAATCCTTATCCAAAAAAGTATGATGTTTCGGTTTTCGGAACTTGTGATTGTTAATCTCTGTGATGAACAATGGCATTCTTTAAATTCTGTTACAGTTACTATGCATACAAGTAATGCTTGCTACTCGGATTGTTTTGATAGCTTTATTAATTTAAGAACAATTAACTGTGATTTATGAGGGAAAATTGTGGGCTTTTATGGTTGCAGTAAATCCAATTGTAGTAAAAACTATCTAGGTTTCGCTTTTACCACGATGGAATGTAAAATTGGTGGTGTTTGGCCTATCGATTGGTGTCGTTCGAAGAATTTGACATCTGAGAGTGTTCCAAGGCCTCAAATAATTTATTTTCCTTTATGGTATGTTTAGTTTGTATATTCCTTATGAGGAAACAAGTAATGCAAAATCTAAGAGGTTCGTTTGATTCGGTGGATTATTGATGCCAAATTTCCATTACCAATCATCCTTGGGATTTCATTTGATTCTAAAGCTCTTACTTCGTATGTCAATTCAGTTTTCTTAGGGGTTATAAAAGTCTTCTGTATTCCTAACTTCGATCAATTTTATTTCTTTGCATGATTCTCAAATGGGTTCCTGATGTTCCTCTCCTCTTATCTTCTAAAGGTTGAACAAAAAGGGAGGAACGCGGCTCAATCCATTCCTGCGAGAAAGAAGAGGGATCATGGAGACAAGGACTCAAGCAAAAATGCTGGCAGCCTTGATGCTGACAGCTTTTCAAGTTTTTCCTCAAGGGCTTCGGCAGCGGAAAAAGAAGAGTTGGATACATTAAGGGTACACGTGGAAGATTTACAAAAGAAAGTAGCAGAGAAGGAGGAACTTTTAAAGTCATCGGAGATCTCAAAGGACCAAATGAACGCTGTTCAAGCTAAACTGAATGAATATAAGCAACAAGTTGCAGAAAAAGACACAGTAATAAAGGCTGTTAAGCAACAACTCTCTGATGCAAAGGTATGTATGCATCACTTGGTGCCTTGGCGGTGATTTGAGAATTCTCATGATATTTTATTTCATTGCAATACCTAATGACATTATTCAATCTGGAATTTTGCACTTGTGAACTGTGGTTGTAATATTATTGTGACATTAGTTTTGATCTTTATCCAAATTGGCACGATTGTCTGAAACATTACCTGTGTTAATGCAGAAACAGATATCTGTGTTCCTTATTATTTTCTATAATGTTCGGATCTTCTTTTTTACTTTTGGTTCAATCTAGACCACAATATAGCCACTTGCCTAAACTGGAATATCATCACGGACTCTCTCTCTCTCTCTCTGTCTGATGCACACACGCAACTCTTTTTTTGTGAATTTAAAGTTATAAACATCTGTCCTTTTTCACAGATTAAGCTTGCAGACAAGCAAGCTGCTTTGGAAAAGTTACAGTGGGAAGTGATGGCATCCAACAGGAAAGTGGAGAAGCTCCAAGGAGAGCAAGACTCCTTGAAAGGACAGATTTCATCATTTATGCTCCTATTTGAAAGCTTGATGAAAGCTGATCCCGTTGTATACGGTGAAGATTATGATATTTCAACTAATACTGTGAATCATCTTCCTCACATTGTAAGTTCACAACCCTGTCCCTTGGATATGGTGGTTCATTTCCTTTATATATTTTTTGGTTTGTTCTGTCATTTGTTGTTTTATATACTAACTAATTGCTTGAGACACCTCTATCGTTGCAATCAGATTCCTGTATCATTACTGTTAAATTTTCAGATATCTGTTCGTTCATTACTTGGTTACTGTGTGTGGTTAACCGAATCACGTGTGTTGAGAATTGTTTGTTCATGTATGTGTATCTGCGTGTTGGCTGCTGCATTCCTTGCAACTTAAAGATCCTTGCTTTAATGAACAGGATGATTTGGATGAGGCACGGATGAAGAAAATGGAAGAAGCTAGAAGAGCATACATCGCTGCTGTTGCCGCTGCAAAAGAAAAGCAAGACGAAGAATCTATTGCCGCTGCAGCCAGTGCAAGGTTACATCTTCAGTCATTTGTTCTCACATGATTTAGGTTTAGCGACACTAGGTATTTACCGGCTTTGCGTTGCGGTGAGTCTGCTTGAATTATTGTTTATTGTTGTATATTTTTATTTAATTTCTTCCGTTTTGCTGGGTTATGTGAAATGTGAGTCTTTCTTTTCTTGTTTATCTAGTTTCCGGGATGATATACGTGATCTTTGTTGATAATCGTACGCGATTTCTCCCTCGATCAAACGTTTTATTATTATCTTCAGTTTTCGCCAAATGAACACGAAGATCGAATTGCTTTTCTGAAAACACAATGAATTGGTACTTCGTCTGTTCGAATTCAGCAGTTTGGAGGTCATGCCAGTCGATCGGAAGCTAAATACGGTACAAAGATACAAGCACAAACGTATGTACTGTAAATCGCGATCGTTTTATTACTTCTTCTAGACACAACAATTTGCTTATGCTTAATCTAATCTCAAGGGCTAAAAAATTGAGAGAAACACATCGCAAATTTCAGAATCTACAGCATTGAAACTGGAAGCCGATGCAGCGAGCCTTGTGCTTTCTCAAGTCCATGGCTTCTGATTTCGGCATTTGCACAGGACTGCCAGTCCATTCCCATCCCAACCTGCGTTCATCATTTTGCCAAAGTATTATCAGGAATTAATCATGTATTAATTTAATTAATTGTCTAACTATATTGTAAAACAACGTATTTTGTAACGTACACCGGAAACGCGAAGGAGCCTGTGCTGCCGTCCGATTGATTTGAATCGCTTGATTCAACTGACACGGTCGGACGATTCTCGACATTACTACTCGGAGGCGGTTCTTGACCGGAGTAGGTTTCCTCGTCTTCCTCGTCCTTTGCAAAATAATTATATTTCAAGAAAAGAAGATATAAGGTATAATTACTTTTACACGTAAACAGTCATTCTTTTATACAGACAAATCACAGTTTATAACCAACGTGCATATTCTTTGGAAAAGAAAAATAGAAACATAAAAGAAGGGTCTCTACCTTTTGGTCAAAGATGATAGATTTTCCATCATTTGTGGGGTAAATATCATAAGCTTTTCCAGTCAACCTCTCCTCATTGCTACACCTTTCAACTGCCTTTGTATCCTCCCCATAACTAAGCTGTTTTGATCAAACAAAAGCAAAGAAATTAATCAAATTAACCTTCTTTTAAAGGGAAAATTTCCCTTTCTCTCAGTCATCAACACCGTCGCAATTCCTAACCTTCCGATTGACATGCCTCGGCGAGTTTCTTGACGCGCAATCTCTCACGTTCGATGCTTCAACTTTGCCATTTTTCACAACTTCAAATGCTCCATCTTCTTTAAAGCAGAACACTATATACTCCTCCTCATCTGAAAAATGTGGCCTGCAGCTTGAGTCATTAGAACTCGTATTTTCGACCGGGGAACTGCTGTCTTTAACTTGTTTAGGACCGTGTCTTAATCGTCGCTCTCTGTCACATTTTTTGTGCCGCGACATCTTTTTCCCCATCTCACTGCTTCTGCTTTCGCCCTGCGTATCGAGAGCCATGTTCCGTATTGGCAATTGCGGCGTTGTAGGGCAAAATCTACCGGCTGGTTCATCATCTATATAAACAAAAAAGCAGAAGAAAAACAAAAAGGATTACCCGATTTGAAATAAACTACGATAATTAAGATCAACTATCAACTAAAATAGTGTTTTATTTTAATGTTTTATCGATCGTTGCGCTTACCCAAAGGAAACCTGCAAGCCAAGAAACATGAAGCCCAGCCCTTCACGCGCCATCTCACTTGCCTTGTCATTGTCCATGGTGTGCTGCACATTTTGATTATCTTAATTTGAGAGAGAGAGAGAGAGAGAGAGAGAGAGAGAGAGAGAGAGAGAGAGAGAGAGAGAGGAGGCAAAACTTAAATGACTTTTTGAATTTGAAAAAAGGGGGATGAATGTCAAGGGAGTTACAGTGTTAATCCCTAATTAGTCGGTTATGTTTCCAAACATTGTAAAATGAAAAAGAAAAGAAAATTATGTAATTATTATTGCTGGCAAACCATTCTTTAATTCATGCCAAAAAAAAAGAAAACTAATGAAACTGGTTTGAAAACTTTGAGTTTTAATGATAAGGACAAAATAAAGGGTAAAGTAAATAATACTAGGATTGACCTTTTAGTGTAAAAATATGGTTTTTCGTTAAAGTGAACAGTAAGTACCGGAAGCTTTTCGTTAAAATCCCCAAAAAAAATCATGGTATATTAATATAGTGGCAGTCAAACACCAAAAATTATTAATAAATATAGCGGTATGATCTAATTAATTTGAGAAATTGTGTGTAACATTATAACTGCTCGTTTGGATGTGCTTTTAAAATAACTGAAAACACTTTTTTATGAAAATATTTTTAAAACCAATCTTAGTAAAAATGCAAGTAAATTCTGGAAAAGCATCTAAAGTGCTTCCTGGAAGAAGCACATATCTGATGTTTCTTACGGAAAACACTTTAAGTGATTTTGGAATAAAAAAACATTTTCTCCAAAAACGCTTTCAGTCATTTCAAAAGTACATCCAAACGAGTCCTAAATCTTCTAGTAGTGTATGAGCGTGACATTGTATCCAATAATTGCGTCCATTTGGTCCGCAGAATGAGTTCTTGCAATGCAAAATCCGCGAGCAAGCCTAAACATGCCGGTGCCTCCAAGGACCGGCATCTCCCTCTCTTCGCTCATCACCGGGTTCCGACCCACCACGCTAAATGTGCTGCCGTTGTAAGCTCCACCAGTGAACCCATACGTTAGTGTCATGAGGAGGCTGAACTCGTCCCGTTGCGAGGCCATGGCGTATATCCCTTGCGCCCGTCCCATCAGGGCGGACTTGGGGTCAGGCGTGGCCGTGAGAGGATTGTCCATCATGTAAACTGACCCGAAAAAGGCCGCGATTGGGTCCGTGCCTGTGTAGTTGGACAACCGGCCTGCAACTCGTACTGCGGTCGGGTTTGGCCCGCCCACGACGTCGTGCATGTAGAACTGCATTCTGGTGATGCTGCGTTTCAAGCCCTCTGTGGTAGGGGTACAACACGTTAATGCAAGAGCTGCAATGAGAAGAAGGAGCTTGCTAGTCACAGCAGCCATGGCGGATTCTCTTCTTTCTTTCAATTTCTGTAGCTGCTAATAATGCAGATTGTAATATATGCATCTATATGTATATGTATACGTGTATATATAGATCCACACTAGGTTTTTCAAGGGCAGAATGGTCCATGATGTTAATTTCTGGTAGGCTTTTCACGGATGTAGAAGAAAGTTGTTCCCCTTCAAATATGATGGGCTAGAATATATCTTCCAGAATATTACTCTGCATGTAAGTTTGAAACCTAAACGTCACGCTCATGGACTACTCACTGTTTCTTCTGCCATTTCAAATAATTTGAACATAGGTTGGTGATTGGTCGGTGATCATTAAGAATAATATTTCTGCAAAACAATGAATTAGGCAATTTATAATGTCAAAATAATACAATCAAAGGGAGAAAGTCAAAATAATACAAGCAAGTGATTTTCGCATAAAAAACATTGAGAATCACACGTCTTTTTTTACTCCATACAAACCTCTTTTTTATCACGTTGTTTATAAGTGATTTATTTATTTTGTTGCTCAGAAATACAAACTTTTTTTTAATCATGTTTGTTGTTTATATTTGATTTATTCAATTTGATGATCATAAATAAAGAAAAGTGCATAGAAGGAGAAAAAAAATTGTAATTATCATTTTTTTGTCTCACTTGCCTTTTCTCTCTCAACATTCCTCCCCTTTTTCTAGTCTTCAATAGTAAAAAAAAAAAGAAAAAAGAAAATTGATTGGCATAAACAAAGAGGGGTTTAAGATATAAAATTACTATTGTCAAAGAAAATTAAGAAATTAAGCAATTAACTAAAAAAGGCTATAAAAAGTCAACAAAATAAACAAGGATGAATGTTGATGAGCATGATGAGTGATTGGAGGAGAACATTAAGGACATGTAACCTCGATTGCAAAACTAAATGCTTTTAACCAGCTAAGTTGTTGTTGTTTTTTTTTTTTTTTTTTTTTTCCTTCTTTAAACAAACGATATTTCTGCATTAGGGGTGGAAGAGTGAACTAAGCCTCACAATGGGCTAGCAATAATGTGGTTCAAATTTGCCTTTGCGAGGGAATCAAACTTAAGACTTCTCACTTAGAAGTGAAGAGGAATACCACTAAATTGTAGTACTAAGACCTACTCCAACCTTTGGAGTAAACTCAAATTTTAGGTTTTAAACTTACTCCAATTTGCTCCAACCCTAGAGGCAAGTATGAGTTTTACCGCAAAACTCATTTTTGGGGCAAATTTAGTCTAGGATTCCCCCCGTTTAGTGGGCTGGCCCATCATAAAGTAATAAAAAAAATTATTTAATGTGTTTCATATTCATTCATAGTATTCCACGAGTTTTATGGTGTCGATTTAATGGTTTTTCAATATTTATCGGAATCCAAATATTTTTATGTTAAAATGTTCATAAAATTAAATTAGAATAGTCTACATAATTTTTTTTTAAAACGTTAGTTGAACAAAAAAATTATCCTAAATTCATTATTTAATAATCTCGGGCTAAAAATTTAACCGAAAAGAGTTGAAGCATAAAAATTGTTTATGGATTAAAAATTTTAGGAGGGGTGTATTCAATCTAGGGGTATTCAATCAAGATTTTAACTGATTCTCTAAAATTCAATGTGTATTCAATCAGGATTTTAAGATAGCTTATTAAAATCTTTAGAAATCCGGGTGTATTCAATTAGAATTTTAAAGAAGTTTATAACATTCCAGGTTTATTCAATTAGAATTAGAATTTAGAGATTTTGGAAAAGTTGAGGAATTAGAAGGAATTGGAGAGATTTTGTAGTGTATTTTAAGCACCCACAAATCTCACATCTTCCAATGAGATTTCGAGGGAATTGATTCAAAATTTTACATAGAATATCTACAAATCAGTTAAACTCTGTAAAAATACATGGATTTATAAATCCATTAAAATCTCTCAAATTCCCATTTGAATACACACCATTTAGATTTTAACCTAAGGGTTGGAGATGGTCTAAATGGCTCTTAACCAGCTGAATTACCTGACAGTTTGTCAGCATGATTGATAAAAAACTTGGCCCACAAGATCCACAATTGCCATTGGTTTTTAATGTTCCCTTGGGCCTAGGATAGAACACCATTTGGGCCTAGTGCAATGTCACGTGTCAAGCGCCAAAACCGCACGTGACCTGCGCCAGATAAAAGTTACAGTCAGAGAGAGAGAGAGAGAGAGAGAGAGAGAGAGAGAGTGACAGCCTGAAATTCCCCCGCCAAACCCAAAAAGCAAAAAACCAGAAGAAACCCTTGCTGCCAGTGAGAATTCCGAAGCTTGAGAGAGAAGCAATTGGAGCATGGCGGAAGGCCTGATTGAGATCCAGGTCCGTGCGCTGGAAGGCAAACCGGCCACGGTTTCGGTCCCGGTCGACGAAACCATCGACGGCCTCAAGCTCCTTCTCAAGCAATTTTTCCCACCCGCCAAAAGCTCCCCCAATTTTCACCTTTTTTTCAAGGTAGCAATTCTTTCTCTCCTTCTCTTTGTTTTCAAATTAGGGTCTTTTACATGTAAGTCTTTGACCGGATCACACTTTAGAGAAAAACACTTCAAAGCGGAACACTTTAGAAAAACACCCTTCTTAATTTGGAGTGGGAGAAGGGCAACAAAGGAAATGTTGCAATTTACTATCTTTTTTGTGTGTAATTGTGTGTCAGGGTGAGAAGTTGAGGCTGCAGAGTCAGATTGGAAGGCTCAACATTCGTCCGGGTGAGTTTCTAGTGCTTGCCCCATTTACTAAGAAAGACCCGAATTGTAATGAGACCCTGAAATCTGAACAAACGAAAACACCAGCGAATTGTCCTAGTAAAAGCTCGATTAAGAAGTTTGCTGATTCGGCGTGGTCTGATATGATGGAAGACTTAACCTTTTTACATGACAATTCAAATGATAAAACCCCGAAGGGGCCTAGTGTAGGAAGTTTCAATCTTGGAGGTAGAAGTGAGGTAAATGATGAAGCTGCTAGTTCTCGCTCTTGTGGAGCAAAGCGAAAAATGGGAACTTTTGATTGTGATGACATTGTATTGGATCTATTGCGTTCTACTAGAAACAGAAGTGTCCTTGATGAACAGAATTTTAAAAGGTTTATTGAGGTTTTGGAGACTGTGAGTTGTTTATCAGACCCTTATTCCCGGGACTGCTTGTTGTGGAGAAGAGCTGTTTTGCGGCAACAGGGCTTTGGCGCCGGACTGCATAAAGGCAATAGTAGTTCATGCTTGTGTCCAGCGTGGTTGAAGATAATCATGAAGGCATTTGCTTTCTTAAACACTTTTTCTGCATTTCTTCAATTACAGCAGGCGAGAACAACCTCAATCGTTTTGGAGCAAGCGTTGCACCAGCTTGGGAAATTTGGAGTTAGGCTTGGTATGAAGGACATAGAGCATCTTTCCATTATTTCTCCTAAGGTAATTTATGTCGCCGTTTGAACACACTGAGTGTAATATAATCTTTGCCATCTGGTTTTTTGTTAATGCAGGTAGTACATCTTTACTGTGTGTAATATAATCTTTGCCATCTGGATCTTTGGTAATGCAGGTAGTACATTTTGCAAATGAGAATGCAGAGCTGGAAGGTTCTGGTAATGTGCTTGTTATTATCAATGGTTCAACAGGACAGAATGGTCGAAATGAAGATCATCGTAAATATGGTATTGTGAAGATGTGCGATATTTTTTATTTTTTATTTTTTACCATTTCCAGAGTTTTCTACAATAAATATATGGGCTTTTAACTGGATAGTTTTGTTTACATATGGTCATGTTCATGTTTGCTAGCTTGCAAGCAAATGGATATTTCAAAGATTATCAGTATATCGAAAATACGGGAAAGTTCTTTCAGAAGTAATTTGTGGGAGGCTGTAAAGTTGTTAATGGTATGTCTAATTGTTCTCTCTCTCTCTCTATGCCTGTCTTTTATGAGCATTATTAGTGTTCTAATCCCATAGATTACAACTTGATATGAATTTTCATGGCAGTTTAAAACTGGAAATGAGACTTCAATGGATTTTTCCTTGGAAGACTTGCTCAAATCAGTGAAGGAATGTGGTCCTGCTGCACGAGGAAATGAAGCAAAACGACTAAGGGTAACACGTGCAGCTTCAAATAATTATTTTGACCGAAATCAATCTAAATCTTCAAGAAAACATCGATGTTGTGTAGGTTTTCAACTTTTCATCCTCAACTTACTTTATTCAGGTTCCATTTTTGTGTTTTCCTTGTTTATCATAAGTTGTATGTTCAATCTTCATACTCTGCAGAGGTGGAAAAACAAAATCGAAGTTGATATCAATTCAGTATCATCTAATTAACTTGTAGAGAGTTGACATGTTTTTGTACTGTAATCCAACATTTGTGCCCTTGGTGAATTTACTGGCATACTAACTGGTGCCTCCATCCAGTTAGTACCGAAGGGGAGAGGAGATTGCATTTGATCCAATAGCCATTGGTATTAATACATGTAGAATAGAAGTTGCTTAGTATTTAGAAAAAGGCTGCAATTATCGTTAGATGTTCTTTAACTGCCTACTAATGTGATAATGAATGACAATGAATACCTGATGGAGGATTTCTACCTACAGAAGAAAAGTGGTAGCAGATCCTTGACTAATGGACGTTAATTATTTTGTTACGTCTCACTGGAGTTATCAGTATCTTTTGATCTTCAAAGTGCGGAGTTCTTTTGTATGCTCTGAGAGATGACACTATTGTAACACTATTTTGTCTCAACAGTTAACAGGTTCATTCCAACCAGAGGAGATGATTAAACATCTTAGAGAGGGACTTGGATCGAAAGGACAGGTTTTTTCTACACTTTTCTTGTAACTTTTTGTTTAATTTTGGGAAATGAAAAGGTGAAATACACAAAAAGTGTCACCATCACTTTGGGTTTTTGGAAGCTATGAAACATTTTCCAAATAAAATATTTGTTCACAACTTATACCTCTAAGGCTCATTTGGATCTGGCATGCTGTCATGTCTCTAACAGTAAGTACATTGTAACCTCTGCTAATGCTGCACTGTGAAACTGTGGATGCAGATAGTGCATGTTGAAGATATTAGTGCTCGGAGAGCCGCTTATGTAGAAGTTCCACATGAACTATCTGAAAACATGAGATCTGCACTTCGTAGCACTGGAATCACTCAATTATATACTCATCAGGTATGGATATTTTCTAGGCTACATGCTACTACCCTTCTGAGGAAAACCAGCTGGTTAATGTGTTTCAACTTTTTTTTTTTACTCATGATATTTACAGGCAGAGTCAATACAAGCCTCACTTTCTGGGAAGAATGTTGTTGTGGCAACAATGACATCGAGTGGGAAATCTCTTTGCTACAATCTGCCGGTCTTAGAAGCTCTGTCCCACAGTTCATCCGCATGCGCTCTATATTTATTTCCAACAAAGGTTGTACATCGGATGCAAAAACCATCTTCTTTGGTCTTGTGTTTGATAACAAACAAGTTTTTTATTTTTTTTTATAAATCCCAATTATTTATGATGCAGGCTTTAGCTCAGGATCAACTAAGAAGTTTGTTGGCTATGACTAAAGGATTCAATTGTGACTTAAACATTGGTGTATATGACGGTGACACTCCTCAGGAGGAGAGGACATGGCTGCGTCAAAATGCTAGGCTGGTGATTTTTGGCATTTTACTTAGTTTGCTTCCTCTCCTAAGTTTATGCTGAAATTCTTATCTGCTTGAATGTAGCTAATCACAAATCCAGATATGTTGCATGTATCACTCCTGCCATACCATAAAGGATTTCGGCGGATTTTGGAAAATCTCAGGTATTGTCTCTTGGACTTTCATGAATCGTTTCTGTCACCAGGTGATTCATCTATCTGTGTGCGCGTGTGTTTGCATGCCATGCTCTTACGTTTCTTTGGTGTTTTATGATTTAAGTTATTTTAACGGGTTATTTGAGCAGTATGTAGTTTTATTGGTATATTATTACATTAATTATACCACAGAGATTGATTTCATATTTGATACGTTAGGTTTGTAGTCATTGATGAGGCACATGTGTATAAGGGAGCATTTGGTTGTCATACTGCTCTAATATTAAGGAGACTTCGCCGGCTCTGCTCACATGGTAAATCTTTCCCTTTGAGTTTACAAAATATGGGACTTTTTTGTTTACTTTCCATTGAAATTGGAAAGCTAAATAGCTGTTTGTTTCTTTGCAGTATATGGAAGTGATCCTTGTTTTGTGTTTTCTACTGCAACTTCGGCAAATCCTCATGATCATTGCATGGTAAAGATTTTCAATTAGAATTATAAAATCATTTATCTCGTTATACAAAGTTCGACGTTGATGGTTTTTTTTATTTGATGATTTTCATCTTGTGCCTTTATTAGCTTGTTCTCAATAGTACGCAATTATCTTGATTTGATGAGTAAAAGAAACAAGACCGCCTAGGGTTTAGAAAATAAATTTGATTTATCATTGTATAATTTTGTTTCAGCACATAGCCTTGTTGGTGCGGAAGCTCAACCTGTATGGTTTTGGGGTGTTGAGAAGACATTTAAACTAACTAGACGATTTTTGTGCATGCATGTGTTCCACTTGTTGAATTGTATTGTTAGGTTGCTGAGACAAGTTGTCAATTTGTCCTATTCTGATTCTTCAGGAACTTGCCAGTCTACCAACTTTAGAGCTGATTCAGAATGATGGAAGTCCGTCTGCAAGAAAGCTTTTTGTCCTTTGGAATCCTATTGCGAATCTACAAAGACAAACTGTTGGTGTTCTATATCCTATTCTTTGTGATCAACTCAGATATTAGTTAATTTGCTAAAGCCTAGTGTTGTTTCTTTACAGACGTCGACGACAACCAATAATACTATGGATAATGGTAACTCTGCTGTTGAAAATGCTAATCCCCATACTTCAAGGTAAAAGCTTGCTACATATATAGGCCATGCAGAATGAGAGTAATTTCTTTAACCATGATCTGTGGTTTTGCATGCCATTCTAAATCTGAGTTAGCAATGAGAGTAGCTTGAAAAGTTTTATACTATGTGATTTTTCCCATCTTTGGACTGCCACAGTTTTAATGCCTCTTTTTCTTTCCCTGATAATTTAAGAGGCATCCAGGGCATGAGCATGCGATGGTCCCTAAGAAGGTTGATCTGTCTCCATAGGGTAGTTTGAGTGGCTTGGTTGCTAAGAATGATTACATGCCTCCTAGCTCCTGTGAAGTAGACATTTAGCATATTTCATACTAAGTAGTGGTGTATCTTAGTAGTTAAATTAAGCTGCTTACTTGGAATTGCAAATGGTAGTTTCGTTGGACCTTACCATGTGATACACTGCTAGTACCTTAAAATTCTGGTATTCACTTCTGTTTCTCTCAATATTTTTTTGGCCAAATGATGATGCAGATTTCTTTTTGTGGTTTTGGAACCTCAACACCTGATGCATTAATTAATCTTTGCAGCCCAATGATGGATCTTTCATGCCTCTTCGCTGAAATGGTACAGCATGGTCTACGTTGCATTGCGTTTTGCAAAACACGCAAGCTTTGTGAACTTGTGTTGTGCTATACGTATGTATAATCACTTTCATGTATTTCAGTACTAAATGCTACATGATACGATTAAAGATTTATGGCATTGTTAGCCCCATGGTTTTGTTATTTACCTTGTGTTTGGACTTACTGCTAATAAAGTAAAGATGGTTTATTTCATGAAATAAATTAATATAATTCTGCAGGCGTGAGATTCTTCTGGAGACCGCACCCAATTTAGCGGACTCTATATGTTCTTATCGTGGTGGTTATGTTGCAGAGGTTAGTAAAAGCTGTTCGCCCCGCATTATGTTATGCCAGTATTTGATTTTGGTTGAGGTATACAACTGGTTTTTAATTGATTGACTGATGGAGCAGGATAGGAGAAAGATAGAGAGGGATTTTTTCAATGGAAAACTTTGTGGTATCGCTGCAACAAATGCCCTTGAATTGGGTATTGATGTTGGACACATAGATGCAACTCTTCATTTGGGTTTTCCTGGTAGTATATCTAGGTATAGTTCCAGGCCATCAATGCTTTAGCTTATTGTTCAAATTGTTACGATTTAGTATTTTATTGCTTTCCATAATTGTTTGCTCTTTTCTGTCTTTGTTAATAGCTTGTGGCAACAAGCTGGCAGGGCTGGAAGGAGAGAGAGACATTCTCTTGCAGTGTATGTTGCATTTGAAGGGCCCCTTGATCAATACTTCATGAAACAACCAAATAAACTTTTTGGAAGCCCAATTGAGCGCTGCCATGTCGATGCTGAGAACCAAATGGTTTTAAATTTTCTATCATCAATATTCCTTTCATTTTTTCATGTCTAAAGAAATGGCGATAATGATTTTGTGCTTCTTGATATCTGTTTCCTTGTAGGTTCTTGCACAGCATTTGGCTTGTGCTGCTCTAGAACACCCCCTGAGTTCGTCTTATGATGAAAGGTTTTTCGGCTCTAGTATGAACAGTGCCATAGTGCCTCTTAAAAATAAAGGGTATTTGAGTCTTGATCCATCGTGTAATTCGTCTGCCGAGATTTGGAACTATATTGGGCATGAGGTACATAATTTCTTTGCATTATCTGAGTTGATTTTTCCGTTCTTTTGGTTGTAGTTTCTTTCCCTCTTGTAGCATGCTCTTGTGAGCTCTGTGTATATATTTTAAGGAAGACTGGTTTTGGCTTTTAACATGACATTATTTGTGCATATTTTTCTAGAAAATGCCTTCACGTTCAGTAAGCATCCGATCAATAGATTCTGAGAAATACAAAGTTATAGACCAGCAAAAGAAAGAAATCCTTGAAGAGATTGAGGAGGGCAAGGCTTTCTTTCAGGTAAACTATAATGCACATTAATAGTACATTTGCTATCTTGTTGGAAATCTATTAAGTATTCTGCACACCCCATTTATATCTTTACTAATTTTCTTTTGACAATTTAATGATACTTCACTCCAGGTATATAAAGGTGCTGTTTATATGAACCAAGGAAATACATACCTGGTCACAAGTTTAGATACGTGGAGTAAGGAAGCTTTATGCAAAGCAGCTAATTTGGATTATTACACAAAACCCCGTGATTGCACAAGAGTTCATATCATGGGTGGTAATATGGTATGTCAGCTCTTAACATTTGTTCGTTGTTCCTGAATGCCTTTCCATAAATTGCATGAGTCAATCTGGTGATTGGAAATGCATGATGGCCTTGTATCTCATAATTTGGATACTAATACAGGAACAGATAAGTTTTTATGTTATACAGGATTATTGTTAGATATTTGGAGTAGGCTCATATATCTGATATCGAATTATTCAATAGTACACCCTTTCTAGATTGCCCGTATCTCTCCCCCATACAATGAGGAGCCCAGTGTTCAGCTTTGGCTGCTGTTCAGTGCACTTGAAACAGTTATCTCTGCAAGTTTTTCAATTCATTAACTTAGAGTTTTGTTTTTGTTTGTGTCTCATACTCCTCTCTATGGCATTTCATCATGCTTATGATGATTTCTAAACGCTCACCTGCTACATGTCCTGGTGTTGTAGGCTCATCCACCTAAGGTTTCCAGAACGTCTGCCCGAACAGATTCTTGCAAAGTAACAACTAGATGGTTTGGATACTTTAGTATATGTAAAGCAACGCACGAGGTACTTGAATCAGTTGAACTTAAACTTCCGGAATATACCTATGAGTCACAGGTAAACCTGAGTACTTTTTAACTTTGTCAATGGTTCTATTGTTTGGTGTTTTTTAACCTTGAATTGTTGTTTGGTTCTTTTGTATATATAAATGGTTTCATCGTTTCATCAAAACAGGCAGTGTGGGTTCCGGTTCCACATTGGATAAGAGAAGCAGTGGAGGCGAAAGGCCTTGATTTCCGTGCTGGACTGCATGCTGCGACACATGCTGTTCTACACGTTGTGCCATTGTGAGTCCCTTACATTTCTCTTATATAACATTCTTGTTAGCCATTGAGATTTTCTTAAGAATTTAAAACATCTGACTGCATTGTGATGCTTGATGTTGTCATGTGCAGACGGATAATATGCAACTTATCTGACTTGGCTCCAGAGTGTCCATACCCTACTGACAAATCCTATTTTCCAGAAAGGATTCTATTATATGACCAGCATCGTGGTGGGACTGGTGTCTCTGTACAGGTGAGTTAGATGGAACTTTGTTCAAATTCGTAAATAATCAGAAGATAGCTTCGTTCCAATGCCCTGGCTTGGTTTCCGGAGATAATTCTGACCTCTGGACAGCAATATGTATGTTGACCCTCTGTTGAAACTGATATACTTGGACATGTAATAGGTTCAACCGATATTTATGGAGCTCTTTACTCCCGCTATTGAACTTCTTACATCTTGCAGCTGCTCAAGATCTGGTGGCTGCCCTAACTGTGTACAAGTATGTCTCACATTCTCTATATTTACCCTCTCTCTCTCTCTCTCTCTCTCTCTCTCTCTCTCTCTCTCTCTCCCCATGAAGTAACTTCAAACATTTTGCGTCGCAGAGTTTTGCATGCAAGGCATATAATGAAGATTTACATAGGGAGACAGCAATTATGATCCTTAAGGTGGTTGTTGTTGTATCCGTTTATGTTAGTTTGTCTCCCGTCATCATGTTGACTGGTTTTCTTGTCCATTCAGGGTGTTCTTGAAGCAGAAAACTTGAACATGCGGGGATCTCCCGAGCCATTGAAATCTTCGGTGAAGCAAGACGGAAGTAGAGGAATGGGCAATGGGTACCTACAACCATCACCGTCACCACCACCACCACCACATCCCTAACGCTAAATGGGATACTGACTGGATTAACTTCTTTCTTTCGAATTCTCGGTATATAGAACAAGAAGGTTTACAAGCTTTCAAGCATTGCAGTTTTATTTTATTTTATTTGGTCGAAACAAGCTTTGTAATTTCTCAGCCCCTGTAGTTTACGTTGTAATATTTCTTGGTGGAATGTTTTATACAAGGCTAAACTAGGTTTAGTGTTAGAATTATTCTGATTCTTGACCCCGTACTGTATTGTGCCATCAAAGCTTTTACGGCATGTTTATTTTTATGGAATGCGAATTAGAATTATTTCGATTCTTGACGTATTGTGTTTACTAAAATATGAGCAGTAGAATTATTCTAAATTTCTATTTCTTCATGGGTTAAAAAAGTAAAAATTTTATATTAGAATTCGTAATCCTACAACTAAAAATTTGGAAAACAGAGAAATTATGTGAGCTAGTTGGTTTCATATTAATTTCATCTTCTATTTTCTCGATTCATGACTTTAGTTTGATTCTCTACTTTGGTTAGAAACATGTAAAAACTAGTCCAGCTATAAAAAAATTATTATCAAAAATATAAAAAAAACAAAATTAAAAAAGCAGAATAAAAGTGTCGGCAATTTGTATTCTGTGAAACCATAAAAAAATTATTGTAAAAAATAAAATAAAAAAACAAAAAAAAAAAAGTGTCCGGCATTTTGTATTCTGTGAAACCATGAAAAAACTATTGTAAAAAAAAAAATAAAATAAAAAATGTAAAAAAATGGCCCATGCAGGTCTCGAACCTGCGACCTTCGCGTTATTAGCTCGACGCTCTAACCAGCTGAGCTAATAGGCCAATTTTGGTTGTTGTTTTAACGTTTATATTTATATAAATTTAGAAAAAGCTGAGGTATTAGAGCAACTCCACCCTTGAAGCCGTTCCCCAGGCAATCCACTATTCAATCCACTCAATGAACAGTAAATGCCCTAAATGAACAGTAATTACCATTTGCATCTCCACCTTTGGAGCCCTCCCCCCTGGCAATAGGCAATAAAATATTAGTTTTTTTTTTTGTTTAAATAATACAAAATAAAATTATTTGTAATTTCGGATAAGAATTTTTAAATCGTTCTTGTTGCGTCACGTGTCATTTTATCCAAAAAAACAATTATTTTTGTGATGGATTTCGATAAGATTTTTATCCAATGTCATCGTGCCACGTGTCATTATCTTTTTAGAATCTTTGAGGATAGATTTCTATCAAATTGTGGTGTAAGGTAGATGGAGAAGAAGTGATATTTATAGAGAAGTAAAATCAATTTTTTACAAAATTTTTCAGAATTTTTTTCGGATTTTTTACAATTTTTTTTTAAATTTTTATTCAACTAATTAATCTCTGCCGTTGGATTTAAAAAAATTTGAATTCCAACACTCCAGATTGTGCCACGTGTCACAACGGTAACTTTTCTTAATTTTAAAACTATTTTTTTTAATTTATAAAGCAGATTAATATCAACCGTTGATCTTAGATTGAATGGTTGATATTAAATAAGGTTTTTTTTTATTACCGTTGTAAATCGGACGGCTCGTATTAAAGAGCCGTTGAGATCGAACGGACCGTGGGAAGCCACGTGGCTTCCCAACGGTCGGCTGATGAAAACTGGCGCACGGGCCCCATGCTGTCGGCTAACGCTCCTCCACTCGCGAGTGAGGGGCACGCGCCTGACAAAAAAAAAAGACAGACGCCAAGCCTGGCGTCAGCCTGACGTCACACCCACCTCAGGCTGCAGGGCTGGCAATCCTCCACGAGCCTGGCCCTCGGGCTCCCACCTTTACTCGGGCTGCCAACGCTGGAGCCCAACCCACTGGCCCTCGGGCCCTTTCCCTTCGCCTGTCCCCCGAGCAACCACCAACGGTGGACTTGCTCTTATGTGTGAATATTTTTTGCATACCACAAGCCCTTCACAAAGATGAGAAGGAAGAAACCCCAGACGCTGATGGTGATAGTAAACTTGGGACTGTTAGTCTGTTAACTTCTGCAACTTCTACTGGCGGATTAGTCAACAAGATGGTTGGCCGGATTTGGGGACACGCCCGTCATTGGTGCATGGACATATATGCCAACAATCTCTGCGCAGTTTCTGCTACGGCCAAAGCCGAAGCAATTATTCGTGGCACGGTTGCAAGGGAAGTGGCAGCTCTTATGGAGTTCAAAGGTGTTTCTCTCATAGAAGCAGCAGATCATGTCGCGGTCGTGGAGGAGGGTGCTCCAAAAGGAAATGTAGGGATGGTTGCTGTGTCTGCCGCAGGTTAAGTCACCATATATGCCTTTCAATACCACTGGTATGTTTCGAGCTTGCGCTACTGAGGATCAGCCCGGGCCCTTGCTCAGCAAGGATTGTTAGCAATGCAGTTGGAATGTTATGATAATATATATGTTGAAATGATAATTTGAATTGGAAGTTTTTGTTAGAAATGCAGTTGAAGCTATTTCTTTTAGAAATCAACTCTCTATTAATTATCTAAAATTGAAATTATTAAAATTTTACTTGCAGACCACTTTAACTCAAAATAGGCTAAATAGATTACGAATCTTATTAATTGAAAAGAATGCGGTATGAGACTCGAATTATGATGGTTTTGCTTCAAAAATGCAAGAAGATGATTTCTTAAAAATGTTGAAATTTCAAGGAGTTGTTTTGGTTGAAGTGGTTGCATATGATTTTGCGGATAGGATATGTTCATGACTGGGTCAAGTCCATGAATTAAGGGATCACTAAACACATTTGCATCCACAAATTGACCCGATAAAATGTTGTGATTCTTGTGAATTAGATTAATTAATTACAAGATTAATTGTTTCGTGTCTTTTAATTAGATTATGGCTTCTGTCTCTCTTGGTGTTGATCAAGAAATTATCTCAACCCTCCCTAAAGACAGAGGCTGGGCAGCTGAGCATTACTACCAGTACCAGAACTTCTGGTACCCCCAGGTTTTTCTTGAAGGTGTGATTTGGGCACAACAGGGTTTTAGGGCTAGGGACTCTGACATTTTCTTGGCCACCTTTCCCAAGTGTGGTACAACATGGGTGGAGGCTCTCATGATTGCCATAAAAAACCGGAAAGACTGCGATTATTCGTCGCATCCATTGCTCACAAAGAACCCTCATGATATTGTGCCCTACATAGAGTTTCTTGTTCACCAAGACAATCCAGTTGAGTATCTCGACTCTATGGCCTCACCTAGATTGCTTGCAACCCACATCCCTCACTCATCGTTGCCAAACTCCGTTTTGGATTCAGATACACGGGTTGTGTACGTTGCAAGGAACCCGAAAGATGTTCTCGTTTCTTTTTGGGCATTTTCCGAAAAACTAAGGTCGAAGGTATATAGACTCCCTCCTCTCTCTCTAGAAGAAGGATTTGAGTTGTTTTGCAAAGGGGTTGCACTTGCAGGCCCGTTTTGGGATCATGTACTAGGGTACTGGGAAGCAAGCTTGAAAAACCCTAATAAGGTGCTATTTTTTAAGTTTGAGGATTTGAAAGCTGATACAGAAGGATACGTAAAGAGGTTGGCAGAGTTCGTAGGATATCCATTTTCTTCAGAAGAAGAGAAAGAAGGGGCTGTGCAAGAAATAATAAAGTTTTGCAGTTTTGAGAACTTGAGTAGTTTGGAGGTGAACAAAAGTGGGACGTATCATGTGGGGCCGAAAACCGATGAAACATTCAGCAACGATGTCTTCTTCAGACGAGGGGAGACCGGAGATTCACAGAAGCACCTAACGCCTGAGATGCTCGAGCGTCTTGACAATATCACAGAGCATAAGTTTGGGGCATCTGGTTTGAAGTTTTAGAAACTTAACGAGTAAGGGTAATATGTAATAGTTTGGGGCGTTTGGTTTCTACCCATGCATCTCGGGTTTGAACATTTCCCTTCTACTAAATTAATGTGATAGTTTCGAATTGTTCCCCTCTTCTTAATATTAGTAGTTAAAAAAAATCACTCCATGGACGAGTCCATGAGCTTGAAATTATGCAAAATTCTTGCATATCCAAAGTAAACTAATAAATGCTCCAACACAAAAATGCATTGTCGAGAGGCACATTGATGAGAGATCATAACTAGGCGAGTTTTCTTGAGTATTTATAGGCACTTAGTACTGACACATATTTGACTGTTTGATTTATCCAACGGCTTAAACTAAGTGACTAAGGACTTGGAAGAATTGAAACACATGCATTAATTAATTGCTATTTAGTGCCAAATAATTAGAAGTAATTATCTTAGCTAGGCAGTGTTCCAGCTTTTGTCTTTTGGAATGCTTGGCAGTAACACTTGAGCTCAAGTAATAATATCTCGGTTGGCTTTGTCTTCCTTCTCATCGTCATTGGAGATATTGTGGCATGCCTCAGAAGCTAATTGGGAGGCTGAAGACCTGATGATCTGATAAGGATTCAGGACCTAAAGTTTTACAGGTTTAGGAAACCTTTTATATGGGGAAGGAATATCCATGGCACTATATAAATTGAATAATGCTTGAGTTCCCTCCTCAACTTATAATTAACATATCTTCACTGCAGGAACTTTATAATTGGAACAGTTCATACTTTTTATCATCACTTAACAATCATATCTGCACAAAATCATTCAATTTGGAGATCGTTTAAACATTCATATGCATAAAACAAATAGACAGTTCATTATGAGGATGATACCTTTATCAAAATTGTCGATTGGTTTGACACACATGGATGTGACTAAACGCTCTTCAAATTGGATGATTTTTTTTATAGAGATAATCTTTAGATGATGATAAAGAGTATGAACGGTTCCGATTATGAAATTTGTATGGTGAAGATACAGGATAAGTAGATTCCCATGAGTGGCACAAAAGTATCATCCATATAAATTTTCTTACTCAAATTTTGAACCATTAGATTAATAGTACTATTTTAATGGCTGATGCTAGGGAGACTAAATTTGTAGACTAAATTTTGGAAATTAAAGGATATGAAAGTTGATGATTGGTTTATTAATTAAGCATTGATAAACATATTCATTTCTATTGGTGACACATCATTTAGTTTACAAATTTTGTCTCCAATTTAGTCGCCCTAGCATTACCCTAATTAAATATACTGGCATTCAACCCGTAGGGTGCACTGCCTAAGTGTTGATAAACATGTTAATTTATATTGCTGACACATCATTTAGTTTATAAATTTTGTCTTCAAATTTAGTCGCCATTCAACCCATAGGGTGCACTGCCTTATCTGCCATTTGTGAATTACATATTTTCATCATACAAATCAGAACTATTCGTTTTCTCAATTATCTTTCAAAGATCATCTTTGCAAAATGTCATTTGAACTAGAAACCGCTTGGTTATCTATACGTACCAAATAAATAGATGATTAATCATAAATATGTTATTTGATACCAACTCTAAATTTGTTCTGCACATGAATAACTAAACGATCTTCGATTTGATTGGTATTTTATAGAGATGATGTTTGAAACGATTCCAAGTTCTCCCGTTCTGTTAATAGAAGGGCTGCAAATGAGAGATTTGGAATAAGAACACGATGAGCAAATTATAATTAATTAGTATCGAATCGTCAACCTCAAGACCTTCCACTTACGAGTGGTGGCAAACGATCAATTAATTAACAATATTTAACAGAAAATTTCATTTCTTCCTTTATCAAGCCATCGTAGAAGGAAAAGATTCAGAAAAAAAAAACACAACTCCACAATTCTACAGCTTGCAGAGGGGGAAAAAAGAAAACCCCATCAGGCAAAAATCAATTTAAACTTTCTAATTGTATAAAAACAATGCTCTTTTTCTTTCAGAAAACTATGATGCAAAAAGAAAACTGTCTAGCAAAATTCAAAATTTTCTACTTCTGACTTTACAATAACGGCGATCATATTTTCCGGCGTCGTGAAGATCGCATGAATTACGAGCAATCGAGAAGCAGCACATTCTAGCTTGTGACACAATCTTGCAGAAATGGGTGGCTTTGATTTACATACCGCTCCCAGAGAGGCTTATACCTGCCGATGGCCAACTTCAGCCATGGCTTCATGTACCCGTTAAAGTGAACCACCGCTGCACTCTCAATCAATCGGTTGTCAATGTTCAGATCATACCCCAGTCCTAATACATGCCATCTCCTATCAAGCGGCTCTGTCAGACCGTAAAATGTTAGAAGGCCAGGCGGAAGAGTGCCCAGCCTCCAAAGTGTCCCATCAGCATTCTGCTCCTGCCAGTAATGATACCGTGCAGTTACATTTGCTTTCTTCCAAGCAATTAAATCAAAGACATTCATACCGAAGGCCCATCCACATGCCTGTGGATCAAACTTGGCGCTGATGATTGGGTTTGAGAAATTGAGATACTTGTAATAACGATGAAATGCTTCAAGACAAGTTTCCACTGCTCCATTCACATGTCCATGCAAATCCAATGAGAAAAGTGGGGTCAGATCCTTCTGGACAACAACGTCATCATCAAGAAAAACAACCTTCTCCAGCTGTGGATAGATCTCTGGAATGTAGAATCGAAGGTGATTGAGCAAAGATTGATACTTAGGGCTCCGCAGCTTTGGCACAACATCCATATCTTGATATCCACCAAAATCTCGCGAATCTGCATCAAGGAGCTGTTTCACAATAGGAGCATAAGAAGCATTAAACCAAGAAAATTCCTCAACATTCTGCACTTCTATTGTGGACCCTTTGAAATCATTACTTTGGAACCACGCCTGCATTGTGCCATAGTTGATCCCATTCGTGACAATGTGGAAGACCAGCTGCTTTGGATGGTCAGCATTGAACACGGTGGAGTTAACAACCACAGAAGTGGCAACCACATTGTCTGAAAATATGCAGAAATGGTAGATATTGTTGTCCATGAGTCTGGGGGAATTCCTCTTCTCATCTGCAAGTTGTTGCAGAGATGGCTTTTTAAGCCAATCAGCTGTGAGCTTAACATTTAGGCAATGGAGGTTTTTGGGTAATGCTTCAGCAGCTAGTTGCCCGAATACCATGCTTTGAACTGCTGCAGCATTTGCACGCTCTTCAAGGGCTTGGATATGAGATTTCATTGTCATTATTGTGGTTGCTATGTCATAATGTGCATCTTCGGCTCTTAATATAAGATATGATAGGCTTTTAATTATTGGCTCCGCTTCCTCTAATGTCACAGGCTCCCCCCTCATGGCAGCTGTTGACAGTAAAAGCTGGCAACTCCGGATCTTTGAACTAAGCTCCCAAGCAAGATGAAGGTTATTGTGCTCTTTGGCAATAATAACATAAGCTTTGGCAAGTGTCATTTGCTCGGACAGCTGCCTGGAAAACGATCTAGCACTCAATATTTCTTCAGTAAAATTTAAACTCTCATGAGCAACCTGCTCAAGTCTCGTATTTCTCTCCTGCAAAAGGGCAGTCACATTCAAGTAAGACACTGAACAAAGCGACGAGCCACATCACAAAGTAATAAAAGTCAATTCACATCAACCTAGGAGGAAATACTCGGGACCCGGCTTCCAATTCCAACACTACTAAACCAAACTAAAGATAGTGCATAAATATGACCTACAAAGCATGAAAATGTTGCTAAACCAAATAGCTGGCTCAATGTGAAAAGTGATGAACAGATGATGAATAATCTGTTATCAACAAAACACAAATTCAGACATTTTCCTCTAGAGACCATCTAAACTTTGACATTAGTTGTCAAATTACTTCTATAAGTACGGGGTGAGAGTTCAGCTGCATATAAGCGACAATGTCATATTGTTATATAAGCCACAATGTCATATTGTTAATTCAAGTTAGCGTACCACTCGTATCACTAGAATTTTCCCAAATATGGAATTTTCTTATTGTGCTCTCTCTGATACACATTACAATTGTATGAACAGATAAAACCAAAGTCAAAGGGTCAGAAGTTCTATACTCCAAAGGATATATTTTGGCAGGAACTTAAACATGGGAAACAGTTAATCTCTAAGTCAAGTAGCACATGGGAAAACTTTTCAATGAGATACAAAAAGTCATACCAAAAAAAAGATAACTACAAATACACAAATAACAATTCATTCAAGAAAAAAAAGAAAAAAATAGGGGAAAGCCAAGCACAAGAGATTCCCCTGACAGGATTTTTTTTTTTTTTTTTTTTTTCCCGTGTCAACGAAACTTTCATTCCAATGAAAAGAACACAACAATAGACCTCAGGCCCAAACGAACAAACAGAAAAGACATGCGGGCCAAACTCCAAAACGAAAGCAAGGACTGATCAAAGAGGAACAGTCAGGAGATGCAAAAAGAAAAACAGCAAAACAAGAAAGGAGAACCATTACACAAACTCCCCAATGATCAAAATCACACTGGTTGGGGCATGGAAGGTCATCCCGTGATAACATGAATATAACGGAAGTTGGGGCTCTATCAACCCATGCCCCAGCACATAACTTCTGTCTAGCAAGCAGCACTAAGCAATCAGCGGCCTAGTTTGCTTCTCGTGGAAACCACAACCACTTAGATAAATCTGCCAATTCAATAACAGGAACGGCAATTTAACCCCAACTATCAGCAAGTAAAAGTACAGTTATACATGTGGAATGGAAGCTCTATTGAACTCTTAGCTTGCAGGTTTGTTGTCTGCGAACCATATATGATCTCTAGCTTAACAATTGAACTGCTAACTATAAATATAATCCACACTTGAAATAAATAAATAAATAAACATTATATAAAGAGTAGCAGCCAGAAACCAATAAGATCATATCATAACAGAGCCAACTAAAGGGCTGCAACACTTGCTTCAGCAGGAATTGCTATCGCTGTCGGAAAAGTGTTCAGTGCTTTCCTAAATTCCATCAACTAGAGATCCACTCACAAAAGGATTATATACATCCTGACTGCATATTAAAAGAAAAATCAAACATTCAAACCCAACAGAATGTGTAACCAAAACAAGAAAGAAAAAAAATAAATTTGCATTTAGGTGCTTCATCCGAAATTTCGCCATCAAAAGCTTTAAATAGATTCAAACAACAGTTCAAGCATACCAACTTTCCATCCACCAACAACAAATTAAAATGTTAATTAAACACGTAGTTCATCTAATCAAGATCATAAAACGCACAAAAAAGCAGCAAATGGGAGAGCTGAGCAATCATACCAGCACCGGCTGCTCGACCCGATCTTCATGCTGGTTGTGGTTCACAACTAACAAAACCAGGCTTGCAACAGAGAAGAGTCCAAAAAGCGCCCAGATCCAATACGAAAACCTCCGTCGAACCGGGCGCCGATACTCGGCCGCCCGCCGCCGCATCTTTGACTAATTTCCACAATTCACCACGAAATTACGAATCCGCACCGACCCATGTCCCAGATTCGATCAAAAAACCACCAAAAAGCCCTCCAAGCATGTCAGCTCGGTTTGCTCACTTGGGCATCCACCAAATGTTCCCACCAATTCGATAAACCGATCAAAACTCAACCTTTACGCAATTTCAAGCAAAAGCCTACAAAAATCACACCGAAATCGATATCTTCCTCTGTTTTTCTCCCACTCTTTGGCAGGCAGCTTCGAATCAATCGAAAAATTGAAGAGATGGGCAACAACAATCAGAGCGTTTAGCTCTTGGGTGAGAGAGCAAAGAGTGATCGAGCTTGCGATCTGTCGTCGTCACTGTGTGTGTGGGGGTTTCGACGACAGCGGAAGACATTAACCAGAGATAGCAGATGGTGTGTGATGTTTTTGGGGAGGGAAAATAAAACAGTCACATGAGACCATGTGATTTTTTTTAGAAGTTTTAACAAAACATTTCTGTACTGTTTATTTTTAACGAAAAATTACATTTTTACCTTTAACTGACATTATTCACTATACCTATAAAAAAAACTTTTCATCAAAAGAGAAGTTTTTTTGGACTTTTCGTTAGTTTTATTTATTTATAAATTTACAAATAAGAAGGTTGCAATTATTTTAGTTTCCACTTTTGCTAATACTAATTACCAAATTTTTTGCCATACAAATCTACCAATTTTTATTTTTGTTTGGATGCATGAATGTACCATGTTTTTGTTTGGAATGCAAAAAAAGGTGACAGGTTCAAATTTCTTGTCCACCTTGTTTGAAATATATATGTTACGGGTTTAATTGATATTGTATTAAAATTTAAGCGTTTTTAAAATAACTATTTTAGAGAGTAAGTGTTTCTTCATAATATTCGGGATACAAATTTAGAAGTGTTTATAAAAGCATTTGAAAACATTTTCTCGAATGTTAGTTGCACTTTTAAAAAGTATTTTTAAGTATTTTTTTGGATTATTTTATTTATTAATAAAAATTTCAACGTACTTCTAAAATATAAGTGTTTTATGAGCACAAGTATTTTCTAGATAATTATTTTCAAAAGGGCCATCAACTAATAAAATGAAATGTAAAGGGCCAATACATTAACACGGGATGGGCGATATACAGCATAAAAGCGATTGATCAATATATCTTCGACTTTTGAAAATTGTTTTTAGAATAAATGATTATTCACTAATTTACTCTAGTTCTGAGTTCGATATGCACTCTTCCTTTTATTTTTTCATTTTTATTCACTACTGTAGCTTGGGTGTCCCACATGTGAAGTTCAATGGCCACGCGGTTTTTATGTCATTTCGTTTGTGCTGTCCACATTTTAGGGTTGAAATTCACCACACGTGAGGGGACGTGTTGAAAATGAATCCCGAGAGGAGGGACCTCACATGTGCTTATAAGTAATTGGGCTACTCTCTATATTGCCGATTGATTTTATGGTGAAACCTTAACTTTTTTATCTGGCCAGGTTGGCCCACATATGAAACCCAATGACCACACGTGCTCTAAGTCACCCAACCCAATGACCACGCATGCTCCAAGTCACCCAATTCATTTGTGTCCACGTGTTTAGCCCCAACGATCATACGTGCTCCAAGTCACCCAACCCAATGACCACACGTGTTTCAAGTCACCTAATTCATTTGTGTCCATGTGTTTAGCTTGAAAATTTATCACAAGTGAGATCGTGTGAGGATGCGAAGGTTAAGAAGTCTCACATCTGTAAAAAGAGAAACCTTGCAAAAGCTTATAAAATGTTGAACTACTTCCCCAAATTATCAATTAGTTTTATAGTGCAACCTCGATTTCTTCATCTCTAACAACCAGTTATTGCATCTCAAGTGTCAGCTATGGAGTCTCCACCGACAAGCAAACCTTGACTTTAACTACTAACTTAACTAGATAACAGATTACAGCAAAGTCACTAGATTTGGACTTCTCGTCACTTTTAGGAGCTCCGATGTGCTTCTGTTTCTAGTCAGGATTTCAATTTTCTTCCATCTGTTAGTGTCAAATTAGTATCTGAGATTTAGACTAACTACTGGAAAACATTGATTGTTTAAGTGGGGGAGGGACATGCCATCTGCCTTCTGACTACAAATCACATGTGACAGATACACAAAGGAAAAAATTAACTGAGAAATGTAGTCAGTGGGTATCTATGTTCCTATATGCATTTATTTTCTCTTTGTTACCTGCACAGATTATAAAAATTAAAAAAAGAAAAAGAAAAAGAACAGAGTAATATTGAAAGGTTCTGCTACAGTTTGTTTATCCCCCTGAACAATGCAGCTTCCACACGAGGAGGATTCTTTACTCCTTGAGTAAGAAGAAGACGGGGTTGCGGGTTATGCCATTGAAGTGAGTTGGCCGGAGACAAACAGGCAGTGAGAAGAAGTGTGTTCTTAGTGTCCGGCCTACTCTCGCAGTCGTAGCACGTCATGTCCCGAACTGCACAAGAAGTGAAAGTTCAGTTGATGGAAATATGGAAATTGTGTTACTCCATAAAGTACATAGGGTGTTTTGGAAGCAAAAGAAGATGTACTGACTGAAAAGGCCCCTCTTGAAGCATTTTTCATGGTACTAGCAAAGGGATTTCTCTCCATATATACCTTCTTGCATAATTTACAGAAGAACGAACCATGTTATATATTGTAACTCAACCACAAGTATATATGTACGTGCCTACAAAAGCACTCTATCATGTGGAATATGGCATATGAGTTCGCACTTTCCACCGATCGATTGCCAAAGTTAACATTGCAAGATTTAGAAAGAAAAAAAAGTCACCACACTCGGACTAGTCACTTTAATTAGAAGGTGAAGGCATGAGGTGCTTTTTTAGGATCCGATTGTTCGATAATTATTTTGTTTTTAGCTTTTAATTTTGTACTTGAGATATAAAGAAAGTATAAAGAAAAAGAAGAGATCTTAAAGAATGGTGGTGAGAAAGAGAGGAATAAATAAAGAAATAACGAATGAAAGAAAACATTAACTTAACGGGTTTACACAAACAACGATATCAATTTTTATAAACAAAAAACTAACAATACCATTTTATTAACAAAACAGGAAAAAAAAATTAAATCACTAATTGGTTTTATGTAGCGATTCTTTTTTTTTTTTTATCAAAGGAGGAATTTTATAAATAAAGTCCAGACGGACACAGTACAAAGATAATGGCCTCATAAATGAGGTAGGTATAAAAGAGACGCCACTTATGCAATCATCGCATAAGTAAAGGTTCTCAATTATACCTAAGGCATAAAAGAAAATTATAGAAGTTGTGGCTCGGCCCAAATGCCTGAGCCCACCTGAAGAGGCCCAAAAGTGACCCCTCTGAAAAACACAGTAATCGTAACCCTAAAGCCGCTGCAGAAGTGACCCCTCGTCAACAGGTCACCTGCCGCTTCAACAGCCACAGACAAGGTAAAGACAACCGGCGAACAGAAAAACAGAGAGATACAATCGTACAGAGCAATACAAAAATCCATCATTGCTTCAAAGCAGGTGAAAAGAAGCCCAACCTGCAGATCTAAAACAACCAAACCCATCCTGAAAGCCACAAATCCGGTCATCGGACGAAAACAAATAGCAGCGAATGCCCAGAACAAAGTTGTAACCAATAAGGTCGGGTGGTGTAAACACCATTCTAAAGAGATACCGGACCTTCTTAGGGGTGACAACAAATAGTTGTCTCTGACCCGGAGCAGCATACCAGAGATGAGATGAAAAGCCCCAAAGCTGGAGAGGAAGGCAATGGCGGGTATGAGGAATTGGATAGCAGATTCGAAATAATGGAGGTGATAGAGCGCAGAGCCCCAAAATCGACCCCAAGAACCCCAAATCTGGTCCCAAAAACCCCAAATCGAAGGAGTATAACCTTGAAACATGGGCACAAAACCTGGAAACAGTGTTCCATCCATACCACCAGTAGATGTCAGGTTGCTCCACCGATCCATGAAGAGGATCGGGGCGATCACATTTGCAGGGAGGGACAAAAACCTTGGAGATAGATCTTCAACCACACAGGGAACCGGGGCCATAGCAGAGTGAGAAAGAAAGAGGAAGAAGGATAACACGAAAATGAAAGGGTAGCAGCCACCGGCCCCAAGCAGGAGCTGGAGGCCGGCGGCGGAAGGGTTTCTGCTTTTTCTTTCTGGCTTGAGAGAAAGATGGCTATGCTTCACTAGCTGCAAATTTTATGGTCTATGGGAATCCAAGTAGAGTTTTTTACAATATTTCTGCACTTGCAATGGGAATACTGTATGAGTGTCAAAATCGCTACCCTACTTTATTGCGAACATATGACACCTTGTATTCAGCAATTTTGGCGCTTGAGAAGGACTGATAATCCAACATGTAAGCCATGATCGTGAGCAGTGATGGGAGAACGGCCTACAACTTTCGTGGAGTAGCGATCGAAAACTGGTTCTATAATTTCATTCCCGAAGTGTTTTTTGAGAACGCTCTCGAAGCCAACTCTGCATTCTTGTGCTGTACGCAAAACGTTAGGCCTCTGAGGTTGTGTCTCTAAAACCAATACATCAAAGCACCCATTTTCTTGTACAAGTTTCTCCAGCTCATCCGCATATGAGCAGTGTATGGGCAAGTTGAAAGAGTCGAATTTTTCTTGGCTTAGTAGCCCCTGCATTACAAATTCAACGATGAGTTATTAGGTGCAAAATGTGATTCACCTCTGTGATTAAAATTGACATCATCAAGTTATATTTTGTTTGATTTCTTTTGATTCAACAACTAATCGTCGTGGTGGTGTGAGGTATGAAGTATTCAAGACTTTCTTTAACAAAGTGGAGAAAGTAATCAAAATTGAAAATTCTAGAATAAACTGATCTATATGCAACATAGATTGTGACTAAAGTGGTTAGATCGATCCTTAGTCAAGGATCCAATGACTAAGGATACACCGTCCATAAATCTTAGGCTAGACTTCATGACGTTATTGGCTGGTCCATACTAAACAAACTCAATAGTAATGGTACTACCGTACATTCTAGATGAAATATACAATCATTGACATACCTCGCTAACCAAATCCAAAAGACTAGATTCGAGGGGTTCGAAAAGCGGGGCAATATGTTGGAATCCCACATCGGTGGGGGTAAAGAAAAACAATGACTTTAAATAAGATTACCCTATTCTAACTAATGCTGATGTTTTTTGTGGTAAAACCCCACACCTGACGGATTGGGCAAGTGGTAAAGTTGGAGACAATATCGGTGTCATTAGAGTGGGGCCCCCATAGACTCGTCGATCTAAAAAATTTCAACATGGTATCAGAGCCCACGATTATGGGCCCGTATTTCAACATGGATCAGAGCCCACGGTTACGGGCCCGTGCAAGCTTAGACTCTGTCACATTTCGGCCAGGGCCCCCACCACATCCCGGGCACACCTCCACCGTAGCACAATATTGTCCGCTTTGGGCCCCGACCACGCCTTCACGGTTTTGTTTCTGGGAACTCACACGAGAACATCCTAGTGGATCACCCATCATGGGAGTGCTCTTGCGCGCTACTCATTTAACTTCGAAGTTCTGATGGAACCCGAAGCCCAGCTCCCAAAAGGCCTTGCGCTAGGTAGAGATAGGAATATACATATAAGGTTCACATGATCCACTCCCTTGGGCGATGTGGGATCTCACAATCCACCTCCCCCTTAGGGGCCCGACGTCCTCGTCGGCACACACGCGGGCAGGGTTAGGTTCTGATACCAAATTGTCACATCCCGGCCCGGGCCTTCACCATATCTCGGGCACGCCTCCACCGTAGCACGATATTGTCCGTTTTGGGCCCCAACCACGCCCTCACGGTTTTGTTTCTGGGAACTCACACGAGAACTTTCTAGTAGATCACCCATCATAGGAGTGTTCTCGCGCGTTACTCGCTTAACTTCAGAGTTCCAATGGAACCCGAAGCCAGTGAGCTCCCAAAAAGCCTCGCGCTAGGTAGAGATAGGAATATACATATAAGGTTCACATGATCCACTCCCCTGGGCGATGTGGGATCTCACAGACTCACCTGACGGATTGGGCAAATGGTAAAGTTGGAGATAGTATCGGTGTCTTTAGAGTGGGGCCCCCACATGCCCGTCGTTCTAAAAAATTTCAACATGGTATCAGAGCCCACGGTTACGGGCCTGTATTTCAACATGGATCAGAGTCCACGGTTACGGGCCCGTGCATGCCAAAGGCTTGTCACCAGGAAATGTGGGCTTGGAAACAAGCTTGGATTCTTAACATAGAGCCGGCATCTGAGTTCTTAAGATGCACTTTTTGAAAAGATTGAAAACAAGTTTGGACTTCATTGGAGCTTACTTCTAAGTTACAATGTCGGCACGAACCAGGGAAGTTGGCCGATGGATACCAAATCGCCAATGGGATGAGACAAGATTGACGACACAAGGTACTTAAGGCGGCCTCCTTCATTTATTTCCGGTTCATTCGCGAACAAGACAAGTTAAGCTAAGAGTCCCTTTCTTGCACCTGCACCCTTATTAGTAGCCGAAGTATAGGCTCGCGTGGGATCAAAGTAACTTGCCTTCCATTCACTCTCTGTTTAACAAAGACCATCAATATTAACTCACTTCTTTATAAAAATCTTTCGGATTAGTGGAACTGTAAGGATAACAGGGCCTCTGGAAACATTTTTCATGGTAATCAGGCCCGGGATTGACAAGCGGACACAACTTGTCCTGTATTTTAAGATTGTGAGTTTAACGTAACAATTGGATTTGAATGGGTAATATTTTAAATTGGTTAAAGACATATCGATGGTATAAGATTAGACGAGAAGCAAAACTCTTACCGTCTAATTTTATCGCTTTGAAGAAGATTATAATGAATAGGGCTTAGCTGGTACCCATTTAGATTCAATTGAGTTGGGTTTGATGGTGAAGAAGAAGTTGAAGAACAACTTTCGAGTCAAAATTAATTTTCAGCAAGCGTAGCTAAAATTAAATATATTATTTGTAAAAAAGAAATTAAGCCTTATTATTAGTAAATAGTCTATGGTACAAAGAACATTAAGGGCGTGTTTACCAAACCAAAATGAAAGTGTAGGAAACGAAATTGCACGAACTCCAAGTCATTCCAGTGTTTACCACACCGTAGGGAATCAACATTCAGGTGGGACTCACCCAAAATCTGGAATACAATTCCTTAAATACCCGGAAATGGATTCTCGACTTGGGAGGTGGGAATTGAGTTCCTGGAAATAGATACATCAGGGATCCAAGTTTTCTACCAATACTATCCTCATGCTTTTTTGGTAAACCCAAATACCCCTCACTCCCTAGTTCCATGACCAGTCTATAGACCCATCTCTCTTTTCCCCAATCCCACCATTTCCTAACAGAGGAGCTTCGACTCCGGTGAAATCTTGACCCCTTTCTCCTTGCCCCGTCGCCGCAGACTATCCAAAACCCATGCATGAACTCACAAAGAGAGGGGAAAATGTGTGGCGTGGCTGCATGGTCATCTAAGAACAGGGGGTGGGGAGGGTTGTGATAGGTGGTGAGGATCTGGGTTTGGGGATGTAGTGGGGAGAAGATGGCATTGCAGTTTTCTGTTTTTTGGGTTTTTTTATGTTATTTTATATTTTTAATAAATTTGTTAATTATTTATTTTGCTAAATAGTTATGTTTTCATGTAGCTAATTGGATTTTATGAGCATATGTGGTTATCAAAATTAACCATTAACTAGCATATAAAAATATTATTTATAACAAGGGCAGTTTAGTAATCAAATAGGTTTCAATTCCGATTCATGTGAGTGAGTAAACAACTTTTATGTAATCAACATCATTTTTATTCTGATTCCAGATAGTTTAGTAAACAGCTTCAACATGAATCCAATTTTGATTCCACCTGATTCCATCTTCTTCTCAATTCAATTCCCCATACTTTGATTACGGATTAGTAAATGGCAATAAGGGTAATTGACTTTTCATATATCAATTCTGAGCTGGATAGTAACTCAATCGTTTTCTATCATTTCAAGATGTTGCCAATTTTTAGTTAAGGTTGTGTTTGGCAAAACTCCGTTTTTCATGTTTGAACCTCCAAGCATTAACAAGCATACCAAACGCAGCTTAATCTATTTTTATTTATTTTTAATTATTTCAGTTTTGTTTTTTTCCCACATAAATCCAACGATCCAGAACTCGCCTCCGAAGCCAGAGTCCGATTAGTCAACCGATCGAGAGTCATCGACGGCGAACTGGGATTCCATCGAATTTCCAAAATTTTACTTCTGAAAAAAGCCGCTTTTGTAATTTCGGGTGGTGGGAGAGCGACCCGTTATCCGGCGCTAAAAGTGAAAAGCCCGCCACGGCCACCCATCAACTCCACCGTCTCTCTCCTTTCAATTTCTCTCCAAAAATCTTCAAGGTACGTAAAACCCCATCTCTAATTTTTGGTTTATAATATTCCCAGCAGATTTTGGGATAGAAAGTTTCATGCTTTTTCTTGACTGAAATGGGAAAATGATTGGAAATTGTTTGTTTTTTTGTTATTTTTTTGGAAATTTATGTGAAATTAAATGCTTTTTTCTTCATTGGGTTGTTGTTGGATTTCTAAAAAGATATAATCTTTCACCCATTTGATTGTATTTCTGGTTTTGTTGGTTCATTTCTACTTTTGGTTGGAGTGTTCAGGTCTAGAAAGAGGGAGGGAGGGAAGGAGGAGAGAGAAGGGGGTTGGCAATGGCAACAAAGTCAGAAAAGTTTTCTGTGGATTTTGTGATGGGGGGAATGGCAGCATTGGTGTCAAAGAGTGCCGCAGCACCCATTGAGAGAGTGAAGCTTCTGCTGCAGAATCAGGGAGAGATGATAAAAAGAGGGCAGATTAAGAGACCTTATAAGGGTGTTGGTGATTGCTTTACAAGGGTGTTTAGAGAGGAAGGCGTGTTGTCGTTTTGGCGAGGCAACCAGGCCAATGTTATTCGATATTTTCCTACTCAGGTACTTCATCTGCTTCACTCTCCCACACTGAAACTATTGAATGATTAATTATTGAGTGATTAGATCGGTGTATTTGGATTTTTTTTTCAGTGAAACCATTCAGTGATTAATGCATTTGTTTAGTTTTCTATCGCAATTTCGCGATGTGTGTTAACTTTTCAAGACGTTATCCCCTTGGTCGAATTCTTTCTTTGAAATGGTTGGTTGGTTCAGATATCGGTCAGTTTGAGAAGATGTAATAACTGGAATGCTCGGTGAATTTCAAACTGTATTTGGATTCTCTATCTTATCAAAGGTTTGCCATGTGTGCTTTCATAGACCTTAGATTTATCTTGTAGATATATACTCTGGATTTTCACAACCAGTGTTGGATGGAAAGTCCACTAGCTTAGTACAATTTTTTTTTTACCATCTTAATCATAGAGATCTCCACCCACTTTTCTTAATTCCATCACTTGGCATCTCGTAAGATAGTGGACAGTTGATCATTCAAAATTTTTGCTTGAAACTTCAGAAACTTTTGGTATGCTATGTTAAATCCAATGAATGTCATGTTTTGACAGTCCTCGCCGAACATAATTTGGAATGCTTGTAGGCTTTCAACTTTGCATTTAGAGGTTACTTCAAAAGCATCTTTGGCTGCTCAAAAGAGAAAGATGGATACATAAAGTGGTTTGCTGGAAATGTGGCTTCAGGAAGTGCTGCTGGAGCAACTACTTCATTATTTCTATATCATCTGGACTATGCACGTACGCGGCTAGGCACCGATGGGAGGGGGTCTGCAGTTAGTGGTCAACGCCAGTTCAGAGGGATTCTAGATGTTTACAGTAAAACCTTATCAAGCGATGGAATAGTTGGGCTCTATCGAGGATTTGGGGCTTCGATCATTGGAATTACGATGTATCGAGGAATGTACTTCGGAATTTATGACACCATGAAGCCTATTGTTTTGGTTGGTCCTTTGGAGGTAAGCATCTCAGTATTATCTGAACAATTCAAAGTGAGTGTAGTCGCATGCATATGTACTTTGGGATTGAATTTGTCTAATCATTCTTGGTTCTAACTGCCAATGTGCTCTCCTTCTCAAATGATCCTCAGCCTCAGTTTATATCATTTGAATTTTTACAGGGGAATTTTTTAGCTAGTTTTTTGCTTGGCTGGAGTGTTACAACAGTCTCTGGGGTCTGCGCCTATCCATTTGATACCGTTCGGCGGAGAATGATGCTAACATCAGGACAACCGTCAAAGTATCGTAACGCCTTGCATGCATGTCAGGAGATTGTTTACCTTGAGGGTTTCACAGCACTGTTTCGAGGAGTTACTGCAAATATGCTTCTAGGGGTCGCTGGAGCTGGTGTACTTGCAGGATATGATCAGCTGCAGCGAATTGCATATAAACGTGGTTATTCTTTTGAGCCACAGCAAAGATTTTGATGTGAAAGTCTGGACATGACACATAGACAGGGTTATTCTTTTGAGCCACATGAAAGAGTTTTCGAGTGAAAGTGTGGACATAGGACATGGACATGGTTTTTCTTTTGAGCCACGACTGGGAGTTTTCAAGTGAACTTCCAGACATGAGATCTGTATATACCTCGTCAATTGATTCATGCTTACAGAGATCGATTCAGAATTCAAGTAGAAAGAGGCAAAGAGGAAAATGACAGGACAAGGTAAGAACGGTTGTTGATCGATTGCCACTGCTGTTTCCTGGAATGCCTAAGGAAAATCATAGTCCTTCCTCTATACAGTTGAATAAATTATATTCGATTATTTGTATCGGATTGCAATTTAACGTATAGGTACCACATTTACACAGGAAAATCATTCGTCTTCAGTTTCATTAGCTTTTCTATTTCAGAGCTGGGAACTCGTTTTTCGCTGCTGAGACATCATACCGAGTGAAGATGGGGAATACAGAGAAGGTATCAAACTGTCAAAGGATTTTTCTTTTCTTTCATTCCAAAGCCACAATCAATCCCAATTTGTATGCAAATTGTATGGGGAATACGATTTCGCCCCCTTAGTATTTGAAGTAACTTGATTGATAAGAAAAACTCTTTATCTTAAAAATTGCACTGAGTTTTGGATTTGATTTTTGGCTTGAGCATGTGTAATAGGAAGGAGATTGAACTTTCAGAGATGGAACTTGGAAGCTGCTATGTAGTTTGTGTCAACCACCAAGAGTCCACTCGACAACTACAATGCAAAGTCAACAAGATTCTTTAAACTTATTGTAAAATCTCCAACCAAGGCGTACTTTTCGTTGACATCCAATTTCTACAAGCATTTTTGTAGTCCCAACAACCACGTCTTGTATGGTTGGAAAATACTCGGCTTTTTTTACAAGTAGTCATTCTTCATTGAAGATAACAACCAAAGTCGAGAAATGATTTGCGCACGCCTTTTTTCTTCTTCTGCACACACCTGTTGATTTTTGTTTTTTGATTCTCGTTTGACCATCACATCCAAATACCACAAATAGATAGAGGGATGCAAGGGGAGAAAAGAGATGTGCTGAAATCATTTCTAATCAGAAATTGACATGTATGCAAAAACATATTTCTTCGGATTTCAGTGATACTTTTGTATATGCGTCAGACTGTGATTTTTTGTTGAAAAATGAATGACTTCTTAAACGTAACTAAGAACCATGTGGTCATATTTCAATCAAGCCAGAAGCCAGAAATTCTTGTGAAGCTTGGTGGTGATCAAGTAACCTCCCAATTTCTTGCTCTTTCTCCTCACTGCAATCGTCATGCATGCAGCATTTTGAATGCAGTATTCCACAAAAACCTCCCCCGATGATCTGCTCATCGTCCACCTCTTGATAAGCTGCCACCACTTCGACCTCTTTCTTTTTTGGCCAAGAACAAGTAGGGACACCCTTTGTCTCTTTGCTTCTTCCACTATTATTGGGCCCTTCTCTTTTCCTTCAAGCAATGCTACCTCCACATTCACCTATTTCAATTTTCAATGGTCAATAGAGATCTTTATTTGTATACATATATATAGTTGGCATCTCTATGATTGATCTACATTGACAGAAGTCGATGATGAACTAAACGTCTTTCTTTTTGTAGATAAATGATTGTCCGCCCCGAAATTTGAACTCAAGACTTTTGTAATGGAGATCGAGTGCTACTAGATTGAATGGTTATGCACATGAGAGTAAAATCTCAACACGTCGGGAAAATGAAAGCCTTGTATGAAAGTTTAAATGATCTTAGGGTTTCTCGATCATTGTTAACTGATTCAGGATCAGATACTCACATTCTAGCACTAGACATATTCATTACTAGTTTTGCTGTTATGCAGAAACAAATTTGGGGAAAACAAAGAATTTGTTAATTAAACTTACCCCAGGCCGTTTTCTTTGACACACATTTTTCATAGAGTGAAGCAGTTCAAAAGCCCTTAAATTAGTCTTCCCATTTGAGTCTGCAAGAAGATAATGCAATAAGATAATTAAAAACAAGATAATTAACATTACTGCAACAAGATAATTAAAAACAAGGAGATTAATCTCAGTTTTCTGACCTTGTTGTTTGGAGGGTTTAGCTACATGAAGAAGAACAATGGTATCCTGGGATTGGACAGTGTGGGATAGTGCCCATTCGAGAGCTCCCTTAGCTTCAAGGCTTGAATTCACAACAACCATTATCTTGTTCCCACTTTTCACATCCTCTGCAGTACTACTTAAGTCATCATCCCCGCTGCTGCTGATATTGTTCAAAAACTCTGTGCTGTTATGATCAGTAATAGCTTTGACAGAACCGGAACGCCGTCTAGACGTGTGTTTCGACCGGAGAGACAGTGGACGGATTGGAAGACAAACAGTCGGCCGGGCACCACACAATCTTGCATATTTCCTGCTCATTTTTCGTTGACAATATTGGTTTTGCTGGTTGGAAAAATGGCTGGCTGTACATGTACATATATATACAAATAATAAGGCCTGGACTTGGAACCTTTTGTTTTTTCAAGGGCATTTATTCCTTATTTTGTTTATTTGTTTTGTTTTTCTATATGGTAGGCCACTTCTTGAACGTGCTTGCCATGAATTAATTTGACGGCTTCATTTCATATATAGTTATTTGTTCCCATGCATCCCACACTAGAAGAACACAAGTTGTTGAGAGTTTGACTAATTTCCCAAAAAATGGAATCGTATGATATTATACTTTTTAATAGTTCCCATCACCTAAATTATTAGATACATATAAATCCAAATTTAGTAGAATATGCTTGTAACTATATATACTTTTACATTAACATGATTAGTTATATGGCGAGAGAATTAAGTGGAGGAGTTTAAAGATGCATCATTGCCTCTAATGAAATTTAAATCAAATTAAGCACATCATAGTCTCTCGGATTAATAAGGCACCCATCTAGCTAGGCCAATAGGGATGGTAAAACACAAATGTTCAAGAAAGAAATAAAAACATATAAAATTGAATAATTTATAGGCAAATGGTGTAATATTATGATGTTTCTAATTGATGTTATATAAGGGTGGTGCTATCCACACAAAATCTTCCCAATTTTTTACCGTCAGATCGATTAAATTAAAAAAGATTAAATGACAGAAATTAGCGTGTGTGGAAGATAAAAAGGAATGTATGGATAACATCATCATAAAAAAATTGAACATGTTACAACAAAAAAAAGGCTGAAATGCCTCTAAGTCTTTCTCCGACCCCCCAAAATGGTGAATTACTGTGGCGAAGCCACTAGCCAATCCTTTTTTTAAGAAAGAATGTACTTATATAGGGAGGTTCATTCCAATTTGCTTAGATGTAAAATAAGGTTCATTCCACCAATTAAACAAGGCAAATGGTTGGTTGTTGAGGCAATAATTCGATCGTGTAAGTTAACTACATGGGATTGGGAGAGAGTGAGAGAGTTTGCGAGCCAAATTAATTAGAAGAATGTCTCTGGCCAGTCTGCCAAATGTATTGGCTAATTAAGCATCCGGCCGTGTGGGATGATTAATATATCAGCAATACATTACTAGCCAACAGAAAGCACAGATCATTGGGACATAAATGTCAACCGCATGATTAATTTGTAATATATTCTAGAGGATAAATAAACTGCTAAGGCCAAGTGCAAAGCAGACGTGGCAGACTGTATGACGATTTTGTTTATATTAGGAATATTAGCATTTGCCTATACACTTTGTGTGTATGAACACATTTTTTTTAGAAAATGAGGAGAGAGGGAGAGAGAGAGAGAGAACGTGGGGAGAGTGGGAGGTTTTTGTTTTTGGATTTTTTTTTAAAATTTTTTTTAATTTAATATTGGAGGTATTTTAACATCTCGTGAGGCTTCAATAAAAAAAGTTGTAAAATTTGGACCTGTGAAATTACGTTATTGCCCATCATTTTTTTTGTGTGATAGAAAACTAATTTGTCTTTTCACCATCTTTTGATTGACAAAGAGGGTTTCATTAATTAGTAGAGATATATAACATATTTACTTATTAATCTCAAGTCTCAACTGTCTCTCATCATTCACACAACTAGTTTAGATTGGTAAAGATAGAGAATGTTTAGGAAATTGGACTTTTCATTTAACAATTTAATGTTAATTTTTGTATTAATATTATAAAATATCGTGTTAGAGAGTCTATGAAGAATCACACTCTCTTTGATAAAGATATTTATTCCTTACCACATATATATTAGTTTTAAGTTCAATTCTTCTCTCCTTACTGAATACAAAAAGAAAGAAAAATGCAATGAAAGAGTAATTAGCTAGCTAAGTTTATGTAATAGCATTAGGCTTCAAATTTATAGTTGTAGAGTTGCACTTGGGCTCCTCTTTTAGTACGCAAGACACTTCTTTAATCAGAATCCTTCTCCAGATCTCCCTTGAGTGAAGGATTCCATGGCACCTTAGGCTATGGACCTACTGTAGTAGTGTATCTGTACTGTAAAAGTTGTTATGTCTTACCGTAAGGATCTTGGGAGGAGGGAACTGATAACGGAGGAACGCACCCATTGTATTTGCATGTACCACCAAAATGATAAGGGCCGACTACTCTACAATGTTATATGTTTAAATTTAAATTGTTTTCAAATGTGGGTTTGGTTTTTAGTACTTTAGCATTTAGCTAGTTAGCCCATAGCTAATCACAGGGAATTCAACACTTTTGGCAGCAGAAAACTGAGGTTGATGTAAGCTGGACATGTAGGGCTGGTTTGGTATTGCTGTACTTTCAAAAAAAGCTGCTTCTGCTGTGCTATGAGAATAAGCAGTTGTGAAATAAAGCAGCAGAGTGTTTGGTAAACTTTTTTGTAAAAGTGCTTTTGAAAAAAAAAACAGTATTATAGTGTTTGGCAAACTTTTATGTAAAACAGATGTGAAAAAAAGCCGATTTTGTAAAGCTAGGTTTTGCAGCTTCTTGTTTTTGGCTTTTTTTCACCCAAAACTGTAAAAAAAAACTGAAGCTGAATGTTTACCAAACACCAAAAACTCTCCCAACTTTTTTTCATAGCAGCTTTTTTTAAAATCACCTCAACCGACCAAAGAAAAAAGACATCTATACAGAGTTATAATATCCTAGACTAAACTACTCCAGAGTATTCTCCCAAAAAAAAAAAAAACACTACTCTAGAGTATTGCAGTATATATCACTAACTAGCATGAGATTCGAACTCAAATATAAGAAGATAAGTATAATATACATTGATTAACTGACTTAACTCATATATGTAACGTTAATATTGTCAACCTTCATATTGCAAGATTCAGGTCGATCACAAGAGCTACCAAAAACCACAGTATATGCACGTAGAAGAAACAGGAAATTTGTTTCCAAAAAAAGAAACAGGAAAATTAAGCAGAATACCATATCCACATATATCAAGTAAAGGGCACATACACGTACATACGTGTCCTGTCCTATATATTGTAGTATATATCAACAGCACTTGTCTAATTCCCAAGTTAATTTGAACGATAGTACCTTGAAAGTAAAATATACTAATTACAAGATGTAGCCCACCCTTTACATAGATTATGCCACCAGGATCCTCTCCGGATCATTTTGGTGATGATCTTGGAGATCCGTGAATCGAGTTCATTCATTATATATCGTGCGGTCAGAAATTATTTTAAATATTTTTATTTAAAAATAAACATAAACAGTACTTGACAAAAACTGACCGCACGATATGTGATGAACGGACACGATTCACGAATATCCGAAATCCTCATAAAGAGAATCCGATGAGGATCTGGACTCTAAGTTTATGGGCTATTAAGTACTAGTTTGATATTGCTTAAGGGCTCGTTTGGATGTGCTCCTAAAATGTCTGAAAACGCTTTTAGTTAAATTGATTTTGAGTTCCAAAAGCACTTTAAGTACTTTTTGGAAGAAGCACCAGATATGTGATTCTTGCATGAAGCACTTAAAGTGCTTTTCTATGATCTATTTGGATTTTTACTAAGGATTGGTAACAAAAATATTTTCACCAAAAACGATTTCAGTCATTTTAAAAGCACATCCAAATGATCTCTAAATTTTTTAAACGCAGGCATAAAAAAAGCCGAGGTTTTTTGTTTTTTTGTTTTTTTTGGAAAAAAGGCATCTACTATTAAACAAACTAAAAGATACACAGATACAAAGCCAAGGCCCAAACAGTACACAAAAACAAGCAAAACACGGGAAAAAAAAACAAACTACAAAGGGCCAGTAGTTGAAGCCTAAAATGCACTAAAGAGGTGACAGTTATACGCCGCCGGTATCGATCCGACTAATTCCCCATCCACAGCCAAGCAGCGCCAAATCAAGTGCAGCATCTCACCTCGATTTCCTTCCCTAGCACAACCACAAAGAAAGGATAGCCAGCAACAGAGCGGAAGAAGCCAAAGATGAGGATGAAGTTCGTGGCAACCCACAAACAACACTGCCAGTAAAGGCAGAGACAGTGAGAAGGTGGTGGTGTTGAACACCCTAGCCGGTGGGAACCCCAGAACTCTGCACACCATCTCGAAATACCGCAACAATTCGCGATTTGGAAGCGGCTGCAAATTGGAGCAGAGATGATCAATTAGGAATGCCGCTGTGGGTAGGAAGAAATGGTCAGATCGGAAAGAAGAGCAGGGGAAAAAAGGGAGAAGCAGTGAGAGGAACAAAAAGAGAAGAAGAAGAAGAAAACAAGGCAAAGAAGGGGAAAAAAAGGAGGAAGGAAAAAGTGACGACCGACTCCAGCGGAAGCCAGAGTCGGCGCCAGAGAAGATGGGCAAGAGGAAGATCCTCATCAAAAGGGGGGAAGGAAACTCTCACAGAAGGAGATATTGTCTCTCACGGAATGAGAGAAGTAGGTATAGCTAAAATCAAATAAAAAGCCGAGGTTTTTTGAGCGTTTGGTAACCATATTAAAACCTTTTTTTTTTTGACACAATTGAGGGTGAAAAGAAGTCAAAAAGCTGAACGAGCAATAGGTAGCTTTGGAAAACGGTTTTTTTTTTATCCCAAAATTTGAGTGAATAGTACCACTTAAATAAATTTTTCAAAATGGTTATCCTATCCTCCCTTTTTCTCTATCGTATGGTATTGCATAAGCAGACAAGATCTGAAATTTTTCGCGCCTTTCCTCCCAGCTCTGATCTCTTTCATCTCCTAGCTCGTATCTTTCCTCTGGTAAGCTTCCTTCTTGTTGGGTTTTTAAATTTGGAAACAAGGGTTTTTCTTTCGGTGTTACGGAATCTAAATTTAAATTTCGTAAACTTCTTACTGTTATTTGTTCGGAATCTTCATACTTGTTATTAATATTTTTCATACTCGCTTTTGTGTAGTTATTACTTTTGAAAACAAATTTTCCATTTGATAAGAAAATATTGTTTGGTAGATGCGGGGTATCCACAAATGAGAGGATATTTAGACTATATAAAGGTGAAAGATAGCATCTCTTGAACTTTTGTAGGGGTGCCCAACCAACGAGTCATAAAGAGGTATTCAACCACATGCATACTTCGCTTATGAGCATCCTTGAATAGACATTTGGGGTATGGAAGAAAAGATGGACAATTTTAAGGGATATACCTAACTATCCATTCAATAAGCAAGTGAGATTGTCATTGCTACAATGACTCTTCACAACTACATTTAGAGGCATTCTGCACATGATCACTGTTAGCGCTAGTGATGATGATGAAGAATACCATGATTATCATGCTCAAGGATCATATGAGATAGAAGCATTGAGAAATAGCATATCCTTAAAGTTTGATGAATGCATCTAATTAGACTACTTTTATATTGAACAATATTTGGATTGTTATTCTATTTGAAGTATGTATCATTTGGTTGATGGTATTTCAAGTGCCTCAACAATTTTGTGCTAATGAATCCTAGCTCTTCAGTTTGAAATATTTTCAATATTTTGAAGTAATTTGTCATACTACTTAGTATTTGTGATAGGTTCAAATTAAGATATAAATATTATTAATTTTTTTTCAAACAAAGTATATTTAATAATTGATCCTTATTTGCCAAACAATTAAATTAATAATACGTCTAGTATTTTTTTTATCATATTACACATCCACAAATGATTTGCATACAAATTTACTACCACTAACATTGTGTTGTTTTTATTTATTTATTTATTTATTTTTTTTTTTTTAAGCACAACAATACCAAACTAGCCCTTAAGATATATTAATTGAATTCCAACATACGATACACATTTGGAGCTAGATCGAGTCTAGGGTTTTCACCATGCACATTACCAATTAATTTCTTGGTATAGATATATAGATATATATATATATATAAGTATAATATGTTTACTTGATTAATTGATGTTATATAATATTATTCCCCTTGGAGATAATACTATTTCATGGTGATGAATTCTTCTATTCATTAAGGTGGCGGAGCATCCAAGGGGGCAGCAGCATGTTAGGTCTATGTGGTGTCGGGGTTTCATCTCCATCCTGCTGATTATCTCCTGGTATTCCCTCACTTGATCTAATGGCCTGGTAATTGGACCCGCTGCTGCAATATAATATATATTCACACGTTTATGAATTAATTTAACTTGTATTATAACTATTTTTTTTAGTTTTAGTTTTCACTATTATGTTATATATGGAAAAAAAATGTGGGAGAACAAAATATTGAATATCGAGAGATTTTTTTGCCAAAATGATTTATGAAACTGACACAATTCTTAGTTTTGGTTCTTGACAATGAAAATCGATAGAAGTTTTTTCTAAGTTTGTTTACCGTAAATTATTTTTGTCATTCCGAAAAATATGTCAATATAATCCTTGTTAAATTACCACGTGAACGACCACATGATCACCATTTTAAGGGTATTTTTGTTAGATCAACCCCTCTATTTAACGAGGATATTGATAGATTTTTCACGAAAGGACAAAAATGATTTACGGTGAACAAACTCAGAGATCACTTCTGTTGATTTTCATTGTTAGTGATCAAAGTGAGAAGTTATGTCAATCTCAGGGATTATTTTGGCTAAAAAGCCAAATCAAGAGTGAAGATTGGACGGGGGAAGAAATGTGAAAGGAATTACATACAAAGTGAAAAGAAAAAAAAGAAAAGATTGAGGGTCCATTTGATAACCATTTTGGTTTTTGATTTTTAGTTTTTACTTTTTGTGCTTGAGATATGGAGAAAGTATAAAGAAGAAATGAGGGATGAAGAAGGCTTTGAGTGAGGGAGGGATCAAAATAAAGAAGAATGAATGAAAACATCTTGAAAGTGTAAACAACTTGAAATAGTTTTTTATTTTATTTTTTATTTTAAATATTTTTAGTGTTCTTTTTGTGTACCATTCCTTAACGTTTCATCTACATCACTCCCAACATATTTCCTCCGCTCTTCTTCGTCCCCCCTTTCAATCATACTTTCCTCATATCTCACAAACACAAAACTAAAAACTAAAACCAAATGGTTATCAAATGAGCCTTAAAATTTTGTTTTCATATAATATTCTTCATTTTTTTTCTCTCCCTTCCACCACCTTCCGATTATTTTTCATTCCTCGTTTTCCAATATATATTATCTCCATCTCTATTTAAAAAAAAAAAAAAGTGAAACCCAAACTAAACATGGAGAAAGGCTAACCCGAAATTCAAGGATTGCAATGCCTGTGGAAGAAGGGAGGAAGAGGAGTCCAACCTCTGCTCCTGCACATGCTCCAATTGTGCCTGTTGAGCTACTGCTTTCTCCTTCTCCTTCACCTAGTTAATTATATATGGTTCAGTTAAATACACAATATACACAATGCCAGTACGATGAGAATTACGAAATTAAACATTTTAAAAAAACACTACATATATATTGTTACGTACCTTCTTTGCCAGCAAGTTGTTTTGCTCCTGCAATGCCTTATCCTGCCATGTAAGGCACACACAGAAAATGTTCTACCATTACTGTGAAAGAAATACGGATTTATATATGCATGTATTTGCATGCATACATAACTCCATGCATATATATATATATATATATATATAGTGAAATGATAATCCCACACCCTTCTCTCTTCTTACATACTTCAGTTTAATTTTAGTCATCGAATAAATCAAACAAAATTAAACAAGAATGTGTAGCAGTAGAGAAAGGGTGTGTTCTCATTCCCTATATATAAATGTCTTCTAGGCTTACCTTCTTCTGGAGCTCAGAAATCGATTCGTACATAACTTGGTTCTGTATGTGATGAAAATCATACTCCAATTAGTTAGCCTATTTCTTTAAATTAAAAATGAAAAACAAAAACAAATAAAAATTCAATATTAATCTAGTGTATATGTACCAAATACTTGATGGTTAATTTGTTCATTACTGGTTTTACCTTTCTTGACCTAATGTGCTTCAGTGCAGAATCAATCTGTTGCTCTAAATTTTGAAGCTCTTTGAGACTTAAGGATTGGAGATCTTCTCCCATATAGTGTCTGCAAACCAATCAAGATCAGTGAAAGTAGTATATTTAGTACTGATTACTTGATCTTTAATTATTAATTATAACGGAAATAAAGAGGGATATTTGTTACTTAAATTGATCCACTTGGTATACCTTTGATTTCTTTGTAAAACCTCCACCCTAGCCTTGAGCTTTGCATGTTCCAGCGTCCAGCTTCCCTGTAAAACAAGAATAAAAATATGGCATATATGAATGAACTGTTTCAGGTAAAAAACGCGAGAAAAGTAATGCACAATGCTAGGTAAGGACATGTTTGATAACCATTTTGTTTTTAGTTTTAATTTTTCATTTTTTGTGAGGATTAGAGGGGGAATACAAGGGAGAAAAGAGGAATGAGGAAAGGTGGTGGGAAGGAAGTGGAACAAATGTTCATGGATATAAGTAGACAAAATGGAAACTCAAAACTCAAAACAATTTTTAGTAGTTTTTCGTTTATAGTTTTTGTTTCCTACGTTCTCCTTCATTTCTCCCTTCTTTCCACCGTCCTTTCATTCCACATTCCTCCATTACATTCCTTCTCTTGCTATCAAGAAAATGTGAAAAATAAAAGCTATACAAACGAAATGGTTATCACACAATCCGTAGGCTAGGAAACTGATTCCTCTAGAGGAAACTGGCACCCACAAAGCAATGGATGACAAATTCATGGTGATCCTTTTGGCTTTCAGATAAGAAAGAAAGCCAGGCAGGAAGCCATATTTGGTCAGAACTCAAGTTAGCTTTGTATAGCTTGAAACAAGAAAAGAAGATAAAAAAAAGTTTCATCTAAAATTAGTTTGCCTTTCAATAAATGATAGAGAAGAGGGTGTGGTGGCATACAGTGGATTCATTATCATTTGCAAGAAGCTGCCTCTCTGCATATGAGTATCTTTCGTACCTTTCCAGGATCCTTTCCATGCTGTTAATACGAAAAATTAAGGAAATTATCTACCAGTAATTAGTCATAGTATATAAGACAGACCATCATGCATATAAAAACTATGAACTTAGTACAAATATTGCGTTCTTATATTAAACAACAAGCATGAAAATGCTGAAAAAATGAATTTAAGGAGGAAATATGTAACATTATATATTATCGATCGTGTGTGGCGTCGAAACTTCTTTAGCTTACATACAGAAAGTTGAGCTAAAACATTATCACCTAACAACAATGTTGTTGATTTTTGCTATATATGCTGCTATTTGCAAGTGTTAGTGTTGTGGTGGGAAAAGATATGAGACTTGACTGGACAAAACCAACGAATTTAAATTCGACATCTATATAACCTGGACAGTGAGGAATTGTGACATAGAATACCTAAGAAGTTGAACAAATGCAAAGATAATTGCTTAACCCGGATTGAACATTGGACAAATACGTATGACGACTGGAGAAGTTTGAACTCTAGCAACCAAAAGCGCTATAAGAATCTTATGCATACGTTATATTTTTGGAAAGTGATTTCTACGCACATTATAAACTCCTATTTATTTATGGCCATTATAAACTGAATAAATTAGAAAATTTTCAAACTAATCGTATAATACTCATTTTGTAAACCATATTTGTAATTCGGTTAGATTTCTCAAAATACCATGATTAAGTGACAATAAAACAAAGGAAATATTTCCATAAACATAGGGAAACAAGCTCTCCATGGAAAACACAGACAAATTAAGCCCTCCAAACCCCCTCATCCATGCATGTTCAACCCTTTTTCAATTATTGTTTTTAATTATTATTAAGAGGAGGGGAGGATACGAAACTATTATTACAATAATTTAGGGGAGGGTAGAGTTTATTAACGGTAAGTGAAGGAAAAAGAAAGAGTTGAGCGGGACAAGAGAGAGAACGAGGATTTCAATTGTATTGCTTATTACATGATAAGGATCAATGAGTCATACAATATATTATACAGCAACCCGACACTCTACAATTACAATACGACCTTTTACCAACTCACTTCTTTACAACTAACTCTCAATACAATCATAACAAGTGGCATATGATTATTAGTTTCGAACCCGATACGCATGGATGGAACACAATACCGTATCCACCGGATGTTGAATCACATGCATGCTAAACTTTAATTAGAAGAAACACACTCATCAAACACCCCATGCATCACACATAAAGGGGATATGTTTCATAGTTAAATTTTTTTTGTTTCGTACACTAAAATCTCAATCCATACATCCTTCCAGGGATAAGCGTATGGAAAATCAATTAATTTTCAACTAAAGGAACCGCCTGGGACAACCAACCAATAATAATAATTAAAGAAGAAATAGGCCTTATGGTCTAGCTTTTTGAAATAGTTTTAGGTATGGGTTCTTAATAAGCTGCTTCATGCTGATTTGATGGACTATTTACTTATAAGATATCCAAGCTAAGGTCGAAACAAATGGTTAAGAAAGTAATGCCACTTACAAACCAAATAACACACACAAACCCTTGCTAGAGATTGTAATTTATGCTCCAATCTCAGACAACAATTCATTAATTACTAATTATATAACTCTAAACGCAGATAAATGTGTATATACTATAACACACACACACAAACCTCTCTCTCTCTCTCTCTCTCTCTCTCTCTCTCTCTCTCTCTATATATATATATATATATATATATTCACTGAAACAAGTTGGTCTAACTACGTTTCAAAGTCTAACTAGGAGATACTTAGAATTAAGGATCCAAACCAAATTAATTTGGGTTTAATTAATTAATCTCCTCGCCTAGTCTCTTTTACCGTAACCTATCTAGGTAATCCCCTTTCTCCCCAAGCAGATTAGCGAAACGACACCACATGTTATCATAACGAAAAGTATTTTTCTTTCCGTTTTTGTTTTATATGGATGAACAGGTTTATCGTACCTTCACATAGACCCGGAGGAATATATATTCCCTCTCCCTCTCCCCCTCCCTCTCCCTCTCACAGACACCCTTTTCTCTCAGTGGTACACTGGTACACAACGAACAGCTGGTATTTGCATGAAATTAAAAGAGAGAAAATCCCCACAAAAGAAATTCAAGAAACTTTAATTATTATTTAAAAATTAATTCACAATTGTGGAGCAAGAAAATAATGACACAAAATTATCAGAGTATACTTGGGAAAATTCAACACCATAAACCAGAAGGATATCATCAACAGCACTGCATGAAATAAATGTAACGCAATAATTTAACTGAAATATATAGCACGCCCTAAAAAACCAAAAAGTAAAAAGATATATAATCGAGAAGAACGTTGAACTCAATCGTACAGCCGAGGTTTCTTTGGAAAAAAAATCTATGGTAGTTGAAAGAAAGAGTAGTTGAGAGGGTACATATTATACCAGGAATCGTTGGAGAACTCAAAGAGCTTGCCTTTGGTGGAGAAGATAATCAAAGCAACCTCAGCATCACAAAGCACAGAAATCTCATGAGCTTTCTTCATCAGCCCCGACCTTCTCTTTGAGAAGGTCACCTGCCTGTTGATCTTGTTCTCAATCCTCTTCAGCTGCACCCTTCCCCTCCCCATAATCTCTCTAACAATTCTTTATTATTATAAATAAAAAAAATTAATAATTAATAATCCTAGTTATATATATGGCTGTTCCTGGTGAACTGATCTCTTAGTTTAGAGAAACCAGAAATCCCACCAAGAAACCAAGAAAAATGGGAGGGAAAGAACCGGATGGCACACAGATGGCTTCTGCTCTCTCTCTCTCTCTCTCTGTGTATATATATAATAGGCTAATAGCTAATAAGGTAGGGGTCTGGTCTCTCTCCGTCTCCGTCTATATATGAGTGACTCAATTCTCTGTTGTATATTTTGACAAAAAAAAAGAAATCTCCGTTGTATTTATATGATATATTTATAGGATATTTCAAAACCGCTGTAGGACTGAAATGGGTGGGGTTGGAAAACCAGAGTGGTTTCGTCAAAAACGTTGTCGAGTTTGGATTGGCCAGAGGCACTGCAGCAGTCGGTCATTCCCGGGCCCGTATGGCTCGAAACCACATGTATTTTTTCAATTTTAAACCCATAATATATTTTAGGGGCACTTTGATCCAGGTTCAAAAAAATTCAGCTGTTTTTTAATTGGGTTCAATTTTATTTGATTTTCTATTATACCTGTTTTGCCTCTTGAAAATAATTTTTTTTAATTCTTTAAATTTGAATTTTCAAATGCCTTTATCTACCCGTTTTCTAATGAAGAATGTGGAAACTTACGGATTGGGAATCCGATGTATGGATCTTCCCGAATTAGATTTGTAAGTTATAAAATAAAAGGTTAATCGCCACATGGTTTTGGAAATTGGCGGAGATCCAACCGTTGGATCATAACGAAATTTTAGTATGTTGTCCTAGAAGCATAATGTGAATCTTGAGAAGTTACGGATTGGAAATCTGAGTTGCAGATATTCCGGATCAAACTATATAGTGACGTGTTTTATATAAGTTATATATTCTATCGATATGATTTCTGAGGCATGATTTGATGATTGTTCTAGGCGGCGATCGTTGTGACGCCTTGATGGGTTGTGCTAGGGAGTTGTAGGGCGAACTCCAGGTGAGTGGGCTTTTGGTTTTCAATATATATATACAATTGATTGATTTCCCAGAAATGCGTTTTAAAATGTTTTTATGAAATGAATGCCATGTCGAATGCCATAGTTATATTTATATATAATTGTGTGGATATGTATTGCTGCACCGCGGGCGCCAGGTAAGTCAGGTAAGTATGTGTGTGTGTGATGTGATGATTAAGGTGATATCGATGAGATTGTTATATGGCTCATTACCTGCACATCGGGGTTGTGCATGCCTGTGGGCTTAGCCTTCACGTGATCGTTCACCTCCCGCACCGTACGCTCACCTTGGATCCAAGGCAGGTGCCAGCCTGTCGTACAGACCACATTAGGTGGTTCCGACTCGTAGGTGACTTGCGAGACGTCGCTAGCCTCCACGTGATCGTAGCACAGAGCGTATTTACCCAGCTTGACGTACAGACCACATTAGGTGGTTCCGTCATGGGTGCAGGTTACTGATTGTTGATTATTGATGATTGGATTGAGGATTGGATTGAGGAGCCATAGATTCAGCCGTACAGGTCACTTGAGGTGACTCCGGCTGATTGATATATATATTGCCGGCATGATTTGAGATGAGATATCACCTGATTACTTGATGGTATTTGGTATATGTTGATTAATGGTTATGGTTCATTCGGGCATGGCATTGCTTAGTTGATGAGATTGGTTGATTAATGGTTTTCAGTATTAGTACGTATATATATATTTTCTGGGAAGTATACTTGTTTTACAGAGAGGGGTTACAACTTTTATATCAAAATGATTTTGTAAAGCTTTGTTTTTGCCCACTCACGCTTTTTGGTTTTGCGCCCCTCCAGGTTCTAGTAGCATAGTTTCGTTATCGACAAGGACTCGTGGCATATCCCAGTTCAGGTGGCTACTTCTGAGGGTATGATCTTTACCCACACTACTGTACTTACTTATGCTCTGACAACGCGTGTGAAATGGGTCCATACCCACTCGCAGCGCATTCTGATATTTAGGTATCTTTAGGTTTAAATTTATTCGCATTCTTCCATATCATCACTTTATGGCTTCGTCACATTCCAGGTGATGGCCAGCACAGCTCGATTCGGAGTCCTAGTGGACATTCCGGGTCAGGGTGTGTCAGTTTGGTATCAGAGCATAAGTTGGGCAGTATTGTGCTCATCACACGCGTGATGTGAGCATTCTTGATTTTCGTGTCTAATATTTAGATTTTGCCACCTTGTCGATTTCGAGAAAATATGTTAGCTTCTCTAAGTTGTGGTAATTTGGTCGACTTGATGATGTTTTGGAAGAGCATTTGGCGAAGGTCCTTAGAATTAAAGTGAAATTTATTAAGGATTGATGTAGAGGCAAGTGGATGGCCTAAATCTGAGTTAACATATTATTGGATGTTATCAGATGCTTTACCAATCGATGTGATACTTATCCTCTAGCCATCAGTATTAAAAGTTGAGATTGGAATCTCTGAGTAGTTTGATTCCTTGTCAGTAACGGTTAGGCTATCACCTATTGGAATTCTTGTGAAGTCTACCTTGTTAAGACTTTAGGATAATCTCGTGTGACGATGGTGCTAAAGTGGTAGTATTTAACGGAAAAACACTTTGGGAAGATCACTTTCGGTGTACGATTGGATTTGGGAAGTAATAATGTACACTCTTAGTGCGAAATATTTTGTATATGTTGAGAATGTGAGAATCAGTAATTATGGTGCTGAACCTATGCTATGCTCATGTGGTGTTTCAATTGGTGGAACTTTGCTTAAGCCTTGGGAAGTTGTATTCTTCCAGCCCTAAAGCTTAAAGTATTGGCGATGTTTTTCTTTCCTTAAGTGGGCGCTAAAATTTTGACGACAAAGCATTGGTGGATTAGCTAAGATAGAAAGGTGAGTTGTTATTAATTTCTCTCACCTTGTGATATAAAAGTTTGTATTCATGATCTAATCAAGTGTGGAGATATAAAAGGAATTAAAGTCGAGGCTTCACTTGATATGATTGAAGGAAATTCTTAGTTTAGGCGAGTCTGCATTTGGTTAGAGCAGAAGAATGTTTGAGGATATACAGTTTAACTTCCTGGGCAACCACAGTTTCTTATTGGTTGTTCCAGAGGATGATGGCATTATGAGGAAGTTATTTTTGGACTCTTATACTAGTTCAAGCAAGCAGAAATCAGAACAGATTACTAGCTAGATATAATTATATCTCACTGTGTTGCATGTTTTATTTCTGAGCTTTGGGAAGTCTCTCTAAAAGATTATGAATGCTAGATAATATGTGATTTACAGAAGGGCATTGTAATCAGGTACCTAGATGACCCGAGGTTACTTTTGGGGGGTATGTAAAATGGAGTGATGATGTCCCTAAGACGGTTTTCAAAACTCGTTATGGTCTTTATGAGTTTTTGGTGATGCCATTCGGATTGACGAATTTTATGAGTTTGACAAACGAAGTATTCCAGGAATATCTCGATAGGTTTGTTATCGTTTCATTGACGATATTCTGGTATACTTAAGACTAGAGCAGAGCATGCTAGACATCTTAATTTGGTATTACAAAGTTTGAGGGATTGTCGATGTATTCTAAGTTTAGCGAATGCCAATTTTGGATGAATCAAGTGGCATTACTGGGACATGTTATATCTACTTAAAGTATTCAAGTGGAATCTTAAAAGGTAGCAGCGGTTGAGAATTTGGAACAATCGCGAACCGTGACTAAGATTCGGAGTTTTTTTAGCTTAGTAGGCTATATGGACGGTTTGTGAAAGATTTTTCAGTCATTGTCTTGTCATTGCCGAGGTAGACGAGAAAAGAGGTTAAGTTTGAGTGGGGTGAAAATGGTGAGCAAAGTTTTCAACAGTTAAAGTATTTCCTCACTCATGCACTTGTGTTAGCACTCTCAGATGATAACGTGAATTATGAGGTCTATAAGGATGCATCGCGATGGGGTAATGCTTAAGGTCCCTAGTAGTGGAACCATTAAAAAATGAACCATCTTATATGCGATTAAACTTTGGATATAGTAAGTTTCTGGCAGTATCATTGGAAGGATTAAATTGACGCTTATGATTGCACTATCGAGTATTATCTCAGTTATGCAAACGTAACTACTGAGCATCGTAGTACAGATGGTTTCTACCCTAAATATTTTGGTTTTCCTTATTCCATTATAGTTGACCTCTTTGAGTATCATTGTGACATTACTTTGAATCATCAAGGAATAGTTGAATGGTTATAATCGCTTACCATATCCAGATGCAAACGGGATAATTATTATGAGCTTCTGGTGGGAGGTATTTTGGTAAATGTGGAGTTGCGATGATGTCTTGATGTTTATGGATCGATTCGATAATCAACTCATTCTTCCATTGATCCCGAGGGAGATTCAGTTGGACCATTGGTTAATTTACCTATTCTTGAATTTATCGGTTATCTGACATTTTGGTCAGCATCTTTTCTGATCATGACCTAACATTCATTCCGTGTGCTGAGAATATATTTTGGTCAACGTTGGTGCATGGTTACTCGATTGCAGCTTGAGTTATTTCCAAAGACAGATAGCTATTGGGAAGAATTGCTTGGATATTGAAACCTAGTTGCGATAGTTAATTCCTCAATCATCTGTCAATCACTTAGTGGAATAGATCATTATCGTTGATGATTGAGCATTTTGGAAGTTGTTTTTGGTAGGGTAATGACCACCAATCAGTATGGATATCTTGAACTTTGAAGTTGATGATCTTGTTTTGGTTCTCGGATTCTCGAGGGTGCTTTAGTCTTCTTGGCATGGTTTCTCGCTCAATCAATGAGTAATTCATGATTCATTGACTTGGTGGATGCGTGTGTCAGTTTTATATCGATGCTTACAAGAAATATTGGAGTACAGTCTTCTCGTGAGTTTACTGGACTTACCAAAAAAAAAATGAATTTCATGTAGTATTGAGAATTGAATGGATTTCAGCATAGTATTGGTGAAGGTATAAAGCTTGGTAATTTTGAGCGTCATCTTCCAGATAAGATTGAGATTATAATTGTTGTTCGAATGTTGTCGATAAAGATTTGGATTCTCGAATTTTGGATTTCAGAGGTTATATTCTTGATTTGGTGAGCAATGTTGGTGATAGGTTGCGAAGAAAATATTTGATGATATATATATATATATATATTTTTTTTTTTCTACACGCATCATTTCAGGACGTTATTAGAGGACTTAATGATTTGGGGAGTACATGGATATCAAAGCACTCTTAAAAGCTAAATTGATGCGCTTGAAGAGTTTATGGCGTTGCGATTGAGGCACGAATCGGATGATCTGGACATATTGGTATTCGAGGAGAAAGATGATTTTTACTAATTTATTGAGACAATGACGAACTACCGACATTTCAGGTCGTAAACAGTAACATTGATGATTTAATTGTTGGGTTCTCTAAGCTAGTAGGCAAGACGACTCATCTCTGGTAGTAGTTACTAATTAGAGATAATTCGAACTTATCCTCGAAGTTCGTGTCACGCCAAATGTTTGGCAAGGACCATTTTCGTTTTGATTTTGATTTTTCGTGCAAGCATTTTCTAAGAGACTATTCTATTTATTGGATTTATTTCCATTCTTGGTTTTAAACTTGATGCAAGTATCTGAACTGAAGGTTTTTATACTGATAACTATTTTCGATATCCGTAAACTTTTCTTATGTCATTACGTAGTAATTGGTGTTCTTGCTTGCGGTTTGGGTGGATATTGTATTATTATATTGCCAAGGAAGGAAGAAGGTATGAGCTTGGAGGCATGAAAGAGGAATAATTGCAATCCGATCGCGACGGAATGGCATACTCTTTTATGCAGCCGCTCTAACTTAATTTCTTCCTTGTGTAAGTATTTATATAGAGGTACTTTTCTTATTTTCGAGTATTTTACTTTTAGCGAATTATTTTAAATTTCGGGGACGAAATTTTTAAGGGGGGTAGATTGTGACAGTCTGTCCCTGATTTTACAATTATATAAAAATTTTAATAAGTGATTTTACGAAATTGCTCTTCGAGGTCGTGAGTCGACTGAGGTTAATTTCAGTATCGTGCCATCTAAGATTTGTTTTCTTGGCATCTCGTAGTACTCGTCGCTACGGACGCGTGGGCGCAAGCGGTTCGTGATTTGGAGCTATATCGAAGAAGTTATTAACGTTTGAAGTTGGGGGTATTTTAGTAAATTAAATAAATTCTAGAAAACCCCAGATTTTTGGAGTTAAATCTGGTGTGCTACGTGGATGGCCCAGATTTAAAGGAAAATGGGATGGATGGTGGAGATTAGAAGGAAAGGATGAGAAGGGGAAATAAATGGAGGATTGAGGAGAAGAGAGAGAAAGGATAGACCAATCAGAAAGAGAAGAAAGGAGGGAAAGGAGAGTGGGGGAGAAGGAGGAACCGGCCGGGTTCCCCTTCGACCCGTATGACCCGATCTCGACCCGGAACAAATTCCGGTGATTTTCACCCTTTTTCCGACGAATTGAGCGTAGCCACCACTCCCAAACATCATCTAGACCTTCCCTCTTCCTATTACACCTCAAATTTCAAGAGATTTAGCCTTGATTTTGGACAAAACCGTGCAAAAGGGGGCGCACGGGTTGGGTGTCTTTCCGTCACGATTTGAAGCTATCTCTTCCAACTAATACCACCCATGGCATCCTCTTGAGGTCTGGAACAAAGCCCAAACAAGTTTGGAGGTCGAATCGGAACACACCAATTCGAGGGTTTGCGTACGGTTTTGATGAAATTGGAGCTCTTATCGACCGAATTGGCCTTGGTCACAGGTATGAAAGTTGTTCTACTCTTTGAGATGTTCAATTCTGCAAATTTTGGTAATTTTTGGAGAAAGTTGGATTTTCCGGCGAGCCGGGGCGGCCGACCGCCACCCACGGCGGCGCGTGGCCAGTGAGCCACTAATGATATTTTTAGGCCATAATTCATGTCTTGAATTCAGTTTTGGTGAATGAATGACGTAGATTGATTATTGAACCTAATATCGTTACGATTCGGGGTTAGGTAAAAAATATGAATCGACGATCCAACCGTTGGATCGTCACAAAACTTGGATACATGGTAGTACTTAATATTTGAAGAATGTGGAAACTTACGGATTGGGAATCCGATGTATGGATCTTCCCGAATTGGATTTGTAAGTTATAAAATAAAAGGTTAATCGCCACATGGTTTTGGAAATTGGCGGAGATCCAACCGTTGGATCATAACGAAATTTTAGTATGTTGTCCTAGAAGCATAATGTGAATCTTGAGAAGTTACGGATTGGAAATCTGAGTTGCAGATATTCCGGATCAAACTATATAGTGACGTGTTTTATATAAGTTATATATTCTATCGATATGATTTCTGAGGCATGATTTGATGATTGTTCTAGGCGGCGATCGTTGTGACGCCTTGATGGGTTATGCTAGGGAGTTGTAGGGCGAACTCCAGGTGAGTGGGCTTTTGGTTTTCAATATATATATACAATTGATTGATTTCCCAGAAATGCGTTTTAAAATGTTTTTATGAAATGAATGCCATGTCGAATGCCATAGTTATATTTATATATAATTGTGTGGATATGTATTGCTGCACCGCGGGCGCCAGGTAAGTCAGGTAAGTATGTGTGTGTGTGATGTGATGATTAAGGTGATATCGATGAGATTGTTATATGGCTCATTACCTGCACATCGGGGTTGTGCATGCCTGCGGGCTTAGCCTTCACGTGATCGTTCACCTCCCGCACCATACGCTCACCTTGGATCCAAGGCAGGTGCCAGCCTGTCGTACAGACCACATTAGGTGATTCCGACTCGTAGGTGACTTGCGAGACGTCGCTAGCCTTCACGTGATCGTAGCATAGAGCGTATTTACCCAGCTTGACGTACAGACCACATTAGGTGGTTCCGTCATGGGTGCAGGTTACTGATTGTTGATTATTGATGATTGGATTGAGGATTGGATTGAGGAGCCATAGATTCAGCCGTACAGGTCACTTGAGGTGACTCCGGCTGATTGATATATATATTGCCGGCATGATTTGAGATGAGATATCACCTGATTACTTGATGGTATTTGGTATATGTTGATTAATGGTTATGGTTCATTCGGGCATGGCATTGCTTAGTTGATGAGATTGGTTGATTAATGGTTTTCAGTATTAGTACGTATATATATATTTTCTGGGAAGTATACTTGTTTTACAGAGAGGGGTTACAACTTTTATATCAAAATGATTTTGTAAAGCTTTGTTTTTGCCCACTCACGCTTTTTGGTTTTGCGCCCCTCCAGGTTCTAGTAGCATAGTTTCGTTATCGACAAGGACTCGTGGCATATCCCAGTTCAGGTGGCTACTTCTGAGGGTATGATCTTTACCCACACTACTGTACTTACTTATGCTCTGACAACGCGTGTGAAATGGGTCCATACCCACTCGCAGCGCATTCTGATATTTAGGTATCTTTAGGTTTAAATTTATTCGCATTCTTCCATATCATCACTTTATGGCTTCGTCACCTTCCAGATGATGGCCAGCACAGCTCGATTCGGAGTCCTAGTGGACATTCCGGGTCGGGGTGTGTCAGAAACAAGCGAAGAGAATGAACGGTTTGGTGAAGGAGAAGAAAAAAAGGAGATTTAAATCCCTAATCCTATAATTAAGGATAAGATTAACATTAATCACAAACTTAAGAAAATAATAATTACTTAATTGGTCAATTTAAGGGTAAATTTGGCAAGAGAATACAAATAAGCTTATGTGGACAATGAATCACTAGACCTAACCCAAAAATTAAACAAAATTGGAATATAACTAATAATGGCTCATAAAATTGAACTAATATTAAGTTTCCCCTATATTGGTTATCCGATATCTACTAGCGTATAGTGATATTTCCACGTCCATTTTATACTTTTGTACATTTTTGTTAAATTATTTTTCATTGATATTTTTGTATGACTAGAAATTAAGAAGAGTATATAAAAAAAGAATAAGTATCTAAATAACATCACCCTATCGACTAAACTATTCGAATACATTTTATCTTATTTTAGTATTTCAATATATAATTAAATAAAGGGTTTTTATAACAAATGGTCTCTAAAATTGACTTACTCCATCAAGATGGTCTCTGAAATTAAACATCAATCAATGTAGTTTCTGAAAATGGGTGTCGCAAATCAATGTTGTCATTCCGTCAAAAATTTTGTTATGGGCTGACGTGGCACATAAATGGGTCCCACAAATCTAATTAAATATTACCATGTGAAACTAAAAATATGTAAAAAAATTAAAAAAATATTTTTATATAATTAAAAACTTAAAAAAATACAAATGGAAAGAGTTTTTAACACAAATGGTCCCTGAAAATGACTTACTCCATCAAGATTGTCACATCCCGATCCGGGATGGATCACATCCCGACCCGCTACACCACCGTAGCACGATATTATCCGCTTTGGGCTTACCATTCCCTCACGATTTTGTTTCTGGGAACTCACTAGCAACTTCCCAGTGGGTCACCCATCCTGGGAGTGCTCTGGCCCCCTTCTCGCTTAACTTCGGAGTTCCTACGGAACTTGAAGCCAGTGAGCTCCCAAAAGGCCTCGTGCTAGGTAGGGATGGGAATATACATTTAAGGATCACTCCCTTGGGCAATGTGGGATGTTACTAAGATGGTCCCTGAAATTGAAAATCAATCAATTTAGTCCTTGAAAATTGGTGTCGCAAATCAATGTGATCCTTCCGTTATAATTCCGTCAAAATTTTTGTTATGTGTTGACGTGGCACATAACTGGTCCCACAAGTCTAATTAAATATTACTATATGAATTAAAATGTTTAAATAATAATTTTTTTGAAGTTTTATATAATTAAAAATGAAGAAAAAAAAACAAGAAGATGAACAGTTCATCTTCTTCTTCGCCTCCCATCGGAGTAACCCTAGGTACCTCCTCGACACATTCTTTAGGTACCTCATCCGCCCAGTTCCGGTAGTCTTTCGGCGCAGCGCCTTCTCACTCCAGTTATATTTTCTGAGACGGATAGCGGGGTAGGCGCAGGCGGAGCAGCGACTCTTCTGGAGGTGGAAGCTGCGACAGCCGCACCGCACACAGAGAGTGTGGATCACGTTCCTCCTCTTTCCGAAACTTCTTGTTCATTTGCCCATTTCATTGGATTAAAAATGTTTAAAGAATAAAAAACTTTATATAATTAGAAACTTACAAAATAAAAAAGGAAAAAAAAATAAGAAGAAGATGAACTGTTCATCATCTTCTTCCTCTCCAAAGCTCCCACTTGAGCAACCTTGACAGCCCACCCCACCCCGCCGCACATTAAACGTTCCCTTGTAGGTGCCAGTCTAGTCGAGTTGGAACCGGGTCTTGATGACGTTGATGGGTTGAAGACACGCGGGCTCCATTGCCTCCGAGCAAGCTCGACAACGCCTTCACGTACAACTTAATGGGCGGCTTTTTGGACGACAGTGGCGGTCTTGTCGGATTGGGAGTTTCGTCCATGTTTTTCAGTGGGGTAGGGTGGGTGGGGTGGGGACTGGGGTGGTTGCTCCGGTGGGTGGCAAAGAAGAAGATGAATTGTTCATCTTTTTGTTTTTTTTTTTTCATTTTTAATTATATAAAACTTTAAAAATTTATTATTTAAACATTTTAATTCATATAGTAATATTTAATTAGACTTGTGGGACTAGTTATGTGCCACGTCAGCACATAATAGAAATTTTGACGAAATTGTAACGGAATGACCACATTGATTTGCAACACCAATTTTTAAGGACTAGATTAATTGATTTTCAATTTTAGAGACCATCTTGATGGGGTGGGTCAATTTCAGGGACATTTGTGATAAAAATCCAAATGGAAAAACTCAGTTGAGTTGGGTCTGGGATTCGACTGCACCACGGATCGAGTTCAACGACGACAAGTTAGGATTGAGTCTGGGTGGGACAAACATGGTTGCGGATGATGAGTTGTCAGCGAGTTCCAATGAGGAAGAAAAGACGATGGTTGTGGTGAAGGAATGGAAGCCACCGGAGCTTAAGCCCAAGAAAAGGCGATGTTGATGTTAACTGTTTAACCAACCAACCAAATTGGGGGTTGATCATGTGGTGGACTCTAGTAGCGAAAATCTATCCAAAGTTGATGGATTTCTGAAATCCCAAAAGCTTTAAAAGGCAATGAAGGTTTTGAATTGGGGAGGGGAAGAAGAAGATGTATATTCATCTTTTCTGTTTTTTCTTTTCGATTATACAAAAATAAAAATAGTTTTTTTAATATTTAAATATTTTTAATTTCAAGTGATAATATTTAATTACATTTGTGAGGCCAAGTTATGTGCCACATCACCACATAACAGAATTTTTGACGAAATTGTGACAAAACGACTACATTGATTTGCAACACCTATTTTCAGGGACTATATTGATTCATTTTTAATTTCTGAGATCATCTTGATATGGTGGGTCAATTTCAGGAAATATTTGTGATAAAAACCCTTAAATAAATTTATTGAGGAAACTATAAAATTGATTCCTATATTTTTATTATGAAATTATTTCGTTTTTGAATTTTTAAATTTTATAGTATATATAGCATTGGTCTATTTGTTAACTTTCCTGGCAAAATCTTTTCTTTTTTTTTCTAAAAAATCTGAAATTTTATAAGAAAAATTAAACAAAGAAAAGAGAGAATTAAAAGAAGAAGAAAAAACAATTAAAACAAGTTTTACCTCCAGCAACCCGCAACCACCGCAGCCCCCAACCTCCCGCCATCCACCCCAACCCCTACCTCCAACCACCCGCCCAACCCCCTATCTCCAACCTATCTCGCATCCACACCACCCCTTAGCTCTTTCTGATAGTAAAATATGTTGATTATTTAATATCTGAGAGAGAGGAGAGAAGTCTGGGTACGATTTTTTCTTATCAAGCTTTTTTTTCTTTTTTTTTTATATATATTTTAAAAAATTTCAGATACTCGTTTTTTAATAAAACTATTTTTTTTTAAAATTTTGATGCCACGTAAGAAAAATAACGGAAGATCTAACAGAGTTAGGATGAAAGGGCCAGTTCTCCACATTTTGTCGTATTCAAGGACGAAATCTAAACTATAGTAAATGTTCACAACTAATTCTATAGTTTACTTTAAATTTATTTGCAGCATAGTTGCAGTAGTATTTCTTTTTGCTTCTAAGTAAGAGGTTTAAGATTTGAATCTCATAAATAACAAGTTTGATACCAATTTATTCTCCATCTTAGGTCATCTCCTGTCATGGAGGCTAAATGTAGCCCCTCAAAATTAATAATTTAAAAAATAATGTAGGCTAAAGTTTTCTATCTCCAACCGTGCAAGGCTAAATTTTCCATCTTAGTTTAGAATGCACGTGTTGCTACTCAGTACTACGGTCTGGTGATATTCCTCTTCCCTTCAAATTGAGAAGTATTAGGTTTGAATTTTGTGGATAGCGAATTCGATACCAAATTAGGCTGCCCATTGTGTGGCTTCGCCGGACTCTCCCTTCCGTTAAAATATCGATGTACTAAAAAAAAAATTAGAATGCACGTGTTGGAGTCCACCAAAGAGCTTGAGGACTTACTATATGTGCCTAACATTTGGCTAAACTTGACTTTAATTTGGGGTTTTTATCACAAATGGTCCCTGAAATTGACCCTCACCATCAAGATGGTCCCTGAAATTGAAAATCAATCAATGTAGTCCCTAAAAATAGGTGTCACAAATCAATGTGGTCATTTTGTCACAATTCTGTTAAAAATTTCGAAAAGTGCTGATATGGCACATAAATGGGCCCCACAAGATTTATAGGTTTTTAACACAAATGGTCCTTGAAATTGACCCACACCATCAGGATGGTCCCTGAAATTGATTACACCATCAAGATGGTCCCTAAAATTGAAAATCGATGAATGTAGTCCTTGAAAATAGGTGTCCCAGAAGTCGTTGCCAATCGGCCAAGCCGTCACCAAAGGTGATATCGATCCAGGTTCAATTCGGTGAAGGGTGTTAAAGTGTGTAAAGATGGGTGTATTGAATTTTTTTTTTAGAGAATAAACAGCGACGGAGGTAGAGGAATATGGACTGGAATCGAAGGTGATAGCAGGACTGTATTTTTGGGTTGACAACTTTTTATTAACTATTAAATTATTAAACCTATTTGTAATATTTTTTTAAAATTTAATTAGACTTGTGTGACCCATTATGTGTCACATCAGCACATAACAAAATTTTTGACATAATTGTGACGGAATGACTACATTAATTTGGACCTCTGATACATCCATTCTTTTCCCTGATACAACACATAATCAAAATCAAATGTTTCGTAATCTTTTGTATGTAAGTACTATTGTCGATCCAAAGCCACAAGAAATACCATTCAAAAGAAACTCAAGAAAACCGATATTGTTGCTGGAACTGAATATGAATGGTTTCTTATAACATGCATATTCATATATAGCAAGCAAAGTTTCACTTCATTGGTTCTTAGGTGCTGGACCGTCTTTTTAGTTACTTTGTATGGAAATTATTCATGTCTGTTTTAGATAATGGTTTCAAAACCCGTAGCAAATTCATATATAGCAAGCAAAGTTTCACTTCATTGGTTCTTAGGTGCTAGACCGTCTTTTTAGTTACTTTGTATGGAAATTATTCATGTCTGTTTTAGATAATGGTTTCAAAACCCGTAGCAAAGCGCAGACAAATTTTCTAGTAATTACTAATCTAAGCATCTCATTGTTACAATTCCTTTCTCTTCTTAAAAAAGGAACCATTGTTGCTTCCCCATGTCAATCTATATTTTTGGAGACCAGAAAAACTCACAGAGGCATTTCAGCCCCTCCTAATCACCATCGTGTGATTCATCAACGTTAGAATCAGACTCAAAACATATTATTTTAAATACAAGCTTATAATTTGTCTCAACCACTAAATTGCTATTACAATGTCCTTCAGGAGTTGCTACTTCGTACCTAGTACTACTTGCCTATTTGTGGCCGACATGGAGATATTATTTCTGAGGACTGCATACATATACGTGGTTCTGTTTCAGTGAAGGTCTGTACTTACTAAGGAGTTTTAAGAGAGGGGGGAGTTATACAATCCTATGAAATATTTATTTTGGCTTAATGGATCAGTTTTCAATTGTCAATTACATTAATTCTTAATTAATTGAGTTATATATATGAAGAAAAAATATTGTGAGATATTAGAATACAATCGCGCGGCGCAACTAGTTGATGTGTAATAATATAGCAAGATGATGAATTTATACTTAATGTTTTAGATAATAATATCAACAAATACTTCCTCTAACACATATACACTAATTATATAACAAGCCTCAAGATGATAATTTTATCCGTTATATAATTTAATCCTCAAAATTTGGATATGAGATAGATTTCTTGCACGCTTTTGAATATCATCACGACTTACAAGAATGAAGATCCCAAATATAATTAAGGCTTTTTTTTCATACGCTATCTGAAATTCAAATTTAAAATCACTTTCTTCTTTGAAACAAAAATATAATCACTCTGCATTCTGTAGCTCCATTTTATTTTTATTTTTTTCAATTGGGTCGGATTCTGTATCCACTTAGTGGGAAAATGCTTTATTATTGTTGTTGGTCGGATTCTGTCTATTCTGTAAAAATTAACAGAATCTGTTGGTTTGGAAGAAATATTAGTTATGTGGCGTCCATCTAAACATATGAGAGAAGGGTATTTCAGTCAAATCGTCATGTCTTCTTCCTTCTAAAAAAAGGAAAGGGATTCTCTCTGGATCTCTTCCTCCTAATCCACCAACTCCGGAGATCCGGACCATTAAAATTTGATCTAACGGATAAAGTTATTATAATTTTTAAAATGGGTCCCTGTTTGTAGCCGTTGGATCAAATTTCAATAGTCCGGATCCTCGAACTTGGTCGATTAGGAGGAGGGGATTTAGAGAGGATCCATTTCCCTAAAAAAAAAAAAAAAAGAGTTGGATTCTCTCCCCTCTTTTTTTTCCCTCCCCTTCTAATTGAACTGTCACGGTTAAGCCACGTCAACATCTTTTATTAATTTTTTATAGCAAGAGAAAGACAAAATAATATAATTTGAGAGGAGGGGATGAAAGGGAATGAAAAGAGAAGGGGAGAGAATCCTAATCCAACAAAAAACCCCTGCGAGTCTGACCTTCAAATCCATGGAATTTGAGCCCCGAATTCACACAACAGCTGCAAAGTTTGAGCCCCAAATCCATCGTCAAGTCTTCTTCCTTCTCTTCGATCTTCTTCCATCTACCCACTCTGTGCCTCTATGGAAACGACGCCACTCGACTGTGGTCCGTGGATCTGACGACGTTTGTGCCCAAGAGAAAAATAAAAAATTGGTTTCAATAATCCCATTCTCAACGAAAAAGAAACAGATTGGTTCTTATGCGGGGTGATATTCATGTTCGGTTTGAAACTCTTTGAAAAAATTATGAAAGGAAAACAATAAAATGGAATAATTTGACGGAAACCCAACCCAGCAGCAACTGAATTTCTCTCAACCTTCCTCATCATAAGCCATACCCACATCAGCCTCGTCAGTCGTTGTCCATCGAAGAGAAAGAGAGGGACATATTGTGATTATGAATAAAGGGAAAAGGGAGGTGGTGACGCGGGGAATGATTTTTTTAGTATGTCCACAACCAGTAGGATCCTCTCCGGATCATTTTGATGATGATTTTGGGGATCCGTGAATCGTCTTCATTCATTGTATATCATGCGGTTAGTTTTTGTCAGGTACTGTTTGTGTTTAATTTAAATAAAAATATTTAAAATAATTTATGACCGCACGATGTACGATGAACATAAACAATTCATAGATTCCCGAGATCATCACAAATAGGATTTGGCGAGAATCTGGATTCTGTCTAGAATACGGCATAATATGTTATATGTTACACAAGTAGATGGACATTTCAATAAAAAAAATTCACTTATAATAACGAGAAATGGTCCAAATTTTTTTGTCCCTCAGTACTACGGTTTGGTGGTATTCCTCTTCACTTGGAAGTGAGAGGTCTTATGTTCGAATCTCATGGATGACGAATTCAATACCAAGTTAGGTTACCCATTGTATGATTTAGCAGAACAACCCCTTCCTCTAGTGTAAAATATCGATGTACTTCAAGCATAAATAAATAAATAAAAACACAAAACCATGTCGCCCCATATTCAATATACATTGAAAAATGGGATTTTATCATTAATAACCAAAATTTAGCCTTTAAATCCATAAATATCGGTTTTCATAAAGAATTTCAGATGTATCCAAAATTCTACTTAAATATACTCAATTGCCCTCAAAATTAAAACCTAATTACAACTAAAAGCCATCAGCCTTCTAAATTTATTCATCGTTGTTCATGAGGAAGGGAGTGGGAAACGGGGATATTGCAGGCCTTGTCAAACAAGCCAAACACCATGAATGTATGTCGGCTGCACCATTGTGAAACCATAACGCATTATAAGTATAAAAATTGAAGTAGAAACTGATATATTAGAATTTATGGGGAGCAATCGAAACAACAATTAGATTGTTATAAAAGTGTGTGTTCCCCAAATTAATATTATATATGCATAATGCCATGGAACCGTATACTAGAGATTTCTACCCAAACGAAGAGATGAAAATTTCTATTTTGAAAATATGCAGAAGTTGCAGGTCTATGAAGTTTCCAGAAAAAATATCAAATGATTATCATGCAAGAATATATAGTTGTAGGTGTTCGTCAATTAATAAATGAATTAGACAAAAGTTGATTGCTCATTCTCTTTTTGTTCCTTCTACTTATTGGATTGGAATATATTGAAAGAATCAAAACCCCTAAAAATGAAAAAAATGAAAGAGTAGAAAAAAATCCCATCTGCATATATACGTGAATTGAACAATTACTAGGTACGGAGAGAAAAAATCCCAGGAGCTCATATGTGATGAGGGTATTTAAATCTTTTAAAGTTTATTTTTGGTTATATATGATAATTTTTATATAAAAATTGATATTTTTGAAATTAAAAGTTAAATTTTAACTATATTTGATAAATACTCTAAAAAAATATTTCGTGATGGTAAGTGAGTGGGGAGGGGAAGAGTGGGCACTCGGAGGGGGTGGGTTTATTTATTTATTTTTATTGCCACGTCACCATAGAGAATGGTACTGACACCTAGGTGATGATGATCCTTTGTGGTACCACTACCACAACGTCACCATGATGATTTTGTTCTCATCTTTCTTTTGTGGCCAGATAACTTAGCTGTCCTTATATGTCTGGCTCCTATATGTTTTCTACTTTTAGTTGTAATAACATAATATTTCATTACGATAACAACCACAGAAGAGCGAATAAAGAGGTCATGTATATGAATTGTAATAAGGATGATACTATCTACATATTTTTTATTACTTTATGTCGTTTGATATATTTTTATTTACGCGATTCTATGCCTAAAATTAAAAGATATCTATGAAAACTTGAAAAAAATGTGTAGATAGCACACACACCCTTTTTAATAACGATTTTGAAAAAATCTTGTTTGAGAAAAAACACGTGGGAATATATGCTATTCTAGCTGGAGTTTTGCACATATTCCAAAATTCAAAGGAAATCAAGGACAGGTAAAATAAAAATATGCAGGATAATTACATTGATACTATTGGAGGTTGGATTTGAATTCTATCCGAATTCAAATGGTGGAGATTTTACGGATCTTTACATTTTAGATATTTATTGTATATCGTACGGTCAGAAATTATTTTATTTTTTAATTTAAAAATTAAACGCAAATAGTATCCGACGAAAATTGACCGTACGATGTACGATGAACGATTAGGATGTGAGGATCCCTAAGATCCCCACAAAGAGGATCCGGAGAGGATCTTCATCCCTGAGGTTTACCCCTTGAACTTGTAAGGATTGGCCAATTTCCCCCCTCAACTTTAATTTTGGCCAATTTCCCTCTTCAACTCTCATAATTAGTCAATTCCCCTTTCAACTTTAATTTTGGCCAATTTTCCCCCTTAACTCTCATAATTAGTTAATTTGCACCATACTGTTAATTTTTTTAATTTTCCATTTATTCTTCCGTTAAGTAGGTATTTGCATGACTGCCTTTAAAGGGCAAAAAAGTCATTTTCCCTACACCTTTTATCTTCTTCCTTTTCTTCGAACTTTCTCTTCTTCTTCCTTTTCTCCAAGCCGAGCCCTTGACTGCCACCAACACCTCTCTCCTCCGCTGTTTGCAGCCCAGTCCATTTGATATGCTGCTTTTGCAGTTTGCAGCTACCCACACCCTGTCGCCTCCTCCCTCGGCCTCATCTACCTCTGGTAAGGTGTAGGGAAACCTACTTAACGGAAAATAACAATAGGGTGCAAATTGAAAAAATGACAGTAGAGTGCGAATTGATTTTTTTTGCCCTTCAAAAGCAGTCATGCGGATACCTACTTAACAGAAGAATAGATGGAAAATTAAAAAAATTAACAGTAGGGTGCAAATTGACTAATTATGAGAGTTAAGGGGGGAAATTGGCCAAAATTAAAGTTGAGCGGGAAAAATTGACTAATTATGAGAGTTGAGGGGAAAAATTGGCCAATGATCACAAGTTCAGAGGGTAAACTGATGAATACTTCTTTGTAAAATATCCTAAGCATTTATCCCAAAAGAGTAACTACCACAAGGTGATGATGATCCTTTGTGGTACCACTGCCACAATGTCACCATGATGATTTTGTTCTCATCTTTCTTTTGTCGCCAGATAACTTAGCTGTCCTAATATGACTGGCTCCTATACGTTTTCTACTTTAAATTGTAACAGTATAATATTTCATTACGATAACAATCACAGAAGAGCGAATAAAGAGGTCATGTATATGAATTGTAATAAGGATGATGCTATCTACATACTTTTTGTTACTTGTAGTTTGATATTTTTCAATTCATGCGTTTCTATGCCTAAAATTGAGAGATATATGTGAAAAATAAAAAAAGATGTGTTGATAGCACACACATTCTTTTTAATAACGATTATGAAAAAAATATTGTTTGAGAAAAAACACATGGTAATACATGCTATTCCAGCTGGAATTTTATACATATTCCAAAATTCAAAGGAAATCAAGGACAGGTAAAATATGCACGATAATTACATTGACACTCTTTGAGGTTGGATTTGGATTCTATCCGAATCCAAATGGTAGAGATTCTAGAGTTCCTCACATCTTAGACATTCATGATACATCGTGCGGTCAGAAATCATTTAATTTTTTATTTAAAAATTAAACACAAATAGTATTTGACGAAAATTGGACGCACGATGTACGATGAACGATTAGGATGTGAGGATCCCTAGGATCCCCACAAAGAGGATCCGGAGAGGATCCTCATCTCCTGAGGTTTACCGTGTTTTGACAAAAAGTAATGCTAGATAGATTAAATTTGCAAACTAAATGTTGTGTCACCAATAAGAAATAAACACGTTATTCAACATTTAGGTTATAATTTAACCGTCAACTTTCGTATCATTTAGTTTACAAAATTTGTCTCCCTAGCATCACCTTAAAAAGGAAATGCTAAGGAGACTCTCAAGTGGGCAACTTCATAGACTCTTAGACACCTTACAGTTTAATGTCAATTTACGGATCAACATTATAAAATATAGTATAAAAAACATGAGGTTGCAGAGAATCCATGAACAATCTCACTTTAAGAGAGTCTCCTTAACATTTTTGTTTTAATAAGGCTAAAATTGTACGATTGCTTTTAGTGTGATTGGATTGATGGAGATTATCTACACTGACGCCTAATTTGATGGTAAATTCGGGTCATTGTAGTTGATCCTTTATATGCACGCGAAAATCAAAAGAGCAACAAACGTATCAAAATAACAAGAATAAACAAGACGAAGAATCACTAGCTGCAATTGAGATATGTTTTCTTTTTGTTGAAGACATGGCTGAGAAAGAGCACTAAAAAGATAGAAAAATGTTGCTGCCCCACTCGCAAAGCATTTTAGGAGAGGTTACTGGGGGGCAACAATATGTGTCGATGGATGCTGAAAATGGGTAGTCAAATTAGCTTTTGGTTTGTATTGCCGACAATCAAAAAGAAGAAGAGATGGGGAAGAAGATGCTAGGGTTTTTTCATTTCCTTTTCTTTTACTGTTTTATGTTTAATGTGAACCTTTTAATTTGTCTTGATTTTCTATTTATTATAAAGTTTTTAATTTTATGTAATTAGTTGTAAGGGTAAATTTATCTTTGAGGGGGTGATATAAAAGTAAATTAAAATCTCAAAGGGTGTTAGTGTTGTTTCTCAAACGTGAGGTTTTTTGTATAACCCTTCCCCAATTCTTTGTAATTTTATACCAAATATTGATGAAAAGACAATTTTACCCCTGGAATCCTACCCTATCCAGATCCCTTTTCATATTTTCTTAAACTTCTCCTCCTCTCTCTACTTGCCATGTGGCAAGCACTCACCCCATCTCCTTATTTCCCCCTCCTCGAGTCTCTCTCAGCTTACTCTTCTCTCTCTCTCTCTCAGATCTCTCTCTCGCACTCTCCCTTCCCAATCTACCCACACAAGCACACCGAGGCACCACCACCCCAACGACCTCACCACCAGCATCATCACCCTCGCGAGAACCTTCTCCCTCTCTCTCTTCGTTGTTGCGAAGCTCCAGGGCACCCAGAGGACACCCAAGAACCCGTGGTGTTCAAGCCCAGATTCCGGCCACCCCACGATGAATCAAAGGTACCTAATCACTCCCTCTCGTCTCTAGCTTCATTTTGGTACCTAGTTTATAGCATAGGGGTGAGTGTTGACGGCGACAGAAGCTCGAAAGGCTTTGACCTTCTTCCCTCGGCTAGGAAAGGGCCTTCAAGCCCAAACCCAAATAGACAGGCCCTTGGGGTCGTGCCAATTCAGGCTATTGGCCTGCTAAACCCTTGGCCCAAAAACATAAGGGCTTGGGCCCGTTGAACTTTAAACCCTATAACCCTTGGGCCGGGCTTTCAAGCCCAGGCCCTTTGACCCAAAACCCATTAAACCCAGACCTTTGGGCCTTAGAACCCAGCCCAGTGGCTAAGCCCATGCCATCAAACCCAAGCCCAAACCTATTGGACCCAAGCCCAATAACCCATGTCCAAATCCGGTCCAACCCAACAGCCCAGCCGGCGCGTGGAGTACACGCGCCACTATCTAAGGCAGCGCCAGCGAATTTTTTGGCGACCCACGGCGGCGCGTGAAGATGCGTGGGGGTACCCGAGGTCCCCCTTTATGTTTTTCGAAGTCCTGAATCCATTTTTGACGTCTGTTTTCCGAAATTCAATCGTTTGAGTATAGTTTTGTTAATTGTACCCTTTATGTGCTTAGGTGCAATTATTAGCAGCGATTCTGTTCTTCCTATTTTGCATGGTTCTTCGACGACATAGTATCTGTGAGTGGATCCCTTCTAAAATGCATGTTTTAATAGTAGAAATGCATACATGAAAAGCATGATTTAATGGTTACGTTTTATGAAACGTTTTTACGAGTAAAATAGATTTACACTTTATGATTATCATGCTTACTGAGAATATTTTGGAATACCATATTTTATCGAACTTATGTTCTTTGTAGTATATATGATGGATGACTATATACTATTTATGAACATGTTTTCTACACTTCTTTGTAGTATATATGATGGATGACTATATGCTACGAAAATGTTTTGAGATATATGTACTATGCTTTGGAAAGATTATATTCAATGTTTTGTGCTTATCTAGTGATCATTGTTCTGGCTACGGGTGATGATACTTATATTGACCTACGGGTTGGGTGATGTAGGAGCCTACGGGCTATTGATACTTATATTGACCTACGGATTGGGTGCTGTAGGATCCTACATGCGATTAATACTCATGAAGGAAGTGTTTTGAAGGAAGTGTTCTAAAGGAAGAGTTCTATAAGCCTTTGGGCAATACTGATACCACTAGTTAGCACACTATATACGATATATGTTTTATGGAAGGTTTTATGGCATGCTAGGGTTTTCGGAAAACTTTTTACATTTTATACTATTGAGTTTTCATAAAACTTTGGGGGTTAGTGTGTTGAATAATTTTTTCAGTAATATATAAATATCAACTTGGTCCACTCATGATTTGTTTTACGCCCCCTCAGGACATAGAAACGAGGCTTACAATCCAAGCTACGAGGCATTCCCTTACCAGTGATATTGTGCCTTTATCCCTGCTTTGACATCATTGTAATAGCACCTTTCATTGTATTCTGAATTAGATGTATGCTCTGAACATGTCATGCATTATCACTATCTTTGTCATTGTTGGCAGTTGAATATTAGTATATTATTTTATGTAGTTCGAACGCAATTTATACGCATGATTTACATGTTTTCAGCATATGCATTCATTAAATGGCTTGCGTTACCCTCGGGTGTCGGCCAGCACGTGGCCATCCAGATGTCCCTCGGACATCGGGATCGGGGTGTGTCATTTTTTGTGAAAACATAATAAATCTCATGGAGTTATAGTGTAATTCGTAACTACAAAAAATTATAAACCTATTTTATTTACTATATTTGGTGAAACAATATTTTTTTTTTTGTGTCATACAATATTTAAGCTATGCGCTTAGGTCATCTTCGCCAAGGATTATAGATCACATTTAGCTTTAAAATTGACGTTGACAAAATCAGTCTCCAGCCAAAGAGCTAAAGGAATAGAGCTGAAAGAACCAGACTAAGTTTTAACTTGATGGCAGGCAACATGTAGTCCCAAAAAATTTGGCCAAAAATGATAATAAATATGAAGAGGAACAAAATTTAGTCCTCCGTAACTAGAGATAGCCTTAAATTTTGGACTATGACTTGCCATCTTTAGTTACAATCCGTGAGTTGACTTGGAAAAACAATTCTTTGTCCATGACTTGGAATATGCACGTCTACATAATTACCATCATTATAAATTTGATTAGAACTAATCATGTCATATGAAGATATTAGTTTAAAGTTAATAAAATAGTAAAAAATTTGAAAGTGAGAGATTCTTTTGCCTAGAGACAAAAAGGAAGAGTGATAACTGACTTGTTATATTCTATATAACAAACATGCTAAAAAAAATTGATATTTCATTGGCAAGGTTTAAAAAGGATTTGATGACCCATTACTAACAGCTAGCTTTGACCTTTTTTATTTGTTTTAGCAAAGCCTAAACTTAGGAAATGATTTTCACATTATTTTTGTCTAATTATGCACATTAATGTTTATTTTTTGGCTTATTTGGAAGTGTGTTTAGCAATGCTAAAAGCATTTTCGGTGAAAATGATCTTGAAACTAATCCTTAGTTAAAATACAAGTGAATTTTGAAAACAACACTTCAAATGATCAAGATGTGTAGATAAAAGGTGTGTGAAAATTATTTACCCATATGGAAGTACTCAAAAAAAATTTTAATTTTTTTTTGTAGAGACGGATTAGGCAAGATTAGATCTTCTTCAACAGTCATGTGCGAGGCACCAACCTCCCCCAAAGGAAAAAAGACCTTTGCACCCAAAAACCCCCAACCCGTCCCCTCTCTATTAGATTTTATTAATAATATGAAGAAAAAAAAAGAAAAGTAAAACAAGCGGGGGGGACTAGGCCAATACCCGCTAAAAACAATTAACAAAAACCATATATTCTAGTTTAAGAATTCTTTAGCTTCAGTCACCTAAAATTGATTTTCCATAATTCTGCTGCTCATGTTTCATTGTTAGTATCTACCTCCGCAACAACAATTTGCTGCTCATGACCTCGAACAGAAGAATGGAAGCCCAACACGGTCTCTTCTATAAGACGCATCAGCAAAATCAAGTACCAAGTCCCACCACTTAAAACTACTATTCATTGCACCAAAATTAGCAAATCCCCCAAAAACTTCATTGCTTTCCAAAATAACAATGAATTATCAAGAGAAGGGGAGGGACTTCTATGAAACAAGAACGTCAACATGAAAATATTTCAAACAAATCATGCAATATTATTTAAGAAACTTAAAACACGTAATGTTAGATTTACTATCATTTTAACGTTCCTGGTAAATGCAACTTCTTCACGAGGGCTTTGCATGCAGGAAAAAAAATGGTTTTGAATGATTTTTTCTATATTATACTCAACTATGTATATTATTTATTAATATTGCATTTTGTTGGGTAAAGTAATAATTAACCTCTCCGAAATAAGAATCTGTGATACAGTGTTGATTGTTCTGGTGTAGTCCTGTTTTCACTGTAAAACACCAACAGAGAGACACACATGCGTCGCAAAGATGTTACTATTTTGGTGAACCCTTTTCTGCCATGGCAAAAATCGAGTACGCACGTACCTAAACAATAACCTGAAGAGAAAAGTAAAAATATGATCAGTGAGAAAGGTGTTGCGCATCTGTTTTTATGTGTGTTTCTGGCTTTGTTTTGGTCTCTGCCCTCTGTGGTCCTCTCTTTCTCTGCCGACATTGAACAGTCGATTAATTAAATTAGGGTTTCTTTTTCACGTGGGCTTTGGCTCAACCCAATTTGCACCCAAAGGGTTAGGTATATTGTCGTTTTATTTTCTTCTGACCCCTTCTTGATTGGCCGATTCAGGTGAGAAGAAGATTCTGACTGGAAAAGGAAATAAAATAAGAGCAGTCCAACTCCAAAACCTAAAACCTGGTAACAGCTGCATGCTGCTGCCTTCACAATATATGAAAAACTAGTTTAACATGAAAAAACTACTTTTACGGGGTGAAACATTAGAAATTTTTTATTGTGACGGAAATATAGGTGGTACACAATGTGTTTTTATATAAGTTTTGGGAAATTTTTTTTTTGTAAGTTATATACTTTTTAACACACATATTTCATCATTTGTATAATGACACGTGGTGTACCACCTCATATTCCGTTCACACTGAAAAATCTCTTTTGAAACACAAACACCTGACATAATTGGATCGATACTATAATATAAGTGGATTGATTATACTATGAGGCCGTATACCAAACAATAGTTTCTCAAATGACATATTCTTTCTAAATTTGAAACGAGATTTGCAAGTTAACGTGATTGCTGAATCTCGTGTTGGGAGAACCATAAGGAGCCTGATCATTGGATTGCAGCCACATGTAGTACTGTAACATATGTTATGCGTATATCAATAACAGAATTATTCAAACAAGAATGATTTCTACACATTTTTATCCTCATGCATACTTATATTATTTATAAGAAATAAATTATAAATAAATATGAGTGTACAAGAAAATTAGTACACAAAAGTAATTTCCCGATGAGTACATGCTTATCATTTTCCCTTATCAAATCACATCAGTGTAATTGTGACTTAAGACAGGGTCAAATTACAAGATGATGGATTGATACATGTCCTTTTTTGATAGGAAGACAAGTGGCCATCTTCTCAACTATTTGGTTGCATTAGTTTGACTAAAGAGACGTGCACTTTTGTTGACGAAGGGATCCAAATTAATTTTATGTCGATATCGACGGTTGAAGGTTATTGGAATTTCCGAAAGAGAAATGTCTTCATTGTCTTTTAAGTAAGAAGCTGGACAAATAAGTTGTCTCCTAATTAAAAATAAAACCAAATAGTTGTGTTGAAAATTGTGTTTCCCACCCATGAAAAAAGAATAAATTATGGTTCCAATGCACCATTAGAAGTTGGGAATTTCGAACTTGAGATTGGAAATAAAATAATGAGGTTGACTCGCGGATAATCTTAATATATTAAGTTTTTTTGGACTTATTATATTAACACATCACAAATTGTTAAATAAACTCCACATACTTCTCTATAATACTCTCACACCCCACATTCTTAATGTATACCTTACATTTTCTATATGCACCCCATATTTTCTATACACTCCACATTTCTCAAATCTTATAAAGCTTTTAATTTGGACAAATAATGCCGACTAAAATTTTGACAAAAGATACTGCCTGGTATTTAAAGCATATGTGGATTGTTTTCAATTCCACCATTAAAACCCATGTCATCTGTTTTTAATATTTGATGGTAATTTTAGGTTTTTAATTCTTCATGTAATCCATGTAATCCCTAAAAGATGAATACGAACATAGAAGCTTGAATAACGCATCAAAAGCAAGATAAAATAATTATTGATGTCCTCAAAATCACTAAAACAATAAATAATATGAAGTCTTACCTCATGTGAAGCTTCCGAAACATCGATTTCGTGTTTCATTCGTTAAAAATAATTTTTCTCAATCAACATGTTTGTAGTTTCATTGGTTAGGGTTTTGGTCAACAATGGAGGGTCGGAGGGGTTTTGATAGTTGAAGAAGATAAATAACACGTTAAAAATGATTTGGGGTGTATATAGATTTTTTTTTTAACCTAATAAAGTCAAAATTGTCATTGCATAGTAGGATAAATAAGTTATTTAATATTAAATTTTAATGTGCGGTGCATTCAACATTTTGTGAGATGTTAATATAAAAAGCTTTTTTTTGTTTGCTTCTTAATATTATGTTATTGCTTAGAGCTAAAAAATTGTATTCTATGGCCCACGAATTCTCTTTTTCTTTTCCTTTTTCTTTCTTTTTTAAAAGAGGAACAACTGCGACTCACTATTACGGTCTGATAGTATTTCTCTTCATCTGTAAGTGAGAGGTATTAGGTTTGAATCTCGTGGATGACGAATTCGATACTAAATTAGGTTGCCTATTGTGTGGCTTAGCCGAACTCCCCCTCTTAGTGTAAAAATATATCGTTGCACTGAAAAAAGAAAAAGAAAAAAAAGATTGGACAACTAGTGGTAAGCTACGGTTATCCATTCCTTCCGAAGGCTGAGAAGACTCACAAAGGCATAAACCCGAAAGAAAAGACATATTACATAATAATACTATGATGCCACTAAACATTAGCGATATCTACAGCTAGCAATCAACGACAAGAAATAGGAGCTTGCTAAAAAAAAATTAGACCCAAACTGCATGATAAACCCAAACGAGACAAATCATCATCAACAAATTCTTTTCACAGTAAATATGTGAAATTCACAAGACTAGCTTTGGTGCATTGTGCATAAAAGCACGACAATTCAATACCAAATTTCCCATAGGATGATTATCTATTTTAGCACTTGTTGAGATAAAAAAATCCACCAAAAAAATTAAATTGGGCTTCGTTCCAAGAAAAACCCATTGATGCCTAAAGCCCAAACATCAAGTAGCTAAAATCCAAATATAGATTAGAGCCATTTTCTGGTAAAAAATAAAAATAAAAAAAGTGCATAAAAAGAGGACCAGTTGCTCCACGCTGGAAAGAAAACTGAAATGGGAGTTCTCTCTTCCAATCTCTTAAAAAAAACTGCAACAGATAGGGGAGGTGGTTCCAATTCCACTACCCACAACCACTTTCTCACCCCACTCTTCGTGTCACCCTAACTCTATAAAAAGGGTGATTGACTGCAAAAGTACAGGAGGAAATCGACAAAAAGAAGACAATAGAGAAGAGCACACAGGAGCAAAAAAAGGAAGAAGAGCAGGACACGGAGAAGACAACAGAAGAACGGACGGCAAAGAACAAAGCAAAAACAAAAAAACGAACTTTAACGAAAAGCTCCCGGTACTGTTTATTTTAACGAAAAATCATATTTTTACACTAAAAAGTCAATTCTGATATTATTTATTTTACCTTTTATTTTATTCTTATTGTTAAAACTCAAAATTTTCAAGCTCCTTTCGTTAGTTTTTTTTTAAAAAAAAAAGCAAGGGAGAAACATAAAGAAAGAAAAAGAAAAAAAAAACAACAAAGGGCAGCAAGGTATAAATTTATTTTAAATTTGTTCTTTGTTGTTTTGGTTCCTCTGGACTTTTGCAGGAGAGAAAGAAGAAAATTTGCTTTCTTCTTCATCTTTCACCAAAGCCAAAAATGGAGACTAAGCCTACCGGCTCACCATGGCAGCAACAACAAACAGTCGAGAGAAGTTCTGAGAACAGAACCGACCATCTTTCCTCGCAACACGCTGCAGCCGTCGAACACCAACACATCCACAATACCGACGACAACTTTGCAGCATCCACGTCATTCCCGTAACCGTTCTCCGATCCGCGAGTTCGCACCCGCAACAGCCTTTCCTTCTTTGCATAACACTGCAGCAACCGCCGACGTCAGACGGAAGCCCAAACGGAAGTAGCAGTCGGGCCACGTCTCCAATCGTCGTCTCTGGTGGTCTTCTAGATGGAGCCCGTGCACTATGCGACTTGAAGGAGATGGATTTGGTGATGCAGTGTCGCATAAACATTCTGTGCATCAAGTAAAAAGCAACCAAGGGACAACCTCAACATTCTGTGCATCAAGTCACCAGCGGAAGAGAAGATTGTTTTAAGTCATTGACGGAGAAGAACGGTGCATAAAAGAAACGCACAAGGTCTTCTCAGAGCACCAGAGGAACGAAAAGCAACAAAAATTCCTTCATATCCTCTGCAAAAGCACAAATCTCGGGCCAAGTCTGCATGTTACCCACAAAAGTCGAAGTCTCTGCAGCTCTGCTGCCGTCGAAAGAATGCAGAGATCAAGAAAATAATTTTAATAAATATGACTTGCCATATTTGTTGTAATAAACTAAAGGACTGGTGGAGACAAAGAGATCCTAATCCCGTGAAGAGACCTGTTTAAGTTGAACTCAGAAGGAAAGAAAGAGCCAACAAGACTCTAGTGCCTTTCTGTCTCCATTTTGCCGAGAAATTTTTAGTTGTGACGGGAATACAGATAGTACACCAAGTTTTTATGTAAGTGGTGGAAAGTTTTAATTTTTAAGTTATTAACCTTTTAACACACATAACTCACCATTTATATAAAGATACATGATGTACCACCTCATGTGACGATCATACTGAAAAATCTCTTTATTTTGCGGACTTATGTATGATTCCAATTCTATAAGTAGGCATTCCAATTCAAAACTTGGCCCCACAAATAAGAAAGCAAAACTTGCTTGTTACAGAACAACTCTCCAAATCAAATGGGAAAGATCACGTGGAGATCAATGGAGCTAGGGGATTTTATGTGGTCACAAGGGACAAAATTTCCTTATGGCAATCCAAATTGTGCCATTTCGAATTGGATCCCATTCCTCTCAAACCATTAAGGAGTCAGACATACAATCTCAATTTGGGCCTTATAAAATTTAACTTTGGGCCAAAATAATTGGGCAGGAGCTCAATAGCTTGATGGAGGCACATCAAGTCCAAGCAAAAAACAAAAAAAAAAAGAAGAAGAGAGAAGTATGAGGAAGTTGCCGACATCAAGCTTGTGGATGCAAATTACTAAATACCGTGGATGTGAACTATCTCAATCAATGGACTCACCACCTCAAACTGGTGAAACTCATGCTATGTATCAAGTACCAAATGGCACGAAGCCGTATCAAATCTCAAATGGCACGAAGTCGAAGAAAAGTCTCAAATGACATGAAGTCATGTCAAAATGCATACGGCACAAAAATCAAATAAACACCAATACAACGAACTATGTCGGTTTGATTCCATCAAGGATACGTAGGCAGTCTAGTATCACATTCTAGACGCAACCGCAAAACCGAATCCCTGGTTCACCGCATTCAAATTCCCCACAAATCCAAATTGAATCCCTGGTTCTTTTCGACCAAATTCACTATAAATCTAAAACCAAATCCTTGATTCATTCAACCAAATTCACCCAAATAAACCAAACACCAAATCCTTTTTTAGTGGGTCATTCACTCACTGAAAATTCCCAAACCAAATACACAAAGAACTACGAGTGATTTGATCCTTCAACGAGGGTACGTAGGCAATCTAAGGCTTGACCTAGGTGCAGTCGCAAAATCAAACACCCAAATCCTTAAGTTACGATTTATTCATATTGGAATCAAAGGGTTTTTCCTTTTTAACGAAGGACTGTAATTAATATACGCATAGTCTAGAATGGGTCGAACTCAAATTAATAAAACTCTCTTTGGAAAAATGAACGAGGGTAAAATCGTGTCGAGTGAATTATTTGTTTATAAATTGTGTACAATTTTTGTGACATCCCGTCCCGGAAAATATTGATTTTATAATTTATTAAGTGATTTTACGAAAATGCCCTTGAGGCACGCGCATTGTTCGAGGTCAATCGTTGTGTCGTGCCATCTAAGATTTGTTTTCTTGACATATCCTCGTAGTATTCGTCGCTACGGACGCGTGGGCGCAAACGGTTCGTGATTTGGAGTTATATCGAAAAAGATATTGATGTTTGAAGTTTGGGCATTTTATGAATTTTATTATAAAAGTTTGGTGTGCCATTTGGATGGCCCAGATTAAAGGAAATCTGAAATGGATGGCTAGGATTAAAAGGAATAAGATTATATGAGTTTATGTGTGTGTGTGTGTGGCTGGTGGAAGAAGAAAGGAAGAAGAAGATGATTGGGCAAATCTGCCCAACCAGGAGGAAGAGAGAAGAGAGCTCCGGGAGAGAAAAGGAGAGAGAGCTGGCGAATGGGGAAAGGAGAGAGGAAGAGAAGGACCAATCAGAGAAGGGGAAAGGAGGAAAAGAGAGAGGGCGAGAAGCGGAGGATGAAGAACAGAAATGGGTCTTCAACCCGCGACCCGTGGGTTTTCCACCCTTGTTCGTCCAAATTTCTTCATTTTTCCGGTGAGTTACTTCAAACCATCACTTGGAAAACCCTCTATGATGTTCCCTCTTCCTATTACACCCCAAAAATCAAAGAATTTGGCTTGAAATTGGATGAAACCGTACGGTGTGTGTGCGGTGGCTTAGTGTGCAAATTCTTCAAATCTTGAAACGTTTTCTTTCAATTGCTAACACCATTAGCATTCCCTTAGGACCTGGAACAAAGCCCAAGCATTAGTTGGAGCATCGGAGTAGTTTTGGAGGTCGAATTGAAAACACCCATTTCTAGGGTTCTTCACGGTTTTGGCAAAATTGGAGCCTTTCCAGGCCGAATTGGTCTTGGTCACAGGTATGAAAGTTGTTCTACTCTTTGAGATCTTCAATTCTGAAAATTTTGGTAATTTTTGGATAAAGTTGAATTTTCCGGCGAGCCGGGGCGGCCGACCGCCACCCACGGCGGCGCGTGCGGCGGCGCGTGGTCAGTGGGCCGCCAATGTCATTTTTAAACTATATTGGATGTCCTGAGTTCAGTTTTGATAATGGCTTAACGTTGGTTGATCATTTGGACTTAAATTCGTTAAGATGTATGGTTAGGCCAAAATATGAATTGACGATCCGACCGTCGGATCGTCACCAAACTTTGATACGTAGTAGTACGTAATATTTGAAGAATGTAGGAACTTACAGATCGAGAATTCGATTTACGGATCTCCTGGAATTGGAGTTGTAAGTTCATAAAATATAATGTTAATCGTCACTTAGTTCGACAATTGACGGAGATCCGACCGTTGGATGGTCATGAAATTTTAGGATGTTGTTCTAGAGATTTATTGTGGACCTCTGGAAGTTACGGATTGGAAATCTGAGTTGCAGATCTTCCGGATCGAACTACTTAGTGACGTGTTTTATATAAGTGATATATTCTATCGATATGATTCTGAGGCATGATTTGATGGTTGTTCTAGGCGCCGATCGTCATGACGCCTTGATGTGTTGTGCTAGGGAGTTGCAGGGCAAACTCCAGGTGAGTGGGCAGTTTATTTCAGTATATATATATATATATACACTTAACGTTTTCCCAGAAATCGATTTTTGAATGAAAGTATGTTTAAAAATGCCATGCATAGATTTATATGAATATGTGATTGAAATGCCATGCATAGAAATTACATGAATTATGTGAATTGATATATGATGCATATATGTGAATTGGTGCTGCGGACGCGCAGGTGAGTAACAGGTGAGTTATATTTGGTTCATTGAATTGTTTGATGTGATTTATGTTGATAGCTCATAACCTGCACCCCTGGTGTTAGTGCTTATGTTATTCACCCGCATCACACGCTCACCTTGGATCCAAGTAGATGCTAGTCGTACAGACCACTGGAGGTGGTTCCGACATGCTAGTCGTACAGACCATTAGAGACGGTTCCGACTAGTAGGTGACCTTAGATTATGTGCACAGATGATTGATGAGAGAAGCACTAGAGCGTATTATTACACCATCCGAGTCGTACAGACTACTACAGGTAGTTCCGACTCATGTGCAGCGTAGTGCCGTACAGGTCGCAGTTGGCGACTCCGGCAGTGCCGTACAGGTCACAGTTGGTGACTCCGGCTGGATTGGATATTGAGCTTTAGAATCAGCCGTACAGGACCACTGCAGGGTCTCCGGTTGATTTATTATTTCACCTGATTTATGTTGATGCATCCATATTATGTTTTTGGTGCATGGCATGGCATATTTTCTGAAAAGTGATAAAGAATGGTGTTTTGAGATTTTTGAAGCTATATATATTTATATATGCTATTTTCTGGGAAAGTATACAGGTTTTACAGCGAGGGGTTAGAACTTTGATAAAGGAACGTTTTGAAAAGACTTGTTTTACTGACCCACTCAATTTTGTTTTGCGCCCCTCCAGGTTCGAGTTAGAGCAGAGCTTTGGTGGCCACGAGGAATCCAACGGTATTCTGATAGAATTCGCAATGGTATTTTTAAGCTTCCGAACTGTGTAAATGGTTACGTCACTCTCACGTGACGGCCAGCACGCCCTCCTTCGGGACGGGGTGTGTCAATTTTTGCTCAACAGCACTGAAAATCAATTGTATTGCAAGTGCAGAATCCGATTCCACTATAATCTTCTTAGTTTATTATTCCACGCAAGTTGCAGCCCAATAAAAACACTTCAAACTTCAACACATAGAATCTCTCATTGACCAAGATTAATTAGCACAAAAATAGAGACCCATGCCCTCAATGCGTTTTTGAGGTTCTCAATGAAATTGGCCACCCCCTAACGACACCCATCAACAATAAGCTTTTTTCAACCCTGAGGAGGATGAGGTTCTCAATGAAAAAAAACATGTGTTCGACAGGGCTTTATGAAGGAAATCATATCCACCTAAAGCCAATCTTTTAAGTAGGTAACAATAACCGATGTGGGGTCATTAGGGAGGGCAAAATCTTGTTCAAAAATATCATTTTAGAATATTAGTGGATACCGGATACCGTAGTTAATTTTAGGGAAATTTTGTTGTCACTTTGGACCCATATCAAAAGATCCATTTTAGGGAAAATTTGAAATAAGTCCAATTTTATAGCCCACCTTTTGAAATAGGTTCAATTTTTAGTGACTTTGGACCCATATCAAAAGACCCCTTAATTTTAACTGGCTGAGAGCAATGAGATGACCAATAGTTTAATTGGCTAAATCGCCAAAATGGTTCCTGAGATTTGCATAACTCATCACTTTGGTCCCTGAGATTCTAAATCGATAAAAGTGGTCTCTGAGATTGTCCACCATCCATCATTTTGGTCACTCCATTAAGTGTCCCGGAGCTCTTGGTCGGAAGTTTGGGAAATTTTTAAAGCTTCGTAACTCAATCGTTCCTTAACCAAATTCGACCCATAATATATCAAAATGAAGATAGGAAAGTGTAGAATAAGATTATACCTATTTCAAAGAGCAATGGTTGCCGGAGATGGCCGGAAAATAGCCTCAAAGTTGACTGGTCTGAGTGAAAACTTGAAAACTCGCCAGAAACTGGGTAAATTTTAAACGTTCATAACTTCTTCAATACTCAACAAAATCAAGTGATTCAAAAACAAAAATCATACTTCTCGACGAGACGAAGAGAATGGCACCTTTTTTAGGGTTAAATCGCCGTGGTTTGGCCGGAAAAAGGCTCGAAAGTGGCTGTCTTGGTCTCGAGTTAGCCACTTTCGAGCCGTTTTCCGGCCAAAACATGGCGATTTAGCCATAAAAAAAGATACCATTCTCTTCGTCTCATCGAGAAGTATGATTTTCATTTTTAAATCACTTGATTTCGTTGAGTATTGAAGAAGTTATGAACGTTTAAAGTTTACACAGTTTCCGGCGAGTTTTCAAGTTTTCACTCGGACCAGTCAACTTTGAGGCTATTTTCCGGCCATTCCCGGTAACCATTGGGCTTCTAAATGGTATAATCTTATTCTACACTTTTCTATCTTCATTTTGATATATTATGGGTCGAATTTGGTTAAGAAACAATTGAGTTATGAAGCTTTGAAAATTGCCCAAACTTCCGGCCAAGAGCTCCGAGACACTTAACAGAGTTTTTAACAGGAATGACCAAAATGATGGATGGTGGACAATCTCAAGGACCACTTTTATCGATTTGGAATCTCAGGGACCACTTTTATCGATTTGGAATCATAGGGACCAAAGTGATGAGTTATGCAAATCTCATGGACCATTTTGGCAATTTACCCGAGTTTAATTTGACCACTGGGTAAAGCTTTCTCAAAATCTTTGGGCCCACAAGCAAGTCTGTGAGCCCAGGCCTAAGGTTTCTCATTATTTGGTTTTCCATGCATGTCATTGTTTTGATCACCGTGAAAGAAAGATTTGAACTTTTAAGAACTTTTTCGCTGTTGTGAAAAGAGTACAACCAGATTATGATCTTGTGCAATGTTTCATGAGGACATTGGGTACTCATCGTTTGTTTTGTGTCAGTAATGCAAAAAAAAAAAAAAAAAAAAAAAAAAAAAAAAAATTAAATGGTAGCAATTGACAAATTTGAGATACAAACTGTGACCAAAAGGATTGACAAATTTAAGATATAAGCAAGTGCCCCCTACCAAAATAGTAGAAAGGAGTTGCTTTGCATCACGACTTGAGTTCGAACTTGTTGGCTTCTTAACCTAACATGACTTTTTAGCAAAAATTGTCCCTGAGATTTGAATAACTCCTTACTTTGGTCTCTGAGTTTGTCCACAATCAATCATTTTATTCATTCCGTGAAAAATCTCCATAAAATAAGGATAAAATGGCAAAAATACCCTCAATTTTTGTCAAATCATTTTGGCCTATTGTTTATTATATTGAGGGTAATTTTATCATTTTGATCCTTATTTAACATAATTTTTCACCAAAGGACCAAAATGATTGAATATTGATGGTGGACAATTTCAATGACTACTTCTATTGATTTCAAATCTCATGGACCATAGTGAGGAGTTAGGCAAATTTCAGGGACTATTTTGACTAAAAAACCATCTAACATCTAATCTAATAAAGCTATTGTTTGACCAAAAAAAAAAAGGATTGTAAACCTTTATATATGCAAATAGGTCTCATACATTTCATAGAAGTTTTTCAATGACATTAATTCAACTTACAAAACATATATATATATTATTCTTATTGTTTCAAGAATCATTACAAGTTGCATAGTTATAAGATCATAACAGAAAATAAAATAAAAGCTTGATCAACATGATCCCTTGCTAATTTTATTCTATATATATATATATATGTATGTATGTATATTATATTATATTGGGATTTGATATCCACACACCCCATTTTACTTCTCACACACTTTTTTAATTTTCGGCCGTCGGATCGGAAGAAGATCAACGAACAGAAATTATCAAGGAGTGCGTGAGAAGTAAAATGGGATGTGTGGATAGCACACCGCTATTATATTATATGAAACGATGGATATTATATGCATAATCAAAGTCAAAGCATCCACCCAGGAATATATCCATTAACATACTGGCCCGGATTTCCAACATTCATTTGATTATCTGAACCCATATGGGTGTATCTGCATAACCAGTGATTTTATGCAAAGTAGTCAGAAAAAGAGAGAAAGGAAAAGATTGGTTAAAAAGAAGGCTTATTTATTCACTTAATCCTTCTAAAATTTAAATTGTGTCACTTAACTCTTTAAATAACACAATTTGAGTTTCAAAGGTTAAGTGAGACAACGCTTGAGTTGCAGGGACGTTATCGTAAATAAGTTTCAAAAGCAAGTGTTGTTGATTAATACAAAAATAATTAATGGAGTTAATTTTTTAGGAGGGTGAAATTTGTTACCCAATTTGGGAACCGGAGTTGTTTACTTCCAAGGGATGGAAGAAGGCTTCTGAGTGGAAAGGATGCCCAGTTTGCTGAATGTTGTTGTTGCAATGGCCAGCAGCTTCCCATGCCATTCCTTCTGGAGCTTGCACAGTTGTTTCTTCCAGCTGTACGTTTAATTATACATACATGTATATAAACATATACTTGGGGAAAAAAGCTGAAGGGTTTCAACCCTAAACAAATTTGATGAATAATTCATGCAAGGCTTTATTTGTTTACCTTCCTCCTCAAGGCTTTGTTAGCTTCAACTAGCATCTGTTCCTGCTCAGGAGCAAGAGGCAAGGCCAGATATGAAATATATATATGTATGTATGTATACGTAGAAAGGCGATATCATGCATGCGTATAGTGTGGAAGAGTATCGATCAATGCAAAAACGAGATTAGTTAATGACTTACCCTGTTTTGAAGATCAGAAAGCTGATCGAGCATAAACTGAGTCTGATCAATAACAAGTGGCAAAAAGAAATTATCAGAAAATCATTTCGATCTCTTGAAAATGCATAGCCATGAAAGGGGGTGTATTCAATTGGGATTTTGAGAGATTTTAATTCTTTTACTGAATCTAGGGGTATTCAATAAAGATTTTAAGTGATTCTCTGAAATTCAAAGTGTATTCAATTAGAATTTTAAGATAATTTATTAAAATCTTTAGAAATCCGGATGTATTCAATTAGGATTTTAAAAAAGTTTATAACATTCTAGGTATATTCAATTAGAAATTGTTTTTAAAGAATTTGAGAAAGTTGAGGAATTAGAGGGAATTGGAGAGATTTCATAATGTATCTATCCACATAAAAGGACATATAGCACAAGGAGTGAAGAGCCAGGTTAGGGTTAAGCCACGAGTTTTCAAAAGGACTAATTAATAATCCATGATTCTTTCTAAATTTGTAATCCTTATTTATGAAATACAAATTAGGGTTTCATGCATGAACATGCTTCAGTAGGAAACCAAAACTCTTTGAGTTAATTAATTAATTAATTACCTTTCTTGACCTAATTTGCTTCAAAGAGGTCTCCAATTGATGCTCAAGATGCTCAAGCTCCTTTGTGTTCAGGGGGGGCAAATCTTCCCCAAGAAGGTTTCTGCAATATTAGTTAATTCAAGAACGTCATCAATCTGCACCCTAAATTATTGTAATAGTTTCAAATTGTTCCCTCTCACTTTAAGGCTAATAGTAATTAAAAAAAAACATCATCAATCTACTTAATTTTACATAAAATAGAGGATTAGGTAACATTAGCTCATTGGAGTAGAACGATGTGTGAGGATATGAAGGTAAAAGTGTCATACATCGATAAAAGGATAAACTTTACAAGAACTTATAAGAGGTTAGACTACTCTCCATATTTATATTGGTTTTATAGTAGAACCTCAACTTTCTTCACAATGTAGGATGCAAAACATTCACCTCAAACCAATAAGTTGGAAGCTGAAAAAAATTACTTAATGAAAATTATGCATTCAAACTGTGATACCTTTGAGATTGTTGGAGGACCTCAACTCTTGCCTTCAACATCAAATAGTCCTGATAGCTGTTCTGCTTGGGGACAAATTAAATACAATTTTGTCATTAGGTCAACAGTTTCTAGCTAGGTTTCTCGAATCAACAAAATTTAATATTATACACGCAAACAAATACTGATTGAAATTATTCGAAAAAGTTGGATTGTTTTGGTTCTCATAATATAGTACTCCAGCTTAAGGAGCTACCTGAGTCTCGTTGGCTGGTAGGTTGGCTTCCAGGGAACCATAACTGCACCTTTGGTACTTTTCAAGCGTTTTCATCATGCTAAGATGAACAATTGGAAATCACAATAAGATCACATTTTTAACCACAAAAAAATAAAAAAAATAAAAGGATTGGAAACTTTTAGAATAATAAATAGATCATTGAATCCACAATTAATAAAAACATGTACATTCAGAAGAAGAGAACAAAAAATTTTAAAATATTGACATTTAGATATGTAAACACATATTTTCTTAGACCAATTTCAACCCTTGGAGTAAGTCTTAAAATTTACCTTCTATTCCACACCCCCCCCCCCCCCCCCCCCCTCCTCCTCCTCCTCCTCCTCCTCCTCCTCCAACCCTTGGGCCAATTTGGGGTTATGGGTTAGAAGCTAAAATTGGGCCAAATACCGGCCAGAAAAGTGGGCTGGATTAGTGGTGTGCTCCACATGTCAGAGTGGAAAATCGAAGGTGAAACCCATTCGCCTAGGCCCTACTCATGCACGCGCCAGCCACTGCAGTAGCCGAACCCTACCCACGTGGGCTTGTCCCCCGCTTGTCTGGTGCATTAATGAGCCTAACGGCTCTTTTTTCTAATCCTACGACTATAATTCAAATGGGCCGTTGGTTGATCTAACGGTCCAGTTTAAATTTCTTTTTTTTTTTAGTTTATAATTATAAATTTATTGAATCCAACAATCTAATGGTAAAAATAAAAATAAAAAATCTAATGGTCCAAATTTAAATCCAACGGCTAAAATAATTAAACAAAATTATTTAACTCAAACTTCACCCAGAAACTCTATAATACCTATGTCTTTGTTCAAACATCCACACAAAACTCATTTTTCTCTTACAATTCTTCCAATTTTTCTTTCTACCATCTTCCAAAACCATTTCTTCACATTTCCAAATTTTTCAAGATGGAAAAAGATCATATTAGAGGTTGTAATTGGTCATTTCCAAATTCTTCCGTAGTGTTTCATGAGTTTCATGTGTCAGTTTAGTGATTTTTCAATATTTATCATAATTTAAATATTTTTACGTTAAAATGTTCATAAAATTAATTTAGGATAGTCTACATAATTTTTTAAAAATTTAATTAAAAAAAATTAGCTTAAATTCATTCTTTCATAATCTAGGGCTAAAATTTTAACCCAGACAGGTTGAAGCAGAAAAATTGTTTCTAGGTTAAAACCTAAATTTTATATGCTAAAATTTTTAGATTTTAACCCAAAAATTGAAGATGGTCTTAGAGGGACGATGTTATATTAATGCAAACTAAGTAATCCAGTATATAAAAAAAAAAATTGGAGTCCAAACAGAAAGGTGATGAAAAGACTATGCGAGGTGAACTATAAATAAATTTTGGGAAAGATTCAGGGGTGGAAGCAGAGCACACTGTCCCAAGCAGGAAAATAGGTTATGATCAAAGCAGTTGCACAGGCCATTCCCGTCTACCTGATGAATATCTTCAAATTTCCCATGGTGGTTTGCAAGGAATTAGATGCACTCATTGCCGGATTCTAGTGGGGAAAAAAGGGGGAGGAAAGAAGAATTCATTGGGTGTCGTTTGATATCCTCGGATTGCCTAAGGATTTAGGGGGAATGGGATTTCGAAATTTCCAAGATTGCAACGATGCGCTCCTGGCAAAACAGTGTTGGAGGCTAATCCAAGATCCAAATTCTATTTGGGCGAGTGTCCTGAAGGCTAGGTATTTTCCCCACTGTTCGTTGCTGGAGGCTCGGAGAGGGTGTCGTGCGTCTTGGGCGTGGAATAGCATCCTGGTAGGCAAAGATTTGTTATTAAAGGGGATACATTGACAGATCATGGGTGGTAGGGATGTGAGGGTTTGGGTGGATAGATGGATCCATTCTCTCCCTTTGGGTCATCCAACACCTTCTGGGGATGTGGCGGTTTCCAGAAATACTCGGGTGGATTCCTTAATCTGTCAGGATTCGGGAACTTGGAACATCGACTTTCCTAGGGGATTCTTGTCGGAGGAAGAGCAACAAGCCATCACTGAGACTGTTATTAGGGACGCTGCTAAGGGGGATCGTCTGGTTTGGGCTTTCGATAAGCGTGGTCATTACACGGTGAAATCCGGATATCACCAGGCTCACTCTTGGACAGCATGTCCCAAAGAAAGTTTGGAAACATATCTGGAAGTTGCACACCCTTCAAAAAATTCAAAATTTTATGTGGAAGTCACTCCACCGTGCCCTCTCAACCATGGCAGACCTTTTCAAGCGCCGATCTGCCCCTTCCCCAATCTACCTTATTTGCCAGTATGGTGAGGAATCTGTGGAACATATGCTTCTTTTGTGTTTGTGGGTTGAACCTATCTGGTTTGGAGGAATGTTAAATTTTCGAATGGACATGGCGGTGATCTCGACTTGGGAGCAATGGCTGAATTCCATCATTGTGTCTGATTGTAGGTCTCCTCAGGAAAATAAGTGTTTGCTCTCTTTCATTGCCTTCACATGTTAGAACATATGGAAAGCTAGGTGCGAGTTCATCTATAACCAAAAGACAGTCAACCCTTATCAGGTTTTGTTTGCAATTTCCTATTCGGCTGGTGCTTTCTCTGAGGCAAATCGTTCTTCTGAGACTCATCAACCACGTGCTTTGAGGGATGATATGCTGGCTGCCTGCTGGACCCCTCCGATATCCCCGTTCATCAAATTAAATGTAGATGCAAGCTGGAATTCTTTGGGTGGTACAAGCTTTAAGGGGACGGTGGCGAGGGATGCGACAGGAACTTTTCTTGCTGTTACTAGGATTAAAATCAAGGCTTCTAGTGCGGCTCAAGCTGAGGCTTTGGCTCTTTTTCATGGGTGTCAACTGGGGTTATCTCTGGGTTTCAGTTCTGTCATCCTGGAGTCTGATTCACTTAAGTTGATATCCTGCTTGAAGGAGTCGTTGCAGAATGGCAGCTGGGAGCTATTATGGCAAAAGTCAGTCGTTTAGAGGGCTCTTTTCAGGACTGTCGTTGGTCTTGGGTTCCAAGATCAGCTAATATGGCGGCGGATTGGTTGGCGTCGGTAAGGTTTCTGGAGATGAGCGATGTTTCTTGGGTCGATCGACTCCCATCTTCGTTAGTCTTTGTATTGAACAATGATGGGTTACCTTGTCCTCCTTGATTTTGTTTGAGCTTTGTAGGGGGCGACGCCTTGCATCCGTTGAAGTATCTCTTTTCTTGTACCCCCTACTTTGCTCGATTTTTTAAGGTTTTTGTTGCTTGCCTCGGTGTAGGCTTCCTGTTCTTTTTTGGCATCTCTGCCCTGGAATAGTATTGCCAGTTTTCAAAAAAAATAAATAAAGGTTTGGTCATTGGACCATTATTGTGGCCGTAATTACTCCTTTCTCTTAGAGAACCAAAACTCTTAGGGCTTGTCAACAAAGTTGAGATTTCAACATAAAACTAATTCATAATTTAGGGAATAATCCAACTTACTTATAAACCTACGCAAGGTTTATCCTCCCATCAATGTGGAATTCTATCCCAATATGCCCCTAATGTGTGGCGAATTTTCAAACCTAACACATGGACAACACAATCGAGGTGGCGTGGACCAAATGTGACCATTGAGCTTTGCACGTGGGACAAAATGCTCAGATACCATGAAGAAAGTTGAGGTTCCACCATAAAATGAACCAATAACAATACGATGAGTAGTTCAGCTTACTTATAAGCTCGTACAAAGTCCATCATCCATTTATGTGAGATTATATCTAACAACTTAGTGTTTGACATACTATTGGAGCCTACTTTCTTTCCTCTCCTAAAAATTAGAAGGTATCAGACCCTTGATATATCACTCCCCGTCCTTCAACCCCTAACCAGTTTAATTTTAATAATTACAATCAACAGAAAATTCCTCGAACAAATCTTCTAAATCTCAACAAACACACACATTTGCTAAACTGAATTAATCCATAATACAATGTTCAACACCATTTAATAGTTGAGATAACATGAATGAGCTACTATCCAGTGCTAAGTTGTCTGTCAGTATACCTCGTATATATATTGGCTTAAAGCGACTTGGATTAGTACTACATTAAAAACGAGAACCTCTGAGTTTTCAGTTTCATGTATGTATATTGTTAGTTGCTTGCTTGGAACCCTAAAATAAAGGATGACAACTCTTATATGGTTGGAACCCAAAGTTAGCTTGGCATTTTTCTAGTGAATATTGACTTCATGTCCATTTGAAACCAGATATAATAATTAAAACTATATATAGAAACATAATGTTTGCAAAGTAATTTCAGTGTAATGTTGTAAACAATTAGCCAATACATATCACTATGGATCGTAGACGAGTAATTAAACAAAAGAAGGAAAAATATGCAAATTACTTGAGCACTGATGACAGAAACTATAAGCATCATTTCTGTTCAAAATTATTCCTAAAATTCTTGCATATCGGCTTGGCTCTATTGTCACTCGCATTACTTCTCCTTCTTAAATAGCATTTTTGAAAGGTAAACTTATTTTTAATTGCATATGGCTGGTTTCATAAAGGTTTGATATTATGGACAAAAGGGCTTTTGGTGGTAACGTGGGCGTAAAAGTTGATATTGCTAACAATTTTGATACTTTAAACTAGAATTTTCTACTACATGTGCTTTCTAGCTTTGATACCTATATGTGATCATATATGACACCTATATCATAAGTTGATAACCTGTGATAAAGGTATCTACAAAAATAAATAAAAATTAATCTTCCTATCATCCATGAAAATAGTTCAAAGAATTTTCATCTTCTATACATTAATAAATCCATACTAGTATATATGATATATATGATATATATATATATATATATATATATAGAGTACCTACAACACAAATTAGTTAATACAGTTAATATGTGATGGAGGTATAAGAAAATTTTAAGATACGAATTTGGAGCAGGAATAAGGAGAAACAATATTTAGTTCTTATATTTAATTTTAAAATTGAGTAAAATTTAATAAAAAGATAACAAAAAAACAAATGTGGATAATCGGTGAATGGACCTAAACCAACAAAGTGAACTCAACCCAATAATGACTCTCAAAATCTAACTTATATCAAACATCAAATTAACCTGGCACCGAATCATAACAGTGACCGGTGTATTACTGATCTCTCCCATTAGCTTAAAAATAAAAGTTCAACTGAGGACAAAGAAATGATCAAAGAATCTGTAATTTTCTTGTTAATTGTTTTTTCAGGAAAACACCATGAATCAAAGTGTTCATCTTGTTGGTTTTAAAAGAGTAAAGAAAACACACACACACACATAAAAATAGTAAAAAAAAAAAAAAAACGATAAACCAATTCTGTCCACAAAATGGTTCACAATTCAGGAAAGTTGTTTAAATTAGCTGAATCCTACATATTATAAGTAGCAAATACTAGAAGCGAAATCAAAATTTTTAAATTTTAGGAAACTTTAAGCGTGTCATATATATCGATAGGTTAACAATTTCACAACTTAACAATATTAATTAGATTTACAAACTCCATTTCTTTAAATTTGGGAAAATTAGTGTTTAAAACTAATTAAATATAAAGATAAAACTAAGATCAATTTAAACTATATAGGAAAATTAAGATTGTGAACCACCAAACAACCCAGTAAATTTGATTCATCAATTGTTTCAAAACCTAATGAATTATCTTTTACTATAAAGTACATAAATCCAAGAGCAAAAAGTGTTCTACAAAGAAATAAAATTAAGAAAGATGAGAAATTAAAAGAGTTTAGATCTTTAATTATGAGAAAAACGATAATTAAGAGAGCATCTTCTTGCTTAAAGTGATTACTTGGAACGGATCAACATCTGAGCTGAATGAATCAAGAAGAAGAAAGAAAATGAGGGAAAACCCACTTATTTTTGCTCATTACAGCCACAGGCATAAAATAAAAAGGCCACAGACATTCATCAAATACGTAAATCCAAAGTAAAATAAATGCATCCTTAACATTAAAATATGTATAGAAAATTTTCAGTGTGCCGAGAAAGAGAGAGAGAGAGATTGAGAGAGAGATATACCTGAAACTGCTACAGAATTCATAGAGCTTGCCACGGCTAGAGAAAATAATGAGGGCAACCTCAGCATCACAGAGAACTGAGAGCTCATAAGCTTTCTTGAGCAACCCATTTCTTCTTTTGGCAAAAGTCACTTGCCTGTTAATTTTATTCTCTATCCTCTTCAGCTCAACTCTGCCTCTGCCCATCTCTCTCTCTCTCTACTTGGTTAAGATCAGAGGTAGACAAACTTTCTTTCAGAAGGCTGTGTGTTTAGGGTATACCAAAAGGGATAAAAAGATGAGGGTAATATGAAGAAAATGGAAACCCTTGAAAAAAGGGTGTTTGTATTGGTGTTTGGTTTTATCTTTCCTGTAGCTACAAGCTAATACTGTTCACTATACAAACATGTATTAAATATCCTTGTGTTCTGTGTATCGTACATCCATCATCCATACGTACGAGGGTTTTGCCTGGTTTCACTCTATGATCCAGCTTTTCCACTGCATCATCCATTTTTTATTTACTTTTTTCATTTTTTTCCGAAATAAATTTTCTTTCTTTTAGCAAAAATTGGAGAACGAAGGAATCAAAAAAATTTAAAAGTAGAGAAATTAAGGAAAAATAATCTGACCGACTAGCCTTTTAGTTGATTTGTTTTTTAAGTATTTAATTATTGACTTTTAAAAGAGACTCATCATGTTTTGATTCTATGTAGTTGATTCGATTCTTGACTCTAAAGTATTAAATTATAAATTTAAGAGGAAACTCATACTTTTCGGATTTCATATGTGAGTAAGCACGACGAAAAGCATATTTTGGCAAATAGTAAACACTGTACAATGTCTAGGCCTCTAGGTTACCTTGTATTGCCTAGCGGACGTCAAGCAACAACCTTAACAGTTGCATGCTTTTGGATGAATGCGTGTCGACTCCTAACTGGGAAGCACTCAAATTATGTCAGATATATACAATACTTAATGTTTAAGTAAGGCCACCAGTTTCTTCAGTTATCTATAAGTGCACCTTCGGTAGACGAGCTAAAACAACTTTTAAAGTCCTTTGTTGCCCAAATTTTCTCAAACACTCTTCTAAGTTAGAGACTAGCTATTCATGCCAATTTAGTTTTTTCAATAATGGCTTGCTACAAGAGAGAAATTAGGCTAGGCAAATCCATTCATATGTGCAACTTTTGAAGTAAAAATGAGATTTACTTTCAAAGAAACAATTAAGTACTCGAGAATTCTTCTGATTTGATTGGATCAACTCGGTTATTTGATGATATTATGGGAGTCCCTAAGACTAGAACTATTTGCAATAATTCTTTGAGTTAGTTTTTGAGTTGATCCATCCCACCTTGTGTTAACCAAAAAAAAAGTACTCAAGTTTAATCAAACTTTGAGTAGCATAGCTTGATGGACAAAAACTTGCATATGTTATGTTTCTTAGGTGGATAAGCATTATAAAATGACTATTTGAGAGTCCGTTTGATAACACTTTCAGTTTTCATTATTTTGAAATGTTTGCAATTAATTTCAATTTTCAATTAAATAACTAGAAATGTCGAATGAAAAACTGAAGTCTTATATCCTTGCTTCCTATCGAGATTGTCCAAGTCTCTAACACAGTTGAATGTCCATGAATATCCATGTTCATCCAAAGTTGTTAAAGTAACCAAACATTTAACATTCTACTGTTTTACGTTGTATGAAGAAAGCTATATGGTGAATTCATTATAATTAGGGTTTGATTCGGTTTGAAAAAACCAACAACTTGTTAACCAAAAAAAAGAAGTGGCGATCGAGAAAAGAATTTATATATGAAAAAAACTAACAACTTGTTAACTAATTGTGCAATATATATATATATATGATCCATCGGGAGTCAAATGAAATGGTGCTTGAGTTTGGTCTTCCTTCCACATATATGGTCATACTGGGTTTGTTTAATAGAGAATAATAAGTTGAATATGATATGGGTTCAAATAAAATTTCTTAAAATTATATTAGATAAAATTTATCAGAAGAAGAAAGAGGATCTTTACACCCATTTAGAAAGTAAAAAACCAAAATAAATGTCCATGAATATCCAATGTTCCAGAATCATCACTCTCTCAAGTCTCAGCCGCCTCTCTATCCCACTATCTCGCTCATCTCTTTCCCTCTCACTCCTTCTTTTTCCCTCTCGACTCTGTCACAGACTCAGTGTCACTGGAATGGAGGCCCTGATTGCCTCGTACGGAGAGTCGTCGTCAGACTCAGACTCCGAGTTGCCGGCTCCACCTCTACCACCACATCAGGAGCTTAACAACCCTCAAGAAACGACCCATGCGCTGCCTCCACCTCCTCTGTCACTTCTCGACAGCCCTAATTCCTTAGGTAACCTCATATTCCCATCAATTTTCTATCTTTTAGCTTTCTGTTATGACTTGTGATGGCTTTTTCCGAGTTGCGCACCAAGTGTTTGATGCGACTTCTTCAGCTTGTCATCGACAGTGGCGTTCTGCTGCAAATTTTTCAGCTTGGCTTGCTGTTGGTGGTCGTCTTTCTTCTCTTCCTTGGGCTTAGGCTTCCGCCCCGAGTCTCATTCTTCTTCACCAGTCCAGCTTGCTGCTGCGACTGAGCATCCATGGCTGCTTCGCCGAGTGTTTGGTTGCAAGACTCTGAGTCAGTCCCTTGACTCCCTCTCCTCCCTCTCCCTCGACTCTCTCTTATTCCTCTGCTTCTGCTCTGCCTTCTCTCACTCCTCCCCAATCAAGGTACGCCTAGGGTTTCTGCAGATCTCGATTAGTTGAATTGTGAACGATGCATTGTTATGAGTAAATGTTTCTGAATTCGAAGTTTGTATTGGAGATTTGATATTGATTAGGGTTTTTTGATGATCTGTGTTTGTTTAGGTCGGAAATTACGGGCCAATGCGGAGGTTAATTCCAACGAGCTCGTGAAGGTTGAAGAGTAGATCGACGCCATTCCAAAATCGAAAAAAAAAAAAAAGTAATTGGACCCGTGGACCCGTCTTGAACCGGCCCGTTTGAAATTGGCCGGGTTAGGTTCGGTTCCCAAACTCAAAATCCTTATACCCGGCCCGGCTGACCCATTACATTTTAAAACGGGTAGGGCCAAGTTCCTCCAAATTTAGGCCCAGCCCTACAAACAACTATAAATTTCAAATTTTAATTTAAAAATATAGTAACCTACATAGAATACATATCACATTAATTTCAGGGACTTCGATCAAAAATTGAAAACCAACAAGGTTTCAGTCAAAGAATATTGATAATTAGAGACCGCATCCAAAGTGTCCCTTTTTTTTCTTTATGAGGGTGTAGAACAAATGTTGCATGATGGTAAAGTTTAATTATTGAGTGTGAGTTTATTGATACATTTTAGTTTTATTGTTAATTTCATTTTGTACTTGATGGTAATTATGCAATAGGGTAAAAAAAGATAATTTATATTTAAAGTTTAATTTAGGTGTAGAGTGAAGTTACATGAGTTCGAATAAAACTTTTCCTATGATCTTTTATGGCCAACGCAAAAACATTGTCCTTTTCACAATTCTAGATATGTAACGTAAGGGTAAGAAAATAATGTTTATATATCTTCGTCTACATTACCAAACAAAGTTAGAGTAGAATATTCATCTTTGGATTTTCCTCCATATTTAGGGTTTTTTTGTGTACGTATTAAGTTTACGATTGTAATTATTTTAGAATTTCTACCACAATTAGCTAGGTTATGCTAAATCTTATGTATTGTAAACATTGTAGTTGTACAAAGTCGGTAAACAAAATTTGCAGTGCAGCACCTCAGTGTTTAGGTTGGCCCTATCTAGATTATACCATCTCCAACCGAAGGAGGGCCAGAGGGTTCGTTTTAGCCCTCTGATCCTCCAAGAAATTAATATTTTAATGAACAGTGCAGGACCATATTTCTTACCATCTCCAACAGAGGGCCAAAGGGCTATAGTGCTCGTTTTAGTCCTGTCACAAAAAACTGTCTCCAACCAAGAGACAAAGGGCCGTAGGGCCAAACATAATTTATTATTTAAATTTAAAAACTACAATAGCTTAAATTTAAAAACTACAACAACTTAAATTTAAAAACTACAACTTATATTTAAAAACTACAACTTAAATTTAAAAACTACAAATTAAATTTAAAAACTACATGAGGTGTTATAGGATGATACGTTCCCGTACCACAAACAAGTACCTACAACAGGATCTTGTTGCACATCTTTGGGCCAATAGAACATGGAGTAGGCGTTTAAGTTTTATGTTGTTAAATGTTTTTTAAAATGTTGTTTAAGTTTCATGTTGTTAAATGTTTTTTTTTATGTTGTATAATTTTTATGTTGTTTAATGTTATTTAATGTTATTTCATATTGTTTAATGTTGTTTCATGTTACTTAATTTAATTTAATGTTGTTTAATGGCTTAGGAAGTTATAGGGAAAAAAAATAGAATTTTAAAAAAAGAATTTTAAAATTATGTCAAAAATAAAAAAAAACTGTAAAAATAATAATAATAAAATTAAAAAATAACGGCTAGCTGACGTCAGCTAGTTACCGTTGAGTTTGAAATTGTGGTCCGGCCCGAGGTCGGCTGGCTGACTGGCTCATTTGGGCCGGCCAACCCTTTGGCCCTTTTTTGTCCAGTGGGGTCTATGAGCCCTTTGGCCTAGCCCTCGGTTGAAGACGATTTTCGGACTATTTTCGACCCTCTAGCCATCTAGACCTTTTGGTTGGAGATGGTCTTAAAGTATTTAATCATGCCTCGCAAATAATTTAACTTTGATAATTTAGAATCTGTCTATGTTATACTTGCTTAATTTGAGCAAACATCCTTGCAACATCAAGGGTCCATGGGTCTTCTGTCACATCTTGTTGTTTTTCAATGTGTTTGGCTGGTCCGCACTATAAGAACAATAAAATCAACATCTTATTTATCAGATGAAAGGGAACCGGCAATTGATTGAGCACCAATAATATATTGCTTCTGGTATCAATTATATTCTCGTTAATTATTAACCCAAAAAAAAATAGAAGAACTATATTAAATTTGGAACGCAATAAATAATTAAATTCAAATGTGAAAGTGTAAAAATATAAAAATGAAGGTGTGTTTGATCGGAGACGGAGAGGAAGTGATCAAACTTTCTCCCTCTCGATCTCACTATTTGCGTTGCAGATGGTATCTAAGAAAAGTGAATCACCTCTTGGTTTTCCTGTAGAGGCAGGTTCCTAGTCCTCCTCAATCCCTCAGAGCAAGTCCACCCCTAAGACTTTGCGCCAGCACCCAGCACATTTATCCACTCAAATGAACAGTAATAGACCAAAGCATCTCCACCCCTAAAAAAATGCGCTGGCACCCAGTCTAAAAATGCGCTGGCACAAACGATCTCCACCCCTACAAAATGCACTGGCACCCAGCCCATTTAAAATATTTTAAAATTTTTTCTAAAAGAATAAAAAAATAAAATAGTTTTAATTTCGGATATGATTTTTAACCAATCTCGTCAAGCCACGTGTCATTATCCTAACGTACTTTTTTGTGAATAGATTTCCGTTAAGATTTTCAACCAATCCCGACACGCCACGTGTCACTTCCGGTTTACAATAATTTAGCCAAGATTTCGATAAGATTTTCAACCAATCACGTCATGCCACGTGTCATTATCCGAACGTACTATTTTGTAGATAGATTTCCAATAGATTTTAAACCAATCCCGATGCACCACGTGTCACTTTCGGTTTACAATAATTTAGCCAAGATTTCGATAAGATTTTCAACCAATCATGTCATGCCACGTGTCATTATCCGAACGTACGTGTCACTTCCGGTTTACAATAATTTAGCCAAGATTTCGATAAGATTTTCAACCAATCACGTCATGCCACGTGTCATTATCCGAACGTACTATTTTGTGGATAGATTTCCAATAAGATTTTCAACCAATCCCGATGCACCACGTGGCATTCTCCAGAACCTCATCCTTTCTTTTTTTGTCCATAAAAACCCTACATCTCTACATCCATCCTCACACCAAGCTCAATCATTCTTTTTAGCTCAGAATCCTTGTTCATCGTTTTCAAATCTTGAGTTCTTATTACAATGTCTTCTTCAAGGAGAGTGTATAAACAGTTGCAGGAGCAACAGAAAAGGTTGTTGGCATAACAGGCAGAATTGGCCAATCTCGAGGAAGGTGGAGGTGGAGATGAGGCTTTCTTCATAGAAGAGGATGAGAGCAACTCCAGCGTTGCTGGTTGCTCGGGGGATGGGGGAGAGGAAAGGGCCCGAGGCTCTGTGAAGTCGGTCCAGCGTTGGAGGAGCCTGAGCAGCGGTGGAGGCCCGAGCAACGGGCCTGTGAACTGCTGCCAGCCCGAGAGCCCGATGGGTGTGACGCCAACGCTGGCGTCAGCCTGGCATCTGCCCATTTTTTTATTTTTTTCTGTCAGGCGCGTGCACCCCACTCGCGCGTGGGGGCGCGTCGCCCGACCAAAAATCAGAAAAGTCAGCCCACTTTTCAGATTCAAATGTTACCGTTGGGAAGCCACGTGGCTTCCCACGATCCATTCGATCTTAACGGCTCTTTAATACGAACCGTCCGATTTCCAACGGTAATAAAAAAAAAGCTGATTTAATATCAACTGTTCGATCTGAGATCAACGGTTGATGTTAATCTGCTTTATAAATTAAAAAAAAAGAAAAAATAGTTTTAAAATTAAGAAAAGTTACCGTTGTGACACGTGGCACAATCTGGAGTGTTGGAATTCAATTTTTTTAAATCCAACGGCAGAGATTAATTATTTGAATAAAAAATTTTTAAAAATTGTAAAAAATCCGAAAAAAATATCTGAAAATTTAAAAAAAAATTTGTTTCTACTTTTCTATAAATACATTCTCATTATCATCTACCTTACACCACAATTTCATATTTTCTCAATTACTTTCAACCACATTCCTATATTTCTCTCAAAGTTTCAATCCAAAATTTTTCAACAAAATGACTACTGCTGCAGGTACGAATTGGACGCTTTTTGAAGATGTTGCGTTGTGTAGTTGTTGGGTTGAAGTTACTCATAGTTCGCTTACGGGTAATGAGATGCAGTTGCGAGAAATGTGGAGTCTTATTCATACCAAGTATCTTGAGAAAATGGGTGGGGAAAGAACCAAAGAATCGATGTCCAGCCGTTGGAAATTACTTAGCCAATCGTTTGGTTTGTGGAGAGACGCCTTGGCACAAGCTAGTAATAATCTTCGAAGTGGGGAAAATTACACGGATCAGGTAACAATATATTATTTATTTGTTTGTACTATACCCAAATTTACATTGTAATTATTTGTTTGTATTATTTATTTGTTACCTACTTTAATTATAATTATTTGTTTGTATTATTTATTTGTTACCTACTTTAATTAATTATTTATTCTCCCCCATTGTGTAGCTAATTCAAGCACAAGCTTGGTATGGTGCCAAAACCAAAACCGGTGGGAATGTTGGAATATTGTCAAAGATTGTCCTAAATTCAAAGTTGTGCCTGTCGGTCTAGAAGTTGTCATGAACAGCACCCCTCTACACTCTACACCTGATATTGGCTCGCATGATGATGATACAGAAGAAGTGCCCGAAACGCCTATCCCTAAACAAGCGTCGGGTTCGACCCGTTATCCAATTAGGCCTCAAGGTAAGAAGGCTTCAAAGAGAAAATGAAGTGCTTCCAAGCATGATTATGCAAAGTACATGGAAGAACTTACTCGCCATAGTGAATTGACTTTGGCGCGGGAAATGGCGAAATTTGAGGCTGATAAGGTTAGAGAAGAGGCAAAAGCTGCAGCTGTTGAGAGAGAATTTCAAGCAAATGAGAGAGAAAGAGAGCTACTTAGGCAAGAAAGGGAACTGGTTAGAGAAGAAAGAATGGCTCAACGAGATCGTGAGATTATGAAGGAGCCTTTAGAAGGGAAGTCTCCAAACTCTAAATTTTTTTGGAAGTCGGAGAAAGCGGAAGTGGTGCAAATGAGGCTTGCAAGAGAAGCGAGAGCAAGAGGAGATGGTCCTAGCACGAGAAGAGAAGATCTTCCTACCACCACATATTTTATAAGTGATAGTGAATAGAGTATTTGTTTGTAATCGGAGCCCATAGTTTTCCAATCACCTTGGGTTGTAATTTATTATTTATTGAATAGAGTATTTTATGTTGTTTCCAATTTATTGAATTTAGTACTTTATTTAAAGTAAGAGTAAATTTATTTAATATGGTAATATATTTATACTATAAGAGAATCTTTATTCAAACTTCCATAAACACACCAAATAAAAAACTCACGAAATGAACTAAAATAAAACTCACCAAATAAAATTACATAAACATACCAAATAATAAAAAAACACACTAAATGAACTAAAATAAAACACACCAAATAAAATTACATAAACATACAAAATAATAAAAAACACACTAAATGAACTAAAATAAAACACACCAAATAAAATTACATAAACATACCAAATAATAAAAAACACACTAAATAAACTTAATTATCTTCAGCTTGTTTCAATGCCCACTGGTGCTCTATCAAGTCTTTTTGCCGGGCATTGTGCATTTCTGGCCTTTGAAATGCAGTATATCGTTGAATGACCCTTTCATTGTAACGTCCATCCCTTTCTAATGGCTCATGTTGCACAGGCTCATCGGTGGCGTCATGAGCACAATATATACGTGTTCTTGAATTGTTCATTGTGTCTGGCTCATATTCATCAACGGCTTCATAATCGTACTCATCTTCCACAATCATGTTGTGAAGAATGATGCACGTCATCATGATGGAGCGAAGCGACTCTACATCAAACAATCTGGCAGCACCTCTAACGATCGCCCAACGAGCTTGGAGGATACCGAAACAACGCTCCACATCCTTCCTGCACCCCTCTTGACAGCTTGCAAAATGTTTTTCCTTTGCACTTCGCGGACATGGCACTGTTTTGACAAATGTTGAACACCTTGGGTAAATGCCGTCAGCCAGGTAGTATGACCCGTCGTACATACGTTCGTTCACCTCATACGTGACTTTTGGTGCCTTTCCTTGCAGGACATCGTTGAACACTGGGGATTGGGCAAGGACGTTGAGGTCATTTTGAGCTCCCGGAACCCCGAAAAAGGCGTGCCAAATCCATGTATCAAAAGATGTCACCGCCTCCAAAATAATACTTTTTGCTCCTTTTCTGTCTCCATAAGCGCCTTGCCATGCACTTGGACAATTTTTCCACGTCCAATGCATACAATCAATGCTCCCAATCATCCCAGGAAAACCTCGCATCTCGGCCTTCTTCAGCAGCATTTCCAAGTCCATGTGAGTAGGTTGCCGAAGGTACTCTGCGGTGTAGATAAATTCAATTGCTCCGCAAAACCTCATCAGGGACTCAAGAATGGTTGATTTCCCCATCCTCGCTATCTCATCCACTTGGTCTGCAGATGCTCCATACGCAAGCATCCGCAGCGCAGCAGTAAGTTTTTGCTGGGGAAGAAGACCCATAGCACCACAAGCATCATTCTTTTGCACAAAGTAAGAATCATGGTTGCAAACATCAGTCATGATTCTGTTAAACAAATGTCGTTCCATTCTAAAACGACGTCTGAAGTACGTATCAGGAAATGCACTGTTATGGACAAAGTAATCGTCCAACAGCTATTCACCCCGTCGTTGCCTGCTTCTATCAAGGTTTCTGGAACGACTGGGCATGCAGATCTGACCCAGAGCTTGGATGACTTGACGGGAATGTGAGGCTGTGGCCATTCTTGCTTCGTCATCTCTTCTTCTACGCTCGTCATCCTCTTCCCTCTTATTTCAGGCCACTTAGAGATTGAACATTCTTTCAGATTGGTTAAACAATTCTTCCTCTTGCTGATCAATTTCCCACATCATCATTGATGAAGAAGAAGACATTGTAAAAATGAAGCAGAAACTATGAATAATTATACAGATTTTGGTGATGAATGAAGCAGAAACTATGAATAATGATAGAGATCTTGAGAAAATTGGTGTGAGATTTGTGAGGCTGGATGGTGGATTATATGGACGATTCAAAAATGATTGGCTTGTAGATAGGGCCACGTGGCATGCCGTCATTCGTTAAAAATCTGATTGAAATCTATCGTCAAAGATTCTGAAAAGATAACGACACGTGGCACGATGACATTGGATAAAAATCTTATCGAAATCGATCTCCAATAATTATCTTTTCGGATAATGACACGTGGCGCAACGAGAACGATTTAAAATCTGATTGAAATCTATCGTCAAAGATTCTGAAAAGATAACGAGACGTGGCACGATGACATTGGATAAAAATCTTATCGAAATCCATCGCTAAATATTTTTTTTTTATAAAATGACACGTGGCGCAACGAGAACGATTTAAAAAATATTATCCGAAATTACAAATAATTTTATTTTGTATTATTTAAACAAACAAAAAAAAGTAATATTTTATTGCCTATTGCCAGGGGGGAGGGCTCCAAGGGTGGAGATGCAAATGGCAATTACTGTTCATTAATGGCAGTTACTATTCATTAAAGGCAGTTACTGTTCAATAGGGTGGATTGAATAGTGGATTGCCAGGGGGGAGGGCTCCAAGGGTGGAGTTGCTCTGAGGATGATCACCATAGAAGGTAGAGGGCCTCACATTCCCGCCGTGTCATTGAAGCCGTGGGTCAGATAACCAAACCCAGACGTGCTGCAAACCTCAATAGAAAAAGGGAAAGACGAGGTAAAGATCTGTTGGAAGATTATTTTATTCCCAACAGTATATTCCCTGATTATGTTTTTAGACGTCGTTTTAGAATGCAACGAAGTTTGTTCGATAAAATCATGAGTGCTATTTGCAACCATGATCCATACTTTGTGCAAAAAAAGGATGTTTTTCATGTTCTAGGTCTTCTTCCCGAGCAAAAAATTACGGCTGCCTTGCGAATGCTTGCATATGGAGCATCTGCAGATCAAGTTGATGAGATCGCCAGGATGGGAAGAACAACTGTTTTGGAGTCCCTGATGCGGTTTTGCTCTGCAATTGAAGCTCTCTACACCAATGAGTACCTCCGGACACCCACTCCAAGGGACATGCGAAGGCTTCTGAGGAAGGGTGAGATGCGAGGCTTCCCTGGCATGATTGGAAGCATCGACTGCATGCACTGGACTTGGAAAAATTGTCCAAGTGCGTGGCAAGGAGCTTATGGCGACAGAAAATGAGCCAAAAGCATCATTTTGGAAGCGGTGGCTTCATTTGATACATGGATTTGGCATGCTTTTTTTGGTGTTCCAGGAGCTCAAAATGACCTAAATGTCCTTGCCCAATCCCCAGTGTTCGACGAACTGCTGCAAGGAAAATCGCCGAGATGCACATATTGGGTTAATGGTACTCAATACGAGGGATCATACTACCTTGCAGATGGCATTTACCCAATGTGGTCAACTTTTGTCAAAACAGTGCCACATCCACAGACTGAAAAAGAAAAACATTTCGCAAAATGTCAAGAAGGGTGTAGGAAGGATGTCGAGCGTTGTTTTGGTATCCTGCAAGCTCGTTGGGCGATCGTCAGGGCTGCAGCTAGAATGTTTGATGTCGAGGCTCTTCGATCCATCATGATGACGTGTATTATTCTCCACAACATGATTGTTGAAGATGAGTATGATTATGATGTCGTCGATGAATACGAGCCAGATCCGATCAACAACTCACGAACACATATCTATTGTGCTCATGACAATACCGAAGATCCCGTGCGACACGAGCCGTTGGAACGGGATGGACGTTACAATGAATTGATCGTTCAGCGGTACACAAACTTGCAAGAGCCATACTGGCACGTAACCCGCCAGAATGACTTGATTGAGCACCAGTGAGGATTGCAAGAAGGTGAAGATAATTAAAATGAAGCTTGTGGTTGAAGAATAAAGTGTTTTTTTTTAAGTTTATGTAATTCTATGTAGTGTGTTTTGTTTTTAAGTTTATTTGGTGAGTTTATGTAATCTTATTTGGTGAGTTTATGTAATCTTATTTCATGTGTTTAAATAAAGTACAAAAATAAATAAATAATTACATTAAAATTGCATAATAAATTAAATAAAAATAAATAAAGTTCTAAAAATAAATAAGAAATAACATAAAAATTACATAAATTAAATAAAGTTCAAAAGAAAAAAAGAAAAAACATAACAATTACATAAGAAATTAAATAAAATTCTAAAAAAAATAAGAAATTACATAAGAAATTAAATAAAGTACTACAAATAAATACGAAATTATACAAAGTCTCTGGAGCTAGGATATGTGGTGCTAGGATCTTGGTTGCTATGATTTGTGTAGCTAGAACCCCCTTGACTTGTTTCCGCATCTCTTGCACGCCTCCTTCGCACGACATCTCTTTTTTCCGATGTCCAAAAATATTTTGAATTGGGAGACATTCCTACTAGAGACTTGCTCATAGTGTCACGATCTGCTTGACTCATCCTTTCTTCTCTAAGCATTTCATTTTCTCGATTAAGTGCTTCTCTAACCAGCTCATTCTCTCGATTAACTATTTCTCTTTGTCTCTCAACCGCCGCATCACGGGCCTCAGTAGCTGCTATTAGTGCTGCATTGTAGCATTTTTTTCCTCATCTCTAGCCTTTTCCCTCGCTATGGTCAGTTCACCTTGGCGAGCAAGTTCCTCCATATATTTAGTGTAGTCATTTTTTGAAGAACTGCCTTTTTTCTTTGATGCCTTTTTACCTTGAGGCCTGAGGGACTGACGAGTCTGTTGGGTCTTGGGCACTTGTTCAGGCATCCCTTCCGTGTCTTCAAATGGGTCGGCTTCTTGTTCGGTCGTGTCTGGTTCTGGCGAACTATGTAGACCCATGCCGTGCATGACAACTTCTGGACCGGTTGCCACAATTTTGTATTTAGGGCAATCTTTGACAATTTCCCAACATTCCCATTTGTTGAATGATTTGTTCTGGTTCTTTGAATTGTAGAATGCTTGAGCTTGTAGTCTCTATAAAAATGTGGGATAAGATAGTGTTAAAAAATGCAAGTGTAACACAAATAAATAAATTAAAATATTGATGCGGGTGGAATGCATATAAATTACATAAAAATGACATAAGAAATAAAATAAAAAAATTACATAAGAAATTAAATAAATTAAAATATTGATGCGGGTGGAATGCATATAAAAATTAAATAAGAAATAACATAAAAATTACATACGAAATTAAATAAATTAAAATATTGATGTGGGTGGAATGGATATAAATAAATAAAAAAATTGTCACCTGATCCGCTAAACTTGTCCCACTACGCAGGTTACTGGAAGCATGAGAGATGGCGTTTTTCCAACAAGTAAATGATGCGTTGAGTTTTTTCCAACGACCTTGAAGACCTTGACTACTTCTGGCGTCTTTTCCATGTACATCGCAAAACGCTTTCGAAATTTTACTCCACATTTCTCGCTTATCCATCTCATTACCTGTAATCGGGTCATGAGTAGTGTGAACCCAACATTCACACAACGTAACATCTTCAATGAGCTTCCACGAAGACATTTTTCTCTCTTAAAGTGTAGAAAATATTGAAATGTAGATAGTATAGAAAGTGTAGAAAATATTGAAATGTGGTGTAAGATGGAAAATGAGGGTTACGTATTTATAGAAAAAAAAAATAACTTTTTAAAATTTTTTCTGTATTTTAAAAAAAAATTTATGTATTTTTTAATAATTTTTAATTAATTTTAATGTATTTAATTAATCTGGAACGTTGGATTTGAAAATTTTTCAAATCCAAGAGCCAAGGAGCTACCACGTGGCCAACGGTAATAAATCTTACCGTTGGGCCTTTTTTTTAAATTTTTTTATTTATTTTTGGGGAAAAAATGTGAACCGTTGATCTGTGATCGGACGGTCCAGTTTAAAAGTAAAATTTCAAATTTTTTTACCTTTGGAAATCCAACGGTCTAGAAAAACTAGCCGTTGGAAATCCAACGGCTAGGAGAATGCCACGTCACTGATGGCTCCGGAGCACAAGTGGGCTGAAAGCCTTCTGCCGCGTTGTCGTCTACTCGCGCCCACGCGCAATTGTCGTGCACGCGCCAACCAAATAGGCCGGCTCTTGGGTCTGTCAAAATTGGGCTGGGCTGTTGCCTGGCTTGGGCTGGGTGCCAGGCAAATTTGTGGGCTGGAGCAAATTGACTGAGGGCCAGCTTGTTTTTTGGACTGAAGGCTGGGACATTGTTCTCCCGGTGGACTTGCTCTCATAGCGAGGAAGGTTTTCCAATTAATTTTTTTTTAATATTTTGTATAACTTTTTGTCACATCCCAAGCCCGCTCCACCACCGTAGCACGATATTGTCCGCTTTGGGCTTACCATTCCCTCACGGTTTTGTTTCTGGGAACTCACGAGCAACTTCCCAGTGGGTCACCCATCATGGGAGTGCTCTGGCCCCCCTCTCGCTTAACTTCGGAGTTCCTACGGAACCCGAAGCCAGTGAGCTCCCAAAAGGCCTCGTGCTAGGTAGGGATGGAAATATACATTTAAGGATCACTCCCCTGGGCGATGTGGGATGTTACAATCCACCCCCCTTAGGGGCCCGACGTCCTCGTCGGCACACACGCGGCCAGGGATTGGCTCTGATACCAATTGTCACATCCCGAGCCCGCTCCACCACTGTAGCACGATATTGTCCTCTTTGGGCTTACCATTCCCTCACGGTTTTGTTTCTGGGAACTCACGAGCAACTTCCCAGTGGGTCACCCATCATGGGAGTGCTCTGGCCCCCTTCTCGCTTAACTTCGGAGTTCCTACGGAACCCGAAGCCAGTGAGCTCCCAAAAGGCCTCGTGCTAGGTAGGGATGGAAATATACATTTAAGGATCATTCCCCTGGGCGATGTGGGATGTTACACTTTTAATTTGATTTTATTTTTTTATTTATTTATAAAAGTTTTTTATTTTGTTAAGTAATTAATTATAGGGTAAATTTGTCTTTTTATAGTTAGATTTTCGACCAAAGGGGTATTTGTGAAAGTGAATTAAAACCTGAAGGGGTGTTTGTGTAATGTTCCAAACCTAAGGGGATTTTGTGAAAACTCAAAAACTCTCAGAGGGTGTTAGTGTAGTTAACCCTATTAAAGTTCGTTTGTTGAAATTTAGACAGGTGCAACTTCAATACGTTTAATAGTTCTTCCAATTTCTCCGGGTTAATAATTAAAGATAATATAATTGATACTAGAAGCAAAATATTATTGGTGCTCTGAGAGATTCTGCTGTATAACTAGCTATGTCAATGATTTATATATATGTAGACATCGAAATTTTAGTGAAATATACCAACAAATTAAATTTTAACTCGTTCGGACTTATGTGGCGCACACCATGGGTATTGCAAAATTACACACATTGCATGTGACTCATCAAGTCGAACGAGTCATTAAGAATGACACATATCGATATTTGAGACCTTCATCAAATAAATCAAATTTAGTAAAAAAAAATAAAAAAAAACAAATTAACCCTATTGATCAAATCCCTCAATTATGGTTTAATTTATTAAACTACTGATTTTGATTTAATTAATGACTAAATTAAATCAATTAGTTTAAATCAAATCAAATACAGCCACTCAGTACTACAATCTAGTGGTATTTTTCTTCGTTAGAAGTGAGAGTTCTTAGGTTCAAATATCGTGGATATCGAATTCGATACCAAATTAGGCTGCTCATTGTGTGGCTTAGCCGAACTCCCCCTCTCCTAGTGTAAAATTATCGATGTATTAAAAAAAATCAAATCAAATACAAAAGGGGACAAATTATATCAATTAGTGTTGAATTTCCTAAATTAAAGATTCTGAATTAATTAAGACCTAAATTAAATAATTAGATTAAATTAATTTAAATTAGAAAATCAATCCCACAAATTATGGGATTTAGATTGGGGATTCTAAACTAAGACTCAATCGCCTACAAATTCTAGGCTCATTTTCAAGAAAGACGACATCAGAGAAAACGATAAATCAGAAAGCTATCTGGCCAAAGCAAACACCAAACATACAAACACTCTTGTGTTATTCGTCATGCTCGTACAGAATTAACAAGCGCAACAAACACGTGTTGATTCATCCACCATCGAAGCCGAAGATGACCCACTGCGTGAAGCTCTTCGTGGTTCCATTTCATTCAAGATCAAGCCTCGACGCTCCTTGAAGAAATTACGAGCCCGATTAAAAATCAAGTGCTCACCACTTTTGAATCGAATTCTACTTTGGAGATCGAATTAGAGGAATATTCTTGCAAAAGAATAGCTACAAAGATTGTGTCCCTAAATTCGTTAATACAAATTCATTATTGTGTACACGTGTTCTTGTTTCAATTGTTGTAGATAATTTTGTATTTACAATATATATGCCAATCCTTCTGTTTGTCCCTCTGATCTCTGAGAGATTTTGCTGTATAACTAGGATTATATCCTCTCGTATACATCTCTCATCTTGTAATCATGAAATGTTAACACAAGTATATATCCCCAACTGTGTGTGAGGATTTTTTCCTGGATGCAAGAAAATATTTCCTTGAAATTATTTGGTTGAAAAGATACTACATTAAGCCATAAAGGCAGAGGAAACAAGGTCCTTGAATTCTCGAGATAAAGACGTATGCACATAAGACCCAAGAGTCATCAGATTGAATGTAAATTTCATGGATTATTGATCAAATTAAGAACAAAAAAAATAAAGATATAAGTGTATGAAAATAACAAAAAATTCGTCATTATAATTGCATTTGAAAGGGACCAATTTGATGACATAATATACATTAGACCATTCAGATACAACTCTGAAGGCTGAAGCCAGCTAAGGTCCAGATAGAAGCAAGTCTATAAACAATGTTATGGCTCGTGTTGTCAACTTGTCATTGTCAATTTGTCGTGGACTCACATCGCCATGTGAATTAGTGTAGCCCCCTTCCTTCTTTTGTGGCAAGTCAATACTATTAACTAGCCTCCACACGCGTTTGAAAGCTATAGTTTTTTAACTTCTATGATTTTTTGGAATTAGAATTAAGATCTCGTTTCTATGTGTTTTTAAATTGATTGAAAGCACTTTTGGTGAAAATATTTTAGAATCAATTCTTAGTAAAAATGCAAGTAAATCCTGGAAAATAACTTAAAGTGCAGAAAACACTTTAAGTGCTTTTCAAAAACATTTTCTTTAAAAGCACTTTCAAATGTTTTAAAAGCACATCTAAACGAGTCATAAAATCTTATTTAAGCACTTGGCAGCCTTGGCATGCAAGCAATTAGAAAAATAAAAGATAAACACCGCAGTTTTTTTTTTTTTTTTTTTAAGTAATTAACTGGTTGCAGCAAGAAGGATCACCCACAAAACTGCAAAGAAAGAGCACTAGTTATAACTTATATCCAGACAGAATCAATACTATTTGAATAACAAAACTCAAGAGCATAGGCAAAAAGACTACATGGCCCTGAAAAAACGTGCAAGTCGCAAAATATGTGTCACATGTTTATCATGTTCACAAGGTTTACAAAGACCGTTTTTGAATAGGATGAATATTTTGAAGGTGATTTTAGCCTTGGACTTGGTCCTATATAAGTGTCCGTCTTGTATCGGACTCTCATATAAATAAGATGCGACTTTGACTCACGATAATTATGAACTTGATACACACAAGGCTAAGATGACCTAAACAATAAAGTTTTTTAGCTAAAATGATTAATGAGATTGACATAACTCTTCACTTTGGTCTTTAACAATAAAAATCGATAGAAGTGGTCCCTGAATTTGCCGAAATCATTAAAAAATCTGTCAATATTCTTATTAAGTGGAGTAGTTGGTTTGACAAAAATATCCTTAAAAAGATTGTCACGTGGTCGTTCACATGACAATTTAACGAGGATATTGACAGATTTTTCATGAAATGACCAAAATAATTTACGGTGGACAAACTCAGAGATCGCTTATATCGATTTTTATTGTTAGAGATAAGAAATTATGCCAACAATAAATTCAACACAGGACAACGTTCAAGACAAAATCTTCTATATATTTAACCTTTTGGGATTAGCCAAAATATTAAAGGAGTTGTGGAGTAACAAGTTAGTAGTATGATAAGTCTAGAATTTGACTGACTCTAACCATGTAACCAAAAAAGATTTTTCAATTATCTGCCTAAATAGAAAAACATCCTAAATTTCCTAAAACTTCACTAGTTCACTTGTTAAGAGCAACCAAAAAGTACACTAGTGAAGGGCAACATCAAATGAAATGAAAAATTTCCAGCCCCAAGTTTACTGTATAATGTCGAGCGCAGTACATACCCACATTAAACATCTCATGGTGTGAGGGCACATCAATGGCTTTGGATTCCTCGTGTTGGGGGGGGGGGGGGGGGGGTGGGGGGGGTGGCTGAATGTTTTTTCTTTCGCTTTGGATCCTTCATGTTCTTTACTTCAGCCAAAAGGCCCAAGAGAGTTTTGATTTGGGTTTCGTTTCAGTTCATGAAAGTTAAAACAAAACTTCCATTTCCTAGGCCACTACAGCCTTTAGAAATTGGTTAGGGAACAACAATGGAAGCTAATTTGAAACAAAGAAAAGCCGGGCCAATTTTGACCCCATTATTGAGCTTCGGTTTTGCCAAGCAATTGCTATCCGCCGTCTTCCTTGTACTTTTTTTCTGATTAATTCTCTTCAAGTCTTTGAAGTTTTGATTCGAGGAATAATTTAATTTAATTTAAACTACAAAGAGAATGATTCGAACTTAACACTAGGTGTACTCCTTTAAAATGTGTGCTCTGTTCTTTGCAGCAATCTCATGTTTGACTTCTCCATACAAGATTTGCTGCTCCAACCGTGAGGGGGATGCTAGAGTATAGGATGGATTGATGAAATTGTGAAAAATTGTTAGTGTTGTTATGTAAGAGAATTACTCTCTCTCTCTCTCTCTCTCTCTCTCTCTCTCTATGTGTCTGTGTGTAATTCAATCAATATTCCAATCAATGAAAAACTTCTTATTCATCATAGTTTCATTTGCTATCTTAACACTAGCCAACTTGGCTACGTTCATTCTTCCGGTATTCATCGTTTGTTATCCAAAAGATCTAGTAATGGCAGTAGTACTACTAGCTAGTCCACTACTTGACCATGCACGTATTTTTTTAATGTGTTTTGGAAGGTAAAAAGTTGAAACTAATCTAGCTACTGGGTTTGCTTCTATCTGTAAATTTTCAAATATTACTTCCTTGAAAAAGTCAAGAGATGCATGAATACATATGATCTTAGCCGGGACCATTCCACCAAAAATTTTGCTGGAGGATTATGACTGAGATGTCTTCTCTTTCAGTCGGTCCGATCTTTTCCCATCCATAAAAAGAGGGACCATGATTGCCTGAAAGAAGGAACAACACGGTGCCAAAGTGTACCAGCTCTCCTCTCTGTGGCAAGAGGGAAGGAGTGGACACTAAAAATACGTGGGAGTGGTGGGTCCCCTGCTCCAATAATGTTGCATCGATCGAGTGGCTCCTTTTCTATCCCTAGCCACCCAGAAATTGCCTGCTTTATCTTTTTTCTTAATTTTCCTGCATGCAAAGTTGTGTTTGAATTCTTTTGAAAGGGACATATGAAAGAAGTGGGGTTTATTGGGGTCATTTTCACTTGATAAAAGGTATAGTGGTATTATCATTTTTCTTATGGCAATGTGTGAATGTGTATGATTGTAGGTATAGCTTCATGGATGGTGGCATCCACCTCTATTGTTCCCTCCCAACCCATCAAAACCCAAAACCCAACCTTATTAGATACTCTTTTACAACAACAAAGTGAATGCGTTAATTTGCATTGCTACAAGTTTACCAATTTTTCCACTTCAACTATCAAACAACAAAGTAAATATTCAAAAACAATTGGTTCAGAGTTTTGAAGTTAAGATGATTTAGCTCCATAACCAATTAACAGTCAATGTGGAGTGATTCAACTCCTTATAAAGTTATAAGTCCTCACAAGACTCCTTTTTTTTTTTACTTTATAAGGTGGATCAATTATTTGCATCCTCACAAGTTTGATAAAAGTAGAAAGGGATTTTGTCTCAATATCATTTGGCAGTCAATGGGGTGATTCAACTACTTATAAGTCTTTGTGATAGATTTGTGACATGTTTAGTCTTGCTTTTGGCAGTGACATTGCATGTGCCTTAGTTTAGAGGTTGGTAACGTCTGTTGTTTTTGTGACATGTTTGTAGTATCAGTTGGTTAGAGTTTCCTCACCCCAAAACTTTTCTCTCCTTCCCCAACACAACAAACTCTAGATCTGCAACAACCATGGTCGTCGACCCCTTGCTTCGGTTTGGGGTTCATGGCTGCCTTTCTCCTCCCTCCTCCTAGCCTATCTCTGCCACTCCACTCTCTCCTAGTCGTCCCCCTCTATTTCCCCTCGACGCTAAGCCCCCACCCCCGCTTCCTTCCCCCTATGTTTCCCCCTTGATAAAGTTATTAGTAGACGTCATGTAATCAGTTATTATTATTCATTTTGAGGTTATTTTTTTATATTTAATGGTGTTGCAACATAATATTAAGATTAACTTCTGAATTACAAAAAAAAAATAAGATTACAACATAATCGTCAAAATTTGTAGTCCAATGTTACAAAATAATGAGGTTATACAGTTGATAACATATAATCGCACTATTATTACTCTTACAAGATTAGTGTTTGATATGATTATCGTTCATATTAAAAGGGACTGTAGACTAACTGACACACCCCGACTCAACATCGGGACGTGCTGGCCGTCACGTGGGCGTGACAAGGCCATGTGCGCAATACGGAAGTATAAATATAGGAAATAAGTGCTAAGGTAACCATAATAATGCTACAGGCACATAAAAGAGTAAGACAGTTAATATCATGATACACAGAGCTCGAGCATCCTAGGTGCAGTACAAAGGACACAAACGAGAAAATAAAAATATTTACATGGGTGGTGTGCTGTCAGATATGCCTTTGCTGCCTCGTTTGCCACCAAAACTATCTAGTACCTGGAGGGGCGCAAAACAAAAGTGTGAGTGGGCAAAAACAAAGCTTTATCAAAACCATTTCGATATAAAAGTTGTAACCCTTCTCTGTAAAACAAGTATACTTCCCAGAAAATATATATACGTACTAATATAGAAAACCATTAATCAATCAATCTCATCAAATAAACAATGCCATGTCCGAATGAACCATAACCAAATAATCAACATAACCCAAATACCATCAAATAATCAGGTGATATCTCAACTCAAATCATGCTGGCAATATATATATTAATCAGCCAGAGTCACCTCTAGTGACCTGTACGGCTGAATCTATGGCTCCTCAATCAAATCATCAATCCATCTCTCAATCAATCATCAATAATCAATAATCAGTAACCTGTACCCATGACGGAACCACCTAATGTGGTTTGTACGTCAAGCTGGGTAAATACGCTCTGTGCTACGATCATGTGAAGGCTGGCGACGAATCGCAAGTCACCTACGAGTCGGAACCACCTAATGTGGTCTGTACGACAGGCTGGCACCTGCCTTGGATCCAAGGTGAGTGTACGGTGCGGGAGGTGAACGATCACGTGAAAGCTAAGCCCTCAGGCATGCACAACCCCGATGTGCAGGTAATGAGCCATATAACAATCTCATCGATATCACCATAATCATCACATCACAACCACACACACTTACCTGACTTACCTGGCGCCCGCGGTGCAACAATATATAATCACACAAATATATATAAAAATATATCTATGGCATTCAACATGGCATTCATTTCGTAAAAGCAATTTAAAACGCATTTCTGGAAAAAATCAATCAATTATACATATATACTAAAAACCAAAAGCCCACTCACTGATATGTAGACGGGTCGTAGCCCCCAAGCCTCGCGTGGCTGCGCTCGTCCTCAGGATACGTCTCTCCTATATGCGACACAACTATATAAACGTTAATTATGCACATAACCCAATTCAAGTAATAACTTCTCATACATCGCTCAATTGGGGTGTTTGAATATACCAACATGCTCTACTCAATCCCACGAACACCCCCATATATTTAAAATAATTTTTGGAAGCCTCACGCGCCCTCACGCGCCGGCCAAGGCACGGCCACACGCGCCGCCACGTGCCGTGCACACGGACGGAATCCTTAACGCCGTTAAGGAATATTCCGTCAAATCCCAGAATATTCCGTTAAAATTAACTGACGTCGTTAACCTCCGTTAGGAATATTCCGTCAAAGTTGACGGAATATTCCGTCATCTTCAACCTTCAGTCGCCGGCGCCGCTGTGTCGCCGGAAACTGGGTAATTTTCTACCTTTGATTTCTAGCTCATTTTTCAACCAAATTTCACGAAATTTACACCAAAATGATCCTCAAAGCAAGGAGAAGAAGTTTATACCTGTTTTAAGTCCAAAATCCAAGCAAATCTCGCCGGAGAAATTCTCCAATTTCCGGCCAACTTCCAAACCACTGATCCCGACGTCCAATCTCCTTCAACTTTGTCCTCCGAGCACCCTAAGGAGATTCTAAGTCCTCCTATGATCTTCAAATGGGCTAAAACCTCACGGATTATGAGCACATGAACAGTGCCACATTTGGTATCTCACGGGTTCTCGGTTTTCAGGCCATCTCGAGCTACACCAGTGGTATGGATGAACTCACAGGGTTATAAGGATCCTAGATATCCTACTTATAGGCTTGATCCGTGACCAAAAACCCAAGAAACCAAAGTAGTCCGTACGGTTGCAGGGAAGAGAGTTCGAGAAGAGACGGGGAAGAAGGTGACGGGTAGGGGGTGGTTTTGCACACGTGTTGTGCATGTGTGTGTATATATCACCTTCAATCAACCCCCTCCACAAAATTTTAAATTCAAATAAATAAAATCCTCACACACACACATAAATATAAACATATTTGGGTACCCCTACACATATATATACATAATTATACTCCTTTTTCACCCGTCCTCTCACACTCGCGAGGGCAAAATAGTCATTTCATATTTTATATATCATAAATTCGGAACGGACTGTTACACTAACTTTGTAGCCTTATTATATAGCAATCTTAGAAGAATTTCTTTTATCAAAATAAATTTAAAGACATGCATCTTCTCCTTCTCACTCTCTCTCACACACACACACACACAATGATTTGGGGTGGTTGACCACTTGCACTGCTAATTTCATGCAATGCGATATATAAGAGCAGCTCCACCGTATTCAATAGCCCGCCCGCTGTTGCACCAACCCAATTGCCCCAACTAGCAGCTCCAGCCCATGCGGGCGATTGGGCTCGGGGGAGGCCCGAGTGAGAGGCCTAGCTCAAATTGGTGGCCCGAGAGCCTAAGGCCACATGATGCAAGGTTGAGGTCAGCCACATTATAAAATTAATAAAAATGTAAAAAATTAAACAAATGTCAACAATTAATAAAAAATCTGAAAATAATTTAAAAATAATTTTTTTTTATTTTAATTTTTCTATAAATATCTTATCATTATCTTCCACCTTACACCACAATTTTATATTTTCTCAAATACTTTGGGTTGTAATTTCTTATTTAATGAAACATGGTACAACGAGACCGATTAAAATCATATCTGAAATTTGAAATAAAATTATTTTTTATTATTTTATAAATAAAAGGGGTAAATTACATAATACCCCCTCATGTTTGAGGTCTATTACAACCTCATACAACATCTTTAAAACATTTCACTTTCATATCTCACGTACTATTTTATTTCAATATAATACATCCGTTAGAAAATCCGTTAAGTAAACCATTAAGTGATGACGTGGCAAATATGGGATCCACATTTGTGCTAACGTGGCTACCAAATTTATGCCACGAGGCAAAAAAATAAATTTTTTATACATTTAAAAATAATTAATTTAAAATAAAAAGAAAAAAAAAGAAGACAAACAAACCCAGAAACCCATCCCTTCCTCTTCCCCACAACCCCCCTCCACTCTCTTCACCTTCCCTCCCTTCAACCTCCCCCTTCCTCTCACCTGCAACCCAACCCCCGAACCCCTCTTCAACCTCATCTTTCCCCTCACCTGCAACCCAACCCCTGAACCCCCCAAAGCACCCCACCCCACCCCACCCCAAAACAACCAGCATCTAGGGATGGAAAATGTGGCAGCCACGTCCCCTACACACTATTGTTGCCGTCCCACACAATCTGAGATAAATTACCCAGAAGAAAAAAAGGCAAAGATGGAACCTATTGCCCATCCCCTACACACCATTGTCGCTGTCCCACCTAATCCCGGCGACCTCCTTCTCTTACTCTTTCTCTTCCTCTTTCTCTCACTCTAACCTCGAAAGCTCGCCATGAAGTGGCACCCAGATAAAAACCTTAACAACAAGAAGGCCGCTAAGCCAAATTCAAGCAAATCTCGGAAGCCTATGATGTACATTAATGTTAATCTCTCTCGATTTGAATACTATTTTTGAAAATTCCCAAAATTCTCAAATTTTTTGGCCAAGATTTGCCGCAATTTGGGTGGAAGATGAAAATCGACTTCGGGTGGGAGATGAAGACGATGACTGACCAGGTGGTGATGGAAGAACATGAAGAGAAAGGAAGTTCTGGGGATGGGGAAGACATGGGTTCGGGTGAATGTGGCTGGGATGGGGAAGACAACTGTTTTAGTTTTAGGGTTTTTTTTTTTAAAAAAAAAAAATTATAATTAATTATTTTAATATTTAATATTATGATTAAATTATTATTTTTTTAAATGCATAAATTAAAAAAAAAATTGCCACGTGGCACAAATATGGCATCCACGTCGGACCAATGGATGGAAAATGTAACGGATGTATTATATTGAAATAAAATAGTAGGTGAGGTATGAAAGGGAAATGTTTTAAAGATGTTGTATGGGGTTGTAATAGACCTCAAACATGAGGGGGTATTATCTAATTTACCCAAATAAAAAATACTAATATTTTATTGCATATTGTCATGGCTATTTAGTTTAGGGGTGGAGATGCAAAATGCATTTACTGTTCATTAAAGGCAGTTACTGTTCACTGGAGGCTATTCAGTAGTGAGTTGCCCTAAGGGGCATTTGCAATGCTGAAGTTGCTCTAACTTGGAATTGGATCCCATCCGGATATACTTTGTGGGAATTCTAAGGATTCTCACATCTTAGTCATTTATCATGTATCGTGTGGTCAGAAATTATTTAACTTTTTTATTTAAAATTAAACACAAATAGTATCTAATGAAAAGTGACCATATGATATACGATGAACAACTAGGATGTGGGAATCCCTAGAATCCCTACAAAGTAGATTCGAAGAGGATCCTCTTCCATATAACTTAATTTGCTTTTTATAGTATGTAAATATATATATAAAGCCAAGGGCCCAATGAATAGTATGTTTTTGGTGTCACAAGCTTCACCAAAATAAATTAAACAAAAATGTCCCTCAATCAAAAAACTTCAAAAGCAACCCAAAACAATGCATCAAATGTGGCATGGGTATTTTCATCATTTTAATAGTGTTTTTTAAATAATTAATTTCTTTTGTACAGTTTTTTTTTTTTAATAATTAGTGTCTCACAATAGGTTAATAATAATGTGATTCAATCTGTTTTTCATTAAATATTATTTTTTCCATTTTTAAACACATTCAAAACATCTTAAGAAGCATGTAATGTCGGTTATAAAAAAGGTCTTTCGCACGCGGAGGTAGGGGTGGGCTTAGCCTCATAATGGGCTAGCAATAATGTGATTCAATAAGTTGTTTATTAAATATTATTTTCTCTATTATTAATATAAATTCAATAGAGACCGATTTTATTATGTGGATTCAGTTGCTTTAATTAGTTTATGAGGGTTTCTTTTAGCATGATCTAAAATTATTCATTTACTTCAAATATTTGACTTTCCTTTTGTCAATTTACGCATATAAATACATTTAAAACGTGTATGTCGCGCGTAGCACGCCGTGATTCAAAAAATATCTTATGTACCTGCGTGATGTATGTGTGTGTGTGTGTGAGGCCATAATTATAATACGTAAATACCACCAGCTCCAAAAGAATGGGAAGCTGCATGCCAGCGGCGATTGATTTAACCTACAAAAGTATTGATAATTTTTGTTAGTTTGTAGTTGGAAATTAGCTGTCAGCTGCAGCCTGTAGCTGGTACCGCATCTTCCATCTTCCCATCTTCATGAACTGGGTCGATACATATTTTTTAGGCCATGCATGCAGCATCCTAACTAGCTATGTTTGGGTACATCACGAGAACTAAATATCGATAGCTATGTTTGGGTACATCACGAGAACTAAATATCGATCTACCTTGTCATAGGTTGGTCACAACTCTCTCTCTCTCTCTCTCTCTCTCTCTCTCTCTCTCTCTCTCTCTCTCTCTCTCTCTAACCTATTGGCTGCAGGCTTCACATAATTAACAGGATGTTAGCGAATGTACTAAGCCCTAACCCTAAGGTTGGTTGTATTCGATTTTGTGAGACAGGGTTACCACATATATATTAATCTCCCAATCTAAAATCTAAAATAAATTCATATTTCCAGTTAGTCTTTAGACTATGCTAGCTATTACAGATAGATTTTGTCCTTATTGAACTGTATTGTATAAAACATATATACATCTAACAAGAGAACATTTACCTCATTGTCATTCTATGTCGTTCATATTTGTGAGAGTCTAGACTTTCTTCTTTCGACCCTTCTCTTTAGATATTAGAGAATCACAGCCTTTTCTATTTTAGTTGGTAAAGAACGGCGAAGTCCATCCGAACCATCCAATGAAGAATAAAGATGAGAGACTTTCGTGTAGTTTGTGATTGGATGTAATTGTTAAGATTTTTTATCGGATAAATCTCTCTCTTAATGGATCTCTTCTTGCTGCGACCCCCTTTGAAAGGGGGCACCCCTTCTCCCGAAGTTAAAGGGCTATTTTGCCGAGTTCCTTAGAGAGAGTTGTCTCGCGCCCTTAGGTATTCTCTAACATTTTAAATCCTAATTATCCCCATTTTAGCCAAGAAGTTTAGAACCTTTCCATGTACCAAATTAGATACAACATTGATAATTCTGTCTATACAACTAAAAGGGCTTCCTCATCTAGAATTTTGTCAATAGTTTTTACTCTATTAAAAAAAAATTTGCTTAGGTTTTCTTTTTATGTTCGTTGGTATAACTCCAATGATTATAAAATTCATTAGAGGGGAATGTTTCTTTTGTGAACAAAGACATCTTTCTTTGTATCATTTCAAAAAAAGTTGCTAAACTGGGTGGGTACGTAAAAGATATTCTTTCTTTTCCATCACTTTGACATGTAGAAAAAAAATATTGTGACATTTCATTTTTTACAGACTTTACAAATCGACTGTATTTTATATATCGCAATGGACGATTCCAACCCGTTTATAGTCGAAAAGAATAGTCACAATAGGTTTTTCAAACCATAAGATATCTCTTCTTTTTTTTTTTTAATTTTTCTAACTTTGAATTTTCTTGTTCTTGATCCCATCCAGATAATAAGTTTCATAAACGGGTCTTTTTTTATACCATGTTTCTTTAAAGTGGAATTGATCCTTTTTTTTTTCCTTTTCATTCACTCCGATCTCTTTCGTTTCATCGATTTTGTCCGTATCCTCCTTTTCTTCCGAAAAAGGGAAGGGGAAGGATCTTCTTCGATGGATCCCTCTTGTTCCTATTTAGTCCCATTCATTTCGGAAGTTGTTTCTATTTCTACATCTGTTTCTTCCTCACTTTCCCCCATTTCTTCCATTTATGAGGTTTCTTTCAATTTCTTAGTAACAATGGGTGACAGTATTTTGCCTAAATAGTAGACACATGTAATAAATAAGAGAATACTAAAGATTCGAGCCATAGAATTTCTCAATTCTGACAGGGAAACTATGGAAGTTAAAGAGTTAGGGGGCCGCGTGACAATGAGTTAGTTAGGGGACGATTTCTAAACAAACTGGCTGAAATTGTAGCTGGTGTGCATAGTTTTCGTCTATGGTTTTATGTATTCTGGTTAAGGAGCATGCAGTGGGATGTAGGGTTTCGTCTCTGGCCCCAACTCTGTAGGACTCAGTCCACAGTCGCTTGATGAATTCACTCTAATGCACGTGAACACACAGTTTTCTTCAGCCAACATATACTTTGCATTCACTCTGATGCCAAAGTTTTGTCGACATTTTATGCGTCGCATTTGACTTTGATTCATGGTTTACATTGTAAGAATATTTTAATGTTCTAAAGTGGTCCACATGACACGGTTCATATGATATGTAGGGTTTAACGAATATTATTATTTGTAAATAATCCTATTGGTCAAATTATAAGAAATGTTTCTCATCGAATTACTGTGATGGGTGGTAATTGATTATGGGCTTTAAATGGAAACGGATCCTCTCTCTGCCTCACTTATATATATTGCATATACCCATCTAATATGCACTTGATAGAAAAAACACGATTAGGGTTTTCACGTGCAAATAGAGACAAGAGAGAGAACACCTACTTCCGCATCTGCTAAAAGAATCTGATTGGGATCTCATAGCGTTCGTTGTCATGGATCAAGGTACGCTTGGTTGTTTAATGTATTTCCGCATATTTGTTTGTATGTGAAAATCATAAAGTTCGATGATATTGGCTTAATCGATTATGATTTACATACATTCGCTAATATCTAATCTGAATGCATACCTTTGATCTTTCCTTGAAACTCAATTTCATATAGTACGTAGAATAATTAATAATTCCCATTTGACATGGATCAATCCTCACTTTCGTTTTCTTAGTTGGAGACTTGCGAGTCTTTGTGATTAGTTTTGGGTATTCACACACATTTTTATTTCTTACATACACCTCTCAATTTTCGACTGTCGGATTCAATGAACTGAAAAATATTAATGATCAGAAATTAACAAAAATATGTGAAAAATAAAAATAAATGTGTGAATATCATTATTCTCAATTTTTTCGTTCTTCCTTCCTACATCGTCGGCAGAAATAAAATAAAAACAAAACGTAATATTTGTGGTCGATATTGTGTCATACCTTTTTTGCTGAACAAAGGTAGGGGTGGGTGGGAAATTTTGCCATAAACCGATTTACCGACCGAACCATACCGGTTGGCTCATAACAGTATGGTATAGTTTTGGCATATTTTCATAATCGGTTGGCATTTTACCGAACCGATAATTAATGGCACGGCTTTAGTAATTGATTTTGTATGTCGGCGGTATGCCATACCTACCAATATATATATATATATATATATATATATATATATATATATTTTTTTTTTTTTTTTTTTTTTTTTTTTTTTTCTATTTAGATATTTTAGGTATTTTTTACATGTTTGACTCCTCAGTTTTAGGGTTTAAAAAGGTTGTTGATGCGAAAGCTAAGTTCATTGATATTTGCAACATTTGCAAAGCCCATGTTCCTGCACATCCAAATAAAAATGGTACCTCATCTTGTAGGATCCACCTTAGACAACAATGTAAGAATTCATCGTATTATATGAAAGGTGCTGAGATTGGGTTACCACTCATTTAATCAGAAAAGGTGTGAAGATGTTCTCATTGAATTTGTGATCAGATGTTCTCATTGACTTTGGGTTGACAAATGAGGCAATGGTTGGTTGTGCCATTTACCAACCAAACCAGCCAATAATTTTGGCTGAACCGATTTTTGGCAATCGCAAGAAGATGGTTGGCTAGCGGTAACTGATTTTTGGTAATTATGTATATGTGGCTGGCAGGTGGCACAAGGGATTTGGCACGGTTTGCCAACCAAACCCAGCCCTAAACAAAGGGGGGTCAAGACACCCCCACAATATTATATGGCATACTTTTGTGCAGCTAATTAACTAGAAGGATTTTTATTTTTTATTTTTTTGTTCTGTTCTTAAATGTACTTTACAACAAAAGACTTGGCTTGTCTGCCCTCCCACGTTCCATACACTTTCATCCCTTTCTATTTATGTGGTTACGATTAAACCACGTTAATATTTTATATTACTATTGTTTTTTGTCTTATTATCTCTATAAAAAAATTAATATAAAATATTGACGTGATTTAACCGTGATCGCACAAAATAGGAGAGGATGAGAATGTATGGGAAGGTGAGGGGCAGAGAAGCCGGGTCCTACAACAAAAGAACTTGTAAATGAAGGACTGATGCCAGTCAAATATTTAAATGATTATACTGGAAAGAAAATGTTTGGTTGATGTTTTGTACTGGTATTTTGTCCAACTGACTGAGTGAGATGTGCCAAATTCATGACATCATATATTACCAGTCTTTTTTCTTTGATGATCCACCATATTGATTGTTATTTGTTATAAGAGTAAATTGTACGAATTGTCCTTCAACTTTAATTAAATTAGAGCAATAGTTCCTCAACTAAAAATCCATTACCATTGGTCCCTCAACTTATCAAAATGTGTAGCTATAGTCATTCTCATCAATTTTGTCAAAATTTTGTTAAAATAAGCTATGTTGGAATGGCCATTTATACAATTAGGATCCCTCAACTCATCAAAGTGTATAATTATGGTTCTTTTCGTCAACTATGTCAAATTTTTTGTCAAAACGAGTTATATTGGAATGACCATTGCTACAATTGGGTTAAAGTTAAGGGATCATTTCTCCAGTTGAATTAAAGTTGAGGGACCAATGGTAATGGATTTTTAGTTGATGAACCATTGCTCCAATTGAGTTAAAGTTAAGGGACCATAACTACAATTTACTCTTGTTATAACTTATATTTGGATTGAACTTCTTTTCAATTCTCATTTTTGGTAGTTAGTAAACACTTCAATGAACACGTCTCTTTTCGTTTCATACTCATTCTGATTTTCTTGTAACTCGATTCCTACGCACGCACATTCCTTCCTCTTATGATTCTTTTTAAGTAATCATGCCCTAAAGATTTGCCAAACACTCTTTTGCTTAGCGATTTAGTTTTACATTTTAACACTTTAGGGCGACAGTCAAAGTGGATTTGTTTTAATGAAATCTCGATGATACAAAGTGAAATTTTATTAAACAAATAAAGAAAATCAAACCGTACTTGACCTCTCACATTTATATACAAATTTAACAGAAATGACCGCACCAACTTAGTTCAACTTTGTTCTAAATATTGAACTTTTAGTACTTGTTATCATCTTTATTTTTTGAACTTAATAGAGATGAGAGAAACTAAAAACATAGATAAAGATGTGAGTTTGACTAAAATAAGACGAGACAAAGATGTTAGGAACTGAAAAATTATGCTAATAGTCGATTTTTTAATAAGAAAATACGCCCATGACTATGTATTTTAGCGGTACTAGTATGTGCTATTAAAGGGGATTCCATTTCGCAGACTAGGCATTGACTAAAACATTGTTCTCTTTTGTACTCAAACTTGGATCACTCTTTTGATGATTTAAATTAAAGTAATTAGAATATTGCTTAAATTATAAACAGAAACCAAGAGTTCGAATATCATAACAAATGATAACCATCAAAGTAAAATGTGTTTTCACGCCCATTCAAGACCCGGAAAATGGATAAAAATCAAACTATAACTTACAGATTTTGTAGTTTGTACTTGTTGCAGATTTTGGTCTTTGATCATTTGAGTGGATGGTGTTAGAATTTGCACGTCATATCTTCCTTTTTCAAAAGCAAGGACAAAGTTAAATGTTGGGTTTGGGGGAAACATCGCACCACCACCACTAATCCACCAGGCAGTAGGCACCACCCCATTCAAAGAAAGATCTGAACCCAAATCTCAAAGTTTATACCCAGCAGATTGAGAGAGATGACTTCTGTGAAAGCACCCCATATCTGTAAGTGAGTTGTTCCATCCCCATTCTCCTTCCACAGCATTTGCAGTGCACGGTCCAGCCAGTCAGGGCAGGAGTGATAGGTTACCACATGTTTAGTAACAAACAAAAAATTGGAAAGTTGTGCAATTTGCACAATTGACAAACGTATTTCTTCAGTTTTGTCAAATTACCACGTGTTACACACTTTATTGTTACAAAAACGTGTGTTATGCAGTTTTTTTTTCTTCCCTCAATAACAGATTCTCTCTATTTTCTCTAGAAAATCTCATCAAATTTAAACCTAGTTGAGTGACATGACGAAAATGCCCCGTATAGGTGACAAATAGTATTGAGGGTGGTTAGTTGTAGATTCTTTTAATCTATATGGTAACTAAAAAAAAACTAGAAAAACTTTAGGCCATTTGTGCAAATTTGCTAAAATAGTCGGACAGTATTGACTTGTTGGACGTTACTGTCGTTCGCATGGTTTTGGCCATTGGTGGTGGTCATCATGGGGCATGTTTTAATTAGAGCTAACGTTTTCCTTGCTTCCAAGGATTATTGTTAAACTAATCAAACTCTCTGCATTTGGTCTTCATTAATTTTTTTTTCAATGTGCGCGGAATAAGGGCACCTACATCATGTGTCGTTGTACAAGTGAAAAGACACTTGAAAAATAAAATTTTCTTTCTACTTATATAATGACATATGACTACTTTCCCGTGTTTCAAACCCATTAAAAAATCTCTCGTAGGTGCTTAGGAGCTTTTATGTTTTCTATCTCCACTCCGATATATATTTAAATTTAAATTTGTGTTTTCAATCAAACTTCTGTCTGCAAGTTTCACTTCTACCAACAAATTTTTCCCCTCACTCACACCATATAGCAACAATATAGGCTCAAGAATTATCATTTATGCTCTCCTAACCATATTTTTTATGGAAAAAAAACTTGTAGATTCAGGTTAGACCAGTCGATTGTGACAGTTTATTTGATTTCTTTTCCTACATCCAAAGAAATATATCGCTATGTTCTCATCTTTATCAACTAAAATAGTTCAAAATATCAACTTGTAAGAAAAAAATTGCTCTATTATTGTCTTGCGGTAATGAAATGAAAAAGAAATATAGGGTAGTTAATTGGAAGTGTGGAAATAGCAATGCCTTGGTCTGCTTGCCTGCCAAACAAAGGAAAAAGTGGGTAAACTTCTTTTGCTTTCTAACTTTAGTGTACTAAATTAAATAAAGTTGCAGTTCAGTTCAATGGTCTCGGACTCTGTGTCTCTCTCTCTCTCTCACAAAATAGCAAGTTAGCTACCGCAAGCTCTTCCATGGAGTTTAATATTTAAAACTCTCTTCCAAATTTGGGTGTATCTGCCTCAACCCCGTACTACCACACTATACCAACTCTCCACCTTTACACTGGTATGGTGATCTCTCTCTCTCTCTCTCTCTCTCTCTCTCTCTCTCTCTCGGGCAACTTTTGGTTATCCTTTCTATCAGGTGCTGATCAGTTTTTCCATTAAGTACCTGAATACTGTGCTGTTTTGTTGGCTTTTGTTTTCCCACTTATTCAGTCTTTTGCTTTCCATTGAGCATGAATAGTTTTTTTACCTCTTCCTTCAATGCTTCTTGATTGAATTCAACTTGTTGTGCAGTTTGGTTATGTTTATCTTAATATAATCCTGATGGGGTTTCCTTTACAATCTGTTTGGCTTCCCAGAAAATGATATTCCCATGAATTTGGCCTCCAAGGAGAAAACTTGGTGCAGTCCCTCTTTTTTTTTGGTATCAAGTTGGAATTTTTTTGGGTCTCCAAGGAGAAAACTTGGTACAGTCCCTCTTTTTTTTTTGGTATCAAGTTGGAATTTTTTTGGGTTTTGTAAAGTGCTTGTGATGATTCTCCAATGGGAACCTATAGATAAATAATCAGTTGATCCTTGGGTAAAAAGTGTGATAATTTTCTGGCATAATTTGAAGTGGGATTTGGGTAGAATCTGGTAATTTTTATTTATTTTTACATGCAATGGAATCTTGGAGCTGTATTTCTGAAGGGAAAGGGTTTGTTGTATCAGATGGAACAATTTCACATACTGATTCACTTTCTAGAAGTAGAAATGGTTTGATGGCTTGGGAATTGAAAACCCCTTGTACTTTTATGGAAAGTCAAGGTTTTGGGGGGTTGGGTTTTCCAGAAATGGTGGGCAAACATTTGCAGAATGATTCAATTAGAGATGCAGTGAGCACAAGTATGTCCACCCCGAATTTGTTTTTCGGTGAAGACGAATCCTCTTCGAGGATTTCGAGCTCCATTGTGGACTCCAACGGTAGGGATTCTTCACTCATTGACTTAAAACTAGGGAGATTGGCTGATCACAGAGATGTTCATAGCTCTAAATTGTCTAAAGGAACTCCCATGTTGTCTTCATCTGGATCATCAACACCCCCTAAGCGAATGCGCGTTTTGGGTGTGTATCCTCGGCCTGCCCACTGCCAGGTTTATGGTTGCAACAAGGATCTTACCTCCTATAAGGACTACCACAAGAGGCATAAAGTTTGCGAGGTTCACTCCAAGACTGCGAAAGTTATTGTCAACGGCATAGAACAGAGGTTTTGTCAACAATGTAGCAGGTTTGTCATGATTCATATTTTCTTGATTGAATTTCTTGTTCCTTGGTTTGTCACAAACATTTGGCATTCTGATTTTTTGTACGCTTCAGTTAATCCCAACAGGATTTTGAATCGAACTGCTTTTCTAATGTTATGATTCTTATTGCTTGCTGATATAATATGTACTAGCTTCTGACCATACAGGTTTCATTTGTTGGGTGAATTTGATGATGGTAAGCGTAGCTGTCGTAGGCGCCTTGCAGGACACAACGAGCGGCGGAGAAAGCCTCAGATGGGGAGTCATCCTGGAAGAGCTGGGAGGTTCGCTCAGTCATTTGATGGTATTAATACAATTTAATAATTCATTTCTGATCTAGATTATCCTTGCATTTCCAGGTCCCCCCCCCACCCCTCCTTTTTGTCCTCAACTGCATACAAACATACTGTCATCTCTTGCGCATCTGTGTCCTCTATATCTTGTTGACCCTTATCGATGAAAAATTGTTTTCTGACCCAATTTCTCCCTTACGATTGAGGCTTTGAGCGACTACCGTGTCGAAAATCAAGCCTTAGCAATGGAGGAATGTGTCCACTGGGTGCATATTGCAGCTGCAACATTGAGCTGAAACTTTTTGCCTCGGAGAGTTAGGCCTAATATACAATTGAAATTTATATTGAAATACGTAAGAGATAGTTTCTTTAAGTAAGTCAAGCTCCTTGAACACCACTATGGATGAAAAAGCCTTAAATAAGAGTCATCTTCTCTGTACGATCATATGTTTTTGTTACAATTTCTATAGAATTCAACTCAAAACCTTCGAACGGGCCCAAAGCGCACCCAAATTTACAAAAGTTGTGTTTAATTTTCAAATCCGCAATTGCATTCACAAATGAATCCAACTAGTCACCAACAGTTAAACGTTTTGTGTTGTTCTCATGACTCGTGTTTCATAAGACTCCAATCAAATGTAGTCTAAGGATTCTCCTCTATAACTTACCGTTCTCAGAGTGTCTAATTAGAGAATCATCACTCCATCTCTACTGTTTTGAAGCATTCGGATTTTCATTGCTTATTTTAAAGTATGCGTATCTTGCAGGTGACAGATTTGAAGGGAATATGTTAACAACTGCATCTTTTATCTGCCAAGAGATACTCCCTACTGACATTCCTGAGAAATATGGAACGGGTGACTGGTGCAGGCACGTAAAAGTTGAAGGCGGGACTCATTATAGGCCTTTGTCGGGGATGCCTGTTACAAACGGGCATCTGCATTCAAAACCTGTCTTCCCTTCTTACGATATTGGCAAACAGTATCCCTCATTTCATGTAAACGGAACTAATCCTCTAACTGCAAGCATATTCAATCAGAATGGTAGTCAATATCCACAAGATGTGAGAGGCCTAAGTTCCGGTTCACATTCTATTTTTCATGAGACCGCGTTAGGAAGTCAAGATTTCAATGTTTTCAACACAGCTTCAGCAGTTCCAGGATTATCAGGAATCTCAGACTCTGGCTGTGCTCGCTCTCTTCTGTCATCTCAATCACAGAACTCTTCAAGCTATTCGTCAGGAATTCCTGTCGCGCGCCCCATAGTCATACCAGCCAGCCATAAATTCCCTTCTTCAGGAATGAATTCTGGAGCTAGGAGTCACCTGAGTCCCATACTGCTATCTAATGATTGTGATGATACCAATGATTTTGGAATCTCAGATGGGATTATCCAAGGATCAGGTTTTGCGAACACCAATGATCGTCTACCCTGTCAAGATGGAGCCACTATCGACTTGCTTCAACTGTCATCGCAGCTCCAACAAGTAGAGGATCAACGGCAATCCATGCAGGCGAAGCAGGAAAATGATGCTTTCTGCTGCCTGAGAATCACTTAAAAGTGATCTGCAAATAAGGTAAGTTGATGTGTACCATTGTAAATTTGAATTCTATCATGGTGGTTTGATCAAAAAGCCAAATGTTGCCTTGTATCATCGATTATATGCCACATTGAACAATGAATATGTCCAAAAAATATATTTGGACTCGACTTGAGAAATAAATCTCAGTCCCTAGTTCACGAACCTATCACTTTGTAATGTACATTAATCTCAGCTGTATTCTCAGTCCAGTTTCTCTTTGAATACATTATGTTACTATTTTGGACTTCCATTGATATCAGAGAGTTAATTATTCCGTCTGTAAGACAGGATGCGAACCGTGAATGCATATCGGAGTTGGGAACAAATCTACCATGGATCTCCTTGAGAGACATTGATAGTAGCACTTGGAGTGTGCAAGAAGAAACTAGAAATCTTTGGTTTACCTTTGACCTGCTGCTACCTACCTTTTAGTTCACTTGTATACGTGGTTAAATAATCGTCTTAACCTCCTGGTTCTCTTTATTCTCTGCATTCTGAAGAAATTTCGTTGATAAGTTCTGCTTTATAAACTGACATCCTTAGGAATAAGTTCTGTTTCTTACCTTTCTGCATACCTTTCGCGGTGAGCGTTGTTTACTGATTCATATCGGAAGTGTTTAATTGTTTTGCTGTATGAAGTCGTAGGATTATTTCACTGCACCATCTTATATTACTAGTTATGACTTAAATCTTCTCTAGTTAAGCATAGACTATCCCCGAAAAGTTCGATAACAGGTGAGTTTGCAGGCGGTGCAAGCAGCACAAGCAAAGGGTAAGTTTGTTTTCGCGGAAGAAAAGAAAGACTTGATAAGTAAATTATGTCGAACCGACGATAGTTCAAGAGCTGCTAGATATGCATCAGGCAAAATGGTTCTTACCAAATGCCCCGAAAACTTGCACAAAAACAAATTAAGCTCCCAGAAATTGTTAATGGCTGATTTGCAGGGGCTGCATAGTGAATGTTGTCTTGTAGATCACTTATATTGGCTAAAGCTCCAAAGAAATTAACATAGGAATTGATCGCTGGCGCCATTTACACTGTATATTTTTGGTATGGTAGCGGGATCCCAGATCTATCACGCACTATCGTATTTTTTTCAACTTGACCACATAGCATCAAGTGATTGTTCCCAAATGCCACCACATTAACGTCTTAGTTGCGTGTAAGTTATTCTGTTGCAATTGTTTGAGTTGAAAAAAAAACTCCTCACCGCACGGGTGGATGCTGTGCATATAGGAATATGCTTTTCTAATTGTGTGGTTATGTATCTTTCAGAATCCAGATCTGCTTTACAAATCTGGCAATCCATAATATTTGAGTTCAGAACTTTGCACACAAAGGCTGCAGGCAGACTGGCAGAGGCAAAGGGAAATAATAGGATGTAGGGGTGGGTGAGTGCATGTGATATGCTCAATTATAGTAATAGTTGGTCTCCCTTTTTTTTAAACGAAACTACTGATAATGGATTAGGCGAGTCGAACTACACAGAAGGTTAGGCCGTCGGACTACAGCTTTATCCTCTAAACCCGCACAAGACGGTTAGAAAGAATGAAGACCCCGGGATTAGCTATCAACTACAAAGTAGGCTACTTTCTTCCTGCTCGGAGCAATTAGAAAGGTCTCACTTATTTATTGAAATTACTCTAGTTGCTCTAACTTAACTTTCATTCCCATTTTCAATCTCCTTTGTGTGTGGGAGAGAAAACGTGGGCAGGACCGCCGCATAGGGTAACTCTCTCATCGAGATTAAAGTGGCATTATATAACACCAAAATACTGAAATTCTTTTGCTTGGGTCTCTTCTGGTAAGAAAAAAGGAAAGAGAATTTCATTTGCTTCTCAATCAATTTGGTTGGATGTATCATCACAAATTCAAATTTGAGAAACAAATAGCTTGTATGGTTGAGAAAAGCACCTTTTGGATGAAAGGACGCTAGGAAAGTGTTTAATTACTAAGAAAAAAATGCTTCGAAACTCAACTTTTTCCACAAGCTCTCACACATGAAATTTTGAAGCAAATGCTGTGGGGGCATAAAAGTCATGTGGAAGAAGTAAGAAAATGAACAACTTTGGCCCAAAACTTTCTCTTATGTGGGGCTATACTCCATTTCTTGAAATTGAATCTTGTTGCCGGCAAATCATACATACTAGTTTTAAAAACTCATTCACAATGGGTGAAATTGTGGGTAAACAGTTGCATGAATGATGTGATCTGAGTACAACATATGTTTTCTTATTTGTGAATGAGCTATTGCATTTGACAACTCTACTCAAAACCTTCTAGTTGTTGGAGAACAATTCAGAAATAAATAACAACAACAGAAATAACAGAACTTGAAATACTTTATTGATGAAAAATACTTGCTTACACAGAATAAAATAACAGGAATAAATATAGAAATTAAATTGATACTAACTTGATTAACCACAGGTAGAGGCTAGCGCAAAAGCTATTTCCTTCGAACAGTATTTCCGTCCCACTCGTGCTTGTGGTTCTACAACGTCTGCTCGACCAGGATACAACTACCTAATTCTATAACCCGCACTAAATTATAGAATTCTAGCGAATTGTTTTGTGTGTTTACTCTCTGGAAAATTTGGTACGGAGAGAAAAAGGAAGAAAAGATGATCTCACTTGGAAACTGTGATTGCAAATATATAGGTTGTTTCACACCCCTTCAAATACCTGTTCAGCGTATTTGAAAATACACAACTCGAGTTGTGTCTCTTAATCAAACGTTTCTTAATTAATATGTTAATTAATTAAAAAACTTAATCCGAAATTAAAATTAATGAACTTGGATTGGATTAATTTTAACTTCCAAAGCCCAAGGCTCGTCTTGATTAATTAATATTAATTGTATTATGCTATATTATAGCAACATAATCCCACAACCATAAGACCCAAGCCTTGAATCCATTTCCAAATAGTCCAAGTTCTAATTACTAGATCAAAGGACTAGACCTATATAAATGCTAATGGGAACTAAAGGTTCCCCGATGTGGGACACTAGATGTCTCAAAACTCCAACACTAGTATATATTCAAGGGCATCACGTATGACATTAATAAAATCACACGTATTACTAATATTAACGTCGATAGGATGCTCTAAAACTTTAAAAATAGCTAGTGAAAGATTGCAATTTTCAAAAATTCTAGTGTTCCGGGCATTTTAACAATTGAATTCTATTTTTTGTATTTTTAACCAAAAATCTAATAGTTAAAAAACTCGATGTATACAATACTTCGAGCACCGTAGAAATCCATGATACCTTCAAAGTTCAAACTTTGAAAACAACTCCACTTGTTTTGCCAAATTCCGTACTTGATGTTGAGTAATGTTCCAAGGATTCGAACGGCTTTATGTTCTAAAATATCATTACACCCACAAGTAATGAAATGTGCCAACTCATTCTTTAGCATTTTAGATGCCGGGAAAGATGCTCGAGAAGTCCGCAAACGAAAGAAACAAAATAGAGAACTTATTCTAATTTACGTGGAAGGGGATTCAAATTTGGACGTTCATTGATATCAGAGAGTTAATTATACCTTCTGTAATGAGATAGGACGCGAAGTGTGAATACATGTTGGAGATGTGAAGAAATCTACCATGGATCTCAGTGAGACACATTGATAGTGTTCGAAAATAGTTATTTATTTAGTGTTTGGATTTAGGCTTAGCCCATTTGAATTAGGTTTCGTTTCGTTGCTTATTAGGAACTAGGATTAGTTTATTATAAATAGAGAGCTTTGTTATTCAGAGATATGGAGTCATTCACAATGTAGCCTCTTGAAGTTTTGTAGCCGTTTCGGCATTCTCGTTTATTTAATAATATTCTATTTTGTAGTCTTGTTTCCGTCACGCACTCTGATATTCAACTTGGTATCAGAGCAGGTTAAATATTTCGGGAATTAATCTGTTTACGGGTTGATATCGATTTGTTTGTTTGTTCAGCGTCAGACTATCAGTTTTGTTTTAGTTAGGGTTTTGTTGTCTTGTTCCGTCACGCACTCTGATAAAGAAGGATACTTGCTTCGCAAGTAAACTATATCGAACCGACGATAGTTCAAGAGCTGCTAGATATGCATCAGGTAAAATGGTTCTTACCGAAATGCACCAAAAACTTGCAGAAAAACAAATCAAGCTCCCAGAAACTTACTTGCAATACAATCTGGCAATCATATTTAATAGGCTAGAACACATTGTTGGTGGCTGATTTGCAGGGCCTGCATTGTGAATGTTCTCTTGTAGATCACATATATTTGTATTTCTTTGGCAATGAAGGATGGTGGCGGTATCCCAGATCTATCACGCACCGTTGTTTTTTTTTTTTAACTAAACCACATAGCATCAAGTGATTAATCCTGAATGTTGCTTCATTGACGTCTTAGTTGCGTGCAAGTTATTCTCGACGGTTGCAACTGTTTGAGTTTACAAAAACTCCTCACTGCATGGATGGATGCTATGCATATAGGAATATGCTTTTCTAATTGTGTAGTTATGTATCTTTCAGAATCCATATCTGTTTTACAAATCTGGCAATCCATAATATTAGAGTTTAAATAAAGGCTGCAGGCAGAGGCAATGGGAAATAATAGGATGCAGGGGTGGGTGAGTGCATGTGATATGTTCAATTGTAGTTCGTCTCCTTTTTTATTAATTAAAGGACGATAATAGATAAGGCGAGTTGAACTACATATAAGGTTTGATCGTCGGACAACAATAGTAGTCTTATTCTCTAAACCCGCACAAGGTGGTTAGAAAGAACCAAAACTCTAGGATTAGCCATCAACTACAAAGTAGGCTGCTTCTTTCCTGCTCAGAGCGATTATAAAGGTCTTACTTATTTATTAAAATAACCCTAGTTGCTCTAACTTAACTTTCATTCCCTTTTTTCATCTTCTTTGTCCGTGGGAGAGAATCATCAGCAGGACCGCTGCATAGGACAACTCTCTCAACGTGATTAGAGAGTGAGGTTATATGACACCAAAATACTAAAATTCTGTTTATTCTTTTGCGAGATTGGTGAAACATTCAAAGTTACATGAACCTGACCGAAGATTTTCTCCCATTTGTGAGGGAGATGAGAGCGATGTTTTCCTGCCAAGGCAATAAGAAAAGGGAAAGATAACTTCATTTGCTTCTCAATCAATTTGTTTGGATGTATTATCACAAATTCAAATTTGAGAAACAAATAGCTTTTGTGGTTGAGAAAAGCACCTTTTGGACGAAAGGACTTGATAGAAAAGTGCTTGATTACTAAGAAGGGAAATGCTTCAAAACTCAACTTTTTCCACAATCTCTCACACATGAAGGTTTTTGAACCAAATATTGTGGGGGCATAAAAGTCATGTGAAAGAAGTAAGAAAATTAAGAACTTAGGGCCAAAACGTTATCTCTTATGTGGGTCTATACTCCATTTCTTGATGTTGAATTTTTTCATCGGCAAATTATACAGACCCACATAGTTTGGTAGAACTGAACTAAAAAAGTGTCATGCCTAAACAGTCATATGAATAATGTAATTCGAGTGCTATATGTGTTTTCTCATTTGTGTATGATTTATTGCATTTTGACAACCCTACTCAAAACCTTCTCGTTTATATTCTTGGGCATCAGAACCGACATTAATAAAAGTCACACATACTACCAAACTTAACATCGATGTGATGCCCTAAAACCTTGAAAAGAACTAGTGAAAGATTGCAATTTTCAAAAATTATATGATGCTCCGAACATTTTAACAGTTGAATCTTAGTTTTTGTATTTTTAACAAAATATCTGATGGTTAAAAAACTCTCCTTCGAAGTTCAAACTTTGAAAACAACGCCACTTGTTTACCAAATTCCGTACTTGATGTTGACTAATGTTCCAAAGGCTCAAACGGCTTTATTTTCCAAAATATCATTACACCCACAAGTAATGAAATCTGCCAACTCATTCTTTAGCATTTTAGATGCCGGGAATGATGCTCGAAAAGTCCGCAAACAAAAGAAACCAAAAACTACCGAACTTATTCTAATATACGGAAAAGAGAGATTCAAATTTATGTGCAAAAAAACAGACACACTGTCCCGGCCAATTGCCCTAGATTACGTCGGACAGAAGGAAAGAGAGAAAACAATTAGTATAACCAACAAAACTGTCAATGAGTCATTGTTGAATCGAATAGAGTAAATTGTAGTTATGGTCCCTTAACTTTAACTTAATTGGAGTAATGGTCCCTCAACTCATCAAAACGTGTAGCTATGGTCCCTCAACTAAAAATCCATTACCATTGGTCCCTCAACTTTAATTCAACTGGAGAAATGGTCCCTTAACTTTAACCTAATTGTAGCAATGGTACTTCCAACATAACTCGTTTTGACAAAAATTTTGACGTAGTTGACAAAAATGACCATAATTACACACTTTGATGAGTTGAGAGACCCTAATTATATAAATGTTTATTCCAACATAATTTATTTTGACAAAATTTTGACGAAATTAATGAAAAGAACTATAGCTACACATTTTGATAAGTTGAGGGACCAATGGTAATTGATTTTTAGTTGAGGGACCATTGCTCCAATTTGATTAAAGTTGAGAAACCATTGCTACAATTTACTCAATCGAATAAATAAGCTAACACTTATAATGGAAATACATATCCGTCATCAAATTATTGTACTAAGCTCATAGAACTAAGATAAACAAGAAAATATCTTCTCCGACCTGCGAAATAAATACTCCCCTAGCTCGAAACCAAAAGCTCGGAAGCTCGGAAAAAATGACGACCAGATTACAAACCAACCCTATGACTGAATATGGAAAGCAATGATCATGTCAACAGAAAATCAATCTATTTCGCAACAACTCCGTTGGCCTCAACAGCCTTTCCTTCGACTGGGTTCAACTCATCCCATGCTTCGACCCATGTGACCATGGCATCTGCAAGCTTGATGAAGTAGTCATCGACCTTGCCGAGTTTGGCCTTGACTTGCTTGGAGAGTTCAAGGTAGCAGCCCTGGACGGTGGTGCAATCCTTTGGGAGGGTGGCGGACTGGAAAAAGGGGATCAACTCCTCTTGCCAGTAGATTCCTTTGTATTCCTTCTTAAGGTTCACAAATGGGTTGCTTGCCTTGCTATGCCAGATGTAGGGCAATCCTGTCTTCACTCCCAACCCCAAGTGGTCACAGATAACCTATAAATCCAACAATGACAACTCATGTGAGCCACTAAAATTTGAAAACACAAGGCAGGGTGTTAAGGTGTTTTGATTTCGAATTCATTGCAATGTAATAACAGAGGACTATACAGATTTATAGGCTCTAAAGGTATTTTGAGAGATACCTTCATGCACCAGCCAGCCCACATGTCATCGTAGCGCCCGATTGGCTGACCATCACCCATGAGTCCGAAGTACATAGCAGGTCCAATCAACTCACGGTTGAATGCCAGATTCATGCCACACATGGGAAAGAGAGTTCCCTTGGGAATGGTCAGGACTGCATCCACAAACCTGAAAACACGGCGACATTATAGTCAGCAAGCATTTTATAAACTCACTCACATACACAATTTCCAATAGATGGAAAATGGCAGAACAATGTACCTGGTGTTTCTCTCTAGAGGCTTAACAAGCTGGGTGGGAGCATCATAATCCGGGATGTTGAGCCAGAGGCCGTGAGAAACAGCAGTTGGGATACCTTCACGCAGACTGAAGGGGTATCCACGAACAAAATCTGCACCTTCACGGTATGGGTCGTACAGGGTGTTGAAGAAAAATGGAGTTGATGGAGACAGAAGGTTCTTGATATGCTGCTCAAGGGCATTGATATCTTTGCCAGAAGGATCCTTAGCAACCTGCATTTTCACAAAGAGTACCATACTTCAGTTAGAACACCAAAGTTTCACTAGAATTGTACATATCGATGAAAGCTGAAACATATTCACACCACAATAACTGCTAATTTCATCAATGGTTTCAAAACAAGGATCATTGACCACTCAAAATTCGGATAAGTGAAACCAAAATTCAACATTGCCAACTTAATCAAGATTTATAGCCTGAAACTATGAAGTGTAAATCCGAAAGTAATCTGAATAGGGTGCAAGGTGGAGATCTGTGAATGTGGTAACAATATATCAATTAGTCTAGTGCTGAACCATTAAGATTTACGCAAACGAAACGAAACTCAATTGTCAACCCATCATTCAAAAGCTTTGCTATCATAATAGCGCAGTTAAATTGACATGCTATCACCGAAACCAGATCAGAAGACAATGACGAAACAAACCCATCTCCGCACAAGACTTTAAGTTTAGCAACTGAAACAACGCATGGTAAGAAACAGATCCAACCAAAAGAAACTCAGATAGTAACATATAACTCAAAAGAAACACAGATCAAAGCAGGCAATGCCTATTAAGATAATAAACGAAGAGCATAAACAGATCTAAACAACAAAAGCAACAGAATTTCAGCACAGACAAAGCAATTCGAGTCGAATCGAAATTCAATTGAACTACAAGATTTTAAAAACCCCAACAAAACCCAAATCCCAAAACCCACCAAGATCCAGGCTTTTCAACTCAAAAATCAAATCCCACATCCAAAACAGCCCCAATTATGATCCCGAGTTTTCGAAATCGATACTTACAAAGCAATCGTCGTCGATGGTGAAGATGTACTTCTTCTTGGAGACCATGTAGCCGAAGCATCTGCAAGCAGAGTCCTTGAAGGAGATGCAGGATGCCTTGGGACCAAGAATCCGATTGATGTCGTTGCGGTTGTAGAGCTCGTAGTCGAAGCCTTCCGGGACCTTGATCACCTTCGACGGGTCGCCGTCCTGGACGATGATGAGGTGGTACTGCTGGAAGAAGGGCCTCCACATCTCGAGGAAATCGAGGTTTCGGATGGTGGGGATGACAATGTCAAGCTCATCTTTCAGCAGAGGGGTCGGGGCGACCTTGCTGTACTCCGCCATGGCTGCAGCTGCTTCTCAACGACGGAGAGAGAGAGGGAGAGAGATGGGTTGGAGTTCAGAGAGAACGTTGTGTTGGGAGTGTGAGAGATGCGCCCGTATTTGAAGTATTTGAAGGCTTGTTGACACGTGCGAAGAAACGGGCGACACGTGCGAAGAGGGAGGAGAGGTGTATTAGAATTACAGTTTGTAATTACAATTACAAATTTGTAAGGATTTTGATTAGGTTGCCATAATTTGAGATAATGTGGCATTTTTGGGATCTAGAAGTGAAGGAAATACTTGTTTTTTTTTTTTTTGGATAAAGAAGGAAATACTTGTTTTGGTATTGTGAAAATTGGAAAGGACATCAAGTGAGATTTGAAATGTTGGAGAGAAGTAGATTTGGTCAATTTCTAATTCTTAATTGGTCAAATAAGAGTGTTGAAATCTTTACTCATTGTGGTGTCTATTAGTGATTGATACATGTTAAATTTATGGCAACAAAGTTAAAGAGGATTAATTTTATTAACACGTGTCAATTAATGACAGAGATTTTTTTTTTTTGAACTTAATTAATGATAGAGGTTAGCCACATACAAAATGAGTGCAGAAGAATTAAACTCAAAATGAGGGTAGAAAAGTAAAAATAAAAAATAAAATCATTGTGAAATTTACTAGTCCTTTTAAAATTGTTTGTGTGGGACACTCTTTTTCCCTTCGATATAACTTGTCACTTTGATTCTTGAGATTTGAAGTCGATAAAGTGGTTCTTGAGTTTGTCCACTGTTAATTGTTTTAGTCATTCTGTGAAAAATCTCTGTTAAATAAATACCAAAATGACAAAAACACCCTTAATTTTAATAAACAATGAGCCAAAATGATTTGACAAAAATTGAGGTAATTTTCCAATTTGTCATATTTTAACAATACTGAAGAAATTTTACAACGAAATTTTCCAGTGCTCCTGAAGTATAAGATACACAGAACATTCAAAGCTAGCAAACACGTTCTAATGTTTTCACAAAACATAATCGTTTCTAATTTTTCTACTGAACATTATCAACACGCTTTGAATCATAGTCAATTCTTGTAACACTTTGACGTACAATCACATCAAAGTAACTTAAATCACGGGGATCATTGGCAAAAAAAAGCGTAAAATCTTGGTAAAACCCCAACGTCAACCCCAAGCAAGAGTTTAATTTGGGGAAACCCCACCGGCCACGGTGTCATTGGGTGGGCGACTCCTTCAAAGTCGCCGGCGGCTCTTACATCTTTGGACATTTCTCTCCTCCTTTCAAATGTCAATTTCTCGTTTGTCCTTGTGGAATCCCAACTCCCGAAACCATTAGGACGCCGCCACGTCCCCAGCCCGACGTGTTCCCGACCGACACTTTCACGACTTTGAGTAATAGGAACACTGGGTCCAAGCCCTTTGCCGTAGAACTCGAACTTGTAACAGATAGATATTTTGATGTGCCAGAAATACGGTTCGTTACATTAAGTATCATAATACAATTTGTTATAATTTTTTTTTAATTTTAAATAATTATACTATTACACTTGGTGTACTAGACCGTGTGACTGTCAAACTAAAAAAATTTATGTCTTTGAGGGTCAAGTATTGGCAGATTTTTCAGTGTGTCCGGAATACGGAGTGGTACACCGCATGTCACTATGCAAGTGGTGAGATACTTGTTTGGTTAAGTGGTATTCTTCTTCACTTGTAAGTCAGAAATTTTAGGTTCGATTATCGCCAAAGACAAATTTGATTCACATTATTGTTAGCACATTATAAGACTGCCCACTCCTCATCCTCGTAGTATAGATAATATCGTTTATTAAAAAAAATAACAACTTGAAAAATAAAACTTCTCTTTACTTATATAACAATACGTGGTGTAACATCCGTGTTTCAGACACATTAAAAAATTTCTACGAGTATTGAGTGGGGAGGTCCCCAGTTGTCTCTTTCATTTACTGCACAGTTTTGTTTTGGTCAATAGAATTTCACAATCTTCTTTCCCGTTTACCCCTCTTTGAAAAGGGTAGATCCAAAAGTTGAAATGTGGGATTTATTGAGTATAGTTTGGTCATTTTGGTCTACTCCATATCCATATTAATGGTTTTTGAAATTACTAGTGGATCATGCACGTTATCAGTTGGTTTAGCAGTATTTAGTTTTTATTTAGTCGAAAAGTGATCTCATGTTCGATTTATATAAATATAAAAGCAATAAATATATTTATGTGAATTCGGTACAATTTATAATTGGGTTAACAATCTATACTCACAACAAAACTAAACCACTACAACTAGGCTAACCACGCAGCACGCCTAAATAAATATCAAACATATCATAAGTATTCATTTTCCTCTCTTATCTTTGTGAGTTGAACTTGAGAGAGTTTCCAATTAAGAGAAGACAACTACCATCAGACCAAATGTTAGTTGATATTGTCACACGATAGTAACGTTCTACACGATCTTATACGAACACATGAAGAATTCATAATTTAAAGTATAGTATTATTATTAATGTATAATCCGTTCATATAACGTATGTTGTAGTTGTATCACATGAGAGTATTTCGATAAACAACCCTAACAAATGCTCTTGGTTATGGTTTGATTTGACCTTCATTTTAATAGGTAGCGGTGGTACATAGTAAATGCACCATACCAAACTTTACCAGAAAAGCAAACACCCCACCTTACAAAAATGGACCTGGATTGTCTGCCCTCCCTCATCACATCCCATTTTCATCCATTTCTATTTCTGTGGTCACAGTTAAGCCACGTCAACATTTTATATTGATTTTTTTTATAAAAATAATAAGACAAAAAGTAATGGGAATATAAAATGTTGACGTAGCTTAACCGTGACTACAAAAATATGAGGGGATGAGAAGGGTATGGGATGGGAAGAGCAGACAATCCAGGTCCTACAAAAATTCGGTCTCTAGGGTTTCATTTCATGCACATAAAATCTTTGAAATTTAGAACAAAATCCACCTTTCCAGCAATGATGAGGAAAAGCAATAACCCACGATCGCCACACACACCCTTTTAAATTATAGATTAAATTGGAACTTGAGATATAGAAAATACGGATTGAGATTTTCTAGATCTCACACTTTAAAACTCCTGGATAGAGCAATTTGGATCGTTTAAGGAAGATTTCTAAATGTTAGAGAACGATTGTGTAAGTGAAATGAAAAACTACATAATTTAAATTGAATAGGCCGCCGGCTCAGAAATGTGAGACCCGGAGATAATCTCACCCCTATAAATACCACCACCGCTGAGTACAAGAGAGAGAAGTGATTTTCTATTTTAATACAAGTGATGGTAAAGAAGGGAGAGTCGAACTTAGTATCTTGGGTGTAAAAAATATTTTTAATTACTTTGAACTAAACACTCTAACGACAAATAGAAGCGTGTCATAAAAATGACACATACTATTATATTATTAATACAAGACGTTCGTGTCATAAAAATTGATCTCGAGCACTGTTAGTTAGTCTAGAACTATAAAATAAGTTGAAGTGCACGACATGTTGTGAGGGAGTCAGATATTAGAGAAATAGAAGCTCCTTGGGATTGGCGACGTGAGCTGGGGGGTTTTTACTTGCTGCAACGTGCGCGGACATGTTCTGTAGTTGTAAATTTGCTAAAATACCACCGACATGCCAACTGGTGCCCACTTCGTGCCAACCAATATATCCAAAATTACAAATACAACCCCCTTTCCTTTTTTTTATATTTTTTTTAGAAAACTTTAAAGGAAAGCTTCCAGTACTATTCACTTTAACGAAAAACCACATTTTTACACTAAAAAGTCAATCCTGGTACTATTCACTTTACCCTTTATTTTGTCCTTATCGTTAAAACTCAAAGTTTTTAAGCCATTTTCATTAGTTTTCCTTTTTTTTTTATGGTTTTCTTTCCATTTGTATATCAGTGTTAGTCATATACTCATTTTTATCTCTCGCGTGCTCTTATTAATTTTTTATCATTAATCTTCTTCAATTCATGTAATTCAATGACCGAAAATTGAGAGAAGTATGTGAGAAGTAAAAATGAGTGTATGGATAACACTGAGATTGATTATTTTTTTTAAATGTTAGATTATGGCAAGCATGATTGCCTTTGCTTTAAAACAAATGGGAATATCGGATACTCCCACTAATCTACTTTTGATTCATCATTATTCTCTCTAATTATACTAGTTAGATCCCATCGATATTTGATTAATCAAATCCTTTTTTCTTTCACCAATGAAATACCTCCAATGTCATGTGTCTCTGACTTTCTGATTCTCTCATTTGAATATCACTTGCCTAAAAATTGTCAAGATTTTATAGTTGGATTAATAATTTACTACTAATTCCACTGATATTATTCTTGCTTAACACTCTTCACAACTAGACAGATATTGAGCTTTATCATAAAAAGTATCAATGCAAACAAATTCAAACCATTTATGATAGGTTGTAATTTAAAATTTTCAAGTTTTCGAAGTAGGATTATAATTTTTAACAGAAACGATCAAATTGAATTTATTTATAGGCCTTTACCATAAGTTGAGAAGAGCACATAATCCAACCATGAAAGCCATATTAGTCATGACCTAGTTACTCAACCCACCAACCACCAATGCTATTAGGCCTTTTCTTTTACAATTCTAAGGCCCTGGGTGGCCGAGAGGAGACTGGAAAGCCCAGCCCAGCCCAGATCAACTTTCCCTGTGTTCTTGAGTTTTACTTGTAAATATGGTGTTTGTGAACATTTTCAGAAGAGTGCTCTAGAAATATACATGCAGAACGAAAACCAGATGGGAATCACGGGATATGGCAAAATGTCTATTTAAGAGGGTCCCAGCTGAAGGAAAAATTTTATACTAAGACGTTTCTACGGTTTTGAGAAAAATTTAGGAAAGAGTATCCGATCACGTCATTTGTAAACATCTCTTACAAAAACATAGACTCTCAGTACTTTAGAACGAGAGTTGGTCTAATCAAGCGGAGTCTCTCCTATTTAGTATTTATTGTGCACAAAGTGATTGTTCCTTGCAGTTGGTAATCATTTATGCCAACGTACCCTACCATTCTAAGATCACCAAATATTTAGTACGCAGTGTATAAATTTCGTCGACTTTACTCACTATTCATAATTTCATATATAACTTCAGCTTAGCAGTCTGAATTTTGTTTGTTTTATAAATAAAAATATAAAAATACGCGATATTAGCTTCTTGGAGTAGGACGTATAACGTCCACACTCAAACCCCGAAGGCCCACCGCCCGTCCCTCCATTTCAATTCGAAGCACTGTTCAAATCTCAAACTATCTGCAGATTTGATGCTATAGAAATGTCTTTTAGGCAAAGTACATCATGTTCCAAGAAGATGCCACTTAACATGGTTTTAGAAAACGTGGATAGGTGAAGATAGATGAAAAAAGACCAAAAAAATAGTATGAAAAAGCTGAAATGAATTAGTTGTGCAGGTCACAGTCAGCATTTGGCAACAAGCTTGTGCAATCTACTGCTTTGTCTCCCATAAGTGCTTTTCCAAATGGTGCACTGGTAGGTTGGGAATTAACGTCAATTTTGTGCTTCCAAAAAGCACCTGAATATTATTTAATTTTAGATCCTAAGAACCTCAGCTGCAGATACTCAAACTGTAGATCCTGCAATGTAAAGAGAATAAGGGACAAGGAGAAAATGTTAAATTATTTGACCAATATTTTTCTGATCTAAGCAATACTCTTGATAGATGCAGGAAGTTGACTTTTCTTGCTTAAAAACATAGGGGTTTGGTTGACCTAGTTAAACTTGGTATAAAATATGAGCAACTTTATATCTAATTATAACATTAATCAGCAGCTTATCATCTTAAACCTGATCAGACGTCTTAAGTGATTGTTATAAACACCGAAAAAATGGGAAGATCACCTAATCGTCTGCGCCCACCTTCGCCGGCTGGCAGGATCAATGTTGCTAACAAGGAATCTTCCATGCCTGTAAATTTTTATATATTGCAGGCGTATATACATTCCTCATACACATATACTTGTGTGGCAATCAAGTACATGAGAACATGACATATGTAAAAACCCTAGCACAAGATATACTATTTGATTTGAGCTTAGTTGCTTATAAATACTGACCTTTCGACAATCGTATCGTACCAATTAAATACGTTGTTAAAAAAAACCTAGGCACCATACTGGAAGTTAATCCATGGAGTGTAGGAAATGTAAAAGCACATTGTTTGCATCTGTCGTGTGTTTCACAATATTTTCTTATGCATGTGAGATTTTTAACTGTAATTAGAACTCTAATTAGGAATATGATTCCTTGATTAAGCATTGTTGCTTGTTCTAACTTGCCTTTTTTTTCGTTCCGGTCATGTTTGTAGTGGCTTATGATCCGATTGATCCAAAAGGGAACATAAATATCAGATGGGATTTGTTTCTTGGACTTCTGATGGCTATGTGGTGAGTGCCACAAGAACTTGTAAAACATTTTTTTTGTTGTGTTTTTGGTATGAACACTTTGAGTAACCCTAACAATTAATAAATTCAACAAGTATAAAATATGAAAAAAAGTATCTTGTCCAATGAATATTCCTCCAAAATTGTCAAAAAAGTACACAGAAATGATTCAAATGAATGCCAGCCTTTTTGTATAAGGTCAACTTTGTAATCTTATTTGTTTATTAATTTTCTTAGATTTTTGTTTATCTTAAGTTATGATTAAACTCTAATTAATACAAAGATTCAAGCATTTAGAATCTCCAAAAAGTTCATTAAAACAAATGCTTATTAATATTACCTTGATTACCCAGGCTGCAGTGACAATAAGCAACAACCAAATGTACCGCCCCGTCACGAGCCCAGGGTGGACCTTAGGATGGACATGGGCTAAAAAGGAGGTGATCCGGTCCATGGCGGGAGCTCAAGCCACTGATCAAGGATACTGCTCCAAGTTCAAAGGAAATATTCCACACAGCTGCTCAAAAATTCCTTCAGTTGTTGACTTGCCTCCTACGGCTCCATGCAACCAAAGATTTTCTGATTGCTGCAAGGGTGGTGTGTTGGAATCACTTGGACAAGACCCCTCAGCTGCTGTCTCGGCATTTCAGCTGAGTGTCGGGCATTCAGGTACCTCGAATAAAACAGTAAGACCACCCAAGAATTTTTTCCTGCTTCGTCCTGGGCCGGGGTATACCTGCAGTCCTGCAACCCACCCTCAGTCTCCTACTCGCCTGATGGTCTGCGTAAGACTCGAGCAATGAGTAAGTTTTACCGTTCGAACAAATTGTGCCCAAAGTGTCACATTCTATCCTTTGATCATATGTTCGCATGTACATGCAAGTAGTGGCCTTTGATTTCGTATGTTTCAGCATGTGGTTTATAAATTGCTTCGACAGCAAAATAAGAAACGGTGCGTCTCTCTAACATGTAAATATCGTGTTCCCTTTTTGGCATTGACATGGAGTTTAACCTGTAGTTACTCGCAAGTGCTGGCTTCCCAGAACCCTACTTGTTGTGTCTCTCTATCATCTTTTTACAACCCGATGATCACTCCCTGTCCGTCTTGTGCTTGTGGCTGTCAAAATAAGAATAACTGCGCATCAGTACTCTCGTACCCACAACTTTCTTAGCCTAATCAATTTCGAGACTTGTAAGTTTATATTATCTGCCCTCTCACATTAGAACATATGCAGGGACAATGACCCTTCAAGTGTCGCAAGTTTGAAAACCGTAGTTCAGAAAAATGCATCAATCTTACAATGCACAGATCACATGTGCCCAATTCGAGTCCATTGGCATGTGAAGGCTAACTACCGAGCGTATTGGCATGTGAGGATTGCCGTCACAAACTTCAAGTACGGGATGAATTATACACAATGGACTCTTGTTGCTCAGCATCCAAATCTCAATAAACTTGCTAATGTTTCAAGCTTTCTCTGTAAGCCACTCATTCACTACAACACAAGTAAGTTTACAACGGAACTACAATATTTGTACATTAGTACTATTCATTTTTCTCAATCTGTTACACTTCGAATATGTACAGACGACACTGGCATCTTTTACGGCATAAAAAATCTTAACGACCTACTAATGGAAGCTGGAACCGATGGACATGTCGAATCAGAGCTTATTCTCCAAAAGAACACGAATGAATTCACATTGAAGCAAGGTTGGGCGTTTCCATTGATGATTTACTTCAATGGTGATGAATGCAAGATGCCCCTTCCTGATGTATATCCATCCCTACCCAGCTCTACAAATTCAAATCCAATTTCATCGTCTACACTAGCTACCCTTTTGCTTTCAGAACTACTACTAATCTTCTTCTGCTCCCATCACTAAGGGCGCGACCAGAAATCCGAATGATGGTTTGAAGGTGTTCCATCTTCATCAATACAACTAATGGAATGATTGGACAATAAAAGATTGGGAGCGTGTGAACTCTGTCACTATATGCCTGTAGAGTTGTGATCAAGTTCAGAAAAGTTGAACAAATGTGTAAAATTATATCCAAATGTATAGAGAGACAAGACCCCCATATACTCGCGAGGATAACATGGAGATCCAAACATAACTGATGGAATGTTTAGAGTATCTCTATTTCCCGAAAATGATCTTGTAAATATCAGTATAAATGATCTTTCCATCGTGTTCGATTATAGCAGTAAGCTAGTAACCTCGGAATCTAAAGCCACTTGGCGTTTTGAATCCAGTTCCAACAACGCACTTTTGAGACAGAGAAAGCGGAACTGCTTGACGCTGCATATTAGAACTCATTAAAGCAGAAAATAAAGAAAAACCATAGTCAGGGGGCAAGGGCAACGGAAAACCAAAACCCCTCCAAGAAAAATTAGAACAAAGCACGACAACATAAACAACAAAACCACTCCTAGCAAACCTATAACAAAGAAGCCGAGAAAGATTACGAGAATAATTAGTAACGGCACAAGGAGGGCATGAATCTTACCAATGAACCCCGGGTGATTAACACCACTATTAGCCAAACCGTCGGCCACTTGTACCAGAAAACTTGGACAAGTCACTTTAATCATATTGTATTACAGGTTAATCAAAATTTCATGAGGGTACCTAATATAACAAAAGCTGCAGAGGTTGAAAAATCCCTGTCTGATTTAGAAAACCCAACAGTCCCAAAGTTTAAAATCCAATCTAATGATTTCTTATATTCCACACTTCGTTTTTTTATTTAATCCAGGGGAGGATGGATTGAAGAGAAAGAGATGCAAAAGTCATTGTCAAGTGTAAGTATTGTAATTTCTAGACGGAAAACTGTTCAGATTGCCTTTTCATGCGAGTTAGATAGTTGTATCATCGAGTTTATAATCCTAGGAACGTGTATAATCCTTGAAAACTAAATTGTCCTAACATCAATGTACGACATACATTGTAGATCCAACATCCGTCACACTTAACTGTTATGAGAGATGATGCATATGGCATACGAAGGTTGTAGATAGAATTTTCCCTAAATGATCATGTCTTTTTGGTGAGATTTTACTGCGTAATCAGAGGTATATCCCATCTCTTTATTTTTCTCATCACGTGTTTGGAATAACATTTTGGCATGCGGAAAAAGGTAGTAGGTCATTTTCACAAGGGAAGTTTGCTAGTTGTGTCAAGCTTTGCCCCGAAACGCAAGATACCATCGATAGTCACATCAAACATAGAAATACAAAGATTGCAGGTATAATCTACATTTTTGGTAATACAGATCATGCTTGTGGAGTACTCAAATTAAATCTCTTATTTGTCATGAATGGATCCAAAAAATATGACCTACAATCAATGTTTTAAAAAACTCGCATGGGGGCGCGCCTAGGCGCCTTGGAGGTGGGGCTTCACCATTTTCGCCTCTGTTTTGTGGGAGTGGGCGAAATACTCGCCTAGGCTCGTCGGGGCGCGCCTAGGCGCCTAAGGCGTGCCTGAGGCGTCAACTGGACGTCCCTTTTTCTTTTTTAGGTTGCTGAAATCTGGATTTCTTGTAGTTGCAAGGCTGTTTTTGAGTTGCAGACCAAGAAACTAGCGAAGGAGATGGAGATGAAGACATCGGCTAGGGTTTTTTAGGCTGAGTTTGTTTTTTAATTTTTGTCTTTAAATACCCTATAAATACTCCACTCAACTCTTTATTTTTGCCATTTATTTCATTTTAAATACCTTATAAATACTCAACCCCATTTATTTTATTTTAAATACCCTATAAATACTCCACTCAACCCTTTATTTTCCTTAAATTCCCATAATTATTGTTTTATATCATTTTAAATACCCTATAACTACTTCACTCAACCTTTATTTCCTTTTAAATTACTTATAATTGCAACATTAAGCCTTCATTTTGCTTGAAACTTTCCTATAATTGTGACCATTCATCCTTATTTTCCTTGAAGTTCTCTATAATTGCTTATTACAATAAAATAAATAATTATAACATTTTGAGACTATATGACATAGTTTCCAAGTACAACTAGACTTAGTAATAAAGAAGATGATATTATCTTTGATTTAGTTATAGTTATATTTGTTTTTACAAAGTATTATATTGTTATAAATATACTTACATATAATATATATTTAAATTTTAGGTTCCATGAGGCTTCGTCTCACGCCTCACGCCTAGGCCGGGCTTCCCCTCGAACGCCTCGCCCACGCCTCACGCTTTTAATACATTGCCTACAATTATGCTGACGGTGGGCTGTTGTGTTGAAACATTTCAAAATTTGCATAAAATACCTAATGAAATCAGTAGGTGAACTTGGTTTAAGCTCCTTAACAACACACATGTTTGTTCATAATTTCTCATGCATGTCAGCTTCCAAAAAAAGACCAGTGGTTGGCCAAGCTATGACAATCAATTATTTCGGAGACCGGAAAAATTCACCGCGACATTTCAGCCTTTTTCTGATCACCATCGTTTGATTAACCAGCGCAACAAGTATTCTTTCAATAGTACAATTTGCCCCAATATTGTTTATTTTATGTATTTATAGCATTTAATGTAAACAAACGTGTTATATTAATGCATGTTTGGTGTCATCCAATTATTTTTTAATTAAAAGGTTTTTTTTTTAAATTTTTTTTTTGTGTGAAACTCAACTGATGTGAGCCAAACAAGACCACCGCACTTCACTTCACCAGATTTTGCTCAAACAATTAAGAGAAAATTGTAGCAATGGTTTCTTAATTTTAACTCAATTGGAGTAATGATCCCTTAATTAAAAATCTATGATCATTGGTCCCTTAACTCATTAAAATATGCAACTATGATCTTTTTCGTCAACTTCGTTAGAATTCTGTCAAAATGAGTCATGTTGGAAGGATCATTGCTACAATTGGGTTAAAGTTGAGGGACCATTGCTCTAATTAGGTTAAAGTTGAGAGACTATTTCTCCAATTGGGTTAAAGTTGAGGGACCATTGTTACAATTTTTCTCATTTGGTTTTTCATATTTGCCCCTTGATTCAGCCTCATGTGCGTGGCATATGACTCGTTTTGACGGAAGTTCTAATGGAGTTGACAAATAGGACTATAGCTGCACATTTTGATAAGTTAAGGGACTAATAGTAATGAATTTTTAGGTGAGAGACCATTACTTCAATTGAGTTAAAGTTAGGAGAGCATTGCTACAATTTCCTCAACAAACAATCACATTAATGCGCTATTTAGCTACAAGCTCATGCTCCGAGGACCGATTTAGTTCAAAAGTTTATTAAAAAGATTTTATCTTTTCATGTTTCCCTAAATTTGAGAGTTTAAATAGCAATGTATATAAATTATTGAATGGGGTCGGAGGCCGGAAATTGCAGGCACGAGCGCAAAAAGTGGAAGTGATTTTAGCTACAAGTTAGTGAAAAGAAAAAAAAATACAGAAAACTTGCAATTGAAGCAATCCAATTACGACATGCTTTCTTGGCTAAAAATGGGAGGCTTTTGAGCTCATATGATATATGACCTAAAGAAGCAAGTGTGTGGAAAGAAAACTGACCGTTGTGCTGTCGTCTTCAGAGCCTCTCGAAATCTCCCGCCAGCTTTTCACATCATATTCTTCACCAAAACTTGCTTCAAGATGCAGAAAACACATCGCAGATATACAATTTAAATCAGGTAATATATACATATATACATGTGTATATATTATATATATGTGTATCACATAAGCTGAAAGATCACTTGAAATTGTACCTACCATTAGGTGATACATCTGCAGGCATTCACTGTCACTGATATAGTCTCTTCCCTTTTCCTTTCTAACACCCTACATATCTTTGTCTCCTATTCATCCATCCTCTCATCGCTGCCCGCTGGAAAGCGTGTGATCTGGTGAACCGAGGCCATGGAATTCGAAAACCAGGCCAACCCAACTCACAAAATCTGCCCAACATGTTGTTCTTGGTCTTGGATGAAGTTCACATTGTTGGCTGTGCTGTATTGCTTGATACTATCACCTGCAGGTAAGTTTTTTTTATAACAAATCTAATTTGAAGAAACAGACCTTTATCTCTGTTATTGGTTTCGTTAATTTATTTGTTTGCTGATGTTTGCTTTCGGTTTTGTGATCTTTAGCGGCGTATGATCCGTTGGATCCAACCGGAAATATAACGATCAAATGGGATGTTATGTCTTGGACACCAGATGGTTATGTTGTAAGATCGATATCATTTAAGTGACTTTGTTTTTGTCCATGATTAAGAGTAGCGATTTACACATTCCCAGTTTAACTTCTGACGCTCCCCTTGTGAGCGTAAATTGTAAATACAGAATATGGAGTGTCCGAAGCTAAACTAAGAGTTTGAAAATCGCGACTCGTTGATTAATTTACAAATCAAATTCTTATCCATCATTGAATTATGTTAGGCTGCAGTGACTATGAACAACTTTCAAATGTACCGGCAAATCCCAAGCCCTGGCTGGACGCTCGGGTGGTCATGGGCGAAAAAGGAAGTGATCTGGACAATGGTGGGAGCTCAAACCACAGAGCAAGGAGACTGTTCAAAATTCAAAGCAACCATCCCCCATTGCTGCAAGAAAACTCCAACAGTTGTAGACTTGCTTCCCGGAGTTCCCTACAACCAGCAGTTCACTAATTGCTGCAAAGGTGGCGTCCTAGCGTCTTGGGGACAGGATCCCTCAGCAGCGGTCTCTGGCTTCCAGGTGAGTGTCGGGCAAGCCGGCACTTCAAACAAGACGGTGAAACTGCCCAAAAACTTCACCTTGCTTGGTCCCGGACCAGGATACACTTGCGGCCCTGCAAAGGTCGTGCCGTCCACAGTCTTCCTCACGACTGATCGCCGGCGAAAGACTCAAGCACTTAGTAAGATTTCCTCACTCTCATATTTCTAAGATCTTCCTACTCTCTCATCTTTCAAGTATCTCTTACTAATTTCTATGTATTTTCCTTGTAATGCAGTGACATGGAACGTGACGTGCACCTATTCGCAGTTTCTAGCCTCCAAGAATCCAAGCTGCTGCGTTTCCTTTTCGTCTTTCTACAACGAAACCATTGTTCCTTGCCCGTCTTGCGCTTGCGGTTGTCACAACAAAAACAATTGTGTCAAGTAAGCCTCCACAACCCTATCCACATTATACAGTTTTGTACACACTTGACCTAACTTCTGGATGAAAATCTTTTACAATGCATACAGGAGTGACTCAAAGTTGGCACACAAGGCAGGAATAAACACACCGAAAAAGGATAATTCGCCGTTGCTTCAGTGCACGCATCATATGTGCCCTATCCGAGTACACTGGCACGTCAAGCAAAACTACAAGGACTACTGGCGGGTCAAGATAGCCGTCACCAATTTCAACTATCGGATGAACTACACAGAGTGGACGCTCGTTGTACAGCATCCTAATCTCAACAACGTCACTCAAGTCTTTAGCTTTGATTACAAGCCCCTCGTCCCCTACCAATCCGTCAGTAAGTGTTACGATCGCGAGCTTCTGAAGCTTCTTTTTCTCAGAATTTTGAGTTTCGTCCTAATGTTCGAGCGTGATTGACTGTAATCTGCAGATGACACCGGTATGTTCTATGGCATGAAGTTTTACAATGACCTACTAATGGAAGCTGGGCCATCAGGAAATATTCAGTCTGAGGTGCTTATGCAGAAGGACCAGAATACCTTCACGTTCAAGCAAGGATGGGCGTTTCCTCGAAAGGTTTACTTCAATGGCGATGAATGCATGCTGCCCCCGCCGGATGCATACCCGTCGCTACCTAACTCCGGCCATGTAAACTCTATTTCAATCTTACAAGCCTCCATGCTTCTGATAATGTTTTCTTTATGTTTTTCACTTTCCTGATAAATTTTTGAAGGTCAGAGCGACAGATGTGGTCCTGTGTGCGATAATTCGGTATAGAATGTAAACTATATCTGAATTCGTATAATCTCACACAATTTTTCCATTTCTGTCCGTGACACAATTTGATTCTTGTTTTCGATCTGTAGTATGTAAAACGATACACGGATTCTGAATTCAACAGGAATCTATGAACAAGACTCGTACATCAACTTTAATTTCTTATGAAATATCATATAGCACAAACAACATATTCACTTTGGATTGTTCTAAATAATCGTACAACAGCTAAACTTGAACAAAAACAGTGGTGACAAAGAAAAAATGGTAAACGTGTAACAGATAACGAAACAGAATTTTGTAGTGAAAGTCAAGCAGGAGTGCACCTGAACCGCTTGTATAGCTAGAAGCCACAGCACTAATACATTTGACATCATCACTTGGATTTCCCATAAGCCTTAGGGAAACCTGAACTTGATGGGAAATTCTAGAGTGTATTGATAAAACTGGTAGCCTTTGCTGCCTAGCCCGAACATACTCACTACGCATAAGCCAATAAGATTACCAGAGATGCGAAGGCGGTCATGACTGGACCAAGTATGCTAATAATTCGTTTGGGACTAGCATTCGGCAACCATGGGTAGGCATCAGGAGGTGGCATGACACAGTTGTCTCCGTTGAAATAAATCCTTCGAGGGAAAGCCCAACCCTTTTCAAAAGTAAAAGTTGATGTATCCTTTCGAAATAGGAGCTCTGACTGCACATTTCCAAGTGGACCAGCTTCCGAGAGGAAATCGTTATAAAACTTTACTCCCCACAACATGGCTGTATCATCTGCACAACCAGAAGTATAACCGAATTTTATGTCAATAAAAGTCAAAAGAACTGCAGATATATATTTCACAAAAATTGATGAAGGACAAAGAAAAGACTTACTTAAGCCAACGTAAGGAGTTAACGACTTGTAATTGAAACTGAAAATCTTGGTCAAATTATCAAAGTTCGGATGTTGCACGACAAGATTCCACAGCGTGTAGTTCATTCTGTAATTGAAATTTGTAATTGTGACTTTCACCCTCCAGTAATCCTTGTAATTGAGCTTAACATGCCAATGTACTCGGATTGGACACATATGACTGGTACACTGGACTAGAGGAGTGTTAGCAGATTTCCCGGAACCAGATACAGCTGAAGCTAAGTATGGATTCTTTGGCCTGCAAATATCGGCAAAAGAGGAAATATTTTTTATTTACTATTACTGCAAACTCCGGCTTTGGACATGAATAACGTACTGAAAAAACTCGAGAAATTATTGTAGGCGACAGAAAAACAATATTCAGAAATGCAAGAAACACATGAATTAGAGAACTTACTCTACACAGCTTCCTGGGTTTGTAGCGTTGTTCTGGCAGCCACAGGCACAAGTGGGACAGCTCACTATGGTTTCATTGTAGAAGGAGGAGAGCGAAACACAACACGTGGGTGTCTTTTGAGCTAGAAACTGCGAGTACGTGCATGTAACGTTCCAGGTCACTGCCACAAGAGGATATAGAGGTTAGATAAAGCATGAAAATTCTTTCATGTTTAAAGTATTAATACCATACTCATCTGTCGAAATGCATCTGTCAACCCTAGGAACTACATTAAGTGCAGCTTAAACTACAAAGTTGTTTTGTCCATACGCTGAAACTACTCTAAATGCCTTAGCAATCAACTCACTCAAAGCCCTAATTGAAATTATTCTACTTGGTGTGCAAGGAGAGAGGCGGTTTTGAACTTACTCATGGCTTGGGTCCATCTCCTTTTGTCCGATGTTAGAAATCTGGTTGGTTTAACAATCTTTGCTATCCCACAAGAATATCCAGGCCCCGGTGCTCTCAATGTGAAGTTTTTCGGCAGTCTGACAGTTTTGTTAGTTGTTCCAGCAGCACCCACACTGACCTGAAACGAACTTATGGCATTGGGTGGGTCCTGAATCCACGATTGCATGACTCCCCCCTTGCAGCAGTTTGCAATCTGCTGATTGTATGGGGTTCCAGGCAACAAATCCACAACTGTGGGATCCTTTTTACAGCAATGTGGGACGTTCCCTTTGTATTTCGAGCAATCCCCTTGTTCTGTTGTTTGTGCTCCCACCATGCTCCAGATTACTTCCTTTTTCGCCCATGTCCATCCTAAAGTCCAACCTGGTGCTTGTATATGTCGATACTGCTGGAAGTTAAACATTGTAACTACTGCCTGCCATTTCAGAAATATAGTTCGTATCAGAAAATTCACTGGAAAAGGCAAATAAAGGATTATATATCGGAAAAATCGAGCTTCTAGGTAATGGAAATGATCGGTAAGGGAATACTAAATCAGATTCTCCAAAATATCGAGCAATACCAACAAAGTTACTATTGATGTTAACACAGATGGGAAGATAATTCTAAATCAAAACCTAGTATCTCTTCTTCTCGATTCAGTTTCAAGCAAAGAATAAAATCCAGTGCAGAATTTAAACAAATTATCCACTGCATCTTTTGAAAACACTTAAAATCTAACTCAAAAACTATAACCGAAACAACAATTTAAGCCGAACCAAACTCAACGATAGCCCGCTTTCAAAGTATCTAGTAAATGTATAGCATGATCACATCAAGGGAATCCTCTGCCCATCAATACTTACAACATAACCATCCGGAGTCCAGCTGATGACATCCCATTTAATCGTAATATTCCCAGTTGGATCAAGAGCATCATAGGCTTCTGCAAAAACATCCAGCAACACACAGTTCAATTCATCAATCCTCAAAATCTCCAAAACAGTGACTTTATTGTAAGTACATGATTTTTTAGTAAAAAATCTTAGTTCTACTCAATTTTCTTCAAGACATTTATACAGCTGCTTTACTATATAACAACAAAAATATCCAATTTAATAGGAAATATCAATCATTCAATGCTTCACCACTCCAAATTTAGAAACAAAAAGCACAAAATCTCAAACTTCGCTAAAAGATTCACCTACCCTCCAACGATTTCTTCGAAAGTTGGATTCTTTCGAATCGAAAAACAAGTTTTCGGGTAAGTTAACCAAACCCCACAAGCAGAAACAAAGAAAAACACCAAACAGAAGCTAAATTTGGAAACTTGAGCAAGAAGTACTGACCTGTAGAAGTAAAAGTGAAGCAGGAAAGCAAGAAGGCGAGCAGAATGGTGAAGCTGGTGAGCTTGGCTATGGATCCAACGGCTGAGAAGCACTGAGGCTCCATTTTCTGATGCAGGTTTAATTTGTAACAGTGATGCTTATGTTCTGATTAGCTCTCAAGATCTGCACAGAAAATGTGGAGAGAGAGAGAGAGATAGAACTGGGGGTGTGGCTGGCTCTTTTCACATGGCTGGTGGCCTTTGAAGCTCTCACTCTATCACTGTTTAATGTTACTCAAGTTTTGTCGTCGGTGACTCGGTGTCACAACATGCATGCTTAAATTCCATTTTTACCCTTTGCAGTTTTCCTCTAATCAAAATATCTAAGTAGAGCTTTGCACTTAAGTTCAAATTCTCTTGTTATTCAAACGTATCTTATTAGTTCGTGTGAAAAAAAAAAACTGACATAGGACGAGAGACAAGAAGAGAAGAATATACATCAATCGTATGCAAGAATTCTATGCGTCAACATATGAAAGTCGATGGAAAAAATGCCTGAAAAAAATCATAAGAGAGAAATATACAACTTGTTACACCCTATATTTTACTCACACAAAAATAATATTATATCATTAGTTGGGTATTTAGGTCATACTCGAGCAACTACGATTTCCCGTTTGGTTAATTGTTTTACTTATTTTGGATGATATGACACCCCTTACTTTTAGCAAGGTAATTAAAAACAAGTTTAAGAGATGCCTATGTACAATGAGGGGCGTTTTCGGAACAAGAAAAACATAGCATACATGTCACTGGAAAACATATTAAACAACTGTTAAGGCAGACAGCAAAGGATGTAGGCCCCACAAGGCATTCTTAAGTGTCGGTGGAGAGCAAATTCAATTACTTGAGCACTCGGGAAAGGAAAGAGATGTCATGATTTTTTTCTCTCGTAAAAATGTCAGTTGGTTGCTTTGTCACGGTATTTTTTTTTTTAAATGAAAAAAATTCATAGACACATTTATGTCGTATGATTAACCACGAGCTGGTGGCTCAATAGTAAAAGACAGATTACGTGATTTCCCTAAAACTAAAAAACTGGAGGTCTCGGGTTCGAAACCTGCTGCTGGTGTGGAAGCCAGACTTGTGGTCAGAGAGAGGCTGAAATGCCTCTGTATATCTTCCCGACCCCCCGAAAAGAATGAATAACCGTGGCTTGCCACTAGTTGTCCCCCTTTCTAAAAAATAAAACAGAACAAAACATCACCATCGTGTGATTTATCGCCGCAAGAAATCAAATTCAATACGTGCTGTATAAATACGAATTTGAACCTAAAATTCATCTCAAAGCATAGAGCCAACCGAGTGGTTAGATGTTCATGATTTGGGTCTTTGCAATTTGTCCAAATATTTTTATTATTATTTTTCTCTAATTACCAGATTATAACATAAAGTGGTATTCTATTCTTTTGGCAATTATTTAGTTGCATACTCCAACACAATGGGGCCATCCATTTCCCCTATTTAATTAGCGTGAGATTGTCTTTTATTGTGTAATTCAAATGTTTGGTTGTGTTTTTTCTTTAATGTACTACAATTAGGCCTACAATTATTTGGTTAGTTAATTAGTCTTCCCCACCCTTACCGCTAACTACTTCTGGTTGTTTTAATGTAATTTTTTTTTAAATGTTAATGTTCGAAAAACATTTCAAGAATAAAATTATATCAAAACCACTTTACTTATCAATTGTAAATGCTAAATACATGAAAAGTATGTGCAACATGAATCGGTGATTTATGGCTTGTTTAGAAATGTTTTTAAAATGAGTAAAGTGTTTTTAAAGAACATATTTCCGAGTTTCAAGAGCACTTAAAGTGCTTCATGTAAGAAGCACTAGTTATGTGTTTCTTGTAGGAAACACTTCAAGTACTTTTTCAAGATTCACTTGCATTTTTACTAAAGATTGATTCTAATTTTTTCTTTTCACAAAAAGCATTTTCAACTATTTTAAAGCAGTTCCAAATAAACACTTAAGTTCTTTGTGTTTGTGACCAAATTAAGTTTGAAAGGGCTTATTTGCGAAGATCTTGGAACTTGAGAGTGCAGAGTAGAAACATATTTACTTTGGAATTGGATCCTCGCCAGATCCCCTCCCTGAGGATCCTAGGGATCAATGATCAAAAATCGTGCGGTCACAATTTTTTTTTTATATTTTTCACACAAAACGAGGCTGTTTTACTTTTAAACATATACAAAACATTTAATTGGAACCGTATGATTTTTTATCAACGGTCCACGTGCGTTGATCCCTAAGATCCTGAGGAAGGGGATCCAGCGAGGATCCAAATCCATTTACTTTAGCCAACTTAGATTTATTTAGGGGGGTGTATTCAATTAGGATTCTCAGAGAGTTTCAGGGAATTTAAATCTATAGAGTTTGAGAGAGTTTGAGAGAAAAAAGAATGAATTCCTAGAGATTTTGAGTAAATTAATTATAACTTCCAGAGAATTCACATGAATTGTGAGAGAATTCTTTACATGGGGTTAGAGAATTGAAGAGAATTTGATCAACAATTTCCTTCTCTTTAGAAGCCAAATTTTCATCCTACTAATACCAAATTGCAATACCAAGTTCATATGCAATGTTTTCAACTAGCTATCAGAATGAAAGAGGAACCCGATCGATTATTGTCAAAATAAACTAGCTATCAAAGTTTTTAAAAAAAACCCAACAATTTTATATAAACATAACTACTCAAAGCAAAAAGATTTATCCAGCGTTCAACCATGTTTGAATACTCTCCAGGTTATATCGCTGCTCTCCAGGTGTTTGCATACTCCAATCTGTAAAAACAATTAATTCTCTATTTCTCATCTTTGAATGCTATCACTCACAGCATCTGTCCACATAATCTGTCGTTGTTGCTCTTGAGTTTGATTACCTAGTTCATCATCATTATCTTCATCTTCAGATTCATCATCTTCTGGTTCGATTGGAAATTCATCAGAACGACACTCCTTGCGAAGAAAGTTGTGCAACCCTGCACAAGCTAACACTAACTCTGCTTGTGTTTTAATTGGAAATGGAGGTGCAGACTTAAAAATTGTGAAACGAGATTTAAATACACCAAATATCCTCTCCACTACGTTTCTCAAGGAAGCATGTCGAAGATTAAACAATTCATTCGCATTTACGGGGTCACGACCGTTACCAGCAAAATCTTGGAGATGATATCGAACACCTCGAAACGGAGCTAAAAATTGACGACGATTTGCAAATCCACAATCCACTAGAAAAAAATTACCTAAAATTAAAACACATAAAGTTATTATTTATGGTAAATCCTAGTGTAAATAAATAAATGAATACAAACCTTCTGGCACTTTAAGTCCGTTCCTCCTTGATACAGCATCAGTAATAGTTTGGAGTCATGAGCTGAACCCTCCCATCCGCTAAGAATATATATGAATTCCAAATCAAAGTTACAAGATGCTAATACATTTTGTGATATTTTACCATGACGATCACGATAGCTAGCTACTTCGGGTCCTGATACCATTGCTGGTATATGTGTTCCATCAATAGCTCCAACACAATCTTAAAATAATTATAAGAGTTAATACATAGCTAAGAATATGTTTATGAAATTTTTATAATGGAAGCATAATTATTGCAATTATTACTTCCTAAGTAACATTTTGATTTAGGTTGCCAAATTTTGGACAGACTAGAAAATAACTCTCGTATAGTCAAAGGTGCACAAATAATAAGTCAAGATAATGAAGCATTAGCACACGTTTTGCTACCACTAAAAAGATGCTCCATCGGACCCCCAAATTCTTGCAGGTAAAGCTGAATTGCATTCCTACATTTATTGGATAATGATGTAACCAGAGACCTACATTTTTTTTTTTATCTGTAAGAGTTGATTGTTACTAACCTTAAAATAAGGGTAAAATCTTGTACTTTCTCTTATTTTAGTTGGCACCGTGGATCCAGGTTGGACCATCAAATCTGGTGCAATAGTGTTCAAGGCTTTCAAAACGTTGTTGAAATTTTTGCTTGTTGTAAAATGTGACCGCCGAAATGTGTCCCGAGTTTGGCAATATTGAGAATTTTGACCAATAGTGAGTAGAAATGTAGCAACCATTTCTTCAATACAAATAAATCTTGTACCCTTCAAATGCGTCTTTTCCGTAAGGACGTCACATAGCTTTAAGAAAACATCTGGATACATCCTATATAGCACTCGAAATTCTTGAGGATCCTCATTCAATACCTTGTTAATATAATTGTATCCGGTTCTACTAATAGGTCGTCGAGCCAATGGACGTTCAATATGATCATCATGTATAATAACCATTAATGCATTTAGCACTTGAACTATTGCTTGTACTGCCATCAATAGTAACTTAATGACTTCATGATATTCTTCATCTACTCTTTCCATTTCCTCTTCAAACATGTTTTCAGACATTATATAAAGAATCACCTAAAAAAACAAAACTATATCCATTAGAACATAATAGAGAGAAAGGTAAAGAAACAAACTACTTCTCATGCAAATAAACAATTGGGCATCATGATAGCCATCCGAAACCCAACAATTGGGCATCATGGGAAAATACCTTGCGCAAATAAACAAACTACTTATATCATTTAAACCAAAGTAAATGTATTATTAAACAAATTAGATACTCCAAGATCAAATTTGAAATAACCAAACCAAAGTCAACATGTTATCAAACAAAAGTAAATACTCCAAGATGTAAACAAATGTAAAATAACCGCATTCACTCCATGTTGTATTTTATCCATTCTGAGCGTTCTTCTGGTGTCATTTTCAAGAACTCTTTTTTCATTCCCAATTTTTGAACTAACGCAACTGCTTTGTAACGACTAGGAGCATCCAAGTTTGGAGTCTCTTTGATAGCATCCCACACATTGTTGTTTTTCTCCTCTTCTTTTTTCTCCATTTCTTTTTTTTCTCTATCTTTTTCTCTTTTCACCATTATGCTATGAATTCCTTGAATTTCAGTGGCAATTGCAGCAATCGAATCCATTCCAACAGAAACTTTTTCCATAAGAAAGATATGAGAGGTAGTCCCATTTAATTTTGGTTCGGACTCAGGTCGAGATCTTTTCCTTGGAAGTAGCTTTTGTACGGGTGTAGCAGCGGGAGCCTCAAAATTTGCATCTAGGAAAGATGATGCATAGGATGGCGTTTGGAATAATGGATCAAGTTGCTCGACGTTCTCATCAAAGGGAGGAAATTCGTCTACTCTGACTGGCCTACTTTCTTCAACTCTATATGTTGTGGCATCAGTATCATCGCCCAATCCAATCGAGTTATTTCCTTTAGCTGTTCCATCACCAAAAACAATCATCAAATCTTCATAGTCTGCAAATGTCTCTTTGCGAATACCTTGACTCTTTGGGTGAGACTAGCAAAAACAAAAACATAATAAAATTGTTAAATACAAAATGTATAAACACGAAAGATCATCATGTGTAAATAATATATTCTTTAAAAAAAAAAAAAGAACTCACCCTAAGGAAACCTTCCCATACTTCATCACTAGCTGTGAACTTCTTTGTGACAGGGTCCCAACCAAATCCAGAACTATGCCTAAAAAGCTAGCAAATTGATTGAAATCGACCATTCAATGTTTTCATACGGTTCTTAACATGATCTTCAGTTTTTTTACACCCAAGTTTTTCATTGAGCGCGGGAACAATTTTGGCTTCTATGGTCTGCTTACTTATTATGCCATTAGCATCACGCCATCCATTGTTTACGGCCTCAACAAGTAGTTGTAACAACATGTTGTTCTCTTGCACGGACCACTGATTATAGTTTCCTTTTGTCTTTTCTTGTTGTGAATCTCCCATTTTAATAATCTTACTAGATGATGCATTATAATAAAACAATGAGACATGACAATAAAAACAAAACATGATAATAAAGATTATCATAACATGATGCATAACATGATAATAAAACAATGAGACATGACAATAAAAGCATAACATGATAATAAAACAATGAGACATGACAATAAAAGCATAACATGATAATAGAGATTACAAGTATAAATGACTATAAAAAGGATTGGGACAACAGATTGACATATTATTAATAGGGATTACGCAACAAGTATAATGACTATAACAACAAACGAGCAGGTCGTTTTTTCCCTTTGTTGCTTCACTTCAATTAGGGTTTTAAACCTGCTTGGTTTCTGTAGTTAGATTTTTGTTTTATTAACCCTAAAATAGAAAGACTTGGCACTGGAAGACTTGGCAGTGGACTAACTATATTATATAAATTTCCACTAATCTAGAAAGAACAACATAAAAATATTCAATTTTCCTTAGCATGACATGGATGATAAAATATTCGGGGTAAATTTTCCTCATGCCTAACCAAAAAAAAAGAAAAAAGTTGGAGACTGGACAAGTAAGGTTTGAATTTATATTTGTCTGTTGGTTCGGTTTCTGCATATCCCAGATTTGTAAGGTATCTAGGGCATATGGGAATTTTCATTAGCTGTAGTTGTTTGGTAAAAGAAACAAATTCGCAGCCTTCACAACAAGGACAAAATCGAAGCAGACGAATAATGGGAAGAAGTTGCAGAGATTGTACCTTCGCTCGAACGGAGACTGGAGAGGAGAGAGTAGCACACTCAAAATCTCTCAAAGTTTCTAGGGTTGAGGTGAGATTTGCCAAGCTCTTTGGTATTTATACATATCACCTTGAAATCCTCCAAAATTCACCAAATCACAAATCCGTTCAAATCCAATTCCTTTTTCAATACACCTAAACTTTTATAGACTTTCAAAATGTTATGATTGAATACACCTAAATTTATAGGGAATTGTAAGAAGTATTTAAGAATCTCAATTGAATACACCAAGATTTTTATAAAATCTTTTAAATTCCTAATTGAATACCCCTGTAATTATTAATTCCTTGAAACTCTCTGAGAATCCTAATTGAATACACCCTCCTTAGTGTGGATTATATTAATATAACGGATCCAAAAGGGCAAAAAAAAATTAGGGGGTTGTACGACATGTCGTTTATTGTGGTGAAAGTAAAGGCAGAAACTTTGGGGACGAAGTTTTAGGGGAGAGAAAAATGGAGAAGAACAGCTTGGAAGAAACACTGCAGGATGCCAAGCTCCACAGGCAGCTCAGTTCCCTCATCGTCGCTCATCTCCGTGACAGCAATCTCTATCAGGCAAGCAAACTACCTCTACTTCTTCATCATTACATATATGATATATATATATATATATATGTATGTATGTTATATGTATGTATAGATGTTCATGTGTGTTTTTTGGTTGCTGAAATAGTGATGGAAAACTAAAGAAATTGAATTTTCAACGTAAAGATTCAATATTTTTTGGTTTTTGGGAAGAAACGAGTAGTTAAGCTCAGTTGGGTGTGAAGAACATGCTACAATCTCAATCTGGAAATGAAGTTTTTTTTGGCTCGCAGATTGATTGGTTTCCGGGAAAATGTAGGAAAATCTGCTACCTCAATTTCAAATTTGTAAACTTGACTTAGTTGGGAACTTCATGAGCATTTGGTTCCGCTGAAGTTCCAGTTTTTCTTGGGTTTTGGGGAGAAAATGGTAGATGGTAGTTATGGTAGATGAGGATTAAGATGTAATGAGACGTTGGATGTTCTGGTTTTAAGTTTGGAATTCGAATACGTTGATTGGAGATTGATTTGATTCCGTGTTACCAAGTACATCACTACTATTTGATGCTTAATCTGCCTTGTACCAATTTTCTGCGGTGACCTATCGTTTTTTACAATCCATGGTGGGGAAGAGTTTAATTCAAATGTTAAGGTTGATTGTGAATTTTTGGTGATCTTTCTCATCTGCAGGCTGCAAGTGCCGGTGCTTCAGCAACAACGACATCATTGAATGCCGAAGCCTCACGTAATAGGCTTCTTGAACTGGTTTCCAAGGTTTGTATTTGCATTACAAGGCTTTTTTTTCCCTCTATTTTCAGTGTTATGTCGCATTGTTTAAACTCGGAAAGAAAGTTTTGGCTCTAAGGTGATTACAGGGCCTTGCAGTGGAGAAAGATGAGATGTTGAGAGGGGTTTCTTTATCTGCATATGATTTGGGTACATCAGTAGCTTCTAGATATGGTGCAATCCCAGCTACTCGCACTGCTGCTGTTGATTTTGGGTAATTATGTTTTTCGGAACAGGTTTCTGTGTCATTTGATTACTGCTTGATGCCTTTTTGATTTGCAACGGGTTACAAACAAACTTCCAAACTTTCGGCTCTGGTACTTATCGTTTAGTTGCTCAGGGAAAAAAGCAAACCGATCATGAAAAACTCCTAGGAATATTATTTACAGAATTTTGTAATAATGAACCCTAATAATCTGATCTTGCATATCTATCTTTTGCGCAAACAGTGCTGTGCTGGAAACAAAAGGCTCATCAAAGAGTTTTCCAAAGCATGAGACATGCCATCTTTCAGAGCACAAGTTATACATAACTAGGGAAAAAATAATTGCATAACATGGGTACTTATTTTCATTGATTCACTAAGTTAGCATGATAAATTCACTTTCCACTGGGACTTGTTCTGATGGGATAAGCTTAGAATATTGCCAGATGTGCAAGGTTTAGTCCCGACGGGAAGTTTGTTGTTACTGGAAGTTCCGACACATCAATAAAGCTTTTTGAGGTGCTCATTCTTTTAGCCATAGAATTGGTTCTTTCTTCAACATGGCCCAATCTGATTCTCAGGCAGTGTTAAAATGTTTTAGGTTTCAAAATTAAGCAAATGATGCTTCCCGAGGGTAGAGATGGTCCTGTGCAACGTGTCATACGCACATTCTATGACCACTTGCAAGTAAGTCAACCTTTGTTCCTAATTTTGATCAATTAATATTGTTTTGCTTATGAAAAATTTATTCTTTCAACCACAAATATTGTTTAATTGAAACCATTTTCTGTGATCATCCAATGAATGACTTGGATTTCCATCCTCAGTACACTGTTCTTATATCTCTGGGTCAAAAGATCAGACCATAAAGTATGGATTCTTTACTTTCCAAGATAATATATTGATAAGTTCTTTTAACTTGTAAGGCCAGCAACGTAACGTATCTTCTTCCCCCTCTTAATCTTCCCTTTTTAGTCGTGTTGCTGTTTCCTCTTCTCCAAAGCCCTTGACCATTAACGAAACAGGAGTTCGCTTTGAACCCTTATGTCAATTTTGTTACTACTTTCAGGTTCTTTGATTTTTACAAGATGACCGCAATGAGGGCATTCAGAGTATCCAGGTTTTGCTTGTCATCTCATATAGATTGAAGCAGAGTATACAATGACACTCCTTTGATAAATTGTCCTTTTAATGACATAGGATACACCCAAGGTGCGTTCAGTATGTTTTCATCCTTCCGGAGATTTTCTTTTAGCTGGTAATATTATGCTCTTTCTTGTTATTTTCTATTTTCTTGGTGTAGTGAAGTCGCTTTAGCCAATTTGATGTTATATGCAGTCTATGAGTTGGTGTTTTCCAGATTGTGTACATTTGTCTTGGTTCGTAGTCGAAGTTCTGTTGTAAATTTACTCTTGCAACAATTTACCCATACTAGCTTCATCAAATATTTTAGTTATATATCATACTTTTTCATTTTCTCATACAAGATGTTGTAAAGCTGATGTATGATGAAGTTGATGGCGGAGAAATTTATAATGATCTTAGTCTTATGTAATGTCCGAAAGTATTAGTTTACATTTAGACATCAATACAGTGAATTGGCTTCTAATAATGTTTACATCTATCAATAAAACCACAGGGACGGATCATCCAATTCCACACTTGTATGATATCAATACCTTCCAGTGTTACCTATCTGCAAATGCCCCAGACATCGATGTTAACGGAGCAGTAAATCTGCTAGATGGTTTACTCCATCTCTTTATTCATGCTTCAAGTTCTGCTATACATTGTTCATGGATAAATACAATTCGATGTGGGCAATCAAATCCACATATTTGTGCATCAGGTCAGGTATTCCGCTACAGGTGGCATGTATGTTACAGCTTCTAAAGATGGTGTTATTCGTTTATCGGATGGTGTTACTGCCAACTGCCAAGTGTGCACGCTCCCGCACATGGCACAGCAGAGGCAACCAGTGCAAACTTTACTAAGGATCAAAGCTATGGAATAGGGATCATAGAATACGTCTAAGCCCTGAAACATGGTACGTATGAAAGTGCGTCCATAAGTGGAAAATTGTGAAAGTACGTTATGGAGGTTTGACTTTGATATGTGAAATGATGTTTCTGCATTTCACAAATGTTTGATAACATGGCTAAGGAATATTTTGCTTATATCCCCGTCGAGTGTCTGGCTTGAGATGTGTTAAAACATCACTGTAAATTTGATTCACCCCTCAATTCTTTCTAAATCTTCGACTTCACAACCTTCCTGTTTTCTTTGTGATATGACTCGAATGCTGGTTTTCTAGGTTTGTTCTCTCTTCTGGAAAGGATTCCACCGTGAAGCTTTGGGAAGTTGGCACTGGGAAACTGGTTAAGCAATATCTCGGAGCTACACATACTCAACTGCGGCGTCAGGTATTCCAGAAAGGCTTTCTTTTGGTGGTTTTTTCTTAAAAGAATTCGAAAAAGGATTTGAGAATGCAATTTCTTATGCCAAAGAAAACGGCTACATAAGTCCTCTTGTCAACTACGTAAAATTCTAGACCAGTATTCTTCTCCACTCTGCTGCCCAGTCTGAGGAACCCAAATCAGGAAATATTAAAGTTTGGTGATAAACTACTCAGGTATCAATATCATAGGTGCTTTGATAAACTTATCTGCAGGCTGTTTTTAATGATACTGAAGAATTTGTACTGTCCATCCACGAACCAACCAATGAGGTTTGTTCACTCTTACTGTATGTAGATAAATGTGCTGGTTAGTTTCAATTGATGGGAGACCGAAAAAGCCAAATGTTTCAATTGATAAATATGGGATGGTTGCAGATTGTTATCTGGGATGCCTATGACAGCAGACAATGTAGCAAAATGGCCTTCCAATCATCTTGATGCTTTCCGTTGGCTTGCGCACTTGCCAACGGAGGCAGCATTTGTTTCCTGTGGGACTGACAGATCAATCCGGCTCTGGAAGGAAAGTCTGTAAGGCCTGTAGAAATCCGGCTGGTGACTTTTGATGTGAAGAGTGTAGATTGATGATCTGAGTTAGGATTTTACTCCTCTCCCTTAAAACTAGATGAGTTAATAGAATGTAACCTACAACAGAGGACCCCCAATTTTACTGGTTCAGTTTGGTCAGTAAAATATTTTCGTTTTACTTTTTTATTCTGTCTTTTTTAATTCGCAAACTCTTTGAAGAAGTATGATTTTCGTATTAAAGTCCGATATGATGTATATATTTGGAAGTTGATTAGTTGATTAGTTGATTACAAGCTAGTTTCAGATCCAACATCGGTTGTGAAACAAGAGGTCAACAAGTAAACAAATGGACATTTTGAGCAGCTTCAGCAACCCTGTTGGAATACGACACTTGCAATTTCCTATGCCGGAGAAAATGGCTAAACCGGTTGAAATTCTTTGGTCCGTCTGCGGGTGAACCATGTCATCCGCCCAGCCACACAAACAGAGAATCCCTGTATTAGATAGAGATGGGACGGACATAGGGTGTGTGCGACCCTAACACAAGGAAATCCGATCTGTGTGGTCGATCAGGTAACGTGGTCCACATGTCGGACCCAAAAATTTCGTATAAACCAGAACATCACGCATACAAATGACAATGCAAATTAAGTAGAACAGCGAGGTTATTTTATAGCACACAATTGAAAGACAAATGTCGCATAGACTGAAGAATCAAATGAATCAAAGTCTGGTTTATTTCTAATTTAACCAACTATAAGATCAAAACAACAATTCAAAAGTAAGGCAACTACATTCGACATCAACGAAAACAAACGATCAAACTTCGAAAAACAGAAACTTTGATCAAAACTGTCATTCCCCTTTGATAATTTGACAACTCCGACTTCTAATGGCATCTCATCAGTAGGCACGACGCTGCATTTTCTTCGGCTTCTTTACAAAACTCAATCGAATCTGCTTCAACCGTCTCTTCTTCCTTGCCATCTTCTCAGGGAAAGTTTCCCGCTTCTTCTCCTTCTTCACACCCTTCTTCAAAGCCTTTAGCTCCTTCTTCTTCTTCAAGAAATACAGGTCCACCGGATACGCCTTCTGTGTCAAAGGCACCCCTCTCTTTTGAGCCTCATTGAACAGGGCAGTGGCTCTATCAATGCGGTTGTGAGCATACAGTTTTCCCATCAACAGCTCATAAGTCTTGATGCCGGGCTCACATTTATCCTCCTTCATCTTCTTGAAAAGACGTAATGCGTGATCGATTCTCTCAATGCCACACAAAATCTTCAAGAATCCATAATATTCCTTCTTATTAAGAGCCTCACCAAACCCGGCAGACTTCATCCTATCAATCATTTCATCCCCTTCCCCAATCCTCGCCGCCTGATACAAGCTCCTGATCAACACAAGAAATGTAGTTTCATTCGGGTAACACCCCCACTCACCCATTCTCTCAAACAGGTTCAGAGCATCCTCTGTCCTCCGAATCTTACACAAATTACTAATCAAAACATTGAAAGTCTCCACATTTCTTGGAACCCCATGAGTTTCCATATCCACCAAGATTTCCTCCACCTCCGAATGAAGGCGAAAGGGATCCTTCTTCCTACAAAGCTTGGAAACGCAATCGAGAATCGCATTGTAAGCAGTAGTACCAATCTCAAACCCTCCTCTAAACATCTCTCCAGCCAATCTCCTGGCCTCCTCGAGCTTCCCATCAACACACCAACCCTTGATCAGCAAATCACACATATACTCATCAGGGAAAAACTCATTGGCCAAACCCTTCACCATTTTCTCAGCATTGCTCGCAAACCCGTTTTCGCAGAGCTTTTCGATAACCAATTTCAGCGAATCTTTGTCGCGCTTCAACCCGTAATCCTTCTCCATCTTCTCAAAGAAAGAAACAGCCTGAGCAGGCCTCCCAGCTCTCACCAGCCTATCAATGGCGGAGGCAAAGGTTTTCGCCCCAGCAACTCCACCTGCACTCACAATCACATCGTGGGTCGCCTTGAAATCCTTCCTCCTCCCAAAGTAATCCACAAAATACGAGAGGGTCTCGTCCGTGTGCTCGAAATTAGGGTTCGAGATCAGCCACTGGTTAAACCCTAAAACCGTACGGCCGGCCTCGGGGGATTGATTGAGTACGTTAAGGACCAGGGGAGCTGTCGGGGTGATGTGGGAGAAGCTCAATTGGAGGCGTTGGGTTACGGAGAGGGGGTCGGAGCTAGACTCCTGTAGGAGCTCGGAGGAGAGAGACTGAGCTAATTCGGACTGATCTGGACCTTGGGTCGGTGGGGCGTAGGAAGAGAAGGGTTTAGAGAGAGAGAAATGGGGTAGACATAGAAAGTGGGAGCTTGTTCCGGTGACTATGGCGGGTCGGGAATGGCGGAAATGGGTGGGGTTTTGGGGGAGAAATGGAATGTGGGTTTGGAGTGTTTGGGAAGACGACGGCGATGAAGAGGAGGTGGAGAGGTAGCGGAGCAGGAGCCGCCGGAGTTGCAGAGGCTGTAAAGGCCGCATTTTTAGAGAGAGGGGGGAAGAGAGAGAAGCTCACTGTGAGAGGAGGGTTTTTGACTGTTGAAGGAGGAATGAAAACCTAAACGTTCCTCAGCTACCAAAACGCTGCGTTTAGGGTGAGTTGTCCAATCTGGGCTGACGATGACTGCTTGCCTTTCGATGTAATTTGTTGGGCCTCAAGCCCAAAACACATGTTATTCTTTCTGGACCAAAGACAAATACTTCTTGTGCATGCCTATTTTGTATGAGATTCCATCAAATCATTGTATATTCGACAAAAAAGTACAGGGGATATCGATAACTATTTCGTTTTCAATTTATATTTATTTTTATTTTATTGAAAACTGAAAACTCGTTTGGTAATTATATTTAGTTTTTAGTTTTTAATTCTTTGGAAAGTGAAAGTAGTTATCAAATGAATTTTTAGTTTTAAAAAAAAACAAAAAACAAAATGATTATCAAACGGTTTCTTAATCTTTATGTGTTTGTAAAAGGAGTATGAAGTGATCTGGATGTGATTAAAACCAGGCGTTGGGGCTGAGGCAAATTATAACAAACATCGACGTGATTGTTATTATAAAATTTGAACTCAGGATTTCAATCAACAAGATGAAACTGAATGTTACTAAACTAAATGATCAAGCATGAACTTTTAGTTCAAAGTACCTAACCTTGGAGAGACCTAATATCTTTTGGCAGTTAATAGTATATAAGCAATCAAACTTTCTCCCCCAAACTATGTAAACGTATCTTTGAGGAGGTTTATAATCTAATAACCCATAGCTAACTTCTTTCACTATCTAATTTTATATTTCAATTACCACTACTACAAAAGGGTCTTATTGTGTCGGTGGTTGGTGTCGGTTTTATATAACATAGTGACGGATAGGACATTTCCGACACCTACTTAACATGGTGTCAGGATTACCGTCGGTTATAAGCGACATAAATTGTTTATGTCGCTTATAACCGATATAGATTTTATTATTATTTTAAATAGTAGTGTCGCATAAAAAAAATCATGTCGCTTGTAACCGACATAAAGTTAGCGTCGGTTAAAAGAAGACTGGTGTCGCTTCTACCCAACACTAATGAAAGTTTTTTAATATTTTCAAAGCCTGTATCGGTTGTAGCCGACATGGATTTTAACTTTTTTTTTAAATAGTTTGAAACACGGTGTCGGTTGTAGGCAATAGATTGGTAGCTTTATATACCATCCCCGTGTTTTCTTCTTCCTCTCTTGCATCTTTCTTATTTCTTCTTCCAATTTATAAACTCTCCCCCATGTTTTATTCTTTCTCTCTTGCATCTTTCTTATATGTTCTTCCAACTTCATTAATTCCTTCTTCTTCACAGTAAGTTTTTCTTGCTTCTAGTATTTTTACTTTCTCCTCCTATGTTTAATTTTTACAATTTAATTTTGTAGGGATTTTATTTGAGCTGGTTGAATACATAAAGAATTAATCGACGACAAATAATTTGAAATATTTAGGCGGGAATTTTCCAGCTTTGTTTGCACGAGGAAGTGGATTGAGAAGAGTGTGCAGTCAATGTCAGACTTAGTGTCAGTTTTAACCGACGCCAAGTAAATTTAGTTTGACATGAGTTTCATTATCCGTAAAGTGTGTCAGAAGATGGTGTCGGTTAGAACCGACATCAAATTTCATCTACACCGATGCCACGTGAATTTCAATAAAGTGTGTCAAGAAGTGGCTTCATTTAATTCAAAGTGCATATCAGTAAAGTGTGTCAGAAGTTGGTGTCGGTGGTGTCGGTTTTAACCGACACCAAGCTTCATTTAATTTGACTCCAGTGGTTTTTAGTTCGATGTCAGTGCAATCAATGTCGGTTTTAACTGACGCCAACTCAGTATCCATATTTAAACCAGTGTTCTAAAAATCGGTCTAGGCGGCCGCCTAGGCGCTGAACAGCCGGTGACCGCCGCAATTAAGTCCTAATCGGTCACAAAATCGGAAAGCATATTAGGCGGACAACTGGGCGGGATTAGGCGGGACTAGGCGGGTCTAGGTGGGGCTGGGCGAAGCTGGGCGGGGTCTAGGCGGACATATGTGGAGAACGCCGGAATCTGAATTTTTTTTTTTGTTGTAGAGCCTGGCATCGCGAGGAAGAAGATGAAGTTTTTTGTCTATTTAATTGCACCGTTTTATCATTAAGATGGTCCCCACCATCTTTTCCTTTTACTTATTTTTAAATTCTTTTATTGTATTTCACCGTTGCTACTAGTGCTAGGTGCAGGCCTAGGATTGCGTGGAAGACTTGCGTGAAGTGAATAACGTAGCAAGCTTTTTTTGGATTTCATGTTAATTTAATTGGATATAAAAGTAATTTGTAATTTGCATGCCTTTTTTACAATTGGTCAGCCTTTTTGGGGGTTAGTATCGTGGGCTTTTTGGTTTCGGAATTTGTAAAGGTCTTTTAACAGATTTATACCAAAGCAATTTGCATTGTTACAAAATTAATTGCAAACTAAATAATGTGTACCATGGGCTTTTAACAGTTACGTATCTTAAATTAATATATTTCTTTATTTTCCTCCTATTTTGCATTTTATGTGGTTCCTACAATACTCCTCACTATGGTTATATGACATATATGTTTAATGTGTTTTTAAATTTTGGACTTGTTGGATACTTCTTTTTGCATTTTGTCATTTTGTCATTCTTTTATTATCTTATCTATGAATTTCATAAAAGTATAATTTTTTGTAAGTGTCAATATGTACTTATTTACAAGATATACAAGAAATTTACCTAAATCCAACCCGCCGCCCGACTAGCGCCTAGCGTTTTTTAGAACCTTGATTTAAACCCCTTTCTTCCCCATTTCATCCGTGCTTTCATTGCTTCCCCAATTTCAGTCTTTCTCCTTCTCATTTCTTCCCCCGTTTCAGTTTTTCTCCTTCTCCTTCCAGTAACTTTTGCTATGGATCAACATTTTGAAGATCAACATTATGAGGAACTCCATTTCGAAGATGAAGAGTTCGAAGGTGGTTCATTTTTAAATTATTATGATTATTAATTTCAGTTTCAGTTTTGTATTCTAACTAGTATTATGCTGAAATTGAAAATTGATTTTTGTTTCTTGGTTTTTAATTGTTTTTTCTGTATTTATAAGGATCAACTCAACAGAGACGCATATCCTCAATTCCCAATTGGAAAGAACAACCTTGTTCATTTGATTCGTTTGGAAAATGCATTAGTGATAATTCTAGTGCTTTTTCAAAACATGGAGCGGTAGAGGTTAGAGATCACAGAAATCTTCCGTTTATGATTTATTTTATTATACCTTGAAATTTGTCTAATAAATTCTCTTATTTTTCAGGAGATTGCTGTAAAAAAATAAGCATAATCGGCAGTTGAAAACAATGAACCACACAACCAGTTCAAAATCTTTTGCAAGAGTTCAGGAAGAATATGTATGGGTTGTACATTTTTAAGAATTGTACTTAATTGTAGTTATGGTGGATAATTGTTAGTGTTTGGTACTATTGTTATTGTTAATAGTTTTATTAAGGGTAAATTACACAAAACTACCTTAACTATTGGTCTCATGACACTTTCATACCCCATCTTTTAAAATTGACAATGTCATACCTCATCTTTAGAATTTGGTCAATTTTATACCTTCCGTTAGCTTGACCATTAATTTGTCAGTTAAATGCTGACGTGGCTTGATTCGGGGCCCACTTTCTATTAAAAAATCATTAAAAAACTAAAAAAAAAAAAAAAAAACTCTATTCGTCCCTCCCCCTCCCCATATTCCTGCAACCTAGAAAGAAGAAGAAGAAGAAGAAGAAAAACAAAAACAAAACAAAAAAACCTCTATTCGTCCTTCTCCTCCCCATCTTCCTGCAACCCAGAAAAAAGAAGGAGGAGGAAGAAGAAAAACCATCAGATTCGATTACCCTCCCCACCCCCACCCCCTCCCCTCCTTCTCCTTCCCCCATGTTCATGTTCTTCCCCAGATCCCCATTCCTGCAACCCGAAATAAAAAAATAAAAATAATAAACCCAGTTCATATTCTCCCCTCCTCCCCCATCTTCTTCCCCTGCAGCCCAGAAACGAAACGAAACGAAAAATAAATAAATTCAATACCCAATTCGTCCCCACCCCACCCCTTCTCTCTCTCTCATCCCCCATCTTCTTCCCCTGCTGCCCAGAAACGAAACAAAAAAAAAAAAAAACTAAAAATCAAAACCCAGTTCGTCCCTACCCGAGACTTGGGCTCGCACACCCATGGCTCGCCGGACCTGGGTTGGGTGTTCTCTGGGTGCCCCGGAGCTTCACGAAGACGAAAGGAGAGAAGGTTGACGCCAATGATGGTTTTGGTACTGTCGTCGGTGGGTGTGGGTGTGGGTGTGTAAATGGGTGCGTGAGTGTAGATTTGGGAAAGAGGTATAGTCTGTGCGAGAGAGAGGAGGAGAAAGAGTGAGTGAGCTGAGAGAGAGGGACATGTTGGCATGGGTGGGGAAGGGTGGGTGGTTGCACGGAAGGGGAACAGGAAGGGGTCGGGGTAGGGGGAGATGGGAATGGGTTCTGGGATGCAGAGAAGAGAGAGAGGCGAGAGAGGGAGAGAGAGAGAAGAGAGAGAGAGAGATTTAATATAAAAATATTTTTTTTTTAAATTTTTAAATTTTCATTATTAAAAATATATTTAATAATTTTTTAATCCAGTTGGATTAGTGAGTGGACCCCGCATGTAGCCACGTCAGCACTTAACAGAAAAATTAACAGAAAAACTAACTGAGGTATGACATTGGCACAAATTCGTAAGATGAGGTATGACATTGTCAATTTTAAAAAATAAGGTATGAAAGTGTCGTGACACCAATAGTTGAGGTTGTTTTTTGTCATTTACCCTTTTATTAATGTTTGCTTTGGCCTATATATGAAATATGGTGGGAATTATTTTTATATAATTTTTTTTAATTATTATTAACTAAAAACTGAAGCCAATTTTTTTTTTATATTATTAATATATTTGGTGTCGCTTATGGGCGCCAACATAATAACTATTTTATTTATCGAGATGTTAGGTAATGTCGGTTAGGACCAACAGTAGGTTTGATATTTTAATGTCGCTTCTAAGTGATGTAAAGTTCGATGTCACTTTTAACCGACAATGTTGTTCTTTTTTATTTTATATTACTTTGCTTCATGGTGGCGGATTAAGGGGACTAACCGACGTCAATAGCCTTTTCGTGACGGTAGCAATGGTGTTGGTTCCCCTATCCGACATTGCATGATTTGATGTCGGATTTATACCTAAAATCCGACAGTAATTAGGGTTTTTTGTCGGTTTTTACAACGTCAGTATAGCCTCTTTTCTGGTAGTGTACGTATTGCCTTTGTTGTGGGCTCATGTTGAACTTGTCAAGCACACCATTATATGTTTGTCAAAAGTTATGCCTCTAGGGCTATAAGTCGATTAGTACTAATCATATTGACACTCAACTTTTTTTCCAGTCAGAAAAGTGAGAAATTGCATATATATGTTCATGTAATGCAGGTATATTTTTGCTCGCCACTCTAAAGTTGCGATAATGTTCATCTTACTTGTTACTTGTGTCTATTAACTACACAGATCTCGAAATTAAACTTATTCAGCGGTGATAAATAGAATGTTAAGCATCATCCCCACTTGTGGGTGGTGAGCAAAAGTATTCCTTTATAACATTGAGATGAGATGATCTCTCTCTCTCCGCGTAATCATGATTAACTATTGTGATTGTCATCATTGTAAATCACATAATGATAGAGATGATGAAGAAGGGAATGTATATATAATTATAGAAGCATGTAGAAGGACATGTCTATGCGGATCCCATTTAACACTGAGAAAGCATAAACAAAACATCTAAACTTATTAGGACCTACATATAATTATTAAGATAAGCTAAAACTAATTATCTTTGTTGTACATAATTGTGTGAAACCATTGACGCAGCAATACAACTTTGGATTAAAAAAAACTATGTACCCTACAGCAGGGTCTGGTTCTTCTTCCTATCTGGGATCACAAGGACAAAGTCTCTCTATATATTGATACACCAATTGTCCGGTTGATTCACATCACTAATTATATGTGCATATGTATATGTATAATCAAGCAAAGTGGTCCGTGCAAATGGGATGAGGAGCTACCACAATTTGCTTTTTCTCAAGTTTGCGTTTTATTTAATTAACATGTTAGTGGTTAAAACATATGTTGGAGAAGCATCCTACAAGAGCAAATAATGAACCCTGTATACCCGTATAATATTTATAAGCAAACAATAATTAGTGTCGGAGAGTAGGATCTCGCATCGGTTATATGACAAAATAATGTACAATTAAAATATAGGAGTTTCTATTCCTAATATCACCGAGATCTTTTGTGATACAATCCAACACCTAAAAATAGGTATGTAGTTAAATTAGAATAATATCGACAATATCGGCGGTGATCCTGCATCAGCTTATAAAGTTTATCAATTAGTTGATCCTTGATCAGGACCAGCCACTTAATACGCATGAAATTATGTAAAGCAACAGTGGTTTTATAGAATATCTTGATACAATGCATAGTACGATATAATGATGAAAAACAATTTAGTTTAGAAGGGTTTGTGATTAGGGTGGTGGACGATGATTCGCTCAGATGTGCTTCTTTAGGGCTTTCGATCGGACCTAGCTAAGGTTTTCCAGTCGATAGAGTAGGCAGCCCAAAATTGTACTTATTCATTTTTTATTGGCAACTTGGTTAGCCAAAATCATGATTACATCTTCTCCTGGTGGAAAGCATGAAGATAAGCGTGGGGTTGATCTGTGCCATGCTTGTTCTAATGGTGAATTGATAATGTGGTATTATTATCAGTTTTAAATTATGTTATATGGGTTCTGTAGGGGCCATTGATGTTTATGACTTGCACATATTTGTCTTCGGTTGTTCAACTTACCAGTTGTCTTGTAAAACCGTTCATTTAAAAAAAAATTCGTATTTACCGTTTGTTTTCTAGTCTAGTCAATAATCCAAAACTATTGAAGAAAAATTAGACTTTGCACATATAACTATCTCATTTCAATTTACATGCATATTGGTAAGGAAACAAAACAGTACTGTTAGATATTCCCTCAATATATGCCCTTTATATCTTGATGTTTCCATGGTAATTGAGGAACAAAATTGGGGGGTAGGTTCATTCTACTCGTTTTGTGAGTGGAGCATAGGCTTTTGTAGTTATCTGACAACTAAACTCTGATGTGTAGTTATGTTTGACTAATCCTTTATCACCCTGGATCGTTGTTTCAATAAAAAAACAAAACACGCTAGCAAGCCAGTTGGACAAATTTATATAAAAATAGAGGTCATGGGAAAAAACAGATCAAAATGGTTATGAACTATGCAAGCAAAGGCAGCAGCAAAATTCAGTCTAGTAATATTCAAATGCAGAAATATGGAAGGCTTAGAGAAGAAGAATCCTTTGTTTAATATTGGTGGTCAAATTAAAGAATGATTCCTTTTACATGAGCTTTTTTGCATCAACATAACCTAAATTCCCTTTGCAACCCACAAATTTAGGCTTTGGGATACTAGGTAGCTTGTTAGCTTTGCTATAGATGCCAATTAGTGACTCATAATTCTTTATCAAACTTTTGGCATCCAATATTTTCTGGTATATATAAAAGGTTTTGTGATTTTATTCACATGATACCATAACCATACATGTGGCTAGATTGTTACAAAAGAAAAAATCTCCCCTTTCACACAACTCCTCATATGTTAAGTGTACTCTGGCAATTTTACGCAAGACAGAGTTTGATTTTTGGGCGCTTTTACCTTTCCTCTCTTTTATATACCTTCCCATCCATCAATGATTTATGTATCCATACCCTGAAAAGAAAAAGCCTTGTTTTTAGGGCAAGATGAATCTCAAATGAGATGAAACAATGAAAGCCCCATAGCCTATTTTGTTTGGGATGGAGGAAGATCCGTACGATTCTAGTTTGTGGAAATTTTTTTGCTCCGCCCTTGAATCGGACGAAGCAAGAAAGAAGGAAGGACAAAAAAATAGAAGCTCACTTTGTATTTGGATATCCTGAAGTTGTTACAACACTTCCAACTGCAACAAATTCGACATGTTTTCTGAGCTAATTAATACATCTGCTGATGCTTAGCTAATTTAGAAGTTCGAACACACTAAAGTCTAGTGTTTGTATTTGATTTTATAATGTATATGCTTCAATTGATTTACGTGTGTTGTATGATAATTAATAAGAACTTTGGAACCCCAAGTGGTTCCTCTCTATAATTTTGTTGACATCAAAAAGTAAAAACATGTGGCTATCTAGAGGCAAAGATATAATTATCTGCACTAGAACCAATTATGTGCAACAGATCGTACATTTTCATCATCCTAGATTCTTTTTCTTTAATTTTCTCATGTCATTATTATGTGCATTATGTGGATTATATGTTCACACCCTTTGTACGGATATATGCCATTTGCTCACAGTGTTCACTATGCTAGGTTGATCAATTTTCTTAGACTAAATTTACAAATCATGTGATGTTTTACTAATAAAAAATAAACACGTTAATCAACACCTAAGTAATAATTCAATCATCTACAACCACGTTATATGGTTTACGAAATATAAATAATTGAAATAGATAGTCTCCGTGGAATTATCTATCCATACAATCAGCATTTTGCATACAATATGTATATATAGACACACATATACGTACATAAAAATACAGAAAACGATAGTGAGACTTAATTAACTTAAACTACAAGAAGGGGGAGCCGACTTAACTAACCTTGTCATTATATTTTGAGTTGATTTTTCTACTATTGATCGTGAGATATGAGAGTAAGAGGACTAGGAGGAAAGGAATATATAGGTAGGGATATGGGGGTGTGTGTGAGTCGAGTGCCAGAGAATCGGTTGAAGGCCGAAAAAGCATCTACTTGCAAGCACTGTTGTGGATTTATAAGGAAAAAAAAAATAAGGAAAACTAATGAAAATAGTTTGAAAACTTTGAATTTTAACGATAAGGACAAAATAAAAGGTAAAGTGAATAGTACCAGGATTGACTTTTTAGTGTAAAAATATGATTTTTCGTTAAAATGAACCGTACTGAGAGTTTTTCGTTAAAGTTCCAAAAAAAATAATGTTAGTTTAATTGGATATTCAAATCTGTTTCCATCTTTTCTTTATAGCTGGAAAAAAAGGAGCAAGGCTTTTGATCACAGGCATATCTTTCACCAAAATATATTCTTGAGGAAGGAATTGGATCTCATAAAAGAGGGTGAGAGTTGAGCCATATCATTGTTTGGTTTAGGTTCTTATTCCTCAATCATTTAAAACTTAAGCATTACAAATGATCAAATTAATAAAAAAATCTAGGGAAATATTCTTTAATTTTATTGTATATAATCTTAATTAAGGAATCGTAACCCTTAATTATTTTTTATATTTAATTTTCGCATTCAAAAGGTTATCCGATATCGATATCGATATCGATCATAATTAAACAAATGTTAATAGAAAGCATGCAAAGAATAAAGAGGAAAGGGAAGGCCAATGTTACACATACACAATGACAGTTGAGGTGAGAAACCAAAGAATAAGATTGTAGATGTGTTTCAAATATTTTATTTTCCTGAAAAACAAATTATAGTTAAATTTAACCTGATGACACAATAAGCAATATCCAACATGCGATTCCTAACAAAAGTCACCACAATGCATGTATTGTGGGCAGTGACGGATTCAAGATTTGAACTTTTGGGTCTCAGTGTTAAATTACAAGTTTTTTAGATACAAATAAAGCGCGAAGCACACATACACACAAAATCCGTTTATTCAACTAAGACATTTCGTCGAACATTTGGTGGTTTTATTGTCGTCAGCCAAACTATATTGTGCATATGTCGACAGATATTCATTATTGCCAAAGCAATCTGATGAGTGATATCAAAAGAATTTGTCGAGTGTTGTTGACGCAACTTGTATGCCTAGTAGGCATTACATCCAATACTTGGTAGACATAAAAGGGACATGTACCAAACATCCGGAAGGTCCTCAGAAGACCTTCACATGTATATTTCTCGGACTATGGATGATCTTGGGACAACCTTGGTCCCAATGTACATCCACCCCTAATTGGGGGATCAATTGATTGCACCTAAAATCTCTTCTTCTTTTTTTTTTTTTTTGAAACGATAACAGTATTATTATAACGTTAATAGAATGTATAAACTTCACAGCTATCATGTTGGATATGAATGTGAAGGGTTGTCAAACGAGAAATACACAAAAGCATATAACAAGATGAACTTATTGGTGAATATGTGAGTGTGACAATCATAAGAAACATCAAGGAAACGCAGCCAGCACTCCAAAATATGCTAATATGATTAAGTCCTCTGCATTAAATAATGAACGTTCCATTATCATTTATCATTTCTTTGCCCAGGATCAATTCACTCGGGTGCAGCGAGCACATACTTACGTTTATCTACTCTCAAATTAAAATTAATAATGAATTTAAGCAGAGAAATTAAACAATGAAATTAAGATCAAAAGCTGGCATTGCATATTGATGTAAAGACAAAAACTGCTTACATGGAAAGTGATACACATGCCCGAGACATAAGATAGAATTAGAACCAAACCCAGATCGAATTAGAACCAAACCCAAATCTCTTGATCTCCACCACAGGGAAACCCTAATTAACCAACTTATTTAATTAACAAAAGTAAATAGAAATTGATCATCAAATCACAACCCTAGGAACAGCCTTGCAGACAAGAGAGTTCTTCATTTCCAGAGAAAGCTTCAAGGTCTCAGACAAATCCACACCTGACTGTCCATCACGAGGGACCCACTTGAAGCTTTGGAGCAACTGACCAAGCCAAAGCTCAACAGTTGCCAATCCCATGGCTTTACCAGGACAAACTCTTCTTCCAGAACCAAAAGGAGCCAACCTTAAATCAGACCCCATGATTGGAACATCTTCACTTATAAATCTTTCTGGTTTGAACTCATTAGGGTTTGACCAGATTTTCTCATCGTGTGTGATTGCAAACATGTTGACCATAGCGGTGGTGCCGGCGGGGATGAAGTGGTGGCCGATGTGAGTGTCATGGATGGCAAGCCTGGCCCAGGACAAGAGGGGTCCTGGTGGATGCATTCTTAGGGTTTCCTTGACTATGGCACGGAGGTAAGGAAGCTTGGGGAGGTCGGAATCGGATACGGATCGTGTCGGAGTGCCTACAACGGCGTCGATCTCCGATTGCGCCTTGGCTTGGATATCTGGGTGGAGAATCATTCTTGCTAAAATCCACTCTAGGAGTATTGCCACTGTATCAGTCCCTCTGAAGATCATTTCCTGGAATCATGAAAGAAAAACGTTTATTGTATAATTAATCACGTTAATTATGTTGTTTTAAATGGATTGGAAAAAAGAAATTTTGAAACATGAGTTTTATAATTTGGTACACAAGGGAGAAAATTAAAAATTTTCAAGCTTGGACAAGAAGGAAAATGAAAAAAAAAGAAAAGGGTGAAGAATAAAAGCTCAACTAAGGAATTTAGCAAACAAGCAATGAATAAAATTCTCTTAAAAAAATGTTGTTGTTATTGGTATTTCTAAAAGAGTAATTTTTGCACTCCAAACTAATAACAACACATAGAAAATTTGTAAAGAAAAAGTGCAGAATAATAATTTTAGAGTAACAACAACATAAAACGTTATAGAAATAATTCCATAAAAATATTCCTATAATATTCCTAGTAATCATTGAAACTGGAAAACCTAATGTGCAAACGTTACAAATAACTAAACAACCTAATAGGTTTTTTCTTTTCAAAAATCAAATTAACTTACCCACAGTACTGCAATCATATCAGAGTCACTGAGTTTGTTCTCCTCCAAATCAAGAAGCACATCAACAAAATCACCACTTTCATGATCAGTACCCAAAACTCCATTATTTTCATCCCTTTTCACTCTATGCTCCTCTATGATTTTCCCAACAAAAGCATTCACCTTTACCACCAATTTCTTACACCTCCTCCTCACACCTTGCAAGTCCAAAAACCCCAAAAGAGGAAAGTGATCACTCCAATTGAAAATCCCAAGCAATTCATACCCTTCACTCACCAACCCCTCAAGCTCAAAACCCTCACCATTTCCACACCCTAATTCTCCACCAAACTCATAGCTCCTCCCAAACACACTCATCATCACATTGTTCAAAGACCCAAAATGCAACACTTTCCTAACCTCCACCTCACCACTCCTCTCCATCAAACCCTTCATCTCCTCCACCATTTTGCACCCGATACTCTCTCGGAACAACCCGAAACTAGCAATACGCTTTGGGTTGAACAAATGGGTGGAGGATATTCTCCTCAAGTTCCTCCAATACTCACCAAAAGGGGCAAACCCCATTGCTTTGTGGAACAAAAGCTCGTAAGCCGATTCTTTGATGGGTCGGTCAGCAAAGGCCGAGCTGTTCAAGAGCTCTTTTGCAGTATTGGGGTGGCTGGAGATGACAAAACGAGTAAACCCTACTGAGAACGCCATTAGATGTTTGGCCTTTGAGGTCTCAGCAAGCTTGGCTAGAACTCTGTGAGTGAGAGAACCAGTGAAGGACAAGACCAAACCAAGAATAGGAAAGCCGGAAGGACCTGGAATGGCGGTTTTCGAAGGGATTTGAGCTTTGAATTTGGACAAAGCCCAAGCAAGGCCACCGGGTGGGAGCCAAAAGCCGAAAACAAAGATGAAGAGGAAGAGACAGATGAACAACTCCAAGCTCAAAACTGATGAAAACCCAGTTGGTGGAATGAAAAGAGGGTTGGATTCCATGGACATTTTCTTGACTCTTGGTCTTTTTTTTCTCGGTGTCTGTTTGGTTACTCAGAAAATGAGCGAGACAATGAAAACCCAAAGCTTCGGAAACAAGAAACCAAGTGGGAAATTAAAAGCTTAGAGGGATTGTGGTGGTGGGAGAAGTGAAATAAGAGTGAGTTTATATAGAGAGTGAAGGTGTCTCTTCGATATTTTAACTGCCGCAAAGATTCGTTTTTACTGAAGGAATATAATTGCTCCCCACCTATTTATCATCGTTGTTTAATTTAAATTTAGAAATATGTATGGTGAATAAATACAAATCTTAAAATTTAAATCTTTAATAAATAAAATAATGAATTGGTGATCAAAACTGTATTTTTTTTCACAGCGGTTAAAATGCACCTTCTCTTTCGATAAAAAATTATGATTCCTGTATGCTTTTTCATATTTCTTTCAAACTTTAGCTTTTGGACATCATATGTAGGGATTTGGGGAATATTGTGTACGTAGGAACAATTAAGCTAGTTGACGACATGATGGAGCGCCCATATGGCATATGAGAGGTCGATATATAATGTCATAATCAATTTGATAAGAAAATCTTAGCCGTTCCAAATGTTAATTTTTCACACCAGAATGTGGACGTAGGTCGCCTTCATTTTCGAAATTTATTGAGTTTTATTAATTTCATTCATTTGGGTTTAACTCCAAATTAATTAGTTTTGTTTTAGTGTGTTTTTATTTATTTGAGAGTTTTATTTTTTATTTTATTTTATGAAGACAGTTTTGCTAGAATTTATTTGAGTTTTAATAGTTCACTATAATGGTCATGTTATTTGTGATGCCTCATAATTTTTTTTTTAGAACAAACGACTGTATTTACATTAAGAAGGTGGGAGAGTGGGCTAAACCTTGCAATGGGCTTGCCATAATAATGTAGTTCAACTTCGTTTTTTACTAGAATCGAACCTAAGATCTCTCACTTACAAGTAAAGATGAATACTACCAGACTGTAGTACTAAATAAATTTCACTTACAACTTCGCCTTTGCCTCATATAATTAAGCTAGTGAAGCCACTTAGTATTACAGTCTAGTGGTATTCCTCTTCACTTGTAAGTGAGAGGCCTTAGGTTCGATTCTCGCCAAAAGGTGAATTTCAACCACATTATTGTTAGCCCATTGTGATGCTAAGCTCACCCATCCTCCTTAGCGTAGATAATATCGTTTTTTCAAACAAAACAAAAAAACTAATGAAAATATGTTTTCCTGTACTATTAACTATTGTAGTATTAAAGAAACTTCCCTCATATGTATATAATTGAAAAAAAAAAAAAAAAAAAGCTAATGAGAAAGAAAAGATATATATATATATATACATATATATATATATATATATATTATAAACAAGAAATTTCCTGTAACAAATGAAATAAAAATATGTGTACAAAAATAATACTTTGAATTAATAAACTAAGGGGTTTGACAAAAAAAAATTAATAAACTTAGGGTTACGATCTCTGTGTAGCTATTCTTTTACAAGACTACCTCTCTTATTCGATCTCCAAAGTAGAATTTGATCCAAGAGTGGTGAACACTTGATCTTAAACTTGAATCGATTGCTTATGATTCTTCAAGGGACGTCAAAGTTTGATATGGAATGAAATGGGACCACGAAGAGATTGACGTGGTGGGTGATTTTCGGCTTTGGCGGTGGATAAATCGGCACGTGTTTGTTTCGCGTATTGATTCCATGAGTTTGATGAATAACACAAGAGTGTTCGTGTATTTGGTGTTTGCTTTGGCCTGAGAGCTTTCTAATTTCTCCAAAGACTTGAGCTTGCTTTGTTTCTCTCCAAAATCCTCTTTGTTAGAATGAGCGTATTATTTATAGGCTCATTCTGAATCCCGTGATTTGTGGGCTTAATTTTTTTGATTTCATTTAATTTGAGCTAATTAGTTAATTTAATTTTTTATTAAAGAAAAATCTTTAATTTAAAAAATAAACCCTAAATGATATAATTTGATCAAATTAGGGTTAATTTGTCCAGTTTTGTACTTGATTTGATTTTTTTGATGACAGAAGTTTCAAATGCGGACACGTGTAACTCTTGATAACTCTTTTTTTTTTTTTGGAGAAAACTCTTGATAACTCATTAAGTTTACATGAGTCACATGTCCTGTGTGCAATTTAGGGGGATCCATATATGGTGTGTGCCACGTAAGCCCTGACCAATTGAAATTTAATTTGTTGGTGAACATTAATTTCACTGAAATTTTCACGTACGACACTCCAGAGAATACTTGAAATCGATTTCCTCTTCTGGTTGACGAGGGTTGGTTTCACATGTACTTATCGATGAATCTTTGTGTGATTGATCGAGCACACAACCAGAAAGAATGAAAAACAAGTAAACACAAGGGCAATTAAAAAAAAAGGATTTGATGAGTACGTCTATAGGCCTTTATTCAAAGCAAGTTTTCTTAGGTCATCTTCAACTGACCCAGCCAAAGGGCCATAGGCCAAAAAATAGCTAGTTTTGACACGAAAACCGTCTCCAACTGAGAACTAGGCCAAAGGGCTCGTGGGCTCCACCGAGCCAAAAATTGGAGAACCAGCTAAAGGGCTGGCCAAGACCGACCAGCCCTATAGCCCAGCCTAAACACATGCTACCTGACGTCAGGTTACTGTTCGATTTTGAGTGCCACTTTTTTCTTTTTTTTTTAGACAAAATTTAAAAATTAAAAAAAATTCTAATTTTTTTTCCTATAAATACCTAAGCCATTTCTACCCCATTTATCACATCATTTTCACCATTCCATACTATATTACTGACACACCCCGGCCCGAAGGAGGGCGTGCTGGCCGTCACGCCCTCCTTCGGGACGGGGTGTGTTAATTGGTATCAGAGCCTAGGTTGCAGTCCTGTACATCTTGAGAATTCACAATGGTATTTTTAAGCTTCCGAACTGTGTAAATGGTTACGTCACTCTCACGTGACGGCCAGCACGCCCTCCTTCGGGACGGGGTGTGTCAATTACCTCATTTTATTTCAATTCTTCACCAATTTTTCACATCCTTTTCATTATATAAAGATAAGAAATCTGGATGCTTATTAATTTAGCGACAAGTGGCACTCAAAATATGTCTGAAAACCTTATTTTAATATGGTAGTTTAATTCAATTAAAGTAATAAATTATTGAGGGGGCTAAAAAATAGTCCTCTTCGGTTGGAGATGAGTTTTTTGTCAAAGGGCTATATTTTGGCCAATAATCCCCTCGGTTAGAGATGTTATAAAATATGACCTGACACTGTTCATTAAAAAATAATTTCTTGCAGGACTATAGGGTTAAACATAATCTTTTGACCCTCTTTTGGTTGGAGATGGCCTTAGGAAGACGGAGGTTTTGGTTCATCTCTGATTCCAGGTACCGCGTCTGCATGCATGTGACGCCAAATATACAGTCTGCCACCCCTAAGCCCTAGCTAATGCATGTCTAATTATTTTAAGGAAAGATATCTAGGAGTTACCACTTACCACCTTATAAAAATGCAAAACATATTGTCAATGACTCGTATTGATGATTGGCTACCAGACTGCAGCTTTAGAATTTAGACCAAATATATCCTAACCCAACTGGTAATTTCCTCTTAATTTATGTACTTACTGGTTAAATAAATATATAGAGTAATATATATAAGGAAAACTAACGAAAAGTTTAAAAAAACTTTAGTTTTAATAAAAATACAAAAGAAAGGTAAAAATGTAGTTTTTCATTAAAAGTGACAGTACCGGGAGTGTTTCGTTAAAACTCTTAGAGAGAGAGAGAGAGAGAGAGAGAGAGAGAGAGAGAGAGAGAGAGAGAGCCAATGTTTTTTATGAGCATTGCTGCGCCAAAACAGCATTCGTGTCTGTCTGCCAAACTAAATCTGGCCAACTAATGCTGCATGCTTATACTTGATTCTTTTTGTATGAAATTGCATGCATATATATATATATATATATATATATATATATTAACTAAGTGGATTAACTCCTGGTGGACGGTAATGTGTTTGGTATGTTTGGTCAATGCAATTTCGAAATCGTACAAGGAGATTTGTTTATTAATTTAGTCCTAATGTACATGTGAATAGGGTTTTGCCTCCCATGTTTAGTACTAAGATTGATCCTACGCTGTTGCACAATAACCCTACAAGTGGGGTTTCCTTGCTGTATAAGATGCACCTTATTAGCAGACAACAATTAGACATGAATGTAAAAGTTTTCAGTCTTTTGACCATGTTAAGTGTTGGAGTTTGGTGAATGGGTTAAAATAAACAACAACAATCAATTCTTATTTTATTAAGTGTGGTTGGTTGTATGAATTATAGAACGTCACTGCGCTCGGTTTTGCATCAAGTCGTCCGTTAACTCCAAGTACTCCCTATCTTTTCTTAAAGTCTCTTTCAAAGTCTTTTTCTACTCTTTTGCCCTGAGTCTTCGTCTCATAGTCGCACCTTTTTTCGGAGCATCTATAGGTCTTTTGTTCACGTGTCTAAACCATCTTAATTAATTTTCTCTTATCTTATCTTCAATTGTAACCACTTCTACTTTATGTCGTCAATATTTGATTGGGCCAAAATAACCACACAAAAAAATAAATAAAAAATTCAATCCTACTTTATGGGTCAAAATGATCAAAAAAATTTAAGCCTATAATCAGTTTTTTAATATTTGATTGGTCAAATTAGTTCAAAAATATTCCAATCTAATCGTTATGTCGTTAATATTTGATTGATCTAATCATTTTAGTCAATTTTCCGTGAAAAAACAAAGTTAACCAAATCGGTAATCCATAATTATAGTAACCGAAAGCACATCTTCCTTCCAATCTTATTCTGTTAAAATATTGGATATACAAGATTTCAGCTGTGATATTCTTCCTAGATAAGCGTATAGATTCTCTGCAAACAACCTGCAGACAGTATGCATATCTGTATGACCAAATGTTGAACAACGTTGAAAAAGCCATGTTCATCGGTGTGCTACTTTTGGGTTAAATAAGAGGATCTTTACAGCTCAATTTTGGTAGAATCTTCATGGGGACATTTACTTGCTTTCTAAGTATGGACCAGGCAAATTGCCTACAAGGTATCATATGCATATCTCAATTTGTACGTTAGATCTTTATTCTGTTAATTACTACGGTTCTGATATTTGCATGACGTGTGTGTGTGTATATAGGGCTCACTTGCACATTGGAATTCACGATGGTGATATTTCAAGTTAATTATACACTAATTATATGGAGAAGTTAAACATAAAGTAGTGTATAATTGGCTTGAAATGATATTTATGTTGTAATACTGGTAAGAAAAAGATCACACTAATATTCTCCAACCGAAGTGTGCCAAATCCTATGTGGCGATGACATGGATTGGTAGCAAAAGAGGTTGCTGTCAAATTTGACAGCAGCTTCAAATGTTTTTTTTAATTAATTATTAAATGTATTTTATTAATTTTTAATTAGTTTAATCATTTATTATAATTAATGTTGAGTTGACCGATGCAATTATCATACTTTTTTCTTCTTTTCAATCAAGGAAGGTGAACAGATTACTGATTAAACTTTAAATGTCCTTTATTAAATTTTAATTAGTTTAATAATTTATTTTATAAAATAATAAAATAATAATTTAATTTGACATATTAGTTGGAAAACAAAACTTTAAAAGATGTCAAAGTGCCACATAAGTTGTCAAAATTTAAATTTTATGTTCAAAATTTGACATCTCTTTTGAAGATGGTCTAAGTAGTTTACTAACTTTCTATCATTTAACTAAGAATTAAATTTGAACTTCCGAAGTACCTCACAGTTTTCAACTCATTGTGTGATCTTGACTGTAATGTTAGAATTCAAACTTAAAACTCTTGCTGATTATGAAATGTCTTGTTATAATTCGTCTTAGAACATCTCCAAAGAAGATACCAAATTTTAAGTCGAATGCCAACTAGTCATTTTTGACGGATTATATTTCTCCAACCGAACAATCTTTTAGGTGACCTGGATTGATAGCAATGCTTCTAGCGTAAATTTTGATGCTGCCTGAAAATTCATTTTATTTGATTATTAATCGGTAGGTCTCATCATCCACTAGAATATAAATTTTTAAAAATAATCTTACCGTTTATTTTATTTTAAAATGGGCCTTAAAATAATAACCAGCATGTCGGTTAAAATATAATGAAATTTGACAGCATGCTTCGGAATGCCACATCAGGTATCAATAAGATGGAGATGCTCTTATAATCTGTAGTGCTCTAGAGAAATGTTTTTCACTCTTTTTTTCAACTTCTGGACAGTTTTGTTTTTGTCCCTTGATTTTTTTTTAATTTTATTTAATTCAAAAATCAAAACATAGAAATGAGTGTGAATAAAAAAAGTTGATAGTGCGAAAATAATTATTAGCCATTAATTAGGGTTTAAGGGATTTCCAATACAAGCAGAGAGGCATAGGGCAAGCTCCAGCACAACATCATGGGGGACATCGTGGGCTTCTATACACATGTTGAGGCCCATCTTGTGGCATTTTATTAACAATATCGCTTAGGCTTATCTGCTCTCTCATTTAGGTCTGTAATATTGTCAAGATACATCTTCAAGTCGGTTTACAGACTCGTTTGGAAGTGTTTTTTTTTTAATAGTTGAAAGCACTTTTGATATAAATAGTTTTAGCACTAATCCTTAGCAAAAATGCAAGGAAATCTTGAAATTCAAACCCAAAAATATTCTCTCTAAATGTGCTTGCTGTAATTTTAAAAGCACTTCCAAACAAACCTACATTTTCCGTAAGTACAAATGCAAAATGTGTAATAGTTTCGAAGCAGAAATATAATACAAGAGATGGTCCATAAAAATCACAGGCATTGATAAAAAAGACCAAAGCCGAAGACATTCCGAACCACCGGACTTGAAACAATTCCATACACGATCAGCATCCATCTGCAGAAGAAATGAACCCGCGGAAATAATAGCCGATTCAACCATTCCATCAGCAAGCTCTGAACATCTGCTTGTACTTGATGTTGTTTTGTTCATTTCCTTTAAACCCCCCATTTGCAGTCCTCACCCGAAGCAAGGTTTTCGTGTTTTACACTGAACATCAAAGTTGTTGCACAAATTATCTTCTCGATATCCCCTCAAGATTCGTGGACCTCCGGAAGCCAATCACGGTAGCCAAATCCAATAGTGTTGATTGAGCTTGTATAAGTGATCAATCTGTTGCTTGTATAAATGAACATTCGATTTGTTGTCTGAACCAGCTTCTTCATTCTATGTCGCCTTGAATGCAGAACACATGATAAGTAAGAGTGTAAAATAAGTCGCAGATGAATGATGACGAGGTGATGCAATCAATAGGAATCAGAGAAGTCCATGCTGACTCGAAGTTATTTGCAACAAGCAGATATCAGAACACGAGATACACTTAAAGAAGAAGCAGAGGGTAGACAGGTATCAATTCTAGGTTCCACAACAAACAGGATCCAAAGGAATCCCTAGCCCCTAAGTTCACTTTTACGTTGTATAATCTTTCTGCCAAAGATATTGCAATCGTTCATTCATCCAACTCCCGGCATATGCAAAAATCACTGCCACTTTTCTTCAATTCAATAAAGAATGGAGTACAATGGATGGAAACTGCTAACTCTGTTAGCAATGCAAATCTTTAAGCTTTCTTAAAACTTTCTGCAGGCAGCGTAAAAGGGAAAGTGGCAAAAGCCGAGTGTATACCATGACTATGTCTACCATGCACCAAAATAACTTCATGCCACCAACCATTTTTCCATGCATTCAGATTACAGACACAAAAGTCTACCCGATAAAGTCCTCAACTTGGAGGATGACAAATGGCTCAACAACGGTGCAACACTAACCCAGAGATTTCATAAATAGCTTTGTGTTCTTCACATCTTCTTTGGATTCTGGATACTTTTGTGGCTTGAAAAGCTTCCATAGTCCAGCAGGATGTCGGCTTTGAACTTTAACATCTCCTGAATATCTCCCAAACATTTTTTCACAGTCCGGATATGGCTTGACGTACAGGTTATAGAATCTAAGCCTGCTAGGCCTGATCAAACCCCTTAACCCCACCTCATAACCAAGCCCGCCTTTAGATCTCAAATACTCGATCACATTGTACCGAGGAATGATCTGCTTCTCAAAATTCACACCCAAATACTGTGGAACTTCAACCAAACAACGGGTACTGAATTTCATCCTTTGTATTAAAAACTCAATCTTCCTCTCAATTTCCCCCACCTTATATATAATTGACCTCGGTTCCTTCCACAACACCTCAAAAGCCTCTCTACGAATCAACCCATATCCGCACAAGCAGTCAACTCTCAACTTCACTTCAAATCCAGCTCTAAATTCTCCCTCACTGAAAATCTTCTCCTTGAGTGGTACCCTACACTTCAAAGTCCTCAAGAATTCCACACACTGCGAAAATTCGCCCAATTCCATGCCAAGAATTCGTGGCTCTTTCATTATCTCTGTCCTAATCACATCCTCGCTAAAACCAAAACCTTTAAACTCACACAGCAATGGCTTCAGCCTATCTTCAACCCCAAATCCTATAACCCCAGGAAAATATTTTAGAACCCAATTAATTTCATCCCTCGAAATTCCAATTCCCTCCAAGAATTCGATTGTCCGTTGAATCTCCATCCCATTCATCAAAATCACTCCTGGAAACCCCTCTAAAACCTTAATAACCGTGCCATGCATAAACCCTAAACCCCTCAAAACCTCCACACTCCTGAAAACCCCATCTGGGTCAATCTGAAACCTCTTAGATTGTTCCAAAACACTCTTAACCATCAATGGGGAAGCACTCAAAATCCCCAACTTTGAAAACCCCTTTTCCCATTTCTTCAGAAACTGAAAATCCAAAACCCCAGGGCAGTCACAAATCAAAGAAACAAGGGATTTCTGGGGGATTTTGAAGGATAAAAGTATAGCCAGAGACTTCTCTAATTCCTGTAAGTTGGAATCCAATAAAAATTGATGCTTTGAGAGGAAATTGTGGAGCAGAGAAGATGGGAAGCCGTACCTTTGGAGCAGAGTGGCGAGGGAAATCTGTTTCCGGTACTGGGATTGCTGGGTAAATCTGGGTTTTGCTGGGTTTGTGGAAAAAGATTGGGACTTTTGGTTTGGGAAATTTGGGTTTTGCTTGGCGGTTAAAATGCTTGTGAAGCGTGTAACTGTGCTTCTCGTTAGAACCCTAATGGCCATTTCACAATTCTGGTTTTGGAGCTTGTCGAACGCAAAACTACATGAGTAAGTACCGGATACAATGTCACAAGCTATTAAAAATTCTTGGATGGTATGGTTCGGGAATTGCTGGTGTTTTAATCGTTAAATTTTAATTTTTATATTTTTTAAATAAAAATTTAATGGTTAAAATATTTAATTACTCAAATTTTAAAAGTGACTTAAAATTGGTTAACTTTTTAAAACATTTCAAATAACTATCTTAAATTTTGAAAACTACACATTTATTAGGTTTACTAGCATACATAGACAAATATTAAACATGTTTTAACTCTCAAGTTATCCATGAAAATTTTAATCTCGAACTTGACGTCATTTAGCCAGGAGGATCATGGGAATCATCCAATCATATTCGTTCATTCTACATTGTACGGTCAGAAATCATTGTAAATTTTTTTATTTAAAATTGAATATAAACAGACCTGACAAAAACTGGTCGCACGATGTACGATGAATGAATGTGATTAGAGGACCCGGCAAGGTTCCTCTCTCGTCATTTAGCTAGTGTAACTTGGCTAAAATGGGTCAATTTGACGGATTAGAACTCCAAAGAGATCGATTAGTAAAAACCAACTTTAGTATTTGTTCACCTCATCATTTAATGTTAATAGCGTCATTAGTTAATGTTAGTAAACTCTATAAAGTATGATAGAGTCGAACATGTCACATGATCAAACAGTGTGACCCAAAATTGTGTTCAACATCAGAAAAGAAAACCATGAGCGGATCAACTGGGGTAATACCGTAATTTGGTCACTCCCCCAGTCCAAAGTTAAGCAAGTTTCTCTCCTCCCACATTTAAATTTGCAAACTTTATTCACATTTCCATTTGATCTCAAGAGGACTCAGAGGGTGTCCTGTTCTCTAAGCAAGGAACTTCCCAATACCCACCGAAGAGCGCCTTCCATCAAAGCCTCAAAAAATGCAGAGGCTCCTTTCTCTGAAACTAGCATCCTCAAACCTCCCAACCTCCGCCACAACCACCGCCACCACCTCCCCAATCTTCCACTCCCAATGTCACAAAACGTTTTCTCTCGCCAAACCGCCTATAACCCAGAACCAAAACCACTTCTTCAGCTCCTTTCCTGCACTCCCGCTTCGCCACCCCCCTCATCCATGGCGGTCGCAGCACACTCTCGCGCAAAAAATTCATGGGTTTCTCTCCAACCCATCACTCAGAAAGCAGTCCTTTCTGGGTTTCTCGAATACCCTTCTGAGAGCTTCAAGCAAGAGCCTTTCGGACTGCAGAGTCGGATTCCTCAGAGCCCAATTTCCCAAACGGAGCTTTAAGTTCAACCAGAATTTCACTTCTCATCGGAGTCCATGGTAATGTTTAATCTGCGGTAACTTTTTTTATTTGTTTAAATTTTGCATTGTTGTGAAATTTCTGTTAGAATGTGTGAAATTGTATGTGATTCAGCTAGGGTTCTTTGGGTTGATTTGGGATTTCTTATTGGCTTTTGATTTGGTATTTTCACGGTTGATTTGACCAGTGAAAAAAAGAGTAATGTGGCTGGTAACGGAGAAGAACAACACGTATCGATTCGTGATTGGTTGGCCGTACAAATATTGCTTTTTATGTGCTGCACGCCATTGCTTGCTTCTTGTTCATCACAAAAGCTCCTGCATTTTTTACTGGAAACGTTTGCTTTTGCCATTTTTGAAAGTTGATTGATGAGAAATGCAAACATTTGCCCACCTGATATAATAACGCAGTTTACTGTTAGGAAATGAAAAAAATACGTGCATTGCTTTTACTGTTTACTAGGCGGTATTAGAATTACTCTAGTCTACGAGGAGGAGATTTGAACTCGGCCTCTATTTGGGTTCATTTAAAGGAAAACTAACGAAAAGTCCAAATTTTTTTTAATGAAAAATGACAAATAAAGATATAGTGAATGGTATTAGGAAAAAATAAAAATGTGGTTTTTGTTTAAAAGTGAACAGTACTTTGAGTGTTTCTTTAAAACTCTCATAATTTAAATGTAACAAAGTGTCTGTTTTGTGAGTTTAAAGAGATTAATTTTGGGCATTTGTGGTGATTTTCTCCACTCAGAATTGAGTACAAATTTGAAATTCAGTTTCTGATTCAGCGTGTTTCTTCGAGTTATGCTATAAAATAAGTAATGTTTCAAAATTTGTCACCTTATTATTGAAGAAAACATATGAAATCAACCAAATATTTGACCTTTTGGGATGGTGAAGTCTCTACTCGTAGTTTCTATTTAGAAGATTATTTGGACATCCGAATACTTTGTTAATTATTTAAAAAGTTCTACTAGACTGCACTGCGGTAGAGTGCAGAACCTTGCTCATTCATAACAAACCTTGACCATATGCAGTTGCTAGCGTAGTGTTAATCTGTCAGTAACTTATTTTCTCATCTTTGTAGGAGGTCGTGGTTCGGGAGGTTATCGAATAATGAAGTGGTTTTGGGATTGATTCTAGCTAATGTTGCTGTTTTTCTTTTATGGAGGATTGCAGATCGTAGCTTCATGATGAATAATTTTACCGTGAGTCATTCTAAATTTGAAGTTAACTAAATGTTGTCAACTTGTCATATGGCTGTATTTCCTGAGTTCCGACACCTCTTCGTGTGCACTCTCTTAAAAGTGAGAAGCAATCCTAAACTTAAGGAAAGATTAAGGAAACAAAACGTTGAAGGACAAACTCGTTACAGCTGCTAGTACTCTAGTTTGATGACAGAATGTTTTTCACTTCAATTTCCTAACTGGTTAATTTACTCTTTATCTAACCAGATTTCATTACACAATTTTGCAAGTGGACGGCTGCACACGTTGATAACTTCTGCATTCAGTCATATTGATGCTGGGCATATCTTTTCTAACATGATCGGACTATATTTTTTTGGGATGAATGTAAGCCTTTTTATGATCGAAATTTCAATACAATCGTTACTGTACAGCTAAGCTTGCTTGAGTTGTTAAATTTTGATAACCATGAAGGGTTATGGTCAATCTGTTTTTATCATCTTTGTCTGCTTTTGGTGCACTGGACCAGATTGGAAGAGTTTTTGGGCCTGAGTTTTTGCTGAAGTTGTATCTAGCCGGGGCAGTTGGTGGCTCAGTCTTTTTCTTGGTCCACAAAGCCTTCCTGGCCGCATCATCGCAGGTGAAATTATACTCAAACTAATAATACTCATTTGAGCACAGCTATAGTTCATTGCTTTGCTCAAATGATAATCAACAGAACAACTTGTTCACAGAAGATAATGCTTCTAATTTGCTTACTGAACTCTTAAAATGTATGGGAACTCCTGGATGGTTTTGTGATTGTACGATATTAGCTTTTGAGTATCTCATCACAATCTGCTCTTTGCAGGGCCGAAAGCCTTGGAACACGGAGGCGGCAAAGATACCAGGACTGGTATGCTTTCAGAAACTCTTTAGCTGCTGTGGTTTTTACATTTCTGAACAAACCAGGATACCGGCCTAGAGTATAATTTCCCCAAGAAATTTGAACAACTGCCTAGAGAAAGAAAAATTACCAAAGAAACTAAATTAGGAAAGATGAGACTATCGTATGGTGCCAGAGTTTAGCATCATGCCATGCCGGCCATCCCATTAAGCGTTTTCATGGCAATAGGAATGGGATATTAATTCTGTGGATGAGCTTTGAGTTTCCCTTTCTTCTCCTCCCCCTGGCTTGTTTTTATCTATCATTATTTCCCATGCGTAAAGCTAAGTTTCATTTTTCACAGATTGTTGGTATACATTGCTTTGTATTACTTGTTATACTCCGAAAAAGAACATTCAGTGAACATTACATTCATTTCACTATTGTGTCTGTTTGTGGCATCCAGGGGGCAAGCGGAGCTGTTAATGCTATCATGTTGCTCGATATATTTCTCTTCCCAAAAGCAACCCTCTACTTAGAATTCATCATACCAGTTCCTGCCATCCTGCTGGTAAGTTTGCTTCGTTATTGTTGTGTGATTGGTTGAGGCTGTTAAGCAAATCCTTGAAAACTTAACCTCTCCTTTTCCATTTCAGGGTATCTTTCTAATTGGGAACGACGTCTTGAGGATAATAGAGGTACGTTGGTTATCTCCCTGGTGTCACTTTCCTTTCTGTGTGTGCGTGTTTGTGGTGCGTTCGTGCCATGAAACAGAGTAGGAGTTGAGAGTCACGGTTATCATCAAACGAATGCCATTGTCATTCGTTATTTCAGACTACATTTAGTGGTAGCATTATGCTCTTATTGCAGGGAGACAGACATATCTCAGGAGCTGCACACTTGGGGGGTGCTGCGGTTGCAGCCGTAGCGTGGGCACGGCTTCGGAGGGGGCGTTTCTGAGTTTTGTTGACGGCTCTGCGATGTTCTGGCTAGGAAACTTAAGGTAGCCCAACGTGTAGTGAATGGTTTAACATTACCTAATCATCCATTGAGACACACTTCACAACATTTCCTGAACTTTACTACTTACCATCATATTTTAGGGTCTTTCTCTTGGAAAACGTTTTTTTTTTTTTTAACAAACGATATTATCTACTTAATTTAATTTTTCATTTAAAAAGCGATTTTAAACTACCTAATTTAATTTATTTTATAAAAAATGCCCTTATTTTTTATTGATTGATATTGATATATTAATAAAGATACAAAACAACAAGTTCTTCAGTTATTTATCTTGAATTATCTCATTATTTCGCACTCGGATAAAATTATCAACAGTTTAATTAAACCCTACATTCCAAATTTCAGTACTTTAAAATTTGAATAAATAAATAAAAATAAAAAATAAAAAAAAAAAAAACCTGTGAAAAGGACTTGAAAATTTTGAGTTTTAACAATAAGGACAAAATAAAGGGTAAAGTGAATAGTATCATGATTGATTTTTTAATGTAAAAATGTGGTTTTTCGTTAAAGTTTTAAAAAAAATAATAACTTGTCCGTTTCTATTCGAGTTCGAATCTCCCATTCAATAAATTATATAATTCAGAATACAATATCCTATTGCCAAAGAAATCGAATCACAACTTTAATGGTAAGAAATATAACAAAATATTCACGATAGGAAAAAGATGTTTGGACGTTTGTTAGCATGCGCGCAATAAGTTAAAAAACACTATTTATATCCGTGTTAGATCGTAAAAAGGCTATAGATTTTTATATAGGCCTAATCGGATCAATAGTTTATGTGGTGATAAGGTAATCAGAAGATAGCCCTCGTGGTAAAAAAATTAGGATTTAAACCCTCATGGTGCTTGGAGAGGACCAAAGATAGGGGGATGGTAGTGAAGTCATGGGCGCTGCAGGTGGTGATGTTGAAGAAGGAATCGGTTGGTGGGTTCGTGATGCATTGCGGATGGAACTCGGTCCTGGAACTAGTGGTTGCGGGGGTTCTGATGATTGCTTGGCTGCTGCACGCGGAGCAGCATATGAACAGGAATGTTCTGGCGACGGACATGGAAATGGCGATTGTAGTGGAGCAGAGAGATGAGGAAGATGGGTTCGTGAGCAGGGAGGCATTGGAGAGATGAGGAAGATGGGTTCGTGACGGTTTGATTTAGGAAGACGCCTTCAAAAATCTCGTTGTAATCGTCGACAGAAAGTCGAGACATTGAACTTGGATGCAGCTGCAGAGGAAGAAGAAGGTGCACAAGTTAAAGTACATGTTTACCCTTTAATTAATAGACATTTAATGAAAAAATTACTTTTGAACTAAATTGGTTAACGGACTAGCACCACGAGAGTTTAAATCCTAATTTTTTTACCACGAGGGCTATCTTCCGATTACCTTGTCACCACAGAGACCATTTATCCAATTAGGCCTTTTATATATGAATTGAGTTTCTTGCACTCAAAGGTTGGTTGTGTACTGTATATTTTTATGAAAAGACGTCATAACTTATGTAACATTCGAACGATGATGCTCAAGTTCAAGTCTAAATGTAACAAACACAATTGCGGTGAAGACATGTAACGTGTCATCATATATCTAAATTTATTCATGAATAAACTAATTTGTATCCATTTAGAGCTAATTATTCTTTTGTTGATTAAATCACGTTGTAATTTCTGTAAAAGATAACCAAATGTTATTTTTATAAATTTGAAAGCAAATTACAAACTTTCTTTTTTATGATATGAGAAAGCAAATTTTGTTAATGTTTTAGAACTTGTTTGGATGTGCTTTCAAAATGACTTAAAGCACTTTTGGTGAAAATGTTTTTAGAATCAATCCTTAGTAAAATGTAAACAAATTCTGGAAAAGCACTTAAAGTGCTTCATGAAAAAACACTTAAAGGGCACATAACTGGTGCTTCTTGTAGAAAGCACTTCAAGTGCTTTTGTGTAACATCCCATATCGCCCAAGGGATTGATCCTTAAATGTATATTCTTATCCCTACCTAGCACAAGGCCTTTTGGGAGCTCACTGGTTTCGGGTTCCGTACGAACTCCAAAGTTAAGCGAGAAGGGGGCTAGAGCACTTCCACTGGGAAGTTGCTCGTGAGTTGACATCGCCCAGGGGATTGATCCTTAAATGTATATTCTCATCCCTACCTAGCACGAGGCCTTTTGGGAGCTCACTAGCTTCGGGTTCCATCGAAACTTCGAAGTTAAGCGAGTAGCGCACGAGAGCATTCCCATAATGGATGACCCATTGGGAAGTTCTCGTGTGAGCTCCTAGAAACAAAACCGTGAGGGCGTGGTCGAGGCCCAAAGCAGATAATATCGTGCTAATGCGGAGACGTGCCCGGGAAGTCGTGGGGGCCCGGGGTGGGATGTGACAATTGGTATCAGAGCCAATCCCTAGCTGGAAGTGTGCCGACGAGGACGTCGGGCCCCTAAGGGGGTGGATTGTAACATCCCACATCGCTTAAGGGATTGATCCTTAAATGTATATTTCCATCCCTACCTAGCACGAGGTCTTTTGGGAGCTCACTGGCTTTGGGTTCCATCGGAACTTCGAAGTTAAGCGAGTAGCGCACAAGAGCATTCCCATGATGGGTGACCCACTAGGAAGTTCTCGTGTGAGCTCCTAGAAACAAAACCGTGAGAGGGCGTGGTCGGGACCCAAAGCGGACAATATCGTGCTAAGGCGGAGACGTGCCCGGGAAGTGGTGGGGGCCCGGGCCGGGATGTGACATTTTGAAACCCAAAACACTTTTTTCTAACGCTTTCAGTTATTTTGAAAACACATCCAAACGAGGCCTTAGTGTAGTACATATCATTCATTTTTTCATTTTTAAATAAAAAAACTGTTTCTACACACTTATTTTAACTTCTTAGTCACCTAAACACATTTTTTAAATAAATCAATTTCCTATAAAATGCATGTAAAAATCACTTCTCCACATGCACCTTTTTTTTTTTTTGAACTAACGATATTTTTTATACTAAAAGAAAAATAATCTCACAATGGATTAGCAATAATATGATTAAAATTTATTTTTGACGAGAATCAAATTTAAGACATCACACTTATAATTTAAGAAAGATACTGAATAAACCGTAATACGTGGCTTCAAATACACCTACTTAAACGCATTTTCTCTCATATCCCAAAAAAAATATTTCCTATCTCTTAATTTTATTTATTCAATTTCGATGTCCTTATTTGCATGAACTATAAAAAATAAAATCAGCTCAATCTCAGAACACAAAAACCCAAATTATAAAAAAATAAAATAAAATTCTACTCTGTAATTCAGCATATTTCACCGCTTCCCCATTTTTCTAACCCAACTGGGCGTCTCATCCCAATTGTTTACCCAGAAAACACAATGAAGTGGGAAAGGGTGCAGCTGCAGCCCAAACAAGCTCACCTGCAACAACAAGAGCGAGAAGGAGGAGGAGTGGCGGTGGGGGAGGTGTCTGGGCCCGGGAAGCGGTGGGGCCATACATGCAATGCAATCAAAGAAGGGCGGATGCTGTATGTATTCGGTGGCTATGGCAGAGATAACTGTCAGACCAACGAAGTTCACGTCTTTGACACTGGTGGGTCTTCCCCAAATGATAAAAATTTACCCAGATTATTCGTTTAATTTGTACCTTTATCGTTTTTTGCATGTGGGTTTGTGTAAATTTGGTTGCTTGTGATTTTTCTGGGAGAAAAGCTTGAATCTTTATGTAGTTAACCACGTTAATTAATGTTTAAGGGGTGTTTAGTTGGCTTGTAATTAGGGTTTTTGTTGGGTTTAATTTGGTAATTATGGTAGGAGTAATCTTCTTTAGAAAATTGGAATCAAATGCTGTGATGGGTTAATTTTCTACCAGGATTAGAGTAAATGCTTCATGGGGTTATGCTGTTGAATTTTGATTTTTAGGGGTTTCATTGGTTAACTTCGAAAGTTGTTGTCTTTATCTTTATTGTTTGCTATTTATTTTTGTTATAAAATTTCGAATAGTGCTACATAATCTCTTTAACTTTGGCTTCAAATTTTCCTGTTGGTGTTAACAACTAGCACTCTGCATTTTCCTGTGTGTTGTTGCATTTTGTATAGAGATTGTTATTGTTTTACTCTGCTGACTGCAGCTACGCATTCATGGAGCCAGCCAGCGATTAAGGGCACCCCGCCAACTCCAAGGGATAGCCACAGCTGCACCACTGTTGGTGATAATCTCTTCGTCTTTGGGGGTACGGATGGGATGAATCCTCTCAGGGATTTGCATATATTAGACACCTGTGAGTGGCTTTCTCTCTTATATTTTTGCTCTTTCCCTAGCTTTGATATCTTTTCTTGACCACGTAGCATGCTCACCCTTTTATACGTTATTTTGGGTCAAGTAATTCAATCAGACGATTCCTTTCTGAAAATAAATAATTAAATCAGCTATTCTAAATCTGGGGTGGCAATTGACTTATTTTCCTTATCCACTTTGGATTGGTATATTGAAGAGTTGAAACCAGATGTGCTCAATTTTCAACATTTACTACGCTGTTACCATTTAGTGCTTATACTAAATTTGTTATTGTTGGTTTGGAACTACGTAACCAGATATACTCAATTCTCAACATTTATTGTCACCGCGACCTTTTAAAGCTCATCAAATTCCTTATTATTGATTTCTGAACTATGCATATCACTTCCTGCTTATGTTCTGAATGTTCGTGTAGCTTTACATACATGGATATCTCCAAGTTTAAGAGGCGAAGCACCAGAGGCACGTGAGGGTCATAGTTCTGCCCTTGTTGGGAAACGGTTATTTATTTTTGGTGGCTGTGGAAAATCTGCTAGTAGCGACAATGAAGTGTATTTCAATGATCTTTACATTTTGAATACAGGTAGGTTTCCTTGTAAGGTTAGTTCATTAATCACTTAGGTGTGGATTGGTTTGAATTACTTTCATCACGCTTTTTTCTGAGAGTAATTATGCATTTACATCACATGGATCTTATGAGTTTACTTGATATATCTCACTTTAGCATAGGTTTTTGGATAGCATGTGGGACTTCTTTGGAGATGAAGTTGTTGGCATGCTCTTCAGTAAAGTCTATCCATATTGTGTGCATCTTGCTAACATTTTTGTTGTTAAAAATAATGATTCTGCATTTGCATGGTACCACTCGCATTGATCTTATGAGTTTACTTATTTGATATATCTGTCTTTTGGATACCGCGTGGACCTTCTTACGTCATGAAGTTGGTGGTGTGGTGTTCAGTAAAGTCATATAAGAATTTTGTCTCTGTCCTCTTGCTCTTTCGTGCTGTGAGTTTATAGGATTGCACAGGGTCATCCCTGTCACCTTGTTCTTTTTAGAATCTAGACTGGGAGGAAGAAGAGAGGGAGTGTTCTAGGTGTAGGACATCACATTCAGTTTTAAATTGCCTTGGGGATCTAAATTTATCTAGAACCTGAACACTCTACTTAACTAGGTCACTGATCGATACAGATAGCATGGAAGACATGTTTAATCCCTTTTCTCATCCTATCTTGTAGAGACGTTTGTATGGAAAGGTGCTACAACATCAGGCAACCCACCATCTCGGCGTGATAGCCATACTTGTTCATCTTGGAAGAACAAACTTATTGTGATTGGTGGTGAAGATGGGCACGATTACTATTTGTCTGATGTCCATATACTTGATACAGGTACCGTTATTTTCTGAAATTTTTTACCCAATTGCAAGTTTATTAAATTTTTTATGTAATTTAGATACTACTAGTACCTAGCTCGTGGATAATGGATATGATATGTGCCTTCTGTAATTCTTGTATTATGGTACTTCATTAGATACTCTAATTTGGAGGGAGCTGAAAACTACTGGCCAGTTTATGCCACCCCGAGGAGGTCATTGTACTGTTGCTTTTGGGAAGAACTTATTTGTTTTTGGGGGATTCACAGACGCCCAAAATCTATACAATGACCTCTACATGCTTGATGTTGGTAAGTTTCAAGAAATCCTCTGAAACATTTACCTTTGGCTACTTACTTTTATGGATGTTTGAAGCTTCCGAACCTTCTTGTCGATCCACCTTTCGTTACATGTACTTTATGTTCTTTCCATTGCCCTAATTTTTTGTGGAATCGTATCCTTAGATACCCACTCTATCTTAACGGTGGTGCAGATACTGGTGTATGGACCAAGGTGCTAACTGCTGGTGATGGACCGTCTGCTAGATTTTCCGTTGCTGGGGACTGTTTGGATCCTGTCAAGGGAGGTGTTCTTGTATTTATTGGTGGTTGCAGTAAAGGTCTTGAGGCACTGGATGACATGTTTTACCTAAACACAGGTTAAGTATCATCTTTTCATTCCTCCTCGCCGAATTATCTATGTTATCTTATTAGGGTAAAATTTTATATGTGTAGGGAGTCTTACTGGCCTGATATAATCTCTAATTTTAGGGCTTGCCAGGGAGAATGAAAGTAAGCTAGAGAAATTATCGCTGAGGAAGAAATTGAAGCTAAAGTGCCAAGAGCAAAATCTCGCCTCTGTTCATGACAGAGCCCTTGTTCCGGTTGGAACTAGTGCTGATATGTACCAACCCATGCCAGTTTCATTTTATGTCCAACCATGTAAGTGTTACTTACTAAGATAAAGTGTCCTGTTTTCATTAACTCATTTATTTATTATGCATCAAATGTACATATTTCCTGTAGGAATCAGAATGACATGTCTGAAATGTGCCCTATTGTTTTGTTATTTTTGCCGAATTTGCATACTCCTAAGTTATTTAGAGGCAGGGAAAGCTGTCTGACCCTAGGAAGTTCTCTCTTTTCTTCTTTTTTCTTTGTGTCACTTTCCAGTATTCTTACTCCATGAAAACAGATTTCACGAGTGCTATCAGTTTTATGTGTTTTGGTTTCATTAGCCTACGTGTGTGTATATGTTAAGTTTTTCACAATGACGGGTTTCATTAAATTTATCCCGCAAATGAAAGATGCAGTTGGCAGCTGTTGGATTATGTTGCTGCGCTGTTGCACTGAACTAGCTAAACGTTTAGTCATTTAGGGTGCATTTGGGTGAGGGTTTATAAGGGGGTTTTTGACAAGGGGATGACATTGGGAAAATCCGGATTCGTGAATACCCTGTTTGGGTAAATTTTAAAAGGTCTTGAAAAACCCGGGGCCAAAGTGTGGGCTTCAAACCGGGAATTAACTCAATGGATTAACCCTAATCTCAACCATAAATAGGTGAGATTGTGTCGTCGCCTCTCTCTCTCTCTCTCTCTCTCTCTAGACCAAGATCTCGAGCAGATGACGACGCGCACAAAAAATCCAAGGTTGAAGCCGAAGCCGCAGCTGGATCCGGAGCTGAAGCCGAAGCTGGAGCAGGAGCAGTATCCGGAGCTGAAGCCGAAGCTGGAGCAGGAGCAGTATCCAGAGCTGAAGCCGAAGCTAGAGCCGGAGCAGGATCTGGAGCTGAAGCCAAAGTTGGAGCCGGAGCAGTATCTGGATCTGAAGCCGAAGCTGGAGCCGAATCTTGCACGTGTGCAATCCCCATTCCATCCCACCTGTATCTCTCTTTCTCCCTCTCTCTCTCTATCTCTCAATCTCTCTCTCCCTCCCTCTCTCGGTTTGGATGAAATGGTTTGGTCAAGGCCATCCAGTCTGATGGCCATGCTTCCACTTCTCAGAAGCATAAGCTCAGATCTCATTCGTTGTCGACTAAGCTGAGCCTAATCTCCAATCCGATGAATTTGTGATTTCCAAGCCTGGTGGCTGTTGTTTGGTTTCTGAGAAAAATCAGATAATTAGATCTCCACTTGTACAATTCTAATAGTTGCTGTGGTTTTCGTGTTATGTAATAAATTAGAATTTATCATGTTTGTTTTTGTTTTTATTTATTTATCTTTGTTTTTTCAGATGACTTTATTTTTTATTTCAAATGGCTAACATGCACAAGCACATTCGTGTCCTGCTCCCATCCTTGCCAATCCCTTGGAGCCACCAAATTCCTCACCCAAAACAGAACCTTAACCATTTTAAAGGACCAAAGAAGGGTTCGGTGTCTGCTGTTCTATGATCTAGGTTCTTAGCCGAGAAGAGAACAAGGGTTCTTTCTCAATGGACAGGGAAATGAGGAATTAGGTTATTATAGTGTTATATACATTTGTACTTGCAATCCAACGGTGTTAGTTTGACTGTTACCAACCATGGCCAAAGTGGTGTTGGCCCTGGACTTATTTTTCCTCGAATGTTTGGCGGAGAGCTTGCCATAGGTCCCTTGTTTTCTTGTCTATTCAATCCCTTTATGAGTGAAGCACCGAAGTTCTGAGGTAGAGTAAGCCGTTGGATTCTGCAAACACAAGTTGTGACGCAGTGAATGATGTAGCACAACTATTTGCTGAAATTATTTGCTGATGGACAGGACTACCCTTTGGTTCTTCGTTTTAAACTCTTGTCAATATGATTAACAGTCTCTGATGGCCAATCTTGACTTTTTTTTAGGTACTTCCTTAAAGGGAAGCGTTGTACCTATACTGCTTTATGTTTGACTTGCTGCGATGTCTATGTACCTCCATTTGCATTTTATGTTTTGGCCTTGCTAGTATGACTGTTTGCATTCAACTCACTGGGCAACTGAAACTTCCGTTCCCTACTTGCGACTTTTATTTGTTATCTATTCAAAGAAAATGAAAAATAATGTAATCGAAAAAAAAAAAAAATCACTGGTTGAATATGTACTTGAGGAGGGATTTTGATGTCATTCACGAATGTTCTTGTGCTATAACTGCAGGCAGACAGAATATCCCTTCGAATCAATCCCAGCTTGCTTCGGAGAAGAAGACATTTGTTGCAAAGGTTACTGACAAACTTGCTGATGGATATGCAATTGAAACTGTTATTGATGGAAAGCTTCTTCGTGGTATAGTTTTTCCCAACCGGCCCGGGTTTAACATTGATATTCCTAATTCCAGCAGGTAAGAATATGGTGTCTATATATGTGTGTGTGTGTGTGTGTTTTGTTGAGGTATATTACTAATATATTTGAATATTTTGATTCAACTTTGATCATGTGAATCCCTTATCAGGAAGCGGACTGCCGGTGAAGCTGGTGGTTTGATGTCAAATGGTGATTACAGCAGCAAGTCAAAAACTTCTAGAGGCATCAGGCAAGAAACTATAGATCTGACGGATAATGTTCATGGAAAGGCGCCCATATCACATGAGCAGACAGAAGCTGCTGCAGGTTCCATTTCAAACAATCAAGCATTTTCGGCCGCTTCTCACTTGCATAAGGTCTGATTTTTCTTTCCCTTGTCTTGAATAGATAGAGGGGTAGAAATTTGTTTTGTTTGTCGTGTGCACACTGAATGTTATCTGTTGTGGGATATATATTGGGTTGCACCTAAACCCTGGACTCTTATGCAGGTTACTGGAAACCCCGAGCAGTCAGAGGTTCCTCAGAATCTGGGTAAAAATCAGACCAATAATGCTCCAAACTCTAACTCTGAAGTTGTGGGAGACAACGGGACTCATAAGACAACTGATGCACCAAATTTCAACTCTGCAGTTACAAAGGAAAGTTTGTCTGCCGTTGCTAATTCCGCTGCTGCTTCATCCCTAAACCAAGGTAGCAATGTAACGAGTATTTTTCTACTTATTTGCCTTGCTACGGGCTCATCAGCATTGTACGCAAATGCTTATGCTTACTATAATGAGTTATGCCAAAGCAATGAGTTGAGAAACAAATCTGTACAATCGTCTCTTACTGTTCTGATGGCAGGTGACAGGAAACTAACATCGGAAGGACAGAACGACGCAACATCCATTTGAAATTGAGGATTACTTCTGAACATAACCAGAAATGAAAAACCACCAGGTATCTGTACATTCATCATGCGAAGGAGATCATAGATGCCTATGACGGGAGACAGAATTTTCCTACCATTGTTATCTGCAAACCTCCAATAACAGTCGTAGGTTTAAAACTCTAGTTTATAGTGCTCATCAAAACTCGGGCGAATTCTCAATTAGGTCCTCCCAATTGAAGGGGAAAAAAAGAGGTTGCTTTTGCTCATAAGAAGTTTGGTCTTTTTAGCTTTAAATTTTACCTTTCTTGTTATCGTTCAGAGTCTCCGTTAGATGGAAATTAGTTGAATTGATAGTTTTATCTGGTTTTATATTGCTACTTTTTCGGGTCATGAATTCTGTTCTTTGAATCTTGATGCTAGGGCAAGTTTATCAATCTCTTAAACTAGTTTTTGATTTTTTATAGAGTAAATTGTAGCAATGGTCGCTCAATTTTAATCAAATTGAAGTAATGGTCATTTTCATCAGAATTTTGTCAAAATGAGTTACTTTGGAAAGACCATTGCTACAATTGGGTTAAAGTTGAGGGACCATTTCTCCAGTTAGATTGAAGTTGAGGGACCATTGGTAATGAATTTTTAGTTGAGGGATCATAGCTGCACGTTTTGATGAGTTGAGGGATCAATGATAATATATTTTTAGTTGAGGGACCATTGCTCTAATTGAGTTAAAGTTGATGGATCATTGCTACTATTTACTTCTTTTTTATAAGATCATATGTTTTCTTGAACGAATCTCTAGAAGGGGATTCGAATTTGAGTAAAAAATGGGCGAGCACATTGCCTCGACCAACTGGCCTTACCCATGTTGATGTGTCGGTTAATTGATTTCATCCTATACGAAAGAGTTGGGAGAAAAAAAAGGTTCGTTCCTAGGTATTTTTCAAGAACACCACAAAATTCGAGCACAAAAAAGGGGTTTCGATAACATCAAGTGATTTTTTGAGCGACTTTATGGAGAAACACTTGTTGTGTGCTTCTTTCCTTCCTAACAGAATCTAAAAAACTTGTACAAATTTCGATTAAAACGAAAAAACCTTGTAGAACATGTAGTGCAATTTGTGAACGAATATATCATCGGCCAACTTAACTCGAAAGTTTCAGCAGCATAAAAGCTTAAACCCAACAAGTCCCCGCCACAGGAAGTGCCGGAATGTTACAGAAGATAAATCATCTACAGAGGGTCCAAGTTACAAAGGTGCCCGAGGACCAAACTGACGATTCCAACTTCAGCGGCGTGAGGCTTTCACTTGCCACCGCCACCGCCACCGCCACCGCCTCCAAACAGGTAGTCTAGGGATGATCCACCACCGGGAGCTGAGTGCACTTTCGTTGATGGTCGATCCTGTCAACCAAATTTTCAAAGCCATGAATAGTGAATACCAAACATGAAGGGGTGACAAAAGTTCTTAGTTAAAGATAAAGAACATTCAAATTTCCAGTCAGAACATCAGAAAATATGCAAATCTGCGAATTTGCGAACAATCTCTTCACGAGAGAAACAGAAATGTGAAATTTCTACCGAACAAAACATGACTATGAACAAAGATCATACCGTGAGGAAGTTGCCGCAGTTCTGGCCATCAGCTCGGAAATAGTTGTTTGAAGTGTTCCCAGGTACGCCAGCGGGAATCTCCTTATTGACTTCTGCAGGTGGTGCGGGAGCAGTAGCCCTCTGAATAGGTGGTTCCGCAGTTGGAACCGGCGCCTGGTTCTGAGGAGCTGCACCCCTTTTCGCCACGGGATTCTGAGTTTCTTCTCCACCTCCAAACAGATAGCCCAAAGAGCTTTCTCCCCCTCCGCTGCTGACTCCACGACCCATGTTCCTCTCCTCGAATGAGTGGATACTGCACACAGTTTTCCAACCAATTAAATATCAATCAATGAAACCAACACCAAGCAATACCAACCAAAAAGTACCCAGGGTTGCATGAATCACAAAGCAAGCAAGAAAATGCCATCTCACATTACACCGTTCTAGTCAATTTCCATTTTCGGGGATTATCTCCGATAGGGAAGAGACTTGGCGCAAAACCGAGCTCAGTAGCGTTCGAGGATTCATACAGCCGACCCCACTTAGTGAGATACGGCTTTGTTGTTGTTTATCTCCGATACATGTTGGGCTATCACGCCACAATTAATGTCTCCGGATCTCGAAATTCATATTTTTCATTCATTTCTAACATCAAAATGATCAAAACCCAACCCTGCCAATAATGCAACTCCGGATTTCATATCAAATTACTAAAGGACCATGAAATTCAATTCCTCGGCCATAACTCAAACACCGAGTGCGAAATCTGACCCGAAAACAGTAATGAAAGATGGATTCAAGCTATTGCAAAATTTGCAACTCACATTTGCAATCCGAAAATTTCTAGCTAATCCATGAGAATCAAAATTAAGCAAAGAAAATGCACAATGTTCACAAGATCATAACAAACTAATAAAAGCAATCACCAACAACAAGAAGAAGCGATTCCATAGTAAAATCACGATTGTAAATTCCGATACAGATCCACCAAATATCCACCAAATGTAGAGTAAACTATTCAGTTTAGCTAATTTCAGAAGATTTCTATCCATATTTTCCTTCATTTTCTCGGGAAACAAACAGCAGATAGAGATAGCAAGCGAGAGTTACCCGTGAGAGCGTTGCGTTGTTTGGACTTCAGATCTGAGTCGCGAGAGCACTGAGTAGTAAAGTCAGCGGCAACTTTCTGTATTTATATACTGAAATTCAAATCGCATGCGCTGGGGCCCACTATCAGAAGATATTTTCAAAAATAGATTTGTTTTTATATCAAGCTAGATATTTTTGGAAAGGAATCCTTTTCGGATTCTTTTTATCAAATCCTTCCTATCAATCAATTTGGATCTTTGAAATTTGATTTAACGATTAAAGTTATTATAATTTTTAAAGTGAACCTTTGTTTGTAGCCGTTTGATCAAATTTCAAGGATGATTTCCGATTTTTTTTACTCTTAATTTTATTTTTGGAATATTTTACTTTAATTTAAACTAATTAAAGACGGAACTATCAACATTTGGGCCTTTGCACCAAAACAAAATCACCATTTGGGCCGAATGAGACCTTATCAACCCATTAACAGAAAACTAGGCCCAAAACAATAATAAAGAGTCCAGGACTAAATATGGCCCAGTACAGAAATTAATTAGGCCCAAAAAAACAAAAATTAACTGAGAACAACACAGAAACCCGAACAGATTCTTTCCGGATTTTTTTGATGAGGATTCTGGAGATCCGTGAATCATGTACATTCATCATATATCGTGCGGTCAGTTTTTGTTAAGTACCATTTATGTTTATTTTTAAATAAAATATTTAAAATAATTTTTAACCGCATAATGTACAATAAACGGACACGATTTATGAATCCGGATCCTCAAAAGGATCCAGCGAGAATCCGGACTCGAGAAACCCTAATCCGAATACGCAGAGGCGGCGGATGAAAACGCAAAAGTAAACACCTTGTAAAATGACGAAATAGCCCACCTAGGTTAACAACAGGTAGCCGCGCATCGAAGGGACGCGAAAAGCAGTTAAAAATTCCAATTGCCAATTTTGCACTACCGCCACAGCACCCAAAGCGACGCTTCGACCTTTCGACTCGCCGCCGCTTCGACCTCCTCCCACTCATGCATTTTCCTCTCTTCTTCTGGTTCTTCCCTCCGCCGCCAATTCGGTTGCTCCTCCGCTGCTTCTCTTAATTCCGCCGTCAGAGATCTGCTCGGTACTGATACTGCCGAGGTTGCTCCTCCGCGTCTTCTCTTAATTCCGCCGTCAGAGATCTGCTCGGTGCTGACACTGCCGATTGAACAGAGGTCGGTTCTCCGTTAACTATTGTTTTCTTCATATTTTGAAATGTCTGATAAAAATTTAGTTAATTAACGAATTAATTGCGTTTTTGATTTACTAATCTCTATCCTGTTTGCTTCGGCTCATATTATCTTTTTTTATTATTTATAATTGTTGTTGATTAGCTTCTGAATGGTGATTGTGTTATTGCTTTGAAACTAATTTTGAGCTGTTAATTCGATTGCTTGATTGTTTGTAAATGCATTTTAATGGGTGTTCAGTTCTTTGTATATCAGGTGACTGTGTGTAATTTTCGGGTTTTCAATATGGATATACTTAATCCCAATGTTTACATGAAGAAAAAAAATGACTTAATCCCATTGTTATAAGAAGAAAATTACTTAATCCCATCTCAGTCCTGTGTATATCTGCTGATTGAGTGCAAATTTTCGATTGGGATCGATTTCTTCATTAGAATAAGGAAATTACATAACCATTTCATTAATATGATGCAAATGGATTGATCCCATTGTTGGATGAAGAAAATTATTAATCCCATCTCAGTCCTGTGTGTATCAGCTGATTGAGTGCAATTTTCAAATTTTCAATGTTACAAAGTTTCAAATTCTTTATTAGAATAAGAAAATTACTTAATCCCTTTGGTAATACGAAGCAGACTACTCAATCCCATTTTTATATGAAGCAAATTACCTAGTCCTATTGTTATATGACTGCTGAAAAATTAGGTCCGTTAGTTATAGCGGAGGTTGATCATCAGCTAGAAGTTTCCCATCAGCTTCATGGATCCTTTGGTTCAGTTTATTGCTATTATCATTTGTTATCTTGTTAATTTCAATTTTGATCTTAAGTGAATATGCGTATAACAATAGCATCAACACGTACATAAAATGGGTGTAGCGGAGATGAGAATGCTTCCTTGGATGTGTGGGCACACGAGAAAGGATAAGATTAGGAATGAGGTTATCCGAGGTAAAGTAGGAGTAGCCGAAATTGAAGGAAAGATGAGAGAAAATCGGTTATGGTGGTTTGGACATGTGAAACGAAGGCGTACTGACGCTCGGTTAGAAGATGCGATTATGGGACGGAGTTTCAAGGCTGAAGGGGTAGAGGAAGACCTAGGAAGACTTTGGAAGAGACTCTAAGAAAAGACTTAGAGTACTTGGATCTAACGGAAGACGTGATACAGAATCGAGCGCAATGGTGTTCTAGGATTCATATAGCCGACCTCACTTAGTGGGAAAAGGCTTTGTTGTTGTTGTTGTTGATGCGTTTAATAACCTACAGATCCGGGTATTGTGCTTATGTGAATATACACCCTGGATGATTCTTTTACTACTTTATTATGATTTTTTAATTGCATTCGGTATGAAATTTGTAATTTTGAAATCCAAGCATGTGTTTAATGATATTGGCTTCTGGGTGTTCTATCTCTATTTTAATGAATTAGCGTATTTTTCTTTATTACTTGTGGAAAATGCAGAAATGTCTTACGAATCTGTTTTTTCGTTTATGTTGACCATTCTTTCAGGTGTTAGAAAAATTATGGAGAAGACAAGTTTAGTTGACAATGCTTGAATTCAAGGAGAAGATTTCCCCGTGATTATCTACTGATCAATATGGAAACTGCAGTGTGTAATGAAAAACCAAATTCACGGTCAGAAAAGGAGTACTCAGAGAAGCTCAATGAGTCCGTGAACAATGCTTTGTTGGAGGAGCCTTCAGTAAATATTAGTGCAAATTTGCCTCTAACTGAAGCCCTGCCTGCTGTATTGCCGAAGAGACAGCGGAAGAGAGCTAGGAGCAGTGGTGCTAAAGTTATTAATAATTTCGATCCAGTGCAAGGCTTGGACATTCTGGTAAACCCAGTGGAATCCCAGAATAATGTGCAGAGAAGTCATGCCCCAAATCTTGATGATTCAGATCTATGCTGTTTGAAGGGGACACTTTCAGTTGAGAATATTACTCCTGAAAAAAAAATTTGTGTGCAGTCTTTGGGTATGGATGAACATCATAATGCTTCACTTGGGACTGATACACTGATGGATGAGCCTTCAATGAGTATCATTTCTGATTTGGTACGAGCTGAGTTACCTCCTCAGGGAGGCTTGACTAATAGGAAGAGAAAGAAGAAGGATACAATAGGTGTTACCCTAGAATCTGAAAATTCATGCCCGGAGTCTTGTGCTGTAATTTGCACGGCAATTTCAGAAAAGGAAGAACAGCAAGAACATTTGTTTCACGAGCGAAAAAAGAAGAGAAAGAAGCAGGATAAAAGGCATAAAATCCATGAGAGTGATGATAAAAATTGTGATATTTCTGTTGGTACTTCTTTAGCTGAAACTATTATGCCAACGGTAGATCATTCTGTAGAGCCTTCTGTCGTAGACTTCCCTGAACAAGTGGAACAGGTGGCAATGGCACAACCACCTATGGAGGGAATTGGCACAAATGAAAACTCAAAAATTGCTGAACCTATTGAAGATTTGAGCTCCTCAAGAAAAAAGAAGAAAAAGACTCAGAAGAAGTCTAAAACCCAAGAGAGTAATGATGAAAGTTGTGGGAATGACAGAAGTTGTGAGCTGTCGGTTGGTATTTCTTTAGTGGAAAATATTATGCCAGGAAGAGATCCGCCTCAACAACCTCCAGTCTCAGAATCCTCGGAACAAACGCTAGAATTGCCACAGCCACTTACGGAAAGAATGAACACGAAAATTAATTCAGAAAGTTCTGAACCTATTCAAGATTTGAGTTCCTCAAGAAAAAAGAAGAAAAAGACTCGGAAGAAGTCTGAAACCCAGGAGAGTAATGATGGAAGTTGTGGTAATGACAAAAGTTGTGAGCTTTCAGTTGGTATTTCTTTAGTGGAAAATCTAATGCCAGGAAGAGATCTGCCTCAACAAACTCCAGTCTCTGAATCCTCAAGACAAAAGCTAGAATTGCCACAGCCACTTATGGAAGCAATGAGCACGAAAATTAATTCAGAAAGTTCTGAACCTATTGAAGATTTGAGTTCCTCAAGAAAAAAGAAGAAAAAGACTCGAAAGAAGTCTGAAACCCGGGAGAGTAATGACGAAAGTTGTGGTAATGACAAAAGTTGTGAGCTTTCAGTTGGTATTTCTTTAGTGGAAAATATTATGCCAGGAGTACATCCACCTCAACAACCTCCAGTCTCAGAATCCTCGAAACAAAAGCTAGAATTGCCACAGCCCCTTATGGAAGGAATTAGCGCAAAGATTAATTCAGAAAGTTCTGAACCTATTGAAGATTTGAGATCCTCAAGAAAAAAGAAGAAAAAGAATCACAAGAAGAATTCTGAAACCAGGGAGAGTAATGACAAAAGTTGTGAGCTTTCTGTTGGTATTTCCTTAGTGGAAAGTATTATGCCAGGAGTAGATCCATCTCAACAGCCTCCAGTCTCAGAATCCTCAGAGCAAAAGCTAGAATTGCTACAACCCCTTATGGAAGGAATTAACGCAAAAATCAATTCGGAAAGTTCTGACCCTGTTGAATATTTGAGTTCCTCAAGAAAAAAGAAGAAAAAGATACAGAAGAAAAAGTCAGAAACCCGGGAGAGTAATGATGAAAGTTGTGGGAATGACAAAAGAGGTGAGTTTTCAGTTGGCAGCTCTTTAGTGGAAAATATTGTGCCAGGAGTAGATCTGTCTCAAAAGCCTCCAGTCTCAGAATCCTCAGAACAAAAGCTAGAATTGCCACAATCACTTATGGATGGGATTAGCACGAAAATTAATTCAGAAAGTTCTGAACCTATTGGAGATTTGAGTTCGTCAAGAAAAAAGAAGAAAAAGTTTAAAACCCGGGAGAGTAATGACAAAAGTTGTGAGCTGTCAGTTGGTATTCCTTTTGTGGAAAATTTTATGCCAGGAATAGATCCCTCTCAGCAGCCTCCAGACTCAGAATTCTCAGAGGAAAAACTAGATTTGCCACAACCACTTGTGGAGGGAAATAGCGCGGCAGCAAGTTCAGAAGGTCCCAAGTCGCTTACTGTGGACTTGAGTTGCTCACAAGAACAGAAGAAGAAGCGAAAGAGAAGGCATAAGACCAATGAGTGCATTGATGAAAGATATGATCTTTCTGTTGGTACTTCTTTAGGAGGAAATACTTTTCCAGGAGTAGATCTTACTGCACAGCCTCCAGTTGCAATGTTCTCAAAACAAGATCTAGAAGTGGAAAAACCTCTTGTTGAGGGAATTAGACAAAGAATCAATTCTGAGAGTATCGAACTCATTGAAGTTTTGAGTTGCTCACAAAGGAGAAAGGATCGGAATAAAAGGCTTAAAATGCGTAAGAGTAATGATACAAGTTCTGATCCTTCTGTTGGTACTTTAGTGGAGAAGATTATTCCAGGAGCGGATCCATCTCCACAGCCTCCGGTAGCAGTAGTATCAGACCTAGATGTGATACAATTACTTTTGGAGGAAAATACTTTACAGGAGAAAAATGAGGACAAGGATCAGAACAAGAGATCTAATGCCTCAGGAAATAACAACGCCAACCACCAAGTTTGCGCTGGCTTTCCTGGCCAAGTTGATTTGGGTGCTGTGGCGAAGGAAGGCAGTCGTTCACAGATACCAAATTGGGCTGTTGAAAGACCTTTTGTTAGTGTTTCTAAGAAAAAGCTTCTCATTCTTGATGTAAACGGGCTTCTTGCTGATATTGTTCAACTGGTTCCCCAGCAGATTAAACTGTATAAACCAGACACAATGATATCGAGGAAATCAGGTGATAATTTACATTTAAATGTATATGGAGAGTTATATACTTTTCTAGCCTTACTGAAATCTAATCCCCACATGTTTTTTTTGCAGTTTTTAAGAGGCCATTTTATGATTCTTTTCTACTGTTCTGCCTTGACTATTTTAACGTGGCTATTTGGTCTTCAAGAACCAAGTAAACTTCATTCCAGGACTGATACACCTGTTCCTTCTCTCATTTCCGGTTTTGTTGGGTTATGATATTTTACACTTGCTTTTTCAGGAAGAACGTGGATGAGGTGGTGGATTATCTTTTGGGAATTTCCAAAAAAAAATTGCTTTTTTGCTGGGTAAGGACTTCTTCAGTATAGTTTGTAAGACAATCTCCTGTAATCAAACTTATCCAGTAAAGTAATTTAGTGTTACTTTAGCAATTTGTAGAACTTGTATTTTGGGTGAATCAATTCATAATTGCATTGCATTGATTTCAATTCTATTATGTTATTCTTACAACGATTGGTGTATGCAGAATCAATCCCACTGTACTAAAACGAAGTTCAAAACTCTTGACAAGAAGGAAAAACCCCTTGTTTTGAAAGAACTTAGAAAGTTATGGGAGAAGCATGATCCTGATCTTCCATTGGCGAGGGGAGAGTACAACGAGACAAACACATTATTAGTGGATGATTCTCCATACAAAGCTTTATGCAATCCAGTTAGTTGATTAACTCTTTCCTCTTTATTTCTTCACTATGACGTGACTGGTTTAAGTACAAAGGTTACAGCCTGAAACTAATACTTTTGTTTCTGATTGCTTAGGAGAACACAGCAATATTTCCCTTCCCGTATCGATTCAAGGATCGAATGGATAGATCACTAGGTGAGATACCGTTCAAGTTTTTTGTGTATTTGGAAATGTAAGGAGATCAATGGTTGCATTTATATCACACATCCTAGCCTCATTCACGTTTGCATTGCACATGGTCGATCTCAGCTAAAATAATTACGTTGGTTAAAATTTGATCCACGTGTGGACCTAGTTTTGCCGTTATGTCTTTCAAGTATTATGCATGTTTGTGTGGCTTCAAAGCTTATGTCTGTAGGTTCCTCCGGGTTTTTGAATTTATGATTTTCAGTTTATCTATTCTCATCCTCAATGTTTTTGTTTACTTCTCTAAGTAGTACTCAATTACTTTTACTTCTAAGTATTTACAATGTTATTGGTGTGAAATTTTAGCTTCCAGGTGTTTTATTACAATTACTTGTCTTTTGCAGTTCATCCCCTATCGTTCGTTGTATTTTTTCGGATGATATTTGAGTCATAATATCATTTTCTTTTCTGTTTTTGTTTTCTACTATCAAATACTTTTTACATAATGACTTGGTGTAATATGCAATTACACACTTGGTTCAATACAGGGTTTGGAGGCAATATTCGTCGTTATCTGGAAGGATTAGTTTATGCTCCAAATGTTCAAGAATATGTGAAGCACCATCGATTTGGTCAAGGCCCCATAACAGCAAATGCTAAATCATGGGAATTTTATAGTCAAGTTATAGAGGATCAAGCGCGGTCACCCAAAAATTGATACCATTACTTGTATTGGCCGGCGGAATTGCAGTTGGCTAAAGTTACTCAGGAAACGGGTTCCTGAGTTGATTCTAAACACCTCTATGGCAACGAATAATTGTGTAAGTTGTATTGGCAACCCACATAAACCTTGTGCTTCCAGTAAAGATGAAATTGTTCGGCAGCTCCAGCTTCAGAAGCCTTTCTTGTGCGCTTGGATCCTTCGATGTTTTTCACTTCCTAGCGGTCCAGTCCTCAGTTAATGTGTAAGAGTACATTCGTTGTTTTGTTTCGGTTTTTTGTTTACCAAGCATACAGAGCTAGAAGGTAGAGCGTTTTATTTACTTAGGTAAGAAATGCAATATCTTCAAAGAGTTTGCTACTGAATTTTGTTGGCTTGTTTTCGGTTTTTTATGTAAGCGACATTCTTATAATGTTCGGTTTTTTGGTTATATGGTTCATGTGACGTACCAGACTACAAGAGTTTTGGTTTATAGCGTGCTAATGTGATGATGTTTCTTCACTCCGCATGTAACTGATGTGGTTTAGAACATTTACCTTTGAACCGTTATGGCGAGTTTGAATCTCCTCCTCGAGTTTGGTTCTCTTGTACTATGCAAACAGGATGACGGCTGGGTGCTTAATCGTCATCTTTGTGCTAATTTTGTTGACAATGACGGTGAGAACGTTGGTGTTAGTGAACTCGCCAACCATGGCAGCACCAATTGATCCTGCCGGATCCGTGCTTCGTAGAGAGGATCGACGTCATCGGGCAACCTTCCCTCAGCATCGGAAATAAAGTCCGGAGGACAGACAGCAGTTCCATCCGCGAACAAGGGAGGACCACCGCTTCCGAGAAGAGGGATAAATTGTGCCCTTCCATAATGGGTAATTGTTTAGGTCCAATTTTATTGTGAGAAAATTAGCAACATTACGATAGGTGCTGCTGCTGCCCCCAGAGTATGAATTAAATTCATGCCCGGAGTCTTGTGCTGAAATATGCACTGAAAATTCAGGAGGAAGAAAAGCAAGAGCATTTGCTTCATGTTTAACCAAATAAGAGAGAGAAGTTGTTCTTAGAACAACAAAGAGCCAGAAGGGGGACAACCACTTGTGGAGGGAAATTAGACAAAGAATTCTGCCAAGTGGAACAACCAGTTGCAATTCCTCCTTTAGGTTTTTGAATTTGTGATTTTCATTTTTTCTAATCAGGACTTGGAATTGTGGAGCCTAAAATAATCCCAAAAATTTTAGAGGCGGCGTGTGGACTTTCGTTGAAGAAAAACAAGATTGCCCTCAATAAATGGGCAGACTCCTCAGATACTCCTACGCGTAGCTCACACCCGTGAAGGTCTCAATAGCTGAATATGATTGCCCATAGCTCACCTGCCCTTGGAAGGAAAAGTCAAAGCATTAAATATAAGAATTAATTACCCAAATCCTATCTTTAATACATTCACAATTGAATATTGACTTCAATCAAGAAAGTAATCCCAATTTAAATCAATTAGGGATAATTACTCTATTATCTCAAGATATTATTTCCTATTTAATATTTTGAAAATATTTTTCCATAAACATTGGCCAATTGGATGCCGCCATATGTAGGGTAAAACCTAACACTATGGTCGGCATACCCCATATTCTATCAAATTTCAGAGGTTTTTGCTATCCTAAAAAAGCCCTAAACACTTTACTGTCTCAGAGAAACTGACTTAGGCATTGGAGATCTATTGGCCTAAACCCTCTCCACCTCATGGACGCGTGAGGCTTGGGTTCTTGATCAAATGTGTTAATTGTTTTGCAGATGCATTTTCGTCAAGACTGAAGACGGTGGAAATTTACATCGAGATGAATAATCAGGAATTAATCGGAGAATCCATGAATTGGAATCACGTATTTCGATTAAGCTGTTTAGAATCGGAATGAAAATAATGCTGACTCAGTTACTTTTACTTATAAGTATTTACAATGTTATTGGTGTGAAATTATAGATTGTGACTTGAATCCTTGATGTTTGTAACTTCCTTACGGCGCAAGTTTCAGTTACGTGTAATAGTATATTTTTTGTTTTGTTATGTTTCAGTATTTGTTTACCAAGCATACAGAGATCTAAGAGTAGAGCGTATATTCCGGTTAGGTAGCGAAGGGTTTAGAGTTTAGGGTTTAGATGACCCCATGTGTTGTTTCATCACCTTGCTTGTAACTCGCACGGTTAAGATAATCTCTACTTCTTCATGAGACGTCCTGAGTTTGAATCCCTTCTTTCCCGAAGATAATTATCACATACTATGCAAACAAGATGATGACCGAGTGCGTAATCGCCGTCATTAAATGCCCATACAGATGACAGCTAAAGCACAGGGGACCTGAAATAATTTTTCTTCACTATCCTTTTCACTGTCACCATCGTCTTCAACTTCATGCAGGTAGTTGGCGTTATCAGTGGATTGAAACTGGTTACCCAACCACCATGTTTTTGCCAGATCTTACGCTTTGAGTTTGAAGGAAAAATCACACCTCATTGGCTTTGCCTTTGCTTATATAAATCATATATATCAGCTAAGGGATAACATACCAACCAAATCAGATTCCATCTGCCTGCCCTGTATATTTCAGCTAGCAGATATGGTGAACCCTAAGCTTGTTCATCTCTTGGGTCCACCAAAACTTAATCTAGTGGGGCCAACTTTTTTAAGAGACGTTTCACTTTGTGGCAAAACTACTGAACGAGTGATTCACTTTTATAATTAATACGCGGCAAAAGTATATTTGTTGTGTGTACGCAACTTAGACTTTATTTGAATTTCAAGAGACAATTTCAGCACGAAAAGCTCATTAAGTCTAATTAATTATCATTAATTAATAAACATTATCTATAATGCAGTGCAATTCTTGAAGGCTATTTAGAAAACCCAACTCATGATTAATGTGAGGTTAGGGTTTTATTTTTATTTATTCAAATATGATCAACCAGTTCATGTGCTGAAAATGAGGTTAGATTCGGATTATCTGGCAAATCAGTTTTCTGACTTGGTTCACCGAAACTCTCTAATCTTATTGGTGGTTAATTTCAAATCGGAATTTTCTATCCAACTTGTACCTGTATAGTTCAGACTGTTCAGTATATATTTGAACTTTCTGAACGAAGATTGATTCACTAATCTTCATATGTATATATTATATTGATTATTGCCTGTAAATATATATATATATATATATATATATATATATTTATATATATTATGTACATTTATATATATAATATATTATATTCACATTATATCAGAAAGTGAAAGCTTTCTTAAAACCTAATCAAGCTTTAGATAGAGTTCATTTCGAAGCCATTATTTGGATAAGAAAGTAGACCCTTGATTGATATGTTTCTTATAACCTAATTAAGCTTAGCAGATTCATGTTTCTTAGAACATATATGTGATTCCATCGTGCATGCATGTTTTCATATGTGGTCACTCAATCACAATGTGGGGCATAAAGATATTCTATTCGCAAACTATCATTTTGTAATTTTTCGCTTTATGCAGAATTCTTACATATCACCTAAATACATTCACATAATTTTATATATAACACTCATGAATCATTAGATTACTTGATCATGTAGAGATGAAGATACGTCTTCAGTTAGCCCTAATTTCAAAAGGTATATTCAATCAATAACAGTTTATGCAGAATTCTTACATATCACCTAAATACATTCACATAACTTTATATATAACACTCATGAATCATCAGAGTACTTGGTCATGTAATGAGTATTGTAGAGATGAAGATACGTCTTCAGTTAGCCGTAATTTCAACCTTGATAATAATTAATGACCTATTATTGATTGATATACCTGTATGCCTTACAACAGTCCTACATACTAATTAAATAAATGAATTTGAAGTGTAATGTCCATGTCCCCAATGATTAAGATGATTAGTTGTGGGGAAGAGGAATAATTGAAGAAAAGCTGGGCATAATTTGCCAATCAATTAAAGAGTGGGGGCGAATGAGTAATTACGTGTTCCTTCAAACATGGGTTATGATGATTGAGATAGGTTAGTTGGGTCTGCCCTAATGGAGTTCCGGCATAGCACGTCTGCTTTCCCTTCACTTTTCATCTAATTATATGAGTGTGCAAATTAAAGATGCATGAATTTTTTGTCTCAATCTTCCGAGCAGGAGTTGCTTGATATAGTTATACTCTCACCATAGAGTTTTGCGTTAGTATATAATGTTTTTCGTAAGTATTTTTGATGTGATATTGTATGATCAATACAAAACACCAAAGAGCGATACTATACCAACAAGGTTTCCTGCTTTGCAAGTTTTGAGAGAGGAACATCTTTCGTACGTAGCCTTATCCTTACTTTGTAAAGAGGATGTTTCCACAACTCGAACCTGTAACCTTTTAGTCACAAATGAACAACATATCCATTGCGCCAAGGCTCCCCTTGATTAATACAAGGCGTGTATTATTAACACACCATTTTTTACTTCTCGCACATCCCTTATTAATTTCTGTCTTTTAATCATTTTCAATTCATCCGATCCGACGGTCGAAAATTAAAAAGATATGTGAGAAGTAAAAAGGGATGTGTGGATATCACACCCCTTAATACAAAACAACACGATATTATTATCTCATATAAATTGTACTCCAATCTCCCTCGATCAATTGTAAGGATCAATTGTAATTAATATCACCATCACCTTTTCATCATTTGGCTTTTCTTGTTTCGACTTTTCTGTGTGTTTGAAGAATCTGTGTCCACTTTTTCTAATAAGCGATCGAATGCATGCAGGTCACTGATTAGCTAGCAAAGCACATGCAGTACGTTAACTATCTCTAAATTTCAAAGAAATTATACAGTACCAAACACATATATGATATACGTTCCAAAAGAATCATAACAACACCCTAATTAACAAGCTTAATTGTAAACCAACTAGACTAGATAGTATACCTCTTCTTTTTAATGTTGGAAGAGGTTTCAAATTCGATTCTCCCTTCTCCGTTAATTAAAAAAAGAAAACCTTAGTCACAGAATCAATCAAATAGATAAATAAGTGTTAAGTAGAGGCTGCAGCCTGCAGATTAGTTTGTTATTGCTATAGCCAGAGCATGTCAAATTGTTAATTAGAGAGAGAGAGAGAGAGAGAGAGAGAGAGAGAGAGAGAGAGAGATAGATGGTGGAGAAGCAAGTGCTTAAAGATCCTAAACAGCATTCCTAATAATTCTTAATTAGTTTCAGTATTACAAAACATTTTTAATATGTTTTGGTATATTTTATGCAAAAACACCGAAACATGATAGAATTTTCGTTATACATACTCTAATGTTGTGTTTGCGGGACTCGAAGCACGGGGACTTCATACAACCCACACATTACAGCAACAGCAGCCATGGAAGCTTCTTAATTATATCAGTTTTCTATGGATTTTTTAGTTTTCGTTGTTAATGAGTTGAGATTAAGTATATGATTTCTTCAGATTAGGTGGACTCTTCTAAATTGTTATGGTTAACATGTCTTCAGATGTTTATATTGGTATTTTAGTTATAATATTCCCCTAACTGCTACAATTATTTTCTTCATAAATAAATCATTCCTAAAAAATATTAGGATTAATATATTTCCAAAAAGGTAGACGGCCGTTGGGTTAAATCTTAAAAGAGTTGACAAAGGAGCTACTTTCCACAAATTATTAATTTCTTATTTTTATTTTGAATTTAGTGCAATACAAACATATTCGATCTGTATAATTAGGAGAACTTTTGTTTTATATAATTGTGACACTTCAATCTAAAACAAATTAATCAAATTTAATCAGTTAATATTACTAGCCTGAAGAAATTAATAGCATTACGTAATAATGCCAAAATAATAGTAAGAAAATGTTATTTATAATTGTGGTTCTTTTCTTTTCATTTTTTATTTATACTTGTGGTTCTTCAAACTTTCTTTATTTAGAAGAAAAAATATTTTATAAAAAACATATAATTAAAATTTTAAAGTGTCAATAATATTTTCTTTAGTAATTTCTTTGGCCGATTATTAAAAAAAAATAAGAACCTTTTAAATGGTCTTTATTTTCAATCAAATAAAACTTGAGCAGGTGGGCATTATTCAACTCAATTTATAGGTAGATTTAATTGATACCAGCAATCACTCATCAGCCACAAGGCACGTAGGAGCCTCGACAACATATATATATATATATATATATATATATATATATATATATATATATATATATATATATATATATATTTATTTATTTAATAAAAGGAGACAACTAGTGGCAAATCACGGTTATATACCTTCTTCGGGGGTCCGAAAGACTCACATAGACATTTCAGCCTTCCCCTGGCCACAAGGCTGGGTTTCACACCAGCAGCGGGTTTCGAACTCGAAACCTCCAGTTTTTAGTTTTAAAGAAACTTCGTAATCCTCTATTTACCACTGGATCACCAGCTCGTGATTAGGAACCTGACAACATTAATTCACCCTTTTTTCAAATTTTCTTTTAGATAAATGATACTCGCATATTTGCCTTTAACACATCCGAGTCATCCGACTACAGTATTAACACGTTCATTTTCGAACACTTGAAACTATTTATTGAGTGGTGCATCATCACTTCAACAATCACCACACCATGTGATTGGTTAATACACAATATCTAATAAATTGTTTGTAAATGTTCGTACTTTAGATGCGTGTTTTTACTCTAGAAAATGGTTAATGTTTTCATTAAATGATATTAGCTTCTACATAAGGCTTGACTTTAAGGAGTTTAGAACATTTTATCTTTGTAAACGGGTTCTCAAATTTGATTTTCTCCTAGACGAGTAATTTACATAGTACAGGTTCATCGTTACATGACGTTCCGTACCACTAAATAAAGAAATATGGATAAAACTTTCACGTGTCTTCATTTTATTGACTGGTGACGTTACTATAACGGTAAACTCGTGTCATAAAAATTATTCTATCTGCTATTACTTGTAATTTATAGAAGAGTAAATTGTACGAATGGTCCCTCAACTTTAATCAAATTGGAGCAATGGTCCCTCAACTAAAAATCCATTACCATTGGTCTCTCAACTTATCAAAATATGTAGCTATAGTCATTCTCATCAATTTTGTCAAAATTTTGTCAAAATAAGCTATGTTGGAATGACCATTTATACAATTAGAATCCCTCAACTCATCAAAGTGTATAATTATGGTTCTTTTCGTCAACTATGTCAAAATTTTTGTCAAAACGAGTTATATTGGAAGGACCATTGCTACAATTGAGTTAAAGTTAAGGGACCATTTCTCCAGTTGAATTAAAGTTGAGGGATCAATGGTAATGGATTTTTAGTTGAGAGACCATAGTTGCACGTTTTGATAAGTTGAGGGACCAATGGTAATGGATTTTTAGATGATGGACCATTGCTCCAATTAAGTTAAAGTTAAGGGACCATAGCTACAATTTACTCTTTATAGAAAAGAACTTCTCCTTTGCATTTAGTACTTGACTAGTCTTTGAAGGGAACTTGGACTTTTGCAGGTAGATGGGAGCAGAGGCAAGTCCTTTCTCCCTCCAACTCCAAGTTTCCAAAGAAAATTATATTCTCTCTCAGAAGCAAGTCCTTTCTCCCTCCAACTCCAAGTTTCCAAAAGAAAATTATAATTCTCTCTCTCTCTCTCTCTCTCTCTCTTTCCTGACATTATCACATGCACATGCAGACAGCTCTTGAACCACCCACATCTTCATCCCACATGGATGTGAGAGAGAGAGAGCCTAAATTACATCTGCCTCACACAAACACTATCTCTTTAGAATAGGCACATCTTCACTTGTACATGTTCTTAACAATGGCGGTCTCCCATACCCTCCTTAATTTAGTTGTGGTAGTGGAAGGGGTGACATGCTTGCTTGTTTGTTGCGTTTCACCTTACCCCCTTGCACTACCCAGTCTATTGTTTGGTTGCTTACCACGGTGTAGGCTCATTATGTACTTCTGACATTTTTGTCTTGGTAATGTTATATTTCCAGTTTCCAAATAAAAAAAAGAAAAAACCCATCTTTTATTTTTCTTTTTAATATTTCCCAGCTCTCGAGTTTTAACTCTCACGAGTCCACAAGATTGGTTTAACACATTTGCCCCATTTCCATAAAACAACAAACCTTCCCAATCTACAATAGCTGTCTTCCCATATGTTCTTTGAGGAAGAACATTTCATACCATCAACCAATACAAGATATAATAAAGACTAACAAAAGGTAACCTATCTAAAGTGGTAGTGTGGAAGCCTTATATAATCACGATGATAATATGACAAAATGTAATCAGGAGGAGAATCCCGCCAAACAAGACCAGTAGAAGAGGAATCATAATTTGCAAGGCAATCAACAACTTGATTATCTTCCCTATATATGTGAGAAGACCGAAAATACATTTGGAAAATTCTATGCAAGCAATTCCTCCATTCGACTCTCAATTGCCAAGGAACCAATTGAGGAGAGCGCAAGAAGTCAAGAACAAAAGCAGAATCAACTTCCAACCAAATAAAATTCAATCCCGACACTAAAACTAATTCAATAGTCTTAATTACTGCTATTATCTTCGCCGCAACAGAGTTAGGAATCTACAGGTTAAAACAAAAGGCTCCAAGGAATTGTTATTTGCACTTGTGGACTTCAAACTTTCCATATTTAAAAGAAGAAAAAAAATACTTATAACGAGTGACCAATTAAATTTTTAGAATGTCAATAATAGTTCTGTAAGTAATTCCTTTGGCCTGTGAGAACCAAACCAACTCCCAATTATTCAAATGATGATCCTCTTCGGATCCTTTTTGTGAGAATTCTGGAAATCATCAAATCGTGTCCGTTTATCGTATATCGTATGACCAGTTTTCGTCAGATACTATTCATGTTTAATTTTAAATAAAAGTATTTAAAATAATTTTTAGCTGCACGACGTACGATGAACAAACACGATTTAAGGATCCGAAAAGGATCCTCGTTACAATTATCCTATTTTTGCCTCGAAATGGTCCATCTATTGTACTAAGTCATGGTGATTATTACCAAAATTAAGAATCTTTTAAATGGTCTTTATTTTCATTCAACTCAACTTGAGCAGGTGGGCATTATTCAACTCAATTTATAGATAGATTTAATTAAATACCAGCAACCACTCATCAGCCACCAGTCACGTTACTCACGTAGGAGCCTTGATAGGATTCACTCCTTTTCAATTTTATTTTAGACATATGATACTCGTATATTTGCCTTTAAAACATCCGACTACAATATTAACACGTATTTTTTGCGAATGCTTGAAACTATTTATTGAGTGGTGCATCATCACTTCAACATTTACCACACCATCTGATTGGTTAATGCACGGTATTTGATAAATTGTTTGTAAGTGTTCATACTTGATGCGTGTTTTTACTATAGAAAATGGTTAATGTTTTCGTAAAAGGATATTAACTTATGCATAAGATTTGAGCTCAAGTAGTTTAGAATATTTTACCTTTGTAAATTAGGTTCTCAAATTCAATTTTCTTCTAGGAGAACAGTTTACATGACACAGATTCTTCGCCGCATTGCGCTCCGTCCCAATAAAATAAAAAAATATAGACAAAACTTCTATGTTTCTTCAATTTATTGATTTGAAATATCATCGTAACGTGAACTCATGAGATAAAAGTTATTCTTCTTACTATCACTTGTGATTTATAGAAAGAGTAAATTGTAGATATGGTCCTTTCACTTTAGCTCAATTGGAGCAATGGTCCCTCAACTAAAAATTTATTACCATTGGTCTCTCAACTCATCAAAACGTGCAACTATGGTCCCTCAACTCAAAATCCATTACCATTGGTTCTTCAACTTTAATTCAACTGGAGAAATGATTCCTTAACTTTAACCCAATTGTAGCAATGGTCTTTCTAACATAACTCGTTTTGACAAATTTTTTGACATAGTTGACGAAAATGAGCATAATTACATATTTTGATGAGTTGAGGGACTCTAATTGTATAAATGGTCATTCCAACATAACTTAATTTGACAAAATTTTGACGAAATTGATGAAAATGACTATAGCTACACATTTTGATAAGTTGAGGGACCAATGGTAATAGATTTTTAGTTGATGGATCATTACTCCAATTTGATTAAAGTTGACGGATCATTGTTACAATTTACTCTATAGAAAAGAACTTCTCCTTTGGTATTATGGTAAAAATCATCACCTGACTAGTCTTCTTGAAGTACAGGGAACTTGGACTTTTGCAGGCAACTCCAAGTTTCCAAAGAAAAATATAATTCTATCTCTATCTCTCTCCTGACATTATCACATGCACATGCGAACAGCTCTAGAACCGACCACATCTTCATCCCACATGGAAGTGAGAGTGAGAGAGAGAGCCTAAATTACATCTGCCCCACACATACACTCTCTCTCTAGAAAAAAACCCCATCTTTTATTTTTCTTTTTAATTTTTGCCAACTCTCAAGTCTAAGCCCCAGTTTGGGATTGAGGTGATTTTAAAAAAAGCTGCTGTGAAAAAAAGCTGAGACAGTTTTTGGTGTTTGGTAAACGTTCAGCTTCAGCTTTTTTTCACAGTTTTGGGTGAAAAAAAGCCAAAAACAAGAAGCTGCAAAACCCAGCTTTGAAAAACCAGCTTTTTTTCACATCTGTTTTACATAAAAGTTTACCAAACACTATAATACTGCTTTTTTTTTTTCAAAAGCACTTTTACAAAAAAGTTTACCAAACACTCTACTGCTTTATTTCACAGCTGCTTATTCTCACAGCACAGCAGAAGCAGCTTTTTTTCAAAGCACAGCAATACCAAACCAGCCCTAACTCTCGCGCAAGTTCACAAGATTTGTTTGACACAATTGCCCAATTTCCATAAAACAACAAACCTTCCCAATCTGCAAAGCTGTCTTTCCATCTGTTTTTTTGTTTGTTCAAAAGATAATTCGTAAAAGCCACAAAGGCAGAGGAACAAGAAAAACAGTGCAGAAACTAAACAAAAGCAGCAGAAAATGAAGCATTAAGTAGGCGGAGCGGGGAGGCCGTCACGAGAGAGAAGAGACATCAGGGAGGGTGGAGGGGTATCTTTCCATCTGTTATTTGAGGAAAAACATCTCATATTTCTCTTGGATCCACAAAAGGATTCCTCCTTTACACGTTTGCATTGGTTTTAGTTTCTTTTAGGCAATTGAAGGTGAATGTTTTTGATAACTCTGGATGTTGTGTGCTCATTGGCGTAAACTGGGTCCCCAGAGTCCTGAGATTCTTTGGCCCTTTTGTGCTTTTTCCACAAGCCATTGTCTGGTTTGTTCTGTGAAATGAAACCCAATAAGGTTTCTTTCCCTCGCTGATTGGATTGGATTTGGTTTTGTGGTGTACTTTTTTTTCCAATTTTTCTCTTGTAAAGTATATGATATTTTGGAAAATTGAGGAAAACCCAGAAAGTAAATTCATGGTAGAAGTGGAAATGTTGTGAAAGTTTGGATCTTTGATTGAAAAGGACATTTTTGTATGGTGGGTTTTTTGGATTATCTTCTTTGAGCTGCAAGGGAGAAAGTGAATTTTAAGAAGACTTGATTTTGTGGTAACTTGGGTTGGGAAGCTGTGTTTGGAATTGCATGAATGAGGAAAGTTGATTGAAAGGAGCCCATTGAGCTGCTGGGTTTGCATTTTGTTGAGGACGCTACTGCTTAAATACGCGATGGAATATTGTAAGTCACATTACTGATTTTTGTTCTGGCTGCCATTGATAGTTGTGAATTGCTTATTGGTTCGAAATTTTCGATGAGCTTGACATTCAATTTTCCTGCAGATGGGGATGAAATGCTGCAATTCTCCGGCTTGAACATAGAACAGTAGATGTTTAGGAAGTGAGAGTAATTAATCGTCTTCAATTGGAGGAGGTGGGAAGATGGCTGCAAAACTTCTGCATTCCTTAGCTGATGACAATCCAGATTTGCAGAAGCAAATAGGATGTATGAATGGGATTCTTCAGCTTTTTGACCGGCAACATGCTCTCACTGGAAGGCGGGTTAGCCACCACAAGAGGCTTCCTTCAGGTAATTTCCTACTGGTGAATGGATATCAAGTTAATGTTGGTTAATTGGAAATTTTCTCTGTCTTCCAGTTGAATTTTTTGACTTTTGTTCTTTATATTATCTTGTCTTGCTTGCAAATTTGGTGATTGAATTTTAGCATTGCAACCTGTAACATCTAGTGCATTGCCTTCGTAGGGAATTCCCATTTCGGCAATGGTGGCCTGGAAAGAGAGTATAATAATGCATACCATCGTCAGACAGCACCTGTAAGAGCTTCTACTTGATGACTCCATCTCTTAGACACGTTAATTTCGTATCAATCGGATAATATGTGACCTGCTCTTTCGTTAATGTATGTGGAAGCGCTTTTAAACTTTAACTTAATACGGTTTTTAGATGAGAATTTCAGTTGATAGAAAACCAATTCGATACAAAGTTATCGATGGATGTAAAAATAGCTAGCGCCCTATGTGTAATTAGAACCACCCTTCATATCTGTGTGCATGCAGCCAGTTTCTATCCGGAGGTGGTGAGCGGCCCCTGCCATCCTTCCTTCTTCCCTTGTATGTGTGTGCGCGCGTCTTTATATATGCATATCTGCTTTCTGTATATGGTTGCCTTTCTTAGTTGAGGTTGTTTCACACCTTAATATATGATCCCTCCCCTTTGTTTTAATCAACATCCACTAGCAGAGATAATGATGTATATCCGAGCTTCTGCTGATTTTGGAATCAAACTTGAAGCCATGAATGTAGATTTCTCTGTGATTGAGATATTTTCTGGTACCGTATTTATAATGCTTGTTATTGCAGGAAATGAATTTGAACAAGAGTGAGAATGAGACGAAAAGAATCTCAGCAGAATCGTCAAGAGCCTCTTTCTCATCCGTTTCTTCTTCCTTGTCATCTCTGGACTACAACAAAACAGCTCAACCTGGAACATCTTCCTTTGACAGAAGCATTTTTCCTGAAACTCCACCAAGGGACCTGACAAACCAATCAAGTATGTCCCCCAAACTAGGGAGGCAATCCCTTGATCTCCGGGACGTGGTGAAGGATTCTATGCATAGGGAAATTAGGGCACTATCAGTTAAAACTACAACCAAAGAGGAATCTGCAGGTCATGCGGTGAAGCATAGAGACTCTCCAAGACCCTTACAGTTGTCCGAATCAGTTGAAGGATCAATTGAAGTTGGGATCAATGGGAAGCAAAATGTGCCTGCTGACCTCAGGGAGTCTCTTCGAGTTCTTGCTAAACTTCGAGAAGCACCTTGGAGTAATGATGACACTAGAGATCATCCAAGATCATCATATGAATTGAAAGATAGTTCCTGGAACACACTTACAAAGGACGCTCCACGTTTTTCTTATGACGGGAGAGAGAGAAATCGTTTGTCTTTGGATTCAAGAGATGCCTTCAAAGCAACCCCAAAGGTAAAAGAGTTGCCAAGACTTTCGCTGGACGGTAGAGAAGGTTCAATGCGGAGTTCCACCTCTGATTCAAAATCATATCAGCGTTCGAAAAGTTTTCAGAATAGTGGAAACTCAAATGACAGAGACCCTAATCTACCTCAGTCATCCGGAAGTCATAATCGACCTCCTAGTGTAGTGGCAAAGTTGATGGGTTTGGAAGCCTTGCCAGATTCTGCCTCAACTAGTGACGGTCACTTGATTAAAACCTGCCCGGTTAAAGATATTGATCCTTTCTCAAAACCACTGAAGCTAAATAATCTGCAGAGGCCTATGCCTATGAGAATTTCTAACACCACAAGAAATTCTCTGAAAGAACCATCATCACCACGGTGGAAAAATCCAGATTTGGTTATGAGGCCTATTTCAAGTTCAAGGTTTCCAATTGAGCCAGCCCCATGGAAAATGCAGGATGGAAGTCGAGGTTCTCAGAAACCATCTTCCAAACCTGTAAAAGTTCAAGCAAGGACTTCAGACTCCTTCCCTTCTGTTTATAGTGAGATTGAGAAGAGGTTGAAAGATCTGGAATTTAAACAATCCGGGAAGGACCTCAGAGCCCTTAAACAGATACTCGAAGCAATGCAAGCAAAAGGTCTTTTAGAGACCAAAAAAGAAGAACAAGCTTCAAACTTTGGAACTCAAAAAGACAGTGAATCCAAATGTACAAGTTCCAATCTGAATTCGAAATCAACAAACCAGCGAAACACAAGCAATCATGTTGTTGCTTCCACAACTAGAGGTGCTGCTTCCTCTGGGTCTTTTGAGTCCCCGATTGTGATCATGAAACCTGCAAAACTTGTTGAAAAATCTGGTATTCCCACTTCTTCATTAATTTCAGTGGATGGCCTCTCTGATGCCCGTACTCTTCAGAGAAGGAGAAGTACAGATAATAAGACGGGTTCAACTAGCAGTCGGACAGTTAAAGATCAGTATCCTAAAAACAGTCGGAAGGAATCTGCTGTCAGTTCCACTGACAAAAAAGCAAGTGGCAGGAATATAAGATCAACACAATCTCTGCCAAAGGATACCGCTGGATCAAGTTCAGTAAAGAGCTCAGGATCTGTGAGTCCAAGACTACAACAGAAGAAACTTGAGTTGGCAAAGTCATCTCGTCCACCTACCCCTCCATCTGATTCAAAAAAATCCAGAAGGCAGTCCAGCAGGCAATCGACAGAGTCAGGTTCGCCAGGCGGAAAACTCAGACCAAAATCTTCCAACTTGCAGCAAAGTGATGACCAGTTGAGTGAGATAAGTAATGAATCTAGAAGTTTGAGTTTTGAAGGAGATGACCTCGATATGGAAGTCACTAGTATTGTACAAGCTACTGAGATAAATGGCAGCCAGAGTCCATGTTTCAGAGCTGCCAAGTATTTGGCCTCTGGTTCAATGCAGCCGGTAGGTGTTTTACTGGTTTTAATCTTCCGTTTCCACTCGTTCACTTTCAAAAATTTAATTTATATGTTTATATCGTTTTTTGTAACTTTTCAGAAATCAAGTCCAAGGTTGGAAGAATATGGATCTGTTGCTGAACTTGCTATAGTTGGTCCAGAACATCCTAGTCCTGTGTCTGTTCTTGATATCTCGGCATATAGAGATGATGCACCATCACCCGTAAAGCAGATGCCGAATGCCCTCCAAGGTACAGTTTAACCTTAGAAAAGAGAACATTATTTTCAAAAAATACTCACTAGAAAGATTAGATAGAGTTGAACTAGTGGTGAACATATTTGCATTCTAGAAAAGAGAGTTTCTTTTTTCTTTTTTTTTCTTTTTTTTTTCGTCCCTAAAATCTGACTTGAATACTTCTTTTTGGAATACAGGCAATAGTGCCGAAGATTCCAAGCACAGCGAAGGTGAAGATCAATGGAACCCTGCAGATAAGCTTGACAGCATGGGATCTGGTCTTACATCAGAAATCAATCGCATGAAATTGAAGAACATTGAAAACTTAGTTCAGAAGCTTAGACGATTGAATTCTAATCATGATGAAGCAAGAACAGACTATATTGCATCGCTCTGCGAGAACACAAATCCAGACCACAGATACATTTCTGAGATATTGTTAGCTTCAGGCCTCCTACTCAGAGACCTCGGATCCAGCTTGACAACATTTCAGCTCCATCCCTCAGGCCATCCCATCAACCCCGAGCTATTCTATGTTTTGGAGCAAACCAAAGCAAGCAGTTTGCTTGCAAAAGAAGAATGCATCCCCGAAAAGGTAACCATTGCAGTACGAGAGAGAGAGAAATTTCATCGGAAACTCATATTCGATGCAGTCAACGAAATTCTTGTTGACAAGTTGAATTTAGCCGGTATCCCTCCCGTGCCATGGTTGAAGCCTGACAAGCTCGCAAAGAAGACCCTCAACGCGCAAAAGCTTCTGAAGGAACTGTCTAGCGATATAGAACAACTGCAAGCCAAGAAACCGGAGTGCAGCTTAGAGGACGAGGGTGATGGTTTGAAAAACATCTTGCGTGAGGATGTGATGCACCGGTCAGAAAGCTGGACAATTTTCCATGGTGACATCTCCGGTGTAGTGTTAGATGTCGAACGGTTGATCTTCAAGGATCTGGTTAATGAAATCGTTATTGGTGAGGCAGCAGCTTGCTCGCGAGCAAAGCCAGCTAGGCGGCGTCGGCAGCTGTTTGCTCAGTAGAGTGTCCTCTAATCCGTCTTCTCCTTTCCATTTTCGGTCGTGATTTAAATTTAAATTTTTTTTGTGATAAGCAGCATAATAAATTGTGTGTAAGATCATAATGCTGGATTTGTAAAGAAGTTAACTTGTAAAAGTCCTTAAAAAGATGAACTTGTATTTGAAATCAATATATAAGATCCTTTTTTCTTCCCCCTCCACTTTCCACTTCCCTTTCAAAAATGCTGTGTTGTGTTGATCATATCATGTTTTCTTATCCGCAGCTGAGTTATCAAGAAACCGCTCGAGTTTTATCTAAAATCGTTCTCTAGGGTTGGACCGATTGGTTGAAAGGTTTGAAAGAGAACGGTGTTCTATTAGCCGTTGGCATCGGATTCAAAGGATTCATATCAAAACATTGCATAGCTTCCATGTTCCATCTAACCTAGCACACTCTGGTGAACAATTTCCCAACCGTTTGCTTTCCTATTTTTTTTTTTTTTTTTTTCCTGATACAAGCGATAATCGATACAACCATTTCCATATTAGGTTAGTGATTAAATCCGGAAAATGAATTTTGTTGATGGAGCTCCATATAATGTGATGTGACTTTGATAAATAATTTAGAAAGAAAAAAAGTCATTTGTGAATTAATGATTATGTATTCTAAAAACAATTTAGAAACTAAATAATTAGTAATCAGCCTCCGTAGCATAGTGGTAGTGCGTTCGCTTCGTAAGCGAAAGGTCGCGAGTTCGATCCTCGCCGGGGGCTTTTTTTATTTTTACAGTTTTAAGTTTTATCAAATGGGCTGGACTTTTGATGAACGTTACCACAATTTAGTGATTTACCCAAATCCGGAATGCTAATCAATAAACTTGTACATAAGTTGGGCCCTAACTATGGAAACTTTATCACCTTTTTTTATTTTAATATTTTTTGATTTGTTGCCTTATTGGTTCTTGTTTGCAATCAAATGTATATGCATATAAAAGAATCAAGGAGCGTGGAGTAACGGAGAAATCTCGAGGTTCGACAGCCGAATCAGATAGATTGTGTTAGACCTCTCACAAAGGAGTATTTTTGTGTTGGAGGCTGTATAATGCGGTTAAGTGATACCCAAATATCAGTCGAATCAGATGGATTGTGTTAGACCTCTCACAGAGGAGTATTTTTGTATTGAAGGCTGTATAATGCGGTTAAGTGATACCCAAATATAGTTTGTGAATCAATCGAATAATCTACATAATCAGTTGTTGAATACAGGAGTAATGAGTTAAGAATACAATAAATATTAATTACACAAGAAAAATTGAAAGGGGAGGTTAAAAACCAATTTGAGAATTTGAGTAAGAAACCATGGATCAAATGTGGTGCTTGACCTAGCGCAGCATGTAGATAGTTGAGGGCCACAAAAAATTCCATAAATCTTAGTGGTAGTACCTATCAGCATGCCTGTACACAAATTCCATTCGTCTCCTTGTGTATTTTGAACAATAAAATTAAAAAAAAATAATAAGAAAAGAAGAACAGTTTCTTATCGTGTGTATGCATGTGCATGCATGCTAGGTACACATAGGCCTCGCTCGGTACATTATACCGATTATTTTAGTAAGATAGACTAATTTGTGTATCGAAGATTATTTGTAACCCTAACCCTATTGTGATAGTGAAACCTTAAACCCAACGCTATAACATATGTTGATTGAATCCTTGATCGTTGGATTTTTAGCAACATGTCCAACACTCTATTCATCTAGTGCATGTCATATATGGGAGCGTAGTGGAATTTTTACTCTTTCTTATACAGTGTTGAGCGTAGAGGACCACAACTGGGGTCGGGTGTCCCTTAATGCTTCTTGGATCTTGTGACATAATGCTACTACTAGCTAGATGCAGCTGCTGCGGAGCCTGCTGAGCTGAGAGACACAGAGTCTGCCTTCTAATGCAGTCCTCTCTGCCTGTGGACTTGTGCTCTTTCGCTTTCATTCTCTGAAGAATTGCTGATTTATTTTCGAAATTAATTAACCAGTGTTTCTCTTGCTTTTCCTTTCTCATTCTGTGCGGAGTCTTCCATGGTTATGTAATAATATTCATTGTTGCTTCAAAAAGAGGGTGCAGAGATGAAGGAAAACAATAAACTTGTGGGCTTTTCTTTGTAGCTCGGCTCGTCTGCCAAAATTAAGGGTTGGTTTGGTGTTGCTGTGCTTTGAAAAAAAACTGCTTCTGCTGTACTATGAGAATAAGCAGCTGTGAAATAAAACAACAGAGTGTTTGGTACACTTTTTTGTAAAAATGCTTTTGGAAAAAAAAAAAAAAAACAGTATTATCGTGTTTGGTAAACTTTTATGTAAAACAGATGTGACTGTGTAAAATGACCAAAAAAGGTACAATACTTGATGTGCCCAAAAAATTAATATATATCTCTCTCATCTTCTTCATTCTTGTGTTCTGCCTCCTTTATCCCTTTCACGCTGCAACAGCAACCAAGGCGCAGCCGTTGCGACACCCAGGGCCGGCCTTGAGGGTAGCCGAGGTAGGCGATCGCCTAGGGCCCCCAAGTTCGGGGGTGGCCCCAAATTTTTTTATACATCCTGTATATAAAATATAAATAAACAAAACGTAAGAAACATCACAATTGTTTTGTTGGTGTAGTGGAAACGGTTCCACTTCATTTTCATTGGGGTAAGCAGTTCGAAACACCTTGTAGGAATTATTTTTTGCTTTTTTCAAATCTATGAAATTAAAGATTAAAATTAAAGATAAATTGCTCTTTAAAAATTTTAAAATTACAAGAATCAAAAGGAGTTAAAATAATTCAACAAATATTAATTTTGAATGAATTTAAAATTTTCAACTTTAGAAAAAGAAAAAAAAAAGCTTCATGTTAGTGGGTGGTTTATGTTTAAATTCTTATTTGTTTTCAAAAATATTTTAAATAAAAATTGTATAAATAGAAAAAACTTGAGTTTCTTAAATAAAAAACATACAAAGGCCAATTGTCACACGCCTATGCGTGTGACAAGAGGCTAGTGAAATTAATGGCCTGAATTTGTCCAAATGCATTTTTTTTTTCTTTTGCTTTTGAAAATAACCTACAAAAAATAACAAAAACTAGAATAATCATAACTTTGTAATCCTTTTTCTTTCAACTTCCCAGTCTTTCTATTTCTATTGAACGTTTAAGCAACTATCACTTGGTCATGAAGATTGTAATTTGAGGTAACCATAACTTTGAATTTAAATTTTCTTTTTCAATAATTTATTGTTAAACTAGGTTATTCTAAAATTTGATTCGCTAGTGTGTGTTGATTTTAGAAAGAACACAAGAGAATCACTTGGCGTTGTTGAATTATTATATTCGTCAATCAAGTTTTATTGTTTTTTACTCTCTTGATCATCAAGTTTTATTGCTCTTCACTCTCAATCTAGACTCTTGACTGCAAACACTTAGTGCATTTGCGTCTAAAGAAATGACATGAAATATTAAGCAATGTTAGTATATCTTTTTTTTTTTATATTAATTTTTAATGATATTCGATGAAGAAATAGACTTTTTATGTAATTAGTGAATTCTTTTTACTACATACCAATATACAAAGAGTCGGAGGTCCGAGAACTTTAGGGCCCCACTTTGAAGACTCGCTTAGGGCCCCCAAATTCTTAGGGCAGGCCCTGGCGACACCACTCTCATCCGACCACCAAAGACCCAAAAATTGATACTTCTAGAATCCTCTCTTTGTACTTGGTCCGAATCTCTACCTTATTTCATCAAATTCGAAGTCGAGATGTTCGAATTTCAAATCTAGGTCATGAAAGTTCGTGGGTTTTCTGTGGATTCACGCTGGTTAAAGGTGGCAAATTTCTCTATTTTTATGGTGTTTTGTGGGATTTGATAGCTACAACGGGTTGGTATCATAACCCAGTTGAAATTTTGCAGAAATCAAAATAAAAATCAGGTTCAATCTTCAGGACGGTTTCTAGGTTGGGTCTATGCTGGGAGGGACTGGGTTAGGTGTGTGTTGGGAGGGATTGGGTTAGGTCTGGTTGGGATGGTGGGGTAGCAGCAGTGAGGGATTTGGGAAGTGATTAGTTGTTGATGATGAAAGAGAACCTTAATTTTTTTTCAAATTTTGTTTTAAAGATCAGGGGCTTGAAGCTATTTAAGTGGTCTGTGGACGCGAGGAGCGAAGGGGAAGAGAGAGAGCTTCGATAGGGTTTCTCGAGCCTCTGTAGGAACACTTTTATGGAGAAACAGAGAAGGTTGTGAGAGAGAGGAAGAAGAGGTGGGCACGACTGATGATAGAGAGAAAGAAGGGTAGGATTGGAAAATTGAAAAGTTCACTTATTTTTTACTGTTCACCCGTGTTTTACCAAAATAAGCTGTTTTGTTGAAGCTGCTATTTCCAGCTTCTGGTTTTTAGCATTTTTTCACCCTTTAACTTTGAAAAAAAGAAACTGATTTAAAGTGTTTACCAAACACTTAAAATGCTCCAACTTTTTTTCATGCCCATTTTTTTTAAAAGTTAAGTTAAACCAAACCACCAGGGCTAAGACTACAAATTCATGAAACTGAAAAGGAAAATGACCCACAGAGGAAATGCATTCTGTGTTTTCCCTGTGGTAGGGTATAGGAAATTGGTTAATATTTATTTACTCGTGCAGTTAAGTTTCTTATATAGTTTGCTAGCTCTTTACTTTAGACATGTATATAGTTAATAAACAACGAGATTAGGACCCATGCATGCATATGGATGGTTAAAATCTAAAGAATTAGTAGTTTGGCATGCATTGAGAGAGAGAGAGAGTTCTTTAAGAAGAGCTCGATGTTCATTCAACGAGAATGTTTCGATATCAATCACGTAATGTCATGTGAAAAAATAAAATAAAAACACATAGATAACATTACATGATATGATTTAAAATATCGTTATAATAACATTCTTGTTTTAAAAAAGTTTCTCTCCTCCAATTATAAGTTCGTTTGGAAGTGTTTTTAAAGTGATTGAAAGTGCTTTTAGCCAAAAAAAAAAAAAAAAAAAAAGGTTCTAAAAGCACGTAAAGTGATTTTTATGGATTTACTTGCGTTTTTACTAAGTATTGGTTTCAAAAATATTTTCACCATAAGCGTTTTCAGCGATTTTAAAAACATTTTCAAACGATCTATATGTCCCTTTCCACTCGTTACTTTTTCTTCATTTTTGGAAGCATTAATATATATTATTGAGTGCTTTATATAGAATTAAACATGCACCCACATCCTATACGGATACAGTATATACATTTATAATGTGTTCCTACATATTAGGTATATATGTCAGGACCCACAATTATTAATCAGAATCGTGCAATATTATTGGAAGTACGATTGGTCATCGCGAGGCTTGAGCTACAGTTTTAGCAGCAGATATCAAGAAGTGATCACAATTTTGGCCCCAGGACTACGTGCTGTTGATTATACATACTATTGCAGATTGCACCCCACATATATAAACACCACAGCATATATTTGTGTATGTACATCTCATAGATTTCGTATATATGTATTAATTTCTGGACCCCAAAACCGGCTGGTGAAACAGGAAGAAGATATTAAAAGAAAACAGTTCAAAAGTTACAAGCACACACCCACATGATCTTAACGAGCATGTGATATACGTACTACTGTACAAGGGGTAGGGCAGTTGGTTATGTAGAGTACGTGCATCAAAATTTAAAATTTTATATTATTTCTTATTAATATTGGCTTTTGAAGAGATGTGCATATCACAGTTCATAATCCTAGCTAATATCAAGCCAAAATACACGTGAACGTGATTTTAATTTTCTTTCTCTCTCGAGTCTTTATACTTTATCTATGAATCCTAAAACGTGGTTGATAATGGCCACATTTTATAATATGAATCCTGTCCTTCGAAAAGAGTTCATAGTCAAACACTATCAGATATGATATGACTAAATTAAAAACATGCATGCACCAAACACATTATATATTGTGAACGAAGGTTGATTAAGTTTATAAGGATCGTTTTCTTTGTTAGATTAAGGCATAAGTTCAAATGCCTCTGCTAACAATTCTTTTTGGTAGGCGATCTTTAAAAACTAGAAAATGAGCTAAAGCCCCCTCCGTAAGTTCTCAAAGAAGCTTATGATCACATGCCCTGGCTCTAGAATGGGATAGCCTCCCTACCCTAAACTTTCTCTTAAAAAAAACACTCTATATCAACTAATAGTTTCAAAATTTTGGCATTACATATTAAAAAACACATGGAGAGTATATATTACTTTTCTTTACTCCCTTGTTACTCTATAAGTAGTTACTTAATTAGACATCTGAATCGGCTGATTTTCTATCAATTTTTCTTCCAATTATCAGTAATTAACAAGATTAAATATGTATCCTCTGAAAGGACCTACATCTTAAATATTCTGGATTATATGGAGTACGTAGTGAGTATTACGACATGGTAATATACAAACTTACCCCAAGCACTGTAATCACACTACCAACTGTTATTTGGTGATGGTCTAATGTATAGAATCCAGGTCTTTCATCAACAAAAAAGTAAGTATTATACCAATTATCCCGTCAATTGAGATGTATATAACGATGGATTAATGTGTATCGGCTAAAGTATATATAGTATATAAGATTATAAGAACTCAAATGGATCACTAGTATGCAAATGTCTAGATATAACATTGTCATACTTACATAGTTTTTCACTAGTAATTCTTGTAGCTATATATCTTTTGCTGAAGAATAAACTCTTAGCTCCTCGAGTCAACCCAAATACATTTCACGGTTCATCAGTTTCCATCCCCCGTCTGTTGCGCAAATCAATATGCACGATGTATAGAGATCGATGTTACAAGATCACGACACCAACAACTAAGGTATACGATCTTACTTGCAATAAGGCTAATAAGTTATGGAACATCCTTGTTTGGTTGGCTTGCATTGTTATTTTGTGAATCCAAATGGAGCTGCTGCTTGGGATCAACCAATGATGGAAAGGATTTCAAGGATGAGCTAATTGAATGAAGAGAAGGCATAAGAGCATTGTTAGCTAGGAAATTTTGTGAATTACTTGACGAGCTCAAAAATTGGAAATGGCTGCCTTGTCTAGGCTGATCAGTAGCAGTACTAGTACCCTCCACTATTGGATTGGTCATATATGGAGGATATGAACCGAATAGCATCGGTGTTGCTGTAGGTGGACAGAAGAATAATTGAGAACCAGATGCCATTGGAGTTGAAAATGATAAGGCATTAGTACTCATCATATGACTACGATGCTGATCTGTTTGTGGTACTTGTGGAAATCCATGGCTGCCAAACTGCGCTAGAGATAGCATTGAAGGCTCCGAATGGTTGTGATAGTAGTTGTATGCCATTGCATTGTTTAGCAAGCCAGGTATGGAAGAAGGATAATTGCCTATGGGAAATAGCTTTTGAGCTAGGAGTTGTCCACTAACATTTCCTTCGTGGTCGTGACGATTTTGATCATCTTGTTCATCGTTTGTCTTGATCGACTTGCCTTTCGCTTGATCACGAACTTCTTCATCAACTTGGTCTGCCTCCATAAATGTAGAATTTACATCAAAGAAAGGAGCAATAAGAGAATTATTAGCTTGATGAGGATTTAGCATTGGTTGATGAAATTGATGACCAAATCCATGAGGAAATTGAAGTGGAGGGAGCTTATCGATATCTTGTTCCGTAACACCAAGCAGCCAGTCGATTACCTTGCTAGGTTGGCTAAGACGAAGCCTATCTTGAAGATCATACAATTGAATGGCCGTTGGTACTGAAAGCCTAATTCTCCTGTCCCTCAATCCCCTCACTGTGGAAACCTTGCTGTGCCTATCTTTCCCACCGAAAGCACGTGAAACTCGTACGATCCTCGGATTTCTAAATCCAGACCATTGCCTTGAAGTAGTAGTACTTGATGATGATGCCTTATTAAAACTGCTATTGTTGTTCCCATCGTTGTTGTGGCCCTCTTGCTTCGCCACGAAACCCTTGTCCCTTGAATTTGTTATCATTGTAATATTTCTGATTATAGTAAACTCGCCATTCTTTCAATCGCTCCTTTTTGTGGATATGGAAAGAAATACTGCGATCGTTCAGCTCCAAAGATTCAACTGAAAGAGAAAGAAGAACAAAAATTAAGAGGAAAAATAAACTGTTACATACCATATGAGCCTTCTTCCATTTTCGTGAGATTATTCTTATTTTCTTTTGGACTCCATATAAGTTTATATCTTATGGAAAATTGCTTCATGAACTAATTAAATTGATCACTGATCGGTTCGAGATTGATAGATGAGAAAGAAAACATTTATCATCAAAGATTCTGATAGTAGTATTTCTTTTCAATTATATATACATTCTCCTCTAATTATTATGGAGATCCTCCATATGCAAATCTGAAAATTCTGCTGAGAAGTTGAGCAGATATTGATAAATATTGCATTAAAATTAATGGTCACAAACTACTTAAAGATATATATATATATATATGTGTGTGTGTGTGTGTGTGTTTGGAAACTAAATTCAAGAAGTTAACATGTTGAGGAAAAGCTAGTAGAAAATAAGAGTTTAATTGAAATAAGGTTTTTTCTTCTATTCTCTTCCTTTGTTTTTGTAACAAAAGCCATACAAATTCAAACTACCAGAAACCCTAAATTACCTTTACCTCTTAGCAAACCAATTTGAAGATATAATTAGGATAATAAGATGAACTGTACTCACATCAGACTGAAAATTGAGGTTGTAGAAGCTGAGATCAGATTTAGTTCTTGGATGTCCAAAACTTATGAACAAGAAGCAGAAGTAGGGGGAGAGCAACAGGATGCAACAGTGCAATTTGAACCTCTTGCTAAAGTTTATATGATGCCCTCTTGAATTTCTTACTAAGCTGTGTACCTCATTTGCCTGTCAAATTCAACATCTTAGAGGCTCTTAGCTTCAGTGATAGATAGAGAGAGAGAGAGAGAGAGAGAGAGAGAGAGAGAGAGAGAGAGAATATAAACTTTTAAAAATAATAATTCACAAGTTGGTAAAGAAAAGATGCTAACTAGAATTTACCGCACCATATTGCATGGGAATGAAAAAGGAAAAGGTATGGCACCATTTACGGCCATGTGGCGTACGAGTACGCTGACACGTTTATTTAGAGCAATCTTTTATGTATTTGAAACATAACAACGTAACGTTATTATTATTTTACTCAATTATATAATATAACATGTGAATTTGTGCCATTCAATATTACATTCTGGTGATATTTTTTTTCACTTATAAGTGAAAGATTTTAGGTTCGAATCTTATATATAACGAATTCAATACTAAATTAAGTTGTCCTTTGTGTGACTTAACCAAACTCACTATCTATTAGTATAAAATATATTGTTGTACTCAAAAAAGAAAAAAAAAGCACTTGAATTTGTTTTTACTAATGTCCTAAAAATAGGACATATCAACTCTATTATCCCCTCTTATTATAACACATAAAATTGTACAGTACATGACTTATATGTCCGATGCCGCTATAACTTGTCAATCTGTCAAACCACAGTAAAAATTTCATCAATTTGTTCATACCACAGACTGAACAATCACTGCTTAATTAATGAACAAGTTTGGTCTTAGTTTACCGTGTATACTTATGCAATAGGCTCTCTAGGTATAGATATTGGATTATTTTGAAGGGGGACCATCCTCCCACCCTTTATCGGCATCTGCAAGTAACGTTATTGGTGTATTCCACGTAGCTTGAGTTGAAGAAGAAACTCCTAGCTTCCTGTTTAATCAAGAAAGCACATAACTATACATAAAACCCTAATTAACGTTTGAGAGAATGTTTATTCGATCTTTTTCCCTACATGTGAATTTGTAGTGCAGTATTCACCAAAACATATACATATATATATATATATATATATATATATATTCATGTGAATATATATGGTGACAGATCCGTGGATCATTTTATTTACATAACTTTTGACACACATTTTAGTGAGGCGCACTTCGTAATGTTTTTCAACGATTTAAACTGTCTATCTTTTAAGTCTTCTCTCAAACATCATGTCTACGAAAAATCACCCTAATCTGAAACCATATGATTGTTGGATTAAGGTTTTAAAGTTTCTTTGTAGAACAGTATTCGTTTTTTTTTTCCTTCACTACAAATGAATGTCCTAATAATATTGGATTTGTCTAATTTTTTGCAAGGATAATTGATGTTCTAAAAGATAGATTGAGTGGACCCCACAAGAACGTATGTCAAAAATTCTGTAAAAACAGTGGTGCCACAGATCTGCCTCCAACTAAGTATTATTAAGTAATTTAATTAGTTATATATAAAACATATCAAATATTACAAAAAGAATGTTAACAAATCAATGGATGATAAAAGAAAAAAACGAATTGTAAACTCTGAATTTTATTCCACAAACAAAAAATAAAGAACACTACAAAATTGTGTAGGTGACCACATAACCCAAAAAATTACATCATACTAAACTTAATTCTTACAAAGTTACAAGATGTGAATTGATAAAAACTTTAACCATGAAACAAACAAGAAGACAATATTAAACCCTAGCAACAAAGAAAGCAATCTTAATGCTTATTCTACTACAAGTTACAAATAATAAACCAAATTTGCCAACTTGCTAACATTTCCTTCACCAAAATATATATTTGTAATACCCATTGTTCATTATTTGCCAACAGTTTTAGTTTCTTCTTCATTTTGTGTGGAGCAAAATCTAAGATTAGTAAGGGCATGCATATTTATAAATAGTAAGTCGATACGAATAATTAGTAAAGAGACTAGGGTTTCCTATATATATGTACATAACAGTAATTTCAGTCATGCAGCTCCTAAAGTAGTGGTGTGTGCAGGACATCGTCTGTATACCAGTTGGGATGAATATATATATATATATATATATATATATATGTATGTATGTATGTATGTATATGTATATAAACACACACATATATGTATATCAGCTGCACATATATGTATATGTACAGTTTGGAGAGGATATATGGATAGAAGGGTAAGACCTTTTAGAGAAGAGTAGAGGAGGGACCAAAGCGGGTTCTTTAAGGCATCCACTGAATGCATAGAGAGAGGACCACTGCATATGTACAGAATGCAGTGAGATTTTCACAACCCCAAATTGCACTAGTTTTTGCTAATATAACTTACATGAACGAAAGACTATACATACATATATATTTACTCTTCGCATCTTTAGGAGTCTGATATATATATATATATATATATATATATATATATATATAGAGAGAGAGAGAGAGAGAGAGTTCTTCATATATATATATATATATATATATTCATGTGTGCATAAGGGCACCTCAATAATCAAGAAAAGTAGTGGAATCTTTCAACAAAATAATTGAGAACGTACGTTAATATAGATGACTACTGTATTAGTACGTTGCAGTTCAAAAGCTGAAGTCCTATTTTTTTTTCTTTCTTTTTTCAGACATTCGAGACAAGAAAAAAAACCGGAGGAGGATTCTCTCCTCATTTTTTTTATACATTTCCATCATTTCCCTGTTTGTGTGGTCACGGTTAAGCCACGTCAATATTTTATATTGATTTTTTTATAGAGATAATAGGACAAAAACACATGACTTAACCGTGACCACACAAACAGTGGAAGAGGGAAGTGTATGGGAAAAAAAGGAGAATAAACCTGCCGACACACTGACATTTGGCCAAGACAAATAATTTTACTTCTGCATAATAATAAGTACCAATTTGATCATTATTCCATTTTAAATAATTTTTAAGCAATATTTAACATACCCTTATATTTATATTGTTGGCATCAACCCAATTCTGTGGCAGCACTTATGTAGGGATGTTACCAATTTTAGGGTTTGTAGTTGAATGATTAAGTTATTTTATTGAAAATAATGGATGCATTAAATCAAAAGGTAAATATTACTTAAGAGTTCATCATATACAGAGACCAGAGAAGCTATCATACACAGTGGTCGCCTTCACGAGCAGGCGATTTTCTCTTGATGTTACAGATTTTTCATCAATAGTGAGTTAAATATAGTATAGACATTGCTCCCCCAACTAGACAGCAGTTTTACTTTGTTCAGGAACCCATAAATGTCCTCATCACTTTTTGGGTGAAAATTATTTCCACACTTTGAGTTTGAAGTGTTTGTTTCTCCCAAAATAAAGCCAGAGAGAACCCCGGCCTGCTGCTGCCATTTTAATTTGTTATATATATATATATATATATATATATATATATATATATATATATATATATATATATATATATATAGTATGCAGGCAGCTGCAGATCTGAGCAGAGTAGCAAAAAGGAATGGACAAAGTCAGGGATACTTGATGAGAACCCAACTGCTTCTCCTCTTTTTTGGGTTTTGTTAACAATAGTAAGTAGAACCTAAATCCATTACAGAAGAACTGAAGGAGTAATGAGAATTTCACACTGATTAGAATAATGTTTTTTTTTTTTTTTTTTATACAAGCGAGATATCCGAGGATAGGTATGTTAAGAGTATCAATCCCACATCGGAGAAAGAATAGACATTGCATGTGCTTATAAATAATTGGGTTGCTCTTCATATTGTCAATTGTTTTGATGGTGGAACCTTAACTTTCTTCATGGTATCAAACCAAGTCATATCTGAAGTCCAATGGCTACATGTGCTTTATGTTTACCCAATTTGTGGTATCCACGTGTTAGCTAGCCTTTAATATCCTCTACTTTTAAGTGTAGAAGTAAATGTTATTAACCATTTGATCAAAATAATGAAATATAAAGGTAATTATACGTATATTTTTGTATGTGTATATTTCATATTCAATCGTAATAGATGCTGATATATATGTAGGAACAGATATCTTAATGGCCTATCAATTCTAGTAATGGTCATCACTCAAATGAAAATGACAACTAAACCGAATATTATGATATAGCGAATTATTTCGATCATAAAAGATGAAAAAAATTATTAATTATACCATTTTCTATAGAGAAAAGTTGATATGGTATTATTGAAGAACTGAACACAAACTAGTAATTTACCTGAACATACATGATGTACCACTCGCAAATGATTGAAATTATTATTTTATCTATCACTCCATATAATGTTATGCGACATAATTTACATGCTTAATTAAATTAACTGTTATGATTGATGCTCAATCATACAAGGCAAAAATACGTGTCGCCATCACCAACATGATCTCAGTTATCGATCATCATGACTACATTAGCATGTGTGTGTGTGAGAGAGAGGGAGAGAGAAGTCCATATTTATCCATCCAAATTTCTAATTGTCTAATGCGTACCAAATAGATATTACATGTTTGTGTGTTGGGAGGGGAGGGGAGATGGATAGAAACCCAAGTAGGATATGAGACAATTAATAGTATTTATACATACATATATATATATATATATAATAATAATAAAGAAAAAGATAATGCTTCTTTACTAATTCACATCATTTTACTGTTCAAACGTCATAATCGGTAATATTATTATTTTTATTGTCATTTGAAGAAACTCATTTGATTTGTAGACAGTTTAATCATTCATATGAATCAAAACAAGCTAATAGCTCATCACATCTTACCATAACTGTCCCTTCTTTTTTAGATTAGTCCTTCATATGAATCAAATAAGTTGACGACTCACTACTTCTTACCACAAGAGTCTTTATCATTTTGACGGTACAGTGAAATTATATTTCATGTTAATGAGAAAGTATATTCCTCTTATTGTCCTCCTTTTCAATATTATCTTAAGGATAGTACTCTGTACACACTTATTGTTACTTCTCACACACTCTTATTAATTTTTTATCATTAATCTTCTTTAATTTATTTAATCTGATCGAAAATTAAAAAGATGTGTAAAAAATAAAAATGAATATATGAATAACAGTATATTTATCATAAAAGTATATTGTGAAATATAAGGGATATATTCGATCTTAATTCGCGAGCATCTTTTGTCTTCTCTTTCTTCTTCTTTTTCTTGGTTCTTTCGTTCTGACGCCTGAAAGTGACGGGGCCAAAACCCTAGGGAGGAAAAAGAAGATGCTTGGGAACGATGGCCCCAAAACCAAAATAAATGCGTGCTCTCTTTTTCTCTCTGCCTCTGCATGTCTCTGTGAATAATACAAACCTGCTATCTCTCAGCCTGCAACAGAAAGTAAACGGCATTTCCCCCTCCGAACTCTCCCCGTCCGCGACCCCCTCCCCTCCTCTCTCTCTCTCTCTCTCTCTGTCTCTCTCTCTCTCTCTCTCGTAATGCTCCTTCTGCGTTAGTTATAATTTAGAACTTACCCTTAATTCGTGTAAGATTTATAACATTAGCTCCTAAGCAAGAGAAAAGGAAACAAAAATTAATGGACGGTATTCTAATTGACAAAATTTAATTTGGTGTCCAATTACGCTTCTCCTACGTACGTGATTGATATGTAATGAACCTATTACAATTGGTAAAGTCCATCGAGGCCGAACTAGGATAGAAATCATTTACAAATCAATTTATATTGAATGCAATATTTGCTAAAGTTTTTCTTCCGCCATGACCGTGGACTTGCGTACTTGATTAGCAGTTAGCCCAAGTGGTGAGAGAGAGTGGAAAAGAAGGATTAAGGGTAATTTTCTTAGTTTTTAGGGAGAGTTTGAAATTATTACAATAATTAAGGGAGGGAGGGGTTTCGAACTTGAGACGCATGATGGAAACCAAAGCCTGATCCACTAAGATATTCAAAAAGTTTATCACTACATTTGGATATGAAATGATAATTAATGGAGATTTTAGTGATTAAGGGTAATTTTCTAGGTATTTACTGGATATCAACTTCAACATGATCTGGCGAAGAGAGTCTTTTAGTTCAAGTGATAAAAAATAGGAAAATGATCTAATCTAGCACTATTACAATTAAAAGTAGAATACCACTTAAGCAACAAGTCCTTATTCATCTATATTCACTGCAATAGTGCTATGTCATTGGCTTTAAAACTAGATTAGAGGCACAAGTTATTGAGGGTGTGCATCGATGCCATGATTTTATCTCCTCCCTTCTGTCATCTCAGACCCAAAGAGAACTGGATCTCTCAGTGAAGTTAAAAGTATAGTGCCTTAGGCCTTTTGCAGTATTTACGAAAAAAAAGAAGACCTTTTGCAGTACGTAAGTGACAACTATATAAACAGTGATCATCGTATACTATATATTCTTCTTGTTGCTTGATTCATACTTCTTTGACTTTGTATACGGAGCTTTCTTTTTCTGTTATACTCGTGCCTAATGCTTTTCCAACAGGCCTACCATCACTGTCTGCCCAACATGAAACATCCCTCAAGGTGAAAGTGAAGTAAAAAAAAAGGTCAATTAGGATATACATATATATATATATATACATATATATATATATATATGTATGTATGCATAATGTATATACGTTGTGAATTCTAAGAAGGTCGATCGAATGGTTCGGTGAAATGCGGTTATAATAATAAATTAACCATGCTTAGGAAAAATAAGAGCATCTTCTATAGACATGTCAAAAGATAAATGTCAAATTTTAATTTGATGGCTAATGACAATGTCAAATTTTCTTTTTCTCTAATTCATGAAATTTTTTTAGGAGTTCTCGGCACTTATGCCAAGTGATGTTTCCACCATCGGGACTCTGACACTTAGATATTCTTTTCTTTCTTTTTAATTAAATAAATTTAGGTATTAAATTCTCACAGATGAGGAACACCACCTAGCACAAATATTGGGAACCCTTAAAATTTTCTCCTGATTCATATGTTTTTTTTTGTTGTTGTAATAATATTTGTAGGACCCATTTTGAAAAGAAATCAACTAAAACAAATTTTCATGGTTTACAATTAGTGCGTTAATGAGACCTACACAACAAAACAATTAGAAAATTAATTGACATCGCATTTTCTCATATGTCAGAAATGGCAACAAAAAATCACTACTACAATATTAGCTTTAGGTGTCGGACGATTGTGGCGGTTATTAAGCCATTCCGACGGATAAAAGATATCCGACACATAATTTATTTAGTGTCGAATAAAAGTTAATTTCTGTCAGATATATCCGACATAAATTTCTGGCGGATTTAACCGTCAAAAAATTATTATAACCCTCAGTATTTTTGAATTCTTTTTTTTTAATATTTTAAACATATTCTGGCGGTTTTTAAGTTAATAGTGGCGGTTATAACCGACAGAAATTGAAAATTTTGGGGGGAATTTAAAATTTTCGAAGGGAATTTTGGGGGGATTTTTGCCGCAATTTTGTTTCTGTCGGTTATAACCGACAGTAATGAAACTTTTTTGTCTGTTTTTATTTTAAAAAAATGTTTCTGTCGGCTATAAACGACAGCAATGACAATTTTCCAAAATAAAACCCTCCATCTCTTTCCTTGCGCCGGTGCTTCTCCCTTCCCCTTTTTCTCTTCTCCTCATTTCCTTTTCCTTCTCCTTCTCCCTTCCCCCCCACCCTTCCACCTGCAGCAGCTTACCATCCGCCCACCGCAACTCTAACCTATGCACCCGCCACCCCCAACTATCCCATTCCCTTCGAACCTCCATCTTTTCTCATATTTCGTAGCTCGTCCCCATGCCAAAACCCTTGCCAAACCTCGCATCTTTCTTCCCCACTTGGTTGCTTCACTGGTTTGCCTCATACCCTCTTCGTATTTTTCAAAATTGTTGAAAACCCATTGTTTGATTTTCCATTTAGTAAAAACCCAATTGGAATTTTTGGGATTTTAATGGCGGCTGTGTGTTTTTTCAGGAACAAGTTGATGAGACGTACATAATGGTGAAGCCTGATGGAGTTCAACGTGGCCTTGTAAGCTAATTTAATTCTCTAATCTTGTATTTTTGTTTGTTCAATTTTAAGGGTGATTGGAGCTGGAAAACTTGGGGCAGTTATGAAATTGTGAAATTTTCGAAATTATGATTGTGTTCTGAAATTTTTGCTTCTGGGGTTTTGAAAAAACAAAAGCTTGAACTTTAATTTATTCGCATTTATTGACTGGGGAGGAGGAAGATCTCTCAGGTTTTCGATTTTAGCTTGGTGTTCTTAGTGTTAATATGTGTGATATGGGGTGAATTATTTTAGGTTGGAGAGATAATCTCAAGGTTTGAAAATAAGGGATTTAAGCTGACTGGCTTGAAGCTCTTCCAGTGCCCCCAAGACTTGGCAGAGGTTCATCTCTTTTCTTTTTTGCCTAATAAAAAACCCGAAATAAGCTTTCAAAAGTACACTGTGATATTCTAGTAGTTATGTGTGGTGACTTTTTAATGCACCTACTTGATGAATTAAGCAAGAGGGGAACCCTTGGTCATTACCTGCAGAATCTGGTTCAAGCATGTTGGGTCATTTCGAGCAGAAGAAGAATGCTCAACGAGAAGGAGAAGGAGAAGGAGAAGGAGAAGGGATATTGCTGTCATGTCCGTTTTATATTTTTTTTATTATCAATCTATTTGTTGTCGGTTTTAGCCGACAAAGAATGGTTTTTATTTATTATTTATATATTTTCTGTCGGTTTTGTATATTTTCTGTCGGTTTTATCCGACAGAAAATGATATTATTTATTCATTATTAGTTTTTTCTCTGTCGGTTATATCCGCCACAATTTTTGTCGGTTTTAGAGTATTTTCTGTCGGAAAATTCATTTCCTGACGCGAGCAATTCTGTCGCTTATTATATCCGTCACTGCATCCATTTTCTGTCGGATTTTGCTTAAAATCCGACAGTAATATGTGTTTTTTGTCGGTTTTTTAACCGCCAATTATAGATAACTTTGTAGTAGTGAATTGTTATGTCAATCCACGTATGATTGACATATCAATTAGAAGTTCTTCCTACCTTCAAATTTGATTGCGTGACATTTCCCTTAAGACATCTCCTTTGAAGATGCTCTAAATAGTCAACTACGTAAATAAGACATGATAGATGGTGACAAATAAGATTGGTGGCAACGAGCATAATGAGCGGCAAATGGGATAATTAGGGTTTAATATATATTTCTATGTTGCAGTTGACTATTTAACACAATTCATTAAGATGTCTAGTTAGTTACGAGACTTTAAACAAGAGACTTGTAACTCATTGAATTAAGAACATTAACCCTATGCATTTGAGGTCGGAGTTTGCGTAAAAAGAAAATACAAGATTTAACTAGCCCACCAAAAGTAGGTTAACGAAATCTAGGCAAGCACCAAAGCTTGATAGAGTTGTAACAGCTCGAAATTTATGCGGCTGCAAGGAACAGTAGTGTAGGGTGTTTTTTACATGGCTATTCTGGTGCCACTTAGAAGTTAGAAACTAAGATTAACTACTAAGTAGCTGTTAGAAACTAAGATCAACTACTAAGTAGCTGTTAGAAACTAGGATTAACTACGTGCTAAGTAGGTAGCTAGGGTGGCCCCGGAAGATTTAATGTACTACTAATTACCAAAAAGTCGCCCTAACTTTGGCAGTCACGTAGAATTGTTAAATTTAATCAATGATAATCCGCATTAAAGTTTAGCAAACTAGTAATCAAGGAGACCTGAAATGGTTGAAAATCATGTGTTCTGCGAATATCAGATTGTGCGCCAATGCATGACACGTACCAGGCAATGGAATGCCAGATCTGGGAGGGCCTGGAACTAATATGGGATAATCACAAACAACAATGCATATTAAGATTTCGACAAGGCCTAAGGGGGGGCAACAACAACGGGTGCATAAAAAGTTCATCCCCTTGATCCAGTCAGGGACATTCTGCTAGATCCCGGCTCACTGTCGTGAAAACTTGCTTAACTAAAAAAATTTCATTTCAGCCAAATTGCTGGAACCTCAATTGCCTGCGATGTCAATTGCAGTTTCATCTCTTAAACGATGGCAATATACAAATCAAGTTAGAAACAACTAAAGACTATATAGGAAAGAGCGATGAGAAGCGAGATTCACTTAGATCGTTTGGAGTCCAGGCAAACCTATAATGTAGGTTTAAGGCATTTAACTCCAAATACCAGCCTTACTGCATTTAGTCTTCGAACGAAACTCCATTAGAAAAGCATTTGACTTTGGGATTAAAGTTGAGAACTTGAGATGAGTTTGGTTGTATAAATGAAACGCTCCTCAGAGTATGCTTATACTGACAATGATAAACAGCGAGAGTCATCCTTTCTAGGCTAGAACAATAATATAGATCAGAGAAGCTTGCTAATATTCGTTCTAAATCCTGAATGGTTAAACCTCGGTCTTCATATGGTTGAAGTTGGGGAAAGACAATCACAATGACAGACAAGAATCGCAAAATTATTGCAAGAAGAAATCTTAAAAGTTAAAAAAACGAGCGATAATGTCATCCATTACAACAGCAGTTGCATTTGGATTTTAGACAAATACATTATTGGACAAACAAAAGGAGAAAAAAAAAATGGTTGTGTGAAGTACCCTTATTCATGTCAAACACAGCACTTGATTAAGTGAGCAGACTAGACAAACATCCATGCTAACATGAAAATAATCTCTTTAGTTTGACGAGAGGAACAAAATAACATAGATATTTTTCCAGAATCCCATAAGCATGCAAGAAGCCAAAACAAGCTGAGAGTCATTGATACAATATAAACATGAAAACAATAAGCAAGCAACGCCAAATATAAGTACATAACCTTAGAAACCAAAGGATATAAAAATGCAAACACAACGAAGAGAACCAAGGTGAGAAATGGGGAAAAGAGAAAGTAAAAATTAGGAAAGAGCTTGTGGGTAGCCGTTATCTCTATGTATCTTCAACGGGCCAATCATTAAAGCAATTAGCACATTCAGGATGCAGCCAAATAGCTCAAAGGAAATTGAGAACCGTCACCAGAAGCAATGGTATCCGTCCACTTATGGATGTCAATGAAGTGAAAGCGATTCCTACAGATGGATTTCAATATCAAATCATTCAACAGAAGATACCAGCTGTGAAAACCAGGCTTTTTGGTTTAGTTTTTTCAATATGTCTTGAATTAAAGACTTTCTCCGTCTCACAGCCTTCCAGACAAGAATAAAATAAGCTAAAATATTCTCTCTGTTCTCTAGTCCTACCCTTAGTTCATCCCCATGGATGTTTCCATGAGTTCTTCCCAAAAGGAACTAGAAAAATCATCATCGATCTTTCTATCAGGTCAAAACATAATTCCAAGTGTGATCACCCAAGCCAAAGCATAGATTGTGCCAGACTTTGACTGATGCATCTCCAACAAACAAATTGAAGTTTCAACGAGATTGGAGTCATTGGACCACATAATACTTGTCTAATATCTATATAAAGGTTGGCCATGACAATTAAGTTCCGTGACAAATTGGCATTAGACGAGAGATGAGAGAGTTCAGGGAAGCTAAATGTGGGCTCTCATGGTCGCTTGTTCTCTACGTACAACGTTATCAGCATTAAGGCCTCCAGCCTGACTTGCAGGCCATGCAGACAACATGATCCTAAATTCAGGGGGCAAATGACTCACAGCAATGAACAGAAGGTTTTACCAAGTGAACAATCTATTTTCTTTCCATTAACTTTCACAACATAGATGACAAATCTAACAGTAAACTGTGCCAAAACAAAATAAAAGGCCCATATTTCCAATCCTTGAATCAGATACGGACTATGCCTCAAGGTTTAAGGTGTAAACTGCTGTGTTTGTGGTACATTTACTGCTCATACTCGTATCAACTAAAGACTCGTTGAATCGAAGATTTTCATGGTTTCCCGAGGCTATAAAGACGTGGATGGAGCACGTATAGAGGTCCATTAAAGCAAAAAAGTGCATCCTGCTTCAGCAGAGAAACTGAAATTGCACTAATCCAAAGTTACAGCTAAAACGCCGCTGAAAGCAGCAATTCCTAATCAATCAAGCCTCAAAAGGCATAAGATTTTATATCAACTAAGAACAATATTGCTACCCTAACTTCACCATTCAGAATGCTCCAACCTAAACCCTAAACCCTATTATGACTAAAACCCTAAGACGCTCTGAAAGATAAGAACAAACTCTTTGTGATGGATGGATGATGATTTTAAAGTTTTGGATCCTCTAACTAAGTTCTGAACCGATTTATGTAAGTTATTTTTATTTGATTTCAATTATTTTTGTTTAGGGTTTAGGAGTGTATTATCTGCAAAAAAGGGCTTTATCAGCCCAAGTCTGTGTGCGAAATGTAAGAATATGAACATGAGGCAGGATGTTTTGGCGTTGGTATTGGAGTCCAATTGGTATAAGAAAAATCTTATAAGAGTTGATCAGCTATTCCTCGTCGATTAAGGAGTTAGTTTCATGTTAACACTGATATAGGAAATAGAAGCAGCTTCCTATTTGGATTCTTATAGGGAGTCCTTATTATAACATGAGAATGGTTATATACATACATACATATATATATATGTTGATCTCTGCTCTCACAGATTATCGCTCATATCGCTCATATCAGAACTAAGCCCTATTCTTAGTTTTGAGCAAACTGCAATCTGACAGAGAAGAGAAGAATCACAGTTCGTTGGTGTTGGTTTTCTGCATTCATGGATTCTTCTGGTGCAGGTTCTTCAGGTCAGTATGCAGCAAGGTTTTTATTGGTTTGAGTTTGTTTCTTGCTTGGTTGTGATTTGAGTAGCTTAATCCAAGTATGTGGCATAAATATTTAACATGTGGTATCAGAGCCATAGGTTTGGTTCTTAAATTCAATCAACAAAAACAAAAGAAACTAATAATAAAATTAGGAGAAGGTTTCAGTTGTTAGGTTTCGAAACTGGTTTTGGTTATTGGGATAAAAATTTAAAATTATACAAAACGGTGCGTTTTGGTAAAAGGTGATTATTTGAATTTTCCGACCGTTAAAAATTCTTTAGAATTTGTTTTGGGGCTTTCCTGGGGGAAGAGAACCTTTTCGATTGCTTTCTTTCTTTGTCTTCGCTTCAGTGTTTGGAGAAAGGATCTGGGAATTAAGAAACAAATCCATATTATTTAAGTTTCCGCTGCATGATATGGGTTTTCATATTTTAAGGTATGTATTCTGAAACTCAGAGAAGAAGCATGAAAATATAAAATTCAATTCTGTTTGAATCTTTCTATTTGATAAGTTCGATTAGAATAACATGTGTTAGATTGTTGATTCGAACTTTATTACATGCATCTTAAAGTTAAAAGGAAATTTCAGATCTTGAGTTCTTAATACTTGTCATCAATCGACTGTTCATATATGGGACAAATCTTTTCTTCCAAGTTAGATGATTGTTCATGATTATATGATATTCAGTATTCTTCAGTAAAACCATTCATCCTATATGTGCTTGCCAACTGATTAGTTGTTAAGATTATATATAAGGATAATAGTTATGATGTCCTGATGTGCAATTAATTGAAAGAAATCTGGAACTCTAAAAGTTCATATTGTGATTTTCTTCAGCATCTGCAATATCAATGAAGACTTTGAACTTGGCAAACATCTCAATCCTCACTGGTGGAAGCAACTACAAAAAATGGAGAAGGGATATCAATTTGTTGTTGACTCTTAATGAGTTTGATATAGCAATTGATAATCCCAAGCCCTTGGTTAATGATCAGAGCACTAGGGCTGAGAAATCAGATCATGAAAGATGGACAATGGCCAATAAAGTGGCACTTTCTATCATTGAAAGTGGGATGACTGATACAATCAGAGGTGGAATAAAAAAGCCAGAACTAGCTGTGGATTATTTAAAAGCAATTGAAAAGAAGTTTAAGGAGTCTGAGAAAGCAGAAGTGAATCAATACATGTCATTGCTGACTACATACAAGATTGAGGGCACTGGCTCCATAGGGGATCACATTATGAATATGACAAATGCTGCTGAGAAATTGAATTCCATGGATGTCAATATCGGTGATAAGCAACTTGTGTTTATGATTCTTCGGGCTCTTCCTACTAAGTATAGTCACTTAAAAGTCTCTTACAACACACAAGATAAAAGCTGGGATATAGATGAACTCATTGCACAATGTATGCAAGAGGAAGCTCGGCAAAAACAGGAGAAAGGCAAGGAGATTGAGGAGATAAACCTTGTGCAATCTGGAAAAGAGGAGAACATTCCAGAATGGGGGTTCTTTTGGTCATGGTAAGAATTCTAAATTCTCCAAGAATTCTAATAGGTTTAATGCATTTGCTAAAGTAAATGACTCCCCTAGAAAATCTATCAAATTTAAAGCTAAACCTAAAGATGTGTCTAAACTTAAGTGTTTTTGGTGTAAAACTAAGGGGCATCTAAAAGCCAATTGTGAGATTTTTAAAGATTACTTAAAGAGCAAAGAAAAAGAACATGTACTTGTTTGTGTTGAAACTAATCTTTGTGAAGTACCTATTGATTATTGGTGGTTTGATACTGGCTGCTCAGTACATATAACTAACTCTTTGGATGGTTTTCAAAAACAAAAGGAAATTGGAAATGCTTTGTACAATGTTTTTGTTGGGGAATGGACTAAAGTTGCAGTAGATTCAATTGGGATAGTAAAATTGAAATTGACTTCTGGTTTTGTTTTGGAGTTAAAAGATGTGTTATATGTCCCCAAGATGAGAAGAAACCTTATTTCCGCTTCGAAAATTGTAAAAGATGGTCTCTCTTGCTTAAATTTTTTTAAGAAAAACTGTTTTGATACTATCTTAGGAACTGCTTTCTTGTCTGATAATTTGAGGCGTCTAGAATGCACAGTTGAGATGCTAGATCACTCAGTTTTAAATATTTGTTCTAAAAAAATGCTGGAGCAAGACACATCTTATATTCTCTGGCACAAAAGATTAGGACACATTTCAAAAGAGAGGATAATTAAACTTTCAAAAGCTAATTTGATTCCAAAATTAGACCTCACTACTGCAATTGATTGTGTTGACTGTTTAAAGGGTAAAATGACTAATTTTAGGAAAATGGATGCTAAAAGGAGTCAGGGTTTACTTGAAATTATACATACGGACATCTGTGGTCCTTTTCCAGTCAAAACACTATGTGGAAACAAGTATTTTATCAACTTTATAGATGATTTCTCTAGATTTGGATACACTTTTCTTATCAGTGAGAAGTCTGATGCCCTTAAGTGCTTTATAATTTATAAAATTGAGGTTGAAAAACAATTAGGTAAGGTTATTAAAATTGTTAGATCCAATAGGGGAGGGGAATACTTTGGCAGGTACACTGAATTTGGGCAACAAAAGGGGCCATTTGCACTCTATCTAGAGAAAAAATGGCATTATAGCTCAATATACAACACATGGGACACCTCAACAAAATGGACTCTCAGAAAGGAGGAATAGGACCCTCATTGGCATGGTTAGAAGCATGATGAGAAGAACCAAGTTACCAGGTTTTCTTTGGGGGGAAGCTTTAAAAACTGCAAATTATATCCTGAATAGAGTTCCAAGTAAATCAGTTTCTTCAACTCCTTTTGAGTTATGGCATGGAAGAGCACCTAGTTTTAGGTATTTTCATGTTTGGGGGTGCAAAGCTGAAGCTAGATTTTACAATCCTAATGAGAGAAAGCTGGATCTGAGAACACAGTCTTGTTATTTCATTGGTTATCCTGACAAATCAAAAGGGTACATATTCTACATTCCTCAGGGCCATACTCGAATTCAAGAATCACATAATGCATTCTTCTTGGAAGATCAAGATGTATTATACCTGTCAAGAGAGAATTTCTTTTTTGAAGAGATAGAACAGATTTCTGGAGACACTACAAATACTGGTTTCAATCAAGTCTTGTTGTTTCCTACTTTCATGTCAACCAAAATAGACAATTTGGCTGCATATTTGGATCTTGATACTAGCAACATTATGGAAATTGATCCATCTGCAATACATTCGGATAATGTTACAGAAACTCAAGTGTTGAATGAAGTATTACCTCAGTTTGAGCCAAGAAAATCAACCAGGGTTCGTAAATCAACAGCTACCAGTGATTATGTTTATTTACAAGAAGCTGAATTTGATATTGGTGATGTTAATGATCTCCCTTCATACACTCAGGCCATGGAAAGTTCTCAATCAACTTTATGGCAGAATGCAATGAAGGAAGAGCTAGATTCAATGTTCAAAAACAATGTTTGAACACTTGTGGAGTCTAGTTCTCAAATTAAACCTATAGGTTGCAAGTGGGTGTATAAAACCAAAAGAGATGCTCTTAGTTGAATTGAGAGGTTTAAAGCCCGGTTAGTTGCAAAGGGTTTTACTCAGACAGAAGGTATTGATTATAATGATACTTTTTCTCCAGTGTCTTCTAAGGATTCAATGAGAGTTGTCATGTCTTTGGTTGCTTATTTTGACTTGGAATTGCACCAAATGGATGTGAAAATTGCTTTTCTTAATGGAGACTTAGCAGAGTGTATTTACATGAAGCAACCTACTCGATTTGTTGAAAGGGGGAAGGAAAATATGGTTTGCAAACTCAGTAAGTCCATATATGGGTTGAAGCAAGCTTCTAGACAATGGTATTTGAAATTTGATCAGATTGTTTCTTCTCAGGGTTTTAAAGAAAACAAATTGGATGATTGCATTTACATTAAGTTTTCTAGTACACAATTTATCCTTTTGGTGCTTTATGTTGATAATATCCTTCTAGCAAGTTCTTGTCCTCAGTTGTTACAAAGTACTAAAAGGATGCTAAGTGAGAGTTTTGATATGAAGGATCTAGGAGAGGCACACTATGTGTTGGGAATTAAAATCATTCGTGATAGACATAGGAGATTGCTTGTTTTATCACAAAAGGGTTACATTGACAGAGTGTTGCTTCGATTTAATATGGAAAATTGTAACTATGGTCAGGTTCCAGTTAACAAGGGAGATAAGTTTTCAAGGAGTCAATGTCCAAAGACTGATTTGGAGATTGAGAAAATGCAATCTAAACCTTATGCTTCTTTGGTGAGAAGCCTCATGTATGCAACAATTTGTACACGACCATATATTGCTTATATTATAGGCATGCTGGGAAGGTTTCAAGCAAATCCAGGAGATGCACATTGGATAGCTGCAAAGAAAGTTCTGAGATATTTGCAAATGACTAAAAGTTTCATGTTGGTTTATGGCAGATGTGATTCTTTGGAACTTGAAGGGTATACATATTCGGATTTGGTTGGTGATGTGGATGATAGGAAGTCAACAGGTAGTTATATCTTCATGCTAAATGGAGGTGTAGTTTCTTGGAAGAGTGCAAAGCAAACTGTTATTGCCACTTCGACTATGGAGGCTGAGTTTGTGGCTTGTTTTGAAGGAATGAAGCAAGTTGCTTGGTTGAGAAATTTTATGTCAAACTTAAAGATCATAAATTCGGTACAGAAACCTGTGATAATAACTCAAATGTGTTCTTTGCAAAGAATAATAGAAGAACTTCAGCTTCTAGGCTCATGGATGTAAAATTTCTCAAAGTCCGAGAACAGGTTAAGAAGGGAGTGATTAAGGTACATCATATTAGTACAACTCAGATGCTGGTTGATCGTTTAACTAAAGCTTTACCTATTGGAGAGTTTAAGTTACATGTTGCTCGTATGGAGGTGCTAGAAAGCTTTGATCAATGGGAGTAGTCACTTATCTTATCAAGAGCTGAGAATTGCTGCTGCCATTAAAAGTTCTGGAACGGCTGATGCAATTCAGATGGTGTTGAGGTTAAATTGTTTTCTGTTTTTAGCTAGCCTTGGTAGTTTATTTTGTGTTTCAATAAATGTCTCTGTGTTGGAGCTCAATACTTCAATTGTGAAGTTTTGCAGTTTCGCAAGATAGTTTGAATTTTAAGATTGGATTCTTCTGTTGCTTTGTAAACAGTTTGTCTGTTTAAAGCAGATCATTATGAATTGTTCTTTTAATTAGTATTGGCTAATTTGCTCTCTTTTGTGATTCATGGATGTTTTGAAAAGTGGGAGCAATTTAGTGTTTGATCATGAGTTATATTTGCAGATTGGGTACATGTGAACTTTGAATTAATACTGCAATTTTGTTGTGTGGTTTATAATTCTTGGTTTCGGTATTTTGAAATGCAGAGGAACATTGGTCGTGATGATTAATTCTTGATTAAGGTTATGTGATCACTTCTTAAGATTGGTGATATCATGTCTGACATAGGTCTCATGTTCAAGTGGGAGAATGTAAGAATATGAACATGAGGCAGGATGTTTTGGCGTTGGTATTGGAGTCCAATTGGTATAAGAAAAATCTTATAAGAGTTGATCAGCTATTCCTTGTCAATTAAGCAGTTAGTTTCATGTTAACACTGCTATAGGAAATATAAGCAGTTTCCTATATGGATTCTAATAGGGAATCCTTATTATAACATGAGAATGGTTATATACATACATATATATATATATATATATGTTGATCTCTGCTCTCACAGATTATCATTCATATCAGAACTAAGCCCTATTCTTAGTTTTGAGCAAACTGCAATCTGACAGAGAAGAGAAGAATCACAGTTCGTTGGTGTTGGTTTTCAACATTCATGGCTTCTTCTAGTACAGGTTCTTCATGTTAGTATGCAGCAAGGTTTTTATTGGTTTGAGTTTGTTTCTTGCTTGGTTGTGATTTGAGTAACTTAATCAAAATAAAGAAAAAATGGATTTATGCCCTACTTTTTGTCGGGAAAAAATGGGGAGTTTGTAAAGGAAAAATGGTCTTTAGTTGATGGGATTATGCTGAAATTAAGGTTATAACCATGCGATTTTCCATGGAAACTTTTTCAAAAGTAAGTGTTTTGGTGAGGGCATCGTCATTATGTCAACGATAAATTAATTATCACCAATTCTTATTAATTTTGATTTATATAAAATCATGAATAATTGAAAGGAAAGACGATGTACTTATTGACAATGGTGGTAGTGGCAGTTGTTGTTGTGGCCACAGTAGTGGAGGTTGTGGTTATGGTGGCGGAGGTAGCAACAATGGTGGTTGGAGATGATAGCGATCACTTTATTCAAATAAAATGTATGTGGAAGGGTAAATATATCATTTTCAAAACTTAATGAAGGTATTACAATAATTAAAAAATATTTATTAAACGCTCAACTTAGAGTTTTATTAAAGTAGCTTTTAAAAGCAATATACATACTGCTTTTAAAAGCTAGGCTGTTTTTAAAAGTTGGAGAATATTGCTTTTAAAATAAGTAAGATATTTTACGTTTATCAAACATTTTTTTACTGCTTAACTTTAATGTGAAATAGTTTTTTGTGAAGAAAAAAACACCAATACTGAACGAGGTCTTAGTATTGATAATATCATTTATTAAAAAAAAAAAAATTCAAAACCCCCCTTTTTTATAATTTTTATTCCAAAATTAAAACAATTTTCCTTATTTATTTTTTCCCGAAGGTGCGTGCTTCTGTCTCTTGTTATCTTTTTTGCCCTCCTCTCTCCCCTAGTACTGTTCTCTGTCTCTCTCTGCAACTTCACTTTGCTTCCTCTCAGCCCACAGAGATCTCTCTCTCTCTCAAGCTTTCTCTCTCTAAAGCTCAGATCGCTCCAAGCAGGTTCTCCAGACTCCTCTCTTGAATCTAACTTTCTTTATGTTTACAGTTTACTACCTCTGCTGGTTAATTTCACATTTAATTTTATTTATTCGTCAATAGTGATTGATCTGTAATATCATGTTTCCCAAACAAATCTCTTCATTGCTTTGGATGTTGGTGCTGATAAATTTCTGTTCTTTTCCATATTTTGCTAAATTAGGGTTTATGGAATTTTAATCAGATATTGTTTTGTTTATCATTATAGCTGTTAAGTTCTGGGCTGCTTCATTTTTTCAGCTGACCCTTTTTTTTCTTAGGTCAAATTCACATGGTCTGCTCCATTTGGGTTTTATTGGGATTTCTCTAACATGTATAAATACTTCTGGGTTTTTGAAATTGTTTATAATTGTTAGCAAATTTCCGCGATTTGAGCGTGTATGGTTTCTAATGTGTGATTTATGGTATTGTGATATTACACTTATGATTTTGTACTTGTTACTCGAAACCATTTTAGCTCATCATCCTTGGACTTGACTTAGCTTATCGGGTTATTAGGGTTTTGTATTGCAGTTGTTATGTTGCTAGTTTTCTGATTCTCTTGTCGCAAATATGATATTCATAATGTATCAGTGCCTATGCTTCTACATTCTTTATCAAATCTTACTAGATTTTGTGGTGCTTAAAGTTTGATTTTATTTGTCATATTTTTTCAATTTATTGATTTTTTTATTGGTTGGTTTTGATTCTAATGTGTGGTTTGTGATATTACACTTATGATTGACTTCTCGAAACCGTTTTAGCTCATATTACTTTAACATATGAGCTCAAAGACAAAGCCTTTTGTGCTTTTAACTTCAACTTAAAGTGCCCGTGTGTGCTTATCGGGTTATTAAAATTTCTCGTTGTCATTTTTACTTTGCTATGTTGCGGATTCTCTTGTTACAGATATGATATTCACAATGCATCACTTGTTATGCTTCTATATTCATTATAGCGTTGTTTTTTAAATGTATTGATTTTCGAATTGGTTGAAATGGGTATGTGCTTTCCGCTGTAAAAATTTCGAAGGTTGTTTTTCTTTCATGCATTTGTTAGGTCTCGAATAACTTAAAAAAGCATGTTGCTTTGGCTCTCGTGTTGTTATCACGTGTTTTTCTTTTAACATCTTAGTAGTTTCGTCAATATGTTTCTTACTAATATTACGGATTTTAAACTCTCTGTAGATAGTCATGCAGGAATCGGCTCCTGCCCCTGCTCCCAATGCCCAATTTGTTAACAATGCCTTCGTGGAGCAATATTACCATATTCTTCGCCAATCTCCACAGTTAGTGCATAGGTTTTAATTTTTATCAGGTTCAAGCTCTCTGAGCAGGACGGATATCAAGGGCAATATGACAACAGTGACAGCCATGGAAGTAAGTATTCTTTCATATATTTTCATGACGCAGTTTCTACTTCAAGCTCATGGTTCGGTTTTCGCAGAGATTATTTTCTAACAAGTTTTGAGATTTGACCTTCAATTTTTGTATGGCTTAACATGAATTAGGCAGCGCTTTTCTGTATGTTTCGGATTCAGTTTTTCACTTTAACACATTAAAGAAAGTTTAATTTGTAGCAAGCATGTAGAAATATGTATATTTTGTAATGGCTGAACATGAATTTGGCAGCTTTTACATTGTTGTGTTAAACTTTTCTATAAGTGCATGTTGAACAAATACACAGACAGGATGTCTATTTGATGCTTAAGGCTCCAAATTTAGACATTTATTGACCAATTGTAACTAGCCTATACGGTAACATTTTTTATATGATACGGTGGCTGATTCAGATGGCCAATGCTCTAGTCATGAAATGATGAAAATTTTGTATTTAGGCATTAACTGCATGTTGAACATGTCACAGTATAAGAAGCGAGGCCTTTAATGAATCAAATTCATGCCCTTTTTCAGGCCAAACTTTTTGTTTTGAAAATCTTGAAATATTGTGCATCACTTCTTGGACTTGATAGAAATTTAATTATAGAATCCTAAATTTTTGTTGTAAATAATAAAGATGATAAAAATTACATTTGTTAACATTGCATTATCTTTTGGATCAGGCAGTGGGTGAAAAAATTCAGTCCTTAAATTACGGAGACTATACGGCAGAAATAAAAACAGAAGATTCCGTGCATACTCAAAAGGAGGTTAAGGATGGTGCTCGTATGGATGTTGTTTGTAGGACGGAAAAGTTTCAGGAGACTAAAAAGGCTAAGTTTGAATCCGTTCCTCCAAAGGTGGATGAGTTTGGGAGATTGGTCAGAGAAGGTTCCAGTGATAGTGACTCTGATGATTCACTCTATAATAAAAGGTATAATAAAAGAGGTAGAAGTCGAATACATAGCCATAGCCGTAGCCGCAGTCGTAGCCGCAGTCGTAGCCGCAGTCGGTCTCCTCTTGATAGCAGGAGGGGAAGTTCATGGAGGAGAAGAGAGAAGCGAAGCCGTTCTCGGAGGTACTTCCAACTGTGATGTATCTGCATTGTTCTGTTTGGTGGACTGTTTAATGTTGACTTGAGTTTAGGTCTGAGGCATCTAAGTTGCCGGGGTCTTTATTTGTCTTTTATTATGATTTCATAGAGTACAGTATCTGAGGAGAATAATAAATATTCCTCTTGATTGTTTGTGTTCCCAGTCGGTCTTCTAGGAATCAAAGAAGCAGGAGTAGGAGCAGGTCCCCCACATTTAGGCGCGCAAATGAGTTCAGAGATGGCAGTAAGAGACAGGACCGGCGCCACATTCCAGAATGTTTTGACTTCCTTCGAGGCAGATGCTACCGAGGAGCACACTGTCGGTATATGCACCGGGAATATGACAAGAATGATGGTTCAAGGCAACATAGGAGCAAACCAACGCTTTTTGAGTCTCAGCCTAGTTTCAAAACTTTTGGGATTAAGGAAAAGGTTGATGAAATTAAAGCTCGGGAGATGCAACTCTGTGAAGATGCGCCTATTGCCAGAAAAGATGGTCAGTTGATTGATGCTGAGAAAATGAATTGTGAGAGTTCTAGAGTCACAGATATTGCAGTGCAAGTAAAACAAATAGTTCCTGAAAACCTTAGGGAAACCACCACTCACATTCCTGACAGAAAAGAATTTCACGAAGTGCAAAAATCTCACCACCCACCCCCTCAGCTAATAAGCAGTGCTGATAATATGAAGTCATCTGATGGTACTTCTGAGGATGTGCCTCGCCTTATGAATAAGTCTGTAGTCGAGCAACCTCAAAAGGCTGATTGTCCATCTGTTCAGATGGAAAACTCTTTCATAACTGATCTGTCACCGGTTCGAGCATCCACGACTTCTCCAAATATGGTTTCTAGTAGTGAGCCTTTACCAAATGCAATCGCGTCGACTAATGTGTGGCCCATCAAAAGTTCTAATGACCAACCACTTTCATCACAATTCATGGCTCCTAATTCTAAAGAGTTACCTCTTCCCAGCATCTCTGCTGCAAATGTTCCATATCTTTCAGAGCTGCCCCTTCCTCCACCTCCTCCTCAACCTTCACAAGGTGCCAGTGCTGTTCATGCTCCACAGATGCATAGGGATTACAATTTGATGCCACTCTGTCCACCGCAGTCTATATCTTACCAAGGTTCCTTACCCAACCAACATGCTCAGTTCTCTCTACCACCAAATTCCCCTTGGACATTCTTACCCCCACCACCTCCACGACCACTGTATGATTCATCTTTAAATGCAGGAACTACCGCACTAGGTGGTTCTTCACAGTTTCAGCCGAACCATTTGGTTCCAAGGAATGACTTTGGTTCTCAGCCTTCTATCAGGCCTTACTCAACTGTATTGCCTTCTCATTCTCAGGCTGGTGATTTTCTGCATCATATGTACCCTCCAATGCAGGAATTTCCTCGCCCTGTGTTGCATAAAGCAGATTTCGGATCAGGCAACTCATCAAGTCAACCATTTGGAGGCCCTGGTCATATGAGAGGAGACCACTTTACACATGCTCCTGTGCAGGATTTAAGTTCTTCACATGCTTTTGCTCATGGCAACATGCACCCACAACCTGGTCCTCCTTCACAGGAATTGACTATGAACAAATTGCAAAATTTCTCTGGTGACAATTTTCCTTCTGGCGAGCTTTTAAATTCATCCTCACAGATTCATCCCCGTTCACAGAACCAACAGCCAACCTATAGCACACACTACCCTGTTGGTGATGGCATCTTGGGTGTGCCTGGGAAGACCGGTGTGCAATACCCTGTAGGTGAAAGCATTTTGGGTTTTCCTGGGAAGGATGGTCCTATGTCCCAATACCCTACAGATCTTGTGGACAGAAATCAATCGTCTCGCCTTCCTGATTTTGGGGCATCTAGAATACCTACGCATCATAATCCTTACGCATCTACTTTTGAGCAGCCACTATCCTCCAAATTCAGTTCTAACATTCACAATCAAGACAATGGTGCTCCCTCTGGTAACATGTTTGATACTCCCTGCAATTTGAGCCAAGTTCCTGTGGATGGGCAAGGTGTTGGCAGTGTTGGATCAAGACAGACTACTTCATCGCCAAGTTCTGCTAGAGCTGCTGGTCAGCTTTTGCCCAAGTCAGATGGTGAGCAGTATGATCCACTTTGGGACAGCATTGAGCCATCATCAGCTTTGCTCAAGAAACATGGTCATGGTCAAAAACAGGAATCTGCCGGTGATTCCAATATCATTGTGAGGCTCAGTGAGAACAAGCATAAAGAGGTTGAAACTGTTGCATCAGCTACATCTCTGGATATCGATGAGTTTGGTGAGACAGCAGATGCAGAAGTGGGTGTTGTTGAGGACGAGAGTCTGAGTGATCCTGGTGGTGCAGCAAACATGGCTGGTGAGATTGAGATTGATCAGGTGGAGTCTCCAGGGAAGAACAAAAAGAAAAAGGATTCGAGATCAACAAGACTTTTCAAGATTGCTATTGCAAATTTTGTAAAGGAAATTCTGAAGCCATCGTGGCGGCAGGGTAATATGAGCAAGGAAGCGTTTAAGACCATTGTCAAAAAGACTGTTGATAAGGTCTCTGGAGCCATGAAGAAGCACCAGATACCCAAGTCAGAGGCAAAGATAAATCACTACATTGACTCGTCACAGCGGAAACTGACAAAACTGGTGATGGTAAATACTTTTTCCAATTCCTTTCTGCTTTGAATGACATGGTGGTGTTAGTTGATTGGGATTTTGACACAGGGCACAGTGGCACACCCTCTTAAACTTCTGCATAAATTTTTTTTTTTTTCTCTGCGTGAAAAGAGGATGAAACTCATAGTTTAAGGCCTGATGCTTTCGGTCTTGGTGCAAGAACATGTCGCGTAGTTTGATCTTCACCGTTTGCTCCATATGATCTGCAGGGTTATGTTGACAAGTATGTGAATGTGTAGACGTCAGCTGTGTTGAAGCAACCAACCAGCACGCAACGGCACAAGGTCTTGAGGGTGTCATCTCGGACCAAAAGAGAACTGGATCTCTCAGTGAAGATTAAAGTAGAGCCTTAGACCTTTTGCAGTAAGTCACAACTATATAAACAGTGATCATTGTATACTATATATATAATGTGATTTCTAAGAAGGTTGATCGAATGGTTCGGTGAAATGCGGTTATAATTATAAATTAACCATGCCGGGAAAATTAATAGTCAACTATGTAAATAAGACAATCACCACGGGGTGGTCCAGTCATTGTGATGAATTCGAGGTTAGTATTTCATACGGCACGTTCTGAATTTGATTCGTAACGCTGAGGAATCACACGGTGGTGGCCATGAAGAGGTTAAAATGCCTCTGTGAGTCTTCCTGATCTCCAAAATGTGGGATTGTTGTGGCGAAGTGTCCCTTTTTAAAGAAAAACTATGTAAACAAGACATGATAGATAGTGACGGAGAAGATTGGTGGCAACGAGCATAATGAGCGGCGAACGGGATAATTAGGGATTTAACATGTATATCTATGTTGCAGTTGACCATATTAACCCAAAATTCATAAAGATTTCTAGCTAATTACGAGATTTTATGCAAGAGACTTGTAATTCAGTAGATTAAGAACTATGCACTTGAGGTCGGAGTTTGCATAAAGTCGCCCAACTTTGGCAGTCACTAAGAAATGTTAAATTTAATCGATGATCATCCGCATAAGCTTTAGCCTTTAGCTAGTAATCAAGGAGACCTGAAATGGTTAAATCATTTGTTGTGCGTATATCCGATTGGGCGCCCGTGCATGGCACGTAACGGGCAGTGGAATGCTAGATACCATGCACCGGGCAATGGAACTATTGGATGTGCGGTCAAGGGTTCAATGGTCAAGAATTGATTGGCCGAAAATCCCCGTGGGTAATATATATTAGGCAAAAAAAAAAAAAAAAAAACCTTATCTGTGTACAGCCGAAAGGCTAGTGGCAATAGGGCTTTCCCGAATCTGGGAGGGCCTGGAGCTGTTATGGAATGATAACAAGATCACAAACAACAATGCACATTAAGATTTCGACAAGGCCTAGGGGGCAACTTCCCCTTGATCCAGTCAGGGACATTGCTAGATTCCGACTCGCCCTCGTCAAAATTTGCTTAACTAGAAAAACCCGTTTCTGCCAAATTGCTGGAAACTCAACTGCCTTCGATGTCAATTGCAGTGTCATCTCTTAAACTTCGGCAGCATACAAAACAAGTTAGAAGCAACTAAAGACTATATAGGAAGGAGAGATGAGAAGCGAGATTCACGTAGATCATTCGGAGTCCAGGCAAACCTATAATGTAAGGTTAAGGCGTTGAACTCGAAATACCAGCCTTATTGCATTCAGTCTCCGAACGGAACTCTCATTAGAAAAGCAGGATTAATGTTGAGAACTAGAGATAAGTTTGGTTGTATGAATGAAACTCTCCTCGGAGTATGCTTACACTGACAATGATAAACAGTGAGATCAGAGAAACTTGCTCATATTCGTTCTAAATCCGAAACCTAGGTCTTCATACAGTTGCAGTTGGGGAAAGACAATCACAATGACAGACAAGATTTGCAAAATTATCGCAAGTATAAATCTTAGAAGTTATAAAAACGAGCGATAATGTTATCCAATCACCCAACTGCGGTTGCATTTAGATTTTACACAAATACATTATTGGACAAACTAAAGGATAAAAAAAAATAGTTGTGTCAAGTACCCTTTATTCACGTCAAACACAGCATTTCATTAAGTGAGCAGACTAGACAAGCATCCATGCTAACATGAACAGCATCTCTTTAGTTCGACGAGAGGAACAAAATAACACACATATTTTTCCAGAATCCCATAAGCCTGCAACAAGCTAAAACAAGCTGAGAATCACTGATACAATTAAACACGAAAGCAACAAGCAAGCAACGCCAAATAAGTACATAACCTGAGAAATCAAAGGATATAAAATACACAAACACAACGACAGGAACCAAGGAGAGAGACAGGGAAAAGAAAAACTAAAAAGTAGGAACGAGCACGTGGATAGTCGTTATCTCTATGTATCTTCAACGGGCCAATCATTTATGAAATGAAATTAGCACATTCAAGATGCAGCCAACGAGCTCAGAGAAAATTGAGAACCATCACCAGAGGCATAGATTGTGCCAGACTTTGACTGATGCATCCCCAACAAACAAATTGAACCTTCAATGAGATTGGAGTCATTGGACCACATAATACTTGTCTAATATCTGTATAAAGGTTGGCCATGTGCATTAAGTTCTATGAAAAATTGATGTTAGACGAGATGAGAGAGTTCAGGGAAGCTAAAAGTGAGCTCTCATGGTTGCTTGTTCTCTACCTACAAGGTTATCAGCATTAAGGCCTAAATTCAGGGGGCAAATGACTCACAGAAATGAACAGAAGGTTTTTGTACTAGGTGAAGAATCTATGTTCTTTCAATTAACTTTCACAAAATAGATGATAAATATAACAGTAAACTGTGTCAAAAACAAAACAAAAGTCCCATATTTTCAATCCTCGAATCAGGTACAGACTATGCCTCAAGGTTTAAGGTGTAAACTGCTGCGTTTGCGGTACATTTACTACTCATACTTGTATTCAACTAAAGACTCATTGAATTGAAGATTTTCACGGTTTCCTGAGGCTATAAAAGACGTGGATGGAGCACCTACAGAGGTCCGTTGAAGCAAAAAATGCATCCTGCTTCAGCATCAGAGAAACTGAATTTGCAATAATCCAAAGTTACAGCAAAAACGCCGCTGAAACCAGCAATTCCTAATCAATCAAGCCTCAGAAAGCATAAGATTTATCAACTAAGAACAAAATTGCTACCCTAACTTGACCATTCACGAATGCTCCAACCATAAAGCAGACACAAACACAAACTCAACAAACTCAAAACAACAGAAACCACCTTCATCACGAAAAACCTGAAACACAAAAACCTTTTTCATTTCTGTCGAGCTATTAACCAAACTAAAGGGATCAACTTCCTGCACAATTCTATTCCAAAACACAATAAAGACTCCTCCTTTTGCATACATATCACTCCATTAGTAAATTTACACACAAAAAAATTAAACACAGAACACAAAATTCCACTTAATTTGCAGAATGCCCAAAATAGAAACCCTAAATTAAATTAATTAAAGCCTTAAATTATCAAATTAATGAAAAATTGGTTGAGGGAAACGAACCCAATTCATTTCTGGTAGCCTCCGCCCCGAGCATTGTAATCCTCTTCAACGGCATCGGCCAAATAAACAGGTGGGAATTCCGAGACGTCGAATGACGTCCTCTCCTTCATCATCTTCTCCACATCCGCCTTCTTCAAAACGGTGCGTCTAATCGGTGGCCGGTTGCGCCTCTGGTCGCGGGTATAGTACTTGATGTCGTACACGGTTTCCGGGTTGGAGGTGGGCACGCAGGCCTGGACCTTGGTCGTGGCTGGGCACTCGACCCGGTACTCAAGCGCGCCGGGCACGGCTAATTTGTACTCCGGGTCGGCACACGGGCCGGTTATTTCCCACGGTTTCTTGAAGTACCGCTTTAGGGTTTGGGCGACGGATGACACGGCGGTGGAGACCGACTTCGCCATTGGAGAAGTTTTGAGATGCAGATCAGGTGAGAAACTCAGGCGAAACAATAAAACTAAAATATATTAATAAAATTAAAATTTATTAATAAACTCACCACCATTTAATTACTATCAAGCAATTTTTCTCATACGTTCTATTATTGTTAGGACCCTAAAACGCTTTCATGGAAAAAAAAAAAAACTCTTTTTGACACATGATGATTTTGAATTTTGAGCCATCCAACTAAAGTATGAATCGATTTATTCTGAGTAATCATAAAGAAAAACAAGTGTTTTGGCGTTGGTTTTGTCCTTCTGCCCAAAACGATAAATTAATTATCACTCATTTTTATTAATTTCAATTTTAATTTCAAGTAATCGTGAAGAAAAGATGACATACGTATTGGGAGGAGAGTGAGAACGTATGCTTTGATTTTATATTTTTATTTTTGAAATAAGTGCAAAGATAAATTTACATATTGAATTGGATTTGTGAACCTTGCTTAGGTAGTAAATTTGGTTTAAAAAGATATTGATAATTTTATTAAAAAATTATGGGTGTATAATGAGCTTATGGGCTGGTTTGGTATTGTTGTGCTTTGAAAAAAAATTGATTCTGATGTGCTGTGAGAATAAGCTCATTTTTGTAGTTTCACGTTTTCAGCTTTTTTTCACCCAAAACTGTGAAAATAAGCTGTTTTTAAGTGTTTACCAAACACCTTTTTGAGCTCAGCTTTTTTTTATACCCACTTTTTATAAAAGTACATCAGTACCAAACCAGTACTATACGAGTTCAAATTAAGTTCGTTAGAATGCTCTTATGTATTCGTCCTGAAAATAGTATTTTATCACAGTGATGGAAAATAAGCATATATGCACAGTAATACGAGTTCAATCTCTACCAACTCCCATTCTCCCTAAGAATTAACTTGTAACCTATTAACGCTATCTTTCTACTAAGAAAAATACAAAACCAGGCAAAAAGAAAATAGAAAGGGCTCAAGAGTGTACTTTGCACCTATCCAAATCATGGACTTTTTTTCACAAATTTGGGATTATTCTACTATCTCTAAATCTTTAGGGTAGTGTTATTCTCCCCCATCTTTTTACCTTTCACATTATTTTCTTAATCTTAGATCGTGAATTCGGATGAATTGAAAAAGTAAAATCATTGAAATTAACAGAGTGTGAAAAATAAAAAACGTGTGTGGGTACCGACTGGATAGCACCATCCAATTCTATTACTTAAATTACAAAGTTGAACGTTGACCAAAACAAAATCACAAAGTAAAGGTCGTAAACCCATCTCATCATTTCCTTCCCAAATTAAAATATCCAAAAACCCCTTTTTAATATTTTTATTCCAAAATTAAACAATTTTCCTTATTTGGGTTTTCCTGAAGGAACCTCTCTGACCAAATATATAAAAAGCTTCAGCCTTTAGCTACTTTCCCCTCTTTCTTCTCTCTTTTTGGCCCTCCTATCCTCTGGTACTGTTCTCTCTCTCTCTGCAACTTCACTTTGCTTCCTCTCAGCCCACAGATCTCTCTCTCTCTCTCTCTCTCTCTAAAACTCAGATCACTACCAAGCAGGTACTCCAGAGTCCTCCCTTGAATCTAACTTTCTTTATGTTTACAGTTTACTGCCTCTGCTGGTTAACTTCACATTTGATTTTATTATTTGTCAATAGTGATTGATCTGTTAATGTCATGTTTCCCAAACAAATCTCTTCATTGCTTTGGATGTTGGTGCTGATAAATTTCTGTGCTTTTCCATACTTTGCTAAATTAGGGTTTATGAATTTTAATCAGATATTGTTTTGTTTATCATTATGGTTGTTAAGTTCTGGGCTACTTCAGTTTTTCAGCTGACCCCCTTTTTTTCTTAGGTCAAATTCACATGGTCTGCTTCATTTGGGTTTTATTGGGATTTCTATAACATGAATAATACTTCTGGGTTTTTGAAATTGTTTATAATTGTTAGCGAATTTCCGCGATTTGAGCATGTATGTAGGGATTGGTTCCTAATGTGTGATTTTGTGGTATTGTGATATTACACTTATGATTGAGTACTCGTTACTTGGAAACCGTTTTTGATAAAACCTAGACCAGCAAGGTCTCAACCTGCAATTGCAGCGATGGCTATGGCGAACAGAGAGAGGAAGAGGAAGAGAGAATTGAGAGAATATACTATTTATTTCCAACTGATTTTGGTTACAACTAATTGGGCTGGTATATATCCTCGCACCAGTACACGTTTTCCACACTACATGTATACCGACTAAACAATTAACAAACTAATCAAATGGACTCCCTTCAAGACCCAAGTTATCCCAATTGAACCCAATTACAAAAACCCTTTACAATTTTGGCCCAGATTCCCTTGCACTATCTTATCCCTTCGATCTAACAACCACTGCACGATGCATAACAGTAATTCATAACAGTTTTAGCTCGTAATCCTTGGACTTGACTTAGGAGCTTATCGGGTTATTGGGGTTTTGTTTTGCAGTTATTATGTTGCTAGTTTTCTGATTCTCTTGTTACAAATATGATATTCACTATGCACAATTGCTTATGCTTCTACGTTCTTTATCAAATCTACTAGATTTTGTGGTGCTTAAAGTTTGATTTTGTTTGTCTTATTTTTTCAATTTATTGAGTTTTTTATTGATTGGTTATGATTCTAATGTGTGGTTTGTGATATTACACTTATGATTGACTTGCTGAAACCGTTTTAGCTCATGGTACTTTAACATATGAGCTCAAAGACAATGCCTTTGTGCTTTTAGCTTCAACTTAAACGTATGTGCCTATCGGGTTATTAGAATTTCTCATTGTCGTTTTTACTGTTCTACTTTGCTGATTCTCTTGCTGCAGATTTGATATTCACAATGTATGCTTCTATATTCATTGTTGTGGTGTTTTTTGAATGTAAAGATTTTCTAATTGGTTGAAATGGGTATGTACTTTCCGCTGTAAAAATTTTGAAGGTTGTTTTTCTTTCATGCATTTGTTAGGTCAAGAATAAAAAAGCATGTTGCTTTGGCTCTCTTGTCGTTATCATGTTTTTCTTTTATCATCTTAGTAGTTCCGTCAATATATTTCTTACTAATATTACAGATTTTAAACTTTCTGTAGATAGACATGCAGGAAGCGACTCCTGCCCCTGCTCCCAGTGCCCAACTTGTTGGCAATGCCTTCGTGGAGCAATATTACCATATTCTTCACCAATCTCCAGAGTTAGTGCATAGGTTTTATCAGGATTCGAGCTCTCTGAGCAGGACGGATATCAAGGGCAATACGACAACAGTGACAACCATGGAAGTAAGTATTCTTTCATATATATTCATGGTTGAACATGAATTTGGCAGCTTTTCCATCATACATTGTTTTATTAAACTTTTCTTTATGTGCACGTTGGACAAATACACAGACATGATGTCTATTTGTTAAGGCTCCAAATTTAGACATTTATTGACCAATTGTAACTAGCCTAAACGGTGACATTTTTTATATATAGGATGGCTGATTAAGATGGCCAGTGTTCTGGTCATGAAATGATGAAAATTTTGGTATATAGGCATCGATTGCATGTTGAACATGTCGCAGTATAAGCAGCGAGGCCTTTAATGAATCAAATTCATGCCCTTTTTCAGGCCAAAACTTTTGTTTTGAAATCTTGAAATATTGTGCATCACATCTTGGATGTGATGTAAACTGAATTGAGAATCCTAAATTTTTATCGTGAATAATAAATGTTGATGATAAATATTACATTTGTTAACAACTTAACATTGCATTATCTTTTGGAACAGGCAATAGGTGAAAAAATTCAGTCCTTAAATTATGGAGACTATACGGCAGAAATAAAAACAGCAGATTCTCAGCAGTCTTATGAGAAAGGGGTGATTGTTCTCGTGACTGGATGCTTGACTGGAAAGGACAATGTGGGAAGAAAATTCGCGCAGACGTTCTTTCTAGCTCCACAGGAGAAAGGGTACTATGTATTGAATGATGTTTTTAGGTATATTGAGGACAACGAATCATTGCCAACCAATGCTGCCTCAGTCAATGGCATCAACGAAAGTGCTCCAGAAGCTATTGTGACAGCAGAACCAGGTTGGCATTAGTTTTCTTTCTCGATATAGCTTTTTTTTGTTTGTTTTGGCTGTTGTTTTCAAATTGCTTTTATGTCTTTCCAGATCCTATTCATGCACCTGATCATCTTGTGGTGGACCCTGCAACTCCCTTTGAGGAAGAAGATCTCAATAATGGTGCTGAAGTTTGTGATCCTTCAGATAATGATGAAGGATCAGTTGTTGAAGACGAGCTTGTGGAGCCCCCAGCTCTCCCAAGTCAGAATCTTGCAGAAGTTGATCCAACCCCTGATCCTGCCCCTGAAACTCAGGAGGATGCTCCAAAGAAATCATATGCATCAATTGTGTGTTAAGGCCCTTTGTTGACTTTTTTAAGAGGGTATTTTTACTTTTCATGTCAACTGATTTTGGTGTGTTTTTGCTTCTTAGTTATTGGAGAAAAGCAGAGTCGGTCCTGCCCGTGTGGTTCCCCGCACTGTGAGGACAGTATCTGCAAACACTGACCATCAACCCGCCAGTCCTGCAAAATCATTTCCTGCACCAGAGGCATCACCTCCTACAGGTGACGCTGCCCCTGAAAGCAGCCATTCTCACGAGGAAGGTAAATAATACTCAGCTTTCTGTCTTCATTTACTCTCAAAAAACAAAAAAGTACTCGGCTTTCAATGGTTGGGTTGCTTAGCTAACTACCATAACACTTGGCTGAGTTTTACTCTCATTTACTCTTTCATGAATGATGCATGATCTGGTAGCTATTTATTGTCATGCAAACAGCAACATCAAACTTATTCGTGCAATGGGTTATTATCTAATTTACAATTTATTCGTTGCAGCACCTGAAGGTTACTCCATACATGTACGGAATTTGCCGTATGATGCAACAGTGGGACAACTTGAGAAGGAGTTCAAGAGGTTTGGACCTATTAAGCGTGATGGGATCCAAGTCAGGAGTAGTAAGGTATTCTTCATTTGTATAATTCACTTCCTGATCCAACTGATCATTCTTTGGTGTAGCCTTACAGTTCCTATATTTTGGCTTTCTAGCAGCAAGGATTCTGTTTTGGCTTCGTTGAATTCGAAAGCTTGAGTTCCATGCAAAGTGCACTTGAGGTACTGTGCTTCACTTTCATATTCCACTTGTCAAATTCCAAGTTTCTTTAGGCCTGGTTTTTTTAATACAATTAGTGTTACAGTTTGGCTCGTTTAGTTCAAAACTAGTGTATGAAAATTGCAGAAATATTTTGAGTCATTTATATTGGCTCGAGAACATTTTGTTTGTATTATTGGCTAGTAGCCACAAGGCCCAAATGTAATTTGCTGATTGGCATTAACATGAGGACATCTTTGTTTTCCCGATAAAAACAGCAAGGACACTTACTTTGAGTTGAAAAAGGAGGTATTGTCCCTCATGCGTATCTTCGGGTGTCCCCAGAATCTTAGATCTGTTGTTTTGAGTAATAGAAAATTAAAATCTCCAGTGTGTTTCGTGTTGCAACCTCACTGGGATATAAGTGCAGTTTGATTGGATTCGCAGACTGTAATGTGTTTATTCATAGTTGTGGGTGCCATCGTATGTTTCCACAGCTTGTATCATCGTATATTTATCCAATTTTGAACTTGTTGAAAATCATTGCAGGCCTCACCTATCACCATTGGGGATCGCCCAGCAGTGATTGAGGAAAAGAGAACCTCAACTCGAGGTAAGCTGTGGTTTATAGAAGGTTGCTAGGTAAAACACAACTCCTATTTAAATGATGTTAAGCTAACAAAGCTTCTGGATGTTTCAGTTAACAGTGGTGGGAGAGGGAGGTTCGCTTCAGGAAGAGCTGGCTATCGGAATGACAATTTCAGGGGTCGTGGGAACTATGGTGGTGGCAGCCGTAGCTTTGGCAGGAATGAATTCAGAAACCAAGGTGAGTTTTCTGGGCGAGCCAGGGGCTCAGGAGGACGCAGTGGAGATGGTTATCAGCGGGGGAGTTCCAATGGAAGAGGTGGGCGTCAAGGTGGGGGAAACCGCAGTTCTGTTCCCCCTACTTGACTCTTTTTGAGAGAAGGCTGTGGATAGACAATTTTTTTCACACAACCAAGAGGGTCACTTTTTCTTTCCCCTTCTTTCCTTCAATTGCAACTTGTTGGATAAAGAGTTGTATGGAGCTATTAGAAATTTAGGGTTTTCGTTAAATTTCGAGTTTCTACAAAGATTCGTGTTTTTCCTCCTTTTTCGCTAACCTATACTTTTATCTTTAGATCATTTTTATAGAGCTTACACGGCGTAAGTAAGTTGTGTTGGTTCAATGTATTTCTACGAATCCAAATCTACATTTATGTTATTTTGATCATGAAATTTCTTCATCTCCATTTTCTTATATGTTATAGATATATCTAAGCATTCACAATTGCACAAAAGAGCCAAAATAATGAGGGTCTGATCCTGAGCGAGGAGACAAACTTTCATGCAGCGGGAATGTCACAGTGTCTATTTGCCAAACCAAGATCGGCTTAGGACATCATGGATATCGTCACTGTGGCATCTCGATGTAAGTTTTGTCTCTCCCAAGGCAGACCAAGCTCATGAAATTTCAATTAGATTTCTGCAAGCTGGATACAAGAATTGATGCAGCAAAAGCTGCAGAACCACCCACGATTGCAGCCAAAGCAACAACAGCTTGTAGCCCTATCTCCAAAGGAGAATCCTCAGGCACAAGATAAACAACAAATGGACCCAAAACCAGCAGTCCTAAGCTTAAACTCAACAATGCCCCGGGAGTTCCCAGGTCGGTGGCTGCAGATAGGATTCCGAATTCCTCCGCCTTGGAGAGCAACCCTAGCTTCTCTATCGTCGACAATGAGAGCCCGGACTTCTCTGCCGCGGACAGCAGGCCGGCTTTCTCTGCTTTGGTCAGTAGCTTCAGTTGCTCCACCCTTGTCAGCAGCTTCACAGATGAATTCTGCAATGCAAAGTACACCCCATTAGCATTTTTTACTTATTTGACAGTAACCAAATAAAATACGATATATAATGAACGATTTCACTTCTAATACGGCTGAGGCCTTTTGTGATAAAACCCGTCATACATATTTTGAAGGAGAGGAAGATTATTAACCTTCTTGGAGCTGAATGTTTTGGTAGCTGAAGGAATGGGTTTCGCGGTAGCCATAGATTGGATGAGGAGAGGGGAGGAGGAAGCAAAGTTGCCTCCTTTTGCTGCTGCTGGTGCTCTGAAAGCGAAAGGCACACCGCCGGCGCTGCTGCTGTAAAATGCTCTGGCCTCCATTTTTCTGTGTGGTGTTGGTGGTGGTGGCTTTCAGTGGCGTTTCTTTCTCAGAGAGATGATTGAATCCTTGAGGAAGGCCATGATTTGGGCTTAAATTAGTGGACAAGGAAGATCAGGTTCCATTGCAAACGTGTCACCACTTGGATGGCTGGATGGGAGAGGGGGCTTGGTGTCCCTAGATTTTTTCTTTTTCTTTTGGGGGTCAACTAGGCCTTTTCTTTTCTAAATATTTTTTTTAAATTGAATATGGTTTTTTTTGGGTGAACAAAAAAGTTTAGGGTGTGATTATTCTCATCATTAGCGCCAGGGCATACTATAATGTTTAGTCGGAAAAACTTACACGTGACACCTAATTGCCAGCTGTTACTAGTATAGACTTACATAGGAATTTATAGATCGCGCACCAATAAGGATTGCTGACAAATAGACTCGAACTTTGATGGGACGACCTACAAGGTGGGGACCTTACCAACTCAGCGGACCCCAGCTGGCATTGAATTTGGTTTTTATAATTGTTATCATCAGCAGATTTTCACACTAATGTTTAGAATCTCGCATAGAATTTTTTTTTTTTATCGTCATTGAATTAAATAAAGGGTTTTTATCATAAATGGTCCTTAAAATTGATCCACCTCATGAAGATGATCCTTAAAATTGAAAATCGATCAATGTTGTTCCCGAAATTGGGTGTCGCAAATCAATGTGATCATTCCGTCACAATTCTGTCAAAAATTCCGTTATGTGCTGATGTGGTATACAAGTGGATCCCATAATGTAATTAAATATTGCCATGTGGATTAAAAATATTTAAATAATAATTAGAGGAAGCGGTGCTGAAGCTTCTGAGGAAGCTCGATGCGAGCCTCCAGAGGCAGTGGCGAACTCACAAGGGGAGAGTCCTACCATCTAACCATTGACACCCAAGGTCGGCGTCACCAGCTTCAATTTAAGCACAAGCACCAGCTATATTGATACTGAAGACTCGAGACCTCTGTGTCTGATTTCTAGGTCCCTGAAGCCAATCACAAGCTATGCGAATCCGCCTCCGAATGCCCATCCTTCTCGACTTCTCGCTCACGCTTTTGTTTTTTGGATCAAAATTGTTTGAAACGTAAATCTTGCACCGTGCCAAGAACCCTTGGCCCTTGAAAAAATACTGTTGTCAATGCAAGTTCCTCGCCTGCAAATGTTTCGATATTCACCCAGCAACTAAAATTGGCACCAGCACTTTAACCTGCAGGTTAATCATACAATGCTCAGTCAGAAATTAGAATGCACGACATTAGCTCTGTTTGCGAGACCGCTCGCCATTTTCCGGTTCGGCTTTCTCACTCTCTCCTTTCTCTCTGTGATGGGCTTCGTTTGTGTAATTTGTGTTTTGCTGAGGAGGCGAAACTCGTGAGAGGTTTGTGGTTATTACGGAATGACCTCGTTCCGTTTCAAAGGGAGGAGAATGGTGGGTCGTTGGGTAGGAAGGGAAGAAGAAGATGAACCGTCATGTTCTTCTTTTTTTTCCCTATTTTTTTTGTTTTTAATTGTATAAAGTAATTTTTTAATTATTATTTAAATATTTTTAATCCACATGGCAATATTTAATTATATTGTGAGACCCACTTGTGTGCCACATCAGCATATAACGGAATTTTTTACGGAATTGTGACAGAAGGACCATATTGATTTGCGACACTCAATTTCAAGAACGACATTAATTGATTTTTAATTTCAAGGACCATCTTGATGAGGTGGGTCAATTTCAATGACTATTTGTGATAAAAACCCTTAGATAAATAAAACCAAAATGGTACACAAGATTAAACAAATTTGTGTAAGAAGAGAAAATTATGAGTGTTAATCATTTCCCTGGTTATATTACAAAATGTTAACTTTTACATATGACACATCACCACTTGACAGATTTTACTTACGATAACCTAATATCGAACTTCGATTTTTCGTAGTAGTAAATGTTAAACTCAAAACATAGATACTAACAAATCTGATGAGTTAAAGTTAAGGGTGCTAAATTAATATGGACCATATATTTTTGGAACTTATTTTGCCACTCCAAAGTTTTAATTGTGCACTTTAACTTTCTATATCTAGAAGAAAAAAAATTACATTTGCGAATGATGCACAATAAAACTTTTAAAGTGCCAATGATAATTCCCTATATATTTTTTTTCTTTAGATCTGATATTATATTTTTAACCATTCTAATTAACAGAAATCAGAAAAACTTGCATGTAAAGCGACGAAAATTGACCAACCAACTAGAAGCCTAATCACATGCGCAAAATTGACCATATCTTGTATCAAACAATTTCTCCTCCATACACAAGAAAAATTTATTCTTTTAAAATGGTAGTGGTGGGCTACCATTTCGATCTGTTATATTCACTGTAACGGTAAACTCTCCTTAAGGAATTTGTTTACATGCTAGGATTCGAACCCCTGAACTCCCGAAGGCAGGCACTCAGAGGCCGCCCAACATGTGGTCTAGTCAGCTTTCTCCACTAGACCAAAGACCATTAGGTAAGAAAAATTTATTCTTAACCACTCTACTTAACAAAAATCAAGAAAACTTTCTTGGGTGTAAAGCGACGGAATTGACCTCTAACGAACTAGAAGCCTAATTACATGTTCAAAATTGACCATATATCTTGCATCAAACAATTTCTTCTCCACGTACAAGGAAATTTTCGCTGATGCCAAAACCATCTCAAATACAGGTGAATTCTAACGGTGGTTGCTATTAGACCTGACATTTTGGACTCGACTCATTAACCCGATATGATCCATTAATATTAGTATTTGAGTGGATGCTTAATGGGTCGGGTCGTTAACGGGTGAACCCGTTAACAATCCGTGAAATAACGGGTCACTTTGGGTCAACCCGTTAGACATGTTAGCACCCATTATCACCCGTTACTTGAGGATGTTTTAGTAATTTCAGTAAAGTATTAACAAAAAAAAAAAAAAACTTTATGCAAAAGAGAAAAAATAATAATAATAATTGTTAACGGATGAAACAGGTGACCCGTTAGCTTAACGGATCAGGTTCGGATGATCTGTTAGCTTAACGGGTTGGGTCGGGTTGCCCGTTAACTTAATGGGTCGGATTGAACCCGACCCAAACCCAATAAACCCGACCCGTTTACAGGTCTAGTTGCTATATCTCATAAAGAAGGGTTTTCAATTTTGTATGTCTAAACAGTTTTCTTTCTTTTTTTACCCTTTCGATTTTGTATTAAGTGACTAAGTGAGTGAGATTTTTCAATGTGACCGGCGTGGTATATCACGTGTCATTATACAAATGGTGGGATACGTGTGTTAAAATGTTAATAACTTTAAAAATAAAATTTCCTACCACTTACATAAAAATACGTGGTGTACCACTTTTATTCCCGCCACAATAAAAAAATTATTGCTTCGCACAGTGCATTCTATTCCCGAGGGAGGATCCTCGTCGGATCCTCTTTGTGAGGATCTTAGAGGATCATCCGTTCATCGTACATCGTGCGGTCAATTTTTATCAGATACTGTTTTTATTTAATTTTAAATAAAAAAATTTATAATAATTTCTGATCGTCCGATGTACGATAAACGGATGTGATCGGGGATGATCCGGCGAGGATCTCTGGTTCTATTCCCATCGAACGCCCTCCAAATCTCATAAACCCCCAAACCTAAACCCTAACGCAAATACGCTCCTCCCTCTCCTTCTCCTTCTCCTTCTCCACGCATCAATGGCGGACTTCAACGTCTCACTCGAAAAGGTGAAATTTTTCTTGCAGTCGCAGTATCATGACGAGGAGAAGTGGGCTCTTAACATGGTACTCTCTCAATTACTCTCCTACTTTTCGATTTTGTACGAAGCGTGAAGAGTTGTTTCTTGAATCTCTTGATTCCAAGATACATATAGATATATAATTATATATGTTTATATAATTTTTTTTGTATGTTTTGGCTAATAGTATGTGGGAAGATTTTGTATTATTTGGAGCATATATAGCTATACTATGACTTACGATCGCGATTCATGGATGTTTTCGAATGTCTGTTATGCAGAATTCTCCGATTCGCGATGAATCTTGTGTAATGGTTGCGGGATGTGAGTGGCCGGGCAACCGGTTGTATTGCGTGATTGTCTGGCCACTCGTATCCTGCAGCTATCCCGCAAGATTTATTCCGCATTGGTGAAAACCTAGCCTGTTATGTGCATCTTGTTGTGAGATTAGTAATGGGAAAGCTAATTTTTCAAGTTACGAGTGCAAGCGTTTCTCATGGTTCATATGTGTCCGGTAAATCAGACTTTTGTGTGTTTTGATTTGATACAATCACAAAATGACTAATCAGTTCTGTATGTTCGTGTCGTTCTTTTTGTTGTTTCTTAAGCTTAATATGTTAACTTAGGAACTTTAGAAGTGGTCGAAAGTGTGGCTTCTAGGTTTGGTCAGGAAAGGCGGGAAATTTAGGTGACGCGTGAAATTTAGTTATTAACATTACGGTCTACAGATGGGATAAATTTTCCTAAGCGAGAATTTATGATGGCTATTGCACCTTTAACAATGGGTATGCTCTTAGGTCACGTGTGTTTCATTATAGTTTGATCTTTCGTACTGTCGAAATTTGACCTGAGGCCACATGAAGTATTTCCTCACAACAATTGTTCTTTAGAAAGTTTTAGATTTTGATGATGAATGTGATTTGCAAAGTTGCCTTATATTTTTAGCCCTTGTTATACAACAACCAAGCCTTATCCCACTAAGTGGGGTCGACTATATGAATCCTAGAACACCACTGCGCTCGGTTTTGCGCCATGTCTTCCATTAGCTCCAAGTTATATTGTTGTTAAACCTTTTCTTTCTGAAACGTGAGTTTTACTTGTTTACCGTAGATGCCGGATGGTTATCTCACTCGTAGAAGTCAATAATGTACGTCCTTTTTTGTTGAGAAACCAGTCAAAACAAAGGACTTAAAAGTGTTTCCATCTTGCAGAAATTGCTGCGTGCTGCAGGGCTGTTTGCAGGATCGATTCTTCTAATGAGGAGTTATGGTGATCTGATGGCTATATGAGCTCTTCCAATATGTCGTAGGTCATCTTATTAAGCAAATTCTGTAAGGTTCCTTTTGTTCGTTATGCGGATTTATTTGGCATTCTGTTAAGTTACAGGGTTTTCCTGTTTACCTTGATCATGTTGATGTTAGTAACAGAAATGAGTTTCCAAAACATAAGAATGTGGTTCTATTGGAGAGTTTTCGAGATGAATGAAATTGCTTAGGTTTCGTATACTGAATGGCGAATTATCGATTGCTTATGCATTTGATTTTTCATGCAACCTTTTCGCTATCACCATTAGACGGTGAAGAGAATTTTTTTTATACAAGCGATACTGGGGACGGGATCTCTCGATGTTACCAGAGAGCTTCGGCTTCGGCTTCGGCTTCAATGAGTACAAGAGGAAGGAGTTTCCGCCTGGGCTTTAGGGTTCTCGCATTAGGGGTTTGAGTGGGCCGAGCGCCGTTGCAAGTGAATTGGGAAGGTGAAGAACAGAATAAATAAGACCCATTGGGTCATTTTTTCACTATAAGAGAAACGACTCTGGGCCCATTTACAAATATAAAGAATAGGTAATGTCGTCTCTATTCTTACGAGTGAACTGTCGAGATTTAACTAAATAAGATTTGGGGTGACATGCACAATGGTTTGCAATAATTATGTATTGAAATGAACACATTTTTCGTCATCCAAGTGAATCGAATTTGCAACATTTCTACTTTAATGGGAGGGGCACGTTTTGAACATGGAAAGCAATGTGTTGAAGATAAAAGTCTTAGCTACCAGAGTAATCCATCACTTTCCGTCATTAGATCCTAGTGTGTGTTAGTGAGTTTCGAATATGCTCTTAACATCTCATTTTTGCAATCTATCATTTATAAATTGTAGGCTCATTTGAGATTACTTCTAGTTCTATGAAATGCACTTGAGGATATCAGAACAGCATTTTCAACCGTTTCTAAAATCAAATCCCAAACAAGGGAAAGAGATTCTCGCTGGATCTCTTCCTCCAAAGTCCACGAATCAAGTGATTTGGATTCTTAAAATTTGATTCAACGGCTAAAAATTATTATAACTTTTAAAAATTTTTACTAACTTCTCTATTTGTAACCGTTGGATCAAATTTTAAAGATCCGAATTACTTGATCAGTCGCTTTGGAGGAAGAGATCCGGTTTCCCCAAACAAGGCCTTGTTCCCCATTACGTTTTATCTCTACTTGGCAGCAGTTGGTCCGAGACTTCCAATGCTCCCGCCGCATGGCACGACCTCTTGGCTCACCCTGCATGCAGCCTGACAGCGAAGCACACCGGCACAACAACCCCATGACGTCGTCCGTACCAGGGGTGCAACCCGTGGCCCCCACAATTTATGGGCAGTTACGGGACCCGCGTCGCTGACTTGGCTGTTGCTGCTGCATGGCCCACACTTGTCAAATCGGATCTGAGACACAGAGAGAGAGAGAAACTCCTCTCTCAATTCCTCGCCGCGGGGTTTTGCTCTGAAAGTCTACGCCGAGTTTTTGGTGTGGGGGTTTCCCTTGCACACAGTGTTGTGATTTTATATAATTGTCAATTCGAATTAATTAGTAAAATGATTTTAGAGTTAGAGATGTTAGATCTTTTTCTAATTAGCACTACGTTATTGAGTTCTAACCGAATAATTACCGACTCATTGTCTGAATAATTTTTTCTATCTAAATTTCGCTACATAGAGAAAAAAGAAAGACGTTTGATTTAATTAATGATCTAATATTGTAAAGGTATGTTATCGTTATGTAGTAAATTTGAGTTAGGTCAATTGGCAGACAATTCTTTAGTGCACTTATAAGGATCATGCTATGTTTCAAACTCTTTTTCGTGTAAAAGAGGGAGATAAATTTTTTGTTTTGAAATTTTCAAATCTAATTAACTTGTCAAAATCTTTTTTTTATCGATAAGATTAAGTAAGAGTTTGAATTAAATTTTTCTTACAGATGTACGAAAAAGTGTGAACAAATCTCTTAAAAAAATAGTGAAATATCAATTGGGGATTGCTTCGCTATGGCAATGGGAATTACGATATGCGTTACAAGTACATTACAGAAATAGGGAAATGCTAGGGTTGTAGATAAATTTTGAAAACTAAAAGACATTGAAGTTAATGATTGATTAATTACTTAAACGTTAATAAACGTACTCATTCTTATTAGTGACACATTATTTAGTTGGCAAATTCTGTCTCCTTAGCATTACCCACATAAGTAATATTTCCTTACCAACTTTCACCCCTTCCACTAAGGAAAACGAGTACATAAAACTAGTTTATTGTCACGTAAAGTCTCAATTGTGCATTATTATAGATAACTATTTCTAACAAGGCATTCTTGATTTGAGACGTCATGATGATGACGATGAACTCGTTTCATATAATTTGTTATCATATAAAGAACAAGAAAATTTTACATGGCATAAGTAAGTGTCACTGTAGAGTTACTAGTGATACAAAGATGTGTGTAAGTTTTTTTCTACGTATAGTCGTACATGGTGACGGATGAACTCGTTCCGCATAATTTGCTCACATTTGAAAGACGAAAATATTTACATGGCACGAGTAGCTATCACCATAGCATTATGTGTTATGACACAAAGAGATACTAGGGAGACCATACTACATTCATGTACCATGTGATGATGTATACCTGTCATATCAATTAATGAATTTAATTATCTCATTAAATGTTGATTATATGTGTCAATTACCATATCATGTGATATATGAATGATATAAAAAATTCATCTCCCTAACAGTTTTTAGTACATATAATTGTATAATTGACAAGAGCACTATAGTTACATGTCGGTCATCTATATTAGAAAGATACAAACAATTTTTTTTAACAAACTATATTATCTACACTGAGAGGGTGGGAAAGTGGGTTAAGCTTCACAATGAGTTAGTAATAATGTGCTTCAAATTCGCCTTTGATAATCGAGCTTAAGACATCTTATTTACCAGTGAAGATGAATACCACTAAACCGTAATGACAATTTTTATACAATTAATTGTAGACACTCCTTTAAGCAACCAAAAAGCTCAACCTTATCAAAACTGCCCTCAATTTTCCTCACAATTACAAACAAAAATCCGTAAGAGTGGAAAACGCAGAAACAGCTAAGATGAGTTACAGGTGGTGGGAGAGGAGCAAAGTCATGGAGCTGCAAATTGCAAAGGCTGATGTGAGAGAGAGAGAGAGAGAGATGAAAAGAGTAACCGTAGAAAATGTGAGCCAGTCTCTTTGCAACACTGTGATCTCCTCTGGTAACCACGTGGGGATTGAGAAATGCAGCCACTGCAACACCTTCAAACCCTTTTCTTCACCGATTTCCAATATAAATCCCCCCTACCCTGCTCCAAATCTCTCACATCAGTTTGCAGTTCTGTATTTGCAGAGAGAGAGAGAGAGTTGTTGGTTGCAGGAGTACCAGTCTGTCACAAAACCCTTGTAAGCCTGCCTTTCTCTGGTTTTTCCTTCTCTCTCTCTCTCTCTCTCTCTCTCTCTCTTTCTCTCCATATATTTATTTTCCTTTTCTAAAACTTAGGTTAAAATTGAATTTTTAATGGTATTTTAGAAAATCCATGTAATTCCTTTCTGGGGTTTGCTTCATCTCTCTCTCATTTTCTAAAAATTAGGGTTAAAGAATGAAATTTTCATGGTAATTTCAAAAACCCATGTAACCGTTTCTGGGTTTTCTTATCTCTCTTTCTCACTTGTCATTTTCTGCTGCAGTTTTAAAAATTGGGTCAAAGATTAAATTTTGGGGTTTCTCGGTATTCTGACTTTCTCACTCTTTCTTGAGTTCTTCATTTTCTTGCTGCATGCAGTTTCACAAATTTGGTTCAAATATTACGTTTTTCATGGTGGCATGGTTTCTGTGTGTATAATTTTGTCTTGTAAAAAACCATGCAATCAAATTTTTCATGGTTTTGCCCTAACTTTTGCTTTTTCTTGCTGCAGAAGAGGCTTAAACGAATCGTTTTACCGTCCAATCTGCTCACTTCCTGTCTGCAATGGCCGCCGCAAACAGAGACAACGTTTCTCAACCTAACAACGCCGCCATGCAAAAAAACACCGGCGATTCCCAGCTCCCAGACCTCAACCTGGAATTCTCTTTCGGCGGGATTTACCCCGAGAATTCCAACCAAAACCCTCCGGCTCGGTCCTCATCGGTGGCCAAAATCATGAGGCCTCAGGAACCCCAAGCGGCGCCGCATAGGGCGGTTTCTCCAGTTCGTTCCGTACGGCTGCCGAGGGCAAGCTCGCTTCCCACAGAAAAAGGTTTAAGGCGGGTGATCAGGCCCAAGAACGTTAGAGCCTTGAGAAGGCTGGAAACCAAACAGAAGATAGCTCAGCGGCAGATGAGCCAGCAACCAGCTGCTTTGCCGGAGGTGGCCAGGGCTCCAGCAGCTCCGGAAGCTCCTGTAGCTCCAGCAGCTCCGGAAGCTCCAGCAGATCCAGTAGCTCCGGCAGCTCCAGCAACTCCGGCAGCTCTTGCAGCTCTGGCAGTAATCCTGCCGGAACTCAAAGACAGTAGTGTGTCGTGTGCTTCCAGCGGTCCCGGGGCCTTGGAGACGGTACTCTATCATTACAAAGCGGAGGGGTATTTGACTGTGTCTCGTGCTGCAAACAGTAAGCTACACATCAAACTTCAAAGCTAATAATTTGTCTATGATCTATTTTGTTTACCGTTTTAATGTTCAGCTTGAGATTAATTTGTGATTGTTTGATCTTGTCATATGATTTTTGCAGCATGGTGTTTCTGTTGAAAGAAAATCATTTAGTTGCATGAGGAAAAAGATAGTATATGTTTGTGTGTGAGGTTGCTTTTTGATATGACTTTTTGTTTTAGTTCATACATGGTGTGTATAGATAGCTAAAAAGAAAGAGGAACTGGATAACTAGTTGAAAATGAAAATATGAAACCCTAATTGTCTTTGGAAGGTCACGATTGAAAGTATTAGAATTGTTGGAAGAGAAATGTTGTGCATAGGATAGGACAATTGATACGATTTGTTCATTAGGGTAAAAAATTTATACAATTTGGTCGTTAGGGTAAAATTGACTCGATTCGGTAGTTAGGGTAATTGATACAATTGGATAGTTAGGGTAACTGATACCTCGTCAGGGTAAAATCGATATGATTGGGTAGTTAGGGTAATTGATACGATTCGGTTGCTAGGGTAATTGACATGATTCGGTCGTTAGGGTAATTGATACGATTTCGGTAGTTGGAATTCAAATTGTTCATGAAGCATGTAACAAAATGAACTAACAAAGACAAGGTGTCCACGGGGAAAGATGATCTAGGTTCTTTTTGCTTAGTCAACGATGTACAAGATAGCGATGATTGGTGAACATGAGTTTCGAATTTGGGAAACATTCGAGTGCCGACAAAAATTAGGAAAGATTGTATCCCACAACGAATCAAATGGGAAAAGAAAACTAATTAGTTGCGTATCGACAAATATTAAGTAACAGTCTTATATCCGACAACGTATCGACAAAATAATAGAACAAAGGCGCATATGAGCCTAATTTAGAAGATGATCATGACCGTGCATGAGCAAAATCAAATAAGCCATATCCTTATAGTCCGTTTTAGTAATTAATTCAGAAGTATTTCTTACATAATGATGCCTAGTTACTCATAACATACATTAATACGCCCAAAGTGTAAGTGACATTCCGAAACTTTACTGCTATGGAAACTTATAAGTGACACAAAATGGTTCATGATTTTAGCCGGAGTTAGTTTTCTTGACCATAAAGTAATAGTTCTAATCAACACTTAAGGAATTCTTTCCCATATACTTCCTGGTTTTTTAACTTCCGGTCACCTTCCATTCACCATTGTGATTTCTGAACATGCTTGATAAAAAAGTTTTGTTCTTCTTCTCTCTCTTCATTTTTGGAATATTAGTTTGTAGCATCTCAAAGTTTCATGGTGACAATATCTTTACATTCAAATGATCAAGAAAAATATAGTTTCCCTTCCTTCAGTTGAGGTGGGTTTGGGATATAGATTTGAGCCAGATTGACAAAACTCTTGATATCTTTACATTCAAACGATTTGAACTTCTGTGAATTCCATGCAGGAGCACAAGGCGTTGAGACGTTAACTTCGCAAAGGAATGTCACACCATTAATGGCCACCTCTGCAACAGCGGCTACAACAAAAGAGGTTGGCCCTTCACAAAGCACACCGGAAAGCCCCTCAAAGAGGGTCAAACTTGATTCTGGGGACGATATGGTTTCATTGAGAACCACCGGAGTGGGCGGAAGACAAATCAAAGGGATCCTTTACGCTAGGGATGGCGAGGTAAACATCCTGTGTGTTTGCCACGGACTTTTCCACTCACCGGCACAATTTGTGAAGCACGCCGGTGGAGAGGAAGTAGAAAATCCCTTGCGGCACATAATTGTCTGCCCTTCCTCAGATTAGGTTAACTGGCTCATTTCGCATCCTTAGAAATGTAACTAATGTCAATATTTTGTAGAACTGAATGTTAATTAAAATATAAACACCCTCGTTTTGAGTAATTAGCTCTAATTTTATGATGATGTTTACCAACTCCAATGGTTGAAGCTTATGCATTTGGACATATGCATGAACTCTTGCCTTTTGGCTAGTATAGTTCCGCCAAAGCACTCGGACAAGGGATATTGAGCATACTTCTGGTCACCTTGTAACTTGTTGATTTTGCAATGCCTCCAAAGTTCAGCACATCTTAGTTCGTGTGACATTGAATTGATAGATATCAAGCATATATTCTTTTGATCCCCTTGAAACTTGTTGTAGATTTTCGGTCTCCTTATAACTTGTTGGCTTTGTATTACGTCCAAAGTTCAACATGTCTTGAGTTTGATTGGATTAGGACATTCCTTTTTATAGTTGGATTCTCTTCTATTGCTTCTACTCTCCTTTCCTTCAGATCTCATTCATTTAAACTCCATTAAACAAAATCTCAAGGTTCTATTTCTTCTTGATTGAGTTTTTAACGCTGTGGATTTCTTCTTCCTTTCCTTTTGCTTTCCACTCATACTCTTACAAAAGTAGGAAACATTATCATTTTCAGCTGCTTTTTTTATCAATTTGAATTTGCCGTGAGATTTACTCTGATCAATTATTATAATTTTTTTCGTTTTTTGTGTGGCTGTCTCAACGAGTTATTATTACTAATCCACTCATATTATTAACATTTAAATTTATATCCTAGTTCATAGCAAATTAACCTTGTCGTCCATAACATGTGAACAAGTAACCTGACAGGGTATATAATGTTTCTCATAAATGAGTACCCTTAGTGTCATGTTTGGTATTGCTTATCTAGAAACCACTTATACTCATAAGAAGAAGCGCTTTTATTATAATCATGTATAACTTAACATGAAATCCAAGTGCTTTTAAATTTTTATGTCAAACATAGTCATAAGCAATTTTAATTTTTACACACTTTTAACCATTCAAATAGTCCCAAATGGCCCCTCCTCATTCACATATTTGTTTGTTTCTTAATCCAATTTTGAACTTGTAGTTAAGTTTTTCTAATTTTGAAATCAAGTGCACTAGTGCTGGCCTAACACTCATTCTGGGGTAGGAAAAACGCCACCTTCCCTGGAAAAGAAACCACAAAATTGGGCTAACCCAACCCATCACAGTGAAACTTTGAAAAAAAAAACCATCAATGTAAAAGATTAAAATTTGAATTGAAACAAAACCAGTCCCCCCCTAGGGTTTGGTTGTGGTGCCCTAATAAGTAAGCAGTTCGCTTCCTCTCCTTTGCATGTATATGCCCTAAAACAACGCCGCTGATTCCGAGAACCCAGAACTCAACCTGGCCTGGGATCTCTCTCGGCACCGGGGCCTCTAATACCGTTTGTCAGTTCGAACCAGAGGACTGGATATATCACTGTGTCTCCTGCTCCAAATGCTAAGCCACATTTAAAAATAAAAAAATAGAGACAGTCAGAGAGGAGGGGGGAGGGAGAAAGAGAAGGACCCAGCAGATAGGAGCCATTTTGGTGTCGGTGATACACTGCCGATGAGTATATTCGGTGCAACACCACCGTAATTAACTGATTAAAGCATCCCCAGCCCACCGAACTATTTAACTATTTTGGAATTGCTGCCCAACCAAGTGGTAGAGCTTCGCAAAAATGGGCCAAACCTCATTCAACATATTTGATTTCTAGCTTGGATGTGCTTTTAAAATGACCAAAAGCGTTTTTAGTGAAAATATTTTTAAAACTAATTCTTAGTAAAAATGCAAGTAAATCCTAGAAAAGCACTTAAAGTGCTTCCTGAAAAAAGCACATAACTGATGTTTTTTGCAAAAAGCACTGAAAGTGCTTTTGGAATCCAAAAACATTTTCTCTAAAAATGCTTCCAGTTATTTTAAAATCACATTTCATTCTGTTTTTGAATTCACTGCTGAGATTAAACACTTTTTGGAGACTAAAAGTACTCCGGCAGCAATGCTGCCGAAACTCAAAGCCTGGAGTATAACTTGTGGTTCAACCGTTCAGGCAGCGCCTGGGCATCCCGTACTCCATCAGTTAAAAGAGGAGCGGTATATCACTGTCTCTAGCTCCAAAGGGTAAGCAGCATATCAAGCTAATTATTTGTCTATGTTCTTTTTTTTTAATTTACCCTTTTAATGGTTTGCTTTATTTGTGATTGTTTGATCTTATACTGCTGATTTCGATTTCTTTGATCTCGGATTCGTCGTTAGAGTAATTGATACAGTTTGCTAGTTAGGATAATTGATATGATTCGGTCATTAGGGTAATTGATACAATTTTTATTTTTATTTTTTTGCTTATAAAAGGGGATCAGTTGGTGGCTTAGTCACAACAGTCCACATTTTCAGAGGTTATAACAAGACTCATAGAGAAATTTCAGCCTCCCCTGACCACCATCATGTGATTCACCAGCGGGTAATTGATACAATTCAGTGGTTGGTACATTCGATTTTGGTCATGAAATGTGTAACAATATGACAAAACATGTGGGGAAGCAATGACAGGAGAATTTGCGGCGTCAACGAGGAAAGATGATCTAGGTTCCTTTGTTTCGTCAACGATGTTAAAGATGGCGATGATTGGTGAACGCGAGTATCGAATCTAATAAACATTCACATGCCGACAAAATTAAAAAAGAAATTGTATTCGACAATTTATCAACGGATAAAAGAAAACTAATTAATTACGTAGCGACAAATATATTAAGAAAAAGTCTATACCTGACAACGCATTGACAAAATAAGAGAATCGGCGCATATGAGCCTAATATAGGAGCTGATTCTGATTGCGCACGGACAAAATCAAAATTTTCATCTCCATAGTTACGTGTAACGTCTAAGTCAGTGATCTTCCAAACCTTTACTGTTCCATGGAATTTGCAAGTGACATAAAATGGTTCATGACCGTCCTTTGTCCTTGTGATTAGAAATGGTTTGTGGCAGGCTTGTCTTAGATATCTCATGATTTCTCTTAACAAAAGCAGTATGCATGATGCATCTTTCTGCCTTTCCACAACATCTGTTAATTTGCTTTTGGAAAGTTAATTCCAAGTATTCTAAAAAGTACTCGTTCTACCTAAAAGTAAAAACTGCTTCTGCATAATTTTTACATAGTAGAGTGATAGAAATTTTGGATTCTTGCCACAATACATTCATGACTTCAGCAACAGGAACAATAACATTTGGAGACAACTTGATCGTTTCCGATTGAAACACCTACAGATTAAGACTCAGTAGAGAGGATTTTAACTTGCTTTGACGATATTTAATTCCATGCAGGAGCAAAATACGTTGATACTTTGCCCTCCCAAAGGGACTTCAAACCAGTGGCCAATACAAAACATATCAGCCCTTCGAAGAGGGTTAAAGTTTCCGGTAATTAAAAGATAAACACCCTCATTTGAGCAACTAGCTCTCATTTTATGAATGTTTACACTATATTATCATATATATAGTCCTTTATGCAACTGTGGATGTTAAAGCTTTTGTATTTGGACATAAGCACATCAAGCAAACTTTCAATTTCCTCATAACTTGTTAGTTTTGTGTTACCTTCAAAGTTTAGCAGGTCCTGGGTTCATCTGGCATCAAATTGATGGATACCAAGCAAGTGCCTTGCCGCCGTATAACTTGTTTGCTTTACATTACATCCGAAGTTTAGCAGGTCTTGGATTCGACTATCATCGACCCGATTGCTCAGGGGACGTATTTTATCCTTGTAACCTGATGGCTTTGTGTTGCATCCAAAGTTCATCATGTCTTGGTTATGGTGGACATCAAACCCATAGATATCAAGAAGACTTGTGATTACCTTGTAACTTGTTGGTTTTGTATTTAATCCGAAGATGTCTTGTTCGAGGACTTTCATTTTTGTAGTTGGATTCTCTTCTTCTTCTTTTTATTTTTTATTTTTTTGGCTCTCTTTCATTTAAACTCCTTTAAACAAAATCTCATGGTTTTGTTTCTTCTTGATTGAGTTTTTAATTTCGTGGATCTCTTCTTCATTTCTTTATATTAGGAACGTAGAACATAGTATTAAGGAAAAAATAAATACACTAATCACACCAGATAACAATGTTAAAACATGAGAATCGCCCATCTCAAACAAGAATACTTGCGTGAAATAGGGTGGTATTCCAAATTTACCTCTAGATTACGGTTTACTGCATGTGTTAACTTTCTCACATAGGAGAAATTTTTTATTGTGACGAGAATATAGGTGGTACACCATGTGTTTTTTATGTAAGTAGTGCAAAATTTTATTTTTTAAGTTATTAAATTTTTAACACACATATTCCACCATTTGTATAATGACACATGGTGTACCACCTCATGTGCCGATCATACTGAAAAATCTCCGCACTCCTCATATAGATGTCGCATGGTTATTAACACGATAATAACATTATAGAATTAGGCAAGTCATTCTGGTCTAACATACTATTATCACAAAACAATCATACACATCATGTCGAAAAGTCAAAATAAATAACAAAAAAAAAATGATAGATTTGAAACACCGTCATCTTACCGTCTCCGTTTCTGGTAAATTCTTCTCTGTCTCACGATAATAACATTATAGAATTAGGCAAGTCATTCTGGTCTAACATACTATTATCACAAAACAATAATACACATCATGTCGAAAAGTCAAAATAAATAACCAAAAAGATGATAGATTTGAAACACCGTCATCTTACCGTCTCCGTTTCAGGTAAATTCTTCTCCGCCTCACATGGTTAATGTCCAAAAGCAAGTATATATGTCAAGCCGCACACGACAAATCACCATTCAGTCAACGCCAACTGGCCGCTGAGTTTAGAAATTAGAATCCCACGGCAATTCAATCATCCAAACTACTAAACAAACTCCCCAATCCCACCCTCCACGTGTCAGATCTCCCGATCCAACACGTCATCAAACGGCCAGTATTGCAGTTTCATCCTTCCGGTGTCATCTCATCTGTCACTTCCAAATCAGTTTCCCGGTGAAATCCCATCTGTTGGAGGGAATATTCTTGGTTTACAGCTAGATCCATGGCGCCGAGTTCTCCGAGCTCTCGTTGTTATAAAACTCTCGGCCGCATACGATTCGACCACCGTAGAAAAAAAGCTCTGCAGCTTATTTGTTCATTTAGTTCTTCAAGAAGCTCAGGAAACAGAGTCGGCAGAGAGAGAGAAGCTTGGAGAACGCCATGGCTTCCTCCCGCTGTAAGCTGCCAACTTTGCTCCAACGATTAAATTTTTGCTCCAATTTTAGTATCTTTTTTTTCTGGTGATGGTGTGACTTTTTCAATGTTTGTATGTGTATGATTACTGGTTTTTTTTTTTTTTTTTTCAATTTTGTTGGAATTAAATGCAAACTTGTCACCAAAGAATGATTTTTTGCTCCCTTTTTGGAGTTTTAATTGTTGATCGTGTGAGTTTTGCAATATTTGTGTGTGAATGATTACTGGGTTTTATTTTTTCGCTTCAGTTTTGTAGAATTAAGCTGCAAACTTGGCTCCAAAGATTGAATCTTTTGCTCTTCTTTTAGAGTTTTAATTGTTGATCGTGTGAGTTTTTCAATGTTTTTATGTGAATGATTACTGGGTTTTGTTCAATTTTGTAAAAAAAAGTTTGATTCTTTATTTTTTAGGTGGTGGCTGATATGCTTCTGATATTGGTTTTCTGTCTTGTTTGCCCCTGGCAATTGCTTAATTGGGCCTGTTTGATTCGTTTGAAGCTTGCATTTGATTTGTTTGAATTTAATTTGGTGGTTTTAGAGGATATTTTCTACCTTTGCATGTTGGGGAGTTCGAATTTTTGTTGGAAATTTGCCTCGAGTGTTTCCTAATTTAGCAAAATTATGATGTAGGTGTAATGCCAGGTTGTTTTGTGAATGCTATTTATAAGTAGGCGTTTTTAGTTGAATGAGGCGATGGGTTTCTAAATTTGGGAAGGCACGGAGTAGTTTCTATGGCAAATGGCGATATATTGATTTCGGTTTGTATGTATGTATAGTGTTAAGACTCCGTATATGTTTATTCTCCAAATCATGAAAAATAAAAATACTGTGAGAATTTATATTAATTTTGGTGTTTTTTGCATTTGACAGGCTTTGGTCCTTTTGTGTTCCTACTGCTCCTTGTTGGGTGTTCTGGAAGGCCATTCTATCCACTTCCTAGTAAAGCAGCTGATGCTACCAATAGACAGCCTCTACAAACTTATCGTCCATACAACGTTGCTCATCGAGGTTCAAATGGAGAGATTCCCGAAGAAACTGCTGCTGCATACATGGTAATACTTCATTCACTTGATGAAAAGCTGTTCTCAGTATATGAGTACTACTAAAACATTCATTTTTGCAGAGAGCTATTGAAGAGGGTGCAGACTTCATTGAAACGGATATCCTATCTTCTAAAGATGGTGTTCTTATATGCTTTCATGATGTGACCCTTGATGACACAACTGATGTTGCCAAACACAGGGAATTTGCAGATCGGAAAAGAACCTATGAAGTTCAAGGGGTCAACACTACTGGTTTTTTTACTGGTATGTGAAGCCAACACTTTTTAAATCGTTAGTCTAACTGATTATTGATCGCATTGTGTCGATGGGTATTTTTGTACATCCCTCATTTAACTGACGATTGACCATACTTGAGCACCCAACTGATAAGTTTTGTTAGCTTGCCACTACTTCCAAAATCTGATACCCATATCTTTCTTTTTGTGATGTGTTTATTGCCAACTGCGAAATTAAAAGTTAATTTAACGGTACGCAGTTGATTTTACACTAAAAGAACTGAAGAAATTACGTGTGAAGCAGAGATACCCATTTCGGGATCAACAATATAATGGTGAGTTCCTATCTCTGGTAAATAACTCTGAATTTTAGCATGCATCTTTTTTTACTTGCTGTTGCCGACTATTTGATGATAGAGACCTTATTTCAGTATCAGATTTCTAACCACTAATGGCTTTATCTTGTGGCTTTAAAATCGTGCAAGTGCGATATTGTTAGTTTATGTTTTGAGCTTGATTGGGCATTTAGTTAGACCATCTGCTTAAGCTTTCCTATGAGTCATCTCACCACTTGAATCACGGTGCTAGTTCCCTACGTTGTTGTGTAGAACGTGCTATATGTAATATTGCTACACTTTCATAATTTTTTTGCATTAAAAAACATATGTTCTATTTCCGAGTATAAGATATTCACTTGTATAGTTGCAAATATAAAGGATGGTTGAGATATCATTTTCTGATGCATTCCTCAGGAAAATATCCTATTATTACTTTTGAAGAGTTTGTTTCAATTGCACTGGATGCACCCAGAGTTGTTGGAATATATCCGGAGATTAAAAACCCAGTATTGATCAACCAACATGTAAGTATCCTGAAAGCTGATACAAATAATGGTTTCACAGAACATGATTAGCATTCTGATAGATATCTTTGCTCTTTTGCACTACACTTTGCCTGATGTTTTAATTTATGACAGGTGAAGTGGGCAGACGGTAAGAGGTTCGAGGACAGATTTGTGGAGACACTTAAGAAGTACGGATACAAGGGTTCATACCTATCAAAAGATTGGTTGAAACAACCTGCATTTATCCAGTCATTTGCTCCAACTTCACTTGTATACATATCAAATCTGACAGAATTGCCCAAGATATTCTTAATTGACGATGTTACTGTTCCAACTCAAGACACTAATCAGGTTTGTGTTCTTTCTAGTGTTTTATCTCCCCGTAGACTACTTACGCAATATAGTTCTTTCTTTGACCTTTCAGTATTTAAATTAACTGACCTCAAAACTATGATGTGCAGTCCTATTTGGAAATTACTTCGGATCCTTACCTTGACTACATTAAAGATTATGTGGTGGGCATTGGACCGTGGAAGGATACTATAGTTCCTGTAGTAAACAATTATTTGCAAACACCTACCGATTTGGTCTCCAGAGCCCATGCACGTGACCTACAGGTAGATTTCTTCTCTGTTAAGACTTATCTGTTTTATTTGGAGTAATGGAGTTATGAAAAAATCTAGTCATGGTCATGAGTCCTTTTTCTTCGACATAGCATTTTTGTCCTGTATTAGTATAGTACTGTGTTGATTGCCTCTGCTCTAATTTGGGAAGCCAGAATACGGTGACATGCCTGACAGGACCTACTCACGAAAGGTTGAATGACCAAAAGACAGAAAGGCGTTTCTCTGTGGTCTAATTTTCTAATGTGTTACTGAGAGGTGTGGTTAATGGATAACCATAAGAGAAACCAATTTGTAGTTGTTCAAGCACGACAGCTCGTTAGGATGTTGTATGCTATGATGTCACTTGGAACCCTAGGATGCGTATAATAATCTAAATGGTATGATTCAAGGCAACTCTTAGATTCGACAAAAACAAACATTGCATAGCTTAGGTGTTGCTTTTGACAAATGTATTGACCGGATTGATGACTTGAGTAGAGAACGAGTTGATAATTTTCTTTCTAAAATCCAGTTATACATCAGCAGCATGAAAATTTGTTTCCACTATTTACTATGGGATGCTGAAGAACTTTTCCTTTTCTCGTCAATTTGGTTTCCTGCGATTTATCTTCTGAAGTATGAATGCTTCAGATGCATGGACGTAATTCCTGTAAATCGTGTACTTACATCTCCTTCAATTCCAATGCAGGTGCACCCTTACACATACAGAAACGAGAACTCATTCCTGCACTTGGACTTTCATCAAGATCCATATGCGGAGTACAATTACTGGATTAACGAGATAGGTGTCGATGGACTTTTTACAGACTTCACAGGAAGTCTGCATAACTTTCAAGAGTGGACCTCCTTCAATGAAAGTGATGACAACAATGCATCAAGTTTACTGCACAAAATAGCATCCATGGTCTCTCCCTATAAGAAGGCGTGAGATCGATAGTACATTTTAGGTATCACTTTATCTTATTAACCTATCTAAGTGCAATTTCTGCAGACCACAGCCCTGTAAAATTCGCTTAGAGAAGTTCATTTCTCGGTTCAGTATGTTTCATGCCAAGTTAAAGCAGTTTAGTGAAATTCTTTGAAATTTCGTCTTGAAATTTCACTGTTGATCCAAAATGATCTGCACGAGCTTCGGTTTTTCGTGCTCACCTCATTTTCGATATGCCAAGAACAGTTGAGGAAAAGATAAAAGCAGGTGATGGGAAGGGAACCGGATCCCCTTCGGATCCAATTAAACTGAGCCTGCTGAGCAGGCGATTCGGACGGTTAAAATTTGATCCGACGGCTACAAAAAGGAGGCCCTTTAAAAGTTATAATAATTGTAGCTGTTGGATTAAATTTTAACGGCCCGGATCGCCTACTCAGCAAGCTCAGTATATATAGATTCGGAGGGGATCCGGTTCCGATGGGAAGCTGTGTTTACTTTACAATATATGCAAAAGCCACATGACATTATTGGCTTGATACTTGGTGATGTTAACGTGTGGATAAGCAAGTTTTAACTCAGTAATCTACACCATTTGTCCAAACACTAAACTACGAAGAACCAATTTGTTAAACGAAAGAAATTTTTCGAATCAAAATGAGTTTGGCATATATTTGGATCACAATTTCGGAATTTTGAAATTTTCCATCCACGTTCAGGTTCAATTCTAATTGTTCGAATCATCAAATTTTAGAATTTCCAACTTCAGATTTGATTTGGGTGTGCAAATGTTGAAACTTTTTGGACCATTTTCAAGTGAAACTTATAATTTCCAATCCAACGTGCACTCCTAAGAAAAACCATTATTGGTGGATAAAATCTTCATCTTCAACCCACTGGATCCTGTCCGGGGTTCAAACCCGCCCTTCTAGTCTAGTTTAGAGTAGGATTATATCATGTAATCAGTAAATCATTCACCGTGAACTTATAAGCATCCATAGAAAAATGTGAATCACACAAAGGATTATAAAAGAAGTGCATTTATACAACTAGATCAACACTATCAGGCATTTTTCATGGTATTTAGAACCAACATCTGCAATCAATCCCAACTGCCCTTCCCCAATCATACAAAAACCCTAAACCAGAGAGATTAAAGTTAAATCTGCCTAGACGCCATTTTCATTCTTCACCATCCTTCTAGACCCATTAACTTATGAGGCCTTCATCTTCGATATCTCTTCAAGCAAAAACCTCGATTCAGCAGCAAAATCAACTGGAGCGACTGCCCTGGCAGTTATCCTCTTCCGCTTCTCGTTATTGTACTCATTCAGAGTAACACTTACCCTAAAAAGATGAGGAACCCAAGTTGCTTCTTTCAGTTTTTGTTGGAATTCATTCCCGTCTCCGTCCTGAAACAAAATGTATAAGTTTCAAAAATTAGAAACCAGCTGCTAATTTTTCATGGTTGAGTTACTCATGTGTAATAAGCACACTGAAGTGAATTGTAAACATATACCTGTGATTTCAATTTGTCCAGTTCATCTGCAGAGCACCCGATGACCCCCTCAGCTTCGTCATTGAACAGAGAAAGATATGTTTCCCCACTTACATCAGTAACTCTTGCAACTGATATATACCTGGAAAGAGAACAAAATGGATATATGAGAAGTTGGGAATCTGTATTCAAACACCAATAGCATCCTTATGATGAAATATCAAACTGTATTTTACCTTAAACTGCATTCTTCGTCATTTTTCTGGCACCCTTCACACCAGTATCCAGAACCAATAGCTTCAGTCACCTTCTTGTTGCAAGTTTTGCAAGCGCGGTACCACATTGCCTGATCAGGCCTGATCGAACTTATGAACGCTTTCACACTGAAAAACACAGGCTGCATATGACCAAAACAAAATATTCAGTTCAATCACAATTCACTAATTAGTTTTGAGACTGCAAAATTTACTAACTGAAGATTCTTATGCAATTAAGAGATGTAGATATTGTAAATATACCTTATCCTCACCCAAGGACGGGTCCTCAGATATATGAGACAGGGTGACTCTGTCAGAGTACATGGACCTTCCTCCACTCTTGGAGGATGGGCTCATACCAGAGCCAACAGAGGCCAATGAAGCACCTCTACCTTCAGAATCATACCTGCCAATTAAGTCAATTTTATGATTATTTCAGCTATGAGAACTTAATCATATGGAGATAAAGTTACGGTAAAATCCTGATGAAGAATAACTTACCAGGACCGCAACTTCTTTGCTTCAGGTGACTCTGGATTTACCAATATTGTGCTCCTGCTCAGTGTTGACAATGATACACCTGCAACAATATATAAAAGAGTACATAAAAAACGGGAACTTTGATAGTTCTTTATATTTCAGGAATGCATAAATTCCTTGCGATGTTATTGTATGAACTTGAAGGCTACCTTGGAAGTCTCCAACTTTGAGGGACTTGATAGCGACTATGGGAGATTGATCAGCGATGTCAAGCAATTGCTGGCCTACACTAGTTGCAAGCTCACCCCACAAAGCAACCACAACTGTCTTCTTTCTGCAGTTCAAATACAAATTGTTTCAATACACAGCATTAACATATGGAAAAGTGTAGTCAGTTACTCAACAAGTGTTGTAAGCTTACGTATCATCAGCAATGGTGATATCACGCTTGGGAATACTCTCATTGTTGATCTTCCTTCTAATGCTCATTGTAGGAGACACATTTTGAACAACTCCAATAACATCTGGGATATAAATCAGATATGAGTAATTGAGAAAACAGAAAACACACATCGAAAACAGATTCTGGGAGTGGGTTGCTTACCCACAAGCTCCTTTCCATTAACATGGGGACCCAACATATCAACTGGAACAAAATTGAATTTTGTTTCGGGAACAAAAGCCGCTTCATTGCTAGCTTCTTCCACCTCAGAATACTCATTTAATGTCATTTCATAATCATTTTGCACCGTCTTAAACTGCTTGTTAGCAACCCTCAGAGACCCCTTTGAAATGTAATAAACCTTTCCTAACTCAAACTTTTCAAAGAACTTCTTTGCAGCTTCATTAAACATTGTTGCTTGAATTTGTGTGCCCTAAACAAACACAAACAAATTTACATTACATAAGAATCACCACACCGTATACATTAAGCAATTAGAATTGGGAAACTGGAAGAGTGCCAACAAAATCAAACGAGTCTTTGGCTTACATCTTCATCTGTTAACTCCACATTGAAGACGCAACCTTCACCTCTAGCATTCTTGTATGTACGCATCGTACCCTTGTTTGTAACACGAACCTTTATGGTCCAATTTCCTTGGTAAGGGTTCAAGGAAACAAGCGGGTGAACCCTTCGTGTCATAGCCATTCTCGCAGACGGAGCCATACTGGAATCAATTCAAACAAAATCAAACTATCAACACATACACAATCATAAATTCAAATAGTCACAACTGATTGGCAGCAAAACAAAACCACTTACTTCCCAGCCTGCTCATGCACAATTTGAGCAGCAGATTTCGAAACCATTTCTTGCTTGGGCTTCAAAATAATCCCAACATCTTCCCTTTTCGCCTCATTTTTCACCTCCGCCTCAAGTGCAGCCGAAACCACATCACATTTTGTTACAAGCAGATAACTGAAAACAGCAAAACAAAAACATCAACACTTCATTCACAATATTTCAAAAGAGGGACAGACATAGGGAATCAAATCAAAACGCTTACTTTTCAGACAAGTTTGAATTGAAATTAACAGAATAACCAAGAACACGAATGAGACCCAGATTCTGAATCTCCCCAGATGTGACCTGGGGACCCAGCCGCGAGGAAAGCATCCCCTTTAGCTTCGCATTTCCATCAGTAGCAGTAAACCTGGAACACCATATTACAAACACAAAAGCTCGATCACACCCAAAATTTCCACGTTCCAAACTAATCAAGAATCATTTTACAAAACCCAAAACTTAAATTCCCAAAAAATTGAAGACAGCAACCAGATCTAGATCTAAAAAGGGATTTTTGAAAACCCTAAATAAAAACCCACAAAGAAAAGAAAGCGAGAAAGGGGAAGAACAAACAGAGAAAGCAAAGCTTACATGAAAGATTTTCCCCTGGGGGTGAGATCGGAGACCTGGACCACTATCTCCGGCAGCTCAACCGACTCGTCCGGCGACTTGTTCGCCAAGATGGTCGAAATCGCATCCGGGGTCGGCATTAACTTCGCCATTCTCTCTCTCTCTCTCTCTCTCTCTCTCTCGTTTCTCTCTCTGGAAATGATGGAGGTGGATGGAGGTGGAGAGATACGATATGAGAGTCTCTGTGTGTGTTGTGAGTTTTTAAGGGGTTTTTATTTCGGCGGGAGATTTTTGTGGTTTTTTTAAATCTTTTTTTTCTGCTTTTTTTGGCGCGAATTTAGCTTTGGTGGGTTTTTTGGTTTGACTTTTGTTGACTTGGCGCCCTCGCGCGTTCGATTTCGTTTCGTTCTTTTACCATTTTATCCTCCCATTGTTTTTGGGCTAACGGCTTTGGATTGGAGTTGGACTATAAAACTGCGGGCCTAGTAAACAACTGGATCCACAACATTAGAGTTCAGTGTTTAAAATATCGGTATCGGTGAAAATATCGGTAGGTAAATTTGTGGAAATATCAATTGATATATCGTATATAGATTGCCTTCGATGAAAATTATGGAAACTTGGTAAAAAAACATGGAAATTTGCTCAAAAACATGGAAATTTAAAATTATTTTTTAGAGAATGTCATATGAAGCCACAACACACGTATCAATAATTAATTATTAGATATTGTGTAAACAATAAGTATGTGGTATGTGATATGTGAGAATAAAAACTTCCTTATAATGACAAGTAATAAAATAAAGCATTTTACTAGAAAGAATAAATTATACATAACTTAATTGAAATTTTTGTCATGAAAGCATCACAAGTTTGATTGAAGTAAACTAATATCATAAAGAAAGAAATTAAAAAATAAAGACTGCATAGGCTCATGGATATTTCTTGCAAACTTTTTGCAAATTGTCTGCAAACATTAGATATTTCTTGAAAAATATCGAGGAAATTGACTGATTTCCGAAAATATCGTGGATATGGGGTGAAGTTTAAACTTCACCCTCTCTTTCCATATCGTTCCTTGAATTTTTGGATATTTCCGTGGAAATATCGAGCATATCCAGAATATTTCAAACACTAGTTGAGTTTGGCATTTTAGCTAAAACGGTCTTTGAGATTGCCATAATTTCTCACTTTGATTTCTGGCAATGAAAGTTAATGGAAGTGGTCCCTTGAATTTTTCTACAATAAATCATTTTGTCCACGAAATTATCGATATTTTTGTCGAAATATTCGAAAAATCATGGGTTGATATGGAAATGGGGTGAAATACAAATAGGAAATTCAATAGATATCGATGATATTGACCAATTAACTACATAATTTTTTTTGGAACAATGCAAATTTCAAACTTTTGAATTTTTTTGAGAAATTTTGCTGTAATTTCGATTAAACCTGAATGAGTTGATTTACTCAACCAAAAATTCCGTCGAAAACAACTGTTCCTATATCGATATTTTAAACATTGATGTTATGAACATGTGCTCCAATATGCTAGTGAGTAGAGTGTTGAGTTTGTATCCACGAGTCCTGAGTTCGAGAATCCCTATCTCCTAAATTATTATAATAGTTTCAAACTTTTACAACCTCATTCCTCCTAATAATTACAATAAAAGAACACAAAAAAATGGAACATGGCGACGTCTTGCATTACCATGGATCAAATATTTACATTCCCTATTGGAAATACCTAAATAATTAATTTAATTAATCTAATATAAGTTCTGAAAAGAAAAAAAAACATATTAACCTCACATACAACTCCAAGGAGAGAAAATATTAAGAACTTTTTCTAAGTACAGCATGATGGGCAACAAGAGAAGCAAGACAGCCCCCAGCCGCACTTGGGTACAATTGGGGTTGGTTTTGAGGCCGGAGACGACGCATTCGGTGTTTCTTTCGGCGTTTGTGGCTGCGATTCTCGCTGCGACGTTCGCTTTGACCCTGATTGGTGTTTGTGTTTCGTTCCTTCTCCCCGTAGCGAAACATTTATGTCCCCTAACAATCTTCATGGAACAAAAACAAGGTTCAGATGTCTGCTCAAACATGCAAATGTGTAAAAGTACGTAGTTGCAAGTAGGGTTTTGTTCTGGTGAGATTGTTTGAACGGCGTATTTAAGGCTATTTCCGCCATTGTCTGAAACACGATTTCAGTCCTTGTAGTTTTGACAACGTTCTACATTGTCCCGGTACTGTGGATTGCATCGTTTGGTCCCTATAGTTTGCAACTTGTTCCAACACGGGGACGCTCATCAAATTCCGTTAATTTCTTGTCCCAATCCGTCACATACGCGACACGCAGGAGAGTAAATTTGACGGATTTTGGACAAGAAATCAACGTAAGTTGACAAATGTCCTTAAGTTGGAACAGTTTGCAAACTACAAGGACCTGATTCGACGCAATTGAAAATGCAGTGGCATGTGTAACTTCGTGAACACTACATTGATCAAAAACATGTTTTAACCTTAAATTTTACTAAGATGGGAAGCCTGCAACTTACATTGGGAATGCAAAAGATCTTGTACTTCCATCAGAAGCATGAGAGAGGCGAGCCGAGTGATACTTGCCGCCCTCGCGGGCGGTGGTTGACTTCTCTCTCTCATGATTCACTGCATTTTCCCTTAGAACTTCTCTCATGGTTTCCGCAGCTTTCTCTTCGGTTACCCTCAGACTCGGCTCCTCCACCACCGTGCTTAACTTATTGGAAGCATTCTCCGCTGATTGCGCCGTTTGCTTAGCCGGAGGCTGGTTGCTTGTGAAGTCAATGTTGCATGGACTACCAGGCAAGTAATTTACCTCACCAGGTAAACCCAATTCACCAGATTTACACAACCAGATAAACTGGTCTCTGGTAAAACTCGTATTTCCCATCTGAATGCTGAACAAGGACTCATTGGATTCAGTGCTCCATTCCAATGGGGCTGTTGATTTGTTCCTAGCAAACACATAATCCGGAATCCTATACGGTGAGGAGGCAGGGTCACCTGGCCGCTCCATCATCTGCGTAGGCGGAGATTGTGTTGCTGAATCGTTTGCATCTGCTGGTTGAGAATGTGATCCTTCTAGTCTATCACTAGGTTGCACGTTCTGCGCAGCATCTGTGGCCGCGCAGGCGGCAAAATCCTCGGCACGGGTTGCATTTGCACCCAATTCAAAGGCTTCATTACAATCAGATACCTGAGAGTTACTTAAACTTTCTCCTACGGTAGAAATATTAGCTTCTCCTAGAGCGGTAATTTGATCCGTCCTCAACTCATTCAACTGATCGGACGAGCCTGATCCGCTGCCTAATCCTTTGGCCGCAGTATCATCTTCACATGGAGTTGTAGCTGCAGGGCTTAACCTTGTTCTATCATCTGCAGATTCCATAACTAAAAATTGTCTTGGTTCTGCCTCCGGCAGTCCAAAACCATCGGATTCCTGTGAATCGAAAAACGAAACAGAAACATAAGGTTACCAATCCGCTGTTATACGTTAAAAATCTCAAAGAAACCTATTCGAAAGTTAAAGGACTGAAATTCATATGGAACGAATGATCATGAACAGCTTCTTCATGATATTCGCCACTCAAATTGTGCGAAAAAGGCAAGCTCGCCTAGTAACCATTTTGATTTTAGTTTTCGTTTTTCTGTTACAGACATAAAATCTTGAATTCATTGATTCGATATGAAATATAAATCACAATGCATTCTACGATCGTTGCCCCTAAGATTCGAATAAATTCATACACGTGTTCCGAATTGAAAATTCCAATTGTACGCTCAACATGATTAACGGAAATATCTCAACAATTGTCGTTCATGAAATTTGAATTCGTGATTGTATAACAAGACTCATAATATCAAATGAGAAAACACACATTAGAGAGACTGCCAACCTTCCGGCCTTCGGAAAATCGATGATGATTCCTTACCGGCCTGAAAATCGGCCGCCTCGGTTTCGCGTCGACGGCAACCTATGAGTAACGTGGGGTAAGACTGAAAATTCGAGAAAATAACAAAATGGACAAACGAAAAAACAAAACCGAAAAATGAAATGGACAGAGGGGATGAGAAAGAAGGAGATGGATTGTCTGCCCTCCTACTTCCCATCCCCTTCCATGCCTTCCTGTTTGTGCGGTCACGGTTAAGCTACGTCAACTTTTTATATTGATTTTTTTATAGAGGTAATAAGACGAAAAGTAATAAGAATATAAAATATTTACGAGGCTTAACCATGACCGCACAAACAGGAGGGAATGGGAAAGGAATGGGAAGTGGTAGGGCAGACAATCCAACTCCAAGAAAGAAACCAGATGAAAATTATAAGGCCCTGCTTAGACTTAGGGGTTTCTTTCTCTCTCTACTTTCCATTGCGCGTCCTCATCTTTACTAATTTCTTGCAATCCAAGGCTGTATTTTCCCTTTTCGTCCTCTTCGGAGTTTTGTTTTTGGAACAAACAATATTATCTACACTAAAGGAGAAGGCAGTGGGCTAAGCCTTTTCGTCATCGTCAAAGTTAGGGCAAGTAGACACAACTATATCTCCTTTAACGACGTCGTATAGGGAAATATTTTGAGTGTAACGGTCGCCCTAAAGTTGATTTGGCTATGTTACAGTACCCGCTAGTATTTCTATTATATTTTTATGTTTTTCAGTCCAAAAATTCACTAAACAATGCTTATGCAAAAAGGAAAACTAATGAAAAGAGCTTGAAAACTTTGAGTCTTAACGATAAAGACAAAATAAAGGGTAAAGTGAATAGTACCAGAATTGACTTTTTAGTGTAAAAATATGGTTTTTCGTTAAAGTAAACAATACCAGGAGTTTTTTGTTAAAGTTCTCATCCAACAATCGGATGCTTCACAAAAACAATTCGAGAAAATTACTCACGGTTTTAGTCGGTTTTTCAAAGTCGTACAGAAACAATCATAAAACCTACTTTCCATGGAACTTTCGCCGTGCCACAAAAATCTTTATACTAATGTTGGTCATTCCGATGATGTTCTGAACGATCAAACTCCGTTCTGGCTATGTTCTTGTCCCCGAAAGAGTAATGTGCGGGGTCATTTTAATCCGAGTACAAATTCATTTCAAGGTTTATTTTGTTTATTCTGTGCTAGGTGGTGCAAAGTGGATTTGAATTTGATGTGCTAATACGAAGCATTAAGTACTGGTTTGGTACTGAAGAGCTTTTATAAAAAGTGGGTATAAAAAAAAAGCTGAGCTCAAAAAGGTGTTTGGTAAACACTTAAAAACAGTTTTTTTCACAGTTTTGGATGAAAAAAAAGCTGAAAACGTGAAGCATAAAAAATGAGCTTATTATTATAGCACAGCAGAAACAATTTTTTTTCAAAACACAACAATACCAAACCAACCCTAGGCCTATTTGGAATGAAAAATTCATATATACACAAGAAAGCTCGAGATTAATATCAATATAAACATCGATACGGGGGACGTGGAGAATGCAAAACCTTTCGATATGCAACTGAATCCAGCTGAAACAAACAATCAAAGATTTGATATTCCTGGTACAAACAAATGTAGGCCTTCCGGCTTCCTCCGAGCCTCCGATCCATACGGCATCCTCCCTTCTCCCAACTTTGCAGGTGTTGGACTCCAATGGATCTTCAAAATCACAATCTAACCCTATTTGAAATGAACTTAAAGAAACAATATAGATTCCAGACGTGCAACCAGTTCACAGAAATGAAATATACCGGTTGCAACGAGAAATCATCGGTGTCACGCAGTATGCTCCGATGCTTCATATACATCCTGCAGCTGCATATCAATCTTTGGCTATAAAACGTCCACTTCTAGAACATAATGAGGTTTAAAGAACATTGTACAACGAAAACTTCGAGTAAGAGCCGTGTCAATACATAAAACAGTACGCCGAGCATTATTGACACGGGAAGAGCTGGCAAAGCTTTCTGATACACAGCTAACAGTATCAGAGTAACTCCAAGGCCACCTATGATGGCAAGATAACACGCATACACCGTCATAAAATCATACATTGCCGCCCTCCCGACTAAAACACTGTAGAAGATGAAGTCTCCCAATCCCAGCTTGATTGAACCGGAGGACCCCAATCCGATGCCCTCAAGCAGCAAACTTTCACTCGCCACGACTTCTTCCTGCCTGGGAGGCTGAACATTCGCTACACGCTCGAGTAATGGGGCAGATAGCTCTTGATCCCTATCTGGAACCCGCCCCTCTTCGGCTCTAACCAAACTCGAATCATTATCAACATTGCCAAACTCACCAAAATTCGAATTTGAATTCGAACCTGAAGTGTGATCGACATTGGCATTAGAATTTGACCCAGGATTCCCATTCCCATTACTCGAATTCTCATTTCTCCTATCTCTCCAAACCCTCCTCTCACCCACATTACCCTGAGAATCATGAGGAGTCACGGGCCTGGCCTCGTAAACCAGAGCCGGAATCTCCTCATCCCTAGAGATTGCCAGCTCCACCAATAACCTCAACGGCCCGACCGGCAACAAAACCGCGGCAAGATCATACAATGCCATGGCAACCAACAGCACCCAAGTTGTCCACTCAGGCAACAACGTAAACCAATAAGCAACCAGCATTCCAATCAAAACCAAATACCCCTGCGTCACGAAAATCGCCATTTTCGACATAAACACCGCCAAAACCCCAACAACAGCAAAATTGAACAACACCAAAACAAACGTAATCGAATCGACCGGAACATTAAAGTCCTGAATCAGAAACAGGGCGATTTCTCCGCCCATGAAACCCAGAACAACAAAAGACGAAAAACCCATGTAGATTTTGAGGAACCTGGTGCATCTGAGGTAAAAAAGGAGCACCAAAACGAACGTGACGACAGTGACGACGGCGACAAAAACGAGGGAGTTTAAGAGGGCACCTACGAATTTGTCCCAGGAGGAGTCCGAGGCGGTCTCGTCGTACGCAATGGTGGCGATTGAGGTCACCGTCTCCGACGAGGATGAAGCGTCGTTGGTGAGGACAGTGACCAGAAGGACCACCAGCAGCATACAGACGGAGACCGGAGTGATGATTCTGATCAGTTCTTCGCCCAGGGATTCGAGAACTGTTTTGGGTCTTGGGTTTTGGGCCATTGGGTGTTCGACAATCGGATCAATTTCGGATCTTGGGGCGGAATTTTGGGATTTTGGATTTGAGATTTGGTGGAGGCTGAGAAATGTTTCGCAGGTGTTTTCGTGAGAGAACTGCTTGGACTGGTCGATGGCGTTGGGGAAATAATCTTAGCCGCACATCTCTTTGACTTTTACTATTTTTTTTCTAAGGGGTAGATATCTCCATCAAATTTTGTATGTATGAGAATAAACATAAACGTACAAATAGCACAACCTTTTTTTTCAAACGATGCCATTAATATTTTACTAATTTTCCTTAGTTGATTACCTCATATGCTTAATTACATTTAAAATCTACTTAATCTTTTAAAATTTATTTGATTATTTTGAAACTTAACTCGTGTATCACTTTAAATTTGATATAAAGGTCGTCAAAATTATTACGTGACCCTCTGTGTATTACAATTGTACTTTGACATAAAAAATAAATGGGCTGCGGTTAATTTGTCAACAGGATCCTTTTTGGATTTTTTTTTGTAAGGATCTTAGGAATTCGTAAATCGTATATCGTGCGGTCAGTTTTTTTCTAGTACTGTTTATGTTTATTTTTAAATAAAAATATTTAAAATAATTTCTGACCGCACGATGTGCGATTAACGGAAAAGATTCACGGATCCCTATGATCCTCACAAAGAGGATCCAAACTCATTAATTTGGAGAAATTTTTAGTTGTGACGGGAACACAGGTGGTACACCACGTGTTTTTATGTGAGTAATGGGAAATTTTATTTTTTAAGTTATTAACTTTTTAACATATATATCTTACCATTTATATAGCTACATGTGGTGTTGTTTGGCCCCAAAATGACGATTTGGGACGAGAGTAACAAAATGGGTCGAGACTTTTAGTCTAGCGGTCTTTCGAGGGTATCATGGGCCGGCTAGGCACCAGGGGTTGTTTAGTCGGTTTCGGTCAAGTCCTAGTGTAAGGAGGATTGAGTGGCAAAGGAGTTGAATTCTGATACAACGAGGGGTGTCGAAGCTGGAAGTATGAATGAATCTAGCTCATCATGGGGCTTGGTTCAGAAACCTGTTGGAATTAGGATTGGCCGAGACCTAATCCGATCAGATTAAGGAGTACATCTTTGGTTCAGCTAGGAGTAGGTTCATTGCTATAAATAGAGGAGGAAGTGCATCGTTCAAGTCCCCCTCTAATTCAACACATAAACTGCCTTGCACAAACCCTCGCTCTACGTGAAACCTCTCAATAACCTTGAGATTTTTATTTTCTTTTTCCACCAACACATCTTCAATTTGGATAAACAGCACTATGAAGGCAACCGACGACATATTCAGTTTGGATAAATAGCACTGGAGCCATAGAATCAGCCGACCGCGGAGCACTTTCAGTTTGGATAAACAGCATTGCGTCGAGGCCGACTGGTTATCTATCCAAGTCTCGGTCGAGAAGGATTTTCGAATCCTTATTGGCAAAGGTCATCTCATTAGCCTTCTCGGCGAAGTGAGGTGTTACAAATTACCGGGCTCGGAACATTGAACGCCAAGTTGTTTTATGATTGGATATTCACAAGTTAGTTTTAAAGTTCAGCATTCTGACGGTCGAACCACATTTACCATCAAGACATACATCTCTTTTGAGTACTTGTGTTCGTATAGTTTGGTGCCAGTTCGGCGTGCTTATACTCTTACAAATATAATCACCGTGACCGAACCCGGGGCCGACGATTCGTGAACTTCACAAGACTAGCAGCCTTGTCTTTAGGCTCTAGAACTCGAAGGCCTAGGCGTGTTCCTTCCTCGACCGCATATCGCAAGATTCGGAAGTCAGCAACGCGCTCAACGCCACAACATCACATTTTACTCCCCGGTCGAGCTCGGCAGACGAGTTGGCACGCCTCGCACATAACCGAATGACGTAGTTAGCTTATTAATTACTCGACCTGCGTGCCACATAGGCTTGGTAGTTTTTAGGGTCAACAGGTGTACCATCCTGTGTGACGGTCACACTGAAAAATCTCTCGTTAATTTGGGCTTCGTTCGCATATAAACAAATATTTTGAGGAGTAAATTGTAGCAATGGTCCCTCAACTTTAATCAAATTGGAGCAATGGTCCCTCAACTAAAAATTCATTACCATTGGTCCCTCAACTTATCAAAATGTGTAGCTATAATCCTTTTCATCAATTTCGTCAAAATTTTGTCAAATTAAGTTATGTTGGAATGACCATTTATACAATTAGGATCCCTCAACTCATTAAAGTGTGTAATTATGCTCTTTTTCGTCAACTATGTCAAAAAATTTGTCAAAACGAGTTATGTTGGAAGGACCATTGCTACAATTGGGTTAAAGTTAAGGGATCGTTTCTCCAGTTGAATTAAAGTTGAGGGACCAATGGTAATGGATTTTGAGTTGAGGGACCATAGCTGCACGTTTTGATGAGTTGAGGGACCAATGGTAATGGATTTTTAGTTGAGGGACTATTGCTCCAATTGAGCTGAAGTTAAAGGACCATAGCTACAATTTACTCCATTTTGAGGTTCTTTAAAAGATGGCGTTCCCCGGCCGTCCCAGAAACCATATAACAACCCAATACAAACGTCCCACGTGCAGGAAGTACCGCCGAGTAAATATCCACAAACCTTCTACGTCATGCCTCTAATCCAACGGCTGTAAATTCGGCCCCAAACTCGACGGATCGGATCTCCCAGAGCCCTCGTACATCCGACTCCTCCCATTTTCCACATAAACCCTATTCGAAATCAAAAGCCTTAGGGTTTTAGTCGGTCCCCTGAGAGCAGAGTGACGGAGTGAGAATCGCACAAGGTAAATCTCCGGCGACCCCTCACTCCGATCTTACGTATGTTATTGTTATGCTGCCGATCATCTCCATATCTCCGTTTGATTTGGTTTTTGTTTCCATTTCTATTTGCTTTTCGATTTGGGTTCTTGTTTGATTTTTCGAAGGGATTTGGGGTTTTTGATGTTTACATGTGGGGTTTTGTATACGATCCGTATGTGGATTTATCTGCCTGTGTGTGTGATTGTAGTTTCTAGGGTTTTAAAAGTGAAGTTTTGATTTGTGGAGTTCATGGATGCTGCGGAACGGCTGAATTTGTGTGTGTTTGAGGTGGGAAATTTTTGGGGTGTAGTTTTTCGATTTATCGAATATCGGGTGGAAATAAAGTGTTCTGCTTTAGATTTTTCGTTTGGTTTTGTAGATTCTTCGAAATGGGGTTTTTTTTAGTCAACTTCATTTGGATCATCTCCCTGCGCTTTCTTAAGAACCAAGGAGAATTTAATTTGTTTTTTGTGATTTTGTAACCCTTTTGAAGTGCGGAACTGCTTGATCCCGTCACGTTCTTATTGGGTTTGTTTTGTTTCAGTAGTAGTAGATGAAGAAATGATTTTCGATATCGTTGTGTGGGTATCTAATTAATCTGTCTTTTGTAATGTATTATTTAATCACACATTTGTGTTAACATGTTTAGTGTTCTGCCACTTTTCGGTACTTGTGTTAAACAACAGAATGATTGCTGTGTTATGATAGAGATTTGTTTATTGAAACTTGTTGGCTTGTATTTTCTTTTAGGTGATTACGATGGCTTTCTTAAGTAAAATTGGGAGCATACTTAGGCAGACTGCAAACAAGCAGATCAGGTCTGAAGTATCTCCTTTCAAACTGTCCATCCATCAATCTATAAGATGCATGTCATCCATGGGAAGCTCAAAGCTCTTCATCGGAGGTGATTTCAGAATTCTTCGATAGTTCCAAATATGATATTCCTCCCCTCATGTTGCTTGATTTTGTGTTAAGATGCCCTCCGATTTCAGAATTCTTCGATAGTTCCAAATATGATATTCCTCCCCTCATGTTGCTTGATTTTGTGTTAAGATGCCCTCCACTTTTATAATGCAGGTGTTTCGTACCAGACAGATGACCAGAGTCTGAGGGAGGCATTTCAAAAATACGGTGAAGTTGTAGACGGTATGTAATTGGTACTTGTGTTTGTTTTGGGGCTTCTAGACAAAATTAGACTTGTGCGACTTTATAAGCTAAGGCAATTATGAAAATGCATTAGATTATACATGGACTTCCAGTGGCCTTTTATTTTACGGGATTGTCAAATGGGTCAGATGACTGTCAAATGCTTATGACTTGGTGAAGTGCGGATGTGGGCTTCACTTCTTTTATTATCCCTTGGTTTTTCTTTATTGTGAACTTCTGTTGTTGCGTCATGTATCTCCGTCATTCCATTTGCATTCTCTGATGATAATTCTCACATTTTAGTTTCCATACACGTTTGTAAAGTTTGAAAGAATGTCTGATGCTGATTGACCTGATAAATCTTGCAGCAAGAATCATCATGGACCGTGAAAGTGGTAGATCAAGAGGATTTGGATTTGTTACTTTCACTTCTAACGAGGAGGCAGCTAGTGCTCTCGAGGCCTTGGATGGGCAGGTAGTTATTTGTTGTTATGTTCTTTCTTATTTTTGTAAAATGTTATTGGTTAATAGTTGTTTATTGGAATTGTTTGTTTATTATATACGTTGACGAGTAGTTTTGAGTACTGAATTAGCGTCTGGGATTTAGAATTTAGATACTAGCAGGTGAAACAATACATTCAATTTTGAAATATTAAAATAAGATAAAACATGTTTGTAACATGAAATTGCATTAGTATAGTAGTCTTATGTAATATTAACTGTTATTCATATACCTTTGCAACTGTAAAATTTTGTCTGAAAATCCTGTAGGAGCTTCATGGCCGACGTGTAAGGGTGAATTATGCTACTGAAAGGCCTCGCCCCAGCTATAATAATTACGGTGATGGTCAAAATAGTTATGCACCTGGTGGTGGATTTAGTAACTATGGACCCGGTGGAGGTGACAGCTATGGAAGAGGAAACCCTGGATATGGTCCAGGAAGCTACAACAGTCCTAGCAATTATCCAAGTGCAAACACTTACGATGCTCCCGGTGGAAGTAGCAACAATTTTGGTGTTGGTAGTGGTGATAACTTCGGTGTTGGTGGTGACAACAGCTTTGGCAGTCCTGATGCTCCATTTGGAGAGAACAAACCTGGCTTTGGCCTGGACGATCCCTTGGAAGGAAACGATAGGGACGATAATGACGCGGGTGACTTTGCCAAGAGGGCCTGATTATAATGATTAGATTTCAGGGGCAAACTTAGTTTGCTTCACCGGTAGTGCTACAAGTAGATTGTTTTCTGTATATGTTACAGCCATCTAATCTTCTCTTCCCCCTCTCTCTGAACTATTTTATTTCATTTTATGTCGTATTTGCCCGTCACAATCTTCATGCACGTTTGTGTGCGCTTTGTTAATGAAGGACCTTGAATTGTGGAAATAATTGTTGATTCATTATCTTCCTCTTGAAATGTATGCCAAGTTGAAGGAAATGTTCGATTCTCGTTAAAGGCGAATTTGAACCATATTTTTGTTACCTTGTTGTGAGGCTAAGCTCACCCTGCCCTCCCTTTTACTGTAAATGGTATCGTTTGTTCAAAAAAAATAAAGATGTTCTTAGACAAAAGATAGCTAGCTATGGCTCCTACTCAGCTTTAATTTTCCATTCGTCTATGAGAAAGACGATAAAGTTATAAAGTTTTAACTTGGGGTTTCAAAAAGCACATTAGACTGGTGTGTCGGCCTCTTGCACTCAAGTTTGAAACTTTTTTTGTCGCTTCATGGCGTCAGACTGAAACCACCTCTCCGTATATTATAGTAGTTTAGCACAGAGAACAGCCTCAGCCAATAAACCGTAATACAGAAACTACCCTTGCATTTGTGTGTGACTTCACTCTTAAAAGAGAGAAAAAGGGACAGAAACAAGGAAGGTGAGGCAGAAATGGGAGAGTGCATAAAACTGAAAATGTTGGAGCAAAGTTTCTGATGATTCGTTAACAAAAGCCTCGAAAAGCTTCAGTAATCAGTAAACATCGACAACGTTACAAACGAATGGCGTATTAGCTTTAGCTATAGAATGAATACCTAAACTCTTTCTATATTCTCATATTTTCTATGAATCTATACACTGCAAAACTTAATACCTGCTTTTGACTCAACTCTCGTTCTCATCAATTGACCGGAACCACCTTTGTGCATTCAGGACTACCGGAGAACCTTTCTTGGCCTTCTCCACAATCTGCATTATCAACTGTTTCTCCCTCTCAGAGTCGGAATCATCGCTATTCTCCCCACTGACAGATGAACTCTTTGAACGCCGAACCGTGGAAATGCGCTCCTCATCTGAGATACTTGCTTTGCTCTTGAATGAAAGTAGATCATCACCTCCGGTTTCCTCTTTACTGGAACCAAAATGTTTCACATAACCATCTAACCCATCACTTTGAGTTTGACCGGGGCTTTGAAGCCTGAATGTTTCAAAAACTTGACAAGGTGAATCATCACCTACGGTTTCCTCTTTACTGAAAGCAAGATTCCCCATGGAACCATTCACCAGTTCACTTTGAGTTTGACCGAAGCTTTGAAGCCTGAATGCTTCAAAAGCTTGACGAGGTGAATCACCACCTGCGGTTTCCTCTTTACTGAAAGCAAAATTCCCCATGGAACCATTCACCTCTTCACTTTGAGTTTGACTCTGGCTCTGGCTGCTGAATGTTTCAAAAATCGGACAAGGTGAATCCTCCCCTTCGGATTCACTGATCTTCATCAACTCTTCGTAAGCCTCATTGTACGCATCTAAAGCTTCTCCCGATAAGTTCATGACTAGAGGCTCTTCCTCGGTTTTGCATTTTTCCGCAGAATTCGTAATCTCATGGATTGCGGAATGTCTGTGATTGTCTGATAAGTCTCTCCAAGAATCCTTGTGCTTCAACTCTGCGATTTGGACCTTCCTTTGGCTGTTTTGTAGAGCCACCTCAAGCTCCTGGACACGTTCTTCCAGTCTTGATTGGATAACTTCATGCAGACGCAAGCTAAGCTCTCTGGGAGAAACTGCATAGTTTGCACAGTGGTGATCCGTAGAGGTGCTACTTGCCTCTTCGCTAGACCCGGGTTGGCCAATAGATAACCCACCAACCAAGTCAGCTCTCAGCTCACCCTGAGCAAAATCCGCCATTAAGTTTGGGTCAAGCTGCACAAATTATCAGCTCCGTTAGCACTTAAATAATCTGCTGAGATCACTACATGAGCCAAAAAGCGCATTTGAATTATAGAAAACCGGTAATGCACGGGTCCTATGGGATTAGCATTCATGTTCTAGAAAGACACGCTACTAGAACTGAAACTTCAGTGCAGAAAATCATTTACATGGCCAAACGGATATGTAATACAGTGAGATACTTGAACCCAATTAACAAAGATTCAATGCAAAACTAAAATGTAAAGATGTGCGGCTTAAACATAGGAATACAAAGATAAACATACACTGACCTCAGCAACATCGATGGATGTTCTCTCCGGAATAGAAGTGTTCATGTTTAGCCCCAACCTCTCAAGTTCAGCTTCAAGCTCTGCCTCTATTTTGCTAATCGACACTGAACTCTCTTCTGCTTTACGCTCATATGAATTTTTATCATCATATTTGTCCATATTCTGTTCAGTAGAAAAAGAATTTGGCGCCTTATAAAAAACGGAACTGTCACAAGTATCTTGTGAGCCATAATTCTCATTAGCTATTTCCTTCACTGTTACTGAATCTTTCATTTCGAGTTCCTCCTCTAGATCCTGAACCAAGTTCTCGGTCTGCTTCAACAAATCTTTCAACTTGTCAACTTCTCTTTTATTTGCTATAAAAGAAGATATTATGCCAATAGAAATCCCAAGACAGAGAAGAACTGCTCCATCCAGTGAACCTGATGAAGGGAAAAGTATTAGGACATGAACTGAGATAAGTTAGAAATACTGCACACAAATAAGTAGCAACCGGGAAATTGAGTGAACATAAATTTCAGCTTCTACGATTGGTTGCAGTTATATATGCATTTGGGACCTTGATTAGTCTCTTGGACTTAATTAACTTAATAGAGCCATTAACATATAAAAAAAAGACTTTTCCCTTGATTAGCAACCTAACAACCCCAGAGAATATACATTTTCCCCTCTTTCAATATAATACCATATTTCCTAAGGAATTGAATATGCCAAGGAAAGGACAGGACACAAAAGAAAAAATTTAAGCAAGAATACATCCTCGAATAGCCTCTAAAGTCTAAAACGAAGATAGGTTACCCTTATGAAGTGGAATTCTAGTCGAGAAACATCTGGATAGTATTGAGAATTACACCAAAAATAAATTACTTCTACAATAGGAGAAAAGTACCTTCAGAATGTAAGTGTTTTCCATTGACCAATTTACTGGCACTGCTCAATTTTCCATTCCTCCCCTTTCCTGTCTTACTTTTCGTCTTCATGGGCAGATCCAAATAACCAAGTTTTGGTGGTGGAGGAGACCCACATGCATTTTCATTAGTTTCCAAATAGACTTCCTTATGCAGCTTATTTTCCTCGACCCCAATCTGAGCTCTGAAATGGTCACCACTTGCTCTGCTGATAATTCGGCTTCCATCAGTCACAAACAATGGTCTCATACTTGGACTGGATGGCGATGGAAGGGTAAGCACATGTTCCACTTCAGCACGCTCTTTATATAACTGAGCCATAAGGCAACTCTCTAAGGAATTTACTGGCTTAATTGGATGCCCATACGAACGCTCAGTTCTAATAGAACTTTTGTTCCTCAGAGGAACACGAAAAGAACCTCTTTCTCCACTCGAAGATTGAGGCATCGTGGCAACAGTACTATCATCAATATCATGACTTATCCAAGCCCCATTCCCATTCTCATTTTCATTTCCCGAGTATTCCGTTGACATATGTGATAAAGAAAGTACATTGCAATCCTTGTAATTCACCAAGCCTCCCAGCTTTTCACCATCATACCCGCTAGTAGAAGCCACTTCTGTCCCACAAGAACTTTCTGACAAGTAAGCATCTGAAGCCTTTTTGCTGTCATTAGAAACGTCATCACCCACTTTCTTTCTGTGTCCTAATCTGTGTAAAGGGTGCCTTGAGGATTCAGATTTGTCAAGATTTGCATCCCCAAAAGGAAAATTTAACAAGCCATCTTTACCCCCATTCTTGGATATGTTCTGCCAATACTTAGTCAAATATCCAGCGCCTGCCGCTGCTGCAACAACCCACAAGTCCATATCTTCCCTCCTTTCGAAACCAGACTCCACCGAGGAAACTTTCCTCTCTTTCAGTTCTCAATACCAACAACCCACAACCAAGAATTTGCCAACTTTGAAGGGAGAAAATGTTTGAACCTAAGGATCAAAAACCCTTTATTGTTTTGGCACAATCGGTTATGAAAATGCATGCTTAAGCTAACAACCACAGATTTGAGGAAGTAAAACAGCTGCACAATTCAACAGAACAGAATTCCCAGCATTCAAAATCCGGAAGATAACAAAGATACTACTTCTGAAGAAGAACAAAACAATGAAAAGGCTTCATAAGGTAAGTCCCAAATACAGAAAAAACCTCAGCCTCTGCAGCAACAACCAACAGGGGAGCCAAATTCCTCAAAAATCACAGAAGATAATTAACCAAGAGATACAAGAACAACGGCATTTCAGAAGCAAGAAACCAAATTTAATGCCGAAAACCTAGACTCTACCCAACACTAACAGCAAGTTAGCAACCTACACACACTGAGAGCTCATCAAAGAACAAACCTCAATATCTCCGAAAACGCAATAATATCCAAGAAATTCCACGATATCGAAAACCTGAGCTATACCCAATTGAAAGCAAGTTCTGATAGCCGCAGAAAACCCATTTGACAGACCGCCATTGGCAAGAAGGTGAAAACAGCTGGGAGCTCTTCGTCTTCTTGGCGATGGAGGACAGAGAAAACAAAATTAAAAGGAAAGAGAAAGAAGCTTACTTTAACGAAGCAGTGAGTTCGTGAGGCGAATCTGAGAGAAACCCAGCTTTTGGAAGATGGATTTTTCTGAATCTTTGAAGAAGAAATTGGAATCTCCGGATGAAGATTAACCAAACCACCCGTTTTGCTCTGTTATCTACAGAGCGATACACCTCACAAACCCACGTTCTTTTCATTTGATAAACCAGGGGATTTTTTTCCTTTCATTTTTTCTAAAAAGAATATAAAGTGCGCCGATTGGTTTAATAATCTAATTTTCTAAAAACTATAAAAGATCGGAATTGTTTTGAGCATCTTCAATAATACTGATTAAATTTTATTTTAACTTGCCAAATGACCCACATGTTTGCTAGATACTGCTTCCAGCGACACTAACTAAGAGCTTGTTTGATAATACTTTTAAAATGGCTGAAAACGTTATATGTTTAATACTTCTTGCAAAAGACGTAAAATATTTTCATGGAGTGAGTGAGATTTACCAATTGTATCTCAATAATGGGAACTTTAACAAAAAACTTCCGATATTGTTCACTTTAACGAAAAACCACATTTTTACACTAAAAAGTCAATCCTGATACTATTTATTTTACCCTTTATTTTATCTTTATCGTTAAAACTCAAAATTTTCAAACTTTTTTCATTAGTTTTCCTCAAAATTTGTCCATCGTTTGAGAAAAAAAAAGCTAAAACGAATTGATCAGTTTTTTCCATCACTTCTCTGAGATATTAACGTCCTTTCCAAACAACCACCAAACAAAGCATGCGTTTTGATAGAATTGGTGAAAATGAATACCAACCACTTTGTTGACCTCTATATCTTTTCTAAAGTTAGAAACATGTCACATTTGACAAAGCTTGTCAAACTTTTCTTTTGTTGGGGACATGCTAGTTTTTTTAGTGTAATTTTGTTTATCTCTCGAGTGGTCACTACCCTATTTATCATCGCTAGATAAATTTAAATTTTGAGATTTATGTCTATCCACTGCACAGATCTTAAAATTTAAACTTGACTAACGATAAGAAATAAGGTGGTTAATATAACATTCACTTAAGAGCGGTGAACAACATAAAATTAGGTTAGATTATATGAAAGGGACAGAAAAGGTAGACTCTTTCACTCCAATCCTAATTGGTTTGAGAGCAAAGCAATCCCACATGGATGGAGCCCTTGCCACATCACATGACACTCGAAACTGCTTCACTTTCCACCCAAAACCAAAGAGAGATGATAGAAAGCAACTGTTTAATTAATAATGTTGCAAAAAAGGTTCACTTGAATTTTCAGGATATTGATGTGCTGCAGGAATCCGGATCCTTGCCGGATTTTTTTTGTGAGGATCCTGGGAATCCATGAATCGTGTCCGTTCATTGTACAACGTGCGGTCAAAAATCATTTTAAATATTGTTATTTAAAATTAAGGGATACTTTGAATGCGGTCCTTAGTCCCTAACAATTTTTTACTAAAACCTTAATGGTTTTCAAAGTTTGATCAAAGTCTCTTGACTTTGTACACCGCATTATATTACTATTAATATTTTTATTTTTATAGTTTTGACATTAATTGTTTGATATTTTATGAGATTTATAATCCTATCAATTTAAAGTATCTCATTATAATACTATTAGAAACGGTTACAATAAAAAAATTCAAATATTTTGATTGAATAAATGGATAAAAACTATGTAACAATAAGAAATAATAAATGGAAAAAGAATGTATCCATAGTGTTAAAAAAATTTGTACATTTTGCAAAAAAAATGATACATTTCACATATAACAAAATGATACATTAATAAAGAAGAATGGGTACATTATAAATAAATTTGGGTACAAATAAAAGATTAAAAAATTATGAATACAAACGAATTTTAAAAAAATATGGGCGTTAAAAGAAATTAATATACGGATACAAATTAAAACTAAAAAGAAAACACTACAAATTTTAAAAAATGTTGCAAATTAAATGTGGGTACAAACTAAAAATATAAATATACGATACAAAGTTTAGCCATAAAACATAAATATACCATATGTAATTTTTCTATCATTGACTAAATATACAATGTCACGTGACGGTAAACACATGGGTACAAATACAAATAAAACTTTAAAAAAATATGGGCACAAAAAGAAACTAATATATGGGTACATGTCACATCCTGCCCCCGGCCCCCGCCACATCTCGGGCACGCTTCCGCCGTAGCATGATATTCTTCGCTTTGGGCCCCTACAACGCCCTCACGGTTTTGTTTCTGGGAATTCACACGAGAACTTCCCAATGGGTCACCCATCATGGGAATGGTCTCGCGCGTTACTCGCTTAACTTCGAAGTTCCTACGGAAACCGAAGGCAGTGAGCTCCCAAAAAGCCTCGCGCTAGGTAGAGATGGAAATATACATATAAGGCTCACATGATCTACTCCCTTGGGCGATGTGGGATCTCATAGTACAAATTAAAAATGAAAAGAAAATTGGTACAAATTAAAAAAAGGTTTGCAAATTAAAAATAGGTACAAACTAAAAATAAAAATATATGATAAAAAATTTAGCCATAAATATAGATATACTAATTGTAACATTTTTAACACTAAAGAAATATATTTAAACATAAAAATATTTTATTATTCAAATAATCAATGATGTTATTAATACTCATGGACCTTGATAAAAAATTGAAAATGAATAGGATTTTAATCAATGTAGTAGCAAAATGAAGGATGTGAACCTAATTTCTCCTAAAATTAAACACAAACAGTACCTGACAAAAACTGACCGCACAATTTACGATGAACGGATACGATTCACAGATCTCCAAAATCTTCACCAAAAGGATCATCTTGTTGGTTGTCAAAGGTCCTTTTATATTTGGTATTTGAGTTTGAATGATTCAGTGGGCCAAACACCAGCTACTTTCTTTATTTATCACATAATTTTAAATATTCAAGGTGAGAACTTTTTCGCAATCGGAATATCATTATGACGGTGTTTTAAATTCAATCACGCATTGTCATGTGAGAAAATGCAATTTGTTCGGAAATGCCTTTACCTCCGTGACATGCCAAATGTGTGTATGGAAATAAGTTTCTCTGGAAATCAAACTTGAGGAAGATGATGAAGAGATGAAGATTGGAAGTGGGAGTCACACACAGAGGTCATTCCTGCCATGTTATTTATGCGTTATTCTCTTAAAAAAATGCCACCTTGCCGTAAAAATTGGATCTACGCCGGACATTAGCCGCGATCACCTTGTGCGCACGGACATTTGTTTGTTCGGGTTCCATTTAGCAGCCAGAACAGTAGCAGCACTTAAGTAGAAAGAAACTCAAGAGTCTCCACCCGACAATTGCTGATGGCGGTGGCGGTGGTGGTGATAGAAGAAGAGATGCTGCCGCTACACTGCCTGCAGGAAGAAATTGTTTACCCAACCACCACCATGCAGGGAGAGAATCCGCACGATGAGGGCGCTTGCCCAGCGTTTTGGAATGGTCTGATAGAACAAAACTCCAGTTAGGATTAACATCGGCTTCAAAGCCAGAATACGGGCAAATCGGGAGGGGAGTGTGTAAAACCGACGTTATAAGCTGTGCACTACCAATTCTCTTGTTTTTCCTTGGAAAAAAATGCAATTTATATGTGTGTATGTACACGTATTGCACGAAAGCACAATGAAAGTCTCGGCAAAAGAATTTGTGCATACGTTTCCAGTTCTCAAGCGGCTCCTTGTAAAGGTGATCCCTTTTTCTCCACTGACACGCTAGCAACTTCTCGGGTGTTATCATTGTTCAATCCTTCGTTGAAATGTTCTCTGAGAAATTCCACGGCCATAAACGTAAGTGCTGAAGCTGGAACATACCATGTAATCCTGGGGATGCTACCTCTGAACATCCCTTTTGCACCTTCGGCCCTCCATACGCTGTGAATTGCATCCAACCAGCCTTTGTACCTAAGGTTCAATACAATATTAGATGGAAACTGGACAACCCTTTTACTATCTCCGTCTAACTTCCATGCAACAAGTAATATACGGAACCATAGACAAATTTTGAACATGAATATAGTGCGGAAATATCACACATATACCAGGTCGGAATCGGAAGGTAATTTCAAAATAATACCAATAAAAGTAACCACAAACAGAACCGATACCTCAAGGTTGATCCTTGTACTTGCAGTCTTGTTTTGATCACATCCAAGGGAGTGGTAAGATATGCACTAATGCCTAAAAAATACAATGCAAGATAAATTACCCTACAGAAAAAACTAATTAACGAACTCAACTATAGTTCAAGGAAAAATAAGCAAGGTACATACCACCAGCCAACCCTCCTAGTACAAGCCCCTCAACGGAACTATTAAAATGGAAATTTGGATCCCGTATGTATTTTTGCTTCCCATACTGTGTCAAATCTTTCAAGCCTTCGTAAAACATAACCTGCATGGCACACATGAAATCAAATTTATGATACACCAGTGATCGAAATATAATGTCTGAAATTTTTGGACAAAATAAAAAATAAACTAGGGTGGGGAATGCATGTTAAGAGTAGTGAACCCTACTTGAATAAATTTTGTTATTAGGAGTTGCAACCCCATTTTCCCAATATTAAGAAGCAACAGCCAAAAGTTAAGATATACAAGCGATCTCTGCCCAACCTACCATTAGACCAGCAAAAGGCACATCCCTTGCCAGTGTGGACCAGTATCTGCCAAATGAAAGAAAAAATAAATCCACAATTAGGCAAGAACATTATGGCCATAATTTGTATGTGCATATGCATGCCTGAGTGTGGCTTATCAGGGTTGTGTTTTGGTTGCATTCATGGATGGCTGTAAGCAGGCAATAGCTAACGTTACTATTGGACTCATGATGAAACTGGATTGCATTTAGTACAAACTCAAACTAAGCTAGTCTGTTATTTGTCTTGTTATAAGAAACACATGTTTATTAATGAAAAATTGGTACAAGGATGATGGACGGATGGACACGAAAAGAGGGAAGGCGGAGCGGGGAACACCACATGGAAAATATCACACCATGAAAGATTAGAGGGGTTGATTTAGAGATATACCCTGCATATAATCCTCTTAGCCCCTGCTCCTTCCATATTGAGGAGCCAGCATGGAACATCCCAGTATAGTAACCATACATTTGGCTACCAGGCTTCATAGCGATATTATCTTTCATGACAACAGAACTCCAAGAGGCCATCGTGCCTTGAACCTGCATGCGTTGCTTCATCACTTCACATGGAACATATACAACAGAACCAAGTGTATCTCCTGAAATACAGAAAGAAGGAATACAGGCATTTTGAGTCCCCTGAGGCACATGATGGCTTAAGAGTCCACAATAATTCAAGTTTCGAATACTACAACTGAAATCCTAAATGGGCCTCCATATGTAACAGCCTAACAACAACAACAATTAGCTGCTGAAAGCCAACCGGATGTCATTGAGTATGCACCAGCACAAACATTAACGCCCAGATAAGAAAAGAGCACTCAGATACCAAGTTATAGTGCATTCCAGTACTCACTATACAAAATTCTATGTATGAGAACACAAACACTGCATGGTCAGAGTAAGTCGAAAGATTTTGTAAATTCAGGATAAAAAGGTCAAGCATATAAGACTAGCTGACCAACTTAAGCAAAATGAATGATCAACGACTATTTAGCAGATCATAAATCCGAACGGCACTCATAAGCCTTTCAATCAGATTCCATCACTTAAAAATCAACATTCCATAAAACTCAAGAGCATCTTTGCAACAAAATATAATCAAATTCCTCAATTAATAAACACAAATGTCATAATGTTACATATAATCTGAAGTTCTGAAGACAATTGATGAATACTGTTAACATTTAATTCAGCATATTAACAGCAATTGCTTTGCAAGAAACTCACATGAAATCAGCTTGAATCAGATTAAAGTTTTGAGAGCTGCAGAACAACTTACCAACAGCTCCAGCAATGAAATGTGCCCAATGTCCCTCAAGGTTTGGATGTGATTCTTCAATCCACTTTTTGGTCGACTCTATGACACCAAAATATGTTGCTCCAGTTGCAAGAGAACCAGTGACACCCGGAGCTATACCCCTATAAAAGCCTACATAACTTATTAGTTACGAACTTAAGAATCAATGATTCTAAGAAGAAGTAAACATGTACTCAGAGACTGCACCAGCACTAAACCACCACAAAGAGAAAAACGAATCCCTAGGTTCACACTTTGGAGTCCAAAACTTATGAATAAACGCCTGGTTGCTTATATTTTATGATAAACAAAATATATCTAATCAATTTATACATGTGGGAAAAGGCAGTGTAAACATGTTACATGCAAGCAAATAGGACTAAGTCGCCAATTGTGAAAACTTAAAAACTGCTTCAGAAAAGGACCAAGATGTACCTCTTAATCCATCGGCTACCCAGACCGCTCGTACCATCTGAAGTATGCTCTTCGGTTTCTGCAAACACGACATAAATCAATAACTATTGCATTTTCCAGACAAGCTATGAAACATTTTAGCACGAAAATAAAATGCCCGACCCAAAACTTGAATGTTCATTTTCTCACATAAAGTTTACAAATTTAAATGCCATTCTCAGGATTCCATGCCAAATAATTGAGCTTTACACAATGAAATAGGGCATGAATTTACATCTATAACATCTTTACTCTATGATCATACCTGACTTGCAGAGAGAATAGCCTGGCTCTGAATGCGTGTTTTTACGGTGTCGACTGGATGCATCATTCCTTCCCCAAATGCTCCAGCAATAGCTCCCCACAGAAACTCCCTCATAACTACACTCACAGATTAAAAAGACAATTAAATCAAATCCTGATTTATTTTCTTCCCCAATAATAATTTTTCATAAATAAATAGACATTTCCTTTGATTTCTGCCGCTGCTTGAATTATTTTATTTCAATATTTAAATCAAGAAAATTAAAACTATGATTTTAGCTGCATCAGAAGCCATGAAATACGTTTAATCCAAATGATCGAAGCGAAAAATAGCGAAAAGCAATGCTTACCGAAGAAGTGTTTGTGATTCGTATCCGATAGGGCATGCCGTTCGCTCGAATTCGAGCTCTGTGTCGCCATGCTCTCTCTGATCTGACTGGTTAGGGTTTTAGGGTCTTCTTTTTCGGTGAACGGTTTGTGGGTATTGGGCGGGTTTTAGCTTTTAACGGTTCCAATTTTCGCACGCACTGACTCATGCCATGCCCGTCGCGTCTGGACCAATGACATCAATTTGTGTATAACGGACCAATAATACGCGATTGTTTGAATATGCTTTTAAAATGACTGAAAACGCTTTTGATAAAAATATTTTTGAAAAAATCCTTAGTCAAAGTGTTAGTAAATCCTGGAAAAACACTTAAAGTGCTTCATGGAAGAAGCACATAATTGTTCTTTCTTCTAGAAAGCAGATAAAGTGCTTTTAAAATGATTGAAAGCGCGGTTGATAAAAATATTTTTGAAAAAATCCTTAGTAAAAATGTTAGTAAATCCTGGAAAAACACTTAAAGTGCTTCCTGGAAGAAGCACATAACTGTTCTTTCTTCTAGAAAGCAATTAAAGTGTTTTTAAAATGACTGAAAGCCCTGTTGATAAAAATATTTTTGAAAAAATCCTTAGTAAAAATGTTAGTAAATCCTGGAAAAACACTTAAAGTGTTTCCTGGAAGAAGCACATAACTGCTCTTTCCTCTAGAAAGCACTTAAAGTGCTTTTAAAATGACTGAAAGCGCTTTTGATAAAAATATTTTTGAAAAAATCCTTAGTAAAAATGTTAGTAAATCCTGAAAAAGCACTTAAAGTGCTTCCTGGAAGAAGCACATAACTGTTCTTCTAGAAAGCACTTAAAGTGCTTTTGGAACCCAAAAATATTTTTCCTAAAAGCGTTTTCAGTCATTTTAAAAGCACATCCAAACGAGCCATACGACACCGCATATTTTAATTTTTGACATTCATTTGAAACACTGTTATTTTAGTATTCTCGTTTAAACCTTCCATAGCATATCGTAATATTCTTTTACCCTTTGTACGTTTCTTAACTTGATTATAATGAATTTATATTTTTGCATATTGTTTTTGACATTTGGGAGTGATCCACCTCAAACTAGCTCAAAGAGCTATTACAGATATAATACTTACTTTTTAATTCCTAAAAAACTTATTTTTGTTGTTGCTACTTAAGTTTTTATGAGACAGTTTCTTTAAGATTGTTTGTTCTATACAAGCGATATTTGATATTACAATAACCCACAAGAATTGAAATTTAAACTCAAGTGTAAAAAGGTGAGGACGCTGCCTTAACCATCAATACGAATGTGACAAAAAAAAAATGTCACAAACCATGTCATTTAGTACTATAGTCTAGTAGTATTCCTCTTCATTTGTAAGTAAGAGGTTTTATTATTTGAATTACATTATTATTTGCTCATTGTGAGGCTTAACCAACTTCCTCATTATTTAATGTAGATAATAACGTTGGTTAAAGAAAAAAAAATGTCACACACCCTTGAAAATTTGAATCCCAACCCTGAGTTTTTAGATTTGACAAAGCCCGGCCTATTCGGCCAAGCCCTAAGAAATTTTTCATTGTGACAGGATCACGGATGATAGACCACGTGTTTTTATGTAAGTGGTGGGAAATTTTATTTTTTAAGTTATTAACTTTTTAACACATATATCTCACTATTTATATACCATTCTATGTGCCGGTTACGCTAAAAAATCTATTCAAGCCCTGAGTTTTTTCCCTTCTTAATTGGGTTAGCCGTCTACACTCAGCAATATCCAGAATACGACGTCGTTCGAAACCGCAACCTCGCAGGCACATTACCTCCTGCTATCAACGAAGCGAGAGAGTGAAAACGCACACCTGAGCTCGCAGCTCTATTTGTTATCGGATCCCAACAGCTAGTTTCTAGGGTTTCCAATTTCCGATCACCACCAATACCCAAATCCATGGCGATGGCTGCTCTCAGACGAGAAGGGAGGCGTTTCGCCCCCTTGATCTCTCCCCATCCGATGGCCGCCGTCCGATCCTCCATCATCCCAGCCGAGTACATTCTCTATCCAAATCCGCCGTTTTTTATTTATTTTTAATTCTTATCATTTTGCTTGCATTATACTTTTCATTGCCGTCTGTTTGGATACCGAGAAAAATTGAGTAATAAATAAAAGAAAATCTAATTTAGTGGAAAGTGAGAACCTTGAACATTCCTGAATTTTTTCGGCGAATAACAAATGGATAATTGAATTTTGTGAAACAGATGCTACTGCAGATGTTAGGATTGTATGAAAGTATTAATTCACACTAGACGGCCATTAGAATTTAGCAAGCGTAAATTATTGATGTTGCTTGGTTTTAATTCGTTTAAAGAGCGCTGAGCGATATTGTTTAGATTAACAAGAGAAATGGAGGAGACGATGTGTTTGGTGCATCACTGAAAGTCAACTGTAGTTCTGGATTTCTCGTTATGCTAAGCTTGATTTCATTTCCATGTTCTTGTATGTCTTGCTATCGCTTTCTGTTGCTTATGCCTTTCAACAACTAAATTACTTGGTTTGGTTACACAGGGAGCAGGTACCTTTGGGAGTGCGCTCAATTTCAACTCAAATTGGTAAGAACAATCATCATGAATTAGTTATTATTTTATCCTCTTTTATTTCTGTTTTCCCTGCTTTGCAAATGGTGACGCGGTTCATTTGTAATACTTGGTGAATTCAGTTAGAAACCGGATGAAGAGTGTGAAGAATATCCAGAAAATCACAAAGGCAATGAAGATGGTTGCAGCCTCAAAGCTCCGAGCAATTCAAGTTAAAGCTGAAAATTCTCGTGGCCTGTGGCAGCCTTTCACAGCACTTCTTGGCGACACTCCCAGTATGTCTAACGGCATAATCTCCATAGGCCAATTTATATAAGTTATTTGGTTTCTTTACATTTTGCTTGTTCTTGTTAAAGACATGGCATCTTTGACAGTATACTCAATCTAGTTGCATAGTTTTTTTCCGCAGTTTTTCTTTATTGTAGACTACTTAATGGACTGTTCCTCTTGCCAAGTCCTAGTGCTTTACGGAGGTGTATTTTACTCTTTGGTCCCCAACCCGCCCCATTTTCCATGCTTTCTAATTGTGCACAGTGATATTCTCGTAAGTTCCCTCATTGTCGTTGTGTAATTTTTATTTTTTCATGCTAGGCGTCAGCGTTAAGAAGGATGTTATTGTTACCATCTCTTCAGACAAAGGTTTATGTGGTGGAATTAACTCTACCTCAGTCAAGATAAGCAAGGCCTTGCACAAGTTGAACGCTGGTATTTCTTGGAAGCTTATTGTTATGTTAAGTTTATATTTTATGCACATTAATATTTTTTTTTTACATTGAAACTGTTGTAGGTCCTGAAAAAGAGACAAAATATGTCATTTTGGGGGAAAAAGCAAAGGCTCAGTTGATTCGTGACTCTAAGAAGGACATTGAGCTATGCATAACTGAGTTGCAGAAGAATCCTTTGAACTACACCCAGGTTAGTATGTTTGAGTAAAGAAAGTAATGTTTGTGTTGTGGGTATGAGCCCATGCGCTTACCTATGCGGTGGTGTTTGCTTAAAGAACCACGGACACACTTGTCCAACCTATGTGGGACATTAGCCGCATATTGGTTTTATTTTGTCTTTCATATTTTCAATGTTTAATTGCGTTTCATACATGACATTTAGAGTCATAGGGGATCCAGTTTGGCTCTCTAGACTAGCTTTCCAAGAGGTGTTTAAAGAGTCATGAATTAAGTTAAAGAGTCCTTTAAAGAGTCTCTTGGAGATGACATTCCATAGTTTGGCTCTCTAAACTAGCTTTCCAAGAGGTTTAAAGAGCCTCTTGGAGATGAGATGGAGATGAGAGCACACGGTTCTTTATACTTGTTGGTGCCTATTAAATTCTTTTCGATGAGTTCTCTTGCCAGCTTTATACGAACAGAGTTATTAATGTGGCAGTTATACATTTTATTAGTTATCAAATGTAAAAGTTCTTACCGTCATTTGCGTGTGCCTTTTGTCCTCTCAGGTATCTGTCATAGCTGATGACATTTTGAAAAATGTTGAGTTTGATGCTTTGAGAATCGTCTTCAACAAGTTTCAGTCAGTCGTCTCATTTCTGCCAACTGTGTCAACAGTATTATCTCCCGAGGTAATAAGAATGATTCAGTTCAATTATTGCACCTCTTTTTCACTCATATTCATGTTCTGTTGTACTGGGCATTTGATACGATGTTCATACAGATTGTGGAGAGAGAATCTGAAGCTGGTGGAAAGCTTGGCGACTTAGATTCCTATGAGATTGAAGGTGGTGAGACAAAGTCGGAGATACTTCAGAATTTGGCAGAGTTCCAATTTTCATGTGTAAGTTCTTTCGTTGAGGTTAGAGGCCTCGTATTTTCGTATCTGTTGGTCAAACCACTGACCTGGTTGGACACTTAACCTCAAATTGCATTCATTGGGGTATTGTCCTAAGATTAACACTTTTGAGCTCGTCTCTATAAATGTTTAATTTTACTACTTTTTGGCAGGTCATGTTCAATGCGGTGTTGGAGAATGCTTGCAGTGAGCAAGGAGCAAGGATGTCTGCCATGGACAGCTCAAGCAGAAATGCCGGAGACATGCTTGATCGCCTCACACTCACTTATAACAGGTCCCCCTCATTCTCCACCCCCAATTTCTTCGAAGTCCTAGCTAATCCGTTACTGTAGACATTATTTTTTATTTGTTGACTTTAATATCGTGTTCCACTATAAACGACTGATCTTTCTTGGTTATATGGTTACTTGTTCCAGAACTCGTCAAGCATCTATTACCACCGAATTGATTGAGATTATATCAGGAGCATCAGCACTGGAGGGTTAAGTTCATCTGACGGTGACGAAATAAAATTGTGTTTTTGAAGTAACCATAAAACACAATTTTCTTCGAAGGAAGGCTCATGCGTTCTTTTCTCTGATAATGTTTTTGGGATCTCTTTTGCAATAATATGTTTCTGCAATAGCTTCGGTCGAGTTGTCATGCTTGATTTCATGAACTTGTATTCATGTTTGCATTCTCTCCTCGGTCGAGTTGTCATGCTTGATTTCATGAACTTGTATTCATGTTTGCTTTCTCTCCTCGATCGAAGCCATGCGTGTAATGTTTCCCAAATGAGATTTTGCTCGCGATTTTAAACTTTGTAAGCCGATTATATTCTTCGGGTCCATCCAATTGTTGGATTTGGTACAACAACGATTGATCAATCGACATTTCGACAAAACAGTCTATACCTTATGGTTAAAATTTGCACAAAAAATGGGTGTGAATTCTAATAATTTTCCTTGTGGAATACAAATCTTGTGGAGGTTTTGGTGGAAATTTTGGTACACATTCTCTCCAACTCGTTTGCGACGGATGATGGGCCGCAATAGAAAACCCCTGTCCCAAGAAACACCAAATTTTCAATGTTTAGTAGTATTGAATTCAATATTTCAATCTTTTATGCTGAGAATTTACATGCATTCTCACCAATCCGTTCTTCTTTGTGTCCCCTTGCTAATTTTGAGAAGATGTTGAACCAGTCCGGTCGACCGAAATGTGTGCGTACCTGAGAGACATCCATATAAAGATATCATATGTATTTCACATCGGAATGCATTTTTCCAACTTTTGTATTAGTGCATGAAACGACCGGAGAAGAAAGAGGAGTGTATGAAACGACTAGGGAAGAAAGAGGAGGGAAAGCGGAGGCGCTTCTTCTTCTGCTTCCTCCACCCATCCCCTCAGTCGAGACTCCCCTCTCGCGCTAAGTATCAGAAAATATTGAAAGGAATCCGATGAAACAGACTACTGGTTGGGAAACTCTTACCACCAGAAGAGAAGAAGAGGATAGAAATTAGAAAGAAGGGGTTCAAGACAAACGTTTAAGCCTGCAGATTGCTTCTTTAACTAATCATGCAGGGGAAAGCAATGTGATTAGGTATTGTAGTGCAGTACTTACCGGAGTCCGGGAGAGAAAATCGGTACCATTTTTCGCGTGATGCAACGCTTGTATAGTGCTTATTAGAACCGATCGCGCATCTCCCTCCGGGTACACACATGTTAAGAAATTGTGCATCTCCACAGCAGACTGAATGGTCACCAGAAACAATTAGAATGCATAGAACAACATTTTCTAAAGAACGGTAAGACTTAAAGTGTGCGTTATTTTCCAAACTGAAAACGAAATGGTTATCAACGGGAGTTTGGATTGTACCTGCTTTTGGTTTGAGATTGAGACTTCTTTCATGATGTCTCTAAACCAATCAAAGGAGCTTTGTTCTCTTGTAACCCAATAAAGAGAGGCCTTCAATGGAGCCTTTCTTGAGCTGCATTCTCTGCAACCACTCTATTTTCAAAAAACTACGCGTTGTTAAGATATTAGAGGTGGTCTAGCGGCTCACTACTAATCAACACCGATATTGTTCCCAACTTAGTACAAACGCAAACCAAATCCTGAAAGTCTTACATGATCACAATGTGGTTTTTTAGCAGCATTGACAACGTCTTTAAGGATGCTGACGAAAGGCGTAGCGCCTATGCCTAGACCGATGAGAACAACGATGTCGTACTTGACATGGTCTTGAGAGGCAGCACCATAAGGTCCATCGATGTGTACCTTCGGATAGCCATCAACTCCAGATAATGTTGCCTGTAAAAATTTCAAAAGGAAAACATTTTCACAATGCCGAATTGAGATTTCGGGTTGAGTCTTTCCATTTTCCATCCAGTTTTTACCTCTTGGAAAAGACTGTATATCTGATAACTCCAGTCTCCAGCAGTTCGAATATGAACGCTTAGGTAGTCATCTTCCGGCCCCGAAGTTAAGGAAAATGGGTGCCTGATTCAATGAACAAGGAAGAGAAAGAAACAGAATTCAACATAGATCGACATTAGTGATTGTTTCTGAAAGCCTTTTTAGTACTTCTTCGTAGCGAGTTTGTCAAATGCAGACTTACCATTCAAACCGTGAAATTTGAGGGCATTGGATGAATATGTACATGCCACTCAGGTACCTAAAACCTTCTGGTTTCTGCAATTTGAGGGACAAAACTTTTCCTGGATAAATACTTGCCTGGGCAATTCGGTCACACGAAAAGAAGCAAGTTCTGATCAAATTGTGATTAAAAAGAAGTAATTTTCGATGATTGTGAACGGATGAACTTATAAGTACTTGCTTGAGATACCTTCAAAATCTTCACCTCATACAACCCCGATCTTATGGCTCGGAAAACTCGTTCTCCGGCGTATAATACAACTGGAATGGCAATGTACATCCATGTCTGCTTAACCAAGTTCATAACATACAAACTTTCTAAAAATTTCGAACACATTATCTGTTTAAGTAGAATTTACCACATGAACTTAAGGGCTTACCGTTTTTTCGGTTGCTTTGTTGGTTAGGAAGAGGAACATGGAGTGGAGAATGAGCAATGCATACACAGGAATGAACAGGTGGTGTGAGTACCAGAAGGTGTTATAGCCTGTGACATTCCGGACAGACTTTGGCAGCGAAGGCGACTGGCGTCGTGGCCATTTTGTTGCAAGAGAAAATGCTATGGCCATTAGTACTACCATTGCAATCCCTGTTGCCACCTCCTTTGTAGCCAATATTTCAGAGTATGATGGCTGATGGTACCCGAATCGGGCAGCTATTGTTTGCCGGAAGACCATACGATCCGAGTCACTGATTCTTGGAAAATCACAAGCAAGGTGAGAACCTCCATGTAGGATTACTCCTACTACTATCCCTCCTGCAATCATCTATATATAATCAACACAAAATGTACACATGTTAATAATGTGAAACATTTGCAGACATTGGTAAGGCTAGTCCGAATCGCCTTCTCAGTAAATGAGAGTAGTTTAAGATATCGTCTTGTCCAAAAACGAGTGTATAGCAATTATTTTGGTGTTGAAAGGGTTAAGCTACTAGAACTAAGCTAGGATCCAACTTACTTTGTGGAAGTTTATGTTGTCATTAAACGGAATGATGGAGTTTATAGAACGGTTCTTGCGAAGCCACGTGATTGTATTACGGCAAACAGGAAGGAGAATCAGAGCCATGTTGAACTTCAGGGTTTCTGCAGCACCTTTAGCAGTGGATAAGCAGTAACCCATTACTTGAAAAGCTGCTCTATGGCGATACTGGATGAATTTCCAAGCGAAAAGCGCGCTGCATATGATCAACCAAAGCAAAACTATCCATGCACGCCGCCAGTATGATCGAAATAAAATTTCAGTTTTAGACCTTGGCTCTTCAATTGGATCAAAACTGTGATGTAGACGACTAAGTCTGATTGAAAAGTGATTCGTTGAAAATGAGCTATTTGATAAGCTCATCACATTGAAGAGAGTCCTAAACTGAGGGAACTGCAAGTCATTGACAAACATTAGAAAGGCATGCAAAATGTTCTTGAACACAATTTAATTTTCAAAGAGAATCGATTTCCACGATTGAAGGTATGTACCTCCATGTAACTCCGGTTTTCGGTGTCAAGCAATTTCATGACTAATGCAGCATAGTCTTCTGCTTCCTCATGAGTTAAAGACAACTTATTCGTAGAAGCACTTAGTGTTATGATCTGCAAAAGTGCCCAAATGGAAACCAGTAAACATGAACACGGAACCTCTATAAGTCACGCATAGCCCGCGTGATAGAAAAAAGCCTCTTGTGTGTGTGCAGCGAGGCTAGAAAAGTGCTTTTCATGACAGTGTGACACAAAAATACCTGCTTAATGTCTTTCTCAGTCACTCTTCCATCCATGTTTCTGTCACACCTGAAACGAATCACAACGTCCTTAGAGAAAAAGGTAAGTACATAAGAAAGGTTTTAATTTCTTGCTCTCTAAGCATCACAATACGAAGATAATTAAGAGTGTGATCAAATTTTAATGAAGATTATTACAAGTCAAAGTAAATTCGTATCCTTGAATCGAAGCGAGGGTCAGTCATACGACACCAGTAACCATACAGTTCGCATTTTGTCATATCGAAATTTCGATCCATTCTTCTTCTTAGAGCCCTTAATAGCTCATTAGCAAACTCCGGCGACTGTTGCATCCCTAAGAAACATGAACCAAAGAACATATCAAAGAAGGAGCTAATGTTCAAGAAACACGTAAGAACTTACTCGATATATTAACCGATCACATAATGTGGCAGTTGATGCGTCCATTATACACATAAGAGGCCAACACAGCCACCCACCAAACGAATAAAACTAAGGCCAAAAGACACACAGGAATCAGAGGAAAAAACAAAGCAATCACATTTTTGTGCACAAAACAAGATATAACAACACAAACACGTTCTGCAAAGAATAATTAGAATCAAGCCAAACCCTAAAATATACATAAAAAAAGGTTATTGGTAAAACGCAAAATCTTTTTTATTTTTATCAAATCAACTATAGTCATTAAAAAAAACGTTAAACACTATATCAAAGACGTCTACAAAACACGAATCTCAACAGAACTACAAAAGACATAATCCAAAACGGAAAAACTAGAGCGGACAAAAGCCATTCATACTATTTTAAACGTTAACACATGTAGCAAGGGTAAGATAATTATTTTGTAGGCTTGCTCACCTATGCACAGACCAAAATCCGACGATTTTATAGCCGTTTCAACGCCGTGTCTGGTCAATGCAAGCCGGTCGAACTGCTCCTCTACATCCTTCCACTTCATCCCACCGTTGGCCGTGATGTCAATAAATCTTAGCCTTTCAATCTCATTGGCTGACCCGGCTGTGGACGATGCCTCCCCATTTTCTGCCATATAATGTTGCTGCCGGTTCACAACTCCAGTTTTATCGTGCCGTTCAGTCCAAACTGGAGAGAATGACGGAGGGAAAACACTAGCACTGCAAGAAGATGAAGAAGATGATGAAGATGAAGACGGTGACATAGCTGAAACATAGGGTTGGTGAGCAGTTTGAAGTTGTACATGTGCCTACATTGGTGAGTATTTATTTTTTCCGGTGTAGAAGCAGGTCGAAGCACAAGAAAACCAAAAGAAACTAGCAAATCACTGAGCTATTACGATCCCTTCTAGCAATATCATTCTCGAGGATACAATAAATATAAGGCGCATTAGCGAACTGCGAACATATGGATACCGAAAGAGAGGTTATAGCCCGAGTTAGCTAAAGGTGATCAAAGTTTTGATGAGAAGAAAGAAATGTGAACTGCTGTGTGAGGTGGGAGAGTTTTAGTTTTTTTCTGGAAGGAAATGAAGATCGATGGGTGGAGTGCTTATAACTTGTTTGAAAAGTGTAAGTTTTTTGGGATGGAAGGAGAAGAGAGTGGCCTCATTTATTTTGTTTTGTTTGGTATGTACAAGCTAATTAGCTAGGTATTGGGTTTTCTTGTTTAACTGGTTTTGTGTTCTAGTTTTTGGTTTCTTGGAACTTTGGTGGTGGTTGAGTGAGAAAGTTGAGCAAGTGAGAGAGAGAGAGAGAGAGGTTTTGTTAGGGTTGAAAAGTTAGGAGCGAAAAGGAAGTGAGAGAGAGAAGGAGCAGGTAAGACTAGTGAAAAGGTTGTGATATGAAAGAGAGAGAGAGAGAGAGAGAGAGAGGGGCAGGGAGGGAGAGGGAATAAGGTTAAATTTCACATCAACCTTAATCCAATAAGAGAAAATATTTAGTAGGACAATCTAATTGGCTCACAAAATATGCAATGGTGTGTGTATTGAGAGTTGTTTTTATGTGAGGTCGGATAGTACTTAAACTTAACAAAATTTAAATTTTTTATGAAAATGTACGACCGTCCAACCGGTCAGACTTCTCTATCCACTGTGCGAGTTTTTCTCACCAAATACATAGAAAATGGCATGATTCACCATGCAAGAAAGGGATTAGGAGAATAATTGGTTATAACAAGTCATGTTTGCCTAGCAGCTTCCTTCTACTCCATTAATTTGGACTTGTGCATTGCATGCCTTATATGGGTTATATTTTCTGGAGAAAGGACAAAGGGTGTGCTGGTTACATAGGCTTTTTATTTATTTATTTATTTTCAGAATTAGGCAAACAATTGGCCACATTACTTGATCAATCAACTATATGATATTGATAGAATTCTATTTGCACTTTGCAACATCAAGTTTCCACTTCAACCAACCAGATGGGATTTGCTAATTTTAGTCATTAACTAAAGATTATTCGATGTTAAGTAAGGTTTGTCGTTTAAATGATTAAGAGCATTTATCAGTGCACCTAATTGTTACACTACTTGAGGTCGTGTATCAAGGAGGCAGATTGTATGCCCTCCTCTTATGGTGCCCTCTCCATCCCCTCCTATTTTGTGCGGTCACGGTTAAGCCACGTCAACATTTTATATTGATTTTTTTTATAGAGATAATAAGACAAAAAGCAATAGAAATATAAAATGTTGACGTGGCTTAACCGTGACCGCACAAATAGGAGGGGATGGGGAGGACACCATAAGAGGAGGGCAGACAATCTGCCTCCGTGTATCAGACCAAGATCATGCTCATATAACTCATGGTAGATTAGGATGTGACTTAATTGTAGTTTGTTCATTCAAAATATATATTTTCTTTTGGGTGATGCTATCTACATACATTTTATTACTTTCTACATACTCTTCTCAATTTCTTGCCGTCGGATCGAATGAATTGAAGAAAATAAAAAAACAGAAATTAACAGGGAGTTTATGAAATGTTAAAAAGTGTGCGGATACCACCATCCCTTTCTTTTTTTACAAAACGAAAAACTTAATTGTACGGTTTGGTTCATATAATCAAGTGATTTTTCATGAAATACTTTATTTTCTAATAAAAATTTCGACGTGTGTCTAATGAAAATACTTCTAACAAAAACATTCATAAGCAGAAGTACTTGAAAAAAAAACAGAATCAAACGAGCCCTCTCCCGTTGAGAATCGGAATCACAAGTAAAGGTGGACTGGGTTGACCCATCTTGTGAACCTATGTTGGGTTGGGTCCTGACCCACTAACATTGGGCTAAACTCACAGGCACCAAACATGCCATACCAAAAAAATATAAAATACAAGACAAACAAAACAGACGTTCCCACCAACCATTGAAAAGGTGGGAAGGAAGGAGCTACAGAAAAATCAACAGCTAAAGAGGGATCTCAGAAACAAAGCAAGAACAGTAATTTTCAATTACCCTTTTTGTGTTCTTCTCCGTTTATGTTTTCAAGTTTTGGTTTGAGACTGCTTTAGCATAATCTGCTTTCTGTTTGTTTCCCGAGAAAATACTGATAGAAACGTTTTCTTTAGATTTTTGTAATCAAGTTTTCGTTTTTATGCATTTTGTACGTCGGCATGCTTTCGTTTTCCCCCTAATTTTGTTTCAATTTAACATCTTTATTTTTTCATTTTCTTAATTTGTGCGTCCAGAGAATTGGGTTGGTGTGTTTTTTGCTAATTGAATAGAAAAGGTGAATGCAATGTCAATATTATTCAATTTCTTCAATGTGTTGGAGCATTTGTGATTGGTTTTTGAAGGATATTTCTTTATGATTATTGCTTGTTGATCTGTTGGGAGCAGATTTTCATGGAGGGATTGGTGGCTGCATCGTCACGAGTCACCCCAGTTCGTATTCATTTGAGGCAAAAACACCTTTCTTTTGTTTCTGCATCTTCAGTGCAATGTGCAAGACGTTTGTATCGAAGTAGAGGTCAAGTTGGAATGAGACAACATCCCAAATTACGGAACTCGATTGCTGCTTCAGCTCAACCATTAGAAGCCACATTGAGCCCCTTTGGCAACAGGCTACCATCCAAAGGTAATGTGGTTGATTGAATCTGGGAACTTGTATTTGCATCCGGGGTTAATTGGTTTGAGGCAAAAAATGCGAATGGAATATGGTAAGTTTGATTTGTGGAGCGGAAAACTTTTCTTTGTGACATTATGTTTAATTGGTAGAAAGTGTGACCATAAAGTTGTGTATGAAGTTGATGTTCAAACGCTGGAGAACAATTGAGTATGCGCTCGTCGATTGAGCCGTTGAGATTTAAGAAAAATAAAGAGACAAGTAAAGTTCAAGTCTCGAGACGTTCATAGTCATATGGCCTTGGGTGATGGTTGTTATTTTAATGTCTATAGAGGTTCTTGATTTATGGAGAAATGCTGATGCGGTATGCTTCGATGTGGATAGCACGGTTTGCCTGGATGAGGGCATTGATGAACTTGCAGAACATTGTGGAGCTGGAAAGGCTGTTGCAGAATGGACTGCTAGGTTAGAGTTGTTACTGGAATTCCTTTCATTTGCTTCGTACTCTAGGATTTTCGGCTGACTGCAGTTCTCATCCTTGGCAGGGCAATGGGTGGTTCAGTACCTTTTGAGGAGGCTTTGGCTGCTAGACTATCTTTGTTCAATCCTTCCCTGTCTCAAGTCCAAGATTTTCTTGAAAAGAACCCCCCAAAGTATGATGACTCTAAATTGTCTTGACTGCATGCCGGCTTCGTTTTAATTATCTTTAGTTTATGTTGCCTTCTTGTTTGCTTAATTTGGGCATGCCTTTTAGTCTTGTTAAACTTATTGAGCTTTTTTAGACCGTGAAAACACAAGTTAGCACTAGTTTTAGATGAAAATATTTCGATTATTAACAAAAGATGGATGCGAGATTTCACATATAAAGAATAGGGTAACTTGCAATCCTGGATTATTTTCTTTCATATCTGCTGTGAGCCGCTGCTTTACAGCAAACAAACACATCATTTGGTTAAGTAGATTCTATTACGTGCTATAAAAGTTTGTCCTCATAGTATGTGCCTGCATTGTACGGGGCTATCCATTGCTCCTATTGTTCCTATTGTTCCCCTCCGTCTGTTTATTTATATTATAACATTGTCAGCTTGGGACAATGTCAATTGCCATGTCTATCATATCTAAACATGAAAAGTTTTTACTTGAAATCTTCTGTCGCACTGTTTGAAGATTTCTTGTGCACAGAACGTATTCTCAGGTTTCTGAAAATGGACATAAAAAACCGGCAATTAGAGGGAGTGACAGAGGGAGGGAGGGAGAGGGAGAGAATTGTAAGTTGTAACTGTCCTCGACCTGGATTTCTGAAGTTGAGTAAAAGTTCTGGCGTACTTCTTTCAAGCAAAGCCATTGAGTATAATGGCCCAATTTTCCAATATAAGATGGCTCTAAACTGTCTTACCGACAACAAAGATTGCTTCTGAATTGTTAAGCCGGATAATGACATCCTAATAGTTACTTACTTCTAAGGATATCGGTAAAAGCATAGAAATGAAGTGATTTAGGGTCTGCTTATTATTTGTACTTTTGGCAATTTGATGACGAAAAATCTTCTGAATCTAGTCGTGGTGTAAATTCTATGTAGGCTTTCTCCTGGCATAGTCGAGTTAGTCAAGAAGCTGAAGGCTAATGGCACCGACGTTTACCTGGTCTCTGGAGGCTTCCGTCAAATGATCAAAGTATGCTGCTGAATAACTTAACGAGTGTCTTTGCTATTTTGCTACTTTGCTTTATCTCATTTATCATGGCAGTATATAGCATAGTGAAGTAACGTGCGATGGAGAATAAACTGACAATGTGTATTACTAAGTAATTTCTTCTGAAGCCTGTGGCCGCGATTCTTGATATACCAACTGAAAACGTGTTTGCTAATCAACTACTGTTTGGAACTTCTGGAGAGTTTCTGGGTTTTGACAAAAACGAGCCCACTTCAAGGAGTGGTGGAAAAGCCACCGCAGTGCAACAGATAAGGAAGGTTGGTTTGTACCGGTTTGCTCAATGTTTTAGTTGCCGAGTATGTTGCTTAAGGTGATTAAAACTGGTTTTCCAGGCACACAATTACAAGGAATTAGTCATGATTGGGGATGGCGCGACTGATCTTGAGGTAATAATTCACTCAAAACGTCCAAACATTAATCTTGACGCAAATTGTGTTTCTGTTTTCTGCCTCTCGCATACTACTAAATGTTACAGCTAAAAACATAATCCTGCTTAGTGAGCCTTGAAAGGAAGGATCGGGAGTATTTCATGTACGATCTGTCACTTAAAGCTGACTCTTTCAGGCTCGTTGGTGAAGCTAGTCAAATGTTGTCTCTCATCTACTACCATTTGTCCCTGTATCCAGGCACGCCAACCCGGAGGTGCTGACTTGTTCATCTGCTACGCTGGTGTTCAACTACGCGAGGCTGTTGCTGCAAAGGCTGATTGGCTTGTTCTTAGTCTTCAAGACTTGATAAGTTCCTTGGATTAATTCAGCGCGATATCGTTCTTTATTCTGTACTATTGTTCCTCCGTTACGCTGCCTGCGCTGCTGCATTCTTGTAATCTGTACGGCGTGACATGCTTTCCGGCGTGTAAAGCTCATTGGAAGATGAACAAGGAAGTGTGTATTTGGGTGCTTCGTAGGAAGCCGTGTGAATGGATTGTATTGTATGAATTGGAAGGTACTACAAAACAGATGCTAAGGTTAAAGTTTGTACAAGTTATTGGAGTATTAATGCATTGAATTCCTGTAAAATAAATACATCTTTACACATCACGGAAAACAACGTCAAGTAGTTTGTAAGTGTTTATAACATATGTTTTTTCACAAATCATCTCTAGAATTGACCCATTTAATCAAGATGGTTCTTAAAATTAAAAATCGATCAATGTAATTTCTGAAGATAGTTACTGTGAGTCAATGTCGTTTTTCATGAGTGGAAAAATGAGTGAAGAAACTCAGAAAACGAATTAAAATAAAATAACATACCATGAAAACAACAAATAAAAAAAAGCAAACAATTAAAAAGAATAAAAATTAAGAAATAGTTAAAGCTTAAATAGGTGAAGATCGATATAAATCTACCGATTCTAATACAACCCCATAAGAATAAATCAAATATCCTCGTATCGTGTGAGTTGTTATGCATTATTATTTGGGGCCTTCTTGGGGTCTTTGAGTTCATACAATCCTAATCTCAGCGGGACTTTTATGTAAGGACAAGGATCCTCTTTGGATTCTCTTTCTGGGGATCCGGGGAAGTAATCAATTGTGTCAATTCATCGTATATAGTGCGGTCAATTTTCGTTAGATACTATTTATATTCAATTTTAAATTTAAAATGATTTCTAACCGTAAGATATACGATGAATGAACACGATTGATTGACCATCCGGGGTGAATCCTATTCTTGTATGTAATCTGTGTCCTAGTACACAAAGACATAAGTACCCTTGTTAAAACCCAAGACGGGAGCTGTCAATATCCCACAATTTGGGGCAAACAACTGAAAAAACATGGCGGCGTCGGAGAGGCGGTGCCACTACGAGATTTTGGGTCTCCCCCGCGACTGCTCCGCCGACGAGATCCGGTCGGCTTACAGGAAGCTCGCTCTCCAGCGCCACCCGGACAAGCTAGTGCAGTCCGGCTTGTCCCAGTCCGAAGCCACGGCCCAGTTCCAGGAGCTGGCCCATGCCTACGAGGTTCTCTCCGACACCAAAGAGCGAGCTTGGTACGACTCTCACCGCTCCCAAATCCTCTTCTCCGATCGCAGATCGGCTGCCTCGGGCTCCGGCTCGGGCATCCCCGATCTCTTCTCATTCTTCTCCACCACCGTCTTCTCCGGCTACTCCGACTCCGGCCGTGGATTTTATAAGGTATATTCCGATCTCTTCAACAAAATCTACGCCAACGAGCTCAATTTTGCTAGGAAATTAGGGTTAGGGTTGGACACCGTGCCTGAAGCTCCGGCGATGGGGAATTTAGAGAGTCCGTACGTGCAGGTCACCGCGTTTTATAACTACTGGGCAGGGTTTTGTACGGTGATGGATTTTTGCTGGGAGGACAAGTATGACGTGATGGCCGGTCCGAACCGGAAGTCGAGGAGGTTGATGGAGGAGGAGAACAAGAAGGAGAGGAAGAAGGCGAAGAGAGAGTTCAACGAGACGGTGCGGCGGTTGGCGGATTTTGTGAAGAAGAGGGACAAGAGGGTGATTGATATGATGCTGAAGAAGGAGGAGGAGAGGGTGAGGAAGAGGGAGGAGGAGAGAGAGAGGAAGAAGAAGTTGGAGAAGGAGAAATTGGAGAGGGCTATGGCGTATGAGGAGCCGGAGTGGGCGAAAGCAGCGGAGGAGGAGGAAGGAGGGAATGGGGTTGAGGAATTGGAGGAGGAAGAGGAGGAGGAGGAGAGGAGGAGGAAGGAATTGTATTGTGTGGTGTGTGGGAAGAAGTTTAAGAGTGAGAAGCAGTGGAAGAATCACGAGCAGTCGAAGAAGCATCGAGATAAGGTTGCGGAGTTTCGGGAGTCAATTGGGGAAGAAGATCTTGAACTTGATGATGAAGAGGTTTTGGAGGGAGAGGGTGAAGAAAGGGGTGAGCTTGACGATGTTGATGAATTAGGTCAGGAGATTAGAGAGGGGTTGAAGATTGGGGAGGAGGAAGATGGGGCAGGAGTGAGTGATCAGGAGGATGAGTTGCACGAATTTGGTGGTGAAAATGGGAGTGAAAAGGTTGACGAGGCACTTGGGTTGGATGGTGATGAAGATGAAGATGAAATGGGTGTTCTTGAAGCAATGGTGGCAGGGCGAAACAGTAAGAAAAATGCAGCCTTTTGGGTTGAGCGTGAGGATAAGGATGACGATGACGCGGAGTTCATGGAATATAATAACCGGAAGAGCGCAAGAAGGAAAGGAGGAGCGAGGAAAGAGAGGAGTAAGAAGAGTGGTGGTGAAGCTAATAATGTTGATAAAAGTGGAAACAACGGTGGTCAGAGTGAGGAGAGTAATGAACAAGATAATTCAAATATGAAGGAATCCACATCTCATTCCGTTGTGGAAAATGAGAGTAATGATAAAGGGGATGAACAGTTAGCACGAAAGAAGAAGAGCTCAAGCAAAGCCGTCGATAAGAAAGAGAAAGTGAAGAAAGAGGCGAACGACAAATTAAAGAACTCATTTAATGGGAAGAAATCTAAGGTAAAGTCCTTGCTTTTTATGCTTCATGAAATACCATAATGTGTATAATCCACTGGCTTGTTGAGTTTGTAACCTTGAAACTTAGATTGAATGCTTTCCTAACTGCTTGTATGGATGTTCCTTTTAAAAAGCTTCTTTGTTGCTCATTCTTGCTTTGCTCCGCTCACTAATCGATGCTATATCCCAAAGCAGGGAGCATTGAAGAATACTAGCAACGCATGTGATACATGTGGAGAGGAGTTCGAATCAAGGTAATTATGTTGCTTCTGATGCAATGCATTACTTTCACTCCTGGTTGATCTGCCTTGACATCTGACTGCCAGTTATGCACTGCTGCTATAGATTATATCAGATATTGATTAGTTGTATTTGGATGGTTTTATCATGACAGAAACAAGTTACATATGCATTTGGGTGACACTGGACATGCGAAGCTGAAGTATCGATGAGGGAACAATTGGTGAATACTAACATGATGTGATTATGCATTTGGGTGACACTGGACATGTGAAGCTGAAGTGTCGTGAGGGAACAGTTGCTGAATATTAACCTCATGTGATTAAATTATCAGCCATAGAAAGAGTATGGTGACATTGGTTCGATTCATTCATTTTGATAAGTTACAGAAATAGTCAAAGATCTCTGCAGCAAGCATTCCATTATTTTGGGTAATCAGATACAAGTACAACAACCCTCTTTTATCATAAAGGGTATGTATCCGAAGCTGTCACCCTGTTTGGTTCTTAGCTTTGTGAATTCAACTATGTGTGCACCCAAAAGGAATGAAATTGACCAACATTTTAGTTTTGTCAAATTGCAACTTGTATGTTCAGAAAATGGCATTTTTTTGTTTTCAAACATGAGCAGTTTATCTAGCAAACGTGTTGTGGTTCGGAGGTTTGAAACTTTTCTTGGATTTTTCTGGAATTTTGTTTAAGTGTTTAAGTTGATGATTTCATATGGTGCAAAGTGTGCACTGTGCAGTGGGTATACATAAGGCAGAGTTAAACGTAGATGTAGAACGTTTAGAAACTAAACTGCATCCAATAATTTAGTGTTCAAGGAGTATTAGTATTTTGTGCAAGATAATTAGGCACAAGAATGATTATTGGCAACCGTGTAGCTTTAGTAACGTCTTTGTAAAGTTTGCGTTGGCTGTTATGCCAAACTGTTCCAGAAAATGTGGTAGGGAAAATTTATTTAGCGGGGCGTGGTATTTGCCTTAAATTTGTCTAATGTTCTGTTTCTCATGCAACGAATGTCTAAGTTGATAGCAAACAGCTTTTCTTATTTCCATGTGAACTCTAGGTACGGCTGGCTGGATGCAGTGCGGAACATATGGATGGCTGAAGGTGCACAGAGAACGTTCAGCCCTTGTATTTCTGGAAATGAAATTTCATGGAGAAAACGGGATGACCTTTACAAGGGGTGGCTTTACGAAAACCTTTTCCTAGTTTGTCAAGTGTGTTGTGAGCGTGATATCATGTAATTTGGTAGTGTTCTAGATATTTTGATGTAATATGGATATGCATATGGAGTTGGTAAAAGGATTTAGTGGTGTGTTTGTTGAAGCAGTTCTACCTATTTCGGTCAAAGTGCCACGCAACAGCTCTCCGATTTTTAGCGGCGGTTTTTTAAACGCCTCTAAAAGTGTTTTTAGCAGCGATTTTTAACGTCGCTAATGATATTTTTAGCGACCAAGTATTGCCAACTGAGTTTCAATCATCGATAAAAGGCTTTTTAGCGACAGTTGAAATATTTAGGCGACAATTTTTCCGTAGCCAAAACATTTTAACAGCTTTTGAAGGATAGTTTGGTCCAAATCCAGAAAACTGCTGTCATATCTCGAAACCGTCGGAAAAACTTGGCCCAGTCATTTTTTGAGGAATACGTTTCTTCTTGTTTTCAGGCAGACATTTAGTTTGCTTAATACTACTGGCCAACTTCTTCGCTACACCCTGCAATAAACGGTGTTGCATTGCACCTTTGGACCCAAACACTGCAAAATTAACAAACGGTAATCTTAATTTGATAATCTGTTTAGAGGCAGAGAGAGACTAATATGATCCATTTCAAATTTTAAAGGTGCTAACTACTGTATCAATATCAACGTCTAGAACATCTTAACCACATTACAAGTTTGGTCTTAAGGAGGCCATAAATTGCCGTTTCCAGCATAAAGAATTTATACAAATGAGCTAGTTTACAAACGTTGCAAGGATGAAAAGTTGTCATCCCAATCGTTTAACAGAAGAAGCTTCTTGTAAGTAAGCCATAGCCGCCTCCTGTGAAAGTTGTTTTCCTTCCACCAAGCCCCTCGCTATTGTGTTGACATAATTTTTGGCCGGAGCACACAAGGGAATCTCTCCGGATTTGAAGCCCTTCATTTGCGATTTTGTACATCTGCACATTATTAAATGAAAGCCGGCCAAAAGGGATTGAGTCCTTCACTACGTATACAGATTTCACAAGTAAATCGACAAGAACAATTCTGACGAAAAAGAATACAGAAAAATGAAAGAGAATCTTTGATGCATACGTCATTGTTAGTATCGGAATATCACGCTCCTTGCCCAGGTAGACAACATTACCGTACCAACACTTCTGAAACAAAATTGAGCACATCCACAGCGTAAGTGTAACAGTTATGAATAATCATTCTAAAACGAGAAGGCATATAAAGTTCAGCTACCTTTAGTTGAACCTGTCGAGAATGAGGCTCCTCACTAGTGACTGAGTTTAAACCAGTCAAGTCAAACAAAGGAGAGTTCATAGGAAAACTTGCAACGTTTTCCTGGACTATTACATCGTTAAACTGCTCAAGCCTGCCAGAGAAAACTGAGTTTAAAACACAACTACGCCGGATTCAGGCAATTGGAGAATCAATTTTTTAAGTGTCATGTTTGAAAAGAAAATGATTTATACAGAAAGCAGCAGTTAAAACAATAGGACTGATTTGCGTGACAAGAAAACATACGTAATTTTATACAGGCACATATAAGTCTTATCCTGGATGTTGCTTTCAGGATTAAGGAAAGCGGCTCCTCCAGGACCCCATGTAAGTGTAGATTCACGACCAAAGAACAAGCGATGAGGGAAAGTCTTCCACATAATCTCCTTTGGGGGAGTTTTGTCCGCACAACCAAGATATGGCCTTTTCATACCTTCCATCTGAAAATCATCTTGCGGATGTCAACAGGAGTGTATGGTGGGAAGAAAAGTGGAGACGAGGGAAAAGAAGAGCAGTATCACAGTATTAATTATCTAATATCCATGATACTATAAGCTTATAACCAAAACTGCTGCAGTGAAATACTGAAGCTCATAATATGCTTAGTCTGTTTCATATTCAACACCGATATTAGATAAAAGTTTTTGGGTTGCATATTACCTGTCCACCTTCAATATAGCAGAGAAATCTTTTTAGACACAGATTTGATCCAAAAGCGGCATACCAAATCTCGACCTTTGAGAGCTCTGATCTCCAGATGCAAGAATTACTTGCCACATGATCTGGATTAAGTTAAGAGCTCATCATATAAACTAACACAAATAGTGAAATCATTTCCTAAATCTCAGTTATCAATTTACCCTGAATACTTCCGTCAACTTTCAACTTCGAGAAGGGCTCTATAACATCTTGAAGAACCTCCTCAAGATGTTTAGATATGACAATTGGACCTTTGTTGTCCTCTGCTTCAGAATCAGAGATTGAGGGGAGAATATACTACAATTGCAAAACAAGTATCTCAGCAATGTTTGTGGGGAAGAAAAGAAATAGGTGCCGAGTACTGAGAGTCTTGAGATAATCGAAGTCATCAAATAGAACTATTGACTACCCAACCAGAAGCAATAAACAACAAAGTACTGATAAGAGAAAAGGAAACGTACTGAAGCTGGAGGAGCTGTTTGATTGGTTACCGTCTCTGGTAATTCATCTGCAAGTGATGGCCAGAAAGCACTTAGTTTCCGGCGAACCTGGAAAAAAACTACATATGCATTAAAGAAACAAAGAATTGACTCACAGTAAATAAAAATCAGGTAGAACGAATACAAGGACAAATGGATAACCCAACAGAAAGTATAGGAAAAGTATTAAAACAAAAAGGTACAAAATGTTAATATACCGCTTTTATCACACGCCATGTAGACTCAAATGGGCACGCCTCTGAAGACCCATGTATAGGATTGTCGTCCAGCAGAACTTTAACACAAGAAAGAGTTGAATTTGCAATAGAATTGAGATTGTATCCTCCTTCTAAAGCCAACACGATTTTTCCGTTCGCAAAACTCATCAACTGAAAGACAATAAAATTATGTCAAAAATGATACAATAATCAAGGCCACCTTAATGATAAAAGAGAAACTGTAAAACGACCTGTTTCAACAAAACTGCGTATCCATATGGTGTGACACAACAACCCCCTAGAGGATCACCAGCAGCTGTTTCAACAAATTTGGAGAAAAAAACAATTATCATACTTAAATAGATATTGAAGATGAGTTCTACACTACTACTACAAGCAAAAATTTCCACAACAACAAAATGAAAACTCATTCTGCAACCTGCATTAAACAAAGAAAGTTAGCCCACCAACCTGCATCAAATCCTGCAGAGACTATAATTAAATTGGGATTAAACTCCTTGGCAACAGGAACCAAAATATGGTCCCAAACTGCAAAATAGTCTGCATCCCGACACCCGCCATTTTCCCAGGGGACATTAATGTTGTATCCTGCTCCTGCTCCTTCTCCAATCATAGTATAGAAACCGTCATCATTAGCTGGATAAAAACTTCCAAACTCATGCCTGAAAAAACCCAGCACCATACTGTCATCAGAATTAGGAACTTTGATCTTATGCAAGACAAGTCAACCAAACAAGTTAGATGCTACAAGCTCCAATGAGATAACTTTTGATACAATGATAAAAGCTAGAAATTTTAAAGTCACAGAATCCTTGGAAAGTGTAAAAAAATGACCTTGTATGAAACTTAAATTCAAGAAAAATCAAAGGAACCCCAAGCAGCCCATCTTAACAAAATACTACATGATGGAATCTAACTTCAACTTTGTTTATGTTAAACATAGGCTTTAATGATCAAGGAAAAGAACAATTATCAATTCAAAATTCTGGCATACCTATGAACAGAGAAGAATAAAACACGAGGATCCTTCCAGAACATCTTTTGAGTACCGTTACCATGATGCACATCCCAGTCAACAATCAAAATTTTGTTGATACCCAATTCTGGCTGTCAATTAGAAAGTAAGAATATGATGCCCTTAGGTGTCAACTTACTTAATAAATGCAGAAAACAAAGTCAAATTTTCAAAACAATTATTCCAAGTTTTATAAAGAAAACAAAAGGAAACTACAAGGCTCAAAAGTTAAGTCCTAATTTCTGAATAACTACAAGGCAGGTCATACTTTTTCATTTAAAAGGACACTTGCTGCAATAGCTACATTGTTGTACAGACAAAATCCCATAGCTTCGTCTTGTTCCGCATGATGTCCTGGAGGCCTAATGATAGCCACAGCAGAATCTAGTTCGCCTTTGGCAACTCTTTCCACCACCTATTTAAGGAAACACCCATAGTTAGGTTATAAAAATTTGAAATGTAACACATAAGTTTATTTGCAGGAGACACACTTAGACTGAAACTATCTGAAACATGCGAAAATAGCTCCATTTGTAACTGATTCTGAAACTGCAATAAAATTGTAAATCGTGGGTTGAAGTCAGAGGAAGACAGGACTCATGATATTAGCAGAAATCAACAGTTTCACATATTTTCATTGTGTAAGTACTCAGCACTTCAAACAAACACAAAATCAGGCCAACAAGAATTACCTCTATGGCAGAGCCCGCAGCAAGGTAGGCAGCTTCGGATGATCCTTCATTGAGATATATGGAATTGAATTTCGATGCAATCTGATTTCTCCGTGAATTAAACTGTTTGGAGCTTATATTCCTAATCAGATCAACATGTTTTTTGGTGTGAACTGACAAAATATGCTTGTCTTCTGCTTCTTTTGCTTCCAAAACAACACACCTGAAAAAAAAAATACATAAACCTCCAATTAAATTCCGAATTGGTTTCCGAAAATCCCAACCGAGCAATTATCTTTCATACACAAGACAAAATTTATTTATGCACAAATCCCATTTTCTATTATGGCCCCGTTATCATAAAGACGAAGACTTTAACCTAGAAATATTTTGAGAATCAGTTTCCCTTAAATTCCAAGACAACATACGATTGCATTTGAGCACCAAATACTAGATATTAAGTTGATTTCTATGGAAATCACAGCAGTAAATGTAGCAGCCTATAAAAATTACTGAACTTTCATGAGCTAAAGGAATACTAGTATTACAAAGACATGTAAACTTTTCTCCTCTCTTTGATTTTCCCTCGCTTTTCTTGTTATTTTCTCAGCAGCCAAACACTCATGTCTGATGTGTACACACACACATATGCATAAATGTGTGTACCTCTGGGGAATGGCAGCTGACTGGAGCTTGTTCCAGATTGCCTTAATTCGGTTGGGGTTTTCCGGATGAGGATCGCCTTCGGGTGTGGAGTGCTTACACATCCTATCGTCGTACAACAATCCAACCCTCCTCGTCCTCTTCTGCTGCTGACCTTTGCTCTCACAGTCAACATCTTCAGCAACCTCCATCCTCTCTCTCTCTCTCTCTCTCTCCTCTGTGAGACCACGAAAGCGGGAAGGGGAAGAGTGAGGCAGCCAACCCGCTGTCCTACAAACGTCGAAATTAGAAGCCAATCGCTTTGCGTTCCGTAATCGATCCTTTAACTTCTCACTCTCTCTCTCTCTCTCTTTGTTTTGTTTTGTTTTGTTTTTTTCCTCTTTTTCTTTTCTTTTTAACCTTTATAAACAAATCAAGCTTTCGTATTTACGTTTATAAATAAATCAAGATTTGAAATTTCAAACCGGGTCTTTGATTTGGAATTTCAAAAAATGGAGGCTGCCCTCATGTTATGGTGCCATTCTCATCCCCTCTTATTTTGTGCGATCACGGTTAAGTCACGTTAACATTTTATATTGATTTTTTTTATAGAGATAATAAAACAAAATGCAATAGTGTTGTAAAATCGATGGTGTGTGCAGTGGAATAAATAAACAAGACACAAAATTTACAAGGTTCCTCTACAATCAGTGTGACTGTAGTACGTCCTCGGAACAGCAGTGGTGCTTTCATTATAATTTAGAATAATAGGAGTACAAAATAACTCTCTCTCTCTATTATCTCATATCCTCTTTCTCTTTTGCCTCTCTTCCTCTTCCGTGAACTCTCATCCTTAGCATTCCTTTTTATAGGCATAGATGATAGTGCTTGCTGTCTTGTTGCCAGCTAAGCTACAGTGCTCTGAAGTGGTTGATATAATCATCCATTACATCATTTAGTGGTCAGCCACCAATGTTTACAACACTCCCCTTGGATGACCATAAATCCTCGATTGACTCGTTAAAATCTTGATCTGTTTTTGGATGCTCTCCCTGATGAGTATCTCCCCCTGATTTCAAATCATTTAGGTTGATCGTTGATCATTCTGCTTCAATCTCTAAGCGAGAAGAGTTGCCAAAAGAAGTGCTTTACTTGTAGTTAACTTTCCATATACTTGTTCTTGAACTAGCTGGAGGGCCTTCTGCTAGACTTCCTCCAAAGGTCTGAATTTACTCATTTTATCTGGAGCTAAATTTGATTCAAGGGTGGTGGATGTTTGATTTTGGATCAGACTTGTGATTTCTTCAAGGGCCGTCTAGGCTTGATCTTGAATGAAATAGGACCACGAAGAGCTTTACGTGACAAGTGATCTTTGGCTTCGTCGGGGATGAATCGGCACGTGTATTGTTGTGATTGTCTCCACATGCTTCAATGTATCATTTTCACTTGCCTTATCTGTTCCCCTTGCAGAAGTGGTATTTTCCCTAGTTTTTCCCCATGCAAGTTTGACATCTTCTCTTGCAGTATTTGCCCTCTGATGCATGAGTGGAATGCAAACCTTGCATTTGGATGGTCCTTCAGAACATTACTTCTCAATGACTCATCATGCTTGGCAGCTATCATCATATCAACAGTTGAAAATAAGCACTTGAGAGCAATGTAAGGTAAGCAATCAGGGAAAGGTTCCGGCAATCAGTTCTAGATCGGAAGCTTGATTCCATGTGGCGACTGATAGCTCTCTTTTTCCTTGTCCTGCAAGTGAGAATAAGGGCAAAGGAAAGGACAGGGAGATTACATAATATGAGATACTCTTACTCTCGTCCCTGATGATATGAGATATTTTTGCTCTAGTGTGACTTGTTTTGAAGAGGTATTCTCAGAGAGAAAAACTGAGTATTTCGAGATGCTTTGTTGAAGATGCATTCTCAGAGAGGAAGAAGAGTTAGACATTTTTCAGGTCTGCCTTGCCGTGGAGAACAGAGGTCGACATATATAGGAATTTTCCAAAGCAGATAGTGGCTTTGTTACCCATGCTTGTCGGCAACTTCACGCGTTTTCAACTCTGTCAGATATCTTTGACAAAGTTGCACGTGATATCCAAAAAGCTGAGATTGCGTCTGAAAAGTGTTGACGTACTTTATGCAGGAAAATCCGACTTTTGAAATTCAGAGAGCGGTGTCTCTTCGATTTCTGAACAAATGGCTATGTTGCCTCTTCCTTTTATAGAGGCATCAATTGTGCTCAAAATGTATGCTCGGAAAACTGTTGCATGTAGAATTTTCCATTTCTTGCACTTTTGAGATTTTATCTGACCTCATTTTTTTCTTCATCATTTCTGAAAATGGCTTGCCCATCTAACCTTTGTTTAGATTTGAGTCTCGGGATGGATACAGGTGAGCCGTGTTAGGATAATCTATGGCGCCCGTCTTTCTTATCTTCTAATGACCATTTTACAGTTGGAGACTCTATGATAAGGGATAATACAACTGCTACAGTAGTAGCTAGGAACCTTCTCACGCCCAGAGATAAAAGAATACTTGCAAAGAAGACTGATGAATCGGTTGTTCAAGACTGTTTAGCTTTAAGTGTTCAGTGTGCGGGCTCTGTATCCAATATGGGCCAATGTCTACTTGCTCGAACTCGCCAAGTTGAATCATTGATGGCTGAGGTGGTAAGTCTTAAACAAGAGATTAGAGGGCTCAAGCACGAGAATATAGTGTTACACATGCTTACAAATAATTACTCAACGAGCATGAGAAAAAAGCTCGACCAGCTGCTAGAATCCGAAAGTCGGACTCAAAATGACAATCAGAGGTTCGAGGCTTTATTCCAAAGGCACCTATTGCCTTCGTCATCCGGCATTTCACCAAGTATTGAGGCTCTAAATAATCAACCTCTGGTGCCTCCCCTTTCTGGGGTACTTCCGAGTACTGAGGTGTCACATGAGCAACCTTTGTGAAGGCTTCATCCTGTTTGTTTGTTTTAACTCATGTGTATGGACATGCCTGTAATTTCTCGGAGATATCAATAAATAAGCTTTATTCATTCAACAAAGCATATATTTCACTAAGATGTGGTACTTCTGGACCAAATATCAATTTATCATTACCCTCTCGAAGATAAATGATCATTCTTAGTGTCTACATCATTTGAGATTCAACTCATAATCTTCAATCCATATGATTTTTAATATCATAAACATCATGGATAAGATTTGTGTTCGTAGATTGTTCGATCTGCAGTTCGAGACAATATTTCTCTCAACACTTTGTAATCTTTCTAAACTCTTCAGGAGTTCCATTATACTATTATTAAATCTTGCAAGAGATTTAGTATGTTGCAACAATATCATAATGAAAGTACTTACTAAGGCAATTTATATCATCCATTGGTATTGAGTACATAATTTATGTTTTACCCTTTTGGGGCTTACTTCAAGCAATTTGAATCCTTCAGGGATTTTCTACACTTTAAGACACATTTTCCTTTAAAATTTATACAGAGCAATTTGCTCCTATGTATACTTAAGGGATTTACTTATGGAGATATGATGTGGGCGACTTACAACCATTCGTATATAATTCTCCATTCATATGAACTCGTTTCCAACCTTGTGTCATATCATGTGAGTGTATTTCACTATATTACAAATGCTCATATGTGACCTCCTTGGTTCAACATCTTTTGGCTATTTGTATTGTATTCAAGTATATAGGTCCATTTTTCCACGTTCTTCCACAATTGTAATGGAATTGCCTTTCTCCATTCTTGGTCAACAATTTTTGTTGACGGGAAAAGAACGGGACTCAATATCAACACAGCTCATTGATGAATTTGGTTATCATCAATTCATGATCCCATATTCTCATGTGCATGCGCATGCATAAAAGTTTTTCATTTCTTTGGATATCCATTGCATCTTCAAGGGCATTACATTATCTATTATAGGATAGTCGTAATTTAGAGAATGCGGATCATAACCTCTTCTTGAGCGTTATAGAGCTTGAATTTTAATCTCCACTTCCGGGAGTTGAGTCATTGGAACCTATACGTCTATCATGCTTCATGCACGAGACATCAACATTCACATGTCTGCAGATTGTCCTTTCTGGGACGTATATCTATGCGGCGACTATTATGCTTCTGGTATGCAACAATTATGTTTCGGGAATGTAATAATTCAATAGTGTCATATTCTTCTTCTTTCGAATGACTAAACCCTTTGGGTCTGAAGGTCTGCCACGCTTCAAGCGTGCAACAGATAACTCATTTACTGCCTCATTATTTTGTCCAACAAGGACATCAATTCTTTTAGGCACATTTGCAGCAAGTATATGTGATTTCATCACTTTCGTTGCATCATTCAATTATTCTTACTTCATGTTCTCATTGATTGATTTGTGAATCAAAATAGGACAAATTCTCTTCGTTTTTCTGGAACGGTATTTTCTCATCATTCTTCTGGAATGATATTTTCTCATCCTAATGGCAGAAAATTTGTCCTAACAAAATGACAGTTTGCAAACCATGCGGTAAACATATCCTCAGTCAAGGATTCTAAATATTGAATGATAGATGATGAATCAAATAAATTCTCAATCTGCGATGATGCCTCATTTCAGTACGTTGTGGCAGTGCAATAGACACAAAGATAACACAACCAAAAACTCGTAAATGTGTAATGTTTGGCAGGTGCCCAAACACGAGTTGTACTGAGAAGTGTTGATGGTTGGTAACATGTCTCAATTGAATTAATAATGCATCATGTAAAATTTACATGTCCCCATGTAGAAAACTGGCAAATTCGTTTTTACGAGCAGAGCGCGTGTAGTCAATTTCATACGCTTAATAAATGCTTCTGCTAAACTATTTTGAGTATGAACATAAGGAACTTTTGGTCCTTATTTAATATTTTGTGGACTGATACTTTTATGACTTTTATTACAATTAAGTTGAGGCACTACGACACTTCAAACTTACGGTACTCATCAAGGAACTTTATGTCCTGATCTTGAAGATCAAGGGACTTCATGCCTGATCTTTTTGTATGATGGAATTTCGGGTCCAATCATTTTTATATGATGAGGATCAAGAAACTACAGGTTCTGATTTGATCAAGGAACTTCAGGTCCTATAGATACTCATCGTAACAAAAGATAAGTACAATAAATAAATTAAAGTAATAGACGGTAATTCCAGCCATAGTGAATAAATTGCATTAAGTAAATAAAGCTTGTGACAATCGTTTTAATTCAGCACCATTCACATAGATCAAAACTTAAAGCAGTAGGCGGTAAAACCGTCCATGATAAATAAATTGCTTTAAAGTAAATATAATTAGTGAAAGTGTTTTAAACCAACACCATTCACATAAATAAATATAGATATTTTCTCCTTTCTTTTCAAATGGTACGACACCATCCAAAAAGTCTTTACCTTTTTGTTTTTTGTTTTTATTACTTTTTCTTAATTTCCACATGGTGTCTGACACACCATCATTTTTCCTTTTATTTTATTATTTTGTCTTATGCTTTTTCAAAAGGTGCTGATGCACCATTCCATTGCTTTTGCCCTTTTTTTCTTTGCAAAAACCCACAGACTGTTACTTCTTCCATGGGAGAGACCAGATATGGAATACTATTTCCCATCCCTGTGTTTTCTTCAATTTTTCTTGCATGGCCCAGAGAACATGGCATCGCGAAGCAAGAACCTCCATATAGGAACATAGATGACCGCGGGGTTGATGGAGGTATAAGAGATGGAGGCCTATGTGGAGTCAGTCCTACCATCACCATCTCAGACAACCAAGTATTCATTGGAGTTCTCGAGTTCCGTCGAAAAAGACGCGATCTGGGTTTCCAAGTCTGATGAGATTCTTCTGGATCTCTGGAAACCAGTTGTCATGTACGAGTTTTCTTATCTTGTGACGACTACAGGTCGTTGTAAATTTCAATTCTCACCGAAATTCGGTGGAACGCTTCTAGGGCGGTAGGAGAGACAGAAAATGGACATACCTTTTATTCTGTGAGATTTTAGCTGACTGAGGTGAGAGGTAGATAATGCTTCACCTGATTTATGGCGTTGTGCTTTCCATTGACATGAGAGTTTCTCGTGCTGATAACGTGTTGTAAAATCGATGGTGTGTGCAGTGGAATAAATAAACAAGACACAAAATTTACGAGGTTCCTCTACAGTCAGTGTGACTGGAGTACGTTCTCGGAACAGCAGTGGTGCTTCCATTATAATTTAGAATAATAGGAGTACAAAATAACTCTCTCTCTATTATCTCCTCTCCTCTTTCTCTTTTCTCTCTCTTCCTCTTTCGTGAACTTCTGTATGTATTCTCTCATCCTTAACATTCCCTTTTATAGGCACAAATGATAGTGCTTGCTATCTTGTTGCCAACTAAGCTACAGTGCTCTAAAGTGGTTGATATAGTCATCCATTACATCATTTAGTGGTCAGCCACCAATGTTTACAACAAATAGGAATATAAAATGTTGACGTGGCTTAACCGTGACCGCACAAATAAGAGGGGATGGGGAGGGCACCATAACAGGAGGGCAAACAATCTGCCTCCTTAAAAAATTAGCCCTTTCAAGTTTCCAGATGATTTTTTCACATCATTACAATTTTAAATAATTTAAATTGTATGAACGAAGTATTGCATCAATGTGTTAAATGTTGGACTTATACCGATGTAAATCAACCTTAAATGGTCTACAACATATAATAGGAATGTAATATTTGAGATTAATGTAGATATTGTGATTTGATTTCCTAAAGATATCAATCTTATATTAGGTGTCTTGTAATACAAGTAAGATTGATGGAATCCTTGATTTTATGTGATTATGATACCTAACTGATAGGCTAAAAAAGTGGGATTTGGATTCCTTTATGGATGGAACCTTAATACCTTAGCCAGTATAAATACTAAAGTCCCTGCAAACCCTAGATACACAACGAACGCTTCCCATAAAGTAGTTGTATCCGGCTAGGTGCTTTGTAAAAGACTTTGGTGTTGCCGCATCCTACATCATTCCGCTTGGTATCCAAGGACTATTGTTTCACAATCAGGTCAACCAACTCCTTGTTTGTGTTTTAATTATATAACAACATAAAGTTTACATTAAATGCATCTAATATGATATCACAATAATTTAACATATGATGTCATCAATTGGACATCAACATATCCGTGTTATCGGAGTTACAGCTCCATGCGAGTATAATACTCTATTCTCATCAGGTGACGTGCACGTGTATGAGTATTATACTGAGTTGAGGATATACCACGGTGACATGCAAGAATTTTCCTTTGTCTCGAAGTTCAAGATGTCAACAATTATTTGCACAAACGTGAATGAGAGAGCGCGCACGCACTTTAGTTCAATGGAAGTCTATTATAGATGATTTTCTAAGTCTATTGTAGCAGTAAGAGGACCTAAAACAATGACCTGCATTTCACCAAAAACTAAACTGTAACTCTAATTTCTGAACAATTACTTGCTTTCTTTCTTCATATGCCTAAAAAACACTATGTTCTAAAACAAGGGGATTCTGTTTCTTCATATGCCCGTCTTCATCTTTTCGAGGCGGAGAAATCTCCGCGTCAAAAAGATGAAGACGGCCCTGCCATTCCCTCCGTTGAATCAGTAGCACCCTGAGGACTGCCCTTGCCGTTCTTTCTCGAGTTTGATCGCGAGCCATATCTGGTCTGAAGACGGTTGAGTATAAGCATCAATAATCAACATGTTCCAATGACAAAGCACAAGAAAGTTCATGTTCAAGGAGCAAATATAAAGGTTTCAAAGTACCTGATGATGTTTTGGCTTTTCTAGTAAGCTTTGGATCCCTCGGAAGTCGGAACTACAACATCAACTCTTCCCCCCGTATTTTCACCTTCCATGTCGATTTCCATGTCCACACTCTGATTGTTATTCATGTTTGCTTCAACTTGATCGTTTTTCGTACAATGCAAGACTCCCCATAAGAAGCTTGTCACTGTTGACATGAACAGAAAGCTTTTACTTGAAAATTCCAAAGAAACTAATCCAAATGGCCTTGACAGACAAGAAATCTGAAGTCGCTGCAAGAGGAAAGGAAGTTCGTAAGGAAAAAACTCACACTGCTCGTCTGACTGTAGCTTTCCTGATGTAAATATCAGCAACTCAACGCCCTCATCATCAAAGCAAATTCTCATCATTGAATCTTCAGTCTCCATCCGCTCAATCAGCCGAGCATGGTCCTCTCTTGATCTACTAACCGGCAGGAAAAGAAACATGTTCTAAAGTAGCAACGACAGCATAATTCAGATATTAAAACCATGCAATCAGAAGCCACAACAAACCTCTCAGCGTTTTCATCAGGGAAAAAGTAAAGTCCAACATCTTGAAGGTCAGGAGGTTGGTATTGGAAGATGTCAGTCCACAGTTGGGATCGAGGAAGAAAATTCACCTTGAGGACACGAGGCATTGTTTGTGCAAATCTATAGGCTTTAGGATGGATCTTACAAGGAGGTCGTCCCTGGAACCCTCCGATGAATTCACTTGTTGTAGCTGTATCAACGATGAAGCCTCCCCTAAAGAAAGAAATATCAATTAAGCTTTTGGGATATATAAATTACCGAAATCATGATAGAATATAGAATATGTAACATCTTAAATGGACAAGCTACCCACCTCCAAGTAACTTGTAGAGCAGGAAGACTCGAGCGATTTAGATTGAGACTAGCAAGCATATTCTCAAGATCTCTTTCTTCAGCATCTGCATGGTTATGTTTAGCAACACCCGTGCTACCAGATAAATTAATTAAGGTAGGTTCAATTGTTGTCAAGGCAACAATCTTACCAACCGCAGTCGCAACTGGGCTACAATTTCAATTTTTTCACATGATGTAACTTCGTAGGAAAGAAATGAATTCCACAAATTGCCGCGTAAATATGTTATCGGTTTGATAAAGCTTACTAGAAAATTGAAGAACCAATTATGCAATTCCTTAAAAATTTGTTAGTTATAACCCTTGCCTGGACTGGAAATAGGTGAGGAGTGCCTCATTGTTGCAACATCTGGTCTTGGAACTAATACATCTGCTGGTTGCTTCTCCCGAACATGCTCCTTTCCAGAAGCTCCCGGAGTCTTTGTTTCAACGGATGTTCCTGGAGCTAAGACATCCTTTGATTGCTTCTCGCGAACATGCTCCTTTCCATAAGCTACTGAAATATTTGTTCCTACAAATGGAATCAGAGATCATAAGCATTGCACACAACCATTTATCAAAGTTACAAATTCTGTGACGACCGTCTTCACATTTTTAGTAACACACAATATTTTCAACAGAAAAAGGTGAATGGATACATCAAATACAGTTTCAATACGTACGAGTACCAATGATATGGAAGACACTGTGTCGATAGTAATATTGACGATACAAAAGGGATTTACTTATAAGACAAATGTTTAAGACAAAAGATTAAAAGATTTGTCACCTTTTGAATCCTTCAATATTGGAAATGTTTGCCGATTCATCTTTGAGATGATTGACATCTTGACATTCCTCACACAGCTAGGAGGCTTCACATATCCTGAAGGCACAATGCTGGGATTTGCTTTGATTGCAGGCGTTGGATACTTCGGTGTCACGATTTTAGACCCAAAAGCAGTCCTCCGGGACATAAGTGCTGTAGAACTTGACTGACCAGGTTTGGAGCTGAAAGTATTTCGCTGAGATCTCGTTGTTTCAACTCCTGATGATAGCCTAATGACTTCTCCTTGTGAAATGTACTTAACTTTTCCAGTCCCAACTGGCTTTTGCCTTGTAAAATGAGCTTGCCACCCCGAATTATCAAGAACTCTGCTGGAACCTGATGGATGCATGAGATCACGGTGGTCTAAATCAGTGGGGGATGCTTTATTGTCTTCCTCTCCGAGACATTCTTCGCAAACCCAATCCTCCCAAGCTTCCATATCAACTTTCCGCATGCAATAACTGAACATTCACCGGTCAATATGGTGCTAAAAGTTTACAGTTTGCAATCAATACAAACCATTACAGTAAATTGTACTGTAAAAAAGGAACCTTAGGAAATCGAAAGGTGATTCAAAATACCATGCATGAAGGGCATCGAAAGGTGATGAGAGTAATTTAGAATACTTGAGGAAGCTAGGAAGAAACGTCGTTTAGAAGGATCTTTTGCGAGAAACATTCGTTTTGGGGGAACTTTACGGGATTTGATTTCTACTACATATTCTTCTTTACCGAAGTGGATTATTTTCTTGTGATTGTGGTAGCCAACAGGTGAGTTTACATTTGTAATTAGAGTTGCTTTCTAACCCTTCATTGTACTGTTATTTATTTGCATTAAATTTTTTTCTATTTTTCTTTTAATTTGCAAGGGAAAAAAAAAGGCAAAAAACAAATGCATCATGATTTTGGTAGACTGATATTATTAAGAACACATACTATTCAGATCTTGATTGACAGGCAAGCAAAGTAACCAAACTGCATCCACACATACCGGGGGCATTGGGGGAGGGGGAGCGAAATGTGCAGTTGCACAGGACCCCAAATGTGAAGGACCTCTAAAATTTTTGCCATCTATTATCATTTTAAGTGTCAATAATAACACCATAAAAGAGGATGGTTTCTTAATTTCATTATATAATAATGTTATTTATTCAAGTGAAACTTTAAAGTTATGAGTTTTCAAGCTTTTTTTCTTTTCATATTTGGTCGTTTAAGATAAAAACTGTTTTTGATTATTTAGTGAATGTTATGTTTATAGCTCTTTTTACTTATCATTAACAACATTTGTAAACATGCAATCAGTGAGTGCTAAAGTTTGTTTTGATCTTTCTTTTCCTTAACAAAAGATATTATCTACACTAAGGAGATGATGGAGTGGGCTAAGCCTCGCAATGAGCTAGCAATAATGTAGTTCAAATTCGCATTTGGCGAGAATCGAACCTAAGATCTCTCACTTATAAGTGAAGAGGAATACCACTAGACTGTAATACTAAGTGACTTTATTTTTATTTAAGTGAATGTTTTCTAGCATCAATACATTATCCTACTTTTTTTAAACTTAAAATTATCTTAAAAAGAGCTTTTTTTTACAAATTTCGCACAAAATTTCCGAAATCTCAGAAACGGCCCTGACACATGCTATTCAGTTCTTGATTGACAGGCAAGCAAATGCAGCTACATATATGCTCGTGCACAGAGAGAGAGAGAGAGAGAGAGAGAGAGAGAGAGAGAGAGAGAGAGAGAGAGAGAGAGAGAGAGAGAGAGAGAGAGAGTGAGAGAGTCATACGGGTATGCACGTGCCATATTGCATTTACGGCAAGTTGCAATGAGGTTCTCGTCATTACCACCACCACATGTATCACATGGTGCGACCTGAAAAAGAACGCATTGCTTTGTTGGAGACCAACCATGGCATGTAACAATAAAAAGGGTTAATTAGGAGTAGAAGTGGCATAGTGGCAAGGTTGTTGGCTTCTTAAGTATATTCGGGTTAATTAGGAGTAGAAGTGGCATAGTGGCAAGGTTGTAGGCTTCTTAAGTATATTCTAACAATTTATTTCGGACATGACAAGGTTGTAGGCTTGACAAGGCGATACTTTAAACTATAGAAATGAGGATTCGAATAGGGTCAAGGGAGTGAGCATATTGTCCTTGCCAATTGGACCTAACTAGCATTTGGAAACAAGGTTGTAGTATGTTGTAAAACATATACTCAAGTCAATGTGAAATTGTAACTGGCGAAATAGGATGTCCAATTTATTTCCCTTCAATTTTAAGTTAGATTCATGTTTGAGAAATGTTAAAGGGACTCTCAAAAGCGGGACTCTCTATGAATTATCTGATACCTCACAATTAAATAACATATGGTGTACCGTCTCGTATTCGAAACACATTGAAAAATCTCTCGTATGATTGATTTCAACAAATAGGCACAAAATGAAACTCAATGAAAATCTTAAATCCATGAGAGACAAAACCAACGAAGAAAACAAGGAAATGAAAATAGAAAAGTAAAATCACACCCAACTAAAAATAAACCGAAAAATATGCAACAACTTAAGACTTGTTTGAAAGTATTTTGAAAATGACTAAAAACTCTTTTAGAGAAAATGTCTATCAGCTCGTTTGTAAATTATTTTAAAATGACTGAAAACGTTTTTGGTGAAATAGATTTTGGGTTCCAAAAAGGCTTTAAGTGATTTTTGAAAGATGTACCAGATATGCGCTTCTTGCATGAAGCACTTAAAATGTTTTTCTAGAATTTACTTAGATTTTTTATAAGGGATTGGTTTGAAAAAGAATTCACCAAAAACGTTTTTAATCATTTTAAAAACACTTTCAAACAGCTATATGAATTCTAAAAGCACTTAAAAGACTTCTTGCAATAAGCACAAAAAGTGATTTTTCAAAATGTACTTGTATTTTTACTGAAAATTAATTTAAAAAATATTTCATTTTAATTGTTTTAAATTCAACAACAACAAAAAACCATCGAACGCAGCCAAATCATAAAAGATAAAAATAATAAAAGAGATTTAGATTTGTGGAGGCTTTTTACCATGTGGGTTTCTCTCGGTTCTTGCATTTGATTTGTGTGTGCGTTGGGACTGGAAGAAGTAAGCTACTTGTCGTTGTAGTTGTAGCTGCAGCTGTTAGGGTAGGAGGCGAGGAGGGTGACGAATCGGTGATGAATCTGTGACCCACTCACTCACTCAGCTCAGACTCACTTACCGCAGAGTCTCTGGTTTTAGAGAGAGAAAGAAAGGAGAGAGAGGGTGAGGGGGAGAATTGTACACTGTACCTGCAATTTTACAAGCTTTCCGGGCATGCGATCTGTGTCTGGTTTGTGTCTCGGAATATTTTTGCTGACCACCCTGAAATGATGTCGATGATGTCGATGCTCGCATGAGTTTAAATTTTAAGATCTGTGTGGTGGATAAACTTAAGCTTTAAAATTTAAATTCATTCAACGATAATAAAATAGATGGTTACCATCTCTTAAGATGTCATTTATTTGGGTAACCAATTCATAGGTAAGGGGGATGAACATATTATTGGGTCAAGGTCGCTTGATCATGTGTCGTGTTCAATCATTCAATACAGATAGTATACATAGATGATATAAACGGTTGACATATTTATCTGTGGTGAAACTTCAATGATGATATGAACGTATTAAGAGACACATGATAAGATTGTTTCACCTAAGATTTTTCCTAAATAGGTTAGATTAAGAGAAATGATTTGTCCAGACGTTTTTTCTTTCTTTCTTCACAATCTTATCTCTATGTATGTCTCTTTATTCTAGTTTGATTTTAATAAGAAACTAAAACAAACATAATTTTGTACGCGGAAAAAAAAATCTGCGAAAATTGCTTCTCTAAATTATATTCGAGGGAATAGGGACCTTCACCAATATGTTGAGAAATTAATGTGAAATAATGTTTTGATGTGTGAAGTGAGGTTATTACTAACATAAGATGTCATTATTCTTATCTTTGTCTTTCGATTATATTTTATAATGTGAATAATAACATTACGTGATATGTAGCCGTCAGTATTATAATTCTTTCAATATTTGATTAGTGATTGGTTATTGAAGAATATGTAATGCATTAAAAATTTGAGATAACTACAGGCATTCAACTTTGAGTTTTTATCTTACATTTTAATTCAGAGCATGATTTAGACTCTTGTTTCTTCACTGCCATGTCCGAAAAGCTTGAAATGTCCAGCAGGTACGCTTTTGTAAGTTTCTTTCACCTTCTGCGAAGAATATTTTTTCGAGGCAGATTTAAACTCAACGGTAGTCCTTCTAGACATTAATTGTCTGCCTGGTATCTACTCGGCCAGAGCTCGAGTGCAATTTACTCGGTGAAGAAAACTTTACTCTGCCAGTTCCTGGCATTTGCTTTCTAAGACGACCTGAACTGCCGGTCTCTTCCGTAAGCCTTTTGGAACGCATAGATCGCGACATTTCAGAGAGGACCATCTCAAAGGTGTTCGATCCCGAAGCCTTGTGAGATAGTTCCTTTCTAACAAATTTTTTTAGTGGCTGCACCTCCAGAACTACATGTTTCACAAACCCAAATTTTTGGAACAAACATAAGGAGAATTTTCATGCAACATCTGGAAATAGAAACAGTAACCGGTTTAGTATAAGTGCCCGAATTGGTTATGAAAAACGCACAATCTCTTAGTTTTACAAATGAACTTTGACGAGACAGATACAGATGAAACGGTCTATGTTGTATTGGAAGCCGGTGGCAACCAAGCTCATTCCGTCGTGTGAGTAAACAAGGTTAGCCAGGTTTATTAAGCAAACAAAGATCCGATCAAGTCTTTAGAACAATACGATCCTTTAACTGCGACGAGGACGTACACCCGTGATTGTGGAAAGTTCTAGACATATTGCAAGTTAGCAACAAAGGTTTTATAAGAAGGACAACCTTAACATCGGAACTACAGTATTTTACAGAAAGTTATGAGCTATAGAAGTGCTATCAGGAACCAAAATAGAAAACAATGCCAATAATAAGAAGAGATACATACTCATATACGTCAACGTGCATGCCCAATAAAACATAGGGACACGCGCGCGCCCACGCATTTTCGGGTTGAGCGTTAATGTTCCATCCATTGGTGGAGGGATTTGGCAAAAGCTACGGCAAGCTCAAACTCGTGTGGGTATTATTTTTAAAAAATGATACTCTTACTACCTATTGTTAGAATGTGAGCATGAGTATGAATTCGTGGATTACGTTATTTGTTTCAAGTTTGGATAGGAAGTCTTATTGAGAATGGATTTATAATCCATGTTATGTTGAGACACTATGTTGGTATTCTATATGGATTTTAATTGGGGAATCCTTATAGAACTTGGCTAGGATTATGTTGTATATATATAGTGGCCTCTGCTCTCACAGTTGACATGCTCAATTCCGGACTAAGACCTATTATTAGTTAAGAGCAAAACCGATTACTGGAGAGAGGAGAAGGTGCACTGCAACCTTACAGCGCAACTTGGACATGGCTGCTTTTTCGAGTTCATCTGCAGGTATGATCTTCTCCATACATTAGTTTAATGAATTTTAGTTTGTGTTTTGATCACAGTAATTCATACTACTTGTTCGTGGTTTGTGTTTTATCTAACACCTATTTGTACCATCTCTCTAATAGAAATAGGACTCACATGGTTGGCGGACTCTACCTCTGTTAGAAATATGGTACAAATGATAATACAAATACGTGGTAAGTGTAGCATTACTCATTATTTTTTGGTAACCAAACTGTACAAGTGCAAACGTAAAGAGCAAAGACGTGTTTGGTGACACAACGAAAGTGAAAAACATTGCAACATCTTGGACAATTTGTCTAGTATGGTTTGGTGCATAGCATGAATTGTTGTTTTAATTCATGCCATGGGCTGATTCATTATAAAATTTTCTCACGTTAAAAAATCTGGTAATTAGAAACACAAATGAGATTGTGTATATAACGTAGTTTATGAATCCGAAGATCAAAACTGATAGAGAGAAGTTGTGATGTGAATATATCATCTGGTGATGCAGAAGGATGATTTTGTTGACGACGGAATTTTAGCCATTTGCAGGAAGTTGGTGAGGGAAATAAATTCAGCATTAAAGGGTCTATATGATCAACGCCAGATTATAATGGACCACCATGACAATGTGTTCCCCTCAATTTTTATATATGGAAAATTAAGATTCGGTTCCTAGTTACCAATGCTCGAGACTGAATTGTAATTATAGTAAAATTTCTTTAAAGCAATACTCTGTAAAGCAGTAACCTACTTAAAGTCATTAAAAATTTCATTCTCAACTTGGGACTAGCTATGTATATGAATAAATTCTGCATTTTAATGAGTTATAATTTTCTTGGTCTCGTCTTGGAAAAAACGCCTCTACGTAGTAATAACTGCCAATGAATATACAAACATGCAATATCATAAATAAAAGTTAAAATAACCTAAACTATTTCTCTATATTTGTTTGAGACAACGCTTTAGTTTTGGGAATTGATGTCACATTTTTGAATTTGCAAGTATATATGTGCAAGAAATAAAATACTTGACGCTAAAAAAATCTTATTTAAGAAATACAACATTTATTAAAGATAAATAAATCAATGAATTGAATTCTTTAACGACACCACAATTAAGTAATAACATTCTAAAGTCAACATTAGGAAAGAGATTCTTTCCAGATCTTTTCCTCCAAAGTCCAAGGATCAAGTGATCCGGACCTTTGAAAATTGATCTAACGGCTAAAAACAGAGAAGTTAGTAAAAACTTTCAAAAGCTATAATAACTTTTAGCCGTTGGATCAAATTTCAAATGTCCGAATCACTTGATCCTTGAGCTTTGAAGGTAGAGATCCGGAGAGAATCCCTTTCCATAACATTAACATTGGTTTGGTCTGAACTTTATGAGTAGCAAACTGGCGAGAGCAACGTAGACTCGGATTCACATAAATGCAACTGAAAGTACGGTTCGATGACAGGAGCACCATAAATAAACGACGACCATTGCATGATTCAAACATGTAACGAGTCATTCTTACTTATAGGTAAAATAATCCAACGCGTGCATTCTTACTTATAGGCGAAACAATCCAACGCGTGCATTTCTTACTCATAGGAGAAATAACCCAACGCGTGCATAAATTGCTTACAAAATGAAAAATGAAAGATGATGAACAAGAGTCCATCTGTGATTTGTTTGCAATGAGAAATGACTCGGTTCTAATACGGAAGAAACCAATTATAAATAACGAGAGAAAATACCCAAAATAATTAAAAAGTAAAGAAAACAACCAAACCCATGAAACAAGAACAAGTAAGAAAACAGTGCCAATAATACTCATCAAATTAATAGAGACTAGCTAGTAGTGCACGCTCAGATTAGATCTAAACTAATGTACAAAAAAAAGAGACAGAAAGACAGATGCTTCACAGTTCACACCACCCAAAAGTAATCAAAAGCCAATCTGCTTTTCCCCACAGCTGCTTTTTTCCCACATAGTACAATAACTTAATTACTTAGAACTTTAGGAGGGCAATGGAGATGCAAAAATACAAAAAACTTAGCAAGGATGTCCCCTAAGATGTTCATATTTGCACATCCTACCCCACCTCCTCCTCACGCCCACTAAATTTCTTTTCAGCCCCACCAAAGCATCAAGCCTGAGAAGAATAGGGTTAGGAGAGAAGAAAACAAGCTAGTAGTGTCAACAGGTCTAATCACACCGCTGTCGTCCGTGTTGATGCCAGCTCCCGATGGCCCTACTCCCGTGCCAATGCCTCCTAGTACTCCAGGAGTTGCTGTGTATGGGGTGGCGCCTGTAGGCGTTGTGCCAGTTGTGGGTGTTGTGCCAGTCATAGGGGTTGTGCCGGTGGTAGGGGTTGTGCCGGTGGTAGGGGTTGTGCCGGTGGTCGGGGTTGTTCCGGTGGTTGGGGTAGTTCCGGTGGTTGGGGTTGTGCCGGTTCCAGTGGATGGTGTTGTCGGAGTTGTGCCTGAGGAGCTGAAGGACAAAGAAAAGCAATATTTAACACACCAAACACAACAATTAGAAATGCCAGAATCGAAGCTGCATGCACACGATCATGTGAAGCATACGGAATGAGAGAACACAAAATAAAACTCATGGAAGACAAACAAGTAATAATTTTACACGAAAATTTACGATGCCATATGGTTATGCAGTGCCTGAACAGAGACCGTGCAGAATAAAGCTCATCGGAGATCCTACACAGCACTCTTCGGGATAGATAATCTCCATCATATGAAATGGAATGTAAAGGAACAAGCATGATACTGCAAAAGCAGTCAACCTTAAGAGATATGCTGGTAAAGCAAGCTTTGATCTTCATCCAGAAACTAGTTCACAGATACGAATAACCATTCAAAGTTGCATCCGATGACGAAGACAATGAACATTTTATGCCATGCTGCACTGTCACGACCCAAGAAAACATAATATTTTTTCGGATCATATTTAGGCATGTACAATCATATAAGCTGACTTAAACTTATGCCTGATCAACAAAACCGAGCTGACTGACACGCCTAGAAGTATGTCGCTTCGACGCCACTGAGTCCCTATTTTCATTTTTATGAAGAAAACCATGACTCACTTGAGATTTTCACATAAACATACGCCGTTTCAGCAAAATGTGATCCTCCATTGAAGATCAGTCACTTACAGCGGATTCAAAGGCTATTGATTTCCTATTCCATTGAAGTACTTTCGTTTAGGAGACATTTTTCAATGTGCCAAAAACACAGCACCGATACACCAAGTATTACAATACAAGTGGTTGGATACTTACGAAAAAATAATTTTCCCTCAACTTATATTATAACACTTGGTGTACCATACTATCTTCTCGACCCATTGAAATATTTCTCCTAAACATTGTTTGAGAGGGGATAACTATCAATTAATCACTAATATAAATATGGTAGGCCCCATCTGCATACTGACGTCCAAATCCACTAATGTATGAGAGGAGGAAGCACAGCACTACTTTTAAACAAAAGTAGTTAAAGTACATTAGCATCAAAGGTCTTTCCGGAAAGCTTTTGAATTAAAAAATTATCGGAAGTACTAATTAAAAATGTTGGAAATATTTTACAGTTGAATGAGATGCATCAAATGTAGACCATCATAAACGTGGGAAAATTTAAAGCAAAGGTAGAGAAATAAGGAACAATAATACATGCGCCATCCGGAATGTCACCAATAATACAATGACACATGAGAAAGTTAAAACACACGGCACTGTATTTCTGTTGGCGTCCCAGACGGGTGTGCCCGATAAGAGTCACAAAACTCATGCACAATTGTTCCCATTTTCTTTTCTAAAAAAGTTAAAAAAGTTAAAACACATGATATTGCATTATTAGTCCGAAACGCCGCATCCTGAGCTAATTAGGCAAATTTAAACCATGGTGGAGTGGGGATTAAAAGGGCACGGCCGTCGAGAATACAAAACTTCAAAAAAGCAGGCTCAAATCTCCAAAAGACAGAGCATCCCAAAGCATATATGAGGACAAAAGCTCGTTTACCACAGATGTGTGTGGCCACTACTTTTGAATTTTGACTCTGATGATCTGATCACAGACCTGTATTGCATAACGTGAAAAATACAGTGTACGGCGCCTGGGGCCAAAAAGGTAATGACCTTGTTTGCCATGGGCAAGATGGTAATTCTGTGACAACTTTTTTTACCCCTTCTACTGTTATTTTCAACAAGATTAAACCTTTTTCCCCTTGGGGGGGGTAAAAAAAAGCATTGGATACCCAATTATTTGGGAAAATTTACTGAGCTCCACTACCAAAAAATGGGCAATGAGTCCTGAATCATGATGCAAGTTACAATACTAGTCAAACTATAAAAAGCGCTCAATTAGATTGAACAAAGCAAAAAGAAAAAGGAGGGTGTTGCATAATAATTATAAGGTATATTGAAAGGAAAATTATTTACGCACATCATTATTCTTCTTATGCACACACTTGTTTCTATTTTTATGTTGAAGGTATTAAAATAAAAATAGTGATTAGTTCAAAAAAGCATCACTTTTTCAATGATAAAGGCACAGGCAATGATGCCTATTGGCCCTTTTCCAACAATGCAACGGTGACAAATGTAAAACAAGAAAGCAGAAATTTTTCCGGCACCAAGTATGATGATACAAGTAGTTGAGATTTTTTTATAAGATGATACTAAATGTACGAGATCGTGTTTCCGATATTGAAAAATTTCTACTTCAGTTAAGGGAAGGTAACATGACAGCAGAATAAAATACGAGGCTTTTAGATCCAGATCCAAAAACATAGAGTGTTTTTAGGAGGGAGTTTAATTATCTAATTATATGTTTTTATTTCTTTTATACTCATTTTATATTTTCTAAAACTATTTAAAATCAATTAAAATCTTATAATATTATGCATTTTCCAACTCTAAAAAATCTAATCAATATCTTATAACAAAAAAACTAATATACTAACATGAATCTATCTTCAAACCATTCTACCCTAACTCAAGTAACAAATATATAAATGTATATTATACTTATAATTGAGATATGAAACCTAACTAAAAGGTAGAAAAATAATAATATACCTACAAACAAGACACATTAATCTATGACATAATGTTTATAAAAAAAAATCTATCATATAAGTAGATAAAATACAATTAACCTGTGATATAGGTTGATTATATAAATTAAAAATAAAATATATAAATGAGATTTAAAGCAGGAGGAAGAACAGAGAAATAACAAAAAATAAATAAATAAAAATAATCAAAGAGATAATTACGAAGAAATTTGATTTTTATAATAATTTTTATCATTGAAGAGATAATTATTGATAATTAAATAATTAAATTTAAGAAATTGAACTTATTTTAATATATTAGACTATTCTTACTATTAACTCAAAAAATTGGACTTATATCCAAGTTTTTTACAGTCAAATGACCAAGAGGGTAGGGTAACTCTTTGTCCCTTCAAGTCATATTTTGTCTTTTAATAAAAGTGCTTTTATCTACATTTCTACCTATGTTTTATAATCAAGTGTTTCTGCCCTCCCCTAAAATTTGAAATCCAGAGAGTAAGTACTGTGGACTGTGGACTGTCAGGCATCAAATTGAAGACATTCAAAAGATTAAAGCCAGAGTACTAATTACTAATTAACAAAAAAAAAAGACAAAAAAATTAAAATAAAATAAAACCATTGAAAAACAGAAAAGAAAAAAAAAATAATAATAATTGGTGCAAATTACCTGGCACTGGAAGGGTAAGTACAACCATTTGAGCCTGTAAAAACACCATGGAATTAACAAAAGTTACCACCTTTAATCTAATTAATTTATACCCAAAAAATATCAACCAACTGGCTAATAAAATTAAACCCAAAAGAGGAGGATTTGGGGACTTACTGGGATCGGAGGTAGTAGGGGTTGCAGCGCCAGAAAAGTCACAAGTACCAGTGGATTGGCCCTTCTTCTGGAAATAGCTGTTGACGGCGTAGCTGCAATGAGCTTTGACAGTGCTGGGGTTGTAGCAAACTCCATTGGGTTTTATGGGGTTGCAATCTGCCCCGGCTCCACAGGCATAGTCCAGTGCCTTCTGCAGGGCTGCAGGGTCTCCATCTTTGCAAACACACCAGTTTGCTCCTACACAAATATAATTCCCACAAATAAATAAATAAATCAGACTCTCAAAATATTAAAAGGGGTGAGTTTATATATGGTAGGAAGACCAAAGATCAGATCTTTTTTTCTTTTTATTTGAAACCCCCAAAATGCAAACTTTAAGAGAAATAGGAAATCTTTAACATAAATACAAGTTCGAAATTAGAAACAAACAAGGAAAAATGAACACATTACAAGTAAGGAAAATGGCATTTTTTTAAAAACTAAAATAGTTTATTGGCTTCATTAGATATACGAAATATGGTAGAGAAAAAATACCCATTTCACCCAAAAAAATGTATGGAAAATACATGAATGTGTTCTTACTTGACTGGCCAGCCATGGCTAAGAGAAGCAGAGCTGCAAAAGCGAGGGCAGCCATGGTTGAAGGGAAAGAGAGAGAGAGTAGTGTGTGGTAAGTTAACAGTGGAGCTCAAAGCAATCTAGCTACTGCTGAAGTTAGATAGAGAAAGGGAGAGAGAGACAGAGACAAGGAGAAGTGGGATGAGGATGTGTGAGAGAGAAGGGAAACATGGGTATATCTCTAGAAACTCAAAAACCGAAAAATAAAAAAGGAAAAAACTTGGTGATGTCGACGGTGCGGTGAGAGTGGCTGTGTGTGTGTCGGCTTGCGGGTGCCTTTTTTTTTAAGGAATTTTAACGAAACAATCTTTATGTACTGTTTATTTTTAAAGAAAAATATATTTTTATTTTAAAAAATCACTTCTAGTATTATTCATTTACAACACATTTTTATCTTTTTTATTAAAACTCAAAATTTTTAAACCATTTTCATTAGTTTTCCTTTTATTTTTTCTCTGTCTCGCTATGTGTATAGTTTTTAACAGGTTTTTAATGAAATGAATTTAAATAATTTATATACACATGATTTCGATATGTTTATTATAATGGGTTGTTCGGGACTCGAACCCAGAACTAGTCAGATGGAGTAAATAATTTCCTTGATTATCAATTTTTAAATTAGGTAAAAAATCCCTACGGTTGCTGAGCAGTTTTTGGATATCAAACAGACCTCCCCATAAGATAATTTTAATGTGGCCGATTACGATTTCATGTTCTATTGCACTCCCCCATGGGGGTTCTTTTCACCCTTCCCTCATAGTACTACTTCACTATCGGTCACCCAAGAGTATTTAGCCCCAGTTTGGGGTTGAGGTGATTTTAAAAAAAACTGGGAGAGTTTTTGGTGTTTGGTAAACATTTAGCTTTAGCTTTTTTCACAGTTTTTGGTGAAAAAAAAAGCCAAAAGCAAGAAGCTGCGAAACCCAGCTTTGAAAAATCGGTTTTTTTTCACATCTGTTTTACATAAAAGTTTACCAAACACTATAATACTGCTTTTTTTTTTCAAAAGCACTTTTACAAAAACGTTTACCAAACACTCTGCTGCTTTATTTCATAGCTGCTTATTCTCACAGCACAGCAGAATCAGTTTTTTTTCAAAGTACAGTAATACCAAACTAGTCCTTAGCCTTGCAAGGTGGTCCTTGCTGATTCACACAGGATTCCACGTGTCCCATGCAAAGACCCAACCCAGCAGCTGTCGAGTAGGACGGGGATAAGCTTGTAATTTCATATTTTTAGTTATGCCATTCTGAACTTTATTTTAATTATAATATTTTCATTGTAACTCAAAAGTAGTTAGTTTATTCTTTAAAATTCAAAATTCGTTGCATTTTGCCCCCTCGGACACGATTTGATTCGCGACGTATTACCTTAGATATGTTAGTTTCTTATGTGTGGGTTTGATTTGGGTGAGCCAGGCAAATCAATTTCATTTCTAATTTTGTTCATCTCTTCAATTTCTTTTAAACTTAATATTATCTGATTATTGAATGTTTACGCATAATCAAATTTATTGCACATGTGGCATATTCTTATTGAATGTTGGCTCACATATATGTTTTAGAAAGTGATCTATAAGTTTTAGGGATAAGAGAGAGTCCACAAGTTAAGTAGAGAAAATTTTGAATTTTAGGAAGTAAAGTAGTTATTTTTTAGTTACAGAGATATAATGAATAAAATGGAGTTCTAAAATACGTAGCTAAAACTAAACTTTTTTTTTTACCGAAAGCAACTTATCTTTACTATTATATGTCACTATGTCGTTATGTGCTAATAATATTATGAATACGAAACCATATGTACTTGTACCGATGTCCTTAACTATTTTTACCTCTTGTCAAAATACAAACATCATTCATTTCTTAGTCATCAATTTATACATCATCTTTTTGTAATGCAGTAATGTGGTGTGGACCATCTCATTCCTGTGTCACGATAAATTTTTAGAAAAAATTTTCGGTATTATTTATTTTAACAAAAAAGTATATTTTTATTATAAAAAGTCAATCATTGTACTATTTAATTAAACACATTTTTATCATATTCGTTAAAACTTAAAGTTTTCAAACTATTTTCATTGTTCTTTTTAGATTTTTCAGGATAGCGAGGACATTGTAGTTTCTCCTCCTTAAAGTCTCACTCACACTCTCCCAAGCACCCATCCGAAAAAACTCACAACGATTCGATCAACCGAAAGAAATACCATATCAAATTCTTGAAACGCAATTGTGGATTTACCCGCCATTGTTGCAGAAAAGCTTCAGCTTCCTCCTCACAAGGTACGTCCAAGATTTCTCTTGCTTCTCTCTCTGTGAATCTTTGAGTTTTTAGAGTTGATTTCCATATGGGTTTTGGGTTTTGAACGAATTAATTTAAGTAGTAAAGTCTCTGTCATTTTTCAATCTCGGAAAAAGAATTGAAGAAGTTCAAGAATTTCGTAAATTGGAAAGACATGATCGATGATTGCATGTTTTATTTATACGCTCTGTTTTCGCCTTTCGATACTGTTCAGTTGAATTGAAAGGAACCCAGATGAAAAGGTTTTAATTTTTATTTGAATTGCATGTTACCCAGATGAAAAATCGAAGAAAATGAATTTCGTAAACTGGGAAAAGTATGATCAATGGTTCGTTGTGTTCTTGGGTTGAATTGAAAAGAACCCAGATAAATATTTTAATTTCTAGTTGAAATTAAAAAACCCAGATAGAGAGTTTTAATTTTTATTTGAATTGGAAGTTTCCCAGATGCAAAATTCTAAGTTTTGTTTAAACTGAAGCAACTTATACAAAATTTTTGAATTTTTACTGTATTTTTTTAGCGGAAAAATTTAACTTTCCCCCTCCAAACTCATTTTTTCTAGCCTCTAGCCCATCATATAATATTTATCCGAATAAAACCTAATGATTAGGATCCAACTAAGCAACTTACCAAATTAAATTTGTGTGTCCGTTTTTATATTTTTTAGATCCCCTAATATACCCCATCTAAGCCAGTATGAGAAGTTCTTGTAATTTTGTTTTAATTGATCACGTGCATTGAATTTGGCAAGGTCTTGTAGTCATGAAATATGGTTCTAGATGGAGGAATTAATTTGGAAATTTTTTTAATTTCGACAATAAATTTCAATTTGAATATACCTAATTTAGTGTTTATTTTCAACAATATTTATTGTTTAATTTTATGAAAATAATTTTATCTACTATGAAAATTAATTTTATGAAAACAATATCTATTGTTTAATTTTATACCTACAGTATAATTACATGAAAATAGTTTACCTACTATGAAAATTAATTTTTTTAAAACAATATCTACTGTTTAATTTCATGAAAATAATTTACCTACTGTATAATTACATGAAAAAATTTGCCTACTATGAAAATTAATTTTTTGAAAACAAAATGTTTAATTTTATGAAAATAATTTACCTACTGTATAATTAAATGAAAATTAATGCGCCTACTTTTTAAATTTGTAACAAAATTGATTTACCTACTTATTTTTATGGTATTAGTATACATAAATGTAGAATATATGTCCGTTTATATTTGATCTAATTAGGTTTTGGATTGCAAGTGGCAATTTACCACAGTGGTGGAAGGGTGTTTTGCCCCGTCAGTGGCTAATCTAACATTTAATTTACTAACGCTATCGTTTCGCTCAAAAAAAAAAAAATTAGGTTTTGGATTGGAGGAGTTCACACAAAATTAAAAATATATTAAACAAACTAAATGTCTAAAAGAAACGTATAAGAGATTTGGTGGCACGATTTTGTAAATAAACACAAATTCATGGACATCTTTTATCCAACATGACATCATATTTAAAATTTGCGTTTTATTTAGAAGTTATAATATATGTGGATTTTTGTCTTGAGTTTAAGAGTTGCAAGGGCTTAAATCTAAAGAACCCTTTTTTTAATTATCTCACCCATGTAGAATCCTTTTTTTAATTATCTCACCCATGTTGTTTGCAGTGCTTGTTATGTATCATAAATTGGTGAAGGAAAATGAACCCTGCTAAGTTTGCCCACAAGACCAATGAGACTATTGCCAGAGCTCATGTCCTGGCCATGGATGCTGGCCACGCGCAGTTCACGCCACTCCATCTTGCAACCGCATTGGTATCTGATCCCAGTGGCATTTTCAGCCAAGCCATTGCCAATGCCGGTGGCAGTGTTGACGCTCCGAAGTCTCTGGAGAGGGTGTTCAACCAGGCCCTGAAGAAGCTCCCATCTCAGTCACCTCCGCCGGATGAAATCCTAGCCAGTTCATCTCTCATCAAAGTGATTAGGAGAGCGCAGTCAGCACAGAAGGCAAGAGGGGACACACACTTGGCCGTTGATCAGTTGATTCTTGGTCTTCTTGAGGATTCCCAGATTGGGGACTTGTTGAAGGAAGCCGGCATTGCCACGGCCAGAGTGAAATCTGAAGTCGAAAAGCTTCGTGGGAAGGAAGGGAAGAAGGTGGAGAGTGCTTCTGGGGATACTACATTTCAGGCATTGAAGACTTATGGACGGGACCTTGTTGAGCAGGCTGGGAAGCTTGACCCGGTTATTGGCTGTGATGAGGAGATAAGGAGGGTGGTGAGGATTCTTTCGAGGAGGACTAAGAACAACCCTGTTCTAATTGGAGAGCCGGGAGTTGGGAAGACTGCTGTGGTTGAAGGGCTGGCTCAGAGGATAGTTGGTGGGGATGTCCCTAGTAATCTGGCTGATGTGAGGCTCATTGCATTGGATATGGGAGCTTTGGTGGCTGGGGCCAAGTATCGAGGGGAGTTTGAGGAGCGGTTAAAGGCGGTTCTGAAGGAAGTGGAAGAGGCTGAGGGGAAGGTGATTCTGTTTATTGATGAAATTCACCTTGTTCTTGGCGCCGGAAGCACGGAGGGATCCATGGATGCAGCCAACCTGTTCAAGCCAATGCTCGCACGGGGGCAACTTCAGTACATTGGCGCAATAACTCTTGAGGCGTACAGAGAATATGTAGAGAAGGATGCTGCATTTGAGAGAAGGTTCCAGCAGGTTTATGTGGCGGAGCCTAGTGTTCCGGATACAATTAGCATCCTTCGAGGTTTGAAAGAGAGGTATGAGGGTCACCACGGTGTTCGGATTCTGGACAGAACTCTTGTTGTTGCTGCACAGCTTTCGAGTCGATACATCACAGGTATAGATTAGAAATAGCTAACAATTGTGGTCTATTTTCTATGTTTAGGGATTTGTAAGCTTTCAATTTTGAAATCAACGTTCTGTATAAAATTACTTGGTATTGAAGTTTTCCTCTTTGCTTTTGTTTTGTAGGGCGACATCTCCCTGACAAGGCGATTGATCTAGTTGACGAAGCCTGTGCGAATGTGAGAGTCCAACTTGACACCCAACCTGAAGAAATCGATAACCTCGAAAGGAAGAGGATGCAGCTGGAAGTTGAGCTTCATGCACTTGAGAAAGAAAAGGACAAAGATAGCAAAGCTCGTCTTGTCGAGGTGATTACTTGATCCATAACTTATTAGAGAATATTTGTCTGATGAAGTCTTTCTTTGTTCTTATGTTCGTTGTTCCTGCCATTTTATTCTCAGGTGCGAAAAGAGCTTGATGAACTGAGAGACAAGCTTCAGCCAGTGGTGATGAAGTATAGAAAGGAGAAGGAAGGGGTTGATGAGCTTCGAAAGCTTAAGCAGAAGCTTGAAGAGCTCTTGGTAGCTTTAGCAGAGGCCGAAAGAAGATATGATTTGGCTAGGGCTGCTGACTTGAGTTGTGGCCTTATTCAGGAAGTGGAAACCACCATCGCAAAACTTGAAGGTAGTACTGCCGAAAACTTGATTTTGACAGTGACGGTTGGACCAGAACAAATTGCAGAGGTGGTAAGCCGCTGGACCGGCATACCTGTCACACGGCTTGGCCAGAATGACAAAGAAAGGTTAATTGGACTTGCGGAAAGGTTGCATAAGAGAGTAGTGGGGCAAGACCAGGCAGTTGATGCTGTCGCCGAGGCGGTTTTAATGTCAAGAGCAGGGCTAGGAAGGCCACAACAACCTACTGGTTCATTCCTCTTCTTGGGCCCAACTGGTGTCGGTAAAACCGAGCTTGCGAAGGCTTGCTGAACAACTTTTTGATGACGAGAATCTGATTGTCAGAATTGACATGTCCGAGTATATGGAACAACATTCTGTCTCGCGCTTAATTGCCGCTCCCCCTGGGTAATTGCATTTATAGTTTTCTTCGCTCGAGCATGTTTGTGAGCTCAGCTGCGGCTTTATGAATTCTGACTCATTCATATTTTACAGGTATATTGGTCACGATGAAGGCGGGCAACTCACGGAGGCCGTGATGCGGAGGCCTTACAGTGTTGTATTGTTTGATGAAGTGGAGAAGGCTCACACCGCCGTTGTCAACACACTCCTGCAAGTCTTGGATGATGGAAGACTAACCGATGGACAAGGCCGTACAGTTGATTTCACAAACACGGTGATCATCATGACTTCAAACTTGGGAGCAGAACATCTCTCCGGTCCGATGGGCAAGTGTTGGATGCAGGTTGCTCGTGATGAAGTTATGAAAGAGGTATCATCTTTGGTTACCCCAAATTTGAATTATGATTGCGTATCGCTTCGTTCTTTCAATACTTAACTAGTTTGGTTCTTGAATAGGTGAGAAGGCACTTTAGGCCTGAGCTGCTGAACCATCTCGATGAGATTGTTGTATTTGACCCTCTCACTCGTGATCAACTGAGGAAGGTTGCCAGATTGCAAATGAAAGATGTTGCAGCCCGACTGGCCGAGAGGGGCATTGCTATGGCAGTCACCGATGCAGCGTTGGATTACATTCTGGACGAGAGTTATGATCCCGTGAGTATCGGTTTTACGAATCCAAAAATCTTTTCTCTGCATACTCCTGTGTGATATGAAACACTAAACAAGTACTCTTTTTTCGTCTTCAGGTTTACGGTGCCAGACCTATTCGGAGATGGCTCGAGAAGAAGGTGGTGAAGGAGTTGTCGCGGATGCTTGTGCGAGAAGAAATAGATGAAAACTCGACCGTGTTCATAGATGCAGCGCCAACTGGAAGCGGGCTGGTGGATAGGGTTGAGAAGAACGGAGGGCTTGTGAATGCAGCGACGGGACAGAAGTCGGATGTGATGCCGATCAGGCTGTGAAGAAGATGAAGATTGAGGAAATGGATGAAGATCTTGACATGGATCAGTAAAATAGGTTGGTGAAATTGTAAGGAAACTGTTGTGTTTTCTGCAGCGTGTCTGTAATGATGTTCCAACTGCTTAAACTGTGTTTTTTGAGTCTCATTTCTCTTGTACTGGGTTGCTTTGTATAATTAAAAGTCCTTTGTAATATGCTTCGGTGTATCTTATTGTTTATCCTGATTAAAGATTTAACGGCTAAAATCTCGCTTATAACTGCTAAAATTTCAGTTTTAACGGTTAAAATCTCTGTGTGATTTATCGGAACATGCTAAATTTTCTGTTATATGCAGTCCACCGCCTTTTTTCTTAGCTGGATTTGATGAAAATTATATTGCTCTCATACTAATTGAGACCTCAATATAATGGAGGTTAGCTGCTCTTTACGCAACCAAGTTCATCAACAAATACCGTACGACCCATTAACGATACATCATCTTATAAATTTAAATTATGTACGTTCGTATGTATACTTAATAAAATTAAAATAAATGAATTTTAAATTATGTACGTTCGTATGTATACTTAATAAAATTAAAATAAATGAATTTTGTTTTGAAGAGCAACGGCAGAGTGACTTCATTCATAAGAACCGAACAATACAAGAGAGAAGAACCGAACAATACAAGAGGATGCCATATTAGGTACATATTCTCCAGTGATCAAATCTAATGCAAAGACGTTTGAGACATCAAATTTGGTACTCAATGTCCACACAAAGCCGTCGCTCAAACAAGCGAGGTCACAACAACCATTGCTAAAACAACAAGGCCACAAGAAGTTGTCGAAGCAACCACAAAACAATAAAACTATTTAATCCAAGAATAGAACCACAAATCAGCTCGTCTTCATAGCAAGGGCAACATCACTGCTAGACAGATCTGTTGCCTACATCGAAAAGACACCACAGGTGTGGCCTAGTAAGGCGGCTCAGCCGTGGGTAAGTCGAGGAGCGCACAACCATCATGGAAAACGAGTTGTAGGAAGTGAATTCGACCCACTCCAACGATAAATATTGCCCACAACCACGAATCAAGGCCAAATTCGAAGCCCTGCCCAAATGAATTTTGTTTCCATCCACGTGATCCAGCATTAAGGTTGAAGGCATCCAAATATAGTTGCATTGGGACTTCCTAGTTGAAGTCAAGTTCCATTTCTACGTGTTCAGGCTGTAACCACATTACAAAAGTAATTATACAGACATACACACACGCACATATATATATAAATGTATGTATATATGTGTGTATATGTAGCTTTCTGAATCTTTTGTCCTAAGTCTGTACCGAGGCCTATATTTGGATGCCTCCATCCTTAGAAAGGATGTCCCCTAAGATGTTCATATTTGCACATCCTACCCCACCTCCTCCTCCTCACGTCCACTAAATTCCTTTTCAGTCCCACCAAAGCATCAAGCCTGAGAAGAATAGGGTTAGGAGAGAAGAAAACAAGCTAGTAGTGTCAATAGGTCTAATCACACCGCTGTCGTCCGTGTTGATGCCAGCTCCCGATGGCCCTACTCCCGTCCCAATGCCTCCTAGTACTCCAGGAGTTGCCGTGTATGGGGTGGCGCCTGTAGGTGTTGTGCCAGTTGTGGGGGTAGTTCCGGTGCTTGGGGTTGTGCCGGTTCCAGTAGATGGTGTTGTCGGAGTTGTGCCTGAGGAGCTGAAGGACAAAGAAAAGCAATATTTAACACACCAAACACAACAAATAGAAATGCCAGAATCGAAGCTGCACGCACACGATCATGTGAAGCATACCGACTGAGAGAATACAAAATAAAACTCATGGAAGATAAACAAGTAATAATTTTACACGAAAATTTACGATGCCATATGGTTATGCAGTGCCTAAACAGAGACCGTGCAGCATAAAGCTCATCGGAGATCCTACACAGCACTCTTCGGGATAGATAATCTCCATCATATGAAATGGGATGTAAAGGAACAAGCATGATATTGCAAAAGCAGTCAACCTTAAGAGATATGCTGGTAAAGCAAGCTTTGATCTTTATTCAAAAACTAGTTCACGGAGATGAATAACTATTCAAAGTTGCATTCAATCATGAAGACAACAACAACAAAAAAGCCTTATCCCATTAAGTAGGGTCGGCTGTATGAATCCTTGAACGCCAATAAACTTTTTATGCCATGCTGCACTGTCATGACCCAAGAAAACAGAATATATTTCCAGATCATATTTGGGCATGTACAATCATATAAGCTCATTTTAACTTAAAGTAAATTGTACGAATGGTCCCTCAACTTTAATCAAATTGGAGCAATGGTCCCTCAACTAAAAATCCATTACCATTGGTCCATCAACTTATCAAAATGTGTAGCTATAGTCCTTTTCATAAATTTTGTCAAAATTTTGTCAAAATAAGTTATATTGGAATGACCATTTATACAATTAGGATCCCTCAACTCATCAAAGTGTATAATTATGGTTCTTTTTGTCAACTATGTAAAAAATTTTGTCAAAATAAGTTACATTGGAAGGACCATTACTACAATTGGGTTAAAGTTAAGAGACCATTTCTCCAGTTGAATTAAAGTTGAGGGACCAATGGTAATGAATTTTTAGTTGATGGACCATTGCTTCAATTGAGTTAAAATTAAGGGATCATAACTACAATTTACTCTTTAACTTATGCCTGATCAACAAAACTAAGCTGACTGACACGCCTAGAAGTATGTCGCTTCAACGTCATTGAGTCCTCATTTTCATTGTTCGGAAGAAAACTATGACTCACTTGAGATTTTCACATAAACATAAACCGTTTCAGCAAAATGTGATCCTCCATTGAAGATCAGTCACTTACAGCGGATTCAAAGGCTATTGATTTCCTATTCCATTGAAGTACTTTGTTTAGGAGAGATTTTTCAGTGTACCAAGAACACGACCTTGATAAACCAAGTATCACAATACAAGTGGTTGGATACTTACGAAAAAATAGCGTTCCCTTCACTCGTATTATGACACTTGGTGTACCACACTGCCCATTGAAATATTTTTCCTAAACATTGTTTGAGAGGGGATAATTATTAATTAATCGCTAATATAAATACGGTAGGCCCCATCTGCAGACTGCGTCCAAATCCACTAATGTATGAGAGGAGGGAGCACAGCACTACTTTTAAACAAAATTAGTTAAAGTACATTAGCATCAAAGGTCTCTCCGGAAAGCTTTTGAATTAAAAAATTATCGGAAGTACTAAATAAAAATGTTAGAAATATTTTACAGTTGAATGAGATGCATCAAATGTAGACCATCATAAACGTGGGAAAATTTAAAGCAAAAGTAGAGAAATAAGGAACAAGGGTAAATTGTAGCTATGGTCCCTTAATTTTAACTAAATTGGAGCAATAATCCCTCAACTAAAAATCTATTACCATTGGTCCCTCAACTTATCAAAACGTGCAGTTATGGTCCCTCAACTAAAAATCCATTACCATTGGTCCCTCAACTTTAATTCAACTGGAGAAATGGTCCCTTAACTTTAACCCAATTGTAACAATGGTCATTCTAATATAACTCGTTTTAACAAAAATTTTGACATAGTTGACAAAAAGAACCATAATTATACACTTTGATGAGTTGAGGGATCCTAATTGTATAAATGATCATTCCAACATAGCTTATTTTGACAAAATTTTGACAAAATTGATGAGAAGGCCTATAGCTACACATTTTGATAAGTTGAGGGACCAATGGTAATTGATTTTTAGTTGAGGGACCATTGCTCCAATTTGATTAAAGTTGAGAGACCATTCGTACAATTTACTCTAAGGAACAATAAGACATGCGCCATCCAGAATGTCACCAATAATACAATGCCACGTGAGAAAGTTAAAACACACAGCACTGTATTTCTGTTGGCGTACCAGACGGCCATGCAAGTGTGCCGGATAAGAGTCACAAAACTCATGCACAATTGTTCCTATTTTCTTTTCTAAAAAAATTAAAACACATGATATTGCATTATTAATCCGAGTCGTCGCATACTAAGCTTATTAGGCAAATTAAACCATGGTGGAGTGGGGATTAAAAGGGCACGGCCGTCGATAATACAAAACTTCAAAAAAGCAGGCTCAAAGCTCCAAAAGACGGAGCATCCCAAAGCATATATGAGGACAAAAGCTCTTTTAACACAGATGTTTGTGACCACTACTTTTGAATTTTGAGTCTGATCACAGACATGTATTGCATAATGTGAAAAATGCAGTGTACGGCGCCTGAAGCCAAAAAGGTGATGTCTTTGTTTGCCATGGGCAAGATGGTAATTCTGTGACAACTTTTTTTTACCCTTTTTACTGTTACTTTCAACAAGATTAAACCTTTTACCCCTTTGGAGGGTAAAAAAAAAGGAGGCAGATTCTCTGCTTTCCCATTTTCCATACACTTCGATCATCTTGTATTTGTACAGTCACAGTTAAACCATATCAATATTTTATATTACTATTGCTTTTTGTCTTATTATCTTTATAAAAAAATCAATATAAAATGCTGACATAGCTTAACCGTGACCGCACAAATAGAAAGATGATGGAAGTGTATGAGAAGTGGGAGAGCAGAGAATCCGACTCCTAAAAAAAAGGGGTTTTTTGATATGGGTCCAAAGTCACTAAAAATTGGACCTATTTCAAAAATCAAAAGTCACTATAAATTGGACCTATTTCAAAAGATGAACTATAAAATTGGATCTATTTCAAATTTTCTCTAAAAAAAATCATTGGATACCCAATTATTTGGGAAAATTTACCGAGCTCCACTACCAAAAAATGGGCAATAAGTCATGAATCATGATGCAAATTACAATACTAGTCAAACCATAAAAAGAGCTCAATTAGATTGAACAAAGCAAAAAGAAAAAGGAGGGTGTTGGATTATAATAATAAGGTACATTGAAAGGAAAATGATTTCCTCACGTCGTATTCTTCTTATGCACACTTGAATCTATTTTATGCCTTTGAATGAAATAAAGCAAACGAAAATCAAGTGACAGAGTGAAGAAGAAGAAGAAAAAAAAGCATGATGAAATCATTTTTATGTTGAAGGTATTAAAATAAAAATAGTGATTAGTTCAAAAAAGCATCATTTTTTCAATGATAAAGGCATAGGCAATGATGCCTATTGGCCCTTTTCCAACAATGCAACGGTGACAAATGTAAAACAAGAAAGCAGAAATTTTTCCGGTAGCAAGTGTGATGATATAAGTAGTTGAGATTTTTTTATAAGATGACACGAGACGGTGTTCCCGATATTGAAAAATGTCTCCTTCAGTTAAGGGAATGTAACAAGACAGCAGAATAAAATATTAACCCAAGTTTTTTACAGTCAAATGACCAAGAGGAGTAGGGTAACTCTTTGTCCCTTCACGTCATATTTTGTCTTTTAATAAAAGTGTTTTTTCCTACATTTTTACTTATGTTTTAGGGTAAATTGTCAATTTAGTCTTTGAATTATCACCTTAGTAAAAATTAGGTCCCTAAACTATTTTTTCAGAAAAATTAGTCATTGAATTATAAAAATCTGTCAATTACATCCCTATTGTTATATTAGAAGTTATTATATTCAATTTTCCGTCAATTTAAATCACGTTACTTGCATGTGATACACATTGGAGGGTAGATTGGTAGTTCTTCATAAAAAAATAATGTATCGAGTTAACTTTGGAAGAGAAATTGGTAGTTTTTCATAAAGAAATAGTGTAAGTTAACTTTTGAGGGTAAATTAGACATTAAATTTGCAACCTATATGAAATATTAAGCACTTATAGACGAGAAAATGATGGTATTACACTCTAAAGTGTATCAAGTGACTTAAGTTGATGAAAAATTGGATAAAATAGCTTTGAATATAATAGTAGGGATGAAATTAGCAATTTCTAATGAATTTAAGGACTTATTTTACCGAAAAAATAATTTAAGGACCTAATTTTCACTGAGGTAATAATTCAGAGACTAAATCAGCACTTCATCCTATGTTTTATAATCAAGTGTTTCTGCCCTCCCCTAAAATTTCAAATCCAGAGAGTAAGTACTGTGGACTGTCAGGCATCAAATTGAAGCCATTCAAAAGATTAAAGCAGCGTACTAAATACTAATTAACAAAAAAAAAGACAAAAAATTAAAATAAAATAAAACCATTGAAAAACAGAAAAAACAATAATAATAATAATTGGTGCAAATTAACCATACCTGGCACTGGCAGGGTAAGTACAACCATTTGAGCCTGTAAAAACACCATGGAATTAACAAAAGTTACCACCTTTAATCTAATTAATTTATACCCAAAAAAAAAATCAACCAAAAGGCTAATAAAATTAAACCCAAAAGAGAAGGATTTGGGGACTTACTGGGATCGGAGGTAGTAGGGGTTGCGGCGCCAGGAAAGTCACAAGTACCAGTGGATTGGCCCTTCTTCTGGAAATAGCTGTTGACGGCGTAGCTGCAATGAGCTTTGACAGTGCTGGGGTTGTAGCAAACTCCATTGGGTTTTATGGGGTTGCAATCTGCCCCGGCTCCACAGGCATAGTCCAGTGCCTTCTGCAGGGCTGCAGGGTCTCCATCTTTGCAAACACACCAGTTTGCTCCTACACAAATATAATTCCCACAAATAAATAAATAAATCAGACTCTCAAAATATTAAAAGGGGTGAGTTTATATATGGTAGGAAGACCAAAGATCAGATCTTTTTTTCTTTTTATTTGAAACCCCCAAAATGCAAACTTTAAGAGAAATAGGAAATCTTTAACATAAATACAAGTTCGAAATTAGAAACAAACAAGGAAAAATGAACACATTACTAGTAAGGAAAATGGCATTTTTTTAAAAAACTAAAATAGTTTATTGGCTTCATTAGATATAGGAAATATGGTAGAGAAATAATACCCATTTCACCAAAAAAAAAATATATGAAAAATACATAAATGTGTTCTTACTTGACTGGCCAGCCATGGCTAAGAGAAGCAGAGCTGCAAAAGCAAGGGCAGCTATGGTTGGAGAGAGAGAGAGAGAGAGTAGTGTGTGGTAAGCTAACAGTGGAGCTCAATTCGGAGCCACACCTGTACGGCTGAATCTATGGCTCCTTAATTCAAACTCTCAATCAATAACCTGCACCCATGTCGGAACCACCTATAGTGGTCTGTACGACAAGCTGGGTATATAAAAACGATATGTGCTACGGTCACGTGAAGGTTGGCGACGAATCGCGGGTCACCTACAAGTCGGAACCACCTAATGTGGTCTGTACGACAGGCTGGCACCTGCCTTGGATCCAAGGTGAGCGTACGGTGCGGGAAGTGAACGATCACGTGAAAGCTAGGCCCTACTCTGGCGGAGCACAAACCCCGATGTGCAAGTAAATGAGCCATATTCTAATCTCATCCATATCACCATAATTATCATAACAAAATACATACTCACCTGACTTACCTGGCGTCCACAGTGCCTCCACATATAATCACATAAACATGGCAATAAATATATATGGCATTCGACATGGCATTCAATTTCATAAAATCATTTTAAACGAATTTCTGGGAATCAGCCAAGTATATATATATATATATATTGAAAACAAAAGCCCACTCACCTGGAGTCCACGCTATCACTCCCTAGAACGAGTATCGAAGCGTCCCGAACGATCGGCGCCTAGAACAATTATTAAATCACATCTCAGAATACTTGTCGATAGAACACGTAACTCACATAAAACACATCCTCAAGGGCATTCAAGAGTGATTCAAGACTCATTGACCATAAGTCAACCGTCGATCAAATATCGACGGTAGGGTCCACAACCCTACATAACTTAATCCAGAAGATCCGCATATCAGATTTCCCATCTGTAACTTCTCATGATTCACATTATGCTTATAGAACAACATACTAAAGTTTCGTTATGATCCAACAGTTGGATCTCTGCCAATTTCCAAAACCGAGTGGCGATTAACCTTTTATTTTATGAACTTACAAATCCAATTCAGGAAGATCCATACGTCGGATTCCTGATCCGTAAGTTTCTACATTCTTCAAATATTAGGTACCACAACATATTAAAGTTTGGTGACGATCCAACGGTCGGATCGTCAATTCACATTTTTACCTAACCCCGAATCGTAAAGAATCTGGCTCCATAATCCACTTACGTCAAACCACTATCAAAACTGAATTCAGGATATCAAACATAGCCTAAAAATAACATTGACAGCCCACTGGCCACGCGCCGCCGCCTGCGCCGCCGTGGGTGGCGGTCGGCCGCCCCGGCTCGCCGGAAAAATTCAACTTTCTCCAAAAATTCTCAAAATTTGTAGAATTGAATATCTCAGCGAAAGGAACAACTTTCATACCTGTGACCAAGGCCAATTCGGCCGAGAAAAGCCTCAAATCCTTCAAATCTGTACGAAACCCTTGAATTTGGGTGTGTTCGATCCGTCTCCAAAACAACTCCGGCGCCTCCAAATTTGTTTGGGCTTTGTTCCAGACCTCAAGAGGATGCTATGGGTGGTATTAATTGGGTGTAATCATTTCAGAATTGAGAGAATCGAAGATTAGGGTTCATTGCACCCACCGATGGGATTTTGCTATTTTGGAGGCCAATTATCACCAAATTTGGGGTGGAAATGATATAGGATAGGTCTTAGAGTGTTTCCCAAGTGGTTAGGTGGTTCAATTCATCGGAAAAACGGGTGGAAACCCATTGGAAATAGCAAGAGATTCCGACCGGGTCGGGTCGCACACCCACGGGTCAAGGATCCCCCGCACCTCCTTTCCCTCATTTCTTCTCCCTTTCCCTCTTTTCTGATTGGCTCCTATTCCTCACTCCTCTCCTTATTCCTCCACTTCTCTCCCCTGTTCATCCTTTCCTTCTAATCTCCACCACACAAAATTTATTCCTTTTAATCTGGGCCGCCCACGTGGCATTCCAGATTTTTTTCTAGAATTCCCCAAATAACAATAAATAACAATTAAATTATCATTTTAACCCCCAACTTCAAACGTTAATAACTTCTTCGATATAGCTCCAAATCACAAACCGCTTGCGCCCATGCATCCATAGTGACGAGTACTACGAGAATATGCCAAGAAAACAAAACTTAGGTGACACGACACCGTAATTAACCTCAGTCAACACACATGCCTCGAAGGGCAATTTCGTAAAATCACTTATTAAAATTTTTATACAATTGTAAAATCAGGGACGGGCTATCACAATGGAGTTCTAAAATGCGTAGCTAAAACTAAAACCTTTTTTTACCGATAGCAACTTATCTTTACGTTTATATGTCACTGTGTCATTTTGTGCTAATAATATTATGGATACGAAACTATAAGTACTTGTAACGAAGTCCTTAACTATTTTTACCCCTTGTCAAAATACAAACAACTTTCTTTTTTGGAGATGGATTGTCTGCCTTCCCACTTCCTATCCCCTCCTGTTTGTGCGGTCATGGTTAAGCCACGTCAACATTTTATATTAATTTTTTTATAGAGGTAATAAGACAAAAAACAATAAGGCCATCTCTAACCGAAGGGTCCAGAGGGCCGAAAATAGCCCGAAAATCGTATCCAACCAAGGGCTAGGCCAGAGAGCTGTGGAATCTGAGAGGCCCCCACAGAATCGGAGAGGGCTGGCCATTTTTTTTTAAAGTGTCGGATTTCCTGTCGGTTATGTCACATCCTGGCCCGGGGCGGACCACTTCCCGGGCCCGCTCCACCACCGTAGCACGATATTGTCCACTTTGGGCTTACCATTCCCTCACGGTTTTATTTCTGGGAACTCACGAGCAACTTCCCAATGGGTCACCCATCATGGGAGTGCTCTGGCCCTCTTCTCGCTTAACTTCGGAGTTCCTACGGAACTCGAAGCCAGTGAGCTCCCAAAAGGCCTCGTGCTAGGTAGGGATGAGAATATACATTTAAGGATCACTCCCTTGGGGGATGACCCACTGAGAAGTTGCTCGTGAGTTCCCAGAAATAAAACCGTGAGGGAATGGTAAGCCCAAAGCGGACAATATCGTGCTACGATGGTGGAGCGAGCCTGGGAAGTGGTCCGCTCCGGGTCGGGATGTGACAATTGGTATCAGAGCCAATCCCTGGCCGGAAGTGTGCCGACGAGGACGTGACAATTGGTAATGTATATTCTCATCCCTACCTAGCACGAGGCCTTTTGGGAGCTCACTGGCTTCGGGTTCCGTAGGAACTCCGAAGTTAAGCGAGAAGGGGGCTAAAGCACTCCCATGATGGGTGACCCACTGGGAAGTTGCTCGTGAGTTCCCAGAAATAAAACTGTGAGGGAATGGTAAGCCCAAAACGGACAATATCGTGCTACGATGGTGGAGCGGGCCCGGGAAGTGGTTCGCCCCGGGCTGGGATGTGACAGGTTATAACCGACAGGAATTCTTTGAATTTTTTTTTACAGTTTTATTATTATTTTTTATTTACAAAATTTTTCCTATAACTTCTATTTTTCATATTTTTTTTAAATTCTATTTTTTTCCTATCTTTTATTTTACAAAATTTGTTTCATATATTTTTTTTAAATTCCATTTTTTCCTGTAACTTCTATTTCACAAAATTTGTTTCGTATTTTTTTTTAATTCTATTTTTCCCTATAACTTCCTAAGTCATTATACAACATTAAATTAAATTAAGTAACATGAAACAACATTAAACAATATGAAACAACATTAAATAACATTAACCAACATAAAAATTATACAACATAAAAAAAACATTGAACAACATGAAACTTAAACAACATTTAAGTTGTAGTTTTTAAATAATAAATTATGTTTGGCCCTTTGGCCCTCGGTTGGAGATGGTTTTTTGTGACAGGGCTAAAACGAGCTCTCTGGCCCTTTGGTCCTCGGTTGGAGATGAAGGCAAATATGGTCATGTACTGTTCCTTAAAATATTAATATCTTGGAGAATCTTGGAGGGCCAGAGCGAGCCCTCTGGCCAGCCCTCGGTTAGAGATGGCCGAAGAATATAAAATGTTGATGTGGCTTAACCGTGACTACACAAACAGGAGGGGATGGGAAGTGGGAGGGTAGACAATCCTTGTCCTTCTTTTTTTGGTCATCAGTTGATACATCATACATCATTTTTTGTAGTGTAGTAATGTGGTGTGGACCATCTCATTCATGTGTCACGTGCGTTGGCTAAAGAAAGTGAGAGGGAAGGATTAAAGGATCATTTTTATTTCTAATATAAGCGAATTTGTACTCTAATTTTCTACTAATTTATATTAAAAAGGAGAAGAATTTGTAAACTAATTTTATTTTAGGAAAACTAAAGAAAAGGGTTTGAAAATTTTGAGTTTTAACGATAAGTACAAAATAAAAGGTAAAATGAATAGTACAAGAATTAATTTTTTCGTTAAAATAAACAATACAGAAAACTTTTCGTTAAAATTCTCTTTTATTTTTACTTGTCTAGGTAATAAAATGTTCCAGTGCCCTTGCTTCTAATGCTTACTATTGTTTTTGACAGGTTAGTGCAGAACAAATTTGAGGATCTCGAAGACAGTGGATGTGTCCAGATGAATGAAGACAGTGTGGAGCCAATGATGCTGGGTTCAATGGCATCTCATTATGCTCTAAAAGAAGCTAAGCGCTAGTTAGGCAATACGGTCTATGCGTCGTTTTTCTTCTCTACCATGACAAATCAATTGATTTAATGTCGGCATCGCTCTTTCCTTTGTCCTGTCCCCCAGCGGGTTGGGCTTAGCGCCTAGGCAGGGGCTTAGTGCCTAGGCAGGGCCTTAAGCGGACTAGGGATTTAGGTAAATTTATTATAATAACTGCTTATTTATACTATAAAAAGATACATAACTGTATTGAGATTCATAAATTGCACAATAGAATGACATGTAAATTGTAAAGTCCTAAAACATATTGAAAATACAGGGATCAAACATATAATGAGTGTTCATCTAAGTATTCAACAAGTCTCTTATATTTTATTTTAAAAAGTAAAATGCGAAATGAATGTTATCGATCTGTCTTAAGTAAGAATCGCGATCTAAACGGATTTAGACATGTTAGGCATACGCTTAAGCATGTCTACTTGTGGCACAGACTTGGATTGTCTGCCCTCCCACTTCCCATCCTCTTCCCATCTCCTCCTATTTGTGCGATCACAGTTAAGTCACGTCAACATTTATATTGATTTTTTTATATAGATAATAAGACAAAAATGCAATAGAAATATAAAATGTTGACATGGCTTAATCGTGATCTCTCAAATAGGAGGGGATGGAAAGTGAGAGAGCAGACAACCCAAGTCCCTTGTGGCACAACGTCTGACATTTTGGGTTCTGCATAATACCATTTTTGCTTTCGATTCTGAATTTCTTGATTTGCTTGTTTAACATTATTCTATTGTTTTAACCAAAAAAAAAAAAAAAAACATTATTCTACTGTACTTTCCAGGCAATGAATTTGATTTTAGTTTCGGATTGTTATTTGCGCTTAGAGCAAGAGCACATTATCTCAGAACTTATCCAACGGCGGTGATCAAAGCCAGAATCTCAGTAAACGGTTGATAGATACGGTGGAACTAGATAGTGTACATTTCTAGATGGTCTGTAATTTTCATGTTTGTTTCCAAGTAACGGAGTTATTGAACAGAACAATAAACCCCAAAACACTATTCGCGGCTTTCCCTCCCGTAACTTGTATGGAGCTGTCAATTTTTTTTTAACTTTAAGTTTAACTCATTACCCCATTGAACTTCTATAATTAGTCAGTTTTTCCCTAAACTTTAGTTTTAAGTTTTAACTGATCATAGTCTCAACCTTTTTTTTTTTTTTTTTTTTTGAGTCAAAGGAGGTGGGGGATGCAACACGAAGACTTCTCATGAGATCACTCATTCTAGTACTACTCTCGCCCAAACTCATTTAACTTGGGAGTTTGATGAGATCCGGTCCATGTGAGTTGGTATGATCGCATCCCTCTCTCAACTTTTGTAATTGGATAATTTCCCCTCTAAATCCTAAACACTATAATATGTTGGTCACATTAAGAATAAATTTATATTTTTACAATTATAAAATTAAAGTTTACGATAAAATTGATCAATTATAAAAATTAAAAGATGAGATTGGCTAGTTATAAAAGTTCAGGGTACCAATTCGAGAATCGACAAATACCTCAAAAAATTATACTATTCCATAGTGCAAGAATTAAAAAGAGTGCAGTATGACTATTTTGGAGTGCTATTAGGTACAAAACGGCAATTGACACCCAAATCATATTACATGGGAACCTCTACCTACTTTACTTGCAAAACTCAACATTTATCTGTTCAAGTTATTTACAAAGTATACAAAAGGTCAGCCTTCTTTCTGCTGAACTTACATTCACAAGTTACCGATGGTCCGACAGACTAATCCCAATCGGCGTCAAAGAATCCAGCATCCTTCATCTCGGAGTAATACGCATTCTCCAGGAGAAAACTTTCTTCCTGTAAACATCACAACGTAGGTTTGCAATTGCAAGTTAATTACTTACGGCACAAGTTATTGAAAACCCGGAAATGCTGTTTAACCAGTATTGAGAAGAATGATCACCTGGAAAAAATCGGCTACAAAAATCACGTACAGAGAAGGAAGATAGAGTGTGTGGTAGCATATATCTGTCAAATTGTACAACCTGCAGGATATGCACAAATTCAAAGTTGAAATTGCAAGAATTTGAGCTAATGAATGTATCATAGTTCTAAATTTGAACTTAATTTTGAGTACCAGATTCCGAAACTAGCTCCAATTCCAGCAAGCCCGCAACCAAACGACGCCAGAGCACTAAGTACAAACATTAAAACGATGTAGTTGTAGAATGCTGGTCTGGCTGCAGAAGATTAGAAGATAACCGCACATTAGATTTGTAAAATTCCGGCAAAAGCAGTAAAAGCGGAATTAGAAATGTACTCACGAGGTAACTTCTCTCTCGATTTTGAGAAATGCACAAACAATATGAAGCCATAAAGTACAGTAAGCAATAATTTGTGGATGAGCCACAAGCCCCACTTCACTCCAAATGTACTTCCGATGCCAACAATGAACAGTGGTACTCCAAACCCGAATACATAGATTACCTGAAAATGAATTTTGCAACGAAAACAATTGTTGTGAAACATTATGACGATGTAGAACAAACCCGAATACATACAATTACATAAACAATTGTCGTAAAACATTTACCAACAAGAATTCTCAATGTCATGCTAAAACAACCAAACGCTAGACTTGTTCATTGATCAAAACCGATTATCAAAGCTTATTATCAACTAGAGTTCTTCAATGTGCCAAAAGAAAAGCACTAGATTTTGACAATGGCCAAAGCAGCAGGTGATCCGTCAATTGCTCACTCTGCCTCTGCAGACGTAACATCTATATGCTCAAAGGTAACAAAATGGATTTTCGCAACGAAATTCTAGCACACTATGAAGTAACAGAAATTGCATTACATATATCAGGAAAACTGAAATCGAAATGGTTGATCCCATCTCGACCTACTGAAACTAAAACGAAATTATGAGTTTGATATAGCTGAAATCACAAAAAGCATACACAAATCAACTGATTCTTCGTCAATGTAACGAAAAGGCGATTTTACACTGATTAGTGATTACCTTAAGCAATGTGTCTACACCAACAACAATCCCAGAAACAAGGAAAGTATGAGCTAAAGCTTCAACCCCACTTGCATAATTCCCCTGGAGCAAGAAACCCACCAAGCTAATCTCCAATCCCAGCATTGCAAAACCCGTAAACAACGACAACAAATTCCAAGCGACCTCCTTCCCACCTGAGCACTGCCATGCCTGCATCGAAAAACCAAACACCAAATCGCACTCGAATCACAAAACTGTACAAACCCGCAACGCAAAACCTTCAAAAATTGAAAACCCACGAACCTGAAGAGCGCACCAGGCGAGGTTGAGAAGGCTTGCGACCCACACAAGGGCATAATAGGAAATCATGATGTATGATCTTCCATTGGAGAGCTTGATGACGTTCTTCTTGGCGTGGAACGCTAAGTACACCACGAAAAAGACTGCCGGAACCACCAGAACGGCGTTGTACCAGATACCATGGCACTCCGGCGAGCTGACGACGGAAAAGCTCTGATCTTGACCGTCGATTGTAGCCGGGAGGCTCGGGATCGGCGAGTAGACCGACGTGTTGAAGTGTTCCTGAAAGTCCGTCGCCATTGCTGTGGGGACAGATTGGGTTCAGGGACAAAACCCTGAAATGGACGGCTCAGATTCGAATTGGTGAGCTCGCATTTTGAGATGAAACGACAATCGGAATTTCAGAGAGAGACCGAGAGAGGGAGAGAGTCCGTTGTTTTTGGTCGTTGCAGAGAAAGCACTTGGGATTTTGGTGGTTCTATCTCTACGACATCGTTTTGGTAATTATTGACCAGAAACCCCATTCAATTATCCAATCATTGTTAGTTAATATGAAATCATCATTATTAACGATACTCAACTGCCTTCTCTTTTAATTTTGAAAGGAAGAAATGTTATGGAGACTCATCAAATCTCAACGTTGACTTTTCATAGATTTTTTGTCATTTCACAGTTTAACGTTAATTCTCGTGTCAAAATTATAAAAATTGTGCCGGAAATATGTGTGGCAGAAAATCTATGGAGAGTAGCTTTTGAGAATCTCCTTATCATTTCTCGATGGGAAGAAATAATCTAACTACTTTTTTTTTTCCAATAAAAATAACCATTCATCCTTAATTGTTTTGATGATTAAATGACATTTGCAGAATGAATATCTTTAAGTAATTTATATTTTTTTAGTGATATTCTTATGTAATCTATTATGTAGGGGCAAGCGGTGAATTGCCCTGGTACGTCTTGGGTTCATATATTTTTTCTCCTCATATGATAGATGAATTAGTATATCTTATCGTTTGTTAAAAAAAATTATATACAAGAATATTCAAACTTGGATACAAAAAGATAATAACTTAACTTGACTACATCAATGTTTGCTATTGAGTATCTTGTGTGGGATTTGGTTAAAATATTTATATGTATTTAAGATATTTTAAGTAAAATAACGGACACGACGAGCAGATAATCGAGTCTCAAACGAAGAAGCACTTCTACTTGCAAACAACACAAAGAGAATACTAGACAAACTTTCTTGTAGAATTCTTGGAGAAACAAAACCACCATTTCATTCAACTTAGCATCCAAACTAAACGTGAATACTAGTAAACAAAGACAACAAATTTTCCATAAAATCATCACCACCACATAACTCTCTCAAGAATTCAAGATGATGGCGCATTATATGCATGAGGGGCTAGCCTGTTACGCGGGTGCACCATTAACGGTGCGGCTCTTTGTAGGGTGAGCCCATAGGCCTCGTCCATGTTCAACTTCTCAGGGGTCAACCCATTAGCCAAGGTCCAATCAAAACCATGGACCAGGGTTGCAGTCATCAGAGACACCATCCGCAACCCAAGGCTCATCCCGGCACATATTCTACGCCCGGCCCCGAACGGTATGACCTCGAAGTCATTCCCCCTAACGTCGACATTCGGCTTCTCACCGCCCGACAGGAACCGCTCGGGCTTGAACTCGAGCGGTTCGGACCATTGGGCCGGGTCACGAGATATAGCCCATACGTTGACCAAGAGAGTAGCGCCCTTGGGAATGTGGAACCCGTTGATTTCGCAACTCTCAGACGCCATTCGGGGAAGAGAGAGCGGGGTGGATGGGTGGAGCCGGAAGGTCTCCTTGATCACGGCTTGGAGGTAGGTCAGGTTAGGTAGGTCCGATTCGGTTACGAGCCGGTCCCGACCCACAACTTGGTCCAGCTCTTTTTGGAGTTGGGCTAGAATTTTTGGGTGGCGAAGGAGTTCTGCTATGGCCCATTCCACTGTGCTTGATGACGTGTCAGTGCCAGCCGTAAACATGTTCTGTGTGCATGAAAATTATTATGGGTCAGTCATTTGGTATTTGAGAGAAATTTTTTATTGTGCCGGAAACACAGCATGATACATCAAGTGTCGTAATACAATATGTTAGACATTTTGTTAAGTGTCCAACTAGTTATATTTTTACATTTGGTGTACCGGACCAAATTCTGGACACGTTGAAAAATCTCTCGATACTTGGTAAGACACCTAAATCAACTTTATGGAACAAGAAAATGCACATTAATATATGCCATAAATTATAAAAAGACAGATCCCTTCATCTTACAAAATTTAATTTTGATCAGCAAATTCATGTCAAGTGTATGAAAAGATTTATGATCATGCGGTGTGGAAGTTATGAGAAAATCTGATGTATCACCGGCACATCTATGTGTATGCAACACTCATCACCAGTCAATATAGACACAAAGAAATATACTTCTGTGAAAGTTTTTCGGGTGGTTACGAGCGTGCGACTCATTACATCCCTGAATAGTGTTGTAAACACATTCCAACTCACATCATTCGTAATTAGAGATGCAGATACAAAGAAATATATTTCGAAGCAAATTCTCTCAACAACTAGGGACATACAATTGATTGCACCCGTGACAATGTCATAAACATTTTAAAAATATTCTCTACTATGCGTCGGTGTATCCTGTGAACTACAATTTCATACACTAAGATACTAGAATATCAACGAGTAACCGGTAAAAAATTCCGATGCAGTGCAAAATGACAAAAACAGACATCACATGGTGACGTGCTAAAACCTAACGTGGTCCAATTATATAAATAGCTTTTTGTAGTATTTCTCCAGTCAAGGAGCGAGGGACCCACTAATGACATATTTTAAAGTTTCACGTGAGAGAGGTCACGTGGCCAACTAGAAAAGAAAGGAAAGCTGGAAAATAAAATTACTTTTCTAACCTACTAAATATATGAAAACAGGAAGAAATAGTAATTTTTTTTTGGTATTTTGGGAAAATTAGTAAAAATATTGCATAATAACTTTTTAGCTTTGCCAGTCTCCCAAAAAAATTGAAAAATTAAATAAGGTAAAAAACTTTACATTCTTTTCTTTTGAAGAAAAAGTTAATTAATTAGGACAAAGAGAAACCTCGAGGTCATCCAAGGTTTATTACGAGGTAAAAAAAACGTTTAGAAAAATAATTTTTGTAGGTTTTTGTTTCCGATAAGTAGTTTTTTCTAGGTTGACATGTCATGTCAAGTTCAATAATTTTTTTTTTTGGTCAAAGATAATTTCAATAATTGAGTTACGACATATTGTTTGCAAAAGTCATTTACTAGCCCCCACACACTTTGTGTGTGAAGCAGTTTTTTTGTTTTTAAAAAAAATATATGGAAAAGGGAGAAGTTGGAGAGAAATATGAAAGATAGAGGGAGTGAGAGAAAACGTGAGAGTGGAGAGAATTTTATATTTGTATTTTCAAAAATTAGAGATATGCCATGAAGATATGTGATAAAAAAATGTGTTGAAATTATGTTTGTGATTTTCTTTTGTGATAAAAGAGCAAATTATCTTTTTACTTTATTTTAATTAACAAAGAAAATTTTGTTAATAGGTAATTTAAATTTAAACGGGTTGATTGTTGCACATTAATTTTTCACTTCCTGCACATTTTTTACAATTAAATTTATCAAATTAAATTTCTAAGGCCAAATTAAAAAAATATATGTGGAAGATAAAAAATCGTTTGAAATAATTACTTCCCTTAAAACAACTTTTAAAAAAAGCATAAAAATATTTGCTAAAGTAATTAATATTATCTAACTATAATAAACTAAGATATTATTTCCTTTTGTCACCATATATGAAACGGTCCAAACAAAAAGGAGGGGAGAGAGAGAGAGAGAGAGAGAGAGAGAGAGAGAGAGAGGAGCTACGTACCAAAAGCAAAGCTTTAATCTCAGTGTCTGTGAGCTTGGCGCCCTCACCGTCGGCATCCTCCTTGAGCGACAGCAACGTCGTCAGCATGTCCACGTGCTTCCCTCCACGGCTCCTCTTGTGCTCTTCAACAATGGCGGTCAAGAAGGCGTCGAACCTCTTGTGCAGCTTCTTCATCTTTCCGGCCACCCCCTGCAAGTCCAGCCACTCTAGGGAGGGGATGAAGTCGCCGATGTTGAATACTCCGGCCAACACCATCATCTCCACCACCATGGACTTGAACTCATCCGCCTTTGGGTCTTCGCCGCCCATGCCGTTGCCGAAGAGCCTCCGTCCTACCATCACCCGCCCTAGGGCGTTCACCGTGCACACGTTCAGTAGCTGCGCCAAGTTCACTGGCTTTGACCCTGCACTTGCTAATCCATGTGCAAGCACACCTACCTCCTCCTATAATATTAAAACAATTACAAATTGTAATTAAATATCCCAAATGAAAAAATTACTTTGAAAATAAAATTTGAGAAGTGCTTTTAAATGACTGAAAAAGAAAAACACTGAAGATCATAGGGAAAATCAACGTTTTCGATTGCTTTTAAACAATATTTAGTTCGTTTTTCTTTTATCTTTCAGTTTCCGATTGCTTGAAAATTAATAAAACATGGATTAATAGTGAAACGTAGGGAAAATCAACGTAAAAAGGGACGAAGTCAATGAAGAAGACGGTCGGATTGCTGACCTGGCGAACATGTTTAAGATCATCCAGAGCCTTGCCGGAGAACAAATGGACGGAGCTGATCTTCCGCAACATCCGCCACCGTGGACCGTACGGCGCGAACACCAAGTCCTGGTAGTTGTAAGCGAGATGCTTGGCGCCGGAGTTGGGTGGCCGGCTCGAGAAATTAGCGTCATGGGTCTTCAGGAACTGTGACGCCACGGAGGCGGAGGCGGCAACAACCACGTCAACAAACCCCAAGCGGAGGTGCATGAGGGGTCCATACTGACGGGCCAACGCCGCCAGAGAGTGGTGGGGAACGGGGCCTAAGTGGGGCAAGTTCCCTACTACAGGCCAAGGTTTCGGCCCCGGCGGAAGAGGCAGAGAGTGACGGCTCCCGCCGGGGGCAAAGATCCGGTATAAGAAGAAGGCAAAGACGACGGTGAAGACTATGAGAACAAACATGGTGTTTAGATTGTGTGTCGAGTCCAGTGTTTAGTGGCGTTGGATAAAATATATAGGAGGGTAGGCAGAGGGAGGGTTCGGGTGTGCTGGGTAGGTTGGGAACGTGTTCGATTTGTTGGGTGGGTTAGGTTGAATTTTCACTTATATTTTATCTAGTTTTCAATTTTTGTTTTGGGGATTAGAATTTAGGAATGGTAGATGCACATTTTTTGAAGATTGGATATGCAAGAAGATGAGATGGGAATTAATTAATATGAATTAATTATATGTATATTATTATTTTTGTTTTGGTTTTGACTAGGAATATGCAATGGCTTTTCCAAGTGGTTTTATTTTAGAGAACTTTAACGAAAAGCTCTTGGTATTGTTCATTTTAACGAAAATTCATATTTTTATACTTAAAAATTAATCCTGATACTATTCACTTTACCCTTTATTTTGTCTTTATCGTTAAAACTCAAAATTTTCAAGCCATTTTCATTAGTTTTCCTTTTATTTTATTTTATGTTTAATCTTTAATTTTTTCAAGCCATATGTTTGTATAGGTATGTGGGATAGGATTCGTCATTTGTGTCATTTCTTTTGGGGGGAGGAGGAAGGGGAAAATAAACTTTTATATTCTTGTGAATTTTAAGGATTTGGAAATGTTTTCAACGATGATCAAGCAGCCAATTAATTTTAAGATATTTTAGCTAAAATAGTTTTTGAAACTGGCATAACTTCTTACTTTGATCATTAACAATGAAAATCGATAAAAATGACCATAAGTTTGTCCACATAGTAAATCATTTTGATCATTCCGTAAAAAATTTATCAATATCTTTGTTCAACGGAATGACCAAAACGATCTTAGCTAAACCCTAAACCTGACAATTTAATGAGGATATTGACAGATTTTTCATAGAATGACCAAAACGATTTACGATGGACAAACTCAATGACCACTTATATAGATGTTCATTGTTAGAGATTAAAGTGACGAGTTATATCAATCTCAACAATCATTTTGGTTAAAGAACTTAATTTTAACTATTATATTTCAAATATTATGATATGGAAGGATGACATAGTTTGTATGTCTTGAACATGCTGTAAATTATAGCTAAATAAATGCATATATGTTTTAACACTACATTAGTAGCTTTTTTGGTGTTACCTAGTCAATTACATCTTTAATCACGTGAATAATGTGATTCTAATACTATAACTGTGTGGTTCTCGCACTAAAACGAAGTTTCACGACGTGTCATACACTAGAGCAAAGTTTCACAACGTGCCGTACACTAAAACATAGTAGAAGTTTCGAGCTCATACAAATAATTAAGGTAATAAGCTGGTTTACAATCACCCACGTCAAAGAGTATGGTGTCCGTTCTTCAGATGCTACCTAAATAAATGATCGAACTGATGTCCCTACATGCAGTGGCGAAGTCAGGATTTGCCGAGAGGAGGGGCGAAATTCAAAATAATGCAAGGTTCAATCGAAGCAATTGCTTTCACATTAGAGAGTGCAAAATTTTGAGTCAATATTCATAATAGAAAATAGTATCTCCACCAAAGTGGTTGTAAGCTGTAAGATCAACGCCATGTAAGAAGCTTAAATTGGTAAGGATTAGATTCTAAAAAACGTTAGCTGCTAGTCAAGCAGCGAACTGGGGCCTAACAACTAGGCACCTAGGTGAGATTTAAGCAGGAGCCTAGATGTATTTAAATGAATTTTTTTATCATAAAATAAGTATTAAACGATATTTACATTATTTTTTTAAAAATTAATACAATATTTATAAATAATGTGAAAGTTTAATATAAATACAATGGGTCTTAAAAAGAGAAAAAAAAATACATACAAGAATAATAAAAAAAGGAAGAAGAGAGAAATGGGTTCACAAATCACAAAAAAAGGTGGGGTCGGAAGAGAGAAAAAAAAAGAGACAATACTTGGGTGCTAACTGTTCAGTACCCAAAACATACATTGACTCAATGACATGGCCCAATAATATTAAAACATATGTCACATAAACTCTCCCAGACATTTGTTGTCTTGTTAACCAAACACCCAACTTTCATCTTAAACCCATAACCAAACACACATCTTCGTCCTTCTTTCCCAGGCCCGTCCCCCTACCTGACTACCTCTGTCCGTTAATCTCATCACCCCTCCTACGACCATCGCAACCATATCCCACCCCCTTCTCCGTCGTCCCCACCCCAATTTCATCCCGAGCGGAGGAGTTGAACTAGCACCGCTGCACCGGAAGAGGTGAAGAGCAACAGCAGCAAGAGGGGAAGGGCTGGCCAGCGCTCCAGCCTTATTTTTCTGGCGAGGGGAGTGGCGGCCGCCACTCCTCGCCCTAACGCCACTGCCTGCATGGCGACAATGATAAGCCTAAGTACAGACTTAGGACAAAAGATTAGAAAGCTACATACACACACACATATATATACATACATACATTTATATATATATGTGCGTGTGTGTATGTCTGTATAATTACTTTTGTAATGTGGTTACAGCCTGAACACGTAGAAATGGAACTTGACTTCAACTAGGAAGTCCCAATGCAACTATATTTGGATGCCTTCAACCTTAATGCTGGATCACGTGGATGGAAACAAAATTCATTGGGGCAGGGCTTCGAATTTGGCCTTGATTCGTGGTTGTGGGCAATATTTATCGTTGGAGTGGGTCGAATTCACTTCCTACAACTCGTTTTCCATGATGGTTGTGCGCTCCTCGACTTACCCACGGCTGAGCCACCTTACTAGGCCACACCTGTGGTGTCTTTTCGATGTAGGCAACAGATGTGTCTAGCAGTGATGTTGCCCTTGCTATGAAGACGAGCTGATTTGTGGTTCTATTCTCGGATTAAATAGTTCTATTGTTTTGTGGTTGCTTCTTGTGGCCTTGTTGTTTTAGCAATCGTTGTTGTGGCCTCGCTATTTTGAGCAACGGCTCTCTGTGGACATTGAGTATCAAATTTGATGATGTTTTTATCGTCTTTGCATTAGATTTGATCCCTGAAGAATATGTACCTAATATGGCACCCTCTTGTATTGTTCGGTTCTTATGAATGAAATCACTGCCATTGCTTTTCAAAACAAAGTTCATTTCTTTTAATTTTATTAGGTATATATACGAACGTACATTCTTAAATTTATACGATGATATATTGTTAATGCGTCGTAGAGTATTTGTTGATATTATCGATACTTTCGATGAACTTGGTTGCGTAAAGTGCAGTTAACCTCCATTATATTAAGGCAGTGGACTGCATAGAACAGAAAATTTTAGCATGTTCTCCTATGAATCACACTGAGATTTTAACCGTCAAAACTGAAACTTTGGCAGTTACCTGAAATTCCGGGTGCATAAGCGGGATTTTTAACCGTTAAATCTTTAATCAGAAGACATAATAAGATACACTGCAGCATATTAAAAATGACTTTTGATTATACAAAGCAACCCAATACAAAAGAAGACAAAAAAAACACAGTTGAAACAGTTGGAACATCATTACAGACGCTGCAGAAAACAGAAGAGTTTCCTTACAAGTTCACAACCTATTTTACTCATCCATGTCAAGATCTTCATCCATTTCCTCAATCTTCATCTTCTTCACAGCCTGTTCGGCATCAGACCTCGGCCCGTTGGAGTTCGGGATGTGGATCAACACATCCGACTTCTGCCCGGTCGCCGCATTGACAAGCCCGCCGTTCTTCTCAACCCTATACACCAGCCCGCTGCCGGTTGGCGCTGCATCTATGAACACGGTCGAGTTTTCATCTATTTCTTCTCGCACAAGCATCCGCGACAACTCCGTCACCACCTTCTTCTCCAGCCATCTCCGAATAGGTCTGGCACCGTAAACCTGAAGACGAAATAAGAGTACTTGTTTAGTGTTTCATATCACACAGGAGTATGCAGAGAAAATATTTTTGGATTCGTAAAACCGATACTCACGGGATCATAACTCTCGTCCAGAATGTATTCCAACGCTGCATCGGTGACTGCCATAGCGATGCCCCTCTCGGCCAGTCGGGCTGCAACATCTTTCATTTGCAATCTGGCAACCTTCCTCAGTTGGTCGCGAGAAAGAGGATCGAATACAACAATCTCATCGAGACGATTCAGCAGCTCCGGCCTAAAGTGCCTTCTCACCTATGCAAGAACCATACTAGTTAAGTATTGAAAGAACGAAGCGATACGCAATCATAATTCAAATTTGGGGTAACCAAAGATGATACCTCTTGCATAACTTTATCGCGAGCAACCTGCATCGAACACTTGCCCATCAAACCGGAGAGGAGATGTTCTGCTCCCAAGTTTGAAGTCATGATGATCACCGTGTTTCTGAAATCAACTGTACGGCCTTGTCCATCGGTTAGTCTTCCATCATCCAAGACTTGCAGGAGAGTGTTGAAAACGGCGGTGTGAGCCTTCTCCACTTCATCAAACAATACAACACTGTAAGGCCTCCGCCTCACGGCCTCTGTGAGTTGCCCGCCTTCATCGTGACCAATATACCTGTAAAATATGAATGAGTCAGAATTCATAATGCCGCAGCTGAGCTCCCAAACATGCTTGAGCGAAGAAAACTATAAATGCAATTACCCAGGGGGAGCGCCAATTAAGCGCGAAATAGAATGTTGTTCCATATACTCGGACATGTCAATTCTGACAATGAGATTCTCGTCATCAAAAAGTTGTTCAGCAAGTGCCTTTGCAAGCTCGGTTTTACCGACACCAGTTGGACCCAAGAAAAGGAAGGAACCAGTAGGTTGTTGTGGCCTTCCTAGCCCCGCTCTTGACCTTAACACCGCCTCGGCGACAGCATCAACTGCCTGGTCTTGCCCCACTACTCTCTTATGCAATCTTTCCGCAAGTCCAATTAACCTTTCTTTGTCATTCTGGCCAAGCCGTGTGACAGGTATGCCGGTCCAACGGCTTACCACCTCTGCAATTTGTTCTGGTCCAACCGTCTCTGTCAAAATCAAGTTTTCGTCGGTACTACCTTCAAGCTTTGCAATGGTGGTTTCCACTTCCTGAATAGCACCATAACGCAAGTCAGCAGCCCTAGCCAAATCATATCTTCTTTCGGCCTCGGCTAAAGCTACCAAGAGCTCTTCACGCTTCTGCTTAAGCTTTCGAAGCTCATCAACCCTTTCCTTCTCCTTTCTATACTTCATCACCAATGGCTGAAGCTTGTCTCTCAGTTCATCAAGCTCTTTTCGCACCTGAGAATAAAATGGCAGAACAACGAACATAAGAACAAAGAAAGACCAAGAAATTGAATAGCTACATCTGCGACTTCTTCAGACAAATCTTCTCTAATAAGTTATGGATCAAGTAATCACCTCGACAAGACGAGCTTTGCTAGCTTTGTCCTTTTCTCTCTCAAGTGCATGAAGCTCAATTTCCAGCTGCATCCTCTTCCTTTCGAGGTTATCGATTTCTTCAGGTTGGCTGTCAAGTTGGACTCTCACATTCGCACAAGCTTCGTCAACTAGATCAATCGCCTTGTCAGGGAGATGTCGCCCTACAAAACAAAAGGAAAGAGGGAAACTTCAATACCAAATTTTACACAGAACATTCAATTCAATATCGAAAGCTTAAAAATACATAAACATAGAAAATAGACCACAATTGTTAGCCATTTTAATTCATACCTGTGATGTATCGACTCGAAAGCTGTGCAGCAACAACAAGAGCTCTGTCCAGAATCCGAACACCATGATGACCCTCATACTTCTCTTTCAAACCTCGAAGGATGCTAATTGTATCCGGAACACTAGGCTCCGCCACATAAACCTGCTGGAACCTTCTCTCAAATGCAGCATCCTTCTCTACATATTTTCTGTACTCCTCAAGAGTTGTTGCACCAATGCACCGAAGTTGCCCCCGTGCGAGCATTGGCTTGAACAGGTTGGCTGCATCCATGGATCCCTCCGTCCTTCCGGCGCCAAGAACAAGGTGAATTTCATCAATAAACAGAATCACCTTCCCCTCAGCCTCTTCCACTTCCTTCAAAACCGCCTTTAACCGCTCCTCAAACTCCCCTCGATACTTGGCCCCGGCCACCAAAGCTCCCATATCCAATGCAATGAGCCTCACATCAGCCAGATTACTAGGGACATCCCCACCAACTATCCTCTGAGCCAGCCCTTCAACCACAGCAGTCTTCCCAACTCCCGGCTCTCCAATTAGAACAGGGTTGTTCTTAGTCCTCCTCGAAAGAATCCTCACCACCCTCCTTATCTCCTCATCACGGCCAATAACCGGGTCAAGCTTCCCAGCTTGCTCAACAAGGTCCCGTCCATAAGTCTTCAATGCCTGAAATGTAGTATCCCCAGAAGCACTCTCCACCTTCTTCCCTTCCTTCCCACGAAGCTTTTCGACTTCAGATTTCACTCTGGCCGTGGCAATGCCGGCTTCCTTCAACAAGTCCCCAATCTGGGAATCCTCAAGAAGACCAAGAATCAACTGATCAACGGCCAAGTGTGTGTCCCCTCTTGCCTTCTGCGCTGACTGCGCTCTCCTAATCACTTTGATGAGAGATGAACTGGCTGGGATTTCATCCGGCGGAGGTGACTGACATGGGAGCTTCTTCAGGGCCTGGTTGAACACCCTCTCCACAGACTTCGGAGCGTCTACACTGCCACCGGCATTGGCAATGGCTTGGCTGAAAATGCCACCGGGATCAGATACCAATGCGGTTGCAAGATGGAGCGGCGTGAACTGCGCGTGGCCAGCATCCATGGCCAGGCCATGAGCTCCGGCAATAGTCTCATTGGTCTTGTGGGTAAACTTATCAGGGTTCATTTTCCTTCACCAATTAATGATACCTAACAAACACAGCAAACAACATGTGTGAGATAATTAAAAAAAATACAGTAAAAATTCAAACTTTTTGTATAAGTTCCTTCAGTTTAAACAAACCTTAGAATTTTGCATCTGGGAAACTTCCAATTCAAATAAAAATTAAAACTCTCCATCTGGGTTTCTTTAATTTCAAGAAGAAATTAAAATATTTTATCTGGGTTCTTTTCAATTCAACCCAAGAACACAAAGAACCATTGATCATACTTTTCCCACTTTACGAAATTCATTAACTTCTTCAATTTTTCATCTTGGTAACATGCAATTCAAATAAAAATTAAAACCTTTTCACCTGGGTTCCTTTCAATTCAACTCAACAGTATCGAAGGGCGAAAACAGAGCGTATAAATAAAACAGGCAATCATTGATCATGCCTTTCCCAATTTACGAAATTCATGAACTTCTCCAATTCTTTTTCCAAGATTGAAAAATGGCAGAGACTTTACTACTAATTCGTTCAAAACCCAAAACCCATATGGAAATCAACTCTAAAAACTCAAAGATTCAGAGAGAGAGAAGCAAGAGAAATCTTGGACGTACCTTATGAGGAGGAAGCTGAAGCTTTTCTGCAACAATGGCCGGTAAATCCACAATTGCGTTTCAAGAATTTGATATGGTATTTCTTTCGGTTGATCGAATCGTTGTGAGTTTTTTCTGATGGGTGCTTGGGAGAGTGAGCGAGATTTTAAGGAGGATGAAACGACGACACGCAAGCAGCTAGAACATGACACGCAAGCAGCTAGAACATACTAGACGAAGCGGGAAGCTTTCGGGGCCTTTTCGTAATTTCAAGAATGTCATTTCATATTGTAAAGCAACGCATCATCGGATATATTTTTTAATGAGCACGAAATACGGATCAGTTCGACATATGTCGTTTTACAAATACAGAAAATTTTGATTTTAAGTATCCCTTTATTTGTATAATGATTATGGGTTATGTGTTTTGTACACATTGAAAAATTTCCTGTATCATTGAGTAGGTTCCAAATGTATGTTTTGACATCTGTCTCATTGTGATTCTCAGCTTCTTAGAGCATCTTGAAAGGAAATATCGAAAAGTTTACATCACCAATAATGGTTAAAAAAGACAACCTGCCACTTAGTACTACGACAAGCTCACTGTAAGGCTTAGCCATTCCCTCACCCTCTTAGTGTAGATACTATCATTTGTTAAAAAAAAAAGAGACAACCTTAGTGTTTTCAACCAAAAATGTCAATTCTTATGTGGCATGATATGTATTAGCCAAATTTATTTTTAGTTGATTAATAAATGCTCTTTATCATTTTTATTATTGTTTTTTGTTAAAAATATTTATTATAATTAAGAAAAATAAATAATGTCATAAATAATAGTTTAATTTGACATTAAAACAAATAAAACTTTAAAAGAGTGTCATATAGGCTTTCAAATTTAAACATTTATGTTTGAAATATATTAGAGAAAATTGTATCTCTCAACTAAAAATTCATGACCATTGTTCTTTTAACTCATCAAAATGTCCAACTATGGTCTTTTTCATTAACTAAGTCAGAATTCTATCAAAATGAGTCATATCAGAATGATCATTACTAAATTGGGTTAAAGTTGATGGACCATTGCTCCAATTGCGTTAAAGTTGAGGGACTATTTCTCCAATTGGATTAAAGTTGAGGGACCATTGCTACAATTTTTCTATTTGATTTTCCATATTTGCCTCTTGATTCAGTTTCACGTGCGAGTCACGTAACTCATTTTAACGAAAATTGTAACAGAGTTGACGAAAATGACCATAGTTACACATTTTGATGGATTAAGAGACCAATGGTCATGAGATTTTAGTTGAAAAATCATTACTCTAATTAAGTTAAAGTTGAAGGCTTATATCTACAATTTCCTCGATAGATTATATCGTCATACCAGCAACAATGACGGAAAAAAATTACGATAAGACTATCTAGTAAAAACAACTCTCATGTCACATGTCAAAACACAATTAGTTAAAACTTTCGTTTGTGTGTTACAGATTAGATGAGGTGTTAGTTGTTATAGATGACGTGGTCCGGTGCCTCTTTTTTCTCAATAGGCTTTGATGGGCAAAAGCTAAAAGCAAAAGCACTTTGGAACGTCACGGCCACAATAATTCTACTTTTCTTTCCCATGAAGCAATTTGCTATATACAACAAAATCATCCATTTTCGAGGGGGCAAAAACTGTTTTGACAGATCTCCCGAATTCACATCAATTTTGCCCGTGTAGCAAACTACCTGTTGCTATATATACACAAAAACACAAAACAAAGTTCTAACACCATAGCAAACATTTGACGAAGCATAAATACGACCGGCTATTATTTTTGGCTCCGTTTCATGTCGTCTTTGAACCGATGGCACTTTGGTTTCGTCTCTGGATCATCCACCCGGGATGAACGGGCTTAAGCCTAACCGAGTTGTCTGCAAAATAACGTGAGAGACTTAAAGAGCGAAACTCAAAATTCATGACGTCTTAGCGTTGTCAAAGTACTCACTGGAAATCATCCAACCGAAGGTTTTAGTCCTCATCACTATCATAAACAACAGCCAAACCCATTGAAGGTGAGTCTTCATCTGACTCGATTGCCTTGCGCTTGTGTCCAGAGTCCTTAACCTTTTGCTTGGGCGCCTACAAACAGACAAACCCATTGAACGCCGAGATGATTTGGCAGTTGACAAGGATGACTTGCGAGGGATGTCTTTAGGTCCCTGTGACTAAAACTCCAGGTGTTAATACTTCTGCCAGAAAAGATGCAATATAACTTATATATGGAAAATGTAATAATCAAGTTGTAGGACCTCCTTAGCATTCAAAATACGTTTCTCTCTTCGAGCTTCCATTTCGAAATCATCCTCCGTATGGCGGCGAGAACGACGAGACTCATGATAATTTGGTTCTTCATCCTGAAAACCAGAAGTGATCAGCTAAGAGACTTAATAGTAATACACAGGTAACAAATAAAAAATTCCAACAAGTACTAGAAAATGATTATAGAGGCTTCCATGTCCATAAAAAGAATAAAAATGAGAACGTTCTTCGAATGTCATAAACAGGTAAGCTATACGTCTTAGCATTTGAATATGCTGTAAAGGAACACAAAACCATGAACATAGAGAGAATACAAAGGAAATTCCCACCATGCCACCCTCCACCCCTACCCCAATAGCAAGATCGTACCTCATCCAGAGCATCTTCCAAGAAACCAGGTGAAAGTTGGCGCCTCCTGTCCCCAGTTGTTGTATACTTTCGGCTCACCTTCTCCCTCTTCCGATTAAGAAGTAAATTAGCTCTGATATTTTGACTTTCGGCCTACAGCACCAAACGAAGAATCAATCTATATGTTCCACGAAAAAATATAAATAATAATAAACAGATAAAACTAGCTTATGCAACAACTACCCTTTCTTTCTCCTCCTTCTCTCTAAGGATCGATGTCAGTAATGCAGTTCTTGACCTTGTATACTTTTTTATGTCGAGAATCAACCAGAGCAGGCAGCAGTCGATGTGAGTTTGATGTCAAGGATGATGGCATGAACCTCATCTTCTTCACCTGATAATTTAACGAGGATATTGACAGATTTTTCATAGAATGACCAAAACGATTTATGATGGACAAACTATGGGACCACTTATATAGATTTTCATTGTTAGTTACCAAAGTGACAAGTTATATCAATCTCAACGACCTTTTTGGTTAAAGAACTTAATTTTAACTATTACATTTCAAATATTGTGATATGGAAGGATGACATAGTTTGTATTTCTTGAACATGATGTAAATTATTACTAAATATAAATACATATATGTTTTAACATTACATTAGTAACTTTTTTTCGGTGTTACCTAGTCAATTACATCTTTAATCGCGTGAATAATGTGATTCTAATACTATAACTGTGCGGTTCTCACACTAAAGCGGAGTTTTAAAACATGTCGTATACTAGAGCAGAGTTTCACAACATGTTGTGGAGCAAAAAATAATCAAGAAAAATATGTGGGCGACACGTGGATTCTTGGGTGAAAAAAACAAAATTACCCTTGAGGCACACTGAAGCTCCCACGCGCGAGAAGTAGACGATGACAGCTCAATCAAGGTCAAAAGGGTTCAAAATAAGTATTTATTCAAAACTTATTTCATCCATCCTCATCAAATCTTCCTCACAAGGTAACCTTCAATTATTCATTCAAAATAGGATTAATTACCTAAATTAATTGATTAATTTCCTAATTGATTGCAAGATATTATTTTGACATAATATCTTGCAATTACACCCAAAAACCACCAAATGTGGCCAGTTCCCATCTCTCTAAAGGGGGCCGGCCACACCCCTATAAATACTACCTCATTTCTCCAAAAACCTAAGTCCAATTCTCTTGCTAAACTCTCCAAATTTCTGTAAACACTTTTCCCTCAAATTCTAACTTTGGCATCGGAGGTTCTTTGGCCAAAGCCCCCCCCATTCATCGTGGGCACGAGAAGCTCTTGGCTTTGACCAAAGGTGTTAATTGTTTTATAGGTGCATTTTCGTCCAAGAAGAAGAAGGCGGAAATTTGCATCCACAAATTGGTGCTTTCATTGAGGGCTGAGTCCCACACTCGTAGAAGACTCTCGCATCCAAGGTTTTTCATTTTCTTGTTCATTTGTAGATTTTTTGTAAGTTCTTATTCTTAGAATTTTTATTTACAAAAAGTTCTTTAATAAAACGTAAAAGAAAAGTACAATGACTAGAAATTCGAAAACTTCAACGAACGAAAATTCCAACGTTCAAGAGATGGGACCACGGCGATCCACGAGGCTAAACGTGAAAATAAGTGGAGCGGTACCACCACCACGAGGCTCCACCATGGCAACCACCGCGGTGGCCACCACGGTAGCCACCAACGGCGAGATCCATGGAGCCACAACCATGGCCTAAGCCGTGCCATCCAAGCTTGCACGGGCCCAAGCCCAAGCCGTGCCATCCAAGGCCCACAGCACCAAGGCCACAACCTAAGCCATGCCACTTTAATCCATGCGGGCCCAAGCCTAAGGTGAACCGGCCCGAGCCGCCTAAGCCCAATGTGAACCTAACGGGTTGCCGAGCCGAACCCAGGCCCAAATCCCACACATGCCGCATGTGGAGCAACCCATTACCATGGCCCAACCCACTCCTGTGGTGTCTTAAGCAGCCCAAGTCGGTCTAAGACCGGTTCAACCATCCCAGCTCTAAATTTTTAGGCAGATGATGGAACCGGGGGCATTTTCACCTCACATTTCCGCGAATTTGACATTTCCTAACTCAAATCTCACACTTAGAGTCTACCACACTTCCACCACTCAAGGAGAGGCATTCCGTCCAAACTCTTCCAACCCGAATGGTGAACAACACTTGTCTCGACAAGTCATAGAGTTGATAAGCGCCTTCGTACAACAGATGACCTTGGTGAATCAGCTCTTGCAGTGCAGCGAGATGCAATGTGCCCCTGACAAGGTGTCCTGAAGTAGGACAAGGGCAGATGAACCTCTCCAGCAGCGTCCCAGCAAGTAGCCACAGACTGAGCGTTCATGTAGTGTACACTCTCGATTGGGCCCCCGAGATAGCGTACACTCCCGTCTTAGCATGCAGAGGAGTGTGCACTCTCGGTTAGGCCCACAAATGAGTATACATTCACGGTTGAGGTCACACTCCGATAGTCAACGTGAGCAACCTTCCAGGCAAAGTGTTCATTCGAGGCTAGGCCCGAAAGATGGAGAAAAGTGAAGGAAACAAGTTTATTAAATTTTCTTGCAAAATTGATAAACAATTAGCAAAGACCGAAGAAGTTCAAGCAAAAAGCAACAATGAAAAATTAGAAAATCCTAAAGACTACCTAGAAAACTACTCTTCAGCAGCTTGAACACTCCACAACTACTCAGTCGCCACACCTTTAGCAACCGCGGCTTCCTCAGCAGCAGCACCATCCGGCGCTTCACCTCTAGCTGCTCCAGCTTGGGTATTAACTTCTCCGATTACTTCACCAAGGGAAGCCTCGAAAGTAAAGGTGAGCAAGTCTTCAGAGAAATAAAAAAGGTCTCGAAGTTTTTACCAAACCTCAAAGTCAGACGGCTGCCCAAAGAGATGGTCTACATAACCCAGCTTGTAGAAATCAGCTTGACTCTGAGTAAGCGAAGCCTCAAACCCAGCCTTCTCACCTTTCAACTGCTCATTCTCCTTAAGCAGATAAGCACAGACGCATTGCAGCTCTTCCATTTCCTTCTTTAGGTTGTCATTGATTTTCAAAACGCCCTAAAGTTCCAACACTTGAGGTTCAATCTTATCAACGACCTTCTTGAAGTGGATCACTTGGTTGTAAGCAACGATCAGTTCTTCATCCTTTGCATAAGCAGCGGAGCGGAACTCAGAGACGGTACGCTCAAGATCTTGAATCTGAGGTATGTAACACTCAATCTTCTTCTCTGCACTTTCATACTTAACTTGGATCGCATCAAGCCTATTCTTCAAATCCACGATCTCCTGGCGAACGGTCTCAAGCTGCAGAGAAGTGGGGGCAGAGATATTAGACCCCTTCAAATCTTTCGAAGCGGTGAGCTCCAATTCCAACATTTTGACTTTTTCAGTCAAAGAGTAAGCCTTGGCTGCCACAATCATTGCCACTTCCTTGGCAGCCTTAGTGTCTTCTTGATCAATGAGCATAGACTTAGCTACTAGAATCGTCGTCTTTTGCATCATAGCCAGCAGAGCAGTCTTTCTGTACTCGGTCATATGCTTCGTAAAGGAACTGGGGCCAACAACCCATTTGACGCCATCAATAAACTTAGCACACATCTCCATGTCCTCGAGCAGATCTGGTTTCAAAAGCGCACAAATCTCAGCAACTTTCCCAGAAACAGGCTTGGAAGATTTCTCACAATTGCCCACACGAACAATCTTTTTCTTCTCAGCAGACGAGTCAGTCTCGGCAGCAAGGGGATATGGTTTTGGCACTACCTTAGCAGGTGAAGACATTTGACGACTCTATCGTCTTTACATTAGATTTGATTACTGGAGAATACATACCTAATATGGCACCCTCTTGTATTGTTTGGTTCTTATATCTTGTATTGTTCGGTTTTTATGAATGAAATCACTATGTTGTCGCTATTCAAAACAAAATTCATTTATGTTAATTGTATTATGTATATACAAACATACATTATTAAATTTATATAGTGATATATCGTTGATGGGTCATAAGATATTGTTGATATGGTCGACACTTTCGATTAACTTGGGTGCGTAAAGTGCAATTAACCTCCATTATATTAAGGTCGCAATCTTAGTAAGAGAGCAATATAATTTTTATCAAATTTAAGGGTGGAGTATTTCTGGAGCTATATAATTTCATAAAATCCAACTAAGAAAATAAGGCAGTGGACTGCATATAACAGAAAATTTCAGCATGTTCCGATGAATCACACACTGAGATCTGAACCGTTAAAACTGAAATTTTAGTAGTTACATCTTTAGTCAAAATTTCGGACAAGTATGCAAGATTTTAGTCGTTAAATTTTTAATCAAAGATGCATAATAAGATACACCGAAGCATATTAAAAAGCACTTTCGATTATACAAAGCAACCCAGTACAAGAGAAGTAAGACTCAAAAAACATAGTTAAAATAGTTGGAACATCATTACACTTTCATACCTCAGGTTTGGGCTCTATTTCAATTCCTTACAGCATCTTTAAAACATTTCACTTTCATACCTTAAGTACTATTTTATTTCAAAATAATACCTCCGTTACATTTTCCATCCATTGATCCGTTAAATGTTGACGTGGCTGCCACATATATGCCACGTGACTGCCAAATGTCTGCCATGCGGCAAAAAAAAAAAATTTTAAAATTTTTTAAAAAAAAACCTGAATTTTTACTAAAAAAAAGGAAAAAAAAAGGGGTAAATTACACTTTTATACCTCAGGTTTGGGGTCTATTTCAATTCCTTATAACATCTTTAAAATATTTCACTGTCATATCTGAAGTACTATTTTATTTCAAAATAATACATCCGTTAAATTTTTTATCCATTGATCCATTAAATGCTGACGTGGCTGCCAAATGTTTGCCACGTGGTAAATAAAATAATTTTTTAATTTTTTTTGAAAACCCTGAATTTTCTTAACAAAAAAAAAAAAAAAAAAAAAAAATTTGAAACCCACATCTGCAAGAGGAAGAAGAGGGAGGAAGAACAAAAAAATTGTCCCTCATCCCAGCGACCTACATATGCAGGAAGAAGAAGAAAAGCCCTTCCCCCCTGCTCGGCGACCCTTATCCCGTCCCCCCCCCCCGGGACCCTCCTCCTTCCGCGATCTGGTGATTTTCAGTGTGGGTGAGTTTTGAAAATAGTTTGAGTTTGAAATGATTTTTGGACTGGTTTTGTGGTAGATTCACTTAATCTCGGGTGGGATTTTTGGGGGTGGATGATGGGGGATTTTTGGGAGGGGTGGCTCGGGTGGGATTTTGGGGCTTTTTTCTTTCTTTCTTCCTCCTTCTTCTTCTTCTTCTTCTTCTTCTTCTTGTTGCAGATGTGGGTCGCTGGGGGGTGGGGGAGGGACAATTTTTTTTTTCTTTCTTCCTCCCACTTATTCGTTTTGCAGATGTGGGTTTCAAATTTTTTATTTTTTTTTTTGTTGAGAAAATTCAGGTTTTTTAAAAAAAATAAAAAAATTATTTTATTTGCCACTGACATACATTGGGCAGCCACGTGGCATATATGTGGCAGCCACGTCAGCATTTAACGGATCAATGGATGAAAAATGTAACGGAGGTATTATTTTGAAATAAAATAGTACTTAAGGTATGAAAGTGAAATGTTTTAAAGATGTTGTAAGAAATTGAAATAGACCCCAAACATGAGGTATGAAAGTGTAATTTACCTTTTTTTTTGTAAAAATTCAGGTTTTTTTAAAAAAAATCAAATTTTTTTTTGTCACGTGGTAGACATTTGGCAGCCACGTGACATATATGTGGCAGCCACGTCAGCATTTAACGGATCAATGGATGGAAAATGTAACGGATGTATTATTTTGAAATAAAATAATACTTAAGGTATGAAAGTGAAATGTTTTAAAGATGTTGTAAGGAATTGAAATAGAGCCCAAACCTGAGGTATGAAAGTGTAATTTACCCTTATATTAAGGTCCCAATCTTAGTAAGAGAGCAATATAATTTTTATCAAATTTAATGGCGGAGTATTTCTGGAGCTATATAATTTCATAAAATCCAACTAAGAAAATAAGGCAATGGACTGCATATAATAGAAAATTTTAGCATGTTCCGATGAATCACACACTGAGATCTGAACTGTTAAAACTGAAATTTTAGCAGTTACATCTTTAGTCAAAATTTCGGACAAGTATGCAAGATTTTAGTCGTTAAATTTTTAATCAAAGACGCATAATAAGATACACTGAAGCATATTAAAAAGCACTTTTGATTATACAAAGCAACCCAGTACAAGAGAAGTAAGACTTAAAAAACACAGGTAAAATAGTTAGAACATCATTACAGACATGCTGCAGAAAACAAAATAGTTTCCTTACACGTCCACTGACACGCCCCGATCCCAATATTCCCCGAATACCAGGACAGACACGTGCTGGCCGACACCCGAAGGGTGACGAAAGCCATTTATTGAATGCAAAAGCTGAGAATAAGGAATAAATAAGACTTACAAATATAAAATAAAGAGTATGCATTTTAGGAACGTGTTCAGAGCACACATCTAATCTAGAACACTAAAAGAATTAATATAAAATTGAATGAATAAAAGAATGGGTCCTACACCAAGAGGACTCAAAGATGCCGATGCGGAAGTGCCTTGATGCCAGGATTGTATGCCTCGACTCTAAGTCCTGAAGGGGGCGCAAAACAAACATGAGTGGACCAATTTGATATATATATATATATAGCAAAACAATTATCAACGTACTAACCCCGAGGTTTTATGAAAACACATATATCATGATAAACATAGGTTTTCTGAAACCTAGCATGCCGTGTGCTGTCTCAAATCATAACTTTCATATATACTAGCCGCTAGTGAATGTCCAATATAACTCTCCAGGCCCCATAGCGGAAAAGACCACTAGGTAAGTACAAAACCTTTGAACATACGTACATTTGAAAGACATCTTCATAATATGAAGTCATCCATCATCTATACTATAAAGAGGTGTTCGAAACATATTCTAAATATCATATCATCATCCATCAGATATTCTATAAGAATACGGGTTATAGGAAAAATAGTAATAATTCAAAATAGCCTTAATAGGCACAATATCTCGTAAAGCATTTCATAAAACATATTCATCAAATCATGTTTTTCATGTATGCATTTCTACTATAAAACATGCATTTTAGTAGGGGTCCACTCACAGTACTTCGCCATCGAAAGCTGCGCAGATTAGCGAAGACGGAAACGCCACAACAATTGCCCCTAAGCACATAAAGGGGTACATTTAGTCAAACTCTAATTACACAACTTAATTTGGGAAAACAGACTTCAGAAATGGGTCCAGAACGTCGAAATTAGCCTAGGAGAGGTCTCGGACGAAAACCCAAAAAGTCAACCCGAAAGTCAACGTCAACGGTTAACGGTCAACGTTGACCAGTCAAAGTCAACGGTCAACGTTGACCGGGTCAGTCAACGGGTCCGGGTCCGGGTCGGACCAGGTCAAACGGGTCTGGGCTTGGATCCTGGTTGGGCCTTAGGGATTTGGGTTCTTGGGTCCAAAGGGTTTAGGTTTGGGCTTTAGGATTTGGGTTAGGAAAATGGGCTGAAAGCCCAAGTTCTAATTGGCCTCAAGGCCTTAATTTGAAAGGTTTTTGGGTTAGGTTCGACAGGAAAGGCCCAAAGGCCTGGGTTTTCTGGAATGTGGGTCGCCGGACCCATTGAAGAAGAAGGCCGGAATTCGGCCGGAAAACCACACCACCTTTAAATTGCCATAACTTTGTCAATACTCGACGAAATCAAGTGATTCAAAAACGAAAGTTGTAGTTCTTGAAGAGATGAAGAGAATAGTACCTACATGGCGTCTAACTCGCTGTGGTTTGGCTGGAAAATGCCTTGAAAGCCTCGGAGGTCGCCAGAAACTGGGTAAGATTCAAATGGATATAACTTCTTCAATACTCGATGAAATTGGGTGAAACAAAAAGAAAGTTGTAGTACTCAGCGAGACGAAGAGATTGATACCTTGCACGCCAGCCAACTCACCGTGGTTTGGCTGGAAATTGCCTTGAAAGTTGTCAGTCTCGCCGGTAAAACTGGGAAACAAACCTTCGAGTTGTTTCTCACTACAAACCTTCACCAAAGCACCTAAAATGAGTTCTAACAAGAGTTTGACCGTTCAATAGGAAGATTAGAGAGAGTCATGAAGCTTACCAAGGTCGAAAATTCAAGAAACTCGCCGGAGTTTGACGAGGGAAGAAGAGAACAGTGGTCTCCGCCACTGTGGTGCATCACGGACCTGCCCTGGGTTCAAGTTCTTGCTTGGGAGGGTCCTAGGGTGTGCGTGTGTGTGTGTTTATGGGTGCTGGTCACCGGGGAGGAGAGAGCATAGAGAGTTGAAGAAGAGAGCTGAGAGTTGTAAAAATCAGAAGAAAAAAAAAGAAAGAAAAAGGGAAGAGATCGGGGGACAAATCAAGGGGTGGGCCCCTTGGGCTGGCCAATTAAGACCCAAAAACAATTTTAAAAGAAGAGGATATAGTCCAAGGTGAAATTTCACAAAAATACCCCTACTATCGAGACGGGTTGTTACATCCACAACCTATTTTTCACAAGTTAAGACATAGAGTTTACTCATCCATGTTAAGATCTTCATCATCCATGTTAAGATCTTCATCCATTTCCTCAATCTTCATCTTATTCACAGACCTGTTCGGGCATCAGACCTCGGCTCGTTGGAGTTTGGGATGTGGATCAACACATCCAACTTCTGCCCTATCGTCGCATTAACAAGCCCTCCATTCTTCTCAACCCTATACACCAGCCAGCTTCCGGTTGGATCTGCATCTATGAACATAGTCGACTTTTCATCTATTTCTTCTTGCATAAGCGTCCGCGACAACTCCGTCACCACCTTCTTCTCGAGCCATCTCCGAATAGGTCTGGCACCGTAAACCTGAAGACGAAAAAAGCGTACTTGTTTAGTGTTTCATATCACATAATTCTCCTACAGGCTACTTCGGCTACCAAATGGCAGCCGAAAGAAGTATTAGGTAGTGAAGATGATCGGCAACCCCCCGCAATCATGGTCAAATTACTTCAGGGAAAGAAGGCGATCAATCGCGACTTTGAGACTACAATCAAAGACTTTGAGAAACGCATCAAACTTCTTCTTTAACCCGGGGAAATGAAAGCTTGTTTTGAGCAATTCAGAAAAGAAGCGGAAGGCAAACTTATACGGCCTACCAAGGGAGTATCAGGAAGCCCTCGACTTGGCCTTAACTTGCCCTGACACCGAACAAATTTTCCAAAAGACCACCGATCCAGCGATGAAAGGCAGGTTCCAGCACATACGTGAAGCTCGAGTTCTCGACTTTGAGGTCGATCCGCATACCGATATAGACACCGCCGAGCTTTCTTTTTCCCTTGAGGACTTTCAGTATCTACAGTACCATTTTGAAGTCTTCTCGGCAGTGGCTCTTTTCGGCCTTATAGCCGATGAGAAAAAGCGCGTGGCACGTCTGGATGCGTACCTCGACACAAGGAACGCTTGAATCGCTTATCAGGAGCAAGCTCATAAAGCAGCACAAGAACAAGACCAATTCTCAACGTCAGGCGAGCTCGATAGGAACAACCAGAACGACACAGAACCAGATGATATGCCACATCAACCACCCGCTTAAACAAATATGAAGATTAGCATAGTCCACGTTTTACCTACCGAGTTTCAGCCGACCACATCTCAACCAAGTTTCTTGGATGGCGACGTGGTAACCGAAGAAGCAACACAAGTTGACTTCGTCACAGTCGAAGAGGACGGGCCAAAGAGCAAACAAGATAAACTTAAAGCAACTATTGCCGAGTTGATTCCCTGCTCTTTTACCGATAATCTTCAGCATTTGAAGCTGTTGTATGTTACGGCTCATATTGAAGGATACCCAGTCTCTAAGGTTTTCGTTGATTGTGGAGCAACTGTCAACATCATGCCCGTGTCCATCATGAGAGCACTATGACGTTCTAACAACGAACTCATCCCGTCAGGGGTAACCATGAGCAGCGTCGTCGGGGACAAGTCCCAGACAAAAGGTATGATTCCTTTAGAAGTGAACGTTGCTCGGTCGCAATCACATGACCGCATTTTTTATAATTGATTAAAAAATAGAGTATAATGCATTGCTCGGCCACGATTAGATCCATCAAACCGGTTGCATTCCCTCGTCGTTATACCAAGTTCTTGTCTTCTGGGACGACAAATCAGTTTTAGTTCACCCTACCGATAATCAGCCGTTCGAGGTGAACATGATTCAGGCTCGATACTATGACGATCACGTTGGCTACATCACCCTACAAGGCTTTAATGAGGAATGGCGGTTGACTCGAATATCAGTACAAAAAGCCATCGAGGTAGGCGTCGAGACTATGCACGAGGATTTGGCAAGACTCGAGTTGGCCAATCTGATTGCCGACATTGATGTCTGAACCCAAACAAGAAAGGGGTGGGGCCGCTGTTTTATCAACCATGGAACGACTGTTGGCCCATTGGTATGCTATTTCTAAGTAACCAAATTCAGGCATACACTTAGTAGAGTTTCTTGCCGAATGAGATAACGGTCTGGATCTGTCGTTAGACAAGGTTCAAGCTGCTCCAGCTGAGCTCGAAGACAGTCGGCCCCAAGTCAATGACCCTTTAGAGGAAATAAATGTTGGAACGGCCTACGACCCAATGCCTTTATTTATTAGTGCTTTGTTACCCCAACATATGAAAGCCGAACTTTGTAATTTACTTAAGGAATTCAAAGATTGTTTTGCCTGGAGCTACAATGGGATGCCTGGTTTAGATCGAAAGCTCGTCGAATATGAGTTATGCATTAAACCTGGGTGTAAACCATTCCGTCAACCACCTCAATGATTCTCAACCGAAGTACAACTCGGCATAAAGGATGAGCTCGTTCGACTTTTGAAAGCCAGGTTTATTCGGACGGCTTGATACGTCGAGTGGTTGGCGAACATCGTCCCAGTTTTAAAGAAAAGTGGTGCCTTACGTATCTGTATCGATTTTTGAAATTAAATCTGGCAACTCCTAAAGATGAATATCCAATGCTGATTTTAGATTTGTTAATCGACACGGCAGCAAACCACGAGATCTTATCCTTTATGGATGGACATGCGGTTACAACCAGATTTTCATTGCTGAGTCCGATGTCCATAAGATCGCTTTTTGTTGCCCGGGGGTACTCGGCACATACGAATGTGTCATCATGCCCTTCGGCCTTAAGAACGCCGACGCCACATACTAGTGGGCAATGAATACTACATTCCATGATTTAATTGGTACCATCATCGAAGTCTATATTGACGATGTTGTAATCAAATCGAAACGTCGGCAAACACATTTGGATTATCTTCGACATGCTTTCTTGCGTATGTATCAACACAACCTGAAAATGAATCCTACTAAGTGTGCTTTCAGCATCTCAGCCGACAATTTTTTAGGTTTCCTTGTGCATCACCGTGGTATTGAGGTCGACGAAAATAAGGCTCGAGCAATCATCAATTCTCCACCCCCTGGGACCAAAAAGCAACTACAGTCATTGCTCGGTAAGATTAACTTCCTTCGTCGATTCATTGCTAATTTGGCAGGGAAAATGCGAGCCTTTTCTACACTTTTGAAGCTCAAGGATTCTGATACTTTCGAGTGGTGGACTGAACATCAAAAGGCTTTTACACAAATCAAGGTTTCTCTCATGACCCCACTCGTCCTCGTGCCACCTCGACGAGGCAAACTTCTCAAGTTGTACATCTCATCGGCCGAAGATTCCATCGGTTGCCTCTTTGCACAAGACAATGACGTTGGGCGCGAACATGCCATTTTTTACCTTAGCCGACATCTCAATCCACCGGAGATCAATTATTCTGCCATCGAGAAGCTCTGCCTAGCCTTATTCTTCGTCGTATCAAAACTCAGGCATTACATGCTCCCGTCGGTCGCTCAGTTCATCGCCCAGACCAACATCATTCGCTACATGCTTACTGGGCCAATAGTAAAATGCCGAATAGGGAAGTGGACAATGGCATTGTCTGAATTCAGTTTGCAATATATGCCCCAGAAAGCTATCAAAGACCAAGCTTTGGCAGATTTTTTAGCCCAACATCCTTCCCCATACGGTTTTGGGGGCAATGAAGTTGAAATCGGCATGGTGAAAATGTGTGATAATTACTGGGCGATGTACTTTGATGGCTCTAGTACTTCAGCCTCAGCTGGTGTTAGGATAATTATTCAATCCCCAGAACACAACCATTGGTATTTTTCTCTTAAGCTTGATTTTGATTGCATGAATAATCAGGCCAAATACGAAGCCCTTGTCATCGGCCTTGGCGTCATTCACGACTTACGGACAACCCGTGCATTCATCCTCGGTGATTCTGAACTTGTGATTAACCGACTTAATGGTTCTTTTCGTTGCATGAGTTGCACTTTGGTGCCCTATCACATGGTTGCCAGCTATTTGGCCGAGTCTTTCGACCGTATTACATTCGAACACATCTCTCGAGTTCGAAATACCGACGGGAACGAACTAGCTCTAATAGCCTCCAGAGCACAACTGCTGGGGGTAAGTTAGGCCGGGAAATACCTGTGTTGCGACAATCATATCCGACCTTGGTTAATCAGCCAGTTCTTCAACATGATAGCATGATCCATACACGAGTCATGTCCTTACCTTCGTTGTTGGAGCAAAATGACCCTATCGATGTTTGCGCAGTCGAGGTAATGCCAGATGACTGGAGAGAGTCCATTATGCAGTATCTTGACAACCCCAATGGCAAACACGACCGCAAGACAAGGGTTCATGCCACGAACTATGTCACGTACCAAAATGAATTGTACCGAAGAGGTGAGGATGGTCTATTACTGTTATGCCTCGGTCCTTAGGAGGCTGCTCAAGCAATCGCAGAAGTTCATGAATGAATTTGCGGGGCTCATCAGTCCGGTCGAAAGATGCGATAGTCGCTTCGTTGACACGGTTATTTCTGGTCGAGTATACTGAAGGATTACATTGAGTTCGCACGAGGATGTGTACAGTGTCAAATTCATGGTCCTATACAGAGGGTCTCGGCCGAATCACTACATTTAGTCACTAAACCATAGCTGTTTAGAGGATGGGCCATGGACGTAATCGGCAAAATTACACCATCTTCCGGGTCAGCAAAGCATGCATGGATACTTGTCGCGACAGACTACTTCACCAAATGGGTCGAAGCAAAGTCATATGCCGAGTTAACGTCTAAAGAAGTTTGTAATTTCGTAGAAGAAAACATCGTGACTAGATTCGGCGTACTAAAAACAATCATAATAGATAATGGTACAATCTTCACATTCGATAGGTTTAAGGAGTATACGGCGAATTTGAAAATTTGACTCGAGCAGTCTACGCCGTATTACCCGCAGACGAATGAGCAGGCTGAAGTAAGTAATAAGGTTTTGATCGGTATTCTTGAAAAAATGGTAAGAGAGAGGCTTGGTATGTGGCATCTGAATCTAAACAAAGCGTTATGGGCCTATCCAACTTCACTCCGATCAGCCACTGGAACGACTCCATACGCGTTGACTTATGGACACGACGCAATGTTGTCGGTCGAGCTAAGTATAAACTCATTGCGAGTAATTGAACAAAGTAGTTTGTTCAGTGCCAAGTACAGTCAGACCATGAAACAAGAGTTAAAAGATTTAGAAGAAGCTCAGCTTGATGCCTATAACTTATTAGTGGCACATAAGAAGATTGCCGAACTAGCTTATAATTAGCGAGTCAGGCAAAAAGTGTTCGGTGAAGGAGAGTTGGTTTGGCAAACCGTGCTACCCATGGGAATTAAAGACCCTAGGTTTGGCAAATGGTCACAGAAGAACCGTTCGTTATTCACAAAGTTCTCGGCAATGGGGCATACCATCTCAAGGATCGAACTGGTTTAATTCATAAGTTGCCAATCAATGGGAAATTTTTAAAGAAGTACTATCTGATAACTTGGGAAATGAAAGAACAAAGGCATGTTTCATTAAATTTGTAAAAGTTACAAATGACAACTAATTAAAACGGCCTACAGATATACACAGTCCTAGGGGGTCGAAGGAAGGAAAGTCTCGAGAATAGCTTTTAGTTTTAACCATCTTACTTCACCCATTGTGACTTCGGCTTGCCTTGTTCTCTTATCGAGCTGGAGTTGTTGTATATTCTTTATGCCAGTCGCAAAGTTTGTTAGTCGAGCTTTATTCGCTTCAAAATCCTTTTCGAGTTCCAAAGCAACATCCGACCTTTGCCTTTGAAGCTCGGCAGTTTGACGTTGAAGTTCGGCAATTTGATGATCAAGGCCGGCCAGCTGCGTTTTCTTTGCTTTTATGGCATCAACCTCCGGCCAACTAGTTTCATATGCGATTTTTGCAGCCTTGAGGTTATCCTTGGCCCGGAGAGCCTTTTCAAAAGTAGTAAAGTACTGCCGGGTCCACTCCAGGATATTGGATAAATGGACGACACTTTCGGTGCTCAGCAAACCACCGATCGTAAGATTGTTCAGGCACTTTCCTACAGAGTTAAGGCCGTTACACCGAATGACTTGGGAGGCCGAAAGGGATAGAAGTTTCTGTAACTTGGCGAAGGCATTATATTCGGTCGCGATCGCAGAATGCTCGGCCGACGTGCCAGATAACCTAGCGGCTTCGGAGGTACTGGAGAGTAAGGCGTCAAGCTCGACCTCCCATGAAGGCTGCACATAAAGAAACTTGTCAGAACAAGTTAAGTCGCAAAGAAGTAAGAAAAAGGGAAAATGTTAGACCTGCCGAGAAGAGACTTCGGTCATGTCTGCTGGCTCATTGCTCGAGCCCAGAGAGCTTAATGGCCGAGCCTAGTGTTTAAGACTGTTTTTTAATTCACGCGGCCGATGAAGGTTATCTATGTTCGATGGCCACTTAGGTGGCCAAAAGATATAGATAACGCCATTCGGCACATAGAATTTTCGGTGAAATGAGAACGCGGGCACCTGATATTTAATATTTTCCTGGTTTAGAATTCTAAGGCAGAAGATTGCTAAAGGAAAACAATAAGGGTACTTACGTAGGCCAAATGGGCTTCTTGGGAAGGGATGCCAAGGTCTTGATCCTGCCGGTGAATCGGTGTTTCTGCCGTCACTTCAGGCTCGACGGTGGGCCTTTTTCCACGATCGGCTGCAGGAGGAACGACCTGGTTAGTCGCCTCGACCACAATGAGAGGATTAATGGAAGAATGATTAGTTGGTCGATGGCGACTCGCCAGCGAAATCTCGTCGCTCTCATGATCCTGAATAAAAACTGTTAGTACTTTCGAATTTAAGAGAGTTACCAACAACATACTTCACGACCGAAGGGTTCACATCCTCCAAGACAGATGCAACGACCAGCTCCGGAGCTGCCGGTTCTTCGACCAGCGGAGCAGCGATTGGTTCAACCACGACTTGAGGGTCGGGTCGAACTTCAGATGCCTGGCCGGTTGGAGCTGGCTGCACCGTCGTCAAGGCCTTGACGACGGGGGCATAATGAGAAACACTAGAAGTAGTTGCTCCCGTGGTTCGGTTGGAAATGACGTGAATCTCCCGTTCTTTATTTTCACCAATTTCTTAACGCGTTTTGTATGTCGGGAAGCTTCACCTGCCATCTCGGCCTCCTGGTGAGGCCGTTTGCTTTTCTTGGAAAATGAGACTAGCTTTTTCTTAGTCGTGGCTGCAGCTACCATATCTAACCGTTTTGGCGCTCGACCGCCTTAGAGAGTGAAACCAAGTCAATAAAGTTTGGAACGTTTAAAGAAAGAAGATAGAGATAGACATACCTTGGGTTATCTCTTTGGATTGTGGGCAGAAGCTTTTTTGGGTCTGTCGCCAAAGATCTTTTTGACGACGTCATCAACCAGAGTGCCAAAGAAGTCCTGGGTGTACTTTTCCCACCAATCGCTAAAGGTGTCAATGTCGAGAGATTTAGGAACATTTAGCCGAAGGCTGAATTTTTTGCACTTTTCCTGAAACTCTTGCTCGGTATCTTTACACTCATTTTCTGAAGAACTAGAGAGGCGTCCTCGGCTTAGGAATGAGTAGGAAATAAGTAGAGGTACCGAGCTACCTTGGAGGTAGCCGAGTTGCCGAGCAGTGAAGTGGGGGTGATAGACACCCCAGCTTGCTCGGCGAGCGTCGCAGCCTAGGGGAAGGTCGCGTGTTAACACGAACGACCCCCAGTTTTGATGAAGATCAGCATCTTCAGCTTCACTCCATGCTGATGTCGGAAGCCTGAGTGAGGAAAGGTATTCTTGACGACGACATACTAAAAATTCATCTTCAGAAAAGACTTCTAGGCCGAATAAGTATTTGAAGACTTCTTCGGCCCGGTGAGGAGGCGCTGGTCGAGAGGCCAATTGAAGGCCGATTATTTCAGTGGATTGGAAGTCAGGGATCTTTAGCCGAAGTGTGGCAAAATAGACCTATTGTAACAACCCATCCCGATTGAAGGGGTATTTTTGTGAAATTTCACCTTGGGCGAGATCTTCTTCTTTTAAAATTGGTTTTTGGGTCTTAAATGGTGTGCCCAAGGGGCCCACCCCCTATTTTGTCCCCCGGTTCCTTTCCTTTTTTTTCTTTTTTTTTCTGATTTTTATGGCACACTCTATCTTCTCTTTCTCTCCCTCTTATTTCTCTTTTTTTCTTCCTTCTCCATCCGTGAGCCCTCTCTCTCCCTTTCTCTGCAACTCTCTCCTTCCCTCCTCAAGCAGCATCGCACACTCACACACTAGGACAACAAAAACACCATCACCATCACCTCTGTGTTCTCAGAAACGAAGAAAGAACACCCAAAACCCTTCCCTCTCTTTCGGCCGGTACTGTTCATCGTCTTCTCCGACGAGTTTCGTGTTATTCCGATGTTGGTAAGCTTCTAGAAACCCTTGGGTTATGTTTTAGGGTTAGATCGAAGCTTGTTTTAAGTGGTGTATATGTTTGAATCGCAGAAAATGGCTCGGAGTAGCTTTTCCAAATTTTCCGGCAAGCACCGACCCTTTCGAGGAAATTTCCGGCCAAACCACGGCGAGTTGGCCGGCATGCAAGGTATCAATCTCTTCGTCTCATTGAGTACTACAACTTTCCTTTTTGTTTCACCCAATTTCATCGAGTATTGAAGAAGTTATATCCATTTGAATATTACCCAGTTTCCGGCGACCTTCGAGACTTTCAAGGCGTTTTCCACCACGTACCAGGCCCAGGTGAAATTCAAGGAGTCTGTTTATCCAAACAGGTCTGGATCTTCATCATCCAATTTCAACTATAACAACAAGAATCGCAACTCATTTTTTGGAAATTGATGAGAATAACGTCTGCTATCGAGGAGTTTCCCAAGAAAAGCAATTAATGTAAATGAAGTCAACACTCGAAGGATTGGGTGTGAAGCTGACGGTCAAAGGTTAAGGAACTTGACTTCGTCGTTGGAGTAAGCAAGAGGGAAATTGATAGAATAATCGTCGAGAATTGTTCAAAAGATCTGATGGATGACGATATGATATTTAGAATATCTGATGGATGACGATATGATATTTAGAATACGTTTCGAACACCTCTTTATAGTATAGATGATGGATGACTTTATACTATGAATATGTCTTTCAAATGTACGTACGTTCAATGGTTTTGTACTTACCTAGTGGTCCTTTCCGCTACGGGACGTAGGGATAGATTCCGGTCCGTCCCGGGCGAAGGTTTGGTGTTGGCATAGGGCCTGTAGGGTGTTTCCTCTGGCATTTAAGACCAGGGATGAGGAACCGGCATGGGGCCTGGGGGTTATTTCCTCTGACTGTCTGCTCAGAGATGGGGAGTCGGCATAGGGCCTAGAGAGTTATATTGGACATTCACTAGAGATTATTATATATACAAGTTATGATTTGAGACAGTGCACGGCATGCTAGGTTTCGGAAAACCTATGTTTATCACGATATTTATGTGTTTTCATAAAACCTGGGGGTTAGTATTGACACGCCCCGATCCTGATATTCCTTGAATACCAGGATAGACACGTGCTGGCCGACACCCGAAAGGTGACGAAAGCCATTTATTGAATGCAAATGCTGAGAATAAGGAATAAATAAGACTTATAAATATAAAATAAAGAGTATGCATTTAAGGACCGTGTTCAGAGCACACATCTAATCTAGAACACTAAAAGAATTAATATAAAACTGAATGAACAAAGGAATAGGTCCTACACCGAGAGGACTCGAAGATGCCGATGCGGAAATGCCTTGACGCCGGGATTGTATGCCTCGATACTAAGTCCTGAAGGGGGCGCAAAACAAACATGAGTGGACCAATTTGATATACATATAGTAAAACAGTTATCAACGTACTAACCCCCAGGTTTTATGAAAACACATATATATCATGATAAACATAGGTTTTCCGAAACCTAGCATGCCGTGCGCTGTCTCAAATCATAACTTGTATATATAATAATCTCTAGTGAATGTCCAATATAACTCTCCAGGCCCCATGCCGGCTCCCCATCTCTGAGCAGACAGTCAGAGGAAATAACCCCCAGGCCCCATGCCGGCTCCCCATCCCTGGTCTTAAATGCCAGAGGAAACACCCTACAGGCCCTATGCCAACACCAAACCTTCGCCCGGGACGGACCGGAAACTATCCCTACGTCCCGTAGCGGTAAGGACCACTAGGTAAGTACAAAACCATTAAACATACGTACATTTGAAAGGCATTTTCATAGTATAAAGTCATCCATCATCTATACTATAAAGAAGTGTTCGAAACGTATTCTAAATATCATATCGTCATCCATCAGATATTCTATAAGAATACGGGTTATAGGAAAAATAGTAATAATTCAAAATAGCCTTAATAAGCACGATATCTCGTAAAGCATTTCATAAAACATACTCATCAAATCATGCTTTTCATGTATGCATTTCTACTATAAAACATGCATTTTTGAAGGGGTCCACTCACAGTACTTAGCTGCCGAAAAGCCACGCAACAAGCGAAGACGAAAACGCCACAACAATTGCCCCTACGCACATAAAGAGTACATTTAGTCAAACTCTACTCAAACGACTTAATTTGGGAAAACGGACTTCGGAAACGGGTCCAGAACGTCGAAATTAGCCTAGGAGAAGCCTCGGATGAAAACCCGAAAAGTCAACCCGAAAGTCAAAGTCAACAGTCAACGGTCAACGTTGACCGGTCAACGGGTCAGACGGGTCACGGTCAACGGGTCTGGGCTTGGGTTGGATCCGGATTGGGCTTAAGCTTTGGGCTTGGGTCCAAAAAGTTTTGGGTCTAATAAAAAAAAGGGCTTTGGGGTTTAATAATTAAAAGGGTTTGGGTTTTAGAGGAAACGGGCCTAAGGCCCTAACCAAGATGGCCCAAGGCCTTAATTTGAAAAGTGTTTTGGGTTGGGCTCGGCAGGAAAGGCCCAAAGGCCTTGGGTTTGGTTGCTGCTCGCCGGACCTAAGTGGAAGGGAAGGCCGGAATTCGGCCGGAAAACCACACAACTTTAAACGGCCATAACTTTGTCAATACTCAACGAAATCAAGTGATTCAAAAATGAAAGTTGTATTTCTCGAAGATACGAAGAGAATGGTACCTCGCACGACATCTAACTCGCCGTGGTTTGGCCGGAAATCGCCTCGAAAGCCTCGGAGGTCGCCGGAAACTGGGTAAGATTCAAATGAATATAACTTCTTCAATACTCGATGAAATTGGGTGAAACAAAAAGGAAAGTTGTAGTACTCAGAGAGAAGAAGAGATTGATACCTTGCACGCCGGCCAACTCGCCGTGGTTTTGCCGGAAATTGCCTCGAAAGGGGCGGTCTGCATCGGAGTTCGACGAGAGAGGGAAAGAACATGGGTCTCCGCCACTGTGGTGCACCACGGACCTGTCCTGGGTTCCAGTTCTCGCCAGGGAGGATCCTAGGGTGTGTGTGTGTTTATGGGTGTTGGTCACTGGGAAGGAGAGAGCACAGAGAGTGAGGAAGAGAGAGCTCACGGGTAGAGAAAAAAAAGAGAGAAAGAAGAGGGAGAGAAAGAGAAGAGAGAGAGAAAGCCAAAAATCAGAAAAGAAAGAAAAAAAAGGAAAGAACCGGGGAACAAAAATCAAGGGGTGGGCCCCTTGGGCACACCATTTAAGACCCAAAAACAATTTTAAAAGAAGATGATCTAACCCAAAGTGAAATTTCACAAAAATACCCCTTTTATCGGGACGGGTTGTTACAAGTACGTTGATAACTGTTTTACTATATGTATATCAAATTGGTCCACTCATGTTTGTTTTGTGCCCCCTTCAGGACTTAGAATCGAGGCATACAATCCTGGCATCAAGGCATTTCCGCATCGGCATCTTCGAGTCCTCTCGATGTAAGACCTATTCCTTTGTTCATTCAATTTTATATTAATTCTTTTAGTGTTCTAGATTAGATGTGTGCTCTGAACACGTTCCTTAAATGCATATTCTTTATTCTTTTATATTTATAAGTCTTATTTATTCCTTATTCTCAGCATTTGCATTCAATAAATGGCTTTCGTCACCCTTCGAGTGTCGGCCAGCACGTGTCTATCCTGGTATTCAGGGAATATCAGGATCGGGGCGTGTCACCTACAGCCAGAGTTGGAAAACCCAGAGAGGTCAGTTCTGATACGAGTCGATCTTGCTGATGGTCGCTTCGGCCAGGCAGCGCATGAGGTTGGCAAGGACGATTGAACTGAGGGCCATGGTGTGACCGCTAGCCAGGGCTTCAGCCACCGGCATGTTCTCGACCAAGCATTTATTTGACTTGGTACAACAAATAAACTTGTTGTACCCGTAACATAGGAAGGTTTCGTGCTCTCCCTTCCATAGGCTCGCTTTCCATCGGCCAACAAAATAGAGGATGAGGGTGTTGTAGTTAAAGAAGTTCTTGTGCAACTTCTGAATTTCTTCTTTTAAAGGCTCTTGACCTTCTTTGCTTAGCGTCTCGACGGCCCATTCGTCGAATAATGCCTTGAGATCGAGGTTGGATAGGCACTCAGAGAGGGCGGCATCGATTGGGATGCCAGAAAGGTAAGTTCCAAGGATAGCTGAGATGTCGAGGATGGTGGGGCTGATAGGGCCGAAGGGAAAGATCATGGTGTTGGTGGCCGAGCACCAGAAGCTCAGAGTTGCCATGAAGAGTTCTCTGTCCATGACAATCTCCACAGTCGAAAGTCTGATGGCATCGTAGATGCCGAGAGCCTTCCATTATTGGCCGAATGATCTTTCCATCCGTTTGACCCAGGCCGCCCAGGTTGCGGTGGTCGAAGGCCAGGCTCCTTGGGGCTTCGTCAGGCCCCACTTCGACCAATCAAACCCTTGCAGCAAGGGTGTCAGGCAGTGAGCCTTGAAGAGGATGGTGATGGACGATGGCACTGCGTCCTTGAATAGTGGTCCTAGGATTTGATGAGTGGTGCTCAAATCACTCTCGAAGCGCAGAGTTTTGATGGTGCTCCGGTCGATGAAGTCTTTGCATTTGTTGCATTCGTAAGAGAGCTACCAAAAAACAACTGCAAGAATCAGAATTTAAATATGGAAATTGGAGCATCATCTAGCTATAATTAAGTTTTTAACAAGGAAACTGTCATCTTAACTATGTGACATTTTTTAATGTGATTATCCACTTCAGCTGCTATAACGTCTTTTTTATTCGATATGGTTTTCAACATCAACTGCCTTTAATCGATGTGGTTGTCATGTCCACCTTACTTAACATAGTATAAAATTTTAGTATATTTAAATGGTAAGAACATAATTATTTGTTATTGAATTATGTTATTGTTGAAGCGTACCATCATAGTCATTAGTCCACTCTTGTTTCTTAAATACACAAGTCAACTCTTAATTAGAGCGACTTCATAACAACTCCGCTGACATCTAAGGTGCAAAATTGATAATTTAGTTTTAATTATATACTTTTCAATGGCGAAACCAATACTAACGTTGAAGTGTATGGAAAGGAAACTAGCGCCCCCATCACTACAAGCATCAATGCAACCGGCAATACATACTCATCAAGGTCCTACATGCTGATGTCAATTGAAGATGACACGGTCAACATCCATCTTGGATCAAGCGTATGCAGCCAATGTTTGTCCAAACAAAGCACGAGAGGGCAATGTTTGTTTGACCAATTATTTTGCTCTATCTACTTTCAAGATAACAACTTGAGAACACCATCACAGTAGGGCAACGATGAATACAATCAAGAAACTAAGAATTCGTAACATCAACCAAGGATACTAACAACCAGAAATAGCACTAGCCAAACCCAAGAAAAATAAAATAAACTAAAACTGACACGTGCAAACAAGAACAATGAAAGAATAGAAGCGGAAGCTACATGAAAAATAAAATAAAACCTCACGCTGAAAACTAACAAAAATATGGATTAGAACTAGAGAAACGAAACCAAAGAAGGATGCACAAAAGATGATGAAGCTATAAATACAGTGATACAAGACAAGAGTGGATTAAAACCAGAGGGATCGAGCTTACTATAATAATAATATAATGGGGTTCTTGAACATTTGTCTTTGAAAAAGATTGAAATTAAAAATAAACAAATAAAATCTGGTTTTAGATTAAAAATTCATTTTAATCCTTTATTTATAGTAAACAATAGGAAGACAGAAACTTACTCTCCAAATAATACAACTTGTACAAAGGAAGATCTTCTAGATCTCATAGGATTCTATACCAAATCTACTACGGATTTACACAATCATATCTTATAAAACGCATTCACAAACTCCCCCTGAGTGTGTAAATACTCAAGTAAGTGGTGCATTAGATATTCAGGAAAATGTAGAAGTAGTTGATGAAGTCGTCTGGTCAACACAATGAGCCGATGCGAGTCTAAAAAATAAATGGAAAAATGCATAGGTAGTAAAATGCACAAAAGCTCACTATGGTAAACCGAAGGTAGGATAAAATCCATTGTCAAAGGAGAAAAGTGAGAAGTTGCATTAAGTCAAAGCTTTTTTTTTTCCTCGCATTAAGTCAAAGCTGAATGCCTTCAAAACGTAAGTAGAATGCACACAAGGGTATGACCGACCTAGGATAGGTGCCTCGTTAAAACATAGTAAGGTAGCAAAAATCCAGTGGAAAAAAATACTTCTAATAGTAGGAAAAAGAGTACATTAAGGTCAAATGAGTATACTTCTGGATACTCCCCCTGCGTTTGACATAACTTCAAATGAGAACTACAAGTACTGCAAATGAGATAGTTTCGCACACCAATTCCTCATACAAGCTTCTGGAAGATAGACTTCGGCTGTGACTTCATGAAGAGGTTGGAAAAGTTATCTTGGGGTCAGATTTGCTTGACTTTACTCTTATGATGCTTTGCTGATGTGATGTAGACGCAATATGCTTGGTGCTGACTTTGTTGATGTATCATGTCTTAGCCTGGTCAGTACATGTAGAATGGTCATCATGGATCATCGTCAGGACTTAATAATGGATGAAAAACCATAGGTGCTTTGAATATGCTCAACAAGAGCTCTCAACCATTTTTCTCACATGTGACGTAGCGAGGTGTGGTAAGTCTTGGAACGATCGAAGATTTCACAATTGGTTATCATGGACCTCCCTAATATAGCAATATTCACTAACAGTAAAGACATATCCATTTGGGAACGTGCCTTGAGCAAGATTGATAAGTAACCTGCATCAGAACAACAAACAAGGCAAACATCTTTCCAAGGATTAGGGGGGTTGGATTTCCTCGAGATGCATAGGACTAAGCCTAAATCCTTAGTACCTTCAGGATAGTTGAAAAATATCTTTAATGCCAATTCAGTGACGGCTTGTAGGCACAATGTTGCATCTTTACCCAAAAAATCAACAGCGAATGAGATGTCTGTCTAATGCAACGAGTTAAGTATAACAATGCGCAAAGTTGAACTTAGATATGGTGTCACGCCCCGATCCCGACATACGTCGAGAATCGACACGTGACAAGGGGAAGTAACGTTCGTTGAATACGGCATATGTTACAGAATGAAATACTTTAATTGATAAACCAATATAATTATGAGGGTGGCTAAGTTCTCCACAAGATATATACAAATATGTACACTCCAAAAAGTAGTACAACCCTCGTTTAGGTCAAACCAAGCCCGAGGTACTCAAAAGAAAGTCCCAACAAATAAAGTACAAAATAGAATAAATGGGTAACCTAACGCTCCAAGTCTTTGATAACTGCATTGCTATCCCCACCCATGGACTTCTCAGAATCTACTCAGACCTGTCGGTTGTATGATCAATGCCTACACCATCGGAATGGTGCACCGGGCAAACAAAAACCCGAATAAGCTGCGAAGCTCATGTGAGTGACAATAATAAAAGTAAAACCATCCATCGATCACAGTTTATAAACCTTGAATATAAATTCATTCTTATAAAATCAATATCAAGTCTCTGAAATCTCCGAATGAGTCACCCAGACATCCAATGGCTTTTCTAAATCAAACACAAAGTTCTCAAAACTATAATTCACAAAAACACTAAAAACTAGGGCTAGAGTGACGCAGTTTGGCCGAAGCCTACATAAGTAACCAAACACGAAGTGGCCCCCTATCGCGGATTAAACAAGCAAAGCCACCCATGCAATAACCAAGTAGGCAGTGACCCTCTATCGCGGATTAACCAAGCAAAGTCACTCCTACGCATCTGTTAGGCAGTGACCCCCTATCGCGGATTAACCAAGCAAAGTCACTCATACGCATCTGTTAGGCAGTGATCACCTATCACGGATTAACAAAGCATGATCACCCCTAAGTGTGTGTGTGTGTGTGGCTATACCAAAGATATAAGGATCGTCTATCGCGGGTTAACCAAGCACGATCCATAAATAGTATGGTCCTATACCACGGATTAACCAAGCAGAACCATCCATGTACCACTGCTACATGGTGTAGACTTAGTGTCACCTAACCCCGTGACACTAGGGTAATGGTCATCTACTAACCCTTACGTTTATTAAACAATCAAATATATATTTTAAAACACAATTCATAAACAGTTCAAATATCCAAGTCACATAACATTTCATAAAGTAAATCGATGGCAAACTTAGTAAAAGCAATTATTTAGCATAAAACATATTTAAGAAATCCATGCTGTATCCACAAAGTATACTAGCACATGAGTTTTCAAGGTAATAACTATATCACATATATTAAAGTCACTCAGCTGGGGTTCGCGCTAATGCACCCTAGCATGAGAAACGAGACGTCATGCACTATCGCCTCCTAAAACAAAGTACAAGTCCACATTTAGAATTCTTTCAATAAATCATACATCCACAACTTCTATAAGTTCCCCACAATAACAATTTAAGAGAAATTGAATTGTCGTTCAAAGGTAGAGTCCATGATCCTACGTCACTTGCTCCATAAGATCCAACCACTAGATTTTCGATTCGTAAGTTCCTAAGGTCCTTAAATATTACGTACAATAATACTTCAAAGTTTGGTGGTGATCCAACGGTCGGATCGTTGTTAGTTAGAATATTCAAGTGGCGGACCTTAATGAAAATATACTCAAATGACATAATTTCGTTAATTGGATGTCAAATATGGAATCGGGGCATCAAATTTAGCTTAGGGTGGTCAGGGGGTGCCTCGGCCCACGCTCCGCCCCGACTCGCCGAAACATTCAACTTTTTCCAAAAATCACTAAAATTTACAAGAATGAAGATCTCAATGAGTAGAGCAAGTTTTATACCTATGGCCAAGTCCAGTTTGGCCGGGAAAGGCCCCAAATTGGCTCGCACCCATCGGAAACCCTAGAGTGGGTGAGCTTCGATTCTCCTTCCTCGATGTTCCAACACCCCTACAATTGGTTGGGTCTTATTCTTGGGTCCAAGGGGAGTTGATTACGGGTGGTGGTGGGTGGTGAAACTTGCCGGAACGGTGGGATCATCGTCGAAACTCCATCGGTCACTCGCATGGTTATACAGGGTTTTGGGCTTAAAAACCCTCAAATTTTGGCGAATGAGGTAGATGGGAGGTTGTGGAAGAGGTTGTAGGTGGTGGATGGGTAAATTCTAACTGAAAAATGGCAAAACTTGGCCGGAATTAGGCCGGGCAGGAGTCGGGTCGTCGCGGGTGTGTGGGTCGACGGGAGGGGCTAAAAAACAGTTTATTTCTCATCTCCTAATTGGTCATTTCCTTTTCCTTCATTTTCTAATTGGTCTTCCCTTTCTTTATCTGATTGGTCCCTTATTTTCTTGCTTAAATCTGATTGACTTCTTTCCCACAAGGTGGGAGTTTAACTAATTTAATTTATAATCTATAGTTTCGTAAATCGACTTCAAATGTTCGTAACTATACCGTTATAATTCGGACTTGCAAACGGCTTTCGCCTATGCGCTCATGGTTTCGAGATCTATTTGGAAACGTTAGTTGTGATCTCGAAAGGTCAACGAATTTAAAAATTAATTACGAAAATTCAAACCCGATAACTATTCGATTTAATTCTGAAAATTAACGGAATTAAAATTAACTAATAAAATTAATGTAAACGTGAAATACGAATTTTAATAATGAGATACGTAATGAATAGTGAAACTCAGGGGACGGGATTTCACATATGGAACTTTGGATTTTATAACCTCTTCAAGGGTCTCATTTTCATCTAGGTATACTCCAAAGGCAACAATTTCAGGGTGTAGTTCGACTGGTGGACCATAATACCGTCAGAACAATGCTCAAACTTCAGGTCAAGAAATAAACGAGTTTTTCCAAGATCCTTCATCTCAAGTTCTGTCTTCAAGTGCGAGGTAGTTTTCTCAAGCTTTTCTAGAGTCTTCGTGAGATTCATGTCATTGAAATGAACAGCAACTCTAGCAATTCGAAATACTTCTTAATTAATATATAAGGGCATATCATTAATTGATAAATAATCATTAGACGAGTATACCACATTCGCCCGGAGTGTTTCAATCTATACAGTGAACGCCTCATTAGAATTGAAAGGGTGTTCTGTGGTCTAGAACTATTTGAACCAGTCCATGTAATTCTTCAAGAACTTACATGTATATCTCCGTATCAATATCCCCATGGAGAAAACACTAACCATATTCATAATACTGCAGTCAATCACATGGCGTTTGAGATAAACCTTGCTCCAAAAAGTGTGCATTACATCACACTATTTCATTCATCTCATTACCCTTCCTTTCCCACTTGTACACAACAGGGTCACCTTAGACAATGTAGGAACGACAAGTCCTAACAGACTTGATAAAGAATATAATTTAACTTCAACCTCGATTGTAATCTAAGATGGCCAATCCGTTCTACCTTGTCACTAACCAGTTCAATATCATTGCTTTTCATATATGTCGATAGCTACAGTGTAATTGAAACATCATCGATGATAATCTCATTCTAATTCTATATCTCAACCAAACTAGTATATTATACCATGACTCGAGGGTAATCCAGATTAATCTCATGAGATGAAAATGATTGAAACAATGATCGAGTATGGATTCATTTTTTGCTTGTCCTTCCTGTTATAGGAAAATGAATGCTATGAACTGAGTGATATGTCACCCTTCAAGCCAATGACATATTGATTGACTATCCGTCGATGTACAGGGTCATCCAACATGGGCAGGCCATTCTTCCGGGATATTAACTTGATGTCCAGTAGGCACGTTTATCCTTGCAGACATGTTTGCAGTTGGTATAAGATCTCGTCACTTTAGCTAGATTAGAGGAATGCATCTGGAGCAAAATTCTGAAAATTGGAATACATCGCCCTTGCTTATTATACTTGTGCAGTACGGGGATCGAGATGAGATATAGTAGACGTCCACACTAATTTACGCCTTTTTCTTTCTTTTCAGGAACGTTAATATTGTTATCTCCCCCTAACGACGTGAAGACTGCCTCATTGAAGTGAGAATCCGCAAATAAGCAATAAAGAGATCTTGCAAGGGCTCTAAAGAGCTAGTGCGAAGGAGAATCATAATCGACCAAGATCCACATTCTTCTTTGAGGACCTATATGAGTATGTTATGCAGTGCCACTTGGCACATAAAATGCACATCTAAACACGTAAGTACGAAACGTCAGATTGTACCCAATAACAAATTGTAACGGCAAAACAGGTTAGGTGGCAATGGGCCTCCAGCAAACCAACATAGCTACATATAAGATTGCATAGCCTTAGGTGAAAACTGAAAGCTTGATGTGTTCACCAAGGTCCGGGCGATCAATGTAAATATGCTTTATGAACACTTTGCGAGGCTGTTTAGGGCAAAGATGGGGAATTTGATGTTCAATTTTAAATCCAACATGCAATATTATCTAAAAATCTTCGATACAAACTCTCCAACATTATATCTTCCAGACTTTATCGGATGATCAGAGTTGTAAGCCCTAAAAGTAGAATTGGCTAGGAGGTTAGCAGCAATGTGGGTTGACAAACATGTGATCAGTTTGTTGATGCATCAACTAAAACCATAAATATTTACATGGTCTACATTTTGGTTGGATTAGTCCACAATAATTCCATTGAATCCACTATGAAATGAGGGTCATTTAGTATCTTTGTTAGGTATCATATAGAAATCCAATTTCCCAGTAAGCATGTTTGGCAAGGTGTGCTTGTGGACACAGGATCCTTACTTCAGGTATGGAGATGCTTCGTGTAATGCGTGGCTTCATTGTTTGACCTAAGTGTCTCAAATGGTCATGCGAAGCAAGTAAGTTGCTTCAATCACCTGACTCCAAGCTGGCTACACATGGCACTTCCCAGTTGGAAGATAGCCCATTAGTTCCAAAACAGAGCTTCGGACTTCATATTTTGGTGGTGGCGCAAAGATATTCCACTATATTTTCTTTTGTGGTTTCAACCATGATCATTATCCTCTCACACACCCTTAAGACTCAAGGACGTTCTTGTGGAATGGGGAGATATAAGGTATCTTTAATGGTGATTCAGTACCATTCATCTAATGAGGAGTGGTGCCAATGCCCTTAATCCGGTTGAATCACCTAAATTCATCGTAAGAGGGGTGATTTAGGTATGAAGTTAATGTGCATAATAGCACATTCATCCAGACAACTAACTTTCCAATATTTATACCTAATCATGTGTTTAATTGAATTTAGTCACATGTATACAAGAAACATGATTCAATTGATTGAGAAAAATATTCATAACTTTATCCAGAACTAAAATAAACACCAGACTTGAATCCGAGAACATAGAAAATTGTTCACACAATAAACCAAAATTAACCAAGGGGTTCGGCCAACATGGCATTTCCATGTCAAAATTTTACTCTTCCAAATGTGTTTAGGTAGAGAAAAATTATTCTCACTCTCAACAACATTGTAGAGGCACAGACAAGTGCATAACTAATGATTTATTCCATCTAAACTAAAGTAGATTATGTAGGGTTGAGGTTCGAGAATATTTTCCCTTATTCTTCAAGTTTTAGGTCTTAGGTGTCAAGGATCATGCTTCCACCATATGTTGTAAAACAAACTCTAAAGTGGATGAGAGAGAGACACACTTAGAAAAGGTTCCGGCCGAACTTAGGCGAGTCTATTCGGTACTCTCCAACCAAAGCTAGATGAGTGATTCAGTAAGCATATGTCGAAGGAAAGCCTTCTATTCGTTATACCTCTACCAAAATAGAGCATGTCCCTTAGTACATCCCTGCTAAAGCAAGGTATGCCTTTTAAGTGGGTTTTAGCCGAAACCGGGTCATTCCATTTAGAATCCAAGCGACGTTAGGTCTATATCATTTGGTTAGCCGAAGCTGGGTTTATACCGTTCGGTACCTCCCAACCGAATCACTATGGTACCTCTCTTACATTTGTGGTAGTAATTAGATCCGAGAATTTGATAAACTTCTGATCTCTACATTGCTGCTTCAGGAGCAAGTTAGAAGCATGGAAGGACGAGAAAAATCCTCTCCAGTCAAAGTTTGATCATATTTTATCAACTGTAGGATTGTACCTATTTATGGACGTAAAGGTTTCAATAATTTGGATTTAGGCAAGATCATCTTTCAGGATTACACGGTCCGTAAAGTGAGCCAAAGAGTCATGCATAGAATCCTCTTTAGCGATGTACTTCCGTTTGTAATGCTCAGGCATAAGTTTTTGAATGAAGGTCGTGGTGGTGGTTTATTCAGCTCTTATGCGCCATTGTTAGTTTCAGTGGTTTCTTAGCTTCTCGATGATCAAGTGGAGCTTCATGTCTTCTGTGGCACTTGTTCCAATACTTCAGGTTTGGATTTAAAAGTATGAACTTCTGGTTCATAATAGCTGCAATCAAACACAATATATACAAGACACTACATATACAACAATGGAGAGCGAATATAGTGAAGATGGGTAGTTTCGGAACCCTTTGTGTGAAACTATAGGAAACGACCCTAAAAAGTGTTTTCAGGCCCAAAATAAATTATTATATTCGTCTGGGCTACGGACCAGCTAGTGGAAATAGGTGGGTTGACAGATCCCAGACACAAATATTGAGCTAAGAAAGAAAAAGTGAAAACCCAATCCCTATAAATAGGGTTTAGTGTTTCATGTGGAGGAAAGAAAATACTGTCCTGAAGAAAAAAAAATTGTTTTTTTTTTTTGTGAGTTGAACTGCAGGTCAAATGAAAAAAAAAGGGCTGGAAGCCCCAAAAAAAAAGAGCAAAGAATTAGAAGCTTCAGGCCATGGAAGCACGGCTCGGTGCAGAAAAAAAAAACAAAGGTTTTTTTCTTGTTTTCCCTTCTTTTCTTATTCACACAGATACAATTTACCACAATTATAACAACAATACTATAATATATTTGCGAACAATAATTTGAGTAGAAAATATAATTCGGTAACCGAAAACTAGGGCTCATACTTAATGGTGAATGTTTCATGCAATCAGGTTGAAAAAATATTGATAATTTAGACCGTGTTTTAGAAGAACGTAGATTGTGATGATGAATCTGGTGACCAAGTTTACAGTAGAAACAACCGTGAGTTCCTTAGCACAGCAATAAGTGCGTGATGATAGGGTATTGTGATCTATTTTACTAAAAGGGTCAAAGAGAGAGATGTAGAATGGCTTTCCTCATGCCTTGTGCCTTTATTTATAGTAAACAATAGAGAGAGAAACTTGTTCTCCAAGTAATACAACTTGTACAAGGAAAGATCTTTTAGATTTCATAGAATTCTCTATCAACTGTACTATAGATTTACACAATCATATCATGTAAAATATATTCACAACATTAACTTGAAAATACATTTTTTTTTTGTCAAAATTAACTTGAAAATAGATCAAATTCCTAAAAAGCATAACTTAGATCTTCGCCATGGGCCTTGGAAAACCCAGGACCAACCCTGAATGGCAAATGCTGGGGTTGACGGAACAAAATGCAAGAAGCTCCTGATCAGACTCAAAGATGGCCATTTCTTGTTCATCAAGGGTCACCCAAGCTTCGATACCATCTTGCTGTTTTGTGTCAACCAACAAAATTGTGTTCTCGAGGACTCTTAGGCTGGTGACCCACGCAGGTTTCCCCCGTCCAAAATCAATTTCATACAGAGGAAGCTTGCACAAACTTGAGGTTCTGTAAACATTTACTCTCTTACTATAATTCCTCTCTCTAAGTGACTCAGATACCACCAAGAATCCATCCTCACCTTTAAATCTGCTGGCCTTTTCATTGCGAAATTCTGTTAATCCTTGCCTCATTTTGCTCACCAAATCCTGTAATTCAGTCTCATTTTCTTTGAACAACACTTGAATTGGCCAAAACCAATTCCCCATGACATTTTCTGATATCTCCGGGATGATTCTTTTGCGGAAGCTCACCGCTTGGAACAGCACCGTTGGCTTGATTGAACTCTCGGATTTGCACTGACGGGAAGCAGCTATAGAACATTTCAAAATGATAGCCAAAACAAGTTGTATTGTTGATGGGATGAAGGCTTGGACAACACTTCCAATTCTTTCCTTGAGACTGACTATCTTCGAGACATCGAATAAAAACCTTCTTGTGACTAAACTTTGAATTGGCATTTCCAAATTTACCTTGCTGGACGGCAAGGATAACTCTCTAGGCGGCAATAAAGACCCTCCAGTAAACTCCGGTGTCCCCAATTGCAGTTCGAGGACTCCATCACGATTTATCGCTGCCCATGCTCGCACGAACGTGAGAATTGATGCTGCATCTGCAATTTTGTGTGAAGCGGACACAGCAACAACAATTCCTCCACAGTTGAAAACGCTGATTTGAACAAGCAAAAGTGTAGATCCCAAAGCTTCGTTGGCTGTTTTAGGATCATTTTCGGCCATAAAGTGCTGGAGTAACTCGGGATTGGGTTGTCTGAGAAGGTCCGAAAGCTGGCAGTTAACTCGGGCCTCAAGAAAATGAGCCCCTCCATCGTTGCACTCAATTAACGCCGGGCTTTTGACTCGGCCAGCCATTGGATAGAATTGAACTAAAGCTTTGGATAGAGAATCCTGCAAGCGTTTAGATTTTGTTGTAGTACTCTCTGAAGTTTTGGAAGCAAAATCAGAAGCATTGTGGTTTGGGAAGAACCATAGGATAGTTCCATATAAAGTAGGAGGCATAAGTTGGTCCAGAAGAGAGAGGTTCAGAATTCTGTTGTGAGGAGGAGTGGGAGATGATGGTTTGATGGTCTTTCTTGAGGTTATTTCCACCAGTGAATTGATATCACAACTACTGAGTGTTGTTCTATCTCTAATTGCCATTCTTGATCGAGTTGGAGATGAGGGTTTGAGAGGTTTTGGTGGTCTAGAGTAAGGTAGAAAATTAATTAGGAGGAAGTAGTTTGTCTCAGCGATTTTGGAGATAATTTATAGAAACCGTGGAGATTGTTTAACATCCACTGACCATTTTTTACCTTCAAATACTTTCCCTCGTGTAGATGTGCGTCTGATTAATTTTACCCGATTAATTAATGCTAGTTTATCTGCATGTGCTAACGCGCATGCAAGAGACATTTTTTAATTCAACTCACTACACGCAACTTACATCTTTTTAATCATGCTGGATTTACAAATTTTTATTTTATTTTTGATATTTTTATATGTGAAGGTAATTTTGCAACAACATCACACTTCACAATTTGCATTACACTTCTGCAACAACATTACACATTATGGCCAGAGAATAAAAAACTGAACATATGTCATAAAAATCATAGAAAAGGAAAGTAATTAAAACCATGAACAAACAATATATATGCATGCATCTCGTCAACAAATGTCCAACATGGTGTTACCTGCACTCAAGAACCTTTTCTCCTACTCACAGTGTCATTCAGACTCTTATAGAATCCAACATCTTGCAAATAATGAAAACTCAACATTTCATAGCTATTTTTAGTAAGGTATGAGATTTTATTTTTGTTTTGTTGATGTTTCAGACTAAATACAATTTTATATGCATAAGATTGAAAAACACTAAATGCATATCTCACAACAATTATTTTCTCTTCACTTGAGAAAAAAAGAGAAAAGTGAGAAATGGTTTGGGCTTATTGATTTCTGAGGAGAAAAAACTACCCTTTGTTGGTTATTTAATTAATTTATTTTACTAAAGATATTTATTTATTTAAAACAATAAATATAAAGTGTCATGTCATTTTCCTTCTCTTCCTATTTCAGTACTCCTTTATATTCCCAATTATCCTCCTATTGATCCTTATCATTAATGGGCAATTGATCATTACTTTACCGTAATTATGCTCTTTTGGATTAGACACTCTATAAGATTCAAGAATTATATCTTGAAGTTGGAGATAGCCGTTATAACCGGCACGTAGGGAGGCGTCTACGACTTTAAGACGATTAAAAACATGTCTCTCTTGATATACAGGCCATATTATTCTTTACTATTTTCCATTTACTGCTTTATTTATTGATATTTGTATTTGCTGCATTTGGGTATTCTCGAATTTACATGTGTATGATGATACTAATAATTTATATTATACTACACTCCTCAATTTCATTAGCCGTTCCACACCTTTTAAATTTCAAAAAAAAAAAAAAAAAAAAAAAAAAAAAATTGAAAAAGTCAATGACAATATGATGTAGCGTTAACAAACTGAGGAATCATCCGCAATATGAAATTGCAGTCCGCCAATTTGGAAATTTTCCTCCTTGCTTCGTCGGCGTTCTTTGACTAACAACATCAGGAGAAAAATCTGCACTAAATGTTAATTAATTATGGACCGGCGCAATTTGCTTATATCGTACGTCCTTCTTTTTTTCAACCGACGAAATGTCACCTTATCCTCGCCTTCCGTCCTTGTCCAGCTACTGGGTTTTTCTTCAGTTCGATTATATTTTCTTGGTTTCCTTATGCTGTTTTTGTTATACATAGGTCAAAGTTAGAGAGATAACATTTACCAGTGATAGGAGCGAAGCAGGTGTAAAATATTACACTAGCACAAGAGGATGACAAATAAAATAGGGAGGAATAGATACTGATGTTATTGATCTTTCATTTCTTACTCTATATGTTTTGATAGCAATCGGAGCGCTCTATTTATAGAGCAACTCCGTATTATTACATTTTGAAATTTATAGCACACCTTTTGAAAAAGGGTTTTTATCACAAACGGTCCCTGAAATTGATCTCATCAATCATGATGGTCCCTGAAATTGAAAATCGATCAATGTAGTCCCTGAATTTTAACCCCGCGAATCAATGTCGTCCTTCCGTTAGTGTTCCGTCCAAATCGATCTGTTTTTTTTTTTTTTCTTCTTCTTCTTCTTCTTCCTCTTCCTCCTCCTCCTTCTTCTAGGTTGTAGGGGGTTGGGTTTGCGGTTTTTTTTTTTTTTCTTCTTCTTCTTCGTCTTCTTCCTCCTCTTTCTTTTGGGTTGTAGGGGGTTGGGTTTTTGGGGGAAAGGGGGGACGAACTGGGTTACTTTTTTTTTTTTTTTTCCTTCCTTCCTCCTTCTCCTCCTTCTCCTCCTTCTTCTTCTAGGTTGCAGGGGGTTGGGTTTGGAGGGGGGACGAACTGGGTTCTTTTTTTTTTTTCCTTCTTCTAGGTTTGTGTGTTGTTGGGGGGGGGGGGGGTGACGGGTGGGACGGGGGACAAACTGGGTTCGGTTTTTTTTTTTCTTCCTCCTCCTCCTCCTCCTCCTCCTCCCTCTTCTGGGTTTTTTTTTCTTTTTTCCTTCTCCTTCTTCTGGGTTTAGGGGGGCGAGGGGGGGAGGAGGGATAGGGCTTTTACCTTCTTTTTTTTTTCTTTTTTTTTTATAATTTTAATATTATATTTTGGACGGAACACTAACAGAATGACGACATTGATTCGCGGGGTTAAAATTCAAGGACTACATTGATCGATTTTCAATTTCAGGGACTATCTTGATTGATGGGGTCAATTTCAGGGACCATTTGTGATAAAAACCCTTTAAAAAATGATCTCCTTCATTTCCAAAGTCCACATATCAACATTGCCAATGTTTTCATTAATCTGCCAATGTTGAAAATCCAATATGTGTGGGTATTGAAAAATCTACCAAGGTTTTCAATATTACTGTGGGCGTTCATTAACCCACCATCATTTTCAACATTCCCTCTCGGATGCCCACATATCAACATCAGTTGCCTCGTTAAAATATTGCTTGGAAAAACCCAGTGGAAAAAAAACCATAGCGAAGGAAAAAGAGTACAACTTTACCTGGATTGTTGATATAGTGTTAAGCATGCTTATGTTACCTCGTTAAAACCTTGATAGGAAAAACTCAGTGGGAAAAATCCTAATCGAAGGAAAAAGAGTACATCATGCATGTATCATGGATGCTCCCCCTGATATATATCTCTCCCTGATTTCGCATTCTCCAAATTTAGCTGTTTGGTAAGTCGACGTAATCCGATATTATGCACTATCTTCTTAAACGTGCATTTTGGTAGAGATTTGGTGAACAGATCTGCCATATTTTCATTAGAACGGATTTGTCTGACTTCAATAACTTTAGCCTTCTGAAGCTCATGTGCACTGAAAAACTTTGGAGATATGTGTTTAGTCTTATCGCCCTTGATGAATCCTTCCTTCATTTGGGCAACACGGGTTGCATTATCTTCATGGATGACAGTTGGATTGTCTGTCTTCGAAGTTAGACCACATGAATTCCGGATATGATGGATCATTTATCTCAACCAAGAACATTCACGACTTGCTTCATGTAAAGCAAGTATTTTTGAGTGATTTGAAGATGTAGCAACTAATGTTTGCTTTGTTGAGCGCCATGAGATTGATGTATCTCCATTCTTGAACACATATCCAGTTTGTGAGCAGGCTTTATGCGGATCAGAGAGAAAACCAGCATCTGCATATCCAACAAGGACCTGGTCATTTGTGGATTTCTTTGAGTAGAAGAGACCCATGTTTGTTGTCCCATGAAGGTATCACAATACATCTTTGACTCCCTTCCAATGACGAATTGTTGGAGCAGAGCTATACTTTGCTAACAAGTTGACTGAAAAAGCTATATCTGGTCTAGTACATTGTGCTAAATACAATAAAGCACCTATTGCACTTAGATATGGTACTTCTGTACCAAGGACCATTTCATCATCTTCTTTTGGACGCAATGGATCTTTCTTAATGTCCAGATAACAAAGGACCATTGGTGTGCTGAGTGGATAAGCCTTGTCCATACTAAATCGCTTCAGGATTTTTTCAATGTAAGCTAATTGGTGGATCAAAATTTCATTAGCACAATGCTCGATCTGCAGGCCGAGACAAAATTTTGTTTTTCCAAGGTCTTTCATTTCAAATTCACTTTTCAGATATTCAGCAGTTTTATTGAGCTCTTCAGGGGTTCCAACTAGGTTCATATCATCGACATATACTGCCACTACAGCAAATCCAGAGTTGGATTTCTTAATGAACACTCAAAGGCAAATGACATCGTTGGTATATCCTTCTTTAATCAAATACTCACTGAGACGATTATACCACATTCGTTCAGATTGTTTCAGCGAATACAACGATCGCCTTAACTTGATTGAGAGCATACCTCGTGGTTTGTTAGTTGTTTCAGGCAACTTAAGTCCTTATGTGTAATGACAATATGAAATGATCCTTATGCAAACGTTTCGTTTCTTTATGTTTCTTACTATGCTACAAGTTTTTGAATTATTATGTGTCTACGTGTCATTATTTTATTGGTGATTATATCTGACAAGTAATAATTGATGATGAAAAGGCTAATTTGCCCTTGAATTTGACGGAATAGTGGACGAAATCTAACGGCAAGAGATTAATTGGCTGATTTTAAATAGTTCAAGGAATTAATTTACCAAAAAATAGTTTAGGAAGTCAAACCGTAGTTTACCCATATAGAATATATGTGTGTGTGTGTGTAATTACTTTTGTAATGTGGTTACAGAAATGGAACGTGACTTCAACCACGACGTCCTAATGCAACTATATTTGAATGCCTTCAACTTTAATGCTGGATCACGTGGATGGAAACAAAATTCATTTTGGCAGGGCTTTGAATTTGGCCCTGATTCGTTGTTGTGGGCAATATTTATTGTTTAGAACTGGTGTTGCCCTCGCTGTGAAGACGATCTGATTTGTGGTTCTATTCTCGGATTAAATAGTATTATTGTTTTGTGGTGGCTTCGACAAGGTGTTGTGTCCTTGCTGTTTAGCAATGGTTGTTGTGGCCTTGCTTGTTTGAGCGACGGTTTTGTGTGGGCATTGAGTACCAAATTTGACGTCTCTATCGTCTTTGCATTAGATTTGATCACCGGAGAATACATACCTAATATGGCACCCTCTTGTATTGTTCAGTTCTGCTATCTTGTATTGTTCGGTTTTTATGAATGAAATCACTATGCCGTTGCTCTTCAAAACAAAATTCATTTCTGTTAATTGTATTCTGTATATACAGACTTACATTCTTAAATTTATACAATGATATTGTTAATGGATCATAAGATATTGTTGATATTGTCGATACTTTCGATTAACTTGGGTGCTTAAAGTGCAATTAACCTCCGTTATATTAAGGTCCCAATCTTAGTAAGAAAGCAATATAATTTTTATCAAATTTAAGGGCGGAGTATTTTTGGAGCTATATAATTTTCATCAAATCCAGCTAAGAAAATAAGGCAGTGGACTGCATATAACAGAAAATTTTAGCATGTTCCGATGAATCACACACTGAGATCTTAACCGTTAAAACTGAAATTTTAGCAGTTACATCTTTAGTCAAAATTCCGGACGTGTATGTGAGATTTTAGCCGTTAAATCTTTATTCAAAGACTCATAATAAGATACACCGAAGCATATTAAAAAGGACTTCTTCACAGGCCTGTTCAGGCATCAGACCTCGGCCCGTTCGAGTTTAGGATGTGGATCAACACATCCGACTTCTGCCCTGTCGCCGCATTGACAAGCCCTCCGTTCTTCTCAACCCTATACACCAGCGCGCTTCCGGTTGGAGATGCGCCTATGAACACGGTCGAGTTTTCATCTATTTCTTCTTGCACAAGCATCAGCGACAACTCCGTCACCACGTTCTTCTCGAGCCATCTCCGAATAGGTCTGGCACCGTAAATCTGCAAAACCAAAAAATAGTACTTGTTTAGTGTTTCATATCACACAGGAGTATGCAGAGAAAAGATTTTTGGATTTGTAAAACCGATACTCACGGGATCATTACTCTTGTCCAGAATGTAATCCAACGCTGCATCGGTGTCAGAAATAGTGATGCCCCTCTCGGCCAGTCGGGCTGCAACATCTTTCATTTGCAATCTGGCAACCTTCCTCAGTTGATCGCGAGAGAGAGGGTCAAATACAACAATCTCATCGAGACGGTTCAGCAGCTCCGGCCTAAAGTGCCTTCTCACCTATTCAAGAACCAAACTAGTTAAGCATTGAAAGAACAAAGCGATACGCAATCATAATTCAAATTTGGGGTAACCAAAGATGATACCTCTTCCATAACTTTATCGCGAGCAACCTGCATCGAACACTCGCCCTTCAAATAGGAGAGATGTTCTGCTCCCAAATTTGAAGTCATGATGATCACTGTGTTTCTGAAATCAACTGTCCGGCCTTGTCCATCGGTTAGTCTTCCATCATCCAAGACTTGCAGGAGAGTGTTGAAAACAGCGGTGTGAGCCTTCTCCACTTCATCAAACAACACAACACTGTAAGGCCTCCGCCTCACGGCCTCTGTGAGTTGCCCGCCTTCATCGTGACCAATATACCTGTAAAATATGAATCAGTTTTCATAATGCTGCAACTGAGCTCACATACATGCTTGAGTGAAGAAAACTATAAATGCAATTACCCAGGGGGAGCGCCAATTAAGCGCGAAACAGAATGTTGTTCCATATACTCGGACATGTCATGTCGGACAATCAGATTCTCGTCATCAAAAAGTTGTTCAGCAAGCGCCTTCGCAAGCTCGGTTTTACCAACACCAGTTGGACCCAAGAATAGGAACGAACCTGTAGGTTGTTGTGGCCTTCCTAGCCCCGCTCTTGACCTTAAAACCGCCTTGGCAACAGCATCAACTGCCTGGTCTTGCCCCACTACTCTCTTATGCAACCTTTCCGCAAGTCCAATTAACCTTTCTTTGTCATTCTGGCTAAGCCGTGTGACAGGTATGCCGGTCCAACGGCTTACCACCTCTGCAATTTGTTCTGGTCCAACCGTCTCTGTCAAAATCAATTTTTCGTCAGCACTACCTTCAAGTTTTGCGATGGTGGTTTCCACTTCATGAATAGCGCCATAACGCAAGTCCGCAGCCCTAGCTAAATCATAACTTCTTTCGGCCACTGCTAAAGCTTCCGAGAGCTCTTCACGCTTCTGCTTAAGCTTTCGAAGCTCATCAACCCTTTCCTTCTCCTCTCTATACTTCATCACCAGTGGCTGAAGCTTGTTTTCCAGTTCATCAAGCTCTTTTTCCACCTGAGAATAAAATGGCAGAACAATGAACATAAGAACAAAGAAAAACCAAGAAATTGAATAGCAACATCTGCGACTTCATCAGACAAATATTCTCTAATAAGTTATGGATCAGGTAATCACCTCGGCAAGACGAGCTTTGCTAGCCTTGTCCTCTTCTTTCCTAAGTGCATGAAGCTCAACTTTCAGCTGCATCTTCTTCCTTTCGAGTTTATCGATCTCTTCAGGTTGGCTGTCAAGTTGGACTCTCACATTCGCACAAGCTTCGTCAACTAGATTAATCGCCTTGTCAGGGAGATGTCGCCCTACAAAACAAAAGCAAAGAGGAAAACTTCAATACCAAGTAATTTTACACAGAACATCCAATTGTAGGGAGATGTCGCCCTACAATTGTTAGCTATTTTTAATTCATACCTGTGATGTATCGACTCGAAAGCTGTGCAGCAGCAACAACAGCTCTGTCCAGAATCCGAACACCATGGTAAACCTCATACCTCTCTTTCAAACCTCGAAGGATGCTAATTGTATCCGGAACACTAGGCTCCGCCACATAAACCTGCTGGAACCTTCTCTCAAATGCACCATCCTTCTCTACATATTTTCTGTACTCCTCAAGAGTTGTTGCACCAATGCACCGAAGTTGCCCCCGTGCGAGCATTGGCTTGAACAGGTTGGCTGCATCCATGGATCCCTCTGTCCTTCCGGCGCCAAGAACAAGGTGAATTTCATCAATAAACAGAATCACCTTCCCCTCAGCCTCTTCCACTTCCTTCAAAACCGCCTTTAACCGCTCCTCAAACTCCCCTCGATACTTGGTCCCGGCCACCAAAGCTCCCATATCCAATGCAATGAGCCTCACATCAGCCAGATTACTAGGGACATCCCTACCAACTATCCTCTGAGCCAGCCCTTCAACCACAGCAGTCTTCCCAACTCCCGGCTCTCCAATTAGAACAGGGTTGTTCTTAGTCCTCATCGAAAGAATTGTCACCACTCTCCTTATCTCTTCGTCACGGCCAATAACAGGGTCAAGTTTCCCGGCCTGCTCAACAAGGTCCCGTCCATACGTCTTCAATGCCTGAAATGTAGTATCCCCAAAAGCACTCTCCACCTTCTTCCCTTCCTTCCCGCGAAGCTTTTCGACTTCAGATTTCACTCTGGCCGTGGGAATGCCGGTCCAACGGCTTACCACCTCTGCAATTTGTTCTGGTCCAACCGTCTCCGTCAAATTCAATTTTTCGTCAGTACTACCTTCAAGTTTTGCGATGGTGGTTTCCACTTCATGAATAGCGCCATAACGCAAGTCCGCAGCCCTAGCTAAATCATATCTTCTTTCGGCCACTGCTAAAGCTTCCAAGAGCTCTTCACGCTTCTGCTTAAGCTTTCGAAGCTCATCAACCCTTTCCTTCTCCTCTCTATACTTCATCACCAGTGGCTGAAGATTGTTTTCCAGTTCATCAAGCTCTTTTTCCACCTGAGAATAAAATGGCAGAACAATGAACATAAGAACAAAGAAAAACCAAGAAATTGAATAGCAACATCTGCGACTTCATCAGACAAATATTCTCTACTAAGTTATGGATCAGGTAATCACCTCGGCAAGACGAGCTTTGCTAGCCTTGTCCTCTTCTTTCCTAAGTGCATGAAGCTCAACTTTCAGCTGCATCTTCTTCCTTTCGAGTTTATCGATCTCTTCAGGTTGGCTGTCAAGTTGGACTCTCACATTCGCACAAGCTTCGTCAACTAGATCAATCGCCTTGTCAGGGAGATGTCGCCCTACAAAACAAAAGAAAAGAGGAAAACTTCAATACCAAGTAATTTTACACAGAACATTCAATTCAATATCGAAAGCTTAAAAAACACCTAAACATAGAAAATAGACCACAATTGTTAGCTATTTTTAATTCATACCTGTGATGTATTGACTCGAAAGCTGTGCAGCTACAACAAGAGCTCTGTCCAGAATCCGAACACCATGGTGACCCTCATACCTCTCTTTCAAACCTCGAAGGATGCTAATTGTATCCGGAACACTAGGCTCCGCCACATAAACCTGCTGGAACCTTCTCTCAAATGCACCATCCTTCTCTACATATTTTCTGTACTCCTCAAGAGTTGTTGCACCAATGCACCGAAGTTGCCCCCGTGCGAGCATTGGCTTGAACAGGTTGGCTGCATCCATGGATCCCCCTGTCCTTCCGGCGCCAAGAACAAGGTGAATTTCATCAATAAACAGAATCACCTTCCCCTCAGCCTCTTCCACTTCCTTCAAAACCGCCTTTAACCGCTCCTCAAACTCCCCTCGATACTTGGTCCCGGCCACCAAAGCTCCCATATCCAATGCAATGAGCCTCACATCAGCCAGATTACTAGGGACATCCCTACCAACTATCCTCTGAGCCAGCCCTTCAACCACAGCAGTCTTCCCAACTCCCGGCTCTCCAATTAGAACAGGGTTGTTCTTAGTCCTCATCGAAAGAATTGTCACCACTCTCCTTATCTCTTCGTCACGGCCAATAACCGGGTCAAGTTTCCCGGCCTGCTCAACAAGGTCCCGTCCATACGTCTTCAATGCCTGAAATGTAGTATCCCCATAAGCACTCTCCACCTTCCTCCCTTCCTTCCCACGAAGCTTTTCGACTTCAGATTTCACTCTGACCGTGGCAATGCCGGCTTCCTGCAACAAGTCCCCAATCTGGGAATCCTCAAGAAGACCAAGAATCAACTGATCAACGGCCAAGTGTGTGTCCCCTCTTGTCTTCTGCGCTGACTCTGCTCTCCTAATCACTTCGATGAGAGATGAACTGGCTGGGATTTCATCCGGCGGAGGTGACTGAGATGGGAGCTTCTTCAGGGCCTGGTTGAACACCCTCTCCAGAGACTTGGGAGCGTCTACACTGCCACCGGCATTGGCAATGGCTTGGCTGAAAATGCCACTGTGATCAGATACCAATGCGGTTGCAAGATGGAGCGGCGTGTACTGCGCGTGGCCAGCATCTTTGGCCAGGCCACGAGCTCCGGCAATAGTCTCACTGGTCTTGTGGGTAAACATCATTTTCCTTCACCAATTAATGATACCTAACAAACACTGCAAAAAACATGGGTGAGATAATTAAAAAAATACAGTAAAAATTCAAACTTTTTTGTATAAGTTCCTTCAGTTTAATCAAAACTTAGAATTTTGCATCTGGGAAACTTCCAGTTCAAATAAAAATTAAAACTCTCCATCTGGGTTTCTTTAATTTCAACTAGAAATTAAAATATTTTACCAATTTACGAAATTCATGAACATCTTCAATTCTTTTTCCAATATTGAAAAATGGCAGACTTTACTACTAATTCGTTCAAAACCCATATGGAAATCAACTCTAAAAACTCAAAGATTCACAGAGAGAGAAGCAAGAGAAATCTTGGACGTACCTTATGAGGAGGAAGCTGAAGCTTTTCTGCAACAATGGCGGGTAAATCCACAATTGCGTTTTAAGAATTTGATATGGTATTTCTTTCGGTTGATCGAATCGTTGTGAGTTTTTTCTGATGGGTGCTTGGGAGACTGAGTGAGATTTCAGAGGATGAAACGACGACACGCAAGCAGTCATACTAGACGAAGCGGGAAGCTTTCGTCGTAATTTCAAGAATGTCTTTTCATATTGTAAAGCAACATAATTAGAGATATTTTTCAACGAGGACCGAATACGGGTCAGTTCGGTATATATCATTTTACGAATATATAAAATTTTGATTTTAAGTATTTCTCTATTTATATAATGATTATGGCTTTTGTATTTAGTTCACATTGAAAATTTTCTCGTATTATCAAGTAGGTTTCAAATGTACCATCTGCCAACTGTCTCATTATGATTCCTGGCTTCTTAGAGTATGCCACTTAGTATTACGACAAGCCCACTTAGCTTAGTCATCCCCTCACCTACTTAGATACTATCGTTTGTTCAAAAAAAAAAAAAAAAAAACCAACCTTAGTGTTTTCAACCAAAAAGATCAATTCTTACGTTGCATGACATGTATTAGCCAAATTTATTTTTAGTTGATTAATAAATGCTCCTTATCATTTTTATTATTGTTTTTGTTAAAAATTATTTATTATAATTATGAAAAATAAATAATATCATAAATAATAGTTTAATTTGACATACCAGATAGAAAACAAACAAACCTCTAAAAGATCAGAGTGTCATATAGGCTTTTAAATTTAAACATTTATGTTTAAATTTTTTCTGATGAGTGCTTGGGAAAATGTGAGTGAGATTTTAAGGAGGATAAAACGACAACACTCAAGCAATTGGAACATACCGGACGAAGAGGAATGCTTTCGGGGCCTTTTTGTAATTTCAAGAATGTATTTTCATATTGTAAAGCAACTTATCATTGGAGATATTTTTTAATGAGAACAGAAGTCAGTTCGGTATATATCATTTTACGGATATAGAAATTTTTGATTTTAAGTATCCATCTAGTTATATAATAATTATAGCTTATGTGTTTAGTACACATTGAAAAATTTCCCGTATTATCGAGTAGGTTTCAAATGTACTCTCTGCCATCTGTCTCATTATGATTCCCGACTTCTTAGAGCATTTTAAAAAGAAATATCGAAAAGTTTACATCACCAATAACAGTTAAAAAATACAACCTGCCACTTAGTACTACGACAAGCCCACTGAGCTTAGCCATCCCCCCCACCCACTTAGATACTATCGTTTGTTCAAAAAAAAAAAAAAACCTTATGTTGTAGTCCTATTAGATTAGGAATGTAATTGTGTAAATCCTAGTAGATCTAGGAATATCTCTTATATTCCTATTAGGAGTTGATTACCTATTAAGAGTTATAATTCTAAAAGGGTAAGGAATTAACCTTCCCTACTACTATTGTTAAGGAAAGTATCTCCACAGATTAGTCAATATTGTTAATTGATATTGTTGTTATTTACTTCCTTGTTTAGTCCTTGATGATCCTTGCGTCTAGGCTTTAGTTTAGGATCTTGTTTACTGTATTCTTGTATAAATGTGTAAACCTAGTTGGAGAAATATACAATGAAAACTATATTCCATTATACGTTTTCCATGATGGTACCAGAGTAATTGATATCTGGGCAAACAAAAAGCAAACACACAAACACACAAACAAACCTTAGCAAAACGCAGCCATGGGTGATAGCGAAAAGAAGTCAACCTCCTCAGGCATGACCTCGCATTCGAAGTGGGAGAATCCTAATCACCCACTTTATCTCCACCATTCGGACCAACCTGGTGCAGTGCTTGTGCCTCAGCCACTGGTGGAAGCCAATTACAGTACATGGGTTCAATCCATGACCATGGCTTTAACAGTCAAAAATAAATTAGGGCTTGTCGATGGAACAGTCAAGAAACCTACTGAAAACAAACATGAAGAATTGCAGCAGTGGAATCGGTGTAATAATCTGGTTAAGACGTGGCTCTTAGGATCTATGTCCAAGGAAATTTCAAGTAGTGTCATCCACTGTAAAGATGCAAGGCAGATGTGGCTTGATTTGCAAGAAAGGTTTTCTCATGTGAACATTGTTCAATTGTTTCACATAGAAAATGAGATCCATGACTGTGTACAAGGCAACATGACGGTGAGTACGTACTTCACTAAATTAAAACGGCTTTGGGAAGAACGTGATGTACTGTGTTCTATCCCTGCATGTAGTTGCGACACGAAGAAGGAAATCACTTCTTATGTTGAAACCCAGAAAACCATGAAGTTTCTCATGGGTTTAAATGATTCCTATTCCACTGTTCGAAGTAATACTCTCCTCCTTGAGCCTTTACCAACAGTGAACAAGGCCTATTCCCTTGTCCTTCGTCATGAGAGGCAGGTAGAAGTCTCAAGTGGAAAGCATCATTCTCAACCTGAAGCGGCAGTCTTTGCCGTGAAAAATGGTGGCCGAGAAAATGAACAAGAAGACGATAATCTTCGTTGCGGGAAATGTAACAAGACGAACCATACTACCAAGAACTGCCGAGCACACCTCAAGTGCACTTTTTGCGGATGGAAAAGCCATTCATTCAAATATTGTCGTAAGCGCAAAGCGGCTGCTGAACCTGAACAAAATCGCCCATCTTCTGCTAAGGGTAATCATGTTGCAGTGCATGACAAGAAAGACGGGATGCCCAATTTTCCCTTTTCCCAGGAGGATTGCAAGCAGATACTTGCGATGTTAAACAAGAACAAGTCATCCTTTGCGACTCACGTTAGTAATTCATCAAACAATGAAGAACTTTCAGGTAAAGCTTTTTCATGCATGCATAATGGTATTACAACTGTTTGGATCTTGGATAGTGGTGCAACGGACCACATCGTTTGCAGCCCTAATTCTCTCACATCATCAAGGCCTGTTTCTAACCATACTGTTGAACTACCCACTGGTTCTCTTGCCACGGTCACCCACGTTGGACAAGTCGTCATCTCACCCAACTTGGTGCTTGATAATGTTTTGTGTGTGCCATTTTTCAAGTTAAACTTAATATCCATTAGCAAGCTCGCCCATGATTCTTTCTATATTACCATTTTTCTCAGACAAATTTGTGTTATACAGGACCTACGCTCGGGGAAGACGATTGGGATGGGAATTGAGCGAGAGAGGCTATACTACCTCGATCCACCACAGACAAGAACATGCAATGTCCTTCAAGCATCCAACCCTCGTCTTTGGCAACAACGTCTAGGCCATCCATCCCAAACTGTTTCCATGTTATTTCTCTTCTTGAATAATAAACCTTGTGATTCTAATAAGTGCTTTATTTGTCCATTAGCCAAACTAACCAGAGCACCATTTTCCTTAAGTTCTATATCCACGAAATCCTGTTTTGAACTGATTCATATTGACATTTGGGGGGGGGGGGTATCACGTTCCTTCTCTTTCTGGTGCATGATACTTTCTCACCATTGTTGATGACTACACTCGAAGCACATGGATTTACTTGATGAAACATAAATCTGATACACGGGATTTCCTTGTGCAATTTATTCATTTGGTTGAAACACAATTCACCACCAAGGTCAAAATGATTAGAAGTGATAATGGACCCGAATTTCGTCTTGACAATTTTTATGCTCAGAAAGGCATCATCCATCAAACAAGTTGCGTCAACACACCACAACAAAATGGTGTTGCTGAACGTAAGCATCGTCACTTATTAAATGTTGCCCGAGCCCTCATCTTTCAAGCCAAAATGCCAAAACGTTTTTGAGGGGACGCCATACTTGCTGTAGCCTACCTTATCAATCGCACCCCCACACCCGTTCTTCAAGGAAAGACACCTTATGAAAAGCTGTTGAACAAGACTCCCAACTATTCGCACTTACGCGTATTTGGTTGTTTGTGTTTTGCTTCCACCCATCCACATAAACCTTCCAAATTTGATCCCCGTGCCCGTCGCTGTGTTTTTCTGGGATATCCCTATGGGCAAAAAGGCTATCGTTTACTTGATCTTCAACTTAATAAAGTTTTTGTCTCCCGTGATGTCATTTTCTTTGAAGATCAGTTTCCCTTCCCCTTAGACACTTCCGATGCCCATGACAACTCACTCACCACATCCCCCTCACTTTTACATTTTGACATGGTTTCTTTTCCCGACACACCTACCATGCCTTCCGCAAACTCTGACCCTACACCACCTGCATTATCCTCACCTGACTCTCCTACCAACCCTGCACCGTCCGACACTATCCTCCCCTCTTCTCCACCTTCAGCCCCCATCTCTTCCTCCTCTTCCGATCCTCCATCTTCCTCGCCTCCAGCTACTTTACCTTCTCTCATTCAAGCTGCTCCGCCCACCCTTCCACCCCGACGTGGAACTCGTCCTACTAAACCTTCCACTTTTTTGCAGGATTTTCATATCGAAGTTCCCCTCCCGTCTCAGCCTGATCCTACGTTTTCTCTGAACGTCGTCCAGTCCTCGTCAGGTACTTCTCATCCTCTCTCCACTTACTTAACATATGATCGTCTTTCACCTCACCATAAAGCTTACACTGCCAATCTCACCCTCCTCAAAGAACCCACCAGCTTTTCCCAAGCTGTCCGAGATCCACACTGGCGTGATGCCATGCAGCATGAAATCGCTGCTCTTCAAGCAAATCATACATGGACACTTGTGCCTTTGCCGTTGCATAAACGTCTCATTGGCTGTAAATGGGTTTACAAGATTAAGCTCAAACCTGATGGCACAATCGAACGGTACAAGGCGCGCCTCGTTGCCAAAGGCTACAGTCAAATTGAAGGTGTTGATTACCGAGAAACATTTGCTCCAGTTGCTAAATTAACCACAATTCGTGTGCTTCTTAGTGTTGCGGCTGTGCAAGGCTGGCATCTCCATCAACTAGACGTGAACAATGCGTTCTTACATGGTGATCTCGACGAAGATGTTTACATGAATTTACCTCCTGGTTTCGGACGAAAGGCGGAGAATCGAGTATGTAAGTTAAATAAATCTCTATACGGTTTAAAGCAAGCTTCCAGGCAGTGGTTCATTAAGCTATCCAATGCCCTCAAGGCTGCTGGGTTCCATCAATCATGGTCTGATTATTCACTATTCGTCCGAAGCCGTCATGGTAACTTTGTTGCTTTATTAGTCTATGTTGACGATGTGATACTGGTAGGGAATAATCTGCATGAAATTGAAGAGACTAAGCATTTCCTCTCTCAACGATTCAAGCTAAAAGACTTGGGACAACTCAAGTATTTTTTGGGAATAGAAGTTGCACGCTCAAAACGTGGAATCACTCTATGCCAGCGCAAATACGCACTAGAGATATTGGATGATGTTGGTTTTCTAGGAGTTAAGCCTTCAAGGTTTCCTGTGGATCAAAATTTGTCTCTCACATAAATGGAAGGAAAGGAGTTAAAAGATCCTTCGTCATATAGACAACTTGTGGGCAGGTTAATTTACTTGACCATAACGAGACCTGATTTAGCATATGCCGTCCACATACTAAGTCAATTCATGGAGAAACCACGGCAACCACATCTTGAGGCAGCACATAAAGTCCTCAAGTACATCAAACGAGCACCAGGACAAGGAATTTTTCTTCCTTCCACAGGCTCACTGGAATTACAAGCATTTTGTGATGCTGATTGGGCTAGATGTAGAGATACTCGAAGCTCGATAACTGGCTACTGTATTTTGCTTGGTCAAGCGCCCATTTCCTGGAAAACTAAGAAACAAACAACTATATCTCGTTCTAGTGCAGAGGCTGAATACCGTTCCATGGCCACCACATGTTGTGAAATTATATGATTGAAGAACATTTTGAAAGATCTGAAAGTGAGTGATTCACAACCTGCCAAGTTGTTTTGTGACAATCAAGCAGCATTACACATTGCCTCAAATCCCGTTTTTCATGAGCGAACGAAGCATATAGAGATTGATTGTCACCTAGTACGAGAGAAGATTCAGGAAGGGATGATACGCACAGCTTACGTAAGGACAAGTGATCAACCGGCTGATATATTTACCAAGCCATTGAGTTCAACACAGTTTGAAGTTTTACTTAGCAAGTTGGGTGTCATTAACATACACTCCAACTTGAGGGGGAGTGTTAAGGAAAGTATCTCCACAAATTAGTCAATATTGTTAATTGATATTGTTGTTATTTACTTCCTTGTTTAGTCCTTGATGATCCTTGCGTCTAGGCTTTAGTTTAGGATCTTGTTTACTGTATTCTTGTATAAATGTGTAAACCTAGTTGGAGAAATATACAATGAAAACTATATTCCATTATACGTTTTCCATGATAAATAAAGGCACAATGGGGTGGAACCCACAATTACACATCTCTCTCTTCTCTCTACTATTGCTGCACATTTCTCTCTCTATAACCTCCGTAATCGTTCAGTAAATTATACCTACAACACGTTATCAGCACGCTTTTGACACTACACTAAAGAGAGTTTATTCTTTAATCAGGGGAGTATTACGTTTTAATCATTCTTTTTATGATTAATTTATTATTTCGAATTGATCTACATGCTATTGATTCAATTTATTTTTTATGTGTTGAACGTGATACAATTCATTGGATATGCAATTCCGGCTTTCTGAGAAGGATCTTCTACAATTCAAAGGTTTTTATAGTTTTCTGCCAATCAGGTACTTGAGCAGCCGCGATCTCAGGTAATTTACTCTTGTGTGTGTATTGGGTTGGTGAGTTATTGATAAAATCTGAAATGACTTGAAGATTTGATTTCGATTTTGCATGTTTGTAGTTTTTAAAATTATGGTTTGTTTTTTGTACTGGAATTTGGATTTTAGTGTTTAAGTTGAAATCGTATGGCTATTTTGTCAGAAATTTCGATATTTCTCTGTTGGAATTAAGAACTATGCATGCTGAAATTTTACCTAAGTGTCATGAAATTTTATATGATTTTTTTTCGGGAATTAGGTTGAATTAAGTATGGGTGGTTTTGGATTAACAACTACAAATAATTAAAATCATGTTGTAAATGACTGTGAGTCATCATGAAACAGACCACAAGATAGGACTAATTGCCTTATGAGTTTGTCAAAAGTATGAAGAAGAAGGGCATTCGTGTGCCAGGGATGGGGTTTATTCTGCACTCTCTGTTAAAATGACGTGATGTACATGAATTGAGTTTAAAATTTTCACTTTTTATACATGATTTATAAAAAAAAATCATATATATATGATTTGAGTTTAATTCAGGAAAATTATCATCTATGTTGTATATTTCCAAACTCAGTTATTGGTTGAATATACTCATTGGTTGAAGCCTGAAAGTAAAAGACTGCTCCAAGGCAAGGGAGAAGTGTCGCTTCATCAGTATTGGGAAGCTTTCTTGAAATAACGGTGTCAATGACCCTGAGTTGGTCTGTTTTGGTTTTGGTTATTTTGTCTCAATTGTTTTGGGATTTTTTTTTTTTTTATGTTTGGAGTTCTTTTGTGAGATCCTACATCGTTCAGGGAAGTGGATCATGTGAACCTTATATGTATATTCTCATCTCTACCTAGCGCGAGACTTTTTGGGAGATCACTGGCTTAGGGTTCCATCGGAACTTCGAAGTTAAGCAAGTAGCGCTCGAGAGCATTCCCATGATGGGTGACCTACTGGGAAGTTCTCGTGTGGATTCCCAGAAACAAAACCGTGAGGGCGTAGTCGGGGCCCAAAGCGGACAATATCGTGCTACGGCGGAGGTGTGCCCGGGATGTGATGGGGGCCCGGGCCGGGATGTGACATCTTTTGTTGTAATATTGTTTTTAATTCATCTGGAGTGCAGTTTATGTTATGGGTTGTCATGTTTCTGTATTTAATTTGGTGTTTGGATGTTTATGTTACAGTCGTCGTCGATTTTCTTAAAGAATTAATCCAAGTGATGATGCCATATTTGATATATGTTTAAATGTTAACACTTCACAGATTTTCAATTTCTAAACAATGAGATGATGCAACTGTTCAAAGTGCTTTATCATTAAAGGTGAGCGATTTTTGTTTTTTTCTTTTAGCCTTTTGTGATTAAGAAAGTTTAGTCATTTGTGTTTATAGGAAAACTAATGAAAATGGTTTGAAAACTTTGAGTTTTAACAATAATGACAAAATAAAAGGTAACGTGAATAGTACCAGGATTGACTTTTTAGTGTAAAAATGTGGTTTTTCGTTAAAGTGAATAATACCGGAAGCTTTTCGTTAAAGTTCCCTTTGTTTATTGACTTATTAATTTGTGAGAGATGAAACATTTTGCTGCTGGTTGCTAACAGAGTAATACAATCTCACAAAAGAGTTTTCGTTTTTTTTCTTTGTTTGCTTTAATTATGCATCGTTTTTTATAAAAAAAAAATTTCGTACATAGTTTTGGAAAATTTTATTTGGTTAGAGAAAGGGGAAGAAAATAGGAAGAGGAGAATTTCATGCTTTAATAAAAATGCTGCATTCTTATTTGTGTAACTGGTTACAGGGTTGAAAAAGGAGTTGAGCGCTGTTGTTTGTGTCTTCATAGTTTCGTCAAGATTTGAATAACAGTGAAAAGATATTAAACTTATGGAAGTAAAGCAAACAAAATTTTAACAAAAAATGCAACTAGGATGAGAGGTTATTGTCTCATTATGGTAAAATATTGTCGTGCATGACAATATTAAATAATCAATTTGATAAATTAAAATGGTGTGATTAAATAAGATTATCTGTTGGGTGTACCTATATATGCTTAATAAATTGTTAATGAGTTTTCAATTTCATGTTATTATTTGCTCTGATGATTTTGTTTCGCTTTTGTATATTTAAAATTGTCATGCTCTGTGTATTTGAGATTGCTTTTTTTTTTTTTTAATTTAAATTTTATTTCTGTGTGTGGTCCAATAAACTTCTGGTTCCCTAATCATTTGACTTAATTTTATTTCCACTTTTAAAAGTTTTTCCTGTAATTTTCTGTAATAAAAGGATTGTTTTGTTGCAAAAAGCAAGGCAATTTGTTAGGGCTTGAAGATTTCTACATTCACCAGGTTTATCTTCGACTTTAGGTACTTTGTTCCATTAACAACTTAAAGTCAGCTTCAACCACACAGTTTGGTTATGATTGGGTAAAATAAGTTGATTATCTGCATATTTCATGAGGATATCAATAGGGACTATCTACCCAATCTTTTGTGTGTAAATAATGTGTAAATACACATCAAATATTATCTTTTCATGTAAATAATACTATATACAAAAAGTTTCCTACGATTAAGGACAATTAGGAGTTCAATTTGTAAAAGATGTGAATATTAGAACAATGGCAATAGAACTGTCCATATTAAATAGATTTCTATATGTATGTAAATAGTGTTGCATATCGTGTGTATTAGAACTTTTTGCATGTTTTATACAGTTTTAAAACCCGTAGCATCGCGCAGGCATTACTGCTAGTCAGCTCTAAAAACTCAAAGATTCAGAGAGAGAGAAAGAAGCAAGAGAAGTCTTGGACGTACCTTATGAGGAGGAAGCTGAAGCTTTTCTGCAACAATGGCAGGTAAATCCACAATTGCGTTCCAAGAATTTGATATGGTATTTCTTTCCGTTGAACGAATTGTTGTGAGTTTTTTCTGATGAGTGCTTGGGAGAGTGTGAGTGAGCTTTTAAGGAGGATGAAACGACGACACGCAAGCAGCAGGAACATAATAGATGAAGCGGGAAGCTTTCGGGGCCTTTTCATAATTTCAAGAATGTTTTTTCATAAAGCAACGTATCATCGAAGATATTTTTTAATGAGTACGGAATACGGGTCAGTTCGGTATATGTCATTTTACGAATATACAAAATTTTGATTCAAGAATGTCTTTTCGTAAAGCAACGTATCATCAGAGATATTTTTTAATGAGGACGGAATACGAGTCAGTTCAGCATATGTCATTTTACGAATATAGAAAATTTTGATTTAAGAATGTCTTTTCGTAAAGCAACGTATCATCAGAGATATTTTTTAATGAGGACGAAATACGTGTCATATGACAGCCTGTCCAGAGAAATAATTATCGTTGATGTGAAAAGACGAAAGTGCCCTTGAGCGTTGGTTGTGTGTTGTGTTTTAGGCTCTGGAATTGGGCCAATTCATTTTCTTCCTAATTGTTTGGACCCAATAGGAAGGGAGATTGTTTTGGTTTTTGGTTGGTTGCATTTGGACCACACAAACACATACACACTCACACCCGTGCTCTCTCTGACTCACTCTCTCCTTCTCTCTCGTACGGACCAACTCCAAAACCATTCGAAAGTTTGCAGATCGAGGGTTTAAAGGGCACCATCGTGTTCCTGAGGGTCATACGAGTTGAATAGTACCATTTTCAAGTAAGAACTCATTTGAAAACTCGTGAAAACCCTAACCCAATTTATGTCACTATTCATGCAATCGTAAAACTGTGTGTTTTTGGGTATTTCAAGCTCACAGGGAGTTTTAGGAGGTCCTCACGAGGCTCAGAGTGGTTCATTGGAAGAATTTGGACGTCGAATCATCGAGATCGACGAGTTTTAAGGTTTGCCAGAATATCGAGGCTTTTCCGACGGGATTCCGGTGGTTTCAGGGCTCGAATCAGGTATGGTTTTGTTCGTCTTTGTGAGATCTTCAAAATGGTTCAAGTTTCATGAATTTTGGTGCAAAAATGAAGAAGATATAAGGTTTTAAAGATTTTCCAGAAACCGGCGAACAGTCGCCAGCGTCTGGCAAACAGTCGCCGGGGTCCGGCGACTCGTTGGAGAAGACAAGAGGATATTCCGTCAGTTTTGACGGAATATGCTAACGGCGTTAGGTGACGCCGTTAGATTTCTAAAGGAATATGTTGGGTTTTAATGGAATATTCCTGACGGAGTTAACTGACGCCATCAGTGTGCCAGACACGTGCCTAGGCGTGGGCGGCACGTCTGGCCATGCCTTGGCCGGCGCGTGGCGGCGCATGGGAGGTTGGAAAATTATTCTTAAAATATGGGGATGTTTCTGAGGATGAGTAGGTCACTGTGGTATATTCATATACCCAATTTGAGCAATATATGAGAAGTTATTACCAAGTTTCGTTTATGTGCTCTTAAGTGACGTTTATTTAGTTGTTTCGCATATAGGTGAGACCTATCCCGAGGATGAGCGGAATCATTTGAGGCTCGGGGGCTACGACCCTTCGACATATCTGTGAGTGGGCTTTTGTTTTCAGTATATATATATATAGACACACACACATGATGTTTTTCCCAGAAAACATATTTAATTGAAAATGTGATTTAAATGCCATGTCATACTTGCCTCATATTTTAGTGTATGCATTATCATATTTATGCATATTGTCGCATGTTGCTGCGGAGGCCCAGGTAAGCTACAGGTGAGTATATTATGTTGGTAATGGTTATGAGATATGATGATGATGATGTTGAGATATTGAGCTCATCAACCTGCACCTCGCTGTTAGTGCTCTCGCCCAAAGTAGGGCACAGTCTTCACGTGATGTTCACCTCCCGCACCATACGCTCACCTTGGATCCAAGTTAGGTGCACAGTCCTGTCGTATAGACCACTTTAAGTGGGTTCGACTCGTAGGTGACCCGCGATTAGTGCACAGTCTTCACGTGATCGTAGCACTAGAGCATATTTATTTACACCCAGTCATGTCAGACAGACCACGTGAGGTGGTTCCGACTCGTGTGCAAGTATATATATGTTAAGATATATGATTGAGATAGAGATTGAGCCGTACCGTTCACAAGAGGTGGCTCCGGCTAGATGATGAGCTCCAGATTTCACCGTACAGGTCATGTCAGGTGACTACGGCCGACAGATGATTTATGTTGAATTATAATACTTGGCTTACTTATGTGATATTGTGATACTAGACATGGTGTAAGTGCTGGACATGGCATATGCATGGCATTTTTATATGCGGATTTCGATATTTCTGAGCATGATTTTGAGATATATACGTATGTATTCTATTTTCTGGGAAACTATACTTGTTTTACAACGAGGGGTTAGAATATTTGAGAAATGAAATGATTTTGAAAAGCTTTGTTTTTGCCCACTCACGCTTTCTGTTTTTCGCCCTTCCAGGTATTAAGTAGGAATTGTTCGTTGGTGGCTTATGAAGGTTTGACGAAGGTTCTGACAGTTCACCTTCCATGTAGGATCATCTTCGGATGCTGTATTATTAATAATTGTCCTGCTAGACTACACTCGGTTACTTATGCTTTGAATTATTGGGATTCACTCTTAATCTCGCACTAGCACATTATCTTAGTTAGTATTACTAGTGGTTTGGTCTTTAATTATCCGTATTTCTCTTTATCCTTCTGCTTCTGCAATGCGCACATGGCTACGTCACCCTCACGTGACGGCCAGCACGCTTTGATCTCGATCGAGGTGTGTCATGTCACATCCCAGACCGGCTCCGTCGTAGCACGATATTGTCCACTTTAGGCCCGGCCCGCACGATTTTGTTTCTAGGAACTCACACGATACCATGTGATATCCCACATCGACCAACGGAGAGGGGGTGATGTGCCTTATATGTACATGCCCACCTCCATATAGCACGAGGCCTTTTGGGGACTCACTGGCTTCAGATTCCATCGGAACTCCGAAGTTAAGCAAGTTTGCGCGAGAGCATTCCCATGATGGGTAACCTATTGGGAGGTTCTCGTGTGAGTTCCCATAAACAAAACCGTGTGGGCCGGGCCCAAATCGGACAATATCGTGCTACTGCGGAGCAGGTATGGGATGTGACAAATTGGTATCAGAGCCACTCTGCCGTGTGGTGCGAGTGTGCTGATGATAGGCCTGGCAAACGGGTCATGTATGTTGTGTTCGTGTAACACCTGTTATCTTAATGGATCGTGTCGTGTCACATCCATTATCTTAACAGGTCGGGTCACTTTACCTAACAGGTAAAGTGACCCGACCTGTTATGACCAATTAATTTTTTCTTAAATTTGCACATACCACACATTGGCACATAAATATTACTTCAAAACATTAAAACACATTTGTCGTTTAAGTACTACATCTACACTCGAAAATAAGAGCCTAATAAAAAAAATACATACACTACTAATCTATTACAAATATTAAATGTGCAAGGATATGCAAAATGAAAGAGTTTTTGTTTTTAAGGTTGTTAAACCTTTCTCAAAAGTTTAAACCTTGCCAATATATATTCTGTAAAATCTTGCTCATACCAATTTCATACCATATCCATTTCAATTTCACATATAGAATTGCACTCAAACAGTAAGCAAATTTCCCATATCCATATCAATTGCACTGGCAAACGCCAAACAGTAAGCATCTTCATAAATAATATACTGCTATAAAAGAGGTACACTATATTCAAATTAGCCAAAATACTATAATTTGCAAAAACGTACACTATTCAAATTAGCAAAAAGGTATACTATAATTTTCAGAACTTCACAAAAACAGTTACGTTTTAACTCTAAAGTTCAATATTTGGCCAAGAAATCTTCGCAAGTTTAGACCAACAATTGTCTAGACCAACACTAAAAGAAAAACATTATTCAGAGTCCCAAATTCAAAATCCTTGATCGTTTCAAAATCCCTAATTCAGAGTCCCAACAACAACAATATTTGCTCTAATGACTATTCAAGATCTCGTCAATTCAAAATCCATAATTCAGAGTCCCTATTCAAAATCCCTAATTCAGAAACTTGAATTTCAGAAATTCCTAATTCCAAAAGCCCTAATTCAGAGTCCCTATTCAAAATCCCTAATTCAGAAACCTGAATTTCAGAAATTCCTAATTCCAAAAGCCCTAATTCAGAAACCCTTGAGTTTATTGCAGGAATTTCTTACCTTGTGCAGTGAGGAGGAGTGTGGACTGAGACCGAGAGCTCGATTCAGGAGTCGGATTTGGGTGGTACTGGTATAGACAGTGGGTGGTACTGGTATAGATAGTGGGTGAACTGGTGAAGTCGCGATTTAGGTGAGGAGTGAGGACTGACAGAGTGACTGAGTTAGGGTGACAATCTGGGTGAGGTCGAGGACGACGAGGAGGGTGAGCCGGTGAGGTCACTGAGACTGAGGTGAGGGTGAGGCGCCGTGTGAGGTCGATCGAGAAAGACAGAGAGAATGATTTGAGTCTCTAAGTTAATGAAAGAAAAGAAGGATAACCTACAATAGACGACTGAGATTTAATCTCAACCAATCCAATGGTCATCAATTTTTTAAATTTAATTTAATATATATATATATATATATATATATATATAATTATTATAGTTTTTAGGGGTATAAAATTATTAAATTAATATATATAATTATTATAGTTTATTCATACTTTTATTAAGTATAACATAAGATTTTGTGGTATCCACTAGTGTAAATATTTTAAATTGAAGATCGAATTCATTCATTGTATTCATATAGGGTCAAGGAGTGTAGCTGTAAAAAATCATCAAAATCAGAGTTAAAATAACCGTTAAAAAGTGATTTTTCGTTTTTAACCGTCGAAAGGTTTTGTCGGGTTACTTGATCTTTGAATGTTTGTTTTTTGCGATTTTTTGCTGATGCGATCTCGAAGCATATACAAACAAGTTTGACGGTTGGATCGTTGAAATTAGTTTCATATAATTCGTATCCCATCAAGTTCAATGGTGTATATATATATATATATTAAGTAGATTTAAATCTATTTATTTTGTAAGTATAATTGACCGGTATACAGAGTAGGACATCACGTGTCATTATAAAAATAGTGGGATATGTGTGATAAAAAGTTAATAACTTAAAAAATAAAATTTCTCACAACTTATATTAAAACACATAGTGTACTATTTGTGTTCCCGTTACAATAAAAAATTTCCCAAGAAAAAAAGGAGAGAGAGAGGTAAATGACGTACACGTGTCAGGAACACAACTGTCGGATCTTATCCTAACAAATTAACAATAACAAGTGCACACTCGAGAGTTGAGATACCACGGTGGAAAAACCCGCCCTACTAGTAGCAAGCAAAATACCACTACAAGTCTACACCCATCTTTCCCTCTCTTTTTTGTTTCCTTTTCTTATAATTTTCTTTTTTCCCTTCATTTTTCTTCAAAAGGCGGATGCATATTAATTATTATAGTTTTTAGGGTATAAAATTTAATTTAAAATTTAATATATATATATATATATAATTATTATAGTTAATATTTTGGGGGTACAATTATTATAGTTAATTTAATATATATATATATATATATATATATATATATATATATATATATATGACACACCCCGTCCCGAAGGAGGGCATGCTGGCCATCACGTGATAGTGACGTAACCATTTACACAGTTCGGAAGCTTTAAAGATACAATTACTAAGATATAACACCCGAAGGTGAATCCTACATTTGTGAATTCTATCAGAACACCGTTGGATTCCTCGTGGCCACCAAAGCTCTGCTCTATCTCGAACCTGGAGGGGCGAAAAACAAGGTGAGTGGGTCAGTAAAACAAGTCTTTTCAAATCTTTGCCTTTATCAAAGTTCTAACCCCTCGCTGTAAAACCTGTATACTTTCCCAGAAAATAGCATATAAATATATATATATATATATATATATATATATATATATATATATATATAGCTTCAAATATCTCAAAACACCATTCTTTATCACTTTTCAGAAAATATGCCATGCCATGCGCCAAAAACATAATATGGAAGCATTCATATAAATCAGGTGAAATAATAAATCAACCGGAGACCCTGCAATGATCCTGTACGGCTGATTCTATAGCTCCATATCCAATCCAGTCGGAGTCACCAACTGTGATCTGTACGGCACTACACTGCACATAAGTCGGAACTACCTGTAGTAGTCTGTACGACTAGGATGGTGTAATAATATGCTCTAGTGCTTCTCTCAACAATCATCTGTGCACATAATCTAGGGTCACCTACTAGTCGGAACCACCTCTAGTGGTCTGTACGACTAGCATCTACTTGGATCCAAGGTGAACGTATGATCCGGGTGAATAACATAAGCACTAACACCAAGGGTGCAGGTTATGAGCTATCAACATAAATCACATCAAACAATTCAATGAACCAAATATAACTCACCTGATACTCACATGTGCGTCCGCAGCACCAATTCACACATATGCATCATATATCAATTCATATAATTCATATCAAGTCTATGCATGACATTCCAAATCACATGATTCATATAAATCTATGCATGGCATTTTTAAACATTCTTTCCTTTAAATTCGATTTCTGGGAAAATCAATAAGTATATAGGTATATAATGAAAACAACTGCCCACTCACAGTTATATCGAAGGGTCATAACCCCTTAGCCTTCCTTGACTGTGTTCGTCTTCCGCATAAGCCTCGCCCATATGAGAAGTAACCGAAATAACGTTAATTAAGCACATGACCAACTTTCGCTAATAACTTCTCATATATTGCTCAAATTGGGTATATGAATATACCACCGAGACCTACTCAACCTCACGAACATCCCCATATTTTTAGAATATTTTTCCGACCACCCACGCGCCTTCAAAAGGATGGCGAAGGCACGGCCACGCGCTGGCACGTGCCAGGCACACTAACGGCGTTAACAAGAATATTCTAGGAGTATTCCGTTAACTCCTAACAGTTTCCGTTAGTTTTGACTGACGGCGTCAGGAATATTCCGTCCAACTGACGGAATATTCCGTCGTCTTCTCCGGCGACTCGCCGGCCGCAGGTGGGTTCGCTGGATTCTGGGTATTTTTCCAATTATGGTTTCTCACTCATTTTTCATCCATTTTTCATGAAATTGGTACCAAAATGAAGCTCTAAGCATGTAGAACACATCTAAACAAGTTTCAAGGCTTGAAAATCACGGGATTTTACCTGAGAAAGCTCGATAGCTCGGCACACTTTAAAAACCTTCGATCTCGGTCCTCCGACGTCCAAACTCTACCAACAAAGTACCCCGAGACTCGTGAGGACCTCCTTAAGCTCACTGTGAGCTTGAAATTCCCTGAAATGCAAGATTTTACGTGTGCATGAACAGTGCATATTTTCGGGGTTAGGATTTCACTTCTATTCCGAGGGTTACAAGCTCCAAATTTGGTACCAAACTACTCAGGGGTTAACAAGGATCAAGAATCTTACCTTTTGGACTTCGATCTGTGAAGAAATGGACGAGTTCCAACTTCGTTCGTACGTGCACAGTGCACGGGGAGTGTGTTCCGAGAGAGAGAGAGCTTACGGGGGAGAAAGAGAGGGTGAGTGAGGGTAGTTTGGGTGTGTGGTCTACAACCCTAGCCACACAAAACCATAACAATTATTTTCCAAATAAATTTTCCAAAACTTAGGATAGGACAATAAAACCAAAGATAATGTCACATACCTTAGCAAATTTAAGGGCAATCCCGTCATTTCACATCATCGATAAAATAATTCTGGGACGGGCTGTGACAATCCACCCTCCGTATAGAATTTCGTCCTCAAAATTCACACAACCAAACAAACTACTAGTATCCATAAAACAACCTCGAATACATCTATCTCATTCGATCTTCAGTCTCCCAAGTAACTTATTCTACCGAGTGGTTCCTCCATAATACTTTCACCATGCTCACTGTCTTATTCCTTAGAACCTTGTCCTCCCAATCCAAGATAGTCACTGGTTCCTCATCGTACGTCAAATCCGGATTAATCTCCAAAGGTTGAGGAGGAATCACATGTGAAGGATCCGAAACATAATGTCGAAGCATCGAAACACATGAAACACATTATGTACCTTAGACAGCTCTGACAGCAACTCAAGTCTATAGGCAACTTCACGAACTCGCTCGGTGGTCTGGTACGGCCTGATGTACCTAGGACTCAACTTTCCTTTCTTTCCAAATCGAACAACACCTCTCCAAGGTGATAACTTCAAAAATACCCAATCATCGACCTTGTACACTCTATCAGTGGCATGTCTATCTGCCAAACTCTTTTGGCGATCTTGGGCCGCTTTCATATTAGACTTAATAACCTGAATGTTCTGAGTAGTCTCCTCCACTAACTCAGGGCCCACTAAAACTCGTTCACCAACCTCTGACTAACATAAAGATGTACGACAAGCTTTCTCATAAGGTGCCTCAAATGGTGGCCTACCACTACTCGAATGAAGGTTGTCGTTGTAGGCAAATTCCATTAAATCCAACTTTTTAACCCATGCGTCACCAAACTACCATACCGAAGATCTCAGTATATCATCCAAAGTTTGAATGGTCCTCTCTGTTGTCTGTCTGTCTGAGGATGATATGCTACACTATAAAGTAATCTTGTATCCGAAGTTTCTTGAAAAGTTACCCAGAACTTAGAAGTGACCAACATACCCAAAAAGCTTAACAGATCCGTAAGTCCAAATTTCTTTTCCATAAAACAAATAATTAACTGTTGCACTTGTCTGGAAAGGTTTCTGCTCTTCACTGGAGTAAAATGCGTTACTTAGTACGCCGATCAACCATCACCTCAATTTCCATCATAACCATCTCGTGAAGGAGGAAGTTTGTACACATAATCCATAGTAATATTTTTCCATTTCCACTGTGAAACGGGAAGTAACTGCATCGATCCAAAAGATTTCTTTCTTTCCGCTTTAACTTGCTGACATATGATACATCTACTTACATACTCAAAATTTCTCTTTTCATATCCGGCCAATAGTACATGATCGAATGGTATGACATATCTTAGTACTTCCGGGATGCATTGTAGAAGCTGAACAGTGTACTTCGTCCAAAAATTGCTTTCTTTAGTTCCACATCATTAAGCACATACATCTTGTTCTCTTGCATAAGCATGCCATCTGATTTTCTAACTCTGAGGTCTTTCTTTTTTGATATTCCTTGCAACAATTAATTCCTGGTTTCTTCATCAATCCTCTGGGCATCGAGTATACGATTAATTAAAATAAGCCTAACTTGGATACTAGCAAGCAAGGCTTCTTCTCGTTCTTTTATTTCCAACTTTACTCCAGTAGATCTCAAATCCGCAAGAAGAGGAACATAACAAGCATACAAAGCATTTATTCTCACGAGAGTCTACATATTAAGTACATCAGCCCAAACATTTGCACGATCACCTGGTCGTGCAATCATAATCACTAAGCAACTCAATCCACCTTCGTTACCTAAAATCAAGATCCCTCTGAGTAGACAGATATTGGAAACTCTTATGATCCATACAAAACTTACACTTTTCTTCATAAAGATAATTTCTCCAAATCTTCAAGCCATTTAATTCCAAATCATAATTAGGGTAATTCATCTCATGAAGTTCAATTGCCGTGAAACATAGGCAATCACCCTACCATTTGCATCAATACACATCCCAAACCATTCAATGAAGCATCCTTATAGACCTCATAATTCCCGTTACCATCTGAGAGTGCTAACACAAGTGCATGAGTGAGAAAATACTTCAACTGTTGAAAACTTTGCTCACCATTTTCATCACACTCAAACTTAACCTCTTTTCTTGTCTATCTCGTCAATGGCAAGGCAATGACTGAAAAATCTTAAACAAACCGTCCATAATAGCCTGCTAAGCCAAGAAAACTCCGAATCATAGTCACGGTTCGCGATTGTTCCAAATTCTCAACTTCTGCTACCTTTTAAGAATTCACTTGAATACTTTAAGTAGATATAACATGTCCCAGAAATGCCACTTGATTCATCCAAAATTGGCATTCACTAAACTTAGAATACATCGACGATCCCTCAATCTTTGTAATACCAATTTAAGATGTCTAGCATGCTCTGCTCTAGTCTTAAGTATACCAGAATATCGTCAATGAAAACGATAACAAACCTGTCGAGATATTCCTGGAATACTTCGTTCGTCAAACTCATAAAATTCGTCAATTCGAATGGCATCACCAAAAACTCATAAAGACCATAACGAGTTCTGAAAACCGTCTTAGGGACATCATCACTCTTAATCTTCAATTGGTAATAACCAGACTTCAAATCAATCCTTGAAAATACACAGGCACCTCTAAACTGATCAAACAATCATTAATACGCGGTAATGGATAACGATTCTCAATCGTTACGCGATTCAATTGTCCATAGTCAATGTATAGCCTTAATGTCCAAATTCTTCCTCATAAATAAACTGGGCTCTCCATGACGACATACTAGGTTGAATGGGACCTTTATCAACCAATTCTTGCAACTGACTTTTCAATTCCCTTAACTCATCATGACCAATCTCTAATATAAGGTTCGTACCTGGAAACAAATCAATAGAGAACTCCACATCTTTGCCTGGCGGCAATCCAGGTAAATTCTCAGGGAAAACGTCAGGAAAATGTCTAACCACCTTGACCTCTTCCACACTACTAAGAGCAATATCTCTTACTACCGCATGAACTAAATATCCTTGGCAGCCTTTCGATGACGATCTCTTTGCTCTCACAGCAGAAATAACGGCATACCTCACTCCATTTTGCATATCCACAAAAGTAACCTCTGGTCATCCAGGTCGATGGAAAGTAACTAATTTCCCGTAGCAATCTATCTTGGCACGATTATAATAAAACCAGTCTGTGCCTAAAATCTCATCGAAATCCACAAAATTCAACGGGATAAGATTCACTGGCATAACTACCTCTTTCACCATCACTGGATACCCTGAATAACACCATACCAATGTAGGATAACCTACCTGTTTACTCGCTTAACGAATCCAACAATAAGTTATGGATATTACGGTCTGCAGCCCGCAATAACGATAACTCACTGTTGTCTCGATAAGTAAGCAACAATCCTCAAGGGTGCAACATTACCATCTTGCCCTTCATTAGAAATACATATGCATGCCTCAATCGTGCTCCACCATTACTCTCTTTGGCAACATCATCAATAACAAGAAATATATCAGCCGGAGTCAGCTAGTATGACCTGTACGGCTGAATCTATAGCTCGTCCACCCAGCCGGAATCATCTAATGTGACATGTGCGGCTGTACTCATAACTCATCGATCAATGCTAGTAGATAAGTCGGAGTCACCTCTTGTGACCTGTACGACTTTAATCCTGCACACCACGGCTCATCTAACCATAATTACTAAATCCAGGTACCTGCGGAATCAGCGCTAGTGGTGGCAAAGAAGACTGCTGGGGCATTTACTGATTCTGGGGACAATTTGCAGCTCTATGTCCCATTTATCCACAAGTAAAGCATCCACTGCTTTCTTGTCTATACTCTCCAGAGTGTATGTTATTGTACCTACGGCACAAAGGTACATTCCCTCTATCCGAAACACCTTGTCTCTGAAATCTGGGATCACCAGTAAGTCTACCACCTCGCCTCTGACCAGTGGCACTAAAACCTCCGCTGGGAGAACTAGAACTAGCTTCACTTCTCTTGAAGCTCTGAGTCTTCGAGGTCCTTGAGATGACGGATCTTTACCTTTATCGTCTTTCCTCTGATTTCCATTCTTTTCTTATTCCTCTTTACTCTCGCTGAGCATAATCTCAAAGTCCTCAATTCTTAACAACCTCTCATAAAACTCCTGGTAAGAAGCACAATGGATATTGGTCATCAAAGAACACCACTTCCTCTTATTATCCAGCTTAAAACAACATAACACCTCGACCGGATTAACAACAACATCCGTATGATAACGAGACAACTCCGTTACTTTCTATAATACTCATTTGACGTCATCTTTCCTTGTCTCAAATTGCAAACTTTCACTTCTTACCATCCATTTATGTCGGAGGACTAAACCTTTCCTTAAACAATTCTTTAAACAACTCTCAAACAGCTGTTTCCTCCGGTGACGTCTTATAAAACTCCTGTCTCCACCAGGATGCAAATTCAATACTCAGAAACCAAGTTGTCATCTCGACCTACCTTGTAAAAGAAAGATTCCCTTGACTTTGCATAATCCGAAACGTCTTTTCCAAATGATTAAGCCATCGACTTGCTCCCTCAGGTCTTTCATTTCCATAAAGTGATTCAGCATCAACTTATAACCAATCCTAAGAGAAAAATCCTTTAGGTAATAGACTGAATCACATTAGTACTAGCTTCCCATAACTGAGCTAAATCGGGAAAACTAGACTCAACTGAACGATGTGGCTCTCTACGAGGCGGTATAGTTCTGACAGAAGACACTAGGAAATTCTCAAGATACACAGGACTGCAACCTAGGCTCTGATACCAACTGACACACCCCGTCCCGAAGAAGGGCATGCTGTTCATCACGTGAGAGTGACGTAACCATTTACACAGTTCGGAAGCTTTAAAGATACAATTACTAAGATATAACACCCGAAGGTGAATCCTACATTTGTGAATTCTGTCAGAACACCATTGGATTCCTCGTGGCCACCAAAGCTCTGCTCTATCTCGAACCTAGAGGGGCGCAAAACAAGGTGAGTGGGTCAGTAAAACAAGTCATTTCAAATATTTGCCTTTATCAAAGTTCTAACCCTTCGCTGTAAAACCTACATACTTTCCCAGAAAATAGCATATATAAATATATATATATATATATATATATATATATATATAGCTTCAACTATCTCAAAACACCATTCTTTATAACTTTTCAGAAAATATGCCATGCCATGCGCCAAAAACATAATATGGAAGCATTAATATAAATCAGGTGAAATAATAAACCAACCGGAGACCCTGCAGTGATCCTGTACGGCTGATTCTAGAGCTTAATATCCAATCCAGCCGGAGTCACCAACTGTGACCTGTACGGCACTACACTGCACATAAGTCGGAACTACCTGTAGTAGTCTGTACGACTAGGATGGTGTAATAATACGCTCTAGTGCTTATCTCAACAATCATCTGTGCACATAATCTAGGGTCACCTACTAGTCGGAACCACCTCTAGTGGTCTGTACGACTAGCATGTCGAAACCACCTCTAGTGGTCTGTACGACTAGCATCTACTTGGATCCAAGGTGAACGTATGATCCGGGTGAATAACATAAGCACTAACACCAGGGGTGCAGGTTATGAGCTATCAACATAAATCACATCAAACAATTCAATGAACCAAATATAACTCACCTGATACTCACCTGTGCGTCCGCAGCACCAATTCACACATATGCATCATATATCAATTCATATAATTCATATCAAGTCTATGCATGGCATTCCAAATCACATGATTCATATAAATCTATGCATGACATTTTTAAACATTCTTTCCTTTAAATTCGATTTCTGGGAAAATCAATAAGTATATAGGTATATAATGAAAACAACTGCCCACTCACAGTTATATCGAAGGGTCATAACCCCTTAGCCTTCCTTGACTGTGTTCGTCTTCCGCATAAGCCTCGCCTATATGAGAAGTAACCGAAATAACGTTAATTAAGCACATGACCAACTTTCGCTAATAACTTCTCATATATTGCTCAAATTGGGTATATGAATATACCACCGAGACCTACTCAACCTCACGAACATCCCCATATTTTAAGAATATTTTTCCGACCACCCACGCACCGTCACGCGCCGGCCAAGCTCGGGCACTTGCTAGGCACACTCACGGCGTCAGTTAACGCCGTCAGGAATATTCCGTTAACTCCTAACAGTTTCCGTTAGTTTTGACTGACGGCGTCAGGAATATTCCGTCCAACTGACGGAATATTCCGTCGTCTTCTCTGGCAACTCGCCGGCCGCAGGTGGGTTCGCCGGATTCTGGGTATTTTTCCAACTATGGTTTCTCACTCATTTTTCATCCATTTTTCATGAAATTGGTACCAAAATGAAGCTCTAAGCATGTAGAACACATCTAAACAAGTTTCAAGGCTTGAAAATCACGGGATTTTACCTGAGAAAGCTCGATAGCTCGGCACACTTTAAAAACCTTCGATCTCGGTCCTCCGACGTCCAAACTCTACCAACAAAGTACCCCGAGACTCGTGAGGACCTCCTTAAGTTCACTGTGAGCTTGAAATTCCCTGAAATGCAAGATTTTACGTATGCATGAACAGTGCACATTTTCGGGGTTAGGAGTTCACGTCTATTCCGAGGGTTACAAGCTCCAAATTTGGTACCAAACTACTCAGGGGTTAACAAGGATCAAGAATCTTACCTTTTGGGCTTCGATCTGTGAAGAAATGGGCGAGTTCCAACTCCGTCCGTACGTGCACAGTGCATGGGGAGTGTGTTCCGAGAGAGAGAGCTTACGGGGGAGAGAGAGAGGGTGAGTGAGGGTAGTTTGGGTGTGTGGTCTACAACCCTAGCCACACAAAACCATAACAATTATTTTCCAAATAAATTTTCCAAAACTTAGGATAGGACAATAAAACCAAAGATAATGTCACATACCTTAGCAAATTTAAGGGCAATCCCGTCATTTCACATCATCGATAAAATAATTCTGGGACGGGCTGTGACATATATATATATATATATATATATATATATATATAATTATTATAGCTTTTAGGGGTATAAATTGTTAAATTAATATATATAATTATTATAGTATTTTTTTAAGGTTATAAAATTATAAAATTAATATTCTGCTTATTGTGTATACCCGAACCAACCTGTTATCTTAACAGGTGCTTATTAGGTTACCCGATTCGTTATCGTGTCGACCCGAACACCTGTTAATTTCGTGTCGTGTCGGGTTATCAGGTCGTGTCCGGAATTGCCAAGCCTAGCCAACGAGGACGTTATGCCCCTAAGGGGGGTGGATTGTGACATCCCACATCGACCAACGGAAAGGGGGTGATGTGCCTTATATGTACATGCCTACCTCCATATAGCACAAGGCATTTTAAGGACTCACTGGCTTCGGATTCCATTGGAACTCTGAAGTTAAGCGAGTTTGCATGAGAGCATTCCCAAGATGGGTGACCCACTATGAAGTTCTCGTGTGAGCTCCCAGAAACAAAACCGTGCGGGCCGAGCCCAAAGCGGACAATATCGTGCTACGGCGGAGCCGGTCTGGGATGTGACCATACAAGTCAGTTCGGTATATGTTATTTTACGAATATAAATTTTTTTGATTCAAGAATGTCTTTTCGTAAAGCAACGTATCATCAGAGATATTTTTTAATAAGGATGGAATACGGGTCAGTTCGGTATATGTCATTTTACGAATATAGAAAATTTTGATTTTAAGTATCCCTCTATTTATATAATGATTATAGCTTATGTGTTTAGTACACATTGAAAAATTTCCCGTATTATCGAGTAGGTTTCAAATGTACTCTCTGCCATCTGTCTCATTATGATTCTCGGCTTCTTAGAGCATCTTAAAAGGAAATATCGAAAAGTTTACATCATCAATAATAGTAAAAAATAGACAACATGCCACTTAGTACTACGACAAGCCCACTTAGCTTAGCCATTCCCCCACCCACTTAGATACTATCGCTTGTTCAAAAAAAAAATAAAATAAAATAAAAAAACCTTAGTGTTTTCAACAAAAAATGTCAATTCTTATGTGGCATGGCGTGTATTGGCCAAATTTATGTTTAGTTGATTAATAAATGCTCCTTATCATTTTTATTATTGTTTTTTGTTAAAAAGTATTTATTATAATTATGAAAAATAAATAATGTCATAAATAATAATTTAATTTGATATATCAGATGGAAAACAAACAAAACTTTAAAAGATCAGAGTGTCATATAGGCTTTCAAATTTAAACATTTATGTTTAAAATATATTAGAGAAAATTGTAGTAATGATCTCTCAACTAAAAATTCATGACCATTGTTCCCTTAACTCATCAAAACGTCAAGCTATGGTCCTTTTCATCAACTCCGTCAGAATTCTGTCAAATTGAGTCATGTCGGAATGATCATTACTAAATTGGATTAAAATTGAGGGATCATTGCTCCAATTGCGTTAAAGTTGGGGGACAATTTTTCCAATTAGATTTAAGTTGAGTGATCATAGCTACAATTTTTCTCATTTGGTTTTTCATATTTGCCCATTGATTCAGCTTCACGTACGAGTCACTTAACTCATTTTGACAGAAGTTGTTACAGAGTTGACGAAAATGACCATAGTTCCACGTTTTGATGAGTTAAGAGACCAATGATCATTAAATTTTAGTTGAAGAATCATTACTCTAATTACGTTAAATTTGAGAGCCTATATTTATAATTTCCTCGATAGATTATATCATCATCATCAGCCACAATGACAGAAAGGAAATTTCGATAAGACTATCTAGTGAAAACAACTTTCATGTCTCGTGAGATCAAAACACAACAATTAGTCAAAACTTTCGTTTGTGTGTTACAGATTAGGTGTTAGTGCGTTATAGATGACGTGGTCCAGGTAGCCCCTTTTTCCCAATAGGTTTGATGGTCACGACCACAATAATTCAACTTTTCTTTCTCATGAAGCAATTTGCTATATATAATTAGATTATTCCCTTTCAAGGGGGCAAAAACCGTTTGACAGATCTCCGAATTCACATCAATTTTGGCCAATGTAGCAAACTACTAGTTGCTATATATACAGAGACACAAAACGAAGTTCTAACACCAAAGCAAACATTTGAAGAAACATAATAAACACGCACGGCTAATTTTTGGCTCCGAGACCCGGTTGCGACGGGCAATTCATGTCGTCTTTGAACCGATGGCACTTTGGTTTCGTCTCCGGATCATCCACCCGGGATGAACGGTCTTAAGCCTAACCGAGTTGTCTGCAAAATAACGTGAGAGAATTAAAGAGCGAAACTCAAAATTCATGACGTCTTAGCGTTGGCAAAGTACTCACTGGTAATCATCCAACCGAAGGTTTTAGTCCTCATCACTATCATAAACAACAGCCATTCTGCGATGTGGTGCGGCCTTCCTTGGAGGTGAGTCTTCATCTGACTCGATTGCCTTGCGCTTGTGTCCAGAGTCCTTAACCTTTTGCTTGGGCGCCTACAAATATATCGAGAAACAGGTTTAAAGATGCAAGTATATAAATTGCAGTAGAGTTGACCGAGCCCAGAAAATTTTCCCCCCGATTGAAGAATTAACAGCAAGTAGATTTCCATTTAAAAATACGCAACGGTAATTGTTCTCATGCCTGAGAATAACCACTCACTTGTATGATACAGAAGAAATGCAGTATTTTTCAAGAAAATAGCCATGTATTGCCAAAGGAAAAATCCAACTCGGGCCAAAATAATGGAGTCATATTCTTGCATTTTATATCTTAGTGATATAATCACTCTGCATCGTACCATAAGAATATGCTGACAAAAGACAGACAAAACAACGAGAAACACTCACATCTATCAGTCTATGGTAACTATAACAGATCCACATGTTAAAAAATATAAATACAGAAACATTTTTACTGAAAAGAAGAGGGACATACCTCAGCCTCCAACTCTGAGGCATCATTAACCTCGGCATCATGATGTTCTTCGTCATCTTCTTCTTCTGAATCTTCATACTCTGGCTCTGAATCCTCAGCCATCTTATGTGGAGGCTCATCATCTTCGCCATCAGTTTCATACTCAGACTCGTCTTTCTCACTATCAGACAAACCCATTGAACGCCGAGATGATTTGGCAGTTGGCAAGGATGACTTGCGAGGGATGTCTTTAGGTCCCTGTGACTAAAACTCCAGGTGTTAATACTTCTACCAGAAAAGATGCAATATAACTTATATATGGAAAATGTAATAATCAAGTTGTAGGACCTTCTTAGCATTCAAAATGCGTTTCTCTCTTCGAGCTTCCATTTCGAAATCCTCCTCCATATGGCGGCGAGAATGACGAGACTCATGATAATTTGGTTCTTCATCCTGAAAATCAGAAGTGATCAGCTAAGAGACTTAATAGTAATACACAGGTAACAAATAAAAAATTCCAACAAGTACTAGAAAATGATTATAGAGGCTTCCATGTCCATAAAAAGAATAAAAATGAGAACGTTCTTTGAATGTCATAAACAGGTAAGCTATACGTCTTAGCATTTGAATATGCTGTAAAGGAACACAAAACCATGAACACAGAGAGAATACAAAGGAAATTCCCACCATGCCACCCTCCACCCTCCACCCCTACCCCAATAGCAAGATCGTACCTCATCAAGAGCATCCTCCAAGAAACCAGGTGAAAGTTGGCGCCTCCTGTCCCCAGTTGTTGTATACTTTCGGCTCACCTTCTCCCTCTTCCGATTAAGAAGTAAATTAGCTCTGATATTTTGACTTTCGGCCTACAGCACCAAACGAAAAATCAATCTATATGTTCCACGAAAAAAATAATAATAATAATAAACAGATACAACTAGCTTATGCAACAACTTACCCTTTCTTTCTCCTCCTTTTCTCTCTCAGGATCGATGTCAGTAACGCAGTTCTTGACCTTGTATACTTTTTTATGTCGAGAATCAACCAGAGCAGTCAGCAGTCGATGTGAATTTGATGTCAAGGATGATGGCATGAACCTCATCTTCTTCAGAACTTTTCCTTGTGATTGGAGGATTCCCTGTAAGAACAACGCCCAGGTATTTATGAACAATTTTTTCGGGAAGACCGAGTTCTTCTAGAACAGCAACTTCTTAGTAGACAGATGAGAATTCTTTTCAACCACTTTTTTAGCTGCTTTTCCAGATTTATGATGGAAACAGCATCTGTTATGTATATATATTCATGGATTGCACAACACCAACGGATTATGGAATTTTACCTTTTCGTGCCTGAGAAATAGGTGCGCTTGATCATGCTGTGCTTCTTGCACAGATATATCTAGAACTTCATTCCCAATCAACAGCTGCAAACTGCCGTCAGACCATCTCACAAAGCGTGTGTTGCTTTCACTCTACAATCATAGAAAATAAAAGTTGAAGCACTGAGTGCATAAATTTGTAAACAGTGCAACATAAAATGGGTATTGTGGTAAAGTTGGGTTTCAAGATAAAAAGAGCACTGGAAACCCCAACAACAGATATGACAAAAATAGAACTGTAAAGTTCAAGGAACTGCAAGTCTACAGAGACAAGTTTATCTAATCTTGAAAAAAGGAACCCCACCTCCAATAAATAACAAGCCATTTATACATATGTAGTTTTACTTTGGAAAAATGATAGTCAAGTACTCGAATGGATAACCCATTACAACATTGATCCTACTCAGTGTCATGAATAACACTTTGCAGACGTAGAAAAAAGTACACAAAGTCCACCCACTGCAAATCAATTTCAAATATATGCAATCATGCATCTTTGACACAATAATGACAAACATTAAGTCTGCAGCAATCCATTGCATTGCACACACGCACGTGTATAACAGAATATAATAGAGATGATTACTTACAGTTGTTGTGCCATCTGGATTTCTAACCCTCCTCCAGCGCACAATATTGTTCTCCAAACGTATACGCTTCTTAGATCCTGATTCATCTGTCACAAACGTATCTTCTTCCACATATGTCTTTGGATCAAACGGTTTGGGGTCAATTCCCATGATATTTGAAACTTTGATCATGTTCATCTACATGAGGACAAAATTTGAATATTGATATAATTTTCCATCTAACTATTTCACATCTGATGGTAAACAGTAGCAGTCATATAATTCCTAAAGTATCCCAAACGATGCCCAAATGAAATAAATGTGGAAGGTCAAATAGACCATCCCAACGCATGTAGACAATGTTTCTACCAGGTAGCGATATCATAGCTCGTATCCATTACTTCATTGATGACAATATATGTTGGCAAATCCTCCTGTAACATATCCAACCATTTGAAGAAATAACACCAGTGCATTCGCATCATACTTTTGAGGTCCATGAAAGTAAATGATACATATTTTGTACTTTATCAAATTTCAGTCAGAAACTTTTTTTTCCATAAAAAACTGAAAAGCTATTTTCTGGTAGTCATTTTGGAACCAAACTACACTCCATGTCCCCAACAATTAGCCCTTTATATCTCTTTCAATTTATATGCCGTCTTACAGTTGCATCAATTTTATATGGTCTTAGAAGCTGCCGATACACAAAACAAACAAATTATATTTTAAAAAGTGATTCCACCTCGTAGAATAAGAACTCAAACCTTTTCTGGACGAGCAGGGGGTGGACATAGTGGAATCTCTAGCTCCAATGGGGGGCCAACCGGTTTATCTCTAGGTTTAGCCTCAATATTGTCCTCTTCTGAATCATATCTAGCATCTTCATCAGGCATTACATCCTCTAGTATTGGACTCCTTCCATAGCTTCCTTCCTCTTCCATTGGTGATGTCTAAGGCAGGAAACGACGTCACATCATTTTAAACACCATGACTGACAGCATTTACAAAAGAAAGATTTAAGCATAATGCTTTCCAAATTGGTACTAACATTTGATTCATGCTGAATGTCATTCCGAAAATCTGTTGCTTCTTCTTCTTCATCAGAGTCACCAAATACATTGCGAACAGCAGAGTGTGCGATGTTAGTATGTTCCTCCTCCTCCTCAGGGGATCTACTGTAAGCAATCAAGAGAATTGTCCTTATAGTCAGACTAACCATGCTTGCTCCAAACAAGTCTAAGTGCAAAAAGCATACAATCATCTTTATTTTCTTCTCTTTGGGTACAGAAAATAAAAGTAATTGGTCAACAAACCAGCATGCATTGCCCCACACCCACAAAAATCAAATAAGATATATTAGAATAAAAAATATTGCTTCAGATATTTTCTTTCAAGTTCACTGGACAAGCATGTGTGTGTGTGTGTGTGTGTGTGTGAGAGAGAGAGAGAGAGAGAGAGAGAGAGAGAGAGATTTACCTTGGACTTATGGCCTGATTAACCTCGTCTTCATTGTCAGGGTAATGGTTTTCCTCGGACCTCTCAGAGCCACTTTCAATCACATTCCGTCTCCGGCTGGTTAACTCTTCTTTTTCATCTGTGTCTGTATATTTTCCTTCACTTTCTTCTCTATGATCACCAATGTCTACTTCTTGGGAACTTTGTTCTCTTTCGCCCTCACTTTCTCCTGGATCAGGATCAGCATTACGCAGCTCAACATCACTCTCTACTTCCACCTCCCCCTGACCCTCTACTTCACCTTCACCCTCAGCCTCCAAAGCGCCCTCTCCTTCATCCTGAAAACAAAACCATTACAAAGTTGTTTAGGAAATCACTCTGCTGGCGGTATGGTTCTCGCAAGTACTAAAGGATTATTTTCAACATAAGCATAATCACATTTCATTAAAACAAAATACATGTTTCCCTAACAACTTATAATCGCCACATCATATAAGTGCGACTAATATTAATAGTCCAATACAATGCTTAAATGCTCTTATAATCACGAAATTCCTCGGACGAGACCTTCCACACATTTTCATCTCGAAATTGAACTTCAAAACTAAAGAATGTTAACTAAAGAATGTTAAGCTTCTTGCGCGTAATTGACATTACAATTATCCACGGATTAACAAGTAATACCATACAACTCATAACTTGTGCTCCTGTTAAAATCCAGCTTAAATTCTTTGCCTTCAACTCCTTCTCAATACAACCAACCTCTTTAATCCTTCATCCTTCTACAACAAATACCACACCTGTACAATTCCCAAACCCTAGAAACAACTGCAAGCAAAAAAATCCCCAAGATACATACTTTCATCCAAATCATCCACCGCCATTAACAAAACCACAACCTATATCTTTCTTCAGCTAAGATTAAAGCAAACACTGAAACCCCAATCATCCCCAAACACGCAATTAGAATCTGAATACAAAGGAAACATGAATTAGAGGATCATACAGAATTGGGCTGGGGATTGGACTCGTGCTCGGAATCGACCTCTTCCTCTTCCTCTTCGGATTGATCTCCGAACAGGTTCTGCATCATCTGGTGCCGCTTCTCCTCCCCCATCGCTGCTGCTGTGTGTTGCGGTTGGAGCTCTCGGGGATTTTTACTTGGCCGCGGTTCGGTTCTGCAGCACCCACTGATTTAGTTGTCTGCGTTTAACCCAAATATTCACAATTTCATCTAATAAAGTAGAAAAGTAAAATACTCTGTGAGATATTTCTTTTAGACAATTTTCAAGCCTTGATTTAGGATGTATTAGAATTTGAGATTCCAATAGATTTATAAATTCATGAATTTTTATGGAGTTTAATTAATTTGTAGAGATTCCATATAAAATTTTAATTCAATTCTCTCGAAATCTCATGAGAAGATGTTAGATTTGTGAATGTTTAAAATACACTATGAAATCTCTCAAATTCCCTCAAATTCCTTAACTTTCACAAATTCTTTAAAATCAATTTCTAATTGAATACACCTGAAATGTTATAAACTTGTTTAAAATCTTAATTGAATACACCCGGATTTTTAAGGATTTTAATAAACTATCTTAAAATTATAATTAAATACACCTTGAATTTTAGAGAAACACTGAAAATCATGGTTGAATATTGCTAGATTCATTAAAAGAATTAAATTATCTCAAAATCTCAATTGAATACATGTCCTTTAAACTAACTCAATCTTCCTCTAATGATTCGACTAAAAACAAATTTTGGGTTCAACTCCAAATTTGATCAAATTTAACTCAGAATTTAGGTCAGGGTTAAATGGTTGGCGCACCACAATTTAGGTTTTAAACTAACTTAATCATTTTTAAATGGCTAGACCTAGAATAAATTTGGATTAAAACCTAAAATTTGGGCAAAATCTAGAAGTTAGGCCAAGGTTAAAAGGTTGACCGACCTTATGCATGCGGACGCACCCATAAAAGTGGAAGCCGCAAGAAGGTTACACACCCAACGCGCGAGACGTGCAAGGGCTGAAAGTGTGGCTTGCCCCTGACCAGAATGTCTGTCACAGCCCGTCCCGGAATTAATTAATCGAGGATGTGAAATGACGGGATTGCCCTTGAATCTACTACGGTATGTGACATTTCATTTGGGTTTTATTGTCTTATCCTAAGTTTGTTTTGGAAAAAAAATTGTTGAAAATTAAGTTGGAATTATTTTGTGTGGTTGGGGTGTTTGTTGACCACACACGCACACCATTATTTTTTTTTCACTCTCTCTCTCCCTCTCTCCCGCATGTTCTCGGTCTCTCTCTTCCTTCTCATTCAAATTGTACGGACAACCCCAAAGATTATCAAACCTTCACGGATCGACGTGGTTGAGACCACCATCATACTCCTAGAGACCATACGAACCCATTGGTACCCATTTCAGGTAAGGGTTCATACGTTTTCACGCTGAAATCACGAGGCCCGTGATTGTCACTATTCACCAACTTTTAAATGGTTGCATTTTAGGACAATCCAAGCTTACCACGAGCTTAAGGAGGTCCCCACGAAGCTCGGAGTGCTTCGTTTGAAGGTTTGGGACGTCGGGATCACAAGGTTCGAAGGTGGCCGGTTTTGGTGAAATTCTCCCGACGCGATTTGGAAGGTTTTGAGGTTCCAAAGAGGTATAGCCTTCTTCCTCTCATGATTTGTGACATTTTGGTGAAAATTTCATGAAAAATGGTGCAAAAACGAGTGAGAAAAGGGCAGTTGCAGGGTTGCCCAGAATCCGGCGCCGGTGGCACTGTTCCGGCGTCGGGAGGTTGAAGATGATGCGCGTGGGGGCGCGTGAGGCCGTGGCCTCCCCGGCGCGTGAGGGCGCGTGGGCCATAGAAAAATTTATTTAAAAATATCACGATGTTCGTGAGGTTGTGTAGATCGCGTTGGTATATTCATATGCCAAAATTGAGCATTTTATGAGAAGTTATTTCGAATTGTTGGTTATGTGTTTAAAATAACGTTTTTATAGTTGTTTCGCATATAGGTGAGATCTACCCCGAGGACGAGCGCAGTCAGAGGCGTCACGGGGGTTACGACCCTGCGACATACCAGTGAGTGGGCAGTTTTGTTTTCATTATACGCCTATATACTTAATGATTTTTCCCAGAATTTGAATTAAAATGAAAGTATGTTTTGAAATGTCATGCATAGATTTATATGAATCATGTGATTGAAGTGCCATGCATAGTAATTACATGAAATATGTGAATGGATATTATATGATGCATATATTTGAATTGGTGCTGCGGACGCACAGGTGAGTATCAGGTGAGTTACATTTGGTGTATTGAATTGTTGGATGAGATTTATGTTGATAGCTCATAACCTGCACCCCTGGTGTTAGTGCTTATGTTATTCACCGCATCACACGCTCACCTTGGATCCAAGTAGATGCTAGTCGTACAGACCACTGGAGGTGGTTCCGACATGCTAGTCGTACAGACCATTAGAGACGGTTCCGACTAGTAGGTGACCTTAGATTATGTGCACAGATGATTGATGAGAGAAGCACTAGAGCGTATTATTACACCATCCGAGTCGTACAGACTACTATAGGTAGTTCCGACTCATGTGCAGCGTAGTGCCGTACAGGTCGCAGTTGGCGACTCCGGCAGGGCCGTACAGGTCACAGTTGGTGACTCCGGCTGGATTGGATAATGAGCTTTAGAATCAGCCGTACAGGACCACTGCAGGGTCTCCGGTTGATTTATTATTTCACCTGATTATTGTTGATGCATCGACATTATGTTTATGGCTCATGGCAGGGCATATTTTTCTGGAAAATGATGATTAAGGGTGTTTGAGATTTTTGAAGCTATATATATATACATGCTATTTTTCTGGGAAAGTATACAGGTTTTTCTAGCGAGGGGATATTTATGTTTTTAAAAGGAAGATTTTGAAAGCTTTGTTTTACTGACCCACTCACCTTGTTTTGCGCCCCTCCAGGTTGTAGTTAGGAGTGTTTGGTGGCTCTCGAGGATTCCCACGGCTGTTCTGACGGACTTCACTCATGTAGGATTCACCTTCGGGTGTTGTAACTTAGTAATTGTCCTCCTTGACTGCATTTGAACCTTATGCTCTGATTATGTGCATTTCATACTTTAACTCTCTCTCTTTAGCATATCATTAGGAGTGTACTGCTAGTATTCAGTTTCTAATTATTCATACTCTTATATTATTGCTTCCGCATTGCGTAATGGTTACGTCACGTTTGTGACGGCCAGCACGCCCTGATTCTCGGGTCGGGGTGTGTCAGTTTGGTATCAGAGCTTAGGTTTGCAGTCCTGTATAATTGTGAGCTTTCTAATTATCTTTGGTGTCTTCTGTCAGAACTATGCCGCCTCGTAGGGATCCACGTTCTTCTTCTGAGCCCAGTTTCCCTAATGTAGCCCAGTTAGGGGAAGCCATAGCCCAGGCCTTTCAGACTTCATTCCGTCCTCCTCAGAGAACACCCCTGGAGACTGTTTATAATCTGAAGTTGGAGCATTTCGTTGGTAATGAAGGTCATGAGGGGGCAGAAAAGTGGTTAGATCGTATTGAGAAGACTTATCAGGTGATGCAAAGTCAGGGAAAGTTTCCTGCTAGTAGATGGGTCGAGACTACTACATGGTTTTTAGGAAGAGAACCTGCAAGTTGGTGGGACAATGAGACTAAGTTTATGTCACCTGAGGCAGCAGCTGATTGGGAAACATTTAAGGAAACATTTAGGAGAAGATTTATTCCTCCAGAGTATATTGATCGCAAGAAGCAGGAGTTCACTCAGCTGAAACAAAAGAAAATGTCGGCAAATGAGTACTATAGGAAGTTTACTGATTTATCTCGCTATGATCCAGAAGTGGCTGCTAATCCAGTGGAGATGCTTCGTCGCTTTAAGTTGGGAACGAAGAAGAGATGGAGGACAATTGCTAGTGCTATTCCTTGCACCACTTATCATGAGTTTTCTGAGATTTTGGTTCGGATTGAGGATTCCGAAAACTTGCCTAGTGAAAGTGAAGAAGAGAGAGATAAGAATGGGGATAATCAGAGGAAAGATGATAAGGGTAAATGTGCTTTGACTTCGGGACCCCGTAAGACCCAGAATTTCAAGAAAAGTGGAGTGAGCTCGAGTTCTTCTAGCGGGGGATTTAGTGCCACAGGTCCGAGGAGAGGTGGAAGATTTACTAGCGGACCTAGGTTTCAGAGACAGAGAGATTTTGGTGGTGCTGGTGGTTCAGGCCCTCCATTCTGCCGTCGTTGTAATTCCAGACATTTTGGGGAGTGCAGGAGAGTTAGTGGTGCTTGCTATATATGTGGACAGACTGGACATAGAGCTGCACAGTGTCCCCAGAGTCAGCAGAGACCTCAGCAATCTGTTATGCCTCCTCCAGCGCCGATTCAGCAGAACCCCAGGGCAGGCAGTTTTGGGCAGATGAGTCAGGGTGGTGCTGCTTACCACTATCAGGGTGATGCCGCTCCCTATGCTTCAGGACAGTATCAGTATTCCCAGGATCCTTATTTTCAGAGTGGGTATTCCCAGAATATTGGAGGTTATACTCCTTATCCTTCTATGCCGGCTAGTGGATCGCAGTGGTATCAGGGAGGTCAGTTCCAGCAGGGAGAGGTTGCTGCTAGCAGTGCAGGATTATCTAGGCAGTCTAGCCAGACAGGTCAGGGACGTTCTCAGGGACGTGGTAATCAGAGTAGCAGAGGTCGTGGAGGACGACAGCAAAACCAGGGACGTGTTAACAACATCTCACTGCAGGATGCTCAGAACCATCCAGATTTGATTATGGGTACGTTAAACATCCTTGGTCACTTTGCTAGAGTTTTGATTGATTGTGGTGCTACGCACTCTGTGATTTCTCATACTTTTGTTCAAATGACACAACCTCATCCTACACCTCTAGGGTTTGATTTAGAGTTTGCTATGCCTAGAGGGGATAAATGTTATGTTGATAGTGTTTATCCAGGATGTCCAGTGATGATAGAGAATGTAGCTATGCCAGCTAATCTTATTCCGTTAGATATTGTGGATTTTGATGTGATTTTAGGGGCAGATTGGTTGCATTATAATCGTGCCCATATAGATTGTTATGGGAAATCTGTTACTTTTCATCGTCCTGGACTACCTGAGGTTACTTTTGTGGGCGAGAGAAGTGGGGTGAGGCATGGTGTTATTTCTGCCATGAGAGCAAAGAAGTTGTTATCTAAGGGTTGTCAGGGATATTTAGCACATGTGGTGTTAAATGATGTGGCTCCTAGTAGCGTGAAGGAAGTTGGAGTGGTCAGACATTATCCTGATGTATTTCCCGATGATTTGCCTGGATTGCCACCAGACAGAGATGTGGAGTTTTCTATTGATTTGCTTCCAGGTACGAATCCTATATCTTTAACTCCATCTAGGATGGCTCCAGCTGAATTGAGAGAGTTAAAAGCTCAATTGCAGGAATTAATTGATAAAGGTTTTATTCAACCTAGTAGTTCACCTTGGGGGGCCCCAGTATTGTTTGTGAGAAAGAAAGATGGAACACTGAGATTATGCATTGATTATAGGCAATTGAATCGGGTAACGATTAAAAACCGTTATCCATTGCCTCGTATTGATGATTTGTTTGATCAGCTTAAGGGTGCTCGTGTATTCTCTAAGATTGATTTGAGATATGGCTATTATCAGTTGAAGATTAAAGAGGAGGATGTCCCTAAAACGGCTTTTAGGACCCGTTATGGACATTATGAATTTTTGGTAATGCCTTTTGGATTGACTAATGCACCAGCAGCTTTTATGAGGTTGATGAATGAGGTATTCCAGCAATATCTTGATAGATTTGTCATTGTTTTCATTGATGATATTCTGGTATACTCTAAATCAAAATCAGAGCATATTCGACATCTTCATTTGGTTCTGGAGAAATTGAGAGAGCATCGATTATATGCCAAGTTTAGTAAATGTCAGTTTTGGTTGAATCGAGTGGCATTTTTGGGGCATGTGGTATCGGCACAAGGAATTCAAGTTGATCCTCAAAAGATTGCAGCGGTGGAAAATTGGGAGCAACCACGAACCGTCACTGAGGTACGGAGTTTCCTTGGTCTAGCAGGGTACTATCGACGATTCGTGCAAGATTTCTCTATGATTGCCTTGCCACTAACGAGGTTAACCAGGAAGGATGTTAAGTTCGAATGGGATGATAATTGTGAGCAAAGTTTCCAGCGGTTGAAGTATTGTCTCACTCATGCGCCAGTATTGGTACTTCCTGATGATGGTGGTAATTTTGAGATTTACAGTGATGCCTCATTGAATGGTTTGGGATGTGTTTTGATGCAGCATAATAGAGTGATTGCCTATGCTTCTCGGCAATTGAAAGTTCATGAAAGGAATTATCCTACTCACGACCTTGAGTTGGCAGCTATTGTCTTTGCTTTGAAGATTTGGAGGCATTATCTCTATGGTGAGAAATGTAGAATCTTTACAGATCATAAGAGTCTTCAGTATCTTTTTACTCAGCATGATCTTAATCTTCGTCAGCGAAGATGGTTGGAATTGCTAAGCGATTATGACTGCACGATTGAGTATCATCCGGGTCGTGCAAATGTAGTAGCTGATGCACTGAGTAGGAAACCTCAAGGACGACTTAATGCCTTGTATGCTTGTCGTGTTCCTCTTCTTGCAGATTTGAGGTCTACTGGAGTGGAACTAGAAATGGAAGATCGAATGGAAGCATTTCTTGCTAGTTTCCAAGTCAGGCCGGTATTGGTTGATCGGGTACGTGAAGCTCAGATGAATAATGAGGAATCTCAGGAGATAATCGAGGCTATTGAGAAAGGTAAGAAAAAGGATTTTAGAATCAGGGAATCAGACGGTATGCTTATGCAAGAGAATCAGATGTATGTGCCTAATAATGAGGAATTAAAGAAAGGAATTTTGGATGAAGCTCATTGTTCGGCTTATGCTATGCACCCAGGAGGAACTAAGATGTATCATACCATTCGACCATTTTATTATTGGCCGGGTATGAAAAGGGAAATTGCTGAATATGTAAGTAGATGCATCGTCTGTCAACAAGTTAAAGCAGAAAGGAAGAAGCCATTTGGGTTGATGCAACCGCTTCCCGTTCCTCTATGGAAGTGGGAAAACATTACTATGGATTTTGTATATAAGCTTCCTCGTACGCAGAATGGTTTTGATGGTGTTTGGGTGATCGTAGATCGGCTTACCAAGTCAGCGCATTTTATTCCAGTGAGGGAGAAGTATCATTTGAACAAGTTGGCTAAATTGTTTATTAGAATGATTCTGAAGTATCATGGGGTACCGGTGAGTATTATTTCTGATCGAGACCCAAGATTCACTTCTAAGTTTTGGGTGGCTTTTCAGGAAGCTCTTGGTACGAGATTGCTTTACAGCACTGCTTATCATCCTCAGACAGATGGTCAATCTGAAAGGACTATTCAGACGTTGGAAGATATGTTAAGGTCTTCAGTGTTGCAGTTTGGTGATTCTTGGCATGATCGCTTGGATTTGATGGAATTTGCCTACAATAATAGTTTTCATTCAAGTATTGGTATGTCACCTTTTGAGGCACTTTATGGTAGAGCTTGTCGAACGCCTTTATGTTGGTCAGAGGTAGGTGAGCGAGCTTTGGTGGGCCCAGAGATAGTGGAGGAGACTACTCAGAATGTTCAAGTGATTAAGTCTAACTTGAAAGCGGCCCAAGATCGGCAAAAGAGTTTGGCGGATAGGCATGCCACTGATCGAGTATATAATGTGGGTGATTTGGTATTTTTGAAATTATCACCTTGGAGAGGTGTGGTGCGATTTGGGAAAAGAGGCAAGTTAAGTCCTAGGTACATAGGACCTTATGAGATTGTTGAAAAGGTTGGTGAGGTTGCCTACAGGTTGGAGTTGCCTCCGGAGTTATCCAAGGTGCATAATGTGTTTCATGTCTCGATGCTTCGACATTATGTTTCGGATCCTTCGCATGTGATTCCTCCTCAACCTTTGGAGATTAATCCGGATTTGACGTATGATGAAGAACCAGTGACTATTTTGGATTGGAAGGACAAGGTTCTAAGGAATAAGACAGTGAGCATGGTGAAAGTATTGTGGAGGAACCACTCGGTAGAAGAAGCTACTTGGGAGACTGAAGATCGATTGAGAGAGATGTATCCGAGGTTGTTTTATGGCTACTAGTATTGGTTTGATTATGTGAATTTCGAGGACGAAATTCTATAAGGAGGGTAGATTGTCACAGCCCGTCCCGGAATTAATTAATCGAGGATGTGAAATGACGGGATTGCCCTTGAATCTACTACGGTATGTGACATTTCATTTGGGTTTTATTGTCTTATCCTAAGTTTGTTTTGGAAAAAAAATTGTTGAAAATTAAGTTGGAATTATTTTGTGTGGTTGGGGTGTTTGTTGACCACACACGCACACCATTATTTTTTTTTCACTCTCTCTCTCCCTCTCTCCCGCATGTTCTCGGTCTCTCTCTTCCTTCTCATTCAAATTGTACGGACAACCCCAAAGATTATCAAACCTTCACGGATCGACGTGGTTGAGACCACCATCATACTCCTAGAGACCATACGAACCCATTGGTACCCATTTCAGGTAAGGGTTCATACGTTTTCACGCTGAAATCACGAGGCCCATGATTGTCACTATTCACCAACTTTTAAATGGTTGCATTTTAGGACAATCCAAGCTTACCACGAGCTTAAGGAGGTCCCCACGAAGCTCGGAGTGCTTCGTTTGAAGGTTTGGGACGTCGGGATCACAAGGTTCGAAGGTGGCCGGTTTTGGTGAAATTCTCCCGACGCGATTTGGAAGGTTTTGAGGTTCCAAAGAGGTATAGCCTTCTTCCTCTCATGATTTGTGACATTTTGGTGAAAATTTCATGAAAAATGGTGCAAAAACGAGTGAGAAAAGGGCAGTTGCAGGGTTGCCCAGAATCCGGCGCCGATGGCACTGTTCCGGCGTCGGGAGGTTGAAGATGATGCGCGTGGGGGCGCGTGAGGCCGTGGCCTCCCCGGCGCGTGAGGGCGCGTGGGCCATAGAAAAATTTATTTAAAAATATCACGATGTTCGTGAGGTTGTGTAGATCGCGTTGGTATATTCATATGCCAAAATTGAGCATTTTATGAGAAGTTATTTCGAATTGTTGGTTATGTGTTTAAAATAACGTTTTTATAGTTGTTTCGCATATAGGTGAGATCTACCCCGAGGACGAGCGCAGTCAGAGGCGTCACGGGGGTTACGACCCTGCGACATACCAGTGAGTGGGCAGTTTTGTTTTCATTATACGCCTATATACTTAATGATTTTTCCCATAATTTGAATTAAAATGAAAGTATGTTTTGAAATGCCATGCATAGATTTATATGAATCATGTGATTGAAGTGCCATGCATAGTAATTACATGAAATATGTGAATGGATATTATATGATGCATATATTTGAATTGGTGCTGCGGACGCACAGGTGAGTATCAGGTGAGTTACATTTGGTGTATTGAATTGTTGGATGAGATTTATGTTGATAGCTCATAACCTGCACCCCTGGTGTTAGTGCTTATGTTATTCACCGCATCACACGCTCACCTTGGATCCAAGTAGATGCTAGTCGTACAGACCACTGGAGGTGGTTCCAACATGCTAGTCGTACAGACCATTAGAGACGGTTCCGACTAGTAGGTGACCTTAGATTATGTGCACAGATGATTGATGAGAGAAGCACTAGAGCGTATTATTACACCATCCGAGTCGTACAGACTACTATAGGTAGTTCCGACTCATGTGCAGCGTAGTGCCGTACAGGTCGCAGTTGGCGACTCCGGCAGGGCCGTACAGGTCACAGTTGGTGACTCCGGCTGGATTGGATAATGAGCTTTAGAATCAGCCGTACAGGACCACTGCAGGGTCTCCGGTTAATTTATTATTTCACCTGATTATTGTTGATGCATCCACATTATGTTTATGGCTCATGGCAGGGCATATTTTTCTGGAAAATGATGATTAAGGGTGTTTGAGATTTTTGAAGCTATATATATATACATGCTATTTTTCTGGGAAAGTATACAGGTTTTTCTAGCGAGGGGATATTTATGTTTTTAAAAGGAAGATTTTGAAAGCTTTGTTTTACTGACCCACTCACCTTGTTTTGCGCCCCTCCAGGTTGTAGTTAGGAGTGTTTGGTGGCTCTCGAGGATTCCCACGGCTGTTCTGACGGACTTCACTCATGTAGGATTCACCTTCGGGTGTTGTAACTTAGTAATTGTCCTACTTGACTGCATTTGAACCTTATGCTATGATTATGTGCATTTCATACTTTAACTCTCTCTCTTTAGCATATCATTAGGAGTGTACTGCTAGTATTCAGTTTCTAATTATTCATACTCTTATATTATTGCTTCCGCATTGCGTAATGGTTACGTCACGTTTGTGACGGCCAGCACGCCCTGATTCTCGGGTCGGGGTGTGTCAATGTCGGCCATCCAAAATTAGCCCAACGACTCTTTTTGGACCCGACTGTTTTAAATATTGGACCATGGATTGATCCAACTGTTCAAATTCAAACTTATTTAACTTTAAATTTTTAAAAACACTAAATTCAATGACTAAGATCGAATATAATCAAATTTAACTGTAAAAAAAAATCTAAAGAAAATATGTTTGTGAAAATATATTTGGAACTAATATTTAGTAAAAATGCAAATGAATCTTGAAAAAGTACTTAAAATATGCTTCTTGTAGTAAGTACTTCAAATGTTTTTGAAACCTTTATATACTTACAAACTAATCCTAAATAATAGAGTATGGAATTTCTTTTGTTTGGATTTTTTTTCTGATCCTTTTAGATATTTATGATAAAATATCAATAAAAAAGGGCCTGTAAAGATTTTCTCTTTCTTGTTTTGGTCGAAAGATTTTCTCTTTCTTTTTGGCCTGAATTTTCACGTTATTGCGGGCTCCACACACAATATCTCCACGTGGCACAATTTAATTGCAGGATTACCTAACTCTCCCTCTACCCGCAACAACTCTTCAGAAAAACCCACCCGAAGCCTTCGCCAAAACGCCGCCCTTTTCCCAACCTCAGCTTCGGATCCAAACCACCTAGCTTCGGCGGACGAACCTCAGCTTCGGTTCCGAACCTCGGTTTTGTTCCTCAGGTCGTTGAAAATTTCGCACTATTTCGATCACTTTCTCTCTCTCTCTCTCTCTCTATCTCTCCCTGTCTGAAGCTCAAAGACGCACATTCCTCTCTCTTTCCGATTCGAGCCCTAACGCTTCTCAATCTGACAGTCTCGGAGGATCAGCTTCCAGCTCCAATGGCGGCCTCGCAGCGTCACTGTGAGTTTCCCTTTTTTTTTAATTAAAAAAAAAACCCTAATTTTCTCTCCGCACGGACCATCTCTGCTGGTAATTCAAATCTAAGCTAGGGTTTTGGCGTGCCATGGCTGGGCAGGTCCGTCGCTGCTTGTACAGTTGAAGTGTGGCTGCTTTGCTTTCGATCTTGTGTGTTTTTGCTATAAATGTGGCTTTAGCATTCCTTTTGATTGCTCATATGGCCCGGAAAGTCAGGAATTGGCAGCTCAAATTTTAAAACTTTCGAATTTTTAATTTCGGAAACGAAACAATTTGGCTGGATTGGTTTAGTGTGGCTTCACATGATAAAGTTTCGTGCTTTATCCTGCTACTTGCATTTTAGGCAGCCAATTGGAGCAAAAGGTTATTGTGTCAGATGTGGGTTGGGTTGATGAATTGCACATATCAGATTGCCTCCTATTTTCCCCACTTGACCATTTTTTTCGAGTGAGGCACTTGAGAATGCAGGGAACACTGTCGATTGTATATTCCATTTCGCTTATTTGTATGACTTGTTTCTGTGGAAATGTCTTTAATTTTAGTTAATGCTTTGGTGTGTTATCGTAGGATATACACGTTTGTGTTATTTACATTTAGGGTTGAATTCATTGCTGGACAGCAGTCCAATTCCCCACCATTAAATTTACCCGAGAGCGTGTGAACTTTATTGACCTACACTCGCGTTGTATGGTTTGTTAAATTGGCCAATCTTTGTAGGAGTGTAATGTAATGAGCAAACCATATGGACCCATCGTGGAATTGAACCCGAGTTTTCTCAATGTGAATATACATGCACATGGTAATAGAATATTCTGAAAAGAGTCCATATATTGATGTCCTATAGTGCAACTTAATCAAACCATATGAGTTAGAGATCTAAGTTTTACGTATTTTGATCGTGGGAAATTTTTATTCCTCAGTCGTTTCCGGATGAATATCAGTAGTTTGAATGTGGATAACAGGAATTATCGTGATGGTTATATCTGATGGCTGTAATTCTGCCTCTAATACATGATCTACTCGATGTATAAACCGTCACATGGTTATATGCAGGATAAGTAGTTTGGGCTGGGAACATGGCAGTTGGATTGGCACTAAATTATACTGGAAAAAGGTCTGTTTCTGAATGGAATTTTGTTTGGTCGAACTTCATATGATTTTCTGGTATCTTAAAATTGTCGGAATATGGTAGCTCTGAACTCTATTCATATTTTTTTTAGGTAGTTATTTTCTCATAAGAACCTTAGCTGCTGCAAATTTGTGGCTGGATTATCTATGCCTGGAAACGAAGTTGGAGACAGGGTCCATAACTTCTTTGGCCAAGAGAACTTGTCACAGGGTCAGCATCATCCTCAGGCTGTTGATGGGAACTGGCCAGGTCTTAGTAACAACCTGTGGGTTGGGGGCCAGAGACAAAGTGGAGCTCCTGTTAATTCAAGTTTAAAGAATTATAATGTACAGCAACCAGGTACTATTAAACTAACTTCTAGATTACTTTAAGGTTGTAATGGTTTTTGTGTTGCCTGAGCCATCACCTGTTTCTAAACATCTCTGTTCTTTTATTATGAGCAGATTCGGAGAGAGGGCATGGGGGTCAGTCTTTTCATGTGCCTCATGGTTTGAATTTTATGCAATCAAATGTGAGGCCCGAGTTTGGCAGAGGTCAGTATCAAAATCAACAGGCAAACCTGAATGGCTATGTGCATGGGCACCAGATGTTTAAAGCAAGGCAGAATGAAGCTAACTTTTTGGGAGTGGATTCAGAACCTGATCGGCAAACTTTAACATCTAGAGTCTTGCCGGCACATGAATCACAGAGAGGAAGTGGCCCTGAGCAGAAGAATAATTTGATGAGATTAGAAGCTTCAGAATCCCCCATTGGTTTTGATTTTTTTGGTGGTCAACAGCACATGAATGGTCCACATCCCAGCACGATGCAGTCTTTGCCTAGGCAACAATCAGGGATGAGTGACATGCAGCAGTTACAGCGACAGGTTATGTTCACACAAATTCAAGAATTTCAAAGGCAGCAACAACTACAGCAACTAGAAAGGCAACAGGTTCTTGCAAATCAGGCTTCCTCCATTACAAAACAGGCTGCTGGTAACCACTCATCAGCTCTGATCAATGGTGTTCCGATCAATGAGCCATCGAACAATCAATGGCCACCTGATCTTGTGGCAGGTAACACAAACTGGCTGCAGCATGGTGCTTCTCCTGTTCTTCAGGGTGCATCTAGTGGACATGAATTGCCCCCTGAACAAGCCCACACTCTACGCTTGATGGGTTTTGTTCCTCAACATGCTGATCAATCTCTATACGGGGTTCCAGTTACTAGCACAAGTGGCTCAATGGGTTCATATCCTCATGTTCAAATGGACAGATCGGCAATGCAGCAGATGTCGGCAAGTAACAACTCGTTTCCAGGTAATCAATATTCTGCATTTCCAGATCAGGTTAGCATGCAAGATGGACCCCGGGTTTCTAGACAGGATTTTCAAGGCAGGAGTGTGCTTGGGCCTACTGCTGCTGAAGGTTTGAATAGTGGGTTTAATTTAGAGAACTTGAATCAAGGAAATCCCCATCAAAGAAATGAACCTCTGGAAGAATTCCAAGGGAGGCCACAGCTAGTTGGATTGTCAGAACCATCACAAGAGAAAGCAGTCACACAAGTTGCATCCGGACAGAGCGTGGCTACACTAGATCCAACTGAGGAAAAGATTTTGTTTGGTTCAGATGACAATCTGTGGGATGCCTTTGGCAGGAGCACAGATGTGGGAATGGGAGGTTCCAGTGTGTTGGATGGTACGGAAGTTTTTGGAGGACTTCCTTCTTTGCAAAGCGGGAGTTGGAGTGCTCTTATGCAATCTGCAGTAGCAGAAACTTCTAGTGCTGATATAGGGCTACAGGAAGAGTGGTGTCCTCCAAGTTTTGGATATCAGCAACCTCCAATTGTGAATCAGCAGCGCTCAAGTGTTGGTGATACTCGCAAACAACAATCTGATTGGGCTGGTAACAACTTGCACTCTTCCTCCGACTTGAATTCTAGAGCTTCTCCACAATCTACTGATGCCGATAGGGCGAATACGACTACTAGTTTTTTTAGTGTTCAGGGATTTCAGCAACCAGGACCTAAAACTTCGCATGAACGAGTTGAGGTCTTTCAGAATGATTCTCCTCAGAGATTTGTTCAACAGGTTCCTGAACAAGGAAGTAAATGGTTGGATAACAGTTCTCTACAAAAGCCACCTGTGGAAGGTAGTCATAATTATGGAAATAGTAGTCATTTATCAAGTACAGAAATAAATGGAAATAGCATTTCAGGTTCGTGGAACCATCAACAAAGCATTTCGTCAAATAATGGTGGTGGGCAGCCATTTAATATGTTAAATAGGAATTTTATGGAATCCGTGCCAACAGATATGGGTAATAATCTCAAAAATCATGGGAATCAAATTTTATCACGATCAATACCAGGCAGTGATCGTAAGAGAGGCATGCATGAGGAAATGAGCCATGCTGCTGGTATATGGAAGACGGATTCTGTTCTGAACTCAAATTCTGATATGGAACATGCAAAATATCCTGTTGGAGGTCCACTGATGAATAGAGAGGGTTCAAGCACAAACAATATAGGGAAATCAAATTCCAGCAGTGCAAGAGCCAACCACGAAAGCCAGAAACAACTCGCAAACAATCATGAATTCTGGAAATCAGTTGATTCTCAAGTGAACCCTCAGGGAAACGAGGTTTTGAGGAAAAACCAGCATCATCTGGATAAGAATCGTCTAATCTTGGAGTCAACAGGGGACAATGGCTTAGACAAAAGAGCAGTTGAGATGCATGATATGGAGAATGTGAATAGAAAAGAGAATTCTACTGATACTTTTTTCTCTAATGCACCCCACCCTGCTCCAATTGGTGGTTTGAAGGAAAACGTTGCCTCAGATGCTGGTCATTCATTTTCTTTTCCTGGAAGCAAACAAAAATCATCTAGTAATGCTGCTCAAAGACCCCCTGCAACTCGCAAGTTTCAGTATCATCCAATGGGGGATGTGGATGTTGAAGTTGAACCATCTTATGGCAAACAACATGTGACACAATCACAAGCTATGTCCCAGAATGTACCTCCAGGTTTTAAAAGTCGTGACCAAGGGAGTTTTCGGCAGTCAAAATGTATTGGTCACACTGATAGAAGTTCTATGGAAATCGAGAAGGTGATCAATCGTTTTTTTTTTTTTTAATATTTGAGATTGATGCCACAAATTTTCGTTTTAATTTTCTTGATTCATCTAAATATTTTTGTTTTAGGTCTTCTTATTTGTTTTTCTGTCTATCGTAATTTTAAAATTAAGGTTTAGTTGACATTTTCTACCCACTTGTGCGTTTACCTGGTTGTCAGGGTGACACAATACGTTTAGATGAGACGCCTTCCCAAAATACGCTTCCAGGTTTTGTACCAAGCACGTCTTCTCCCTTTGACAGATTCACTGGAAGTAATGCCCCAATCAAGGCTGCGCCATCAAGGTAGTTGAATAATTTTATCTTTGCTACAATTCATATTTTTGCTTTAGTTGAATTAATGTTTTCCACTGCATGTGTACAATTCATATATAGATAGACTTGCTTGATGAGATGAGGCTTTAATATTTTCAATTCCTTGCAGTCAACATATGCTTGAGCTACTTCACAAGGTGGACCAACCAAGAGAGGGTGGCAATGCTACACACTTCAGCTCTTCGGATCAGAATACATCATCGGAGATGCCTGAAGTGGAAACTTCTGAAGGATCTGTAGGTCACATGCAGCGAAATCAGTCATCTGTTTCTCAAGGTTTCGGTTTACAGCTGGCTCCTCCATCTCAACGTACTCCAATTGCAGATCATACCTCTTCTTCTCAGTTCTCTTCACAAGCAGTAGTCAGTTCACCCCCTGTCCATTCTGAGATAGGAGAAAAGGGTCATACATGGTTGGCCTCGGCAGCATCTGCCCAGTCCTTGCCTCCTTCTCGTGAAGCATCTCAAGGTGAATTTAGAAATAATCTCTCTGGTACCTCAGGACAGACAGGGAGTAAGGCTTCACAGTACAATATTCAGGGAAGTTTTTCTGCAGCTTTCAAATCTGGTTTTCCTCTTTCAAGAAGTCAACTAGAAAAACAGCACATGACAGGTTCAAATGGACAAGCAACAGCAAACCAGTCTGTGAACATACCTTTTGATAGGCATGCTTTCCGACCAAAACAGATGGGTGATTCTCGTGACACATCTCAAACTAGCCAATCTGCCCTGCAATCAGTGCTAGATTTGTCTGGAAGTACTTCACAGAATAACCTTGCCTCCGCTTCTGCAGAGGTATCCCTACTGAATGTTGCTGATCAATCCGGTTTACGAGTTGCTGCCCCCAAAATCCCCGAATCAGATGTTCTGCCAGGCTCTCAGCCTTCTATTGTGTCGAGTATGTCCCGTCAAGGTGCCGTTTCTAAAGTGTTGACTAATGTATGGACCAATGTTCCATTTCAGCAACCTTCAGCAAGTGCTGAATCACCAAAGCTCAATGAGCAAGATACCCGGGAAAGAGGGAATGGCTCATCTGCCTTTGGTGCATATTCTTCAAACGTGCAAAGCTTTGTTGGGAAAGAGCAAAAATCCAAACAAAGTACCGGGCAACAAGCGTCACCTGAGAACATTCAGAATGCCCAAAATATCAATGTCTCTCAGGGAAAAGAATCCATTGCAAATAACTTTTCAAGCTCTGTTGCTACTCAGAGAGATATTGAAGCTTTCGGTCGCTCTTTAAGGCCCAATAACAGTTTGCATCAAAGTTATTCCTTGCCGGACCAAGTGCAGGCTATGAAAAGTACAGACGTTGATGGAAGTGATCGGAGTGTGAAGAGGTTGAAAGGTGCAGATTCAGGTGTGGAGACTCAGCAGGTGGGTCCCCTGGGAGGATCACAATTACCTTATGGATATAATAGTATGGTTAGAGATTCATCAGCTGATCATACTTTAGTTCCCTCTAAAGATCCGAACATGCTTAGCTTTTCATCCAAGCTTGGGGATACTCGAAATTCATATGCACCTAGTCAGGATATGTTTGCTTTAAATAGCCAGAACTCCCAGAATTTCTCTACTAGTAGTAATGCATCTTCTCTTAGAGGTGAACAGTCACAAGTTAGCCCCCAGATGGCACCATCCTGGTTTGAACAGTATGGAACCTTTAAGAATGGGCAAGTGTTTGCAATGCATGATACACTGAGAACCACTATGAAGGCTATGGGACAACCTTCAGTTGTTGGAAGGACAGGTGATGATCTGCATACTCGGGAATCAATGGAGCAAGCTAGTGCTGCTTCTGATGCTAGTAAGCTTGTTACCACCCTGCAGAGTTCAGTTCCCATACCTACTCCCAGTGAGCATTCACCTTCACCTCATGTATCGCATTCTGATGTAGCTGATCAAAGTTTAATTGTTGAGCGACCGATGAAGCGTAAAAGTGCTACATCTGAACTTTCACCTTGGCATAAAGAGCTGACCGAGTTTCCCAAAAGGCTTCTGAGTATCAGGTGGGTTGCTTGACCCTTAGCTCGATAGTGAAAGATGCTCCATTTAACTTTAGTTCTTTGTTATTTTTATTTTTCACAGAAGAAAATATTAATTTTTATTTTTTTTATGAATTTCTAACATATGGAAGGTTTATACTTACAGTGCAGCTGAAGCAGACTGGGCTCGCTCAACAAACCGACTGGTTGAGAAGGTTCGTTTCAAGTTCAACCACTAATCTCACAATTAAGCTTTGATATACAGTAATTCTTTTTGAGCGGTCTAATTTCTAATTGCTTCATGTTGGGTTGACAGGTGGAAGATGAAACTGAAATAACTGAAGATGGACCGCCAATACTTAGGTCCAAAAGAAGGCTAGTCTTGACTACACAGCTTATGCAGCAACTGCTTCACCCTCCTTCTGCAGCAATTCTTTCTGCAGATGCTAGCTCATGCTATGAGAGTGTGGCTTACTTTGCATCTAGATTATCTCTGGGTGATGCTTGCAGTGCAATATCCTGCTCCGGAAGCGATGCTCAAACTCCATTGCCTCCTGACAGTGTAAACCTGTAAGAGTTGTCTGAAATTTATGTAAAATTTTCCATTAAGGCAATGAATTGATGATTGGTGAAATTTGCATTATTCATTGCATGCTAACATTCAGTCTTCATTATATGATTTAAAGTTTTCCCGAGAAGCTTAGAACACGGGAGAAAGTCAGCAATCAATACTACTCAAAAGTTGTGGAAGACTTTATTGATAAAGCAAGGAGTCTGGAAAATGATTTGTTGAGGTAGCCTCCGCAACCTTCTCCTTTCCTTCACTGTTCACACCACCATTTCTGATTACTAGTTTTCACAATGTAGTTAATTTTAATTTCTAAGATACTATTTCTTATCATCTTATTGTTCTTATGTGTGTTCTCTCTCTCACTCCCTTTCTTTCTCTAACACTCACTCTGGTGTAATTCTTTCACTGATGCAGACTGGACAAGAAAAGCTCAATCTTAGACTTGAGAGTGGAAAGCCAGGATCTTGAGAAGTTTTCTGTCATCAATCGTTTTGCTAAGTTTCACGGCCGGGCACAAGGTGAGGGGCTGGAGGCCTCATTGTCTTCTGATGCTCAAAAATCCTGCCCCCAAAAATATGTTACTGGACATCGAGTGCCTAGAAATCTGCCGGACAGGGTACAATGTCTTTCACTTTGATTATTAATTTATTATTTTTCCCTCCTCAGCCATTTATCTCCACATCCCTTGTGATCCCCATGTCCATTATCTTTCAACTTATTTAATGGGACATGGCTCGCAACAGCAGTTACACAAATCGGAATGTAGGAGAAGAATGAATTCTAGATTGTCTCCTTTAAAAGCAAAGGCGACTTTTAGTTCTTTTCACCATGGGCCATTGATGCCATTTTTAAGAAATATAAGATGGTCTCTGTATACTCCGAAAGTTTAGAAAGAAACTGTGATGCCCCATCAATTTTTTGGCTAAGGGGGGAGGATAGAACCGCAGTCCCTTTACTTAAAATTGTACACACTTCTATAATTTATGCAATCATGTATTCTCGTTCATAATCTTAAGCATGGGAAATCCATTGATTGAGGTTTTGCAACTGAGATTTATCAGAAGAGGGACTCTGGTATTAAGTTCTGAAATAATTTATAAGAGAAATTTTGCCTTGTTTTGGGTTTGGTTGTGTAAAAGTCAATGGGGGCAGTTATTTTTCTAGGTAGTTTATGACGTCCACAGCGGGCTTAATAAAATGGGGTAGTTTAAATTCTGCTGCTTGCTCGCGTGCCACTAGTTTGAGGATAAAAAAAATTACATGAAGTCTGGTTGTTAGCTTTGAGTACTGCATCCTTATGTTGGTTTCTGCTTTTGTTTTACTGTCATGTCTGATTTTCGAATGGTTTCTGCTTTTGTTTTTACTTTCATGTCTGATTTTCGAACTCCCATTTTCTCCCATGCACTTCCCTACATTTCTACCCTCTGGATTGAATAAATGAAACGAGAATCCAGGGACAGAAACAAGGGAGGAGTGTGGTAGAAGAAAACGGGAGTGTGACGCTTTGCAAATATGGCCCCTCTTTACTCGATGTTTTACTTCCTTTATCATTTTGTGTGTGTTCTAGCACTTAGAGATTTCGAAAATACTCAAATTTAAGGACGTCGTCATTTCTATCTTGTTTGCTGAGTTGATACTGGTCCCTTTTGTACTTGTTGTAGTGATTTATGTGTTGAGCATTTGTTATTCTGCAATGTCGAGTGTCTCATTGTAAGGCGATCGCTGACGGTAAATCCGTCAAAAGGCCCGAAAGGATTCTTAAATGTATAGTTGAATGGTATGCTATAAAACTTTCAGCGTACCTTGTGTATGCTATTGAAGTTTGTGGATATTTTTGCTTTTTATCCTGGCTTCTAGCTGAATGTTAAGCTTTCGATGGCGGGTTTTGAGATTTTTCAAGGGACATGTTTTCGTACATATGCAGCTGGTAATGTCTCGTTTATGATGTACTCCAACTTCAACTTTACCAAATATATGTTACTTTGACACTGCTCGGAGGAGAAAGAAAGAGATGCGCACTGCTTGGAGTATGTTTTAGGAAATTCTTCGTTACCGTTGGTTGTCGGAGCAAAAGAATGGAAGAAGCATTTGACTCCTTCATGCATGCTCCACTTGGCTCGGGGGGATATAGCTCAGTTGGTAGAGCTCCGCTCTTGCAATTGGATCGTTGCGATTACGAGTTGGTTGTCTAATTGTTCAGGCGGTAATGATAGTATCTTGTACCTCCGAACCATGACCAATAACAAGATAGTTCTTTCAATATAAACTGTCACCTTTCGCAAATTCCTTCACCTGTAACGGCCATTAGCCTGAAAAAAGAAGCATTCGACCCAGAAATGCAGTTCGGCGCAATCCAAGCACTAGTTTGGAGACAATTCATAGCGAAAACAAGGTATAAAACTCGAAGCACAGATCTAAGACTTTATGCTAAAGTAATAGGGTGATTGAAATCAAACCAAGACCGGTGAAGTTGCAAAACCTCACTACCATCATTTTTGGGCCATTGGATCGGAAAACTACTCCGTCAAGGATCGGTATTGCATTCGATCTTCACTACTTCCGTCTGAAAGCTCGTTCTGCCCTTCGACGGTTCTTTCTTTTCCTTCGGTCTTTAGGGGGCACCGAGACTCGTGAAATTGAGCTTCTGAGTATTCCTCAAGAATATTTCTTTGATTGCAAGTAAGGAAGGACTCTTCGGAGGACCGTCAAATTTTCACCCTTGGCAGCTCATGAGAGCTTGACATACATTTCCTTCCCAACTTCCGCATATATTTCATCCACCCTTTTGAAAAGAAGAAACTAATTAAGCCTCTAAAATATAAATTTTCGTACGGTCTTGCGGTTCAAGAAACGTCTTTGATGGTATGCAACGGTGAAAAATATTGTAAAAAAGAGTCTAAAATGCTTTGAAACCGAGATCAATTTTACCTGTGGGCATCTACGTTCACCTCTGCAAGCCATGTCGCTAGATAAACCTGCAAATCAAAATGATTTTGAGGAAGGAAATCCATTAAGGCAAACAACTATTGCAAAACTCATGAGAATATGAAGCGAAATGACATCCGCACGTGGGTGTGCAGAAATCACTTCCCAATATAAATCATATTCGTCAGTTCTTTACATCGTAGAGAACTGCTTTAAAATCTGAGTGACCTCCTGTATTTCTCATCACGGTATATATGTTTGTGTAAATGTATTACAGGGCTAAATCTGTTTTTTCTTTTCTTTTTTAGAACCAATTGAATGAATCGACAGAACACACCTGCAAAACATCATAATCTGGCTGCTCATTACATTGTGTAACTGGCATATTAGGTTTCTGATCATCCAATCTTGGATAAACTGGCTTGCAAGTTTCCTCAGAATATAAGTTGCAGATACTCAAATCACCAAATTCTCCGGGATAAAGCTCATCCGACCAATGCAAACTGTTTACCGCTGGAACTTTGCAACTAATAGATAGTAACTCCACCACAAGCAAACGCTGCATACGGGGAACAACATACCAACATGTATTAAAGTTAAAAGCCATGATGTAATAAGTACATGAAGAATTAAATAAAAGATTTGATAGCAAGCAACGAAACAGCAATCTACCTTCAGATTCAGTTCCGATGTAAGCATCTGGACAAGCTCCTCTGCAACTTTTTCTGAGATTGTTCCAAAGATCAAAATTTTATCAAACTACTTCTTCTGTGTATATAAATCTTTAAAACCAGAACATTATACTTAAAGATGCATAAGAGAAGGTCTCTAATGCAACGAACCGAAGCAAGAGATCGACCAAAATTTAAAGACCGGAATTCCACCACCATCTCCAGGATCCAATTTATCTTCAGAATAGCCAGAATAATGTACAAGTGGACTATTTCTTGTCCCTTTGAGGAAGCATCTCATGGATCTACTAGTTCTGACCATCTCAGTTACAACTAACACCTGAACATAATCGTGATAAAACAAAAAAAAAATTGAATAAAACCACAACATATTCTCGTTTACAAGGAAAACTCCTACCTTATTATTTAAAATATATGTCAAAAAGATGATAATCCAGGAAAATCAACCCATACTTCACTATATAGTAACTTTAATGTAAAAAATGTGCTGATTATCCAAGCCAATGACATGACCTTGAAAGAACAAATGAAGTATTGTTTCAATCTTATTAATATCCTCTACGTTTTCAGTCAGTACTGGCACTATATTGTATACAAGTTTCGGATGTTTGGAACAAGTCTAACACCATAACTAGACTTGAAATATCCTGCGACTCCCAATTTAACAAGACTTGAACATTTTTGTTCTCCGAAAAGCCTAGCACCCCATCAAAACAAAGGAAAACTAATGAAAAGGGCTTGAAAACTTTGAGTTTTAACGATAAGGACAAAATAAAGGGTAAAGTGAATAGTACCAGGATTGACTTTTTAGTGTAAAAATGTGGTTTTTCGTTAAAGTGAACAATCCCGGGAGCTTTTCGTTAAAATTCCCTAAAAATAAACTAACAATTTACCAAGAAAGAAGAAGAAAAAAGAGTTTCAAATTCAAATAAAACTAGAAAGTACAAATGGTTAAGAAGAATGTTTAAGAATGCATACCATGTCCTTGTATGATGCTAAGAGTTTTCTCCGACGAAGCTCCTGAAAGAAAATCCAGTAAACACCACAAGAGTTGCAGTAAAAGAAGCCCAGTAAAAGCTTGCTTGTAATTAGTATCAGTTACCTGCCGCTGGGACAATTTCTGGTGTGCTTTCTTTCGCAAATCAGGCATATCGGTTAGAACGCCCAACTCCATTGAAGGCATGTATCTGTCATCTGAGAGAATCAGCACAAACCCAAATCACAAAAACACAAAAATTATGCAGATATAGAATTGAGATTTTAATGCTACGAGGACGTAGTCACATTGGTTAGAGCGGACGTGCTTCCCTTAGCACCGAGTTCAAAACTCCTCCCCTTAGTGTAGATTAGATTAAAGAAGAATATCGCTCTTTAAAAAAAAAATGAACTTTCTTTGATTCCATACAAACTTCGACTGAATTTTATATGGATAACGCAGTTTGAAAAATTTTACAAAACCCAAATTTCAAAAACATATGCAGATTAAACAAAAAGTGTGGAACTTTAAGCATGAAATTGAATTCCAACCACGATCCAGAAAAGCATACATAGAATTAAAAGGAAATTCAGAGAGAGAGGTTTAGAGAGTGGAGATTGGTACTTTAGATAGAGAACGGCGTTTACGAGACTCGTGGCGTGTGACCTTGCGGCGGAGGAAGAAGAGGCCCATTGCCGTCTGTGAGAAGCTAGCTTGGACCACTGGTTTCGCAGGTTTCTCTGCGCGGCGGGTCTCCATTGCCTCACCGCCGATGTTGTTAATGGTGACGGTAAAGGGTTTTGGCTTGGGTTTTGGGGAGCTGGGTTTGCTGGGTTTGCTGGGTTTGGAGAATAAGGAGAAGAAGAAGGAGGAGCGAGAGCTCCTAGGTCCGCCATTGCTAAAGCGAATTGGGCGGGTGAAGGACAGAACAACTGCGAAAGGAGGATAAATTGGTAATTGTATTGATCATTTTAATGTCAGTTCTACCCTTCTCCATTATAAAAAAAAAACAGTAAGGGCAATATTGACTATCTATCTATACGAAATTCAGGATTAAATCACATCTCAATATTTATTAGGTATTAAACTCGTCATTTTTGCAATTTCTCGAAGAGGAATCACTTAATTACATATTACCGAGTGTTTTGTTTTATCACAAAACGTCTCAGTAATATTAGGATATAAACTCTTATATATTCATTGTATATTATTTTGTCATATATCCGATGTGAGATCATATTCTTCAACACGCTCGTCACGAGTAGCCCACACAAGATCACACGGGACCAATTCCCACATCAGGATTTGGTCAAGTCATTATACTGGAGCTAACGTAATTTTTCTAAAGCCTAGTCAACATTCATTCACTAAAGTCAATGCAATTTTATGAAGGCCTTCATTCAATATTCTTAAGGTGAAGTTAGCACAACTTTTTAAAAACCCAACTTAAGGAAACAAATCCAAGCTCAGTAAATCTGATTTAGGACTTGTCGAAAGAATAAACTACTACGATACTATGATAAACTTACATACCAATATGGTCCATCATCAACATCACCGATATTGTTCCAACTTAACCACGTATTAAGTGTTGAATTTTATTATAAAAGGCCTTAGTTGTAATACCCTGAAATTTTAAATATGAGTTATATATTTATAATTATGAATATGTGGGAAAAATCGAAAATAAATCGATTTATGATTATGAGGAATTTAATCGAGAATTTTTAAAGTTTGTTTCCGGAAATTATGATAATCTACTTAGTTGTATAATGGATATTTTATATGATTTTTCGAGAATTTATAATAATTTGTGTGAGTTTAGTTTTAAATTAAACCAATTACGAGGTTTAAAATTTGGAAATTAATTATTAAAAATATGTAGATCGTGCAAGGACACAATTTATATTTTTGAGTAGAGCTCGGTCACACGAACGCGCAGGCGCAAACCGTTCATGAAATAGAGTTATAACGAAGAAGTTATTAACAATTGAAGTTAGGGGTAAATTGGTCATTTGACCATAAATCTGGAAGGCTCCAGATTTGTGGGGGTTGTTCTATGGATGCCACGTGTGTGGCTGTGATTGGAAGGGAAGGAGAGAAAAGGAGGGAAAGGAGAGAAGAAGAGGAGGAGGGGGGGAATCGGGTCTGAGGACCCGTGCGACCAAACCGGCGGCGGGCATGGAATCCGGTGACCTTCAAGCAAATTCCCGTCGAGTTGAAGCCCCTCCCCACCTAAAAATAATTCCTCATCATCCCCTCTACCATTTTTACCAAAAATTAGAGAAGATTGAGTTGTATTTTGGTGGAAAACCCACCATGGGTGCCGCGGGGGACTATGGTTGAATTCAACCGTTTGTGAAACAATTTCATACAATTACCTCCATCAAAACCCTTCCCTAGATGTCAGAAATAAAGCCCAAACAACTAGAGGGGCGGCGGAGCACCTAAGGTGAAGGATCAAAGTCACCCATTTATAGGGTTTCCGGCGGGTTCGAGGCAAATTGGAGCCTTTCCAGGCCAAATTGGACTTGGCCTCAGGTATAAAGTTTGTTCTACTCTTTGAGATCTTCATTTCTGTAATTTTTAAGAATCTTTGGAAATAGTTGGTATTTTCCGGTGATTCGTGGCGGCCGACCGCCACTGGCGGTGGCCGGTGCGGCTGCGCACGGCCAGAGAGCAAACGTTGTCATTTTTCATGTAAATTTCAATATTCTGAATCTTTATTGGTAACCATTTGATATGATCTGGGTTGTGAGGCTTGATGGTGAATATGGGGGTTATTAGAATATGTTTGGAATTTATGAAAATAATGAGTGGTGAACTACGAAAGGCTTGATCCCGCGCAAGGGTACGTAGGCAGTCTAACAGTGTTAGATGCAGCCTTAACCATTCGAGAAGTAATCTTTTGCTTAGAGGTTGTTTGATAGAATAATTTGGGGAACTAAATTGGTAATTTAATTGTTTATTTGGTAATTAAAAACATCAATGTTTGGTGAATTAGGAGTGAATTGAAAGAATTAGTAGCAAACTAGACAAGAGTTTAGTTTGGGCCTATCACCAATATTATTATTTCCGAAATAAAGTCAATATTTCGGGGCGGGGCGTGACAAAATGGTATCAGAGCAAATGATCCTATTATGTAATGTGCAATGTTTTCGAGTTCTTGTTGGTGTGGATGATAATATGAATTATGGCTGCATGATTTCACAATTTTTGTGAATAAAGTGGCATTCATGTTTTATATGTGAAATACATATATAAATTGTAAAATGATTGTGGTGCAATTTCCTTGGTAAATATGAAAGTTTTGTTAATGGGAATTGTGATTTGCGCTTATAATGCATTATTTCTAAGTTCGTTGAGTAATGAGAAAGTTATGTGAAATATATATATGTTGAGAATCATCATGAAGTGAAATGAATTGGATTGACATTATGTTATGTATTATGAGATATTATTGAGTTGTGGGTAGAATTATGAATTGTAATGATATTGCATTATTTCATAAGTTCTGTGAGTATGATGGAAATTATGTGAAATGCATATATCGCGAATTATGATGCTTTGAATTGAATTGAATGGGAGTAGGAAAATTTTAAAATATCGTATTCATGTTATAGCCTTGAGGATGAGCATTTGATTAAAGTTTTGAATTAATCTGGAATTGAATCAATATTATGCTATGCATTATGAAAATGTTGAATGTTAAGGAGATTGGGAGGTGGTGATAAGTAGATGGAGAATTTGTATTATACCTGGCACTTGAGAAATTGAATTGGGCGAAAAGGCCCGTGGATATGTGAATTGGGCACAATGACCCATGGATGTGAATTGGGCACAATGACCCGTGGATGTGAAATTGGGCACAATGACCCGTGAATGTGAAATTGGGCGAGAAGGGCCCGTGAATGTGAAATGGGGCGATAAAGGCCCGTGGATGTGAAATTGGGCGAGAAGGGCCCGTGAATGTGAAATTGGGCGGAAAAGGCCCGTGGATGTGGAATTGAAAAAAAAAAAAAATTATGTGTATTGGCCAGGTATATTACAATCTTTCCAGCCTACTAGTCACTGATTGAGATAAAAGAAATGGTGGTGAAAGCATTGCTTTGACAATGATAATGGTGATTGAAAATGTAGTATTTATTGAAGTTATGATGATTTATCGAATGGGAATAAAATTATAAACTGCGGGTATGGTTTTCCCATCATAATTAAATTGGTGAGTGGGCATGAATGGAATTTGAGTTCATATAATATAAATAATTCTATAGTTGAGTTTTTCCATTTGATGAAAAGAAAATTGACGGGAAAAGTTTATAAGCACAAATTTGTTTGGTTTGGTTTACCCTTAACGAAATATGGCATGAAATTTTTGATGTTTTGTTAGTCATGATAGTCATGACTTGGAATTCGACATTTGATTTGTCAATGTGAGAGGAGAAAATTGGACCACTAGTAGTTTAAAAGAGATTTATTGATGCTTTATTTGATGCACAATTTGTTGTCTCTTAACATGCGAAAGTGCGTTAGGTGGTGTCATGACAAACTTGGATGTGTTGTGTGGTTTCATGACAAATTTGGATGTATAGAATTTCATAAGTCTTATGTTCATTTACTCTTTTATTTCTTACCAATATGAAGGTAAGGTTTTTAATTTTGCTTTGAGTAAGTAAGTAAATTGCTAAAACAAAGGAAATCAAGGAATGAGATTTTGATTTCATTCCATGGTAACGGAAAAAAAAAAAAAAAAAAATTTCGGATCTTTATTTTAGTGGTGAGTATTGATGGTTGGAATTCCAATGATTTGGTTGGAACCTTGCTAATTGATTTGTCAGTTTAGTGGGTTGGTTTGACATTGTGATATTTGCTTAGCCATTGACGATTACAACTCTAATTAATGGGGAAGGTTGTGATTATAAGTTATGGATTGTTATTGTTGAATTGATATTGTAAACAAAGCTAATGACGAGCATATATTCTCATGGCTATGTGATTAGTAAGGATTAATTTCGTTGACCGCTAGAGTCGTAAAATGTAAATTTCTCTCCTTTGGTTGGGGAAATGTAAATAGCGCTCTGGAAGTGTAGCTCGCTAATTTATTCGAGCAGTGGCTACATTTTGAAACAATTCAAAAGAGAACAAATTGAAAGAAAAGGTAAAGATAAAGTTTTAAATACACTAAGGATAATTTAATTTAATGGTGGTTATGAATGAAATCCTAGAATGATATTTTGATTTTGATCAATGTTAATGGTATTCTGGATGGGTTTTAAATTTTTTCTATTACTCTGTGAGGATGTTTGGGAATTTGAATGGTGGAAAGACCATGGAAACTTTTCGTTTTGAACTATTGATGATATAAATAAAATTGTGGAGTGAGATTTTGATTTCGTACTATGGATTTGGTTTAAAACTTATTTCCATTAACCAGTGGGTGTGATTGAGAATTCTAATCATTTTGGTTAGAATTTTGGTAATTTATTTGTCAATTCTAATGGGTCGGTTTGAAATTCTTATATTTACTTAGCCATTAATGATCATGGTCTAGAAATTCTGATAATTATTCTGCCAATGAATATGGTTGGAAATTGGTGAATGTGGGTGGAAATCACAAGGATTTATTTGTTGATTTCTTTAATTTGAGTTTGAATAAACTCATAGATTGAGGTTATAATTTTATTCATTATAAAAGGAATGATGGGAATTGTTCAAATCCCTTTTCGTTAATTGAGGATAGTGCCAAAGATGATTATGGCTAAAAACTTTAGAAATCTTATGGCAAATGATAATTATGGTTGGAAATTTTAATATTTATTTAATTAGGATGATTTTACGAAAGGGAGTGAAGAAAATCACAAACCAAAGCTAAGTTTGGTTTAATAATTAGTGATGGAAAAATAAAGGAAATAATTGTGACTTAGCTATTGTGTCACTCTGATAACGATTTCCTATTTGTGTGTGTGATAAGTGTAACATCATTTTTACGTTTGTTGTTGTGTTTGGATTCGTTATTGTGTCAGAAACTGATGGCACTAGCATAATTTATGGCTATATGATTAATATGGTTAGTTGGGTTCACGTGAAAATATGAATAAAATCCTATAATAAAATTTTGATTTCGCTTAAGATTAACAGTATTGCAGATTGGTTTAAAATGCATTATCCGTACACAGTGGTTGAAATCTCGAGGACGAGATTTATTTTAATGGGGGATGAATGTAATACCCTGAAAATTTAAATATATGAATTATATATTTATAATTATGAATATGTGGGACAAATCGAAAATAAATCGATTTATGATTATGAGGAATTTAATCGAGAATTTTTAAAGTTTGTTTCCGGAAATTATGATAATGTACTTAGTTGTATAATGGATATTTTATATGATTTTTCGAGAATTTATAATAATTTGTGCGAGTTTAGTTTTAAATTAAACCAATTACGAGGTTTAAAGTTTGGAAATTAATTATTAAAAATATGTAGATCGTGCAAGGACACAATTTATATTTTTGAGTAGAGCTCGGTCACACGAACGCGTAGGCGCAAACCGTTCGTGAAATAGAGTTATAACGAAGAAGTTATTAACGATTGAAGTTAGGGGTAAATTGGTCATTTGACCATAAATCTGGAAGGCTTCAGATTTGTGGGGGTTGTTCTATGGATGCCACGTGTGTGGCTGTGATTGGAAGGGAAGGAGAGAAAAGGAGGGAAAGGAGAGAAGAAGAGGATGAGGGGGGAACAGGGTCTGAGGACCTGTGCGACCCAACCGGCGGCGGGCATGGAATCCGGTGACCTTCAAGCAAATTCCCGGCGAGTTGAAGCCCCTCCCCACCTAAAAATAATTCCTCATCATCCCCTCTACCATTTTTACCAAAAATTAGAGAAGATTTAGTTGTATTTTGGTGGAAAACCCACCATGGGTGCCGCGGGGGACTATGGTTGAATTCAACCGTTTGTGAAACAATTTCATACAATTACCTCCATCAAAACCCTTCCCTAGATGTCAGAAACAAAGCCCAAACAACTAGAGGGGCGGCGGAGCACCTAAGGTGAAGGATCAAAGTCACCCATTTATAGGGTTTCCGGCGGGTTCGAGGCAAATTGGAGCCTTTCCAGGCCAAATTGGACTTGGCCTCAGGTATAAAGTTTGTTCTACTCTTTGAGATCTTCATTTCTGTAATTTTTGAGAATCTTTGGAAATAGTTGGTATTTTCCAGTGATTCGTGGCGGCCGACCGCCACTGCCGGTGGCCGGTGCAGCTGCGCACGCCCAGAGAGCAGACGTTGTCATTTTTCATGTAAATTTCAATATTCTGAATCTTTATTGGTAACCATTTGATATGATATGGGTTGTGAGGCTTGATGGTGAATATGGGGGTTATTAGAATATGTTTGGAATTTATGAAAATAATGAGTGGTGAACTACGAAAGGCTTGATCCCGCGCAAGGGTACGTAGGCAGTCTAACAGTGTTAGATGCAGCCTTAACCATTCGAGAAGTAATCTTTTGCTTAGAGGTTGTTTGATAGAATAATTTGGGGAACTAAATTGGTAATTTAATTGTTTATTTGGTAATTAAAAACATGAATGTTTGGCGAATTAGGAGTGAATTGAAAGAATTAGTAGCAAACTAGACAAGAGTTTAGTTTGGGCCTATCACCAATATTATTATTCCCGAAATAAAGTAAATATTTCGGGACGGGGCGTGACATTAGTAATGTTAGGATAAAAATTCTCACTTATTAATTGTATATTATTTTGTTTCGACAAAAACGAAATTGTATATTATTTTGTCATATACAAGATGTAAGATTCTATTCGTTGCTAAAATTCTAATTTACTAACTCATTTAACCTAGTTTGCATATAAAATAATTCATATAAAACAAAATAAAATTGATTTCATTACGATTTATGTGATTCGTAATCTTATATGAAACAATTTATTTGTTCTCCAATTTCGTATAGAAAATAACTTTAATAAAAATTCGAATTTCTTATCAATCAATTAAGTTCAATTTTTGTTAATCTTAAATTCAAATTTTTTGTTTAGGCCCTGTTTGGGTAAACTGTGTTTTTCTTTACTTTTGGGCCGCATACAGTAACACGCAAACCAAACACGACCTAACAATTTCTCTTTGTTTTCCTCTTCACGTTCCAACGTACCAGAAGTCACGGGAGAGCCAGAGATCCATCGGAACACTCGCCCGAGAGAGAAAAGAGAGATGTCATCGACGGTGAACGACCCGCGCCAGCCCTCGGCGGCGAAGCGCTACGTGCCGTCCGCGGTGGCGCCGCAAGATCTTCCAGTGGATTATTCCGGTCTGATCGCCGTCGTCTTCGGCCTCGCCGGCGTCATGTTCCGCGTCCGTACTCTCTCTCTCTCGATTGCAATTTTGCTACTTTTAATTGGAATTTGCTAATATTCGGAGTGTGATTAATTATTTAGATATATGAATTTGCAGTACAAGTTGTGCTCTTGGGTTGCGATCATATTCTGTGCTCAATCGCTGGTGAACATGAAGAACATCGAGAACGACCTCAAACAGATCTCCATGGCCATGATGTAAGTTCCCAATTTACTTTTTACTGAATTAGTTTAGTACATTTCCAAGTTTGTGCACGATTTACCAATTTACCAGAGCATTTGGGATTCGGACATGAAAGTAGTGTGTTTACAACAACATTTTTCGAGATTTGGAAGTTAAAAATTTCAGCTTTTTCTTTAAAATAGTGATACTGGGCCTGTTTGGAGGTGCTAAATCATTTTTTCAGATAAACATAAGTGCTTCTGACAATGTTTTTCAGTAAAAGTTAAGCGCTTTTTGAGTTAGAAGAACACCTAGAACCAGAAGTGCTTTCTGGAAGAACCACCTACTTCACGAACCACTTGGATTTTTATCAAAAATTTTTACTTGCACTGCATCTAATAAAAGCTGTTTCAGTAAAATCGCTTATGATCAGAAGTGCTTCCTAGAGAAGCATTTCTAAACAGGCGCTCCGTTAGGCTTGAGTGGTACTTGTATTCACCATTAATTTATGGGTTTATTTTATTATTCTCGAATGAATGTGATGGGATTGTAAATCTTGTCATGGGTTATGTTCTGAAATCTTTCCTGTTTCCTGTGTTTTTTTTTTTATCTCAAATACCAGGTTTGCTATTATGGGATTGGTAACCAACTACTTCGGACCTGCTCGACCGGGGACACAAAAGAGTTGAAATTGCTTGTCAGAGACTTTGAGATGGAATACTGTGTGTTTTCGCTTTATCTGATTATCGTTATGTTTTTTCTAGATGGAAACTGTTGTTTAAGTTTGGTGTCATCAATTTGAAGGGATACTAAACTGCTTCTTACATCAATTCGATTGAAATTCTTAGTTATGTCTTGGTCTGTGCAGTCAGTCTTTTGTTTGTTGCTTTATCGTGCTAATGCTCCTTTCGATCTCAATGAGACTATTTACTATTTAGAGGCTTACGGCCCTACATAGCTTCTTACATCAATTTGAAGGGATACCAAACTGCTTCTTACATCAATTCGATTGAAATTCTTAGTTATGTCTTTGTCTGTGCAGTCATTCTTTTGTTTGTTGCTTTTTCGTGCTAATGCTCCTTTCGATCTCAACAAGACTATATAGAGGCTTACGGCCCTAGTGTGATGAAACTGGTTGCTATAGCATCCCGAATAAGAGATGAATTATGTCAAACTAACTGGAAGTTTTTGTTTTCACAATGTATGATTGGAATGCATATTCATCAAACCATCGCTTTGGTCGGGTTCATGTGCATCTTTTCAATGAATTATGTCAAACTAACTGAGAAGAAGATGTTTATGTAAGTTCCCCAACCGTGATAAGACGTAGTTGTCACAAATCTTATAGCAGTCTGGAAGGTGTGGCTGGTCTTCTGTTATATAGTTCTTCTTTTTCTTTTTGTGCACTGTATTGGATGATAGTTTAATAGCCAATTATTCTTGTACTGTAAACCAATTTTCTTCCATTTGTGCCAAATCTTCCATTAGATATCAACAATATGGAAGTCTATGGCCATCTCTCGATGTGCCAATCCCATGAATTTCGAGCTTTCAAAATAGTTCTCTGCATTAAATCTGGAAGAGAAAATCTACATCAAAGATGAATGACTGCTATTAGGTATCATATATGTTCTTTCATGCGAAGATGATGTTGGTTTGTAGCATAACCAACGCCGAAAATGGATGAATGCTACTTTCAAAACTAATGGTTTTTTTAGCCAAAATAGTTTCTGAGATTGACATAACTCCTCACTTTGGTCATTGAGATTTAAAAATTGATAGAAGCGGTCCCTAAGATTGTCCATCGTCAATCATTTTGATCCTTTTATGAGAAATCTTCGCGAAATCGATTGTAATTTTGTCAAATTAAACTTTCCCCTTGAATGGGCGGTTTCTTCAATTTCACGGAGAGTTTTCACAGAATGATCAAAATGATCACGGGTGGACAATCTCATAAACCAAAGTGATGAGTTATGCAATCACATGAATCATTTTTGATAAAAAAAATAAAACAGAACTAATATATATTATTCGTGAGCTACGGCTTCATTTCTTTGGGTGTTTTGTGGTTTTGGACCAGAGTAGTTATGTTTTTCATACAACTTAATAGTTTCCGCAAAGTTTCTTCTCAAATTTAGTTTTGAACTGGGAAAGGGATCATCCCTTCCACCAAATCCTTTCAATCAATGAATCTAGGTCTTTGAAATTTGATCAAACGGTTAAAAACAGGGACCCCTTTAAAAGTTATAATGACTTTAGCCGTTGGATCAATTTTCAAGGGTCTGAATTCATTGATTGGGTGAATTTGGTGAAAGGGATAGGGATCCTTTATTTCGGTCGATTGCTGTCGGTAGTCGGGGAAAGGGAAAGTTGTTACTTTTGTTTTGTAAAACGGTGATTGTCTAAATCGGATTTTTAGCGACGAATTGTTTAAGCGTTGCTTAAAGTACCTTTTGTAGCGGAGAGTGACCAATGAAACTCGTTCCTAAAGACCTTTCAACACGTAGGAAGCCCTAAAATGGTCGTTAAAGTAGGAAGCCATCCCAAAACACTGGAAATAGTCAATAAAATTGAGAAATTGTCATTTAAACTCAGTAGAAACCTTTATTTTCCTTCCCACAAAATACTACAGGGAATTCAATAAACCAAAATCTAATAATATGGAGGCTTCTTCTATTGATTTAGAAACGATTGTGATTATACTTTGAGTTTGACTCCTACAAATAGTTTGAATAGACTCACGATATTGCGCAATATACCGGGCTAAATCGCAAATACAATAAAGCAAAAAAAAAATGACCGGAGAGTTTGAGTGAAAATTTGGAAAGCTTGATTGAACAAATGAAGCAAAAAATACCTCACAAAATTGTAGATATATAAAATAGGACTTAGATGAAAGGAGAAATAAATAAATCATCTTATTACATTAATAAAATGCTTCCCGCAGCCTTATTTCTAACATTTAAAGAAAAAAATGTTGACGTATTTTCTCTATTATTTAATGAATAAATTATAAAAGAATTCCAAAATCCTCAAAATCCAGTGTAATCCGTTCCTCTTATCATTCGGCCCAGTACCCACTCTCTTCTCCGCACTGCATCCAAAAGTAGTAGAATTAGTATGAGCTATGAAATTACTCGTACCAATAATAAGCAACTGATTCTAATGAGCTGGTTTAGGTCGATCTTAACAGGATGATTATGAATTTTTTTATTTCGAGGTAGTTGTGGCCTCTTGGACAAATCGATGTTTGATGCACTTGCTAGTAAATCTGAGAATTTCATTGAAACTACAATGATGTTATTCGCTTAGGCATTTCGTCGAGCACTTGGTAGGCTTGTTGTCGTCAACTGAACCATGTTGCGTTGTCGATATATGCCGAAACAATTTGATGAGTGCTATCAATAATTTGTCGAGTGCTCTCGAGTCTCAACGCACCTTGCTGTTGAGCAAGCATTACATCAAACACTTGGCGGGCACACATACCAAATATTCAAGGGTCATCGGAAGACCTTCACATGTATATTTCTCAAACTCCGTATGATCTTGACCACGTTGGTCACAATGTACATCCGCCACTAGTATAAAATATAATAAAATAAATAGGCTTTATTTTTTACCAAAATAATTCATAATCATTGCGGTGCGCCATGAAAGTAGAGTATGGTTATATTTCGTCTTTTACCTTGGTACTTTTCTTCGGTGTTAGACTCGACGTGATCATGTTCATGTAAATGGTACTCCACCATTTTCCAATGTGTTCTCTTTGCATGCGAAGCACTTCTTCCCGAGAAGTAAGTGAGAGAGATCTTGGAGGCAAAGAAATGTCCATCCTCATCGCTGATGGGAGTTACTGATCCGTACTTGGGTTTCCAAAACCCTAAACCATTTCCAACTACTCGAATACTGCTTCTGGTTTGGGATGCATGACTGCTTTCACCTTGTTGGATGAAGAAAAACCACTCTCTCTCCCCGCAGGAGAACGTCACTGCATGCATGCAAGTAAGAAGATACAAAATTATCTACTGGTCCATATAAATTATAAAAGTTGAAAGTTTGAAACCTCGTAAAAAATGAAAAATACTACTCGAACATAGATAACTAGGGTTTAATTTACAGATATCTTCAATGCATGACATTTGATTGAAATATATAGTGCGGGAAAATGCTATGGAGACCAAATTTTTAGATCATTTTTTGTAGATTACATGATGTGACGATTAATGGTTGAACTCATTTAAATCATATTTAAAAATTTAGTCTCTCTAGCATCACCCTTTGTCCATCACATTCAGAGAAGTTGACTTTTCGTGCATTTTTTTTCAAATGGAAAGGAAAAATTTCGTCCAGTTTGTATTTGATTTTTTTTTTTTTTATATTTAAAGCTTATGTTTAAAGCATTTCATTTCATATATACGTGGTATATATATGCGAACATATATTTTCCAAAAACTAAGTCCTCACCTATTTTTCTCCAAAAAATTCCTTTCTTTGTTTTGTTTGTTCATATTCTCTTTTGTATTTTTTTTCGATGTGAAATTCATACTTTCAACAACAATAATCTAAAATTTGTTCTAATTAAGCTTAGCTTCATCAATAGTCAATCACTAAGTTACCTCGATCAACATACAACTCATGGATCTGATCGGACCTTATAACACGTCTAAGAATATATATTATGTCATTCGTATACATACATACAGACACACACACTTAGCTAATATAGGGATTTGACCTAAGAACGGAATGCCTGACGCATCCGGACTTGAGACCGGTGGTGGAAAATAAACTTTAGCTAACAAAACTGTTAATTCTAAAAAAAAACCAATAACGATCATAAATAAATACCTACCTAGATTCTTAGGATGGTTGCTGTAGAATTGAGCCGCATCGATCTCTCGGATTTCCTGAGCAGCTGGTACAGGCCGATACAACACCTTGTTCATCAGATAGTGAGTGACCAACTCTTCGTCTGTTGGCATAAACCTAAACCCGACCGGCAGCTGATTCGAGCTGATGATCATTTCGGAGTCGGTTTAGTCGACGGCGGACCAAATTAATATGTGATCTAGCTTGGAAGAAATGATGATCCGGAGATTGTTGGATCGAGGAAATGGTTCTGGTGTTGCACAAAGAAGTCGAGTAAATTTGAGCTGAAATACTGATGCATATTTATAGACTAGACTGTGTAGGTGGCAACGTTTGGAGGTAGTGGTGGTAATTGAATCCTAGTAGAACTTGGATTTTAAAGACCCTTTTTTCTCTTAATTGTGTTATCATTTTCTTGTGTCTGCATATATACTTGGAAGATTTTGAGCCTAGAGTGGTGTTTAGGTTTTGACTCTCCTTTTCAGTGGGATGGATATGTATCTTGAAAAAAGAGACCTAGTCAATCAAGAATTTGTTTTACATTAACCATAAATAAAAAATAAAAAGAAACCACCACACGGTGGCTCAGTAGTTTGGATGAATTTCAAGTGCGTATTATACGTAGCATATTTTGGGTTTGATTATTAGCACGCGTGAATCACACGATGGTGGCTAGAGAGAGGTTAAAATGCCTCTGTGAGTTTTCCCGACCCCTAAAACGGTGGATTGCCACGGTGAAGCTATCAGTTAGTCCCATGTTTTTTTAAAAAAAAATAAAAAAATAAAAGTTGCAAATCAACCATGACCACTAGTTTCATGTTTTTTTTTTTTTTTTAAAAAAAAAAAATCTCAACGGTACGAGGAAGTTTTGTTGATAACTTGTTCACGATGATGGACTTAGGATGTTGTCTATGTGGAGGCATGAAATCCATGAAAAAAGAAATCCTACCAATATGTAGCTAAGCATGAAGTTTTAAATTTTATTCTAAGAGTGTTATTTATTAAATCACATTTTACTTGATAGCGGATACGATGTTGATAACCTTTCTAATGCAGTTAGGTCTTACACACACGTGTGGTTCACCTCTAGTAGATTGGGCATTGAGCAAAATGCTAAGATCCTCATTTTAATTTTGTTGCCCCGATATAACTATGTCGGGGCTAAATGTGTTAACAAATAATACGATTTATCACACCCTTTATATATTGTGGGATGCCAAACATCGACCAAGGGCTCAAGGTGGTCCTTCGGGACTTTCATAAGGCAATATGTGATTGGATCATAATTTCAGAGACATATAATTTCAATAATGTTCTATCGATCATCGTGAATTTAAGCATGTAAAATAAAAGCATTTACTTTTAGCGTCTTAATCTCAGTTCTTATTATCATATCTTGGGTGACCAAGAATCCTCAGTCACCAGATGACCAAGAGAACGAGATGATTAAGAATCTTCAGCCACTAGGTGACTAAGAGAACGAGATTCACTATAATTAAGCTTACTTAGTTTACCCTCAATACCCGGGGTTGGGCCCGAAAAACCCAAAACTCGTTTAGTTGGGCCCAGATATGAAAAATGGGAAAGAAGCCCAATCCAAGATTTTGAGAGAGAATAACGATCGGCTCTAGGGCTAAATATGTACTTTCAGTTTGGGCTCCGTAAGCCGCAACTGCCGAACCACATAAAACCCTAATCCCAAACCTTGCGCACACTCCTCTCATACGCACAAGCCAGAAGACTCGGACGTGCTCCGCCGCCGCCGCAGCCAGCAGCCACTAGCAGAAGAAGAAGGAGAAGCAGGACTTTACGTAATCGGAAAATGGAGACGGCGAGAACAGTGAAGGACGTGTCCCCTCATGAATTTGTCAAGGCCTACGCCGCTCACCTGAAGCGCTCCGGCCGAGTCAGTCTCTCTCGCGCTCTCCCTCTTTATATATATATCTATGTGTATGTATCTGTGTGTCTGTGTATTGTATGATCGATTATCGATGTACTTTTGTGATATGAACAGATTGCAAGCTTAGATAATCTGAATATTTGGTTTAAATTTTAGGTTCTGCGGCATTCGAATTTGTTTTAGTTTGTGTACCGAAATAAGTGTTAATTTGCGAAAGTAGGAGGTTAGATTTGGTTTTGTTCGATCTGTTATAATTTTCAGTTTGTGTGATTTGATTAGAGGGAGTGAAAAGGAAATTATTGAATGACGAATCTTCGAAAAAACACCGAACTGGATATGCCATTTTTGCTGTCGAATTGCGCCGAGGAAACGAAAGTATTAAGTTGTGAAGAAGACATATTAGAGTCGTTGAACTTGCTGTTATATCTGCGTTTGTGGCTATCAGACTATCAGTAATGGATGCTAAACTTGATGCCATTTTGGAAAACAAAAGCCGAAGTTCCGATGGTCATGTGATATATTTGAATGTGGAAATGTGTTTGCCAGAAAGTTCCTATTCCTCGGCGTTTTAGTGTCATTCATTTGGTTAATGATTTTTTTGTACTGATCTCTCACTCGCTTCCGATTATACTTTGTCTCTTTTCAATGAGGATTCTCTTCTCATGTGCTGTCTTTGTACTATCTGATAGATTGAGCTTCCTGACTGGACCGACATTGTGAAGACTGCCACATTCAAGGAGCTTGCACCATATGACCCTGATTGGTACTACATTAGATCTGGTATGTGGAATTCTCCCGCCCTTTCCCCACATACCCACAAAACCTTCGACTAGTATTAGTGTTCGTAAAACTGTTTACCGTGAGTATCTTCATCCGAATTCAATTTTTCTTGCAGCATCTATGGCAAGGAAAATCTACTTGAGGGGTGGTCTTGGTGTTGGTGCCTTCCGCAGGATCTACGGAGGGAGCAAGAGGAACGGCAGTCGCCCACCTCATTTCTGTAAAAGCAGTGGCGCTATTGCTCGTCACATTCTTCAGCAATTGCAGAAGATGAACATCGTTGATGTTGACGCCAAAGGGTGAGTTTCTTTCACACATCTCGGGTTTCATATATGAATTTTGGTGTAGAAAGTTATCGTATCATTGTTCCAAACGACAACATGAATGAAGTTTTTGGCGACTAAACTACTTGTATTCCCTGTGTTTCAGTGGACGGAAAATCACATCCAATGGCCAGAGGGATCTCGACCAAGTTGCTGGACGGATCGCTGTCGCAATCTAAGAGAATTTCTTGAAAGACTTGATTATGGATGCAAAACAATTCAGAAAACTTTTTGCAGCTAGGAGTGGGTGAGCAGATATAGGAAGGATTTTGACATGTTATGTTGTGTTTAGCAGTTTTATGATGATGAACATCGCATCCCTCGTTTTTCGGTTAAATTTTGAAGTGCTATGTTGAAATTGGCTTTCGCAATTTTAAGTTTTGTTACTTGAACCCATTCCTACTGTCCTACACTGTTTAAGATGCTTCTCTATAAAGTGCTTTTGTTCGTAAATGCTTTCATTGGAACTGTCTTTTTGTTCATAAATGCTTTCATTGGAACTGTCTTTCTAGAGGCACGTAAAAGTTTTTAGTAAGTGACATGGAATAGGATTTGGAAATTGGATGTGCTTCTCTCAAAAGTACAACTTAGGTATGGCTTGGAACTGCTTATATACAAGGGAGTTTTTGGAAACACTTTTAATAAAAGCGCTTCGTAGAAGCACGTTGAAATTTTTAATAAAAGTGCACGTGCTTCTTTCAAGAAGCACACAATAGATGTTTCTTCTAAAAGCACCTTAACCCAAAAGTACTTCTAGTATTTGTGTGTCAAACATAAAGCGCTTTTAAATGCAATTTTTCAAACGTAAATGAAATGGTGATCTTGATTAATTCTAATAGTTTGAAATTATTAATTGTTTCTTTAATCAAAATTAGTCATTAATGAGAAATTAAAAACTAATTTAAAGTTTTAATCGTAATTTTTTACCTCTATATTCAAGCTGTAAAAAAGAATTTGCACCGATGTCGGCCCAAAAGCGACCCGAGTCCGAATAGAGCTGTCAAGTGTCACGGATTCGAACAGCCCGAGTGAAACGAGCAGCCCGGGTCGGGTCCCACGAATAGTGCTCCACCTCATGCCCTCTCCTTACGCCACGTGGGACCTCGGCAACTAGATTCGTATCTCTACGCGCCATCTAGACTTGCCTACCACTTCGCCTCAGAATCTTAAAACTAATAAATAAACAAAATTAATTAATTAGAGCTCAAGAAAAAAATATCCAAAAGAAAAAAGAAAAATTCGAATTCGAGAAAGCCATTTGCTTTTCCTTGGATTTGGGCTTTGCTTCGATTCCTACACTCTGTGGATTTTGCCTGCCGGCGTGGATCGAGCTAGGGTTTTCTCCGATCGGCGCGATCGCACCTCCGTCCTCCGCCGTCCGTCACTGTGAGTCCGTTTTCTTTTTCCAGAGTTTCCAATCCTTCCATGCTTCATTTTTTGAAATCTTCATGTTTCTGTGCATATATATACATATATGTTTGTGGTATTAGATATTGAAATGTATGTATGCATTTGTATTTCGTTTTTAGATTTTCTGTTTGGTTACCTAGAAATTGGGATAGAAAATGAAGTTTATTCTAGGCGGTTAGGTTGGGTTGTTTGCTTGGTCTAAAAATATGGAGGCTTTTTAGTTGTACAGTGGACTATCAATTTGGACTATTAATTTAAATTTAAATTGCGAATGAATGTTTTATTTTCCACAAGCTTGCCAATTTGTTCCTTTTTAGCTTCCAACCAAAGCGGTAGTGTTTTACTGCAAGCTAATTTTGTGTGGGTTTAGTGTTATCACTAAATTATGATAGAATCATAGAATTGTGTAGTTACATCCGGAACCGCATATTTTCTTTATGTTTACTCTAAATTTTGACTTGAAACCATCCATGGTAGTAAGTGCTTTGTTGGAATTTTTGGAGTGATATTTCGTTTTGCGTTTTGAACATTTTATTTTATTTGTTTTATGAAGTAGGTTGAAGCGGTTATAATAAGTAGCGCCTTTCAAAAGCGTGGTTCTGCTCTCTGTTGCGGAGGATGAAGTAAGTAGGAGGGTTTTGGGATGATAAGGCTTCTGATAATGTTATTGAATGATGAAACCGTATTGGAGGATAGATGAGTTTGATTTGTAATTAAATTGGGTTTAGGCAGTTTACTGAGGATGGATGATGATGGAGACTTTGATATGTTTTTGCCCCATTGGAACAACAAGAATCCAACTGATCGCCTTTTCATAGTCTCTTGCTTTATTGCGGCCTTAGTTGGAATTTTGACTATAGCCTATTCCGCCTTTCAATGGAGGAGAAATATAAATCTAAGTTGGATGAAAGCCATTGCCAGGTCAAAGAAAAACCCTAAGGCACGTCACAAGGTTCCTATAACTCCCCATACTTGGGTTCTAGAATCTGTAGCTCGTGGAAAGAACTTGAATTGCTGTGTTTGCCTAAAATCCATGAGCCCTTCTCAAACTCTTGGGCCTATGATAGCTTCAGATAGTTTTAGTCACCATTGCGACATTTGTGGTGCTGTGGCTCATCTGAGCTGCTCGTCTAGTGCCCATAAGGATTGCAAGTGTGTATCCATGATGGGGTTTGAGCACGTGATGCACCAATGGGCTGTCCGTTGGACAGAGGCAACAGATCAACCTGATGAAACTTCTTTCTGCAGCTATTGTGAAGAACCATGTAGTGGGTCTTTTCTTGGTGGATCCCCAATATGGTGCTGCTTGTGGTGTCAAAGAGTGGTACATGTTGATTGCCACAGTAGCATGTCCAATGAAACAGGCGATATTTGTGATCTAGGTCCATTCAGAAGGTTGATTGTGTCGCCTCTGCATGTAAAGGAATTGAACCAGACCTCCTCAGGTGGATTTCTGAGCACCATTACTCATGGAGCTAATGAAATAGCATCTTCAGTACGTGCAACTATTAGGAGCCAGAGCAAAAAGTCCAAGCATGGAAATGAAAACTCTGTTGACACGGGAAATAGTGGTAGTACTGGGGATATGTGTACAGAAAGCACAGCTGATACTATTCAAGCTGTTAATGGTTCTCATGAAGTTGAGGAAAACCGTAATGGCACTGTGAATGTGAATCTGCAGCACCAAGACAATGACGTAGATAAGAAGTTGGATTCTAAACCCAGTTTCAAAAGGAGCACGTCAAACAATAAGAAGGATGAGTCTCAGGTTTTAGGGATGAAACAAAGATATGAGTTGATTGATTTATCACCAGATGCAAGACCCTTGCTAGTTTTTATCAACAAGAAGAGTGGGGCTCAGCGTGGAAATTCATTGAGAAAACGTTTAAATATTCTTCTCAATCCTGTTCAGGTTTGATTCTTCTACTATCTTGAATAGATGGAAAAAATTTATTTTCCATCTTTGATACATGAACGAGTCAAGTAAGGTTATTACATGCCGTGGTGGAAAAGAAAAGCATTTCTTTTCGTTTATATTCATGTGGACTAAGTAAGGTTATTAGTTAAGATTTAAGGTTTGAATTTTGTGATAATAACTGCCTATGAACAAATGGGATCTAATGTGAGAAAAATATTAAAACCTGCAAGTTTAGCCTCTTAATGGAATAGGATGCCCTAAAAGCAAATTCTAATTGCTGCAATTTATCAACATTACATGCCGGCCTATCTCCTCAATTGATGTCTATGGATTTTGATCAACTTGTACTTTATTAGTAATTGTGGTATTTCATATATGTTTGTTTAAATGTTGCATGTGCTTTTGTTTCCTGTAGGTTTTTGAGCTGAGCTCAACACATGGACCAGAGGTGGGTCTTTATTTGTTCAGAAAGGTGCAGCACTTTAGAGTTCTTGTGTGTGGGGGAGATGGTACCGTTGGTTGGGTTTTGAATGCCATAGAAAAGCAAAATTTTGATTCTCCTCCTCCAGTTGCTATTCTTCCTGCTGGAACGGGGAATGATCTTGCTAGAGTTTTGTCATGGGGAGGAGGTTTGCGCTCAGTGGAGAGACAAGGAGGCCTTTGCACAGTTTTGCACCACATAGAGCATGCTGCAGTAACCATTCTTGATCGTTGGAAGGTAGCAATTGTAAATCAAGAGGGGAAGCAGCTCCAATCGCCAAAGTTTTTGAACAACTATCTTGGTATGTAATAGTAGAATACTGAATTTTTGCTGGATCTTTCTTGTTCTCATGTTGTTTGTATGTCTCATAGTTATTGACTTAAGTTTTGGCTCAGCTTAGTTCACAAACTATATACTCAGCTCAAATTAAGTTTTGGCTTCGCATCTTTACCTTCTTCAGATCTTTCAGTCTGTATAAATAGCTCACCGTCAATATGTATAAGGTGAGTTGGAATATTTTCTGTAAGGAGAAAAGAAAAACCTACAAAATTTATCTCGACCTTAGACTTATTGTTCTGCTGCGTAAGAGTTTACTCTCTGATATTCCAAAAACAGTCCATCTGATGAAACAATGTCGATTTGGTCAGTTGATGAGTTAATTCTGAGTATTCTGACTAACTTCTACGCCTTTTTGTGTAAGTTTTTCATCACATTGAGTGAGCTCTCATATGACTTACCATCAATCACCAACTCTGGCCTGCTTCATTTGCAGGAATTGGGTGTGATGCTAAGGTTGCTCTGGACATTCATAATCTACGAGAGGAGAATCCGGAGAAGTTTTATAACCAGGTAATATTTAACAAAAATGGAATTCAAATTATTTAGAGTCAAACTCCCTTGTGCTATATTAGGCATGAGACTGATGGAGACAGGTTGGTAAGAATAGGGGAACTATGGGGCAGATGCTATTGCATCTTCGAGTCTGAGATCACATGTGGTTGCAATATAAATTAGAAAGCAATTAAAGTCAATCAAACCTCAACCTGGGTGGATCACATTTTAAATCGGTTCCTGTCGTTGTAATCGTTGTTTGTTAGTAGTTTTATTTAGATTTTACTTTGATGTGTCCTTCTTAAGATGTTGAGTTTGTTACCTACCTGCAGTTCATGAATAAAGTTCTTTATGCACGAGAAGGCGCGAAGGGCATAATAGATAGAACATTTGTAGATTTTCCTTGGCAAGTCCGAGTTGAAGTGGATGGCGTTGAGGTAGAGGTCCCTGAGGTGAGTATGAAAAGTTTTAATTATAAACACAGGGCACAATGACTATTGATTCAGAAATCATCATATTGCTTCGGATTTGGCTGTCTGGATTTATTATGATTGACTAATTTTGAAATTATCAGTGCTTGACAATTTTGCAAACGTTTTCAGGATGCAGAAGGTGTACTTGTAGCGAACATTGGGAGCTACATGGGTGGTGTAGATCTGTGGCACAATGAAGACGAAAATTATGACAATTTTTACCCACAATCTATGCATGATAAAATACTTGAGGTTGTAAGCATTTCTGGAATATGGCACCTTGGGAAACTTCAGGTAATTTGGGTATACGTGGAAGCTATACCTCTCTATAAGTGCGATGCATATACTTACGTATCGGAGTGATGTCTTGCTAGTTAGTTTCAATTCGAAAACGGATCATGGTTTTTATATCTAGCGTGATCACTAGATTTGGGAAAGTGTGCTATGTTTCTGATCTGCCATTTTGTTTGGTGCAGGTTGGGCTTTCCCGTGCTCGAAGGTTGGCACAGGGCCAGTCAATTAAGATACAGCTCTATGCTGCATTGCCTGTTCAGGTCGACGGGGAGCCTTGGTTTCAACGACCTTGTACGTTGGCTATATCCCATCACAGCCAGGTCTCTCTCTCTCAAAATTCTTGTCCGATGAAAATCTAATTTATAGCTAAACCTGTCCATAAGTTTGCCATATTATGTCGTGCGCAGGCATTCATGTTGAAGCGGGCAGCCGAGGAACCACTAGGTCACGCAGCCGCCATCATCACCGATGTTCTTGAGAATGCCGAAACCAACAGTGTGATAAACGCTGTGCAGAAGCGAGCTCTTCTTCAAGAAATGGCGCTGAAGCTGACATAGAAAAGAACTTTTCTCTAGAAGCTGCTTAAAATTAGTAAAAGTGAATAGTTTTGATTGTATCTTGCTTAATATTGCCATGTTGTACACCATCATATCACCACATGTTTTTTTTCTTTTTTGCCTTTATTTTTGTTGTTGTGGTTTTAATAGATTGCTTCTTGTTGAAGCGTTGTTGTACATGAAGCTTGTTCATCATCAATGGAAATAGGGAATTTTACGATTTTTCTGACATCGGGCCAAAAGACCAACTGTGTGTCCTACTATACGAGGATTTACCTACTCTCTGGTAGGTTAGTAACGCTAACGTGGTGTCTCAAACTGATAATGAAACAGTGGCGTACCAAGCGGTGGGGGAAGTCTCCTTCCTACTATATATAACTAAAAGTTCGTAGAAATTGGCCATTTAGTATTGCAAAATAGTGATATATCTCTTTACTGGTAAATGAGAGATTCTAAAGTTCGATTATTGCCAAATACGTTGAAATTGAGAAATCATATATTACAATAAGATTCACTCGAGAAAAAATAGTATCACAAGGAGTTGAACCCGATTGAAGTTGGGTATGAAATTGTATGACTACTAACAGGAAGTGCAGTGCTCCGGGAAGAGCGGCTGACCCTTCCGATTTCAACGAAGACGAGCATGCCGGAGTTCTAACTTCTACCAGGAGAGGATTCATGGCTGCGTAGAATGCTATACACAAACAGTTTATAAACTCCGAAAGCTTATTGAAACCGCACACGACTTCGGGAGGAGACCTGCATGCATGTGTAGTAGTAATCAACCCTCATTCTTTTGCTTATTCTTAATAAATCCTTGCTTCACTTTCCTCCACGCCCTTGCCACAAACCCCTTCGTTACCGCCCCCGCCGGCCTTGTGGTCGGCTTTTGGTCCCCAGCAGTCGCATAAGACGGCGGCTTTTGGTCCCCAGTAATCGCTCTCTTCGGTGTCTTGGCACTTTCTTTGGCAATGCGACTTAAGCCCTGTCTGTACAAAGGTGAGTTGAAGCAGTACATGTAATGAGGTGAAGAGGAAGCTTTCGAAGCTAGAATGGCCTTGTTGAGTTGGTGAGTCACAGCTCGGAACTCGTATGAGTCGTATAGCGAGCTGCCGTTGTGACTCGGACTTATCATGCGGGGGTGAGCATGTGTCGCGGTGACGGTTTGTGGTTCTTTGCCGACCGGGATTTCCAGGAAAGTTGCTAGGTCTATATGTGTTGAAGACTCTCCCATGTTTTTTGAGAGAGGGAGAGAGGGAGAGAGAGAGAGAGAGAGAGAGAGAGAGAGAGAGAGAGAGAGAGGAGAGAGTAGGTTAAGGTTTGTTTATTAGGTTTTGGGAGTGTATTTTATGGGTGGATGGGTAGTTTGCCTTGTAAGTAACGTTGGTTAAGTGAATGTTACTAGGGACTTGCATTGTTTTATACGTCCTCGATAGACTGACTTTCTACATTAACATTATAAGTTTTTTAGGAATGTCACGCAGTTACATGGTATTATTAAATTACTCATGTTATTGTATATAATGTTTTTATTAATATTTTATCGTAAGCCTATAAAATATCATTTACCTTGTCAACAGTCAATTTAAATTATATAACTTGTAAATTATAAATTAATAATACTATATGACGGTGTGACTGTCAAACTCTTAATTAATAAATGGTATTAAACATGAAAGCATCAAGTTATTTATTTTTATTTATAGGTTGATATGTGTGTATATTAAGATTTTTATTGTTGTCTTGTTCAAGGTTTTTGACAGTATGGAGGTGGAAAGTGGTATTTCTCTTTCTCATCATATGTTTGCACATGCCTTTGCTTGTTTCCAAATCTTAAATTAAGTGCTTAATTCTTTGCCAGAGCTGCTAAACCCATTCTAGTGTCTTATTTTTTTAACCACGTTATAATCTCATCCATCATAAAAAGTTAAAAAATTGAAATGTTATTTCTCCACCCACTATTATTCCTAAAAAATTAAAATGCTATTTCCTCACCAACGAAGACTCATCTCATGATAATCTACATGTAAATGAATGACCCTCCAAATACTCAAGTATTATGTGATTACGTACTATAATAACAACCATCAATATCTAATGAGTAAATTGGAGCAATGGTCCCTCAACTAAAAATCCATTACCATTGGTCCCTCAACTTATCAAAATGTGTAGCTATAGTCCTTTTCATAAATTTTGTCAAAATTTTGTCAAAATAAGTTATATTGGAATGACCATTTATACAATTAGGGTCCCTCAACTCATCAAAGTGTATAATTATGGTTCTTTTTGTCAACTATGTCAAAAATTTTGTCAAAACGAGTTACATTGAAAGGACCATTGCTACAATTGGGTTAAAGTTAAGGACCATTTCTCTAGTTGAATTAAAGTTGAGGGACCAATGGTAATGGATTTTTAGTTGAGGGACCATAGCTGCACGTTTTGATAAGTTGAGGGACCAATGGTAATGGATTTTTAGTTGAGGGACCATTGCTCCAATTGAGTTAAAGTTAAGTGACCATAGCTACAATTTACTCATATCTAATACTCATTAGTTCCTAACTTCTTACCCTTTAATTGGGCATCTGCACTTTTTTGTTTCAAAATTCCTCTTATCCCCATCTTTTACATTTTTCTTTTCCCAATTCGGCTTACATATTGTCTGTTCCTTTCACTGTCCAATGTAAGTCTAGGACTCATGTTACCTCTTCGCCTCCAACGTATTATTATTATACATCTTTCAAGGTCCTTATTGGTTATTTTACAAATGGGCACACTTGTTAAAAATTTCATTACAAGTACGTGGGGAGATAACAGTGAGATTGAAATAACAGCACTCTTCTTTACAAAATAATCTTAAGTGAAGGATCTAATTAAACTGTATTAGTGGAGTAAATTCTATACTCAACTCTAATCTTCTAACAGCCAAGTATTGACTTTTGGCAAGTAATATAAAGTATTTGAGAGACATGTATGTTAGTGCCCTCATGACTTGCCATATATATATATATATATATATATATATATATATATATATATAATCTTATAAATCAAGTGAAACTTAAAGCTTAGATCTACTTTTTTTTTAAAAAAAAAATTAAAGTATTTTTCTTTCTTTAAGATATTCTTTATTTACATTTACTTATTAATTCAAGTTAAAAAGAAAAATATAACCGAATCAATAGCTAGTTGAATGTTCGTAGAAAAAGAAAATGTAAATTAAAATCAGTCATATATAGGTCCATCTTTATTTTACAAAACTCATTTATACTTACTTATAGCATTTATATTTCAAATTATCAATTGCAAGCCTAAACAATGCATGTTAATTTATTTGAATTTCTCAAATTTTTATGGAATTTCAAACAATGCATCCATAAGACAAATCATATTCATACCCCATGATTGTTTAGAACTGAAAAAGAAGAAAGCAACATACATTCGCTCACAAAAAAACTCTTCATAAGGTACTACTGGTTTGACCAAAAAAATAAAAGGTAGCATTGGTGGGAGAAAACATAAATTCTTTAACCAATGTTTGGATAAGAAAATTTAAAATTGCTAAGAAAAATCAAAATTATGGAATTTGAAATAATGAAATTTAATTTTTTAAAAATTGTGAAGTTTCTTGTTCGGCTACAGTAAAACTGTAATGAAATTTATGTACAAAATTTAATGTGTCAATTGGTAAATGGAAAATAACAAACTCTTCCTTGTGGAAATTAATAAATAACAACTATTTACATGAAATTTCAAGTTGCGAATTGTTGCCTCCAAATTTCAAGTTTTATTTTCATAGAGAAATTCTAAATTTCTATGATTATAAATCCAAACAAGAGAATCGGTCATTTCAATTTAAAAACTTTTGTCCAAATTTTAAATTTATTCTCCTCATCCAAATATAAGATAAATTTATAAAGGGCATGTATTTTGGTCTCACTCGCACACTCGGTGTTATAAAATTATTACAAAATATGTGAAAAAGAGAGTAATGTTTTTTTTTTTTGAACAAAAACAATATTATCTATACTAAAAAGGTGGAGGAGTGGGCTAAGCCTCACAATGCTAACAATAATTTGGCTCAAATTCACATTCATAAAAAATCAAGCCTAAAACCTCTCACAAAGCTAACGAATTTGTTGTCACACCCTATGAATCTCTCAAAAAACATAAATCTGTATTTATTTTAGTCTCACCACCGCACCCCCCCCCCCCAACACAGTCTCTCTCAATATGCCAAAATTATTATAAAGTCAAAACTTATAACTGTCACATTTATGACATTCTGGTAAATTTTAATTATTTTGTGCGCCTCATCTAATGCAAAATAGAGTATTTATTGGAACTTATTTAGAAGGAAGTAATGTTAGCTATAGACCCTAGATACACAAAACTCACACTAATATAGATGAGTTTCTTGTAAAATATACAATTTTGGTTGTATTGTTTAAAAGTGTATCAATTTTGTGTATCTAAATAATACTATTGCTTAAAGGAATCATTCCTACAATTAAGACGTATTTTCCTGTCACCATAACGTCCCACTTATAAATAACTTTCTCCCCTAATTTTGATGTGATGTCAAGTCTACACAAACGGCTTTTCAGCCAAAATAATTCTTAAGATTGACATAACTTCTTTATTTGATATTTGAAATTTAAAATCTACAGAAGTTGTTTCTTAGATTATCTACCGTCAGTCATTTTGGTTATTCTGTGAAAAATCTTCGTCAAATCGAAGAAATCACCAGTTCAAGTGGAAGAGTTGATTGACAAAAATATCATCAATTTAATGATTTTTTTTTCTTCAAAAAATAACCAAAATAATTAACGATGAACAATTACATAACCACTTCACCATTTCCACGTATAGCGTGGAATCTATGGCATTCATGTACCTACCAAGTAGGCTGTCCACCTTAATAGTTAATACGCAAATCCTGTTAATTAAGTAAATAAATAAATATGCAAAATCCTGATGCGTATATAACACCTTTTGTTGCTTACGATAACCCACATCTCTTCTGCCTCTGGTTGCATAATCTTTGCACTCTCTAAACCAAAAATTCAGTCTATCGACTACCTAACGCACTCCCCATTTTCCGCTTTATAATTATCGAGTTCGATCTTACTTCACACTTTGTCTTCAAACTTTTTTGTCTCTTTTTCTTTGCGCTGATTTGTGGGCATCTTCTGAGGTATGAACACGTTAATCTCATTTGTTAATTGTCTTTCGAATCAAATGTCGTTTGTTGTCTGTCACTTTTCTGCAATTTTATATAAGCTAATATTAATTGCAATCGCCATGGCTTTCATTTTACTCAAACATTCTCTGGGCCCCACCACACCGGCACACATCCCTTCCTTTCTGCACTTTGAAGCTTCCTCTTTTAATTACCAGCTATGGTGATTAGTAAAATTTTGGTGTTTAATTTGTTAAATCCCCAATGGTTTGTAGACCAAATGCCATGGAAATGTACCAACTAAGACGTGTTTGTTGAATTTAGTTGTTTTTGATATGCTTTGATTTTTGGTTAATGCGCTGAAATAGAACCGACTACAAACTTAAAATTAAGAATTACTAAACAGATAATAAATTGTATATAAATTTTGATTTTGCGGCTTTTTATTGTTTGATTCGTGTCCATATCTCGTATATTTCTTCTCTCTTTTTGCACGCTTCTGTTTATTTATGTTTCAATGATTTATTAAATCAAAGTTTTAGAAATAAGATAAAAACAAGGATAGTGCTATTTCACATTCAATCTTACTTTTCATGCGCTCCTGTTAACTTTTAACAATTTATTCGACTCGAAGTAAAAATGTGCTGGTGGATAGCCCTACCTAAATGGAAAGGATCCTCGCCGGATCTTTTCCTAGGAATCCCGTGATTTTATCCGTTCATCGTATATAGTGCGGTCATAAATCATTTCAAAATTTAAAATTTAAAATTAAATATGAATAGTACCTAATGAAAACTGACCGCACGATATACGATGAACGGGTGAGATCACGAGATTCCTAGAAAAGAGATCCGGCGAGGATCCTTTTCCCTACCTAAAAACAATGTTCTGAAAAATGAGAAACAACGAAAATCACATTTTCTCAGTAAAAATCACATTCCTTCAATTAAAAGTTTGTAACCGATTCTGTTTGTGCATATTTCTCGTGGGCGCATGGGATGTTTAATGATGGTATAGTGGCACATGAACCAATGACGCGTAGAGTCCAGCTTTTGCTCTGATCACCCATTTGTAACGCAGTTGCAGTCTTACTCTATGGGTTCCGTTTGGTCAGACCCTTTGATTCCAACCCTTGTTTTTATGCCAGAAAACAGTTTTTTCTTCAATTGACTTAATTTTTATCTGTCTTTTAACGACATGGGTACTCTTGGAAATCTGCTTTTTCGATAAGCAGTTTTCATTGTTTGAGTTGAAGGAGAGGGGAAAAAAGGGGTGGGCTGAATTTCCCTTGTTTGTTACTGAACGGTCGTGTTTGCAAACGTGTTGAATGCTCCGTTCCAGCTTTTCCATTAATCTGACTGTGCTTTGGTTTGTGAATGTAACATAATTGATTCAGATCTCACAAGTGCTTTTGGGTATTTAAGCACCTCTTTCCTCTCTTTCTTTCCTGCAGTAGTTTGTGCTCTCTCTCCTCTCTCTCTCTCCTCTCTCCTACTTTACTCTCTATCTCTTGCTTCCGTTTTTTGAAGGCTACAGAAATCTTATCAAGGTATTGCCATGGTTTCTTGTGTAAATTAGGTTATAATATTTCATCATTTTCTTGCATGTTTAGATGCTCAACTGATGACAATTTCGTAGGATGGTAGAAAGTTTTGAGCAAGGTTGTCATGTCAAAATTGTGGACACTGTTCTTTCATTGTCTAGATTTAATCAAGTTTTGCCAAATTAAACGTCAAATCTTATTAGGTAGTTGGCCAAGGTAGTGTGTCCGTCCTTTGCGTCTCAGTTTGAGTCTCCGAACGTATAATTTACAGTAGTTTAGAGTATCGCATTCTTTATTACCATCTTGCCATCTCAAAGATTTTAGAAAGTTGGGCATCTTATAATTGTGGACACTTCTCTTTCATTTTCTATATTTAGCAGCGTTTGCGGGTTAAATTGGTAAATGTAAGGCGGGAGGGGATCGGTGGGTATAGAACCTACACCAACACCAAGGTGCATAGACATTATTTCGTTCGGTCACTGCGGTAAAACGTCATTTGCTTATTTTCTAGATTTGGTCCAATTTTTCCAAATCATAGATTAGATCTTGCATACCCATGTTAAGTCAATTGGCCAAGATAATGTGTCCCGTCCAATTGAACCGAAGTTTGAATCGCCTCCCCGTAGGTAAGAGTAGTTTATAATATCGCCTTATCAAGAAACTAAAGTGGTGGAGCAAATTCTTGTTGATTTTCCAGTGTATAAAGTATAAATCTTGTTCTTGTAGAGGAAGCCGCCCATTATTTTCTCTTGACAGATTGCTTTGTTTCATGCTTCTAACAGAAGAAAAAAATGGTGAAGATCTGCTGCATTGGAGCTGGCTATGTTGGGGGTCCAACAATGGCAGTGATTGCCTTGAAGTGCCCTGCCATCGAAGTGGCGGTGGTAGACATCTCCGTGCCCCGAATCGCGGCCTGGAACAGCGACCAGCTCCCCATTTATGAGCCAGGTCTTGATGAGATTGTGAAGCAATGCAGAGGAAACAACCTCTTCTTCAGCACTGCTGTTGAAAAGCATGTCGCTGAGGCGGACATTATCTTCGTTTCAGTTAACACCCCAACGAAAACCAGGGGTCTTGGAGCCGGCAAGGCTGCTGACTTGACATACTGGGAAAGCGCAGCCCGAATGATCGCTGATGTTTCAAAATCCGATAAGATTGTTGTTGAGAAATCAACTGTCCCAGTGAAAACCGCCGAGGCGATTGAAAAGATTTTGACACATAATAGCAAGGGAATCAAGTACCAGATTCTCTCCAACCCGGAGTTTCTTGCCGAGGGGACAGCAATTGAGGATCTTTTCAAGCCCGACCGCGTGTTGATTGGAGGGAGGGAAACCCCGGATGGCCAGAAGGCAATCCAGGCATTGAAGGCAGTGTACGCGAATTGGGTTCCGGAAGACAGAATCATAACAACCAATCTGTGGTCAGCTGAGCTATCAAAGCTCGCCGCGAATGCCTTCCTGGCGCAGAGGATCTCGTCTGTGAATGCAATGTCAGCTCTCTGTGAGGCCACCGGAGCAAATATCTCAGAAGTTTCCCATGCTGTTGGCAAGGACACCAGAATTGGACCGAAATTTCTCAATGCCAGCGTTGGATTTGGCGGGTCTTGCTTTCAGAAGGACATTCTCAACTTGGTCTATATCTGCGAATGCAATGGCCTTCCTGAAGTTGCAGAGTATTGGAAACAAGTGATCAAGGTGAACGACTACCAAAAGAGCCGCTTCGTGAACAGGGTTGTCTCTGCGATGTTCAACACTGTTTCAGGTAAAAAGATTGCGATTCTTGGATTCGCATTCAAGAAAGACACCGGGGACACAAGGGAGACCCCTGCCATTGATGTTTGCAACGGGCTGTTGGGGGACAAGGCGCACTTGAGCATATATGATCTGCAGGTTACTGAGGAACAGATTCGGAGGGATCTTTCGATGAAAAAGTTTGATTGGGACCATCCAATTCATCTGCAGCCAATGAGTCCTGCCGCGGCCAAGGAAGTGAGCGTCGCTTGGGATGCTTACGAGGCAGCAAAGGGCGCTCATGGGATCTGCATTCTCACCGAGTGGGACGAGTTCAAGACACTCGATTACAAGAAGATTTACGACAGCATGCAGAAGCCTGCATTTTTGTTCGATGGGAGGAATGTGGTTGATGCTGGGAAGCTGAGAGAGATCGGATTCATCGTGTATTCGATCGGGAAGCCGTTGGATTCTTGGTTCAAGGACATGCCTGCTGTGGCATAAGATGTGGAGATTTTCTTGCAGCTGCAGGAGCATAAGTGATTCTCTGAATTTCTACTTTTCACCTCATGTTTTTACTTTCCTGTTGTCTCAGACAGCGTGACATTATTACTCTTTTTTTTTTTTTTGTATCCATTGGTCCTTATGAGAATAAACAGAAAATTTTATTAGATCTAGTAAATCGATAATTTAGTGAATGATTGATTCTAACATTACTCAAATATGAGTGTTACTTCTACAGAGGACGATTGACTAGCTATATCGGAGGGAAATATTAGAAATAGTCGTGCATATGTAGACGAGTATTTTCTTCTTTCTGGCAAGTAACCACTATTTTTTATTTATTTAAAAAGAGACTAACCGATGTCATCGTCACGTCACGACAATCTATTCTTCTAAGGTTGGAAAGACTCACAAAGATATTTCAATCTCTACTAGCTATTATTGTGTGATTCACAAGCGCCAAATCGAACTCAAAGCGTGCCTTGTGAAATATAAGAATCGAACTCAATGAAATACGACTCTGAAATCCGCCAACCAATGGGCCACCCCATGGTGATTAATAACCAGTATTTGTTTGAATTAGGCGAAGTGGCCGAATCTCAGGAGTCTACACATTGTGTGGAACCTTAACAGACTTTGTAGCCTCCGACCTTTAACTTAGGCAGGAATTTATTTAAATTAAAGTCAAACGTCAAACACAATTAGGCAGAAGTAGAAAACCAGAGGTCGCGTTGAAAGAGAAAACAACTTGCATACACAGATCCACGCAAAATGACGATATATCAAACCAGTCATATAATGTCATGCAGGAAAATTCAATCATGAAGGCGTATAATACATCAAGATGTTAATCAGTACGTAGAAGAAACAGGAAACGCCTAAGCATCGGTCTCAATTATATATCACCACAAACTGGTATCAAAATGAGAAACAGTGAAATATCAAAATCTACCTGTAAATAATTCTCGTAACACCGCTGGGTTACGATGAGCTATAAACCTGAGCTATAACACCGCTGGGTTACCACAAACTGGTCTCTTTCCATGAGCTATAAACCTAAGATTACAAGAAGAAAACAGAAACAAATGGCGTCAATAACAACTGAAATATTACTTGACACACAGTTAAAAATTTATCTTAATAATTGTTTCTGATTCACCGGTTCTTATATCTTTTATAATGAGAATCAGTACCAACCTCATTCGATTCATTATAACTACTTAACGTTAAAAATATGAACTTTACCATTTCCCATCCCCCAAGTCCCAAAGTCATGGTTTAAAGGCCTAAACATCAGACATTCTATATATACTAAAACCCGGTGGAAAACTACTGTTCATTAACAGTGCCCACTCGGTGTTGCCCCTCATTCTCTTCATGTTTCTTGGGCTTTAGTGGGGTTGGCTGGTGAATTGACCACTTTTTAACTTTACTCTTCTTTTCTTCTCTGTCATCCCGTTTCTCTCTTTTTCTCTTTCGGTTATGATTCTGATTGGACCGTGCGGAAGAGTGTTTTGCCTGCTTTCGTAGCTGTTTTCCACGAACCAATCGCTCTGCTTTAGGTGTGTTTGTTCATGCGTTGTTTTATTTTCTTTTTGGTTAGAAAGAATTTTTTTTAATTGATTGTTGTAAAGTTTGGCTCTTCACCTATTTTGCTCAACGTTTTATTTATTTCTTCGTGTTTTGCATTTGGTTCTTTCCTCTGATTTCGTTTTTTGGTTGCAGGAAACTTTGGTCTTCCAATTTTAGGGTTTTACTGCGACCTTAAATTGATTGTTGTAAAGTTTGGCTCTTCACCTATTTGGCTCAACGTTTTCTTTATTTCTTCGTGTTTTGCATCTGGGTCTTTCGTTTGATTTCGTTTTTTGGTTGCAGGGAGCTTTGGTCTTCCAATTTTAGGGTTTTACTCTGACTTTGCAAGCCCTTTTTGGGTGAGGTATATAATTTATCTCTTTGCTCTTAAATTTATTTTTTATTAGGGTTTTTTTTATTGTTTGTGGTTCAATTTTTGCCTGAAAATACCACGATTTTCCCCTCAAAATTCAAAAAAAAAAAAAAAAAGAGGAATGGTATGATTGGTACATGAGATTGCGTTTTCTGAATTTATTTTATTTTATTTCTGTGTGTGGTGCAAGAAAATTATGAACTAAGAAACTCTAATCTTTTGGTTTTAAATTTTCCTTCTGTGAAACAAAAATATAAATGCAAGTGTATAAACTCAATTTATTCACATGAAGAATTTTCTACAGTGCAAACAGTTAGTGATATGAACAAGAAGAAATCGTAAGTATGGTATAATAATTTCTATTAAAAAACTACAAATGACAAATTGTCACAAGACTATAGTAAAGTGTGATGACTTTGTTCCATAAATTGATAGTTTATTGTTGATAAGACTGGTTTGGCTTTCCAGATCAGAATTTTTAACCGACAAAATTAAGCTGCAAATTCAATTGAGGTATGAATGCTTCCACTGATTTAGGTTATTCAATTGATGTTTTCGTTCGTTGGATTTTATTTTTGAATGTTGTTTGACAAAACTAATTTGGTTTTGTAGATTAAGATTTTTAAGCAAGAAAATCAAGTTGGAAATTCAATTGAGGTATGAATGTTTCCATTCATTTAGGTTGTTCAATTCATCTTTACCTTTACTGGATTTTGCTTTTAAATGTTGTTTGGTGCATTGTGGTCTAATTTAATTGTAATTTTGTCAATTTTAAGTGGTTATTTGGATTTTGAGCAGTGAGAAGGATTTGGTAGCTCAGGAGAATCATATAAGTTTAGGATTTTTGCTGCTTCTCTGTGCATGGTTCTACCTGCTCTTTGTATACGTTTCTTAGCTATTTGCATTTATTTTTTTCTTTCGTTTTTACTCAGTTTTTTGGACTTTTTCTACATGTTTTGTTTCATCTGTATGTTTTCCAATTGTTTGAATTTACTTTTTCTTTTCAGTTTGACTCAATTTGTTCGCTTTTTGTGCTTTCGTTAATCTGTTTTTTATATGTGATGGTTAAAGCTTTGGTTTCTTTTTTTTAATCGATTTTCTCTCTTCAAGGTGGATTAATATTGTGGTTTACCAGTGTTAGTTAATTTATGTGACAAGTTATTTTGCTAACATTTACAGTGTTATTTTTTATAGTTAGACTTTCAGTTTGTTTCCCTTTTACTTTTGTAAATCCTCTGTGTTAAGTGTTTAAATTAGATTTATGCTAATGTGTATAAATTTGACAGTCATGTTGATAAAAGCTTCATTTTTGTTCTCCTCTTATGCAAATTGGCCAGCAAATATTATAAGTTTGTCTTATCTTTGTTTGAAAACTAATTATTTTTGTGTTTGGAATCATCTGCAGATTAATTTTGGTTTGAAAAAATATATGTTGCATCAGAGTTCAGTTGAAATTTTAGCTGTCAAGCTAGCTTTCGACTGTCAAGTTTATCAACAATTGAGTGTGTTTGTAAGTGCTTTTCATTTTGCTAATATTCTGTGAAAGATTATATTTCTTTTTATTCTTCGTCAACTATCTCATTGCTGTGAATGATGTGGGTCTAAATTGTATATGGAATTTAGATGGTGTAGTGTGTTATCGTTTTTAGTAATACTGAATATCGTGGGTCTAAATTATATATTAAATGGTTTTTTACAAACTCAGCTTATAAGTTTATAGTTATATACTCTGATACCTGAATGTTTGGTTTAACTATGAATATCGTGGGTCAAAATTATATATTAAACGGTTTTTTACAAACTCAGCTTATAAGTTTATAGTTATATACTCTGATATCCGAATGTTTGGTTTAACTGTGAATATTACATGGTAACATTGCAGTTTTCTTTTGTGATAATAATTTTTCTTTCAGTTAATGGATATATGTATTTTAAACATATGCATTTGTTAAATGCATGTCACCTATTAATTAGGTTTTTTTTTTTTTATGATGCAGCCATCAATTTATGTGTTGTTAATAAAAATTAATTTATTAGTTTTTTTTTTTTTTAAAAAAAATTGTGTTTCATTCAAAATAAACATTGTGGATAATGTTGATGTTTGCATTTTGCACTCAGTGTTCATAGGACAACGAAAAAGTGACAGTCCCATTAAAAACTTATTTGCAAAATAAATTTTGCTTCTGTGGTTGCATAGTGCATTGTTGCACAATTTCACAATTCCTTTGTAAAAGGTGAGAATGTAGTTATGGTATTACTTTTAAATTCCTCTTAAACATATTTTTTTCTAATTGTTCTTCATATCCTTCTTTTAGAATTTTTTTTTTTATATTATTGATCATTCAATTTTTTTGAAGCCCAAATGATTCAAATTCAAATTTGCATAAGTTGATAAGTGCTATTATCTTATTGCAGAAAAAATTGATATGCTGCTAAACTATCATACAACATCCTAACTATACAGGTATATACAAATAATACTGTTGATAGCATTGATATTAATCATTGTACAATTATAATCTGATTCAATTGTGTTTTTTCCATGAGAATACTTGTATGATGTAACAAAGTTTCTTCAACCCATGATTGGTGAAATTCAAACTTGGCAACAAGATAACTTTTTCATTATATACATACTAAATAGTAATAAACTAGAAGAAAAGATAGGATCCAATTCCTATTAATTCTCAATTCTTTGATCAGAATTCCTCTTAATCTCAGTTTTCACAATTCTTTACGGTTTAGAACACCCATACCAAAAACACTAGCTTCATTCATAGTAATAGACCTTATCTTTTATGGTTAGCATAAAAAAGATAACGATGCATGATAATGGATTACAAATTGTTTTTTTATTTATTCAAATTTAGTTTTTACTCTTTCATCCTACATATGACTTCATTTTTTCATCCATGTCAACTAACTATTACATATTATTTATTAACGGCCATAAAACGTTTTTTTTTTTAACACTTCGTTTTACAATTTTAGGAAACGAAAAAAAAAATGCTAACTCAGCAACGAACTTACAACGTTGACAAATACGTTTTCAAGCAATGATGACACGAACATTCGAAGGTATGTAAAATTAATTATTACTTTATTAATTTTGTTTTATTGACATTTTACATTTAATTTCAATTTTTACTAAGCTTTCTCTTTAGGGGAATTAGCCATTACTAATATATATACAAACTATCTTCTTTTCACATGATCTAAATACATGACAAACTACCTGCTTGCATACTGAAAGGTTAGATTGAATATCCAAAAGTATAAAAGTAGACATTTGCACAAGAGATATACCCTCTCCACATATTTTAATCTAAAATGTTCTTTCACAGATTTAGAAAATATGGATAGAGCATATCTTTAGTGGAACAATGCCTTTTTATACTTTTGAATGTTGGCCTTAAACCTTTCAGTAGACAAACAAATAATTAGCCATGTATTCACAGTAAGTTAGAAGAAAAAAGTATGTGTATAAATTGGTAATAGTTAATTCCTCTGAAGAAAAAAGACGGAAATGATGATTCTTACTCTAAATAATCAAAACTGAGTTTATCAATTTACATAAATCTGATCCATCTTAGAATGACATATAATTTTGTTTTAAAAATTATATTATTGGCAAATAAACTTCTATCATAATTTGCAAGACTTTTGAAACTCTTATATAACGCTATCACTAAATATATTTTATTGCATGACACACCAATTTCCATCTTTGTTGTACTAAATTGCAACAAATTTATCTTTTCTGATATTGGTCAAACTAAGACAATGAATACACGTTATCCAAATTCTCAACCCAGGTATGTATCCAATTTCACTTACTCTTTATTTCTCAATGCATTTGTTTGTGTAAATTAATATAACGTTAGCCAAAACTCAAAAATTTAGAAATTATGCTGAATTTATTTTTATTAATTTTTTTAGTTGTTATTACCTACGAACTTTCTTATCCCTCAGCAATGCGCGGGCACCACTTCCTAGTGTTCACTAAAGGGAATATGGAAACAAAACTATACAGTAAAAGAAGATGAAACTATACCTTGAGCAATGCAACGTGATCTCCGACGTTCCCCGTGTGAAAATTCAATCGTGCATTGCCCGCATGGACTTGCTTGTCATTTGGACGGTAAAAGATTGAATTACCGATGGAAAGCATGGCAGCAATGGAAATAATCTCGTCTGAACACTTGTACTTATCAGAAGCAACAATCATCTTAGATAGCATGGGGTCAAGTGGAAACTACGCCAACCTTCGACCAACTTTAGTCAAATCACCTACGTTATTTAATGCACTTAGTGCAAATAAAAGTTCCAGGGCTTTTAGCAATGCTTCAGATGGTGGAGGGTCCATAAAATCAAAATGTAACAAGTCATGAATACCAAGGCTCTTCAACGAAAGCACAACATTTGCCAGATTAGTCCTCTGCACTTCTGGTACTGTGTTATCGTCCAAATCATTGTAATAATTGTAGGCAGTATATAAGCGGTAGCACTTTCCAGGACCTGTTCGACCAGATCGACCTGCCCTCTGCATTGCTGATGCCTTTGAGGTGGGAGTGATTAGCAACGACTCCATCCCAGTCCTTGGATTATAGGACTTCATCTTGCAAAAACCAGGGTTTGTAGCCTCCTTGGCTAGCTTGGCCATGTTGTGCAGGCAAACCCTAGACCAAAAGCAGGGGTTCTTTGCATCTTCCCTATAGCATAAGAAAACAAACATTAATAATTGAAATGAATTGACATGTTGACAAACATGTAAAGCCATCAACAAAATCTCATGCCAACAGAGACATACACTGTCACATTTAGTTCGCCTTTGTCATCCACAAGGGTGCTCCAAGATGTAAGCCTGATGGTGACATCTGGGGAAGAAGAACCATGACCCTCGTTACTTTGCACTTCCTGCACCCACCGATTCTTTAAGCCTTCAAGGTTCTCTGTAGTTTTATTTGAGCCTCCATAATTTTCCAAGACAAGTGCAACAATCTGTATATTAATAGGGAAAAAGAATAATGTCAAGAGGATTTAAGGTAGCATTCGTTCTAGCTGCAACATAAGAATGACTTCGAGGTGTAAATGAGTGAAGAGTAACACAATCTTAAAACAGAAAAACCAGTGCAGCACTTACACATAATTGTAGCTTGCAATCAGTGGTGGATACAGGATTTTAAACTCGGGGGGTCCCAATAATAAAGGTCAAAAAATTTATAGAAATAACATTGAAAATTTAAATATAATACATTTCATTCAAAAATCGTATGCAAAACAATATTACAAATTATAAAATCATAATTCAAGCGTCCATTACGAGGTTTCATAAGTTACTAGGGAGTACCTAAGTTATTGATTATCTAATATAGACCACTAAATTTAAAACATCAGTCAAATAAAACTCTTCCCAAACTCCCACTATGTTTCTAACCAAACACACCATTTTTCTCTTTTACTAGTTTCCAAACATCCTCATTCTCTCTCACTAAGAACACAGCTGTCATACCTCTACCAACCGCCTCCCTCCCCATTCTATCGAAGCCATGGCAGCTCCACCCCCAAATTTCACCAACCCATGACAGATCATATCCATCTTACTAACTTTATGTAGGAAATTTCACCCATAAGAAAAATTACTAAGGTGGTTGAAATAATTTGGGGAAATTTGGGCTTATGTACTGCCCCGCCAGACGACAGAGAAAGGTTAGAGGAGAAGTGGGTGGCACTGATGGATGAGACCATGGCAGAAGCAAGGAGGAGAGAGGTTGGAAGGGTCCCTATTTTCTTTCATCTCCGTGCGCGGTCATCTTCTCCAAGAAGAAGATAGCCATTGCAACCTACAACCTGCACAGACCTCATGCTCGAGTACGAGAGGTCCCCGGAAAATTTCTAGTAGCGATTTAGAATCGCCGACGGGTTCTGGGACCTCCCAGGTCCATATGTGGATCCGTCCTTGCTTGCAATAAAGTTAATAAAAAGAAAGAAGGAAAAGTTAGTCACTTTCCACTAAAGATGGAGGAATATTAAAATAACCACACTAGTTTAAAATCTATACTCTCTGAGATCAATTTTTTGTCCTATTTTAATTGGATTTGCTCTCTCTCCGTAGTTTATTTTCTGCTAATTGTAACCAGAGGAACACGGTTCAGCAAATAATCATTTTCTGATGCGATCTTCATTAAACAATAATCTAAAGCATTTTCAGAATGGATATGGAAAATTTAGACAACAGTAAAAAGGTTGGAAGACTCAGTCACATCACATCCATCAGCACTTTGTGAAAAACAACTGTAGAGAACAACCACATATAAGAGTTTTAATCCAGCCATCTTTCTTTGATCTATAAGGATTCCAAGATTTTTAGGTTACTTGTTAGGGTTACTCGTTACTGCATCAGCAAGACTTTTCAGATCCATACGAATTATTAGATTGAATGCAATATTAGGATTTTAATATCATTCGTTATAATGAACGTTCGAAATATGTATTTAATTTATTTTTGCTCAAAAGTACAAGTTTTTTTTTACATTGCTATCATATATTCAATCACTTGGAGCAAATGGAAGACTTGGCGCAAAATCGAGTGCAGTGGCTTTCTAGGATTCATATAGCCGACATGTATCGTATATTCATTCAATTCAACCTATAACATTAATTGAAATGGATAGTGAAAGTTGACAATCCCTCATATTTGAAATTGGCAATCAAAATGGAGCCCTAGGCTAGTAATGGCTCATAAATTCATAATTATGAAATGATACTCTAGCAGGTAAAAGATTTTAACCATCTGAAAGATTGTGAAAAGAAAATGGGAACTTCTTGAGGTCCGGTAACCATTTCGTTTTTAGTTTTTAATTTTCTCTTTGTGTGCTTGAGATATAGGAAAAGTACATGGGGATAAGGTGGGATGCAGAAGTGGAGGAAGGATGGTGGGAGAGATGTATAAGGGAAGGTACACAAAGTGAAACCCAAAAACCAAAACCAAAAACTATTTTAAGCTGTTCTCCCTACAAGATTTTGCTTTCATTCATTGTACTTTATTTCTTACCCACCCTTCTCCATCCCTCCTTTCTCCCCACAACTTTCCTCATATCTCAAGCACAAAAGGTGAAAACTAACAACTAAAAATGAAATGATTATCAAAATGTTCCGTAGGTGTTAATAGTTGATAGTTAATGCAAAATTTTAAAGCATAGATTTTAATTTATCGTTGAGGTCAACTAGAACTATACAAAGATTACTTGAAAGTTTGGAACAAGATTGAAGAAACTTTGAATGTACTTGCGCTATCGAACTCGACTGATATATGAGAGTTCTCACCCATAAACCAAACCTACAAAATAAAATTTGGAAAACTCAGTTTGCATTAGAGATATAGGTTCTGAGCATTGAGAAAACATGTTGTGAATGGCATAAATTTCCAACAGAGATATCATATTATTTCATTTTTAAGAGCTTCATCAGGCACAGAATATAGAAAAGTATATCAGTCATGGTAAAGGGGACAAATTTGCTAAGTTCAAGAAAAAGGGAGACAAAAAAAACAAAAAAGATCGAACCAAAGTGTAATAAGCATCTCCCATAGCATGTTTCATTTTGAATTTTGAATTTCACATATTGCTAAGGTGTAGTGTCAAATTTATAACAGAAACAATATGAAAAGGGTACCATTGAAGAAAGGGGTTGGAGTGCAGCTGAACGTAGATTACTTGCCCTTTCATCTTCCCCCGGCTCTTGAGCTATCTGACAGAGTTTTGGAATAAAGCCTTCTGAGTTGAACGTATAAGTTCCATCCGTCTGCAAAATACAGAGAGACTGATTAAATTTGAAATTTTCTCTAGCCAACCTGGCTGGTGACAAATTAAAAGTGAAGAAGTCCATAAACCACAAATTCACAAACCTGATTATTTATAAAGTTGAAAAGAGTCTGACATCCTATAATTTGCATTTCATCTTGCCGTGTTTGATCCAGAAGTGTATGCATAATGCTGAGCAAGCTACTCGCAAAAAGAGGCCCAGGAAAATGTCACTGAACATAAATTGACCGTGTAATATCAAACATAAACATATGCATTTACATATTTTATACATATAGACCCACAAGCACAAATAAACAGAGAGCTTAAGTGTGTGTGTGTGTGTGTGTGTGTGTGTGTGATAGACCCACAAGCGTGACATTATTGTTGGTAGATTTCTGCAATGTTATACGTTGCCAGAATGTGGATCACTTCCTCGTATTCAAACATATCATTCCAACTGAATAGTCTGAATTCACAGAATCAGATACTAGGGTTTGAAGTGTTTTTTAAAGTTTGGACCTTAGAGCTCAACTCTAAGCCCTAAATGAGACCATCTTAAAAGCAAATTTTCACTCTGTTTGAATGGTAAATAGACTCAATACTGCTATTTGAAAAGTGTGGGGTCTCGTTCAAGAATCACTCTGTGTATGTGTGTGTGTGTGTGTGTGTGAGAGAGAGAGAGAGAGAGAGAGAGAGAGAGAGAGAGAGAGATAATGGAACTAAAAAATTAGAGAAGGAAGAACTCACATTTGCTCTCCTTACAAGAAATCAGCAATTTGTTGTAAATGCACATTGCAATTTTTGCGGATCGAAAGTTCTCGTTCCTTAATTCTTTGTAGCACCTTTGCTCAAGATAAGTTGTAATCTGCTCCCAAAATATTCAAATTTGGTTGGAAAAGAGAGAATATTTAACATTATCTGTATTTCACAAAAAACTTTAAGATGCAACTCCTGAAAAATAATACGAAAGATATTTCACTTTGTAAAAAAAGGAAGCTAGGAAGGCTGAATATTTATTGACAAATAATCACATAGTGAAGCATGTCACATATTCGTGGTGCTAGGAAAAGGTTTAATTCCATTGGTAACCCCAATCAGACAAATTAGGAAAACTATAAGAAGAACGGCTCCCAATCTCAAAATACGCCAAATGTACTTTGCCAAAAATTATGGAAAATCAATACGCACAATAAATATGTGCCGATTTGTCCATTTTCAAAATTTTCATTCAAGATTAAGCCTCTACGGCCCTTGAAGAAAATTTACATTTCATTAATATCAAGCCTTTACGGCCCTTGAAGAAGCAAACTAGTTCAAGATTAAGTCTCGACGACCCTTGAGTTAGAGCATTCACACTGCAGGACTTCAAAACACCTTTCCTACATGTGACAAGCAAATGCCTACAATGCGCCTTGAAGTGGGGGTATTTGTAGACATGTAAATTTCGTTGCATACAAATGATGCATCACCAAGCTCCACGTGTTTTGAAGAAGCAAACTAGTTCAAGATTAAGTCTCGACGACCCTTGAGTTAGAGCATTCACACTGCAGGACTTCAAAACACCTTTCCTACATGTGACAAGCAAATGCCTACAATGCGCCTTGAAGTGGGGGTATTTGTAGACATGTAAATTTCGTTGCATACAAATGATGCATCACCAAGCTCCACGTGGCATGTGACTCATCACAAATAGGCAAGTCATCAATGACATGTGACACAAACCAACAAAAGAAGTACAAAACATTTCTAAAACTCGGCAAGAGGAACAAAATCTCTCTTGAAATCGGCAAGGGGATCTAAATTGCTCACTAAATCAGAAAAAAAGCTAAAGCATCTTCATAAAATTGGCAAGAATTGAAGATTGTTCACAAAATAGGCAAGAAGCCCTATAATTCGGCAAGCCTTAGAGAGAGTGGCCGAAACAAGACACAAAACATGTCTAGATTCTCTTATGGACGAATCAAGACACAAATAAAAGCCAAATCCATCCAAAGGCATGGCTTTGAGAGTCTATAAATACAAGGTCCCAAGACAAGATAAGGGTCAAAATTCTCACATCCAGAAGAACCTTTACACAAATCTTTGAAGACTAATATGCTGCCGAAACTCTATTCGAAGAACATACAACCAAAGCCGAGGCTTTCTTTCGACCAAAGCCAAAGCATTCCCTTGAAGAATCAACAAGCACTTGTGCCGATTCCTTCAAGACTTTGTTGCAAGCTCAAAACTTGTAACGACGTTCGATTCAAGATCAAGTCGCTAAGACCCTTGAATCAAAGAAATCCCGGATCTACACCACCTTTGTTATAGGTCATACACAAACCTTGAGGTAAAGACTATCCACACATCATTTCAAGCTCAAAACTTGAAGCAATCGTTCAATTGTTTGTCCGAGATCAAGTCATCGCGACCCTTGGATCAGCAACCTACGCATCTACATCAAATTTGAAGATTGAATCAGAGGAAAATTTTAAACAGAGATTGTAACCTTACAAATTCATTAATACAAATCTACTTTGTACATGTGTTCTCGTTTCATTCGTTACAGAATTTTCGTGTTTACAGTCCCGAAACAAAGCAGTGAAGGCATCTAAATCCTGTTGCTGGATCAGAATCTCATTCTCGCAGACCATCTATAGCGACTTTATCTTCGTCCGTACAAGCTCTTTTGGTTTTTTTTTTTTGGTTGAAACTAGAATTCATTAACCAAGGCCCAAAGGCCAAAACAACATTTGAAAGCTAAATGCCAACAAAACACAAGGAAACTAAATATAGAAATGGCTTACAAAGACGCAGCCACAAGGGACCCCAGTCAGCCCACCAAAAAACCCTAGCAACCCATTACATAGGAAGACAAGGGAAGCCCTCCTTGTTCAAAATACCCACAAGTGAGGATGAAGGCCTATTGGCCTAGCCTAAGTCACATATCTCATGTGAATGGTGCACCGCGGCGTAATCTGCCGCCATATTTGATGATCTTGGAACCCAAGACCAGAAGTAGGCTTGTAAAGTCATCCCAACCTCATGCGCACGGCTAAGAATTGGGAGGAGTTCCCAAGCACAACTCAAAGAAGCTGAATTTATGGAGTGAATGATATCCATAACATCATACTCAATCACCACTTCCTGAAACTGCAAGTATTTAGCAAGCACGCAATCCTCAAGTATAGTCGGCACCTCAGTCATGGCTGAGCTAGTCGCAGACACCTCAGTGCTCCTAACAGCAATACACACAGAGGTAGAATCCCGAGCAACGATTCCCTCCCATCTGTAGACAACCCCTGACTTCCAACAGGCATCTGCATTCAATTTCACCCAGTTGGGAAGGGGAGGGGACCATGGGGTAGACCTTGGAATGATGGAGCTGGGAATAGGCCTTAAAGAGCCGAGAGCATGTGTTGTGACCAAAATCGAGTCGAAGAACCCCAACGCAGAGGAAATGGCACGAGTGGTATAGAATGGGGATGGGGTTTTAAGTTGAAGGCGACATCACTCATTTCCTGCCAAATAAACCAGCACGTGAAAGCCAATTGTGACAAAATCCACTCCAGTGCAGCTTTATTCGCCACTGCGATCCGTGAGATTGTGCACATCCAGTCAGACATGGTGGTGATGGATCCCTGTTGACCCAAAGGCTACGTGGGCCCCCGAACCAAACATGGGCTACCAAAGGGCAAATGAGGAAGATGTGCTCGATCGATTCATCGTGCTCGAAATAGATGAAGCACCGGGGATAAGAAACATACCTCATACGAAATAGGTTCACCATAAATGCGACTGGTCCTCGAGTGCTTCGCCAAAGGAAATTGAGAATCTTAAGGGGCTCTGTAACTCCAAATCCATTTCGACACAAGAAGATCCATGATGCGAGAAGAAGAAGGTCGCCTAGACCGGACGGTGGGGTTTAGGCTATGCATCCAACTATACCCAGATTTAACCGAATAGACATTGTTTTCATCATAGGCTAAATAAGCTTATCCCACATCTGAGCCAGACCGACATGGATGCTGGAAATGGCATTACACTCCTTCACCGGGATAAGGTTTGAAACCAGGTCTAGATTCCATGCTCGAGAATTGAAGTTTATTAACTCGACCACCCTCAAATAATGGTTAACACCATCATTTGATGGTAGGGTTAGGTGCACAGCTGGAATACCTGAGACCCAATTGTTGACCTAGAAGTGCACCTCATGTCCGCCCATGATTTGCCACTGCACACCCTTTAGAAGGAGGTCCCGACCTTCTAACAAACTAGCCCATGCCCATGAGGCCCTCCCTCCCTTTTTGGCTTCCAAAAAAGATACATTAGGGAAGTACCTTTCTTTTAACACTTGAGCCCACAGAGATCTCGGATCATAGATCAGGCCCCAACATTGTTTAGCTAAAATGGCTAAATTGAACTCCCTGAGGTTCCTAAAACCCATACCACCATCCTTCTTTGCTCGACCCATTTTCGCCAAATTAATCTAATGGATCCCCCTCTCTTTGTTCGATTCAACCCACTAAAATCGAGCTAATACTGTATCAATTTCATTGCATAATCTATTTGGGAGGCGGAACACATTCATGGGATACATCGGGATCGCCTGAGCAACAACTTTGATGAAGACTTCCTGCCTAGCTTGGGAGAGGAAACAGTGCTTCTAGATTGCCACCTTTCTCATAACGCTGTCCTTAACGTACGCAAAGGCATCATGCTTCGACTTTCCCCAAATTGCAGGGATACCCAGATACTTCCCTAGGTCATCAACCCTCAGCATCTCCAAAATGTTGCAGAGATCATGGACTAAATGGACCGGGGTGTTAGCCTCGAAATAGACGACAAATTTCTGGAAAAGGACTTTGTAAGAGTAGTTGCAGAGGCTAATTAGCCGAAATTGGTTGACCAATTTCGAGTTGGGGACTTTGGGGATTAATACAATGCTGGTAGCATTGAGAGATACCGAACATCTGCCATCCATAAGGCAATTAGCCGCGAAACCCTTAACCTCTGTCGTAATGATTATAGACATGTAAATTTCGTTGCATGCAAATGATGCATCACAAAGCTCCACGTCGCATATGACTCATGCCAAATAGACAAGTCATTAATGACATGTAGTACAAATCAAGCAAAAGGCGTATAAAACATTCCCAAAATTCAGCAAATGGGAGAAAATCCCTCTCAAAATCAGCAAGGGGTCCAAATTGCTCCCAAAACCAGAAAGAAAGCTAAAGCATCTTCATAAAACAAGCAAGAATTGAAGATTGCTCACAAAATAGGCAAGAAATGTGGGATGTATAGAAAATGTGGGGTGTATGTACAAAATATAAGGTGTATATTGAGAATGTGGGGTGTGGGGGTATTATGGGAAAGTATGTGGGGTGTATTAAGATAATTTTTAAGTGAAAAAGCAAATGTGGGGTGTATTAAGTATGTGGGGTTTATTCAACAATTTGTGGGGTGTTAATATAATAAGCCTTTCTCAAATTTTTTTCAAGCACATGGGATCTCTCATCAACTCAGTTGTCCTCATACCCCATAACATAATGGATGTGCTGAAAGAAAGCACAGACATTTGGTTGAAACTGCTCGAACTATTCTTGCAGCTTCTCAGGTTCCTCACATCTACTGGGTTGAAGCTTTTTCCACAGCTCTATATCTCATTAATCGAATGCCAACTAGTGTCAAACCTTCACATTGGGAATTTCTCTTTCATAAACCACCAGATTGCACAACTCTTAAGATCGTTGGTTGTAGATATTTCCCATGGCTCAAACCCTACACTTCTTCCAAACTTGATCCAAAGAGCAAACCATGTCTCTTCTTAGGCTATAGTCTAAATCATAAAGGATATCGATGTTTGGATGTTCAAACTGGAAAAATATATATTTCAAGGCATGTTATATTTGATGAGCATACATTTCCTTTTCTTCATCAGCAAACTACTGTGACTTCAGTTTCTTCTTCTACCCCTACTTTTATTCAACCTTCCATACCTACATCCTTAATATTCACACATCTCACTCATGTTTCTTCATCCTCCTCTTCCACACACACTGAACCTTTATCTACCACTTCTTCACCTAGTCTATTAAACCCAAATCCTATTTCATCAACTATATCACCAGCTATACAATCCTCTCCCACTACCAATATTCATCCCATGACCACTCGATCCAAATCGGGTACTTTCAAACCCAAGGCTTTATTAGTAACCAAGCATCATCTTCCCTCCCATTTATCTCCGTATTTTACACCTTCTACATATCTCCAAGCATCTAAGTCTTTGCATTGGAGACAAGCTATGCAGGAGGAGTTTAATGCCATGCTTCAAACTGGTACATGGTCTTTGGTACCTCCTCATTCCTCTCAAAACCTAGTTGGTTGTAAGTGGGTGTTTCGTATCAAACGAAAACCTGATGGTTCAGTTGATAGATACAAGGCCAGGCTTGTTGCTAAAGGTTTTCATCAGCAACAAGGTCTGGACTATAATGAAACCTTCGGTCCCGTTGCAAAACCAGTCACCATTCGACTACTACTCACCTTAGCAGCTTAATTTAATTGGTTTATAAATCAGTTAGATGTTAGTAATGCATTTTTACATGGTAATCTCACTGAATCTGTTTACACGGTTCAACCTCCTGGCTTTGAGGACTCTGTCAAACCACATCATGTCTGCAAATTGCATAGGTCTTTGTATGGCCTGAAATAGGCTCCCAGAGCCTGGTATGACAAGTTAACAGCTGCTTTACACTCTATTGGATTCTCTGGTTCACAGAATGATCATTCACTGTTCGTCAACAAATATACTTCTGTGGTGTATGCCTTAGTGTATGTTGATGATATTCTGGTTACAAGACCAGATTCTGCAGCTTGCAAACTTATGATTTCTCAACTCTGTGCTTTATTCCCTGTCAAGGACTTGGGCTCCCTTCACTATTTTCTGGGAATTGAAGTCAAAAGGTTTTCAAAGGGTATCTTTATTTCCCAAACTAAATATATCCTGGATCTTCTCAAAATGGCAAACATGGATAGAGATAAGCCTTGTGGTACTCCATTGAGCACATCCAAATTTTACCAATCTTCCTCATTGCTTCCTAATCCTGAGGAATACAGATCATTAGTAGGAGGGCTTCAATACTTAACTTGGACTCGACCTGACCTATCATTTGCAGTTAATCTTTTCTGTCAGTTTATGCGTAGTCCAAGGCAATCTCATTTTCAGATTGTTAAAAGAATTTTCAGATATTTGAAGGGTTCTCTCTCTCTTGGTCTTTGGTTTCCCAAATGTTCCAAACCACTATGCCTAAATAGCATCTCAGATGCAGACTGGGCAGGTTGTTCTTTAGATCGCCGATTTATAGGTGGGTTTTGTGTTTTTCTGGGTGACTCACTCATTCGTTAAAGTGCCAAGAAACAACCCACTGTGGCCAAATCCTCAACTGAAGCAGAATACAAATCCTTGGCCAACAGAGCTGCTGAATTGACTTGGGTCTACAAATTATTAGTTGTTATTGGTCTTGTTCTTTCATGTCCTCCCACGCTATGGTGTGACAACATATCTGCCATTTCTCTAGCCAAGAATCCAATCTTTCATGCTCGCACTAAGCATGTGGAGATTGACTATCATTATATCAGGGAGAAGGTTTTGGCAAACTCTGTCACAGTTCATTTCATCTGTACATAGGATCAAACTGCAGATATTTGCACAAAAGTACTGTCCAAGGACATGTTTCTTCTCCTTAGAGACAAACTTTCTCTTAGATTACCTACGTTAAGTTTGAATAGGGATATTAAGGGTAGTATTGTAAAATAACAATGAGTGATATTGTTAGAATTGTTACTTTACTTAGTCATTAAGGTAGGTGGTTATTCATATATGTAAATGATGGTATATATATACCTAAGTGTAACCTTATTGTTAGGATGAAATACACAACATTATTTTTACTCTCTCTTTACATTTTCTGTTACTGAATCATCTCTCTAGATTCTAATAATAAGCACTCGCTGAGTCTCAGGTGTGTTATAGAACTGGAAAAATTAGTCCGCCTTGTAGATCCAAGCCAATGGATCGTCACCGTCAACGAATTGAGGGAAGTCCACTCGAGTAGGCCAAGATTGACACGGAGTTTGACCTTCACTAGTCCAATTTAGACTGCGCGGTAGTTAAATCGGGTCAAGCTCACGCGGTGGGAATGGATCACGGAGAATCAGAGCTGAAGAATGCTCACCCTCCCGACGAAATGAGAGTTCACAGCGAAACTGCTTGAAATATATCGAAAGGCGATTATCTAAATGGACACGTAATTTGGACTCTAAGACGTCAGAGACGCCCATCTAAACAGAAGAGTTCACCGCTTCGACGATTATGGAATGAATAGCAGCGAGAGAAGAGTCTAAAGCTGAAACACGAGCGTCCATGGTCGTCGCGCAAGCAGCAGCGGTGCGGCGGGTCATACACACAGAAAGAGAACTAGGAAGAAATGGATGATACCAATATTAGCACCCAAGTTCGTGGCTCAACCTTGACCTGTGCAATGGAAGTTACAGAGAGCTATAGAGAGAGATGAATTCAATATTTCATTTCACGACCGTTGCAGCCTCCACCATCGAGAGGTTATAACGACTTGCTAGCTCACCACACATGTGAGTGCCAAGTTAGCAATACAAAACAGAAACATATTAAAATAGTCCCCAACTTACTAAAATACTACTAATGCCCACCCAATTATAGTTTTATTCTTAAAAGCTACTTCTTAATTGCAATTTCATCCCTTCCAATGTGATCAAGGTGATCACCACTGAATCGAGTCATAACAACTCTATACGTGCATGTTTCGAGATTAGCAAAGACCCATTGGAACGGCTTAGGTGGTTTATACGACGGTGTGCTCGCAAGAACTGCCTGCTCAAAGGCAGCTAAGATGATGAATTTGGGCTCAAGTTGGGCCCATTTGACTACAACTGGACCAACCTTAAGCCCTTTAAACTTTTTTTATTTTCTGATAGGAGAGTAGTTATTGTTTTGTTAATACAAGCGGTATTTAATAATACTAATCCATACTGAATAGGAGTAGAAAACTTTGAACTGAGACACAATGGATTAAAAAGGAGTATATAACCACCAAGGCTATTTTTAGAATACTGGTGGATTCGGGTTTGTTTAGAAGTGCTTTCAAAAGAATTAAAAACGCTTTTAGTAAAAATAATTTTTGAATTTTAAAAGCATTTAATGTGTTTCTTTTAAGAAGTATTTTTTTTAGGTTTTACTTGTATTTTTAGTAAGAATTAGCTATTAAAAACATTTTCATCAAAAACTCTTTCAACTATTTTATACACACTTCTAAACGAGCTCGCATGACTCTTCGTTGACTTTTTATGGAAATTGCCTAGAACCCTTCTTAGCATATTACGATGCCATGATTCCAAATCCACTCCATTTTTCCAAATTTAATCATTTTAGTTGAGTTTTACTAACGAGTCTCTATTATGCTTAGGTACAATTAGCATCGGTGATCCGTACTTTCTCGTTTGAACAGCTACGAATTTGCAAGTATCTGTGAGTGGGTCTTTGCTTTTAAATATTATATATATTTATTTAGTTTCCATTTATAGATTTGATAAAGAATTTTCTACGTTACGCCTAAATTAGATTAACATTTATAAGAATTAGCGCATTGACAGAATTTATGATATTATGCTACATCTTACGGGATGCACATGTAAGCGTACTATAAGGGGATACTTTAATTATACTTACGGCCATGAATAGTATTTTATTTACTAGATTTATCGAATTACCACTGCATGATCATATTTATGTTAACTACTCATCGTGTGCTATAGTACTAGCCCGGGCTAGGGCCAGACCTCACGTGTATGTTCACATCACACCGTACGCTCACTATGGATCCATTGTAGGTGCTAGTCCTGTCCCAGATTGCTATAGGCAATTAGGACTCGTATGTGACCCGCATAATGCCAGTCTTCACATGATTGTAGTACTAGAGCGTAAATCATTATTACACCCATTCTTGTTCATGTCAGAGTACCTCTACATGTACTCGTGTGTCAGCATATGTCGATTAGCACCCAATATTACATGTTCGTTTTGTTGGGTTTTTCCAGCCCATGATAAGTTGTTCTACGTCTATAAGGAATTATAGTCTTAAGGATTAAATTGTTTTCCCAATTGGAGTTGTTTTCCCAATTGGAGTTGTTTACCCAATTGGAGTTAGTTTCTCAATTGGAGAAAGATTCGTAACTAGATTCCAATTAGGATTAGTAATCCTTATTGAAGAAGACCTTTATTATGTCTATATAAAGGGGCTATTGTACTAGTTTTGATTGACGGAGCAAAACAATAAATTGTATACCACTCAAGGGATTAGAGTGAGAGAATATTGTAAAGTGTGTGCGAGAGAAAAGAAAAGAGATAGTGTATTTCTTGTTCTTGTTTTCTCAGGTTTTTCGTCAAGTCCTAGTTCTAGAGATTTGGCAAGATGATTGGTTGTACTCATTCTTGATATAGTGAAAGATTGTTGCTGCTGTCCCGTGGACGTAGGCACATATTGCCGAACCACGTAAAGTCTTGGTGTTATTTATCTTGGTTATTTGTTTTTCGATTTCCGGAGTTTGTTCTTGTTTTTCCCATTCTTAAACGCGATATTCTCAACACGTTTATGCAAGATTTTGTGATTACTGGATGTTACATGTAGAATATTGTGATTTATCGTATTTATGAAATATTGTTGATTACGGTAAGTTATATATATATATATATATATATATATATATATATATATTTGGAAACTATACATATTTTCGTTTGCAAATGGAGTTTTTGGTTTGAGAATTAGCGGTTTCGTTTAATGGAATGGATTTCTGGTTCGATTTTTTGATGTGGTTTGAAGGAGGTGGTTGGTATTTTGATATTAATGGGGTTGGAGGGATGATTGAATTTTGTAATTGCTAGTTTGGCTAACGGGCTTGGGTTAGGCTCTGTTCGGGGCATTTTTGGAATAATAATTGTTATGCGTGTTGGGCTTTTTGTTGAACCCGTGTGTTTTAATTTTTGTAGAGCTTGAGATATAAGTTTTGTGTCCTTATGATTAAAACTTAAGTCATTTTTATTAAATATTAGTTTAAGGTTATTTTTGGTTAAATGAAAGTGAGCCCAAACCGTTTTCGTCAACGCACCCTTTAATTTATTTGTACGATTTACATATTACTTGCATGTTAGGGCTTTGTCGTCCTTTGGATATCGATTTTGGTTTCCACATGTATATTGGGGTGGGTGTCCTATTTTTGCTGTCGGGCTGCAGTCCAAAAAGTATTTGGGAGCTGCTGGCCCAAATCCTTGTTATTTTTCGTTGCAGGGCTGCTGGCCACCAGAGGAGAAAAAGGTGGGTTATTCTAGGTTTTGCTCTAAGTGAACCGTGACCGTTGGATGAAATATGAGGTCTGTAATTTTAATTCACCGATTCAGTTGGGTGATTTTTAATTTTTATTTGGAGCGTGTGTTTGCTCGGTTTGTTAATCCAAAAAAATTTAGTAGGTTTCGTTTGGGGTTTAGGGTTTCCGATTCGATTTGTTTGGTTGATTTCTTCAACTATCATATTATTAATATGATGACGACGATGAGCCAAAATCTAATATGTATGTCCCCTTCCCCGCTGCTTCACCAAAGAAAAAATCCAATACGTAGTTTATCGTTTAACAAAGACATGACTGGTGTCCGGGCAACAAATACTTGGCCCCCCCTGGTTCTGGTTGCTCGAAATATGGGGAAAACGGGGAAAACTAGATCATTATGTTTTCCAAGAGCAGATCCAAACTTTGTTCCATACTCTAGAATTGCAGGTACCGCTGATTCTGCTTCTGCTACAGCTTCAATTTTAATGCGTGCCCCTGAATATGTCTCTGCCCACGCCCGCGAAGTACTACCATTTTTTAACGAGAAGCTCTCGATACTGTTTACTTTAACGAAAAATCATATTTTTACATTAAAAAGTCAAACCCTTTTCATTAGTTTTCTTATTTTTTTCGGCAATAAGGATTGTCTAATTGGGTGGTTGTAACACTATGACTTTTGTTATAGGACCCGCCAACTTACGCTTCCTTCCTTCCTCGTGCTCGCCCTTCTCTTTATCCTGTGTATCATCCCGTGAATGTGACTCCTGCCTGTTTCGCCGTGGATGAGTTTAACAAGGAAACGAATGCCCAACTGCATCTTGTGAGAGTTGTTGCTGCTTTGGAGCAGCTCACGGGTAGTTATTTCTCTCAACTACTGACATTGGAGGTGCTTGATGCGGGCGTGGCCAAAATTTTCGAAGCAGTTGTTCAAACCAAATCCGGCAGAAACGATTTGAGGCTGGTAAACTTTCTGGGAATGGAAGGTAACTGTTTTACGCTATATATATGTTAATTAGCTTGTTAATTTATCATTACAATTTTTTTCTTTTTTATTCTTCTTTGAGTGCATCAATATTTTTACACTAAGAGGATAGGGAGTTCAGTTAAGCCACACAATCGCCATCCACGAGATGCGAACTTAGAATCTCTCACTTATAAGTGAAGATGAATACCACTATACCGCAGTACTAAGTGGCACAAATTTAGCTTTTGACTTTAACAACAAACACACCACCAAACTTCTTGCCGTCCACCGTATTAGGTCTTCACCCAATCTTCTTTACTTGGGACATTTTTATATGAGTGCTCGAGCTGCTTTAAACGAGGAAATACATCCTTATATACCACCTAGTCTAGTTTTGCAGTCAAGGACTAACTTCCTAATTTTCTCATTTGTTATCTCAACTAATTTTTCCTCTCTTTTTGCTATCCCAAACCAATATGCAACACTATTCCGAATAGTCTCGATACTATCCCTATTCACGTCCAGTTCATCCTTAACTATCAAATCAATACTACCCCTAATCAGATCTAATTCATCCTTTAACTATCAAATTGAGTATGTTAGCAAAACAATGCATATGAAATAATTCTCTATTCGACACAAGTGAATTAATACAAGCGACCCGACTTAGTGACGTTTTAGGATTCATAACCCACTTTGTTGGATAAGGCTTGGTTATTGTTGTTGTATTATGTTTTCTAAGGGCAGATGCATACTTTGTAGCAGATTCTACAATTGCAAGTACTGCTGCTTATGTTACGGGTTCAACTTTAATGCGTGACCCTGTCTCGGCCCTCGCTACCGAGGTATTGCTTCTTCGTTTTTTTTCTTTTTTTTCTTTTTTTTTCCGCCAAGGATTGTCTAATTGTTTGTGGTTGTAACACTACGGGCTTTTGTTATAGTACCCGCCAACTTACGGTGTCTCCCTTCCTCCTCCCCGTCCATCTCCTTATTCTGTGGGTCATCCTGTGAATACGGCTCCTGCCCATTTCGCTGTGGATGAGTTTAACAAGGAAACGGATGCCAAACTGCATCTTGTCAGAGTTGTTGTTGCTCTGGAGCAGCCCAGGTGGGGTCATTTCCATCAACTACTAAGTTTGGAGGTAGTTGATGAGGGTATGGCCAAAATTTACGATGCAGATGTTAAAACCAAATTCGGCAGCAGCAATATGAGGCTGGTATCCTTTCAGGAAGGTAACTCTTTTGTACTATCCCTATTCAGATCCATTTCATCCTTAACTATCAAATTAAGTATGCGAGCAAAACAACGCATATGAAATAATTCTCCATTCAACACAAGTGAATTAATACAGCCAACCCCACTTACTCGCGTTTGAGGATTCGTACGGCCCAACCCCCTTAATCGGAGGAGGCTTGGTTGTTGTTGTTGTATTATGTTTTCTAAGAGCTGATGCATACTTTGTAGCAGATTCTACAATTGCAAGTACCGCTGCTTCTGATGCAGGTTCAACTTTAATCTCTGACCCTGATTATATGTTGGCCCACGCTATCGAGGTATTGCTTTTTCTTCCTTTTTTTTTCTTGCCAAGGATTGTCTAATTGTGTGTGGTTGTAACACTATGGACTTTTGTTATAGAAACTCCCAACTTACGGTTTCTTACTTCCTCGTCCCCGTCCTTCTCCTTATCCTGTGGATCATCACCTGATTATGGCTCCTGCCCGTTTTGCCGTGGATGAGATTAACAAGAAAATGAATGCCAAACTGCATCTTGTGAGAGTTGTTTCTGCTTTTGACCGGCGCACGTTTGATTGTTTCATTCAACAACTAAGATTGGACGTGCTTGATGAGGGCGTGGCCAAAATTTACAGTGCAGAAGTTAGAAGAAGATCCGGCAGCAGCAATATGAGGCTGGTAGTTTTCTTTGAGGTCGGCAATCCTTCTTGATCCTCTCTCTCTCTCTCTTTCCAGTTTTTAGTAGGGGTCACTCTCTCGCTTTGTGGAGGAGAACATTTGTGTCTTTGCAGTCTTCAAGTGATGGTATAGTGTTTGGCCTTTGGAGCTTATCGGTTGTTGTTGGTTAGGTGTGTTCCCCATAACAGAGGAATCGTACCTCCGAAGAGTTTGTTTTGAGTTGAATTATTAGTATTTCGAGTGGATTATGTACTCTAAACCTAATAATAATAAGGAAAACTAATGAAAATGGTTTGAAAACTTTGAGTTTTAACGATAAGGAAAAAATAAAGTGTAAAGTGAATAGTACCAGGATTGACTTTTTAGTGTAAAAATATGGTTTTTCATTAAAGTGAACAGTACCGGAAGCTTTTCATTAAAGTTCTCGTAATAATAAGGAATAAACTTGATTTGCTTTGAACTATAAGACAGTTCTCACAATATGTGCTATGACCACTTATAATTTGCAATTATTATCCACCCGTATGTGGCTGCAATTATTTGATTTTTCCTTTTTTATTTAAACTCCAAGTAGGGTTTTTATTTATTTGGTACTAAAATTATGCGTCTAATTATACATTCGCTTTGGTTATTAATGAATTGGATGGTGAGTCTGGGTGTTTGCATGACTATAGAAAGCTAATGATTTTCGTTATGCCTAAAGCAAATGGATATTGATGATGAGGATCATGATACCAACGGGTGAAACTTTAAATTAAAAAAAAAAAAAAAAAATTGCTAATGAGAGTTAAGGGTGAGACGGGTGACCTACTAGCATAAGGGGTTGGATTTGAATAACCCTTTGACTTAACAAGTGGGATGGAAATTGACTCAAACTCATAAAACCGATCGAAATTGAACCAAACTCTTAAACCGACCCATTTACCGGAGATGGTTGAAAAGTGAGCAAACTAACCCCGGTTCAAAATCGAAGCACTAGTACTGAACGGATATCGATGATCACATTAAAGAGCTGTTGCTCTTAATGTCTTCAAGTTTGACACAAATTCCTTGTTTAGTGAAAAACTGATCTACTTAGATTATAACTAGCGTTTAAAATATTCAAATGCGTGAAAATATCGATATAAAAATTTGTTGACATATTGATGGAAATATCGATACTGATATTTGTTGCCTCCGATGGATTTCAAAAACGTGAAAATTTAAAATGACAATTAGGATTATGAAACCCTGATTTAGATAAAACTAGAAATTTGTACCCACACGATGCTGTGGGATTGAAAATCATATGAAATATTTTATAGCTTCAATTTTCATAAACAATGTTTGAGTGAAAAAGAGAGAATTACGAATGGCAACCCAAATTAATTCAAACGAAATCTACACAATCCAAAGTAAGAGATCAAACGAAATATGCACAACCCAAATGAAGAGATCAAACTCTAATTCTATCAAAAAGCCATTATTCCTAATGCCACCTTTCTTTTTGGCACCCTATCCATTCTGTCAGCAACCGATACAGAAACAAATAAGTTCATAAAACATAAATAAACCCAAGAAGTACATGTACACAACACAAATCAACCCAATCAGCGAACTTTATTTAAATAGAACCAAATGAGTAATAAGTCAGTGAACCCTTACTTCACCATTCTAATTTTTTCCATATCTGTCTCTGCATATGAGGGTAGACATTCAACCCTCACTTCTTTCTTTTTTGAGAGTTATGCATACTGATTGGAGGAAACCAAGGAATTCGAAGCTTTCCCATACCTCGGCTTATATTTTGAGGGAATTTAACGTGTTCTTGGAAATTGGTAAAAGTGAATGTGGACGAATAGGGGAAGAGTCCACTGTCTCTCAAGCTCTTCCCTTTGAATTGTTGTAAAAGAAACTCTCACATCCATCATTCTCACTATTCCAATTGAAAAAAATTTCAATTTAAATTTTTAAGAAGAAACTCAACAGAAGATCACTAAATAGTTCAATAAATTTGGAATCTTTGTTATTTTCCTGAAGAAAAAAAGGTGAAAACTTTACCTGAGGAACTGAAAGCCAAGCTGTGATGAGAGCAAGGCAGATGGTGCTGCAAATGTTATGGAGGGACAAAATCAGAACCGATAGGATTGAATAAATCAGTCGGAAAACTCAAGATGTGATTAACCTGTTCGTTGCCGACCTGCATCCACACAAAAACCATACAAAAAAATCACCAATTAGATTCGATAGCATACCACAATGTCATGACACAAAATTAACTGTAATCACGAAATTAGCCACCTGAAATCTGCAGGACAACTCACCAGGAAACCCAACTTTTTCTGGGTTTAAATTTTCTCCTCATCCGAAACGGATTCATCTAAAACACAAAGTCGGACGGGTTAATCCCTTCATTGGACTGTGATTTAACAGAGGTCCACAATCTCTCCAACAATGCCTCTGCATTGCTACTTGTTTCCTAGGTCGTGAGATGTGCTTGAATGTGATGCCCTCAAACAATTCGACCAAATAGCTGGAAACCATATGATAGGGCGCCAGAGTGCAACTCATGCAACAAAAAGTCCCATTGAGTTGGTTAATCACAAGTTCTGAATCGCCAATTACGAAGACGCGGGCTGCCTTCAAGTCGTGAAAGACATTAAGGCCGATGATGAGGGCTTCATATTCAGCCTGATTGTTTGTACAATCAAAATCCAATTTGAGAGAGAAATACCATCGGTAGTGATCAGGGGACTGGATGGCAACAACTACCTCGGTCGAGGTCGAGGTACTTGAGCCGTCAAAATACATTGTCCAGTAATTGTCACGTGTTTCCACCATGCCGATGTCGACGTCATTGCCCCCAACTGTAAAGGGAAGGGTGTTGAGCTAAGAAGTCAGCTAGTGTATGTCCTTTGATGGCTTTCTGGGGGACATATTGCAAGCTAAATTCGGACAATGCCATCGTCAATTTTTCAATTCATCCTTGTACTATTGGTCGAGTGATCCTATAATGAATGAGATCGGTATGGGCGATGACCTGAGTGATAGAAGGAAGCATGTAATGCCTGAGTTTAGACGCAACAAAAAAACAAAGCCAAGCAAAATTTTTCTACGGCTGAATAATTTATCTCAGGTGAGTTAAGATTCCAGCTGAGATAAAAGATGGCCTGCTCGCGTCCAATATCGTTGTCTTGTGCAAAAAGGCACCGATGGATTCTTCGGTCGTCGAGATGTATAACTTAAGAGGTTTACCACGTCGAGGCGGCACAAGGACGGGTAAGGTCATGAGGGAGACCTTGATTTGTGTGAAAGCATCCTGATGCTCTTCACGCCATTCAAACTTGTCAGAATCCTTGAGTCTCAAGAGCGTGGAGAAAGCCTTCATTTTTCCTGCCGAATTAGCAATGAAGCGGCAGAGGAAATTGATTTTGCCAAGTAAGGACTATAGTTGCTTCTTGGTCTGGGGGGTGGAGCGTCAATGCTTGCGCAAGCCTTGTTTACATCCACCTCGATGCCACGATGATGTACAAGGAAACCTAAGAAGTTGCCTGCCGATACACCAAAGACGCATTTGGCAGAATTCATTTTAAGGTTATGTTGGCGCATAAGAAGGAAAGCCTGCCGAAGATCATCTAAATGTGTTTGGTGACGTTTTGATTTGACTACAACATCATTGATATAGACCTCAATGATGGTACCAATCAAGTCATGAAAATTTGGTTGTAACCAGCATGGCAATCCATGAAGAATAACAGCTCATGGTTTGCTGCTGCGTCGATTAACAAATCTAAAATTGGCATTGTATATTTGTCTTTAAGGGTTAAAACTAGGATGATGTTGGCCAACCATTCGACGTATCGAGCTGTCCGAATAAACCAAGCTTTTAAAAGTCGAACGAGTTCATCTTTTATGCCGAGTTGTACTTCGGTTGAGAATCGTTGAGGGGGTTGGCGAAACGGTTTACAACTAGGTTTGGTGCGTAATTCGTGCTTTACAAGCGTTCGGTCTAAACCAGGCATCTCATGGTAACTCCAAGCAAAACAATCCTTAAATTCCTTGAGTAAATTACAAAGCTCGGTTTTCATAGGTTGGGGTAACAAAGCATTAATAAATAAAGGCCGAAGGTCTTCGGCCGTTCCAACATTTATTTCCTCTAATGGGTCTTTGACCTGAGGCCGACTATCTTCAAGCTCGGCCGGGGCAGCTTGGACATTGTCAAGTGACAGGACCGGACCCTTGTCTCATTTGGCGAGGAACTCCATTAAGTTCACGCCAGAATTCGATTGCTTAGAAATAGCATACCAATGGGCCAGTAGTCGTTCCATGGTAGATGAAACCACGGCCCAGCTTTTATTCTGTTTGGTATCAGACATCAAGGTCGGCAATTAGGTCAGCCAACCCGAGTCTCGCTGAATCCTGGTGAACAGTCTCGATGGCTTTTTGAATTGAGATCTAAGTTGGTCATCCATCCTCGTTACAACCTTTTAGGGTGATGTAGCCGACGTGATCATCATAGTAACGAGCCTGAATCATATTGGCTTCAAATGGCTGATTGTAGGCTGGATGGACCACGACCGATTTGCCGCCCCAGAAGATGAGGACTTAATATAATGATGAAAGGATACAACTTGTTTGGTGGATCCAGTCACGACCAAGCAAGGTGTTATACTCGGTCTTTGAATCGACTATAAAAAACGCGGTCATGTACGACCTGTGATATTCACCTCCAATGAAAGCACTCCCTTGGTCTGGGATTTGTCACCGACAAAGCTGCTCATGGTGACCCCTGATGGAATAAGTTCATCGTTGGAACGATGTAATGCCTTCATGATAGCGACATGCATGATGTTGACCGTTGCTCCACAAAGATGACCATCAATTGTTGAAATAAAAATTATTTTTCAACGTAATTCAATGAAGAACTCCTTTTAACTCTAGAGTTAAACATCAATCAAATATGAATTAACACTTGACTCCAAAATTATATATAACTTCAATTTTTCTGGTGCACTAGAGAGCGATTAGATCAACTTTGGAGTCAAATTTGGCTTTTGACTCTAAATTTTCAGGCCTATTGGAAACAACGTAAAGCAAAATCCATGATACTAAATTTCATAGTAGAGATTACATGAAAAATACATGGATTTGACATTTTTTTTATTCGAGGGATATGCTACCCAATTTGCTTACCTCAAAATTTAAAATTTATAACAGTTAGTCACATAATACCAAGAAATGGAAAAACCATACTACCCCAACCTTTTTTTTTCCTCCTTCTCTATGAAGGTAAGATTAAAAAAAAAAAAAAAAAAAGAAAGAAAGAAGATGAAGAAATTAGGTAAATTAATTGTCAAAATTTTGGTTGACAAAAAAGGGAAAAAATTAAAGGGTGTGATATTCACAAACCATTTTTTTACTTTTCAGACACTCTTATTAATTTCTGTTCGTTGATCTTCTTCAATTCATCTGATCCGATGATCGAAAACTAAAAATGTGTGTGAGAAGTAAAAAGGAGTGTGTGGATATCACACCCCAAAATTAACTGTCGAGATAGCAAAGGGCACGTCTATGACCACATAGCCTTAATATAGAGGTGTGCTATCCACACACCCTATTTTACTTCTCATACACTCCTTGATATGTCCGTTGATCTTCTTCAATTCATCTGATCTTACGGCCGAAAATTAAAAAGGTGTGTGAGAAGTAAACTGTGATGTGTGGATATCACACCCTTTAATATAATGCATCCACGTCAGCATGGACCCCAAAAATCTACCAAACCCCTGGGACCCACAGATTGAACCGTAAAATGTAGACATTTTCTGAGTATTGGCACAGCGCTGCAGGCTGGACAGATACAATTTAGAGTATAAATTCGAAAATTCAAAAAGGAGAAAAAGAAAACGGGAAGAACGCATAAGAAGTCGCGGTGGAATATGCTGGAATTCCAGTGCATTTTCAGCCTGGCAGCATAAGGTGGATTTTCCAGCCTCAGGTCTCCTCCTGCTCGTTGCAGGGGTTCATCGGGGGTAAATTTTTGCGCCACGATTTTGAACAAAAATCGTCGAATTTTGATGCGTTTTTGGGATTTTGGAATACCCTCTTGATTGAATTTGAAAACCCACATTGGGAACTTGTATTGAATGTTGAATTGTTCTTGAATTTTGAGGCTTTGATTGGACTTTTGAGATTTTGCTAATTGTTCGCAGGCTGGTTTGTTTGAGAGCTACGCATTTCAGTTTTGAGCCTTTCTTTCCCTTCTCTGCACCCAAATTGTGAGCTTTTTCTCATATATTTGGAAGGGAAAGAAAGGCCAATTTCTGAGGTTCCCATTTTTCCTTTGTGCCAAATTGTATGCATCTTGTACTCGAAAATGAGCGCTGTTTCGGGGGTGATTTCGCGCCAAGTTTTGCCTGCCTGTGGCAGCCTTTGCTTCTTCTGCCCGGCATTGTGAGCCAGGTCTAGACAGCCGGTCAAGAGGTACAAGAAGCTCATTGCTGATATTTTCCCTCGGAACCAGGTTCGTTTTGCTCTCGTATTTTACCTAGATGGGTTGTTGCTTGCATTTGATTCGTTACTTGTTTCCTAAGATAATTTTACCTTTAGTGAAGAGACTTGTCTGGGACTCTGGATGATAATATAGCCATCTCTATGTGCCTTTTGTGGGTTTGGAAAAGTGTTGATGTTATAGTAGATATGCAGTCCGTCGCTGGATGACGGACTTCTGCTGGGAAAATGCAACCATTTGACATGACTATTAAAGTAATGATTTTTCCTAAGTGAACTGAAATTCAGAGGCGCATTCCGTAACTTGCTACCAACCATTACATGGTCTAATTCAGTAGATTGAGTATTTAAGAATCGTCTGTATTGTTTGAGTTTTGACAATCTAGGTTCTTGAACCTTGTCAAATACTACCCCTCCTCTAAACTAAAACATATAAGTGGTACTTGAATTAATTGACAGATACTCAGCCCATTCATTTTGTTTTTACAACTACATTTCTATTTAATACTACATGGAAAAGCAGGGTTTAGTGATCTTAGGTCCTTGATTGATTGATGTGCCTGGAAAAATGGACCTTTTGCCAAGTAAAATTTTTATTATGCGACTTCAGATGTAGACATATATTGAAGTTCATTACGGCTCTGACAGGTAATTGAAAACTAGGTATCTGCTAGTGTTGCGTGCCATGTGAGACTGAACTTAGAATTATGCGATATGCATCTTTGTCTAGTAGAATGAGTATCTCATAATTGATTTCAAACCCAGTTTCTGATATTGTTGCCTGCCATTCGAGGCTGAAATGTGGCCTGAAAAGAGCTAGTTATTTAATACATTCTTTACTTCATAACACAATCATGTGTATCGGTGTAGGAAGTTGTTTATGGATCTAATTGAACACAAAGCATTGTGATCGTCGTGTGCCATGCCGTCAGTAACTGAAGGCCTTACGCATGATGTGTTTGGTGGTGTCCTGTTTTTGTCTTCTTATTTACGTCATGGTTTTTATTTTTCTTGATAGTTTAATTCTTATACAAAGAGGTTCAGTTGCAGGCTCAGTTAAGTTAAGAAGAATTTACTTCTTTCTTTGGTTGATAAATACTAGTTGATCAAACCTTTTTTTCTTCATTCGTATAGTTTTTATTCTACTCACCCAAGGGAGCATCCTGTCAGAACAGTATGCAAAAATGTATGTTTGTGTTGCTTCTTTTTGGGTTTTTTCCCTGGTCAGAACACATGTTTCTTTGATTGAAAAATCATGGTTAGAAACCATCAAATTAATTTTCCTTGCATTCCAAACTATGCCTAATTTTCTGGCTCTTCAATGAAATGTTGTTTCATTAATTAAGCATGCTGTACCTCAATATTCATGTAAAATATTATAGGGGCAAACTATTAAAATGGGGTTTATTTAACGTTGATTATGAAGTTCTAACATCAATGCAATCACTTTCCTAATGAGTGGTGTGCTCGTTTTCCTTTCATTCCCTTCCCCCTAAATTGTGTGTATGCGATATCAAGATGCAGGACTTAATCTTTACATTTTGACAGGAAGAGGGACCTAATGATCGGAAGATTGGGAAGTTGTGCGAATATGTTGCCAAAAATCCTTTGCGAATCCCAAAGGTATCAATTATAATGTGTCTTAAGCTAGGTCCATTTTTACAATCACATGGTTCACCAATACATATAATTTTATAACCTTATTTGAGGGATCCCAAACATAACCTTATCTGAGGGATACCTCGTGCGGCACACTCTGGATTTTTAGTCGATGATATGAACCATCTATCTTTTAATTCTTCATTCAAAGGTCATCCTTGCAAAAAAAATTAGACAAAACAGCTACCACTAATGACATATATTTGTAGCGAAGAAAATAGACCAACATGGTATTCCAAGAAGACACTAATTGAGTGGTTAGTGGTTTCAAATTTGAGTGATTTTTGCAAGGACAATCTTTGAATGAAGACCTAAAACGAGAAGGTCGGATCATCAAAATACAAGGGGAGCGGGCCCTACAAGTGTGTCCCCCAAATAAGTTTAAGGATCCCTCAAGAACCTTCCTCCATATATTCTCATCATATTTTACATAATTCATAATAAAAACAAAAAACAATTTTATCGTAAATTAATTGATAATTTGTTTAAAGGAGAGAGGGAAGAAAACATTGGAAATAAGTTGACCAAAAGAGTTGAGAGAAAAGAATGGATTAGTTATTAGTAAGTCATACAATGTGTGAAATGATGATGTGAATTTCTGACCCTCCCATCAATAGTAAGTGAAGTTTCAGCAATATTTGTGACTAGAAAACATGAAAGAGTTATTGCTTACCTTTACTAATCCAAATAGAATATCAGTTGAGACCATCACCACACTGAAACAATTGCAGACAGACATTGAGACATAGCCAAAAAACCAATATTCAATCATTATGCCACTAGGTTAGCTTACCTGTAGGCTGTAGCTAGCCAGATCTGGTTCACCAAGGAATTCTCGCAACATTCCATCGGTCATATATTTCAAAACAGTCTTTTCGGATGTGCAATCCTCAAAATGAATGGAATAATCAACCTGTATATGGCATAAAACCACCCACTACCTCTATTGCTTTTTCTAGTTTTTTGGGTACATTTTCACAACAGATAAGAAACTAGAAAAACATTTCAAAACATACCATCAGAATATCAGATTATCAGAGTGAGTATCAACTCTTTGCAAGAAACAAGCTTACACCTTTCCACGCTCTGTGTATCCGGCCTCGTGAAGATACTGTGGTATCTGTGTAGTTTTTCCAGAACCGGTTTCACCAACAATAACGACCTACAAAACCAAAAGACCAAGGCATGTAATACAAGAAGAAAATGCTTAGAGATTTGTTAACATGATATGTATTAGAATTCTCTATGGCTTGTATAACGAAAGTAAAACATAATCACTTAGCCTACAGTGCATTTGAATGAAGGCATTTCTAGTTAAAAAAAAAAAAAAATTTATAACAGAAAAGAATAACAAAAACCTGATGTTTTTCAACAGCATCGAGCAATAAGTCACGGTATGTGTAAATAGGTAATGTTTTTCTATCCTCCTGAATGAGCAAAAACATATATGATTAGTAAAACACAACAATATAATCTCCTATGTTTTATTACCCTTAAAGGTTAATTATATAGTAAACTAATAAATGACAGGCACAAATTAAATTGACACTGCAAGAATCTCTACTGCTTCAATAATGTATGCATTTTTAATGATATTCATTAATTCTCCAGTTTTTTATTTATTTATTTTTTTTTTTATAAATAAATGTTGTTGACATTTTTTGGTAGAGACAATTTTATTAGGATAAAGAAATTAAGCAAATGGAGAGGGTGGTTCAGCAGACCAGCCCACACAGTGAAGCCAAAATAAGGAACAGAAAACAACCAACAACCTAAAACAAAAACAAGACCAGACGCCTTCCAATCTAATACGTCAACCAAACACGGTTAAACATCTTAGCAAAAAGCCAAGGAAAATATAAAACAAGCAAAAGAAAAAAAGAAATTATCAGCAACCTCGCCCTCGACTCAAGTAATTCGGAGGGTTCCCCATCATCATCAAACTGCACCCACAAAATAAGCAAATGAGAAGTGTACTGTGATAGAAATGTGTCAAAGTCCAAAACTGGTGCTGTTAGAAATACCTTATCACCATCCATCACCGATGCCTTGATAAACTCAATCTGGTCCTCAAATACAAATCTAAACATCAAAGGACATAGGTGAAAAAAATTAGCATGCTTATGCACAAAAGAATCTATCGGAACATGCTTCTGCTATAAATTTGGTTCACTTATTACACATTGCAACTTCAGATGGTGATAACAAGTAGGTAAAACAGAAGCAAAAGGATGATGACCGCAAGATGAAAATTTCTGACATTTGTAAACTTACTGATAATTATCTGATATTTGCTTTTTATTTTTAGAACCAAATTTCAGGGTTGCCTTTCCTGCAAGATGATGACCGCAAGATGAAAATTTCTGACATTTGTCTAAAATTATATAAGAAGGTTCACCTAACAGAAGCTAAAACTTCACCATGAACTCACCAATTTGCTGATCCTCCCAAGCTTCCTGTTCTGCAAATGGGTTCATTTTATCCCCAGCACTCTGGTCCCTATACAACAACATACGTATTAGAAAAATTTCAAGAAGACAGAACAAAAGCAGTATTAAGACTGCAGTTTCATTTATGCCAGTTAAAAATATATTTGGGTATAGTAATTGTAGTTATTCTTAACATTTCCTAAAAATGACCTGTAGCGTTGCACAGCCACAGAAAATCTCTTCTCCTGATTAACACCATTCTCGTCATCACAGGCGTCCGGCATCCTGTACTGCATTACAAAAAAAATAAAATTATAGCACATAATCAGATGATAACATTGATATGTAAGGAGATCAGGTAAACCCACAATATAATAAAATAATGATAATTACCTCATTGGCATCCTTAGGCTCATCTGACCTCTTCCTCACAATTTCGTATATTTGTTTCTTGTAACTGTACAGCACAAAATCCATGAATATGACAAACATTAGATTCTGGATATAGATAGACTGCCGATAAATAACTGAACATGTTTTTTTATTTATAGTTGGTTCATTGACGTTATTAAATGCTAGGCAATAACCCGAGACTAAGCAGAACAAAAAAAAATTCAGCAACTGCTTTTTCATTACCTTAGTTCGCGGTATTCTGCTTCAGTGAGTTTCACGCCATCAAATAAGTATTGCTCATCCTCTAAATCGTCCCTGAGATACATGTCAAAACAATAATTAACATTGATTGTGGGAGGAGTTGAAAGGGGGGTGATGTGAGCTAACTTTAGGGAAATGCAAAGGGTAGTTCCTTTCAAACCTGATTTCCTCCAACTTCTTTTGCTCCCTTTTCTTTAGATATTCTTGTCTTGAAACTTTTCTGAAGCAGAGAATAAAAAATATTAGACCAGTTGCTTATCAATAAATAAACTAAGAACCCTGCTTAGTGCCATATAGAAAACACACACACATGTATATATTTTTTACGAGTACTTTGTTCTCCCAAAAGCATTTGTTCTCCGAATAGCCTCCTCTGTTCAATAGTACAATGCATCATGATGAGAACTTAAATCATGAAAATGAATATAAGCATATGCATCTAGATGTATGATCGTAAGCACACAATATGCAATTCTTGATAAATATGTGTCAACGCAATTATATCCTCAAGTTGCAGTACCTTCTTCCTTTTTTGACAACTTTCTCTCTGTTAACTGTTGGAAGGGAGATAAAAAGATGTTAGCGACGAGAAAGGAAACAAGCAGCGTCAGAAGTAGCCCGAAGCAAGGAGACAATCCAAGCTGATTTGATACCAAAGAAGAGTAGAAATGAAAATCAGGTCAGAACTAAATTTGTACCTTTCGTGTTGCTGTTGTGTCTCGCTCCCTTATGTTATGCTTCAATTGCTCCCTCTCTCTTTGATCACGCAATCTTTCTTCTTCTGACTGCATGCCATTATAAATAGAGGAAATGTTAAAATCTGGTAGAGAAAAACAAGGAAAAACCTATAACTGAAAAATGAATGTAAAATTGCTACTCAATGTACTGAGGTTTATAATAATATGACAGAGAACCATGCAAATAACACCGTCGGGTAAAAAGATGTCAAAATAATCAATCAGACTACAATGTGAGTCTAAAAAAGTATTGAAGAACTATAACAATTCAGTCAATTTTATCTCTGCTTCCATCATGCAGTATTACCTAACTTTGTTTTTCAATTAAAACAGTGACAAATTACGATACTGAATCTATGCCAAATTTAAAAATATTAATAAAAGAAGAAAACCTCTGAACCATCATCTTCATCTGGCGAAGTTCGTCTTTTTACCCTTCTCTTTTCTTCCTCTTGTGCAATCAGCTGCAGCATTGCACTACGTTAAAACAGCAATTACCCTGAGACGTCCGATGGGTACACGAAAGTGACGAAGTTGCTTTGACTACAGAACCATGCCTATCTGTTGGAGCGAATTGGATGAATGGGCCGAGGGCTGCCCCCTCTTCCCCTCACTCTCCTTTTCCTAGTATGAACCTTGAGTCATCAAAGCCTTTCTGACTCGGCCTGGCCCAGTCGCCCTATGCAACTGGCGCTTCAAAAGGCGAAACTCTCGTCGTAGTTTGGCGACCTAAGGGGCCTTTAGTCTTTTGATTAGAGTAGGGGTCGCGAGAGAGCAGAGCACAAAAAGAGAATACTATATTGCAAAAGTTCAAAGGCTTAACCTCATCATTGTCATCTTCTTGACTCAAAATCTTCTTCCTAAACCGCTTCTTATGGGAATCTGGTTTCCTTGACTCTGAAACAACAGGAACAGATGATCTACCTCCATCGTCATCGTCGTCATCGTCTGCATCCAAAAGAGCATATGTCTTCTGCTTCCTGACCAACATCGCAGCTTCCCTCTCTTGTTTCTGATATTGCTGATATACATAACAAAGAATAGTACAATCAGGAAAGGCATGATTTCATCGACGGATAAAACTGGGGTCGAAAATCATTCGTTTGATTTAGAACAAGAACTCACGTTCAAACCAGATTCTTTACAAATGCACTTGTTTCAGCTGATGAAGACAACCCATATTTCACAAGCTTGCCTACCACATCAGCTGGTGATTTTGCTTGTTTTAGCTGCAAGAAATGTCAATTTTTTCCTTTAGTCAAATCAAATTGCATACAATGCTGCTATCATCCGTTTGAAATTAACAAAATCGAAAGCAACTTAACCAGTAAGGTGGACAAGGACTAACAACAACTAACTTATCGGATACCCACGTCTTCAGATTACTCTCGCTTCCCATTTTTACTGCATTGGACAACACAATCGTTCTCAATATACATGAACACAAAACAACGGCGAAACATTAAATTCGGGCAAAAGTCGAAAATTAGAGCACGACATTTGAGCTAATTCAATTTAACACCAAGTCAAGAGAATTCAAAATTTTTACACTAAAAAGCAATGAAATTTCAATGCAATTATTGTAAATTTAAACAAAAAGGATCACATTGGAACCCTAACTACTGCTTCCTGCTAGGGTACTTGAATTAATCGAGAGAACTCACGACTTAAATTTTAAACAAATAATTTCCGGCGTTTGTTTGCTTGGCAGAGAAAGGGATGGACTTTATGTAAGAAGGCTATGCGGGGATTCGCACGTGACGGATTATCAGGACGGTGTGGAGGTTGTGGTGGCTTTCGACTGTTCGCCGCGCGTTCAAAACACTGTCACGGCGGCGACAGGAAGATAGAGAAGAGAAAAGTGCAGGCTTTTAAGAAGTCGGGTCGGTGGAGAAAGAAAGTCCGAAATTACAAACCCGTGCGTTTTATATAAGACGGGCCTTGGGCCTCGTTATTATTTAACTTTCATTCAACTTTTCCTGATTTGTTCATGACGAGTTCGATACTAAATTATAAATATCTGATCAATTCTGTGAGTCGGCCAAATCTTCGACCTTCAATGTAAATGTCTTTGTGTTAAAAAAAAACTCATGATCACTACTCACGAAACTCCTGACTCGTTTGAAAATAATTTTGAATTGATTGAAAACGTTTTCTGTGAAACTATTTTTAAATTTTTAAAGTACTTGAGTTGAAGTTGTTCCTGCAAAAAGGATTTAACGCTTATTTGCATGTTTTTGCCCAAGCCCAAGATCCAAATTTGGACCGACCCGAAAAGTTTGATCCAACGCCCGTTTAAAAATTCGCGCGACGTCCGCCTCAAAAGCGCCAAAAATTCCAAAGAACGAAATTAAATTATTAAATTCCATTGTACCATTAATCAGAAGTCCTGATCACCTGTAGCAACAACCACACCAACCCATGGAAATCCCAATAAGCGTAAGCCACGTGGGTAAAAGACGCGGTTTTTCGGTGCCAGAAAAAGGTACAAGAAGTCGTTGAAAACGACGACAACTGCTTCTTCTTCTTCTTCATCTTCTTGGCCTCCATAGCTTCGGAGCTTTCGGGAGCTTGACCCCCCACCTAAACCTCTCTGCACAAATCTCATTTCTCTCCGTGCAGAGGGGAAAATCTAAGAATTTGTATACATATATATTTATATACAAATCGATTTATTGAAGTTTTGTTGTTTTTTTATTAAATTTTTGTGAGATTAATTTGGTGGTGACGAGATGGGTTGCAATACAAGCAAAAACGTGGATTCGAAAGCAAGTCGGGCCGCCCGGTGGCGATCCACCGGCATTGTTGGCCTCCGTGATTCCAAATTGAAGGCAATTTCTCTCTCAATCTGTTTCTCCCTATATATATCTGTGTGTGTATGGTTGTATTATTGCGATGCGTGATTGAATTTTTTTTCTTTCTGGATAATTGTTGTGAATTTGAATAATTGGGTGTGAAATGTTGAGGAGGTTGGTGGAGTGAATTGATTAATTTTGATGAAATTGCTTCATTTGGTGGCTGCACATAATTTACATTTTCCATTTGTGGTTTTCTGATTACAAATTGAATACGAAAATTGCGATAAAGTTAAAATCTTTTTGTGTGGGGTGCTGTTGATTGAGGTGCTTCGAATATGTTCTTGTTCGAATGTTGATTGAAGTCGAAAGAGAGCTCCAAGTTTACATGGAGATGTTTTCTGTTTGTGTTGCTGGTGTATTCAGTTCAAGCATCTGACATGGTTTCTCTTTAATCTTTCGGTATAGCGAGTCAAACAGTTATTTGGCAATGCGATATTATATATACTGTACTGTGCATAAATGCCTTAGTTTCGGGTTCCATCTACGCATTTTAGACAATAAACACAAAGCACTGCAAGGCTGGTGCTTTGCGTCCTTTCATGTGTGTGCGTGTGTTCGATGCTATGTACTGATTGGTTACTTTCTCTGGAACAGACATTTCCGGATGAAGTTCTTGACCTGGACAGGTCCATACGTACTCTTGATCTAACACACAATAAAATAGGTAATGTTCTATTCTCCGTGAGGCATGATTAAGTACTTTTACGATGCAGTCTTTTCTAGAAGGCATCTGATTTCCGCTTAACTATCTTTAACAAAAAGCTTCATTGAATTAACCTTAACGATAATGATTTTTTTTCATGGCTTGGTGTCAAAGGTTTCGATATTTTCAGAACTTAGGCATACTTGAACATCTAGTTTACTTCTCTTATTCTGCGTGCAGTTGACATTCCTGTGGATATCAGCAAATTAGTAAACCTGCAGCGACTGGTAAGAATCATGTATTTTTGTCTTTTGTACATGTACTGTTTCTCTCATTCCTAAATTCATGCTCTACGAGCAATTTGTCGTATATAAATTTTTTAAGACTTCAACTTTTACCATCTCTATTGAACAGATAAGGATAAATAGATGGTGCACAAATTTTTTTGAAGAAAATGGTGGTCCTTTTATTGATGAAAATGGTGGTCCTTTTATTGAAGGTTACTATCATGAGCTGACTGTTGGGTGGGATTCTGTGCTTTCAGATTTGTCAATGAACTGCATGGATTATTCGATTCAAAATATATGAAAATAAAAAGTTGTTTTTCCACAAGAAACAATTAAGCTTTTTATTTTATTTTTAGAAACAAACAGCTAAACTAGTTCGCATGAATAAAGTAATCCCTACGTGAGCCAATTTGTTTAATATAAATGTACATTGTTCTTTCATACGTTCAGATGATCAGTTGACAGTTGAATTCCATTTGCTCTATTTTTCAGATATTAGCTCATAACCTCATTGATCGACTGCCGATAAATTTGGCAAAACTAGTGTCCCTAAAAGTTATGACACTTGATGGAAATCGAGTTACTACCTTGCCTGATGAATGTAATTCTCTTCTCTAAGTAAGATATTGTATGGGACCATTTTTTCTTCAACTGCATGGGACCATTGTTTCTTTCAAATACTTCGTCATGGGATGTCTAACTAACAAGATGTATGTTTCCTATCTCTAGTGGGACAGTTGGTCAGACTTGAGCAGTTATCTATCTCTGGGAATTCATTAGAGTCTTTGCCTGAGACTATTGGAAGCTTGCGGAATGTAAGCGCTTTGAGATTTTCCACCTGATTGTCTGTTTTTCTGTTCCCGCGATTAGGAATTTTATGTCTGAGTTAATTATCAAGAGCATTTTGATTTTGGAATTTGGAAGTATCGAAAACATTGGAAAATGCATCAATGAGAATCTGAATTCCACTTTTACTTTTTCTGAACATCAAACATTTAGCATTCCTTGTGAAAATCCAGGATCTAAAAATGGATTGTTTGATGCAGTTAAAGCTTTTAAATTTATCGAAGAACAAATTAAAGTCTCTTCCAGAATCCATAGGAAGTTGCTTCTCTCTGGAAGAATTACAAGCAAATGGTATGTTTAAACTTTTCTGTTATACTCCTAACCGATGTATGTTTTATATGTGACTATTTTCCTTCTCTACGTGGTTATATGGCTGTAAATTTTATTATACCGCTCACAGCTTCGTGATTCTGGATTGCTTTTCAGAGAATTCAATTGAAGAACTTCCTGAATCAGTTTGCAACCTTATCCACGTAAAGTCACTTTGCTTGGACAATAATAATGTGAAACAGGTATAGTTTTTACTCATCACAAGTTTCATTTGACTTTCTTAATCTGAACTACATAGAAGATTGACAAGTTGGAGTATTCCTTGTTCGACAGATACCCACTAATCTGTTGAAAGACTGTAAAGCGCTGCAGAATATTTCCCTTCATGGAAACCCTATTTCCATGGATCAGTTTCAGCAGGTATGCCACATTTTCCGATATGGTGTTTTACTTATATCCCTTTTTTCCCAGCAATATATTTGAACATTTACCACGTGATAAAAATCTAGATGGAAGGTTTCCAAGAGTTTGAAGCGAGGAGGAAGAAGAAGTTTGACAAACAAATTGACTCAAATGTGATGATCAGTTCGAAAGGCCTTGATGAGGGTGTTGATCTTTGAGCGTATGGCAGTGACATTCCTGAAACAGTAAGTTCTGCTCCCAAATCTCAATGAATTTCTATTATTTATACGAGCAAAACGAGAGGAATTATTTGTTGGGCGGGTTTATATTCTTGGTTGTGGCCCTCTCATTACTGCTCCTCTGGTTTTGCTTACTTTGCTGATTTTTTAAATAAAAATTGACACTTTTCAAACAAAATAAGCTTATTCAAGCTAAATTGCTCATCATTCCCCTGTACATATTAAGCTTTTACTGTCCTCATTATGTTGTTCATGTGATAGCTGTCCGCTCTGACTAATTGATGGGAAAAACTACCTATCAGGTGCTATCTTAAAACAAATTGATCGTTATGTGTTGAGAAACTAGATTTTCATGTCTGTTAATCTTCGACTTCCCCAACTTCAAGACCTCTTTTCATGTAGTTTTGCGTTTATAATAGCACGTCCATTCTACATATTTCTTCTTGCTTACTATAACGACTTGCATTTAACTTTTTTTTTTGTAACCGATCAGATGACAGTTGCTAACGAGAGTCAAATCCATTCAAATGCGAATGGAGGGTGGTTTCTTTGCTGCTGTAAATTCGGATGAGCAATTCCTGTAGCTTCGGATGGACATCGTTGGGGCGACGTTGTTATTTATGATCACTCTTGTCAGATGCAAAATAATCCGTATCCAAACTCGATTCCGTTGTATTGTACACTTCGATACTATTTTCTTCAGTGCTTGCCAGTCTTTGGCAAGCTTGTATATGAAAGGGTTTGGTTACACTTACACATTTGAACTGTAAAATGTTACATCTGTTGATACAAAATGGAAAAGTGAAATGAGAACATCGAATCCAATTTCTTTTTAATTTTTAATACATCGATATATTTACATTATTAATTCCATTTAATGGAAGTGTATTTCGATGAATCCAAATTTTTTATTTTTTTATTTTTGACAAACGATGGCTTTAGTAGGTTAAATTTTTAGGTGGGGATCGGTGAGGATCAAATCTGCAACAGAGTATATAGGCATCATGCTTTCCACTATTGCTGTAAAGCTCCATCTGCAAATTTACAAACAAAAACTACCGGCAAATGGAAGCCTACAATTTTTTTTTTTGGTTGGATTTTTGTTAAAAAAAAAATTGAAAAAATGAGGCGAAATTTAAGCCTAAGACATGGAGAACGCAACAAGTTGATGTGGAGCGCAACTATTTGGCTTCACAGTTGGGACAACCTGCTCAGATATCATGAACAAAGTTGAAGTTTTACCATAAAACCAATTAGTTATATGACGATTACCCCAGTTTACTTATAAGCTAATGGAAGGTTCGTACAATTCATTCTCAACAAAACCACAAAAATAAAAAACTTGGTATCAATCTCACTATAATCATCCTAATATCTGCGTGGGTCGAACAAGATGGAGACTGTGTGCTGCTAGACCAACTAATCACGTGTACCAAAAATAAATATTTAACTTCTTTATAAACAAACCATGTTTAAACATTTGTGTGAATGGTAACATAAAATCTACAACTAATCAACTAAAATCTCAAACCTTATCTTGTAATTTGTTATAAATAGGCAAAAGTTAGAGAAATAACTTTTCTAAGGACAGGAGCGAAGCAGGTGCAAAATATCACAATATAACTTTAGTAGTTATAACACAAAAGGATGGCAGATAAAGAGAGGGAGGGATACTGATATTATTTCTCTTGCTTTCTTTCGCAGTGCATTTGATAACAGACGGAGTGCTCTATTTATATAGAGACTCCCGTAACTACATCCATCCAATATACAATGATGATACTTTTGAAAGTATCAAACACTATTACTCACTATTACTAAGTCTTTGGGCATTCATTTGAGTGGGCATTCACCCACTTATTCTATAACACTCCCCCTTGGATGCCCACATATCAACATCAGTTGCCTCGTTAAAACCTTGTTCGAAAAAACCCAGTGGGAAAAAACCATAGCGAAGGAAAAAGAGTACAACTTTACCTGGATTGTTGATATAGTGTTAAGTATGTTTATGTTGTCTCGTTAAAACCTTGATAGGAAAAACCCAGTGGGAAAAATCCTAGTCGAAGGAAAAAGAGTACAACAAGCATGTATCATGGATGCTCCCCTGATTCCGCATTCTTCAAATTTAGCTGATTGGTAAGTCAACGTAATCCGATACTCTGCACTAACTTCTGAAACGTGCACTTTGGTAGAGACTTGGTGAACAGGTGTGCCAGATTTTCATTGGAACGGATTTGTCTGACTTCAATAACTTTAGCCTTCTGAAGCTCATATGCACTGAAAAACTTTGGAGATATGTGTTTAGTCTTATTGCCCTTAATGGATCATTCCTTCATTTGGGTAACACAGGCTGCATTATCTTCATGGATGACAGTTGGATTGTCTGTCTTCGAAGGTAGACCACATGAATTCCGGATATGATGGATCATTGATCTTAACCAAGAACATTCATGACTTGCTTCATGTAAAACAAGTATTTCTGAGTGATTTGAAGATGAAGCAACTAGTGTTTGCTTTGTTAAGCGCCATGAAATTGTTGTATCTCCATTAGTGAACACATATCCAGTTTGTGAACGGGTTTTATGCGAATCAGAGAGGAAACCAGCATCTGCATATCCAGCAAGGATCTGGTCATTTGTGGATTTCTCTGAGTAGAAGATACCCATGCTTGTTGTCCCACGAAGGTATCGCAAAACATCTTTGACTCATTTCCAATGACGAATTGTTGGAGCAGAGTTATACCTTGCTAACAAGTTAACTGAAAAAGCTATATCTGGTCTAGTACATTGTGCTAATTACAATAAAGCACCTATTGCACTCAGATATGGTACATCTGGACCAATGACCATTTCATCATCTTCTTTTGGACGGAATAGATCTTTCTTAATGTCCAAAGAACGAACGACCATTGGCATGTTGAGTGGATCCATGCCAAATCGCTTCATGATTTTTTCAATGTAAGTTGATTGGTGGACCAAAATTCCATTAGCACAATGCTCGATCTGCAAGCCGAGATAATATTTTGTTTTCTCAAGGTCTTTCATTTCAAATTTGCTTTTCAGATATTCAGCAGTTTTATTGAGCTCTTCAGGAGTTCCAACTAGGTTCATATCATCAACATATACTGTCACTATGGCAAATCCAGAATTGGATTTCTTAATGAACACACAAGGGCAAATGACATTGTTGATATATCATTTTTTGATCAAATATTCACTAAGACGATTATACTACATTCGTCCAGATTGTTTTAGCCTATACAATGATCGCCTTAATTTGATCGAGAGCATACCTCGTGGTTTGTTAGTTGTTTCAGGCAACTTAAGTCATTATGGGATCTTCATGTATATGTCAGTATCTAATTCTCCATATAGATACGCAATGATGACATCCATAAGTCGCATGTCAAGCTTTTCTGAAACCACTAAACTTATTAAGTAATGGAACGTAATTGCGTCCATTACATGAGAGTATGTCTCATCATAATCAATTCCAGGTCTTTGTGAAAAACCTTGTGCAACGAGTCGTGCTTTGTATCTTGCAATCTCGTTTTTCTCATTGCGTTTTCTTGTGAATACCCATTTGTAACCCACGAGATTTACATCAGGCGGAGTTTGGACTACTGGACCAAAAACACTTTGCCTTTCCAAGGAATTTAATTCTGCCTGGATTGCATCTTTTCACTTAGGCCAATCTTGTCTCTGTTTGCATTCATCAATAGAGCGAGGCTCAATATCATCACTTAATATGATTTCAGTGGCTACTATGAATACGAACATATCATTGATGATTATTTCATTCCGATCCCACAATTCATTTGTACATGCATAATTTATGGAGATTTCTTTGCTTTCATGTACTGCTGTCTCTTCAGGGATATATGTCTCATTAAGGACATTTTCTTTTTATGGAAGTACAGAATCATGAATTGTGAATTTTTCATTCATTTTCTCTTCCTGAATGATTTCATTTGGATTCAGCTGTGCCCTTATCTTTCTCTTTCGAGGGGCTGAATCTTTTGAACCTAGGGGTCTACCACGCTTCAGGTGTGCACCAGATGAATCATTCGCTGCCACTTTATTTTGTCAAACAGGGATATCAATTCTTGCAGATGCATTTGCAGCTGGTATATGTGATTTTGTCACTTTCATAGCATCATTAAATGCATATGGCATTTGATTAGCCATACTTTGAAGATGAACGATCATTTTCACTTCATTTTCACATTGAGTGCTACATGGATCAAAATGAGACAAGGTGTGTACAATCCATGTTAGCTCTTGCCGTTCTTCTGGAACGGTATTTTCTCCCCCTAACGACGGAAAGACTATCTCATCAAAGTGACAATCAGCAAAACGAGCTGTAAACATATCGCCTGTCAGGGGTTCCAAATATCTAATGATAAATGGTGAATCAAAACCCATATAAATTCCCAGTCTACGCTGAGGTCCCATTTTAGTGTGTTGCGACGGTGTAATAGGCACATAAATAGCACAACCGAAAACTCGTAAATGTGAAATGTTTGGCTGATGCCCAAACACGAGTTGTACTGAGAAGTATTGGTGGTTGGCTATAGGCCTCAATCAAACCAATGATGCAGCATGTAAGATGACATGTCCCTATGCAGAAACTGGCAATTTTGTTTTCATGAGCAAAGTGCGAGCTATTAACTGAAACCGCTTGATCAATGTTTCTGCTAAACCATTTTGAGTATGGACATGAAGAACAGGGTGTTCAACATCAATGCCCAATGTCATGCAATAATCATCAAAGGTTTGAGACGTAAATTCACCAACGTTATCAAGTCGGATTGACTTAATGAGGTAATCTTGGAATTGTGCTAGCAACTTAATTATCTGAGCAAAAAGCCTTGCAAAAGCTACATTTCAAGTAGACAAGAGACAAACATATGACCATCTGACAAATGCATCAACCAAAACCATAAAATATCGAAATGGTCCACAAGATGGTTAAATATGTCCACAAATATCCCCTTGAATTCTTTGCAAAAATGATGGGGATTCAGCATCAACCTTTAGTTGTGATGGTTTAATTACCAACTTCCCTTGAGAACAAGCCTTGCAAGGGTTATCATTTGAGATAGCAATGTCTCTGCTCAATAATGGATGTCTATTAAAGTTGGTAATGATCCTACGCATCATGGTAGATCCTGGATGACCCAAACAGTTATGCCAAAGCATGTAAACTTTTGAATCAATGAACTTCTGGTTCATGACAGTATGTGATTCAATTGTCCTTATGTATGTATAATACAATCCACTCGACAAACCACGCAACTTCTCCAATATACGCTTTTGGGTATCATTGGAGGTAATGCATAGATATTCCACATTTTCTGCATTTTTCGTTTCAATGTGGTATCCATTTAAATGTATGTCTTTGAAACTCAACAAATTTCAAGTAGATCGAGTAACATACAACGCATTTTGTATGGACAATATTATTTCTTTTGGTAACATAATATGGGTTTTCCCTGAGCCTTCAATTACATCTAATTGGCCTGATATTGTTGTTACCCTTACTCTTGTAAGCATCAAGCTTAAGAAATACTTTCGATCACGAAGTATTGTATGTGTGGTTGCGCTGTCTGCAAGACAAATATCTCCGTCATTTCTCATGTTTTGAGAATAACCATAGTTTTTATCCATGCTTTTTGAGTAAAGGGGATCACGGTTAAAAACAACTTATAACAGGAAATTTAAATGCCACTTTTATTTAATTGAAATGCTAGTTTTAAACTACAAGTTCAGAATAATAAAAGTACATCAAACATAAATGATTCAGTCGGACCGATACACTTCATTCATCATTTCCACAATGAAGTCCGAGACATCTAAGTGGGTTGTGTTCAACTGTCCTGATAAGTCGCACACTAGATCACGTATATCCATTGGTCTAGCCTGGTTGAGGAAATTAGTCTCGACACTCTTCTCCTTGAGGGAGGCTTGATATAGATCCACCAGATGTTTTGGGGTACGACAGGTACTCGCCCAGTGCCCATTGCCACCACACCTATGGCAGGCTCCATCAGAGTTTCTAGGAGCATTGTTCATACGAGCTTTACCTTTGTGGCAATTTCCAATTTTAAAGCTCGGGCCTGAATTTTACCTTGGAACCTGGTTGTGAAACTGACCACCATGATTCCTGCCTTTCCTGTTCCACCGGCCTCGCTTGTGGCCACGTCCTCGTTTATGATTATCGCCACCAGAGGATGTGGCGTTCACTTCGAGGGAAGCAACATTCACTTCTAGGAATGGTGCAGATCCAGTAGGTCGGGACTGTTAATTTTTCATCAGGAGCTCATTGTTTTGTTCAGCTACCAGGAGCACAGATATTAGTTGGTTGTATTCAGTGAAGCCTCGCTTTCTATATTGCTACTGCGGGAGCACGTTAGAGGCATGAAATGTGCTGAAAGTCTTTTCCAGCATAGCTTCCTCAGTAATGATATCCCCACAGAGCTTCATTTGAGAGGTAATTCTGAACTTCGCAGAATTGTATTCAGCCACTGACTTGAAATCTTGGATCCTTAGGTGAGTCCACTCATAGCGAGCCCTTGGAAGAATCACCAATGTATGGTGATTGTATCTGTTTCTCAATGTCTTCCAAAGAGCTAACGGATCTTCAACCGTTAAGTACTCGTTCTTTAGTCCCTCATTAAGGTGGCGACAAATAAAGATCATGGCCTTCGCCTAATCTTGAGAGGATGAGCTGTTTTCTTTCATAATGGTATCTCCAAGATTCCCTGCTTCCAGATGGATCTTGGTATCCAGTACCCAGGTAAGGTAATTCTTCCCAGTAATGTCCAGAGCAGCAAAATCAAGCTTTGCCAAGTTCGTAATTTTCTTTTCTGAAAGAAAAATGAGATGTGTAAGAACTTGCAATAATATGTATTCCTAGAGGAATATAGTGTTAGAACTTCTTGTTCTTACAAATTTTTCATTTTGATCTTCAGGCCAAAAATGATAAGCACTCAAAACTTCAGGCTCGAGATTTTCATGATTAATGAGAAGGGCGATTGTACCGCACAATTCTCATCGAAACAAGCATAGGATGGGCGATTATTCCGCACCACTTAAATAGTAGGAAAATTTAAATATGCAGAGCAGTTTAATATGTAGGGCATGGTAGGCGATTATACCGCACCACCTAAAATTGCAGTAAAATTAAATCTGCAGCTCAAGATGGGCGATTGTACTGCACCATATTTGATTACAGTAAAATTTACATAAATAAACACTAGGTTAGAAATCAGGAACTGCACCAAACAAGAAATCAAAGATATAAGTAACTGTTAAATTTAGAACAAGAAGCAGGCATGGTGGTAGCAGTTCATCGCGAGGGTGCATCATGCAGATGAAGCAGAGGAAGAAGAAAAACAGGAAAAACCTTAAAGGAAGCTTTTTTTTTTCTTTCTTTCTTTTGGTGAAGGGAGATGTGAACTATTTAAGGTTAGACAGTCGTGCTGATAACGTGTTATAAATAGACAAAAGTTAGAGAGATAACCTTTCTAAGGACATGAGCGAAGCAGGTGCAAAATATCACAATATAACTTTAGTAGTTATAACACAAAAGAATAGCAGATAAAGAGAGGGAGGAATACTGATATTATTTCTCTTGCTTTCTTTCGCAGTGCATTTGATAACATAAGAAGTGCTCTATTTATAGAGAGACTCCCGTAACTACATCCATCCAATATACAATGATGATACTTTTGAAAGTATCAAACACTATTACTCACTATTACTAAGTCTTTGGGCATTCACCCACTTATTCTATAACACAATTAAATTTCAAACATGCTTTTTTCCCAAAAGACAAAATCACAACACATTCATTACCAATAATTTGTCATAATTTCATTGAAAAGCAAAAGTTATTGGGGTCACTTTAGGAAATTGCATTTTGTCCACCAATCAAATCCACCCAATTTTGCAACCCAAAAAGGCAAAAGACAAATATCAAGCTTAGTTGTCCACGTAGAGAAATATTTAATTGTGACGGAAACACAAGTGGTACATCTTGTGTTTTAATAGAAGTAGTGGAAAATTTCATTTTTCCAAAAAAAAAAAAAAAAAAAGTGGTGGGAAATTTCATTTTTTAAGTTATTAATTTTTTAGCACACATATCTCACCATTTGTACAGTGACACGTATTGTACCATCGCGTGTACCGGTCACACTGAAAAATCTCTCGTCCACATGCCCCTTTCCTCTAACAATACGCCACGTGTCACTCACCCAGAGGCGGTTGCAAAAGTCCAAATCACCGCGCGACCCTTCATATACCTCGTCTATATCACCACTCCCATCCCGCACTACGAGGGGTATTATCCGTAATTACGATCCCATACGTGTCTCTTTTCGGTATTACAGTTCTCGGACAAGCCACTTACAAAAAAGCCGAACCCTACGTCGTCCCTTTTCTTCAATCGCCGCCTCTTTTGTCGATCGCGATCATTTCTTCGACTCGATTCCATCTCCTTTTCTTGTTTCGATCCTGAAATTGATTTCAGATTCGATCAATTCGTCCTCTCGGCTCTCGATCGATCCCAGTTTTGTCTTTAGCCGTGTTCCCAATCCGATTCTAGGGTTAGGGTTTCAGAAAATATTCGATCTTCTTCTTCGTTTGTAGATCTGACAAAACGTTTATCGGGTTAGCGATTCTAGGGTTAGGATTTTTTATTTCTGGGTTTCGATCCGTATATCTACAATCCTTTGAGGTTCTTTTATAGCTCATCAGCTGTATTTGTTGGTAGATCTGGGTACAATTTCTGGGATTTCGTACAGAATTCAAGATCTAGGGTTAGGGTTTTCAAAAGTTTGGGGCTTTTCGTGGTTTTGTTAAATTAGGTTGGGGAAAAGTCAGATTGATTCGATTAAGCTCTGTTTTTCCGTTTGGGTGCGTCAAATCAAAAGCTCCAATCTTCCAATTCAGCGATCTGCTTCATATCTCGAAGTCGTTTTTCTGAGGTATAAACCCAGTTCTTTTGTTTATTTATGATGAATTTGTTAGTTTTTGCATGCTAAATAATCAAAAAAGTTCATTGTTTCTTGCTCAATTTTGTGATGTGATATGGGCACCCTGTTTTCTAGCTAAAAGGGGCACCCTTCGATTAGAAATAAAGCAGTAGGTCATATTTACCAAATTGCCCTCCTTTACTATTAGTGATGTCTCTTTTATGTGGAGGGTCTTACATAATTGGCCCCACAACACCCTTTAAGGATGTCAATTATAATTGTAATTTTCTTATGGAAAGTCAAAATTTTGATGGACTTGTAGTCATATGGTGTAACGTTGTCACATGAAGACATTAACTGACAGGGGGAACTATTGTGTCATTGTTTGGGAAATAAATGACTTTCAGAAGTAACCATTTTTAGCGGGAAATGTCCGTGTTTGAGGTATCTGTTTGTGTTTGCTTTGTTTCGGAAGTGCTTAATTTACGTACGTAGTTGCTTATGCGTTTATGTGAGTCGAAACGAGTTGATATAACATGAACTTGTGGTTGTAATGGTATTTGATATGTTTTGGATGAGGTCCTGCTTATTTTCATTGTAATGGAACTTGTGTTGTGGTGCACCGCCTCTGCTATCCGAGTGATAGAATCATGCAATTGTTGGAAGACCATTTGTGCTTGATTAATTTTAGGTGTATATATGTAATAAAAATGTCTCTTGGTGCTTCCCTGGATACGTAGAAGCGTAGGTGTAAAATGCTTTTAGGCATTTCTTTTGCATTTTATGATTTTATCTAAACGTTTTTTATTTCTTTTATGCAGTTTAATATGGTACAGAAACGATCACTTGATGATGAGGAAATATTTGTTTCTTTCAAGCACCCAAGACAAGTGGGACATAATAAAGAGCTAGTTTCTTTCTCAGAATCTGTTTTTCCGGGAGATGTTTCTGAGCAACCAGAGACTTTAGGTGAGGGACTGTGATTTCTAAAAAGTATATGTGGAACCTCTGGAAGAGGGATAAAATTGTTTGCATGTTTTCTTGTTTGTGCATGCGTCGGATAGTCTGAATGTGTCTGTTTCTGAGTCCACCTTGTCCAGCCCTGTCAATGTTCGTGAGTTTTTCTAATTCGACGGATTTTTAAATGTCAAACTCAGTCAAATCATTTTTCACTTCGTTCTCAATTTTGTCCATAACTAATTTTGGTCACGTAAAAACAGCCTAATGCGATTCTGCTGTTTCCAGTTTACTTTTTGGTTTGAACTCTTGAAAAAAGTTTGATGTTTGATTGGTAGAGAATGGATGTGCAAAAGACAATAATAGAAGTGAAGAGAAGATTTCTGATGACAAATTTTCTGGTCTTCCAAAAGGCGGTGAGGATGTTGAAACTAGCGCACCTAGAAGCTTTACCCTATCCTCGTGGACCACTAGCAGCACTAGTGGAGAAGATTCTCTGTTTGAAGCATCATTTCATGGGTCCTTTTTCCCTGAGTACTTCAATCATGAACGTCCAATAAGGACCTTGACTCAATTTGAGGATATTTATTCTGTTCTTTTGGATCACCCTCCTCGGAAGTCTGCCTCCATTGGACCAGAGCATCAAGCTGATGTTCCACTGTGGGGTGCACAAGGAGTGCATAATAATTTTGACCTTGAGGATGAGAAACGACTAATGGGGACTTGTGTAATTCCAATGCCTGATTCTGATACTGAGTTATTTACTGACACGGGTTGCATAGTTGGAAAGGGCAGAATTGATTGCAGCTGTGAAGATGGAGAGTCTGTTAGATGTGTCAGGCAGCACATTTTGGAAGCAAGAGAGAAACTTGTAAAGACCATCGGGCCAAAGAAATTTGAGGAGCTAGGATTTAATAAAATGGGAGAGCAAGTGGCACAAACTTGGAGTCAAGAGGAGGAACAACTATTCCACCGGGTTGTCTTCTCAAATCCAACGTCTTTGGGCAAGAATTTCTGGGACAAACCTTCAACTGTCTTCCCCTCCAGGACGAAAAAGGAGATTGTCAGTTACTATTTCAATGTCTTTATGCTTAGGAAGAGGGCAGAGCAGAACAGGTATGACCCAATGAATATTGATAGTGACAACGATGAATGGCAGGGGAGTAATGATTACGGTGACAATCAACCCTCAGTGACGGAGGATGAGGACTCAGTGGTTGAGTCTCCTGAATGTAGACGTGTTCCTGGTTATAATCGAAATTGGAAGGATGATTTGGAAGTGTTTGATGAGGACGATGCGGATGAAACTTGTGATGATAATGTTGATGTGGATATGTTTGGGCTGGGACCGGAGCAAATTTTAGATAGAGGCTATGGGTTGGTTGACGACTGCGGTTCCTGTCCCATAGCTCAGCTTCAGGATAAGATTTCCTGGGATGAAAAGGGAGATCAAGAAGTCCAAGATGATTCATGCACGTCCTTTGATGCAGCCGTGGCTGCTTCGCAAGAGAGTCAGCGGAAGTCTGAGAACGGGAATCATTGGTCGAGCAGTTTTAACCGCGGTGACCACGAATATGTCTTGGAGCCTTGTGATGCCAAAATCTGGGATGCTGGGTATATGACCTTCCCTAAAAACAAGGTTGACTTCTTGCCAACTAGCAACATGATTGAAGAGGTTTTCGGGAAAGAACCATGGAATTACAAAGCAAGGGATGGCAAAAACTTGGGCTAGTATTGCATGTCCTTCGCCAAGATGGTTTCCGGAAATGTTCATATTCAAGAGGTCCACCCGAATGTTTTTCCTCCGAAACAGTTTTACTAGAGTCGAGTTTTCCTTGTGTACATTAGATTTCTTGGGAGATGGAAGCTCGCAGTCCCTGTAAGTTGTAACATAGTGTAAGGTGATTTGTTGTTTAGGTCTCTCTTTTATTAGCTGGTGTGGAAATGGAAAATTCCCTTCACACCTTCAGAAGGAGATCCAGAATCGTCATCTTTGTAGGGTTGTCCTGAAAATATACCGATAATGTAAGCGTAACGGTCATCTTCATAGTAAGATACCGCGATTTAATTTTGAATTATCTTCCTAATGAAAAGTCACCGAGCATTTTATCCCTCATTGTTCATTATAATCTTGTATTGTTATGAAGATGAAATGCAACTTAAAGCGGGAGTTTAGGTCAGTCGGTTAAGGCTGTGTATTCATCTTGTTTTGTTCGAGTTCAAAACTTACTCTACGACGACATATGAGTGGTTTGTAACTTTATAACACGGTCTGAAAAAGAATTGATGACTGCAGAGGTGTGATTGCAGCAGCACAGTGCTGCACTATGGAAAGAGGAAGATGTTCTCTAACAAACGCATAGAATGTTTCACTTTCTTGTGCTAATTATTTGAAAATTTGACTACTCCATAACCATCTAACAGCTGATTATTGATCGCAAATACTGTCGGTATTTGGAAATTCTTTGTGCAAGACATCTGACGTTTCTTTTAACAAAAGACGGATTTTGTTTTGACAACACCCTGAATCCAGATCAATTTATGGTGGAATGGAAAGCAATTTCTGTCAAAAAGTAACAGCAAAGCTATTGTGTCTTTTTATATGAGCTAATCTATGATTCCATCACCCACATGGCTTTGGATAGGGGGGAATATGCAGTGCAGCAGCTAAATACTATGCAGTACACTAAACCAGTAGACCTTTTGCTTAGTGAGCTGAAAAGCAACGAATAAACAAGGTTAAGAACTTAAAGAGTGATTAAGTGCTAAACCCAAAGCAGAAGCCTCTTCCAACCAGAATAGTTAGCCAAGTAAGAGGAGGTCTCACATGATGATTTTAATATGACGCTAACACGGAGAGAGATTGAGCTAACACACACAATGTTTTAGTCATAACTAAATATCGAACTCGATACAATACACTATCGTCATTAATGTGAGTTGAACTATCAGTAAACTGTAATTAGTTTGTATATTCTTTTTCTTTTTGAAGTAAAATATATTGACTCATTTGAGTATCCCCTAAGCATTGCTGGTGAGTGCTTGCTCAGTAACACACGCAGCATTATTACTTTTGAAGAAACATATGCATCTTTATGATTCGTCCATAAATTTATTTATATATATATATAGAGAGAGAGAGGGGGAGAGAGAGAGAGAGGCTAGTGGATTTTGTAGTTGCTTCATGATATACAATCACACAGTGGCGTAAGCAAAATTTTAGCTCTGAAACGCTCTTTAGATTTTTGTAAAAATCATTCTAACGTGTGGTGAGTAACCGACCAACATCGTTTGAGTTTGGTATGGTGTCCTCTTCAAAGCTTACAAGCAACAAATTGCCTGAATTTCATAAGAGCCACCAACTTCAAATCAAACTTGATAAAATAAATTAAAGTAAAAAAATATCGGATTGAGGCTTTGAGCCTACAGAAAACCTTGAAAATCATAAGCATAATACTAAACTTTTCTGCGTTAAAAAAAAAAAAAATTTCTGAATAGAATTGGGACTATCCTAGTCTCTTCATGGCTCTGCCTCTACACTCACGCATTCATACATCACTACGTAAATATATAAGAAAAAAATATAAAACAAATCTGATTGAGATTGCAGAAGTTTTTTATGTAGATGCACTGAATTTTTAGTTATTTTGTAATTGTGAAGCTGATTAGCAGTTACTAATTATGATTAATCAATAGCAGCATTCGAGTAAAAAATCCCCAACCGCCAAGACTACTGGCTTAATTATGACTTAATTAAAGCTTAAGATATGCTTAATTATAGTTCGTGCAACTTTTTGATGATTTTATATTTTTTGATCACTGGTATCAAATTGGTGTCGGCCTGGTTGTCACATGTTTGCTTCATGCAGGGAAAGATACCATGTTCATTACGCCTCTCAACCAACTTATTTTATCTTATTTTCTCATAAATAAATAAAATTCAGAATATGCATACAACATAAGTACACACATATGGATACACGGACGGATAGACATTGGGACCAAGGTGATCTCAGACTCTCAAGATCGCTTGAAGTTTAGAAAATATACATGTGAAGGTCTTTCGAGGACCTTCGAATATTTGGTACGGGTCCTTTTTGTGTTTACCAAGTGTTTGATGTAATGACTGCTAAAACATATCTCAACAGGTTGCGTCGACAACACTCGACAAATTCTCTCTATATCACTTATAATTGCTTTGCATATGTCGATATCTGTTGACTTGTGCGCACCATGATTTGGCTGCCGACGACAAGCTCACTAAGTGTTCAACAAAATACATCTATGAATAAACTAAATTTGTTTGCTCGCTTCGCTCTTTGTTTCTATTTAACTTGTATTTTAACACTCGAACCTCTCAAAGTTTGAATTCTGAATCCACCACTTTATATGCACCATTTATTTCCAATACCTCTTACTTTTAATCCTTTTTTATTTTAGAGAATCGAACACCAAACTTATCGCAATTCTAACTCTATTCATGCTTTTTTTTTTGTAAAAAAGTTTGAGATCGTCAAGTTCTTGTTCATGCGAGTTGTTGTGATGAATGATTCAGCACTTTCTAATTTAATTTACCCTCCCATGCTCTCATGTTTGTATGGTCACGGTTAAGCCACGTTAATATTTTATATTACTATTTATTTTTGTCTTATTATCTCTGTAAAAAAATATATATAAAATGTTGACGTGGTTTAATCGTGATCACACAAAACAAGAGGGCATGGGAGGGCAGACAATCCTCCTCCAATTGTAATAACGGATACTGAACTATATCCCGAGTTGCATTTTCGTCCTTAGGCTGCTATCTAGGAGAGAATTTGAAGTGTGATTGGAATACAGGGTGGTACACCATGTGTCACTATACAAATAGTGGGATGTGTATTAAAAAGTTAATAACTTAAATATTAAAAATTTCACCACTTGTATAAAAACACATGAAGTATCACTCATGTTCCGGTTACAATAAAAAAATTCTCGCTATCTTGCTACAAATATTTGTCAATCATATATGTGAAGTCCATGTGGATAAAGTGGGCAGTTCAACAACTAGTGGCAACCGGACATAGATTACAAGTCTCCTTAGAGCAAAAATCAAAGTGTGGCTGCCAGAAAATCAATTGCTTTCTGCAACTCCAAGCACTTTTCTATCATAATCCATCAAAAGTCGAAACGCATAACCACAATAGCAGCATGTCATGTTCAATTTATTAGGTAAGGTAGACTAGAATGCTAAAGCATTGCAACATCCACTTAGAGTCATAAAGAAAAACTTGTGTATAGACATTCCGACCACGTGCTTTTCGTAAAATAGCTCTTGTAAAAGCATGAGATCCTCTGTATTTTAGTCTAATTCAATCCCATAATGTTTCACCTAGTGTGAGAACTGACCTAATTAGACAGTCCTGCTAAAGTTTTCCTTTGAGTCACGATGGTTTAAAAAAGTTGGTGTTGGATGTTGCGGAAATAGGGGAAGGAAGTAAGGAAGCTTCAAAAAAGCATTAAAAGCCAAATTGGGCATCTTCTTATCTTATTACTCTTATAGTTAACACATTACAAGGCATGGCAGAAAGGAGTGGACTGTGGCCATTCTTTCATTTGAAGTGATCATGCTAGTCGATTTGAGCATCACTTATGGAGGGCCATCTCTCTTGACTCTCAAGTGAAGTTTTCTGTGGGCTACCATACATATCTCACATACATTTTTACGTATATATGTATGTACTTGAGTATGTATACGATCTCTCTTGATCGCAACGACATCAGGCATATCAACAGTTAGGACTTTGGCCGCCGCCGCAATTTGCGTAGGACACGCGCATAAGCTGCACGTAAAAGAAACGTTAAGATCTTCCTACTTGCTCGTATGTACGTATAATATGACATCTCGTGCATCGATTAAAAAACAATAGAAGAAGAGAAAAGAAATGTAGGGTTTACAGCTAAACATTGTACTAAACTAGTAATTAAAGAGCCGGCAAGAAGGGCACAAAGGAAGGGGGAGTTATGCAGTTAAGTGTGGTTAAGGGTTTGCTAATAAGACATTCTAATTACGATTAGAGCAATGAAAGCCGGCAGCAGGCTCCTCCACCACCAATAAAGAGGCCGGCCAACACCGGTAGTTTGGCCATGCTAGCTGCCCCATTTCTGACCTTGGTGTATGGCTGCACCTACAATCCAGACTTGCAGCATGTACAACTTACTTGTATCATTTAGTTTTTTTTTTTTTTTTTTTTTTTTAACTAATTAATCAAGAAGATCTATACATCTGTTAATTATCAAAACTATGGCCCCTAAGCTAGCTACTTCTGTTTAATTAAACCTTATATTTTAGGAATTACCAAAACTATGGCCCCTAAGCTAGCTACTCGTGTAAAATACAGACCTAGAATGTGCCCCAACCACATGAACCAGGATCCTCGCCGGATCCATTCCCTAGGGATCCTAGGGATCACGCAATCGTGTCCGTTCATCGTATATCGTGCGGTCAAAAATCATTTAAAATTTAAAATTCAAATATAAATAGTACCTAACAAAAACTGGTCGCACGATATACGATGAACGAACACGATTGCGTGATCCCTAGGGAATGGATCCGGCGAGTATCCTGGTTCCAACCACATAAGCACCCTGTATTGGTTATCCACTTAATTAGGATTCATAAAAAGGATAAACTATATATATTGGTGCTGGAAAACAATGTAAGATTCTAGCTGCTCCCATTCTTTATACTTAATTTTTCCTTTTTGTTAGATAGTGTTACAAATTCACTACATGTATCAAATATATGAAGAAAAAAAAATATTTTTTCCCAATTAATTAATGAATTTCCATTAAAAAGTTTATCTGCCAGATTTGTATATCAGTATTATAACTTATAATCTACTATATAGATGAAAATATTGATGGGTTTTTTGCATGCCTGATATGCTTGTGGTGCCAGTTATATGGTAAAATATAACCAGAAATAACTTATCAGAGATCATGGTTTTCCAAACTCTTGTGGTTATCCAGAAATTTCAAAGGTTACCTACCAAAATATAATTTTCTGCATCCATGCATGGTAAGGTTAATTAAGGTTAATCATTTGATCATTTTTGACCGTCGGAGTAAAGTTGGTTTTTAATAATTAAGGACTATCGTGTAGGATTCATTATCATAGCGGAATTCGACGTAAGAACGAAATGTCTCTCTATGCTACTTAACGCCGTCTCCCTTCTTCTTTATCCGGACTTGGAACCGATAGTGTAAGATAAACTCACACATGCAGAGTTTTTAATAATTAAGGACTATCCGACTGTATTATTGATATTATTAATTTGATCTTATAGTTATAGTTGTCGATACTTGACCGATCTAGTTATCAACACGTCCCCGGTAAATTCGACGGAACTCTTAAAAAAAACTGCAATTAACCATTGCAAAGATTAAACGGTATTATAATATAAGCATCTTATCAAACTCACATGACGAGTTGCAGCGTGGAATGCTATGCTTTGGTTGCAACTGAAGGAAACTGGATAGAGGATTTTATGGAAGGAATTTTAACGAAAAACTCCAGATACTGTTCACTTTAAAGAAAAATCATATTTTTACACTAAAATGTAAATCCTAGTACTATTCACTTTACCCTTTATTTTGTCCTTATCATTAAAACTCAAAATTTTTAAGCTATTTTCATTAGTTTTCATTTTTATCTATAGGACCGACCATGAAAATTAAATCCTGAAATTATATAAATATTATTATTAAATAATTGATTAATTAAGCAATATTAGAGAGTGGAACCTTTCACTTGGACTTGGGGTGAGTTGAGGGTGTGGGGCCCCATTACTTAGTAGCAAGACAAAAGAAAGAATAGTTAAGGAGGAAGGCAGTTAATTTTCGCTAGGGTAAATGCTTGCAAAACCGTCAATGTATTTGATACATACGAATGTTTAAACGAATTTTAGTTCAGCTGATTCTTATTGGAGACAATCTTTAAAGATAATTAAGAACATAAACGGTTTGAAGTTATGCAATTTGAATCGTTAAAGTTACGCTAATAACAACTGATTGAACAACAAGGTGCATGTACAAAGACGCGTTTTCTTTTTAAGTAGAGGTTCTTAAACCATAAAGATGCTGACCTGGACGAATCTCGGCCGTCGGATTTTGGGTTGCCGTAGGATCCTCGGTTGAGTACACGTGCTAGTGTCTTTCCTCTCCTTTACCTCAATTTAATCTTTTGCTTCCATGCATGGATTTCTCCTCCAAATATAGTCAAGTTCACAGATAGAGAGAGAGAGAGAAAGCGAAAGAGAAACAAACGCTCGCTCGCTCACTCACTTTCCATTTTTCCTCTCTTCTTTGTGCTTGTTCATCGCCATCGTCACCACCAACAAAGAACACAAAGAAGACAGCAGAGCAGAAGAGCAAAGCTACTGATTTATGTATTGTTTTTTTTTTAATTTTTGACTTATATTTTTTTCTAGTTCATGTTACATGGAATCTGAGAATTTTTTTTCTTTCTGGGAAAGTTCAAAAAGCAGCAACAAAGCTTTGATCCAATGCAATTCTCAGTCCGAGTTTTTGCCTCGATTTTCTGATCGATTGTCTTCTGTTTCATTAGCATTTGTCCTGTTTTAGTGTAATGAGATCAAGAATCTCGGAGTTTTTCCAAATCTCTGTGATCAGATTCGAAGCTTTTCTGATCTGAATTTCGTTATCTGGTTGAGTTTTGATTCGAACCGATGGAAGAAGATCAAGAGTTGAAGTATGTGTGCAAGTTCTGCACCAAGAGCTTCCCCTGCGGCAGATCCTTGGGAGGTCACATGAAATCTCACATGACTAACCATTCGCCGGAAACAGAGGTAAAGCTCAACACCGGCAGAGTTAAGCCCTCGTCAGGCAACAATGGTAGTTCTGATTTCGGAGGAGGACCTCATCAGCAACCCGGTTATGGCCTCAGAGAGAATCCGAAAAAAACTTTGAGACTCGCGGATTTGAATGAGGAGACTTCGTTTCTTCTGGACAAGTTTTGTAGAGAATGTGGCAAAGGGTTTCAGTCTTGGAAAGCTCTGTTTGGTCACATGAAGTGCCACTCAGAAAAAGAAAGAGTTTCGACTGAGAGCTTTGAAGAACATGAAGATTCTTGGACTAGCCAATCAGACAACGAAACTCCTGCTGCTGCTCCCAATCGGAGAAGAAGATCGGGGAGAAGAAGAACAAGGTACATGGGAGCAACAACTTCCTCTTCTAATTTTTCAATTGCTAATGCTTCTGTTCCTGCTACCACCACTTCCTCTGTTTCCGAGACTGAGCAGGAACAAGAAGAGGTTGCTATGTGTTTGATGATGCTTTCGAGGGATTCGAGTGACTGGGGCAGGTTAAAATTAGTAGCTCATAACTCTCCCGATGACAATTCAGGGTTCTCGGATTCTCCATCATCAGTTAGAACAACCTGGGTTGCGGATATGAAGGGTAAGATTGATGAAACTTTGAAACTGAAGAACAAACTCGCGAAAAAGGTATTGGAGCCTCGAGATTTCGAGCCTCTAGAAGGTAGAAAATCCAAGTTTTGCTCTTTTGATGGCGGGTTTTCAAAGAATGATAAATTGGGTTCCAACAAGTACAACTCAAGCAAGAGAAAGATCAGAGAGGCTTGTGATTTCGAATTGAGGTCGGATAAGTCCCCGAAAAAATCGAGTACTAGTAGAGCTGATGCTTTGGATTCTGAAGTAGTAGTATGCAAGAGTTCACAAAAGAGAACCAAATTCGAATGTACTACTTGCAACAAGGTTTTTCGATCGTACCAAGCTCTCGGAGGCCATAGGGCAAGTCACAAGAAGATCAAAGGATGCTTCGCTTCGAAGATCGAAAGCAGCGAAAACACCATCGAAACCGACATCTCCCCTGAGTCTTGCTGCAACAATGAGAACCCCATTGAGCAAGAAATAGCTGAGAGCAGTGCAAAGAGTACGAAAGGGCATTCCTGTCCAATTTGCTACAGAGTTTTTTCATCAGGGCAAGCATTGGGAGGGCACAAGAGATCCCATTTGATTGGTGAGGCTAAAATTACCACCCAAACCCTAGTGATTCAGAAGCCTGCAGCACCTGAAGTGAGAGACTTTCTTGATCTAAACCTTCCTGCTCCAGTGGAGGAAGAGAGCAGTAGCAACCATGATGCAGCTGCAGCAGCATTTAAGCCATGGTGGGTTGGAAGGAGCAGCCATAAGCATGAGGCTGCCCTTGTAGGCCTCATCTCCAACTGAGTTTCAAGTCCTTTGGCCATGGATTCTGACAGGGAAATGATCTCCGCACTCTCGGTTTGTCCTCCTGCACTCCTCCCTTTTTATTCTCGCCAATTGATAGAATAAATCAAATAACAATCAAGCGAAAAAGGAGAAAAGTGCGGAAGGAGAAAAACGAAGTGCGGAAATTAAGATTCTTCCAGTAAGGGTTGAGGAGTGTTGAGAAGATACATATTTTCTCTGGGCAGTATAATTCATTAATTCTTTACAAATTTTAGGGTTTGCTGAGGCATTATTGCTGCTAATTTGCCTTCCAAGTTAGGCCTTACCAAATTTCAACAGTTTCATATTTATCACCATATCCAATTCGGTTATACCATAAATGTTATTTCCTATAAGATTCAGGCTCATTGATTTTGTTTCACCACAAAACTTCAATGCTGTAATTACGTTTCAGTTTGGAGTAATTATGAGATCTTGAGAAGAATTGCTCTTTGGAGAGCATAGTATGATGAAGTTGTAAGAGGCGTTAGAGAAAGTTACTGTCTCGTTCGTCTCTATGGTAGGAGTCGGGGCCTAAGAGGGGATTGTATACCATGTAGCAGATGTCAACGTTTGAGCTAGTTATCTCCAACTTACAGGTTTAGTCAATAAAAAGTTACGTGATAGCACAATATTCGGTTTAGAGTGCAGATGGCTGAAAATATACGAGAATTGCTATATGAGGGAGTGAGGTATTGAAAAAAAAGAAAAATTAGGATGGTATGTGAAGTCATGAAGAAACGAAGAGATACAAAAGAAATTCAAAATGTACACAAATATGAAATATGTCATGTTGGCTAGTTGAAGGTGGTTGTTTAGTCACCTACCATTAAACATGACAAACCATCTCATCTTACTTCTTTCACAAACTTAGTATGACAAGTCATGCTAATATTTCTCTACTTTTAACTACAACTATGCTCACTACTAACAAAACAAAATAAAAATTAATTGTTTTTAATGCAAGCGATATTATTACTCTAAACTAGACTAAAAGAATGAAGAAATTTCGAATCTGGAACACAATCAATTAGAGAGAAATACCCTGTCCACTGAGGCAATCCGCCCTTACAATAATCATATATATATGTGTGTGTGTATAATTTTAAAAAAATCTTTGGACCACTACAACTAGAAGTGTATTTAAGCAAGTATAAAGTCAGCTTAGCACGCCACCTTTGATAATGATTTATATAATATGGGACGGATCCGCGATATTATTTTTATTACATAATTGTTAAAACACATTTTTGTGAGGCTCACTATATTATGTATTTCAACATTATGAACTGTCTATCTTTTTAACATCATTTCTAGACCATCTTTATAAAAAATTAAACAAATCCAAAATCACTAAGACATTCATTTGTAGTGAAAAATACGGTTCTATAAAGAAATCCTAAACTCTTAATCCAACCGTCATATGGTTCAAATTCAGGTGATTTTTGATAAATATGATCTCGAAAGAATATTTAAAAGATAAACGGTCCGGAATGTTGAAATACGTTACGAAAAAAACCCCAAAAAAATAGAAACATGTGTAAAAAAAATAATACCACGTATCCGTCTCTTTTATATAAATATAAATCTTTAAATTTACGTGGACCACTACGACGAGAAGTGTACATAAGCAAGTATAAAGTCAGTTTAGCACGCGAACTTTGATGCCATCAAATTAACGGCAAATGGGTTTTGGTTTAGGTGGCCAAGGCGGCTAAAGCACGTAATATTTTTGCCCTAATTTATCAAATGCTATACCAGTTTTTGGCTTTTAGTCATGGGGTTTGGTTACCTTTTTGTTAGAGCGAAACATCTAAATTCTGTTCAGCTTTTAATGCAAGGGCGCTTCACAAATTAACTCCCGAAAACTCCGTCTTAGTCAAAAACACTTGGAACACCGTTTTGATTTCCGAAAAACACTTAGAACACCGTTTTGATTTCCGACTCAACTGTTATTTGCACCTTACTATTTTAGCAAGTTATCAGCCAAGTGATGATTTTCTTTTATGTAATTTGATTTTTAATGTATTTTTTACGACAATTTAACAGTTGTTGAGAGGACTACACTAATCATAGATTAGTTTTAAGTTTTTTTGTGTGGCAATATTATGTGGAATTCAGACGTGGTTGTTTCACTTTGCTCTGGTAGCTGGCAGTTGGTAGTGCTTTGTCAAGAAAGCATAACACATCAATAATGATAATATAGAGAAAAGAGAAATTTTCGAGTATGCCAGAACACGGCCAAATATATCATGTCTCATAATCAACTATCTAACCACTTGTATTATGATACTTAGTCTACAATGCTCCATCAGCAGCAACAAATGCCATAATTGGGCCAACGGAAAACCCAGAAGCCAAGTCATCAAAGGCTTCCCAGCCGTTCCCAGCCGCAGGTTCCAAAAGAAGACTTGGGGAGACGAAGAAGAAAAAGGTCATATCTGGAGGAGCAACAGCTAGTGCGGTCAGAACGTGTGCCGTGTGCAATATGGTGTGCAATAGCAAGACAGTTTTTAGTTCTCATCTCGACGGTCAGAACGTGTACCGTGTGCAATGGCCTCTAGTTGCTACTTCGGCTTCTGCTTGTTTCTTAACCATAGCAGTGTGCTTCTGACCGGCGAGATGAGAACTAAAAGCTGTCTGGCTATTGCACACCACATTGCACACGGTACACGTTCTGACCGCACTAGCTGTTGCTCCTCCAGATATGACCTTTTTCTTCTTCGTCTCCAAGTCTTCTTTGGGAACCTGCGGCTGGGTTGCCTTTGATGACTCGGCTCTTGGGTTTTCCGTTGGCCCAATTATGGCATTTGTTGCAGCTGATGGAGCATTGGAGGTCGAGGCACACCTTCCCAGTTGCTCCAAGTTCTTCTTATGTTTCTTTCCAACTAGGTGTGCGACGTAGGCATCGTTGCTGTTACAATTGATTTTGCAAACTTCACACCATGCAGATTGAACAAGCTTGACTTTATTTGGGTCTTTCTTCCATATTCCATTGAACTGAGATCGAACTGCAGCAATATATGGCCCGCCATCTAGAGCCATTAAGCTAGCCTACACAGTATATGGAAATAGTACTAGTAAGTAATATAAAAATTATATGATGCATAGAAGTAGACTTCTACTGCAAATCTATCAAAACGCTTTAATTTCATATACCTAAAGACCCCTATGGTAGGTGCACGAAACAAACCAAATGTTGAAAACGCATTCCACCACTTAAAGATTTATCGGTTGCTAGAAGGGACGGGAAAGCTATTTAAAAACTGTTTTATTCACCTGAGCCTTGTGCCTTTTTCCATATAGATGCTTATTATAAACTTCTTCGCTATTGCAAGTAATGTTGCATATGGTGCAAACCCTCACAGAATCAACTGTTGAACCGCCCCTCAAAATCTTACGCCTCTTTGTTTCCAATTCTGCACCAGCAGTCACACCAGTATTATGTTGCATTGCGACTTTCTTCTGGTGTTTCTTTCCCGCTATGTGTGTCTCATAAATTGGTTTGCTAGTACAATAGATATCACAGACATCACACCGCAGGGACTGGACAACCATAGTTGGTTGTGAAGTGTTCATTGTAGCAGTATTTACCAAAGGTTGATTTGTCCAACTGCTATTCCACGAAGAATTTGAGGCCGTTGCGGGCACAGACATACTCTCATTCAAAGATTTGAAAGACTGCAAACCAGTGAAACCACCAACAACGACTTTCAAAAATCAAAATCAAAACAATGCAAACAAATGGGAAAACTTACAGGTCAAAATTCGACATAAAATTAGTACGAAAAAATCGAATTGAACTCTTAAGCGATGAAAGCTCAATACAAGTAAACACAAACCAAGTAGTGCCTTTCAGTAACAGGAAATCGAATCGAATCGAAATTTCCACATAATCCAAAAGTACCAAAACTCAAGGTAGAACCTTCAAATTCCATTCCAACTATGAACAAGACATTAAAACAAACAGATTACGATCACAAATCCAAGTTCCTATCAAACACCTACGATTACAACTACACTACAACAAAATCAAGAAAACCCAAATTTAAAATGCACCAAAAACCCGAACTTGAATTGAAGAGAAGAACTTACAGCTTCATATCGAACAGGTTCAGCTTGCTTGGCAACCCAGTTCTGCGGACGGATGTTTGGGTCTTCACCAAAAGGCGTCTGACCTCGGAATCCGACACGGGTCCACGGGTACAAGCCCGAATTGTCATACGGGTCGGTGCCGGGCGGGTGACAGGCTTGATCCGCGGCGGCTACTGCCGAGGGAACCACCGGTTGAGGAAAAGACCAAATTGGGTTAGTGGGGTTGGATTGATAGGGAATTTGATAGGCAAAATTGTTGGAATATTGTGGAGGAATAAAGATTGGGGATTGTGAACCAGAAGGAAAGTTGGAATCCGGTGGGATTATCATTGCACAGGGTGGTGGGTTTTTGCATCGACTCTCAGAGAAATGGGAATTTTGGTGCGGGAAAGAGAGATACATAGGGACTGCTTATAGGTGGTTGGAAGATTTTTGTTTTCGGCTATGTATCTGGGCTGGACTTGGGGTGTATTTGGGCTTGGGTTAAGGTTGACGATGAATATTTTGGTTTTTTTCTTATTTTATTTTTTATACAAAGTGTAATTGAGGTGGGAAAATCAAACCTAGAATCTTGGTTTAGTGGTAAACATTTTGAATCACTTTAACTATAAGCAGTGACGGATGCATAGTGGGACCAAGGTGGTCTCAGGACCACTTGAAGTCCAAAAAATATACATGTGAATTCCGAGGCTCATTTGAATGTTTGGTATGGGGCTCTTCTGTGTTCACCAAATGTTTGATGTAATGCATGCTAAGCATATATCAGCAGCATTCTCAGGTTGTGTTGAGAACAACCTGTGAATGTTTGGTATGGGGCCCTTTTGTGCCCACCAAGTGTTTTATGTAATGCATGCTAAACGTATCTCGACAGCATTCACAGGTTGTGTTGATAACACTAGACAAATTCTCTTAATTGCACTCGTTAGATTACTTCGGCATATGTCGATATCTGTTGACATGTGCCCAACATGGTTCGACTGACGGCGAAAAGCCGCCAAGTGTTCAATGAAATGCCTCAATGAATAAACTGAAATTTTTTAGTACGTTGGGCTCTCTGTATCTATTAAAAAAACTTAGACCTTTATATTGTGACCCCTCAATATTCGAATCCTAGATTCGCCACGACTATAAGCCCTTGCTTTGGTTTGCCTGTTCAAACTTTATTAATTTGCAAGTAAATTTTGAGGGACAATAATTTTCCAAATAAAATCTGAGTTTCAACAAGGAATTCAAATATGAAGTCCTGAGTGCAAGAGTAAATATTACTTGAGTAACAATCATCGTTAGTTATGAATTCCATATTATTTTGAATTCATTAAAGGATAGTTGCATTGGGTATAATAGTACATTATTATCTCTAGTTTGATTTCCATGTGCCTCAACAGATTAGTTTGGTTTAATTAATTTAAAACACAAATCTTGAAATTTAAAATAATTCAACGGTAACCAGTAAAAGGGTGAGCATTATCCTCATTTTGCAGGATGAACAAAAATGCCCTCATAAAATTATGAAATAATCTCATAGGCCTGGCCCACAGTTAAACCAACCTCCAAAAGATCCAGTTAACCTTATATTAAAGTTAACTCAAATGTGGTGACCAATATAAAAGGTAAATTACTTGTATGTCAATATTATAAAATATTGTCTAAAAAAAAAATAACGAATAATCCATGAAAAGTGAAAAAGCGAAATTTAGAAATTCTGGTGGATGCTCTCACACTCATCACATTAGTAGGCTTTCTCATATCCAAGCAAGAAAAGAGAATTGTTATTTGCACTCAAAAAATCGCATTTTGCACTTCAAACTTTATATAATTAAAAAGAAAAATACATTTGTGAGAAGTGTAGAATAAAACTTTTAGAGTGCTAATAACAGTTTCCCAAGAAATTTACCTTCTATATTTGTCACCACATTCGAGTCAACTTTAATACAAAGTCAACTGGGTCTTTTGGAGGTTGGTTTAAGCGTGGAACAGGCCTATGAGATTATTTCATAATTTAATGAGTGCATTTTTGTTCATTGAGGGTCATGCTCACCCCTTTACTAATTACCATTAGATTAGTTCAAATTTCAAGATTTGTGTTTTAAATTAATTAAACCAAACTAATCTATTGAGGCACATGGAAATCAAACTACTAAAAGTGATCTTAGGACCACGTTGGTCCCACTATGCATCCGCCACTGCTTATATTTGAAGTGATTCAAAGTGTTAACCACTAAACCGAGATTCTAGGTTTGATTTTCCCACCTCAATTACACTTTGTATAAAAAATAAAATAAGAAAAAACCAAAATATTCTTCGTCAACCTTAACCCAAGCCCAAATACACCCCGAGTCCAGCCCAGATACATAGCCCAAAACCAAAATCTTCCAACCACCTATAAGCAGCCCCTATGTATCTCTCTCTTTCCCGCACCAAAATTCCCATTTCTCTGAGTGTCTCTGCAAAAACCCACCACCCTGTGCAATGATAATCCCACCGGATTCCAACTTTTCTTCCGGTTCACAATCCCCAATCTTTATTCCTCCACAATATTCCAACAATTTTACCTATCAAATTCCCTATCCATCCAACCCCACTAACCCAATTTGGTCTTTTCCTCAACCGGTGGTTCCCTCGGCAGTAGCCGCCGCGGATCCAGCCTGTCACCCGCCCGGCACCGACCCGTATGACAATCCGGGCTTGTACCCGTGGACCCGTGTCGGATTCCAAGGTCAGACGCCTTTTGGTGAAGACCCAAATATCCGTCCGCAGAACTGGGTTGCCAAGCAAGCTGAACCTGTTCGATATGAAGCTGTAAGTTCTTCTCTTCAATTCAAGTTCGGGTTTTTGGTGCATTTTAAATTTGGGTTTTCTTGATTTTGTTGTGGTGTAGTTGTAGTCGTAGGTGTTTGATAGGAACTTGGATTTGTGATCGTAATCTGTTTGTTTTAATGTCTTGTTCATAGTTGGAATGGAATTTGAAGGTTCTACCTTGAGTTTTGGTACTTTTGGATTATGTGGAAATTTCGATTTGATTTGATTTCTTTTTACTGAAAGGCACTACTTGGTTTGTGTTTACTTGTATTGAGCTTTCGTCGCTTAAGAGTTCAATTCGATTTTTTCGTGCTAATTTTATGTCGAATTTAGACCTGTAAGTTTTCCCATTTGTTTGCATTGTTTTGATTTTGATTTTGATTTTTGAAGGTCGTTGTTGGTGGTTTCACTGGTTTGCAGTCTTTCAAATCTTTGAATGAGAGTATGTCTGCGCCCGCAACGGCCTCGAATTCTTCGTGGAATAGCAGTTGGACAAATCAACCTTTGGCAAATACTGCTACAATGAACACTCCACAACCAACTGTGGTTGTCCAGTCCCTGCGGTGTGATGTCTGTGATATCTATTGTACTAGCAAACCAATTTATGAGACACACGTAGCGGGAAAGAAACACCAGAAGAAAGTCGCAATGCAACATAATCCCGATGTGACTGCTGGTGCAGAATTGGAAACAAAGAGGCGTAAGATTTTGAGGGGCGGTTCAACAGTTGATTCTGTGAGGGTTTGCACCATATGCAACATTACTTGCAATAGTGAAGAAGTTTATAATAAGCATCTATATGGAAAAAGGCACAAGGCTCAGGTGAATAACACAGTTTTTAAATAGCTTTCCTTTTAAGATTCTTCCGTTCCTTCTAGCAACCGATAAATCTTGAAGTGGTGGAATGCGTTTGCAACATTTGGTTTGTTTTCGTGCACCTACTATAGGGTTCTTTAGGTATATGAAATTAAAGCGTTTTGATAGATTTGCAGTAGAAGTCTACTTCTATGCATCATATAATTTTTATATTACTTACTAGTACTATTTCCATATACCGTGTAGGCTAGATTAATGGCTCTAGATGGCGGGCCATATATTGCTGCAGTTCGATCTCAGTTCAATGGAATATGGAAGAAAGACCCAAATAAAGTCAAGCTTGTTCAATCTGCATGGTGTGAAGTTTGCAAAATCAATTGTAACAGCAACGATGCCTACGTCGCACACCTAGTTGGAAAGAAACATAAGAAGAACTTGGAGCAACTGGGAAGGTTCAAGAATGATGGGAGTACCTCGACCTCCAATGCTCCATCAGCTGCAACAAATACCATAATTGGGCCAATGGAAAACCCAGGAGCTGAGTCATCAAAGGCTTCCCAGCTGCAGGTTCCAAAAGACGACTTGGAGACGAAGAAGAAAAAGGTCATATCTGGAGGAGCAACAGCTAGTGCGGTCAGAATGTGTACCGTGTGCAATGTGGTGTGCAATAGCCAGACAGTTTTTAGTTCTCATCTCGCCGGTCAGAAGCACGCTGCTATGGTTAAGAATTCCGCTTTGAAATAAGTTTCGGATTTCTAATTGCTACTTCGGCTTCTGCTTGTTTCTTAACCATAGCAGCATGCTTCTTACCGGCAAGATGAGAACTAAAAACTATGAGAACTAAAAACTGTCTGGCTATTGCACACGACATTGCACACGGTACATGTTCTTACCGCACTAGTTGTTGCTCCTCCATGACCTTTTTCTTCTTCGTCTCCAAGTCTTCCTTTGGAACCTGCGGTTGGGAAGGTGGTTAATAGGCTATTACAATATCTCTTATTATATATTTTCTTGCACATTTTTCTTCTTCGACACAACTATTTTATTTCTATCCCTTAATTTACTCAATATAAAAATTAGAAATAAACAAGTGTGTGTAAAAAAGATGAAACGAGTATGCTTAAATCAGAGTTTTTTTTTTTTAATTCTAATAACTAAGATACGAATGTACTTAATAATACCCTTTTTCTATCTTAAGAGCATAAATCAGAAAGATATTTAGTGTGCTGAAAACACGGCATTGTAGATTATGTATCATAATACAAGTGGTTGGATAATTAATTATGAGGTTTGATATATCTGGCACACTTGAAAATTTCTCTTTTCTCTATATTATCATTATTTGTGTTATGCTTTCTTGACAAAGCACTACCAATTGCCAGCTACCAGAGCAAAGTGAAACAACCACTTCTGAATTCCACATAATATTGCCACACAAAAAAACTTAAAACTAATATATGATTAGTGTAGTCCTCTCAACAACTGTTAATTGTCGTAAAAAATACATTAAAAATCAAACTACATAAAAGACAACGAACCAGGATCCTTGTCGGATTTATTTCCTAGGGATCCCGCAATCGTGTACGTTCATTGTATATCGTGCGGTCAGAAATTATTTAAAATTTAAAATTTAAAATTCAAATACAAATAGTACTTAACGAAAACTGATTGCACGATATACGATGAACGGACAAGATTACGGGATCCCTAGGGAATGGATCCGGCGAGGATTCTGGTTCAAAGACAACCATCACTTAGCTAATAACTTGCAAAAATTGTAAGGTGCATTTAACAGTTGAGTCGGGAATCAAAACGGTGTTCTAAGTGTTTTTTCACTAAGACGGAGTTTTCGGGAAGTTAATTTGTGAAGCACCCTTGCATTAACTCATGGAGATTAGCACTAATCTACATAATGATTCGAACTTGGTTTCAAAGGGTGAGCACACTGATCTAGCCAATTTGAAAGTAGGTAAAATTAACTATTTGAGAAATGCTAATGAGACTCTTTCAAAATGAGACCCTCTATGGACTCTTTGCTAACTCACAGTTTAACATCAATTCTCACGTCTACATTACACTATGTCATAAGCATGATGTGACAGAAAGTCCATAGAGAGTTTTAGAGAGTAACCTTAGACCATCTCCAACCGAAGGGTCCAGAAAGCCAGAGGGTCAAAAATAGCCTGAAAACCGTCTCCAACCGAGGGCTAGGCCAAATGGCTCGTGGGCCCCACTGGACAAAAACAAGGGCCAAAGGGCCAATCCAGCCATCCAGCCAGTCCCGGGCCGGGCTAGATTTTTCATTATTAATACATTTTTTGTTGGATAAATCCGACAATATTGTCCTCTTTAGTGTAGGATATATCTGACAGTATTGTCCTCTTTTTTTTTTGGGGCCAAATTTTTTACATTTTTTTTTTAAAAATTCCCTTTTTTTTCCAATAAATACTTAAATCATTCCTACACCATTTTTCATATAATTTTCATCATTTTTAAATTTAAGTTATTGTAGTTTTTAATTTTAAATAATAAATTATGTTCGGCTTACGACCTTTTAGCCCTCGGTTGGAAACGGTTTTTTGTCACATGGCTAAAACGAGTCCTATGACCCTTTGACCCTCGGTTGAAGATGGGGGCAAATATGATCATGTATTATTTATTAAAATATTAATATCTTGAAAAGTCAAAGAGCTAAAATGAGTCATTTAGCCCCTCATTCGGTTAGAGATGGTCTTAAGCTTTTCTCAATGTTTTTTTTTTCAGAGTGAATAAATTCGAATTTGACAGAGCTTTGTTTTTCCTTCTTGACCCGACCTGAACATTTGCCAGCTGAGGTGAGCTACCTCGGTCTACTCCGCCTCCACCGGACCCACTGATACCGAAATTGAGTTGGCCTTTTGCGAAACCCAAAACTTCATCATTTAAACAAAACGGTATCCTTCGAATTTCCCAAACTTCTCTCAGACTCCCAAGCTCAAATTCTGATTCGTTTCTTCGACCAAAAAAAAAAAAAAAAATTCTGATTCGTTTCCCCCAAAACCCCTCCAACTCACCTCAGGTAAAGGTAGCAAAGCTTCTTACTTTACTCTCTCTCTCTCTAGCTTCGGATATTTCGATGGGTTTTGATTAAGATACCCCTTAAAGTTCTCATATCTAATGGGTCTGTCCCAAATTTATCTTTTGCGAAATTTTCAATTAACTTTTTGTTTTTTGTTTTGCTAAGAATTTAACTTTTTGTTTATATTCAGATAATGTATTAGAATTTAGACCATGGCAATCTGCTTTTTCTTTTAAATTTTAATAAATAATTATGATTATGCAGCCTAATTGATTGGATTAGAACATTTAGCGAGTTTTGTGGTGTGGGTAATTTTTATGATGGATGTTGATGTTGGTCTTGTGAATTTTAGATTTTGGGCTACTTGGGAGCTCAAATTATATAGCTTTTTAGTAATTGCACAAATGTCAAGCACAAGCAGCAGTAGCAGCAGCAAGAGGAATAGTGAGAGCTCATTTGATGTTGAGGAACTCCTTCAAATTGGGACAAGATGCAGAGAGGTGCGGTTTTTGTCTCTCTTTTTTCGGTGTAATTTCGAAGATGGATCATTTGGAACATAAGAATGAATATTTTCTTGGATATTGTCTGGCATGAGATATATTAGCTATGTAGGTAACAGTTTTACTGTGAATTATATCGTCACAAGCTGCTTGAGACACTAACCGTTGCAACTCTGCCAGTACATTCCCGTTTCATTGTATTAGTTGGTGTCTTGGTTTGTTCAGTATTACTGATTGTGGAAGTTGATAAATTTTGTTTATGCAGCTAAAGAAAGAGAAAGACATGTTGAAAGAATCGCAATCCCAAAGCTTCGGGCTGATCAGGGTAATGTTCATGTTTTTATTTACATGCAACATTTGTCAACTGTGGGTGTCATAAACACACTCGCTTGTAATGTTTCTCAGCCCAATTTATAACTTGTTTGTATCATGGATAAGTTTGAATTGCCCCCAGTGATGAAGTTTGTAGTGTTTACATCCACCGTTTCTGTGTTTAGAGAATGTGAGGCATGTGGGTGTAGTTAGGTTAGAGGTCTGTGGGTCTTTTGCTTCGTGCAAGAGTGCTTATCGGCGCCTTATATTTTTTTGAGTGGCTAAGTTTGTTTTGCAGTTAAAGTTCCTTTCTTTAACACCAGATGCATGTTTCTCACGGTGGCACATCAATCAAGAAAATAATAGAACAAAATACGGAAAAATGAGGGCCGGGAGTTTGGGTAGTTTTGTTCTTGTCTACAGATGTTAAATAAATGGGAAAATTCACGCAAAAGATGTCGTTGAAGCTTTAAGGAATTATTTTCTCTGGTAGAGTATCTGATTTCAAATTTGGTTCATTCAGAGATTAGAAGTGCATGTGAATTCGTTATTAGAAGCTTGCACAGAAGACAAGAAACAAATTCAAATGTTAGAGAAAGAACTCAAGAACTGCTCTCAAGAAATAGGTAGTCATCTACTCTGACATTCATTTCCTGAGACTGTCAATTTCCTATGGTTCACATTGTGAAAGATGCTTAAGAAAGAAAAAGATGCTTTGTATTTCAAAATTTGTAATTTGCAGTTTATAATCGATGATCTTTGGTGCTAGATATATCAAAGTACCAAACTGTTGTAATTATTTCAAATTTAACCCATCAAAACATTTATCACAGATTACCTGCGGGATCAACTAAATGTAAGGAACACTGAAGTGAACCTCCTTGAAGAGCATGTACATAGCCTTGAGTTTAAATTAGCCGATATGGAAACTTTACAAAAGATGGTTGGCGGGTTAAGGAATGAACTTAAGAAGTCCTATACAGATCGCTTGTACTTAATACAGGAACTAGAAAACAAAGAAATAGAGTTACGGAATTCAAATATGTGCATGGAGAAACTAGAGGAGTCAGTTTCATCCATGTCATTAGAGTCTCAGTGTGAAATAGAGAGTATGAAGCTTGATATATCGGCCTTGGAGCATAGCTGCTTTGAAGCTAAGAAAATACAGGAAGAAACTGTTCGAGAAAATACTAGGATGAGTCAGGTAATTCAAGATCTTGAGGTTCAATGTTGGGATGCAAAGAAAACTGCTGAAACTTTCGAAATGGAAAATAAGGAACTTAGGAAGAAGCTTGATAGATCGGAGACAAATACTAGGATATTCTGTCAGAGAGTTGAAAAATGGCTGGAAATGAACAGAGATCAACTCGACACTGAGTCCTTGTTGTGTGAACTAGAGGGAAAGCTTGAGTTGTCAGAGGAAATGAGGTATGCTACTATTTACAGTTACTTAATTCTTTACCGATTAACTTATACACCACGTTTCGTCAAGTATAATAACTAATATTATCACCATAAGACACAGTTCATCTTTCCAAATTCATCCAAAAAGAACTTTTTCTTAGTACTTAACTACTTATATAGTAATATTTTGATGATTCTTCGAAAGCATGTATGGAGAAGTCTTGGGCCCCCTCTTTTCCAAATTGGCAATGGTAGTCGCACCAGATGCAGCCTTAATAAAGAAGGTGGAGAAGCTGTCACGTCAAATAGAAGAGTACGAAGTTCTTGTAAAGCAACTAAAGGTATGTATACCCAGGGAGGCATAAAACAATTGATTTTACGGTGTTTATTAGAAAGTCTATGTACACTTCTCAAATACAGCTTTTCTGACCGGTTGCATAAACTCTACTTCAAGCTTTCGAGTGTGAATTCGATCAGTATTGTCCTTTCCGAGTTTTGAGGTTATATAAGTTAATTATATCTTCTAAGTGTTACATTACTTATGGTCGTTAGGAAGAACTGAAAGAGGAAAAGTTGAAGGCAAAAGAAGAAGCGGAGGATCTAGCTCAAGAAATGGCTGAGCTCAGATACCAAATGACAGGGTTGCTTGAAGAAGAGTGTAAGCGCCGTGCTTGCATCGAGCAAGCATCGTTACAAAGAATTGCTGAGTTAGAAGTACAGGTATTGATGCTTAGATTTGTAATGTATGTTTCTTTTACCCGTGAGAGGACACATCTGAAATGCATAATCTTGTTTCTGTGACAAGATTAAAAAAGAACGGACCAAATCCATTGCTGCTCTCCGACAGCTTAATGAAGCATAGTGATGCACTGAAGGTGATGCTCGAAGGTAGTAGCATTCCCCGGATTACATGGTTATTCTAGTGTCAGCCCTCACTCTTATGGCTGTGGGATGAAGGATTGTACAATGATAGCATGCAGTACTTGCATCCAATTTTTTTGGATTGGGAGATTCCCATGTATCCAAGTACTTATTTAGGGGGGGGTTGTTTTCTCCGTTTACCGGAGATATTATGTAGTTCCGAGGAAACAGGCTGCTGTGGACCTGTGGTATGCCGGCTTGTAGTGGCGGTTTGTGATCAGCGGTCACCGAAGCGCTTTTATTGTACTTACCCTTGTTAGCCGTGGGGAATGAAGTACAAAAATCTTAGTTCTTGAGAATTTAATTTGTGGATGTTGAAGTTGCTTCATAAACTATTGATTTGAAAGTGTATAAAATGTCCACTGTTTGGTTGCTGAGAAAATGGACTTTTGGACTCTTATATATGCATGTATGCATGTATTGGTATTGTTTGGTGTTGGTAGGAAAAGAGTAAGGTCCAGCCAACCGAACCGAGTCAAAATGCATGATGAGAGTATTTTCTGGAATGTGATTCTTTTCCTTGGATTTTCTTAGCAACCAAGCAGACCAGATTTTTTTTTTATTGTCACACAATTTGTGTGTTGGATTCATAATATTTTATATATACATATGTATATATATATATGTATATAAATAGAATTATATAGATATGTTTCTTTATCAAATTTCTTTGTCAGAGAGCCGGCCCTTCTCATACGGGATAAGGGAAAGGGATATAATGATAGTGACGTTTCTCATAATTAATTAGTAGGTTTTTTGGGGACCAAAAAGTAAAAAAGTTGTTGGCATTTCCACAATTTCTGGAACTTCGGAAATTGGAAGTAGAAGTTGTTTCTCTTTCAAAAATGTTACTCTTACCATATTTTTCATCACATTTGTACAATCTTTTTATATAGAGATGAGACTCACATGTATTGATAGGCTGTACCTCTATTAGAGAAGTGATACAAGTAAGTCTACGAATGAAATTATTGTTTTCGATTAAAGAGTTTTTCTTTATACAACGATCTGGCGAAGTGAATTTGTATTAAGCTACTTGATGAACCAGTCATAATTGGGTATTGATACCAGTCAAGAGAATTGAATTTGAGACCTGCCACTTATATATGGATACAAATACCACTAAATTATAGTACCAGTAACATTAAGCGTAATCTTTTTGCTTGTTATTTTGTTGTAGTCGAAAAACTTACAGAGTACGCGTTACCGGTACTAGTTGTTGTTACTTCTTCAAAAGGATGGACTCATGTTATGAAAATTACATTAATATTAAGGCAATATTCTAAAGGCTGGTGCTATCTACACTTTTTTTTTACCTTTTTATGTTAATTTATGTCTATTGATCTTCAATTCATTTAATCAGGCAACTGAAAATTAAAAAAAATGTAGAATCTAAAACAAGGTAAGTGAATAACACCATCTTATTCTAAATCATTATAAATCACAGAGAAGACAATTCAGCTTGAAAACAAACGAGTGGACACAATAACACACATATGGACATGACTTAAAAGACTTTGACTTGGTACTTTGGTAATAATTGCAAAGGATAGTACCAACTTGCCAAAGGGGATTTAATTCCAAATAATTGAACACCAACTTGCCAAAGGAGATTTAATTACAAATACTCAAAGAAGAAGTCCAAATTGATTCAAAAGTTTAAAGAAATTTGTTTATATATTTTACAATAAAGATTGAGAAATAAATTAATTTTTATTTGTTAACAATAAAATTTAAAAATTAGTTTCGTAATACTAAATCACAAATAATTAAAAAAAGAAAAGGAAACAAACAAAAGCATGAGAACGCTGCAGTTTCCATCTTCAAAGACTACGCTTTGCGAACGTGTCTTGGCAAGTCTTGACCTTTGAACCTTCCCTCTTTCCCACTCTTTAAATCTCCCTCTCTCTCTCCTCTCTCTCCTCTCTCTCTCTCTCTCTAAAAAGATCTGACCTTTCCTGCGAGACGGTTGCTACGATTTCTCAGGTACCCAAATCCTTCTCTTTGAATCGATTTCTTGGATTCTGCTTCTGCTTTTCGATTATTTTCTGCTTTTTTCCACAGGGGTTTGCTGTAGCTAATCCTTTTTCTTCTTGTTATCTAACGGTCAACTTCTCAATTTTTAATTTCAAATTCCCCAGTTCTGAAATTATCTACATGGGTTTTGTGACTTTCTTGTTTGGTTGCTGAGAAAATGGAGGAAAACACAAGGAAATGGAATTTTGGGTTATTTTGCTTGTGTAGTTGGGGTTGTTGAGTAATGAACAAGGTTAAGTTTACCAAGTCAAATTGTTTAGTTTTCTGTGATGCCCAGAAGTTCTGGAATTTGATTCTTTGCTTTGTTTGGTCTTAACAACCAAATTAAGCAAATGGGTTTGTTGGGTTTGTGATAAAATATTGTAGATGCTATTGTTTTAGGTTTGATTTCGTCCTTTGATCTCGTTTTAAATTTTCGACTTTTCAATTTCTGTTTGTTTTCTGACAGGTTTGTGTTGCTTTAGGGTTTAGGGTTTGTTGGGTTTGTGATAAAATATTGTAGATGCTATTGTTTTAGGTTTGATTTCGTCTCTTGATCTCGTTTTAAATTTTCGACTTTTCAATTTCTGTTTGTTTTCTGACAAGTTTGTGTTGCTTGATTTGGTCCAAATTATTCACTTGTGTTTTCTTCTCTGTGAATTTTTTCAATGATGGTGCTCTAGTGGATTTCTTCGAAATTGATCCTTCTGTGTTTGAGCACCGGTGCTTATGTCGAACATCTCACGTATTGTTCTTGTTTGCTTTTCCAGGATTGCTGTTGGTCTCTGAAAAGTTTCCGAATTACCATTGTTTCAATTTCGTTTACGATCTTCTACGCGGCCTAAGTAAAGTGCTGACATTTTTTCATCGAAAATGTTCGGTTTAAAGAAGTCTCCTTTGAAGACTGCCAAACATATCACACTCAATCCTGTACATCCTGCTTCCTCTGGCTCAAACCCTTTTGAAGATGCACCAGTTGGACAGAATGCAAGCACTAATCCATTTGATGATGAGCGAGGACAAGAGAACTCTGCTTCCTATGCATACAAGACTGCTTTGACAGAGAGGAACAAATACAAGAATGATTTCCGTGACACCGGAGGAGTACAGAATCAATCAGTGGAAGAGTTGGAGAATTATGCAGTGTACAAGGCTGAGGAGACTACAAAAGCAGTCAACGGCTGCTTGAAGATTGCTGAAGAAATAAGAGAGGATGCTACCAAGACTTTGGTCACGTTGCATCAACAAGGCGAACAAATCACTAGGACCCACGTGGTTGCTGCAGACATAGATCAGGATCTTAGTCGGGTATGGTTTTTCTGATCCAATTAAAAATATATACTTGATACATCAAGAATCTAAGTGCATATGGAAAGTTAGGACTTCAAAGTATTACGTCTCTATAGTTTTATTCTTCCTTCTTGCAGTTAGCATAGTTAATTACTTATTTGATGTATGGTGTACGATTGGAATTCATGGTTTTTGTCTATGAAATTTTGTTATTGCAAGTGACCTTGTTCATACATGTATTGTCCGTTTGTATTTGTAACATGTCGTTTGTTTTGGTTTTGATTTCTGTCAGAAATTCCCCATTCCAAACCCCTGGATCCTCCTGGATAGAGTTTGATTTAGTCCTACTTAAATGTTTTGCCGCCTTGTGTAACCTTGACATAGATTTGCTGCTTGGCATACGTTGGCTTATTGGCTTGTAATGGATCTGACTATTGATGATGATAACTGCTTTGTACAATAGCTTCCTACACTATTCTCTTCTCTTCACTAAGAATTATGCTTCTTTTAGATTTGCAGTCGGCTTTCAACAACTCCTATCGTTCTGTTACTGTTTCTTTTGGTATATACGAAGATCTTGTTCAGCAAACTGAACAATTTAACTTGCTTATTTCAGGGTGAAAAGCTTCTGGGAAGTCTTGGGGGCATGTTCTCTAAGACGTGGAAGCCAAAGAGGACTCGCCCAATTAGTGGCCCTGTCATCACAGGAGGTTAATTTTCTTTTCTTTTTTTTTCTATGTCCATGACTTACATGCTCCATCTTTGTTTTCCCTGGAAAATGTAATAATGTCGTCAGTTTGCATTGGAAAATAGTAAAATTTCATTCCAAAAATTGTTAAATGCAGATCACGCAGTCAGAAGGGGCAGCGAGGAGGAGAGGGAGAAGTTGGGACTGACTCCAGCACCCAAGGGAAGATCTAATCCCCGAACACTACCTGATGGACCAACCAGCACTCTTCAGAAAGTCGAGGTTTGTATTTGTTATTAACTTGTTACTAATAATTGTAACTGTAGAGAACAAGAAAGGATATTAACTGGTTTTGTTTGCTTGACATATGAAATGCTTTGTTCTTGCTCATATCCTCTGGATATCTAACTTTTTTGGCTTAAACAGGTTGAGAAGGCGAAGCAAGATGATGGATTGTCCGATTTAAGTGATCTGTTGGGAGAGCTGAAGGATATGGCCGTCGATATGGGGTCTGAAATTGAGAGGTAAGTTATGATGTTTCCGATAGGCAGTGTTGCCTGGATATTTATACTTTTTCTATACCTTTATTTGCTCATCCAGCCCGGGTCTTTTTTAAGGCAACGTAGAACTATATGTAACTAGTTACTCTAATGATAATTGCAGGCATAACAAAGCTATGGACGGTGTCTACGATGATGTTGATGTGATAAATGGCCGTGTTAGAGATGCAACTCAACGTGGTCGTCGCTTGCTCGGAAAGTAGATGCAGGGTTGTAGATGGTTGCCTGGACGGACCGGATTGTATTTGCATCTCCCTCCCGTAGCCCTCGTTATTTTTCCCCATTTATTGATCTGGATTTTGTATAAAACTTTGTTCGTCGATCATGAATTGGAAGGATAAATTGATAAAACGGTACCTTTTCCTTGTAAGTTGCTTTCTGCATATGATTCCAGAGCTACGCAAAGTAATGAGCCTTGCAAACTCGCAATGGAAGAAAATAATTTCTGAAGGAAAACCGTAACCGCATCTCAAGCTAATTATAAATGAAAAACACGTGACAGTGCGTGATTGCTACGAATGGTTTTCAATTGATGGGTTTGAGTTTGAGGTCCATGATGCTGGTCATCTTTGGGGCGTGGAGCTTGGACACGAGTTCTTGCCTTTTAGCGACGTCCGGCTGGCCGTTGCCGTCGTAAAAGGCTGAAGAGAGGTGAGACGGCTCGGAAAGGGACTTGTTGCGGAGAAAGGCGTCGGCGGTGCGGTGCTGGTGTACTCTCTGACGTAGTCGGAGAACTGCCTTGCCGTACGGAGTGGCGACCGGAACAGCCGCAGCACCTCCGCTTTTGTTGGAGGCGACGCCATTGGAGTGAGAGAGAGAGAGAGAGGGAGATCTTATTCTAAAGTGAACACGTCGTTTCATTATAAAACAGAATTTTTGACAGAAGTGATGAAAATACCACATTGATTCGCGACATCCATTTTCAAATACTGCATTAATCGATTTTCAATTTCAAGACCATCTTGATGGGGTGACTCAATTTCAGGAACGATTTGTAATAAAAACTATTTCTTTTGTTGTTTCTAATTTATTTTTCATGAATAAATACTAGCCTTACAAGTTCGCTTATTTTTAAAATATTTGGAAAATATTTCTCTGTCCAATTGTGGGTTAGCAGGTAGTTGGTCATGTCAGTACGTCTCATTTGCATTCAAGTTCGAATTCTCTTTTCGGTCAATTAAAGTAGTTTCGATCAATTAAGTTAGTTGGCTAAAACAATGCACAGACCTTTTGCACCTACGTCCAAGTTCCACTAGATTAGAGTATTATGATACCGCAACATTAAAAAAAAACATTATAAACGCAAGTAACTTATTATAAACTCTTCAATTTAATAGAAAAGATTACAACATCACTTATTACAAAAGTACTTATTTGCCTTGTTTTATTGCACAGAAATTACAATTTCCATTTGCCTTACAAAATTCCTGCAACTTTTAGGTGTCTGCTACCAAACAATTAAACGTAAGTCATGGTTGGGTTGAGTACACAAAAATCATAGACAAGCTTGCGCATCGAAGTAAGGTAACACCACAAACTTGATGGACAACGGGGCGATTGTTAACGGAGCTTTCATGTCAACACGAGCCGGTTCCAATTCTGGGATGTTTCCGTCCTTGGTGATCTCCAATGGCGCTCCGTTGAGAACCATGGTTTTGCTTCTGAGGTCCCCATCTTTAGGTGTCAAATGGTACTCTTCTCTGCAAATTGCTTCATCTAATGCTTTGCGTCCAACCCATGACACCGTTCTCTTTAGGCCGCGCTTGAAATAACTTTCTTTGCTAATGTTTCTTGAGTGAGCACCCAAATCGGCGTCCAAAATATTTTCAACATTGGTAATGAAATTAGTCTCATTGCTCAAGTTGATGAGGAGTAGAGTTATACCGGCCTGCAACAATACCAAAAAATAATCATGAACTACTAAGAGAAAGATCAATGTATTCACTTGTTACGTAAAAGTTGAAATGCTTCTTGGACTTACTCTTCCTCTTGTACAATGGGCATAAGTGCGTAAATCTGCTGAACCGTTGTTGTGAGCACTAAGAACTCCTTGTCCCATAAGCCGATGCCATAGGAGTGCACTATTCAGAATAACAAATCGGAGAAAACAAAATTCAGGACCCTTTTATATCAAGTAAAAGAAAATCCTTCTTAAATACCCCCGTGCCTATGCTTTACCTGTAGTAATCAGGGTTAGGAACGAATGAGGTTTTGTTGAGAAGACCGTAATTCCCGCCAACTAGAGACTGCCTGCAATATACTCTGGTATTGTGCTTTGCTGACATTCCGAGCTGATCCAAGTACCTAAAGTTCATATGAAAACAGTAATTGTCGTTAGTTGATTAAACAAAATTACAGTCACCAAAGGCGAATAGCTCCTCTTCTGCAATCAAAAGCTCGCTGTGGAAAATACACGATCTTGCAAGTAATGTGGCAATCAAGATTATTACCAAAAGCTGTTCACAAATGTGTCAGACACATTACGACCACCGCTGTTATAGGCCCCTCCAGATTCTCCAACCCATATAGAAGCCCAAGGACCGTTCTTTTTCACAGTTAGTTCAAGATCATGGAACAGCCCATATGCACGATTCAAGTAATGGGGATTCAATATTTTTTTCACCAACTTGGGATCAACACCTGACAATCGAATAAAATACAATCTAAGCACGTATTATGTAATTATAAACTGCACATTTATTAAAAGTTTAACATGCTAAGTTACCTGCACCCAGATTGTAGATATGCTGAGAGATGATATCGACTGTGCCAGAACCAGAAACCTGAAGAAGTCTGGCAAACCATGATTGGTCAAAGAATCCTCCAGGCGCCATAAGCGCAGGTTTACCAACGGACTCATTGTACAAATGGTTGATGATGTGTTTAAGCTTGATCAAATCTCTTCCATATTGTCCAGCTCCAACACTAGCTCCAACACCACTACCACTGAGCTCATTTCCTACAGCAACATAAACACAAACTTAGTGAAGCAAAACAGAACGATGGGGAAGAAAACGAGGTTTTTCTATAGTTCCATACCAAATTCCCATGAATCTATCTGGTATCTCTTCGAGATGGTATAATTAATAAAATCATAAGCGTTGCTAGAGTCCCATTCTCCTACCCAAACTCCCCCGCCTTTGTGGTGCCTCCCCAACAGTGCATTCAAGCTAAATGTGACGATGGACCTAAAAATGCAAGACAAAAATCATAGGTCAAACCACAAGTAAGCACGGAAGAAGACCCTGGCTTTTCTTACTTGTCTTCAAATATTTGGTTGGTCGGGGTGGAAAGTTCATAACTAGAAGTCTAGAATCTTACCTTGTTTTGCTGAAAAACTGGTTCAACTCATCCCATCTACTCATATTTAAACATCCTCTAGAAAATCCAAACAAGCCATTCTCCAGCTTTCTGAAAGGATGGCAAGGATATTTCAAATTTCCAACATCGTACAATAGTTGATCTTCCAAGGAACCTCCAATTCTGATTCTCAACTGATCGAAAGCTATCAAACCAACAGTATAAAAGAGTAATTTAATAAAATGTTAATCTAACAAATACAACTAGAAAACTCGAATTCATCTGTTCTAAACGACGTGAAAGTCTGATTCAGAACTAGTATTCTGTAAAGGATGCGAACTAATTAACACGAACAGACAAACCTTGGATTGACTTGGCTAGCAAAGGATGAGACAAGTTCTGGACAAAAGGAAACCACATTAAGTTCTTTTCTTACTATTTTACATATAGAGAAAAAAATCAAACGCATACAGAGGTAATCTCTAAGTCCTTACCAAATTTAACGCGGATGAATGTCCCCATGGACAGTGGCCGTAGTTGCACTTTTCATTATTCCACCAATCAATAGTGGCACAGACAAAGTTATTGTCAACTCTTGCAACAGATAAAATGCCGTTAACCACAACCTTAACATTTTCAACATTATTAACTTTTCCAAAGTCTTGAGCTAAAATTGCAGGGAGAGAAACCAGAAAGAGGACCAAGGAGAGACGGAATTCCATTGGAACTTCAGTTGCAGCAGTCCCGCCACCAACTCAGTCAATTCAAATTAACTGCAACAGGAGAAAGATAAACCTTTGAATCGCATATTCCTAAAGGACATGATTCTCAGCTTCTATAGAGCATAGAAAAATCGGTGTAAGCCAAAAAGTATCATTGAAAAACTGCAAAAGAGAAAGAAAGGCATCATCTTTCGGACACGAAAGTAATTTCTTGAGTAAAGATTTCGGATTCCGAGGAAGATCCAGTGATAATTAGATCACTGGAAATTCCAATTTCTTGAGTATATACATATATTTGAGAATCAGAACACTACCAAAGAACTAAGCCAATTCAAACTGGGGGATGCTGGATGGTACATATGTATGTGTATATATATGTGTGTGTGTGTGTGTGTGTATTTATATGCTTGACAATGGTGGCATTGCCATAAATGAACTTTTATTCGGATTAATTGTTGTTACCTGCTGGAAAAGCAAGGCACCAACATTTGAAGTTGCATTAGGTGAAGAGAAACGAATGGATAACGCGCGCGCGCGCGCACACACACACATATATATATATGAAGAAGAAGAAGGGCATTTCACCAACAAAATTCAAGAGAAATATACACAACCCAATTGAGAATTATCACAAACAAAACCAAAAAAAAGCAGATTTTCCTTGGAGACTTCCGATTTCAAGAACAAATTAGTATGTAAAGAACTAAAACGAACCAAACCAGATAACATTTGATCAAAACAAATCAAACCCATGTCAAAACCAAGCTCAAAGATTGAAAATTTACCATCAACAACGCCATTGATGAAGCTCGAGCTCAAAGCAAATGCACATCAATTCTTTAATGCTTTTCAGCTAATCAAACCAGCTTTCTCAGTCCCGAATCAGAAATGTTGGCATTGCCAGGCGATTCAAAGAAATGGAAACTGCGTTGGGTGAGATGGGTCTGCCAAAGATTCAGATTGAGCTGCATATGAACTGTTCATATCATGTGATGCCATGGCACACTGATGCGGTGTACTGTCGACAAAAAGACAAAGAAAAGACAGATGATTTGATGGGAGTCGATTAAGAGTTAAGTATAATAATTAGAGGTAATTAGAGGAAAGGTTAAGATCTTACAGAGTATAATCATATTTATTAATTATTAATTAGAGGTGAAAGTGAGAGCTTTTGGTTGGATTTGCGTGCAAATTTTATTAGCAGATATTCCTCTCACTCTGTTGAGGCTGTTGAGCTTATCTTTGTTTATTAGCAGATATTCTGGAGGGTAGGTTTTTTAAGTTGAAGGTGAGTTCTTATTTTACTTTTATCTTTTGAAAGATATAGGCTAAAGTCAAAAGCGGTAAAACGAGATCTATGAAGGTTTTGAAACAGACTTCAGGAAAAGATACTTAGTATTTGGAGTTAACAAAAATTCGATACAAAACTGAATGCAATGTCAATTTAGAATTCATAAAATGGACTCCACTTAATATAATAAAGCTTGATTATTGTTTTCTTATCTTTGAGAGGCTTTATCTATACTCATATATAAAGTGATGCCAACACCAAATGTTCTCCTAGAATAAAGGTTTGTGTATGGATCCTCCCCGGATCCTTTCCTCCTAATCTACCAAGTTCGAAGATTCGAGCTGTTGAAATTTGATTCAACAGCTAAAGTTATTATAACTTTTAAAGTGGGCTCTTGTTTTTAGTCGTTGGATCAAATTTCAATGGTCCGAGTCTCCGAACTTGATGAATTAGGAGAAAGGGATCCGAAGATCCCCTTCCTAAAGGTTTTTGCTTTTGTTTTAGGGAATGTTTTTACGTTTTTAGTATTTTATGATTTTGACCGTGGTTTGACCAATGTAAGGGAGTTTGTTTGGGGTTGATTCTCTTAAAAAGCATTTTTGTTCATAAGTGCTTGTACTGAAACTGTTTTTTAATTAAAAATTCACAAGTGCTTCCTAATGAAGTATTTGGCATGTGCTGCTTTTTAAAAACAGCTTATACGCAGCAAAATAGCCACAAACGTTCTTAATTGTCAGAAAATACGTTTGTTTGTTCTAAAATGAATCTCAAACGTACTTACTTTTTTCGCGCATCTTGTTCATATATGTGACTCTGAAAAGTTAAGATTATGTGCAACTCGTGTAATCTCTATGTAATTCCAAACTGCTTTCTATTTCAAGTTTCAACTCGAACTTATCTTATTTATTATGCCATTTAAATTTTGAAGTTATATAAAAATTTGGCACTCAATTAACACCTCAACTAACCTAAAAATTACTGTCACATGTCGGTCCGGGACGGATCACTTTCCGGGCCCGCTCCACCACCGTAGCACGATATTGTCCGTTTTGGATCCCGACCACGTCCTCACGATTTTGTTTCTGGGAACTCACGAGCAACTTCCCAGTGAGTCACCTATCATGGGAGTGCTCTAGCCCCCTTCTCGCTTAACTTCTGAGTTCCTATGGAACCCTAAGCCAGTGAACTCCCAAAAGGCCTCGTGCTAGGTAGGGATAGGAATATACATTTAAGGATCACACCCCTAGGCGATGTGGGATGTTATAATTACACTAAAATTTGGCAGTCAAAGCCACTTAAATATGGACTTAAATTGAGAGGGTCCAAAAAAATTGGCCTAACAAACAAAGCTCAATCCAATTTTTCGATATACCAAAAATTTCGGTTCCATTTTTTAAATAACCGAAACTTTAGTTTGGTTTTTGGTTTGACATTTTGGAAAGTAGCCAGAGTCTTTATTGTGGATATTATTAGGTGCAAAACTAGGCGGAATACTGTTATTAATTATTGTTAGAAAACCCATACAAATAGGCCAAATGAGATTTTTAAAGTGCCAATAACACTTCCCTAATATTTATCATTTTATGTTCATTAAATATTAATTTTCAAGTGTAATCCCGTAACGATATTTCTAAGTTCGTTTAAGTTCATGCTAAATTTCTATTCAAAAAAAAAAAAGTTCATGCTAAATTCGTAAGTACTAGTTAGTTGAATTGATTAAAATGCACATATAACACCCCACAAATTGTTGAATAAATCTCATATACTTAATACACCCCACATACTTCCCCATAATACCCCCACCCACATTCTCAATATACACCTTATATTTTCAACATACACCCCACATTTCTCAAATCTTATAACACTCATTTTTAATTTTCAGGGACTGAATCTAAACATTTGAACGTTTAGTTTGCCGAATGATTTCAAAATGAATGATTTGAAAAATGTTCAGATTCATTTCAATTTTTTCAATAATGGAGAGAAAAAAGGTAAGAGTTTTATGGGACTAGTGCAATGGTAATATTTTGGATGGTTTGGCTAGAAAGAAATACCAGGATGTTTAAGCATAAATTTGGAGACTGAATTAAAAAATAAAGGATGAGTATTGGGAATTGTTTTGGGTCTCGGTTTCTAATGACTTAAAGAATACCCTTTCTTGTTGAATGTGAACATTTTCTTCGATTTCTCTTGGCTAGAGGGTTATGTGTCTTTTAACTGCATTTAGCATTCTTTGACACTGTCTAACATTCAATTGAAATAGATTCCTATAGTTGCTACCCTTTTTCTCTAGGGTGGCCATAGAAAATGTTGCCTTTCTTAATCGCTAAACTTTTCTCTTTGGGATGACAATGCGGGTTTTCCCAGACATATGCTGTCATTCATATATTGAAGAACTAGGTCTCCATCTTTCTAATACAAATAACATAAAAGAACCAACAAATTTGATGGGGATTGGCACCAAATGATTCCATTAGACTTTCAAAATTACCTTCTCTCAATACATGTGGAAGGTACATCAATTTCGTGTTCCATTCGTCAAAAATAATTTTTCTCAATCTTCATTGGTTAGGGTTTCATTCAACAATAGAGGGTGGAAGAGGTTTTAATAGTGATTTGGGATGTATTTAGAAATTTTTTATTTTTTTAAAACCTAATAAGGTCAAAATTGTCATTGCATAATAGGGTAAATAAGTTATTTAATATTAAAATTTAATGTGCGGTGCAAATATAAAAAGCCACAAACAAAGCTCAATCCAATTTTTCGATATACCAAAAATTTCGGTTCCATTTTTTAAATAGCCGAAACTTTAGTTTGGTTTTTGGTTTGACATTTTAGAAAGCAGCCGCAGTCTTTAGAGCAACTCCACCCATGAAGCCCTCCCCCTGGCAATCCACTATTCAATCCACCCTATTGAACAGTAACTGCCTTTAATAAATAGTAACTGCCATTAATGAACAGTAAATTGCCATTTGCATCTCCACCCTTGGAGCCCTCCCCCTGGCAATAGGCAATAAAATATTAGTTTTTTTGTTTGTTTAAATAATACAAAATAAAATTATTTGTAATTTCGGATAAGAATTTTTAAATCGTTCTCGTTGCGCCACGTGTCATTTTATCCAAAAAACAATTATTTTTGTGATGGATTTCGATAAGATTTTTATCCAATGCCATCGTGCCACGTGTCGTTATCTTTTCAGAATCTTTAAGGATAGATTTTGATCAGCTTTTTAATGAATGACGGCATGCCACATCACAACATCTTCAAGAAGCGACCAATTCGTACCTGCATCAGTAGTCATTTTGTGGAAAAAAAAATTGGATTGAAACTTTGTGAGAAAGATAGGAATTTGATTGAAAGTAGTTGAGAAAATATGAAATTGTGGTGTAAGGTAGATGGAGAAGAAGTGGTATTTATAGAAAAGTAAAATCAATTTTTTACAAAAATTTTTCAGATTTTTTTTTTGGGATTTTTTACAATTTTTTTTAAATTTTTATTCAACTAATTAATCTTTGTCGTTGGATTTAAAAAAATTTGAATTCCAACACTCCAGATTGTGCCACGTGTCACAACGGTAACTTTTCTTAATTTTAAAACTATTTTTTCTTTTTTTCTTAAAATTTATAAAGCAGATTAATATCAACCGTTGATCTCAGATCGGACGGTTGATATTAAATTAGCTTTTTTTTATATTACCGTTTTAAATCGGACGGCTCATATTAAAGAGTCGTTGGGATTGAACGGACCGTGGGAAGCCACGTGGCTTCCCAACGGTCACTGCGCGCGGGTCAATCCGTTCTGAAACGTGTCGGCTGACGCACCCCCACGCGCGCGTGAGGGGCACGCGCCTGACACAAAAAAATTAAATAAGGCTTGGGCCTTGAGCTCCAGGCCCGTCGATTCCTCACCCCACCCCCCCCCCCCCCCCCCCCCCCCCCCCCCCCCCCCCCCCCCCCCCCCCCCGGGGCCCTCGGGCTCCCACCCTCACTCGAGCTCTCCAAGGCAAGAGCATTGTCCATCGGGCCTCAGGCCCTTTCCTCTCCCCCGTCCCCTGAGCAATGTCCATGGATGGACTTGCTCTTATTGTGGATATTATAGGTGTAAAACTGGGCGGAATACTACTGTTATTAATTATTGTTAGAAAACTCATTCAAATAGGCCAAATGAGATTTTTGAAGTGCTAATAACACTTCCCTAATATTTATCATTTTATGTTCATTAAATATTAATTTTCAAGTGTAATCCCGTAACTATATTTCTAAGTTCGTTTAAGTTCATGCTAAATTCGTAAGTACTAGTAAGTTGAATTGATTAAAATGCACATTTAAATATAATAAGTTCAAGAAAATTGTCACTCAGTACTACGGTCTAATGGTATTGCCTAATTAGAGGTTTATCACATGCATTTCAAGTAAGGGGTGTGATATTCACACACTCAAATTGCCTAATTAGAGGTTTATCACATGCATTTTAAGTAAGGGGTGTGATATTCACACACTCCAACACGACTGTTGAGTATTTTTAGATTAACCATTTAATGCTCAAAATCTATTAATTTTGTGAGGGGTGTGATATTCACAGACATCTTTTTACTTCTCACATACTTTTCTAATTTTCAGCATTCGGATCGGATGAATGGAAGAATATCAAATAACAAAATTTAACAAGGGCTGTGTGTGCTATCCACACACCCCATTTTGTAATTCTTCCATTAACTAGAACATATCCTTTATAAGCTAAAGTTAATGCATTCAGATTCTGTGTTGAATCTTCACTACGTATACGCTTGTGAGTTGTGAAATATGTTTTCCATTTGAAAAATAATATAAAATAAAATGATGGCTATTACACTTGGTTGAAGTATTTTGTATGGATGATTAAGTAGCTAATGGAAATTTAAAGTTTTTACTTTTCACGATAACTGGTACACCAGATGTGCGTCATTCACATCCTCTCGTTCTGGGGAAAGGTCCTCGCAATGCTCCAACCCCCACATATAATACGTGAATTATGAACACTACCAGTAACGAATATTATGAAATGACTTTCAAGTTAATCTCCAAGAGATGAACACCCCAACTGGATTTTTGAGTTTTTTTTATGCATGTGATACTGATCATCCTGAGGGGTACGAGGGTGATATAGGCTGTCACACGACCAGGTTGTGGATGTTTTTGTGGAGCTGTTGAAGTCTGGTATCGAAAAAATGTAGCAGAACAAGTTGCAACTTGAAGTCATCTGATTTCACAGATGAGCCTGTTGACGATGATGAAGACGAGGATGTTGAGCATTTCGTAACTGAGGCTGGAGAGTGTTGCATTCTCTCCCAAACACTATGAGGACGACCGCCATGTCCACACCATTTTTCTGCCCAAAAGCGTTGCGAGGAGGTTTCTTCCGCCGGAATCAGATCAATCAGAAGGTGGGAGAGGCTGAAGATGGAGGTTTTGCTGCCTTTGAACTACGTAATACATTCGTAAATGCAAATTTTGCGTAATTCGGTGGAGGTGAAACCAAATACATCAAACACATTGCACGCAGTACTTTTTGTTAACTACATTGGAGAAGTAGTAGAGAGGAGAGAAAATGCGAGAAAGAAATGAATGAAGCTTTTGTATTAAACTCAATGAGCTCACTTTACTATCTGTTTACAATAACTATATATAGCTGACTAGAGGACTAACTAACTCTTTCAACTAACTATTACATCATCCAATCCTTTACAACTGTTTTGATGAGCTGGTAGTGATATATTCAACATCCCCCCTCAATCTCAATTGGGTTTCCCAGTTTGAGATTGAATGAGTGCTTTGACAAATGCAAAACTATGAAGTGCTTCTTGTCCATGTACTCCTAGCCCTGCTCCCATCATCAAGTAATCCTCTGTTCTTGGTGTTTAAACGTGTCTTCATGCATCTGCATTATCTTTTTTATTGTACTCATTTTGTGCTTGTCAACCATTATGTTTTGATGAACTGTAGCCTTTTGATACTTCCCCTTCAGCCTAGTTTTCTGAAATAGTCCAGTCATCCACCCGATGCACAGTTAAGCTGCTGATACAAAAGATTTGCAGACTGATTCTGCCACTGCACCAAAACTTATGTCCAGTTGTATTTCTTGTCTTCACCATGTGTCTATCCAAAACAACAATTATCACTTCTTGGATAATACCCTCTGCTTGATCTTCATAGCTGCAATAATATGGAAAAGCTAGAACATGTCCTGCTACAACTTGCCAAAACACAAAAGGAAAATCTGTAAGAAATTTTCAAAATACTTCCAATGGACAGCAGCAAATTGTAGAAACAGATGACGTAAGCTTTTGCAAGGGAAGTTCATCCCATGAAAGCACAACAATCATATCATATCTTCTCCCTTCTCATTTTCGTGTCCTAATTCACCAACCCATAGCTTTCCTTCAGAATCCTTTAAACAAACCACATAATAACCACTATATCTTCTCTGTAGTTTCTGGGAACACTAAACCTTACTGATTCATTTCGTGTCCTGATTCATTTCTTGCTCACATTTTCTCTCCTCTCTGTAAAACTTCATTTCTTGATTTTATAATTGTTCATCTCTGCTACTTCTCCAATGTTATACCATGTTAACTACATTGGAGAAGTAGCAGAGATGAACAATTATAAAATCAAGAAATGAAGTTTTACAGAGTGGAGAGAAAATGCGAGAAAGAAATGAATGAAGCTTTTGTATTAAACTCAATGAGCTGACTTTACTATCTGTTTACAATAACTATATATATATATATAGCTGACTAGAGGACTAACTAACTCTTTCAACTAACTGTTACATCATCCAATCCTTTACGACTGTTTTGATGAGCTGGCAGAGATGAGTTGACAGTGATATATTCAATATCCCCCCTTTTTAACATGTCTTTTGTGGGTTTCATTTAAGGAGAGGATGCATTAATTACCATACAATTCAGTGAATTCACAGAGTAAATTATGAATGTTTTTGTCCTACTTGAAAATGATTCAGTTGTATCATCAACCATACATTGAACTGGAACTGGTTGAAGTTGATTATGTTGGATTTAGAACCCTAATGTTCCTATGCTCACATTGGAAACCGATCTGGATGCACTACGCTTCAATGTTATACACGCTGTCTAATTTTGTCAAAGGCTATGTTAGTGTGCTAACGTAGAACACGTATGACACCCAAAATGCTAAAAATACGACACCACTTGATGTTACTAATTAAAGAAAGTTCAGTAGGTATTATCATCTATACACAAGGTAATCCAATCCAACTAGGCAAATCCAAAGTTTTACCAATTATTAATGGTCAGAAGTTCAAATTATTTAGTTCTCCGAAACAAGAGATCAAAGTGATTTTTTTTTTTTTTCAGTAAGTCGACGGCGTTACACCATTGGGATACTTCGAATAAACTAGAGTACATATGAGATACACCGGTGCTAAAACCTTTTCTCAAGATATCTTCCAAACTGTTGGGGTCGTTGCTCCGCATGTTGTTCCCCTGATGTGACCAGTTGGTTCCGTAGTTTTAGAATTCTGCTGATTTCTTCTGTTTATTTTGGTATACTACGTCAAATCAAATCATTATTGGATTAAATTACCTCAAATCCATATTTGAATTGTTAAGCAAATGGATTATAAAACTCAGATTATTAATTAATTATCCTAGTGGTTTTGTTTACTTAAAAAAAAAAAAACGGTTATATCTACAATGAAGAATGAACTAAGTCTTATAATGTATTTGTCATAATAATACGGTTCAACTTCGCTGGCGGTCGAACATAAAAAATTGGAACAAACACAATTGTACATTTGAACTCCATGGGCAAACCAGTAAATTAACTTGTTTGCACAACTCCTCTCTCTCTCACCGACTCTCATCTCACTCTTCTTCTTCTTCCCTCCCTTCCCCAAACCAAAAGATTATATATAAAAAAAAATCTTTTATTCAAAATCGCCAATCTCTCCAACACAAAAGTCAAAATTTCACATTCCCAATTTCCTTCTAAATTCCATTGCCCCAGAGTTTCTGTTCCGTGTGAGCTGTCATCCCCCTTTCTACTACCGAAAATCACTTTCCCAAATTGTCTCATCAAACAAAAACAATCAAAGTTCCAAACTTTCCCAAATTTTTCTCTGAATTAAATCCTTTTCTTTGATTTGGGGATGAATTTAATTGGGATTTGATCAATTGGGAAATGGAGAACAGTGGAGAAGCAGCAGATGATGAGGGCTCTGGATGGTTCGAAGTGAAAAAGGTGCAATTTGGTTGCTCATTTTTCTTCAATCAATGGAATGTTGCAGATTTTGATGGATTTTGTTTATTGTATTTGGTTGAGATTATTTTTCTGATAATTAATTGGTTAAAAGCAATTATCTTTGGATTATAGTCGTTGAAATGCATGAAACCCAGAAACTGTTTGCTCTAATTACCATTTACCAAGTTGATCTTTGCATATCAAGATTGTATTTCTCAGATTTTATCTGTGTAAGTGGAAATTGGAGCAATGAAATCGATTGCGTTGGTGTTCGTATGTGATGTGGCATTTTCGTTCCACTGGTAGATAGATATCAACCGAAATGTCGCAGATTTTATATGTTTTTTCCGGATAGTTATCGATCAATTCCGGTGTCACTGACGTGTTTTGAAATTTTGGTTTTTAACTTGTTTGTATCCTGTGTAGAAAAATAGAAGTAACTCAAAGTTCTCTCTACAGAGTTGGGTTGGGGGGTTTTCTGGAAAAAATGCTTCTAACCATTCGAGTAGTCGGACCTCTACAAGTGAAAGCAGTGGATATTCTCGGGACAAGCGCAGATCCCAGCCTCCAAAGATACGGGGAAATTATGGTGTATATAGCCGGGGAAGTGATGCGAATTCTATTGCTGTCCCAAATGAAAAGAAACCGGGTGCTCCCTATCACGATATCTGTGTTATTAAGCAAGATACTGGATGTCCTAAGCCACCTCCTTCCTTTGTTACAAATTCTGATGATGGAACTATAGATGCTGAGAAAATCCCTGCAAACGATAGCTCTGAAGTAGTTGCTAAAATCAAGTGGGGCGATCTCGAGGGCGATGGTTTGGCACTCCCTCGTGCTAACCTTGTCGGTGCCAAAATCAAGTTTGGCGCTATCGGAGATGATAATCTGGTGGTCTCGAGTGAGCATGGGAATGGTCATAAGTTTGTTTCCTCTACAAATTTACAAAAAAACACATTGGTTGCAGAATCTGTGGATGCTAAGGATCAATTATGTGAAGATAAATGTAAGGAGGTGAATATAATCTCTTTTGAAAAGGCTGAAGAGCCAATTTTGAATGAAAAAAAGCTTGATCTTGATAACAGTACTTCGAATTGCAAGGATATAGATACTGAACACGTTGAAGTAGTAGCTGATGATACTTTAAGTGCCAGTCCTTTAGCTGGTGAAGAGGCTGCGACAGTGGAGAAATGTCAGACACCTGTTGTTCTACCTGAGGTAGGTGACCATGAAATTCCTGAAGTATCAGTGATAACTGGCGATTCAATTGAAGTTCATGTTTCCGAAGATAAAGGGTTAATTCCACCAATGAGGGATCATGGAATTTCTGAGGTGTCTACTTACACAGCCTCCGATGAGGACCATGAGGGTCCACAATGTGGTATGATACATGATATGTCAAACTCACAAAATATGAGTGCCCTTGGAGAATGTGACACAGATGAAAGCAAAGAAAGGTTTAGGCAGCGGCTTTGGTGCTTTCTTTTTGAGAATCTTAACAGGGCTGTGGATGAACTTTATCTTCTTTGCGAACTAGAATGTGATGTAGAGCAGATGAAAGAGGCAATTCTTGTTCTTGAAGAGGCTGCCTCTGATTTTCGAGATCTAAGCACTAGAGTGGAAGACTTTGAGGAAATAAAAAGGTCGTCATCCCAGATGATTGATGGTGTGCCCATTACCTTGAAGAGCGACCACCGTAGGCCGCATGCTCTCTCATGGGAGGTAAGCTAGCCCTCATATACTTCTTACAATGTGACAAATCAACTTCTAATATAACTGTTTGGTCATTGCTGCATGCAGGTTAGAAGAATGACAACTTCAGCACACAAAGCAGAAATTCTATCGTCATCTCTTGAGGCGTTTAAGAAAATTCAACAAGAAAGAGCTAGCTTGTGTGCAACCACTAATGATAAACTTTTGGGGCCTCAGTACCTAAATCTCCGATCTGGTGGTAAGCTGAATAAGTTATCTGCCATAAATGATGGGAAATTTAATACTAAAGATTCAATAAAGAAGTCAGGAAAGCAGAATGGAGGTTCGGATCTTGCTGATGCTGACATAAATGGAGGAAAAGGCAATACTGAGTCAAGCTGTTCGAGCAAAACAAACTTGGTACAACGTGTACGTGCCCCGCATAATGCATCTTCCTCTGTTGTTAATGCATCTAGGCTGCCTCCTAGGGATAGTTCTGCTGCTGGAAAGACTAAGAGTAAACAGTTTGGATCCGAAGCCGAGAGGCTGCTCCCTAAGAAAGATAAATTGTCAACAGAAGGTGGTGTTGAAAAATTCCCCAGATTGACGGATCAATCCAAAAAGGAAATTCCTCTATTTGAGAAAGATAAAGAAAAGAGGAACTCAGCTCCATGGAAATCTATGGATGCTTGGAAAGAGAAGAGGAACTGGGAGGATGTACTTTCCTCTCCTTCCCGTGTCTCTTCTCGTGTATCACGTTCACCTGGAATGAGGAGGAAAAGTGCTGACCGTGCACGTATGCTGCATTATAAACTAATGTCTCCTGGGATGAAGAAGAAAACTGCTCTCGATCTGAAGAGAGAAGCAGAAGAAAAGCATGCTCGTGCTCTTAGAATTAAAAGTGAGCTAGATAATGAGAGAGCTCAAAAACTTCATCGTAATTCAGAAAAGGTGTATCGAGCTAGTGAATTTCACATTGTTCGCAACATGAAGTTACGTGAGGGAATATATGCTCGTCATCAACGCAGTGAGTCTCGCCACGAAGCTTTTCTGGCTCAAGTTGTAAAGAGAGCTGGTGATGAAAGCAGTAAAGTTAATGAGGTTCGTTTCATAACTTCCTTAAATGAAGAAAATAAAAAACTTAGTTTGCGCCAGAAGCTTCATGATTCAGAGTTGAGGAGAGCTGAAAAACTTCAAGTGATAAGAACTAAACAGAAAGAGGATATGGCAAGAGAAGAAGCTGTTTTAGAACGGAGGAAACTCATTGAAGCTGAAAAGTTGCAGCGTCTTGCTGAGACACAGAAAAGAAAGGAAGATGCTCTAGTTAGAAGAGAAGAGGAACGCAAAGCATCAAGTGCAGCCCGTGAAGCAAGGGCCATGGAACAACTTCGTAGGAAGGAGGAAAGAGCCAAAGCTCAGCAGGAAGAGGCTGAACTTCTGGCACAGAAATTGGCTGAGAGACTAAGTGAAAGTGAGCAACGCCGAAAGTTTTACCTGGAGCAGATACGAGAGAGAGCTTCTATGGATTTCAGGGATCAATCTTCGCCTTTATTCCGCCGAACTCTGAACAAGGAGGGTCAGGGAAGATCTTCATCGGTCAACAATGGTGATGAGTATCATGGGACCAACTTCTCAGGCTTAGGAGGTTCTACTCTTGTGGCAAGCAATGTTACAGCACAACATTCAATGAAGCGGAGAATCAAAAGAATTCGGCAAAGACTTATGGCTCTAAAATATGATTTTCCTGAGCCTCCTGCTGGTGCTGAAAATACTGGCATTGGATACAGAACGGCAGTGGGAACTGCAAGGGCAAAGATTGGAAGATGGCTTCAGGAACTTAAAAGACTCCGGCAGGCAAGAAAAGAAGGGGCTGCAAGTATTGGGTTAATAATTGCTGAAATGATCAAGGTAATTTAGTTCAAGAATTACAAGTTTTTATACTGCGTAGCCAGATACGGGATTCTAATGTCCTGAATTTGGTACTTTGCATTTAACATGGGATTAGTGAGTATTTTTTCTTACCAAAAAAGTTGCTTATTATGCTGTACTATTTTATCAATGTGTGTGCTTGGAAATGCCTTATGGTTATATGACAGAACACTGGCTTTTAAGTTTATACTCTTTGGAATGGTTATGGTGACTTCTACACTAATCCTGATTTCCTTTTTTGTGGATATAGTATTTGGAGGGAAAGGAGCCTGAACTGCAGGCTTCCCGCCAAGCTGGTTTGCTTGATTTCATAGCTTCTACTTTACCCGCTTCTCATACATCAAAACCTGAAGCCTGCCAAGTGTCAATACACCTTTTAAAGCTTTTGAGGGTGGTGTTATCAGTGCCTGCAAACAGGAGTTATTTTCTCGTACAGAATCTCTTACCTCCTATCATCCCAATGCTGGCAGCAGCCCTCGAGAACTACATAAAGATGGCAGTATCCTTGAACCTTTCGGCTAATGTTAATTCCCTATCAAGCAAAACCTCAGCTGAAAATTTTGAATCAATGTCTGAGGTTCTGGATGGTTATTTATGGACTGTGACAACAATCATCAGTCATATAAGTTCTGATGAACGACAGCTCCAAATGCGGGATGGCTTGCTTGAGCTGTTGATTGCCTACCAAGTTATTCAACGGCTGCGAGATCTCTTTGCACTTTATGATCGGCCCCAGGTGGAAGGGTCTCCATTTCCATCTTCAATTCTCTTAAGTATAAATTTGTTGGTCGTTTTAACATCCAGATTTGAAATCAATTGCTCTATCGATTGGGAATCTGTGCCTATTGAAACAATGGTAGGAAATGGATGTGAAGAGGCTAAATTTGCTGAGGGTGACGGCATTGAATTTCTTCCTATCACTCAGTCCTTGGGAGATTCTAGACCTCCATTATCTGTCGTCAATGGTGGGAAAGCTGTACATCTACTAGATGTACCCGAGGAAAGTCCATTAAATGAATCATGTCTGATAAGTAAGTCTGCTGAGTCAGTATCCTCCATTAAGGATAGTGAGAAAGAGCAGTCTAGTAGTTTGGTAGAAGGCAGGAACGCTAACACAATCAGCACATATGTTCCAGATGAACCCCAGAAGATTCCAGTAGTGGATATTATGGAGCCTTTAGCATCACAGAAGGATGAGAAACCCTTGGTAGTTAACGGTGCAGAACAAAAGAATGAAAACATTGTAAGCGCAGAGCAACCGGTAGCGTTTCTTCTTTCTGCTGTATCAGAGACTGGGCTTGTCAGCCTCCCTTCTCTGTTGACATCTGTCCTACTGCAGGCAAACAATAGATTAGCTTCTGAACAGGTAACTTCTTGGTGCTTCCAATTTCTTCATATTTTTCAGAAAAAGTACATAAGTAAATTGGCACTCTTATCATTTTGGCCTCTGTTAATAGCTAGTGCGTTTCTTATCTTGTTCGAGTGCCAAATCTTCTGTTTGTGTTTGGTGTCTGTGAAAAAAGAGTTGTGGTGGGTTGACAGATCAAGGAAGACTATGCTTATCTGTTTGCAGTGCTTTATGCTGATGGTATCTTGCTCGTGACATACAATTTTGCTGAATCTTAAGATGATTTCTGTTCTATTTCAGACCTCAGATGCCCTTCCCTCTAATTTTGAAGACGTTGCAACTGGAGTACTGAAGGTGTTGAATAATTTGGCTCTTTTGGATCTTAAATTCATGCAGAGAATGCTAGTAAGGCCATTTTACTTTTTCATTGTGATTTTTTAGATAGTATGCTCATTTTTTAATTTTCATTCTGAAACTATCGTGCGGTGAGCTTACCCTTCTTATACTCTTTGCGACTTTTCTTGCAGGCTAGGCCAGACCTGAAAATGGAATTTTTCCACTTGATGAGTTTCCTTCTTTCGCATTGCACCAGCAAGTGGAAAGCAGCTAATGATCAGGTTATAAATCCATGCCACTTTTTCGTTTAATTCTTTACATTTGTTTGTTTTACATGTATTTGCTCAAAGTTGAGCTAAACAATCCATGCACCTTTGTACGATGTTTTGGGTCTCAGGTGGGGTTTCTTCTACTGGAATCTCTTTTGCTCCTTGGCCACTTTGCCTTGTTCCATCTCGGAAATCAGGCTGTCCTTCGCTGGGGAAAGAGTCCTACCATCATTCACAAGGTCAGTGAAGTCTTTGCCTTCAAATTTCTTATATCTTCAAATTTTATTGGTAAAATCTAATTACTTAGCTGTGTGTGGCCAGGTATGCGATTTACCGTTCGTATTCTTCAGTGACCCTGAGTTGATGCCAATCTTGGCTGGTACATTGGTTGCTGCCTGTTATGGGTGTGAGCAGAACAAGGGTGTTGTTCAACAGGAAATCAGTACGGATATGTTACTCTCATTGTTACGATCTTGTAGAAATGTCTTGCCGTCAGTTAAATCCAATTCGAACTTGGACAATTCCCAAGCAGATAGTGTTCCCCTAAGATCCGGGCGCAACAATGCCAAGAGCACTATAAGCACTAGGCTTTCTTCAGTGAAGGGTGGTGCTTCAGGAAACAGCTTGAGAATTGGCGGGAAGATGAAAAGCCATAGAGAAAGTAAAGCAACAAAGAGTCCCGAAGAGATGGCTGTGAAGGATAATCTTCCAGTTTCGGACACTTCCTCCGTGATGTTGCACTCTAGATTTCCTATCAGCTTCATCGATAGAGCAGAAGACTTCTTTTCCACTGGGACCCCTGGCGTCGATGAGGTATGAGCTCATGTACCGAAAAGTTATCCTTACGACAGATGACATCTTAGTTGTGTATGTGTGTGTGCATACTGAATTTTGTTTCTTTGGCATTCTGGCTTCATTTTCGAGTTGGAACATTCAATCCGAAATTTTGAAACAGCTACGGGATTTACAAATGTTAGGCATTGCCGGCAAAGGGTTAAAAACTCTTTGGTGTTGAGCGAGTTAAGCGAAAGAAATAAGTTATGAAACTTTTTAACTTATCGAAAACCTGTATCTTTGCTGGCCATATCAGACTGTTGAATGGCAGCAGATCACACACATGTTTAGAACACCAAGCAGACTAAATTGTTTGCCTCTATGTGTACAGAATTGACAGTTTGAACAATAAAGGATACTTCTGTGTTCAGTTTTTTCTTGTTATTTCAAATAGCGCTATCCTCACTTAGTCATTCTACCATGTTTACTTAACATGAATGAGACAAGTAAAGAATCGGAAAACAAAGGAATAAGGGAATTGGATCAACGAGTTCCAGGTAATCGATCTGATTCTTGATTTTTAGGTATCGATTAACTCTTTCAAGTTCCGCGTGTATTAACAAACACAAGAAAAGTTAAGAAATGAAATGATTTTAATATTTATATTTCAGTAAACGGAATTCAACTATCAAAAAGCTTTGAAAGAACGTGTGTAATTTGACTCTGATCAAAGGTGAGCTGAAATGACTTTAGTCTTACCAGACCCCACCAGGGATTGGTCGTACCCTTCGGGGTGTGAGATACCAGGCTTTGGCAAAAAAACCAAGAAAGCATGGTCTAGGGTTTATGGTTTTTAAAGCCTGTAACAAAAACGTAGGGTTTTAGAGAAGGGAAAGGGATCCTCTCCCGGATCCCTTCCACCAAATCCACCCAATCACCTAATCCGGGCCTTTGAAATTTAATCAAACTGCTAAAGTTATTATAACTTTTAAAGGACCTCTGTTTGTAGCCTTTGAATCAAATTTCAAGGGCCTAGATTGATTGATTGAGTGGAGTGGATTTGGTGGAAGGGATCCAGAGAGGATCCCTTTAGAGAAGAATGAGTCTCTCTGAGTCACTGACTCACTGGTCCCTTAGTTTCTCCTCTCCGGCACAATTCAATCAAACCAAGGAAAAAATACATAAAAATTAAACCAAAAAGTTTGAATCTTTTATACATGTACAAATATTGCTTTATATTTCCAGTGGAAATGCTTGTATCGTATACAGCCGGCCGACGACAAGTACAAGGCAACTAAAACTACCTAAATCTGCAGCTTCAACTTAAACAGTCTGAAGTCCAGAAATTGAGTCCTGGACATCAAAAGGTTCTCAAAAAATCAAAATATTCGCTATTCGAAGAAAAAATACATGAATTATACTCCTAACAGATGGCTATCTACCGTTGGAACCTTGTTGCTACTGGAGGGCTCGTCCGAGTCTTCGCCTGTAGTTGTAGCATCCAAGCGATTTTCCAATGAGTAGGCGCTCCCGGGAACCTTGACGAAAAGCTCATCCTCAATTGCATCCTCTTGCATAATCTCTATATGTTCCGGGCCCTAATAAAATCAGTTAACGTGACGTCAAAATTGCAAATTCAATCTAAATGAACTTTAATGTAGTTCAGGCACAGGGAAATGAACAGTTGCGTCCTTACTACTAGTATTCTTACCGAAGAGCATGTTAGGAAAATAGAAAAAGTACCACTGGTTTCTGAACATACCGCTAGATTAGTCTCCGTAGCTTTCTTTTTAATGTCGTTCATGATTGCTTTCAGTTTTTTCTTAGCCTGGATCCTTGTTGACAGCCGTTCAGCACATTGTGCTCTAGTAACGTCGCGATGACAGGCCACACAAAGTGTTCTCATGTTCTCTAGTCTGCATTCCCCTACACAAGTTTTGAACAAAATATAAAACTCAGAAAACCAAAGGCTTAAATTCTAACCACACACAAATTGGAAAATAAAGTATTTCCACTGCGGAGCCAAAAGAAGGGTTCTTCAAGAATGATGTGGTATATCTCCACAAATGAAAACAAGAGTACGAAGACTAGCATTTTAAGGTATGTTTTTACTACTTTTCTTAACATTCGATGACAAGATCACACTGTTTTTCAATAGGTATGATATGAGAAACATCACCAAATCAACAAGTTGTAACTCCATTTATTACGCGAACAAAACACTAATCAATAATATTATGAATTAGTGTAGTTTAAATCATCGGAAAGTTGGTTGGGAAAATCAGTGGTGCAAATATTTGTGGGGAGAGCAAATTCTTGAAAGTCTTCTAAGAAGTAATTAGTACAAACCTCCGCCTCGATAGACAGGAACAAAGTGGTCTGCATGCCATGCATTGCCCTCTTTCGGATCCTTAACAAGCCTATCAAGCCTGCACGACGTCAAATGATAATGTGTTTTGGTTTAAAGGAATCGGGGATATTGTTGGTATTTGAAAGTACAATTGTCGGGTAATTAGCAGAAGCATTAAGAAGAAAAAATGAAACATTTTCTTCTAACTAGTTGCACGACAATTTCTTCTAACTTACGGTTTCTTCAGAGTTGCCACTCGTGGCGCAAATTTTTCAATATACTGCCTCCTCATTGCCAATGATAACGGTCTTAGGTGCTCAACAAGTTTATGACAATCTAATTGGCAAATTGTGCAGACACCACGTTCCAGTTGAAAAAGCTCCTGCAAATCAAAGGAGACAAAGCTCAAGAAAAAAAACATACTCCAAAAGTTTCTATTGAAGTTGTCTTGCCACGTGCATAAAATCAAAATAGAAGAGAAGAATATGCTGAGCTTGATTATCTCAAGTAACATATTTCATGTCCTTACATGACGAAGAGATCTGTTACTTGTTCGGATGCGGTATTCTTCGTAGCAGCTAAGCTGGCAGAACAGATCTTCAAAATATTCAGGTGTCTTGGCATTATGGCCCCTGAAATCAAGTAAAGTAAGTGTCCGAAGCAAAAAGATGTATCGAGTATATGTAGATAAATTACGGACAACTTACGTGCATGGTGTTTGACAGAGTTTGCACAGAGGATCATCAGTCAGAGTAAAACCCTGAGTGTATTCCTTCTCCTTTTTTCCATAGCCACTACGTAGGTGGACTTTTTTCCACACAGCGTTTGATGGTAAAGGTTTGCTGATCTCAACAAAAGGTGTAGAGCGGCGCTTGCTTCCACCTTTCAGTAGTCCCTGTCAGAAAATAAAATGATTCGTAAGCATAACAGTACACTGCTGAAAAGACACTGATATGTATTATCAATAAATGCACAGAGAAAGGACATCAAGTTTACTCCCACAAAGGGATATCAACTAAGTATGAAAATTCAGATTTGTAAAAAGGTACCCTGATGTCGTGGTTAATGCCTTCGCACAGGTAGCACAACTCAATAGTCAAAGGAAGCTGCAAAGGCTTTCCAAGTAATTTTTTTTGTTCGATGGGCCTCAGTTTCTTCCATTCTTTGATGAATGCAAGAAGAGCATGCAAATAACCTGGATTCTCCTTCAAAAATTTGAAAGAAGTTCCTTTAATATTGTCAGCAGCAGTAGAATTCAATGCCTCGAGTTCTTCTGGTCTAAAATTCTCAAAAAGTGGCCTTGGTCTTGAATCCTCTCCTGAGATGCAAGAATACAAGTGGATTCTACCAGTGTATTGGCTCACCTAATATCCAAGAAAGAAAGTTGTGATCAAATACTGTTTGTATAATTGCCACCATCTATAATGCTAAAGTAACTAAATGAAGCCACATACAATTGAGGGCATCAATACAGATAAATCAACTAATCAGAAAGATTGTCCACTATCTGATCGTTTGAAACCATATCTATTAACCAGATTACAAGTTTTACCTCAAATCGCAAAGCATCTACTTGGTTGGTACTACTTTCTTTAGCTTCCATTGGCTGAACTGGTTCGGCGTCCTTTGATTTGGTTGCTTGACAGTTGTTTTGGTGTTCCTGCAAATTCTAACTTATAACATTGCTTCCTTTGACAATAAATTGAAAGGAAAAGGTCATCTCTTTCTTTTGAGTCAAGAAAAATTCGAATGTGCCTTTTCAAGTCCATCTTTGTCTTCACTGCTCGTAGAAACATCTCCTTCCAAGTTCTCTTCTGAACATCCCTTGTCCCCATTGCAATCAGAAACCACTTGAGCCTATTTCACCGATAAAGTTGTATAGATCACGACAAAAAAAAAAAAAAAAAAAAAAAAAAAAAAAAAAAAAACTCAAAACGACGAAATTCACTCTCATACTTAAAAGGAGGTGCAGTTAATACGCTTAGGTTTTACCTTGGTACTACTGTGCGTTTGGGATGAAATTCCATCACTATCATTGTGCTGTGCAGATCCAAGTAGAATGTTTGCAACGAATTTATCATACGCCGGTATCATGTCTTTGGCTAAGCAGCCAAAGTTAGGCAATTTTATTGACTCTCCAGAGACCTCATCATCCACTGTCTTTTGCCACATATGATCTTCACAAGTATCAGCTCCACCTGACGTCTCAAAGAAAGAAATACCCTCGACCTGCCAAAACCCAAATATGAAGTTAAATCCTACATTGCTTATGGCAGAATGGAAACCAAACCTGACTGCCTAAGGATTAGATAAGTATTACGTTTTTTGAAATTAACCTAGTACTCAACTTGTTCTGTATTTCATTTTAGGACAATAACGATATGAACATAGCAAAGAGGTTCAGAATCCAGTTAGAATTGAAAGGAACTTCCAAAAATGAAAAGTACCGGTATCTCTTGTATTGCATCATACTTCCCGTTCGTTGTAGATGAAACACGGTGCAAACTCTTGTTCAAGTTGTGCCAATGTGACTCGTCTATAGTATCCTACAACATGTTATACTCATCAGTAAAAGGGAAATAAAGAATTCGTTTACAGAACTTTTATATAACAAAAGAAACAAGCACCTTTCCACAAAATATGTATATGTTGACTGCATTTGTTTGCCCTCTCCTGTGAGCTCTATCCTCAGCCTTCAAATCAGAAGAATCATGCGCATCAAAGAGTCAATAACATATAAAATAGAGGAAGTTCAACAATGGGGTCTGAAATTAGCCTTTAATGTTTAAACCTGAAGCATCAACGATGGAGACTGAGGAAGCTCCAAGAACACAACATGCTTTGCTGATGAGAAATCAAGGCCAACACCTCCAGCAGTAATACCAATTATTGCAATCTTGACCTGAAAATTTGACACAATACATAAGTCAAAACACACAAATATATGGGGCAAAAGAAAGGATTCTTCGCTGTGACCTCAGCAAAATGTGCAACTCAAAATGTGGAAAGGATATTTGGTGCAGTTAGGTTGTAGGCACATCAAGCAAAATTGCCGAGGAAATAGTAGTATAGTATATACGAACCTCGGTAGATAGTTGGAATGATCGTACAGCTTCCTGCCTATCTGCGGCAAGTGTATTTCCATCAATTCGGACAAAAGTAATCCCTTTCTCGCATATGAACTCCTGATAATTAAGAACAAAACAAGACTAAATTGAGGAATTGATTGGACGGAAACATTAATAGCAATGGCCACCAACCATTAACATGATAATCCGTAATGTAATACCAACAGAAATTAGACACAGAATTCATGCGAGTAATTAGACAACGGTAATGAAATACTCATAAACATTACAATCATATTCCACCACTTTATCCTTTCAACTTCAAATAACTAAACACACACTACCTTTTGAATAACTGGTCACAATGGCCCTAGATTGGAGCAGTAAACCCAAGTAACCCCACTTGAGCAACTTTAATCACTAAAATACAACCATTCTCAAAGGATGAACAGAAAGCACAAATTTTGAAGAAAATCTCACCTGTAATCCGTCAAGTACTTTATGGTGATGCGCAAATATTAACATTTTGTGAGAACTGGAATCTGATTCCAAGTTTGCAACACCATCTGATTCTCCAATGAGTGGATGAATGGAGAGCCATTCCTGAAACCCGGCTAGCTTTGCAATACCTAATTCTTGGTAGGAAAGTTGCCCTGATCTGCGGCAACCCTGACTATCTGAAAGCAATAGGGTAAAAGAAAAAGAAAAATGAGTATAGGCAGATAAATAATAACACAAGCTGCACCAATTTTTCTCAAAATGGCTTCTCCACCAAACCATCTAGGGGCATGAAATAAAAGAAAACACATGACCCTTTGGTTGCATGCACATATTCGAATGCAGAAAATATTCAAATTACCATTTGGTTCATCCAAATTTTCTGAAGATGCATTCTTAGTGGCACTTCTTCCCACCCTGACAGCAGCTATTGCTGAAGCTATATCTGATTTCTTCAATAATACTTGTATAATCTGACGGCGTTTGGGTGGTAGCTGAACCAGGACATGTTCCTTCAAGCGTCGTATCTACAATTAAGTGTGCAATTAAAAAAATGAGATTTGAACAAGAATAACCAAGGGTACAAAAGTATTACAAAGTCCCAACCGTGTTAAAACAGCAGAAACACCTTGGTCACTAGAACAACATGTACGTTAACTTTAAACCTACATGGAGTTCAAAGAGAGGACATATACATCTTAAAGATAATATAAAGAACAAGAGCACACCATAACCGTTTGCTTCAGTAACATGTTCAACTCCTCCAAACGAGTGCCCTTAGAGAAATCCTGCAGCACAATCCCATGGAGTATCTCAAAACTTTCCTTTGTCACAGTAAATCGTTTTAGAAAAACTGATGCTAATAAAATGTGCTAGCACAATTGCAAAATGTATAGGTAAATATATAGATACGGGTTGACAGTAAGTTTAATTTCTCCAGAAGAAGAAATAACATCTGAAATAGTCAACCACAAGGCTTTTCAGGACAAAATGGAAAGGCCTTTTAGGCCATGACCAAGAAGCATGAAATTTGGATCATGTTTAACTACGTGGCAGCACAAAGAGGATAATTTTCAACAAATCAATATAATGATATGATCTTCAATATTACCTGAAAAGTTTTCCCTTGAACACCGTGGATATATTTGACATCACAGTAAGTTTTGGCAAAGTCATACTTGTCTTTTCCCAGCAAACCAGGCCTATGAAAAAGAAAAAAAAAACAAGATGTAAAGTAAACAATAAATCGAGAGAGAAGCAAGCCGGTTGATAGAGATATAACAGTGAAGAGAACTTACCATAACATATCTATCTGATGAAAAATATCATATGGCCTATGATCACCTAGGAAGATATACAAAATGAGACATTAGAACGGACTAAAGAGTGGTTAACTAGAGAGAAATACAAAAATAATACAGAACTGCAGACAATGCTGCCAATTTCTTCAAAGTCCCATGCTACAACCTTGACAAAGAAGGTGTTCCAGATAGTAAAACTATGCGCTTGACCTTTGTTGCAATGTCAAGAACAGTTTTTATCTGTAAATACACAAGATTTAATTAGCATATGGTAAAAGCTCCCTGCAAGTATAGTATACTTAACTAATTACTATGAATATTCACAAAAAAGCAATCTAGGAGACTAAATTTGAATGAAAGCAGTATTCCTCGTATTACAATTTTTGTTCATACTAGCATCTTTAAGCTCCCAGTCCTTAGAATTGATGACAAAAATATGCAGAAACAAGCAAAGAAATTTATGTTCCCTTACATTAAGTGTATAACACCCAAATTACTATCCAAAACCAAAGACCTCAAAAGATAGAAAATTCATAAATTATTAATTTTAATTTCCAGTGTAGAGAGGCTAGCACTATATGGTACAGGCAACAATAATAAGACACTCTAAATCTTGGAGCACCTTATACAACCAATTTCTCATTAAACCAGGTGTTATAAGAGTCCTCGTAACCATTGATATTTGGCATGATAAGAAACATGCTTTACCTCTCTAGGTTCTGATGATTTCTTGGTACATCGTATGCGGTGGGATTCATCAACAACTAAGAGAGCCCATTCTCGTTCAAGCATGCTCTTATGCAACCGGTGGAGCATTGTGTAAGAAATAACCACAACTCTGGGCCATCTCTTTAAATTGGCAGGATTGTTTTCATGACCAAATACTGGAGTCACAAGACCATGTGAGAATCCATGCATGTTTTAGAACTAAATCTATAATATATACACATATAAATTAAACAAAAGTAAATTGGGAACAGCTAAAGTATGTACCTAGATGGATGTCAGCTGGCAAGCAAAACGGAAGCCACCGCTCTAGTTCTTCTGCCCAAGAGTAACGCAAAATGGCAGGGCAAACAACAAGTATGGAACCTTCATGCATGAAACAGCTTGCAATAGCAATAGCCTGGGTGGAAAATTGTTAGCATATGAAATTTCATTTACTCACGGCAACTTTTGGGGGAAATAGGAGAAAAAAAATTAAAGTGCAGGAGATACACCTGTTTGTGTATAATGCAAAGTTCTGTGTGTGTGTGTGTGTGCAGTCACTGTATGTGCACGGTTATGAAAAAGCTAAATAATATTGCAGATGTTATCAAAAGCAGCGTTCTAGCACTCACACTCAATAAAACTACACTGCACTGTCTCAGTGCTGACTCAATGCACCCAAAAGGCAGAATGCAGTCAAAACCTAGCACCATGAATAAAAATCGAAAGGCATTTAAGATCACTTAATAAAAAACTACCTGCAGTGTCTTTCCAAGGCCCATTTCGTCTGCAATAAGACATCGTCCCCCTCTTTGCAAACCAAATCTAACACCCTCATGTTGGAAAGGCAAGAGTGCATCTAATAGCTTCTTCGGTAGCTTCCCAATCAACTCATCAACCTTTTCGTCCGACAAGTGTTCTGGCCTGCATGGTATCCATTTTCCCGCAACAAAAGAATGTGAAAGTCTCTCTACAACATTAAGAGTGCCCCAAGGTATCTCTTCAGTGTCAATGCCCTTGTTGCTTCTAAGCCATTTCAAGACCGCACTGTAATCACTCAGCTTATAAACACCGGCCTTTCCACCACTATGATTTTGCGTGTAATGGGATGGCATGACCTAAGACAATTCCATAAAACACCACAATCTAAACACAAAATCCTTACTAAAGATTGCAATACATTGAATCTTATGATTTTTTTTTTTTATTGAAGTAGCTTTACAAGTACTGAATACCGATAGTAATAGTTATAAACTTATAAAAGAAAGAAACAAAACTCATTGCACGAAACGAAACCGCTGAAAATCAGAAAACTTTTATTCAATTTCGTCCATGTTCATTTCCGCCACCCAAACAAATACCTTTCAAAGCCTAGAATTAAGTTATTTTCGAAACCAAACCACCAAAATCCAGAAATCAATTTCCTTTCTTTCCTATTTATTCACCCATTTTTTCTCACCACAGAAAGTAAATTACTTACATTAGCCAAGCAATCACTTAGTCTCCTTAAGCACTCCTCCTGCCCCGGAAATGCAAACCCTTTTACGGCAACTGGGGTGGCTGAGAAGGAGTCCGGGGAGCAGATTTCGAGCCTGACCCGGAACCTCGAGGGAAATTGGATATCCGAAACCGGTTTGACCCGGGAAATTTCTGGTCTTGGATTGGGGATGCAATGCATGGAGCTTGGGGTGACGTCGGGAGAGATCTTTCGGCACTTGAAGAGTGACCATGGGTTTTGCTGCTGTTGTTGAAGATTGTCGGATTCGGATTCGATCAGCGCTTTGCGTTTCGCTAGTGCTGCTAATCGATTCGCTTCGGCTCGTCTTCTTTGTTCTTCTGTGATCTCCATTTTTGGGAATTAGGGTTTTGAGATTGGGGGAGAATTCCAAAATTTTTGAAAGAGCGGGAAATAGGAACGAGGGAGCTGAAGAAGAAGAGAATGGGAACAAAATTCAGCACGTGTTCCCGCACGTGACACTATCAACCGTACTAGGAGAGTATAGGCAATTCAGATTGTGTTGGACCCGACCCGTTTTCTTAACCGGTTGACATAAACACGACCCGCAAAATTAACGAGTAAAAGTCTAACATAACACAACTCGTTTCATCCCTTGTAAATTATAGCGATAATAAAAATTCATTTTTCAAACAATTTTTTTATTTTTATTAGTTACTGAAACAAAAAAAGTTTTAAATAAAGTGCATTTTACCAAATAAGTTCATTACATAAGAAAAGCTCAAGTTTAATTTTGTAAGGGTCACGCCACGTAATATTACGGCCTAATGAGTTGCCAATAGATTCAACCGTTACACACCCCTTAAAATTTATCCGAAATACTAAATTTTTCGTTCAAGTTATCGGGTCGTTGATAATCAATGAAGTATGCTAGAATGACCAAGTGCTTGGAAAAGTTGAAACTCCAAAAACAAGCAAACACAGATGCCACAATGAACCCTAAACCCAATAACGAACCTCTACTAGTTGCTCCCTCCAACCTTCATCATATTTGACAAAAAAAATTTCAATATTGTGCAGTATTGAATAATATTGATAAAGAATAGATGAGATTAAACATAACATATCTAAATAGCGGTGGAAATCAAATACAAAAGCGAAAATACTTGTTACATTGAATGATATGTAGTGTTGAAGCCTTCCCCTAAACTTGAGGAAAATTCTTTAATGAAAAACATTTTACTCTGGTGGGCCAGCAGAATCCGATGTCGTCGTCCATTGTTAATTATACCATTCCCATCCAATGGAATAAGGACAGCTAGCTGCATGGAATGTGAATATGCAAAACTTCAAGAACACTACTACATCTTCGATATAGAAAAGTGATTTCCGCACATTCATTTTTGTCATCTATGGATTGAAGAAATCAAAATATATAAATAAAGAAGGATGTGCAGAAGAAGAAAAAAAAGTGCGGAAATCATGTTTCTGAATATAATATGAAAATTATGAAGGAAAAAGAGGACCATAGAATTAAAAATGGAAGAATCTTGCTAGTTTAGGTTTATGCGCATGTGCCTGTGGTGTTGTATTTTGGGGAAAATCCTTTGCTTCTTCCTGCATAGATTCATGCAAACTGCAAAGCATATCTTTCCCTTTGCTTCGCTTTGCTTCCATGTTTCTCCCTGTTCATGACCAAAATTCTGATATAAGCAATAGCAACACACCTTTGCTTCTAGTTTTCTTGGCAGCCAAACAGCAATCTGCTTGAAAACCAGGAAATTTGAGAGCGAAGAACCGGCAACAGAGGTTTCTGAAGAAAGAAAGCTGCCGGCCCAACAAACAGAATCTCTGTAGGTACTAATCTGCATACTATTCTACTATTTTTTTCCTTATATGTATGTAGTTAGAGTTGAATATTTTGTCCAAAACAGAAAGTTACGTTATCGAAAACTGAATGTTATGTTCAATTCTGTGGCTTGAGTTACAAGAAAACTCAAAAAACTCCCACTGATTTATTTTTGTACATAGCAAGGGGCAAAACTGCTTCCCGGGCCAGTTTTTCGGAGGAAATGAGTCATTATTCTGATGCACAAGATATCGAGTTTGCAACTGCGGTTGCAGCAGCTGCCTTTTCCATTCACTCGAATGAAGAAGCTAAATTACAGTATCAAAAAGGGAAGAGGGAAAGCATTCCGATCTCAAGGACCAAGAGTCTGCAGGATCTGATGACTGGGCAGCCAAACAAAGAAGCAAGGAATGCTGGTACTTGACTATTTATTTTTTTCGTGATAAAATGTTTCAGAGAACTAACAGGTTGTATTCATGATAGGTGAAGTTTCAATGAAAGATCAAAGAGCACTGGAGGGTACTTTTCCATCTAGGTACCCGAATCGTGCATCCTCTTCAAGACCTTCGACTCCTGCAAATGGATACCAAAACCAAAAGGGAAGTTCAGACAGACGTAATGCTGCGGACACAAAAGCAGATGCTTGGGAGAGAGCTCAGATGAAAAATATTCAGAGGCGGTAAAGATTAAATGTTTTATGGGGAAACGATCTCCGCACACCTCTTTTCTCCTTTTACATGTCCTCATTATTTTGTGTCCTTTGATTGAATCAAAGGCCAGAAATAAACAACTGGGGTGCGCTGAGGGGAAAAGGCATGTGCCGAAATCAGTAGTACAACATAATCGTTGTTGATAGAAGATGGATTCAGTTATTTCCTTTTGAAATGGTAAATTATACTATTCAGGTATGAGAAAGTGAAGGCTACAATTGTTGCTTGGGAAAATGAGAAGAAAATGAAAGCAAAAGCTAAGATGGAGAGGAGAAAGGTACGTTGCAACGATTGTTGTTTTTTTAATTCAAAGTTTGTGAACGGCAATGAAGAAGACAGCTGAAATAGTTTGTTGAAATTGCAGAGTGAAATTGAGCAGAAAAGAGCAAGAAACATGCAGCATTACCAAATTAAGCAAGCAAGAATTGACCAGATAGCAGGAGGAGCAAGGGCACAAGTCGAAGAGAGACGAAGAAATGAAGAGGCGAAAGTGAAAGGAAAGGCGAAAAGGATTAGGTCAACAGGCAAGGCTCCTGCTACATGTTTCTGCTTCACTTGTTACTAGAAAGTGAATCGGTCACTCGATCTTCTGCTGATTAAAATCTGTATATGTTAACCACATTACGGGTACCTAACAGTATATCGATCCTAACTTATTTTAATTTGTACATGATGTATAACAATTAATTGTGTGTTGAATCTGCTAATCCGATAAAACTATATATTGGCTCTTTCGATTCAAAGACGTTGCACAACAGATATTTTTGCAGGCCCAAGGAATTAGATACCAGTTCAACCGTCATCTAAAATTCTCAAACACTACAAAACTACTTTGTTATAATTTTGCCTCTATAGGCCGAAACCATGAAAACTGTTGAAATGGACAACTTCAGGGGGAAAGAATAAGGTCCAAAATTTTGATTTGGATCGATGCGACTCACGCAACATGTAGGTAAACGCTTCCCTCATTTTGAGGGCAAGGGCACAATAGGTGGACCACTATGCTGGACTAAATTACCCTAAACCCTAAGCCCTAAAGCATGAACTTTGAAATTACCTCCACCACAAGATAGCTGCATCCGCCAAAAACGACGTTGTTTCCAACAGCTACCTCCCCATCACATCATGCCCTCATAATTTGGACTCTTATTTTTTTCGGTGTTTGTAGATTAAACAGTTAATTGTTAGAAGATAAAAGTTGGTAAAGATCAAACTAGCTATCATCATGGCGTATAATCATAATTAATTTCAGTCATTACAATAAAGTATTATCTGCATATATTATTATTGAATTGAAAAAAATTGCAATGCTCGAGCAATACAACTTGAAAAGAAAAAAAAACAGTTCCTCAACCGAATTGCAAGAGGCATTGACATAAAGAGCAAACATAGACCAAATTTGCGTATAATACACGCATGCCTGTGTTTTTTTAAAATATTTTCATTTTTCATGCGGTCATAACAAGACCAAGTTTGCATATATATCATTTACGTATATAACGTTAACTTCAGGGGCAGAGCCACTACAGGACCATAGTGGTCCCCCGGCCCATCTTGATTACAGTATAAGAAATTTACCAATGTTCCTAAGCCTTCAATTGCTGTGAGACACGAGGAAAATGAATTGTTCCTCGTGAAGAAGTTGAGTTGTGAGTTGAACCACGTCGTCGTCTTCTGATTCTAATAGTTTTGTTATTTTATCTTTGTAGTTTGATGAATGGTGAGTTTGTAGATGGGAGTTTTAAAAGAGATTTTAATATTAATTCTAAATCGACCTAATCATCTATTTTTTGCGGACTTCGTTTTTGCCCTCCTATGTAACACATAATTTTTTTGTATTTTTTTTTTTTTATAAAAAAATTAGTGATTGCTCAGTTGTATTGCCCAATTCTTTTGATTCTCTCTATTAAATTTAATAGGTCTTTCAGTTTGTGAAGATTACTTCAATTCCTCATGTAACGAGTTCAAATATTATTTTTTTCATACATATTTGAAAGACCCTCCCTCACATATAAAATTCTGACTCCACCACTGGTTCACGTAGTATTTATGTCCCGTATTTTATTAAAACTAAAACTATTAGTGATCAATACTTTACGTCGAAGGTGGTGAGGTTGAAGCACTAATTATAGCAAAGGCCTTAATTAGTTATGCAAACTATGAAAAGCATGGTTAAACTGAGTTCTGTGACTACAACTGTGGAAAGCATATATTGACTATTCTCACCACCCTATTTATTATCGTTGAATGAATTTAAATTTCAAGATCTGCGTAGTGGATAGACAGACACAAATTTGAAAATTTAAACTTATCTATAATAATAAGCAGATTGGTGAGAGAATAACGCACTCGTTCTGTAATCTGGCCTTTACCATGAAGACAAGCTCTTGAATCATAGCTTGCTTTCAAAATCATGCCTCCACAAATTTATCATTCAGCAAACTTCACCGACCGCGAAAGTATTATACCGACATTTGTGTACAGTTTGTACAAAATATTTACCTACTCGAATTGAATCATGGAGAAAAAACTTCAGAGGAATGAAAATTGGAGCGTGAAAGTGAGGTTAAGTAGGTTATTCATTCGGGAAATATTTTACCTACCCTTGTAATATCATTGTCACTTGTATTTTTTGTAATCATAGTATATATGTAACTTTATTCTGAAAATGCTTTTGCTAGAATGTTAAAATCATCAAGTGATGAGGATTGATTAGTTATTAGGATATGTTAGTGTTTGGACCCAAATTTATATTATTGGGCCGAGTCTAAGTTTGTTCTCGACCCAGTACTCTTCCAGAAATATTATGGGCCGTTCAGTCACCATAGGCCGCCAAGTCAGGATGGCCGAGTCCTATTGGGAGGAGGAGTGATTTGGATAAAGGCAAAGAGGTCGAATCCTGATATAACAAGGGGTCTCAAGGTTGAAGGCGCTGAATTAGGAAATGAATCTGGTTCATTATTTGAGCCTAGTTCAGAAACCTATTGGAACTAGGATCGGCCGAATCATAATCAGATTGGGATAAGGAGTTTTAGTCTGAGTACGTCTCTGGTTCGGCTAGAAGTACATCTGCTCATATAAATACAGAAGCAGTGGCACCGTTCAAACTCTCTCCAACTCAACACACAAATCTGCCCTGCGCAAACCCTCGCTCTACGCGAAACCTCTCAACAACCTTGAGATTTTTATTTTCCTTTTTGCCAACACACCTTCAGTTTGGATAAACAGCACTGTGAAGGCAACTGGTGGTATCTTCAGTTTGGATAAACAACACTATCGCCGTAGAATCAGCCGACCGCGGAGCATCTTCAGTTTGGATAAACAGCACTACGAAGGGGCCGACTGGTTACCTATCCAAGTCTCGGTCGAGAAGGATTTTCGAATCCTTATTGGCAGAGGTCATCTCATCAGCCTTCTCGGCGAAGTGAGGTGTTATAGTTTATTAGGGCTCGGCACATTGAACGCCGAGTTGTTGTATGATTGGATACTCACAAGTGGGCTTTAGAGTTCGGCATTCTGACGGCCGAACCACATTCACCATCAAGACGTACATCCGCTTTGAGTATTTGTGCCCTTACACTTTAGTGTCGATTCAGCGTGAGTTTACTCTGACGAACACCATCACTGTGACCGAATCCGACGACAACGATCTGTGAACTTCGCATATTTAGTAGCCTTGTCTTCAGGCTCTAAAACCCGAAGGCCGAGTCAAGTTCCTTCCTCGGCCGCAATCGCAAGACGCAGAAGTCAGCAGCGCAACCAACGCAACATCAACAAATTTTACTCCTCGGCCGAGCTTGGCAGACGAGTTGGCACGCCCCGCACACAACCGAAGGACGTAGTTAGCTTATTAGTTACTCGGCATGCGCGCCACGTAGGCTTGGTAGTTTTTAGGGTCAACAGTTAGATATTTGATTTCTTTCATTATATGAAAAGAAAAGAAATAAGCTGATAACGATTGGTAGGAGTATTTTTGAGTCTAAATGTTTCGCATTGCCTAATCAAGAAAATTATACATACGCTTTATATTACACTCGGTTAGACCAATGTGCATGTTTTCTCGTACTAAACCAACCAGTGCTAGCATGCCCATGAACCAAGGCCGAATGCATTTGTATTTTAGGTTGGACCAAAGAGGTGATCAAAACCCAAATGCAATAGGCATTATGGAAAGAATGATTCATGCATACTTTTAAGAGGGGTAAGATTTATATCCTATCTGACTAAGTATAACTAATACTTCGTTTTTCGTTACTAATAAAATCTCCCTCGTATAACCGAGGTTTCTAAAAGAAAAATTGCTTCTTTAAAATTAACACACGAGTAATTAATCAATTAAACAACTCCAATTACGACCTTTTGGAGGGTCATTGTCTACATGGTTTTAGGGTTGGAGGTTTATCTAGACTAAAGGCAGCTGAAACTACCCATTCAGCTTCAACTGGAAGAGTATAAGATCCAGAAATCGAGTCCTAAACATCAAAAGGCGAAGAATCGTTTAGGCTATGTTTGGATGAGGCTCGTGGCTCTACGGGCATAGCTAGTTTTGGTAGTATTTTTTCTGCTTGCGTCATTGTCTTGGATGCTTTGCAGGATCTTTTGACATTGCTACTGCCTTGGAGGCAGAACTTAAAGCTAGTATTCATGTTGGCTTTGGAGAGGGGGCATTCTCTTTGGGTTTAGTGTGATTCTTGTTTAGCAGTGCATTTTCTTTCTAATGGATCTTCTCAGGTGCCTTGCCATTTATCAGTTGGTTGGGCAAATTGTTGTTTCATTCTCTCTTCCATGCATGTTCGTTTTTCTCACATTTATCGTGAAGGAAATCAGGTGGCAAATTGTTTGGCAAACTATGGTGTTGATCATGTTGGGGTTCATTGGCGAGATTCTTGTCCACCGTGTGCAGTCCCAACTTTTGTTCATAATCTTTCGGAGCTTCCAAATTTATGTTTCTGCTAGGAGTTGTCTTAATTGATTTTTGTTAATAATAATTTTCTACTTCTTGTTACTAATAATTTTCTACTTCTTGTTAGGGTTTGGCTTCATGTACCCTCTAACTTATTGCATCTTTAATTTTTTTTTTTAACTCTACAATATGTTCACAATAATGTCTTTTTTTCATGATAGCAATGTTTGAATGGAAATGACATTACTGTTTTATTTCAAAAAAAGAAAAAAGTTTGGGCTAGGTTTGCAAGTCATGGGTTTGAAAGCCAAACTATAAAGGTCACAATATTTTGGGCATGAGGGTTAGGAAATGCATCATCTAAGTAATATAAAGGCATGTGAGAGGGATTAGCAAAACCAACCTTAAAAGGTGTCATTAGCTAATCCATCCTTAAATGCTTTTAACGCTCTATGGTGTGTTTTCTAATCCCGCCTATAAAACATTTTGTGATCATTTTATTTATGGTTTGGCTTCCAATCCCATGACTTGCAAAACCGTCCAAACATGGCCCTTATGATCTTGTACAAATGCAACAAGTTTTACAAAAAGGAAATGCAAATTAAGGCAGCATATATGCCAGTAACCTTTTGACAGCTCTTCTAACAATAAACCAAGCCGACAGAGATTTCATTCTTTACAAACTATGAGAGAACACTTTTCCGTCATTTATAATTAACTTGTCTTTCTCTCGAAAATTCTAAGGTGTTGCAGAGTATCCTATTTAGATTTTGGTCATTGTATCTTTGACCATAGATATTTTGAGAAAAACTAATCAAAATGACTTGAAAAATTTGAATTTTAACGATAAGGACAAAATAAAGGGTATGGTGAATAGTACCAGGATTAACTTTTTAATGTAAAAATGTGGTTTTTCGTTAAAGTGAATAGTACCGGGAGCTTTTCGTTAAAGTTCCCTAGATTTTGGTCATTTATTATTTAATTTTAAATATATATTTAGAATTGTAACAGCCGTCGGATTTGGTTAAGATTTAATCTCAACCGTTGAATCCAAATAAAACCCTCACTCAGTCATTCACTCTCTCGAAAATTTGTGATCATTTACCCAACTTGCCATCATTTATAATTAACTTGTCTTTCTCTCGAAAATTCTAAGATGTTGCAGAGTATCCTATTTTGATTTTGGTCATTGTATCTTTGACCAAAAATTTAACAGTTAAAATGATCAAAGTATATACAAAACCCCCTCTCATCCCTGTTTATAGTTTCAGCGAGTTTGAAACATTAGCAAATTATCAGTAACACTGGTAAAGCTGCAGACCTACTTACCATCTCAAACTGGTACATAAGAAACTATCAAGAACCATACAGTTAAACTAATTAAACACATTTGCAAGCACATGATGCCAAAAATAAGAAAAAGAGAAATATTCATCACTAGTGAAAATATGTAGAAATCAGTTTAATTGGATTGTATTAAGCAAATAAATGACTTTCTTCTAGGAGCCTAGGAGGGACATTGAAGTTCTTGGAAACTATATCATAATTAAAGCTCTAGCCTTCGCCAAAGAATCAGTTAAATTAAACACGGATGATGATGGTGATGATGATGGTGATGATGAGGACGAGGATGATGAGGAGGTTCGAATTGAATTGATACCGTATGTGTTGAGTGTTACTCAATTAGTCTACTACAACCAGAGTCTGATAGGGTTGAGGAGAGATGGCGGCTTCCATGACAAGGTCTGGGCAAATTTCCCCGTCATTGTCCAGGAAGGACTTGATCAACTTGTTGGAAAAGTCATTCAACACCGTCACCCCATGCTCTTGTTGTGTAGCACAGAATGGCGGCATAAGGTTATGTTTCAGATTCCAAACCACCAAGTGTGGCACGACTTTGCCGTACCCTTTCTCTTTGTACTTGCTCCGGATTACCTCGTAATCACTCTCCCAGCGCCAGAAGCCGTCCTTATCAAAGCCAAATTCGTAGTCTCCGGTGATCACAAAGACCCTCTTGATCATCTGCTCCGTCTTCAAATTCTCGTTCACAGCCACTTCCAGAATCAAATCAAACACCTTTCTGAAATCAACACGGCAGTCCTCGCAGTCCATCCTCCTCAAAAAGGCGTGCCTGGACTTGAGATCATCAAGTCCTTGTGTCGAATGCAACTTCGGGTGTGGACTGAAATTGATCACCTTTCCTTTCCAGGCATTCTCTTCGTTCAGTTCAGACAGCAACAGCCCCAAACCCACCGAAACATCCTGATCAAGTCTGTACATGTTACAAACAACCAATGAGTTGTTCAGTATCTTCATCTTCTTCTTCTTGCCTTGCACATTCTTCATGCTCTCCACCATTGCCTCCCACTGAAGCTGAGCCACTTGCCCAACCTCCCCGTCATCCACATATTCTATGATCTCGTGCGGAAGCAGAGCACCGGCGTCAATCTTTGACTGGCCGGATTTCACCTCCTCGAAATACTTGCTAGCGAAACAAGGCTCTTCGTCGAACTCCATATCATAACCCCACTTGGAATCATCTGAAACGTCAGAAGCCTTCCTTAACGGCACCAGAACCTCCTTCCTCAGCCGTTCCTTAGGGTTCTGGTATTCGGGGTACAATTCTCGCGAGTAAACCTCCTTTGCGATGCTCTCGCAGAGGAAAGTGGCGCGGTCTTCACAGAAAGTCGCAGCCTGAGTGATCTCCAACCGGTCACCATCACGGCGGTCCATCCCCTCCTTCAGAATTCGAATGTCCCGTTTGATGCAGTGGGCGAAAAGAGCCGAAACCCGGTCGTGTAAAAACCGGTAATCCGGGTCGCTCCGGTACCTCTCAAGAGCTACCTTGTCATCCACTGCGAACATTTTCTCTTCAACGTCCCGGTCATCATCATCATCATAATTCCTGACGTCCTGGCGGGAAAGTATCCGGTAGAGAACTCGAACAAGGTCTCCCATGCCGCCGAAGGAGCCGGCGATGGGAACCAGGTTGGAGGCAAGGGTCTTGGGGTGGTTGTGGTGGAGCCAATGCGCCGCCGCGTCAAACCCCTGTTCGTCGTGTTTGCCCGTGCCATTGGACTTGTCGAGGAGGTTGCACATGAGCTTGAGGGTGGTTAGGGGATTGTGGGACCAAGCCAAGGGTAGCAGTTGCTTCAGATATTCATGGTTGGCGGGGGTACTGTCGTTGTGTTGCACGTTGTAAAAGAGATCGAGGCAGGGGTTTCCGTAAGAAAAAGAGGAGAAGGGTGGTTTGAGGTGCTGATCTGGAAGAAGAGGCGCTGCCGGCGGAGGAGGAGCAGCCAGTACCATTCTTGGGAACTGTGAAGAGATATTGACATGGTTTCGGCATGCTTTAAGAAGAGAGACTACTCGGATTGGAACTGGTTTCATGGCATCAAAACTTAATTTTTTTTAAACCCTAAACTTCGAACAAAACAGGAGAAGATGGGCTTTTTCTTATATGAACAACAATTTTTGTCAAACTATATGTATTTATTCTATTAGATGATTAGATCCCTTTGTTTGGTGAGAGAGAGTTATTGTTCTTCGAGTTATATGTATTGTGATACGAAAAGATCTTGGGTGTAATCGAGAATATATATCTTCATGCGAGTAGTAGGTGGAACTAGAACTCTAATAAGATGGAATATCTCAAAAAACTCAAACTCTTTTAGTGATTGTTAACCTAATTTTAGTATTCCCTAGTTTAATTGGTCTCTTTTTGTCCACTTTTTCTTTCTTCCAACCCTAAAGTTGAGAAAACAAAATGTGCGCAACAGATCAAAATGAATTTTTGACATGTTGATGACGGAAAGAGAGATATGGCACTTCAATTTTTTGAAGGAAGTTGTAATATTTGTACAAACAAAATATTAGACAATAAACATTTGAGAGGGGGCATATGTTCCAACTTCCATTGGCAATTTGGCAAGCAATCTCCGCCCATGCATATGAGTGTCTTACGTACGCTAATGTTCCCGTTATAAAGTAAAATTTCTCGTTGCGCTCACTACTCCTATCACAATAAAAATAAAAGAAAAATTTTAAAATGTCATATGAATTTGTACCTATTTTTTAATTTGTCATACAAACTAAAATTTTAAGGAATTTGTTATACCAACTTTCCGAAATCATCAATTTGTCATCTCACCTTAACTCCATTAAGTTTTCCATCCAAAATAAGTCATGCGCTGTTATTTTAAAACCCCACTTCTTTCTATTAAGTTGCATTCGATCAAAACAATTCTATAGGGTGTTCAATTTAGCATGTCATGAAATCAAATTTTATATGGGCTCTGTAATATGAGAAACGAGTTGAGGTTTGGTGCCAGAAATGGAGTTGTAGGGCATATATGCTGCTTGAACACAACAATCCGCATGAATACCCTCGAACACAAAATTTTAGGGTTTTACTAAAGAAAAGTAAAGAACTTGTAAATAGATTTTAAGAGACAGAAATAACCTTGAACACATGAAAACTTTACGGAGTTGGGGTAAGATGACAAATTGATGATTTCGGAAAGTTGTGGGTATGACAAATTGCTTAAAATTTTATTTTGTATGAAAAAATTTTTAAAAAAAATATTCAGCTTCTGTTGACCCTAAAAACTACCAAACCTACGTGGCGCGCAGGCCGAGTAACTAATAAGCTAACTACGTCATTCGGTTGTATGCGGGGCATGCCAACTCGTCGGCCTAGCTCGGCCGAGGAGTAAAATTTGTTGATGTTGCGTTGGTCGCGCTGTTGACTTCTTGATCTTGCGACTGCGGCCGAGGAAGGAACAATTCTCGGCCTTCGGGTTCTAGAGCCTGAAGACAAGGCTGCTAATTTGAGAAGTTCAATATCAAATTCGGCTGTCAATGTGCCGAATGTAGTAACCTGGTAACACCTCACTTCGTCGAGAAGGCTAATGAGATGACCTCTGCCAATAAGGATTCGAAAATCCTTCTCGACCGAGACTTGGATAGGTAACCAGTCGACCTCTTCGCAGTGCTGTTTATCCAAATTGAAGGTGCTCCGCGGTCGGCTGATTCTACGGCGATAGTGCTGTTTATCCAAACTGAAGGTATCATCGGTTGCCTTCACAGTGCTGTCTATCCAAACTGAAGATGTGTTGGCGAAAAGGAAAATAAAAAAATCTCAAGGTTGTTGAGAGGTTTCGCGTAAAGCGAGGGTTTGCGCAGGGCAGATTTGTGTGTTGAGTTGGAGAGGGCTTGAATGGAGCCACTACCTCTGTATTTATAGGAGCGTCTCTGTAATCAAGTCATACTTGAATTAGAACTCCGTATTCTGATCCAAAACTATCTCGATTAATCATTCTTCAATCAGGACTTTGAACCTAGCCTTTATCATGCCCCACACATCTCTATATCTCGTCAACCTCATCCTTCCCGAGACCCCTTAATGAATCAGGATTCCTGTTATCCGTAGGACCCTGCCTGCTTCACCTTCATCAAAACAGCACTTTTCCTAACAGGACCTGGCCGATCTCGGCCCATGGGCTAAATAAACCACAAGCCTCCAAATAAAACCTTCAGGGCCGAGAACAATTCTAATTCGGCCCAACCTAATATTTTGGGCCTAAACATTGCCCCCTCGCTTCTGAGGTCTTCGGCCTGGAGATCTACCGGCCGAGCCCTGACCTTGAAGAAGCGAATCTTTTGATCACCCTAATCCTCGATTTCCAAGGAGCATTTATGAAGCACGATTTCACGATCTTCTTTCTGCCAACCGTCTCACTACGTGGCGTCTTCTGCCATAACTGCCCCTAGTAATGACGCCTGAAGCGTGCGGTTCACTAAACCGTCGAATCTCTTACTAAGCCTAATCATTACACCTCGATCCGTGGATTTTTAAATAACCTGGCGATCGTGCAAGCATCAAAATGTCATTTCCCATAAAACTCGCCGCCATACGTAAACATGCATCCTCAAAATGATTAGAGTCTTTTCGACTAATTTCCTTTTTATTTCGAATTCTGAAATGATTGATCTTCCTCCAAGGACCCTATAAATACCAGAACTCTTTCATTTGTACCTTTACGCTTTCCAATTTTCTAAAATCTCTTGCTCTCACTCCCGAAACACCCAAGGAAAACCCATTTTCTCCAAGATCCTTGCACTCAGACTCCAAACCAGAAACCCCTTTTTCCAGAAACCTTCCAACTATTAGCAATGGCTTCCTTTACCTCTCAGCTCTCCAAAGAATGCAAGAAATGCGAGAAGATCGTCGATCCCTGCACCATTAAAACCATTCGCTTCGAATGCGACATGAACACCTCCCATCAGATCCTTAGTCATCTTTTCAAAGCGGTCGTGCCATCCCCTGTTACTGAAATTTTCAAAGCCGAAAGCCTGAAATTCCTGCTGCAAGGCTTCGAGTGGTCAAAGTAGAGTTCGGCAAAACCTTAAGGCTCCTGGCCCTCGACCACTGCAACCTGGGCGGCCTGGGTCGAGCGAATGGAGAAGGTTTTCGGCGAGCAGTGGAAAACACTCGGCATATATGACGTCATCCGCCTTTCATCACTGGAGATAGTTATGGACAAGGAGCTTCTTATAGCCGCCACAAGCCTCTGGTGCTCGGCTACCAACACCATGGTCCTCCCTCTCGGCCCCGTCAGTCCCACCATCCTCGACGTCACGGCCCTTCTGGCGACCTCCCCATCTGGCATTCCAATCGATGCAGCGGGCCCTCGAGATACTGAGCGGCGAAGGTCAAACACCCTCGAAGGAAGAGGTTCAAAAACTTCACAAGAACTTCTTCAACTACAACACCCTCTACCTTTATTTCGCCGGCCGAGGGGACGAGGATCTGTGAGAAGGAGAGCACGAAGCCTTTCTCTTCTATTGGTATAATAAATACATCTGTTGTACCAAGTTGAACAAATGTCTGGTCGAGAACATGCCAGTGGCCGAAGCTCTGGCTAGCGGCCACACTTTGGCTCTTAGCCCGACGATCCTTGCTCACCTTCTCCGCTGTCTGGCCAAGATGACCTTTCTCAAGGTCGACTTGCACCAGAGCGGCCCTCTCTAGGTCTTCCAACTCTGGCTGCAGGTTTACTTCGTCCCCCTTCGGCCAGAAATTGCCAACTTTTTGCCCACCGAGGTGCTTGGTGCTCAGTTGGCTTCCCGACCAGCGCCCCCGCACAAGGCTGAGGAAGTATTCAAATACTTCTTCACCCTCGATGCTTTCTCCGACGACGAATTTTTGATTTGTCGTCGTCAGGAATACCCTTCGTCGGTTACTCTCCATTTGTCAGCATGGAGCACGGAGGAAGACGCCGATCTCCGTCAATCCTGGGGGTCGTTCGTGCTCGCTCGTGACCTTCCTCTTAGCTGTGACGTCCACCGAGTGAGCTGGGATGTCTACCATCCAAACTTCACCGCCCGGCAACTCAGCTACCTCCAAGGCTGCCCGGTCCCCCTTCTCACTTCTCGCACTCTTTTGAGCCGAGGGCACCTTTTTGGTTCCTCGGAAAATGAATGCAAAGATGCGAATAGGGAGTTTCAAGAGCGGTGCCAGAAGCTTTGCCTTCGACCGGTCGTCCTTGAATCCCTCAGCACTGATACCTTTGGTGACTGGTGGGAAGAGTGCACCCAACAATTCTTTGGCGCACCGGTTGAAGATATCACAAGCAGACTCTTCGGTGACCGTCCGAATAAGACCCCAGCTCTCCCGCCTAAAGAAGCGACCCAAGGTATACAACTATTTTTACTTTGCTTCTGAAAAAATTGTCATAATTTTACTGACTCGATCTCATCTTCTCCTAGGCAGCCGAGCGCCAAAGAGGGTAGAGGTGGTGGCCGCCGTTGCGGCCAAGAAGAAATTGATTCCCTCCTCCGGGCCAAGCAAACGACCCTGGCAGGAGACCGAGACAGCAGCTGTGGTCCCTCAACCTTCCAAGCATGTTAAGAAATTGGCAAAGAAAAGGGAACGGGAGATCCATATCGTCGATAACCAAATGACAGGATCGGCCGCAGCTGACCTCTCTCCCTCCATCAGCACCGAGGCAGTCGTGCGGCGGGCCCAAACTGGCCAAGCACCCGAGGCTTGATCTGAGCCATAAGTCACGACTGAGCTGGCAACTGCCCAGCTAGCCGAGGACACGGCACCTTCAGCCCCAGCCGAACCGGCTGCTTCTCCGCTGGTTGAGATGATGACCACTTCTGAACCAGTCGTGGTCACTGTCTTGGAAGAGGTAACCGCAGCGACGAGAAGAACTCATTCCAAGACTCCAAGACAGTCGGCAATCATCATGGAGGTATAATGATATGGTTGTTAGTTCCTTCTCTCTTGAACAACTTCGAACAACTTTAACAACCTCTTATTTCAAGATGATGAGAGCGACAACAACCCCAGCAGTCCTTCTCCGACGGTTAAAGCAGCCGGCCGGGTCAAGACACCTGCAATCGCTGAAGCGGTCGGTCAGGTCGATCATCCCGCAGTTGATCATGGGAAAGGCCTTGCCGCCGAGCTTGAAGCAACGGCGGAAACGTCGATCTACCCGCAGGATCAAGACCTCGGCATCCCTCCTCAGGAAGCCACCTTTGCATATGTAAGCACCCAGTTCATTGTTTTGTTTTATCAACTTTCTGCCTTAGAATGCTAAACCAGAAAAATACTAAATGTCAGGTGCCCGCGTTCTCTTTTCACCGAAATGTTTATGCGCCTAAGGGCGTTATCTATATCTCTTGGCCACCTCAGTGGCCATCAAATGTAGATAACCTTCATCGGCCGCGTGAATTGAGAAGTAGTCTAAAACACTAGGCTCGGCCATTGAGCTCTCTGGGTTCGAGCAATGATCCAGCAGACATGGCCGAAGTCTCTTCTCAGCATGTCTAAAATTTCCTTCTTGCTTGCTTGTCTGATGATTCAACATATTCTGATCTTTCTTTTTCGTGCAGCCTTCGTGGGAAGTCGAATTCGACGCCCTCCTCTCAGCTGCGTCGGGAACTGCTGGTCCTTCGGGGACCACGACTAGGTCATCGGCTGACTCCTCTACTCTTGTCAAGCTGCAAGAACTCCTGTCGCTTTCGGCCCCCTAAATTCTCGAACGCAAGGGCCTCGACTCCGTCGACGAATGTCTCAATGACCTCGCGTTAATGGTCAGTTGAGCCCTGAAGCTATTACCCAGGCATCTTCGGCCTTGGAGCGGACTCGAGAATTCTTTGGCATTTTCGAGAAAGCTCTTTGGGCCGAAGATGACTTGAAGGCTGCGTCGGGTGTCCTTGAAGCTCTTCGCCCAAAAGTTGAAGCCATGAAAGCGAAGAAAGACGTTCTAGCCGACCTGGACCGTCAGATCGATTACTTCAAAATTAGAGATCGACCGTGGCTTCTGAACTTGCAAGGATTTCGAGTTAGGTGGTAAAAACTACCTAATCGATTATGCGGCTAGTGTGAAGCGGGTCGAGCAGCACAAAATGGATAAGAGGATTCGTCAAGCCGAGGTAACAATGGGTGAAGTGAGGTGGCTGGAGCTGAAGGCCGTGCTTGAAACCCTTCTTCCTTCGTCACCCTAGATTTACTTATGTGCTGACTGACCAGCTCAAGCTGTACTTTTTGACAATCTTTAATAAGATGAAACTCTTATTCTCGCATTTCCCAAGTAGTCGGATAGTATTTCTTTAAAAATTTCCCATTGATTAGTAACTTGTGAACTGCGCCGGTTCGATCTTTGAGGTGATATGCCCCATTGCCGAGGACTTTATGAACGATGAATGGTCCTTCCCAAATCGGCGACCATTTGCCGAACCTAGGATCTTTAATTCCTATAGGCAACACAGTTTGCCAAACTAAATCTCCTTCACCGAATGTTTTCTGTTTAACTCGTTGGTTATAGGCTCGTTCGGCAATCTTTTTCTGTGCTACCAGTAAATTATATGCATCAAGTCGCGCTTCTTATAGATCTTCTAACTCTTGCCTCATAGACTGACTATATTCGGCGCTGAACAAACTACTTTGCTCGATTATTCGCAACGAATTTATGTTCAATTCGATTGGTAGTATTGCGTCATGCTCGTAGGTTAGAGCGTACGGGGTTGTCTCAGTCACTGTTCGGAGCGATGTCCGATATACCCATAAAGCCTCATTCAACTTCAAATGCCAAATGCCAGGCCTTTGCCCTATTATTTTCTTAAGAATACCGATCATCACCTTATTACTTGCTTCAGCTTGTCCGTTTGCCTGTGGATAGTATGGCGTGGACTGTTCAAGCCGAATTTTTAGATTTGCCGCATACTCTTTAAACCTCTCGGCTGTAAAGATCGTGCCATTGTCAGTTATGATCGTTTCTGGTACCCCAAATCTGGTCACGATGTGTTCCTCCACAAAGTCCCAAACCTCTTTCGACGTTAATTCGGCATACGATTTTGCTTCGACCCACTTGGTAAAGTAATCGGTCGCCACAAGTATCCATGCATGCTTGGCAGCCCTGGAGGACGGCGTGATTTTGCCAATTATGTCCATAACCCATCCTCTAAATGGCCATGGTTTGGTGACCGAGTGCAGTGATTCGGCCGTGACTCTTTGTATAGGACCATGAATTTGGCATTGCACACATCCCCGTGTGAACTCAATGCAATCTTTTAATATACTTGGCCAAAAATAGCCATGTCGTCGAAACAACCATCGTATTTTCCGGCCCGACTGATGAGATCCACAAATTCCTTCATGAACTTCTGTGATTGCTCGAGCAGCCTCTTGGGGGCCGAGACATAACAATAGTAGTTCATCTTCGCCTTTTCGATATAATTCATTTTGGTACATGACATAATTCATGGCGTGAACCCTTGTTTTGCGGTCGTGTTTGCTATTAGGATTATCAAGATACCGCATAATGGGCTTCCTCCAATCATCTGGCATTGCCTCAACTGCGCAAACATCTATAAGGTCTTGTCGGTCCAACAACAAAGGTAATGACATGACTCTTGTGCGTATCAGGTTATCGCGTCGGAGGACTTGCTGATTAATCAAGGCCGGGTATGGTCGTTGTAACACAGGTATTTCCCAGCCTAGCTTGCCCCCCAGGAGTTGTGCTCTGGAAGTGATTTGAGCCAGTTTGTCGGCATCGGTATTATGAATCCGGGAAATGTGCTTAAATGTAATGCCATCGAATGACTCGGCCAAATAGTTGGCAATCATGTGGTAGGGTGCCAGAGTACAACTCATGCATCGAAAAAAACCATTGAGTTGGTTAATCACAAGTTCTGAATCACCGAGGACGAGGACACGGGTCGCTCGTAAGTCATGGAGGACATGGAGGCCGATGATAAGAGTTTCGTATTCGGCCTGATTATTCGTACAATCGAAATTGAGCCGGAGAGAAAAATACCATCGGCTGTGGCTAGGCGATTGAATGACAATGCCAGCACCAGCCGAGGCTGAGGTACTAAAGCCATCAAAGTACATCGTCTAGTGGTTATCGCGTGCTTGAACCATGCCGATTTCGACGTCATTGCCCCCGACATCATATGGGGAGGGATGTTGGGCTAAAAAATTGTCTAAAGCTTGGCCTTTAACGGCTTTCTGAGGCACGTACTGCAAACTGAACTCTGATAATGCCATTGTCCATTTCCTGATTCGGCCTTTTACTATAGGTCGCGTTAGCATGTAACGGATGACATCGGTTTGGGCAATGACTTGCGTGACTGATGGAAGCATGTAATGGCGGAGTTTTGTGGTGGCGAAAAACAAAGCCAAGCAAAGTTTCTCGACAGGTGAATAATTGATCTCAGGTGCATTCAGACCCTGACTGAGATAAAAGATAGTTTGTTCGCGGCCAGCATTGTTGTCTTGCGCGATGAGGCAGCCAATAGACACTTCGGCCGCTGAAATATACAACTTTAGAGGCTTACCGCGTCGAGGTGGCATGAGAACCGGCGGTGTGGTAAGGGAAACCTTGATCTATGTAAAAGCCGCTTGATGCTCTTCGCCCCACTCAAACCGATCCGAGTCATTCAATTTCAAAAGCGTAGAGAACACTGTCATTTTCCCCGCCGAATTAGATATAAAACGGCGGAGAAAATTTATCTTGCCGAGTAAGGACTGTAATTGTTTCTTTGTCGTTGGGGGTGGGGCAGCGATAATTGCACGTGCCTTGTTTTCATCCACCTCAATTCCTCGATGATGCACAAGGAATCCTAAGAAGTTACCGGTCAATACGCCGAATGCGCACTTAGCCGGATTCATCTTGAGGTTATGTCGCCGCATGCGAAGGAAAGCTTGCCGAAGATCATCTAGATGTGTTTGGCGACTTTTTGATTTAACCACCACATCATCAATGTACACCTCAACTATGGTACCAATCAGATCATGAAAGATGGCATTCATGGCGCGTTGGTACGTGGCACTAGCGTTTTTGAGGCCGAATGGCATGACTACCCACTCGAATGTTCCGAGTGCCCCCGGGCACCGGAAGGTAGTTTTATGAACATCGGCCTCGGCGATAAAGATCTGGTTATAACCGGCATAGCCATCCATGAAAGACATCATGTCATGAGTAGCTGCGGCGTCAATCAACAAATCTGAGATCGGCATGAGATATTCATCCTTGGGAGTTGCCAGATTCAAATTACGGAAATCAATACAAATGCGTAAGGCACCGCTTTTCTTCTGTATCGGCACGATATTTGCCAACCATTCAACATATCGGGCAGTTCGAATAAACCCGGCGTTTAAAAGTCGAACCAGTTCTTCTTTTATGCCGAGTTGAACTTCGGTTGAGAAGCTTCGAGGAGGTTGGCGAAAAGGCTTGCAACCAGGTTTGATGCGTAATTCATGCTCAACGAGGGTTCGGTCAAGGCCAGGCATCTCGTGATAACTCCACGCGAAACAATCCTTAAATTCGCCAAGCAACTTGCAGAGTTCAGTCTTAGTATGCTGGGGTGACAAAGCACTAATGAACAATGGCCGAGGGTTGTCGGTCGTTCCCACATTTATTTCGTCTAATGGGTTTTTGACTTGGGGCGGACTATCATCGAGTTCGGCCGGGGCAGCCTGGATTTTGTCGAGAGAGAGGACAAGGCCATTGTCGCATTCGGTGAGGAACTCCATGAGGTTGACGCCGGAATCCGGCTGTTGGGAGATAGCGTACCAATGAGCCAGCAACCGTTCCATGGTCGATGAAACTGCGGCTCGGCATTTGGTCTGACTGGCGTCAGACATCAGGGTCGGTGATGAAGTTGGCCAACCCGAGCTTCGCCGAATCCTGGTGAACAGTTTCGGCGCCAACCTCGATAGCCTTCTGAACAGAAATCTGCGTTGGTCAACCTTCTGCGTTAAGGCCGTGTAAAGTGATGTACCCGACATGATCGTCGTAGTATCGTGCCTAGATCATTTTAGCTTTGAATGGCTGAGAATCGGCTGGGTGAACCACGACTGTCTTCCCATCCTAAAAGACGAGAACTTGATATAGCGATGAAGGGATACAACTGGTTTGGTGAATCCAATCCCGTCCGAGCAACGCATTGTACTCGGTTTTGGACTCAACTATAAAGAAAGCGGTCATGTGGTTGCAATCTGCGACAGTCACCTCTAACGGGAGAACTCCCTTGGTTTGGGATTTGTCACCAACGAAACTGCTCATGGTGATCCCTGATGGAATAAGCTCGTCGTTAGAACGACGTAACGCCCTCATGATTGTCACATGCATAATATTGACCGTCGCTCCACAGTCAACAAAAATTTTGGACACTGGGTATCCCTCGATATGAGCCGTAACATACAACGACTTTAGGTGATGGAGATTAGCCGATGACGAACAAGGAAATAATTCGGCGAGAGCTGCCTTGAGGTTATCTTCTTTTGTCGCTAACTCGACTTCGGCAGGAAGCACGAAGTCGGCCTGGGTAGCCTCCTTGGCCACTACGTCACCGTCTAGGAAGTTAGGTTGGGACGTGCGTGGTTGAAAATCTGCAGGCAGAACATAGACCATACTGATTTCCATGTTGTCGAGGACCGAATGACCTATCGGCCCGGTATCTCCCATCTCTGACGGTCCTTCATTTGCCGAGCTTTTCTCTTCTGAACTTCTGTCATGGACAATTTTTGGGTTGACCTCATCGACCGTTGCCGAGGTATGTTCTTGCAAGGCGTCTTGGAGGATTTCCTTCTGTTGGTCGAATGGCACATGCTTATTGGGAACCATAACAGGGTCTAGGACTTACCTTGTGCCACGAGCCTGTTCTTGATACATAATGCGGGCGTCCCTGATGTCTAGGTAGGCATCTAAGCGTTCCACGCGCTTCGTCTCATCGGCCGTAAAGCCGAAAAACTTCGAAATGGTATCGCAAGTGCTGGAGATCTTCCAGAGAAAATAGGAGCTCGCTTGTCTCGATATCGGTATATAGGTCGACATCAAAGCCGAGGACTCGAGCCTCTCGTATGTGCTGGAACCTAGCTTTCAGCCCTAGGTCTGAATTCTTTTGAATAATTTGCTCGGCATCAGGACAAGCCAGAACGAGATCAATCGTATCTTGGCATGCTTTCGGCAAACCGTATAGATCGTTGGCCGAATGATTTTTGTGAAACTCTCGCATATACTCTAATGCCTCTCCGAGGAAAGGTAGATGCAGGTTTCGTCTAACCCTGATCAAAGGCTTCTGTATAGGTAGCGGGGGGAGTTTGCTCTCGGCTTCTACCTTTAAATGTTCAAGGCGCGCCTTCATTTCCCCGGGTCGAAGGAGAAGTTTGATTCGCTTATCAGCCTCCTCAAATATGGTTTCCACGTCAGGATTGATCACTTGTCTTTCTTAGAGCAACTCTGTCATGATGGTCGGGGGTTGTCGCTCGTCGTCACTGCTAGTTTTGTTCTTCGGCTGCCACTTGGGGGCCAAAGTTTCCTGAGCTGCTTGTCGGCGAGCCATGCAGTCCATTCTTTAGCGCCGACGCTTTATGCAGTGTACACACCCTTAGGGGAATGATAGGTGTACCAACGTTGATCACGCGATTCCGGAGGTTTGAAGGTTTTCCGCTTTACCGATGAGTTCGAGCTGCTAGAACTTCGTGCGTAATAATCCTCGTTATAGAATGGTGCATCGAAGTCGAGGCGCCGTCTAACTGGGGGTAGTTCGGTTGGTCGCGTTTTGGGGCCGAGTCTGTCGAAAACTCTCTGGCGTTGGCTCGCACTAAGTGTCTTCTGAGGTGTTGCGGCCGAGTCTGTCTTAACTTGAAACAGCCTTCTGTTTGGTGCTGCGTCGACGTTTGTCTTACATCGACTGCAAAGAATCGCTGATTTATCTTCTTTCTCGGCGCTGGAGTTTGTCATGGGTTGGATGATGGCCGATCCTGAAAAAACCTCGGGTGGCTCGTTCGAAAATAAATCTATCTTGAGCCGTGGCTGAGAACTCTTCGTTCGAAAGTGTTTCACTGGGATGGGCTCGACCTTCTCTTTCCCTTTGTCTCTAGGTAGACGAGCATCTACCATATTAACCGTCCCCGTAGGAAACGGGTCAGTATCAACGCTCATTTTCTTGTCTGGAAACTTGAGTTTGCCGTTGTCGATCCAGCTTTGGACGGCATCTCGAAATATGACACAGTTGTTTGTCGTATGTTTATTCGAGTTATGGTACTTGCAATATGTTCTTCCCTTCAATTCTTCAGCCTTAGGAATATTATGCCCAGGCCGAAGCTTGATGATCTTGGCCAGCAGCAGTTGGTCGAAGATGGCATCGGCCTTAGTGATGTCGAAAGTATAAACCTTTGATGTTTTAGTGGTAGATTCTTCGGTGGCCGAGCGAGTTTTTACATCCTTGGGATTGGCGTACGTCAATGCTTTGCAAACATACGGTTTATCGATGACTATCTCGGCTGCATCAATATTAGCATACTCTTCAGGTTCAGTCGAGGCATAGCTAACCGTGGGGTTTTTATAGATGGTTCCTCGGGATGAAGACTTTGAGACTTTTTCTTCTCGGAGTAAGTAGTCATATTGCTCCACATGTTGAGCTAATTCATACATGTCTCGGAAGTTTGCCCTCAGGAATTTCTTCTTGTACTCCATGTCCAGCCCATTCAAAGCTAGTCTAACAAATTCGACTTCAGGAAAGGGTACTCGGCACCAATTTCTTGCCGACTTAAACCTGGTCAGGTAATCCATTGGCGACTCATCTGATGCTTGAGCCATCCTAGCTAATGACGAAACCGACATTTCCATCCCCGGCCGATAGAATTGCTCATGAAATTTTTCAACCAACTCCTCCCAGCTCTGGATGGAGTTTGGTGGGAGATTGATGTACCACGCAAAGGCCAAGCATGTCAATGAGAAGTTGAATAGTCGCAGTTTATGGAAATCGCTATTAACGTCGCCATATTGAGCGGTGAACCGGGCCACATGTTCTAACGAGGACAAAGACGACTCTCTGGCAAACAGACTGAAATCTGGGATTTTAAAACCTTTGGGATATTCAAATTTTTCGACGTAAGCAGGGTATGGGTGGATGAATTTTGGGAATTTCGGCCCCTTTTTCAAGGCCGAATCGATCATCCTCTGGATCTCGGTCGCATCGATGAATATCGCTTCTACTTTCTGGTCAGATCCATATGCTCTACTATTCGATCCTCCTTTCTTTTCCAGGTCAATTGACTTGAGCCGAGTAGGCACTGGCTCGGCCCATACTACTGGTAAAGGATCATTCCTTGGTAGCAATTACCGAAAATGATCGGAGGGTTTTTCTTCACAGATCTTATGTACCAGCATTTCAAGCAATCTGGTGTGTGTTTCACTAGTACTGCTTATTACGTCGCGCAGACTGTCTATTCCTCGGTTGAATACCTGTTCAACTTGCCGAGATTGTTCATCTAGCCGTCTTCGGAGAAACGACCTTGTTAGTGGATCAGCGCTTTCACCACCATTTTCATCGCAGTCCTCCACTACCACCTCATTGAAAATGCATGCAGTTTTGCTAGGAGCCTCTGCATTGCGAGGCTGACCGCCGAGACCAGCTTCCTTTTCTCGGCGTGTCGTGCTTGCAGACTCTGGTGTTGCGGTAACAATGGGGTTTTGTGTCTGCGGTACTGACAAATCAGTCGTTGATTTTCCCATAACTGCTTTCTTCTTGACTGATCGTGTCTCAATTGGCATGAACTTCGTAGTTTTAGCACTGGGTCCCACTGGGCGTGCCAAAATGTTGAACCTAAAAACTACCAAACCTCTGTGGCGCGCAGGCCGAGTAACTAATAAGTTAACTACGTCATTCGGTTGTGTGCGGGGCGTGCCAACTCGTCGGCCGAGCTCGGCCGAGGAGTAAAATTTGTTGATGTTGCGTTGGTCGCGTTGCTGACTTCTTGATCTTGCGACTGCGGCCGAGGAAGGAACAATTCTCGGCCTTCGGGTTCTAGAGCTTGAAGACAATGCTGCTAATTTACAAAGTTCAATATCAAATTCACCTGTCAATGTGCCGAATGTAGTAACCTGGAAACACCTCACTTCGCCGAGAAGGCTAATGAGATGACCTCTGCCAATAAGGATTCGAAAATCTTTCTCGACCGAGACTTGGATAGGTAACCAGTCGGCCTCTTCGCAGTGCTGTTTATCCAAACTGAAGGTGTTCCGCGGTCGGCTGATTCTACGGCGATAGTGTTGTTTATCCAAACTGAAGGTATCACCGGTTGCCTTCACAGTGCTGTTTATCCAAACTGAAGATGTGTTGGCGAAAAGGAAAATAAAAAAATCTCAAGGTTGTTGAGAGGTTTCGCGTAGAGCGAGGGTTTGCGCAGGGCAAATTTGTGTGTTGAGTTGGAGAGGGCTTGAATGGTGCCACTGCCTCTGTATTTATAGGAGCGTCTCCGCAATCAAGTCATACTTGGATTAGGACTCCGTATTCTGATCCAAAACTATCTCGATTAATCCTTCTTCAATCAGGACTTTGAACCTAGCCTTTATCATGTCGCACACATCTCTATATCTCGTCAACCTCATCCTTGCCGAGACCCCTTAATGAATCAGGATTCCTGTTATCCGTAGGACCCTGCCTGCTTCACCTTCAGCCAAACAGCACTTTTCCTAACAGGACCTGGCCGATCTCGGCCCATGGGCTAAATAAACCACAAGCCTCCAAATAAAACCTTCTGGGCCGAGAACAATTCTAATTCGGCCCAACCTAATATTTTGGGCCTAAACAGGTTCATATGACATTTCAAAGATTTTTCCTATAAATAAATAAAGAAGATCAAAAGAACACTTCAAATCATAAAAAATAAATAAGATAAATAAAACAAAATGTCAAGCACACGCAATAGAGTGGAGCTCAAGTACATAAAAGTTTGATAAAAATAAGGAAAAAGAACAGCCCCATTTGTATGAATTTAGATGAGTTTAGAGATTTTAATCATATATTGGAGCTTCATGAAGAGTTCCAATTTTGAAAGAGTCTCTTTAACGTTTTTCATTTTTTGAATAAAATTTGTAAACCGAATAATGTGGTTGTAGATAATTGAATTATTAATTAAGTGTAGATAATTGAATTATTAATTAAGTGTCGCTTGTTTCTTATTGGTCATCATTGATTTGCAAATTTGGTTCAAAAATTTGATAACTATAGCATTATTCAAATAACAATAACAACAACAACAATAATAATAAAGAAGACAAAATATCAAACCAAAGACATTGCAGATCCAAGTGCGCATAGAAATACCAGATAAGTAATCAGTAGTAATGAAGAAAAAGGTTGCTCTAAACATATTACAAATTTCTAGCAAGGTTTACTAAATTTAATCTCTAGTGGTGCCGGCCTCTCAATTCAATAGTTTAGGGTCAGTTCTTCAATCTAGTACAACCAGAGTTTGATACTCTTTGGCGGAGAGGGCTGCTTCCATGACATGATCGGGGCCAATATCACCGTTATTCTCCAAGAAGGACTTGACCAAATTGTTGTTGATGAAGCCGCTCAACATTTTCACCCCTGGCTGTGTGCAAGGCACCGCTGGTGTGGACTTTTCTTGGTCCAGATTCCAAACCACCAAGTCTGGCACCACATACCCCTTCTCTTTGAACTTGCTTTGTATTGCCTCATAAGCAATCTCCCAGTTATTCGCCGAAATCTCGTCAAGGTCATGATAGATGCTGAACACAAATATCTTCTTAATCATTTGGTCAGGCTTTAAATTCGCATTCACAGCCACTTCCAGAATCAAATCAAACACCTTTCGGAAATCAACCTGACAATGCCACTCTTGGCCGTCCATCCTTTTCATAAATGTGCATTTGGACCAAAGATCGTCGCCTTGTACCACAAGCAACTGAGGGTTTCGATTGAAAGTGATCAACTTTCCATTCTATGGCTCCTCGCTCAGCTCAGACACCAAAAGCCCCAGCCCCACGGATACATCCATGGGGACCCTCATCATGCTCCCGGAGACGTCACACACAGCCAAACAGCTTTTAAACTTGCCTTGCTTCAAGTAGACATCCTCCACCATTGCCTTCCACTGAAGCTCAGCCGCTTGGCGGAGCTCATTGCTGTCACAAACATGTTCTACGATCTCATGCGGAAGCAGGGCCGCAGCCCTAATCTTGGACTTGCCACCGGCCTTCACCTCCTCCAAATACTTCTGAACCGGAGAAGGATCTCCGCAGGACCAGTCCGGATAATGATAACCGTACCTGTTGGTGTTAGATGTGCAGCTAGGAATCTCCAAGGGCTCCCTCAAGGGCACCAAAACCTCCTCCATCAGCAGCTTTCGGGCTCTGTCCGCGTGTTCTGCCTCCTCCTCCTCAAAACCCTGGAATGAAATCCGCGGGAAAATCTTCTTTGCAATGCTTTCGGAAAGCATAGTGGTGCAATCAAGCAAGGAGTCCACGGCGGGACACCAACTCCCCGCCCGAGTTAACTCCACGCAGTACTCATCAACGTTAACATCATCCGGTTTCGACTGAGATTTTCTAACCAATTTTGATTTGAGCTGCTTGAAATTTTGAATGTCAGACTTGAGGCAGCCCGCGAAAAGATCGGATACCCGGTCGTGTAAGAAGCGAAAATTGGGGTCGCGCTCGTACCTCTCGAGAGCCTTTTTGGCCATGGCGATGATCTTCTCTGTATCCTCGATGCGTTCCGTCAGCTTGTATTCATTATACGGATCAATAACCTCCATGACTTGGCCCTCAAGACTCTGGTACAGAATGCCGAGCACTGCTTCAAAAGACGAGAACTCGCCGGCAATGGCGGCAAGGTTGGAGGCTAGGGTTTTGGGGTGGTTTCTCGTGGAGCCAAGACATCGCCACGTAGAAGGATTCTCTGTCGCATTTTCCAGTGCCGGTGTACCTGTCTACAAGGTTGCATACGGGCTTGAGCGTGGTTAGTGGATTCTGGGACCATGCCATCGGGAGCAGTTGCTTGAGGTAGTTGCGGTTGGCCTCCTGCTGGAGCGCTGTGTCGGGTTCGACGACGCGGAAGAAGATATCGAGGCAGGGGTTCCCGAAGAAGGTGAGAAAGGTGGGGGAGGGGCGGCTGAGCTCTGAAAGCGGAGGAAGAGCAAAAGCAAAAGGATTTTGAATTGTAGGCGCCGGAGGAGTTGGAGGATGATGAGGAGGAGCCATTCTTCCGGCTGGTGAAGCATTGCGGTGGCCGACATTACGGTGGTTTCCGCATACTTTGAGAGCTGAGATGAGTCGGACTTGCGCCACCGGTTTGATCATCGGAACCCAATCGAATTAGTGCGGACTCCGCCTTTTTTTCGATGGACTTATCGGAGAAGGACTTGATATTGACAATTGACTCTTACTCCAAAATATAAAGCTAAAGAGATGTGATATCCACACATTATTTTTACTTCTCACATATTTTTTTAATTTTCAAACGTCGAATCAAATGAATTAAAGAAGATCAATAAACAGAAATTATTACCAAAGAGTGTATGAGAAGTAAAAGACATGTGTGGATAGCACGTCCCATAACTAAAACGTGGGGGGTTATAAATTTAAAAGTTATTAAGTTAAATTTGGAGACAAACGCAAACTCATATAGGATTTCTACTGCTTTCTAATGTATGGTAACTAGATTGAGTCCAATTTAAAGTCAAATCCAACTTTTTTATGTGTATTGAATGATATGGTCTTTATCATTCAATTTCTTTTTAAAATCTTTTGTTTTGTAATTGTTATTTTTTATAAAAATCAGAAATTTACTGTTTAATATATATACACTAAAACTCATTTTACATTAAAATATTGTTCACAAGCACAATGAAGTGACGATTTTGCTCCTGTTAATTTTTTTTTTTTTAATTCAATCTGCCCTGTAAACTGAATTTCTCTTCTTTTTTCTTTCTTTCTTCCACCTCTCTCGCCTCAACACCTTAAAACTCTCAAACCAACCAAAACCAAACCCTTTCCTCAAACTCTTCTCTCTCTCTTCTCTCTCGCTCTTCGCTCCATGACTCATTGGGTACCACAATGACGATCGACGATAATTTCAACGATTTTGGCAACTGCCGGCCTCGAGTTTGAAACCCAACACCATATTCATTAGGATATTGAACTACATAGAACTTATATATACACACACACCCTGACACACATACTATTATTAAGAGGAGGACGAAAGAGACCAAATTTTTATATTTAGGTTGGAGAAAAAAGTACACTTATAAGACTCACTCCAACTCTTGGGTTAGAGCCTAAAATTTAAGGATTTGAGGTGTGAGCTCAAATTAAACTTAATTTTTCTTCAATTAAACTTAAGGATTTGAGGTGTGAGCTCAACTTAAACTTAATTGTTCTTCAATTGGCTCACACTCAAATTCTTCTATGCGGATTTCGTACGGATCAATTATCTTAGGCATTCACTGTAGCTCTACGGTTAGAAATCATTTTAATTTTTTTTTTATCCTTTTTCCAGCTTGCACACACAAATCACGATCCCCTTTTCTCTCTTTCATCACTTTGGTTAGCTGGTTGCCTTCTTCGTCCCCAAACCTCTGCATTCATTTTGTTTTTTGCACTAGGAAATGTTTCCCTTGTCCATGAAAATGATACCTGTATCAGATGGCTTATCCATCTAAAATAGATCGATCTTGATTAGATCACAAAAACCACACTGATCACATAATCTATAAAGACTTGGTTGTTTATGTAAGAGCAGTTCCACTCCACCCCTAACACAAATGCGCCAGCATCCAGCGCATTTATCCACTCAGTAAACAGTGATAAACCCCAATGAACAGTAATAGGCCAAATGTATCTCCACCTCTAAAACTAAATAACCTAGTCAATTTTATTAAAATATAATTATAAAATAATAAAAATTAATAATTTGACATATTGTATATCAAAGCACGCCAACCCACCACCACCACCTTCATCATCATCACCGCCACCATCCTCTTCGCAGATTGTACATCAAAGATCATTACTTTAAGCCTTTCTAAGACAACCCAATTCAAATCATTACATAAATTCCTAAAAAGTTAACAAAAACATTGAAAGACATTGTGTGTGGGCGTGAACTGTGGACTCACTGAGGCTGGGCTTCAGCACCGGCGAGAGCAGCTTGAGATGCAGAGGCTGAGGCGGTAGCTTCTAGCGGTGGTTGTAGCATTGGAAACTGGACTTCTCCGGTCCCCAATTGAGGAACCTCAGAGTGAAGCGGCACAGCCTCTGAAGCTTGAGTTGCAGAGCGCAGTGCGGCTGGTTCAAGATCGAGGACAGGGATGACGACAACAATGACGCCATAGATGAGATTCTAGCAGCTCATGCCTTCGGTTCCGGCTCCACCCTTGCCGTTATCTCCGCCGTCGCAGTCGAGCCCAACATCTACTTCTCAGCCATCTCCGGCGGACAGACCTCTGCTGGGCTGGTCCTAAGGTCTGTCAATTTTGGGCTGGCCTGAAGATCAGCTTGGGCTGGGTGCCAGGCAATCTGCTGGGTTGGAGAGACTTCCCTAGGAGCCGGGCCATTTTTTTGGCTGTGTGCCGGCCTATCCCACCCCTGGTGGAAGTGCTCTAAGAGCAAGTCCACCCCTAAGGACTTTGTGCCAGCACCCAGCCCATTTATCCACTCAAGTGAACAATAATATACCTTAGTGAACAGTAATAGACCAATGCATCTCCACCCCTAAAAATGCGCTGGCACCAAGTTCAGCAAATATTACATTATTTTATTCATATCAATTAATATTTTATCATTTCTTTTTTCTTCCTTTTTCTCGAAAGGCCTAGCATTGTTGTTTCCTTCCCACTGCTTCCATTCCCTCTTTGGTCATTTCTCCCCTTATTTCTCCGACCAACCATCTCCCCTTATTTATCCTTTTATTTCTCCTACTTCTCACCACTCCCACCATTCTCCTCTCTATTTTCTCAGCATACAAACACAGCAAAAACATGGGGCCGTACCGATCGTCGCCGGCCGTGGCGGTCCTCCTCCTCACAATCTTCACTGTCTCATCGACCCTCGACATGTTCATCATCGCTTACGACAACAACCTCAGAGACGGCAAGTCCACGGGTGGTTGGAGGACCGACGATGAGGTGATGTCAATTTACGAGGGGTGGCTGTCGGAGCACGGCAATGCATACAACGCCCTAGGAGAGAAGGAGCAACCAGAGCCCCAGGATTGGCGGAGTGGAAATCGAGAAGAGGAATGAGGGATTTGAGATGGGGTGTAGATGAAGAAGGCGTACGGGTGTATCGGATGGGGTTCCATGGATCGGGAGGCGTCGGAGGCGCGACGGAGAGTGATAGAGGTGGAGATTGCGGTGAGGCGGTGCAGGTGGAGATTGCAGAAAAAAAATTAAAAAAGCCCACGACGTCACGCTGGCGTTAGCATGGCGTCATACTGGCCGGCACACGCCTCTGTCGATTTTAGGTTGGCCTGGAGACCAGCTTGGGCTGGGTGCCCATGAAAATGCTGGGCTGGAGTGGTTTCACTGGGTGCCGGGCTGGTTTTTTGGCTGGGTGCTGGCCTTTCTCACCCCCGGTGGACTTGCTCTAAATGATGAAGGCATTGCCTCATTCGAAATAGAGGTTTCACAAAATTCAACAACTCTAAATCCTACTCCAATATTTGAAGTAAAACTTAAATTTTAGGTCCTAAATCTACTCCAACGCTTAGGCCAAATATTATTTTAACCCAAAACTTATTTTTGGGGTAAACTTTGGACAGAATTCTCCCCTGGGTTCTAAACCCACACCATACATGTGTTTTTTTTTTAGTTTATATTTATAAATTCATTGAATCCAACAACTAAGATCTAATATGATCAAATCTAACGGTAAAAAAAAAGATTTAATACAAATTTAAATCAAATGGCAAAATTAATTCAAAAAATTTGTTTTATGAGTTTCATATTCTTTCATAGTGTTCTACGAGTTTCATGGTGTTAGTTTAGTGATTTTTCAATAATTATTGCAATAAATATTTTTAGGTTAAAATGTTCATAAAAGTAAACTACGATAGTCTACATAATTTCTTCTCTTTTTTTTTTCTTTTTTTTTTTTTTTGAAAAAAGTTACTTACGAAAAAAATTATCCTAAATTCATTCCCTAATAGTCTACATAATTTCTTCACGACGGTTTCGGTTCAGTTCATACCTGTTTACAGCTCCGAATACTAAATCATTTTAATCTTGCAATTTAGAGTACATAAAAAAGTCAAAGGATTTTTATAGTAAAAGATAGTAATTAAATCATACAATGAATAACATGCATGACCAACCATAAGAGCAAGTCCACCCATGGACATTGCTCGGGGGACAGGGGAGAGGAAAGGGCCCGAGGCCCGGTGGACAGTGCTCCAGCCTTGGAGAGCCCGAGTAAGGGTGGGAGCCCAAGGGCTGGGGGGTGGGGAATCGACGGGCTTGGAGCCCGAGGCCCAAGCCTTATTTAATTTTTTTTGTGTCAGACGCGTGCCCCTCACGTGCGCATGGGGGCGTGTCAGCCGACACGTTTCAGAACGGATGGACTCGCGCGCAGTGACCGTTGGGAAGCCACGTGGCTTCCCACGGTCCGTTCGAACCCAACGGCTCTTTAATATGAGCCGTCCGATTTAAAACGGTAATTAAAAAAAAGCTGATTTAATATCAACCGTTCGATCTGAGATCAATGGTTGATATTAATCTGCTTTATAAATTAAAAAAAAAATTGTTTTAAAATTAAGAAAAGTTACCGTTGTGACACGTGGCACAATCTGGAGTGTTGGAATTCAAATTTTTTAAAATCCAACGGCAGATATTAATTATTTGAATAAAAATTTAAAAAAATTATAAAAATCCGAAAAAAAATCTGAGAAATTTTGTAAAAAATTGATTTTACTTTTCTATAAATACCACTTCTTCTCCATCTACCTTACACCACAACTTCATATTTTCTCAACTACTTTCAATCAAATTCCTATCTTTCTCTCAAAGTTTCAATCCAATTTTTTTTTTCCACAAAATGACTACTGATGCAGGTACGAATTGGTCGCTTCTTGAAGATGTTACGTTGTGCACTAGCTAGGTTGAAGTTACTCATAGTTCGCTTACGGGTAATGAGATGCAGTTGCGAGAAATGTGGAGTTTAATTCATACCAAATTTCTAGAGAAAATGGGTGGGAAAAGAACCAAAGAATCGGTGTCCAGTCGTTGGAAATTACTTAGCCATTCCTTTAGTACATGGAGAGACACCTTGGCACAAGCTAGTAGTAATCTTCGAAATGGGGAAAATTACTCGGATGAGGTAAGAATATATAATTATTTGTTTGTATTATTTATTTGTTACCTAATTTGATTATAATTATTTGTTTGTATTATTTATTTGTTACCTAATTTCATTATTATTATTTGTTTGTATTATTTATTTGTTACCTAATTTCATTATTATTCATTTGTTTGTATTATTTATTTGTTACCTAATTTCATTATTATTCATTTTTTTGTATTATTTATTTGTTACCTAATTTGATTATAATTATTTGTTTGTATTATTTATTTGTTACCTAATTTCATTATTATTATTTGTTTGTATTATTTATTTGTTACCTAATTTCATTATTATTCATTTATTTGTATTATTTATTTGTTACCTAATTTCATTATAATTATTTGTTTGTATTATTTATTTGTTACCTAATTTCATTATTATTCATTTGTTTGTATTATTCATTTGTTACCTAATTTCATTATTATTCATTTTTTTGTATTATTTATTTGTTACCTAATTTCATTATTATTATTTGTTTGTATTATTTATTTGTTACCTAATTTCATTATTATTCATTTGTAGCAACTTCAAGCACAAGCATGGTATGGTGCCAAAATCAAATCAAAAAACAAATCATTCAACCGGTGGGAATGTTGGAATATTGTTAAAGATTGTCCTAAATTCAAAGTTGTGCCCGTTGGTCCAGAAGTTTGCATGAATAGCACCCCTCTACAGAGCACCCCTATACACTCTACACCCGATCATGGCTCACATGTTCATGAAGAAGATGGAGAAGAAGTGCCTGAAACGCCCATCCCTGAACAAGGGTCGGGGTCGACCCGTTATCCAATTAGGCCTCAAGGTTTTGGTGATGAAGGAAGCAGAAACTATGAATAATGATAGAGATCTTGAGAAAGTTGGTGTGAGATTTGTGAGGATTGATGGTGGATTATATGGACGATTCAGAAGGGATTGGCTTGTAGATAGGGCCATGTGGCATGCCGTCATTCGTTAAAAATCTGATTGAAATCTATCCTCAAAGATTCTGAAAAGATAACGACACGTGGCACGATGGCATTGAATAAAAATCTTATCAGAATCGATCTCCAATAATTATCTTTTCGGATAATGACACGTGGCGCAACGAGAACGATTTAAAATTTGATCGAAATCTATCCTCAAAGATTCTGAAAAGATAACGACACGTGGCATGATGACATTGGATAAAAATCTTATCGAAATCGATATCCAATAATTATCTTTTCGGATAATGACACGTGACGCAACGAGAACGATTTAAAATCTGATCGAAATCTATCCTCAAAGATTCTGAAAAGATAACAACACGTGGCACGATGGCATTGGATAAAAATCTTATCGAAATCCATCACAAAAATAATTGTTTTTTGGATAAAATGACACGTGGCGCAACAAGAACGATTTAAAAATTCTTATCCGAAATTACAAATAATTTTATTTTGTATTATTTAAACAAACAAAAAAAACTAATATTTTATTGCCTATTGCCAGGGGGGGAGGGCTCCAAGGGTGGAGATGCAAATGGCAATTTACTGTTCATTAATGGTAGTTACTATTCATTAAAAGCAGTTACTGTTCAATATGGTGGATTGAATAGTGGATTGTCAGGGGGAAGGGCTCCATGGGTGGAGCTGCTCGAAAAGAATGATGAGCTACAATAGAAGAAGATTTAGATGTTAAATGGCTACCAAAACTTTACAAAGCTAATAAATGTTATCATGTCAATAATTAATTTACAAAACACAAACACATAACTAACAAATTTAGCTTACAGTACCCATTTTGGTTTACTAATTTAACATTCTAGAAACGAAAGACTAAAAGCACTCTTATTGAGAAGCATGATCAAACCGTCGAAATTTACAAAAATTTTAAAATCCAATTAATTATTTATATTTACGGTTCGGTTCGGTTCTAAGCGGTTCCACCAATATGAAAACCAAAAACAAAACCGGTATGAACGATTCAGTCCGGTTCTTGAACCTAAGTTAACTTTTTTATTTCAACAAAAAATTTCGCGGTTCAATTCGAATTCACAATTTCACGATTTTTATGCCAATCTCTACTTGTGTATATCAGGGCAACACGCCACTGGGCACAAGCTACGTCTAAGTTTTCGTTACAAAAAAGTTCAATATGTTAGAGCTAGCTGCCGGGTTTCCAAGTCTAGTAACATTTTAGAAAAGGTTGAGAGATAGACCTTTTACAATTGTTCAGTTTTTAGGATACCCCATATGTCACTTAGAAATTTTTTTCATTTGCCAAAAATCTAACTCGGTACACCAAGTCTCATAATATAAGTTGTCAATTTTTTTTTAAAGCATCTAACTACTCATATTATGACATTTGGTGTACTAGACCGTGTTCTCATCAGATCGAAAAGTAAAGCAAATAATATATATATGTTAATGTTTGGCACTTTTAGGCTCACATTATGAAGGGGTCAGAACCTTCTGTATTGAGGATCTATATATAGGGTGAAAGGTTGATCATTGAGGGTCTATATAAAGGGGTCGAAACCTTCTGTATTGGCTGACCGTTAACTTTAGTCTTGTATTAGCCGACTGCTAATCTTAGTCTTGTAATCAATAGAATCCGAGTAACACAGTGGATGTAGCCTAGTTTTAATGGGTGAACCACTTAAATTTTGGTGTCCATTTCATTTCAGCCCATAACTTAAGCCCACAAAAGTTTAATATTTTAATTTGTGAACTTGCAAATTTTGAACGTCAACAATATTTATCTATTCGCCTTAAGGCGCAAACTCCCTGTGTATATATATCTCTAAGCATTTGACGTAGAACTTCTAAATCATGTAACATGAAACGTAATTACTTAATGACTAATTAATTAAATGGTCTAAAATAAGAGCGGCCGCGTATATAAGGAATGTACAATCTCAACTTGTGCGGTGAATCGCACATGTTGATGAATCGTAAGATGGTGGTTAGAGAGAGCATCTGTGAGTCTTTTCAGTCCCTGGAAAGATAGACTGTCGTGACAAAGCCACTAGCCGGTCCCTTTTTCAAATAAAAAAAATTACCATATCACTTGCTCAGTCCCCTACAACCGAAGCTTGATAGGGTTCGTACCAACAATTGCTGCTTCCATGACCTGGTTCCGGACCTATAATTTCCCCATCAGTCCAAAACGGATTTTAGTAATTTCAATTGGTGATTAAGTAGCTATAGTAATTTAAATTTATATCGAGTGATTACAATTTCCCTAATCAATTAAGGCTTATGAAATAAGGGGTTGATTTTGACACTCCAAATTTCACTCTGTGAAGGTATTTGAAGTGATTTTGGAGTGTCAAAATTATTTCCTTGGTGGTAAGTTGTCCACTTCCTTATATTCTATTTAAATCGAGCTTCGGTTATGCACTCGAAATTTCGTGTTCGTCCTCACAAATTAGATGAATTTGATATAAAATATCCTATCTTTGTTAAAAAAATTAAAAAAAAAAAAAAAAAAAAACCCTCAATTATAACAAATTACATTCAATAGACACCCAGGCCAAAAATTTATATATACTAAAATCCAAACCGAATGGTACTGTTCTATAACAGTGTTTTGACGAAATTACCCTTCATTTGCTAACAATTCTCGACTTTTTGCAAGTATGTCATGTGTGGAGAAGAACCTCCTAGCTAGTCCATCATCCATCCAATTCACCAATTTCGTGCAAATCTGTCTAGTTCTAGTTTCTGTTTTGTTTTACTTTATTTTCGTCCAAAACCCAATCCCCCTTTAATTAAGTGTGTTAGATTAGTTAGAAGTGTGTTTAAATCTATCCAAATTAGTGTTTTGAGTCTTACTAGTCTGGAATTCGTCCAAATCAGTTCCTAGTGTCTGTTTTGAGTCTTTTTGGTTGTTTTAAGCTGTTTTGAGTCTTTTAAGTTTGTTTTGAGTCTTGTCAGTCTTGTCAAGTGTTTTTAACTTTGTTTTTATGTTTTTGAGTCAGTTTAGAGGTTTTAGCAAGCCCTCCTAATCCCCGGTCCAGAACGATCCCTACTTGCATCTATACTACAATTGTCAACAAGAGGGTTTAATTTGTGTGCTGTTTTACATCGCATCAGTATTGTATAGTAAAAACACGGATTTACCCTTATCTACGCGTGTCCGCCACCGTAGAAAGGAAGGGGACATGTGGCACTCTTTCTGCTTCTCTCGGGTGGATCTCTAGAATTCTCCTTTGGTTTCCGTCACCCAACCAATCCATCAAACTCATCATTAGAGCAACTCCACTCTTGGAGCCCTCCCCCCAGGCAATCCACTATTCAATCCACCTAGTAAACAGTAACTGCCCTACATGAACAGTAACTGCCATTTGCATCTCCACCCTTGGAGCCCTCCCCCTTGGCAATAGGCAATAAAATATTAGTTTTTTTTGTTTGTTTAAATAATACAAAATAAAATTATTTGTAATTTCGGATAAGAATTTTTAAATCGTTCTTGTTGCGCCACGTGTCATTTTATCCAAAAAACAATTATTTTTGTGATGGATTTTGATAAGATTTGTATCCAATATCATCGTGCCACGTGTCGTTATCTTTTTAAAATATTTGAGGATAGATTTCGATCAGATTTTAAATCGTTCTCGTTTGAGGATAGATTTCGATCAGATTTTTAAATTTTTATTCAACTAATTAATCTCTGCCATTGGATTTAAAAAAATTTGAATTCCAACACTCCAGATTGTGCCACGTGTCACAACGGTAACTTTTCTTAATTTTAAAACTATTTTTTTTAATTTATAAAGCAGATTAATATCAACTGTTGATCTCCTATCGAACGGTTGATATTAAATCAGTTTTTTATTTAATACCGTTGTAAATCGGACGGCTCGTATGAAAGAGCCACTAAGATCGAACGAACCGTGGGAAGCCACGTGGCTTCCTAACGGTCGGCTGTTGAAATTGGCGTGCGGGCCCCATGCCCTGTAAAGCTGTCGGCTAACGCGCCCCCACTCGCGAGTGAGGGGCACGCGCCTGACACAAAAAAAATAAAAAAAGGATTAACGCCAGGCCTGGCGTCAGCCTGACGTCACACCCACCTCGGGCTGCAGGGCTGGCAATCCTCCACGGCCTGGCCCTCGAGCTCCCACCTTCAATCGGGCTACCCACGTTGGAGCCCAATCCACCGGCCCTTGGGCCCTTTCCCTTCGCCTGTCCCCCGAGCAACCACCAAGGGTGGAGTTGCTCTTACACCCCACTAATTGCTCTCTCACTCTCTCCCACCCCTCATTCACTCTCTCATTACACTCAAATTTTGGATTTTTCAAGAAAGGCGGTCCGTTCTGCTTCTTTCGTTCTGATTTGAAGAAGATTTCTCAAGCTACTATAATTTCATGGTAGGTTGGTTTAAAGCAGTTCCAAAGTTTGGGATTGTTTGGGATATTTTTAGGTTTTTCTGTCCCTAACAAATCTTGGCTCGCTAAAAAAATCGAAGCAGTTTAAGCTTCTTCGCGCTTCTTCATCTTTTTGATTTGGATTGAAGATGATTTTTAGCCAAGAAGGCTAATGTTTTATGGTAAGTTCTTTGAATTCTGCATCTGGGAGTTTATTTTTTAATTTTTTTAATTTTTTTTTTCAAAGCTGTGGGTTTTGTTTTCTTCAATTTAAAAACATTAAAAATTGAATTCTTTGTTTGGGTAAAAAATTAATTAGATTCTGTATGGGTTCTGATGAGGCATTGAATTGGGTTTGAGAGTTTTGATTTAATGAAAGAGGTAGGGAGTATATAGGGAGAGACGGAGGTAGGTGATTTGCAGAGGGTGAGAGAAAAACTGGAGAGAAGGGGTGATTTTATAATTTTGGGGGTTTTGTGTTTAAATTTTGCGTTTATACTTTTGGGGGTTTTGTGTGTGCGCATGGATGCTGAGTATGGTATCTGATTTGATTTGATTTTCAGTTTCAGAAGACGGTCATGTTGGAATTTTGGGGCTTTCGTATGCAACGTTGGAACCACTTTGAAGGTATATAACAAGGTATGAAGCCCCATTATTACACCTTAACTTATCTTCAATCGATACGAATTTTGTTGGTTTTTCGATTTTATCAGGGTCCCTTTTTTTTTTAACATCTAGCGTTCGTTGGTGAGTTTTTAAACTTTTTTAATATGGCTGTTTTAAAACTTTTTTAGTACTTTTTTTGCAGATATATAGCCTACAAATGTTGACCCGAAGGTTGGATATAATCATTACTTCCTTTTACAATTATTAAACTTAAATCAATTAACTAAAGTTGATTTGAATGTGATGATGATGGAGATATTTGCATAGGCGATAGAATCTCGCTGACAACTTTCGATATTCAGATGGAATTTGAGTATGAATTTTGTTTATGTAATTTTGGGTGTTCTGTTTATATCGTTAGATTCGTCATCTGAGTGTATGATTTGCTTCTGTTTTTTGTTTCAGGAGACGTTGCTCTACATTTCTTCGGGTTTTTGTGTGCAGCTTTCGAAACCCTTTGTGCTCAAGGTAAATAATTTTAGTTTTTTCCTTTGAGGCGTGCTTATTAGGACAAACAAAAAACGTTTTGATAAATGGATGCAGATGGTATTGAGAGTTTTGGCTATTCCCTCAGTGTGTCTAGGCATTTATTCACGACGGGTTAAGTAGTTTTGGAATTCTCTTTTGCTTCATATGGAAACCTGCTTTACCGTCTCTAGGCTACTAATTAGTGTGCTCAACATTCATATGGTTCTTTGACACGTTACTTAGCTTTTCTGATTATTTAGTTAATTAAGTCAATGATGACAATACTATAGTTTCATCTTTCAGGAGAGTTAAGTTTCTCTTTTATATGATTCAAAGTTTAATAAATGGTGCCTTGCTTCAAAACCTTTTGTGATCTCATGCTGCCATTTTATTTACACTCAAGTGTTAGTTGATTGAAGCAATTACCCTTCAATTTCTAACAATTCTCGACTTTTTTTGTGTATTGTATAGTAAAATTACGGATTTACCCCTTATGTACGAGTGTCCGCCATCGTAGAAAGGAAGGGGACGGGTGGCACTCTTATTCTGCTTCTCTCGGGTTGAAGAAGATTTCTCAAGTGGCTATAATTTCAATGTAAGTTGGTTTAAAGCAGTTCCAAAATTTGGGATATTTTTAGTGCATTGTGGTCTTAATTTAATTGCGTGGTTGGTTTCAGGATTTCTTGAGTCGAATAACAACCTGGGTGATCAAGAGGAAAAAAAAAGTATTTAGTCTTTTGCTTGCAAGATGACTTCTTTTCATGCCTGTCCTTCCTCTAAGTCAACTGACGATTCAAATCCAGGGGGCAGCTCAAGATATAGATAAAACAATTTCAACTCTTAAAAAGGTATAATTTGTTAATCCCCCTTTCCTTGGAGTTAATTTTTAGTGATGTGTTTTTAATAGAATTGCAGATTTGAGCAGTGAGTTTTTTCAATAGTATTATTTTTTAATAACAATTTATAATGCTATTAGTAAAATTTAGTCAGATTTTTTTAACAACTATAATGTCGTTTGATTTCAATTTGTAATTACTTGTTTTGATAAATTTAAGCGTAATTATGTTAGTAAATCTTTATACCTTATGTCCAAATACATATACAATATAGATGGATGTCAGCTGGCAAGCAAAACGGAAGCCACCGCTCCAGTTCTTCTGCCCAAGTGTAACGCAGAATGGCAGGGCAAACAACAAGTATGGAACCTTCATGCATGAAACAGCTTGCAATAGCAATAGCCTGGGTGGAAAATTGTTAGCATATTAAATTTCATTTACTCATGGCAACTTTAGGGGGAAATAGGAGAAGAAAAAAATTAAAGTGCAGGAGATACACCTGTTTGTGTATAATGCAAAGTTCTGTGTGTGTGTGTGTGCAGTCACTGTATGTGCACGGTTGTGAAAAAGCTAAATTATATTGCAGATGTTATCAAAGGAGGCAGATTGTCTGCCCTCCTAGTTGTGGTGTCTTTCCATGCTTTCCTATTTTGTGCGGTTACGGTTAAGTCACGTCAATATTTTATATTAATTTTTTGATAGAGATAATAAGACAAAAAATAATAAAGATATAAAATATTAACGTAGCTTAACCATGACCGCACAAATAAGAAGACATAGAAGGGCACCACAACTAGGAGGGCAGACAATCTGCCTCTGTTATCAAAAGCAGCGTTCTAGCACTCACACTCAATAAAACTAAACTGCACTGTCTCAGTGCTGACTCAATGCACCCAAAAGGAAGAATGCAGTCAAAACCTAGCGCCATGAATAAAAATCGAAAGGCATTTAAGACATCGTCCCCCTCTTTGCAAACCAAATCTAACACCCTCGTGTTGGAAAGGCAAGAGTGCATCTAATAGCTTCTTCGGTAGCTTCCCAATCAACTCATCAACCTTTTCGTCCGGCAAGTGTTCTGGCCTGCATGGTATCCATTTTCCCGCAACAAAAGAATGTGAAAGTCTCTCTACAACATTAAGAGTGCCCCAAGGTATCTCTTCGGTGTCAATGCTCTTGCTGCTTCTTAGACATTTCAAGACCGCACTGTAATCCCTCAGCTTATAAACACCGGCCCTTTCACCACTATGATTTTGCGTGTAATGGGATGGCATGACCTAAGACAATTCCATAACACCACAATTTAAACACAAAATCCTCACTAACGAAAAATTGCAATACGTTTGAATATTATGGTTTTCTAATTGAAGTAGCTTTGCAAGTACTGAATAGTAATAGTTTTATAAGAAAGAAACAAAACTCAATGCACTAAAAAATTTAGCCTTTTTCGTAACGAAACCACTGAAAATCAGAAAACTTTTATTCAATTTCCTTTCTCTATGTTCATTTCTGCCATTTTTTCGCCACCCAAACAAATACCTTTCGAAGCCTAGAAATAAGCTATTTTCGAAACCAAACCACCAAAATTCACAAAACCCAGAATTCAATTTCCTTTCCTTCCTATTTGTTCAACCATTTTTTTCTCACCGCAAAAAATCAAAACAACAAAAACCCACTTAAACTACTTACATTAGCCAAGCAATCACTTAGTCACCTTAAGCACTCCTCCTGCCCCGGAAATGCAAACCCTTTTACGGCAACTAGGGTGGCTGAGAAGGAGTTCGGGGAGCAGATTTCGAGCCTGACCCGGAACCTCGATGGAAATTGGATATCCGGAACCGGTTTGACCCGGGAAATTTCGCGTCTCGGATCGGGGATGCAATGCGTGGAGCTGGGGTGAGGTCGGGAGAAATCTTTCGGCACTTGAAGAGTGACCATGGGTTTTGCTGCTGTTGTTGAAGATTGTCGGATTCGGATTCGATCAGCGCTTTGCGTTTCGCTAGTGCTGCTAATCGATTCGCTTCGGCTCGTCTTCTTTGTTCTTCTGTGATCTCCATTTTTGGGAATTAGGGTTTTGAGATTGGGGGAGAATTCCAATTTTTGGAAGGGCGGGAATGGGAACCCCAGAGAGAGAGAGAGATGAAGAAGGAGAGAATTGGAACAAAATTCAACACGTGTCTGCACGTGACATAACCCGTTAAAAAACCGGGCTACACGGGTTGTTTCTTTTGTGATCGGATTGCGTTGGACACGACCCGTTTTCTTAACGAGTTGACATAAATATGATCAGTTAAGGTAATTGGTAAAAATAAAAAAACAAACGCGACCTGCAAATTTAACAGTCCAACCTAACACAACTCGAGTTATCCCTGAAAAAAAAAAGTTTTTTTTTTGGTTGATGAAACAAAAAAGTTTTAGTAGAGTGCATTTTACTAATGTCTTTAAAAGTTGGCTAATAAGTCGGTATTCGATTTAACCGTTATAAATGAACCCGTTTAACATGAACATTGAGTTTGTCGTTGGTGTTATCGGGTCGTACATAATTGATGAAGTATGCTAAAATTAAATTACCATTCCCATTCAATGGAATAAGGACAGCTACCTGCATGGAATGGTGATAAGCAAAACTTCAAGAACACTACTGCATCTTCAAATGATTTCCACACATTTTTTTTCGTCGTCCACTACCCAAAGTTCGTTTTTAGTATTCGGATTGAAGAAATCAAAAGATATAAATAAAGAAGGATGTCCAGAAGAAGAAAAAGAATGCGGGGAAATCATGTTTATGAATATAATATGAAAATTATGAAGGAAAAAGAGGACCATAGAATTGAAAATGGAAGAATCTTGCTAGTTTAGGTTCATGTGCATGTGCCTGTGGTGTTGTATTTTGGGGAAAATCCTTTGCTTCTTCCTGCATAGATTCATGCAAACTGCAAAGCATATCTTTCCCTTTGCTTCGCTTTGCTTCCATGCTTCTCCCTCATGACCAAAATTCTGATATAAGCAATAGCAACACACCTTTGCTTCTATTTTTCTTGGCAGCCAAACAGTAATCCTCTTGAAAACCAGGAAATTTGAGAGCGAAGAACCGACAACAGAGGTTTCTGAAGAAAGAAAGCCGCGGGCGCAACAAACAGAATCTCTGTAGGTACTAATCTGCATACTATTCTACTATTTTTTCCTTATATGTGTGCAGTTAGAGTTGAATATTTTGACCAAAACAGAACGTTTCGTTGTCGGAAAACTGAATATTATGTTCAATTCTGTGGCTTGAGTTACAAGAAAACTCAAAAAACTCCCACTGATTTATTTTTGTACATAGCAAGGGGCAAAACTGCTTCCCGGGCCAGTTTTTTGGAGGAATTGTGAGTCATTATTCTGATGCACAAGATATCGAGTCTGCAACTGCGGTTGCAGCAGCTGCCTTTTCCATTCACTCGAATGAAGAAGCTAAATTACAGTATCAAAAAGGGACGAGGGAAAGCATTCCGATCTCAAGGACCAAGAGTCTGCAGGATCTGATGACTGGGCGGCCAAACAAAGAAGCAAGGGATGCTGGTACTTTGACTATTTATTTTTTTCGTAATAAAATGTTTCGGAGAACTAACAGGTTGTATTCATAATAGGTGAAGTTTCAATGAAAGATCAAAGAGTGCATCCTCTTCAAGACCTTCGACTCCTGCAAATGGATACCAAAACCTAAAGGGAAGTTCAAGCAGACGTAATGCTGCGGACGCAAAAGCAGGTGCTTGGGAGAGAGCTCAGATGAAAAAGATTCAGAGGCGGTAAAGATTAAATGTTTTATGGGGAAACGATCTCCGCACACCCCTTTTCTACTTTTACTTGTCCTCATTATTTTGTGTCCTTTGATTCTCCTTTGATTGAATCAAAGGCCAGAAATAAAAAACTGGGGTGCAACATAATCGTTGTTGATAGAAGATGGATTCAGTTTCTTCCTTTTGAAATGGTAAATTATACTATTCAGGTATGAGAAAGTGCAGGCTACAATTGTTGCTTGGGAAAATGAGAAGAAAATGAAAGCAAAAGCTAAGATGGAGAGGAGAAAGGTACGTTGCAACGATTGTTGTTTTTTTAATTCAAAGTTTGCGAATGCCAATGAAGAAGACCGCTGAAGTAGTGTGTTGAAATTGCAGAGTGAAATTGAGCAGAGAAGAGCAAGAAACATGCAGCATTACCAAATTAAGCAAGCAAGAATTGACCAGATATCAGGAGGAGCAAGGGCACAAGTGGAAGAGAAACGAAGAAATGAAGAGTCGAAAGTCAAAGAAAAGGCGAAAAGGATTAGGTCAACAGGCAAGGCTCCTACTACATGTTTCTGCTTCACTTGTTACTAGAAAGTGAATCGGTCACTCGATCTTCTGCTGATTAAAATCTGTATATGTTAACCACATTACGGGTACCTAACAGTATATCGATCCTAACGTATTTTAATCTGTACATGATGTATAACAATTAATTGTGTGTTGAATCTGCTAATCCAATAAAACTATATATTTGGCTCCTTCGATTCAAAGACTTGAGACAGTAGATTTTGCAGGCACAAGGAGTTAGATACCGTTTCAATCTGCTACTTCATCTAAAATTATCAAACACTACAAAAAAGATCCTTGCTATAATTTTGCCTCTGCAGGCCTAAACCATGAAAAGTATTGAAATGGACTACTTCTGGGGGAAAGTGTTAGATCCCACATCGTCCAGAGGAGTGATCCTTATATGTATATTCTCATCCCTACCTAGCACAAGGCTTTTTGGGAGCTCACTGGCTTCGGAGTTCATCGGAACTCCGAAGTTAAGCGAGTAGCGAGCGAGAGCACTCCCATGATAGGTGACCCACTGGGAAGTTCTCGTGTGAGTTCCCAGAAACAAAACCGTGAGGGCGTGGTCGGGGCCCAAAGCAGACAATATCGTGCTACGGTGGTGGAGCGGGCTTGGGATGTGGTGGACCCCGGGCCGGGATGTGACAATTTGGTATTAGAGCCTAACCCTGGCCGTGGTGTGCCGACGAGGATGTCGGGCCCCTAAGGGGATGGATTGTTAGATCCCACATCGCTCAGGGGAGTGATCCTTATATATATATATATATATATATATATATATATATATATATATATATATATATATATATATATATTCCCATCCCTACCTAGCACGAGGCCTTTTGGGAGCTCACTGGCTTTGGAGTTCATCGGAACTCCGAAGTTAAGCGAGTAGTGTGCGAGAGCACTCCCATGATGGGTGACCCACTGGGAAGTTCTCGTCTGAGTTCCTAGAAACAAAACCGTGAGGGCGTGGTCGGGGCTCAAAGCGGACAATATCGTGCTACGGTGGTAGAGCGGGCCCCGGATGTGGTGGACCCCGGGCCGGGATGTGACAGAAAGAATAAGGTCCAAGATTTTGACTTGGATCAACGTGAGTCACTCGACATTTAGGTATAGTTGTAAGATATCTAATGAAACCGTCGCTGGAATTGAGATCCCATTCAACAAGAAATATATCAAATATCTAGGTAAACGCTTCCCTCATTTTGAGGGCAAGGGCACAATAGGCGGACCATTATGCTGGACTAAATTACCCTAAACCCTAAGCCCTAAACCATGAACTTTGAAATTACCTCCACCACAAGATAGCTGCATCCGCCAAAAACGACGTTGTTTCCAACAGCTACCTCCTCATCACATCATGCCCTCATACTTTGGACTGTTATTTTGGGTTCTCCTAATATGTTCATCAAGTTGTAAATATGCATCTCATATTGCAGCAAAAGTTAATTATTGGCAATCCTGACTGAAATTTTTTTCGAACAATTTCATATGACACAACATTAGCTTCAATCAGTCTATCTGTGCATCACATGCTCCTGTCTCTTCACGCCCTAGCTGCCATAGTTATGTTAGACAAAAAACAAAATGTGGCCCTATTTATCAAGCTAATCACTCACCTAGGCTACTCTAGCTAGCAGAGAGTCAGAAACCAGACCATCAATGAGATGGAGAGAAAATGAAAGACGTTTGTCCAAATTTGATCAGTTCTAATGGCCCTAAGTCCGAATCCACATGCACGTAGATTAAATGTAGTTTAGAATATCGCCTTCTCAAAAAAGAAAAATTCAGTTGTCCTGAATTAGGTCAAACCTGAATAAATCATGTGAAAGTTCTTATATTTCAGCACACACAACTCTGAAAAAACATGCACCAGATTCTTCAGCCTGGCTAGCTCTTTTTTTTTTATTTTCTTTTTAATAACATCATCTGATCTTCTCCTGTAACACGCATAGCAGCTTTCAAGAGATGTTTATGACTTGTAAATTACCAACTAGCTCTTAGCCTGAGAATTTAAAAAAGAAAAATAAAACTTATAGTCAAGTCACACCCTGCGAAGCCTCTGTTGCTGATTCTTCGCTCTCAAAAAGCCACGGACCCGTCATTGGCCTATGAAGGAGGGCCAAGGATGACGCACACATACACACACACACACATATATATTGTGTATAAATTCCTGTAAAAGTTATTGTTGGTCTGAAGTGCCAGCACGAGAGAGAGAGAGAGAGAGAGAGAGAGAGATGGCCATGAGAGGACTCAAACTGTCAATTTTCAACCAAAACTGATCTATCAGTTAAATTTAATGTGTTCATAACTTGCATGATATATGATATAAATCAACTAAATAAGAGGTTGTCTTGAACTTTGAGGCACTGCATAATGTGAGATTGTCGACTTATCAGCGGCTAAATGATTAAGGGATAAACTATATTTTCACCAATTCTAGTACCTCTCTTTTAAGATTTAAAGAAATTGTGATCAAGTTACGAAATTTGTGTTGAGAGTATCGGTTGAAAAAGAATTCCGATCTTTTTTAAGATTTAAATGTAGTTTAGAATATCGTCTTCTCAAAAAAGAAAAATTCAGTTCTCATGAAATAGGTCAAACCTAAATAAATCATTGGCTCTTATATTTCAGCTCACATAACTCTGCAAAAACATGCACCAGATTCTTCAGCCTCGCTAGCTCTTTTTTCTTTTTCTTTTTTATAACATCATCTGGTCTTTTCCTGTAACAATAACGCATAACAGCTTGCAAGAGATGTTTATGACTTGTAAATTACCAACTAACTCTTAGCCTGACAATTTAAAAAAGAAATACAAAAATTGTAGTCAAGTCACACCCTGCGACTACAAAAATGGACATAGATGACTGGTTACTCAATGGCCAATAACGTCAAAAAGCCACGGCCCCGTCATTTGGCCTATGAAGGAGAGCCACGAATGACGCACACACACAATATAATATATATATATATATATATATATATATATATATATATATATATATATTCGTGTAAAAGCTATTGTTGGTCTCAAGTGGCAGCACAAGATAGACAGAGAAGGAGATAGAGATAGAGAGAGAGAGATGGCCATGAGAGGACTCAAATTGTCAATTTTCGACCAAAACTGATCTATCTGTTAAATTTAACGCGTTCATAACTTGCATGATATATGTTATAAATCAACCAGACAAGAGGTTGTCTTGAACTTTGAGGCACTGCATAATGTGAGATTGTCAACTTATATTAGCGGCTAAATGATTAAAGGGATAAACTATATTTTCACCAGTTCTAGTACCCTCTCTCTTTTAAGATTTAAAGAAATTGTGATCGAGGTACAAAATTTGTGTTGAGAGCATCGGTCGTCAAAGGATGAAAAGTCTAGCATGGTAACTTGGTATTAGAGTAGACTATTCATGTAAAATTAATCAAACGCAAAAAACTGTGTAAGGTGAGGTTGAGAGTATCCCACACGAAATGACTTGAAGACCCTCGATCTATATTGGTCTAGGGCAATTTACTTATGAAATTCGTGTTGATGAGAATTGAGAGCAAACTATTCATGTATTAGGTGTAAAAGACTATGTGTACGTGAAAGAATATCCTACGTGATTTGTGAAAATATAAAACACCACAAGAAAAAAAAAACAACAAATGACTGTAAGACCCTTATCTAAAATGGTCCAGGGAGAGGCAAAGCATATATTTTTTTCTCCATTCTTCTTTTTAGCTACCACATGTTTTGTGTAAAATCTCCATCACAGCAATGTGAGTGTGACACAAAAAAGGGACCAGAAAGACAATGAAATAATAAGAGAGTCCAAATTCATATCTCCAACTCATTCATTTGTAGAGAGAGAGAGAGAGAGAGAGAGTTATACAGAGTAGTACTGTGGAGTTCTGATTTGGAATACGATTACTATATTCAAAGGAAAGACGACCAAGAAATAACAAGTCGAAGGAGAAGAGAGAAAACAGAATATCCTCCATTACTCACGTGTGCATGCATCATGCAGCAGCAGAACCACTCCAACGCCAGTCGTCTTGTCCCTTTGTAAGCACCACTGTTCATATTTTCTTTCATAAACCTCTGAATTTTTTGTTGATTATTTATGTAATTTTCTCTCTTAATTTCTGCTTTTTTATATGGAGTTTTTTTATTTTTTATTTTTTATCAATGTGTAATTATGTATGGGATAATTAACCAGAATTTGGTGTTTTTATTCTTTTTCAATGCTATTTACACCATTAGGATTTGTATGCTTCTCTTCTCTCGCTCTATCTCTTAACTAGAATCTCGATGTATTCAAAACCCTTGAGTTGTAAAAAACCCAGTTACATGCTATAATTAATCCTTCTTTTCGTAACAATTATCATTCGTGAAATTAAATTCTGAACCTCATCTCATAGATTGAAGAATAAACATCATTAGGCCAAACAGTTATGTACCTTGTGCACTTAATTTGGTTTCAAACATTGAGTTTTTAGTCAATTAGCTTATTTTTAGACAGTACAATTCATACTCTTTCTTTTCATCAAAATATTTCATTTTATATTAGGATTTTCTTGCTCATTCACCCATATACTTTGGATTTACAGGTCTAATTATGACGTCACAGAGCTAAAATTGGAAAACGGCCAGTTGGGCATGCATGGGCTTGGTGCGCTTCTTCGTACACCCCAATCAAACCCCACATGGAGCAGGAGCAGGGCTTGTGACACACTGGAATCAATTGTCGATCAAGCTATATACCACAAACGTGACCCAAATATCATCCGCCATGACGAGACCCCGGCCAACACAAGCTCAGTGGTTGCATCCTCCGGCGGAACATGGACCGACAGCTCTGTCCAAGTGCCGCCGGCGCAGGGGTGGATAAGAAAACGCAGTCGATCAGATTCCGGCTTCTTCGAGAATAATTTTAGTGCTAATAGCATTCATGAAGAACATGCAGATCCCAGCAGTTGTGCTAGTCCTGGTGCTAGTGTTAGATTGTGCAGGGACAATCATACAACTACCTCTACGTTAGTTTCTTTTGAGTCTCCTCCCAGTTCGAAGACCAAAAGCACCGACGAGGATTCGGCCTGTCACGGAGGACCGGTAAGATACATGTACATATTCTTTGAGGCGTCGTACACTTTAAATGATGCTATGCTACATGTATCACATTTCTCGTCACATCTCTCACAACTTGTATCTTACAACTAGCAGGAAAACCGAGATGATGGCCGGGAAACAACCAAAGGTGGCGAATCAAGCCGTTCACACTCAACAAGACCAAGGCGAGCTGCTGCTGTTCATAATCAGTCAGAGCGGGTAACAATTTAATTTCGGTCTCCCCCATCTAATAATTTGTGTGCGGAAATCACTTCCCTAACTGAAACTAATTCTGTGCAGAAACGAAGAGACTTGATTAACCAGAAGATGAAAGCTCTGCAAAGGTTGGTGCCAAATGCAAGTAAGGTGAGAAAATTTGATGAGTGCTTAATTATGATCATCATTAATTGATTTAATTTGGAGACAATGTTATTTTTGTGGTTAATTTTGGACTTGTCAAGTGATTAATTACAGACTGATAAAGCTTCAATGCTTGACGAGGTGATCAAATACTTGCAACAACTTCAAGCTCAAGTCCAAATGATGCATAGTCTGAGAAATTTCATGCCTAATGGCCACATGAATATGAATATGAATATGATGGTGCCTTTAGAAATGCAGCAGCAGCATCTTCATCAAATGTCACTCCTGGCTCATATGGGAATCGGAATGGGAACGCGCATTCATCCTACGCCGGTTGTGGCTGCCGCTCTTCCTTCTTTCATGCCGCCATTTCTGATGCCGCAGTTAATGCCACCACACCCTCCTCCTCAAGCAAAGCCTGAACCAACCAGCATGAATAATGGTTCAGACCCTCTACCTGATCCATATTGTGCCCTCCTAGCACAAGTACGTGTTTCCACATACATGTGTGAGGAAATGATGATAGCAAGAAACCCATGTTTGGAAGTACTTCTAGAATCGCTAAAACCATTTTCAGATAACCAAAAGTGTTTATAACAGAATGCATAGAAGTGTTTTATGCGAGCACCTGCTATGTGCTTCCAGAAAGCACTTTCTAAAGAAGCATTGCTATTCGGGAATGTGATCTTTTATTTTTAACTTTTGGAACTAATTTGAATAAAACTTGATTTGCAGCAATCAGTAAATATGGACCTGTTCAACAGGATGGCAGCTCTCTATCGTCAACAAGTCATTCCGGCAACAGCAGCGTCAAGCAGCCAGCCGCAGTCAAACCATGTTCGAAGGAACTAATGAGGACTCACCTAGCTTCGGGAGAATAGTTTACGTGATAAGAGAAATACTAATATACGATCTAGTCCCGGTAAAATGCGACTAATTCCAACGTTCTCTGAATTACTAATGGTCTTGTATGCTTGTACTTGTCAATTAAGTCTTAGAGATTATTTCTTCCTATATAATTTTGCTAAAATACCGAATCCGGATGATCGGAAGTCCACATCACAACATCCTGGAAAATGGATGCATGACTGTTAAAACCATAACAATTTTGCCCCACACTACATTTTCTGATGTGAGTTTTGAACCATAACAATTAATCTGGTCTCCAGATATCAACGTACTTATTCGTGTTACTGACGTTCTCGGCATGTCACACGACAACAACTCATAACCATCTATGGGGGCATCTATGAGAATGGCAGTCACACCATGGTCCCTAATTGTTCATCGCAAGCTTCGTAAATATGTAATTTCGATAAGCAGTAACTAATAAATCACCAACACGCACGTTGCAGAAACATACAACAGAAAAATAATAGCAATAATGCACAACTCCTTCGGCAAACCAATCGGTATAGCAGTACACACAAGAAAAATGTTTCATATTCTCAGAGAGCCTTCTCACCTTGATTCAGTTTTCTCTTCACTTATGCCTCCGCAACTTCACAAACTCGCATAACTTCAATCCCACGCAACCTCCAAAACTACTGCATTCGTGGTTTTTCAGATATGTACAGAAATCATAACTATATGTTTTTGGTATATCAGACTGCGTCGTCTGTGTCTGTTTCCGATGCCATGGATTTGGTATCCTGAAGCGAAATCACAGTCTCGAAAGCACCAACCAAGGCCTTGACTTTACTCTTCCTGGACTCAACAAGCCTACTGGCAGTCTCTTCAATCACATTATTCAACAACTTCTGCACATCCTTCCTTCCTGTCACACCTTGGTGTCTCAACACAACTTTCTCAGGACTCGTTTTAGTACTACCATCCAACCCACTATCACCAGCCGCTTTCCTCCTCAAGCTCTTCCTTTGTGAACCTTCCACATCTCGTTTGAAGCTTCTCGGAACAACTTTCTCGCTTTTGAATTTACCACCATTTGACTGGCTGCCATCAACTTCAATCCTCCCAAGGCTTCGCCTTTTGATAAAAGCATCATTTGAGTGACTCTGATCAACTACTTTCCACCAGGGGCTTAACCTTTGGAATACATCACCAATTGACTGGCTGTCACCAACTTCTTTCCTCCCGGCGCTTCCCCCTATGACACCACCTTTACCATTTTGGGTCTCCCCTGCCAATCTTACTCGCCTGAATTTGAGTCTCCTTGGAGTATTGATCTCAGGCTTAATGTCAAGCACCCTTCCTCTCCTGAATGTCAGCTTTCGGGCTGAGCTGTTTTTAATTTCGGAGCTAAGTATCTCAGACTTTCGAGGCCTAGTACTCTTCCCCACCTTCAAATTTGCTCTTTGATTACCAGTTTTCATTGCTTTGCGTTGAGAGGTGGCACCATTTTCTTTTTTATGAGTGGACTTGGCTGGGGATGCGGACACGGATGATGATGATGATAAGGATGACGATGAAGATAAAGATCTTCGAGTACTACGCCTCAAGCCTTTGTTTTTAGGGGATTGAACTGTAGGTGAACGACCATAACCTCCATTTGCAGTGCGTTTCAAGTTTTTCTTCATAGAGGATGTAGGTGCTCGAGTGGTACCAACTCCCTTCCTAGCTTGTCTCGAGCTTTTGACTTCCGAGGATTGATGTGATGACGACGATAACTCAGGGGCATCGGCACCATTTGGAGTTGGTTCGACAGTACTATTCTCAGTATTAGACTCGATGACATACAAAATCTTTTCTGGAACATCCTTATTGCAGGGTCCCTCAGGTTCAACTTTTCTGGGACCGTTTTGATCTTTCATATGAGACAACCCTTTAAGGTTCTTAAAGCTTCCAGCATTTTCATCGGAGACTCTCTTGACGGGGTGTTTGTAAGTCAAAGAAACAGTTTCAGGCTCTAACATCTTTTTCTCAACCAATACAGGAGTCCTCGGCGGTTTGCTTCTGTTTTTTCTATTGACACTGCTGCTCAAACCTTCTGGTATTTCCTTGCCTTTTCTAGTTCCACTCTTTCCTTGATTACTTGAACCTTGTCCTGTGCGAGAAGATGACTCTACTTGCTCAGGCTTCACCTTTGAACCGATGGAACCTTCCATAGAAACTTCAATCTCCTTAATGGGAGTTAAAACCGTTTTTGAAGAGACATTTTCTTTCCTTTTTGATGATAAAACTCTTTTCTCCATGACACCAGAATGATTAAGTTTCCGTGCTTTAGAATCTGGAGAAGGATTAGGACTGACTGTTGATATCGCTTTTGAATCAGTGGAATCTTCAGCAGAAACATCTATATCCTTATAGGGAGCTGAAACTCTTTTCTGCGTGGCAATAGAATTCTGGGACTCGGAATCTGGAGAAGGCTTAGAATTGATTGTCGATGTCACCTCCGAATTGCTCAGGCTTGGGTCTGATCCTGGGAAAGAAGATTGATCTAACTGCTCATCTTTCATCTTCGAATCAATCAACTCTTCCATACAAACGGCTATTTCCTTGGGAGATGAAACTTTCTTTGAAGAAGCAGTTTCTTTCTTTGTCAATGATGAACCTTTTTTCTCCATGACGACAGAGTTAATAAGTTTCCAGGTTTGGGAATGTGGAAGAGACCTCGATCCAGTTGTGGATATCGCCTTTGAATTTCTCAGGCTTAAAGCCGGTTCTGGGAGAGAAGATGGCTCTGATTGCACACGCTTCACCTTCAAACTGGAGGAATCTTCCATAGAAACATCAATATCCTTGGAAGAGGATGGAACCTTTTCTGCAGAAACAATTTCCTTCTTCCTCAATGACAAAACTTTTTTCTCTGTGATGGCAGAATTGTCAAGCTTCTTGGTGCCGGAATCAGAAGGCTTTTGATTTGTAGTGGATATCTGTTTCCTCTCTGTTGCCGATTTTCGCATTGTGGCAGTTGCATTTTCCTCAGAAGCATTTCTCACTCCATATTTGCAATAATCATGGCAGGAACCTGTTGGAGCTCTGAGATATCGGGACTGAATCCTTCTACCACCCTTTGGTTCCATTTCAAGTGGGATCCACAGAACAGAGTTCCTGCTGGTATCCCCAGCATTTGGTTCCATTTTCTGTGGGACTTTTGGCATAGAGTTCCTTTCGATACCACCGCCATTAGGTTCTAATTCCTGTGGGATCACTCTGATAGAGTTCTTTCTAACATCACCACCATTAGGCTCCATTTCCCGTGGGATCACTGGGATAGAGGTCATTTTGATGTCAACAGGAGGATCTACTTTCTCGATGGAGCTTCTTCTGATATCCCCGGCATTAGACTCCATTTCCTGTGGGTTCTCTAGGATTGACTTGCTTCTGATATTTCCATCCTCAGGCTCCATTTTCTGTGGGATCTCTAGGATAGAGTTCTGTTTGATAGCACTGCCATCGGGTTCTATTTCCCGTGCGACAGTTGCAATAAAGTTCATATCATCGTCGCTGAGATCCATGTCCTGCGGGACCACTGGGATGGAGTTTCTCTCGGTAGAAGGAGAATCAACATTTCCAATAGAGCTCCTTCTGATCTCACCACCATAGGGCTCTATGTCCTGTGGAATCCTTACGACCAAATTACCTACGACCGAATTACCTCCGACATCACCACCCTTGGGATCCATTTCCTGTGGGATCACTGGGATAGAGCTCCTTTTGATATGTGGGGGATCAACATTTCCTATAGAGCTCCTTCTGCTATCACTGCCATTGGGCTCTATGTCCCGTGGAACCCCTAGGACAAAGTTACCTCTGACATCACCACCCTTGAGATCCATTTCCGGTGGGATTTCAGGGATGGAATCCCTTCTGATATTGCTGCCAATGTCACCCCAATTGGACTCTGGGTCTTGTGGGATCGAATTATTTTTGGCCCTGTCACCACGAAGGTCCAGGACTTGTAGGATCACTGGGATACCGATGTTCTCTACTTCCATTATGAAGAAGACGACATAGCAAACTGACAAGCCTGTAAAGAATTATAATTTCCCAAGAAAGAGTGAGTGAGATTAAAGCTCGCAATAGTTCCAGAAAAGAAAAAAATGCAGATTTCATTTTATATCATGAACAGAAACGAAAGCTTGCAAAAGAAGTTAGAGATCACATTGTTATCCAAATAAATTCACTGGTTCTCGAAGCTTTAACATTTATGGTGAGCCTTTTTAAACTTCTACAGTCCCTAATTCTCTCTTTCTTTCTTTCCCCATTCTTGGATTAGGGTTTTATCCTTTTTGGTACTCCTAAGAACTTGTCACTGCCACTTCGCCTAAAATTTATCGAACACCAGATAATCGAACATTCAACCTCCTAATTCAGATGGGATGCCCTTCAGATACCTCATGCATCAACTTGTGACATTCTACGATCAACGTACCATTTGTGCACCCAAATTCTAAGTCTGTAAAATCCTAGTTGATACTTGTTAGGATCAAAGTAGCAGCCTCGCAAACGCTCTAAGAAGATTAATTCAACTTTCATTGCTCAAAATGCTTAACACAACCTTATGCGAACATTTCGAAAGATTTCAAATCACCCTATTAAATTGTTAAGCAAAGTAAACACACCACCTAACAGCTAATACAAAGAGCAAGAGGTCTAATGCAGATATGTAAGACATTAGACATACCATGATTGGTCTCCTCGGAGAATTAGTCTCTATTGTTGAGCTCGTTGTTCAAAACCTGAAAAACCATACAAAAAAGGTACAATCAAGATGAATGCAAAACCATCTATGATCTGCATTTGCAAACATCAATACCAAAACAAGAACAATGTATCTCATACATCACCAAACCGTCGAAATGATAACGGTAACCGCAACCAATTCAATTTTTTTTCTTTGACACAAGCAATATTCTACACTAATTCATCAAACCACGGAGATGGGGATTCGAACTTGGTTGCAGAGACATGGATTCAAAATTTTCTTATTAAAGATGCGAAGAAAGCCTATTTATGATGAGATATTAAACATTTAGGAAAACAGAGACCAGCCCATTTGCAGTTTTCACACAATCATTCATTTCATACAAAAACAAACATAAAAAGTCCGTATTTTCACATCAACCATGAAACTAAAATCACAAAACACACAAAACCCATCTGCAATCCGGCACAAAAAATCACATTCCGCGGCGGAAAAAAAAAAAAAATCCAAAACTTGAACAAAGCATCAAAGATCGAACCCTTTTCTTGTGTATCTTCCTATCCATCTTCTCAATTACAAGAGGAGAAAATACCGCAAAAGGGAGCTGCACAAAATTGGTCGTCCCTTACAAAAAGTAGTAATTTATTCGTCGTCGTTGGCTCTGTGAGGATGAGAATGCGCGTTTGTTTTTGTTGCAAATTAAAAATAAATAAACAAATTAAAGAAAAAAATAAACCCAAAAAACCATCTTTTGCCTTTTGGGTTTTGGTGGAAGGAGAGAGAGAGAGAGCAGATTCGTCGTCGTCGGCTGTCTTTTTTTGGCTGGAAAGAGAGAGAGCAGAGGTGGAGGGGAGAGAGAGAGTTCAAGAGAGGGGGAAAATGGCGGGTCCTAACGGTCTTTTTCTGGAAATACGATTGAGTGACCTGACTGTGATTCTGGGTTTAACGACAAACACGCGCCGACGACCGAATTTACCTTCCGTTTTTAGTTTTCTTTTCTTAATTTTTGGCATGGATGTCTATTGAATAATAATTAGGAAAATTAATGAAAATGGGTTTAACGACAAACACGCGCCAACAACCGAATTTACCTTCCGTTTTTAGTTTTCTTTTCTTAATTTTTGGCATGGGTGTCTATTGAATAATAATTAGGAAAATTAATGAAAATAGCTTGAAAATTTTGAATTTTAACTGTAAGGAGAAAATAAATGGTAAAATGAATAGTAACATAATTGACTTTTTAGTGTAAAAATGTGGTTTTTCGTTAAAGTGAACAGTAATATGAGCTTTTCGTTAAAGTTCCCAAAATAATTTGTTATAATTGAGGGGCTTTTTTATTTATTTTTTATATAGCAAAGATAGGATATTTTATAAGGAAAACTAATGAAAATGGCTTGAAAACTTTGAATTTTAACGATAAGGACAAAATAAAGGATAAAGTTAACAGTACCATGATTGACTTTTTAGTGTAAAAATCAAGGTTCTAAAAGTTGCTAGGCGCTAGTCAAGTGGCGGGCTGGGGCCTAGCGCCTAGGCGCCTAGGCGGGCGCCTAGGCTAGGCGGACTAGGTGGATTTAAGTAAATCAATCATATTTCGTGTAAGTAAGTGTCTGCTTATACTTGAAATATATATAATTTCGTCATAAACTACAAAACAGAATGCATATATATTATGAAGTATTGGAACATAATGAAAACATGTGAAATAAGGATATTGTAACAGCCCGTCCCGGAGTTTTAGTACGACGGACGTGAAATGACGAAAATGCCCCTAGGCATAAATTAAGGTATGTGTGTGTATCTACTTTGGGAGAATGATTGGTGGTGTTTGGGCCACACACACACTCACACACATTCACACTCCTTCTCTCTCTTCTCTCAGACCTGTGCATTCTCTCTCTCTCAGACCTTCACTCTCTCTCTTTCTCTCGACTTTTGTATGGACAAACACCAAAGCCAGTCGAAACCTTACAGATCGTGGCCAAGGAGGACACCATTGTGTTTGTGAAGCTCAGATGAGTCGATTGATACCATTTCCAGGTAAGAATACCTTCGAAATCTAGTGAAACCGAAACCCCAATTTTCATGCACTGTTCATATGGACGTAAAATGTTGATTTTTAGGGAAATCTAAGCTCATAGGGAGCTTAAGGAGGTTCTAAGGAAGCTCGGAGTGCTTCGTTGGAAGGAATTAGACGTCGGGATCGTGAGTTTCGAAGTTGGCCGGTTTTCTTGGAAATTTTCAGGCGAGATCCTGTGATTTTTGGAGCTTCAAAGAGGTATAAATGTGTTCTCCTTGTTGTGGGCTTCATTTTGATATAAATTTCATGAATTTTGGTTGAGAAATGAAGAAGATATGAAGATTTGAAAATTTTCCCAGAATCCAGCGGAAATTCAAAGTTCAGACGGCGGCGCTGACGGCGGCGACCGGCGAAGCCCATCGGAGAAGAAGGGAGAATATTTCGTCAGAGTTGACGAAATATTCCTAACGGCGTCAGGTAACACCATTAGTTTTAACGGAATATTTCGAGGAATATTCTTAACGCCGTTTACTGTTTCCGTCAAGGTTCCCTGTGCGTGGCCGCGCGTGTGGCCATGCACTTGCCGGCGCGTGGGTGATCGGAAAATTATTTTTAAAATATGGGGATGTTTCTGAGAATGAGTAGGTCTCAGTGGTATTTTCATATACCCAATTTGAGCAATATATGAGAAGTTATTAGCTTGTGTTGTTTATGTGCGTAATTAACGTTATTGCAGTTATTTCTCATATAGGCGAGGCCTATCCAGAGGACGAGCGTAGCCAGGCTAGGCACGGGGGTTATGACCCGTCTACATACCAGTGAGTGAGCTTTTGTTTTCGATATATATATACACACACACACTTGACGTTTTTCCCAGAAATCGTACTTTAAAGGAAATGTGATTTAAATGCCGTGTCATACATACGTCATCTGTTAGTATATGCATCATCATGATATGTATATTGTTGCATGGTACTGCGGAGGCCCAAGTAAGCCCAAGTAAGTATATTATGCTGTGAATGGTTGTGATATGAATGATGATGTTGAGATGTATATTGAGCACATCAACCTGCACCCCGATGTTAATGCTCCCGCCCAGGGCCAGGGCATAGTCCTTCACGTGATGTTCACCTCCCGCACCACACACTCACCTTGGATCCAAGTTAGGTGCATAGTCATGTAGTATAGACAATTATAGGTGGTTCCGACTCGTAGGTGACCTGCGATTTATCGCAGTCTTCACGTAATCGTAGCACTATAGCGTATTTATTTACACCTGGTCTTGTCGTATAGACCACTACAGGTGGTTCCGACTCGTGTGCAAATATATTGCCGTACAGGTCACTTTAGGTGACTCCGGCTAGATGGAGCGATGAGCTATATGAATTAACCGTACAGGTCACTGCAGGGGCTCCAGTTAATATGTTATTTCATTAAGATTATTTTACCTGGCTTACATTTGTTATATTGTGATATTGGGCATGGCATATGCATGGTATACACATGTAGTTTCGGATATTTGTATTGAGCATGGTTTTGAGATATATACGTATGTATATTATTTTCTGGGAAATTATACAGGTTTTCCAGCGAGGGGTTAGAGCTTTTGAGCTATGAAATGATTTTAGAAAACCTTGTTTCTGACCCACTCAACCTTTTGTTTTGCGCCCCTCCAGGTATTAGGTGAAAGTTTGACTGGTGCCTTACGAGGATACAGCGAAGGTTCTGACAGACCATCATTCATGTAGGACCACCTTTGGGTGTTGTTTAATTAGTACTTGTGCTTGACTGCTCTTAGGCTAGTTAAGCTCTAGTTGTGTATTTTACACTTATTCTCGCACTAACACGCTATCTTAGTTAGAACTGCTAGTTGCTTGGTTTTAATTTATTCGTATTTCCCTTCTTAATCTTGCTTCCGCAATGTGCTTATGGTTACGTCACGTTCACGTGACGGCCAACACGCCTTGATTTAGATCGGGGTGTGTCAGATATAATGTGTGTTCATTTAAGTATGCAACATGTCTCTTACAAGTTATTAGAAAAAAAAAAACAAAATGCAAAATGAAAGTTATCTATTTTCTGTCTAAGTGAGTTGCGACCTAGGCGAGTGTTTAGGCGGGTCTAGGCGGTGCCTCAGTAGGTCTAGGCGTCCTTAGCATTAATCAGGGCAGTGGCCAGCCGCCTAGCGTCTAGGTGGGGATTTTTAGAACAGTGGTAAAAATGTGGTTTTTCGTTAAAGTTCCCTATTTTATATCAAATTCATAAGTTGTGGGGACGAACACGAAATTTCGAATGCATAAACGAAGCTCGATTTAAATAGAATATAAGGAAGTGGACAACTTTACCACCAAGGAAATAATTTTGACACTCCAAAATCACTTCAAATAGCTCCACAAAGTGAAATTTGGAGTGTCAAAATCAACCCCTTATTTCATAAGCCTTAATTGATTAGGGAAATTGTAATTACTCGATATAAATTTAAATTACTATAGCTAGTTAATCACTAATTGAAATTACTAAAATCTGTTTTGGATTGATGGGGAAGTTATAGGTCCGGAACCAGGTCATGGAAGCAGCAATCGTTGGTACGAACCCTATCAAGCTCCGGTTGTAGTGGACTGAGCAAGTGATATGGTAATTTTTTTTTTATTTGAAAAGGAGACCAACTAGTAGCTTTCTCACAGCAGTCTATCTTTCCGGGAACTAGAAAGACTCACAAATGCTCTCCCTGACCACCATCTTGCGATTCATCAACATGTGCAATTCACCACACAAGTTGAGATTGTACATTCCTTATATACGTGGCCGTGGCCGCTCTTATTTTAGACCATTTAATTAATTAGTCGTTAAGTAATTAAGTTTCATGTTACATGATTTAGAAGTTCTATGTCAAATGCTTAGAGAAATATATACACTGTGAGTTTGCGACTCAAGGCGAATAGATAAATATTGTTGAAGTTCAAAATTTGCAAGTACACAAATTAAAATATTAAATTTTTGTGGGCTGAAATGAAATGGACACCAAAATTTAAGTGGTTCACCCATTAAAACTAGGCTACATCCACTGTGTTGCTCGGATTCTATTGATTACAAGACTAAGATTAGCAGTTGGCTAATACAAAACTAAAGTTAATGGTCGGCCAATATAGGAGGTTTCGACCCCTTTATATAGACCGTCAATGATCAACCTCTAACCCTTTATATAGACCCTCAATACAGAAGGTTCCGACCCCTTCATAATGTGAGCATAAAAGTGCCAAACATTAACATATATATTATTTTCTTTACCTTTTGATTTGACGAGAACACGGTCTGGTACACCAAATGTCATAATAAGAGTAGTTAGATGCTTGAAAAAAAAAATTTGACAACTTATATTATGAGACTTGATGTATCGAGTTGGATTTTCGGCAAACTAAAAAATTTCTAAGTGACATGTGGGGTATCCTAAAAACTAAACAATTGTAAAAGGTCTATCTCTCAACCTTTTCTAAAATGTTACTAGACTTGGAAACCCTGCAGCTAGCTCTAACATATTGAACTTTTTCGTAACGAAAACTTAGACGTAGCTCATGCCCAGCGGCGTGCTGCCCTGATATACACAAATAGAGATTGGCATAAAAATCGTGAAATCGAATTGAACCGTGAAAAAAAGAAGTTAACTTAGGTACATGAACCGGACTAAACCGTTCATACCGGTTTCATGTTGGTGAAACCGCTCGTAACCGAACCGTGAATATAAATAATTAATTGGATTTTGAAATTTCGACGGTTTGATCATGCTTCTCAATAAGAGTCCTTTTAGTCTTTCGTTTCTAGAATGTTAAATTAGTAAACCAAAATGAGTATGGTAAGCTAAATTTGTTAGTTATGTTTTTGTGGATTAATTATTGACATGACAACATTTATTAGCTTTGTAAAGTTTTGGTAGCCATTTAACTTCTAAATCTTCTTCTATTCTATTGTAGTTCATCATTCTTTTTATGATTGTGTGATATAATTACTATAAAAATCCTTTATGTACTCTAAATTGCAAGATTAAAATGATTTAGTATTCAGAACCGTAAACAGGTATGAACTGAACCTGTCGTGAATCATAAGAATTTGGCTCTAAAATATGATTCAATGAATCATAAGAATTTGGCAAAGACTTATGGCTCTAAAATATGATTCTTCATCGGAATTCAATATCAGAATTTTGAATGACAACAAATCACACACATGTTTAGAACACCAACAAGACTAAATTGAATGGCTCTTAAGTGCTTTATACATTGTAGAGAGACTCGGATCCTCACTTGGTACAGCCTTCAATTTCTTTTCACGTTCAACAGCTTTCTTGACCGTGTTCTGCTCCTCCTTGTTATCTGGGTGAAAGCCCACTGCTTTTCCTTTTCACAGATTAGCCTCTTTCAGAAGTTTCACAACCTTGACATCATCTTCTGTCTCCGCATAAAGTGGATTGTCATCGTTGAAAGTTGGAGCAGTGTTCTCCATGACCTTGGCCTCTCTACGCTTCACTTCTACGGAACGTTGGGAATTAGGCATTTTTTGGATTTTGTAGGCACGGTACCAATTTTTCATGCGTTTCCATTTGGCGAGAACACCACCTATCAGCTTTCTGATCTTGCATGCAATTACATGCAAGCATATAAGTTGATATATATATATATATAAAACATATATATATATATAATATGGAGAGCATCGATCGTTCTAGAAATAAATTAACAGAGAATTGTTGTCATATATACAAAGGAAGGAATAGAGATGGTAAAAAGAGAGATCGATGAACGTAACAGACGTGAAGCTATCTCTGTACGTAGCTCTCTCCCTTCCTTGCTCTCTCTCTCCTCTGTAGCCAATTTCAATTGGAAAATGATCATCTTTGGTTCCCTTCCATTTAATCACCATCATCAAACAATCCGGACCTTTGAAATTTGATCCAACGGTTACAAACACGAGCCCACTCTAAAAGTTATAATAACTTTATCCGTTGGATTAAATTTTAAAAGCCCAGATTATTTGATGAGGAAGATAGGTGGAAGGGATTCAGAGATGATCCCTTTCCAAGTGAAATTGGCTACAGAGGAGAGAGAGAACACTATAGAGAGCAAGGAAGGAAGAGAGCTACGTAGAGATAGCTTCACGTTGGGTACGTTCATCGATCTCTCTTTTTACCTTCTCTGTTCCTTCCTCTGTATATATGACTACATTTTTCTGTTAATTCATTCCTAGAAACGATCGATGCTCTCCATATTATATATATATATATATATATATATATATATATATATATATATATATATATATCAATCGATGGATCGACTTACATGCTTTCATGTAATTGCATGTAGGATCACATAGGCAAGATCAGAAAGCTGATGGATGGTGTTCTCGCCGAATGGAAACGCATGAAAAATTGGTACTGTGCCTACAAAATCCAGAAAATGCCTAATTCCCAGCATTCAGTAGAAGTGAAGTGTAGAGAGGCCAAGGTCATGGAGAACAATGCTCCAACTTTCAACCATGACAATCCACTTTATGCGGAGACAGAAGAAGATGTCAAGGCTGCGAAACTTCTGAAAGAGGCTGGTCTATGGAAAGGAAAGGCAGTGCGCTTTCACCTAGATAACAAGGAAGAGCAGAATACGGTCAAGAAAGCTGTTGAACGTAAAAAGAAATTGAAGGCTGTTCCAGCTCGTACCAAGTGAGGATTCGAGTCTCTCTACAATGTATAAAACACTTAAAGAGTCATTCAATTTAGTCTTGTTGGTGTTCTAAACATGTGTGTGATCTGTTGTCATTCAAAATTCTGATATTGAATTCCGATGAAGAATCATATTTTAGAGCCATAAGTCTTTGCCAAATACTTATGATTCTCCGATTCATTGAATCTTGTGTTGTAACATTGCTTGCCGAATTCTTCCCTGACCCTCCTTGTTCAGAGTTGGGTGCAATAACGGGGAAGATTATCTCTGAAATCCATAGAACCTCTCTCTCATATCTGCTCCGGGAAAAACTTTCGGCATTGCTCACTTTCCCCAAGTCTCTCAGCCAATTTCTGGGCCACAAGTTCAGCCTCTTCCTGCTGAGCTTTGGCTCTTAATTTCCTCCTCCCTACCAAGTTGTTCCATGGCCCTCGCTTCACGGGCTGTGATTGATGCTATGCGTTCCTCTTCTCTTCTAACTTGAGCAACTTTTCAGCTTCGATGAGTTTCCTCTGTTCTAAAACAGCATCTTTCTCAATTGCCATATCCTCTTTCTGTTCGGCTCTTATCACTTGAAGTTTTTCAGCTCTCCTCAACTCCGAATCATGAAGCTTCTGGCGCAAACTAAGTTTTTTTATTTTCTTCATTTAAGCAAGTTATGAAACGAACCTCGTTAACTAAATTTATTGCTTTCATCAGCAGCTAGCACCCATTTTCTTTTCATTTGGGACAGCAATAGAATTCGCATCACTTCCCCAGCTGTGTACACCATAATTTCCAGGTACCTTTGGAGGCTCGGATCTGAGCTTGTCCCGAGAATATCCACCGTTTTCACGTGTAGAGGTCCGACTACTCGAATGGTTAGAAGCATTTTTTTTCCAGAAAATCCGCCAACCCAGCTCTGTAGAGAGAACTTTGAGCTACTTCTATTTTTCTACACAGGACACAAACAAGTCAAAAACCAAAATTTGGAAACACGTCTGTGACACCAGAGTTGATCGATTACTATCCCCAAAAAAACATATAAAATCTGCAACATTTAGGTTGATATCTATCTACCAGTAGCACGAAAATGTTACATCTAATAACATACCAACGACAACGGAATCGATTTCATTGCTCCGATTTCCACTTACAGAGATAATATCTGAAAAATACGATCTTGACATGCAAAGATAAACTTGGTAAATGGTAATTAGAGCAAACAGTTTCTGGGTTTCATGCATTTCAGTGAATAAAATCCAAAGATAATTGCTTTTTTTTTTTTACCACTTCAATATCAGAAAAATAATTTCAACTGAATACAATAACCAAAATCCATTAAACTCTGCAATATTCTATTGATTGAAGAAAAGTAAGGCAAACAAATAACACCTTTTTCACTTCAAACCATCCAGAGCCCTCGTCATCTGCTGCTTCTCCACTGTTCTCCATTTCCCAATTGATCAAATCCCAACTAAATTCATCCCCAAATGAAAGACAAGGTGAGATGGGAAGGACAAATCGAGTGGTCCCACCCCTTACCTCGGTCGGAAAATAGTGATGTCTCGCTGGAAAGCATGGAGATCGAGGTTTGGGTTCGAGTTCATAAGCTAGGGTCTCGGTCTGGGCTCGGGTTCGTGTGTCCCACCTCAGTCGCCTGAAAAAGCTAGTGAAGGTGGTGGTGTTGTATCACGGTGTTGGTTCGACGGAGAGAGGAAGAGTTAGAGAGAGAGAGGGAAAGAACCGGAAAAGATGAGAAGAGGAGAAAGTTTGAGGGAAGAGAGGGCCGAGAGTGGCAGCTAGGGATAGGTCCCAGAGGTCTGAAAGGGAACACGGCAAGCAAAGGAGGGGTGTGTGGGCCCCACGTGGCTCACAAAACAAGACACAATTATCTCCCCAGTTGAAATTACCAAATCGCCCTACAAATTCGTAAGTCCGTAAAATCTCTATCGTAACTCCAAACTTGATCCCGCTTGCACCTACGCGACGCTAAAAGAATGTTTCATACATTTCACAACACGCTGGTCAACGAAAGTCAACATCCTCACCTGTAAGGGCATTTTCGTCAATTCATTTTTTTAAAATTAATAAAATCGTAAAATTAAGGACGGGTTGTCACATTCACTCAAAGAAGATTGTTAATTAAATTAGCACGTTGGAGGGGTAATTTTTTCAAGAAAATGTAGGGGCTAGGAGTCATATATCTCTCTCTTTCTTACGGCCACGCAAAGAACAAATTTTTTAAAGTGTCCGGTTTTTATCCTAGTACTCCATGTCTTAAGATAAGTAGAGGGGCATCCAAAAATATTGTTGACGCTCAAAATTTATAAGTTAACAAATTAAAATATTAAGTTTTTGGTGGGCTTAAGTTATGGGCTGAAATGAAATGGACATCAAAATTTAAGTGGTTCACCTCTTAAAGCTGGGCTACATCTATTGTGTTGCTCAGATTCCATTGATCACAAGACTAAGATTAACGGTCAGCTAATACAAGACTAGCATTAGTGGTCGACTGATACATGAAGTTCGCACCCCCTTTAAATAGGCTCTCGATGAACCTCTAACCTGGGTCTTCCACACTTGGCATTTAATGCACCACCCACGCAAACTAGCATACTGATATTTTTCCACCTATCAACCAAACATTCAACAGTGAAGTGACAAGTGTGCAACTGAAATGGTGCATTCTGTCATAGTAATGTGGGCCTAGCGGGACAGTTATCGAACCTTACCTTTTTGAACGCCGTTCCAACCACCTTTATGTCCTATCCTAGGCTTTCAATGAACTTCTCATCCTTGGGTCTTCTAGTATAATCAATGTTTGTTCTTGTTTAGATTTTACATTATTTATAAACTTCAAACTTTGGTAAGTGTTATCGCGGACCTGATAGACTAGAAGTTCTTTGGGCACGAGGAACACAAGTGACTGCAGAGCTGAGAGCCCAATTGCTGAAGTGAAAGGCTACAGAGAGAGAGAGAGAGAGAGAGAGCTGTAGAGAGAGATTGGGAGAGAGCTACAGAGAGAGAATTCACCGATCGTCTGGTATGTTTCATCGATCATCTTTCTTTCTTTCTCTGTTCGTTCGTTCGTTTAGAGATCGACAGAGCTTTGTGTGTGTATAATATATGTATATGTATATATTTATAAATATAATGCTCGATCTCCATCGATTAATTTTTTCAAGTAGTTGTTACTTTTAACACACGCATGTAGTATTTGTATAATTTTTATAGCTATCTGATAGGATTTTTACCACATGCGCAAAAAGGTTAAAAACACTTATAATACTTGCAAGAATAACATGGTTATTGTAGTATAAATGGTTTGAATAAGGTTGTTCTCCACAAAGATTATTAAATAATTCGTATCAAACCAAATTTCAATTAATTATTGTAAAGCAAAGATTTGGGATGATTGATTTAATGACCTAATTAAATAAAAACGAATTTAATTAAAGAAAGTAGAAAAATTTGCAATATTAAAAATGAGGGGAAAGAAATAGGTTATAGAAATCAAATTGATCAAACACTAGGGTTTCACCGTCACCTTAACAATCATATATAGTTCTTTCAATTACTTATGACCTATACATGCATATTTTGAAGGTTGGGTTTTTCTAATATATGCCTACTTGGACCCCCAATATAAAACGTATATCAAACATGCAATCCGTCTGTGGTATTCAGATCAAATCTAAACATGCATAACTCATTATGTTTTATGAAAACCCTCTGAAAAACCATGCAACCTTTAAGACGTGGTATTCATCCTAAGTGTACTTGCACATATTAACCACAAGAAGCCTTCTTCAATTTCAGGGACCGACCTCCGACCAAAATTGCATCAAATTACTTTTCTAAATATCCTAATGGTCGCGAATCATTAAGACACTTAGATAGTTTAAACCGGTGATTAATAATTCAAAAGCCTGCATGCATATTATCATAAGCAAATTGAAAAGAAACTACATATTCTTGCTAAGGCTCATGGCCTCACCCTAGCAAAAAAGGAATTAGTTACGCATATTCATAATTAAAATCAAAAGCAATTGTATTGAAATAATAAAAGATCGAAAACACCTTGAATGTAAAAGTCTAAAAATCTCTACGCTTGGCTAATTTCCTCTCCCAGGTATCGCACACAGAAGAACAAAGTTAGGGCCGGCCAAACTTATTTATCCTACTAAAATTAAACCCTCTTAATAAAAAGTCTTCCAATAAGACTAGGAAACCAAATAAATTCAAAATAAATTTGGAAACATAATCCTAAATTTAATAGTAAAATTTGCCCAAAATCTGCATAGCCTCGTTCTAGACCCATATCTGCTCTGAACACTTCTCCAGAAGGCCACGAAACCATCAGAGATCATCTTGGACTCCAAAAATTACAATTAAGCCCATAAACATCACTTTCCAGTATCGCACACTGCTTATTTATTCCATTGCCAGAAAATAACCGTTTGATCATGTTTTGCTCCAGAGAAAGTTGAATGTCCTGTATTGAAAATATAAAGCAAAGTATCAAAATTCTATCAAAATAATTACCAAAACATACTAAGAATAGAGTAAAATATATAATATGAAATTGACTCATCACTATCTCATATATATATTGAACATGTTGCTGATTTATAGATGGATCATTTTGTTTCTTCTTTGTATAATGATGTTGCTGATTTGTAGATCTTTGTATACTGAATGTTTGTTCTTGCTTAGATTTTTCGTTATTTGTAAACTTTAAACTTTGGTAACTGTTATCGCGGACTTGATAGACTAGAAACTCTTTGGGCACGGGGAATACAAGTTAGTGCAGAGCTGAGAGCCCTTCATTCTCAACTAGTTATTATATAAAAGTGAGTGCAGAGCTGGAAGCCTCAGTACTATTTAACAGACGCATATAGTATTTATATGATTTCTTATAGCTATCTCATATATAGATTGAATTTTGTTTCTGATTTGTAGATGGATCACTGTGTTTCTTCTTTGTATAATGATGTTGCTAATTTGTAGATGGATCATTCTGTTTCCATAATTATGTGTCTTCTTTGTATAACGATGGTGCTGATTTGTAGATGGATCATTTTGTTTCTTCTTTGTATAATGAATGTTTGTTCTTGTTTAGATTTTTTATTTGTATTTCCTTAATTCATTAGTAGAAATGATGCTCCATATATATAGATAGATTGTAGATCGATCGATCAGCATGGCACTAAAAGCTAAATAGTCTCAGATGACAACCCTAAAAACTTCAGATATAAAAGCTAAGCACTAAGCTCCCTTTCTCATTTCCTCATTTATGCTGGCCTCTGTTTGGAGTTTAGTGCCTTGCTGATCTCTGTTTGGATATATACATACATATATACACACGTAATGCTATAGATCGACCGATTGACATTTTATTTATTTATTTTTATTTTTTGTAATTGTTAATTTTTTCATCCATGTTTGTGTATGCATGCAGGATCATTTGGGGAAAGCAAGAATTGCTGAAATGGGTTGTTGCTGAATGGACTCGCATGAAGGAATGGTACCGATCGAGGCCACTTGGTGCACAAAATGCCGGATTCCCGACGGTCAACCGAAAGGAAGTCTGACGAGACCACTGTGATGGAGAAACATGCTTCAACCTTCAACCATGATGCTCCTTTTTACGCCGCGAGACGAAAAAAGATGTAAAGGCGGCGATGGCATTGAAAGAGGCAGGAATATGGAAGGGCAATGAAGTGAGTTTCCACCTGAATAAGGAGTCCCAGAAAGACGTTAAGTGGCTGAAGATCGAAACCTGAAGCCTATTCCGCCACGTACCAAAAGAGGATCCAAGTTTCTTTTCAACTTTTCAATATATAAAATGGATTAGAATTCTCTCACCTTCTCTTTTTATCTACTTCCATCTTCTCCTCTCACATTCTCTATTTTGTCTTTCTCTTTCTATAAAAAATTAATATAAGATGTTGACATGACTTAATCGTGACCGTTCAAATAAGAGAGGAGGGAAATGAGGGAAAAAAGAGAGGAGAGAATTCTACTCCATATAAAATAGTTGAGGACATATCACAACATCACTTAAGAGTCATGTCCATAATAATTTTGGGGTTTTGACGTAAACCAGTGTTTAAAGTATCAGTATCGGTGGAAATATCGATATGCAAATTTGTGGAAATATTGACAAATATATCGAATATCGGCTGTTTTTTATGAAAATGATGGAAATTCAAAATGAAACTTTAGGGATTGTCAAATATTGGTTTGGATAAAATATAAGAGTTTATCCGATATTTAATAGACATGTAAAAAATATCGACAATATTTGTTGATTTAGCCCAAATTTAAGAGTCTCTCCGATATGATAGGAAGTTAATATCGACTTAATATCTACTGTATCAATAAATTTTAAGGAAAACTAATTAAAAGGGTTTGAAAACTTTGAGTTTTAACGATAAGGACAAAATAAAGGGTAAAGTGAATAGTACGAGGATTGACTTTTTAGTGTAAAAATATGGTTTTTCGTTAAAGTGAACAGTAACGGAAGCTTCTCGTTAAAGTTTCCTAAATTTTAAACATTGACCGGAACTGATGGATGGGATATATGCATGAATGATATGAGAGAGGATCCTCACCGGATCCTTCAATCATATATGTTCATCGTACATCGTGTGGATAATTTTCGTTAAGTACTGTTTATATTTAATTTTAAATAAAAAAATTTACAATAATTTTTTACCGCACAATGTACTATGAACGTATGTTATTTGAGGATCTCCGAGATCCTCACAAAAAGGATCCGCTGAGAATCCTCACTCGAATGATATCAACATTTAGTATTTTTAAAATTTGATGTGATGGTGTTAATTGTTTTTTTTTTTTTTTGGTTAACGGTGTTAATTTGTTGAGTGAATTGTAGCTATGATCCCTTAACTTTAATTCAATTGGAGCAATGGTTCTTCAACTAAAAATCCATTACCATTGGTCCCTCAACTTTAATTCAACTGGAGAAATGGTCCATTAACTTTAATCCAATTGTAGCAATGGTCCTTCCAATATAACTCGTTTTGACAAAAATTTTGACATAGTTGACGAAAAGAATCATAATTATATACTTTGATGAGTTGAGGGATCCTAATTGTATAAATGGTCATTCCAACATAGTTTATTTTGACAAAATTTTGACACAATTGATGAGAAGGACTATAACTACACATTTTGATAAGTTGAGGAACCAATGGTAATGGATTTTTAGTTGAATGACCATTGCTCCAATTTGATTAAAGTTGAGGGACCATTCGTACAATTTACTCTAATTTGTTTATTATATATGTTTCTGTTGATATCTACTGTAGTTTGATGTGTGATAAGATCAATTGGATAGGTACGCAGGCCCTAGATAATTAAAGTATATATATGTATACACACATGCATACCTTCGGTTTGATCTGAGAGCCATTGATGACGACGACGACGATGATCCAGTTTGAGATGGTAAGTAGGTCTGCTTTACAAGTGTTACTGATAATTTGTAAATGTTTCAAACTTGCTGAAACTATGTAAACAGGGATAAGAGGGGATTTGTATATACTTTGAGCATTTTAACCGTTAAATCCTTATTTAAAAATATAATGATTAAGATCTAAATAAGATACTCGGCAACACCTTAAAGTTTTTGAGAGAAAGACAAGTTATAAATGAAGTAATAGCGTTCTCTCATGGTTTGTAAAGAATGAAATCTCAGTCGCCTTGGTTTATTATGTCAAAAGGTTGCTGGCATGCTGCCTTAATTTGCATTTCCCTTTTGTAAAACTTGTTGCATTTGTACAAGATCATAAGGCTATGTTTGGGTTAGGGTTTCGCAAATTATGGGATTGGAAGCCAAACTATAAAGAAAATGATCACAAAATGTTTTACAGGAGGGATTAAGAAATGCACCATAGAGCATCACAAAGGCATGTAAAGAGGGATTAGCTAATGACACATTCTAAGGTGGGTTTAGCTAATCCTTCTTAATATACCTTCGTAACGCTTAGATGATGCATTTCTCAATCCCTTCAATCCAACATTTTGGGATCATTTTCTTTATATTTGGTTTTCAAACTCATGATTTGCAAAACCCTCATCCAACTATAGCCTAAACGATTCTTCGCCTTTTGATATTTAGGACTCAATTTCTGGATCTGATACTCTTCAAGTGGAAGCTGAATTGGTAGTTTCAGCTGCCTTTAGTCCAGATACACCTCCAACCCCAAAACTATGTAGAGAATGAATTTGGATCCCCTTTGGAACTTAGTGTTTGGAGCCTAATGATCAGGAAATTCGGACTCTTGGTTTGTGTGAACAATAGATGAGCACTTTGTTTGTGTGAGGTGGACCGACGGAATGTTAATGGGGTCGAAAAAATTCAATTTGAGTGATTCAAATTGCTTGGTCCTTGGGCTCCAGACAATGAGACCTGTAAAGGATCTCTGTCTATAGACAATGACCCTGCAACTGGTCGTAATTGTAGTGATTTAATTGATTCATTACTCGTGTATTAATTTTAAAGGAGCATGAATCATTCTTTCCAGAATGCGTATTGCATTTGGGTTTAGTCCAACCCAAAACACAAATGCATTCGGCCTTGGTTCATGGTATGCTATCACTGGTTGGTTGCTATAGTTGTTTTCGAAAGTACTATAATCTTCAAAGAGGAGGAGATTTGAACTTCAGTATGAAAAAACATGCACATTAGACTAATCAAGAGTCATAGCTCACGTATAATTTTCTTAAGCAGGCAACGCGAAACATTTAGGTTCGAGAATATTCCTACCAATCGTTATCACCATATTTCTTTTCATTCCTTTGAAGTTTTTTCTCCATGATTCAACTCAAGAGTAGGTAAATATTTTTACAGACTCTATACACTTGTCGGTAGAACACATTCGCAGTCGGTCAATAGAGCTGAATGAAACATTTTTGGAGGCATGATTTTGAAAGGAAGCTAACTATCCATGAGTACGATAAACGTTAACTCGTCTGGAAGTGTTTTTAAATGATTGAAAACACTTTTAGTGAAATTAATTTGGGTTCCAAAACGCTTCAAGTGCTTCTCAAAAGAAGTACAAAATATGTGCTTCTTGCATGAAACACTTAAGTGTTTTTTTCAAGATTCACTGGATTTTATTAAAAATTAGTTTTAAAATATTTTTACCAAAAACATTTTTAGTTAATTTATAAACACTTTCAAACGAGTCATAGACAACGTAGCTAAAAGCAATCTTATTTTATGGGCCCACCAATAAGAAAAATCTATATGATTTCGAAAGTTGTAATTACATAACCTAGTTAAATCATGCCACAGGTTAGTAGTTTGCATTACTAATTAAGAAAGCGAACAATCAACCACCATATTATGTCGTTTATTAAAAATGGTCTAAAAATTTGGCTTTTTTCTTTGCTATAATTAGTGCTTAGGCCTCACCTACTTCTCAAAAAATAAAATAAAATATTGACGGTACAGAAATAATGTTATTATGCAGCTTTTTTAAAAAGATGCCATGAAAAATGTGGCCATTTTTTTAAACTTTAGTTTTATTTATATAAGGGTTTTTATCACAAATGGTCCCTGACATTGATCAAATACATCATTCTGGTTCTTGACATTGAAAATTAATAGAAATGGTCCATGAGATTGATCAAACACATTACAAATGGTTCTTCCATTAAAAACTCTTTGGACAATTTTCAAAGTTTCGTAACTCAATCGTTTCTTAACCAAATTCGACCCATAATATATCAAAATGAAGATAGGAAAGTGTAGAACAAGATTATACCTATTTGGAAGCCCAATGGTTTCTGGAGAAGGCTGGAAAATAGTCTCAAATGTGACTGGTCCACGGAAAAACTGGAAAACTAACTGGAAACTGAGTAAATTTTAAACATTCATAACTTCTTCAATAATCAATGAAATTGAGTGATTCAAAAATGAAAATCAAACTTCTCGATGAGACGAAAAGAATGGTATCTTTCTTGATGGCTAAATCGTAGTATTTTGGCCGGAAAACGGCTCGAAATTGGCTAACTCGAAAATGGTTATCCAATTTCGAGCCGTTTTCTGGCCAAACTACGGCGAGTTAGCCATCAAGAAAGATACCATTCTCTTCATCTCGTCGAGAAGTATGATTTTTGTTTTTGAATAACTCGATTTCGTTGATTATTAAAGAAGTTATGAACGTTTAAAGTTTACCCAGTTTCCGGCGAGTTTTCCAGTTTTTCCGCGGACCAGTCACATTTCCGGCCATCTCCGGCAACCATTGGGCTTCCAAATGGTATAATCTTGTTCTACACTTTCCTATCTTCATTTTGATATATTATGGGTCGAATTTGGTTAAGAAACGATTGAGTTACGAAGCTTTGAAAATTGTCTAAAGAGTTTTTAATGGAATGACCATTTGTGATGTGTTTGATCAATCTCAGGGACCATTTCTATTGATTTTCAATGTCAGAGACCAAAATGATGTGTTTGGTCAATGTCAGGGACCATTTGTGATAAAAACCCTTTATATAAATATCTTATTTCATCTTTTCAATAAAATAAGTGCAAAATGTGAGTATAATATGTAAACTTTATTTTTATTATTAAAGAATTTGTGAAAAAAAATATGTATTAAACAAAAAAAATACATACATGTGTGACACACTAATAGCATGGCTAAATTTAAAACATGTGTTTTAGTAAATTATTCATACTTACACAAGAAAAAAAATATTTTCAAAAATATGTACGTTCATATATTGCACATTAATTTGGCACTATGTTTGCGCTTAATGTCAATGCATTTTGCAAGGGAGTTGAGGGACTCTATTTTTTTCCAAGTTGTATAAGCTTAAACATGGAAATTATATTTTATTCAATATTATTTAATATGCCACACCATTTGCATGGCATGATAAGAAATTTCTGAATCATAATAAGGTGACAAAGTATTTGCTTGCTAGATTAGCAATCTTGGGTGTAAAAACAATTATTTTTTTCTTTTTTACCTACACACATCTTCAGTCTCTCAAATTCGAAGTAGACTCACCCTAAACCCAAAATCCAAAAGCTTGAAACCTTAGCGCTGTCGTTGAAACCCTAGCGTCGTCGCTCTCCTAGCGCCACCGTACCAACTAACCCTAAACAACCCACAACCCACCAGTGATTACAATGATTATACCGTAGAGCTGAGGGAATCTCGTGGTTCAAAATGAAGTATTTGAAGGCTGAAAATGACTTGGGGAAAGGGGGAGGATCCCAAAAAAATGAGCATTCCTCATAAACATGACAAAGGCAACAAATAGAAACCAAAGAGATACCACGTTGTTGTAGTGTAGCCTCGAGGAAAGTTTATCATGAAAAAGACGCCAACCCAAAAATATACAGTCGGGATGGAATGAAATGCTGCCAAATAAGTTTTGCCAGGCACAATCACCATGCTTCCTTCAAATTAGATCATAACCAAAAGAGAAGAAAATTTTCTTAGAAAGAAATGGTTCCCAAATCAATTGGTCATTAGTCATTGCAAGAGTAAAGGATGATACAAAATTTTCTTTGCCATAGACAGGAATAAATCTATAAAATAATCCAACTGTGACCAACTTTGAACTTGAATAACATTTGAAACTCGAGGAAGAACTATATGAGAATGATCGGAGATAATGAAGGGCTAATAATTAGCTCATCCAACCATTTATCAAAAAAGAAAAGAAAACTTACGTCCCATCTCAAAAAATTCAACAACTATAACTTACGTCCCATCTCCAAAAATTCAACAACTATTGATATTCAAAACAGATAAAACGTACTTCAAACCAGGCCACAGATGATCGCCAATAGATTTTTTTTTTTAAGGCATGAGAGGAAAACACTGGTGGACAAAAGAACCTCATAAAGAAGTGATTGTAAAGCATTCTAATCAAATTAAGCAAAGCCGTTAAGTTCAAAGTAGCTAAGTCATGAAAACCAAGACCACCTTCAATTTTAGGCCCACACACTATATTCCATTTAATAGTTACCAATTTGTGGGAAACCAAATCTTCGGACCAAATATGGTTCCATGCACAAGTAGAGAAATCTTCAAAAGACAAGTTGGTCATTGATATACTGAGAAACTATGCAAAAATAAACTTTGATAAACAAACTGCACTAATTAAACTTTTGATTAGAAATATGTAATTAGACTCTAACTAGACTACTTTTCTTCTTCTTGTTGCTAACCCTACACATTACATATTGCTAATTGGTAATTACACATGCACCCTTTAATTTCTGTAAAAAAAAAATGGTGACATTGATACCCTAACCAGAGAAAATATAATATATAAGTAGAAAATCCGAACTCCCCCTCCTCCTTTTTTCCCATACAGTTTCATCCTCCCCCTATTTATGTGGTCACGGTTAAGCCACGTCTTTTTGTCTTATTATTTCTATAAAAAAAAATCAATATAAAATGTTGACGTGGCTTAACCGCGACCACACAAATAGAGGGAGGATGGATGTGTATGGAAAAAAAGAGGAGAGAATCCTCCTCCAACTCCATGATAGGTTAATATCCAACCTTGATGGGATAGCCCATTCATTCCTCTTCTGTACTGCTATTGGATGAAGGTTCATCTAGTTAAATTGGTATTCAAACGGTACTGGAATCAATTAGGCCAAGAGATTTTCATGAAATATCCTTTCGACGAGCAAGATGCCAAGAACGTAGACGGAATCAACGTGCAAAAGAATTTGTGTGGAGCTGGAATCGACGTGCAAGAACCTGTATGGAGAGGTTTATAATTTTGTAAAATGAGTTTAGTTGAGTATTATTGCGTTGGTTGAGTATTATTGCGCTGATGTTGGATAAAGGGGCATGTGGTTTCAAAACAAATTTTTCATACCAAAATTTTAAATTATGTGACGTGTCACTAATAGGAAATAAGCACGATAATTAACATTTAAATAATAATCCAATCGTTAACGACCATGTTATACGATTTATGAAATTTAGTCTCTCTAACATTATCCGAAGAGACTAATACCTAGTTTCATAAAATCACATGTGTAAGTTTTTTACTTTTCTTTTTGAGAAACGCTAAGGAGACTGTCTATGAACACTGTCACCTCATATTTTTGATACAATATTTTATTATATTGACGCAAAAGTTGACGTTAAGGGAGTCTCCTTAGACCATCTCCAAATGAGATATCAAATCCTAGGTGAAACATCGTGCAATCAAATTTGAAGGTAGGAAGAAGTTTCAATCGATATGCCAATCCTACCTGAATTGACATAAGAATTTCCTACGGCCAAATTTGACATATAGAAAAGGTGCTGTCAATTAATTTTTTAAATATATTATTGTGTGGGTCGCTTTACTTCACCAATTGTAGATCTTGAAAGTTTATTTGATTTGATTGCTTTATAAAATTGGATTCTAAAAATATCATTTATAACAAAGAAAAAAGGAAAAAAAAAGAATTAGAGGAAGATAAAATCTAACATTACTATGTTAGCTATCAAAATAACATTTGTTATTTATCTTTCGATATCTCTATTAGAGATGCTGTTAACCGTTTCTCCCTTTTTCCATGAAAAGTTACAAGGCTGAATTGAACTTGCATGCATGAGGCTGCATATATGCCACAGTCCTTTAATTGGCTCGAGACAACTTTGTTTGGGACATGATGATGATGATCACAAATAACAAAAAGATAAGACTGAAATTTTTTATGGAAGTAAAGTTTTTAGTTAAAAGTAGACGAGAAAAATGTGAAGTAGATTTTTTTTAAAAAGAGATTTTTTATGAACTCTTTGTTGTGACATATGTTTTTATCAATATGTGATTGTGTAAATCCTAAGTAGAGATAGAATAGAAATCCTTTGGGATTGAGAAGATCTTTCCTAATATACTTTGTATTACTTGGAGAGCAAGTTTCTCTCCTCCTTATTACTATAAATAAAGGCACAATGACTGGGGAATTAACACACAATTCCTCAAGTCTATTCTCCATCTTTCTCTCTTCCCTTTGCCGCACCCCTTTAGTAAAATATAGGTCACAACAGGTTATCAGCACGCTCTTCCCACTGTGCTAAAGAGAATTTATTTGTCTTCAATCAGGGGAGTATTACGTTTCAATTATTTTTAATTGTTTCAATCTTGGTTTTATTGAATTCATATGCTTTTATTGATTCAATTTATTTTTCTTATGTTGAACGTGATACAAGCTTTGGAGATGGAAAGCCAAAAATTGAAGAAATAATTTTCTGCATCAAACCAATTCATCAATATCATCACGCAATTAGGTTCTTCCAAAACAACGGTTTTTATCTCGATATTTTTCCAGCCCTGATAGCATGAACATTCACCATAATGCATGACTCAACTTTACGTTTTTCGAATTTTAGATTCTACATAAATTGTGTATGCATTATAATCATAATCCTATTGCATTATGTGAATTGATATTGTTATAAATTATATTGAATGTACTCTTGAAAAAAAAAAAGGGTTTTAAACCCAGGTGAGCCACGGCTTCAAGCTGTCTACCCTGAACAGACTGAGCCAAGCCGGAGCACAGCAGTTCCCTTGGAACCGAGAAAATGACGCCGTTTTGGCGTCATCCCCAACCTAGAAAACATACCTTCGCCGGAAGCTAAGACCATGGTTTTGCCATTCTTTCTGGAATTAGTTTGGGTTTTCATCGTCGTCAGCAACAACGTTATTTGAATTTTCATTGAAATTCATTGAAATCAAAGATTTCCGAATTGAATCCTCTTGATTCTATTTTTCCCCGACGTCGAGGATTCTCCTCCGTCCTTGAGACTGGTCCCTCGATGAACCATCATGCCTCGGAACTCACTATCAAGGTTTCCCGACCAAGAAATCGTCGCTAGAAGCGGCGACGCCAACTTCGTTCTCCGGTGAACACACCCAGTGTTGCTGGGGTGCTTCTTGGTCCAGACCCGAGCCCCATTGGGCTTGTTCTCCTACGGCCCGCAACAACTGAAAAAAAAAAACCCAGTTTTTTTTCCTCCTGGGCTCACTTGCAGCGGCCCAGTGCAGCTGTCTTGCTCGGCCAGCGTGGGTGTGGTGCTCCCATGTGACGCATCACACTGGATCGCGCCCTACTTGGGCCTTGCCATCTGGGCTTGTGTCTGCAGCCCTTATCTATGCACATGGGCTTGGCTTTTCCAGCCTAATTTTGGGGCTTGGACCTCTTATATATTTGTTTTTACAATTTTAGCCATTGGTGGGTTTTGGCCCATTTTGGGCCACCAAATTTAATCACCTAAATTTTTGTTAAGCTTTATTGGGTTTATATTTTTCTCCCAATTCTTTTCATTGGCCCGAAGACCAATAATTAATTAAATCACTATGTATTCTTGCCTTCATGCATTTTTCAATTGCTATATATTCTTGCCTTGTATATATTGCGTTTGTCTGCAGGTATTATGAATCTAAAGTTTATACTTCTGAACCTGAAGTTTCAGAAAAGTGCCATAGAAACATGAAGTTTCTTAACATGCAACATTCATGTTGAGACCCGAAGTTCTCCATGCTTAAATCTGTTTAAACCAAACCATGTCTTAGAACCTGAATGTTCTAACGTTGATGTTTATGGAAATTTTATTTCCTAAAACACCAATCACATTCTTGTTTCTGCCATTCAGTGTATTGTCGAACCGTAACAAGTTCGATTTCACTGATTTGGAAGTTTCGAATAAGAAACTACTTTATGTGGATACAAGGCGTGACACCCCACTTGACTACGACTAGTAGCGAACTCATTGTAGCCAGTTATGGTATGGAAGAGCTGAATAAGCCTCCGCCATGATCCTTATTCGAAGAATTATGATTGAAGCATATCAAATGGAAGTACCTCACTACCGAGGACTCCATGGCTCTTTAACTAGCTATGGACCGTTTCAAATCATGCAAAGATGAATTTTTTGCCTGAAGCAAAACATAATTGAAACCTATACGTCCTTGAATAGGTACAAATTCTGAAGTTTATATTCGATTGAATTTTGACTGGAAGAAAATCTTTCTCGTCCTTCTATATCTAAATTGCTCCTAAAGTAGCAGTATAGAAAGCGGAAGTTTACCAAATTCTCGGATCTGATTACTACCGCACTTATGAGAGAACGATGTTGACCCAGTTTCGACTACCGAATGGTGGTGTTCTGCTTTGGCAAGGATACACCGATATGCATGCTCTGCTTCGGTAGAGGCTACCGAACCTAAGTCTGGGTCTATCTCTCTCTCACAACCCCATTTTGAGTTTGTTTTACAACATATGGTATAATCAGGCCTACCAAGAGGTAGTATCACGCCCGAAGCATGATCCCTGGCACCTAAAAACTTCAAGAATAAATGATAGTAATCCCGAACCTCAACTCTGCAGAATCTAATTCAATTTTGACGAAATAGATCGTTAATTTTCTGTGCTTTTACTAATGTTGTTGAGGAGTACCATTCCTATAGTCAATTTGTAAGACTAATTTTGCCCCACTTAACACATTTAGAAGAGCGAAATTTAACATGGAAGGCATATTGGCTGACCCCCTTGTCTTTTTGGTTTATTTTGTGCATTATTTATTTTATTCTCGGATTTAAGATTGGTGTTTGGATGTCATTATTGTTCTCGAATAAGAGTTAATTAACGAAAATTACCACATATGACTACAATTAACTCATGCTTAGGTATGTTTTGTGGGGAAGTTGGCAGTCTGGTTCTATGTTAACTTCATACATGATCATCCCTTGACAACCTTTCAAGCTTATCCAACATGATTGTGGGGCATGGCCTTGCTCTATATTGTCCAATGGCACTCATTTTACCATGAAGGGAAGCCTTATACTCCCTCGTTCTGGTAGAACGCCCTTTTGAGCTTTAAGGATATTTAAGAGTATTATTACGATATTGAAACCGATGTAGAAATATGGAGTAAAAACCCCTGGCATATTACTATATTGCACCTCCTACAAATATAGCCAAAAGCGTATTCTAGAGAAGATGGAACGCTTAACGAGTGGATTACACCCATTCAAGCCCTTATGTGGCCGACCAGAAGCCCGCTATTCTAAAGGAATTTTCACTATGGATGTACGTTTGGAATATCTAGGATGATTTATGATGCGCCGCTTTGGGCATCCTCTTACCCGAAGTAATGACATCATACCTGGACGCGTACTATACCTTAGCACCCTCCATCTTTTCTACAAATGATTCAAATGGGACATTTGTGGACTGATTCAACCACCTTACGGACCATTTATATACTTTATAGTATTGGTTGATGCTTCTACACGTTTGTCACACGTGCAGTTGTTGTCCACAAGATGCATTCTTCACACTGGTAGCTCAAATTAACAAGCTCAGGGCTCACCATCCTGTTTATCTGATCAAACTTATTTGATTGGATAAGTTGGAGAATTTACATCGAAAACTTTCGATGAATATTGCATGTCGGTTGGGTTTTAAAGTTGAACATCCAGTCTCATGTTCATACACAGAATGACTCAGCATAAGCATTCATTAAACGCTTTCAAATTATTGCGCGATCGATTGGTCATACGTACCAAGTTCCCGATCTCTGCTTGGGGCCATGCAATATTGCAAGCAACTTGGTCCGCCTAAGGCCCGTCATGACCCAACCTTATAAAGCGCGCGTTAGTTGGTTACCAGATACGAACTCGACATATAGCATCTGTGAGTATTTGGTTGTGCGGTCTACATGCCATTTACGCCGCCCTTATGTACAAAAGAAAAAAAGGGGTCCTCAGGGAAGGATGGAAATCTATGTCGGTTATGATTCTCCTTATAATATTCGTTACTAAGAACCTTTGACAGATGATCTCTTTACCGCTCGTTTTGCGGATTGTCACTTTTATGAGTCAGTATTCTCGTCGTTAGGGGGAGATAAGAATGTCAACGTTTTTAAAAGAACGACGCAAATTATCGTGGACGTCCTCAATATGTCTCATCTCGATCCCAATCTAGATCGTCAGAGTATAACCAGACATTTCCTCTAATCTAGCGACGAGATCACATATACCAGCTGCAAATGTGCCTATAAAGAAGAATGTACCAAATGTACGACAGACCTTCGTCCCGAAAGCAGGAATGCAACAATTGTGGCCGACCCTCGTACATTGGCGGCTAGCTAATCAATTTGTCATACGCCAGAAGCTTGATAGATTACTTGGTTCGAGGATTCACTTCCCTAAAATTAGAGGAATGTGGCACGAATGAATCCGTCCCTCAATCGTTGTCTCAATCCTTTTCATCTCATGAGATTAAATCCGGATTACTCCTGAGACCTGAAGTTCTTGGTCCAGTATACTAGTTTGGATGAGATATGGAATTGGAATGAGATTACCATAAATGATGTTTCATTTATATGGTTACTACAGACACAAATGAAAAGTGACGATAACGAACTGCGTTTCGTTGATTAATATCGACGTAGAACTGATTGGTCAACTAGAAGAATCAATCTATGACGAAGGAGATGAATGAAATAGTGCAAATGACGCCTTGTGGCGCAAGGTTTCTCTCATACGCTATGTGATTGATTGTAGCATTATAAACGTGGATGTAGTATCTCTGGGATCCTGATACGAACCTACATGGAGTTTCCAAAGGACTTACATGTACTGATTCAAATAGTTCTAGACCACAAGAACACCTTTTTGGTTCCCAATAAGACTTCACTTTACGGATGCAGAACTATCCGGGCGGATGTGGTATGCCCGTTTAAGTGAATATTTGATCAGTTTGGGATATATGACCCTGCATGTACAAAATCCGAAATTGCTAGAGTTGAGAATACTAACTCGCACCTAAAGTCGGACTTTAAGATGAATGATCTTGGGAAAACTCAACATTACCTCCACCTGGAGTTTCGAGCTAGTTTTGATGGTATTCTGGTCCACCACTCGAACTAGACCCAGAAGGTGTTACGTTTGAGTATACCCTGATCGTCTATATGCTAGATGCAAATGAGACCTTTATGGAGGATATGGAGCATAAGGTTATATATTGGAACGTGAGGCAGCCATATCTAAGTACCATGGGTGTTTGTTGTACTTAGCTCAAATGCACTAGAATCAGACATCTTATGTGCTGATAATCTTTTGGCATAAAGTAGCACTGCACCTAACATGCCACCACCAAATTTGGTGTTAAAGACGTTTTTCCGTTAATAAAGATTTGGGCTTATCTATCCATATGCATCTCAAAATAGATCACACCCCCTTGATCTTCGAAATCTTGATCTTCGAAATGATGCCTACCTTGTGGGATTCGCTGAATCAGACCATCTGTCTGACCGCACAAGGTACGTTCTCGAATGGTTAAGTCTTTACCATTAAGGAACATTGCAATATCTTAGAGGTTAACCAGATATACCTTTTGTTGCGAAACCTTTGAATCGTTCCAAGACTCACTGTATCTCATCACGTGAGAGATGTAATCAAGAACTCTTGTTGAGCATATTCAAAATCCCTGCGATTTTCATCCATCGTTAAGTCCGAACAACGATCCATGAAGACAATGTCGTATGTATCAACCAGATTATGATACATCCAACAAGTCATCACCAAGCATATTGTGTTTGTATCAGCATAAGCATCAAAAGATTGATGTTAAGCAGTCCAATCCCAGACAACCTTGCCGACATCTGCACGGAGTCACTGCTGAAGTCTACCTTCCAGAAGTTTGTCCCAGGAATTGGTATGCGTAACTTTCTCATTTGCGATGTTTGTAGTTTCTTTTGGAAGTTTTGTCAAACTCAGGGGGAGTATCCAGAAGTTTACTCACTTGATCTTAATGTACTCTTTTTCCCTACGATTATGAGTATTTTTCCCACTGGGTTTTTGCTACCTAACTAGGTTTTAACAAGGCACGCATCCTAGGCTGATCATACCCTTGTGAGCTCTTATACTTGCAGAAGACGTATAGTTTTGACTTAATGCAACTTATCACTTTTCTCCTTAGCCTATGAGCTTTTGTCCCACCTTGGGTTTTGCCATAGCGAGGTTTTGTGAGTTTTACCACACATGCATTCTTTCGCTCGTTTTGAGACTCGCATTCGCTACTTGTGCCGACTAGACGAGATGACTTCATCAACTACTTCTACATTTGCCTGAAGATCTGATGCGCCATCTACTTGAGTATTTGCACACTCAAGGGGGAGTGTTGTGACATATGTTTTTATCAATATGTGATTATGTAAATCCTAAGTAGAGATAGAATAGGAATCCCTTGGGATCTAAAAGATCTTTCCTAAAACAATTTGTATTACTTGGAGAGCAAGTTTCTCTCCTTCTTATTACTATAAATAAAGGCACAAGGACTGGGGAATTAACACACAATTCCTCAAGTCTATTCTCCATCTTTCTCTCTTCCCTTTGCCGCACCCCTTTAGTAAAATATAGGTCACAACACTCTGTACTGTTTTATTTATTTTTATATAATATCTTATAATGTTAGCATATAAATTAATGTTAAATTCTAAGATGGTATAGAATCCATAGAGATTCTCATTTTAAAAGAATATCCTTAGCATTTCTCAACTAAACAAATCTCATTGATTTTAATTTGTCACGTGGTCTCCCAGCTAGCAAACCTTCTGCATCAGACTATGACATATCTCCCAACAAGTATTTATATTTTTTTTTTCCATCTGTTTGCGTGAAGAAAATTCAACTATATATAAAAACCCCATTCAACAACAAGAATTTCCAACACCCAGAAGAGAAAAATAAAAATCCACAACGCTAAACCCTAGACCAACCAACCATGGCTTCTGAAACTTACCAACCCAAAAATGTATGTGTGATTGGAGCTGGACCCTCGGGGCTTGTAGCTGCAAGGGAGCTGAGGAAAGAAGGTCACAGGGTGGTGGTGTTGGAACAAAACCATGATGTGGGAGGGCAGTGGCTCTACGACCCAAATGTGGAGGGAAAGGATCCCTTTGGAAGGTCACCTACCCTAAAAGTGCATAGCAGTCTTTACTCCTTTTTGAGGGTCATGTCTCCAAGAGAGAGCATGGGGTTCACTGACTTCCCATTTGCAGTCAAGAAAGGTAGGGACATGAGGAGGTTTCCTGGCCATGCGGAGCTTCTTTTGTACCTCAAGGATTTTTGTGATTGGTTTGGGTTGAGGGAGTTGATAAGGTTCAATACGAGGGTTTCATATGTGGGGATGTTGGATGCAGATCATGTAGTTGGTTGCAAAGATCTGAAATGGGTTGTGAGGAGTATGGAGAAGAAGGCCGAGATTTTTGGGGAGGAGGTGTTTGATGCGGTGGTTGTGGCCTCCGGCCATTACTCTAACCCAAGGTTACCGTCCATTAAAGGTACTTACTACTTGATTAATTTCCTTAGTTTCATGCTAGCTCATGTCTAACAAGGATTTTGTTTTGACACTATTTTTTACCAATCATGTATTGACATGTGTTTCAACTTTTTCATATGAGAATGGTAAAATGTCCAAGTGAATAATAATCACGTATTTAATCATAATTATATGTGGTTTCAATTTTGTTTTTCTTTTTCTCTATTTCCATTTTTTTTCTTTTTAATTGCTGTGCGTTCAATTTGGTCATGTTTAGGAATGGATGCATGGAAGAGGAAGCAAATGCATAGTCACATCTATAGGGTTCCGGAGCCATTTCGTGATGAGGCAAGGCAATATATAGTTAATACTAAATTGTTAGCTTGATGTATATTGGTGGCTGATTTCCTGATAACTTAGGAGTGTTTGGAGAATCGTACTTGTCTAACATAAGTTTATATAGATCAACGAAACTTTCTAGCACAAAAGAGATGAAGTGATCCTTTTGCTCAATTGCAGGTTGTGGTGGTGGTTGCAAATTCACTAAGTGGACAAGATATATCAATAGACCTAGTGGATGTGGCCAAGGCAATCTATCTCAGTGCCAAATCGCTTGACATATCTAAGGGCTTGTCCAAAGTCATTTCCAAACACGAAAACTTGCACCTTCGTCCCCAGGTACAAGAAATTAGCTTCTATAACTAAACGTCACATTTCGTGTCTAGAATTAGATTTTAAGCAGATATATAAAAATATGTCCAATAGACATTTCTTTTGTGTGACATTTAAATGCAACCAAATGCAGATAGAGTCACTTCAAAAAGATGGGAAAGTATTATTTGTGGACGGTTATTGGATCATTGCAGATATTATCATATATTGTACTGGGTAAATTTTCAACTCAATATCATCCGCACAATGAAAATGTCATTATAATAAAATAAAAATAGTTTAAATCGATCTTGATGATGTACTTGCTTTAGAAAGTGATTGATTAATCAGTCTTTTGAGAGTTTTGACTGAAAGATAAAATTATGAAACCACACCAAGTTGTATTCCTTTGAAATAGTTTAAACTAATTGTTCCAAGTGGGATGTGTGCAGGTATTCATACACATTCCCCTTTCTTGACACCGAAGGAATAGTAACTGTGGATGATAACAGGGTGGGCCCTTTGTATGAGCACACCTTCCCTCCATCACTTGCTCCCTCTTTATCTTTTGTAGGCATTCCAACAAAGGTAACTTAAATATTTCTAATTTTAGAATGTACAAAATGTTTTGAGGAATAGGGAGTTGTCTTTTTGTAATTGAAAAGTTACAGGTTCGAGTCGTAAAAACAGTCTCTTTGCAAAGTAAGAATAAAATTGCATACGATACGTTTCTTCCGACTCTCAAAAAGCAAGAAGCTTTGTTGGTTAGGGATCACTCTTGTTTTTGTATGCTTTGAGCCTTGGAGGTATAGATTTTTTATTTATTTAAGATAATACAATGATCAAAATTTAACAGCAAAAAATCTCAAATTATAGAATGCTTTGGAGTGTAATAGATTATTCATTCTAATTTAATGAAAAATGATTAATTAATCGAAAAATCTGATCTAGGTCATAGGGTTCCTCTTCTTTGAGTCACAAGCAAAATGGATAGCTCAACTGCTCTCTGGCAAAACAACATTGCCATCAAGGGATGACATGATGCAGTCCATCAAAGAGTTCTACCACTCAAGGGAGGTTGCTGGCATTCCAAAGCATGACACCCAGGGCATCGGCGACTTCGAGGTAAACTTTCGTGCAACAAAATTACATGCATCATATTTACTGCTCACGTGACTTGTAAAGCCGTTGTAGCTTACATTCTAAGGTCTCTACCTTTCTTGTTTTGCTTGTTGCAGTATTGTGATAGATATGGAGATCACTCGGGGTTCCCACATTTGGAAGAATGGAGGAAAGAGCTTTGCTATTCGGCCCTAATACATGCCGACGCCGACTTAACATTCAGGGATTCGTGCGATGATCATGAGCTGCTTTAAAAGGCTTTTCAAAGTCCATATTTTGCTCAATTTCGGCCTCAAGATTTAGATTTTCCTCTGAAATAACCCTGCAAATATTATGTATTTGAATGCGGTTCAATATTCTAACGAATTAATTAGGGTGTTGGCTGGGTTTATACCAATGTGTTTCAAGTCAGAGAAGACATAAACCTTACTCCTCATAAAAGTACGCGCGCATGAATCATTCTTTCCGGAATGCCTATTGCATTTGGGTTTTGATCATCTCTTTAGTCCCAACCCAAAATACAAATGCATTCGGCCTTGGTTCATGGGTATGCTAGAACTGGTTGGTTGCTATAGTTGTTTCCGATAATCTTTAACAGTGGCGGAGCCATGTGGAGACTAGGGTAGTCCAGGGCCCATCCTGGAATTAAATCTATATCCATTGTGTAGTGATTTTTGCAATAATGTGCATGTGTTGTGTTGGTTTGTCAGGTTTTAGAGGTTTCATTAGGTCCTGGGGTCGACGCCTGCTGACTGAAAGCTACTTTTTGGTATTTTTTTTACCAATTACCATATATAACTACCCTTCTGCACCTGCTGACTGAAAGCTACTTTTTGGTATTTTTTTTACCAATTACCATATATAACTACCCTTCTGCTAACATTCTGATTTCTTTGAAACCAATTATTTTTTTGTTAGTTCATATAAAACAGAGTATATATATTCGAGAGGAAGATTCAATAATATTAAAAAAAATATATCGTAATAATAGCTTCTTTTTTTTTGTTAGTTCATATAAAACAAGGTATATATTCGAGAGGAAGATTCAATAATATTAAAAGAAAAATATCGTAATAATAGTTTGAGTTAGTTATAACGTTATTATCAATATTGCGTTAGATGTCAACACAGGTTCTATTTACTATGACATCTCTCAATACTAATTCTTTCATACAAATTTTAAAGCTCCATCACTCTTGTTTGATTCAAATTTTCCATGATATTACTAAATTTTTTTCTAATTTCTTTCCTTAGTTTAAAGGCCCCTCCTGGCATGAATTTCTGACTCCGCCACTGATCTTTAAAGAGAAGAGATTCAAACTTCAGTACGAGAAAACATGCACATTGGTCTAACTGGGTGTCATAACTTACGTATAATTTTCCTAATTAGGCAACGCGAGACATTTAGATTCAAGAAAACTCCTACCGATCGTTAATTATCACCTTATTTCTTTTCTTTTCATAAATTGAAAGAAATCAAACATCTGACATATCCTAATAACTAATCAATCCTCATCACTTTGATGATGCTAACATTCTCGCAAAAGCAATTTCAGAATAAAGTTAGATATTATGATTACAAGAACTATAAGTGACACTGATATTAACAAGGGTAGGTAAAACATTTCCCAAAATGAATAACCTACCTAACCTCACTTTCACACTCCAAATTTCATTCCTTTGAAGTTTTTTCACCATGATTCAATTCAAGAGTAGGTAAAATTTTTGTACAAACTGTATACAATTGTCCGTAGAATACTTTCGCAGTCGGTGAAGTTTGCTGAATGATAAATTTGTGGAGGCATATGATTTTGAAAGCAAGCTATGATTCAAGAGCTTGTCTTCATGGTAAAGGTCAGATTACAGAACGAGTGCATTTTTCTCTCACCACTCTACTTATTATTTTTTATGAGTTAAAATTCTGAGACCCGTGTCTATTCACTACACAAATCTTGAAATTTAAATTCATTCAACAATGATAAATAAGGTGGTGAGCATCTTTGCATAACCAAATAAGGCCTTTGCTATAATTAGTGCCTAAACCTCACCAATTTCAACATAAAATATTGATCATTAATAGTTTTAATAAAATACGGGACAAAAATAGTACATGAATAGTGGCGGAGTCAGCGTTTTATTGTGAGGGAGAGCCTTTCAAATACGTACGGAAAAAAAATTGAACTCATTACATGAGGAGTCGAAGTAATTTTCACAAACTAAAAGACCTATTAAATTTAATAGAGAGAATCAAAAGAATTGGGCAATACAACTTAGTGGGGTCGTAGAGAGCAGAGTAACCACTAAATTTTTTTAAAAAGAGCATACAAAAAAAATTATGTGTTACATAAGAGGGCAAAAAGGAAGTCCGCAAATAATCGATAATTAGGTTAATTTAGAGTTACTATCAAAATCCTTTTTCAAACTCCCATCTACAAACTCACCATTTCATCAAACTACAAAAATAAAACAATAGAACGGTTAGAACTAGAAAACAACGACGTAGTTCGACTCATGACTCAACTTCGTCACGAGGAACTATTCATCTTCCTCATGTCTCATGGCAATTGAAGGCTTGGGGCTGCTGGAAAATTTCTTATACCGTAATCAAGATGGGCCTATGGTCCTTTAGTGGCTCTGCCCTTGACATGAATGTTATATACGTGTATAATATATCTGCAAATTTGGTCTTGTTATAACCGCACAAAAAAATGAAAATATTTTTAAAAAATACGTACATGCGTGTATTATACGCAAATGTGGCCTACGTTTGCTCTTCATGTCAATGCCTCTTGCAATTAGGTTGAGGAACTGTTTGGTTTTCAAGTTGTATTGCTCGAGCATTGCATTTCTTTTCAATTCAATAATAATATATGCAGACAACGCTTTATTGCAATGACTGAAATTAGTCATGCTTATGCATCATGATGCTTGTTCGATCTCCGTCAACTCTCCTCCCCTAACAACTAACTAGGGCTGGTTCGGTATAGGATACTGAACCGAAACTAGTATCCCCAAATCTCAAATCGAAATTTTTCAGGACGGAACTTTGAAGACCAATCCCAAACCAAACTTTCGGGATTTCGGGACAAATCGGGAATCCCAAATTGAAGGAATGCCTGTTATGTACTAGACGAAGAAAAAGAAGAAACAAAAACATACAACGAAACAAGTACAAAATGTGCAGAGCTGATTAGGGCATTGTTCATGGTAATTTAATACGTTAACCCTAAACCCATCTACGAAAACAAGGTTTCTCCAAACAAACTAAACGAGAAGAGAAACAGGGCTCAATTTGTGACAACTGCAAATGCAGACCTTTTGAAGCTGAAGCAACAAAGTGGTAAGTTAAGAGCAACATCAGCTGCTAATTCAAATGGGTATGACAAAAATGACGATTTGAGTTTTATTAAATGAACAGAACTACGGTACAGGCAGTATTACAGAATATAAAGGGATATCACCATGAAAACTTTAGCAACTTTTGGCAAAAGCTCTCAGTGGATGCACCGCATTTCAGATGCTTTAGCCAATAGGTGATCTGGACTGTGAATATATGGACCACCGATCTATGTTCTAACACTCTCGCTTAACCTTGGGCTCTCTAGTTATGAAATTGAACATAAATACGAAGAGTGTTGCAGGGATTTAAACACAGAGATCTTCCACTCTAAGACCATTCGAACCCTTAATTAAATTTCAAACCCTAAATTAATTCCAAAATTTACCTGATTTGGGGAGAATCAGTGCACAGTGAAGGATGAGAAGTCGAGAGAGAGAGCGATGGCCGTGGCTCTGTGTGGTGAAGGAAGGCTCTAGCCGCTCCACAGTGAGGGATGAGAAGTCGAGAGAGAGATCAGATCAGAGAGAAATCGGCCAGGATGACTGGATGAGAGAGCAGGGTAAGCGATGAGGGTATGACGACAGTTCGGTTTGGGAACAGAAATAATATTCATCCTCGTAATCATGAAAATTAATCATATTCATAACCGTAAATTAACCATCTGAGATTATCCATAACCATATCTACCAAGTAACAGATTTTCAATTAGTTATCGGTTATATCCATCTTCGTCAAAAAACAAAAAAAAAATTATATTCATGCAATTGACGCATTATAAATTTTAGTAGATACTAATTCCATTGTTAAATAGCAACATCCAATTACAAAAAACATAACAATATATTTGAAGTTGTTCATGATAACATGGACCAATTTCTTGACAGTGAGATTCTTGAAAAGAGATGAATCTGATAAACTTGTAACATTTTATAATTGATGTATAAAATGATTCAATGAATTAATTTGGTTGAGTATAACAATAAGAGTATTGAATTAATGAGGTTGTTGGTATGCCTCATGCATGATGTTTGGTGCATAATAAAGATAATATAAGGTTTGATGCATGCATAATGAATTAGTATAGGAAGGGTTTGGTAAATTGAATAAAAATATATTATATATCAAAAAAAAAAATATATATATATATATATATAATATTTGGGTCGGATTCGGGGACTGATACGGACTGGGGATCCTGTAACCATATTCAAAACCATAACCGAATAAAGTTCACGGTTTTTCCCTATATCCATACCATACCCGAATTTTCATATTCAAATCCAATCCATTCGGACGGTTATCCACAGTTATCGGGTTTAACGGTTAGAATTGTCATCCCTAGGTGAGGTGAGAGAGAGAGAGAGCGAGTGAGGGTTTTATTTGGATTCAACGATTGAGATTAAATCTCAACCAAATCCGATGGCCACTACAATTCCAAATATATATTTAAAATTAAATAATATATATATTTTTTATTTCAGTTCGGGATTAGCGAACTAATGAAAATGTGAGACCGATTCCTGTACCGAAATTTCAGGATCGGTTCGGGATTGGGTACTGAAATTTTTGGGATTTTCGGTTTGGGTTTTTCAGTTCAGTTTGGAATTTTCGGTATTTTGTTGCACCCCTATCCAAAAATATCTAATTTTGGCATAGCCAGGATCTTCGGGGTTGATCAAACTCAAGCAAACACAAATAGAATTGTCGGAACATAGTAAGGGCTGGTTTGGTATTGCTGTGCTTTGAAAAAAAGCTGCTTCTGCTGTGCTGTGAGAATAAGTAGCTGTGAAATAAAGCAGTAGAGTGTTTGGTAAACTTTTTTGTAAAAGTGCTTTTGAAAAAAAAAAAGCAGTATTATAGTGTTTGGTAAACTTTTATGTAAAACAGATGTGAAAAAAAGCCGGTTTTTCAAAGCTGGGTTTTGCAGCTTCTTGTTTTTGGCTTTTTTTCACCCAAAACTGTGAAAAAAAGCTGAAGCTGAACGTTTACCAAACACCAAAAACTGTCCCAGCTTTTTTTCACAGCAGCTTTTTTTAAAATCACCTCAACCCCAAACTGGGGCTAAGTTTCTCCCTTTTCTTCTTTTCTTTTCACACGGCCGCCTCTTCTTTGCACTATTTGTACTAATGAATTTGTCAAATTTTCCCATCTCAACTTGTAGTGGTTATATGTCTTTTGAGTATGCAATGCACGGGCAATTTTCTGTCAACTCCTATTTGTATAGTTTCGGTGTTTTAGTGCTAGAAATTTTCAGTGGCAAGAAGAATAGGAACTTCTTTCAGACTGATGCAGCTGAGGACCTCGCAAGCCATGTAAGCTTAAAATGAAAAGTGCAGTGTTCTGTTCTCCTGCATTGACATAGCATCATGAGTTAAACTATAGAGTTTTATGCAGGCTTGGAAGTTATGGAGAGACGGGACATCTTTGGAATTGTTGGATCCGTGTCTGAGAGACTCTTATTCAAGGACTGAAGTAATCAGATGCATCCACATCGACTTACTTTGTGTTCAGGAAGATCCAGCTGACAGGCTTACAATGCAATCAGTAGTTCTCATGCTCAATAGCTACTCTGTCAGTCTGACATTACCTAAACAACCGACATTTTTCCTCCGAAGCAGAGTAGTGGGGAACACGTCAAAGATAATGCTGGAGTCTGAATGTCTGATCAATCTATCAGCAAGTCATCTACGTCCGTCTATGAAGGATCTATCACTGAAGTATACCCTAGATAGCGTGTATAAATAAGGCGTTTGGATCTATTGTAATATATGTTTATCAACCTATTGCTTTGCAATTAATGGATTAGAATTTTTTATATACATGTGAGCAGCGACGGATCCAGAATTATAAATGGGTAAAAGCATTTAATGTTTTTTTTAAACCTCAATATCCAATTATTCATAAACCATAATATTTGGGATTATAATGTAAAAGTTACTTGAAATTTGAGGAATGAAAATATGAGAGAGGAGAGAATAGTGGCTCGGTGGCAAAATGGCCGCATGTGGTGGCGGGGTTGGGGGGTTAGGGTGGCTCAGTGGCTGTGCAATTTGGGAGTTGATATGACAGTGATTTCGGTTCTTTTTTGGGGGGGAAGTAATCGGGGGTGGGTGTGGATATAAGGAGGTTTATTGTTGTTTTGTTTCTTTTAAAACTATTTGAAAAAAAAAAAAGGAGAACTAACGAGAGGTTCAAAACTATGTTGTTTTAAAGGAGAAGGAAAGCTTGCGTGCCCAGTATGCAGAAACATCAACTTCAGACAATTCATTTAGTCATGTCGTCAAAAGATGGCGGGCAGCAAAGCGTCACCAACCAGACGATCAAGGGTCACCAGAGTGGATCCCCAACCATTTTTTCGGCCTCCACGGGCTCAACTGACGACCTTTGGCCCTTGGTGGACTCGCCGCATGATAAAAGAAGAGTAATATTAAATTTGTAAACTAAATGACATGTAAGTTGATGATGGAATTATAACTTAATAATTGATAAACATGCTTATTTCTATTGATGACACATTATTTAGTTTGCAGATTTTGTCTACAAATTTAATCTCCCTAATATTATCCTATGAAGAATAACAAAGAAGCTTTGGTCTCCAAATCACTTTTAGCGTGTATATCTCAAAATTATTTATCGTCTTCAACTCTTAAAATCTCTCACCTTCTATTGTAGAACAAAACATTAACTAATGAAACTACAAAGAGACATCGGTAAAACTAGAAAGAGCTCAAACAGGTATTGAAAGGGTGGTGTTCGATCAAATAAGTTTAAGTGTTATTTCGAAATACTGTAACCCTCAAAGAATGAGTAGTGTAACAATATTTGATAGAATAGTTCATTTCATAACATTGCAGCCAGTTGAATGATTTAATTGAGGGGGAAGAGATTCGGTCCGGATCTCTCTCATCAAAGGTCCAGTGATTTAGGCTGTTGAAATTTAATCAAACGGCTACAAACAGGGAACTCCTCTAATTGTTATAATAATTGTAACCGTTAAATCAAATTTTAATAAATTTTAATGATCTGGATCACTTGATCCTGGACATTTGATGGGAGAGATCCGAACCGAATCCCTTCCCTTAATTGAGGTGCTTTAGTTCTTCAAAAAAGGGCGTCACGTCGAAGTATTTCCCACTAGAGTCATTATTGCAGTCAGTTGTATATAATAAAATATAAGCACCGTGTAGTCAACTAAACCTAATTCAAATTCTGATGGGCAAGAAATCAAGAGTGCGGTTGTTTAGGCTCATTAATTTTTATTGGACTAAATTAGATTAGTTTCACAAGCTGCTTTTTTACTTCTTTCACATGTTAATTTTTATTATTTGATTTTTTTCAATTCATTTAATCTGACGATCGAAAATTAAAAGAATGATAGAACTAAAAATATTTGGTAGGCATAAAGATTAAGTTTAATGGGAGTAACCAGAGGTGGATTGTCTGCCCTCCCTTTCTCATACCCTTTCCATCCCCTTTTATGTTGTGCGGTCACGGTTAAGATACGTTAATATTTTATATTCTTATTTCTTTTTATCTTATTATTTTTATAAAAAAATCAATATAAAATACTGACGTAGCTTAACCGTGACCGCACAAACAGGAATGGATGAGAATGGGAGAGCAGACAATCTACGTCCGGAGTAACCCAACTCGCTCCGACTGCCTCCCTCGCTAAAAGTTATCACTGAAACCCCTCAAATATCACAGGACTGCTAAGACTCCCACGTTGCTTCGCCTGCCTTGTTCGAATCTACAAGATCTTCAATCCCCCCGAAAAAAATGATATTTTCCCATCTGAGTCGGTGATTTGGGGTCTTCCGCCATCTGGGTCTTTTGGTATCTCAGATCACACACACATCGCTCTCTCTCTCACAAACGACCTGAATTTTTTCACCTACCAAACACCCCACTTCGGTTGATTCTTACCCCACCAGTCACGTTCCGCGGGAATTCAATATCCAACTCCGTCGTTTTCAGCAAACCGTGATCTTAATCTAATACGACAGACAAAGTGAGCAATTAGTAGGAACTGGGGATTTTGAAAGGTGTTTAGTTGGTGACAAAATAGAGAGAAAATGGAATGGCAATTAATAGGAACTGGGGAATTCCATGAAAGCAAATGGGATTTTGAAAGGTGTTTGGTTGGTTGAATTCTCTGCAAATGGGAATTCTATGAAAGCAAACATTCAGGCCAAGCTTGATGAAGCAAAGAGCCAGAGAGGCTTGAGGTTAGGACGGAGACAAAAGGGGAGAGTGCAGAGAGGCAGATAACGAAGACTGTTCTTTTATGCAAATTCATAATTATTTTAGTACATTGTAAGTTTATTATGTGACATAAAAAATTAAAGGGGTAGGTACTAAGAGAAGATTCAACCCAGACTAGGTAATTAGAGAAGATTCAACCCACAAAGGAGAAACCTTTTCTAAGATTCTGAAGACGGGTTAATTACATTAACACCTTTTGAGGATTATTATTTTTTTACAAAACTTTCTCAGGTTTGAAACATTACACCAACATCCCTTCACGTTTTAATTCACTTTCACAATCACCCCTTAAGGATAATATTACCCTTGTAGTTAATTATTAAAAATAAAATTTATAGATAAACAAATAAAAAATTACATTTAAACATTAGAAGAAAAAAAACCCAAAGAAATCCTCTTGTAAGATTTATCAATGTGGGAAATCGGCATCTAGCTTCTCCTGAGGCTATTGATTTTCTAGATAAGCTTTTTCGTTATGATCAGCAGAAAATCCTTACAGCAAGAGAATCAATGGCTATGCATGTTATTGAATCCAATCCTTTAGTAAAAAAGACCTTGTAAAATATGCCCCTTTGTCTTTGGGTGGAGCCTGTGAACAGTATGAGATCAACACAGGAAAATATTTCTCTAACTTAGGATGTTCACTGCATCCCTCATTTTAGAAGTTTTATATTATTACTTGAGAGAGAGAACGCGGCCGCGGGGTGGGCCCCACCGGTGGGGTGTGCTTGTTGGGCAATTGCAAGGGAAGAAGAGATCCGATACACATGCATTTAGGGTGCCGGCTAAGAAATTGGCAGGGATGAAGGATCCAATGATATAAGACATGCATCTGGGGTTTCATTTTATTTTTTAATGTTTCAATATAATTTGTTTATTTTGATTTTGTTTTTCCATTTATTTATTAAAAAAATTATTTTTAACTAATTAACTACAAGGGTAATTTTGTCCTTAAGGGGTGGATGTGAAAGTGAATTAAAAGGTCAATAAGTGTGAGTGTAATGTTTTAAACTTGAGAGGGTTTTGTGAAAAAACGATAAACCTCAAAGGATGTTAGTGTAATTAACCCTTCTGAAGACTAAAGAAGTTTCGAAAGCGTTAATTGAACGTGTCCAATAGCAAAAGTTGATTAAGTCAGTTGATCAAGATAGTTTCGGCCCCTTATACTCAAGTTCAAGTTTAAGAGTAGTAGCCTTGTAAAAAGAAAGAAAAAAAAAATCAAAGATGTTGAATATTTGAGGAGGAAAAAAAGGCAAGAAGAGTTTGGCTAAAATTTCCAGTCAACCCAACTCTTAGGACAAAACTTGTCTGCCGGTTCAAACATTCCTGTCAATTCATGGCTACATTTCAATCATGAGCAGATCACTTTCAAAAATCAAACAAAGAAGAAGGGCGACAACGAAGAAACCGTCAAACACGGGTTAAAGGTATAACAGCTGACCTAAACCTTTCTTATGTGCACAAGGTACGTACAAGGTGGGATTAATCAAAACAATATTAGGGAAATTAAAATTTTAAATTTAAAAAATATGTTACCAATAAAAAATAAACGCATTAATCAACATAGTTTAATTATCAACAACTATTTATTTTAGTTTAAAATTTTGGTCTCCTTACCTTTGTTTTTTTGAAACATTTTTGCTCACCACCATTTTAGTGTGGTGTATGCTCACCATCCTATTTATCACCATTGAATGAGTTTGAATTTCGAAATTCGTGTAGTGGATATGCACAAATTTCAAAATTCAAACTCATCTAGCTATGGTAATTAAAATGGTGAGCATTGAACATAATAGTGCAACGTTGACAAGTTGCAAGCACTTATTAAACAACAATGGCATTGAGATTAAAATATGGTGGGTAATTCTAGAGAAAATAAATTTATAGATAAAGTTTACAAATTAAATAATGTGTCACCAATAGGAATGAGTACGTTATCAATACTTAAGTTATAATTCAATTATTAACTTCTATGTCATTTAATTTGTAAAATGTTGTCTACAAATTTAGTCCCTCTAGAATTATCCAAATCCGGTTGTATGAGAGTAGACGTTGCATTTTAACCTGACCCGTTAATCCGACCCGACCCATTAAAAAGAGTATCCGTATTAATATTTAACAGATTGGGTGGTTAACGGATCATTTTAAGTGAACCCGTGAAACCTGCTAACTACCCGTTAACGCCCGTTATTTAACGAGTTAGATTTGGATGCTCACATCTCTTTCTGTCAGCCGCCCACCGCCCACCGCCCACCGCCCACCTCCGCTGCCCTCCATTTCCATCCTTTCAGGGTTCATTTTCACACTCTCTCTCTCTCTCTCCCCTCCTCCTTCCGCCTACATAGCTACAATATCATCAGCTTCCAAGGAAATAAGCATTGAATTTTGTTTATTTATTCATCCCCTATATATATATATATATATATATATATATATCTCTCTCTCTCTTTTTCAATCAATTATTTTTATTTCATTTTCCCGGGCAGACCCTCCGACCTTCCCTTTGCTCCTCTTTTGGGACATGACAGAAGAAGGATAACCATACAAAAAGAGGCATATTGTCTGCCCTCCCAATACCATACCCTTCCTATCCCCTCCTATTTGTGCGGTCACGGTTAAGTCACGTCAACATTTTATATTCCTATTACTTTTTGTCTTATTATCTCTATAAAAAAATAATATAAAATATTGATGTAACTTAATCGTGACCGCATAACACAGAAGAAGATGAGAATGGCATGGTAAAAGGAGCGCAGAAAATCTGCCTCCCATACAAAAAGGGGACGACAGAAGAAGGATTACCATACAAAAAGCAACAAATGCCCAGATCGATTGATAGTACATACCCTACACATATGTATTATAATGATTTAATAATTAAATAATAATATACCATACGTACCTTGTAGATGAGAAATTTTTCAATATGAACGGAATATGTATTCTCTTATTTTTGCAAAAAAAAAAAAAAAGATTGTTAATGGATGTTAATAGGTCAAAAGGATAACTTATTAGATTAATTGGTTGAATTTGAGTGACCTGTTAGATTAACGGTCAGATTCAACCCGATCCAAATACAGTAAACCCAACTCGTTTACAGGCCTATTTAATGAGAGGAACTCTTCTGGTGAACACTCAAGACTGAAAGTCAAGCTACCACTCCTGCATTGCTTTTGTTGATACTCAATACAAAAACCTATGATTTTATGATCAATCATCAGAAAATGAAAAACATTACTACCCTTCTTTTGATTCTTTCCATTTTTACTCTGCTCAGCTTTCCGACCAGTACGGAAGCTGATTACCTGACTCAACTCTGCCCAAACACCACCACCTTCACCCCAAACTCCACCTTCCAGTCCAACCTCAACCGCCTCCTCTCCACCCTCTCCTCCAACGCTAACCGCTCCACCGGTTTCTACAACGCCACAGTCCAAACCACAAACAACGCCGTCTACGGCCTTTTCCTCTGCCGCGGCGACGTCGTGGGCACCGACGCTTGCGAAACCTGTGTCGCCACCGCAATCGCCGAGGCCCCACAACTCTGCTCCTTAGAAAAACAGGTGGTGATCTGGTACGACGACTGCATGCTACGCTACTCCAACGAGTCATTCTTCTTCACCGCCCCCGAGTTGACCCCCCTGTACATGTGGGACATGGGTAACGCCACCGACCAGACTCGGTTCAACCAGGTAGTGGCGGCGAGTATGAACGAGCTGGCTACCGAGGCTGCCTACGACGCCGACAAGTTCGCTACAAAAAAAGAGAACGTCAGTGATCTGATTCCCCTGTACAGCCTTGGACAGTGCACACAGGACCTGTCCGCGGCTGCTTGTGACCGGTGCCTTAGGGTTGCCATAGCGGAATGGCGGATTTGTTGTAGCGGAAAGCTAGCGGTACGACTTCTGCATCCGAGTTGCAACGTTGGGTATGCAATCTACCCCTTCTACGCCCAGAACGCCACAGCCCCTGAGCCTGCACCAGGGGCTCCTCCTCCTCCGCCTAAAGGTAAAGCGAACAAACATTTTAAAACTTTTTAGAAGCCCCAATCAAGTCATTTCTGGTATTATGTGATTAGTTTATTGGAAAATTTTTTTTGTTTATTTTACAGGAAAAAACAAAATCCCAACTCTTACAGTTGTTGCCATTGTTGTACCACTATCTGTATCTGTGCTACTCATTGTTGTTGGTTACTGCTGCATAACTAGGAGAGCAAGAAAGAAGTACAATCAAGCAGCAGCAGACGAAGCAAGCGGTAAACAAATATATTCTTCTGCAATTCTCCTCTTGTTTATTCTCGTTGATTCTCCTTTCATTTATTCCTCGTCTATAAACAATATTATGCTTCTATGGTTTGGTTGGTTGTGCAGGTGAGAATGACATTACTACTGTCGGGTCTTTGCAATTTGATTTTGCTGCCATCCAAGCAGCCACGAGCAATTTCTCCGATGATCACAAGTTAGGCGAAGGTGGTTTCGGTAAAGTTTACAAGGTATTTTAATCTGTATATGATATGAGTGCTCCTTCAGGTCTACAAAGTTCCAATTTATATGCATGCAAAATCTGAATAATTTTGGAGCCTCAGAAGCTGTCCATGAATGCCATGAGTGGACATTCCATTGTTTGATTGAAGTTTTCTCGCAGGGTATACTTTCAAACGGTCAAGAAGTAGCTGTGAAGAGGCTATCAAGGAACTCTGACCAAGGCACGGAAGAGTTTAAGAATGAGATGGTATTGGTAGCCAAGCTTCAACACCGAAATCTGGTTAGGCTATTGGGATTCTGCTTGGAAGGCCAAGAAAAGATTCTTATTTATGAATTTGTGCTCAACAAAAGCCTAGACTCTTTCCTATTTGGTTTGTACACTCAGACATCTGATAGTCTTTCCCTATTGCAATAGCAGTTCGTCGATGATAACTTGATTTTGATGATTTGCAGACCCTGAGAAACAAGGGCAGTTGGATTGGTCAAGACGTTACAAGATTATTTCAGGAATTGCTCGAGGAATCATGTACCTACATGAAGATTCCCGACTTAAGAATTATACATCGTGATCTCAAAGCTAGCAATATATTGTTGGATGGGGAGATGCATCCCAAAATATCTGATTTTGGCATGGCCAGGATATTTGGGGTTGATCAAACTCAAGCAAACACGAATAGAATTGTCGGAACATTGTAAGTTACCTATTTCATTCTTTTCTCACGACCACTTTTATTTTGCAATTATCAAATTGAATCTGAAATGTTCTCTCGTTACATCTTTTGTCATAATTTCTATACTGATGGTTGTGCTCCTTGTAGTGGTTATATGTCTCCCGAGTATGTAAGGCACGGACATTTTTCTGTCAAGTCCGATCTATATAGTTTCGGTGTTTTAGTGCTAGAAATCATCAGTGGCAAGAAGAACAGTAACTTCTTTCAGACCGATGCAGCTGAGGACCTTATGAGCCATGTAAGCTTACAATGAAAAGTGTAGTGTTCTGTTCTCTTGCATTGACATAGCATCATGAATTAAACTTTTGAATTTTATGCAGGCTTGGAAGTTATGGAGAGATGGGGCACCTTTGGAATTGTTGGACCCGTGTCTAAGAGACTCTTACTCGAGGACTGAAGTAATCAGATGCATCCACATCGGCTTACTTTGTGTTCAGGAAGGTCCAGCTGACAGGCCGACAATGCAATCGGTAGTTCTCATGCTCAGTAGCTACTCTCTTACTCTGCCAGCACCTCAACAACCGGCATTTTCCCTCCAAAGTAGAGCAATGGGAAACATGTCAGAGGCAACATCCGTTTATGAAGGATCTATCACTGAAGTATACCCTAGATAGTGTGAATAGATAACCTGTTACTGCTACGTATTGTAATATCCGCTTATATATACAATCATATCTAGACAATAACAAAATCTACCGATATGGTATCATCCGTCCTTAAAATAATGAACGTTCTGCACATACAAGTTTTAGGCGCAATTTCTGTTTGTTTATATGATAGTAAATCGCATAAAATTCTGTTGGTGCTCGGACTCTACATCTGTTTATATTTAGTTGTTAGAAAACATGAAACTTGAATTTGGTTTCCAACGATGATTGACCATTGTTAAGATTGAAAACATCAAAGATGCAAATGTAATCTGTATCCTGAGTTTCTCCAATATCTTTATTTTTCACATAACGTGATTGATATGGTTTAGTGAGTCCTTTAGTCGGTAATAACCGAATTAAACATTTTGATACTTACTATCGTAACGATCATTTTCCAGCATCTTCCTCAAATTGTACATTCTATTTTTTTCCATGTATTATTTACCAAGTAAATGTACCAATCAACGATATGTACAATATTAATCGTACCCATATGATACTAAATGGTACAATCCATAATGTATACAAAAACAATCGTAACAAAATCGTGAAAAAACCCTATCAATCAACGAGAATAAAACAAAACGTACCGGAAGCTAAAACAAAACATACTGAACGTACCAATCAACGATATGTACACCCAAAAATTAAAAATAAACGTACCAATCAATACAAAACCAATATATGATAACCAACAATAAACGTACCATTATCACTAATCAACAATATGTACAAATTCAAATGTATACAAAATAATTATCTAACAAAAAGTATACTAAATAATAAACAAACAAAAAAATCTAAGCGACCATCATTTCAATTTTAGGATAAAAATATGTTTTGAACGAAAACAAAAATTAAAAGAGAATTGGATAAATATGTTGAGCGAAAAAACCAAAATTATCTCCTAAAAAAGAGTCCACAACTCCTAAAATACCAGTGTTCTAAAAAACGGTTGAGGCGGCCGCTTGGGCGCTTGGCGGCGGTGCTCCGCCGCGATTAACTCAAAATCGTTTCTTAAATCGGCAAGGTCTGTGCGGACGCTGGGTTGTTTGGCAGCTAGAAGAGAGAGAGAGGAAGCGCCTTGGAAGCAAGAAGGAGCCCGAAGAAGAAGCGAGAGAGGCTGTTGTGGAAATTTACAGAACAACAGAAGAATAAGAAATGGAAAAACAGAGTAATCGGAGAAGGAGAAGAAGAGGAAAATGAAAAAAAATTCAAAACATTAATGGCTTTCCTCTTTCCAAGGAAGAAGAGGAAAAGAAAACCCAAAAAAAATAATGCGTCCGCGTTCCAAGGCGTAAAACGGCTCTACTTTTTGGAATCCAATCTGATGTGAGAGAGTGGGGTGAAGGGGAGGTGTCAAACCTCACACGTGGACTTTAATGAACAAGTTTTTTATTTTTAAATGTTTATGAACTACCCAACCCATTAGGTGGGGTTTTTTAATATTTATTGTTTAAAAACTAAATACTAATTATTTAAAATGTCTTGAATTATATTTTATCTCTGAATTTAATTAATTTAACTTACTAATCATTCAAAATGTCTTAAGTTATATGGTATATATGGTTAATGTGTTTTTAAAATTTGAACTTGTTGGATACTCTTTTTGTATTTTATTATTTTTTTATTATCTTATCCATGAATTTCATACAAGTATAATTTTTTATGTGTCAATATGCACTTATTTACAAGATATACAAGAAATTTACCTAAATCCGCCTAGGTAAATTTAGAACCTTGTAAAATACATGAATTTCATACAAGTATAATTTTTTATATGTATTTTATTCATATATTTCTCCACCCTTTGCCGTGCACACCACCTCCATACACAACCATTCACGCCAGAAATCATCCACCACTCTCTGCCGCACCCATCCTTCACCATTCTCCATAGTTTCTGACCTAATGCCGCCCTACTAGAGCCTAACGTTTTTTAGAACCTTGTAAAATACATGAATAAAAAAAATGGCCAGATAAAAAAAAAAAATTCTCTCAACTAATTAAAAGGACAAATTTAGAAATCAATATGTAAAATTTTAATTTAAAAAATACAATTATTATTTTTAATTTTAAAAAATAAGAAATACTGATGTGACCTAATGTACCAAAGCGCCTTGACCAAAATTCTAAAAAGTATGGATGTTTAATAAAAGAAATTCAAATTTTGAGCTTTTAAATCTTATTAACTCGGAAAGTAATCGGGGTTGGGTGTGGATATAAGGAGGTTTATTGTTTTTTTTTTTTCTTTTAAAACATTTGTAAAAAAAAACGAGAACTAAAGATCAGGTTCAAAATTAAGTCGTTTTAAAAGGAAAGCTCGTGCGTCCAGTATGCAGAAACATCAACTTCAGGCAATTCATTCAGTCATTTCGTCAAAAGATGGTGGGCACCAAAGCGTCACCAACTAGACAATCAAAGGGGTCACTGGAGTTGATCCCAAACCATTTTTTTGGCCTTCACAGGGTCAACCAGTGGCGAAGCCACGTGAGGGCGAGGAGTGGCGGCCGCCACTCCCCTCGCCGGAAAAACAAGGCTGGAGCACTGGCCAGCCCCTCCCCTCCTGCTGCTGCAGCGCCGCTGCTCTTCGTCTCCTCCGGTGTCTGGTTCTGCTCTGCGCGCGGCGGAGCTGCATTCAATTTTTTTTCAAAACACCCAGGCCAAAACGACGTCGTTTTGGTCCTGGTTAAAAAATTTAAAAAAAGTAGAATGAAACGGTGCCGTCTCAGACAACGGAGGCAATCGATGGCCAGCACCGATAAAAGCAAGGCACTCCCACTTTCTTCAATTTTCCATATCCGGGTAATCCGCGTGTGTTGCTTCTGGGCTCGCTTTTCGATTCTCTTTTTGTTTTTGCTGTTGTTTTTTCTTTTGATCATTGATTGGGTTTTTGGGGAGGGGAATGGGGATTTTTTTTATCGTGCCTGGATTTATATGCACTGCTATTTTAGACGAAGGGAAAGTTAGTTTTTGGAAACAACCCAGTTTTTGGTTTGAAATTTGGGTATCTGGGTTGAGATTTTTGTTTGAATTTGTCTGCTCTCTCTCTCTCTCTAAGGTAGATATTGGGAAGCTTAATTTGAACTTTTGTTGGGTTTTTGGTTGCAATTGTGAATCGGGGTATGCTTTTTGTGCTACTGTTATGGTGTCTATTTTTTTTTCTGACTGATTGAGAAAGCTGGTTGCTTTTTAATGTCTTTTATGTAAATTTTTGAACTCATTGTTTTTAGTGCAAATGAGGAATGTGGGTTTTGGTCAAAGCATAGTTCTGAATTGATCTGGGATTGTTCTTATCTTGCTGGATATCTTATAAATCTGAAATTGCCTATGTGATGATCGAAAAGCTGGAAAAGGAAAATCCATATGTTCCTTGTTTCATCTCCTTTGAAGTTGAAATTCTTTACGTATTTTAGTTGAAAATGTTTGCATGATGCATGTTTTCTTCCTCAATCTCCATAATTTCCTTGCTTCGTATTCTTATGAACTCTGTTATTGCTACCATAATATTTGTGCAGTAATAAATTTTGGATATTGATTTGTAAACTAAGGTTTGAAAAAAGCACAGTGATGTTGTAGTTATGGGAATTCATGATTTACCAATAGTTTCAAGGTCTTTACCGTGCCTCGGTGATATGGATGTCCACCAATCTTGGAATACTCACCGGTAAAACAAATTCCAAATTTTATCCCAATAAGCGATTTGGGGGGATTATAAGAGCTTGAATAGCATTTTTGAAGCTACTATGGAAAAGTGGAGATATTTATAGGTCCCTGTAAGGTCGACTATAGGTGTAGCCTTGTAAGGTCGATTAAAATAATTGAATGATCACTTCGATGAGGTAAACATTGAATTGCTTCTTTGTATGACATATTTGAGTTCGGTGAATAATTTTGCATCTTTTGACAAAGCAAAAATTGTTCGTCTAGTCCAACTTTATCCTCAAGATTTTGATCGTATGGACCTCATAAAACTTCCAATTCAACTTGACAATTACATTCACGATATGAAGATGCATAGTGAGTTTTGTTTGTATTGATAAATTATGGAAGACATTACTTTATAAAAGGATTTGGTTGTTGCTATTTTTTTGAACCTTGCAATCTTTTAACTTCGCCCATTCCCCCGTCAATTCTTGGCTTCGCCACTGGGGTCAACTGACTACCTTTGGCCGTTGGTGGACTCGCCACATGATATGAAGAATACCAAAGAAGCTTTTTCCCACATAAAATGATTGTAGGGCTAGTTCGGTATGGGATACCGAACCGAAACTAGTATCCCGAATTCCAAACGAAATTTTCGAGAATCCCGAAGTATTTTTGAGATTTCGGGACAAATTGAGAATCCCAAATTGAAGGAATGCCTGTTATGTACCAGAAGAAGAAAAAGAAGAAACAAAGCAGAAGGGCAAAAAGAAGAAACAAAAACATACAACGAAACAAGTACAAATTGTGCAGAGTTGATGAGGGCATTGTTCATGGTAATTTAATACGTTAACCCTAAACCCATCTACGAAAACAAGGTTTCTCCAAACAAACTAAACGAGAAGAGAAACAAGGCTCAATTTGTGACAACTGCAAATGCAAACCTTTTGAAGCTGAAGCAACAAAGTGGTAAGTTAAGAGCAACATCACCTGCTAATTCAAATGCGTATGACAAAAATGACGATTTGGATTTTATTAAATGAACAAGAACTATGGTACAGGCAGTATTACAGAATATAAAGGGATATCACCATGAAAACTTTAGCAACTTTTGGCAAAAGCTCTCAGTGGATGCACCGCATTTCAGATGCTTTAGCCAATAGGTGATTTGAACTGTAAAGATATGGACCACCGATCTATGTTCTAACACTCTCGCTTAACCTTGGGCTCTCTAGTTTTGAAATTGAACATAAATCCGAATAGTGTTGTAGGGATTTAAACTCGGAGATCTTCCACTCTAACTGGTTTGGTATTGCTGTGCTTTGAAAAAAAGCTGCTTCTGCTGTGCTGTGAGAATAAGCGGCTGTGAAATAAAGCAGCAGAGTGTTTGGTAAACTTTTTTGTAAAAGTGCTTTTGGAAAAAAAAAGCAGTATGATAGTGTTTGGTAAACTTTTATGTAAAACAGCTGTGACTGTGTGAAATGACCAAAAGGGTATAATACTAGATGTGCTCATAATTTAATTTTCTTAACAAATAAAGGTGAATTACTAAATATACTTTATTTTTAAAAGAAAAATATTTATAAACTTTATCTTAAATATTAATTAGTATGACAAACTACTTCAATTGAAACATTTTAGACTGATTAAATGCATTAGATGCATTAGGATTCATTAGTACAATATTGTTAATGTACTTGAAAGTAGTCTAATTAGATGCATTCATCAAACTTGCCGCTATTCTATTTCTTAATGCCTCTATCTCATGTGATCCTTCAACTTCATAATTTTGGTATTCTTCATCATCATCATCACTACTATCGCTCTCTTCACAATAGTCTCTTGGGTCATCAAAATGACGATCACGTTCAGAATACCTCCGTATGTAGTTATGAAGAGCCATTGTAGCAATGACAATCTTCACTTGCTTATTGAACGGGTAATTAGGCATATCCCTTAAAATTGCCCATCTTTTCTTCCATACCCCAAAAGTTCGTTCAATGATGCTCCTAAGAGAAGAATGCATGTGGTTGAATACCTCTTTATGACCCGTTGGTTCAGCACCCCTACGAAAGTCCGGAAGATGATATCTTTCACCTTTATATGGTCCCAAATAACCTCTCATTTGTGGGTATCCCGCATCTACCAAGTAATATTTTCCTGACAATTGAAAATTTTGTTTTGTATTGTAATAATTATACAAAGCAAATATGTAAAATGTTATAATATAAGTATGAAGATTACCATTTGGAGGCTTAGAAAAGTTTAAATTTGGATTTCGTAACACGGATAGAAAAACCCTTGTATCATGTGCAGTGCCTTCCCATCCGGCACAAGCAAATGTGAATTGCATGTCAAAATTACATGCAGCCATAACATTTTGAGTCGGTATTCCTTTCCTACCAATGTATGGAACTTGATCCGGAGGTGGTATTGAAGCCTCAACATGTACTCCATCTATGGCACCAATACAATCCTAAAAATAATAACATTGAAGAAAACCGTCAACCTACAATTATAGTTTGCAAATAAGTTAAAAAACGATTCAAAATTTACCTTAAAATAAGGCATGTATCTTGTATCTCTCCTTATTTCTTAGGGAATGCCACGAAACTCTGAATCCATCGGTTTGATAATATCTATTGCCATCTTACATACGATATCCAACATAGCACCAAAATATCTACTAACAGTCTCACCAGAATGTTGAAATCTCTCTTGCGCTAATCTATTTTTCACACCATGTCCCAACATATGCAAGAACATTGCTAATATTTCAGTTGCACTCATTCTCCTTGAACCTTCCAATCCATAATTAGTTTGCAAGTAATTGGATAATCTATAAAAGACATCTCTGTTCATCCTAAACATTCTATAGCATCGCACATGATTTCCTTGTAGTACTTCCATCAACCACATATTACCTGTTTGGGAAGAATTCATACATGGAGTTTTGTGGACATATTTTGAATAATATGTTTCAACAGCTGTCGCTACAGTGCATATTATTAGACCATCTTCCAAATCCTCAACCTCATCATCATAGGTGTTCATATTGAATATACACCTGTAACCTAACACATAATTGAACATTCCACAAGTCATAATCCAACAATCACTAAGAAGTCACAATCCGACATTCAAGAATAATCCAACATTCAATATTAATCCAACATTCAACATTCAACATTCAACATTAATCCAACATTCAACATTAATCCAACATTCAATAAACACAAAATACAAGCAACATTCAACACATAATCTTAATGCAAAGTACAAACCACACATAGTCCTAATTCATAGTTTTAGCTCCCTATTGTTGTTTGTTGAACATATATTTCAACCAAGTCAGCTGCACTTCAGGATCATTCATAGTGGCAAACACCTCTCGCTTCTCTGCACTACAAAATAAACATGTAGCAAACAACCATAACTCGCTAGGTGGCTCACAACCAGGCAATTGTGCAACAGAGGCTATAGCTTCCGCAATACTACAACCTATATGCGACGGCCTCATCAATGAGTTTGCAGAACTCCTACTTTCATAAACTTCAACAAGACGGTCAATTTGACAAGAAAGTTTTGCAGCACCTCCAATTTTTTTCCCTTTCTTATCAACCTTCTTCTTTTGAAATTCTTCTTGGTTAGCCGCTCTTTTTTTCCCCTTCCTAGCTTGCCTTAGATCCTGCATAGTCTCACTATCTTCCTCATCATCTATATCAATTTGCCCTATAGATTCATCTCTTGACTCTGGTGGTAGTACTCCAGATGAAGGTGCCCAAGCATGTTCACCGGTACCAACTATGTTCGAGAACATCCTATCTAACTTATCCTCCATCTCAGGACTAATGCCTTTTTTTCGTAATTTTCCATATTCTTTGTTTATCTATAAGTAAAGAAAGAATATGGTTAATACATATTCCATGATATCATAATACATATTAAAAGATAAATACAAACCTGAATTTTATTATTCCACCACTCCTCAGAGGCATCAACGGTACTCTTGATCGAATTCCACCCTAGGCCAGTTTCTTTACCAACTAGCTCTTTCCACAACTTCCACTCATTTTTAAGTGCATCCCACTTATTTTTCAGTTGCTTTCTTTCATAATCATGCCCTGTCTTTGCCTTGAAGTTAGCTCTAATATTTGCATATCCATCTTTGTCAAAGTGAGTGCCCGGACGATGTCCGGCCTCAACCTCCTTGATGCATACATCACAAAATATAGATATATTGTGGGCATTCCATGTAGCTGTAGGATTTGACGAAGATGCCCCATTCTTTGCCATTGATACCAACTAGTGAAAGCATGAATGAGCATACACAGTACATGAAAGCAGGAATGAGCACTATATCTAGTTAATCCTCCAGAGAAGTGAAGATGAGAACGTTACTTTTTTTAACTCCTATTGAAACTAATGCAATAAGTCAAGCAACCTTAACAGTAAAAGTAAGACTAAAAAAAATGTTAAAGAGAAAGAAAAAGAGAAAAGGGGTAAAAGAGTGCGGCCGAGGTTGTCATGTGCGGATTGGTTGATGAATATTGAATCGTGGTTATACTCCTATAGCATTTTCTTAAGGACGTCTTTCAGCTGTAATGTTATGTGAAGTTCTGAAATTTCGACCTTTCTTATCACTCATTTTATCCTATAGATTGAGCTATTATTGACATTAATGAGGACTAGTGATTTGTAATCACCTCATTTACAAAACCGTTTAAACATACTAGAAATATGAAGCAGTTTAAAAGAATTGTTTCATTTGCATGCCTAAAAGAATCATGTGAATTGCATATTGGTAGTATATATAAATCAAGGACCAATTTGGTATTGTCATGACTATTAAATAGAAGTGAAACAGCTAAATATTAGGTGAATTGTGGCTGTAAAGATGGTGTTGTAAGTATGAAAGTTTGAATTAAAAACCGAAAATAAGTTTTCATTCAAATTTACAGCAAACCAAGTTCTAGTGTTGATATTCAACCAAGTTCTAGCGTTGATATTCAACCAAGTTCTAGCTTTTTTTCATAGCTTTTTTATTAATCACCTCAATCCCAAACAGGAAGGGTTATGAAAGGGTCTGGGAATTATTTCCTTTAAATTGGTTGGCTCATGAGTTTGATCTTAGCCATGGACTTATTTGCTATTGGGTTCTGTTAATGGAGTTTTTTGCATGCTTGATGCGCTGCATGTTACCAGTGATCCATGCTAGCTATATTAACTGTACTTATCGATGCTTAAACTTTTATTTCCATTTTGCATAACTGAAACTTTAAGTGAACCTGACCATTGGTAAATCAACTATATTTTATGCTCATGCTTTCTAATTACACTAGTGAAGCTAAGTGACTGCACTTGCAGATGAATATTGATGTGTTTATTCATGATGGACAATGATGTAGGCCCATAACGCATGAAATCACTTTCTCAACAGATGATAAGCCGAAACTACTTACCACTACCTATAATTCAAACCTCATTAGTACTCAATAATGCAAACATTTAACTTCGTTGAAAAGGATCACATAGCATTAACAAACACCACTAATATAATGTCTTAGATCTAAACTCCAGTTTATCACAAGCTCAGTACAATTAATAACTCAACCAATGAAAAGATACTGCATTTTGATGACTGTCAGAATACAGGAAAGAAGGGCATCCATCAATTTACAGGAAGCAATAGGAGCCTCTGACTGAAGAACAAGCATCAAACCCTAGCAGTTTTGCAGATTGCATACACAGGAAACAGGTAGTGAAGAAACCCTATTTCTTTGACAATCAAAACCGAAAAAATAAACCCATATTGCAGGAAACAGGTAATGAAGAAACAAACAAACAGATCAACATAGCAACAGAGGAGGAGATTTGGGTTCATAAACAAACAAACACCAAAACTGAAAATTAGACACCAAAACTGAAATTGCTTGAGAAAGAGAGAGGGAAAAGGAGAGGGAGATAGAGAGAGAGAGAGTTATGTTTACCTAATCGATGAGATCGAGCCTGTGTTCGCCTTCACACGTTCGTTGGTTGCCAAATCTGTGACTGTTTCAGAAAACCCCCAAAACATCGGTTCATCATCCATGTTAGAACCAAACCTTGAATTAAATTAAACTACAAAAATAGAAGCAAACTGGAGAGAGCAGCCAAACCCTAAACGGCGACGGTGGTGTAGCACTGTGAGACTGACGGAGATTTTGGTTGCTCGGTTTGTACCTGGTAACTGGAAGGCAGCGGCAGTGTGGCACTGTGAGACTGACGGAGAGAGAGGAAAAGGAGGAGGAGGAGAAGAGGTGCAGCGGCAGTCTTGGCGTGCGGAGAGAGCTTGCGAGAGAGGAGTGTGTGAGGGAAGAGGGCTGCGGCGGAGAGAGCTTGCGAGAGAGGAGAGGACTGTTTTGTTGAATCAGGTCAAATGCGAAAGAAGAAATGAGGGTAATATTGGTAAATTGAAAATTTTATTAACTGGTTACTGTAGCTCCGTGTTTTGAAAGAATAAGCGGCTTTTATGAAGCTGCGTTTCCCAGCTTCCGTTTTTTAGCTTTTTTTCACATGAAACTTTGAAAAAAAGCTGGTTTGGGGTGTTTACCAAACACCAAAATCTCTTCTACCTTTTTTTCATAGCTGCTTTTTTATTAAGCACCTCAATCCCAAACAGGCCCTAAGACCATTCGAACCCTTAATTAAATTTTAAACCCTAAATTAATTCCAAAATTTACCTGATTTGGGAGAGAATCGGTGCACAGTGAGGGATGAGAAGTTGAGAGAGAGATATCAGATCAGAGAGAAATCGGCGAGGATGACTGGATGCAAGAGCAAGCAATGAGGTGAGGTCGAGAGAGAGAGAGTGAATGACTGAGTGAGGGTTTTATTTGGATTCAACGGTTGAGATTAAATCTCAACCAAATTCGACAGCTATTACAATTCTAAATATATATTTAAAATTAAATAATAAATGACCAAAATCTATGGTCAAAGATATAGTGACCAGCCACTCAGTACTACGGTCTGGTGGTATTCCTCTTCACTTGGAAGTGAGAGGTCTTATGTTTGAATCTGGTGGATGGTGAATTCGATACCAAATTAGGTTGCCCATTGTGTGGCTTAGCCGAACTCCCCCTCCCCCTAATATAAAAAGGTTTTTTTTATCACAAATGGTCCCTGACATTGATCAAACACATCATTTTGGTCACTGACATTGAAAATCAATAGAAATGGTCCTGAGATTGATCAAACACATCATAAATGGTCATTCCGTTAAAAACTCTTAGGGCAATTTTCAAAAGTTCGTAACTCAATCGTTTCTTAACCAAATTTGACCCATAATATATCAAAATGAAGATAGGAAAATGTAGAACAAGATTATAATTGGAAGCCCAATGGTTGCCAGAGATGGCCAAAAAATAGCCTTAAATGTGACTGGTCCGCGGAAAAACTAGAAAACTCGCCGGAAACTGGATAAAATTTAAACGTTCATAACTTTTTCAATACTCAACGAAATTGAGTGATTCAAAAATGAAAATCATACTTCTTGACGAGACAAAAATAATGGTACCTTTATTGACTACTAATTCACCGTGGTTTGGCTGGAAATGGCTCAAAATTGGATAACTATTTTCGAGTTAGCCAATTTCGAGCCATTTTCCTGCCAAAATAAGACGAGTTAGCCATCAACAAAGACACCATTCTCTTCGTCTCATCGAGAAGTATGATTTTCATTTTTGAATCACTCAATTTCGTTGATTATTGAAGAAGTTATGAACGTTTAAAGTTTACCCAGTTTCCGGTGAGTTTTCCAGTTTTTCTGCCGACCAGTCACATTTGAGGCTATTTTTTGGCCATCTCCGGCAACCATTGGGCTTCCAAATAGTATAATCTTGTTCTACTCTTTCCTATCTTCATTTTGATATATTATGGGTCGAATTTGGTTAAGAAACGATTGAGTTACGAAGCTTTGAAAATTGCCTAGAGAGTTTTTAACAGAATGACCATTTGTGATGTGTTTGATCATTCTCAGGGACCATTTCTATTGATTTTCAATGTCAGGGACCAAAATGATGTGTTTGATCAATATCAGAGACCATTTGTGATAAAAATTCATATAAAAATATCAATGTACTAAAAAGAAAGAAAGATACAGTGACCAAAATCTAAATAGGGTACTCTGCAACACCTTAGAATTTTCGAGAGAAAGACAAGTTAATTATAAATGACGGAAAAGTGTTCTCTCATAGTTTGTAAAGAATGAAATCTCTGTCGGCTTGGTTTATTGTTAGAAGCGCTGTCAAAAGGTTACTGGCATATATGCTCCCTTTTGTAAAACTTGTTGCATTTGTACAAGATCATAAGGCCATGTTTGGACGGTTTTGCAAGTCATGGGATTGGAAGCCAAACGATAAATAAAGTGATCACAAAATGTTTTATAGGCGGGATTAGAAGACACACCGTAGAGCGTTATAAAAGCATTATTAGAAACAAAAATCAATTAAGACAACTCCTAGGAGAAACATAAATTTGGAAGCTCCGAAAGATTATGAACAAAAGTCGCGACTGCACACAGCGGACAAGAATCTCGCCAATGAACACCAACATGATCAACACCATAGTTTGCCAAACAATTTGCCACCTGATTTCCTTCACGATAAATGTGAGAAAAACGAACATGCATGGAAGAGAGAACGATACAACAATTTGCCCAACCAACCGATAAACGGCAAGGCACCTGAGAAGATCCATTAGAAAGAAAATGCACTGCTAGACAAGAATCACACTCAACCCAAAGAGAATGCCCCCTCTCCAAAGTCATATAAACAACATGAATACTAACTTTAAGTTCTGCCTCCAAGACAGTAGCAATGTCAAAAGATCCTGCAAAGCATCCAAGACAATGATGCAAGCACGAAATATACTACCAAAACTAGCCATGCCAGTAGAGCCACGAGCCTCATCCGAAGATAGCCTAAACGATTCTTCGCCCTTTGAGGTTTAGGACTCGATTTCTGGATCTTATACTCTTCCAGTTGAAGCTGAATGGGTAGTTTCAGGTGCCTTTAGTCTAGATAGACCTCCAACCCTAAAACTATGTAGACAATGACCCTCCAACTGGTCGTAATTGGAGTTGTTTAATTGATTAATTACTCGTGTTAATTTTAAAGAAGCAATTTTTTTTTCAGAAACCTCAGAGGGAGATTTTATTAGTAACGAAAAAAGAAGTATTAGTTATACCTGGTCAAATAGGATATAAACCTTACCCTTCTTAAAAGTATGCATGAATCATTCTTTCCAGAATGCCCATTGCTTTTGGGTTTTGATCATCTCTTTGGTCCAACCTAAAATACAAATGCATTCGGCCTTGGTTCATGGGCATGCTAGCACTGGTTGGTTTAGTACGAGAAAACATGCACATTGGTCTGACCGAGTGTAATATAAAGCTTATGTATAATTTTCTTGATTATGCAACGCGAAACATTTAGACTCAAAAATACTCCTACCAATCGTTATCAGCTTATTTCTTTTCTTTTCATATAATGAAAGAAATCAAATATCTAACTAATCAATCCTCATCACTTGATGATTTTAACATTCTAGCAAAAGCAATTTCAGAATAAAGTTGTATATATATTATGATTACAAAAAGTACAAGTGACAATGACATTACAAGGGTAGGTAAAATATTTCCCAAATGAATAACCTACTTAACCTCACTTTCACGCTCCAATTTTCATTCCTTTGAAGTTTTTTCTCCATGATTCAATCAAGAGTAGGTAAATATTTTGTACAAATTGTACACAAATGTCGGTAGAATACTTTCGCAGTCGGTTTTGCTGAATGATAAATTTGTGGAGGCATGATTTTGAAAGCAAGCTATGATTCAAGAGCTTGTCTTCATGGTAAAGGCCAGATTACAGAACGAGTGCATTATTCTCTCACCAATCTACTTATTATTATAGATAAATTTAAATTTTGAAATCCGTGTCTATCAACTGCGCAGATCTTGAAATGTAAATTCATTCAACGATAATAAATAAGATGGTGAACATCGTCAATCTATGCTTTCCAAAGTTGTAATCACAGAACTCAGTTGAATCATGCCACAAGTTAGTACATAGTTTGCAAAACTAATTAAGGACTTTGCTATAATTAGTGCTTAAACCTCACCACCTTCCACGTAAAATATTGATCACTAATAGTTTTAGTTTTAATAAAATACGGGACAGAAATAGAACGTGAACCAGTGACGGAGTCAAAATTCTATATGTGAGGGAGGGCCTTTCAAATATGTACGGAAGAAAAAAATATTTGAACTCGTTACACATGAGGAATCGAAGTAATCTTTACAAACTGAAAGACCTATTAAATTTAATAAAGTGAATCAAAAGAATAGGGCAATACAACTTAGTGGGATCCTAGAGAGCAATCACTAATTTTCTTTTTTTTTTTTTAAAAAAAAACATACAAAAAAATATTTGTGTTACATAGGAGGGCAAAAATGAAATCCGCAAATAATAGATGATTAGGTCGATTTAGAACAAATATTAAAATCTCTTTTAAAACTCCCATCTACAAACTCACCATTCATCAAACTACAAAGATGAATAAAAAAACTGTTAAAATTAGAAGACGACGACGTGGTTCAACTCACAACTTAACTTCTTCACAAAGAACAATTCATCTTCTTGGGTGGCTCACAGCAATTAGAGGCTTGGGGACATTGGAAAATTTCTTATACCGTAATTAAGATGGGCCGGGGACCACTATGGTCTTTTAGTGGTTCTGCCCTGACGTTAACGTTATATACATGTATGATGTATATGCAATTTTTTTTTTTTTTGTTCAATGTATATGTAAATTTGGTCTTGTTATAACCGCATGAAAAATGAAAATATTTTAAAAAAATACATGCTTGAGTGTATTATACGCAAGTTATAACCGCATGAAAAATGAAAATATTTTTAAAAAAATACATGCTTGCGTGTATTATACGCAAATTTGGTCTATGTTTGCCCTTAAAGGAACTGTTTTGTTTTCAAGTTGTATTGCTCGAGCATTGTAATTTTTTTCAATTCAATAATAATATATGCAGAAGATGTTTTATTGTAATGACATAAATTAATTATGTTTATACATTATGGTGCTAGTTCGATCATTATCAACTCTCCTTCTTTAACAACTAACTGTTTAATCTACTAACATTATTGCTCTAAAGAAAGAAAATATTTCACTTATTTAATATATATATATATATATATATATATATATATTATTTAGTACCCGTCATGAGGTTATTGGCTATGCCATCAACGTAATTTACCTTGCAAGTTTTCCATCTGATCATGCAACAGCATTTGCACGGCATGATTAGAAATTTCTGAATAATAAAGTGACAAAGTAGGTCAATCATTTACTTGCTAGATTAGCTAGGGCACAAAAACAATTAATTTTTCCTTTTGTACCTGCATACTTGGATTACACACTAATAAAATGATGAATAATAACTTATGCAGTCCCTTTAAGGGAATGGTAAAAAAATTGGGATTAGTTTGTAGGATCTACTCCAAATCGAACTTTAAAGATCTAAATTGTTTATTTTACAAGTCTCGATTCATAGATCATTCTTGCAAAAATTTATTCAATTCAAACCATATGCATATTTAATTGTCTCTATGAAACTTCAATGTCTCTTAAAACATAGTGTTTATCAATTTCTTTCAACTCAATTAGACGCCTTAAATATTTTCAATTTATCTAATATTTTGCAAAGACGATCTATGAGCTTTTGAAAAAAAAATAGAGATCTCTTGTCTTAAAGGGTCTGATAACTTATGAGTAATTTTTTTTCCAATGTATAATATGTGTGTGGGTTTGTTAATGTACAGAAGTAAAAGAAATTTGGGATATGATCACTTCACTTCATGATCACCACAGTTGCAAGTCAAACTGGAAAAGGAAATTTTGTTGAATAAACATGTGCACTGTTTCATGATTGTTGATGTTTTTCATGATTGTTGATGTTTTCTTGGCTTCAAGATGGGGCATTCTTTCTGTTGTGGGGACTGCGACTAGACTACTTATCTTCTGCTTGCTAACCCTACACTTTACATATTGCTAATTACACATGCATGCACCCTTTAATTTCTGTAAAAAAAATGGTGACATTTACCATAATTAACCAGAGAATATATAGAAACAGAAAATCCAAACTCCATGATAAGTTGATGTCCAGTGTTGATGGCCCATTGAGTCTGTACTGCTGTGTTGGATGACGAAGGGTCATCTCGTTAAGTTGGTATCAAACATTATTGAAATCAAGTATGCAAAGATATTTTCATAAAATCCATAAATTTATTTTACTTTTTTTTTCATGAAAAGTTATAAAGACTGAATTGAACTTGCATGCATGAGCCTGTACATATCCCAAAGTCCTTTAATTGGCTGGAGACCACTGGGATATGATGATGACGAAGGATCACAAATAACAAAAGATGAGATCGAAAATTTTCATGCAAGTAAACTTTTTAGTTAAAAGTAGAGAAATCTTTGGCATTGAGGTTAATCTGTCACGTGTGGTCTCCCAGCTATCAGACTATGACTATCTCCCAACTACATATTATCATCATTTTTTTCCATCTGTTTGCGTGAAGAAAATTCAACTATAAAAACCCCATTCAACAACAACAAATTCCCCACACCCAGAAAATAAAAATAAAAATCCACAACCTAAACCCTAGACCTACCATGGTTTCTGAAACTTACCAATCCAAAAATGTATGTGTGATTGGAGCTGGACCCTCAGGGCTTGTAGCTGCAAGGGAGCTGAGGACAGAAGGTCACAGTGTGGTGGTGTTGGAACAAAACCATGATGTGGGAGGGCAGTGGCTGTACGACCCAAATGTGGAGGGAGAGGATCCCCTAGGAAGGTCACCTACCCGAAAAGTGCATAGCAGTCTTTACACCTCTTTGAGGCTCATATCTCCAAGAGAGATCATGGGGTTCACTGACTTTCCATTTGCAGTCAATAAAGGTAGGGACATGAGGAGGTTTCCTGGCCATACGGAGCTTCTTTTGTACCTCAAGGATTTTTGTGATTGGTTTGGGTTGAGGGAGTTGATAAGGTTCAATACTAGGGTTTCATATGTGGGGATGTTGGATGGAGATCATGTAGTTGGTTGCAAAGATCTGAAATGGGTTGTGAAGAGTGTGGAGAAGAAGACCGAGAGTTTCGTGGAGGAGGTGTTTGATGCGGTGGTTGTGGCCACCGGTCATTACTCTAAGCCAAGGTTGCCCTCCATTAAAGGTACGTACTAGATCAATTTCTTTAGTTCCATGCTAGGTCATATCTAACAAGAATTTTGTTGTAACATTAATCTTGATCGATTACGTACTGAAATACGTTTTAACTCTTTATTTTTCATATGAAAATGGATGATGATACGGTACTAAAAGGAAAAGCTCAAGTGCATAACAATCACATTTTTTAATAATCATAATCGTATGTTGTTCTTTTTCTTTTTCTCTATTTCCTTTTTGTTTCTTTTTAATTGAGGTGGGTTTAATTTGGTCATGTTTAGGAATGGATGCATGGAAGAGGAAGCAAATGCATAGTCACATTTACAGGGTTCCGGAGCCATTTCGTGATGAGGCAAGGCAATATAGTAGTTAATTATTAATTAGATTATTAGCTTGATATATATTGTAGGTTCACTTCCAGACAACTTACGAGCGTTGGGAGAATAGTAGTCGTCTAACATAATATCATATAGATCAACAGAAGTTTCTAGCACAAAAGAGATGAAGTGATCCTTTTGCTCTATTTGCAGGTTGTGGTGGTGGTTGGAACTTCACTAAGTGGGCAAGATATATCAATGGAACTAGTGGATGTGGCAAAGGCAATCTACCTCAGTGGCAAATCTCTTGACATATCTGAGGGTTTGTCCAAAGTCATTACCAAACATGAAAACTTGCACCTTCGTCCCCAGGTACAAGAAATTAGCTTCTATAGCGAAACGTCACGTTTCGCGTTTAGGATTGGATTATAAGCAAATAAAACTATGTTCAAAACAGATTTCGTCTATGTAATGTTTAAATGCAACCAAATGCAGATAGAGGTACTTCAAGAAGACGGGAGGGTATTATTTGTGGACGGTTCTTGGATCATTGCAGACACTATCATGTATTGTATTGGGTAAATTTCCAACCTAATATCATCTATACATAGATTGTCATTGTGACAAATTGATAAAATTTTAAAGTCAATCACGCACTTTTATGTAGCATAATTGATCTGAAATACTACCACATCACATCTTTCCTTCGGATCGAGTGGTGCACTTGCTTTGGAAAGTGATTGATTAACCAGTCTTTTGAGTTTTGACTGAAAGATTTTGTGTGGGTCCCACACTAATATTGTGGAACCACACCTAGTTGTATTCCTTTGAATTAGTTTATAAACTAATTGTTCCAAGTGGGATGTGTGCAGGTATTCATACACATTTCCCTTTCTTGACACCAAAGGAATAGTAGCTATGGATGATGACAGAGTGGGGCCTTTGTATGAGCATACCTTCCCTCCATCACTTGCTCCCTCTTTATCTTTTATAGGCATTCCTAGAAAGGTAACTAAAACATTTATAATTCGAGAGTTTTTAGTATGTGTTCGGATACAAATTTTGGTTAAGAATACAATGTAAACAATTTAACAATTAAATTTTTTAAAATATAGAGTGCTTCGGAGCATAATAGAATTTTCGTTTTAATTTAATAAATCTTTGTGAAAATTGATATTTATTAATCAATAAATATGATCCAGATCATAGGGTTCCCTTTCTTTGAGTCACAAGCAAAATGGATAGCTCAACTGCTCTGTGGCAAAACAACATTGCCATCAAGGGATGACATGATGCAGTCAATCAAGGAGTTCTACCACTCAAGGGATGTTGCTGGCATTCCAAAGCATAACACCCACGAAATCGCCGAGTTTGAGGTAAACTTTCATGCAATAGAATTACATGCATCATATTTACTGATCACGTGACTTGTAAAGCCATTTGTAGTTTGTATTCTAAGGTCTCTACTTTTTTTTGTTTTGCTTGTTGTTGCAGTATTGCGATAGATATGGCGATCACATAGGGTTCCCACATTTGGAGGAATGGAGGAAAGAGCTTTGCCTTTCGGCACTAAGAAATGCTGACACCGACTTAGAAACATATAGGGATTCGTGGGATGATCATGAGCTGCTTCAAGAGGCTCTTCAAAGTCCACATTTTACTCAACTTGGGCCTCAAGATTTTTATTTTCCAATGTAATAACCCTACAAATAATGTTATTAATATTATTTTATTCTTCTTTTTCTTGGACCACCAACTTTGAGTATATTATAAGTTTTTGCTATTATATTATTTCATTTATATTTTTTTATTATCCTTTTGTTTTTTCATAATGCTTGATATAAAAACAAGCTTAATTCAACTTAAACAAAATTTCAATTTCATTTAGCGAGTTGTCGACTTGTAAACTGTTGAGAGTTGGAATCTCTTAATACGATGAAGTATTGTCTAATAGTTTAAATGACGTTGAGTTTTTACATTCATAGTTAATTGGTTTTGAGTTGGATGTTCATATTAATATGGTATCAGATCAGATTATTCGCTTGTTGAGCTCAACGCTTCACATGGTCTCACGTCACTCAATATGTGTTGTGTTCACGTTTCACGCAATGACGCCACAAGTTGTTTGTAATATCGCCCCCTTTCGTATTGAGTTTTGTAAACGGCTACTATTTGGAAAGATTAAGATCTTAGTATGAGCACATTTTGGTCACATCTAGTGCATACGATTGGATTGGATAGCTCATTAGATTCGGAAGTGTAATCGGAGCTTTAAACAGAGAAATTTTCATTCTGCAATATGGCTTCTTTTCTTCTCCACCCCAAATATATATATATATATATATATATATATATATATCTGCATGTATGAAGTATGATCTGATAAACATTTGAAAAACAAGCTATTTGATTCACAAAAACCTCACCAATGAGCATAAAAACAGACGGTTTATCGTCGCTCTTGCTATACTTTGCCTGAAATGAGCCAAGGCTTGCTAACTGGATATCTCTGCCCTCTACGCCGCCTAGTTACCTCTCCCCAACAAATCAGACTTCTCTTCTCTTTTCCGAACTGACTTTTGGCACCAATCTGCGTCAACAGTGATTCCAAACTATTCTCGGTTACAGTGGACGGAGAAATGCTGGACCTTCTCCTCCCCCTCGCCAACCCAAGTTTAGTTGTGCATCTAACCGACCTTGTTGTACCAGAAGACTCAATTAACTTTTCTATTGTCTGAAGATCTTCAGTCACCTCATGCCTTGACAAAGAAGCAAGGTTTGGGAGAATTTCACACTGGAAATCCTTCCGCTGCCTTCCCCTCTTCCGGCCTTTCCTTGGCTGATTTGGTAATGAAGTGGTACCCGTCTCTTCCTTTTTGTGGCCATTACTTCTACAGCAGCAGCAGCACTCTTCCACTTTTGTCTCAGTTAAACTCAAGGTCATGACCTCAAAGTAGTCCATTCCATCTGGTAGAAGCTCCTCGCTGATAACCACTCTACCCTCGTTCTCTTGACCACCTACAACGGAAGATGCCATCCCAGCAAACCAACATAGGGAGGCACATGAAGTTTTAAGTGGCTTGTCCGTGGTCCTTATGATACAACTACGAAGCTCGGATGATGAAATGGAAACCAAAGATTCTGCTGCAGTCCTGACAACTTGGTTTTCATCAAATTGTATTATCGGCGGAGAAAACTCATTGTTTTCCGGATCATCCTGTCCTGGCAATAGAAAAGGTGTCTCAACTTGATTTTCGTCCGATTCTCCTCTTGGTGGAGAACACTCATTGTTTTCTGGACTAGCAGGTGAAAACTCATCTCCGGTTGTGGACGAGTTCAGGTCAATTTGAAACCCAAAATCTTTCTTATCAAATTCATTCTCTACTACCTGACCTGTAAGTTCTATTTCTGCGTCAAGCACTGAATCACAATCAGCGTTTAAATCAAGTACCACCGCTTTTCTTCTTTTCTTGACTTCTTCAGGCGGGTTCAGAATGGAATTGGAGGGGTGGCCATTAGACTCACGAATTATTTTACTTGAGAAATCACTTGCCTCCACCTGGGTTGAATCTTCACATCCTTTGTCAGTTTTGCCATTATGCTTTCGCCTATGCCAAGGCAAGCTCTCACTAGAAGCTTCAAGCTTTTCTGATCCAGTTGTGGCTTGGAAACACTGGGAAACTGCCGCATCCAGAGAACAGCCAGTAGGCACACAATTCAAGTTAATATCTTTACAAGACTTGACATTTGCGGAATCCATCACATCTTTTTTAACTCCAGGCAGTTCAATCACTAAATTGTCACTGGTCCGGATCAGATTATCAAAACTGATGTGTGGCTCTGAATTCTTGGATTCCAACTGGGAGCCATTGCTAAAGTTATCATCAAGAAAGAAGGCACTACCATGTTTTGTGCTAGATCTCAAATCATTTTTCAACTGTAGCCTGTCACCATTGATCCCAGGCCTTACCGTTGATGATTTAGAACAATTACCGAATGGTATGGGGGTGTTAAAACATGGGAGTGCTTGAGCTGCTATTAGGAACTGTGCAAAGTCATGTACAGGTTTTCTTATAGCTGCATTGCATGAGGCCCCTGAATTTTCCATCTTTCCCTGAGGAATATGTTGATATGGCGTGCACATGGAAGAAGCTCCGCTTGGTCCAGATTGGCTATAACTTCTGGGGTTCTGTAGACCGAAAATTGTTCTTCCACTCCATGAATTCTGGTTACTCTGATGAAGGGTTGGAGGTTCAGCTGCCTTGAGCTCCTCATGTAATAAACTAGATGAAGGACATAATGTATTTGCATGAGAACCTGGAGGAAAAGAATTCAAGGTTCTTTTCCTTTTCTCTGAAAGATAAACACATCCAATATAAGAACATTTCTGGTGATTATAGCTATTCAAGCTGATCACAAATTATCGTAGTATTAGAACTAATTATAAATATACTTATAAGAGTTGTAATTCTTTAAAAGAAAAAAAATGAAGAAACTTGAGCTTGCAGTAAAATTCTTACCAGCTTCATCAGTGGACGGCAACTCTTGTTTCCCTTTTCTCTCTTGCAGTAGGACATTTGAGCAAACTTCAAAATCCTGTCTTTTCCAGGTGTCTTGGATACATTCCTTAGATAAAAACTGAAGGCCTGATGTAGGAGATGTTCCTTTCTCAAGCTTATGCAGATAATTTAAGTCAACTGAACCTTTTTCTAATGATGCAGTAGTTGACGTATCATCTTCCGAAACAGAAATATATCCATCAGTGCCAAGAAATTGTTTTGCATCACCATTACATACAGCCTCCGGAAATCTTATCAAACGAGAATTTGAAACCTCAGGTGCTTCAGAAACCTTTCCATCTACTAAGAATCCTTCTCCTTCATCATCAATGTATGCATCTGCTGGAAGTTCGAGATCCAAGAAGTTCTTCTGAAATTTGTTGCATTTGGATTCCAACAATTCAGAGTCTCCTGAACGACCTTCATTTTGAGCAGGATAAGAGCATGTCTGTATGTCCCTCCCTCGAATAAAACATGAACGTGACTGGAAACTTTCAGCGACAGAAACAGAGATTTGACTGCATGCAGGGTTTACCAAAGGCAAGGAAGGAACATGAAGTGTCTTTTGAACACAAACAGATGAGATCCGAGACAAATCAGTAGTCAACCTTGAAGCCTCCATCTTCTGCTGATGTTTCTCAAATTCATTCCTTCTTATTTCATCCATTAATTCCCTTTGTCTTCCGTAAAGCCGATGAAGGTCCTGAACCTGGATGAACAGAAGAATATAGGCATATTTAAGTGTTTGAACTCCAATTTATTGTTTATGAACCATTCTAAGTATTAACAAGTGACAAGCGAAAATTGGTTTAGGAAGAGTTATGACAGAATGATTGGAATGTACTAAGCTCAATTAAATACAAAATGCTGCATACTATTCATGACACGAATGGATGAAATAGCATACCTGATTCCTAAGTATTGTGTCTTGCTTGAGCATTGTCTGCTTTAATGCCTCCTTGTAGTACTCGAAAAGCTGGTCCGTAGATAAGTTATGCTTCCTTTTACTGTCATTAGCAATTAAGTTATGATTCCCCGAGGCATAATATCCTGGGAAATAGCTGTTGCACTGGATATTTGCCCCCATTTGCAGAAAATCTACATGTAATGAAGCACACAATTTACTGGATAAGACCATTAAGTATAGCTGCACGTGAGCGTTCTCAGTTCCATCAGAAAGAAAACGTGCAATGCACAGAAATCAGAACGAGTTAGTCTGCACTGTATAGATGAACTGTCGAAATCCAAAGAGAACCAAGACAAGCCAACATTTTAAAACTGTTAGGCTACAATGATCCTCTCCAGGGGAGTCAATTTGAAATCATTTAGCTCATCAAGAAGCGATTTGAGAGAAAATGCAATGCAAGTTAAAGTATGTGTCTGCATTTAGGAAAAAGGGGAAGAAGGAACATGTCATCACTCTACGAAGATCGGAAGGCGCATGCTTTGGACGGCTGCGCTAACTCAAGATAATCCATTACAGTAAAAGCCGCCAGACAAGTAAACATGGAAACAACATTAAGAACATAAAACAAACTCAGAAATCACACACAGAGTAATTTATTCATTTCCCCCTATCCAGATTTTCTTCAACTTATATATTCACATAGGAAAGATGAATGTAAAAGTCACGATAAAATATATACCAAAATTCCAGGGGAACTCAGAAATCAAAGATTAAAAAGGAAAACAAAATCAGAATAATTTAAAAAACCCAGAAACACAAATTACTAAAACAAAAACAACAACAAAATTCTTTTGAGAAAATGTGGTTAAAAATTCCATCCCTTTGGTTTCCTACCTAGTTCATGGATGCATATTTTACAGATCAAACATATGAAAAAAGAAAAATTAGCAAAGAAACAGAAAAGGAAAATACAACAAATCCATCAAATGAAACACCTTTTACTCATAAAAAAAGATTTAAAGGAATCACCTCTGCCAATAAAAACACACAAAAAAACCCACCTGAAATTTGATGCATCGTTTCTATTCCAGCTCCTCCTCAAAAACCCATCAAGGAATCAGTCATTCCAGGACTCTGGATTCCTCTGCAGCAGAAAACACAGCAAAACAAGAACAACCCATGAATCAGGAATCAGAATAACACAGTATCCCAACAGAGCTCGAACATAAAAAAATGTATAAGCATTTTGGAAATACCATGAAAAAAAAAGGATAAAACGATGGAAGTTCGGATCCGCTGGGCCATTTTTTCTAAGAAGATTTTAGAGAGAGAGAGAGAGAGAGAGAGAGCAGATAAGAAGAATCCACATAAAAACCGAAACTTACTTGAGAAGAGACATGAGAGTTGGTCCACACCCAATAAAGTCTCTCCCTTTCTCGATTTTCTTGTGTTTGATTTTGGTTTTTCGAGCAAGTGGGCATTGTTTTATGAGGTTCTAGATTCTCTCTACCATTTCTGTTTCCGGAAAAGAAAAACGAAAAACGAAAAACATAAACATATTAATATTTAACTTCAAAAATATTTGGGTTTCTATCGGGGAGACACTCCACCAGCACTCGCTAGTTATTAGACTACTTCTATTTTCCTAAGTCAATTAATAATTTAATGCAATATTATTATTATTATTTTTCATTAGTTATGAATAGGTAATACTTGGGTTTAGACCCATATCTTTAATGACGTATATCCTCTTGTTTCCGACTTCCCCATGAGCCTTTGGTAGCACAGCCAAGACAACAATGACTTTTCGGCCTTTGCAGGATGGAGCGATAGAAGTTTTGAGAACTCAAGAGAAGGTCACAGCGAGACGAGCCGTTTATCATTACAATAAGTTTTGTGATCGATGGTACAATATAATCTCAACTACTATAATTATGGGAAGGAAAATTTGAACTTGGCTGCAAGGGGCAAACACATTGAACAATCCGACTAACTCACGTGTGTATGTATCATCTTGTTTCTAATAAACAATGGACATGCTATTAATTACTATTGAATAGTCACATGTGTTGCACTAGAACTGACTCATTCTATTATGTAAGAAGATGTAGTTCTAAACTTGTCAGGAATCAAGTATAGTCTGTTATAAATTATAATTGGTTTGTTGTGGGCCCATGGATATTGCCTGATAACGAGGAGAACACTCGTGACTCATTTGCTTGTCAGATGTTAGCCTTCAAAATAAATTTCTGTCATGTTTACTTATTTGAAATTAGAAAAATTATGAAGTAGAGAAGTCATGAATAGTGGAAGAGAAGAAATAAAAATACGATCAACTACTCTTCATAATCGATGTTATTCGTAATTTTATGGGTTGGTAAGAGAATTATAGAATTGGAATAACTCATATTCAAACATGTCAAAAATCGGAATGATTATACGCATTAACTTTTATAATAATTATGGATTTAATTGGAAAGTGCATAGGTCTCACCGTGTTATGATTTGCCTTGAAACTATGGTTAGTGTTAAATACATGGACGAAGATACTTTTTGGTGTCATTGGATTCATTACCGATGAGGCAATTTTCAGTGTATTGGAAATACGGCTTGATATATTAAGTGTTATAATACAAGTGGTTTGATACTTAAATTTTTTTTTCAACCACTTATATTATACCACTTAATGTACCGAACCGTGCTTTTAGTGTAACATCCCACATCGCCTAAGGAAGTGATCCTTAAATGTATATTCACATCCCTACCTAGCACGAGGCCTTTTGGAAGCTCACTGGCTTTGGGTTCCGTAGGAACTCCGAAGTTAAGTGAGAATAGGGCTAGAGCACTCCCATGATGGGTGACTCACTGGGAAGTTGCTCGTGAGTTCCCAAAAACAAAACCGTGAGGGCGTGGTTAGGGCCCAAAGCGGACAATATCGTGCTACGGCGGTGGAGTCGTGCCCGGGATGTGGTGGTGCCCGGGCCGAGATGTGACAATTTGTTATCAGAGCCTAACCCTGGCCGCGTGTGTGCCGACGAGGACGTCGGGCCCTTATGGGGGGTGGATTGTGAGATCCCACATCGCCCAAGGAAGTGATCCTTAAATGTATATTCCCATCCCTACCTAGTACGAGGCATTTTGGGAGCTCACTGGCTTCGGGTTCCTTAGGAACTCCGAAGTTAAGCGAGAAGGGGGCTAGAGCACTCCCATGATGGGTGACCCACTGAGAAGTTGCTCGTGAGTTCCCAGAAACAAAACCGTGAGGACGTGGTCGGGGCCCAAAGGGAACAATATCGTGCTACGGCGGTGGAATCGTACCCGGGATGTGGTGGTGCCCGAGTCGGAATGTGACACTCAGCATACTGAAAATTTTCTCTGTAAATTCAAAACTACATCGCATGTTGGTCCTTATAACCACCAAAGACAAATTTGTAATTTCCGGGACTTTACAAATTTGTATTGAAAAATGATTTTTACACATCTTTCATTTCCTTCCCCACACATCTATTTACATGGATTTCTTAATATTATTTTAATTTTCCAATAAAAAAATCTACTTTAATTTATTAAACTCAAAAGTAGAAAATAAACATATACATAACAGAAATAACGAACGTAAGGAAATCACTTCTCGCTTGTAACGTATGTGTAGTTTTGATTTTTTATTTCCAAAAATATTCTGCCAAATATGACAACCTAATCATTGTGGTTGAGTGGTGGTAATGACTAAAGCCTCGAGAACAACTGACACGACAAAGACGTAATTGTTACTTTAATGAATTAGTTACAAGGTTACGTCGCATGAAAAAACTTCAAATCAAAGAAAGAAAATAATGTAAAAAACACTAATTAAAAGAGGGTAACAGTAGGGAGGCTAAATTTTTTAAGCTAAATTTATAAACTAAATGATGTGGTTGTTAATGATTAAATTATTATTTAAGCGTTGATTAACGTACTTATATCATTGTTGGTGATACATGATTTGGTTTGCAAATTTGGTTTAAAATTTTAGTCTCTCTAACATTACCCATTAAATATGGAATAAAAATTGTAATAAATCAATTCGCTCTACTTTAAGTTTTATAGAGACGACTTTCAAGTTTCAAGTTTCAGAGGCAAAATGAAACAAAATTTGAGTTTCAGGAAGTAAAGTGGCGACTTTTGAGTTACAGGGAGCAAAGTGAGATTAAAATTGAGTTCCAAGAGGCGCAGCTAAAAATATATTTTTTTTTCTTCAAGTTTTCAATTAATTATAATATTATACTTGATAAACTGGACTGTGTGCCTGACACACTAAAAACTTTCTCAATTGCAAGAGTTGAGTGACAATGGTAAAAATAAGCACTAATTACTTACTGAACTGGACTTGGCTGCTGCAAATTCAGCAGCAGCTGCTGCTTACACCCAATCTCGGCTGGACACGTGTCCAAGTTTTGATTTTTTTAATCAAACTCAGACACGTGTTCAACCAGAATTGGGTGTAAGCAGTAGCGAAGTTAAATCCTTACTTTATTTAGATGTTCAATGGAAAATTGTTTGTTTGAAGTCAAGATTCTGGATATGAATATGATATCATCAACTTGCACGCAAAGAAACTATAAACCCCTCCTCCTCAAGACAAAAAGTGACAAAGTGTATTTACTTGAATTTGGTAAGAAATAAAGAGTAATCCATATATTGTAAAACTTGATGCTAAATTTCAAAGCTAAATGAGTGTACATTTTTTATTTTAAAATTTGATAATGGATGATTGTTTTCGAGTCAATGACGGTTGCGATCGCTGGAACTTATCGTTCTCATGTGCAACACCAAGCCAAAATAATTGCTCATCGCTTAGCCCGTTATGCCCTTCATACTAGTTGTTTCTGTTGTTGGTTTAAGGATCTCCCGAACCTCATCTCTGACTTGTTATTAGAGAATTGTTGTAATTAAGTTGCTGCTATTCTTTGTAGCTCTTTTATTTTGTGCGGATTCTTCAATCTTCTATAAAAGCTATCGTCTTAAAAAAATATATAAACATATCAAATAGTGTATCCCTAATCATTATTTAATTTAATTTACAAACTTGTAAAAGAAATGCCTATTTAAAAATACAAAAGCTTATAGGCCTAAATTGCAAATAAAACTACAATCGAGGTGGGAGAAAAACAAATACTCTGTATTGGTTCAGCGTGCGAAAATTCTGTGATGGGACCCCTTATACTATTGATGAGTTGATATTATACTTTGTATTTTATCCTAATTTTAGTTATAATTTATTGGTTATTTTGGTAGAACTTTAATACTTTGTTATGTATTTTCAATGTAGGATATTCGATTTTCTCTTAAGTAAAAAGTGATCAAATGGATGAATTTTAGAGTGATTCCAATTGGAGGATGTTCGTGAGTGTTTCAAGATGATTATATCAAAATTCCAGATTTTTCTACCAAGCCATTTGACCGTGGCAATGAAATAAAGACTCAGCGCGCAGCTTTCCCAGATTGACGTTTCTGGACGTTTTGAGTATTTTGAAGGTCAAGATGGCATATTTTGAGAAAGATTCATTCTGAGGATTTGTTAGGGACATCTCAAGCTTTAAAATGAGACATTTTGGGACCAAATCAGAGTTGATTTGGTTGGTCAAAAGATGGATTTTCTCTGCAGTCCAAAATTATCTTATTTTGTTATGTTTCCTAATTTTTAGAAGACATTTTCTGGGTAGGATTTTACTTTGTAGTAGTATAAATAAGGCTATTTAGCTATTAGAGATTGGGGAGAAGAGAAGAACGCATTATTTTGGAGAATTTCAGACTTTTTACCTACAAAATGTTTTCTATCCATGTTCTTAATAACATTTTATTTTGTGATTGTTAGTAACTAATTCTATTTGCTAGGCAAGGCCACGAGCCGTAGCAAGAATAAGTAGTTTCTTTTCAATTTGCTTATGATATTATGCATGCAAGTTTTGAATTATTAATCACCGGTTTAAACTATCTATTTGTCTTGATAATTGGCCATAATTAGGATATTTAGAAAAGTCATTTGATGCAATTTTGGGGGAGAGTTGTCCCTGAAATTGACTATGGCTTCTTGTGGTTAATATGTGTAACTTCTTAGGACGGACGACGCATCTTACGGGTTGTATGATTTTTCAAAAGGTTTTCATAAAACTTAATGAGTCTTGCATGTTCACATTCGATCTGGACGCCACAGACGGATTGCATGTTAGATATACGTTCTATATTGGAGGTTCCAAGTAGGATATATATTAGGAAAACCTAACCTTCAAAATATGCATAGGTAATTCATAAGTAATTGGAAGAACTACGTAGGATTGTTAAGGTGATGGCGGAACTCTAGTGATTAAATAGATTTTCAAACTATTTTCTTTTGTTTTATTTACTTTGTCAATTTATTTAATTGTTTTTAATTAAATTCGTTTTTAATATTTTAGGTCATAAAATCACAATTTTCCAAACTTTGTTTTCAAATAATTAATTAAGATTTGGTTAACATAAATTATTCATTCAATCCATGTGGAGAACGACATTGTTAGAGCCGACTATACTACAATTACTTTGTAATCTTGCAAGTATTTAAGTGTTTTTATCCCTACTTTTACAAGTGGTAAAAATCCTATCAACTATCATACTATTCTTTTATCATTTTTTCATTCTAAAGTTGATGTCGACCTTCTAGTGATATCTTTTCAGTGGGCTCCGAACATGGAGTAGTACATCATGTCACTATACAAGTGGTGAAATACTTGTGCTTAAAAATTAGGAACTTAAAAAATAAAACTGCACCACTTATATAATAACTCGTGGTGTATCACTCGTATTATGAATACAATGAAAATTTTCTTGACCTTCTGGGTCCTAATCTCCCAATTTTTTTTTGGCTTATTTTTCCAACTCCTCTTCAAACTCCGTTTTGATCTTACTTTATCCTATGAAAATCAAATTTCGTCATTTCACACAGAAACTTAATGTTTGCTTCACTTTGGCATTTTTCGTTAGTTTTGTTGACATATCTGTTAAAACTCTAACATGGCATAAGTACGGCCCACTTAACTATTGATATGGCTGCCATATTATTGAGTTTAAATTTTCAGTTTCTGGGTGATGGTTTTGGGCTAAAAATTCACGGCGTGCTTTAACAACAAAGGAGATTTGACGATTTGACAAAAATGCTCTTCTCCGTTATGCCCAATGGATGCCCAACAGGATCCTCTCTAGATCTTTTTGATGAGGATCCTGAAGATTCGTGAATTGTGCCCGTTCATCGTATATTATGCAGTCAATTTTTGTTGAGTACTATTTATATTTAATTTTAAATAAAAATATTTAAAATAATTTCTAATTACACGATATACGATGAACAGACACGATTCACAGATTCCTAAAATCCTCACAAAGAGAATCCGGCGAGGATCCGGATTAAGTGGATACTACATTAGCATTGTTCATTCCACGTCATCAAGTTTAACTCCAACTTGATAGAATTGACAAAATTTAGGCAAAAGCAGAGCAAATCTAGAAGTTCAAGGTGCAAAGTGATTATTTTTTTGTTTTGCATAAAAAACTTATATTTTATTATTATTTTTTGCAGCTGGATTTACAAAAGTACACTTCGTTTTGCTAAATGACTACATTGTCCCTCTACCTTTACATCACTTTCTTGGGTCTCACTTTCATGGATCTGCCATGAAGATTAAAGTAAGCCTTTTGAAACTCACACGCAAAGCAAACTCATATTTTAAGCTTTAATTTTTGGAAATTATTAATAACGTTTTGAAATAGTCATTCGGCATTCTAACCGCGTATAAATTTAAAAGACTGTGTAATGACTTTTTCAAAGTCACAAACAACAATTTTCTATCATTTCATGGTCGGAAAAATTTAAGTCTGCTCAAACTTGTCAACATGTAACCATGATAAGTGATCTAGTAAAAAGTGCAAACAACTCTTAAAAAAAAATAGAGATTTTAGGTTTGATATTTTATAAGTTGTGAATCTGTTTAGTCGTTGCAATGGGTAAAATGCAATTCCCAACTAGCCTTCTACGGGCCCAACAGGGTTGAAATAATGTAGTTCGTCATCAGTTGTCCCCTTTTTAAGCAAAAAAAAATGACAATGTAAAATATTTTTTTATAGATAATATAAAAGATAATTGTACACTTTATAATTTTAATTTTCTTTTACACTTTTTTTTTAATACAATTTTTTTCTTTTACACTTGCACTTTAATTTTAGATTTGCAGCTTTGTATCTCCAAAGAAATCAATCCAAATTTTACCCCGTCACGTTAAATTTTTTTTTAGTAAGTAAACCATATAATCAAACTTGTGCGACTGTCAAACAACAAGCTCCCCCATTATCACGAATGCAGTCAATACGGGGTTGGATGAATCAACATACATGAGATTAATGTGAGTGAGCAAGGTGGGTTAAAGTGGGACTAGCTAACCTAAGTTTTTGCCCCACCAGACACTAACTTTGTTGGCTAAGGTTTTCATTATCCCACTGGCTTTCAATGATCACAACATGGTAATCGTAGACAACCCTTTTAATTAGAGTACTAGGAAGCGATGGCCAACGACCTATATTTGCTCCACTTTGGATGATCGGCTTGGCCACTGGCAAATAGGCTTACTTACACTAGATACATTATTAGACCGGTATCTCAAATTAATAATGCGTTGATTAGAGTACTAGGAAGCGATAGTCAATGACCTATATTTGCTTCACTTTGGATGATTGGGTTGGGGACGACGACGATCGTTTTGTTTTGAGGCCGCAAAGCTCGTTCCCTATTATTTGGCCCTTGGCAAATAGGGAGGTTTTTTTACACTAGGTACACTATTATAACAGTATCTCAAATCAATAACCTATTGTCGCATAAGACAGTTAAAACACATAACATTACGTCATTGATTTAGAATACTGTCACAACAACATAAATTAATTAAAATTTAAGCCCACCACACACTAACTATATTGGGATAAGATCATAACCTCTTATCTATTTTCACTAATCACAACATGGTAGACGCACGTGTGGCTTGTGAATCTGTGATCATAACCTAGCCTAACCTATATAATATTTGCTCCACTTTAGATGGTTGGCCCTTATCAAAAGGCAGCTAAAATGACCACAAGGACAATCTGTCAAGTTGCACTCACATACCGTTTGGATAAAGAAGAAAATCTAAACCCTAGAGGAAGACTTAGGAAGACTTTGGAAGAGATTCTAAAAAAAGATTTAGAGTACTTGGATTTAACGGAAGACGTGACATAGAACCGAGCGCAATGACGTTCTAGGATTTATACAGCCGACTCCACTTAATAGGAAAATGCTTTGTTGTTGTTGTTAATTACTCTGCTAAGCTTAAAGTAATGGCCTAGATTACATACTGCATCATCAGTTTTGCACTGCAGATTATCAACCCTAACCAATATATATAATAACACTAAAATGAAATGACTACAATTACAATGTCCAACTGATCCATCTGGCACACTTGGGTTTAAAGTCCAGCTTAGCAGACGTAGGTTTATACAAATTGGCTAGATCAATGTGTTTCTCCCTCCGCACCCATATTTGATCTTCCTCCCCATAGTTTAAATGAGTTTAAGATAAAATAACGTTTGTATAAAAAATAAGTCCAGCTCAGATATTATTAAGAAGGATAAGGAAGTGGATTCCTCCAAAAACAAAACTTTGATCATAGTTGACACTCTAACTAGAGAAAATATAAGCAGCAAGAGTTTACCAAAATACATATAGACAAAAAGGATAATGGTAGGGAGATCAGATTTTTTAAACCAAATTTGCAAACCAAATGATGTGATTGTTAACGATTGGATTACAACTTAAGCATTGATAACGTGCTTATTTCCTATTGGTGACACATCATTTGACTTGTAAATTTGGTTTAAATTTTTGGTCTCCCTAGCATTACCCACAAAAAAAAAGAGAGGATCCAAACATATAGAGCTGGTTCTTAATTTTGAGCTTAGCTAGTTGGTGGAAGCTGCTGTTGCTTGGCAACGGGGAATTTTCTTGCATTCTTAACAATCTTGGTGAGAGCTGCTTGTCCAAGATCAAGTCCGCAAACGTCTGCGAGTTGAATCAGGTAGAGCAGAACATCAGAGAGCTCCTCTTCCAAATGCTCTTTGTCATCAGAAGTCCAGTCAGGCAGCCCTCTTGCAACTTCACCTTTCCACTGGAAAATTTCGGACAGTTCTCCAACCTCTCCCACCTGCACAAACACATGCCATATATAAGTTCTTTTATCTGTTTAACATGACGATATTATAAACTACTCTAATCTACAGGCAAACGGTAGACTCACTTGACCTGGCAACTGACCTACCTCACGTCTGATATGAGAAAACAAATATACGCATATAAGAAAGTAAATAAATTGATAAGATTCTAAATGGATGAGAGTGATTACTAGTGCAAGAAGGAGATTTCTGGGGCTGTGATATTGTTCCCATCCTCTTACTTGAGCAAACTCAGCAAGCCTATCACTAAGTTCTTGAAGTGAAACATCTTTATGACCATTTCTTGCAAGCTCATGAGAACTCCCCATTTCTCTTCTAATATTACTAGCTCTCCTCTACACTTTGGCTCTCATGCAGCACAACCAAATTTAAAGCAAATGGAGAGAGGGGGTGAGAGAGATTTTTGAAGGGTATGGTGGATGGGGCACTTGAGTGTTACCATAATTTAGTTTACAAATTTTTTCTTCAAATTTAGTATCTCTAGCGTTACTCATTTTTAAAAGCACAACTTGGTATGGTGGATGGGGCACTTGAGTGTTCCCCTCAAAACAGTATTCATTTCAGGTATGGCACAAAACATGCCCCAACCTTCTCATCCATGACGTGAAATCACTCACATTTCCCATCTGCAAACTTTTATTTATGCATAATGTTAGGGAGATCAAAATTTTTAAACCAAATTTGTAAACCAAATGATATGATGGTTGATTGTTGGATTATTACTTAAATGTTGATTAACGTGCTTATTTGTTATGAGTGACAGATCATTTGGTTTAAAGTTTTGGTCTCCCTAGCATTATCCTTTATTTATTAGTTGGTCCAAATCACTTGGCTCTTATAATACGAGAAATCTAATCAGAAATCAGGAAGTGATGAGAGAGATACTAATATCGTGTGTCACATAATGGGAACGTTTTAAAATTATAATTAGGAAAATATTTCTTTTACCACGTAACGAGAGAGATACTAATATAAGGACCGGTCTACACACAAAAAATCCCCGACCTATGGCTATGGCAATCTTTCCTTATAGAATCTAGCTAGTCTCAAATCCTTAGAATCTATAACTTTGTTCCTTGCCGCTTTGAATTTATCCTCCACCAATTTCACTAGCTAGTATATTTTTAGATTTCATAATAATCACAAAATATTTTGGTTTTTCACTCTTTTGTGGAATCAACAACACAAAAACATCATCGGTTGTGTGTTTGTTATATGAATCCGGAAATTGCGAAAAGAGCTAGGACAATTTACGACATCAGAATCGGAAACTTGAAAGGCATCTAGACAAAGCATTGGAATATTTCATATCATCCTCTATGGTTGTCATTTGTCGTTTATTATAAGCATGGAAATCGTGTCTAAGTTGAAAAAAAAAAAAAAAAAAAAAAAAACCAGCAAAGCTATTGCCTATTTTGCTTGCATATGCTTGAAGCGTTGGCGCCCACCCATTAGTCCTACTCATAAGCAAATGCAAGGCTCATCTTATTTTTTTTTTCTTGATGTAGGATTGATACTCTCAATATGCTTGTAAAATCTAGTCCAACTACTTATAAACACATGTAATATCCCTTCCACCGCAATATCCCTCCTACCTCCTTTCCTTGAAGTGGGATTGATCCTCCCACTTCTTTTTCCGGATATGAAATTGATATTCTCAATACGCTTGCAAAATCTAGTTCAACTACTTATAAGCACATGCAACATCTCTTCTACCTCCTCGCCCGATTTGGGATTGATATATACTCTCAATACGCCTGCAAAACCCCTCCTCCCTCCTTTTTCCGATGTGGGACAACCTGCTTTGATACCATGAATAGGGTTCAGGTTCCACCATAAAATAAATTGGCAATATGGTGAGTAGCCAAACTACTTATAAGTACATGCATGATCCTTCATTTCTCTGATGTGGTATTGATACTCTCAAAAAATTTCAGTTTCTGTGAAGCCTTTAACATATGTCATTTAAAATATTTCAAAAAGAAAAATATATAATGTGGTTGCTGGAAAAACTATTATGATCGCGAATCTCCGAATGGCTTTAGGGACTGTTGGTATCACGTTCGTGCTCCAAAGGTGTTGCCATTTTAAGAACAGCTGCTGTCTGTAAAATCCAATAGGGTTGGTATGAATGTAGTGGTAGACCCTATCATCTGATCTGATTCATCTTTCCACAAGTGCTTTTTGTAGAAGCAGCTTTTCTACTTTCATTCATGGTGATGATTGATGAGATGATGCACGCAATGCAACTAGAAGATTAAGATGAAATCATATGGCTCAGTTTTCGATCTCATAATAAAATTGTGTTCATAAATTGAAACTGAAATCTTGTGTTCATAAATTGAAACTGAAATCTAAGGATCTCATACTAAATAAATACTTCACTAACATGTGCAAAGCGTTAAATAGTTTGTAATTTAATATGATGCTAACTACTTGTCTCGGCCTGCTCCAAAATATTTTTCATAATCTAAACCAATATTTTTTAGGTTAATATTGCGAGATCATTTGTTTATCAAGTCACAATCACATAACTAAACGAGTTATGATTTGATTTGAAAGATACATAATGAAATATTATATATACTAAAACTCAGTTTTTTTTGGCACTGTTTATTAATAGTTAAATGGCGAAAGTGCCCTTTGTGTCTTCTTGCTTTGCCGTTCTTTTGCCTTCTTGGTGCAGTGAAATTAATGATTGATTTGCCCATGCTGGATGCGCGTTCATCATCCTTCATCTTTAGCTTTTGGTTGGGTTTTCTTCCCCTTACCTTCTATTTGCCTTTTCTCTCTGGCCGTTCTCTGGTGTTAACTATAGTTTGGCTAAACGATTTTTACTTTGGAGCTGTGGCAGAGCCAGGATTTTCAAATAATGAGGTCATAATTTTGACCAAAAAATACTTCATTGGACCATTTCTCGAGCACCTGGTAGGCAGTTGCCAATTCCTCCCGACATTTGCCAAAAGTTTACACCAACGTATGTCGACAACTACTATGATCAGAGAGGCTTTTCAAGGGCAGCTATAGAAACTGTCGAGTACGTTGAAGATCGCCATGGCTTGTCAAATGAAATATTTCATCGAGCACTTGGTTCGCACAATGGAAGACGTGGATGATAAACGAAAACAAAATGAAAAGAAGGCAGAAGTTATGATTTAGTTTGTCATGACTATTTATAAGGATCAAATACAACTGCACAATCAATATACATAGCAATTGTAAAGTTGTTTGGCAATGATCCCATATTGGTTCGCCACTACTTTGAAGCACTCTATTTTTAAGATTCTTTTATCTGTAGCCACTAATTTGTGAACTTGAGAAACTGTGTGAATATTTATGTTATATTTATCGATGACATTGCTGAGCACCCCTTCAATAATAGTGGGACCAAAAGTAATAAATTATTAAACGGTAAAGTGCTAATGTTTCATCCATGGCGACTTCTTGCAGTTGTTCAATATAAATAACTGATAATTTCGTTGGCCGTCTAATTATAGTAAAATGCTATTCAACCCCACATTTTTCTTAACATTTGTGACATGTCTTATACTCTTTTCTTTCGGAATATAAACTCGTTGATATGATGGTAATTTTTTTTTTTTTTTTTTGAAACAAATGATATTGTTTACAATAACTAATGTGGAGGGAGGTTGGGTTTAGCCTCATGATAGACTAGCAATAATGTAGTTCAAATTTGTCTTTGGCGAGAATCAAACCTAAGACCTCTCACTTACAAGTGAAGAGAAATACCACTAAACCGTAGTACTAAGTGACTTTTCTTTTTAATATGCTAAAAAAATATAAGTTCGAATCCTACATTCCGTCACTAAAAACTAACTTTTTATAGGGAAGAGGAACAGTAAGAGCTCGTTTGGATGTGCTTTTGAAATGACTGAATACACTTTTGGTGAAAATGTTTTTAGAACCAATCTTTAGTAAAGATGCAAGTAAATCCTGGAAAAACACTTAAAATGCTTCGTGGAAGAAACACATAACTGGTGCTTCTTGCAGAAAACTCTTTAAGTGCTTTTGAAACCTAAAAATATTTTCTCTAAAAGCGCTTTCAGTCATTTTAAAAACACATCCAAACGAGCCCTAAGTGTCACATCCCGGCCAGGGGCGGATCACTTCCTGGGCCCGCTCCACCACCGTAGCACGATATTGTCCGCTTTGGGCTCCGACCACGCCCTCACGATTTTGTTTCTGGGAACTCACGAGCAATTTCCCAGTGGGTCACCCATCATGAGAGTGCTCTAGCCCCCTTCTCGCTTAACTTCGGAGTTCTTACGAAACTCGAAGCCAGTGAGCTCCCAAAAGGCCTCGTGCTAGGTAGGGATGAGAATATACATTTAAGGATCACTCCCCTGGGCGATGTGGGATGTTACAATCCACCCCCCTTAGGGGCCCGACGTCCCCGTCGGCACACACGCGGCCAGGGTTAGGCTCTGATACCAATGTAGGGATGAGAATATACATTTAAGGATCACTCCCCTAGGCGATGTGGGATGTTACAATCCACCCCCTTAGGGGCCCGATGTCCCCGTCGGCATACACGCGGCCAGGGTTAGGCTTTGATACCAATGTAGGGATGGAAATATACATTTAAGGATCACTCTCCTGGGCGATGTGAGATGTTACACTAAGTCATTTAAAATTGTTAACCCAAAATAGGCCCACCAACTAAGTAACCCAACAAAAAACCCGACCCGGTTTTGATCAAATTCAATTGAGCCGAAGAAATCAATCTGCCGTAATTTTGCGTTTACCCCCTTATCACAATCAGGTAATCAATCTCTCCTGGATCGAAATTTCTTAAATTTGGAAAATAACATACGAATTTGTTTTACTTCTGACGCGGTTTGAATTTAGGGTTCGTTTTGTTTAGTGTTTTCTTGTCTGAATTGGATTCCTGTTGCTTGATTGGAAAAAGGAGTGATTTTTATGTGTGTATAGTGAATTGCAGAGGACTATTGATATTGTAGGAGGAACTGCAGTGGTAGAGGGCAAATATAAACCTAGGAAGGAGTGAGAGTCGAAGAGGATAAGTGGTTTTCAAGATAGAGATGACAAAAAGGAGAGGAAGTGGGAGGAGGCATAAGAGGGGGGAAGATAGAAATATGAGAGATTGTGATAGTTGTTCCGTGAGAGACAAGTTTTGTGATTGTTCTGAGGACGAGAGGTACGATGTAGAGAAGCGGCATTGAGGAGATAGGGAGAGAGATAGTCATAGGAGGACTAGAGATAAGGAGAGGGAGAAGGTCCAAAGAGAGGGTCGCAGAGTGATGATGTAGACGAGGATGATGATGCTAGGGAGAGTGATAGGAAGCGGTATAAGAAAGATCACGGGGAGAGAGTGGGAAAGGAGTAGCAGCAGGTCAGATAGACATAGGGATGATGGAGTTGAGAGGCTGATCACGAAGAGTGATGAAGATTATTCAGTTAAGAAAGAGAGGAAACTAACATGCGAGGTGGTGGAGGAGGAGTTAACAGGATCAACAGAGGAATTGGATGAGGAAATGGAAAAGCGGAGGAGGAGATCACTAGTCACGCATTATCACTTCCTGGTGGCGCTCAACAACACAGATATCAAGTTATATAAGTGAGAACTCAATTCCAACCAACTTTAGGTATCTGCTTATGCCGGACTGAATCTGACTCTCAGTTCCTATTTTATTTTTCTCAGTCTCCTGATGAGTTTCCATAATGAATTATTCTAGTTCATAGATTTGTTTGTGTTTGCCCATGCCGTATCTATCATGTTGATCTTTAATAGTCAACTTGTATGAGAGCCTTATTTGTTAATCTCTACATGAAATTTCAGTAATCTTTTCATTGTTTTCAATTGTTTATATAGTTATGAATTCGTTTTGCCTTGCTTTATACAATTTTCAGTCCTGCTTTTGATTTTTTTCTCTATTTTTTTCTGTCATTTCCCCTGGTGCAAGGGACATGAGGTACATAGGCTCGCTTAGTCAATGTTGTCTACGCCTTTACGAAACTGTGCAATTCTTCATTTTAAAGGGATGTATGTGTTTTAGAATCTCCTGTCTTTTTTTGTTCCATCAGTTTTGGGACCTATGAGTTCATTCATTTGCTTTCTAGTGAAGATTTTCATTTTTGGTTTGGTTTTACTTTCCCTTGATTTTGATTAGTAGGTTTAAGCTGCCGTCTTTCTTGTGGAGACGATTTTATAATGTAGACAGTTGGTGACCAATGCATTAATGCTATTCTGATGTGTATTTTCTTCCGTTCAGCGACGAACTATCGACATAAATAAGCCTCTGGGATTGATCTCGTGCCCAAGGTCAGAAAAACCCCGCTTCTTCAAGTAAGCTATCTGCAGATTGTTATAAGAAAAAAACCATCAAGAGAAAGTAAAATGCATAACATTGCTGGAGAGCAAGTTCAAATATAAATGGTAGTGGATTCTCTGTTTACAATTTGATTCCCACTTCCATGGTGTTCCATCCCCTACATCAATGTTTTCGATGCAGCATGGCAGCAGAATATATCACGGAACTGAAATTGCGTTTCAACAGTCAAGAATCTTTTTGGGAAGCTGTTAACTGGCTTTATGGGGACTGTCTTTAGATATCTCCACGAATTTTTGCAGAAACTCAAAAACAATTCAAAATGTAAAAATGTAATGTGAAGTTTGCAATTACGAATTATTAAGAAAATTATGTTCTTGTTCATACCGGTGGAGATTCCAAAATTCCCACTGTATGAAAAAAAAAAAGCCTAATTGGAAGATTAATTTTCTTTTGCCACTTTTAGCGGCGGTTTCAATGATCGTTGCTACAGACAATTTTTAGCGGCGATAACAGAAGTTGTCTCTAAAGAGACCTTTAGTAGCGGCTAGCAACGAATAAATCGCCACTAAAAGGATTTTTAGTTACTAAAGGCCATAAAATCGTCAATATTCGTTGCAAAAGATAGAAACAGTCTTCTTAGACAAGAATGGTTACTTTTTGCTAATTTAAGTGCTTCTTCTCCTGATTTTCGGCAAAAATTTAAGTGCTTTTCCTTTTGCTACAGCCCATTTATTAAAAGCAAGAAAAAATGATTCGTTTGTCAATTTTCCAATTTATCTATTCTAAAGTTGGAGGGGAATTGGCCTGTTCATGGCTACAGTAAATTATTTGCCCCTCGATTTCACGCTATTTACAACAAAACCATGAGATCTGGGATGGGTTGGGAAGGTAATTCTCAAAAGTTAGGGGGTAATTGTGTCCGTAGGATTGAGCCGAATTTCACTTTATTTACAAAATTACCACCGCCTTTTCTTTCCCTCTTTCTCTCTCCCGACTCTCTGGATAACCATCCATCAAATCCCTCCCCCTTCCCTTTTCTCACTCTGTAAGCTCATTTCCTACAACCCTAGCACCGTTTCTCTCTCATTTCTCTCAAATTCGAGAGACATGTCTCTCCATTTCTCTCAACCTAGCCCCAGCGCTGCTCACCCCATTCCTCTTCATCATCTCAGTTAAATCCGTCGAACAATCACCGATGCACCTCCACACGAACCCAGTTAAACACTGCGCTTCGCCACTGAGCTCCGAGTTCAGGGCTCTGTCCTTTTGCGGCGGTAGAAATGGAGTCTCCACCTCCTCGACGATGGCCACGGAGGCTCAGGTCTCGACCCAAGACGACAAATTGAAGGATGCCCAGATGGAGGCAGCTGATAAGCCTGAGAAAGTCGTGCTTCCAACCAACGAATCCTCCGAAACCCTCATCAGAATTCGACACACGGTATTTCTTGAAATTTCATTGCTTTGGATTGGATTTATGATTGTGTTATGTTAAATTGAAGTAGGAGTGCTTTCCTGTTGAATTTTTAGATTCTTAGGAGCTTCCCCTTTTTGAAAGTTTGATGCTTTTAATCAACTATTTTCAATTCTACGTTACTAATTGTCACCTGATTCTGTTGTGAAGAATGAGAAAGTGAGGATGAAGAAAAGGTAAAGTTTTGTGCTTTAGTGTTTGATCTTGAAGTAGATTGAATTTTCACTCTCTCCGATCAAATTCTTCTCCTTCCCAAATTTTCTGCTCAAATCTCAAATCTCAAAGATGATGATAGAGAAAACAAGAGGAGGAAGAGAGATAAGGAGAGGAAGAGGAGGAGGAGAGAGAGATGAAGAAGAAGGAGAGAGGAAAGGTAGGAGCGGTGATGAATTCATGGGGGAAGTATGGGATCATCAGAGAAACTGATATGTGGTATGTTTGCTGAATTTTCTACTGTTTTAGGGCTTTAAAGTTTCTGTTTGGCTGATGAGGAAACGTAGGAAAAAGAAAATTACTTCTCCCACTTGAATTTGATTGTTGTGTATAGGAACAAACGACCAGAGTTCACAGCATGGTTAGTGGAAGTAAAACAGGTAATTCATTTTCCAACTATTTTACTACCACACGAAACCATTAACTTCCAGAGTGTTTTATCTTATTAATAAAGTTTCTAAGGTTGTAGAGTTTACCTTTTGATTTGTATGTGTTTCGAAGCCTGTGTTGATCCGTTTCTGAATTGCAGTTGTCGATAAGATAGTTCTAATGGTAATTGTTTTATCTTTCATTAGGTGAGCATCAGGCAAATTGGGAAGAGAAGCAGATGTTCAAACAGTAAGTGGGTGTGTGTGTTTATGGATGTGTGGATGCATTTAGAATCTTCTCCAAAAGCATCTTTATAATGAAGATACCATGAATTTGCTAGGGTTTTTTATTTTTTATTTATTTATTTATTTTAAATTTTGTTTCTTACAATTTGAGTAGAAATTTGTTTCCATTTTAATAGGTTCATGGAAGATCACAGTACAGCTAGCTTCCCGTTGAAAAGTAAGCTTCTATTCTATTAGCTTGGGGCAGTTTAATTTACTTGCCAGAAAAGGAAAAGTTATAAAGCTTTGTTCCTGCTGTTGTGGTCTCTCATTTTAGGTAGAAATTATATCTTAATGTGCTTAAGCACCTGAATTTAGGCTAGGTCTAATGAAATGATATGCTATATTTTATAGATCAGTCACAATATTTTTGAACCCGAGGTTGTGGTGTTCACGCTTTTTCTCTTAGGATTTAGAGGAGGATACAATGTGTGTATGATCTAATTTGAGTTAAATATCCTTCTTGATTTGCCTAATTCTTTCAAGTGTTATCATAACTTTGTGTGTGATTGATCATTGTGTATGACCAATATACCAGACAACCATAACTGAAGGCCATGCCTGCAGAGACTGAACCATAACTGAAGCCCATGCCTGCATCAATTGATTGAAAAGGTAAAAATCGTTTCCAAATCTTTTGTGCAATGCGGTTAGGTTTGCATGGTCTATTTATTTGTTGTATTTTATTTTTGGCCCGAAATTGTGCTGATATTTTCTAGGTTGTGTGAAATTTCGCTAAATCAAATATGAAATCGTCTTAATTTTCACGACATTATCGATATCGGCCCCGATTCTTTGTCTGTGAATGAAGCTTGGAAATTGGAATAGATGGCCTGGTTGTGTGAAATGTTTGGATGAGATTTTGTATTATTCCATTAAACAAAATTAATTCTCTCTGCAAAGCCAAATATTTGATTTTTCACTGTGGTTTGTTACTTTGATGGTTGATCACAAATATAATTTCTTTCTTTTTTTCTTATGCATTCTTGGTAGCGCCCTCCCCTCACTTTCTCGATTATCGGTTGGGAATGCAAAAATGGACGAGCTGAGAAAAGGAGAGATGTTAGTTTTCTGCATTTGACTAGAACCATATTTAAAACTTTTTATATCTGAAATATTATTGATCAATTGTAACTTGCCCTGTTGCTATTTGCTAATGATAGAGGCTAGGAAGATTGTACTTATTCTGTTTGTAGATGCAAGGCTAGAAATTAAGTGTGTATGTTAAATCAATTGATGCTATAGTATTTGTTAAAATTGTTAGATTTAGGGGTTTGGTAAATTGATTTTAGAGATGTTATTTTTAAGGTACCCTTGACTCTTAATTGTCATATGGCATTCAATATATACTCTATTGCTTGCTGGGGTTTACCCTTTGGAGCATTTTATTACGTTTTTTCTTGCTCTCTGATTGAAAATTTTAAACGCTATAGGTGAATGCAGACGCTGCAAAACCCGGCCCGAACAAGGGACGAAAGCCAGCAATTCAACTTGCTACTGTGATACACAGGTATGGTGAAAACTTTCCCAAATCCTCTGTGGTTACACAATTATACAGGTGTGTATGTACAGCTTTATACATGCATCTATGGAAATACATACGTTTGAGCCTGGTTTTTGTTTTAGATTTATAGGTTGGTTGTCAGGTTCTAGCTATGTGAAGTTTGTCTTTAATTTTAATTTTTTATGAAAGTAGCTCATGTTTGCTTACCCGGCGGTGGTTGTTCTGATTTAGTGGTTAAAAATTGAAATTTCACTCACAATACGGGATTAATTGAGGTTCATGCATGCATCATTGGTGTAAATTTGAGAGATGGAATGATATATGTGTGTAAAATCCCTCCATTTGGTTTTTTATTGCATTGTTTAGGTGGTGAATTGCGCAGAAAATGGGGGAAGAAAGGGCCCCTTTTCTTTTATTTTGCTCTTCCTTTCTTTGTTTCCCTTTGCTTCTGACAGCATCCCCAATTGCTTTTATTTTGTGATTTTTGGGGGGTTTTGTCGATGTGCTCGGATGCTGTCTGATTCAGTCTTTTTTGCTTTCAGGAAAAGGAAACGCTGGTGTTTGAATTTTGCAGCTACATGTCAAGGTGCAAGTGAAGGGTATGCAGGTGTGTTCCCGTTAATTGCAATTTCATCACATTCAATGTGCAGATATTCTCATTTGCTAATTTACTTATCAATCGCCATTTTCCATTGATTAATGCTCATCATCTGCAAACCCCATTGCCCCTGTATCTTAAAGTTTTCCTCTTTCTTTTTTCCCCCTCATTTGGGTGCATATAATTTTAGCTAATTGTCATTTTTAATTACTTACTGGTATTTTAGTTTACAATCTAGGCCATTCAGTCAATTGCTTTCCCAAATAATTGTATTTTAAGTAAAAAGATTATTGGGTTGGTTAGAATTTCAATTTGGGTTTGATTTTTATGCTTTCAGACTTCCAGTCCACAGTTGAGAGAGAAGGAAAAGTTTAGGGTTTTTGTTTGGCCATAATTGATGAAGTAAACGTAAGTCCTTTCCCATTTGTGGTATGTTGTATTACTCTTTTCTTCTCAATTTTAATTGTTTATAGTAATCAGTTTCCCAAATTTTGCTTTGTTTTTCTCTTATGAATATTTTTTATTAGGCATTTTTAATTCCTTGGTCGATTTTCACTAACTAATTGGTTTTGCTATGATAGTCTTTCGTCTATTTATATATCCTAATATTTTTTCTGTTTATCCTTCATTTTTGTGTTCTATCTTTTCTAACTCGGATGATATTGATCAAATGAATTAGTTAGAAACTGAAAAATACATTAGTTCCATCAATATGTTAATCAATGAATGAGTTAGAAGGTGAAAATTACATTAGTTTCTTACTGCTTTTATTACTGAACAGATTTTGTGTGTGTAGTGCTTTATTTTCAAGGATATTTCTCTCAACACTATGTGAATGTACAAATTCTCAATTTGAGGGAAAATGCAGGCAGGGCTATTCCCATATGTGGATGTTTAATTATGCAGTGGTATTGAAGCTAAGCAGCCTACCTCTCCCATTTTAAATTGTGCTTGAGTTTAGCGTATTAAGAATGAAGGAGTTTAAGGATGAAGTGGAAGCTATTGGCCATGTTTGCATAAGCTTTATCTTTCATTGCTTTTCGATTAAGCCTACTGATTCACCTGAAATTCCCAAAATCATAGGCAACGCTTCAACTTCCTCAGATTCTCCTCAAGTTCAAGTAAATTTACTATTCCTCAATTTTTAGGCCAATTGCAATCTTTCTGTTTTTGGATTAGGGATTTTTTACTTCCTTATTTGTGCTAATTTGTATTCGCTTGGTAGATCTTTACCTCTATTTTTACTTCCCTTCTTTGTGTGATTTTAATTGGGTTTAGTACGAAAATTTTCAAGCTGGTAAATATGATTTGGTTCTGTTTGATTGATTGTTTATTTAGGGTTTTTCTTTATAATTCAGTAAGTGATTGCTCCTTTGGCTGTAAAATTTGACCTCTATAAATTTCCAGGTTATTCTGGGACTTTGTCAACAGCGCAGAGTTCTCTTCATGGCGCATCACTATTCCGCACAGCATAGCTCGGTAGCAGTTTTAGGTGAGTCTCAATTGCTCAATACTCTTCATCTTCTTTTGAATTTCTGTGCAAATATTTTTGAAGTCCAAGTGATTCAAATTTCAAATTTGTGTAAATTGATAAGTGTGGGTGTAGACACCCAATATGGCTTTTACATGGTGTTGCTATCTGGTTTTTGACATAATTATATTGGGGACTGTCCAGATTTTGGTTTAGCTGCACATGAAGCAAGATCAAAAGGTTATAAATTAGAGGTATAATTTAATTTTTATATTTGATGCATCGTTGGATTAATGACTACAGTAGGAATATTGACTTAGTGTATGTGTTTTCATTCATTTTTTAGAATGGAAAATTGAATTTTGTGTGTTTATGACTGTGTATATACTCATTACTTATTTTAATTACAGTAGAAGTAATTGAAAATTATCGAGAATTAGTTTAAGTTTACACACTGAAAGAAATAGATTAAAAATAGCATTATTTGGTAGTAAGGAAAATTAGGGTTTCAATTAAAGGATGGCAAGAGGGGGAGGAAGACCTTTGGAGCAAGCACCAACTAGGGCAGTTGTCGATGTTTGTTTTGTTTTGGTTTTGGTTTCGATCCACATCGAATATTTCATTCATTTAATGGAAAGGTTTTCTTTCACACGTAATTGGATTAATTTCATCTTATGAAGTCACTTTCGGGTTTATTATGAATGCGAAATGAGGTATTTTGATTAAATTTTAATTGCACTCCTTGCAGTGGTTGACAAAGAGAAACAAAAGAGCTCTCTATGAAGCTCTTGAGAATATGGTATTAGGGCTCCTATCTTTGCTTCTAACAGAGGATAAGACCGCATTTCAGATATGTGTACATCAAAGGCTGTTGGAACAACTTGGCATCCATGCAATAATAAGCAAGATGTCAAATCAGTCAAAGCCAAAGATAAGAGTGGTGCTTCAGATGACAACTCCCGCAGAAGGCTTCTCTCAACCTTGGATTCCAGTGGGGGGTGGCCAATGTGAGCTGCTGGAGATGACAAATGTGCAACCAAGGTGCACTGAATTGTCCATGCTTTTAGTTTTATCAAATATGACAAGTTGATATACATGTTTTCTTTGTTTTTTGACTTGCACAAATGAAACTAAATGTGATTTTACAAGGTTGCTTTGATTGTTGCCAATTTGATTCTAAACCAATCTCCATTGTTGTCTTGCATATGATCTTAAATGACATCTCTGTAGCTACGAATGTGCTATACTTACTGTTAACGTAATTCTTAAATCATCTGTGCTAATTGTACAATGTCTTTTCATATCAACTGGGCTGAATGTATATAAAAGCCAAGATGCATATCTTACTAACCCCATTTACTGCATATCCCTGAGTTCATTCATGATTGTGTCAATTTATTCATGTTAAATGTGTCTTATTCATGTGGTTGGGTTAGTTCATAGATCTTTGGGCTTCGATTACCAAGGAATAGAAACTTTACAAATAAAACCCGAGGATTGGCATTCGATTGCTGTCATTTTATATGTATATGGTTACAATTATCTACGTTCCCAGAGGGTACATTCAATTCCCGCAGCAAAGCGCGGGCATATTTTCTAGTGTAATCTACAACCAAAGTAGTGTTCTTTCATGTTAAGAAATAAACTTGCAAAAGTTATTTACTTCCCCATAATTGCTAGTAATTTCTAGACGAATTGAAAGGCAAGTGACTGCTGTATAATTAACAAGCCACAACGAAAATAAAATTTGAGAAGTTTCAGGATCTTCATCTTAGAGAACCATGAATATCGAGACTATAAATAATGTAATCTGTGACGAAATATCAAAAAAAAAAAAAAAACAGTAAATGAGATCAGACCAATCCAACCCCAATCCAATGGATTGATGATTAATTGATCAGTTGAAATTCGGTCGACAACAGCGGGAGTTTGGTAATCTTTGTCCGAGAGGGCAGCCTCCATGAGATGGCGTGGGACAATTTCCCCACCATTGTCCAAGAAGACCTTGACCAAATTATACTCATAAACTCCTGGATGTTGTTTAGGAGGCATCGACGGATCTTCCAAGTCCCCAAAATCCCAAAACAGAATGTGTGGCACCGTATCATCTCTGTACCCTTTGTCCTTAAATTTTCTCCGTATTGTCGTATTGTCGTACTGGCTCTCATCTATGCCGCTAAATCTTAGGGACTCGCTGAATACAAACACCGTCTTGATCATCTGCTCTGGCTTCACACTCCCCTTGCAATGGCAGCCACCTCCGGAATATCAAACAACTTCTCATAATCAACAAACAAGTCGGACTCCATTGTTGTCATAAACTCGCACTTGTACTTGAGATCTTTGCCTTGTATCGGACATAGCAGCGGCTGATCTTTGGCCGAATTACCAAAAACGATCACCTTGCCTTTCCATGGCCCTTCGCTCGGTTGAGACAGCAAAAGTGCCAAACCCAGCATCATCCTTCCTCCAACTCCCTTGTCCGCGTATTTGGTGGTGTGATACACAGTGAAGTAGTTTCTGAATTTTCCCTTCATACACAGTGAAGTAGTTTCTGAATTTTCCCTTCAGGTGCATGCCCTCCACCATTGTCTTCCACTGAAGCTCAGCCGCTTGCTTGATATCACTGCCATCTTCGGCGTAGAGTATGATTTGATGTGGAAGGAGAGCATCGTACTTTATGCCACTTAAATTTCCTGCTGCAATTGCCCCCAAATACTTCTTATTCTTATCATCAGGGCGCTTGTGTCCGACAATGCCTCGAAGATTGTAGTAATTGGTCAAGGGCTCCAAAACCTCCTTCGCCAGCCGCTTCCACTCTTGTGAATGAACTGATGATTGATGCGGGAAAAGCCTCCTCTCAACGCTTTCACGCAGCAAAACAGCGCAGGTGGCTTTGGTTACAGCGGCGTATGCGCTAACGCACCACGCTGTAACAAAAATATCATCATCACTATCATTGCCAACATCATCATTCAACTTGAGTTTCAGCTTGTTCTGCTTCAACTTTCCAATATCAGATTTCAACCTCTCCACGAAAAGATCCATCATCCGGTCGTGCAACAACCTGCAATCCGGATCGCTGCGCAGCCTATCAGCAGCGTCTTGGCCTTCCAGAAGGCTGTAGAGAATGTCAATAAGGACATACGAGTCTTTAAACGAAACGTTACGTAGTAGAGTCTTTGGGTGGTTGCGGTGGAGCCAAAACACGGCGGAGAAGAACGCTTCATCATAAAGTTTTCCAGAGTCGAGGTTGCTGATGAGCTTGAGTCGAGTGTGATTAAGGGACTGTGAGACCAGGCCAAGGGCAGCAGTTGCTTCAGATTGTTAAGCAAACCGGAATTATGTGAGGCCTGCTCGGTGTCATCTTTGAAGTATTTTTGTGTCACGTGTAAAAACAGATCTAGGCAGGGATCGCCGTACGAGGAGGAGTAGGAGGAGATCTTGCCAGCCATGGCGTCGTTGGAAATTATGTAATTTGATGACTGGCTTTGTTTCAATGAGTTTTCTTGTAGGAGAGGACTAATAAGGAGGATATGTGTATATAGGAGAAGAAAGTGAAGGGCCCCTTTCCAATTATTCAACTTCGCATGTCAGATTATCTGCCTATACAACGTAGTTTATGACGGACAAAGATCCTCCTTGGATCTCACTATCCTAAGTCCAAGATCAGGCAATTCGGACCACTTGAATTGAATTCGACGATTTTATTAACTCATTCCATTGATCCACTTTACATAAACTAAGGGCTTCGATTTCTCTTTTACACAAACCAAAGGCTCGAATTTCCTGATCCTTAAACTCTAAACACTGAGATCCAGAGAGGATCCAAATTCATTTATAACTTCGCATGTCACATCCTTACATATAATCTTAACATATATTTTCTTTCTATTAGGGTAAACAAACAAAGCACAAATCAATTCAAAATAAATAACATCAATTACCAAGTTTGAACGAAGCATTTAAATAAACAAGAAATAAGAAAAAGGAAAGTTAACATTTGAGTAATTTGGCTAGCTACAATAACAAAAATTTAGTTAATATTATTAGAGATGCTCTCACTAAACCGTAGTAGTACCGATTCAACATAGTTTTGAAGTTGGTGAAAAGGCAGACTGCACCACTTTAACCGATGATTGAGTAGCATTGATCATATTATCCGAAGGTGAAAACTGCCGGTGATAAATCTAGATTATATATTTGGGTAATTGATTGAGTAGCAAATTCTGTTACTAGACAATTCAGCATGCTCTGTTTCTGTTCAAGACATTATCTTCCATATTACTTATACAAGTAAACAAATCATTTATCAAACATTGCTTATTAGTTAGATTCCTGACAAATGATAGGATAATTTACACTAAAATATTTTAAATTATTGGAGAACTCGAACTTGGATGCAAAGAGAGGGAGCACACTGCTTTAGCCAACTCGACTTACTCCAGGTATGCTATTTATTTGATCAATGCATTGCATTTTTCAGGAAGGGGAAGATGATTTCATTTGTTTTTTAATTTTTAAATTTTTTTTTAATTTTACTATTATTAGGAGAAGAGGAAAAGTTCGAAACTATTACAATAATTTAAGGGAAGGGAGTTCGAACCAGCAAAGCATGGGTAGAAATCTAATACCCTAAGAAGGGGCAAAATTGATTGGATTTTTCGTTTCTTTACAAGAAGAATTTGCGTAAACGAATCTGAGTAGAAAAGTTAATTTCTTTGTGAACTATATATGTAACATTACATCATTATATATATTGAGCAGCATAGCTAGAACCTCCTTCATGTTTGGCCTTGACTGCGGTGCCTCGGCCGTGCACTTTATGCCAACCTTAAGCAGCTCGCACATCTCCTCCGCCCCATCAACCAGCCCCGATCCCATAAGCATAACCGGCATCACAGACCGGTTGAATCCTTGCCGTCCATTTCCCATTACCCTTCTTGCCCATTCCACAAGGCACTCCTCTCCTCCATCCACCGCTCTCCTCCCGGTTGCCAACTCCATTGCCAGCACTCCGTAACTGTACACATCTCCTTTCGTCGTGGCTTGCCATGTCTGCCCATATTCGGGCGCGACATAACCAACAGTCCCCGCCACCATTGTGCTCACATGAGTATTCCCTGCATCGACTATTCTAGCCAGCCCGAAATCTGTAACTCTCGCCTTTCCATCCTTGTCTAGCAGCACATTGCTCGCCTTCACATCGCGGTGCAGGATGGCAGGGAAGCACTCGTGGTGTAGAAACACCAAGGCTCGAGCCACGTCAACTGCCACATCAACTCGCCTTCGCCATGTCAGTCTTACTCTATCAGTTATAAAATCCTCCAAGGTCCCGCCTTCCATGTACTCGTAGACTAGTATTTTTTCGGATCCATAGAGACACCAGCCGTGAAGAGTTACAAGGTTCGGGTGAGGCCAGCCAAAGCCATTCCCACTAAGAACCTCCATTTCAGCTCGGAACTCCCTTTCACCTTCGAGTCCTTCTCGTTGAAGCTTCTTCACCGCTACTACTCTCGCATCCGGCAATACTCCTTGGTACACAGTCCCAAACCCTCCCCTCCCTATAATGCTATCTTCTGAAAAATTGCGTGTAGCTTTCAAAATGTCAGCATGTGTAAAGGCCATTTTGTCCAAACGAATGATCTTAACAGTATCCGACAACCACGGGGATGAACTGCTAGAGCTCGAGGCCAAGTCATGCCGGTATTTAATGTCCTGCAACAAGTATCCTGGGGGCTGTGGGGGGCTCTTTCCGGATAAGCACGCTACAAGTGACAAAACTCCACATACCAAGACAGCAATTAGCAAAACCAAGACCACAACAAATGCAGCAAACTTTTTAGGCTTTTTCGGATTCCCGTTCGGTTTTTTTGCTGGATACGTGGAGTTGTCGATGAAGTTGGGAAGCTTCAGGAGGGGGTCACCGAGATAGGACTCTTCCTCGAACGTTGCCAACTGCCCGCTCGAAGGAATTGTGCCGGAGATGAGCGGATTGTACGAAATGTTGAACTTACTTAGATCAGTCAAGCCGTTTAGGCTCAGAGGAAATGTGCCAGAAAAATTGTTGTATGACATATCAAGATTCTGCATGCACTTAATATTCCCAATCTCCTCTGGAATTTGACCCGAAAAATTGTTCACACTGATGTTGAACACTACAAGTGGCAACTGACCGATATTTGCAGGGAGTTCGCCTTGGAATCTATTGACACCCAAATGTATCATGCTAAAATTGCGCAATGTACCGATATCTGTTGGGAGCTGACCCGAAAGCTGATTCCCACTCAGTTGAATGTAACCCGAGATTTGTTGTGTCCGTACAGAAGAGCCAGCTGCACATATTTCAAATAGGCCGTTTCCTTTAAGCAGCCGGTCCCATATGCTTTGACAAGTCTTCCTAGTGAGGATCGTGTACACGAAACTGAATGGTGGGTAATCTGCAGGAATCCATCTCTTCATCGCCAAGCACTCTACTGATCCCCCTATGATCCGATCATAGTCCTGATTATTTTTGTCGAATGTTTGCTTAACATTTCTCCCAATTTTTGTCAGTTGAGATGGGATTGGCCCGGAGAGCTTGTTGTTCTCGAGATTAAGCCACAGCAAACTACCACAATTTCCCAATTCGTCCGGAATTGGACCGGTCAGGAAATTTTTCGCAAGCATCAACCACAAGAGAGAGCTCAAGTTTCCGAGGGTGCTTGGAATTGCTCCCGTTAGGCTGTTGAAGGAAAGGTCCAGGGCTTGGAGGGTTGGAATGTTTCCGTACTCCGGTGGTATAGTTCCACTGAATTGATTGAAAGCAAGGACTAAAAACTCCAACTTCGGCATCTGAGAAATAACAAGCGGCAGAGGACCAGTAAAATTGTTGTAGCTGAGGTCTAACCTCGAAACATTTGGTAAATTGAGAATGCCAGAGGAATAGATCCCACCGGTGTACCAGTTTGAGTGCAGCACAAGAAACTTCACCTGTCTGAGTGTCCCGAAAATGTCTTGTATATCTCCGCTAAAATTGTTCCTGCTCAAATCCAAGAATGTCAAGCTGTTCAAATCCAAAAGGGATTCCGGGATGTCTCTTGAAAAGCTGTTGTTGCCCAAGAACAAGGCCTGCAGACTCGAAATTGATCCAATCTCAGACGGGATTGGCCCCGTAAACTTGTTCCCCCATAGATCCAATTTGACCAGCCTCTGGCATTTCGAAATCTCAGCAGGAACTGCACCAGAAAAACTGTTTTCGGACAAGTCCAAATCGACAAGACTACAATTATTCGCAAAAACAGAAGGCAAAATAGCGCCATTGAAATAGTTTTCGGATACTGAAAACTTCGTAAGCCTACTGAATCCACTCCATATATCACCACTAAAATAGTTCGAGCTCAAATCCAAGTACTGCAAATTGAAGCATTCATCAAACATGTGATCAATCCTTCCGGTAAAATTATTCGCTGAGAGATTCGCAACCACTAGGTTACTGCAAACTCCGGGAAAGCTCATCCCCAGATCGCCGTAAAATCTATTGACAGTCAAATCAAGAACCTCCAGCTGATTCAAACCATTCAAGTTCAGCTCCCCGTCTATAGTGTTATGTGACAGGTTGAGGTGTTTGAGGCTGTGGCATTGACTCAAGTCCTCCGGGAGAGCTCCGGTTATTGTGTTTTTCGAGAGGTCGAGGTGCGAAAGTGCTGTCAGTGCAGAGAAGTTTAGGAAAATCTCACCGGTGATTTGTTGGTTGGAGAGCTGAACGCCGCTGACTCTCTTGCTGTCATGGTTGCACGAAATTCCGGGCCACTCGCACGGGTTGCTGCCATTCTGATTCCACTGCGAGTATATTCCTTGGTTGACGGGGTTGGTTTTCTGAAGAAATGCTTTGAGGCTCAGCAGAACTTCCCTGTCTGTGTCTAGAGAATCTCCGGCTACCATGGAAGCTCCTGCGAAAAACGATAAAACTGTTAAAGATTTCAAAGTCGAGCTAGCAACCTAGAAGTAAATTAAATAACAATCGTCCTCGAAAAACACTTTAATTACACATGATAGAATCATACTCGAAAAACTAAATTACAATATAATCATCCTCGGAAAACGGGTTAATTTAAAATAAAAAAACAAAAGTACCCGTAACAAAGATTTTTTAAAAATCTGCAACATGTTGGAGTAAGTACCTGTGATCATGATCACAACCAAGACCAAGAATATAGAACACACTGCGCGCCATGAATTATTTTTCGTGATCGATGAGTACATGATGCAAACTTTTTATTTTCTGCTCCGCTCGCTACTTGCAAAACTTCGATATTGAATCTTGATTAGGCACTACAATCGAATGAAAAATGTGTTCGTAGAGATTAAAGAATTTTTTTTTTATTTACAGGTGAAGAATGTATGAAGGTTGAAAATGTCGGAGGAATGTATTTGAAGGCACAAAGCCCGCAATACGTATGCACACGAAACCAGAATTTGGAACAAAGAATTTTTCTTCTGTATTTATTTTATATTTGAGTGATTTAATATAACAATTAATTATTGGTTAAAAATATTAACGACGTTGCTTGATTGCGTTGATTAGCTTAAAAGCTCTCTGCTAATACAGTTTGCTGGGGGCCGTTGAGCCGCCCATGTTGACCGGTTTGATTAAACCGGCTTTGGGATTTGACTCGGGGGAGAAAAAGATAGACAGAAAGAAATGAAGAGTCCCTTGTCCATTAGTCCATGTCTACATGCTTTCACGTTGGTTTGTTTGAGATTTCAATATGTCTAGAACACGGATATGTCATTTGTGATACATAAATTGAGGGATACTTAAAAAAAACTTCTGTCCACTTGGATAATAACATGAGTGGTGCTATCCACATTCCTATTTTTACCTTTCAACCATTACTCTCAATTTTCGTTTGTGAGATGAAAAAAAATTGAAGAAGATCATTGGTAAAAATTAACAAATGTGTATGAAAAGTAAGAAAAAATGTGTAAATAATACTACCATAGTAGCATATGATGCCCGACGTTATATTCCGAACGCATTGAAAAATCAATCGTTTGTTTGGATTCTAAGATTTGACGTTTGGCATGTTTTGCTTTACTAATCCAAGCAAAATTACTAACAAAGGGAATAATATTTTTCAAAGTCAAAAGGGCACCCATGGTTTTGGAATTTGATACAAAACCTTCTACAAAATTAGTACCCCCTTAATACTCTCAAATTTTATCCATATAGAAGTCGAGTTAGACCCGGTTCCTACCTGTTGATTAAGCTCTAAAAAATTGTTTAGGTAACATAAGGGGTAGATCACCCTAAAACCAACTCAATAAATTATTACAAATAGTTCGGGTTCTAGAGATTCTGATCATATTATCAAATAAATGAGTTTCAATGTTTGCCAAAAAAATAAAGAAATGAGTTTCAATTCATTCGGGTGGATTCTCAAAATAATAGCACTCAAGATTCGTATTATAATTCCAATTGACAAGGCTGTCCGTAACAATGTTCTTCTCCCCATAGACATGAACCAACTTGTAATCCGCTATGCGTACTATAAGCTGTTTGCATTGATCAATGATGTTGGCAAGAGAACGAAAGTTGGTATTAGTTAGTGTTAATTAAACTAACAATTATAGCTGGGGACATCTCCACACGAAGGCTTGAAATAATTTTTTTACTGCAAGCTAAGAAGACAAAACTTTGAATATGCAGATTGGAGCTTTATTAACAAAAGGCTACAACTAACGTGTGTTATGGTGGTGGCTCACCTAACAAATTATAAAGATAAACATGAAATAATTAGTTTATTAATATACAAAAAGAAAATGAAATGGTTTACACTTTTTTCTTTTGTGGTAGCAATACAAACAATAATTTCTCAAATGCATATCTTGTAAGATAGTTACGAAATGTGAGAGCAATCGTTGGATCAATCAATTTAATAAATAGACCCACTGGGCACTCACATTTTTCAACTATCCAGCAAGACTAAAAGATGTAGTCCCAAAACCATTGAGAGATCCTTGTCCAAAACTTGAAGCCAACAATGATATGGTCAAAAGACTCAAAACCAGAACCTTTGGTTGTTTAATTATGATATAACTAATACCTTCTTTTTCGTAACCCTAAAGCTTTTAGGTATTTCCCAACAACTTCTGGATCTAATATATGGGACCCTTACTATGTGAGAAGGAGCACATATATGCTTGTTGGTCTTTTTGCTCATGCAACCCAAATTTGGGAAAAATTAATTTCAAGACACTGATAGAGCTGGGCAATTAGGGATGTTATTTTACTTTTCCAAATAAGAGATTAGACCAAACTTTTAATTGATTTTTCACTTCATGTAGGCTATAACGCTTTTGAAGATGAGACTTGAATTACAATTTTTTTTATAAAAAAAAATAAAATAATAATAACTGGTGGCTTCGTCATCGCTGTCCATTCTTTCGGAGACTAGAAAGACTCACATAGTATTTCAGCTTTCCCTAACCACGATCGTGTGATACATACTAGGAATCGAACTCAAGACGTCCGTATAGAATATGAGTCTGAAATTCGTTCCCAACCACAATGTGGTGGTTCTCGAATTACAATTTGTGTGAAAAAAAAAAATATGCTTGTTTCGCGTTTTTGGGATTAAATATCAAAACCAAAATGTCCTAATACCAGTACTTTATTATAAAACAAAAATATTACATGTACTAAGTACAAAACAAGCAAAAATTCCCATATAGATCAGACAGAAAACTAATAAGAAAACGACATAAAGCTCGGGTTCTTATAAACTGTTTTTGCACGCTTAATGTAAGGAATTAGACCCTCACCAAATCTTTTCATTAGGGATTTCGGAGATCAATTAAGAGAGGTATAGTCAAACTAAGATTTTAAAGGATTTAAAAGTAATAGATTTGATAGGATTTATGAGGATTTAAGACTCCTACAAAATTCATATGGATTGTAAAGAATTTGAATGAATTTTTTCATATGGATTTTGGTGGATTGTGGTGGATTTTCATATAATTTTTTTATTGAAAAAAAAAAAGGAAAAATCTTTCCTCTTGCCCTGAAGGTATTAAATTCGATAAAGAAACAACAAACCCTGATGAAATTTTGAGCTAAATTCGAAAAATTCAAATAAATATCAGGCCTCGAGCCAATCGTCACTGTCATTAACTTATTAGATTGCAACTCAATTCAAAAATTGAACAAAGAAAACGAAAGCATGTATGGTTTGAAACTGGAACTGTAATAAGAAAAGAAACAAAATTCGATTAGATTGAGAACATAAATTTATGCGAAAACCCTAACCATCAAACAAAAAATATGATTTACCGATCAAATACAGATTCAAATCCAGATTAACAAAACGATGATTTATAGTGGATCAGGAACCCTAATCATAAAGCTCTGGTTGTAAAGAACTGCAATCGAGGAGTGATCGCCTACCTTTCGGAATATGGACGAGAGCAAAGGGGGGAGAAGGGGAAGAAGGATTTAAAATTCTAGGGTGTGAGGTTGGATTCTTTTTAATCTTAGTTATATATACTTCTTACTCTCAAATCCCACAAAATCCACAACTTATAGATATCTTCCAAAATCTTAATTTTTTTAATACACTTAGATTTGGATGGATTTTAAAATCCTTTAAAATCTTTTAATTGACTACACCTAGATTTGAATAGATTTTAAAATCCTTTAATTAATTGACTACACTAGGATTTTAAAGTCTTTTAAAATCATCTCAAATCCGAGTTTGACTACACCCCCTAATACCAACCGTTCATCAAAGATCATGCGATCACAATGGAATGCTTTTTATATTTTCAATAGTAAGACAGTCTCGTTTTGCGTAAAAAATATATAAATACACCTAGATTTAAAATCTTTTAATTGACTACACCTAAATTTAAATATATTTTAAAATCCTTTAATTGACTACACTAGGATTTTAAAATCCTCTCAAATCCGAGTTTGACTACACTCCCTAATACCAACCGTTCATCAAAGATCGTGTGATCACAATGGAATGCTTTTTATATTTTCAATAGTAAGACAGTCTCGTTTTACATGAAAAATATATAAAATTAAAAAAAAACATGTGACTGCATGATCTTTGATGATAGAATTGTTATTAATTGATCTTCGGGATCCTGAATCCGAAATCCATAGAAATAAAATTGACCGGTCAAAGGACATTTTTTTAATCTACTTTTGCATTAGTTTATCTAAGCTAGTGCGCGGTCGGAATCTACGAAAACAAGTCCATGTATTTAGAGAGATTTTTTAATGTGTTAAGAATACAGTCTGATGCTACAAATGTTATAATACAATTTATTAAAAACTTAAAAAAGAAATTCACTCAATTGTATTATGATATTTGATGTACCAGACTATCTTCTCGAAACACTTCTCATGCTTGGGGGTTTTCAAAGGCATTTGTGTGTCGGCCAGCGGTCGTGATCGTGGATTTGGATTCACAGCATAGGGAACTATTCCATCTCATGTGCTTAAGGGACGTGCGGTGGTCCCTAATTTGCTTGATTAGCATATTCTAATTGAGTAATTAACAAATTCATAGTCAAAGTGAAGACTTTTATTGTCAGCTGTATATTATCTTTGTCTGGTGTGACACAGAGAGCATCAGATAACTTTTGTTCTGATATAGTCACATGTGTTGTGGTTTGGAAAATCTTTATATAACTGAAAGTATTCCTTTCATACAAGGGTTTAACCGACGTAAGCAATATTATTACTCTGTGTTACTTTTTATTACTCATCAATATTGGACGCGTCTCAGTTATAAAGTAAAAATTTTCGGTCATCGCTGCTATTATCGCAAACTCATTCAAATAAATAAGTTAAATAAAAGAAAATGCCAAGCACAACGTAGTCAAGCTCAAGCATATAATAAGTCTGATAAAAATAAGAGAACCATTTGTTGCACATAAGGAAGCTCTTTTAAAATTTGCCTGCATAAATTAACATGAAAAAAAGAAAAAGAAATTAAGGGTATGAAAACAACACAATAAAAAATAATTGAAGCACGTATCATCTACTGATAATGATGTAATAGAATTTGGACATACAGAAATGGGTTCTTTTTCTCTTATATTTAATGAATAATTGAGATGAATTTAGAGATTTTAATCATATATATTTGCAGCTCAATTTACTTTCACGCTCTCAGCCAAAAGTTCCAGAAAATATTTAATTGGGTTTTGAATTTTGATGGGCGCCGGCCATTGGCCATTTAATAATTCCATCCAAAATAAGGGTTTTGGACTGAGGTCGAAAAATAAAACCCAAAAGAAAGATCAACAAAGATAATAATACAAAAGAAGACAAGATCACAGAAATTAGAAGCAAAGAAAGGGAATTTATTTATACTAAAATCTCACACGCTTATAGTGAGTGACTGCATGCACCCCCAAGTTGCAGGTATTTGTTAATTAATTATGGACAATGAAATTACAAGGTAATCAACGAGTCCAAATCTTTGGCCCCCAAAACTCTTTCTGATCTCTATATGTCTTTTACTCGTTGCTTGACACATGTCCTCAAACTAATTAACGTGATTTAACTTTGTAAACTATTAATTAAAAATAAAAATACAATGAAAAAATAAGCCCAGCAGTCACCGACACACCCAATTGTTTGATGACTGATTGTTGAATTAAATCAGTACCGTGGAGCTTGAATTAAAGCAGATATGGTGATAATTTGAGGAGGCATACGGATTGTTACAAGATTGGCAGGGAGAGGTGGAGATAGAGATGGAGAGTGAGATAGAGCGAGCGAGAAACATAAGATTTATGTCCTTTTTTTCTTTCTTTTTTTTTTTTTTGTCCTTATACTATGAGGAGTTAAAGTTAACAGTAATGCTATTCTAATCACATTAATATACCACATTAGTATACCACATTATGTGGCATCTGATGTGGCTGTCCACACTGTGAAATATCACACTGGAAATATGGGTTTGCATTCTTACCTCAATCGTTTGAGAACTGAAACAAAAAGAAAAGTAAACATATTAATTGTAATCCCATGACTTCTGATAAAATTTTAACCCTGTGTGTTAGCTTGTGTACCAATCATTTCTTCATCACAATCTATCCAGCCACACATAGTTCAATGTCCTAACTCGCACAATTCAGCAACCAATTTAAAGCTTTAAACAAATATTAGCACGATATGAACATGCCACCCGAAAGTTTGCAAATTTATCAATGCTGAATGAAGTCGAAGGGGCCCGTAGCGGTGGAGGAGTGCTCGTGTTGGAGCTCAACTCGTCGCTCATGGACCTGGTGTGCCTGGTTGGAATCCGTAAAAACTCTGGCTTTGATGGGTTTTCTTCGATTTCATGATCTGGGTGTTCTTCGAAATTTGATGGGTTCGATGAAACCGGCTGTTTCTTGAAGATCCGGATCTCGAACTAGAAAGAATCGTATAGCTCCATTACTTCGTCTGCTTCCATCAATGGTGAGGCTGAAAAAAATCTGGGCTGAAACAAAAAAATGGCGTGGAAGAAGAAACGGGAGAAGAAGCAACAGGGAAATAAGGAAGAAAGGAGAGAGACTCCTCGTATGCCACAATTACCATTTAATTTCAGATTTTTTATTTATTATTAGTTTATTAAATGGTTTTTAATTTAAATTAAATTATGATTAATTTAGATGATGTGAACAGCCACATCAGATCAACATAATGTGGTATACTAATGTGATAAGAATAGCATTAATGTAAAGTTAATGTCTCCTGATTAAGTGCAGTTTATTTTTTTGTTATTAATAAAATTTCTCTCGTTCCGTCAAAATTTAATCAAAAAAAAAAAAAAGAGTGCTAATACATCCTGTTTCCTTAGTCCTTACCACGATAGTTACGACTATCCCAGTCAAAATACAACGCAATTAGTATATTAATTGTAAGATTATTTAAATGCTAATCTCTGGTCAAGCATGTAAAACAATTCCCACACCAGCCGTGTGCAGAAACATCAGATCCTTCTGGTCTAAAAATTGCACTCCAAATCCTTCAAGTTCAAACTTTATTTAAGACTTGACGTCAGTAGTAGCATATGGAGAAAAATTAAGTTCACAGGTTCACGCGGTGGCTCCTACCAACCACGTACCCGCTACGCTGCTAGCCACAGCTCGAAGCCTAAAACCCACGTCGGCTTTCTCCTTTTTTGGCAAATGATTGAACGCTAAATTCATCTAAACTACGAGAAAGAAAATCAGAATTTGGGTGCAAAGATAAGTGCACTGCTCGAGTCAATTTGGCTAAGCCCAAATCGGTTAACCCACATTTGGGTTTAAGTTTTCATAATTCCTCATCCTCAGATTGAATCCGTTTAAATTTCCCTAACAGGGTTGTAGAGCCAAAAATAATCACAAGGCGACACGTGGATCTTTGATAAAAGAGGACAAAACTATCCTTGGGGCATACAGGAATTCCAACACTCTTACAAAAATTCAAAAATTCTCTAAACACTATTTCTCTCTAAATTCTAACTTTGGTATCGAAGGTTCTTCGGCCAAAGCCCCCCATTCATCATGGGAGCGTGAGGCTCTTGGCCTTGACCAAAAGTGTTGATTGTTTTGTAGGTGCAATTTTGTCAAAGAATGAGAAGGCGAAAATTTGCATCCACAAATTGGTGCTTTCATTGAGAGCTGAGATTCACACTCGTAGAAGACTCTCGCGCAAAAAGGTTCTCTATTTTCTAGTCCAGTTGTATTTTTCGTATGTTCCTATTATTAGAATTTTTTTTATTTGCAAAGATTCTTTGATAAAACGTGAAAGAGAAATACAATGGCTAGAAATTTAGAAAATTCCACAAGTGAAAATTCCAATATTCAATAAATAGGACCGCGGCGATCCACGAGACTAAATGTGATCTTAGGGGGAGCAGCACCACCACCACAAGGCTCCACCACGGCAATCACTCATGGCGAGGTCCATGGCTCCACCACCACGGCCCAAGCCATGTCACTCCATGCCCAACGCGAGCCCAATACGTTGCTAAGCCGAGCCCAAGCCTTGCATTTGCGAGCATCATGCGCTGAGCAGCCCAACCCATTCTCGTGGCCCAGCTTGTTCCCACCGAGCAGCCCACTCCTGCGGCCCAACCTGCTCCGCCGAGCAGCCACTCCCGTGGCCCAACCTGCTCCCGCGGCCCATCCTGCTCTTGTGGCCTTCCAAGCAGCCCAAATCGGCCCAAGACTATCTCAACCATATAAACCAACCATTGAGCTGGGGGCATTTTCACCACTTTTCTCCGCGGATTTGATATTTCCCAATTCAAATCTTGCACTCAGAGTTTACCACACTTCTACTGCTCAAGGCGACACATTCCTTACAAGCTCTTCCAATCTAAATGGCGAACAACACTTGTCTCGACAAGTCATAGAGTTGACGAGCGCCCTTACACAACAGACGACCTTGGTGAATCAACTTTTGCAACCTCACCAAGATCCAACGTGCCCCGAAAAAGGTATCCCGAAGTAAGACAATGGCAGACGAATCTTTCCAGCAGCGTCCCGGCTAGTAGCCACGAGCCGAACGTTCGGCAGTGTACATTCCCGATTAGGCCCCCGAGATAGTGTAGACTTCCGTATTACCGCGTTGAGGAGCGTGCACTTTTGACTAGGCCTGAGGACAATTATACACTCACGGTTGGGGCCACACTCCGATAATCAACATGAGCAGCCTTTCAGGCAAAGCATTCATTTACGGCTAGGTCCGCAAGGAGTATCATCCACATCACATCGGAGAAGGCAGCACAGTGGACGGAGATAAGTAGTCACTCAATCCAACTCAAGTTCAACCAGCAGCCTGCAAGTTACCCGCTTGCCTGCCAAGAACATACCACATGCACCGCAGCCGCAATATAGACGAGCCGAACACATGGAAGAGCAGCCTAGACCAGCAGGTCACGACCAGGGGCAGCCAAGAGCTTTGCCACCCCCAACAAAGGCAAATTCAGGAAGAAGTAGAAATGTTCATGACCGAGTAATTGAGCAATTTCCCGCGCAACGAAGCTACTGACAATGCGCTCCAATGAAACATGACCAACATAAGCAAGTCATCTTTCAATGACAAGATCGAGCAATCTTGCACCATGGCTCGTAGCCGTGCCGATCTTGCCCTGTGGCTCGCACCAACCAAGCCTCAAAAGGGCACACGATGAAACACCTAATGATGGCGTAATAATTCTGGGAGCAGCTTATTGCGTTTACACCCTTATGCGGGTTCCACAAGCAGTTCGAAGTCTCTAGCAAATCGCCAAACAAGACCTTGCGGGATGAGGATTATTTCAGTTGTCCAGCAATCCAGCTTTCCTCAGCTGAACTCACGACAACGGCTTATATGCTCTCCAGTACGAGAGGGTAAACCAATTCCCCGACACCCATATGGGTCTGCTCTCCAGTGCGAGATGTTAAACTAATTGCTCTCCAGTGCGAGAGAGTAAACTAATCCCCCGACACCCATATGGGTTTGCTTTCCAGTGCGAGAGGTTAAATTAATTGTTCTCTAGTGCGATAGGGTAAACCAATTCCCCGACACCCAAAAGGGTATGCTCTCTAGTGTGAGAGGATAAACTAATTGATCTCCAATGCGAGATGGTAAACTAATCCCTCGACACCCATATGAGTCTGTTCTCCAGTGCGAGAGGTTAAACTAATTGCTCTACAGTGCGAGAGGGTAAACCAATTCCCCAACACCCAAAATGGTCTGCTCTCTATTGCGAGAGGATAAACTAATTGCTCTCCAGTGCGAAAGGGTAAAGTAATTCCCCGACACCTATATGGGTCTGCTCTCTAGTGCGAGAAGTTAAACTAATTGCTCTCCAGTGCGAGAGGGTAAATCAACTTCCTGACACCCATATGGGTAAGCTCTCAAGTGCGAGAGGGTAAACTAATTGCTCTCCAGTGCGAGAGGGTAAACTAATTTCCCGACACCCATCTGGGTAAGCTCTCCAGTGCGAGAAGGCCACATAGCTCAAAAGATCGAATGCTTGAATATCAACTAGGCAGCAAATGATCAGGGGGCAAAATCTACTTTTGCATTTAACAGTTCGCTCATCCGATACTTCATCTTCAGCAGCTCCGATCTTGGTAGCTCTATCATTTACTGCTTCATCTATGGTAGCTGAGAAATCAAACTCAAGCAGTTTCCTCATTTTTGGCAAGCAGCCTAGACGTGGCAGCCAAACCGTTGTCCATGCCACGCCACTTCCTTGGCCCATGCCGAACCAATCCTTGGCTTCAATCAAGCCAAGCAGCACAAGTAATAGCCCTTGCCACACCACCTCCTTGGCCCATGCCAAGCCAACTCCTGGGCCTTGCCAGCCGACATGCCGCACCATCCTGACGGCAGCCCCGTGGCAGCACATCCTAAGAAGAAGACAAGGAAAATTAAGTTTTTCTTACATCGGTGCGGTGCGGAGAAGACGAGCAAACAACGAAAGACGATCATTTGCAGGGGCAAGATGTAGAAGATTGCTAGAGGAGGGGGAACAAATATCCTCTAAGCTTTCTCTCTCTTGTAGGGTAGAATAAGTCACTCTCCAAAGTTGATTTAACAACCCACTCAAGGTGGACTTAAATAGGCTTTGAGAGAAATTTATTTCCCTTTTCTAGAAGGATCAAATTTCATATTAAAAAGGGAATCTACATCAAAATAGGAAGCAGTCTAAAGTTTCCTAGAGCAAGAAGATCTCTACACCCGCTGCCCTTTCCTACGAGTAGCCCAGCAGGTGTGGGGGCATTTGTGGAGCCAAAAATAATCACAAGGCGACACATGGATCTTTGATAAAAGAGGACAAAACTACCCTTGGGGCATACCGGAATTCCAACACTCTTACAAAAATCCCAAAATTCTCTAAACACTATTTCTCTCTAAATTCTAACTTTGGCATCGAGGGTTCTTCAGCCAAAGCACCCCCCCCCCCCAATTCATCATGGGCGCGTGAGGCTCTTGGCCTTGACCAAATGTGTTGATTGTTTTGTAAGTGCAATTTTGTCAAAGAAGGAGAAGACGAAAATTTGCATCCACAAATTCCCTTGGGGCATACCGAAATTCCAACACTCTTACAAAAATCCCAAAATTCTCTAAACACTATTTCTCTCTAAATTCTAACTTTGGCATCGGAGGTTATTCGGCCAAAGCCCCCCATTCATCATGGGCGCGTGAGGCTCTTGGTCTTGACCAAAAGTGTTGATTGTTTTGTAGGTGCAATTTTGTCAAAGAAGAAAAAGGCGAAAATTTGCATCCATAAGGGTAAAGATGCGGTGGTAGGTTTTCTCAATGTGACAGGTTGTGAAGATCAATTGATGTTACAATCTTTTTCTGCAAATTACTTTGGATTCAAGGACACGAACCTCTAGTCAAACTTAGAGAAAGGGGAATTCACGTCACAAGTATGATTTGATATTTGCGGATGTTAACCTGTGATGGTAATCATAATCTTCAATGGTTTTGTACAAAGTTCGAACAATAATGTAACTATTCCGACCGATTTATGTTTTGAACACACTTACTGTCTTCTAGTTCCCGAATTCGGCTTGCTTCCATTCGGGCTTCAATAGCAGCCGGGTTCGCGGAGCACTCAAATTGTCAATCGTTTGAAATGTTTGAATGAACCTTCTGACATAGGAAACGGATCACTTAAAAATAAGAAAGGAAGACGAACGCGTGCAAACGGAAGCATAAGGAATACATTTTGGAAAGAAAAAACACATTAGAAACAAGAAAATGGTATTAATAATAATAACTGTATACATGAATTCAACAAGCATGCAGTATGTGCTTCTCACACGAATAATTATTTAGCTGGTCTAATCTTAAGAAACAGCAGCTAGAATTTCATTTTAAGTACGTCACGCAATTGCGGATATGTTTTTTGTATTTCTTCTGATGCATTAGGCTTAAATTCATCTGGAGATTCATCTGCAGGAGGCTTAATTTCATCGGGAGATTCATATGCGGGAGGGCTAAATTGTTTAGGAAGAGACACCTCCCTAAGCGCGGCAAGAGCAGCTCTTCTCTTTTGCTTCACCTTTCGCCAAATCCTTACCCGGTCCTCTAGTCTTTCTTTCGCTCTCTCGGCAAGATCAGCCCTAGTAGTAGCCTGCTCAGCCCGGTTCCTGAATTGCGCAACTTTTTCCATTGCAGCTTCCAACTCCTTCTTCAAATGTTCCAACTCAGACTTATCTCCTGCGGTGCTGAAGCTCAACTGACGACTAAAGGCTTCCACCAATGACAAAGGAATTTGATCAGCCTGGTCAGCCTTCTTAACCAAGTACTTGTATTCCTTCAATGAAATTGTGACATGGGAATCGTTCTCTTCCTTTCGCTCTTCAGCTTCTTCCTTAAGTTCACCAATTTTGGAAACCTCAGCATCTTCATTAGAATAAAAAAGGGGAGATTGTTCGTCAGTTTCTTCGTCTGCACTATCTGCTCCTTGCTTTAACATTCTGTTTTCCATCTTGGCAGTCTCGGCATCTATTACTAGTTGATGAATCGCAAGGTACAACCCCGATTTAACATTTTCGGTTCTTGCTTCAGCTGCCTCTGCTGCTGCAATTTTTGACCTCCCTCTATGAAGCTCAGATTCCAGCATTGCTATCTCAACCTGCGCATTGTTTTCCCTTTCCGCCATCTCATCAAGCTCTATTTTAGCTTTCTGTAAATCCTCAGTAAGAACTTCAATGTCGCGCTGGCCGTTGGCCACTTGATTTGCATCACTGAGCTCCAATTTTAACTGATTCAGTTCCATTTCTAGCCCCTCGATGAAACCTTCCTGATCCGATATCTTTCTTTCCTTCTCTTCTAACTCTTTTTCCAGCTGCTTCAAGTCATTCGTCGCATCAGAAGACGCCATCTCAGTGAAACTAAGGTTTTCATTCACCTGTTTAATCTCCAGCTGAAGCATCTCAATGAACGAAGACTTGGCGAGGAGCTGATCCTCCAACTCCTCCATCTTCACCGTTTGTTTCTTAGAATATTCGAGCTGCTCCTGCGCTTGAAGAGCAGCCTGTGTAGCTAACTCAATCTCAGTATCCTTCGCAGATAATATCGCCAACTTCTCTTTATCTGTTTCACTAGCAGCAACCTTTGACTTAACCACGGCTTCACTTAGCTCCGAGACATGTTTAAGAAGCTCTTCCACACTCTCATTTTCCATCACGAAAGCTGTTTCCATTAGCTCCGCTTGCGTTAGAGCTTTTAGCTTCGAATCTCTAGCATCTGCTAGTTTTGTTTCCATGCCAAGCAGCTCTGATTGTGTAACCTTCAACTCACTAAAAACATGCATGAGTTGCTCTCTCACCTTCTGAGTCTCAGTCAGCTGATCCCCCATTTCCTTTACCTTGGATTCGAGTTGGTATATCTGCGCCCGAGCCTCTTTACATTCCTCGACGCACTTATCTCTCTCGAACTCGATGTTTTCAAGGAGGGCAGAGAGTTCGTCCGCTGTGTACTCGTGGTGTTGCAGCTTGAGAAGGGCTTGCATGTAGGAAGCATCTTTTGCTTCCAGCTGCACCTTGTAATTGGCCAAATCCTTCAACACACCTTCAAGCTCTCTCTCTTTCTCACTATCCTTCTGCAAGACATTGTCGGAATCAACAAACTTAAGAACAATATTTGCATGCCAAAACAGCCTATCAAGAGTTTGGTTACATACAAAACTACCAGATTGTCCTTATGTATTTAGTAAATCAGTTCTGGTATTAATTACCATCTTCAAATATACATTTCCATAAGCACTACCAAATCAAATTTGGTGAAGAAAGTTGAGGTTTTACTTTTGCAAAGTTTCTTAACCTTGCAATGTGGGACAATCGTTCAAATCTTTCACAACCCCTTTCACGTGTGGAAAAATTTCAAACATAATACATGAATAATTTTACTAGGGTGACATAGAGCACAACTCCTTAACAATTGACAATAGTGGAAGTAGCTCAACTCCTTATAAACTCTTGCAAGACTTTTAACTTTCCGAAGTGATTTAGTTTTTCACATGATCCTCACATTTGGAACCCTAGGAATCCTAGAAATTACCTAATAATGATCATGCATCACTTGTTTTATTTTAATCAGGCAATATTCTAATTTAATCCAAATTACGAAGAGTGAGATTTAAACTTAGTTGCAAAAGTACGAGCAGACTGCTTTAGCCAAATTGACTATGCCATCACATCTTTAACTACACAGCATAATTGCATAAACAGAAAAAAATGAAGCTGAGTTTGGACTAGGAAACCATCTGCATATATTACAACTCAAACTTAAAAGGAAGGATCTTCCTATCGAACTGAGCTGTTAGGTTGTTACCATACCAGTTCATGTGTACACATAAGATCACTAACATCTGTGCCGGAAAGCCGGGTTTTCCGGTGATCGTTCTTCTCTTCAAACAGGGACAATGCAGCCCGGACTGGTTCAATTGGCTTTGTATCAATCTCCCCCATGTTTCCCAGTCAGTTATATCTCCTGAAAAGTTGATGTGAATTCTGGGGATTAATGATGGAATGAAACATTGTTTTATTTGCTTTGGAGGATGCGCTGCAGAATAAGGTGAAGGTTCTCCTGTGTATGTTCCGCCAGTGCTTTGGATTGATCGCCAGAAGCGTTCGGCAGAATTTAAACACTTCCTTGTGTTCTAAAGATGGGGAGCAACAAATGTAGTTGGACAATGTGACATATAGATGGACAAAAAGAATATACCTGCGCACTTGTGTGCTAAGTCCAATTTGTTCTTGGTAATTAATAGTATACAATGGGAATGGATTCGTGACATCATATTTTTTTTACACAATTTTTGACACAAGTTTTTCGGGCCCAACTCTTAATATATTTCAACGATCCAAACTTTCTATTTTTTAGAACGTTATTCATAAATTATCCTTGCAAAAAAATTAGACAAATTCAAAATCATTAAGACATTCATTTAATGTGAAGAAGTTGACGAATACGGTTCTACGAAACCCTAAACCCTTAATTTAATAGTTATATGGTTTCAGACTTGAATGATTTTTTGTAAACATGGTATTTTAGGGAAGATCTAAAATATAATACGGTTCGGATTGTTGAAATACATTATTGAGACTCAAAAAACTTGTGTCAAAAAATTATGCAAAAAAAAATAGTATCACGGATTCATCTCTATATATGTACACACATCAAAAATTCAACATGTGACTCACATTTAGATATGCATTATCCACGTTTGTAGTATGGTTCGTTGCCGGTGTGAAGAAACCAAGGCCGCAAGATGCCCATGAAATGCCCAGTGATGCCATTCGAGCAGAAGAATTTTGAGGATGTGCGGAATTTTACGAATTTACCCTCGTTATATTTTGGAAATATGAAAATCTTAAACAAAAAATTACGTTCCTTTTTATGCTATTCAGATATGCAAAACTTGTGAACACAAAACAAAACGAAACTTAAGAAATAAAAGAAAAGAAAGTGATTCATGCACACTCCTAGCTTTTTCATCAGATTGGGCAAGAATTTAAGAGAGAGACTTAAAAGTAAGGTTCAAAGTTCAAACCGTCGGTAAAAAGTATGTGCAAAAATCACTTGCGTAAATTTTTTTGCAAACAATAGGAGAAGTAAGGAAAGAGACTCAAATCAACTAGTCATCTCTTGTCAGTTAAATCTAAATTTTTAAGTATTTGATTACGAATTTTAAGAAAAAACTTAAAATTTTTCAACTCTTTACTTGTACGTAAATGCAGAAAAAGTTAAGGAGCGATTCACTTACCTCTACTTTAATAAACGTAGAAAACTCAAAAATTAATTAGAGAGTTTTAACAAAAAACCCACGGTGCTGTTCACTTTAATGAAAAACCACATTTTTACACTAAAAAGTCAAACCTGGTATTATTTTATTTACCCTTTATTTTATCTTTATCGTTAAAACTCAAAATTTTCAAGTTTTTTCATTAGTTTTCTAAAAATTAATGTGAGTTCAGTTCTTATTCCCCGTGAGTAAATACATACCCTAAACAAGTGAAAAAGCAAGAGAGGGGACAAGTGGTACAATATGATTGGCGGCCGGGACCACGTCAGCGATCTGACATGGCAAAGTTTCTCTCTCTAGAAACTCTCAGATTCTGTCTCTTCCAGTTCAAGAAGAGAGAGAGAGAGAGGGGGGGAGGGTGTGATGAGTTCTTCGCCGAAGAGCAAGGGTGACGAAAGACCACGGTTCTTCGATTCAAAAACGAAGAGCAAGTGCTGGGCAAACGCGGATGTGGTGCCGGGTCGACACCCTGAGCGGTGGCGGCAAGACGCCGCCGGCAACGTCGTCTGTAAGCGCTTCTGCAACTGCCAGGGCTGCCTCTGCTTTGAGTACGATCACATCGTTCCCTTCTCCAAAGGTCACAACTTCCTCTCTTTTCAACTGGATAGTTTCAAATTCTTTCTACAAAGTTTCAATCTTTTGATTGATTGTCATGAATTCTGAACGGGGTATCTTGAATTTTAGCAATTTTATTGCAAAGTTTCAATAATTTGATTGGTTTTTGATGATTTTTGAACTGGGTATTTTGAAATTTAGCATTTTAGTGCATATGCTACTTAATTGAGCTGAATTTCGATATTGGTATTTGTGCTTTTATTGGGTTTTAGCTGACTCCAATTGATATGTAATTTACTTGACTTTTTTACTTTTTGAATTGTTCAAATTCAAAATCGTGGCGTTATGAGGCCAAAATTTTCGGAAGTCTTTTCTTTGCTGTTCCTCAGCAGTAACCATGCAAATGTGGGCTTTAATCTGTCAGCCAATTTGGTGTTTGAGTTAATCGAGATTTGGGGTTGTGTTGTAGGTGGTGAATCCACAGAAGAAAATTGTCAGATTCTTCAAACAAGGGTAAACAGATTCAAATCAGACAAAGACAAAATCGATAGAGATAAATTGAAAGGTTACTCTTGTGATGTCAAGTTTACAGGTAAGTTTTTCGCGTTCTTGTGTTCACTGTTAATATTAGATTCGGAGTTCTGATCTATTTAGTTTGGAACCTAGAATTGTGGTTATTGGGTCGAGCATAATGGTTTTGTCTTTGAATCGTAAACACAATTCATCATTGTGGTTCGTATCTAATGATTTTAGGGGGGATTGTTTTCAAGTCAAGTGCACATGACTATAATCAAAGTTTAGAACGTGTTTCGTGAATCTACATGACCTGATGCTCCTATGTTCCATTGATAACAATTTTGGGTGTCATCCCCAATTTGTCACCATTTTGAACAACGCTTATAAACTGTTTTTCTGATCTAAAGATCCAAAGATTTGCAATGAGAATATATGTTTTAGGTCCATATGTACAATACTGGTTTTAGTCGTGGTATTAGGACTTTATGTCTCAGTATGTCCAATGCTTTGTAAATGTTCTAGTCGGGGGTCACTGTTCACAATGTGGGGGTGCTAAGAGGGTTGTGGGTTAGTTTATAGGACGAAGGGTTGAGTTTGGCTAGCTTGGTCTTTGTTGAGCTACATAACCTCATCATTTGTCCCGATTGAGAATTGACATCATATCATATTCTTATTGGTGCAAATGTGAAGTCAGAAATACAAATTACTCAGGTTCACTCAGACTACTGTTCTAGTATGCCTTTCGTTATGGAAAAAGTTCTGAGCTTTATGTCTATAGACATTAACTCATGATCAATTATCTAAGCAGAAGGGCGGGATGTGCATTGTCTCTAGCTTACATTCAAAGTGAAAATGCCACACTGTAGTTTAGGCTATACCTTTGCTCTGAACTTTTTCTGATAACGACGTTTCCACTTAATTTGATAATTACTTTCTGCAATTATTCTCAGAGAAACCTTTTCCCCTGATCCTTCGCCATATCCTTGACTTCCTATTGCTCGTTCCTGAACATAAAGAGCAACAGATCTTGTTATCGGAATATTTTCATAAACCTAGATTTGATTCAAGATTTATGATATTTGTTCATTAGACAAAGTAAATCATTCAACGAATTCCAAATTTAAAGAAAAGGGACTGGAAAATTTCAACTTGGGCCGCTTTCTCCAAGACCCCTGCTATTGCAAGATTTACTTCATAAAACGGTGGAGAAGAGGAGGAACCTTCGAGTAATTTGAATCTTTCAACATTCAAAAAACATTTGTCCGAACTTCTGATTGCCTTTCTATCCAAGTCAACACAGTTGTGATTTTCTTTGTCAGCACATTGCTTTGAACCTTGTGGTCTTTTGGTGTTCATTCTGGCCTACTTGGAAGCTAGTTAGTTATTAGAACTGGTGAGACTCGTATCTCATAATCACACATCTCTATTACTTGCAGATAAGGAGCTTGACATAATCGAAATGGCCGTATATGGTGACGTGATCCGCCCAGGAAACCAATGCCGATGCAGAACTGTAGCCGAGATGCTTGGACAGCACAAGTCGAAAGACCAAACAGCTGCTTGCAAGTTGCCATAGGTTGGGCTCTTTAGCAACCAATTGCTAGTTTTTAAGACTTAAAGTGAGTTCATCAATTCAACTTGTGACCCTGCACACAAATTTGGGTCAACTTGAATAATGTCTGATTAGACATGTTAATCAAATTTTAACTTTCCTTGTACCATCATGGCCATTGACATAATGTTTGGAATTTATCTTCCCCCATCAAAGCAATTTTCTTATCCTGCTGTGTTTTAAGTCAATGGAAACGGTTAAAGTATCACTCATTGTTTTACGAAAATGATTACCGCACATCTCTTTTTCTCCTTCGTGTGTGTTTCCGTCTCTTACAACAACAATTAACAACGAAGTTTTATTCCACTAAGTGAGGTCGGCTGTATGAATCATAAAATGTCACTCGCTCGGTTTTGTGCTATATCTTTTGTTAGTTCCAAGTACTTTATATCTTTTCTTAAAGTTTGTTTTCTCCTTCATGTGTGTTTCCGTCTCTTAACATCGATGAGATAACGACATACTTAAGTAAATAAAATCTTAGCATACATGATTAGTGAATGGGACATTACTAATTCTAGCATTTCTAAGATCTAAGCATGCAGTCCCTTCGGGGATATCCGATAAAATTGAAACGATACAGAAAAAATTAGCTTAACCCTTGCCTAAAAATGACACGCATAAATTGAGAAATTGTCAAAAAAAAATCTAAGCATGCACGATTGATGCTACACCACCATCTAATCATTGAAGGTTGGTGGACTAAAGTTTAAAACCAAATAAATAGTAGGAACATTATGTAGAGGGGACATAAGAGAATAATGGGTCATATCTCCATTGAGACCTACCTTCTTGATTGACCCATCAACTGCGGTACAAGTCTAGCTCCAAGCAATCATGAATCTTAAAGCTCTAAAATTTTAGGGAGAGACTAGAGTATGAGCTCGTTAGAAGCATGCTTTAAATTACTGAAATCGTTTTTAGATAAAACATTTTTGGATTTTAAAAGCATTTTAAATGCTTTTTCAAGATTCATTTGCGTTTTTACTAATGATTGGTTCTAAAAACATTTTCACTAAAAGTGATTTCAGTCATTTTGAAAGCACTTTCAAGCTAGCCTTATATCTTTTGGCAAGTTCGATACTAGATTATACTTACTCGTCATGTATGTGAATAAGTATGATTCTCAATCTTGTGTTTACTAAAACTTGTAGAATGCATTAATAATGTGTCTAATCAATTTTGGTTATTACAAATAAATGTCTTAATAGTTTTAGGGTTGTCCAATTTTTCACAAGGATGATCTACGAATGATGTTCTAAAATATAGATGATTTAGATCGTTGAAATACATAATGAAGTGGATCCTACAAAACGTGTGCCAAAATTGTCTAAAAAAAAATAGTGTCACGAATCCGTCCTATATATATTATTCGCTATGTCCTACTGGAATTGACATTATATATAGAGTAACTTTAATTATAACAATGATAATTAACCCAACCTAAAAGCCTAAAAGCGTATTATTATATGATAAGTCCATGCAACCAAACCTAAAAGTATATTCGTGAATGATTTAAATATTTATATCTTCTTCTTCTTTTTTATTTGTGAGTGTTGTGAAAGAGTCTCCAAAGTCAAAAATATCTGTAAAAAAATAATTTAAATGGATTTTTTTTTAAACTAAAATGGTCTCTGAGATTGACATAATTCTTCATTCTGATTATTGAGATTAAAAATTGATAGAAGTGGTCCCTGTGATTGTCCACCGTAAATCAATTGGGTCCTTCAGTGAAAAATCTTTGTTAAATTGAGAGTATTTTTATCAAATGAACCCCTCCTCTTAAACTAGTGATTTCTTTGATTTAACGGAATTTTTTTTACAAGATAACTAAAATGATTGACAATTGACAATCTCAAAAGCATAATTAAATAACTAAACCAAAAAACCACATATCTACTTATTTGTTTGTCTTGTCTTTGTTAGTCTGTGAGCTGTCCTACTGGTTCTTCTATCTTTTGCTCATAAATAAGATAATAAAAATGTATTCACCAAGGAAGGACACATATAGCTGTTGATTAATTAGCTCCTCTTAATATATTTACACCATGATCTTAATTATATATGAGTGAAGTCGTTGAACTATATGGTCTTTGTTAGTGACACACATGCAACTAGACCTACCTTCAACTACCCCATCAAATATCCCTAATTCTTTAAGGCTAACTGTGCAATTTGGTTTCCGGATTTGTCTTTTGCAGTTCAAGTCTAACAAGTAGTCCAATTTTTTAAATAATTTTTATCATTTGAGTTTTTTAGAGTAAAACTTTACCGTTCATTTCTGAACTACTTAGAAGTTTCAGATTATTAAAGAAAAATTCGTCATATATCGAAAAGAAGATTCTAGTTTCCGAATTAGGGTTTGGGGTTTCTTACGAAAAGTAGGTTTCAAGGTCATCAAGAAATATTCAAAAGTAAGCCTTAGGTCAATGCAAAAATGGCTCTAGGGCTAGTGGTGCTCTTTGCCTCAATGTGATAATTAATAAAAACAAATTAATATGATAACCTATTTTTTGTATAAATTAAAAAATATATGATAACCAAATTCTTATATTTTCTGGTGAGTGAGTGCTGTCGATGAGTGGCTAGAGATCTTGATTGGATCATGGGAAGCAGCAATCATAACTTAAGGGTGAGAGTTCAAGGTAGTGGTGGCAACTGGCATGCACACACATCACATGCCAATTTCTTAATTTAAGTACGTAAAAGTTGGATTATCATTATCTTATTAACCAACTAATTAGAAGGTTATAGCTGATGGAGTAGAATTCTCTTTTCTTCCATTTTCCCTCTCCTTTATAGCTAATGTTCACGATTAAACCACGTTAACATTTTATGTTGTCTTCATTATAAAGCGAGAAAGAAAAAAAAAGATCGAGGAGACTGAATGAGAGGAGAATGAGAGATGAGAGAATCCCGATGCATAGCTAATACATACATCCCATTGATGGATTGGTCCAGGTTGTAGCATCACAGCTAGCTAATTAAAATAGCAAAATTGATGTAGATTATACTATTTTTGTGTATGTCATACGAACGTACGAAACTCCATGCATATATTGTTTGGTGGAAACCAAAAAATAATAAGCTAACATATTGCGTATTTTGCACGTAGATTACCAAAGCAGCAGACCCCTCACTCCAACAACATGTATATTTGTTAAACCTCAGCTAAACAGACTTAAGAAGGTCGGCTTCTTTAGCTATCTTTGTAACTGGGTAGCTTAAAAATCAAGGATTAGCATTGTTAGACAACTGCCGTGCTCCAAAAGATTAAGCAAACAACGTACAAAACCTCATGAATTGAAGTATAATAACATATTGGACAACCACTAAGTCCTAAAAACTTAAGCCTAGAAAAATGCACAGCACAACGAAACATCATGGAATCCAAGTTTTAACCATAGAAAGATACACAACGCAACGAAAACTCATGAAATATCATATTAGATAACTACTACGCCTCAAAAGCTTAAGCAGAGACGAATTCACAGCACAACGAAACCTCATGAAAAAACTAAAACTTTGATACCATATTAGACTCGAAACTTTATGGCTTATTTGGAAGTACTTTTAAAATAGTTGAAAGCGTTTTTGATGAATATGTTTTTTAGACCAATCTTTAATTAGTAAAAATGTTAGTGAAATCTGGAAAATCACTTCATGTTGCTTTTGGAACCAAAAAATATTTTCTCCAAAAGCGTTCTCAATCATTTTAAATGAGCTTCCAAATAAACCCTTAAATTGTAAAAAAAAAAAAGGCCGACAATGTATATTAAACTAAGAAAAATTAGTTTTAACATCAATTGTACTGCATAATTGCTTTGGATTTACTTTGTGAAAATTGAGATGTGGTTTGAGCCTTTAAATATATTTGCATTTTAGCTAACTACTTTTTTCATATATCATCAATTGTATGTCCCCAAAACATCATATGAAAGATTGTGAAAACCCCACTGTTCATTTATTTTCAGCACCCAAAAAATGTACTCCTTCAATAAATGAAATGTTGTCAATCTCACTCATCAATATTTAGATATTATGAGATTAAATTTTACATTTAGGGACTTAGATACTCCTACCAAACTGAGATAAAAACAGATAATATAATTAAGATGATTCATTTCTTCGTTCTGGTGGGCAGATGCAGCAAACCAACTTGAGCTAAAACTGCAAAGAGAAATGTTATGCACACTCTTCAAAAGTCGGACTTTTTATGGACTCTCTATCACATCACAATTTAACGTTAATTTTCGTGCTAATATTATAAAACATTGTGCAAAAAAATATGAGATAACAAAAAATCCATAAAAAATCTCACTTTTGAGATAGTCTCCTAATCATTTTTCGATTGCTAAACTAAGATTAAGGATAGAGATGCTTTGTCCCAATTATTTAGTGGACCCCACCATCAAACTCAACATGTGGGGCCATGAAACTAATGAAGTTTGAAGGCCTCATAAGAAATGTCAGAAACTCAGAAGTGGGAGATGGGCAAAAGAACAGCAAGGAGAAGGAAAGGTCTTTTGTTTGAATTTTCCTCTCTCCTTTTTCTTGCTTTCCAATTCTTCTTTAATCGTTCACCAAAAAACCAAAGTCTTCTTTAATCAACTCCCTTTCTTTCCTTCCATTCCCCTTTCTTGTATCTATCCACAAACCCTACCCCTACTCTTATGCCAAAGCTTGAAACAGACTTTACAAAATCAAATATATTGATTTCGTTACAAGTCTTAATAATTAGATAGTAATTTCGTTACAAATCTTAATAAACCAAGTAAGTCGAATCTGAGATAAGTAAAGACAAATGCTAAGAGACTACTTTAATTGAGCTAGTTACAATTAGGTATTGAATTCATCACAAATACTAATAAAGTAAGTCAGTCGAACTTAAGACGAGCAGAGACAACTGTCAACATCAAATTAAATTGCCAAGTGTATTATTCTTGCATCTAGAAGAATCAAGCCTAAAACATTACTAGCTAAATTAATACAACTACCATTAAACCAAGAACTAGATGCTTCAAAATCAATTTATATAACCCAAAACAGAATCCAAAAACTAATCACAACCCCATTACATATACCATTAGCCAACATTACAACAACTACCCCATATATGAGTTCATGACCTCATGACTCATGACCCAACCACTAAACTAGTTCCCAATCCCCAAACTTGATTGGGACCCCACTTGTGTAATGCCTGTCTATTTCCCTCCCATGCACCAACATGCAACCCCATGTAGCTGCCAAATGGTGGCCTACATGATACAAACCTCAATAACTTTGAACACACACAAATTAGCAATGGAAACAAAGAAAAATAGCAATGCAAACAAAAACCAGAGAATAAAATGGTTGCAAACAAAACAAGAACAGTCCCCACAAAAACCCCCGTTGGCAATCGCATGACGCGTTCTCATTTTGTTTACAAAAAAAGCAAAGAAAAGAAACGTCTTTTACATCTTGAAACAACATAATCAAAACGTAACGTGGATCATTGTCGTTTCTTTTTTAGACCACGATATAATTAGCTGAATAAGTGAGATATTTGTGTGAAGCTAGTTAAAGTCTTCCTCTTTTAACCTCTTACGTTCCAAATTCAAACACTTTTTTCGTTTTCTTTAACGCAAATTAGTATAAAATATCGTACTGTGTTAAGAAAAAACAAAAAAAGACTCGAACTTTGGCAGCACGAGACGGGCACATATACATTTCGTTCTGTCTGCATGAAGAAAATCGGGCATTAAAATCCTCTATCCCCATCACCGCGATTACCGCAAAAAAATAGAAAATTAAATTTTCAAAAAAGCAAAAAAAAAAAAGTTAGAGAGAGAAAGCGAGTGATGAAATGAATCGTTGAGATAATTACAAACGAACATTCTATCTTTGGATTGTTTGTATAAAACCCAGTTCTGTTTCCTCCTCGATTCCAGCTCTGCATTTTCCATTTTTGATGTTTTGAGTTGAGCAAACCAGCTGGTTGGTTGCTCCGGACTTCCGACCCGAGCTGAGCCGGCGCCTTCCCGATCCGGGTCGACCCAGATTTCGGCGGGTGGGTCGTGCATGGTCATTGGGTCGGCGGCCGGCGATGGGTTGCGTGAGCTCGAAGCAAGCGGTGTCGGTGACGCCGGCATTCGACCACTCGGGCGCCTTCAGGGACAATGTGGGGAATTCGGGTCGGAGTCGGGTCCGGCTGGGGGAGGCGGAGAAGAAGAGTAAGAAGGGGGCTGAGTTGAGCGGGAGCGAGTTGGGTGAGTCGGGAAGAGCGAGTTCGAATGGCGGCGGCGGCGCCGCTGGCGGGAATTATCACAAGAGCAATAATAATTATTCCGAGTCTCTGAGTTTTAGATTGAGCAATCTGCAGAAGTATGTGGAGGGTGAGCAGGTGGCCGCCGGCTGGCCTACTTGGCTCAGCGCCGTCGCCGGCGAAGCCATTCAAGGGTGGGTCCCACTCCGTGCCGATGCATATGAGAAGTTAGAGAAAGTGAGTCTCTCTCTGTCTCTCACTAATTTTATTAGATTTTGTTTGCAAAGTTTGTGTTTTTTTGTTGATTGTTTGGTTTTTGTTTAAAAAAGTTTTGGATTTTACAAAAAATGTTGAGCATAAACGTTAAAATTCAATGTAGTGAGACATTTACACTTCATTTTCTTACACTTTTTTAGAAAGTTTGGCATATTTGTTTAGAGTTGTTTTTTAACCCGCGTTTGATCCCGTCTAAATTAGAGTAGTTTAGAATATCGACTGGTCAAAAAACTAAAAACTTTAAGCACTTAGCTTGAAATCGATGGCGTGCATCGGAATAAGCTTACAACAACTTACCATTTTCAGATTGTTTTGTAAAATGTATGGCCTTCAAATCCAAGCTGGTGTTTCTGTGACTGTTCTTTCTGCTGTCTAAACTTTCGACGTGATTAATTTTGCTGTCCCGGAAGATCTACATGATACATTTTTCGATAGGATCGTTATAATCTAACTTTTGTTATTGTTTGTATTCTTCATTGCAAGTATGAATTGATTGTGAATTGTAGAAACTATATCTACATGGTATATGTTTTGTTACTCTTTGATAGTTTGCCATCTTTCTTCTTATCTGTTCTTATTCGATCGCAACTTTTTTGAATAGATTGGACAGGGAACGTATAGTAGTGTGTTCCGAGCACGGGACCTTGAAACTGGGAAGATAGTTGCCTTGAAGAAGGTGCGGTTTGACAATTTTGAGCCTGAGAGCGTCAGGTTTATGGCACGAGAAATCTTGATTCTTAGAAGGCTTGACCATCCAAACGTCGTTAAACTGGAGGGCTTAATTACTTCCCGATTATCATGTAGCATATACCTTGTGTTCGAGTACATGGAACATGACATTACCGGACTCTTGTCTAACCCTGACATCAAGTTCAGTGAGGCACAGGTTTGCTTCCATTGCTCTTATGAATAGTTGTCATGCTAGTTTAGTAGGATTCATCTTTCATGATGTTCTACTTCACAGTTAGTCGTCTATCTTTACGTCCATGTTGAAGCTCAAATTGGTGATGTTGGCTGTATTTTGTAGATTAAATGCTACATGAAGCAGCTGTTATCTGGCCTCGAGCATTGTCACTCGCGGGGTGTAATGCATCGCGACATAAAAGGATCAAATCTTCTGGTGAGCAATGAAGGAATTTTGAAGGTGGCTGATTTTGGGTTGGCAAACTTCTGCAATACCGGGCATAAGCAACCCTTAACCAGTCGTGTTGTAACTCTATGGTATCGTCCTCCTGAACTTTTGCTTGGATCAACTGATTACGGAGCTTTTATAGATCTATGGAGTGTTGGCTGTGCATTTGCAGAGCTACTAATGGGGAAACCTGTTCTTCAAGGGAGAACAGAGGTGATTAACGAATCGAAATACATTGCTTTTCTTTATCAGTCTTGGTAAAATAGTCAGCATGTTTATCAACATGGCAATTTGAATGTGGAGTCCTCCGTTATGCTTGCATAAATCGAAAAATTAAAGATCTGATTGTCTTGATTAGTGCATATTTTTATGGGAACTAACACGTTGATTCTCTTAGGATGCGTTATATTAGTCCTCTTTTATGTAAGCATCTAAAGTTGTACAAGGGTTGCTGTTGTCATACTTTGCTTTGGTGCTCCTGTTCGATTTCTTATATGCATTTTCCGCTGACAGGTTGAACAATTACACAAGATTTTCAAGCTTTGTGGCTCCCCGCCAGAAGATTACTGGAAAAAGTCCAAACTTCCTCATGCCACTCTATTTAAACCACAACAACCTTACGATAGTTCTCTGCGGGATACCTTTAAAGATTTGCCTGCAGCCACTTTGAACCTACTAGAGACTCTCCTTTCTGTAGAACCACACAAGCGTGGGACTGCCTCCTCCGCTCTTGCATCCGAGGTAACGTGCAAAATAATGTAATATGTACCTTATGCGTTGGTTCTCATCATTCAGATTTCCCTAATACAGTATTCTTTATTCCCACTTCAGTATTTCAAAGTGAAGCCTCATGCATGCGATCCGTCAAGCTTGCCTATATACCCACCTAGCAAAGAGATAGATGCGAATAACCGGGAGGAGGCAAAGAGGTGAGTGGTTCTCGTTCTCGTGTGAAAAAAAAATTAGTGTAGTCCTCACCAAAATATGAAAATTGAAATTTAGTGCGGTCGCTGAATTTTCAGGAAAAAAATTGGTGGGCGAGTTCGTGGATCTGAAACACGAAAGCCAGCAAGAAAGTCACTTGGGTTTAGTAAATTGGCACCAGCAGAGGTCTCCCTCTTGTATGTTGTTCGCGGGTCTGTGTTTTAATGGTAACCATTCGAAGGTTCTTATTGATAATCTCAACCTTATCTTGCAGGACTTGGCAGCTGAGTCTCGAGGTTCTTATAAAATTAATGGCACTAATGGACATATTCTTAAGGAAGATAATTCAGTAGTAGGTAGGGAGCTTCCAAAGCCGTCAGCTGGTAAAGCAGAAGACTCTTCGCATGTAAAAAATGCATCTCAAGGAGACATTCCCTTCACCGGTCCATTAGAGGTTTCTACATCAAGTGGCTTTGCATGGGCAAAGAGACGAAAAGATGAGGCCAGAAGATCTCATACTCGGTCTATTTCAAGAGGACACATTTTTAACACGTTAGAATCTTCGATCACAGTGCATACAAGGAGCAACTTTGACTCAAGAAGGCATGAAAATGGGGAACTTACGTACAAGGGGTGCACTGATTCTAGAGGGCACGATTCATACGAGATTGCAAAGCTTGCGATGATGAAACAATGGGGCAAGCTTGAGCGTCCAGGTTCCTTTGATGCTTCCGAGGAGTACCATTCGCAGGAATTATCATTGGCACTTTATCAGAGAGAAGAAATGGCAGCTAAAAGTGATACAGTAAGTTTGTAAATACAGAAATCAGATGCAATTATATGACTTTCGACATACAACTCCCAGTTTTCGCATTACCTGGAACACCACAAGAATACCGTCTCATTTATCTTTTAGCTTTTCTTAGCTATTCGTTTTTTTGGTTGAGTTGAATACAAGTTGTAAGGCAAACAAATTTTCTTTTCGGTGATGTTATAGATGATCACCTGGCATCTTTAACCTCGTTAATATTGGTTTTGTAACAGGGGTTTCAACTTCAAGATCAAGGAGACAAGGTTGAATTTTCCGGACCCTTGTCTCAACCATATAGAGTTGATGAATTTTTGGACAGACATGAGCGCCGCATCAGAAGGGCGACCCGGAACTCATGGTTTCATAGAGGTACCGGACTAACACTACTAACTTACCATATTTCTGGTTTTCCCCACAGACCTAGTGGGTCGGGGATGGAGAGGGGTACATTACTACATTATCGTGTGGCTGACTAAATATAGGTGATGATTGCAATGGCTGTCTTTGGCTAAAATATTGTGACTTTTGAATTGCAGGTAAGAAGCAGGGGAAGTAAATGTCTGATGGAGAGATTTTGAGTAAACCAGAAAAGGAAACAGGTCTCGACGAGAAACAGATTATACAAGAGTTCAACCTGGTCGCTGGCATTTCCATCTAGGCAGCTGCATCCACTAGTTGAGGAAGTGAAAATCTCCGCCACAAACTCGGTGACAAAGCAAGCAGAGAAACTACCGATCCACCTTAGAATATTCGGGAGGGGAGGAAAGCATGGTCTAAAACGATGGGATCTCTTGTTTAGAGTAATGTTCTCTTTCTCTTGTTCAAACTTTTTGTTTGTTGCCTGATTAGCTCCTGGTTTCCTGTTTTGTCAAAGTCCCGTTGGGCAAATGCCTAGATTTATAGCAATGGTTTCCGAGGAAAAGCTGTGTACAGTTTCTTGTTTCGTAGGTTAGGGCATCAGGTCTCTCGTCGTATCGTTATAGCTTTGGTTCTTCTGAACTTCTCAGCTTTCAGAAGAGTCTTGAAGTGAAAGAATAACAAAAATGGAAGGATTCTTAGCTCACAGCAGGTTTACATATTTAAACGTTTGACAGGCTCAAATTATTGCACGGATACAACATTTTGAGGCCCAAAATCTGAAAGCCTAGGCCGAACCTCAGTTTTACATTCAGATTTAAGTCTGATCCAACCTCATTCATTTGATGGAGATCACGTGGGTATGAGTATACTGCTACCGTAATGTCCCGTGTTAGTAAAACAACCGCATGTAAAGAAAAACTTTAACATGATGTTGTCTCACCGACTAAAGAAATCACGGTGGCTCGTGTATTCATGTCATGGAATGGAAGTCCTACGAGAGAGAGACTTAAGGAGTGCACTCGATTTCATGTAGCTTTTAGCCCGTAATTGAGAGAATAACTTCGCTGAAACAATGATGTAAAGGTGATGGTGTTTCAAATCAGTTATTTACCGTTGTGTAACAAAGTTCAAACATATGGAGACATTATAAGTTTGAGACACCTTCAACACGTCACTTTGGTGTCCCCGTCTCATATAAGTCTCTACTAGATATCTCAAAACCTTAGCTACAACTACAACTTGTAAGCTTTGCATCAATGGGATGAAAACAAATACAAAACAACATTAAGATGGAAAACTAAAGCATGAGTGAAGGGCTCTGCAACCTCCATGATTGTAAAGGGGAACATGAAAAGGAACCAATGGCCCAAATCTGTCACTGCCATGGATAAAAAGGGGTCTATCTGGTTTTCCTCCACTCAAACCCTTCAAGTCATAATCATTGTCAGAGCTAGTCTATTATTCAAGATAAACTTACGTACGTAACGGTATTTTAAGTTAATTATGTATTATTATGTGTTTTGACTTTTTCAAATACAGTGCATGATTGGTCTCTCACACCCACACCTAACGGGCACTAAGTTAACAACTTAATTAGAAGAAAGTACACTACATAACATACAATTGTTTGAGCTAGTTAGAGAAATGTACCTGCATCTTTTTGTCTCTATGATAGTATTTCAAGCCAAATACGTATTGTTGTACGTTAAACTCATTACGTAACAATGACTGACTTAAGCTATTATCACAATGACATTCTTGTCGCATAAAAGTTTCTCTTCTATGCGGTCGTTAACAATGCGCATCAGGTGCCGGGCTTATCAATCGACACTCACACCCTAGCTTTGCTCAACACCAAAATAGTCCTTATTACAAACACTATTTTGTTACTTAATAATTAGTATTAGCGCTCATTTGAAAGTACTTTTAAAATGATTAAAAGTTTTTTGTCAAAATACTTTTGGAACCCATCCTTAATAAAAATACAAGTGAATCATCGAAAAGTACTTGAAGCACTGTTGCTTCTTGCAAGAAACATTTCGAGTGCTTTTAGAACCTAAAAACATTTTCTCTAAAATCGTTTTCAAACGAACCCATCAAATTAATTAAAGTAAGGGGTTATCAAAGGATCAGGATCCTCTCCATATCCAACAAATCTGAGCCTAAGGATCCAACGATCCGAACCATTGAAATTTGATCCAACGGCTACAATCCTTAATAAAAATGCAAGTGAATCATTGAAAAGTACTTGAAGCACTGATGCTTCTTGCAGGAAACACTTCAAATGCTTTTAGAATATAAAAATATTTTCTCTAAAATTGTTTTCAAACGAACCCCTAGTCAATACCATCAAATTAATTAAAGTAAGGGGTTATCAAAGGATCGGGATCCTCTCAAGATCCAACAAATCTGAGCCTAAGGATCCAACAATCTGAGCTGTTGAAATTTCTAACGACTACAATTATTATAACTTTTAGAGGGACTTCCTGTTTGTAACCGTTGGATCAAATTTCAACAACTCGGATCGTTGGATCCTTAAGCTCAGATTTGTTGGGTCCGGAGAGTATCCCGGTCCGTTATCAAAAATAGTTATTGAAGCAATTGGGATTACTGTTACCATAATAATTACCTTAAGACAAACACATGATGGTGAAGGTTTTGGAAGGTGAGGTCTCGCTTTCACGAATCATCTCCCCAATTGATAAATATTCTCTCAGAATATGCTAGGCTGCACATGGCATGCACGGAGTGGCTGCAATCATTTCGTGGGGCCCTTTTAAGATGATCACAGTAATCTCACCGTTCAATGTTTCTGACGTTTTGATAAATCAGTTTCATTGCATGTACGCCACGTGGATCTGGATCTCGTTGCCTCTGTGGTCCAAGCTTTTCACCCCAACATGTGCCCCTGATTTCTGCAATGACAATGTTCCTTTGGTTACAAGGAAATTTAAAGAGATTAACATAGTAATTAACAACTTAAGTAAATAATGTGGTCAAAAATCCCAAACAAAACTAAGAAACAACATTCGAACAGACAAAACGAGCCTTGGAGATCCCTAAGCAATCATCCATCAACACCATCCCAATCTGCATAGGAGGATCATGAAAAATGCAAACCCCCAGATCCATATTGTAACTTCAGCTAGCTAAATGATCAATAACATTATTGTCTTGCTTCGAAAATATGAACCAACTTATAACGCTTCAGCTAATCCATCATATTTGATGCTATGAGAAATTTGCTTCCTTGGCTTGCTTGTTGGCTGGTTTTTGTTATTTCCTCTTTAGTATAAGACACGTAGTCTATGTGACGCATTCACATAAGGTTCATTGTAGACAAATGTATTTACTTAAAGTTGAATCTTGATATGCATTGTCCAATACATTTTTTATTTTTTATTTTTTTGAGCTCGGATGTCGAAAACAAAATGTCCGAAAGATACTTCAACAAGATACAATACTAAAAACGTAAAAACCACAAATCCAAATGACGTGCGATCTTCATCTTTGCCCAGCAATAAAAATTGCTTCATCTTGCACATATAAATTGGAGAGTAGGCTACTACCAACCAGTCAATGATTTTGATTAATTTTTTATGACATGATGTGTATTAGATTATTACTATATAACAAAGGTTGCTTGGCCATCACCCTATATTAATTGTCACCGTCCATTAGTTGAATTAGATGAAAGTAAAAGATTGGACGGCGGTGATTGGTGCTTCAAGAAACCGACCACGAATAAAAACAAATTAGACGGTCCAAACGATTACACGTGAGAGCAATCACGTAGTGGTTCCAGCTGGCAGCGCTAAACGACATCCATTGGGATTGAAAAGCTGTCGTATAGTCGATAACGAGCAAAAGGCGTTTCGGGAAACGGAAACGTACAATTAGAAGAAGGTAAAAAGAAACGTCTTGATTTGATGAGACAAGTGCCATCTAATCTGATGACGTGTCAAAAGCGGAGAAGGATTCTCGTTGGATACATTTCTTGAGAATTCGAAGAATCCCGTCATTATGTCCGTTCATTGTATATCGTACGATTAGAAATTATTTTAAATTTTAAATTTTAAATTAAATATAAATAGTACGTAACGAAAACTGACAGTAAATATACGATGAAAAACCATGATCACGAGACCACCGGATCCCAGAAAAAGGATCCGAAGAGAATACTTTGCCGTCAAAAGCGTGGCACCCACAAAGAAAGTCACCCAGAGAGCAGAGAGAGTCAGCGCACTGCGCGCACATTGGGATTGGCTACGCGACGACATGACGTTTTTTTGGCACGTTATGCGGTATGATTGATTATATAATTTCTTTACTCCACTATCCTCAAAAGATGAACATTTGGGACTTGGAATTTGGAAAATTCTTGGATGGTAAATCAAAGCAAATTAAAATAATTATGTACCTTAGAAATTTCAAAGTAAATCGTCCCAATCTGAAACAACTTCGGAGTTGGAATACATAAAAGAAGACAAAACTCGGATCACATAAATCAGTACTGTAATTCTTGATTATTTTGAGAGTGATTGTTTCGAAATAAACTTGAGTCGCTACTTTTGCAACACTTTTAAGTTTTCGACCCAACTAATATGTTGTAATAAAAGAAGAAAAATGTTAACCATATTTTTTTTTTTAAATGGATTTTCATAGACTCTTTGTTACCTTATATTTTCAGCATAGTATTTTATAAGATTGCCGGAAAAAATAACGTTAAATTGTGAGATGATAGAGAATCTAGAAAGAATTTAGAACTTTATGAGAGTCTCGTTAACATTTCTCTTGAAAGGAAGTAAAATTGCTCAATGCTAGTCAATCATGAATAATTTCTACGTTTTTTTATTATTGAACAAACGATATTATTTACACTAAGGGGGAGTGGGTGGACTTAGCCTCACAATGGGCTAACAATAATGTGATTCAAACTCGCCTTTAGTGAGAATCGAACATAAGACATTTCACTTATAAGTGAAGATGAATACCACTAAATCGTATTACTAAATGACGAATAATAATTTCTATGTTGAAACCATAAGTTTGACTAAATTGTAAATACCAAAAAAAAAAGATTTTACCTTAGACCTAAGAAACGGAAATGGATTCTCTCCGGATCCCTTCCACTAAATCCACCAAATCAATCAATTCGAACTCTTGAAATTTGATCAAATGGCTACAAACAAGAGGCCCCTTTAAAAGTTATTATAATTTTAATCGTTGGATCAAATTTTAAGGATTCAAATTAGATGATTGGATGGATTTGTTGGAACAGATCTGGAAAGAATACCTTTCCGAAACAAACGTAATCTTTTCCCTTTTCAGACAGTAACAGTGGTCTTGATTATCTCATAACGAATTTTAGTCATCAATTAATTAATTTACCACTATCGTATTTGCCACGTCGGACAGCTGCCGGCCGATCCCTCCCCCGCGCTGCCTGCCCCACCCGAAAAACGGAAAAAGAAAAAAAGAAGAAAATTAAATTAAACAAAAAAAAAAAGAAAAAGAAAAAAAGAAAGCGAGAGTTGCAGAAGACACACAGAGATGCCCCCACGGAGACAACAAGAAGAAGACGGGTCGGGTCTTGTAGCTGCTTTCTCCTTCTCAGTCCACTTCTCTTCTCTCTCTCTTCTTTCTCTCTCTAAAATTCCCCTTGCTTTGCCCTTCCCAAAACCCCCACTCCCTCACTTCGTATCGGGAATTCAATTCCCCCTTTTGATTTTTTCTCAATTGGCGATTTCTTTCGGGATTTTCGTTTCGCCGGAAGGGTTTGGCTCGTTCGGGTCGGGTTTTGGACCGTTGAAGAATCGGATAAAGGCGAGATCTGGCTGCGTATATTGCTAGGGATCGGAATTGTGATCCAATTGGAGCTGGTTTCGATTACCGTTTTGGATCCGATCGGGGGAGAAACAGCGCCATCAGATGGCGCTGTTCAGACGATTCTTCTATCGGAAGCCGCCGGATCGGCTTCTTGAGATCTCCGAGCGGGTGTACGGTACGTCGCCGTTTCGTCTTTCGTGAGAATTTTGCCAAATTCTGCGAAGTTCTGGTCTTTTTGTGCTCAATCTGTTGAGGTTTGGGCCAATGCGGTTGAATTTGATGGAAATTCAGAGTCTTTTTTTGGGGTTCTTGTTGAAATGCGATTATATATGTTTGTGGATTGTTTTAGCTCAAAATTGTGAACCTTTTCGTGTAATGTGGATTGATTTTAACTTGTTTTGGCTCCGAATTATGCAGTTTTCGACTGCTGCTTCTCGACCGATGTGTTGGAAGAAGATGAGTACAAAGTATACTTGGGTGGCATTGTAGCACAGCTGCAAGACTACTTCCCAGATGCCTCTTTCATGGTGTTTAACTTCAGAGAAGGGGATAAGCGGAGCCAAATTTCCGACGTGCTTACGCAGTATGACATGACAGTAATGGATTACCCTCGGCAATATGAGGGGTGCCCGCTGTTGCCACTAGAGATGATTCATCATTTCCTTCGTTCGAGTGAGAGTTGGTTGTCATTGGAGGGGCAACAGAATGTGTTGTTGATGCACTGTGAAAGAGGAGGATGGCCTGTTCTCGCGTTTATGCTTGCGGGTCTTCTGTTGTACCGTAAACAATACAGTGGGGAGCAGAAGACTCTTGAAATGGTTTACAAGCAGGCTCCTAGGGAACTTCTCAATATTTTATCTCCTTTAAACCCACAGCCTTCGCAGATGAGATATCTTCAGTACATTTCGCGACGAAATTTGGGTTCTGAATGGCCTCCATCAGATACACCTCTACTTTTGGATTGTCTGATACTTCGAAACCTACCGCTTTTTGATGACGGAAAAGGTTGCAGGCCTTTTATACGTGTTTTTGGTCAAGACCCTTCTACACCAGCTAACAGGAGCTCTAAGCTTCTCTTTTCAACTTTAAGGAATGAAAAGAATACCCACCTCTATGTACAGGTAATGTCTACTTCATGCAACAAAATCTGGTGAATAAGATGATATATTTTTTAGCGTTCTTATGAATCCTAATCACAGGCAGAGTGTGTGCTGGTGAAAATTGATATTCGTTGCCGTGTTCGAGGGGATGTGGTTCTTGAATGCATCCACCTAGATGAAGATCTGGTTCGCGAGGAGATGATGCTCCGGGTTATGTTCCACACAGCATTTGTACGATCAAATATATTGATGCTGGGTCGTGATGATATTGATATTCTTTGGGATGCCAAGGATCAGTTTCCAAAGGACTTTAGAGCAGAGGTATGTCATTGTTTATTCTTATATGGGTGTCCTTTTCTGAAGCTATAGGAGTTAAATGCATACTCAAATCTGTACCAGGTACTTTTTCTGGACGCTGATGCTGTTGTGCCCAATATCACCACAGTTGTGGCAAGTGAAGAAAGCGAGGCAGGGAATGCGTCACCCGAGGAATTTTTTGAGGTGGAAGAGATATTTAGCAATGCATTGGATTCACACGAAGTGAAGGCGGATTTGGACACTTCCATGGTTCACGACAATACTCCTAAAGATATAGATCAGAAAAAAATCTGGAAGGAGGATTTAGATCGTCAGGCATTTGTAGACTGTACGTCAGATGATGGGAAGCACAAAAAGGACAGAAAGGCAAATTCTAATATTGATGCGGTGAAGGACATTGCTGTTGACGATGTGAAGTACAAGCTCAATGAGGTGGATTCCAATGTCGATGCAGTGAAAGACATTGCTGTGGATGATGGAGATATGAAGTCAAATTTCATCCCAGTTGCTGCTGTTGTGCGGAGTCATACTGAATCTAAGGAAGCGGTAGAAGAGGTGTGTTGGAAATTGGAAGAGATGGAAGATATAATTAATGAAGAAGACTGCGCTACACGGAAGAGGTTAGAGACCAAGGTTGCACAATCAAAACCGAGTGCTGAGTTCTCTAGACCGAAATCTGAGAGATTGCAGCCACCTGCTTATAAGAGACAGCCTTCATTTAACGCAAAAGTAGGTGCAGAAACTACGGTAGCAAAACAGAAGACTAAACAACAAGAAACTCAGGGCACTTTGGCAAAAATAGCAAAACCAAATGCGGTATCTAGGTGGATTCCCCCTAACAAAGGCTCTTATACTAATTCAATGCATGTTTACTATCCACCATCAAGATATAATAGTGCACCAGCTGGTTTTGCCAGTACTGCTTCTTCAAAAGATACAAATGCAAATGCTAGATTGAAAGCTTCTTCTGGAACTGTGGTTTCAAAGGATGTGGAAACTGAACTGAAACATAGTAAGGTGGACCCTTTGAAGCATTCAAAGTCTGCACCAGAGACACTTACAGAGACATCCACATCCTGCCTGCCATCGACACTACCACCAATCCAAGAGACAGAGCCTTCCTCTAATAAAACAGAACATATTGATGCACCAGTAGTGGCCCTTCCGCCTCCACCTCCGCCTCCTCCTCCTCCCCCTCCCCCGCCCCCTCCACCACCTATGTCTCAAATATCTTCATTGTACACTTCTCCTATGCTTTTGTCACCAGCTACCCCATTGTCACAGGTAGCTGTACCTCCTCCACCACCACCACTGCCACCTCTGCTAAGTGCTAACTCTGTCTTCTCAAAGCCCTCTTCAGTCTCGTCCTTATTCCGGTCTCCTCCCCTGCCACCACCACCACCTCCACCTCCACCTCCTTATGCCTCGTCATCTAGCACGCAGAATATTGGTATAGCTTTGGTCCCTGCACCTCCCCCTCCCCCTCCGCTACAATCTGGTGGGCAGAATAGTGACACCATAATGCCTCCACAGCCTTCTTCATCTCTTTGGAAGGTTGGGTACTCTTCAGCTGCTCGTGTTACGGTGGCAAGTTCTCAAACTTCTCCACCGCCACCTCCCCCTCGACCTCCTTTTGCTGCAAGTGCATCCAAGCCTCTTGGAGTTGGAGTACCTACTCCACCGCCACCACCTACTCGTGGTACTCCACCTCCTCCTCCACCGCCTCCTCCTATGTCTGGAGTTTCATGTACTCTACCTCCACCAACCCCACCTCCCTTACGTGGAGCTTTACCGCCACCCCCGCCCCCACCACCTCCAATGCAAGGAGCTCCACCTCCACCACCGGCACCACCGTTACGTGGAACTCCACCTCCACCACCCCCACCACCCCCACCACCATTTTCAGTGCAGGGAGCACCTCCACCACCACCACCACCTCCAATGCATAGAGCTCCACCTCCACCACCACCTCCAATGCGGGGGGCCCCCCCTCCGCCGCCACCTCCTATGTATGGTGCCCCACCTCCACCGCCCCCTCCAATGCGTGGGGGGCCACCTCCACCACCTCCACCACCTTCAGGACATGGTGCACCACCTCCGCCGCCCCCTCCAATGCGTGGGGGCGCACCTCCACCCCCTCCACCACCATCAGGGCATGGTGCACCACCTCCTCCTCCACCTCCTGGTGCAGGTCGCACTCCCTCACTGCCTGGAGCACCACCTCCACCACCACCTCCAGGAGGTTGTAGTCCTGGGCCTCCTGCTCCACCTGGACTTCCTGGTTGTGCTCCTCCACCGCCACCCACATTAGGTGCCAGAGGAGCTACCGCTGGTAGAGGGCGTGGACGTGGGATACCTGCCACAGCACCCCGACGGTCCTCTTGTAAACCACTACATTGGAGCAAGGTGACAAGGGCATTGCATGGAAGCCTGTGGGAGGAACTGCAGAGACATGGAGAGACTCAGAAGTATTCCATCTTATTTTTCAACTTATCATTCCATTAGCAGCATGTTTTCTGCCATAAAGTTATGTTGTTGATTTGATGGATCTTACATGTTTAACACATGCAACCATGTATTTTGTTTCAGATTGTTCATTTCAAATCACTAATGTGCTTCTCTTTTAATCTAGTGAGCCAGAATTTGATGTGTCAGAGATAGAGAGCCTTTTCTCTGCTATAGTTCCAAAACCTGCAAACTCAGATAAATCTGGAGGGCGCCGCAAGTCTGCTGGTTCTAAACCTGAGAAAGTCCAACTGGTAATTTTATACAATTGGTTATTTTACTGTAAAATCAGATCTTCTTAAAGTTATGCTTGTTAAAGGTGATTCTTTTCCTGTTATACTTTCTGGGTCTTCCTACCAGTTATGGGATTTGATTCTTCTGTTAGAATGTAACCATCTATCATCCATCCCTCCATGTCTCCAGAGTTTTTGTTGTATAGTTGCACTTATATTAATAAGTTGGGTGTGCACGATGGTGCGTGTTGGCTATATTCGTTAAAGCAGAGATTTGTTTTGATGAATATTTTGTTTCTTCATTTTTCAATATAATGTCAGATGCTATTACTTCTCTACCTTCTTACTGTGATTCTCTTTGTACCACATTGTAGATTGACCTGAGAAGGGCAAACAACACAGAAATTATGCTCACAAAAGTTAAGATGCCACTTCCTGATATGATGGTAAGCTGATACAGTTGAATTTCTTCTTACTCGTGGTTCGTGAATATAGATAATTTGCTTATCCGATGAGTCTTCTCAATTTTACTTCCCAAATGTTTTTAATGCTGATGTTGTAAATGAACACTTTTCATACTTAGCTAATATGTATTTATATGCACATTCTCAGGCTGCCGTTTTAGCAATGGATGATTCAGTATTAGATGTTGATCAGGTGGAAAATTTAATTAAATTTTGTCCTACTAAAGAAGAGATGGAACTTCTTAAGGTATGGCCTTTATTCGTTTTTACAAAAAAATTTTAACGATTTTGTTGGTTATTTTTATAGTCCTTTTGCACAGTTATAGTCGTTTTTTACAATCTGAAATGACTTCATCTCCTCATCAATTATATATTTTCTTGCTTGTGATTTCTGTTGTTTAGAACTACACTGGTGACAAGGAGACCCTGGGGAAGTGTGAAAAGGTATGACCAGATCATAGTATATTCTTGAAGTATTTGTCTTAGTAGATTAATGACTATAAGAGCATCTCCAATGGTAAGATGGATATTTTGCATCTCCAATGGAGCTTTCCGGCCAACCAAAAATGTATATTACACATTCAAGGGATTGTGCATCTCCCATTGGAGATGCTCTAAGTCACTGGCCTTTTCTGTGCCATATACAAAAGCTTTGACCAGATTTTGAATATTATAAATCATGATTTAAATCTTATTGTGTCCCCATGATCTTGTGCTTTATTAATTTATAATATTAAGGAGACACAGATTAGTCCATTCACCACTTATTCAGTTTAATTTAAAAATATTCCTCCAATATTATTACACTTGTAAATGTGGCGGCAATGGAAGACTTGAAGATGGCTGATAATCAGGAAACATCAATAAATGATTTCCCTTGACTGTTGAAAAATAAAAGACTTTGAGATGGACCAAATTCTTTTTGCGTGAGGAGCAAACAATATATGGAATTTTTCCATTTAATACCAAGAAATGATATGTTTTGCAATGTTTTAAGGGATATAATTTGCTTGTCCTTGTTTAAGATGCTAAGTTACACTGCTATTGGTTTAATGGGTGTCTTAATTGACATTGGAAAACCCCAAAGAAAATTAGTGAGGCACTACATAAACTTTATTGAATGGTCAGGTGGAATCATTTCAGATTAGTTTCTTGGAGATATTCCCAACTTTTGTGATAGTAGTGCTCTGCATTACATAAACTTTATTAAGTTTTTTAATATTGTTTTCCTAATTATGTTTTATGTTGCTCGGAGAATTTCAATAATAGCAATTATGTGTTAGATGTTTTGAGTGCATATTGGATTGTAATTTCCCTTACATATTTACAGCTACAACTAATTGTCAGATATTTAAAGTCTCTGTAAATTTGTAATGTTTCAGTATTTTTGTAATGTTTCAGTATTTTTTGGAGTTGATGAAAGTGCCTCGGGTGGAGTCAAAGATGAGAGTCTTTTCTTTCAAGATTCAGTTCGGCACTCAGGTTTGGTAGTATGTGCTATTTTGTTCCTGATGTCAGTAAATGTGACCTAATGTTTTTCTCTTTGCATCATTATCTAATTTTTGACCTCTTTTGCAGGTCTCAGAATTTAAAAGAAGTTTGAACACAGTAAACTCTGCATGTGAGGAGGTATGTCAGTACTAATAATGAATCGCTTCCTGCAGTATATAGATACCGATATTAACTCAGCTACTCTTTTACTGATAAATTAGGTTCGGAACTCTGCTAAGTTGAAGGAGATTATGAAGAAGATTCTTTTTTTGGGGAACACATTGAACCAAGGAACTGCAAGGGGTATGTTATTTTGGAATTTGTTATGTTTGTTGACTTAGAGCATGTAGGAAGGTTGTTTTATATGTTGCTTAAAGTTAGAACTTTAAGATAACCTATTATTATAGACTGGGAAGTATTAAGATAAATTATGTGAATCACTTGCTGGAGAATTAAGAGTTACTGGCAGAAGCATCCTTTATATTTGAAACTAGCTATTTTGTATTCCATTTTAAATTCCTATCTGCGCTTAGCTTTATTTTGTGCAGCCTTTGTGAAATAATATGAATTGTTAAATTATTTGTACAGGTGCTGCTGTTGGGTTCAAGTTAGACAGTCTACTGAAGCTCTATGATACTCGTGCATCTACTAGTAAGATGACACTCATGCATTATCTTTGTAAGGTACGTTTCATTTTTTTTTCTTTGGGTTATGCAGTGAATATATTGACACTCATGCGTTATTGTATGATGAGAACTAACAAATAAGAGATGATTGTGTTCAAAATTTCTCGTTCTTGCGAAATGTTTTTGGATAGAAGTTTTCTCTCAGATGGATATGTTGTCTCTGTTTTTTGTGTAAGCGGAACTTACCATCAAATTTTGAATCTAAGGTTTCGCTTTCTTGTGTCTTAGATCCTTGCATCTAAATCACCGGGACTTCTTGATTTTCACCAGGACCTTGTCAGCCTGGAACCTGCAACAAAGGTGCCCATTTGTTTCCTTGGTGTTAATTAATTGTAAGCATCGTAGTTAGATTTTGCATTTTACAAATCTTGTTTCCATGCAGATACAATTGAAGTCTTTAGCAGAAGAAATGCAAGCTATAATCAAGGGGTTAGAAAAGCTCAATCAGGAGCTGACGGCATCAGAAAATGATGGCCCTGTGTCAGAGGTTTTCCGTAAGGTATTAAGTCTTTCTCTTTTAATGCTAAAAGGCGAGTCTTTTTCTTCTTCTGGTTTCTTTAAGGGTTCCCTAACAATTTTTTTGGTACTTGTTTTTATTGTTGAATTCGTAGACGTTGAAAGAGTTCATTACCGTTGCTGAGACCGAAGTGGCATCTGTGACGAACCTATATTCTGTGGTGGTAATACGCTAATTATCAACTGTGTCCTTGTGGCCGGTCTTATTTTGTATTTTATGATCTCAGCATTGTCATTTGCTTTTGGGTGAACAGGGTAGAAATGCAGATGCACTTGCATTGTATTTTGGTGAGGATCCCGCCCGCTGTCCATTTGAGCAAGGTTAGTAGTGGATGGGGGTGAGGGTTTTTTAAGTTTTTAGATTTTGGATTTGGTAAGAGAGTTTATGTTTTCGGTGGAACCCTTATGTTTTTTATGGGATGGGGGTTTTTCTGGATGCGCACAATCTGTAATTAACTCTTTTCATGTAGACATTCTGAAACTAACTATCATCGTATTAAAAACCCTTTTTTGATGACTGCAGTTACTGTGACTCTCTTAAATTTCGTTAAGTTGTTTCGGAAAGCACACGAAGAGAATGTCAAACAGGCTGAATTGGAGAAGAAGAAAGTCGAAAAGGAAGCTGAAATGGAAAAGGCCAAGGGCATTAACCTCACAAAAAAAACACCAAAATAGGTGAAGATTATAGTCACTCTATCACTACATGGGAAATTGAGCTCTCCTGCCATACTTGCTTTTAGGACCCAGTGTTCGGTCGCAGTGTTCCTAACTAGTTGCAAGGAGCATATTTGCTTTTAGGACCCTGGTCAGAATCCCTTTCTCAGAGCTTGTGCAACGGAAAGGCCTTCGAGATTTATTTGGATGAGGGCAGAAAGGGCAACTGGTCAAGTCCTGCAGCATTCGAAGTTGTGAACTATGCATGAATCTTAACTATACATGCTTGACAAGATGTTCAATCGGATGATCACAGCCAACTGATCAATTATGCGGGATATCATACAAAGAGACCGGACCTTGGCTTTCACTCGACAGTTCTATCCATTAATTGAGAAGCAAGGGTTCCCTGAGGCAATCTGGTTTCGGCTGCCATCATGATGTCGGATCTGGCCCCTCTGGCATCCTTGTCAGAGCAAAGTTCAGTCTCAGTTCAGCCTAGGCGATCAGGTTTCGGCTTTCACCATTCGTTTGGCATCAAATGTACAGCACACACCAAGGAAGATGCCGTTGGGATCTGTAAAGCACCCGCAATCCTGCTGTACCGCTAAATCCTGTACAAATCACGCTAACCCCTCTCTCTGTAGTTTAGAATTCAATTCATTTTCGTGTAACATATAATTTAGTTCCTCGTTACGTTGAAATTTTGGATAGGAGACCCCGTCGTGATAGGCGTTGTATAGGTAATCAGGTTCAGAAAGAAACTAGACGAACGACGGGGAATTTCTTCAATTTTTTAGGGTACTTGTAAAATAAGTATAGGCTGGTTTTAGAAACTGACTGTTGCTTCCTTATGGTTGTTAGTCAAAAAGTATACTTCATTCATGAAATGTGAGTATTTCTCTGTGTATTTTTTGGTTAAATAAAGGGGCTAATAGCCTGACAAAAATGAAATTACAAAATAATGGCGTGAGGTCGAGACATCAGAAATTATAAAATATCAGACAATGATAACTGCTTACAAAATATGTTTTCGAATGATTTTTGTAGTTTTTCGCAAAATCAATATGAAAAAACCGTGAGCTACATTTTTTGGGCAAAATGCCAAAAAAATGCGATGGCTGAGATCTTTTGCAGACACAAGTAGAGAACAATTTACGCAAGCTGAAACATCTATGAAATTTCATGCATGAATTGTAAGAATTTATAAACGGTTGCAAGATGTAAATTTTTATATTGCTCAATCACTACGGTACATTTACATTGGAATATGACCAATATTATTCGTTTAATGCTAAGCCAACGTAAAACTAACCAAGAATTTATAAGCATTTGTCACCAGCTGGTCCACCATTTAAAAGGAAAAAAATAAACCAACACAAAACTAACTTGAATAACAAAAAAGGAAAAAGAAACAAAGAGACCTAAATGTATCATCAACACTGCTAAAGTTGCCAATCTAACTTGGAACAAAGTTTCCTCAAAAAAAAAAAAAAAAAAAAAGAAAAAAAATTGGAACAAAGCAACTAAATTAAATTGGAATAAAATAATCATAAGCATTTTTTTTTTAATTTTTTGCAATACCTTTTTTATATTCTTTCCTCCATAAACAAAGAAAGAACTAAAATGGATTGGTTTGAAGTTTGAAGTTTGAAGTTTGAAGTTTGAAGGGTCCTTTGAATTTGTTGAACCAAAATTCATGGAAGCACTTTCATGGAAGCACTTTTGACAGCCTTCAAATCTCCACGACTTTCTTCGTCGTCTCTGTGTTCGATCCGCCGAGAACTCGGCTTGCAGCTTTGCAAGAACATAAAGCTCACAGCAGTATCAAGAACAAGAAGAATTGAGTACAAATAAGCAATGAAAACACCCTCCATAGCCATGGAAGATCCGAGCTTTCCTGCGAAATGATAAGCTCGTACGACGCGGTATTGGAACAATGCTTCAACTGCAGCTAGGGTTAAGCCGACAGGCAAAGCAAGACAGAGAGCAGTTGAAGTTCTTCCTCTGATCAAAAGACAAGCCTTGAGAAGTGCCAAGTAGCCGCCACTCTTTTGTGCACCTGATAGAACCAATGCAAGATTGCATATTATGAGTGCATTGGCAAGAACAATGGAGTACAGAACTGCCCCAGATACCGATAAGAAGAGGAGGGTGTTCGGAGAAGAGAAACCGAGTCCTTCGAGGACATTGAAGGCGATGAACAAGAAAGAAAACACTGTTGCATTGGCAGAGAGGATCAAAAACGAGTTGTAGACATGAGTGTGGAGGAGTGGGGTGTAGATAGAAATTGTGGAAAGAAACGATGGGTGTGACAAGGTATTCGGTTTTTGGTGGTGGCTGAGAGATTGGATTACAAAAGCTTTGGTTATGAGGAGGAAGGTGAGGGAGAATGGGAATGTGAAGATTGAGGAGGTGATGGTTTGGGAGAGCTTGTTGTTGAGAATGGTGAAGAATTCCAAGGAGGGAGGGAAGCCGGCCGCGTCAAAAAGGCTGTGCAGGCGGTTGTAGATGGCGGGCAAGAGGGCGGAGCTAGACGGAAGAAGTGCTTGTGAGATGAGAAGTGAGGCTGAGAAGGGTAAGGCAATGACTGCTGCAATTGAGGTGAAGTATTGGTAGTTTAGAAGGAATGTGTGGACTGATTTTCTGATAATCCTGCCCGCCTTTTCCATTGCAAGAACTTTTTGAGCCTTCTTGCACTCCAAGGGAGAGGAAATTGGTATGAAACTGGGTGTTTGAATCACAAATTTGGGTGTGTATTAGAAGAGAAATGTCGGTTCTCCTCTCTTCCCAAATTTTTTAATTGGGTCTCTCTCTCTCTCTCTCTCTCTCTCTCTCTCTCTCTCTCTCTCGGTTGGTGTCTTGGATGCAAGGACCGGCCAACAACTAAAACTAAATTTGCAGAGGTGGAGTTGTTTGGGAAGGCTATTGTTTTCATCAAAGAAATATTTGGAGTCTTTTATGACTTTGTAATCTCCAAATTCCCAATAATGTAATTGGACAAAGGAGGATGTTGTGGCAATTTCTTGAGTAAAATTATGAGTAGAAAGAAACCTTTGTTTTGGATTGCTTCAAGTATACTTTTTGTTTTGATTTTTTGTTTCATGATGATAGCATCATTTTTTTTCCCTTGACTTAACTTCAAAGAACTGTTTTTTGATTTGGATATAAAATCATAGGAAAATGTAAACCGTACATATTTTTCTGGAAATTCTTATTGGGGAGGGATATGTGGCACCACTTTTTTTACACAAATTTTTACGCACGTTTTTGTAGGACCTACTTTGTAATGTATTTCAACAATACTAAGCGCCTATGTTTTAGGTCTGCCTTCAAAGATCATGTCTACTAAAAACTACCTAAATCTGAACCTATATAACTGTTGGAGTAAGGGTTTAGGGTTTCTTTGTAGAGCCGTATTCATCCATTTTCTTCGCTACAAATGAATGCCTTAATGGTTTTCGACTTATCTAATTTTTTGTAAGGATAATATATTGATGATGTTCTAAAACATAAACGGTTTCGATTATTAAAACACATTATAGAGTAGATTCCACAAAAACGTGTGTCAATAGTTGTACAAAAAGTGGTGTCACAGATCCACCCTATGTTTAATAGTATTTGAAAAAGTTATTCTGCATTCTTTCAAGATAAAAAGTAAAAGAAGAAAGAGTGTAGGATGACTATTAGAGTACTAAATACTAATAACAATCTCCTAATTTATGAATTATCATATAGATGGAAATTTGTGTTCAACTCTAAGAAGATAAAGGTAGATCTTGTTGTTTGCCAAACATATCTATACTTCTATGCAGTCACCACAAACCTCATGCATGAATTTTGTAAAAGATAAAAGGTAGAATACTTCTCTTTTTTTTACTTCAAAAGGGACTAGCTAGTAGCAAATCACGACAATTAAACTTCTATAAGAATTTTTTTTATATAAATATAGAGAATATTAAATAATCAGTTAATTAATAATTTATTAATTAATTAATACCATATTAATTTTCAATTAATTAATAACTTATTAATTTATTAAGGTATTCTTTATTTTCTAAAATATTTTATATTGTAATCTATGTATTTTTTTAACCAAGTAAAATTCATGAATTTACTTTTCTTTTCTTTTTTTCAAAAATAGATTGTGCATTGTTGAATATACTACATTATTTTATTTTATATGAACATTTAACCAAGCAAAAACTCTATTTAAACAAATAAAACAGAAAATTTTTAATTTTGTCATAACCATTAAACAAAGTTAAATTAGTATTTTTTTGTTAAGGTTTAAATATTTGGGCCTCTTATCGTTAACTTTTTTATTCTAATTCTAAGATAAATAGATAAACAATTGACCTTCACGCGACCTGTAAAGTGGTCCATATTTTGTAATGTTTCACGTGGGAATAGTATAATTCTTAGCTTGCAATATAATTATAATAATAGCTACCTACGAAATAAAAAGGAAAAAGAAATGTCGAAATATAATTATAATTCTGTCAACAATTATTTATGATAATAATAGGACCCTATCATTTTTTAACATAAATCCTCACCGTCGATTTTCATACTAAATCAGATCCACTGATAGATGCCTCCACCTCTTGAATTTCTGCTTAAATGCACATCATCCATTTTGTCCTGATTTATTGTAATTTTTTTTTTGTCAAACGACAGATTTTGTTCGATTAAATGTTAGATTAGCCACCGACGGAGTTTAAACCCATGTCGTCATACAAGTCACCACTGTGGACCTGTGGTAAAGGGCTACTTGCATGATTTATTGTAGTTTACTTTTCTATGTTTACATCCACACTAGTATTCATTTTGTTTGGCTGTTTAACAAAATAATGGCTTCTGAGATTAACATAACTCTTCACTTTGGTCATTGAGATTTAAAATCGATAGAAATGATCTATGAGTTTGTCCACGTCAATCATTTGGTCCTTACATGAAAAATCTCTGCTAAATAAGACTAAAATGACAAAAATATTCTCTAATTTTGTTGAATCATTTTGGCCCATTGTTTATTAAATTAAAGGTATTTTTGTCATTTTGGTCTTTATTTAACATAGATTTTTCACGGAATGACCAAAATGATTTATGGTGGAAAGCGCAGGGACCACTTCTACTGATTTCAAATCTTAGGGACCAAATTGAGGAGTTATGTCAATCTCAACGACCGTTTTGGCTAAAATGTCATTTTTTTTCTCTAATGCAGTTAGAGGTATAGGGTTGAGGGAGCGAAAAGGGTTTTCCATGAGATGGGAAATGAAAATTATTAGCCCCACAAGAGGTTTGTGAAAATGGATCACTTCTACTGATTTCAAATCTCAGGGACCAAGTTGAGGAGTTATGTCAATCTTAGCGACCATTTTGGCTAAAATGTCTTTTTTTTCTCTAATGCAGTTAGAGGTATAGGGCTGAGGGAGTGAAAAGGGTTTTCCATGAGATGAGAAATGAAAACTATTAGCCCCACAAGAGGTTTGTGAAAAGGCATCACTTCTACTGATTTCAAATCTCAGGGACCAAGTTGAGAAGTTATGTCAATCTCAGCGACCATTTTGACTAAAATGTCATTTTTTTCTCTAATGCAGTTAGAGGTATAGGGCTGAGGGAGTGAAAAGGGTTTTCCATGAGATGGGAAATGAAAACAATTAGCCCCACAAGAGGTTTGTGAATAAGTGATTGTCTGATAATGAGCAAGGAATATTCGTCTTTATGCTAAACATGATGTATCAAATTCATAATTCATTAGATACTTTTTATGAATGTCAACTAAGTATCGTAAATAAATTACTTCCGGTTGTTCAATCATTTGATAACCATTGTGTCACATATGTTATTGATATTGTCAATAACTTGATTTTACATTTCTATACGTCTTATAAATATGTCGTCGAGAAACTTGACTAAACTTTCAAGAAAAGTGTTATTAATGGAGAAATTGTGTTAGTGTGAGAGGAAATGGCTTTTAAAATTTATTGATTTAAATAATTAAATGAAATAATATTAGTGAAATTATGCTGAGTTAATCAACATGACTAGGTATGTTTAGGTGAGGAGCCCTAATCCGATGGCCCAATAAGTACAAAGATGATGAGGGATTATCGTCTTCAGCATGCGGTTGAGCTTGATGCGCAGACTTTTGATTTGGTTGGGTGCTTACTTCCCTGCTTTGGTGAAGTGTCTGTGTTTGTGGTGACCTTCTAACTTAAACATAATTTAAACCAAAATGTGTTGTATAAGGACCATGAGTTCACCTAGCTACATTCAATGTGAACTTCACATAAACAAACAACAAAAATGATAAATTTTATTGTATTTTTCGTATAACATTTTCAATAGAGTTGTAACACACATGTATTGGTGGGCTCTATCTCGATTAGAGAGGTTTTAACAAGACATCTATTATGGGTTGATCATATCCTTGTGTGCGTTCTACTTATGTCCTGAAAGCGTTTAGTTTTGACTTAATGTAACTTCTCACTTTTCTCCATAGATTGTGAGATTTATCCTACATTGTGTTTTACTATAGCCAGGTTTTGTGAGTTTTACTACTTATGTATTCTTTCATTTATTTATTAAGCTCGCATCAACTATTTCTACATCATCACATGAAAACCTGATGCGTAATTTACTTGAGTATTTATACACTCAAGGGGGTGTTGCAATCCAAACATCGTTAAGAGTGTGATTGTTTAAATCCTAATAAATTATATGTAGGATTCTACATTATCTTTTAGATAGTTTCCTTGTACAACATGTATTACTTGGAGAACAAATTTATTTCTCCCTTATTAGTATAAATAAAACCATATAAATAAAGATACAATGTATGAGGAATAACACTCACGAATCCCTCGAGCCCTTCTCTCTCTTCTCCTTGCCGCTAATTCTCTCCCTCGCTTTTCCCTCAGTAAAATAGGCGTACAACAAAATTAGCTTTGTAGAATAAACTTTTTTCGGCCAAAATATAATAAATACACCCCAATTGCGATTAACGACCTTTTCCAACAAGTGAGATATAACATCATTGCATAAAGTTGACAATAAATTAATCAAGAATACACATCAAGTGACTGTTTTTAATCATTTGCCAAGAGTTGTTCGATCTACCAAATTAATTATTGGATCAATTCCTTTTTCATTTTTTTATTGTGAAAAATTAAAGACCACATACGGGTTATCTGTGTATAAACAGCAAGACAACCCCTATTATTCATATTTGGTTCTTCAATAATACAATGTATTAGTTTCATCATCTAATTATATATGAATATATATATATATATATATATATATAAAAGAGAAAAATGATCAACTGACAAAGTTGCACACCAAAAAAACAAAAGACGAAAAAGATGCATACACTAAAAGATACGAAGAAATTCGTCTGCCAAGCCCCTACATATTTGATACCATCTTCTACCAAAAAACTCGCAATACGGACTTCATTTGCATTTCCATTAATTACTAGCTTAGTCTCTAAAAAGAAAAAGAAAAAAACTATCTAATTTTAAACCCAATTTGGAGACATTCTTGTGTGAAGGTTTCGATGTCACGTCATCTGTTCACTGAAGACACACACACACAAAAACAAGGAATCTCTCCACATTTTGAGTGGAAATTTAAAAAAACGTCCATTGCTTTCTTGCTTTAAGTTATACTGCTACCATGAACTCAGATCAGCAGGAAGATTATTTTGACTTGATCCTATTGTCTTTTGTTGTAACATTAATCCACCAAGAAACTGCACCACCTTTACTAATGATTTTTTCGGTTGATTACGTACGTTATTGTTTAGATCCTATCCACACACCTTGCCAAATCTCTCAAAGTACCTAAAAATATGTGAAGAGGATTTATTTATCTAAATAAACTTGGTGGTTAAGGCATGTTAATCTATATTAGATCGAACTTAAGTGTCAATGGATTAAGTCAACTGACTTATAGCAACCCGATGTGTGAGAATGTGAGAACAAAGTCTCACATGGCGGTGAGTGACCAAACTATATAAGAGCTTATACTGAGTTGGGCTATTCCTTATTTTGCTAAGTGATTTTTTGCCAAGTGATTTTATGGTGGAACTCTAACTTTTTTGCATTGAATCATGGCAAATTGTCCCACGTGTGACGCCCACCGGTCACACGTGCTTCTCGTCCCCCAATTTGTGTTGTCCATTCTTATAAGGAGTTGTGTTGCTCCCTATATTGCCAAGTGATTGACGTCTTTTACTCGAGAACCAGTTGAGTGTAGTCGGATATATTTTGGCCTTTTCGGTTTATTGATAAATTGAAGAATCTCTTGGGCCAAAGTTGGAGTTGGAGGTGGATGATGATTTCAAGGCCTCCGGCTGAGGATTGGGCTGATTATGATAGGCCCAGGCTAGTTTTTGGGTTAGGCCCGAACTACTTTGTATTTGCATGGGAGATGGACATGTCTTTATTGCATGCATGCATCCATGCATATGCCTCCTCTATATCACTTCACGTTACGAAAAGCGTATTCAGACATTTTTAATTCCACGAACTCTTGTTAATTTTTTTATTATTGATATTATTCAATTCATTTGTTCTCACGATAGAAGATTGAGAGAAGTATGTGAGATTAAAATAAGCGTTTGAATAATACTACCTTTACGTTATTTCAATTTTGCTCGTGTACTACAGTTTGTTTTCCACATGGGCATCTCATGTGAGTGCCTCTCCTGGTAGATTAGAAAGACCATATAACATAACAATCTATATAAGTAGAATATTAAGAAATAATGAAATATAATTTAAAAATGGAACATATTAACATTGTCGTATTAGACCGACTTATTAAACGTATCAACGAGTAAAACCAACATAAAATCATATTAGACCAAATGATGACCTACAATAACACAACCTTACAACATGTGAGACCAAACAAAGACTTGCAACAAGTGAGACCAAATAAAGAGGTATCTCGTGCTATTTCAATTTGAAATATTTCCCAGGAAAACCTAATTTGAAATCTATCATCAATTCATCACCACCTTCAATTTCCTTCAAAAGCCCAGATGAAATCTTTCACAATTTTGAGTTTAATTACCTCATAACAAAAAATCAATTAATATTTAATCCAAAAACCCAGATGAAATCTCTCAATTTTCTGGTGGTAAACAATTTGAACAAAATGCCAACCATAACTGGTGTAAATACATAGATGTGTGATATAATTGGATCTCAATTTTCTGGTGGAAAACAAGTTCAGATCCTTCTACATTCACAATTTTTCTGGATTTTTCAGAAATTCGGAATCTGAAATTGCAAAATTAAGTTGAGTGAGAGAGAGAGGGACATGATCCCAGCAATGTCGAGTAATGGCGATGACCTGGACAAGGACGAGCTCCTCTATAAGGCTCTCAGGGAAGAAGCCCATCGCGACGTTCAGCAACTCCCGCTCTGCCCCTCGCCAATTACGTGTAGTAGTCCCACCATAAACCGTCGCGGAAAATTGCAAGAAAAATAGGAAGGGAGAACAGAGAGGCAAGAAGAAGAACCTGAGATTCTCGAGCAAGCGATGCGAGAGGGACGAGAGAGAGCGACGAGGGGGACGGAGAGAGCAAGCGAGCAAGAGTGTTTTCTACTCGACTAAATAATACAGTGGTTTCAGAGTGTATAACAAAGCGGGCGTACACCGTATAAAATAAGTGAGGTCAGACTATTTAATCGCGTGACTATTTAATATATATGAACGCCAAACACCAGCTCAGTATTATTTGTCCAATCCGGTGCTTAATACATTGTACCAAACGTGGCCTTATTGTAAGAGTATTATTTGTACTTGAAAAAAGTCATTGTAAAGTGCGATTAGGCAAATGACTAAAAGAGGACAGTTTGAAGTAGGCAAATGAGTAGTCATACTACTTCTATAAGTGTAGGCAAAACTTGACCTCACACATCTATTTATAATAAAATAGTTTGTTTGGAAGTGTTTTTAAAATAATTGAAAACGTTTATGGGGAAATTAATTTTGGGTTTCAAAAACACTTTAAGTGTTTTTTTGGAAGAACCACCAAATATGTGCTTCTTATAGAAAACACTTCAAGTATTTTTTTCAAGATCTTACTTAGGATTGGTTTCAAAAAGATTTTCATCAGAATAATTTTCAGTCATTTTAAAAACACGTCGAAATGAGCCTGTATTTTATATGGTGAGGGGAAGAAGTAAAAAATAAAAGATAAAAATAAATATCAAAGATGAAAAAAATATATATAAAATAAAATTTTGCCTATTCACCTATTTCAGTGGAGTGATACATTTTTTTATTAGATAATTATTTTCTGAAAATAAGGAGGATCACAAATTCACAAACAGACCATTTATAAGGCCATCATTTATGCCTGATGAGAAGAAGACACACTTCATGTAGACCTTGTTTCATTGATTCCAAATTCATAGGGACAATACAATACAAGAAAAGATTAAAATCTTGCTCGTTTGTTTTATGCATTTTGGTTCGCATTTTTATTATAGTTTGAAACGCTATAAATTAATCGAGATGATGACAAACCGATTAGCGTTTAAGGGAAGTTTAAACCATGTTAGACGCAAATTTTTAAAACAGCGACTGTTAGACCAAATGATCACGTGGAACCACAAACTGGATTTTGGTACGAAACTTGCCACATAATTAACCCAAATACTATTTCAACCAGAGCTGCTTAGCAGAAAAACTTAAACTCTTTTTACTATCTAAAAAAGCTTATAAACAACAGTGCTTTCTACACGAAAAGTTTCAACTTTCAAGCCAACTAAGTGTTCTTTTTGGAGTGGAAAAGCAGGCGAGAATTAAGACAAAGACAGATGCTTAGTTGCATATCAATTTAACAATAGAATAAAATAATAACAATAATAATAAAACCAAACATAAAAAAAATAATGTGGATATAACCAGGTCAACGTGGCCTTATCTCAATCAAACACCACCCTAAAAATCCCTAGTCCACATAATCCCAACTCACTTCTACCCAAATCTGCCCCAGCCTGTTCCTCGAGAAAATTTTCAGTGTGTTGAGAATACACAACAGAATACTATGTGTCATAGGTTAAATTTTCTTTGTGGAAGCTTTAAACCAATTATAGTGTTTCAGACTGTGTTCTTGGCACACTGAAAAATTCTCGTACTCCTCACTCTTCTTGAGCTTTTTTTTAAAATATTTTATTTTTTTCATTTTGACCCACATTTTTAATTGACTTGTGAATTCTTGGTCTTCATTCCAACTCACATGGATTCACTAATATATAATGATTAAGAATTAATATTGGGGTTAGTGGATAACTTAAACACGAGTTTTGTCTTATGGTATTTGTAAGACGGTTGCCGTTTCAACCAGCAAACGGTATCTAAGACCAAGACGGCTTTCACACTCTGTATCCAACTCATTCATGTTCCTCCAAACGTTTGAAACATAACTACTCACAATGCTCTACTCACATTCATAAATATTTAATAATTAATGTCGCTTAGTACTACGGTTTAATTATTCATCACTACTTGTAAGCAGAAAGTCTTCGATATCAAATCATTAGGTCTATTACGTGGTTGAGCCCAAACTTTTCAACCCTTCTACAAATATATTGTTGCATTCATAAGAAAAAAATAACTAATTATTTGTAGCATTCGACTTTTAATTATGACTTGCACAATTGCAACGATATAGCTTATTATACAATTGGAAAAAAATAATTTTTTTTTCCAATTGTATATGATATGCCGTGTTCTATCTCGTATATCAAATACACTAAAAACTCTCTCATCCACGTGGCTACATTGTTAGTGAATTTTTTTTTATTAAGTGCTTCCCGGGAGAAAAAGGCCGGGAAATTATATCAGCCAATGAAGGTATGACACGTGTACCGGAGTAGTGACAACTCGTCTCCCTACTTAAATCGGGCGGGATAGAACGGGATGCGATCGCGAGCTCGGATAGAACGGGCCACAGAGGATCCGGAAACAAGAAGCAAAAAAGCAGCTAGTAAAAAAAGCGCTTCGAGCGAAAAGCCGCTTAGGACGTCGTGGAATGTGGTCCGCGAGTGAAATGAAGGGGCACAGAAACGAACACGAAGCGTGCAGAAGCAGCACTCGCACTCACACCCGTTTCGCTTCTCTATAAGCGCTTCCCCCGAGCTTTTAAAGCCTCGGTCTTCACCCTCTCTCTCTCTCTCTCTCTCTCTCTCTCTTCTCTCTCAAAGCTTCGAACTTTCAAGATTTTTTCTGCGGATTGGATTGGATTCGGCTTCCTCCATGTCCGGCGAGGCTGAGCCGTCGTCGTCCGGGTTCGGCACAGACGTGCCTGCCGACGTCGAGGACTACATTTCGGTGAGTGCGTTTTTTTTTTCTGTTAATTTTGTTTGGCCTGTTTGGCTGCTGAGAAAATGTGGGAAAATGAGGAGAATTTGAGTAATTTGTAGCTGGATTATGTTTATTTTTTCAATGGAAACGTGATTTGTGTTAGTTATTTGATCGATGGAAGAAGAAAATATGGGGAAAATGATCTTTTAATTTAAACTTGATATTTTTTAATAATTTAAAGCTGTAGGAGTGGAGGAAACAAGAAAATTTTAGCTGCAATGTGCTTGGTAGATGTAATTTGGGAACTTAGTTCGGTGGTGAGATTGAAGTTTTTTGTGTTTTCCTGGCATTTTCTTTGCCAGCGAATTCGAAGAACGGAGTTTTCATCATCGATTGGATTTGAGTTTTGTTTGTAGTGTTTGACTGCTGAGAAGATTTCATGGAAAAACAAATTGATTATTTTAGTTTGCTTGTTTTCTTTCCTTTGTATCCAGTTAAATAAAGTATCATGTCAAATTCACTTTCTTTTTTTCATTGGTTTATATAGCTGGTGCAATTGATTGGTTGTTTGTTTTTTTAGAACTTTTGAGCTAAATTTAAACCGCGGAACATTCGGCATGTTAAAGTTTTTGTATATTGGAGTGTTAAGTACTTGGAGCTAACGGAAGACATGCGCAAAATCGAGCGCGGTGGCTTTCTAGAATTCATACAGCCGACTCCACTTAGTGGGATAAGGCTTGGTGGTTGTTGTTGTTGTTGTTGTGGAGTGTTAGAACTTGAACTGGAGCCCATGTATGTAACTTTATCTCGGCTTATGGCTGCTTCAGTCAGTGCAATACTTGTAACAAAATAAAGAATAAAAGGCAATGTATTTTAAGCTCGAACGACATAATAAGGTTTTCTGATTTAGTTTGGTGGAGTTCCTAATTTTTGTAAGTCAAGTCAAGAGTATATGAATTTGAGTTTCGTTGTCATTGTTTTTAAGGAAAACTAATGAAAAGGGTTTGAAAACTTTGAGTTTTAACGATAAGGACAAAATAAAGGGTAAAGTGAATAGTACCAGGATTGATTTTTTGGTGTGAAAATATGGTTTTTCATTAAAGTAAACAGTATCAGGAGCTTTTCGTTAAAGTTCCCTTGTTTTTACTAGTTTTTTTACTTCTATAAATTTTCCGAAACCAATGCAAGAGTTAAGTTTTGTTAAGTGAGAAAACATTTTTCCGTTGACACTTTTGGACAGTGCTTATGAATCTGATGGTATGGCGATGTCTGAAATGCAGGCTAATGAAGGAGAGCCATCATTGACCTGGGACATATTTGATCACGTTTTTGATCTTGTGAAGAATGGAAATCAGGCATTTCGAGAGAATCGCTTTGAGGAGGTGATATTTTAGCATCAATCACTTTCATTCTGAGTGTGTACATTATCTTCTTTGTGAGCTTCTAAATTTTAAAATCCGCACGATATGGTTTATTAATGTTCTTAATTTGTTGCAACCATCCTAGAAAACCTTGTCTTTGGAGTTACCTAGTAAGTGTTACCCAACTATTTGAGTTGTGAGGACTGATATGAGGGATGACTAATTTTCTTCCATTGTATTTGTGGATTTCCTTAGATGACCAAGGCTCTTAGTGACCTTAGTTTTATTGGAATGGTGATTGTGATCAGGTAGATGTTGTTGACATGGGATTCTTAGAGGAGTATTTGGGAAGCAGAGAGTCAGTGTTTATTGATTATATTCCTTAAGAGGTAATTATATGCTGTACTAGTTCTAACAAAAGAAGACATGGTATTTCAACCAATGTCGTTCTTCCATCAACTGAAGGGACATGTAACTTTTAGTTTTTAAACCTTTTTGTTTTGGTGGTTTCCTTCTTGCTGTGTTTAGTGTTAAGGGGCACCAAGGGTTATCAGTTTGGGATGATTGTAGTACTGTTATTGTGGTTGTCGTTATTATCATCGGAGTATTCCTTGATACTGTGTTGCCACTATTGGCATGCTTATTTCTTTAGGTAATAAAAAGTGTTACAATCAAATGATACATTTTTCTCGGTGACTGGAATGATTATTAGCATTTTATCATTCTGCTTAATATTTTGTGTAATTTCATGAGTTTTAAGTTTTAGAGTGAAACTTTTTCGGTTAGCTTCTCTGAATTCTTGTTTGTCCATTGCTGATTAATCAAGTTCATTTCCTCAGGCAATTAATTGTTACTCCAGAGCCAATAACATTAAACCATGTGATCCAATTATCCTTGCCAACCGAAGTGCTGCTTATATCAGGTTAATTTTTAAGTTATATTCTTTTTACCTTAATTTTTATGCCATTCACTGTCTAGGCTGTGCCTTTTCTCAAGCATCTTCAAGGTGAATTTTGACCTAATTTTGTACACTATTTGTAATATGTTTTGTTGACCTTATTTCAAGCAGGATCAGTAAATTCCTTAAAGGCATACCGGCATCGGCTTCTGAATATAGAGCATGGACTGGATTGGATCCCACAACACATGCTGAAGTATGTCTTATTGGCTCACTGTTTATGTATCAGGAAACAAAAGTCTTTTTCAACCAGATAGCCGTTGGTTACATTCTAAAGAACTTAAAAAATCTTCAGCTTGCGTTAAAGGATGCGGAGAAGTTAGTCAACCTTCGAAGTAATTCAGAAAAGGCGTACATATTAAAGGCCGAAACTCTCATTTTGGTGAGAATGTGTTACTATTTATTTTACCTTTATACTTTTCTTAAGAGGAAGAGGCGCCCAGGGGTTAATTACTTGTAAATTGGTCACGCTGTGTGGCTCCTTTTCATAATTTTTGTCATATTGAATATGAGGTTACAAATATTTATTATTATTTTTCTCTGCAATGATTAGTTTCCCCCTTGCACCTTTTTACTTGTGATTGATTAGTTTGCATTCATTTGAATTGGCAGTTGGAGAAATATGAAATGGCCCGTGATGTTATTCTTTCAGGTCTTCAGGTTAATCCGTTTAGGTAATATATAACGCTATTCATTTTCCTGATTACTAAATAAATGGATATAATTACGGGAACTTTAACGAAAAGCTTTCGGTACTGTTCACTGTAATGAAAAACCACATTTTTACACTAAAAAGTCAATCCTGGTACTATTCACTTTACCCTTAATTTTGTCCTTATCGTTAAAACTCAAAGTTTTCAAGCCCTTTTCATTAGTTTTCCTTATAATTATATGTTATTCAAACCCACTGGCTGTACAAGATTCTGTTTGTGAATTTCTAATTTGTTTTTATGTGGTATTCTGTAGCAATTATCTTCAGGAATCTTTCCAGAATTTAGAGCGAATACAAGCTAATTTCACAGGGAGGAGCAGCCATAGAAAAGCAGAACGCAGTGATGACTTTGATTGCACACTATGCTTAAAATTACTATACGAACCTGTCACAACTCCTTGTGGGCATTCCTTTTGTCGTTCATGCCTATTTCAGTCAATGGATCGAGGTAAGTGGTTTGATGGTATTATTCTATTTATTTGAGCTTGTGTATATCTTATTTTTCCCTTATTCTTTCTCTGGCCTGTGTTAATTATCTTAGGTAACAAATGTCCTTTGTGCCGAACAGTTCTTTTCATTAGTCCTAGAACGTGTGCAATCAGGTAAATTGCTGATTTATAATATTTGAATGAGTTGTATCATTGACATCGGAATTATTGCTTTATGGTTTTTTCTACCCATGCTTTTTTTTTTTTTTTTTTGTTTAATTGGGGGAATGGCTGAACATCCAGGCAACGGTTCAGGATTTCACCTTCTATAATATTGAGTCTGGCATTGTGTCTATTACAGGGCATAACAATTAGTAAATTTATGGTTCTAGATTGTCCAATAAACAAAAAAAATAATTCAAGTAGTATGAAATTAATAATTTGTCAATCTGTATATAGAAAATCATTTTGTTGGAGCAGTAGTAATTGTTATGTTCATCAGGCAATGTTTTATTTTCATTTTTGCCAGTGTTACACTCAATGACATTATACAAAAGAACTTCCCAGAAGAATTTTCCGAAAGGAAGTTAGAGAATGACCAAATGACAAACTTTGGTGTTGATTTGATGCCACTCTTTGTAATGGATGTTGTCCTCCCATTCCAGAAGTTTCCACTGCACATTTTTGAACCGCGGTATAGACTTATGGTAAGTTTGTTAGCAATTTATAGTTTTTACATATGACATTCATAAAATATTGAGACATAGAGGTACATTTTATGCAAAAGAACTATGTTGACAAACTTATCTGGCAAAGTTTTTGTTTATCGACTTGGTACATTTGTATGGTCCATGTGTTTTTATTGAATAATTATTGATTTTGTTTTTAACTTGTTACTTAAACAACAGGTAAGGAGGATAATGGAAGGCAATCGTCGGATGGGAATGGTAGATTATTGTCACTGGTCCTTTTCTTTCCTTTTCAACTTTTTGTACGTACATGAAGTTTGACACAAAGTATAAGTTTCACTGACTCTGGCTTTCTTGTATTTTATAGGTTATCATTGATTCTTCAACAGGTTCAATAGCTGATTTTGCTTGCGAAGTGGAAATTACCGAGTATGTCTTTCGTCATCCTTCTTTCCTTCTTAATTTAATAGTATGCAGAATGTCATTTGTAAACTCCAGTATGAATGCTGCCTCTTAATACATCTATTTTATAGATTTTTTTCTTATAATTATTTTACTAATTACTATCCATGTAGGTGTGAGCCACTTCCAGATGGGCGTTTTTATTTGGAGGTTAGATACTAATGTAGTTTTACTTAAACTGAATGACAAACTGATCTACTATTCATTTAACGAACGATTATCCTTTTACGGTTTTTGCCATACTGTATTTTGTGATTTTCTTTTCCAAAGAGCCAGTTATATATTTATAATAATAAAATTTCATGCAGATTGAAAGTCGGCGAAGGTTTCGCATAATTCGATCTTGGGACCAAGATGGGTGAGTTGTCTAGCTATTCATTCAATCTCCAGTAACTGTTCTTGGCATCTTGCTAAATATATTTGTCTTTTTAATGTGCTTCTCAGGTACCGTGTTGCAGAGATTGAATGGGTACAAGACATTCCACCAGAAGGGTCTGAAGCGAGAGAAGAAGTAAGTTTATGATAATTTGGTTTCTCGAAATGGGAAGATGGACGATAATGTCGTTCCCTGTTTTCCTGTCATTTTGGTTGTGCATAGTGGTTTAACTTCTATATCTGTACAGTTGCAGGAATTGGCAAGAAATGCAGCAGAATATGCTCGATCATGGATAGCGCGGGGTAAAAGAGCAGCACGTCAAGGTAAAATGCTCAGGGATGATGTATAGTCTTTTTCGAGAGTATACATGTGATGCCAGTGCCCATGAAAATGGTTTCTGCTCCTATTTTTAGTTGGTATCCCATGTTCCACTTTTAATGTATGACCGTCTCTTTGCAGATCGAAGACGACTTGAGAGACTTCTCGGTGTGGAAGCGATGATGCCTTCACTACAAGATCCTGAGCGCTTCAGCTTTTGGGTAACCTTATAACTTTCTGTTCATTTAGGACACGATCATGTTACTAATGCCATTAATGTATGATTGGACGCAGCTTGCTTCCTTATCAAACAGGCGTCCTGATGAAAGGTTGGATCTTCTACGCTTGCGAGATACAAAAGAGGTATTTTACTCTTCTCCCGTCGTTGCATTAGCGATTTCATGGACACATGAGGCCTACTGATGAATTATACTTCTCAACAAACACATGCTATTTGAGATCTCATTTAGAATAAGTTCATACGTCAACGCCATGGCGTATGAACTACAGAGCTGCGAAGCTCTGTTGTTTGTGTCGTTAGGCGGTTTCTTATCATTTTTCGGTCTGCAGAGAATACACCGGGGACTGATATATCTTCGAGCGGAAGAGCAGGGTTGTCAAGTGCAATGAGGGAAAGCTGTAATTGGGTTAGTTCGTGTGAATACAGTTTAGAAGTTAAATTGTTATACAAGCAAAATTACATACTCTGAAAATTCAGCATTCTTTGATCCACAAAATGTTGGTGGATCCCTTGTTTTTTGTTGAAACATTGGGTTTGACCCGTTTAATAATTACCATAAATAAAATCCAGTACTTCTAAAATTTTGAATTTATAAATTTTTCTTTAATAGTCTAGATTACTTAGCAGTACGGAAATTAACGATCAACATTGAATTGACGACATACTACATTTCTTAACGTGCCAATCTAATAGATAAAAAATCGAGAGAAATGCTAAGGAGACTCAAAAGCGTGACTCATGTAAACTCTCTGTTATCTAACAATTTAATGTTAATTTTTGTGCTAACATTATAAAATATTGTACAAAAAACATGAGGTGCCAGAGAGTTTATAAAGATTATCACTTTTAAGAGTCTCTTAACATTTCTTGAAAAGCGGATCAACCTTTTTTCATTGTACAAAGTTGAAGATTTATTTTTTTCCGAAAACAAAGTTGAAGAGTTGACTCTCCGGATCCCTTCCTCTTAATCAACGAAGTTCTGGGATCCGGACCGTTGAAATTTGATCCAACGGTTAAAGTTATTATAACTTTTAAAATGGACTCCTGTTTGTAGCTGTTGGATCAAATTTCAATGGTCCAGATCCTGAGACTTGGTGGATTAAGAGGAAGGGATCCGAAGAGGATCCCTTTCCCATTTTAATATGTTTATTTGCTGACTTCTTCGAAGCCGTCCATCTCTGTCGTCATACCATTGGTTTGTTCCTCTTAAACGTGATTTACTATTCATATAATTATCGACATGTGAAACACTCATGCATGGGTTGGTTTGCCTGCAATCTCTAGTGTGCATGCACCAATTGTAGAGTAACTAAAATGCTTTCTGGCAATAAAAAACATTTCGACAAAAGAAAGAAGTGATTTTTTGATATTGAAAGCACTTTCTAGATAAGCGTATGTCAAAATGCTTCTTCCTAAGTACTTTCATGTGCTTTTTATGATGTACTTGGGCTTTTAATAAAAATTTCAATGCGTTTCTTAATAAAAGAAATTATAACGTAAGTGTTTATGAGCATAATTACTTCTTACGTGAATAATTTCAAACGAGTCTTTAGTAGTCATTTTTCATTATATTTATATCACAATTTGACATGCATGCATAACTAGTTACTTTTGTATAAAAAGTAGTGCCTTGCATGCAAAGGAGCCGAACAATGTTCGATATGTCTGAAACGACGTCGCAGCGTCATAATTTTATGTTAAGGACTAGATTTGGATTAGTAAGGTGATTAGTGATAAGATTACAAATGTGTATATCTTTATAGTGGTTTGAGGGCTCAACGCATAGCTCGCTGTCCCTCTCCATTTCTTTTACCAAGTCTCTCATCCATCACACAAACTCAAACAAACAAAAACAGCAACAGAAACAAACATCTCTGCACGTTTTCTTCCTCCAACAACTTCATCGTCTCTTCTGATCTAATCTTTATCTTCTCTTTTCTGTTTCCTCCAACTGTTTAACCATTTTTATGCATTCGAAAACCGCCCCAAAAACCACGTATACCTCCTCCCTCACCACCCCCATTGTTCTTGAGTTAACCTTGCTGCATTTTGATCTTGTGTCCGATCCAATCCAATCCCAATAGTATGATCAACACCTCCATTGCCACGACCGCCGCCATTGCCCCATCGTTGCCGCCTCCTCCTTAATTAAACCCCGCCAGAAAACATCGACGATGGGGAGAAAGATCAATGGGGCATCACCACCAATGCCTCGGCCTTTCTTCTCCCTATCCCTTCCTTTCCTTCTCCTATTCACGTCAACCTTCAACCTTGCCAACTTTGTTTCGGCCAAAGTTCACGAATCTTCTCCTTCGCCTCCTCCTCCTACTGCCACATTCTCTCCCTCCGATAGCTTTCTCATCGATTGTGGCTCGTCCCAACAAACCAAGCTTGACGATGGCAGGACATTCAAATCAGACCGTGACACGGCTAGTCTTTTGTCCACAACCGAAGATGTCCAAACTTCAGTTGATTCAATCACTGCCAATGCCTCTTCGTATATACCACCTTCCTCTCAACCTTTGTATCGCACTGCGCGAATCTTCTCCGAAAAATCCACCTACTCTTTCTACATTAACAAACCGGGGCAGCATTGGATCAGGCTTTACTTCTATCCACTTCCACACAAAACGTATAATCTGACGAGCGCAGTTTTTTCTGTGAACACGGATAAGTATGTTCTCTTGCATGACTTCTCCGTGACAGACAATACGACGTTGGTGTTTAAAGAGTACATTCTCAATGTCACGGAAAACAGATTTTCACTACATTTCGATCCCAAGAAGAAATCGTGTGCGTTTGTTAATGCAATTGAGGTTGTCTCTGCCCCTGACACTATGTTCAACAATTCAGCTACATCCGTTTCTCCGGTTGGAGACTTCAACAGCTTGTCTAATTACGCTTTTCAAGTTCGTTACCGCGTAAACATTGGAGGGCAGTTGATATCTCCAGGAAACGACACATTGTCAAGGACTTGGGAGCCTGATACTGCATACAATGCATTTCCACAAGGAGCTAAAAACGCGTCTGTGGCTACGAAAGCCATCAAGTATCCACAGAGTGGCGCTTCTCCATTGATTGCCCCGAATTGGGTTTACTCAACTGCTCAACACATGCGAGACTCTGCTACGAGCCAGCAGAATTTCAACCTCACTTGGAAGTTGAATGTCGAAGAAGAATTTTCGTATTTGATTAGGCTGCATTTTGCTGACATTGTGAGTAAAACCCTTAACGATTTGTACTTCAATGTCTACATCAACGGGATGATGGCCGCGTCCAACCTTGACCTTTCCTCACTCACAGGCGCGCTCTCCACTGCGTATTACAAAGATTTCGTGCTCAATGCCACGGCGGTGTCAAGCGAAAATAGTACCGTCAGAATTCAGGTTGGTCCCGGAACTTCAGGGTCAGGCTCTCAGGATGCACTTCTTAATGGATTGGAGATACTAAAGATGACCAACGTTGCGGATAGCCTGGATGGTCTTTTCGGGGTTGATGGGTCGTACAAGGGGCCGGGAAGAATAAGCACCGTGAAGAAGATAGTTGCCGGAGTTGGTTTGGCAATGGGAGTGACAGCAATGTTGTTAGTTGTTGTAGTTGTTGTCCGGTGGCGGAAAAGACCTCAAGGCTGGGAAAAGCGAAACAGCTTTTCGTCGTGGTTGCTTCCTCTCCATTCGAGTCAATCTAGCTTCTTCTCCAGCAAGAACAGCTCTCGCAAATCAAGTGTCTTTGAGTCGCGCAAGAGCAAAAGCGGTTACTCAGGCTACTTCTCATCCTATGGAAGGTCCTTCACCTTCGCTCAGTTACAAAATGCAACACAAAACTTTGATGACAAGGTAGTGATTGGCGTTGGTGGGTTTGGAAAAGTGTACCTTGGGGAGTTGGAAGATGGCACAAAGCTCGCGATCAAACGAGGAAATCCAAATTCGGAGCAAGGCATTAACGAATTTAGAACGGAAATGGACATGCTCTCCAAGCTGCGCCATCGCCACCTTGTTTCGCTGATCGGATTTTGTGATGAGAATAATGAAATGATCCTTGTGTATGAGTACATGGCGAATGGACCGCTTCGCGACCATCTCTATGGCTCGAACCAGCCTCCACTGTCATGGAAACAAAGGCTTGAGGTTTGCATTGGCGCTGCTCGCGGTTTACATTACCTGCACACTGGTGCCGCACAAGGTATCATACATCGTGACGTTAAGACAACAAACATTCTCCTCGATGAGAATTTCGTAGCAAAAGTTTCGGATTTTGGCTTGTCAAAAGCTGCGCCTACGCTGGAACAAACCCATGTCAGCACAGCCGTCAAGGGTAGTTTTGGTTATCTTGATCCGGAGTACTTCAGAAGGCAACAGCTAACTGAGAAATCCGATGTCTATTCTTTTGGTGTGGTGCTTTTCGAGGCGCTATGCGCAAGGCCTGTCATAAACCCGGCGCTGCCAAGAGAGCAGGTGAGCTTGGCTGAGTGGGCAATGCAGTGGCACAGGAAAGGCATGATCGAGAAGATAATCGATCCTCATATCGCTAGTTCAGTCGACTCTGGTTCGTTGAAGAAGTTTGTAGAAGCTGCAGAGAAATGCCTTGCTGAATACGGCGTAGATAGGCCTAACATGGGAGATGTGTTGTGGAACTTGGAGTATGCTTTGCAGCTTCAAGAGGCCGCCTCGCAGATTGATCCGCCGGAAGATAAAACTTCCAGTCTCATTTCTTTGGACAAAGCAAGTGAAAACGGATCAAAGGAAGGCTCTGCGGTTGGAGTGAGTGATGATTCTGAAGTGACAATTGGTTCTCCTGCGTTTGCTAAACAAGGGAACATTCAGGGGAGGTAAAATTCGCCCTAGTTCCGATTTTCTTCTCGCACTTCTGGTTCCTACAGGTTCGAGTTCCATGCTCCGCTTTAGTAGTATGACGAGCATCGACACGAATCAAAGTAAAAATGGCGTAGATTGAACTGTTAGTTCACAGTTTGGGAAAAAGCTTCTTAGATACGTATCTCTTTCTTGGTTTTTAATAACTCGGTAAGATGTTAGTGATTGCCCGCTAAGTTGTCCAAGCAGTTTGTTTTGAACTTTATCAATCTGTAGAATTATCTATATGTTTTGAGCTTTAATATCATATCTGTGACTGCGAACTGTCGAGGACTCGAACGCAAACACCGTGATCTTTCCGGGAAAATTAAACTGCATCGTAACGAAAAATTAAACGAGGATGAACTCATGAGCTTAAACTTTTAATTAATGCTAAAATTTGTCAATACAAATGCACAAAAAGAGCCCCAAACCAAATATACACAAGATATTTCAACTGGGTTCATAAACCAAGCAAAACTAATACGACTGTGTGACTTCCATACATAAAGAATATTGTGCATCAAAGTTTCTCCGCTATATGTTCGAAACTCCGAAGCTCGGGTACCAAGCCTGTTTTCTCCACTCAAAATTGTTTGCAGAGCTCAAACTTGTACCGGCATTTCCGTTATACGTGCTTCAACTTGAGATGTGTCCTCTCTCCTCAGCGATGACTGGAGCATCGGAGTGCCATTGCAAGTCTACCGCAATGTTTCGCAGCTCTGTTATTGCGCTGTCAATCCTAATTTCACGAATTCAGTAGCAACCTGGCAGCTAAAGATGTTATATTTCTCTATTCAATTAGCCAGTTTGGAAGCGAGAGCTTTATGCCGAGCTACCAGAACTTCGTTCATCTGCGCGATTTGGTGCAGCAGTTTGTTGATTTTCTGCAAATGCATCAACTCAAACAATTCAGTACACAGACAAAGGCTACATTGACAGTAACAAACAAGATATCTGCTTCAAGCAAGCACACCAACAAGAAACAAAAGGAAGGTCGAAAATCGCTTTCGGCATAAAGTTTTCAGCACCCACATTGGCATTCCATCCAACACATAAAAGGCAATCAAATTTGGAGCAATGCATCAAACACTTGGTAGGCAACATCTAAATTCAAGCCATTGGATGATAAACTAACCTCGTCTTTCTCTTTGCGGATCAATTTCAAATGATTCCGATACCGCCTTTGCCGAACCCGCAAGAACAAGGACCATAACACGAACACCACAGCCGCCATTCCCGCGCCAGAGGCAAAGCTCCAAACTTTATCGAACCCAGATGAGGAAGCCATAGCAAAAACCTTGGAACGCAGTAACCCAAAGCCAATTCCTACCCAGGTGGTGAATTCGCCAGGTTTTCGGACCAGGGTATCAGACGGAAGCGGCGAAAGCGGGCCCGATTCATCGGAATCGGAAGGTGAGAATGAATACAGCGACAACGACAACGACAACGACGAAGAAGATGACCTCGACGGAGACGACGGCGGTGGCGATAACGGGTCCGGATGCTTTTGATCGGGTTGTGATGGATGGTGGAGATTTTCGTGATTGATTGGAGGGAAGACGGAGGAGTCAGTATTGAGTGAGGGAGTGTCTCTGATGGCGACCATAGACCATTCTTTGTATTGGGTTTCGGGGATGCGTTTGAATTCGAATCCCGCTGAATCGAAGGGCTCGCCCGCCATTTTAAAGCCGGCTAAAAAGCTCAAGAAAACTCCATGGAAGCCCTCTGGACCGCCGCCGTGTCTTCCAATGGTGGTGATATCAGCTAATCCAAAGAAAACTAACGATAACGGCCTCAATAACTAAATTTTAACCAAATGTTCTCATAATTTTAAAGGAAAACTTTCAAATTAAAGGAAAGTTCACGAAAAATTTAAAAAAACTTTAATTTTAATGAAAAATGGTAAATAAATATGCAGTGAATAATATTAGAAAAAATTAAAACTGTAATTTTTCGTTAAAAATAAACAACATCAAAAATGTTTCGTTAAAATTTCATTTATTTAATAGTTACGACAAAATTCAAGTAGAAATCAGCCCAATAAGGCTGGCCCAACGTTGAAAATTAAAAAAATGAAAACGGAAGCATTGAAATGTTAAAAAAAATTTGTGCGCTCCGGAGTATTTCGTATTATTATTTTGTTGTTCATTTCTGGTGAAGGATGAGTAGCAACTCTGTAGACGGACAGAAATAGTGCCACATACAAATTAGTTGTGATTCCATCAACAGATTTGGCTCTCCCTTCACAAACCTGGATGCAGCTTTCTGTTCTCCATACATATCATGGCTCAATGCTCATGGATTCATTTGATCGAGGGGCGACGAGGCTGTGTAGCAACTCCGACGATTTGGTCAAGTTCTTCTTGGACGATGGCGGGGAAATCATCCCGCGAGCTACCACATCTTGTGGAAGCAGTGGCGGAGCCAGCATGGGATCATTGGTTGTTCTAGACCCCAATAAATCCAAAAAATCCATGTATATTTGTCTGTATATTGTATTTGATCCGGATAAACAGCTAAGACAAACTAAATTACAACATTCTCCTCCTATTTCTTTTATTTTCTTCTATAATATTTGTCTTCATTTTCTCTCTTCTTATATGAAACACTTTTGTTGAAAAACCTTTCCAGTCTTCCGCATTGCTCCAATGTCTTGCATTCACCCTCAACAAGTCTCTACAAATAATAGTAGTTGTCGACATATGTTGGCATAAATTGCAGCATGTATTGACAGGAATTGGCAGGTGCCTACTAGGTGCTCGACGAAATGGCCCAATGAATCTTTTTTGTTGATATTATGACCTTATTATTTGAAAATCCTGACTACACCACTACGTAGAAGCAGCCGTCTTTGACAATGAGCATCAAACTCTCGCTGTGGTCGACTGAGCTTACCTCTTCGTTGTTTGTCTTTGAATTTTCGTTACAGATTATGGACCTTCAATTTTCTTTGCAGGGTGTTAATGTCCGTTTTAAGTTTATGTGGATTATTAATTAGTTTTGAATTATCGAATAATTATGGTTTCTTGAGTGCATGGAAACATATTTACAGGGCGCAATCCGCCTGCGATTGGTACGATTTCGAGTCCGCAAGCTTTGTTGTTGTTGTTGCCCAACTTTCACTGCCATTCAATTTGTAAACAAGTTGTAGTTTTAGAAAATGGTGAACGTAACTAAATTACTTAGTACTTATTCGTTGATCATCTTAAAGCCCAAGTTTAAATTTCTCAAGACCTTAATCATTCAGAAACAAAGTACAAGCAATGCCAGATAATCCATAGTTGATGCTCGGGTAGAAATCTCAGAAACTTGAACTAGATAATCTAAACAATCATGTAGAGCTCGTCGAATCCTTTCCGAAATACTTTGGAGCAGAGCATCGCGTCCTAGAGTTGAGGACACCCGAACGCGATGCTCAATGCAACAACTAAAACTTGAAGTGGTACAACATAGCCCAACAAGGCATCTCTCTTGACATAAAAACTCCAAAGCTAGTTACCTCAAGAATTCAACAACTGTTGCTTCCAAGTCCTGACTAATAACCTAAGTTGACAAACCCTAGACCGAAAATATGCTTATGATGGATGCACTTACAAGGAGAACATATCGCGGAAATTCTATTGTCCTGCACACCGGATCATACTAGAAAATCTCAAACAAATAGTATTCAAAATAACTTGGGACAACAAGAACATGGGAAAGTATACCGCGGTCGATAAATAAAATTCCTTCTTTAAGGCTTACTAGAACACGGTACAAAATGATATCAAGATTGTAAAAGAATTCTATTCTATCGTTCTTGAAAGTTGGAAACAAGTAGAAAGACAACTGAACAGACGAAATACAAAGTAAACGTGAACTGTAATCGAGTTTAAAATCTTCTTCTGTAACTGATGTATTACATCATTACCTAACAAATAATCAAACATTCGAGGTGACGAGGGTGTTTTACTCACTAGCTGTGTGATCCGCTGCCCCCTTGCACTGGATGCCGCCGAATATCAAACTGATCAACAAAGTCTAGAGGGGCTGCCGTCTCGTTCCTGATCCTCTTGATCTTAGGGCTCAATAAACCCCTGTGCCTAAACCCATACAGCTTAAGCACCTGGTTATCCGCAAAATTAAACGCCCTCTCCATGCTGCTCAAGCACCTCTCCACCGGGTAATCCCCGTAACTTCCACAGGGCTTGCAACCCACGAAATGGGTCACAAACGGCCACCTCTCATCACCCAAACCTGGATGATACTTCTCGATCATCTCCTCATACCGATCCACCAACCCAGCCCAGTAACCGTGCAAATAGTACGAATTCTCAACATACACCTTCTCCATCCACTGATCCTTCTGTGAAAGCAACAAGTATATCAACGCAGACTGATCATCTGCCTCAAACGCCGGTCTCCCCTTCAAATTAGCCGTCAAAATCTTCCCGGCCTCCTCCCTTATCAGACCCTTAGGACCCATCGGAGCCCAAACATCAAGCAAATCCAAAGACCACTGGCAATTCCTAAACAGAAAACTCCCGGTGTTGAGCGCAATCCACGACTTCTGATCAAACAACAAATCGGGGTACCCATGAATCACAAGATTATGACTATCATACTTCGACAGCGGAATCTCAAACACCATGTCAGTAAACAATGCATCACTATCCATCCACCAAATCCACTCAACCTCCGGATGCGAAAGCATCAGCCTCCGAATCAACGGCAATTTCGCCCAATACCCGGCGAGTTCCTTATCCAAATGAGCTAAATTATACACAATTTCAATCCCATGAAGTCTACAGTAATCAATTTTGTTCTTAATTACCTTCAACAAGTAATGATCCCCAATTGGGTTATCACAAGGCTTAGGGGGAGACCCAGTAACGAGAAGAACACGGGGCTTACCGTTGACCAAGCTCGGAAAATCAGGATTCAACCGGAGCCAATCCTTCCGCTCCTTGTCCCAATTCGCAATCTTGGGTCCGAGCGTGTACGTGATGTTGGGGTTGATCTCGGTCTCGGTCAGCTCGTCCGGATCGTTGGGGTCGGAATCGGATCGGATCTCGGCGAGGATCCGGTTCGTCTCTTCGATCAAATTCTGGTTGACGGCGTCGGCCTCGGAGCTGCCTAGGTTGCCGACGCCGATCGTGCCGCGGAGGACGAGGATGGTGACGAAGCCGCAGAGGATGGTGATTTTGATGTTGTTGAATGTCTTCTGGATCTGCCGTCCACGTGGCAGGGCTCCGTAAGCGCGGCCCGCACGGCCGTTGGCCGAGGTTCCAGTGGTGGTGGTCGGAAGCCCGCCCGAGCTGGAACGCTTCTGAGCTGCGAAAGGACTTTCTTGCCCCATATCCAATCGCCTTGTGGGTCGAGTGTGATTGGTGTTTTATGGGGGTGTATTTGTAAATTTGTATGGGGAGGTTATAGGGGAGTGAGGAGGTGTAAAACCCTAGAGGGAGGAGGAGGAAGGATTGGAGATTATTAGAAAAATGGGGGAAATGTAAGGACATGTGTCCAACATCAACTGTCGTGGGGCTTTATGTCTTTTAAATTTTATTGTCTGATCTGGATTTCGAATTTTCTTTTGAAATGTTTTCATTTTTATTTTTTGAACAAACGATATTTTTTACATTAAAATCATTTTTAGTAGTACACATAATTTTGAAATCTGTGTCCTTCAAAAATTGCAAACCAAGTAACCTAAGCCGTTTAATTTGAATCCTACGGTCTGAAATTTTTCTTTTCCTTCCTCTTCCTCTCGTGCAGATTCCTTTCCTCTTCCTCTTGGAAATCAAAGATGGAGAACTTTTGGGTCTCGCACACTGAAAATTCATCGACACCTCCAATGCCGACTCAGAGGAAAACTACCACCATCGCTCCGATTTCGATTAAACGGATAAAGACGGATTTGTTGGTGGCCAATTCGAGCCATGCTCACCATCAATACCAGTGATAACGAGAGGAAGTCAGGCTTGCTGGTCGCAAGGGCAAGGATTATTAGGTTCGCGCTGATTGTGAGCAAAAAAGATCCTTACCCGAGGATCCTGAAAATTGAGAGTAAATTGATTCGGAGAGAATCCTTATTCCTTACCCTTCCCAAATTTTTGGAGTTGGATTCTCTCATCTCCTATTCCCATCTCATTTATTCCCCTCTTCTCACACTTTACTTTTTATCTTATTACCTCCATAAAAAGAATCAATATAAAATGTTGGGTAAATTACATAAAACTACATCAACTATTGTGCCAGTCATAGTTTCGTATCCCATTTTTAAAAAATGTCAATGTCATACCTTATTTACGAATTTGTTACAATTTCATACATTCCGTTAGTTTGTTTGTCACTTCTTCTATTAAATAGTGATGTGGTTTGAGACGGGACCCACTCTCTGTTAAAAAATTAATTAAATATTAAAAATTAAAAAAAATAATATCATTTAATTTTTTTTTTGCATAAGGGACCCACCCCTTATCCCTCTCACCTTTCTTCCCCGCTCCCATCTTCCCCTAACCCAAAACCACAACCACCCAACCCAGATCCCACCCGCCTTCGCCTCCTCCACTTCCAACTTCTTGTTTGCTTCCACCTTCGCCTCCTCCACTTCCAGCTTCTCCTCCCGCTCTTCCACCTTCTTCATCCCCTTCCATCTTCCCCCTTCCCTCCTACTCCTATTCACTTCTCAAAACCCACTTCCCTCTATAAAATCCCCTAAAACCCACCTTCAAATGTGTTATCTTCACCCTCGCACTCTTACTCCTACTCCATTTCCCAACCTCCATTTTCGACACCCATCTCAAAAAATCATGTGGTTTGTCTCAAGATTCCACCATTTCTGCTTCCATAAAGCTCCAGTTCGAACCCACAGCCACCTACAACCTTGACTCGATACTGAGTCTGTTGAGAGCTCACGGGCTGACTCGGAGCCACATCAAAAAGCTATACCAAACATCAGGGTTGCTTTTGGCTAATTCAGACGAGTTATCTTGGGGTGAATGAGCACAAACTCTTCCCGCAGGTGGAGGAGATTTTCCCAAGCGGGTCGAGTTTAAGTCCGGCGGAGATCGGTGAGTTGATGATTGCAAACCAGAACTCGCCGAGTCGGGCGATTAAGTCGGTCATCACGGCTTTGCAGACGGACGGCGATGAGAAGGGCGCGGAAGTGTTCGAAAAGCGGGTTGGGTTTGATACCGGGTCGAGAAAGTTCAATCGGGAGAACCGACGGGGCGTTTTGCTGGGAAGGCGGTGTTCTTGCAGTTAAGGATATTAGGAAGCGTTGGTGATGCTGACCTGGAAGCGTTGGTGGGGAAGAATTTGATTTCAGGTGGGGGATGTTGGCGTGGGTGGGATCTGGGTTTGGGGTAGTTCTGGTTTTGGGTTGGGGGAAGACGAGAGCGGGGAAGAAAGGTGAGGAGATAAGGGGTGGGTTCCCCATGCCAAAAAAAATTATTAAATGATTTTATTTTTTAGTTTTTAATATTTAATTAAATTTTTAATAGAGAGTGGGTTCGTCTCAAGCCACATCACTATTTAACAGAAGAAGTAACAAACAAACTAACGGAATGTATGAAATTGTAACAAATTCGTAGATGAGGTATGACATTGACATTTTTTAAAGATGTGGTATGAAACTATGACCGGCCCAATAGTTGATGTAGTTTTATGTAATTTACCCTAAAATGTTGACGTGACTTAAGCGTAACCGTTCAAGTAAGAGGGGAGGAAAGAGGAGAGAGATTAGAAAGGGCGAGAATCCTCCTCCTAAATTTTTTACTTAATTTTTCAAGTAGTGTCCCACAAGATTCGGAAAGGGACTATCTCCATATCCCTTCCACCAAATCCACCAATCCGGACCCTTGAAATTTGATCAAACGGCTAAAAACAAGGGTCTCAAATTATAATAACTTTAGCTGTTATATCAAATTTCAAAGGTCCGGATTAGTAGATTTGGTGGAAGGGATCCGGAGAGGATTCCTTTCCCACAAGATCCCATCTCAGCAGTCATGTCAGTGTCTTCATCCTCATGGACCATGTGCCATGTTTCAACTAACTGATCGTACCAGGCTTCTAGGAGTTACACAAAATTATCCTTCTGTTGAAAAAGATCCTAATCACACCCTTGTGGATGTCAGTTTAAATCCAACTGTTCATTTGAATTTAATTCACTAGGTTTACGTTGAGAGAATCTTGTATGCAACTAAATTTTAGTCACGGTAATGTTACTGTCAAATAATGTGTCGTGTGTTAAAAAACCAAACTATCTGTAAAATAGATGTTTGTCCCATAGTAAATTAAGTACATAAAAGAATATATTGTGCGTGCAACGATACAAGGTGCAAGGGTAGAAAGGTTACCTTAAGCCATCTAAAGCTCGTTTGACTCTTAAACAAGGTTTGGAATGACCCTTTTGGCACTTAAAGTGATGCACACATTTGGTCGAAGTTGAAGTGAAACGGATGGAAACTTTGATTTGGACTGAGATTGGCAGCGAGCTTAACCACAAGGGTACATAAACCGACACCACATACGACTTTGTGCAATTTAGCCTTTTGATTTAAATACAAGCCAACAGGATCATTTCCGGATTCTTTTGGTGAGGATCCTAGGGATCCGTGAATCGTGTTCGTTTATCGTACATCGTGCGATCAGTTTTTGTCAAGCACTGTTTATGTTTATTTTTAAATAAAATGATTTTTGACCGTACGATGTACGATAAACGAACACGATTCACGAATCTTCAGAATCCTCACAAAAAGGATTTGGCGAGGATCCGGATTCAAATATAAGTAGAGCAGCCCAAATAATCTAATAAAAGTGCAATCTTGCAGAAGTGCTCTGAGTTAGGTGGAAAGAAGTGGAATTTGGATTCAACCAACTAAATAAAGGGTTAATAATTAATTCAGCCAAATCAATCTTACTCAATGCGGTGAGTTATGAGTTTACAAACATGACAAAATTGTGAAGATAGTGAAAGAAAGCAAATTTTGATTCACATCCCTCTCAAGTCTCCTAAATTTCTCTTAGGTTTCACCATAAGTTTTGACCATTGAAAAACTATATGGTTCACCAACCTCTTCAAATTCAACTGACCAACTATTAGTCTAGTGATACTTCTCGATTCAATGTTGGATGAGGTCCAAAGTTCGAATCTCCGCTTCCCAAGTCAAATTCAATCCATTTGGCCAAGGGTTCAAATAAGTATACAAGGCAACAAAACATCCAAGCAGAAAACTAAAACAACAGTTGCATAAGTTACAGGCATACCAATTAAGTTGCGGCGGATTTCTTTTTCTTCGGCATTCCCCTTAAAATCTCTCTTCTTCTTCGTCTGCTTTGTCTTCCCGGTCCTCCTTCTAACTTTTACCTCAGCCTTTGCATTGGCGCATTCTGTACGGCGGAGTTTTTCCTCATTCCTTGTTGGCTTGAAAACCTCAGTGATTGAAGGGTCCAACAAATCGCTCGAGCAGCTAGGAGTGGCGCCGATAGACAAGGCTTCATCCCAAAGCTCTCTACCCTTTTCAAAGTCCCCTCCCCTAAAAAACTTGGGAATCAGCACATCATAAACCGGACTATCTCCGCCTAATGACTTGCCTTCATCCTTTGAAGTAGCTCCAGAGCATAATGTGGTCTCTCCTTGCCTACGAGTACACCAATCAAATCATAGTAGAACTTAATATTCAGTTGTAGGCCCTGTTCAAGCATCTCATCCACCATCTTATTTCCTTTACCAAATCTGCCGGACAAGTACAACACTCTTGCAACAAGGTAATAGCTAATGCAATCCAGAGAGCAACCCGTTCTTCATAGTCTCACGAATGTTACAAGATTCCTTGATTCTTGTTCTTCCCAAACAAGAAAGCAATATGTTGTAACTAATGGAATTTGGAGAAATGCTATAAGACCTCATCTCAAGCATAACATTTAGCGCTTCGGGAACAAGTCCAGACTAATTGCGCTTAAAGTTCTCACGCAAAGGCCCCGAAGGAATGTGTTGTAGCAAAACAAGTCTGGCATAATCCCTGTCGACTTCATTTCTTTGATGATTCTTCTTGCTTCCTTCACATTCTCCTGCACAGACCATCCATACAAAAGACTTTTATAAATGCAAGGCTCTCTACCAGCAATCTTATCCCTGTGGTGCAAAACAACCCCTTCTGCTCTTTTAACGTGCCCTCAAGCGCAAAGCACATTGACACTGGCAGTGACTGTAACACCGTCTTGAGGTCACTTGTACTAGTCCAAGTTCTTAAACATACCCAATGCCTCATCTTCCTTCGCCAACTTCACCAATGCCTCAGCAACAAGACCAAAAGTTTAAGCTGCCATTGCACGGCCCGCCTTCACAATATCAGAGAGTACAATGTTCATTGCCGTGTGGTCCTCAAACCCGAATGCCAAAATTGTAATCCTTCTCTTACAAACCATAACCCAAATTCTTATGACACCAGGAAAAAAACCTTAGCAATCTTCTAGTGGGTGCTTCGTTTTTGCAAGAATCGATTACTTGGGTCACAAGCGATGATGTTAAGGAAGCTGTAAGTTTATTTAGGCTCGATTCCAAATCATCCAGACCGCCAATTGCACTCGAAACAATACTACACAGCTCTTGCAGCAAAAGCCGCTGCCATTTCGATATCAATACAGAACGCATTTTCTCTGAGGAAATCCGTCGAACACTTGGAGTGCATTATAAAAAGCTCAGCCCCAACATCGCCCGCTAGCTTGACACCAAATGAAAAAGATTTGAAAACTTTAAGTTTTAACGACAGACAATGACAAAATAAATGGTAAAGTGAATAGTACCAGGATTGATTTTTTAATGTAAAAATATGATTTTCCGTTAAAGTGAACAGTACCGAGAGTTTTCGTTAAAATTCCCAATTATATATCCATGCATGTAACGACACGTCAATACCCATCCTTTGTAAGTGATCCAACGCAACAACCAAGGGCATAATGGGAACATTCGCAAACTCCCAGCCATGCAAAGCTCCAATTCCATCAGTTTGTCCGAAATTGAAAACTGGTTCAATTTTCAGAGTTTGATTAACAAAAAGTTTACAAATTTAGGCACTAATCGGATCCAGGAGAATTGGGTAGGCGGTGGAATCGAGATCGAGAAGGATGAGTGAGGTGTTTGAGGGGTACGAGCGCCAATACTGCGAGCTCTCAGCCAATCTCTCAAGCAAGTGCACGGCTGCCACCGCCGTGGATGGAGGAGGTAGTAAAATCTCTGAATAATGAATTGCAATTGTTTTGTGTTTTTTAATTCTCCTTTTCTTTTGTTTTTAGGGAACTACATTACATGGTGGTGCTTATGAGAGACTTTAGAATGTGCATAAAAGGTGCTTATGTGAATTCTTTCTTTGCAGAGCAAAAGAAGCAGATAATTGCAGAGGTAAAAGCTGGATTAGAGGATGCAGATACTTTGGTATGGCACTAACTCCAGTTAAAATCCATGGTTTAGATGTTTCATGTTTGTTGTGTTTATGTAGAAAAACTTCAAGGTTGTCTGATTAGGGCAGCTCTCACACCAGATGGGACCAACGTAGGCTCTGGTGAAACCAAAACACAGAGGGTCTCGTGCTTTTTGTGAGAGGTGCTCTACGGATTTCATGGTCTAGCTACCGTACCCAAGTTTTCTTCTGTTTATGATATTAGATTGATGATTTATGTCATGTTGGAGAACTTATCCAGCTGAGGAAAATGGACCTTGAGGCAAGGAGTTTGCAGCCAAGTGTGAAGGCAGCTCTTCTTGCCAAGCTAAGAGAATACAAGGCTGATTTGAACAATTTGAAGAGCCAAGTGAAGAGAATCACATCACCTGTCGTGAATTTCGCAGCTCGGGATGAACTGTTGGAGCCCGGAATGGCAGATTCCTTGACGGTGATGCATCATCTCTATACCTTATATCTCTCTATGCGTGTTAGCTTGTCAAGATTTCTTGTTCATAGGATGTTTTGGTTGTGTGACAGACATCGAACGATCAACGAGGAAGATTGTTGGTGACGACTGACAGGTTAAATCAGTCAACGGACAGAATCAAGGAGAGTAGAAGAGCAATGCTGGAAACCGAGGAGCTTGGGGTCTCAATCCTCCAAGATTTGCACCAACAACGCCAGTCACTTCTACATGCTCACAATACAGTATGTCTGTTATGCCTGTACCTCCCCCTTTTGCTTTGTGTCATTTGCCCTGGAAAGCATATGCTTGTTGCTTACGTGACGAGAGATATAGGACGAGGGGGATAAATATCCACGGTTACATTAGATAATCTCCGATGAATTAGGCTAACGAGAAAATGAGATTGTCGAGGTGGCAACCCTAATTTCGTTTCTTTGTGTTGGCAGCTCCACGGGGCGGATGAAAGTATCAGCAAGAGCAAGAAGGTGCTGACCGCCATGACGAGGAGTATGAACAGGAACAAATGGATTGTCGGCTCCATCATCGGAGTCTTTGCCGTTGCAATCTTGTTTATCCTTTATCTTAAGATTACGCGCTAGCTAATATTGGTCTGGAATTTCACTCTGATATTGGTGTGTTTGTTATTGGATATTGTTTGTGGTTGATTCGGGCAAAAGGGCAAACAGAGTTGTCTTTTCGTTACATCTTTGCAAAATTTGGTGTTAGCATGAATGAAAGCAGCCATGGATTCGTTTGAGACGAACAGCATGGCCGGAGATGGCCGGAGAAAACAGAGTAGACCATGTATCGGGGGAGCACAGAGGCCGCCTTTCGGGAAGTCACAAATGTGTCTTTCTTCTGTTCTGCAAACTATACTTTTTACATCAAAGAAGGAAAGAGGCACAAGAAATCTTCAGAACTTTCACAAAAATTAAAGAAACAGAACAAAAGAAGTATGATATCTCAATTACCATAAAATTCCATATACTAATAAGAAGGAAAACACCGTTCTCCTGTTTAAGTCATTGTTTAAATCTAAAACTTCTTGACAGAAAAATTCGGAAGATAAGCCCCTTTCCGGTTTGGATTTCGGACATGGATGAATCCTGTAACTCAAGAAGATGGACAGCGGGATACTTACGATGATCTGATCTTTGATTACTGAAGTAGAACCAGTAGCTTGAACCCTTGATCAATGTCCAACCAATACGACGACGCACCCAATATACTTCAATTAAACCATGCAACACCAGTCCCCACTCATCCATATAGGTAACATTAAGGGATGCAGGAACTTCCGTAATGAAAAGGGATTCAACTCTTATGATTCTCCCACGTAGCCAAATACAATCACTTCCTATCAAGAAGCACCATCTTCCGGGGAGGAATCCCTTGACGCAAGATCCTCGTCATCCTTTTCATCCTCCTCCTCATCATCTTCAACAGAAGCAGGCTCGCCGTTAAGATCCACATTTACACCATTTAACTTCCCCACAAATTGTCCCCGCACACGAGGTCTCATTTCGGCAAGTTTCTTTCTATTTACATACCTGATCCTTTTATCAAAACACCGCTCCTTTCTTTTTTGCCTAAATTTAATCAATGCTGCCTCCCTTCTGTCAACCTTGTTTAGATTCACTTCAGTGGATGCTGAACTTCCAAATGATGGCCATGGCTGAGCATTCGGCATTTGTTGACCAGGTTGCGAGCATAAACTATAATAGGGGAACAAAGCCATGCCATTTAGGTGTGGAGGGCAGTGTGGAAAATGATTGTATTGTGGCATCATAGCATGATTTTGCATGTCATGCAGATTCTTTTGATAAACTTCGGGTGACGATGACATCATAACTTGATTGACAGTCCCCGACATATAATATTGATAGGCGGCTTGGGCGGGTAGGCCAGAAAAATCATGTTGAAGTTCATTTCTTGGATGTGCAGGCACCAGAGAGGATCTGTCTTCCTCAAAACTCCTCTGATTTTGAAGTTCCATTGATCCAGACGGGGTACTAGACCTCTCCAACGAAAGAGAATCTGGGATACTGTTACTGCTTGGCAAGTCATCTCCCTGTGAGTTGCTTTCCCATGCCTCTCCATTTCCATGTACTTGGGGATCATCAACCACTTGGTGAACACATTCTTCATGTTTCTCTTCTATCCTCAAATTTTCAGTGGCAATGTCTTCAATATGTGCAACCACCAGAGGATTGATTTTTAGTTTGCTTGATTTCACATACCTAAAGAACGCAGATGACTTGCCAACGCCAATCTTTAGTTCGCTCTTTTTTGGGGCAGATAAAAACTTTCCTAAGAATATAATCAGAGAAAATGGAAAAAAGTTATTTGTGTAAAAGATGAAAATGTCATACTGAAAAACTATTCTTCTTAAAGATAGATTTTTGCTTTACTCAAATTAGTGAAGTCGAATGAATGACACAATAGTGACACAATAGTATTAGCCATACATGATGGTGTTTCAAGTGAACACATGTTCAAGACATATGATACAACAAAATTTCTCAATGTCACAAGTGGCTCACCAGTTTGCCGGTCACTTATTCCTGGAACATCAGGCCGAAATTCTGATATATTCTCGACTGGAAGCTCCATAACAGGAGTAGACTAAAAAATAAAATTAATTAATTAACGATCATGCTTTAACTCTATATATAATAAACATTAAGTTAATATTATATCCCAACCAAAAAAACTCATCTTCAAAAAAGTAAATTATAAATAGTAAACAGTCACCTTATCTTCCTCAGGAGCTGAGGTTCCTGTCTCTGGATTGCCCAATTTATCATCTGTATCATCCGAGAATAAAGTAGTACTGTTCGTATTAGATCCGCTAGGGTCTGATATCACCAGATCAACATAATTTATAAGGTTCTTCTCTGCTAGCCCAAGCTGCCAAATACATAAAATAAAAATGTTTTAGTTACTAATTTGAGAGGATATAGTAGTATCCTAGTGCACATGCATCAGTTAGGGATGACGAACTTGAAAAAAGAGGTATTACATACACGAGAGTACATTCAACTAAAAGAGTACGAACTTTAGCTTTAGAAGTGAGAAGGTTGAGAAGCCAAGTACTTTGATTGCACGCTTTGTACTGAACTATCCAAGATAGTACATCCACCTAAAAGGGTCATATAAAGATACTAACAGCCCAAATGAAACATCAACTCCTACATGACAGTCACTTCAAACTTGCTAGCTTGCTAGGCATCCCTATTGTGTTCATTTCTATCGAGAAAGATTTTGATAAAGCAAGGGGTAATTCGAAGAACAGCTCAGAAACAAAAGCATTAAAGTCGTGCAAACAAACCATGCGCCTTCTTCTCCACATGTGTGTCCACAAGTTCAGAAGCTCATTAGTGCGTAAAGGCTTTACAAGATAGTCAGCTGCTCCAAGCTTCAAGCACTTAACAACAGTAGAGACCTCATCTTGTGCCGACATCACTGACCCAAAAAACAAAGGATCAGCAGTGAGGTTAATACTATAATTTTCCTTAATATGAAACATTTATCATTGAAAGAAAATGGAAACAATAGGATAAGACATGCTTACTGATTACAGGAATGCGCCTTAACTCTCTATCCCGTGTGATGTACTTCAACATTTTCATGCCTTTGCGCATTGGAAGGTCAACTTCGGCAAGTATGAGATCGATATCAGGCCCCTCTGCATTCAATGCATCAATCACCTGTCGAGGAGACTTCACGGAAATAACTGTAAAGCAATGAAATCGAGAGTCAGAATTGAGCACACAAATCATCTTCAATTGCGTTGGCTTTTCATCTTGGCCTTTCTAAACCTTGTCGTACTGTTCAAAATTCTTATTTCAACCGGTCGCATGTTTAGCATTACTTTTCACAATCATTTACTTATTTGAATATATTCACCTAAACTCTAAAGGATTCATTTGGAAACTCGAGAAAGTTAGAAACGATCAAACATCCGCAACGACAAACAATTCAGTGCACTTTATCTTTGTAGATTGAAAACAAAAAACAGCACAAGGCAACAGAAAATGCAACTCCAACTTGTTTTTTCTTTCTCAGACCATCAAAAAGTTAAAAATTTGGCCTTTCTTTCGCAATTCTCACTCCATTTTCTTAGCAACCAAACAAATGATAAGCTCTAACAATTTCCAAACTTCAAATAGGATGATACGATCAAAGTAATGAACTTTTACAAAAATAAGATAAAATAAAATATGTTCATACCCTGGTAAGAGCATTTCACAAGAAGCGAGAAAACCTCTTCCGAACTGTACTCGCTGTTATCGCAGAGTAAAATCCTCACCCTGCTCCTGTCGATGAACCCATCAGCACCACCACCGACGCCACAAACGCCGCCGCCACTGCCACCAGCTTCAGACTCTCTGTTCAAATTCAGCTCCATAGCAAAACCCACCAAAAACCCCAGGCAAACTCTCCGATCCTACAAAACCTCCATAAATCCAACCAAAATACTCACCGCTCCATCTCCAGGGCTCCAATCAGAATCCCAAATCAGGGTTTTGCTGGTCTCCAATCCCCAATCCCAAGCGCTGACTCCATTTCTTAGTCAAAACCCCAAACCCCAAACCCCAAATCCGTCCGTACAATCGCAGCTCCGAGCAAGCTTATCGGACGGTTGGGAATTCGAGATGACCGCGGGAGAGATGCCGATAGAATTGTTACTTAAAAAGAGTTCCAAGTTCGGATCACCGGCCAGCAGCGGCGCACGATAGCACCAGCAGAGGAGTTGGAAAAACAAAAAAGAAAAGTTAGCAGGAAAAAAAGTGAAATTTTAAATAAATCTCACTAAAATCTATATAATATTACGTGTAAGGTTCACTAACGTGCGCGTGGGGGAGTATTGGGCGTAGGATAGAGAGCGGGAGACGTGGAAGGTTGGGGGACAGAAAACAAAAGTGCAAAAAGGCAGGGGTGTTTCAGCCGGAAAAGGATCCTTTCGTGAAGATTCTAAAGATCATGGAATCGTGACTTTTCATCAGATATCGTACGGTCATTTTTTATTACGTATTATTTATTTTAAATTTTAAATTTTAAAATAATTTTTTACTACACAATGTACTATAAATGATCACGATCACGGAATTCTAGAATCATTTTCCATTTCAGCATTTCAGGTTAGAAACGGTGGGGATTCACTTTTTATTTATTTATTTGAGTAAATTGTAGCTATGGTCCCTTAACTTTAACTCAATTGGAGCAATGATCCCTTAACTAAAAATCCATTATCCCTCAGCTTTTCAAAACGTGCAGCTACAGTCCCTCAACTAAAAATTCATTACCATTGGTCCCTCAACTTTAATTCAACTGGAGAAATGGTCCCTTAACTTTAACTCAATTGTAGCAATGGTCCTTCTAATATAACTCGTTTTGACAAAAATTTTGACATAGCTGACGAAAAGAACCATAATTATACACTTTGATGAGTTGAGGGATTCTAATTGTATAAATGGTCATTCCAACATAGCTTATTTTGACAAAATTTTGACAAAATTGATGAGAAGGACTATAGCTACACATTTTGATAAGTTGAGGGACCAATGGTAATGGATTTTTAGTTGAGGGACCATTGCTCCAAATTGATTAAAGTTGAGGGACCATTCGTACAATTTACTCTATTTATTTTTATTAAAAATAATAATCTATTTATTTCTTGGATATTATTTTGAAAAATACTCTCTCAAAGTGAGGATTATCTGTTACTTCACTGTTTAATGTTAATTTACGTGGTAACATTATAAAACATTGTGCAAAAAAAACATAAGGTGGCAGAGTCTTCTTAGCATTTCTCTATTATTTTTCGGGGTTTTGCTAGAGAATATTATATGTTAAGGAAGAGCATGAATCTCAATTTTTGACGGTAATAAGTTTTCTCAACTATTGTTATGTTATTGTATGAAAGCCATTAATATGTAATATTTTCTTAGTTAGTTATGAATGAAAATAACCGAACCAAACTAAACTAAACTGCTACCTAAATGAATAATTTGGCATATTATACAACTAATTTTATGCATAAATGGAACCAATCCGAACTGTAACTTTACATTGATTTGCGTATATCCCTTTTTTCCCGTTCACTCCTCCTTGTTTTTCTCTTAGATTGAATAAATTAAAAGAAATTTAAGATTCACGGAAAAATGAGGCATACATAAGGAGAAAATAGAAGTGTGAAAATCACTACTCACCCATCCTAACCACAAAACAAGAGCAACCCCCATAACTAAAGAAGAACATTTAGGTGAGTCATAAGCAAAGTGTGTATTGCGCAGAACGCGATAAGCCAAATTAGCTAGAGCAGTGTGCTCCACCCTTATGCACACAAATTTGAATCTCTCTTCTCATAGTTAGACTAGTTTAATGTGGACTGATAGGATTTTTATCACCTGTGTAATAGGGTTAAAAACACCTAAAATACTTGCAAGAGAAACAAAATTGTCGTAGTATAGTTGGCTCAAGCAAGGTCGTTTCAGCAGGGATTAATTTAAATAAATTTATGTAAACCAAAACCTGTGACAGCCCGTCCCGGAAAATATTGATTTTATAATTTATTAAGTGATTTTACGAAAACGCCCTTGAGGCACGCGCATTGTTCGAGGTTAATCGTTGTGTCGTGCCATCTAAGATTTGTTTTCTTGACATATCCTCGTAGTACTCGTCACTACGGACGCGTGGGCGCAAGCGGTTCGTGATTTGGAGTTATAACGAAAAAGATATTAAAGTTTGAAGTTTGGGCATTTTGGGAATTATAAGAATAAAATATGGAAATTCTTTTATGAAAATGGACGGCCCAGATTTAATGAGGAATTAATGGATGGCTGGGATTAATAGGAAAAATGATATGAGTTTATGTATGAGTTTATGTGTGTGTGTGTTTGTGGCTGGCGGAAGAAGAAGGAAGAAGAGAGATTGGGCAATCTGCCCAACCAGAGGAAGAAGAAGACAGCTCCGGGAGAGAAAGGAGAGAGCCGGACGAATGGGGAGAGGAGAGAGGAAGAAGCCCAGCCAATCGGAACAGGGGAAAGGAGGAAAGGAGGGAGAGTGCGGCGCGGGGGATCGGCCGGATCCCCTTGACCCGTTTTCGGACCCGGTCGGCACCCGTGTCCATGTTCGATGATTTTCATCCGTTTTTCCGGCGAATTGATCCAACAAACCTCATGGGAAACACTCTAGGACCCTTCCTCTACCCATTCCACCTCAAATTTGGAGAGATTTGGTTGTAAAAATGGAAGAAACCGTGCAAAAGGGGGCACACGGGTTGGGTTCATTTCCGCCACGATGTGAAGCAATTTCTTCCAATCACCACCACCCATGGCATCCTCTTGAGGCCTAGAACAAAGCCCAAGCAGTGGTTGAGGCGTTGGAACAAGTTTGGAGGTCGAATTGGAGCACACCAAACCTAGGGTTCGACCGGGTTTTGTTGGAATTGGAGGCTTTGCCGACCGAATTGGCCTTGGCCACAGGTATGAAAGTTGTTCTACTCATTGAGATCTTCATTTCTGTAAATTTTGGTAATTTTTGGAGATAGTTGGATTTTCCGGCGAGCCGGGGCGGCCGACCGCCACCCACGGCGGCGCGTGGTCAGTGGGCCGCCAATGTCATTTTTAAACTATATTGGATGTCCTGAGTTCAGTTTTGATAGTGGCTTAACGTTGGTTGATCATTTGGACTTAAATTCGTTAAGATGCATGGTTAGGCCAAAATATGAATTGACGATCCGACCGTTGGATTGTCACCAAACTTTGATACGTAGTAGTACGTAATATTTGAAGAATGTAGGAACTTACAGATCGAGAATCCGATTTACGGATCTCCCGGAATTGGAGTTGTAAGTTTATAAAATATAATGTTAACCGTCACTTAGTTCGACAATTGACGGAGATCCGACCGTTGGATGGTCATGAAATTTTAGGATGTTGTTCTAGAGATTTATTGTGGACCTCTGGAAGTTACGGATTGGAAATCTGAGTTGCAGATCTTCCGGATCGAACTACTTAGTGACGTGTTTTATATAAGTGATATATTCTATCGATATGATTCTGAGGCATGATTTGATGGTTGTTCTAGGCGCCGATCGTCATGACGCCTTGATGTGTTGTGCTAGGGAGTTGCAGGGCAAACTCCAGGTGAGTGGGCAGTTTATTTCAGTATATATATATATATACTTAACGTTTTCCCAGAAATCGATTTTTGAATGAAAGTATGTTTAAAAATGCCATGCATAGATTTATATGAATATGTGATTGAAATGCCATGCATAGAAATTACATGAATTATGTGAATTGATATATGATGCATATATGTGAATTGGTGCTGCGGACGCGCAGGTGAGTATCAGGTGAGTTATATTTGGTTCATTGAATTGTTTGATGAGATTTATGTTGATAGCTCATAACCTGCACCCCTGGTGTTAGTGCTTATGTTATTCACCCACATCACACGCTCACTTTGGATCCAAGTAGATGCTAGTCGTACAGACCACTGGAGGTGGTTCCGACATGCTAGTCGTACAGACCATTAGAGACGGTTCCGACTAGTAGGTGACCCTAGATTATGTGCACAGATGATTGATGAGAGAAGCACTAGAGCGTATTATTACACCATCCGAGTCGTACAGACTACTACAGGTAGTTCCGACTCATGTGCAGCGTAGTGCCGTACAGGTCGCAGTTGGCGACTCCGGCAGTGCCGTACAGGTCACAGTTGGTGACTCCGGCTGGATTGGATATTGAGCTTTAGAATCAGCCGTACAGGACCACTGCAGGGTCTCCGGTTGATTTATTATTTCACCTGATTTATGTTGATGCATCCATATTATGTTTTTGGTGCATGGCATGGCATATTTTCTGAAAAGTGATAAAGAATGGTGTTTTGAGATTTTTGAAGCTATATATATTTATATATGCTATTTTCTGGGAAAGTATACAGGTTTTACAGTGAGGGGTTAGAACTTTGATAAAGAAAAGATTTGAAAAGACTTGTTTTACTGACCCACTCAATTTTGTTTTGCGCCCCTTCAGGTTCGAGTTAGAGCAGAGCTTTGTTGGCCACGAGGAATCCAACGGTATTCTGACAGAATTCACAATGGTATTTTTTAAGCTTCCGAACTGTGTAAATGGTTACGTCACTCTCACGTGACGGCCAGCACGCCCTCCTTCGGGACGGGGTGTGTCAAAACCCAACTAATTATTAAGAACAAAATATTAGAAAAAGGTGATTTAATGCCCTAATTTAAGAAAAACGAATTTAATTTAAAAAGGTTAACTAAAATCTGCAATTTTAAAGGAAGAGAAAATAGGAAGAATTTTTAGAATTCAAGTGAGAAAGCACTAGGGTTCCGCCATCACCTTAACAATCATATATAGTTCTTCTATTTACTTATGAATTACACTTGCCTATTTTGAAGGTTAAGTTTTCCTAAAGTATGCCCTACTTGGAACCTCCAACATAGAACGAATATCTAACATGCAACCCGTCCGTGGCGTCCAGATCGAATGTGAACATGCAAGACTCATTAAGTTTTGTGAAACCCTTTTGAAAAACCATATAACCCTTAAAACGTGTCGTCCATCCTAAGAGGTTACATATATTAACCACAAGAAGCCTTAGTCAATTTCAGGGACAACCCTCCGCTAAAATTGCATCAAATTACATTCCTAGATATCCTAATGGTCGCGAATCACTAAGATAACTAGATAGTTTAAACCAGTGATTAATAATTCAAAACTTGCATGCATAGATTCATAAGCAAATTAAAAGAAACTACATATTCCCGCTAAGGATCATGGCCTCACCCTAGTAAAGAGAAAATTAGTTACGCATATTCATAATAAAAATTAAAAAGAATATCATTAACTAGAAAAAGAATGAAAACACCTTGTAGGTAAAAAGTCCGAAATTCTCCAAAGCCTTGCTAAGTTCTCTCAATGTTGTGTGTGTGTCGAGAACCCAATGGCTAAAAAGCCTTATTTATACTACTCCTAATTAAAACCCTCATAGGAAAAGGTTTTCTAAAAACTAGGAAACAAAATAATAAAAGGATAACTAAAAATTACATTCTTATTAGGACTAGGAAATCTTCCCATCAAAGGATAAGCCACGTTTCTGGACCTTCAGGGCTCCAAAACAGGCCCAATACGAATCAAATGAAAGATCAGGACCTCCTCTTCAAGTTCTAAGAACAACCCAAGTCCAAAATCCATCATTTTCCAGCCCAAAAGTCGCACATAAGTTCTGTAGCCCAATCTGCCAACACTGCACGCTGACCATAAATTAATTCACCACGATCAAATACTTCGGGATAAAACTATGAAATTTTGATACCACCTTCTTAACTGACTCACGAACCCGCTTCAATTGGAATCACTCAAGAATTCCACCGTTTGATTACTTTATGCTCCGAACAAGTCCGCACGTCCTATATTAAAAACATATAATAAAGCACCAAAATCTCATCAAAAGACTAATCAAAATATACCAAAAATAGGAAATAATATATAATATAAAATTGACTCATCATGGACCATCGCTCGAATCATAAAAAAACATAAGCAGGATGCCTGCATGTGTATTATGGGAGAGGATGTATCTGCTAGCCTATACTCTTCTTCTCCAAGATTTTTGCTCCACATGCCTTTTTACAAAATGATATCAAAAACAGGTGGCTGTCACATCCTTTACCTTATCAAATTTCAAGCACATTAAGCACATGGAATTGTTCAAAACAAGGCAAAATATGATAAATTCAGAAATCAAAATAACACGAGGATTTACACTGGTTTGGTAAAAGCGTACGTCTAGTTTGAAGACGGCAAGGAAATTCCATTGATATCAAATAGAAATTACAAAAGCCAAGTACACCCAACTCCCTCTTCACCAAATGGGTCTGCTGCTCTCGCTTTCTCTCTATCTGTCGAACTGCTCTAGGTGCAAATACATGCACCCACCAGCAAGTGCGCTGGAGAAGCCAAAATAAATGCAGGAGGAAGTGTAGTCAATAAGACACACTGACTTAATAGGCAGATGGAAACTCACCCAACAAAGAAAAGCTTTCGCAATTAAGCCAACTTCAAGAAGAGTTGACGTAAATCTATTGCACGTTGAGAGTTGGGGGGGACTGGGACCATCTTACAGCACCATGACATGGATGAAGCTGAGCTGCTGTTATTGCCTAACCAAGCACATTAACTTGTAGTTGTAGATAGAAGCTTTCCTACTTGCCCCTATCGATCAAAATAGCTAAAGCGATATGTAACCGTTGCTTGGATGGAAGCTCAGCAGATGCATGCATGCATTCTCAGTTGCACGATCAGAAATTGATCACACTAAAACTGGCTCAGTTTCTTCCTATTTCTCGCAGAATGATAAGGGTCGGGACATTCACGCTAAATGCAGGAGATATTTGTTAAAGGCATTGTTGGAGTATCTTCAGTGGTTGCATATCTGATGATTAGTACAACCACGCCATCTTTACCCCCAAAAACACCTTCAACACCGTCTTCGAAGTATCCTAATAGTCAATGAACATTCTGATGATACATGCGTATCATGTTCAACGTACTAATCCGTCGAAAAACAACAGAAGAAGTCTGTATCAAATGTCTTATGGGCTTCTGCGATCCTGAGCAAGATGAAGATGGAGAGAACTAACAATGATCCCATAAAGGAGTAGAAACCAACTCTCTCCGATGAAACAGAATTGTTAAATGTGCTATGGATCTCTCCGTGTACCTTCTTTATGCTCTTTGATATAAAAATATCGGGATAATTTGATCCAAGATTGATGTAAATACATGTTTTGTTTTGTTTTTGTTTTTGGGTCGAAGAACCATGTTCTTGGTACAACGATAATTTCTAAATATGGAGTATGAGTTATTGGGTTTGCTTGATTATTCTTTTTTATGGAGTCTTGGTAGTTTAGCAGCCATGAACATTTCAGGGTTTGAGAGATAGAACCATTGAAACTGAAATTTTACAGACGTTTGGTTCTTCGGAAGGAGAAAGGTTGAAGGTACAGAGAGAGCATAATATTATATGTTTCGACTTTGGTTGTATTAGCATTAATAAAAATTAAAAACTTGAAAATGCATTTTGTGTTTTGATAATTTTGGATTCGAACTAGAGATTTCAAGTACAAAGGTGAATGTTCTTAATCAATCGCAAGCCTTTTTCATTAACCTTTTATGAAAGATCAGTAAATGAGAACAAACACCCCTTTTTAGCTGTGAAACATATAAAAATAAAACAAATTATTTTTGTTATATTGTGTCATCTTACTCCCTCCATGACGCTTGTTAATAGCTTCATGTAGGGTGTCATGGATAGTACTTGGCTGCTGAAAAATCAGCTGTAGCACCTGCTGCTAGTCAATCACAGATGGACACGTGTTCAATCTGTGATTAAAAAATCAATTACTTGGACACGTGTTCATCTGTGATTAGCCAGCAACAGGAGTTGTGGCTGATTTTTCAGCAGCCAAGTTTTGTTCGAGGATGTTGACTCGACGTCAGTTAAGTATGTCTATCCTTGCAGGCATGTTTGCAGCTGGTATATGATCTTGTCGCTTTAGCTAGATTAGAGGAATGCGTCTGGAGCAACATTCTGAAAGCTAGAATTCATCACACTTGCTTATCACACTTGTGCGGTGTGGGGATCTAGATGAGACATAGTGCGTTGATGTTCTTATCTCCCCCTAACGGCGGGAAAATTGTCTCATTAAAGTGACAACCCACAAATGAGCGGTGAAAAGATCGCATGCAAGGGCTCGAAGAGAGCTAGTGTGAAGGAGAATCATAATCGACAAAGATTCACATCCTTCTTTGAGGACCCATATTGGTATGTTGCGGCGGCGCAACTTGGCACATGGAATGCACACCCAAATGCGTTAATATGAAAAACGTCAGGTTCGTACCCAGTAACCAACTGTAACGTCATATAGGTTGAGTGGCAATAGGCCTCAAGGTGGACCAACATAACTGCGTACAAGATTGCATAGCCCTAGGTAGAAACCGAAAGCTTGGTACATTTACCAAAATCTGAGCGATCATTTAAATTGCGCTTTATGATCACTAGGCGAGGCTATTTGGGGTGAATCATGGGAATTCGATGTTCAATTATAAACCCAAAATACATGCAATACTTTATCAAAAACCGTCGATATAAACTCTCCGGCATTATCCAGTCTCCTAGACCTTAAGGGATAAGTAGGGTGGTGAGCCCTTAATGGCCAGGAGGTTTAGCATCAATGTGTGTGTACAAACATGTGACCAGTTTGTCGATTCATCAACCAAAATCATAAGTATTTATATGGTCCACATTTTGGTTGGATTAGTCCATATATATTCCCTTGAATTCACTTATGAAAAATGGTGATTTCGTATCTTTGCGAGGGATGATTTAGAAGATCAATTTCCCTCATGAGCAGGCTTGGCAAAGTGTGCTTGTAGGCACAAGATCCTTACTTCGGGTAAGAAGATGCGTTATAGCATCATTGTTCGACCTAAGTGTCCCAAAAGGTTGTGCCAAAACAAGTAAACTGCTCAATCACCAAGCTCCAGGCCGGCCACATGTGGTGTGTTCCTAGTTGGGAGACAACCCATTAGCCTCAAATTAAAGCTTCAGGCTCATTTTTGGAGGTGGTGCAAAGATATTTCACTCAATTTTCTTCAGTGGTTTCATTTATGATCATTGTCATCTCGAATATCCTTAAAAATTGAACGACAGGGAAAATTTAAGGTCCTTTAAATGGTGATGTAGTACCATTCATACAACGATGAGCGTGCCAATGCTCTTAATCAGGTTGGATAGACCTGAAGTTAATGTTAAAGATGTGATCTAGGTGTAAAGTTAATGTGCGTAATACGCATTCATCCAGACAACTAACTTTCCCACATTCCTATCTAATCACGTGTTTAATTGAATCGGTCACATGTATTAAGAAACATGTTTCAATTAACTCATATTCGAGGACAATATCAATAAGATTATCCATAAGTAAAACATACACCAAACTTGAATCCAAGAACATGGAAAAATGTCCACAAAGTAAATGGTTCACTAAGGGGATTCGACCAACAAGGTTATCCATGTCAAAATTCTGCTCTTCCAACGATGTTTGGTGGAGCAAAATTAGTCTCACATGTTGACTACTTAGAATGATCTAACAACATTGGTAGGAGCACAAACAGGTGCATAACCAATGATCTATTCCATTAAGATGGAAGTAGATTCTGCAGGGTTAAGGTTTGGGAATACTATCCCTTATTCTTGAAGTTTTAGGTCTTAGGTGTCAAGGATCACACTTTGGGCATGATGCCATACCTTGGCAGGCCCTGATTCTACCATGTGTTGTAAAAACAAACTCAAAATTGGATTGGGAGAGAGTATGCCATTCGGTGTATCCCTGCCGAAGCAGTGCATCACCATTCGGTTAGGCTTTGACCGAACTGGGTCGAGCCATTCGGTAGATTCCAGCCAAACTGAGTTTATGCCGTTATCTCATGTTTGTGGTAGTAATCAGATCCGAGAATTTGGTAAACTTCTACTTTCTACACTGCTACTTCAGGAATAAGTTTAGAAACAAGGAAGGATGAGAAGAGTATTCTCCAGTCAAAATTCGATCGGATTTATAAACTTCATAATTGTACTCATTCATTGACGTAATCATGGTGTGCTTCAGGCAATGTCTTTCATGATTAGGCGATTCATAGGAGCGAGCCAAAGAGCCATGGAATCCTCGTTCATAAGGTACTTCTGTTGGTAATGCTTCGCGCATAAGTTTTAGAATGAAGATCATAGCGGAGGCTTATTCAGCTCTTCCATGCCATTGTTGGCTACAATGGTTTTTCAGCTTCTTGATAGTTAAGTGGAGATTCACGTCTTGTACCCCACATAAAGTGGTTTCTAATAGAAACGTCCAAATAAGGGAAATCAAACTTGTGACGGTTCGACAATCCACTGAATTGGAGGGAACAAGATTGTGATTGGTGTTATGGGAATGAATCATCCATAAGCATCAAAGTTAGAACATTCAAGTTCTAAAACATGGTTTTCATGAAAAACGTCGGGTTTTCTTGGGTGTATTGTTTTATGAAGACTTTGGGTTTCAAAGGCATTAAATTTGAAACTACATGTTCAATTTAGTTTATGAACGTTTAGTTCATAAAAGAAGAGGTTCCTGCAAAAACATAGAATGCAATATACAACTAAGTGTAGTAGATTTGAGTTTCTTCAGGAACTCAAGTGTGAGCGTTTCGGGACTACGAAAGTGAGTCAACGGTTCAAAGAAGAGAAATAAATTATTGAATCGTTAATGTCCAAAAGTGATATCCAGGTTAATAATTTTGGATTCATTATCAGATTAATGGACTGCGGGTCACTTTTAATTAATTCAATAGATTATGACCATTCGGAGTCGATCGTAGAAGCAAAAATAATTATAACATTCGGGTTAAAATTATTTAGAGTGCCAAAAATTAACATTAGATTCAAAAAACCATAGCCCAATAACATTGGCCTTTGGTGCCGTGAGCAGGGCACCAAAAATATGGGCTGAAAATAAAAAAAAACAAGCCAAAAATTGCTTTAGGCCGAGTAAAGGTGGCAGCCCAGCATTGGATTGCTGGCTGCTGTCTAATTCGCATAGCCCAGCAGCTACAAGATGCGGGTTGGGCCATGTGAGGCTGCTGCAGGCAGCCCAATCACCTGCAAAAGCAAGCTTGCAGGCTTGCTACAGTCACGGGCCAAGAGGAATAGTCCAGCAGCAAAGGAAAGAAGAAACCCATGCCTGACTGGTTGGGCCGAGTTCGCTGGACAAGCCCAGCACCCGCTTGCTTGGTCTGGCGCAAGTTGGGCCTGAGAAAGCCCAACGAGAAAGGTGCTGGCTTTGTGTGTTTGGAAGGGCATGAGGCCCAGTAAGTCAAACCCAAGCCTAGAGCACGGTCACACACGCAGCAAAGCTGCTGCTGTCTCACGGCGCAGCTAGTTCCCCTTTTTTTTCATTATTTTTTCAATTTTTTAGGGTTTTCAGAACCCAAAATAATCCTGCTTCTATTTTATTTTGATTTATTGACTCACAAATTCCACATAACATATATGCGTAATACATGAACAATTATATATATTGACAAAATATAAGAACATATACAATATATATATGGTAAGGAAAATATAAACATAGGGGGATTCATGCATCATGAGGAATGTTTTCATGCTTCAAGGTCGTTTCAAATATCTTATTTTATTTTAAGTGTACCTGATTGGCAGAAAACAATAAAAGTCTTTGAAGTTGTAGAAGATCTTTCTCGTAAAGCCGGAATTGTATCTCCAATGTGTTGTATCACGTTCAACAAAGAAAAATTAAATTAAATCAATAGCATGTAGATCAATTCAAAATAATATATTAATCACAAGAAGAATGATTAAAATGTAATACTCTCCTGATTAAAAAAAAAAACTCTCTTGTTAGTGCAGCGGCAAAAGCGTGCTGATAACGTGTTGTAGGCATAATTTACTGAACAATTATGGAGGCCAGAGAGAGAGGGAAGGTGCGGCATAGAGAGAAAAGAGAGAGATGTGTAATTGTGGGATGTGTGTTATTCCACCCCATTGTGCCTTTATTTATAGTAGTAGGGAAAGTTAATTCCTTACCTTTAGGATTACAACATTTAATAGGTAATTTACTCATAATATGAATATAAGATAAATTCTCATATCTACTAGGATTTACACAATCACATCCTAATCTAATAGGACTGCAACAATATTAGCATTAATAAAAATTAACAATTTGAAAATGCATTTTGTGTTTTTCATAATTTTGGATTCGAACTAGAGATCTCATGTACAAAGGTGAATGGTCTTAATCAATCGCAAGCCTTTTTCATTAACCTTTTATATGAAAGATCAGTAAATGAGAACAAACACCCCTTTTTAGCTGTGAAACATATAAAAATAAAACAAATTATTTTTCTTTATTGCGTCATCTTACTCCCTCCATGACGCTTGTTAATAGCTTCATGTAGGGTGTCATGGACAGTACTTGGCCGCTGAAAAATCAGCAGTAACTCCTGTTGCTAGCCAATCACAGATGGACATGTGTCCAATCTGTGATTAACAAATCAATTATTTAGACACGTGTTCATCTGTGATTGGCCAACAACAAGAGTTGTTGCTGATTTTTTAGCAGCCAAGTTCTGTTCGAGTGTCATATGATTAATTGTTTATTTATTTTTTTTAGTTTTTTTTATTAAAAAGAGGGTGTGAATTTGAGGCCGAGACACACCACTGGCCATGTGGTTAATTGTTAGTTAATACTTTCTGATGTCCAGCTTCATTAATAGGATAAGCACATAGATAATCGGACGATGTATGATAAATGGATGTGATTGGAGGATCCCAGAATCTTCACAAAGAGGATTCGGAGAGGATCCTCATTTGATGATAAGCAAATTTCAGTGCTGATTACATCTCATGTTTAACCCAAGATTTTGCCTCAACCATCAAATTTAAACAAGAATAAATAGATTCTAAAAGCACTTTCGACCCTAAGGCTTTCCTCTATGGAGCATATGCTTATTTTCCGACAACAATTTGGTTCGAAATTCTCACCCGATAACCAAATTTTATTTGCAATATAAATACTCATCATAATTCTGATCCCGCTGTTTATTTTTTGATACACATAGCTGGCTTTGAATCCTCTGCAAACTCTTCTTCTGTGTCATCTAAGACCAAGATGTTGTTCATCGTTGCTTCAGACGAAACCACCAGACCAATGTTCTTCTGCGGCGCCTCCAGCCCCTGAAAAGATGGAAAGATTTTACCACAATGTTGCCATTTCCATGAGGTTTCAGTTCCAAACAATGGTTCAAATGTTTATATCTTTCTTTGTTCGTGGTCGTTTTTCTTGTTTATTTAGCGAAAACTTAAGAGGCATGCCTACCTTAGGTTGCTTCCTCTGCCTCCAAGTGTGCATCCACAAGTTTAGTATTTGATCAATGCACAGTGGCTTCACCAGATAATCAGTGGCCCCAAATTTTAAGAAATTGAAAAGGAAACGGCTTTCATCCTGCGTCGCCAGCACTTCAAAACAAGAAGATTAGTAAAGTGTGAGGCACTGTTTACATGGTTTTCCAAGCAAATATTGTTCGTATCCGTAGAATTCCATAATGTGCAGATAGTGCATTATGTAGGATGCTCTCTAAAGCAAACAAAAAAGAGCGTCTGCGAGCACCTGATAATATTAGCGGTCAGATCTCCAGTGGGAACCGGATACCAGATATAGGGGATAATGAGCCATTAGATTAAGTGTCGCTCGGAGTTGCTCACTTTTCTGCTCCCCAAGTGAGCAAAACCGAGTGCAATCGTTTCTATTAGATACAAGAATATAGTGCAGAAAACTGTTATATAGAAAGTCGGCGAAACAAAAAGAAGAAGTAAAGCTTACTGATAACTGGAATGTGTTTGAAATGCAGATCCTGCATTATATACTTGAGCATGCTCATGCTTGCCTCTATAGGAAGGTCAATTGCAGCAAGTATGATATCAATGAATGACCACTCGGCATTCAGCGCATCCAACACTTCCACAGCCGAGGCAACTGATATTACTGTCAAAGGTGTTTGGAACGCAAGAGAAAAAAGGACTGATCATATTGATATATATATATATATACACGCATACATTGATATTTACGTTTGTGTACGTACCCTGATAACTGCATGTTGTCAGCAATGTGCAAACCTCCTCGCAACTCCTAGCGTCGCGATCACACAGCAAAATTCTTACCCTACTGCGATCCACGGACATGTTCTTGCTCTTAGCTCTACTGCCACCATATTGCCTGCTGCTGTTACCAATGTCGATCTGCTTATCTTTCTCCATTGCAATTCAAACCAGCACACAAAAAACACAAAGGCTCAAGAAGTGCATATATCCATGCAATGCAGCAATCAGACTCGCTCCCATGCTACAAATACACCAGCTTCCCAACAAAAAGTTTGGTCGACCAAACTTTTGGTCGGGTTTCACGGCCTCCAGCCAGATATTTTGGAGGATCTCATCGTAAATTCTATAAACACAAGTCTATATATATGTCTCGGATTTTACCCAACTGCAACATCTCACCTTTTCCGAGTTCTAAATTAAGCTCCTATTTCCTTCTCCATTTCAAGGATTAACCCCCATTGTCTCGTGCTTTAAAACAGCTAAACTAAGTGCAGCAGAACCATTTCAGACTTAACCACCACATGTTCGGATCTTCAGAGTACCGTATTTCTGTTGCAGAATCCAAAATCGAGATTCATCTGATCAAAATGCAATTAAGGGTTACCTACAGTAAACCAGAATTACACCGTTTTCGTTGAAGCAGAGCATTGAGTTGATCTGTATCTATCTATATATACAATCATCATGTGGACATAGCTAGAAATTACCAGAGAAGAAGTGAAGAAGTACATACATCTTACAGAATCAGACATGAAATACATTGTAGCCGTCACATCCTTTACCGAATGACAAAATATCAAGCACAGCACATGCCACCAACAAAAATTCAATCACATGCTCAGCAAAACATGTTTAATTAGGGCCTGCAGGGACAATCTTAATATAACATCATAACATTGGCTACTCTTGCTCTCTCTTACCTGCCTTCTTGCCCGGTGGACTAGCGACCGGCTCTTATTCCTCTCGCACACGTCCTCTCTCCCTTGACGGCTTGGCTTGTCCTCCCGTCTGTCTGCCGCCATCTTCAATCATGCAGAAACTAACCCCTATTGCAGAATAAGTCAAACTAGTTAACACAAATTTTTTCAACTGCTAATGATTGTTACGGTTCCTTAAACCAAGTTAGTTGTTGGGATAAGGTTGTCCTTCCAAAATTGGAAGTGAAAATAACCTACACTCCAAAGCTTGCAGAGTATGTCGCCCCCGTTTCTGTTTTGCTATCATCCATCACATCCTTTACCGAACTGAAAAATCTCAAGGACAAGATTCTGAATCCTCACAAATATAAACCACATGCTTATAACATGGCAGGGCAGGGCCGGCATGCAGGAGCCATAATTAACTTGGTGATCAAGGAGGAGCTCAAGTCTTATGAATTTTTAAGGTTTCATTAAAAGGAGAACTAATGAAAAGGGCTTGAAAACTTTGAGTTCTAATGATAACGACAAAATAAAGGGTAAAGTGAATAGTACCAGAATTGACTTTTTAGTGTAAAACTGTGATTTTTCGTTAAAGTGAACAGTACCGAGAGCTTTTCGTTAAAGTTTCCTTGATTAAAAGGAGATTTTTGGCTTTATTAGTATACAAGTTTCCTATTTTATTGCTCACAATCGCAAACTTATTAAGAGTTTTCTTTTCGAATTGTTTACAAAAGTGATTTTCACACTCTCGTTTTCTCTTTCTCAGTGTATGAGTTGTTTGATCTACTTTGATTTATTGAATTCAAAGGCTAGGACAAAAAGAAGGAGCATGCGAGTAGAAAACGGAAGTGCGAAAACCATTTCTGTAATAATAACTTCATACTAATAAATTAATTTGATCAGAGTGCATAGTCAAAGAACATATATGGTAGCACAGAATTTTAATAAGAAAGAATTAACATTAACACAGACTGCAATTACATGTCACAACTATCATCCTGAATATGTCAATCTACTTGTCATATTTACATGTCATATTTACAGAGCAACTTCCCCCATCAAATAAATCAGAGATACAAATTCATCCATCAACTGGAATGAAGAATCAATTTCTTTGCCACCAACCTAATGCCTGCACTCTGCTGATAGTCATACAGATCCAAGGAGAAGAATGCATCCATAAAAGTCTGCGGTTTGAAAAGGGTGCTAAGTGCTGAAGCATCAAACTTGGTGAAGACGAGCCTCTCCTCGGCGCCAGAAGGCTCTTTTTGATATATCTCTGTGGCGTATATTGCAATATCCCCACATACTGCTGTCTGTATGCTGCGAAAACAAATTATACACAAAAAAGTACATCTAATCAGATGGATATTCTTTCTCAGTAGCCAATACACTGCAGGAATAATGTGTTTCGTGTGTGTGTGTGAGAGAGAGAGAGAGAGAGAGAGAGAGAGAGAGAGAGAGACTAAAACTTACTGTAATCTCACTGTAGGATAGTTATTGAAACCCTCTTTTCGGATCACAACAGGCCTCCATTCGGAGCTGCTACCGGAATCCATAGACAACTTTTGTGCAATGCCATCACATGCATCAAGAACTTTGCACAAATTTTGTGATGCGTAACAAACAATATTCAATCGTGGCCGGCCAGCATGATCAAAAAACTTTCCATTGATTCCAAACCGCAATTTCATATGCCTACAGCAAAGCTGCAAACTTACATCTTCGTGTAACAACTTTATCCTCTGACTCCCACGATACATCGGAACAAGGGAAGCACAGATAGAAGGAATAGAGATTTCATCAGGCTGCAAAAACTCCATAGTGCCATTGGAACTCCCCGATGCAGCAAAAGGGGAAGAACTCTCGACAGACTCTTTCATAGGTATTTCTACCATGGCGATGTCTGGCTGATTCAGCTCTTTGATCACTTCATCGTTAAGTGGGCCCATGTCAAAGGGATCTGGCCGAGCGGCGCTAGATTCAATCAGATTAGAGACTTCTTCAGTGTCTTTAGTCCTAAGAGATGTTATTGGATGATTCTCCCCTGTTATTTGGTTTGTAGAAGATAACATCTGACGGTTCTCATGCTCAGTATTCATGTTTATGCGAGACCCCTCAGCAGATGATTTCCCGTCACTACGACTTCTTGTGGTAGCATTTGGAGAAACCCAACTATTCTCTGTGAATATGTCTGGGAGGCTTGACTCCTGTGAGTAGATCAGACTATAGTTAGTTCTATTGCTATATTTTGTTAAGTCGAGCAGCTCAACTTGAGTTTCAAAAGATCTAACTTTGAGGATGTGAGCCAAGTACTGTTTTAGAAAGACTGGTCTTACGTCTTACGCCTCATACATTTCAAATTTGAAAAAACAAAAGGAAAAAATGAAGGAAATACTATTGATTTATATTCTAACATGGTAACACCCCGCCCTTCACGTTTGAGCTCCCCACTACCATTAAAAAACCATCATATGAAATTTCATATAAATGCTTTATTATTCAAGAACGTATGGGTTCACCATCCTTTCAAAATCATATCATTACCAAGAGTAACACGGTTGCACAATACTTCAGAACTTCAAGATTCATTCGAACATCATCCAAACTCCTGACAAACCATTACATAAAAGATTAGTTCAAGGAAACAAAATCGAAGGCAAGAGTAATTAGTCTAACTCGAAGTAGGTTTGCAGAAATACCTGTGTGTCTGCTGTCCAAGCCCGAAATAGGTTGCAAGGGAGGCCATCTGCACAAAATAATTTGTGTCATGTATCAGTACCAACGATAACATTCACAAGTAACATACATCAACACCTAGAAACTGCACAAATGCTCCTCCTCCTCAAACCACATATTTCATTTTGCCCTTTAATTTAAAGAACTTATTCGGATCAAAATCTAACCGGTAACATTTACCAACAGATGGAGAGAAAATAAATACCTTCATGTTACCAGCTCTCCTTCCGAACCGCTGTGTCAACAATGCCAATGAATCAATGGTACCTTTCGGTTCTGGTGCAGGCCGACCAATGCGTGCGAAAGCCTCCCGAATCCGATAACAATCAAACCTCAGAATGTTGTGACCAGCCCATATACGTTCTATACACAACAACCGCAAAATCAAATTTCACTCATCAGATAAGTTTTCATGCTGTATCGAAAAATGGATCTCAAATTATCCACCAACAACAACCACAGAAATGAAAAATCCAAAGCAACACTCAAAAATTAAAATTGAGCTAGTTTAGTTTCAGCTAATTTTCCTTCGATTTCTCAGCAACCAAACACACAATCATCCATAAAAATCAAACCTTCACGTTAATTATCAATTCAATCTTACAAAACTCAAGATAAAAGTCCAAATTTTTCCCTCAATTTTCTCGGCAGCCAAACAGAGTTGGAAACTGAGAAAACAAAAATTAAAAGGAAAGGAGCTAACCGTGGAGAATGTCGTAGACCGTATCGGCGACGTCTTGAAAAGAAGGGGCGGCAATGACGGCGTCGCGGGTAATGCCGTTGCTGCGGACGGACAGGGAATTGATGGCGGAGAGGTCGGCGGGTCGAATCAGGGTGGAGTAGCTCTCGAGCTCCACCAGCTTCCTAGGGCAAACGAGAATCGACCCGAATTCCAAGATGGTGAAGCCCTGTCCGGGTCGGGTCGGCACCGTCGTCTCCACGTCGAAGAAGGCTATTTCGAACCGATCCTCGCTCCGACTCGCCATATGTTTGTATTCAAGTGTCCAAATCCCCGCTCGTATATAAAGCAGTTGTACAATGCGGCTTCTGCTTCCTTGGCCAAATGTAAGAAGTGACCACACGAGAAAGTCTTGTGTCCGATTGAAGTAGACCCGGTAAACGGATGGTGTTTGTCGTGTTTGTGTAATATGTTCGGTTGTTTTAACGGGTTTTTAAATCATATTAGTTAGCGAGTCATGCAAGAAATTATCATGTTTAATGTTTTGATTTAGCAAATTATATATATTATCGGGTTCTTCACAGGTGATCCGATAACGGGCCAAGTCGTTAACAAGTTCTTAATGCACGATAACGATTCGATTTGTTAACGGATTTACCTGAAACCTGTTATTTTTGCGTCATTTCGTGTCAGGTTAGTGGCTCGTGCAAGAAATTGTCAAGATTAGTTTGAAGGATCACACACATTCAAGGGATTTTTGTGTACAGGTGATTTCTTTTTGCAAACAAATCAAAGTTTGACACGTGTATAGAACCTTCTTTGACATATTATAAATATGCGTCAGATTGCGTATATGCGATTTGTACGTAACAACAAAAAACTTTGACTTGACTGCATGAATGACAGGTAGTTTGTACGGAACAACAAAAAGCTTTGTGTTGCCTGCACGAATGACAGGAATATGGGAATGTATATTTGGTATAATTCCTTGCCTTGGCGTGGGACCAAAGATTCAAACAAAACCCTAATAGCAGCAAACCCACACGGAGCCTTGTCCCCATCTCCCACGTCTACTGTGATCAAGTCCAACTAAACTTGAAGACGAAGTGTTTTTAATTTTCCCACCTGGTGTTCTCGTTTCATGCAAGTCTTTTCAGATTCTGTCTGATTTACCCTTCGATCCTATCACACCTCGTCATGTGCAACGTTTCTGTCTGATTGGCCTCTGACATCTGGTTCCACAACATCGTACTTGGGTTTTCGACATTTTTGAAAACTTTCCGGGCGTGATTGAGATACCCGGAAGCTACATAGAACGATAAAAAACCGAACAAGAATGTAGCTTTTCTGTGTGAGTCCGTGAATTGTTATTTGGGTGTGAATCTGGGTGAGTTTTTTTTTATCGAGTTGCAGCTCTGTAGTTGAGAGAAGAGGCGTTGTTGCAGATCTCTGGAGGCTGTGGGGTTGGCGGGAACGGCTTCAACTGACATTTAAAAGCCTTTGTTTTGTGAAAGCATAAGTAACTAACTTGACCGCGCAATTGTTGCACTTCAGTCATTGTAGTTTCAAATGTCGAGAGATTCATCAGTGTGTCGGAAACATAGCTCGTACACCAAGTGTAATAATACAATTAGTTGAATTCAGAGGCTAAGACGAAAGGAAGGAGCGCATGGGAAGAAAAAGAGAGTGCGAAAACCATTTCTGTAATAATAAACCAGAGATACTGCAGTTACATGTCACAACTATCAGCATCCCCTGATTTCTTTTAAATTGAAAAACTATTTTACAGAGCAACTTCCCCGTTCCCCCCATCAAATAAATCAGAGATACAAATTCATCCATCAATTGGAATGAAGAATCAATTTCTTTGCCACCGACCTAATGCCTGCACTCTGCTGATAGTCATACTCATACGGTTCCAAGGAGAAGAATGCATCGATAAAAGTCCGCGGTTTGAAAAGGGTGCTAAGTTCTGAAGCATCAAACTTGGTGAAGACGAGCCTCTGCTCGGTGCCAGAAGGCTCTTTTTGATATATCTCTGTGGCGTGCTGTATGCTGCAAAAACAAATTATACAAAGAATCAGTACATATCTGATCAGATGAATCTCCTTTCTCAGTAGCCAATAGACTGCAGTAATAATGTGTTTTCATGTGTGCGCGTGTGCGTGAGAGACTAAAACTTACTGTAATCTCACTGTATAAAAACCCTCCTTTCGGATCACAGCAGGCTTCCATTCGGAGCTGCTACCAGAATCCATAGACAACTTTTGTGCAATGCCATCACATGCATCAAGAACTTTGCACAAATTTTGTGGTGCATAACAAACAATATTCAATTTTGGTCGGCCAGCTTGATCAAAATACTTTCCCTTGATTCCGAACCGCAATTCCATATGCCTACAGCAAAGCTGCAAAGGTTCATCTTTGTGTAACAACTTTATCCTCTGACTCCCATTATTCAACGGAACTGGGGTAGGATAGATAGAAGGAATAGAAACTTCATCTGGCTGTAAAAACTCCCAACTATTCTTCTTGAATATGTCCGGGAGGCTCGACTCCTGTGAGTAGATCAGACAATAGTTAGCTCTTACTATTGATATATTTGTTGAGTTGAGGAGCTCAACTTGAGCTTCAAAAGGTCTAACTTTGAGGATGTGAGCCAAGTTCTGTTTTAGAAAGACTAGTCTTAAGTCTACGTCGCGCATCCTCATACATTTCAAAATTGAAAACAAAGGATAAAAAGAGGACATACTATCGTTTATATTCTAACATGGTAACACCGCACCCCTCACATGTGAGCTCCTCACTACCATTAAAAATCCCACACATGAAATTCCGTATAAATGCTTTATTATTGAAGAATGTATGGGTTCACCATTCCTTCAAAATCATATCATTACCAAGAATAAAACGGCCGCAGAGCATTTCAGAACTTTCAGATTCATTCGAACATCATCCAAACTCCTGACGAACCATTACATAAAGGATTAGTTCAAGGAAACCAAATTGAAGGCAAGAGTACTTAGTTTAAACTCAAAGTAGGTTTGCAGAAATACCTGTGTGTCTGCTGTCCAAGCCCGAAATAGGTTGCAAGGGAGGCCATCTGTGCAAAATAATTTGTGTCATGTATGTATCAACGATAACATTCACAAGTAACATACATCAACACGTAGAAACTGCACAACTGCTCCTCCTCAAAACTACATATTTCATTTTGTGCTTTAAATATGGATTTGGAGAATTTAAATAATTGATTCGGATCAAAATCTAACCGGTGACATCTACCAACAGATGGAGAGAAAATAAATACCTTCATGTCACCAGCTCTCCTTCCGAACGGCTGTCTCAAGAATTCCCATGAATCTATCGTATCTTTCGGTTCTGGTGCAGGCCAACCAATCTGCGCGAAAGCCTCCCGAATCAGCTCACAATCAAACTTCAGAATGTTGTGACCAGCCCATATACGTCCTATACACAACAACCACAAAATCAAATTGCAAATTATCCAAACACAGAGTTATCACTTCACTCATAAAAATCAAACCTTCATGTTAGTTATCACTTCACTCATACAAATTAAAGATAAAAGTTCAAATTTTTTCCCTCAATTTTCTCGGCAGCCAAACACAGAGTTAGAAACTGAGAAAACAAAAATCAAAAGGAAAGAAGCTAACCGTGGAGAATGTCGTAGACCCTGTCGGCGATGCCTTGAAAAAAAGGGGCGTCGACGAGGGCGGCGCGGGTAATGCCGTTGAGGCGGTCGGGCAGGGAATTGATGACAGAGAGGTCGGTGGGTCGGACCAGGGTGGAGTAGTTGTCGAGCTCCACCAGCTTCCTGGGGCAAACGAGAATCGACCCAAATTCCAAGATGGTGCGGTCCTGGTAGGTTCCGGTCGGCATCGTCGTCTCCAAGTCGAAGAAGGCTATTTCGCACCGGTCCTCGCTCCGACTGGCCATTTTTTTTATTCTTCCAAGTGCACAAATCAAAACCCAAGTCCTCGTTTATAAAGTGTTCAAACCAAAAAGAAGAACACGGTTGTTTCCTTGGTAAGCTACCAAAAAGAGGAACACTACTTTGCTGGTGAGAAAAATATTAGCAGCAGCTCCAATCACAGATGGACGAAAAAAGGTAGCCTTGGCTTTAATAAAGCGATCAAATTTTGACCAAAAATATTAAGCGTTGGGCAAATGTAATGCGGCTTTTGCACTGGTCCTCGCTCCGACTGGCCATTTTTTTTTATTCTTCAAGTGTTCAAATCAAAACCCAAGTCGCTGCTCGTTTATAAAGTGTTGAAATCAAAACCAAATTCCCGCTCGTTTATAAAGTGTTCAAATTAAAGTAGATGTACAATGCGGGTTGCTTCCTTGGTAACCTACCACAAAGAAGAACACTACTTTGTTGGTGAAAGAATATTAGCAGCAGCTCCAATCACAGATGGACAAAAAAAAGGTAGCTTTGGCTTTAATAAGGTGTTCAAATTTTGAGCAAAAATATTAAGCGTTGGGCAAATGTAATGCGGCTTTTGCTTCCTTGGTAAGCTACCTTTGGTTTTTATTAACTCCAACAAAACTTACCAAGAAAGCTGAAGACATGCTTCTGTCGGGAGAAACGGTACATCAAGGTGGCGGTATCTCAAACCTACCACACGTGGCCATGTGTTTCAATTTTCCCCCATGATGTTCCCGTTTCATGCAAGTCATTCCAGCTTCCGTCTGATATACCCTTCAGCAGCTAAGAATGAATCTAGTCTTAGGAAAGCTGAGGACTTGCTCTTTTCCTATTCTGCAGAGAAAAGCGCATTTGATATGTCTGGTTTGGAACTTTGGAGACACCCAGAAGCTACATAGAACGATAAAATCTGAACAAGAATGTAGCTTTTTTGTGTGAGTCCGTGAATTGTTATTTGGGTGTGAATCTGAGTGAGTTTTTTTGATCGAGTTGCAGCTCTGTAGCAGGGAGAAGAGGCGTTGTTGCAGAGCTCCGAAGGCCGTGGAGTTGGCGGGAACGGCTTCAACTGACATTTAAAAGCCTTTGTTTTGTGAAAGCAAAAGAAACTAACTTGACGTTTTCCAAAAAAAAAAAAAAAAAAAAGAAACCAACTTGACTGCGCAACTGTTGCACCAGGAACGGAAATAACATTATAAAGGAGGCCACGGCGTCGTTTTGGCTATACGGATTAGCAACACCAAGATGCCCAATTTGAGTGAAGTTCCACTTCTGTCTTGTAGTTTCAATTGTCGAAAAAAATTTCACATCCAGCGTAATAATATTTGTTGGAAATTTAAAAAAAAAAATTCAATAAATTGTGATTACATTTGATGTACCGTGCCGTGTTTTCGACGTACTAACATTTTTTTCTCAATTGTCACGATTTAAGTTTTGTAGTTTATCTGATTACGTCAACACTCGGCATATGATATGTGAAGAAATATTATTGTAAGGATAAACGCTCATAATCAATCTTTTATGTTTATATTGTGATAATCAGTAAATGACAAAAATTTAACTTTTACTCTAAACATACGTGAGTTAAGTCATTTGACGAGAAAAATGTATCTGAAATCTCTTCAATTTTCCTTTCAGTTAGTAAAAGAATATTAGGTTCTAAAACGTTTAGTGGGAGATTGGTTACTCTCACCACTAGCGCTGGGGCATTATCCACAACCTCAAGTCGAAAGGACTTACGCCTAACACCTAACTGCCAGCTGCCATTGATAAGGCTTTACGCATGAGTTTACAGATCAACACCAAGAAGAACTGTTAGTAGAGAAGAACGAAAGAATATTTTTTCATACTAAGAAAATAAATTTTGAAACACTCGAAACTATAAAAACGAGTCTCCTACCTAACTGCTAGCTACCACTTATATAAAATTACAAAAGAAATAATAGGCCGTGCACCAACGAGAACTGCTAGCGGCCTAGCAGCGGATATCAAAAGAATATTGTTTCATATTAAGAAAATAAAAATTGGAACACTCGAAACTGTAGGGACGAACGTCTCCCAAACAACAGGAACAAAATCACGAATGTTGAAGCAGCTCTCCCGTACAAAACACACGCTCGTTATCACCTCCCACACTTCCACTGCCACCATTTCAAGACCACTTTCTTCTTCGTCTTCTTCGTGTTCGCCTTCTCCAGTATCCGATTCGACGAGCACCATTCTCAACCGGAGCAGTGGAGCTTTTCAACTCCGCTGCTGCAAAACAAGGGTAGCGAATCCATCTCCGCGTTTTCATCTTCCAAAAACCCAACTTCACACACACCTCAAACCGCCGAAAGCAAACCAGACCCTTAAGACATACCTTAAATCCAACTCCGCCACCAAAGCTCTCTTGCTCTTTCGAGACATATTGCGAAAAAGCCCGGCCACGACGGATAGCTACACTCTCTTGTTTGTCCTCAAAGCTTGCACCCAAAAGTCCGTCTCGCTCGAGGGAAAGCAGTTGCATGCGCTCGTGCTTAAGTATGGGTTTGAATCCATAGTTTACCTCCAAACATCTCTTATGAATATGTTGTCTGCCGCAGGTGATGGTGTGGGTGCACACCTAGTGTTTGATGAAATACCCTCCAAGAATATAGTTTGCTGGACGACCTTGGTTTCTGCTTACGTCGACAACCAGAAGCCTAACGAAGCTCTTCAGTTGTTCAGGCAGATGCAGATGCACAATGTGGAACCTGATCAAGTTACATTGACGGTTGCTCTCTCAGCGTGCACTGATCTTGGAGCATTAGAAATGGGAGAGTGGATTAACGCTTATGTCTGTCATAAGTACAGGTTCGATACAGATTTATGCTTGAACAATGCTCTTGTCAACATGTATGCAAAATGCGGGGACATTGGAACGGCGAGGAGATTGTTCGATGGGATACGAGAGAAGGATGTTATGACTTGGACATCGATGATTGTGGGGCATGCACTGCATGGACAAGCAGAAGAAGCTCTTACCCTTTTTGGACAAATGAAAGAAGCAAGTAAAAACACCAGGAAGAACAAAAGGAGTGGTGATTTCGAAAGCAGTTTAGTTGTCCCTAACGAAGTTACTTTCATAGGAGTTTTAATGGCTTGCTGCCATGCGGGGATGGTGGAGGAAGGGGAGTGGCATTTCAGAAGCATGAGCCAAGTATACGGTTTGAAACCCCGGGAAGCTCACTTTGGCTGCATGGTGGATCTATTCTGCCGAGCCGAGCTTCTACAAGAAGCGTATGATTTTATTCTGAAGATGACAGGGCCTTCAAACGCAGTGATGTGGAGGACATTGCTCAGAGCGTGCAGCCTCCCCGGAGATATTAAACTTGGCTCACAAGTAAGGGTAAAGTTGCTCGAGTTAGAGCCTACTTATGCTGGCGACGATGTTGCTTTGTCCAACATCTATGCGGCCAAAGGCATGTGGGATAGGCAGATGGTTGTTAGAGATCAAATGAAGCAATGGAGGCCGCCTGGTTGCAGTTCGATCGAGGTGGGAAGGAGCATCAGTGAATTCGTTTCGGCCGATGATGATCACCTTTTGAGGACTGAAATGTATGAGATTCTCAGGCTGTTGATTGCAAGTATGAAAGCTTATGGTTACTCTCCTGAGCTTTCAAGCCTTAAAGAGTATTAAAGTGAGAAAACAAAGGTTGTAATGCAACTTTAGCGTATATGGTTCCCTTTTTATTGGGAAAACTAATGAAAATGACTTGAAAACCTTGAGTTTTAACGACAAGGACAAAATAAAGGGTAAAGTGAATAGTGCCAGAATTGACTTTTTAATGTAAAAATGTGGTTTTTCGTTAACGTGAACAGTACCAGAAGTTTTTCGTTAAAGTTCCATTTTTTATTAGCCGAAGACCCATGAAACACATTAAAAAATTGAGGTGTTATTGGCACTTTAAATATATCGTTATGATGGTTGTCGAATGAAAAATAAATAAAGAATAGCAAAGTGCATAAATATTAGGGCGTGTTTACATATGGGGAAAGGATATGGCGGAATGGGAGTCATTCCCCATTCCTGATTATTCCTCCGCTTACCAACTTAAGTGGAATGCATAGTTCTGCGGGCCCCATATAAAATCAGGATTTCAATTCCTGATATTGTCGAAATTGGATTACGTAGACGAATGTAGTATTTGGAATCCGGGGAGAAGGCTTTATCCGGAATCAAATTTTCCTTCCCAAAATGCCCTTCACCTTCAGTACTCCTTTCCATCTTCTCGTTGTCCTCCGCCATCCTCTCTAGCAACTTTCTGCTCCTCCGTCGCCTCCTCTCACTCCATCACCTCAAAATCCTCCACGTCATCCTCCATAGGATTCGACAAATCGTCATAAGAGGATACAAAGGACTCACTATCAATCATAGTGCCTAGATCCCTCTCCGCCTCCGCATGCATTGTTGTGTCGAACAGTTTCGATTTGGGGCTTGGCTGCCATTCAACCCAACAAACCCATCGTTCCCTACGCTTCACCTTCATCGTCTGCACCACACCTTCCACCTCCTCGTGTAGCCATGCCTTACTTCCTTGCCACTGCCTCACAAAACCCAACCGCATTACCCCCAAATCGGATTCAAGAATTTATCATCCAAACCACAAATAATAAACCCACAGATCCAGTGAAGAAATCACTCAAAACCCAGAAAATTTTGAAATTGAAATACTTGGCAAGGATGAGGGGTGGTGATTATGGGGTAGGGTGAGTGGGAAAGATGAAAGCCAGGGGTAAAAAGGGAAATCTACTACTGGGGAAGATAGATGAAGGTTTACAATAATGACCTTTTGTGTAAATGTCATTAAAAACAATATGGGAAAGAAATAAAACAAAAATAATAAGGGCATTTTAGTAATTATATTGATTTCTATTCCGATTCAGGTAAATTAGTAAACAACTTATATGAATTTCGTTTCATTTTTACTCCGATTCCAGAACATTTAAGTAAACAGCTTCAACAGGAATTCGATTCTGACTCCTCAATCCAATTCCTCATCAATTCAATTTCTCCCAAATCCAATTTCTCTATTTTAATTACGGTTACGTAAACGCGTTAGTATTTGTTAACCTATGTGCTACTTCGACATAAACATGAATGGTGAAAAAAAAAGGTTTTAAATTAGGTAAAATTTAAACCTTCACGTTAATTATCACTTCATTCGTACAAAACTAAAGATAAAGGTCCAAATTTTGAATAAGACTTGGCTGTTGAAATTTCAGCAAGAGGTCCTGCTTACACCCAATCCCGGATGGACACGTGTCCACGTTTTGATTTTTTTAATCAAAACGTGGACACGTGTCCACCTAAGATTGGGTACAAGCAGCATCTCCTGCTGAAATGTTCAGCAGCGAAGTATCTTCCCCAAATTTTTCCCTCAATTTTCTCGGCAGCCAAACACAGAGTTAGAAACTGAGAAAACAAAAATTAAAGGGAAAAGAGCTAACCGTGGAGAATGTCGTAGACCCTGTCGGCGATGTCTTGAAAAGAAGGGGCGGCAATGACGGCGTCGTGGGTAATGCCGTTGCTACGGACAGACAGGGAATTGATGGCGGAGAGGTCGGCGGGTCGAATCAGGGTGGAGTAGCTATCGAGCTCCACCAGCTTCCTAGGGCAAACGAGAATCGACCCGAATTCCAAGATGGTGAAGCCCGGGTCGGGTCGTCTCCACGTCGAAGAAGGCTATTTCGAACCGGTCCTCGCTCCGACTCGCCATTTTTTTGTATTCAAGTGTCCAAATCCCCGCTCGTACATAAAGCAGTTGTACAATGCGACTTCTGCTTCCTTGGCCAAATGTAAGAAGTGACCACACGAGAAAGTCCTGTGTCCGATTGAAGTAGACCTGGTAAACAGATGATGTTTGTTGTGTTCGTGTAATATGTTCTGTTGTCTTAACAGGTTTTTAAATCATGTTCGTTAACGAGCCATGCAAGAAATTATCATGTTTAATGTTTTGATTTGGTAAACTTTATCTTATCGGGTTTTTCACAGATGATCCGATAACGATCCAACTCGTTAATAAGTTCTTAATGCACGATAACGATTCGATTTGTGAACGGATTTACCTTAAACCTGTTATTTTCGCGTTGTTTCGTATCAAGTTAACGGCTCGTGTAAGAAATTGTCAAGCCTACTTTGAAGGATCACACACATTCAAGAGAATTTTGTGTATGTGTGATTTCTCTTTTCAGACAAATCAAAATTTGACACGTGTATAAAACCTTTTTCATTTACTATTATAAATATGCGTCAGCTTGCGTACATGCGATTTGTACGGAACAACAAAAAAGCTTTGACTTTAGTTTGTACGGAACAACAAAAAGCTTTGTGTTGCCTGCACGAATGACAGATACGTAATATGAGTAAAGAAGCAATATGGGAATGTACTTTGGTATCCAATTCCTTGCCTTGGCGTGTGACCAAAGATTCAAACAAAACCCTAATAGCAAACCCACACGGAGCCTTGTCCCCATCTCCCACGTCTACTGTGTGATCAAGTCCAACTAAACTTGAAGACGAAGTGTTTTTAATTTTCCCACACGGTGTTTTCATTTCATGCAAGACCTTTCAGATTTTGTCTAATTTACCCTTTACACCTATCACATGTCGTCATATGAAGTGTTTCTGTCTGATTGGCCTCTGATCATCTGGTTCCACACCGTCGTACTTGGGTTTTCAACATTTTTGAAAACTTTCCAGGCATGATTGAGATACTTGGAAGCTACATAGATCGATAAAATCCAAACAATAATGTAGCTTTTTTGTGTGAGTTCGTGAATTGTTTTTTGGGTGTGAATCTGGGTGAGTTTTTTTTTTATCAAGTTGCAGTTCTGTAGGGGAGAGAAGAGGCGTTGTTGTAGAGCTTTGGAGGCTGTGGGGTTGGCGGGAACGACTTCAACTGACATTTACAAGCCTTTGTTTTGTGAAAGCATAAGTAACTAACTTGACTGCGCAATTGTTGCACTTCATGTTAAAGTTAATCCTTTGCTTTAAAGTTAATCCTTTTATGTAATATGAAATGTTTTGGGTCTCTAATCTTTTGCCACATGTATGGCTGAGATCTTTTGTAAAATGGCTGACTAATTGCCTTCTTAGTTGTCCCATTTCCTGAAATCAATATCAGAAAATATCTTTGTGAAAAAGAGCTATCTGCCCTCTGTTCCCGTTTTGCTCTCTGCCTTTGTTTCCTGCAGCAAGCTGCTGCTCATATTTGTCAAATATTGCTTCATTTTTGTAGTCTAATCCGTGTGTTTAAGTTATTGAGATGATAGATTGTCTGAATATCAACATGGTATCAGAGCTAATCTGATCAAAGAGTGGGGCGTTTTTTGATTCTCAAAAGGGAGAAAATTCTAAGTGAAACCCCAGAATCAAAATTTTCAAATTCATGGCTGGTTCAAGTAGCAGTGGAGAAATTCGAACTCCTATATTTAGTGGAGTGAATTATGACTTCTGGAGGACAAGGTTGAGAACAATTTTTGTATCTCATGATTTGTGGAGCTTGATTGAAGATGGCTATGTGGTACCTCTAAGTACTATGGCTTTGACAGAGGCTCAGACAAAGGAACTGAAGGAAAACATCAAGAGAGATGCAAAAGCTCTTGGGGTCATCCAAAATGCTATCTCAGATGAAATTTTTCCGAGAATCTCGAATGAGACAAGTGCCAAATCAGCTTGGGATGTTCTGGAGAAAGTCTATAGAGGCTCTACTAATGTGAGGGCTGTCAAACTCCAATATTTGAGAAGAGATTTTGAGTACATAAGAATGAAAGATGATGAATTGCTAGATGATTACCTGAGTAGATTGTCTGAGATTATTAATCAAATGAAAAGTTATGGTGAAACCTTGTCTGATGAGAGAATAGTTCAGAAGTATCTAATTAGCTTGCCAAGAAAGTATGACAACATAGTTTCAATCATCGAGGAGACTAAGGATTTGTCAACTTTGAGTGTTGAAGAATTGATTGGTTCACTCAAAGGTTTTGCTCATAGACTATCCAAGCATGACAACAATGATGTAGAAAATGCTTTCCAAACACTTACAGTGAATCCAAAAACTGAAGCTAGTTCAAGTCAAAGCAAAGCCAAGTCCAAAAAGAATTGGAAAGGCAAAAACAAAGTGTGGGAAGGAAAGGGTAATTTTGAAGGGAAGAAAAAGGTCGAGAAGAGTTTGTATGTTTCGAAGTGCAAAATTTGTGACAAAGCTCATTCCGGTGAATGTTGGTTCAAGGGAAAAGTGAAATGCCACAAGTGTAGCAGATTCGGGCATATGCAAAAGGATTGTACTTACAAAGATAATATGCTAGCTCACTACACCAAAGCAGAAAGTGAAGAGACCAATATGTTTTATGTTGGTCATGATACAACCGTCCAAGAAGAAGCTAAAGTTTGCTTTGTGGACAACGGCTGTGAGCAATCATATGACGGCGAACAAGAACATTATCCATAATATTGACACTACAAACCCAACCCAAGTGAAGATGGGAAATGGGCAGCTAGTTGATACATTGGGAAAATGTACTATTGCCGTGCATACGAAGAATGGAAAGATGTTCATCAAGGATGTCATGTTAGTTCCTGATTTGAAGCAAAATTTGCTAAGTCTTGGACAACTCATTGAGCATGGCTACTACTTGTATTTTGGAGACAATACTTGCAAGATATATGATGGGAGGAATCATGAACAACTCTTGGCTAAGATTGAGATGAGGAAGATTAGAAGTTTTCCTCTTACAATTGAGTATGCAACTCAATCTGCACTCAAGATGGAAGTGCAAGAAGATTCAAAGCTATGGCATAAAAGGCTTAGCCACTTGAATTTTCAAAGTCTCAAGAAGCTACAAGAAAAAGAAATGGTGCATGGGTTGCCGAGTATCCAAGAAAATGAAGAAATCTGTGAAGGTTGTGCACTTGGGAAGCATCATAAAGATTCATTTCCACATGGTAAAGCTTGGAGAGCAAAAGCTTCATTGGAATTGATTCATACAGATGTTTGCGGACCCATGAAGACCTCTACTCAAGTGGGAAACAAGTATTTCCTAATCTTCGTGGATGATTATTCCAGAATGACTTGGGTATACTTTCTAAGATAGAAATCAGAAGTGTTCTCAATGTTCAAGAAGTTTCAAGCTATGGTTGAGCGACAATCTGGTTATCTAATCAAAGTTCTTAGAAGTGACAGAGGAGGAGAGTACACATCCACATAATTTGATAAGTTTTGTCAAGATATTGGCTTGGAAAGATAGCTTACTGTCAGCTACACTCCACAACAAAGTGGAGTAGCTGAGAGAAAAAACAGAATCATAGTTGAAATGGCTAAGGCAATGTTGCATGACAAGGGAATACGCATCTGACAGTGGCGGTTGAAGGCAAAACACCATTTGAGGCATGGACTGGAAGAAAGCCTTCCATGAATCACTTGAGAGTGTTTGGGTCAATCTGCTTTGCTTATGTTCCGAAAGAACTAAGACAAAAACTTGATGAGTCAAGTGAAAGATGCATTTTCATAGGCTATGCTTCACACACAAAAGGGTACAGACTCTACAATTTAAAAAAGAAGAAAGTTGTGGTTTGTAGAGATGTTCTCTTTAGTGAGAAATCTTCATAGGATTGGAATCAAGCAACCATCCGAGAGGAATCTGCACTAATCAGAATTGAAGAAGAAAATCAACAAAATGAAGAGGAAATTGAGCTAGAAATTCCATAATTGTCACCTGAAAATAGTCCTCAAGTTCACTCTCCCACACGTTCGAGTCCAAGTTTCAATGCCGGTTTGGTTAAGGAGCTTAAATGAAGTCTATGAAAGCTGCAATTTCTGTGTTGTAGAACCGGAAAACTTTGATGATGCAGTGAAAGAAGATACATGGAAGGCTGCAATGCAAGAGGAGATCAATGTCATTGTGAAAAACAAGACATGGGAACTAGTAGACAGACCTTGTGACAACTTCGTCATTGGAGTGAAATGGATTTATAAGACTAAGCTCAATCAAGATGGTTCCATTCAAAGGAACAAAGCTAGATTAGTAGCAAAGGGTTATTCTCAGAAACCCGGGATTGACTTCCAAGAAACCTTTGCATCGGTAGCTAGGCATGAAACAATCAGAGGCCTTATTTCAGTAGCTGCTCAGAAGGGGTGGTTTCTACACCAACTTGATGTCAAGTCCGCTTTCCTAAATTGAGTCCTAAAAGAAGAGGTGTTCGTTGATCAACCTCAAGGATTTGTTCTTAGAGGACAAGAGCACAAGGTGTACAAGCTTAAGAAGGCACTTTATGGCCTGAAACAAGCTCCGAGAGCATGGTATGGAGAGATCGACTCATATTTCAATGAAAGGGAATTTCAAAGAAGTGAGAATGAACCTACCCTCTATGTCAAAACCGAAGGTATTTCAGATATCCTTATCGTTTCCTTATATGTTGATGATTTGGTTTATACTGGAAGTAGTGATAAAATGATCTTGAATTTCAAGAATGACATGATGAGGAAATATGAGATAAGTGATCTAGGCATGTTGCATTATTTTTTGGGAATTAGTATCATTCAATCAAATGATGGTATCTTTATTACTCAAAAGAAATATGCAAAAACACTTATAGAAAAATTCAAAATGGTTGGTTGCAAGCCTGTTGCAACACCTCTAGTTGTGAATGAAAAGTTTCAAAGAGAATATGGTAGTGGTGATGCTGATGAATCAGTGTATAGAAGCCTAGTTAGGAGTTTGTTGTATTTGACAGCGACTAGATCTAATATTATGTATGCTGGAAGCTTGTTGTCCAGATTTATGCACAAGCCTACTTGCATTCACTATGGAGCTGCAAAGAGGATCCTAAGATACATACAAGGTACACTTGACTTTAGTATTATGTATGAAAGGAATGTTGAGCCAAAATTGTATAGGTTCTATGATAGTGATTGGGGAGGTAGTGTGGATGACTTGAAGAGCACATCTGGCTATACTTTAACACTAGGGACTGGTGTATTCTCTTGGGTGTCTAAGAAGCAGAAATCAATTGCATTATCAACAACAGAGGCTGAGTATGTGTCAGCTCCAATTCCAACTTCTCAAGCAGTGTGGCTGAGAAGAATTATGCAAGACTTTGGTGAGAAACAAGAATCAACAACTCCTATCCTTTGTGACAACAAGTCAGCTATTGCCATGAGCAAGAATCCTGTCTGTCATGGCAAATCTAAGCATATTGCTCTAAAGCATCTGTAACACCCCAACCCCCTAGTTATATGTAATGCCATAATTCCCTAAAACTTACTTAAAATTTTCATTTTTGGTCCCTAATTCTGATTAAATCTGGACCCTTCATCCAGATTCCCAAACTCCCTCCTGTTGCCACGTGTCAGCACCCTAACAATCTCTCTCTCTTCCTTCCGTCCCCTACCCCGAGTCAATCTCTCTCTCATTCTCTGCAATCCCTCTCCCTTTCCCTCACTTACCCGAAACCCTCTTCTCTCTCTCTCTTCTCTCTGCGCCGTGAGCACCACCTTCACTGCCTCATCGCCATCGTTCCTTTCTCTCTCCCTACGCGTGTAAGGCTCGGCAGAGCCCAGGAGTAACCCAGGCGAACCGACACCCAAGCCCAGTCCCTCCGACGGGTTTTTCTAATTTCCTCCGGCTAGGTGAGTTCCTTTCCCTCCTTTAACAGTGTAGGGTTGTTTGGGAGTGTCTAATGATAAGGATTTCTGTGTTTTTCTAAGGTTTTGGAACGGGATCGAATCGGGTTTTGGACACACCCACCTCCGGCGAGGCCTTGGGTGTTGGGAGGTTTTCCGGCCACCACAAGCCGTTCCACGACGAACCAAAGGTACCATTTCACTCCTCTCGTTCCACTCTTCATTTTGGTACCTAGATCGAAGCCTAGGGTGTGTGTTTGTAGCCGGCCGGAGCTGTAGAAGCTCCGGCGTTCTCTTCCGTCAGCTAAGGCCCTTCGGGCCACCTGCCTTAACCCACGGGCTTTAAGCCCGTTATGCTTCAACCCAGGAAACCCTATGGCCTTTGGGCCTTTCTGCCGAGCCCAACCCAAACCCAATTTCCTTTTTTATTTTGTTTTAATTTTAATTGTTTAATTATAAAGGCCCTTGGGCCGTTTTAGTTAAGGGCCTGAGGCCCGTGACCCAAAACCCTTAGCTGGGCCAGGCATTAGGCCTGGGCCCGTGTATCCAAGAACCCAAGCCCAACCCGGATCCAAGCCCAGACCCGTTGACTGGATCCGACCCGTTGACCCGGTCAACGGTCAACGTTGACTTTGACTTTGACCGGTCAACGGTCAACGTTGACTTTGACCGTTGACTTTTCGTGTTTTCGTCCGAGACCTCTCCTAGGCTAATTTCGACGTTCTGGACCCGTTTCTGAAGTCCGTTTTCCCAAAATAAGTTGTTTGAGTAGAGTTTGACTGAATTACCCCTTTATGTGCTTAGGGGGCAATTCTTGTGGCGTGTTTACCTTCGCTAGTCTACGCAGCTTTCGACGGCGAAGTACTGTGAGTGGACCCCTTCTAAAATGCATGTTTTATAGTAGGAATGCATACATGAAAAGCATGATTTGATGAATATGTTATATGAAATGCTTTACGAGATATCGTGCCTATTAAGGCTATTTTGAATTATTACTATTTTTCCTATAACCCGTATTCTTATAGAATATCTGATGGATGACGATATGATATTTAGAATACGTTTCGAACACCTCTTTATAGTATAGATGATGGATGACTTTATACTATGAAGATGCCTTTCAAATGTACGTATGTTCAATGGTTTTGTACTTACCTAGTGGTCCTTACCGCTACGGGACGTAGGGATAGTTTCCGGTCCGTCTCGGGCGAAGGTTTGGTGTTGGCATAGGGCCTGTAGGGTGTTTCCTCTGGCATTTAAGACCAGGGATGGGCAGCCGGCATGGGGCCTGGGGGTTATTTCCTCTGACTATCTGCTCAGGGATGGGGAGCCGGCATGGGGCCTGGAGAGTTATATTGGACATTCACTAGAGATTATTATATATACAAGTTATGATTTGAGACAGTGCACGGCATTTTAGGTTTCGGAAAACCTATGTTTATCATGATATATATGTGTTTTCATAAACCTGGGGGTTAGTACGTTGATAACTGTTTTACTATATGTATATCAAATTGGTCCACTCATGTTTGTTTTGCGCCCCTTTCAGGACCACAGAACGACGACTACGATCTGAGCTACGAGGCTTTCCCCTACCAGTGACTTCATGTTATATCTTCTCTGCTTGGCACTTATTTGTAATAGCACCTTCCTAAATAAACTTCTGTTCATTCTCTGGAATAGACGTATGCTCTGAATGTATTGTGTAATATCCTTATGATTAATGATTAGCTTTTGAACTTAGTTGGTGTTTTCTTACCTTTATACTAGTTTAGTACATTCCTCCGCTTTCGCTTAAATTACATGGCTTTCGTCACCCTCCGGGTGTCGGCCAGCACGTGACCATCCCTATGCCCCGAGGGCATCGGGGTCGGGGCGTGTCAGCATCACTACATCAGAGGTGCTGTGGAAGACAATGAAATGGATGTGGTCTACTGCAGGACAGAAGATCAAGTTGCTGATATCTTCACCAAGGCATTACCAAAGGACAGATTCATCTACCTAAGAGAACTTTTGGGAGTGAAGCAGCAAAGCATTAAGAGGGAGTGTTAAAATTAATCCTTTGCTTTAAAGTTAATCCTTTTATGTAACATGAAATGTTTTGGGTCTCTAATCTTTTGCCACATGTATGGCTGAGATCTTTTGTAAAAGGGCTGACTAATTGCCTTCTTAGCTGTCCCATTTCCTGAAATCAATATCAGAAAATATCTTTGTGAAAAAGAGCTCTCTGCCCTCTGTTCCCGTTTTGCTCTCTGCCTCTGTTTCCTGCAGCAAGCTGCTGCTCATATTTGTCAAATATTGCTTCATCTTTCTAGTCTAATCCGTGTGTTTAGTTTATTGAGATGATATTTTGTGTGAATATCAACACTTCAGTCGTTATAGTTTCAAATGTCAAGAGATTCTTCAATGTCGAAAACACGGCTTGTACACCTAATATAATAATACAATTAGTTGAATTCAAAGGCTAAGACAAAAGGAAGGAGCGCACGAGGAGAAAAAGGGAATGTGAAAACCATTTCTGTAATAATAAATCAGAGATACAAATAAATCAAAGATACTGCAGTTACATGACACAACTATCAGAGATACAAATTCATCCATCAATTGGAATGAAGAATCAATTTCTTTGCCACCGATCTAATGCCCGCACTCTGCTGATAGTCATACGGTTCCAAGGAGAAGAATGCATCGATAAAAGTCCGCGGTTTGAAAGGGGTGCTAAGTTCTGAAGCATCAAACTTGGTGAAGACGAGCCTCTGCTCGGTGCCAGAAGGCTCTTTTTGATATATCTCTGTGGCGTGCTGTATGCTGCAAAAATAAATTATACAAAGAAACAGTACATATCTGATCAGATGAATCTCCTTTCTCAGTAGCCAATAGACTGCAGAAACAATGTGTTTTTTTGTGCGCACGTGTGCGTGAGAGACTAAAACTTACTGTAATCTCACTGTATAAAAACCCTCCTTTCGGATCACAGCAGGCTTCCATTCGGAGCTGCTACCAGAATCCATGGACAACTTTTGTGCAACGCCATCACATGCATCAAGAACTTTGCACAAATTTTGTGATGCGTAACAAACAATATCCAATCGTGGACGGCCAGCTTGATCAAAATACTTTCCCTTGATTCCAAACCGCAATTCCATATGCCTACAGCAAAGCTGCAAAGTTTCACCTTTGTGTAACAACTTTATCCTCTGACTCCCATTATTCAACGGAACAAGGGTAGGATAGATAGAAGGAATAGAAACTTCATCTGGCTGTAAAAACTCCATAGTGCCATGGGAACTCCCCAATGCAGCGAAAGGGGAAGAACTCTCAACAGACTTTTGCATAGGTATTTCTACCATGGCGTTGTCTGGCTGATTCAGCTCTTTCATCAATTCATTGCGAAGTGGGTCCATGTCAAAGGCATATGGTCGAGCTGTGCTAGATTCAACCAGATTAGAGACTTGTTTGGTGTTTTCACTACGAATTCTTGTGTTAGCATTTGAAGGAACCCAACTATTCTTCTTGAATATGTCCGGGAGGCTCGACTCCTGTGAGTAGATCAGACAATAGTTAGTTCTTACTATTGATATATTTGTTGAGTTGAGCAGCTCAACTTGAGCTTCAAAAGGTCTAACTTTGAGGATGTGAGCCAAGTACTGTTTTAGAAAGACTAGTCTTAAAGTCTACGTCGCGTCTCCTCATACACTTCAAAATTGAAAACAAAGAAAGGATAAAAAGAGGACGACATACTATTGATTTATATTCTAACATGGTAACACCGCACCCCTCACATGTGAGCTCCTCATTACCATTAAAAATCCAACACATGAAATTCCTTATAAATGTATGGGTTGACCATTCCTTCAAAATCATATCATTACCAAGAATAAAACAGCTGCACAGCATTTCAGAACTTCCAGATTCATTCGAACATCATCCAAACTCCTGACAACCCATTACATAAAGGATTAGTTCAAGGAAACCAAATTGAAGGCAAGAGTAATTAGTTTAAACTCGAAGTAGGTTTGCAGAAATACCTGTGTGTTTGCTGTCCAAGCCCGAAATAGGTTGCAAGGGAGACCATCTGCGCAAAATAATTTGTGTCATGTATGTATCAACGATAACATTCACAAGTAACATACATCAACACGTAGAAACTGCACAACTGCTCCTCCTCAAAACTACATATTTCATTTTGTCCTTTAAATATGGATTTGGAGAATTTAAATAATTGATTCGGATCAAAATCTAACCGGTGACATTTACCAACAGATGGAGAGAAAATAAATACCTTCATGTCACCAGCTCTCCTTCCGAACGGCTGTCTCAAGAATTCCCATGAATCGATTGTATCTTTCGGTTCTGGTGCAGGCCGACCAATCTGCGCGAAAGCTTCCCGAATCAGCTCACAATCAAACTTCAGAATGTTGTGGCCAGCCCATATACGTCCTATACACAACAACCAAAAAATCAAATGATCAAATTATCCACCAGCAACAACCACAGAAATGAAAAATCCAAAGCAACCCTCAAAAATAAAATTGAACTACTTTAGTTTCAGCTATTTTTCCTTCCATTTCTCAGCAACCAAACACAACCAACCATAAAAATCAAACCTTCATGTTAGTTATCACTTCACTCATACAAATTAATTCCCTCAATTTTCTCGGCAGCCAAACACAGAGTTAGAAACTGAGAAAACAAAAATCCAAAGGAAAGAAGCTAACCGTGGAGAATGTCGTAGACCCTGTCGGCGATATCTTGAAAAAAGGGGGCGTCGACGAGTTTGGCGCGGGTAATGCCGTTGCGGCGGTCGGGCAGGGAATTGATGACGGAGAGGTCGACTGGTCGGACCAGGGTGGAGTAGTTGTCGAGCTCCACCAGCTTCCTGGGGCAAACGAGGATCGACCCGAATTCCAAGATGGTGCGGTCCTGGTCGGTTTGGGTCGGCATCGTCGTCTCCAAGTCGAAGAAGGCTATTTCGCACCGGTCCTCGCTCCGACTGGCCATTTTTTTTTAATTCTTCAAGTGTACAAATCAAAACCCAAGTTCCTGCTCGTATATTAAGTGTTCAAATTAAAGTAGATGTACAATGCGGGTTGCTTCCTTGGTAAGCTACCAAAAAGAAGACCACTTCTTTGCTGGTGAAAAAATATTAGCAGCAGCTGTTGTGCTTTTTGGTCCGTCAGTGCGAAATCAAATTCAGATTATCTCACCAAAATACAAACCACAGTTGAACAGTTTAAAATACAAGAAATAAAGATACCGAGAGAATTACGAGGTTCGGCAAAATCCTGCCTACGTCCTCGGAGAGATATTGCTCTTTGCTATGAGAATAACTAGTACAAGATACACTTGAGTTAAATCGACATAACCCAAACCCCAATCCCTTGTACACTCGCAGAATTTTCCCAAGAGCCTCGCTCTACCCGAAGAGTTTCTCACTCTCACTCTCTATTTTCTCTCCTTTGTGTTCTCCTCCGGATGCTCTCACAATGCATAACTATTTCCTTCACTTATAGTCATGCACCAACAGTTATGCCAACAACCAAGACTAAGAAAATCTTAAGTTCACATGGCATATTCAACGCCCTTTTCTATACCTAGCCTATAGAGTACAACTTTTTCTCCATTTGCCATTATAAAACATGCACAATTGCATGCAAGCAAACACAAAGTCAAGACTCGCTTGCTTCCAACTTTGCTTGTGGCAGTCACCATGTCTTCTCTTGAAACAATAATTCCATGCCACAACCGAAAGCCAAACACAAAGTCACAAATGGCTGCTGCCATTTCCTTGTAGCATTCAGAAAGTTACACTATCAAAATTGTTGCCAACTCATAAGTATATGAGCCAAACACAACAGTAGCTCCAATCACAGATGGACAAAAAAAGGTAGCCTTGGCTTTAATAAAGTGTTCAAATTTTGACCAAAAATATTAAGCGTTGGGCAAATGTAATGCGGCTTTTGCTTCCTTGGTAAGCTACCTTTGGTTTTTATTAACTCCAACAAAACTTACCAAGAAAGCTGAAGACGTGCTTCTGTCGGGAGAAACGGTACATCAATGTGGCGGTGTCTCAAACCTACCACACGTCGCCAAGTGTTTCAATTTTCCCGCATGATGTTCCCGTTTCATGCAAGTCCTTCCAGCTTCCGTCTGATATACCCTTCAGCATCTAAGAATGATTCTAGTCTTAGGAAAGCTGAGGGCTGGCTCTTTTCCTATTCTGCATAGAAAAGCACATCTGATGTGTCTGGTTTGGAACTTTGGGGACACCCAGAAGCTACATAGAACGATAAAATCTGAACAAGAATGTAGCTTTTTTGTGTGAGTCCGTGAATTGTTATTTGGGTGTGAATCTGGGTGAGTTTTTTTGATCGAGTTGCAGCTCTGCAGTAGAGAGAAGAGGCGTTGTTGCAGAGCTCTGGAGGCCGTGGTGTTGGCGGGAACGGCTTCAACTGACATTTAAAAGCCTTTGTTTTGTGAAAGCAAAATAAACTAACTTGACCGCGCAACTGTTGCACCAGGAACGGAAATAACATTATAAGGAGGCCACGGCGTCGTTTTGGCTGTACGGATTAGCAACACCAAGATGCCTAATTTGAGTGAATTTCCACTTCTGTCATTGTAGTTTCAATTGTCGAAATATTTTTCAATGTGCTAGGAATAAGGCTTGGTACATCAAGCGTAATAATATAATTGGTTGGAAACTTGAAAAAAAATTCAATAAATTGTGATTACATTTGGTGTACTGAATCATGTTTCCCACGCACTGAATTTTTTTTTCTCAATTGTCATGATTTAAGTTTTGTAGTTTATATGATTACGTCAACACTCAAAATATGATATGTGAACAAATGTTATTGCAAGGATAAACGTTTATAATCACTTGAGTTACAATCGCATTGCAATTAAATCTTTTATGTTTATATTGCGATAATCAGTAAATAACAAAAATTTAACTTTTACTCTAAACATACGTGAGTTAAGTCATTTGACGAGATAAATGTATTTGAAATCTCTTCAATTTTCCCTCCAGTTAGTAAAAGAATATTAGTTTCCAAAATGTTTAGTGGGAGATTGGCTCCTCTCATCACCAGCGCCAGGGCATTACCCACAACCTCAAACCGGAATGACTTACGCGTAACACCTAATTGCCAGCTGCCATTAATATGGCTTTACGCATGAATTTACAGATCAACACCAACGAAAACCATTTGCAGCGGAGATCGAAAGAATATTGTTTCATACTAAGAAAATAAAAATTGAAACACTCAAAACTATAGAAACAAATTTCACACCTAACTGTCAGCTGCCACGGATATGGAATTACAGAAGAATTTATAGACCATACACCAACGAGAACTGCTAGAAGCCTAACAGCGGATATCAAAAGAATATTGTTTCATATTAAGAAAATGAAAATCGGAACACTCGAAACTATAGGGACGAAAGTCTCCCAAATAACAGGAACAAAATCACTAATGTTGAAGCAGCTCTTCCGTACAAAACACACGCTCGTCATCACCTCCCACACTTCCACTGCCACCATTTCAAGACCACTTTCTTCTTCGTCTTCTTCGTGTTCGTCTTCTCCAGCATCCGATTTGACGAGCACCATTCTCAACCGGAGCAGTGGAGCTTTTCAACTCCGCCGCTGCAAAACAAGGGTAGCGAATCCATCTCCGCGTTTTCGTCTTCCAAAAACCCAACTTCACACACACCTCAAACCGCCGAAAGCAAACCAGACCCTTAAGACGTACCTTAAATCCAACTCCGCCACCAAAGCTCTCTTGTTCTTTCGAGACATACTGCGAAAAAGCCCGGCTACGACGGATAGCTACACTCTTTTGTTTGTCCTCAAAGCTTGCACCCAAAAGCCCGTCTCGCTCGAGGGAAAGCAGTTGCATGCGCTCGTGCTTAAGTATGGGTTTGAATCCATAGTTTACCTCCAAACATCTCTTATGAATATGTATTCTGCCGCAGGTGATGTTGTGGATGCACACCTAGTGTTTGATGAAATACCCTCCAAGAATATAGTTTGCTGGACCACCTTGGTTTCTGCTTATGTCGACAACCAGAAGCCTAACGAAGCTCTTCAGCTGTTCAGGCAGATGCAGATGCACAATGTGGAACCCGATCAAGTTACATTGACGGTTGCTCTCTCAGCGTGTGCTGATCTTGGAGCATTAGAAATGGGAGAGTGGATTAACGCTTATGTCTGTCATAAGTACGGGTTCGATACAGATTTATGCTTCAAAAATGCTCTTGTCGACATGTATGCAAAATGTGGGGACATTGGAACGGCGAGGAGATTGTTCGATGGGATACAAGAGAAGGATGTTATGACTTGGACATCGATGATTGTGGGGCATGCACTGCATGGACAAGCAGAAGAAGCGCTTACCCTTTTTGGACAAATGAAAGAAGCAAGTAAAAACACCAGGAAGAACAAGAGGAGTGGTGATTTCGAAAGCGGTTTAGTTGTCCCTAACGACGTTACTTTCATAGGAGTTTTAATGGCTTGCAGCCACGCAGGGATGGTGGAGGAAGGGAAGGGGCATTTCAGAAGCTTGAGCCAAGTATACGGTTTGAAACATCGGGAAGCTCACTTTGGCTGCATGGTGGATCTATTCTGCCGAGCCGGGCTTCTACAAGAAGCGTATGATTTTATTCTGAAGATGACAGGGCCTTCAAACGCAGTGATGTGGAGGACATTGCTCGGAGCGTGCAGCCTCCATGGAGATATTAAGCTTGGCTCACAAGTAAGGGTAAAGTTGCTTGAGTTAGAGCCTACTTATGCTGGCGACGATGTTGCTTTGTCCAACATCTATGCGGCCAAAGGCATGTGGGATAGGAAGATGGTTGTTAGAGATCAAATGAAGCAACGGAGGCCGCCCGGCTGCAGTTCGATCGAGGTGGGAAGGAGCATCAGTGAATTCGTTTCGGCCGATGATGATCACCCTTTGAGGACTGAAATATATGAGATTCTCAGGCAGTTGATTGCAAGTATGAAAGCTTATGGTTACTCTCCTGAGCTTTCAAGCCTAAAAGAGTGTTAAAAGTGAGAAAACAAAGGTTGTAATGCAACTTTAGTGCTATTTTTTATTAGCCGAAGACCCACGAAACACATTAAAAAATTGAGGTGTTATTGGCACTTTAAATATATCGTTATGCTTGTTCTCGAATGAAAAATAAATAAAGAATAGCAAAGTGCATAAATATTAGGGTGTGTTTACATATGGGGAAAGGATATGGCGGAATGGGAGTCATTCCCATTCTTGATTATTCCTCCGTTTACCAACTTAAGCGGAATGCACAGTTTTGCGGGCCCCATGTAAAATAAGGATTTCAATTCCTAATATTGCCGGAATTGGATTACGTAGACGAAGGTAGTATTTGGATTCCGGGGAGAAGGCTTCATCCGGAATCAAATTTTCCTTCCAAAAATGCCCTTCACCTTCAGTACTCTTTTCCATCTTTTCGTTGTCCTTCGCCATCCTCTCCAGCAGCTCTCTGCTCCTTCGCCGCCTCCTCTCGCTCCACCACCGCAAAATCCTCCACGTCCTCCTCCATAGGATTCGACAAATCGTCACAAGAGGATACAGAGGACTCGCTATCAATCACAATGCCTAGATCCCTCTTTGCCTCCGCATGCTTTGTTGTGTTGAACTGTTTCAATTTGGGGCTCGGCTGCCATTCAACCCAACAAACCCAACCACATTTCCCCCAAATTGGATTCTAGAATTTATCATCCAAACCCCAGATAATAAACCCACAGATCCGGTGAAGAAATCACTCAAAACCCATAAAATCTTGAAATTGAAATACTTGGCAGGGAGGATGGGTGGTGATTATGGGGTAGGATGAGTGGGAAAGATGAAAGCGAGGGGGAAAAAGGGAAATCTTCTGCTGGGGAAGATAGACGAAGGTTTACAATAATGACATTTCGTGAAAATGTCATTAAAAACAATATGGGAGAGAAATAAAACAAAAAGAATAAGGGCATTTTAGTAATCATATTGATTTTTATTCCGATTCTGGTGAATTAGTAAACAACTTAAATGAATTTCGTTTCATTTTTACTCCAATTTCAGAACATTTAAGTAAACAGTTTCAACATGAATCCGATTCTGACTCCTTCTCAATCCAATTCCTCCTTAATTCAATTCATCCTCAATCCAATTCCTCTATTTTGATTACGGTTACGTAAACGCGTCATTATTTATTAACCTATGTGCTACTTTTGACATAAACATGAATGGTGAAAAAAAAAAATTTTAATTAGGTAAAATTTTAAACTATATGTTGTCGGTTTACAGTTGTTCGTGTTTATAAATGAAACCGTTTATATTATAAATTATTCCGTTAAGATCATCTCAGCAAAAAAATCAACTAAAACTAAAGTTGTTCAGTCAGTAAATTGTAGCAAATAAATAGAAGATTTGTAATTTTTTATCAAATTCATCTATCTATTTTTATAAAGTTTATGATAGTTATAACCAAAATTTGAGATGAAAGTTGAAAATAAGGTTTCCAGAAGATCCAAAAAGACAACAGGTGCTGCAAACTCAAAACCAAGTTCATACTAGTTTCCAAGTTTCAGTCTCATCAAACCCAACAAAAACCCATAAAAATTAAAAAATAAAAAATTTAAAAAGTATTACAAAAAAAAATCCACATGATGATTTCCATCGTGGATCGTACAATCCAACCATTGCAAAAAACGCAGCAATCCGTCGCAGCCGTGGATCAAATCATGGGCTCTGATTTTAGGAACAAGAGGTTTCTACAAGAAGCCCTGACCAACTCCTCCTACTCCGTATCGCCATCGTACCAACGCCTGAAGCACCATAGCAGCCAGTGAGATACTATAAACAAATGAAAGCCTAGGAGTTGGAAATTTTACAAATTTACAAACCTTGGCTTTTAATTGGCCTCGAGCACGAATGAGTCTTTGGAAGGATCATAACCCAACTACCATTTCAATCCCAAAACACCATTAATTAAACAAAATGCAGTCAAATTATGGGGAAAATTCAAGAGAGAGGGTACCTGCGCTGGTTTGGGGATGAAATGGCATCGTTGTAGATTGAAGAGGAAACTATAGGCAAGAAGGTGCTACTGTTGCTACTGCAACTTGTCCTTGTGTTTGATGAATAAAAAGAAAGAAGCTTGTGTCTCCATTGTAGTGCGAGTGCAGGGCGATGCAACACCAACACTTGACATGAAAAGAAAAGCTCGAGACATTACAGCCACATATGGTTAAGTATGGTATATTAGTATTTTCACATCAACTTTTGGTTATAATTATCATAATTTTAAAAGTGTGACTATAATTCTATATGGACTTCAAATTTTGGTTACTTATCCAAATTTTCCTATTTGATTGACTTTTACAAAAAATAATCTTTACAGAATAAACTACAATACAAACTATTTCAATTATAAGCACACAATTTCAGAACGGAAGTGTTATTAGCACTCCAAAAATCTCATTCCACACTCCTTACAAGTGTATTTTTCTTTCCAAATATAAAAAGTTTGGAATGTAGGGTGTAGTCAAACTTGGATTTGAGAGGATTTTAAAAGACTTTAAGGGGGTGTTTGTTTGACCGGATTAGGGGGACTGGACTGGACTAGACTAATTGCTAGTGTAGTCTTATGTTTGGTTTGCATAAGGATTAGGTGTAATGGGATTAGATGGGACTCGCTGGGACTTTGTTAGGAGTTCTTAGTCAAGTACCCCAATTTTGGCCAGACTCGTAAGACCACCTACGAGAGATAACCTCGTTTTTTCTGCAACAGAGTTGTCACCATCACTCCCTGCATTCCCTGCTCCCTCCTTGCCCTGCTTCCCCATCCTCGTCCTCCTCACCCTCATCTCTGCATCCTGCTTGCCCTCATCAGCATCCTGGTCGCCCTCCACCCAAATCGCCCCTCTTCCTCCCCCGTTCAATCCCAGTCGAAGTAACCCTCTCCCTCTCTATCTCTCATTGTCTCCGTCTCTCACTCTCTCTGATTCTTTTGAATTTTTTCCATCTGTTTTTTTATTTATTTATTTATTTATGGAATCTGGGTTTATTGAAAGGTGTTAAATTTCAAAATCTAAGTTGAGTTTTTGCAGGTTGTATAATGCAATTTAGTTAAGGATTATGTGTTAGAGTTTGTCAATCTGTTAAATTTTATGGACTGATTAGATTCTACCCGTTGCGTTGACTGTTTGATGGGTTTCAAGCAGATTGCTCTGTGTGTGTGTAATGTGCTCCAGAGCTTCAGGGACAATGACATGGAGAAAGAGTCCCTGCTTGTAATTTTCGAAGAAGAAGAAGAAGAAAGAGTCCCTGCTTGCAATTTCAAGCGAAGAAGAAGAAGAAAGAGTCTCTGTTTGGACCCAATTTGAGTTGTTTATGCTAATTTGGTGTCGGATTTGTGAATTGCATGTTGAAAATTTTATTATCCTACTTCTTAGTCCGACACTGCACCAAACGCATCACTAAGTTAATCCAACTTAGTCTAGTCTAAGCCAGTCCAGATTAGTCCCTGCAGCTAGTCCAGTCCGAGACAGTCCGGTGCAACAAACGCACCCTAAAATCCTAGTGTAGTCAATTAAAAGATTTTAAAGAATTTTAGAATTTATTCAAATATAGATGTAGTCAATTAAAAGATTTTAAAATCTATTCAAATCTAGGTGTAGTCAATTAAAAGATTTTAAAGGATTTTAAAATTCATCCAAATCTAAGTGTATTAAAAAAAATTAAGATTTTGGAGGATTTTAATAAGTTGTGGATTTTGTTAGATTTAAAAGCAAAAAATATATATAACCAACCTCACCCCCTAGGATTTCAAATCCAACCTCACCTTCTAGGATTTCAAAACCTTCCACCACAATCCATTCAAATTCTTTATAAAATCCATATGAATTTTGAAGGAGTCTTAATCATTTTAAATCCTATAAAATCTATCATTTTTAAAATCGTTTAAAATCTTAGTTTGACTACGTTCTAAAATTTTTTAAATGCAAATAACAATTCATTTTCAGAAATCAATCAGTGAATTGAGAAGTGACTCCTCATCGAGGCCCAAGTTAATCCCAAAAAGAATTATCTAATAAGGTAACGGCTCCTCCATTTACGTCATTCCCATATCCGTGCAATTAAGTTTTTCTGTCACGATTCATGACCTAGGGTTTCCAATCCATTAATTGCACGTAAATGGTATCCAAATATTTAATCTTTATTAATCTCTCTGTTACCTGTACTTGATTCTGTACAAGCGGTTGTCTGCAGCAGCAGCAGCAAAAAGCCCCCAACTTTCGAGCAATCCGACGCCGTTTTTGGCCGTTATGGAAAGCGGAGAGCTCCAAAGGGTCGGAGTCGTTCAACGCGTTCCGCTCCTCATCGTCAACTTCGTTGCTGGGGCTCTGGTTTTGCTTTTTGCTCTTGGTATTTTTATTTTCATTTATTTATTTATTTTTCTTGCTTTCCTCTTTCAATTTTAATTTTGTTTTGTTTTTAAATATGATTTGAGCTTGTGGGTTTTGGATATTTTTAAAGGGTGTGCATTTTAATTTCTTGAAATAATTTTTTTGTTGAATTTTTTATCTGGTAGTCAGTTTTTTTAATTTTTTTTTAATTATAAGTGATCTAATGTGGAATTTAATTATTTTAAATATCTAGATAATTGATGTTATTGTTCCCATAAATTCATCACTGCTCATGATTGATACTCTGTTTTTCTTTCTAAATTAATGGGGTTTGATATGCTTTTTTACATTAATGTCCTTTTTGTTGCAGCTGGATTTTTCACAGGAGGTATTGCTGGTGCTTTAGCTGGGAAGGCTTCTGATAGTGGTGTTGTCCGTGGAGCTGGATTGGGTGCTGTTGCTGGGGCGGTACTGTCCGTTGAGATTTTGGAGGCGTCGCGCGATTTACTGTGTCTAGGCCGGCCTGGCGCTGGGAGATCTTCATTGATGGTGAGCTATTAAGCTTTGAGGTATCTGTTTCTCTTTATTTGTTCACATGTGTAGCTGTTCATGAGAATCTGACCTGCTAAGAACCGGACATGATCTCGGTTTTTAAGTTAAAATCGAATGATCCATGATTTTAAAAATATGCATAGTGTTGTATCATCGTGGTTTCTATCGGTTTTATGGAAGTAATTGGACCGATTATCTATCTTTGCATTCAGGCAGAAATTACAGAGGAGCTTATCTGTTGGAGATTCGAGGAGGTAAACTTAGCTCCGCCGGAAGTGGTACTTGCCAACCAGGTTTCCACTCTTTTTTCCCTACGCTTTTGTTTAAAAAGCAATATCATTTGAATGATGAAACATTTTGTGGGTGCATATAGAAATTGTCCAGTTTAGTTCAATGCTAGCAAGTTGTTTGGGTTTCCCTTTCTATCGCGGTTGTTATTTTTAGTTCCCAGATTGCATCTTGCCTCCCAAACTTTTTATTGCTACAATTTCATATGACTCGGTAGTTGTTGAATTCAGAACCTCAGCCGCTGACCCCGAGTATACCAATTTTACTGTTTTGAAAGTTAAAAAACAAGTTTAGTGATCAAAACTCTGATGTTCCTTTGTGCATTTGGTATTTATCTGATTTCGTTAAGCTGGAATGAGCAGGTTACCCTTGCTAATCTTCGCCATGATGTCTATGGAGGAGCTGAAACCAGAGGGCTGTCATGCAATGTTTTGAACAAACTACCATCTCATGTGGTTTTGAAGGATACCAAGGCAGCTCGGGGTTGCGGCTGTACTATATGTTTGCAGGTCATAACTCTTTCTAAGACGACTTGAACTTTTTTTCTATTATTGTTTGCAAGCATTTTTGTGGCAACGACAGTAGAGATATTCACATATTTGGAAGATTAAACTATGGTAACTGGTTAATCGATACTTAAATCTTAATTTTGTATGTCTCTGTATTTATCATCAATGTACGAGCAGCTCAGTTTCCTTACGCACGTATAATCAATTCACTTCTTATTAACTGAAAAGGGCACTATCTGAAATCTTAACAACAACAATGTGGTTTCTGCAGGATGTTGAAGTAGGAGAAATTGCGAGGACGCTGCCCCTGTGTCAGCATACATTTCACTTGGCGTGCGTGGACAAGTGGCTCAGCAGACACGCTTCGTGCCCTCTATGCCGACGAGATGTGTGAACAAAACACAGGTTGGTTTTTATCACGAAGGATTTTCGAAGTAGAGTTTTTATCCCTAGTGATTATGTAAATTCGGGCTTGGATTTGTGAAAACTGTATATGGCTTGGTTTGTAGTGATGTATTGAAGATGTTCCCTTTTGTGTATATGCAGCCTTTAGAGATGCAGTGGATATTGAACCGTGTCGATAAGAAAATTGACCAATAAAATTTCAGAAATATAGTACAGAAACTGAATCTTTTGGCATGTCTGGTGAATATTCCTTTTCTTTCATCGAATTGAACGGAGAACGAGGTCCTGTGTTTGATTACCTCGAGGTCCCGTGCTTGTTTCTTGGTTTATCTTTGAATGCAAGTGATATCTTCTTAAATAAAGGAGGGAGGACCCGAGCACTGGACTTCAGGGCGAGGATAATCCTCTTAATTACTTGAGCTACAAGCCTCTTGCAGACAATATAGTATTTAAACAACATTTTGTTTCATTTTAGACGGGATAAGGAAAACGATTAAGCAAGAACAGAGAAGGAAGACGAGAAAAATGCTTCATTAACATTGGAATGATCTGTTTCATACATAGCCAAGGAAATGGTACAGAACCTACGCATCGTAGGCGAACCGCAGACTTAGTTGCTTATTAGTTTATCTCCATTCTCTAATAAGAGATATTGCACGAACCGAAAGCACTTCAGAGGAGAAGATGATGTGATGAGTATGCTTCCTAGCCCGTACGTAAATGTCTGCAGATATGAAGATAACTTATCTGGGTTGGTCACGAAAATTTTCAGAACGAAACCAAACTCATGCTTCAAAGAGCCGTGCATCATGTGCGGAAATTCAAGTCCGTCAACCAGATCAATTTTAAGCAGACAACTTATGCAGTAATCCAACCACAGATTGAAAATTTTCATATTCCGAAAAATTCATTCAGTCAGAAACTAGATTGAGCGAGAAGATGGCTTACATGGCAACGACGAAAATGGATTCACGTTTTGAAAACAACACGATCATTTGGAGGTCATTTCACACTGCAACTGCTACGGGCCTTTTGCTGGTCTTGATTCCTTTTATAGCTGCAAGATTGATCGAAAATAAAAGCCGATGTTAAGATATTAAGTCGATTAGCTCATCTGGACTAACAATATAGATTCTGAGATCTGTGTGATCTGTACCTTCAGCGTAATCTTTTGCTCCAAAGACAGCAGAACCAGCAACAAGAGCATTAGCTCCGGCCTCAATAACCTGCCATGACAGAAAGCATTTGAAACTGGATTCATTACATCCCAAATCGTGAACACCTTTGACACTTAACAAATGTGTTCATGTTCAATTAGTCAACACGACTAATTTGTTCTTTTTGTCGATGTAGTTACATCCTATGAAAGTTCTCAGCACGACACACGTCACATTATTTATAACAGTTACATTAACTTGGTCCACATACCTTGTATGCATTTGCTGGACCAACACCGCCATCCACTTCAATCCATGGGTTCACTCCCTGCAGTAATAACAAGCAAAACTGTTGAGTACCTGCATTCACATAAAGTGTATGAATGGAATCCAACAGCGGGAGAGAGAGATTGAATCAATGTGAATCGGGATTATACTTTCTCCACACATATTCTTCTCAAGTCTGCAATTTTCTTCACTTGGCTTTCTATGAAGCTCTGCCCACCAAAGCCAGGGTTTACCGACATAATCAAGACCAAATCAACCACTGAATCATGAAAAAGAAAGTCAATATCACCGCATTTCACCAGATGATATATCAGATGAGTTAATAATGAGCAACAATCGTCTTTTCTTATTGTACTCTCCCTTCCCATGCATTCACTCATCATGTAAAATGCAAAATTGACTGAGAACAGGAGGAGTATTCTGGCAGAACTTCGAATATAAGTTTGCCTTTGTGCGACATTTACTTTTCTATAATAGCTGTACTAGAACAAGTAGTTTCTGCTCAATTTCTGTTGAACTCCTTGCCTGTCAATATCGTTAAGAATCAATACCCTCCCTACAAACTATAAGTTTGAATCCTTTTGCAGTCTTATTATTCAGATTTTCTTCACCTTTTTTATTACTACTTCAACTGTTTGGAGCTTAGTCTCTCGGGTAGGCTAGGTACGAAACCATTTGTGATCTCATACAAAATACACCACATAGGGGAACAAGCCTTGACCATGTAATATCATTAAGAATCAATTTTATAAAGCACCGCCACGATTATATCCCCCAAAATAGTCAGAATGCGTATTATATCCAAAAGAGAAACTCACCATCGAGGATATACTCAATTGCCGTTAGAGGGGTACCAGGGTTGAGCACAACTCCAGCTTTAGCTCCCAGACTCTTTATCTGAATTACAGCAAAAGTATAGGATTGCTAAAATGATTTTGTGGTACAAACCATATTCTTTTCTGGTAATACTTTCATGATTGCAAGGATACACTTAAACGCATTCTCTTAAAAAAAGAAAAACAAATAAATTGGACCGTGTAGGCTTGTAGCCCTAGCTTCGATTTACCATCTACGTATATCATACTTCTTCACTTCTCACAACTCACTGGAATATTACATCCCATGAACTCGAAGCAGAGACAAGATAACACTAACCAAATTCAGAACAGTAATGCAGCTACATCAGTTCTTTAACAAGTATGCAATCACAAGGATACGAGGGAAACCTTACCTGATTGACTGAACGGTGCAAATGGATGGTGGAAGATTGTTCAGCATGAACACTGACTATGTCTGCTCCAGCTTTGATAAAATCTGGCACTCGCTGCTCAGGCTCCACGATCATCTGCACCACTTCAATTTCACATTAGCCATTGCTATTTATTCAAAGCGTATCTAATAGATATCAAAACCAGCAGAACGAAAAATACCAGATGCACGTCCAAAGGAAGGTCTGTCACAGGGCGCAAAGCATCAACCACAAGAGGTCCAATGGTAATATTTGGAACAAAACGGCCATCCATCACATCGACATGAATCCAGTCACAACCTGCCAACTCTACAGCTTTTACCTAGATAAAGTGAGAGTCAAACTCTAATGCTAAGAGTTTCAATCTTATATTTCTACATTGGAAAATCTGATGAACATCTTTCTTAAACGAAGTTTTTGCAGCAAAACATATGATAAACAATTCAAGGTTTACAAAATCCATGTTTTCGCCTATAATCCAGAAACCGAAAAAAGAAATATATGCTGACAAAGATGAAAAACAGAAAAGAACCTGCTCTCCCAACTTGGCAAAGTTAGCAGAAAGAATAGATGGTGAAACAATGATATCACTTTTCGAGAATTTATCAACCCGAGATGAAGCCTTCACCAGAGTCCTACTTCTCCTCCTGAAATCGGAACGATAACAGAAGCAACATCAGAAATGGAAATGATCATTCTTTTCCGGTTTCCGCTCAATTGTTTGCACTTCAAGTTCAGCCAAGCTTAATTACAAAACATAAGGCACAAATTTCAAATACCAGATCATCAAATTCAAAACCAGAACATCAATCCAAGCAAAGAATTCGCCTTTTTACAAACACAATCAAATGAATACATTCGAAAATATTCCCATCTCAAACTTCTTAATGGCAAATCTAAAAGAAGAGCAATTTCTTAACGTTATACTACTTTCCTCAGCTGGGTCTCATCCGAAAGCACAAATCTTTCTATCCTCGACTTAAAAATCCGACAAACAAAATCAAACCCGATTGGAATTCAAACGAAACAACGTTAACCAAATCAAAAAAGCAATACCTTGTGAAGGTAAGAGAAGTGGGTTGAGAAACAGATGGTTTTTGAAGCTTAAGACCTCGCCCGAGTCCGCTGATCTGCTGGGACTTGAGAGTTGACGAACAAAGTGAAGCAGCCGACATGTTTTCCTCGCCTGAATCTCTGTCTCTGTAGCTTCAACGGTCAGTTCGACGGCGTAGTGAGAGAGAAAGGTTCGGTCTTTTTTTTTGTCTGTCTTCAATTTACTTCCCACCAATCTTTCTGCAGAGAGGATTGGAAAATCTCGGAGAAATTTAGGAAGAAAAAACGTGCGGCCGACACGTGTTGTCCTCGCTGTTTTTTTGTTGGGATTTTCTTATCTGAAATGGTTGGCGCTATTTTGTGCTTTTGCTTGTGATTGTGTAAACTTGCAAGTGGGCAAACACGGTTTGGTTCACTCCTTTTCTTAGGTTGTTTTGTAACCGTTTGGCGGTTCGGTTTGGACTTGACTATTTTGATTAAATTGAGTTAATGCGTTGGCTAATGTTTAATGAATTTATGAGTGTTAAGACTGGAAATACGAAATTGAATAACAATAACGTATTGTGTCTTATAAGTTCTTTGTGGAGGGTTTAGATTCTATAAGACTGACTTAAATTCAATTATTCATGTTTAAACTCCAGGGACGGTGTCAAACGGGATAAAGATTTGAAAATGGAAGAAACTAAAAAAAGGCAACCCTTGAATCAAACGAGGAGAAAACTTTCAAGCTTGGTATATTTGGCAATGATTAGGTGAATAGGGATGATTTCGCTACGGTTACCGTATCAAAACCCTAATACCAATTATCATATCAAACTTTTAGTTTGCAAAATCGATTATCATTATCGTGCCAAATTTTCGGTATTACAGAAGTTCGGTATGCCAAATACTTCGGTTGACATGGTATGGTATTGATAATTACCACTTTATTTTAGGTCACTTTTTTTGATCAAAATCTGAAGAAAAAAAAAATTCATCAACCCAGTTCAAGGCCCACTTTTTTCAATTTTTTTTCATCACCTCTGTAACTAATTCATACATTTCAGATGATTTAATCATACTTGAAGCCAGCAGGTAGCAAGCACAAGCAGTAAAAAACTGCAGGGAAGAAGCACGAAGTAAAAAGCACAGGCAGCAGCACACCAACACAAATCCCAGTAGATTTCATGTAATTGACACTCATTACATATATATTATTTTATATATAAACATCATGTACTGAACACTAAAATATATATTTATATTTTTCGGTATGGTATAGTAATACTATGATAATGCTATCGAATACCAATACCGTATAAAAAAACTTCGGTTTGGTACATTACCGTGCCATTACAGATTGGCACAAAAAGTTTGGCGCAAAATCGGTATGATACGGTTAACAATTCGATTAGCACGGTAATTTGGCAAAAAAATTCACCCCTTTAGGTGAATGCAACGACTTAGACTTCACTTGCAAACACATTCTGTAATTAGTTTTGAAATCTTCCTCAATTGGAATTTCGTTAAATTCTTGCCCCTTCATACTACTAGCTTAGGAGATTTTTCTCAGTTATATATGAACAAAATCTCTGCATATATCTAATTAAATTTTCTGCCTAATAACTCAATGAGAGGTTTTGAAAATGAGATATATAAAAGGTGGTCTCTAATCCTTGGTTTATTATATTTTAAGTTAACAGTTTTTCTATTAAGAGTTCTCGTAAGCGAAATATTAAGAATTTTTTAAAAAAATGGAGAGGAAGAGTGTTCAAGCAAGTTTTTTAATGGTAACCGTAATTTTGATTCTTACTGGACATGCAACTAGAGCAGATGATAGTTGTTAAGAAAGATGCCTTAGCTTTTGCCCATCGCTGCCTGATACGTGACACATGTGCTACATTCTGCTCGGTGCAGTGCCCTCCTCAGCTTCAAAATGTTGATTTGAATGATCATGCAATTCACTATTGCAAATTTGGTTGCTCCCTTGACCGATGTGCCAAATTTGCCAACGGTGCATACCACCTTTTCCTTTCTCTCTATCGTTACTCGATTCTCTCTCTCTCGTATATATTGTGAAGTTTCAGATTTTCATTAAACTTTAGGTAAACTTTATAAGGCTTTATACACCAAGAGGTCTACAGAATATAGGGGTCATGTAGGAGCTATACAATACAATTAAATGATAATAGCTCATCCTAACTGCCCTTGTCTACACTCCCCCGCAAACTTGACGCTGGAGAGGGAGACAAGTTTGGAACACAAGGACTGAAAACGCGTCTTCGACAAGCCTTTCATAAAAAGATCAGCCAGTTGCGAAATGGAAGGAAGAAAGTGAACACGGTGAGTTCCTGAAGCAACACATTCCCGGACGAAATGATAATCCAAAGCAATGTGTTTCGTGCGAGCATGAAAGACCAAATTAGCAGCCATATATGTGGCACTCAAATTGTCACAATGCATCAGCATTGGCTCAAAGACTGGTACATGAAGCTCACGCAAAAGACCCATTATCCAAATAGAATCAGCACATGCAAAGGCAAGAGCCCGATACTCCGCTTCGACACTAGATTGAGAGACCGTCCGTTGTTTCTTAGCACACTAAGAAATCAAATTGTCACAAAAAAAAAATACAAAAGCCAATGGTGGAACAACGTGTGTCAGGGCACTCTGCCCAGTCCGCATCAGAATAAGCAATGAGATGAAACTGTTGTGAAGACGAAGTTAAGCGAAGTCTCATACCCAAGTTGCCCTTAAGATAATGCAATATTCGCTTAACCGCCTCCATGTGAGCAGTAGTAGGATGACCTATAAACTAAGAAACATTTTGTACAACAAAGGAAATAAACGGCCGAGTTAATGTAAGATACTGCAAAGAACCCATAAGCTGCCTATAAAGAGATGGATCCGAGAGAGGAGCACCGATGTGTGCAGAAAGTTGAGTCTTGGCTGATATAGGTGTGGAACAAGGTTTACACTCTAATAAGTCACCACGTTGTAATAACTCCAAAGTATATTTGTTCTGAGACAAGTGAATGCCATTGGATAAATAAGATACCTCTATGCCAAGGAAATAGTGCAGCTTGCCGAGATCCCTTAGTTCAAACTCAATGCTCAAAGTTTGGATAAAGGATTGAATCAAGGGAGAGGAATTACCAGTCTAAACGATGTCATCCACATATAGAAGAAAAACAAGGATAGTGGAGCCATGATGATATGTAAACATCGAACTATCGGCCCGACTTTGAACAAAGCCTACTTGAATGAGAAAGGTGTTTAGATGTTGAAACCAAGCTCGCGGAGCTTGTTTAAGACCGTAGATGGCTTTTCGAAGCTTACAAACATAATTGGGATGATTGGGATCAACAAATCCAGGTGGTTGGGTCATATAAACCTCTTCCCTAAGTGAACCATGGAGAAATGCGTTATTCACGTCAAGTTGACATATCGGCCAACCAAAGGACACGGCAAGGCTGAGCACGGTTCAAATCGTGGTAGGCTTCACAACAAGACTAAAGGTCTATGTGTAATCAACCCCAGGCTGTTGATGGAAACCTTTGGCGACAAGACGTGCCTTGTAACGCTCCATCAATTCATCAGAATGACGCTTTATTTTGAACACCCATTTACACCCAACAGTGTTAGCATAAGAAACAGGAGGAATTAAAGTCCATGTACCTTGTTTGAGCAACGCATTGAACTCATCCAACATAGCCTGGCGCCACTTAAGAGTCCGTGAGGCCTGTGTAAAACAAGTGGGCTTCGCATCGGATTCAACAAAGGCAGTCATCGCAGAGGGAATAAGATGATGACTAGCAAAGTAGGCCTTGGTTTTGGGTTTGAAAATTCCAGACTTTGACCTTGTATGAGGTCCTGAGGAAGAAGCATGAGCCACGCCACTAGTTGGCAACTGAGATGTATGTGGATGTGATTGGTGTTGCTGAGTTGCAGTAGGAATTGACGCGGGGACAGTTGCAAATGTGTTGACAACAACTAGTTCCATATTTTAAAGCACAGTCACTGGTGTTGCAGGTAGCATGGGTGCCACGCCATCAACTGGCAAGGGAGATGCATATGGATGGGAGAGTTGCTGTTGAATTGCAGCATGGACTGACGCAGGGACAGTAGCAAACATGTTGACATTGGCTAGTTCCAGATTTTGAGGCATAGTCACGGGTTGCATTAAGGACAACATGGGTGACAAGGCATTGTTGTGCTGAAGTGGGGCAGGTATGGGGACAATGTGAACAAATACCAAGTCTGATTATTGCACGGAAGACGATGCCATAGAAGAGTGGAATGGGAAATCATCCTCATTGAACTTAACATGACGGGATAGGTATACACGTCCAATTAGGGGATAGAAGCAACGATAGCCTTTATATTGGTCATTGTAGCCAAGAAAAACACATGACAATGATCTGGGTTGTAGTTTGTTAGTTGCATAATCACCAAAATATGGAAAACAAGCACACCCAAACGTGCGCAAAGCCATATAATCAGGTGCTCGACCAAATAAAATTTGAAACGGAGAAGCCCACTTGAGAACAGAATTGGGTAGCCGATTAATTATATAAACAGCGGTGCAAAGTGCCTCAGCCCAAAATTTATGCGGAAGATTTGCAGCAAGTAACATGGTGCATCCCATTTTTGAGATATGACGGTGTTTGCGTTCTGCAAGTCCATTTTGTTGCAGGGTATGTGAACAAGAAAATCTATGGTGAATCCCCTTATGTGCACACAATTGATGAAAAGAAAAATTATCATACTTTTTACCCCCATCACTTTGGAGTATTTTAAGCATCGTTGAAAACTGATTAAAAATGAAAGTTATAAAATTGTTAAAGTGATTAAAGACCTCGGACTTCTTACGGATGGGATAAATCCATGTGTATCGTGTGTAATCATCCGTAAACAAGACATAGTAACAAAAACCTGACACCGACACAATATGAGACATCCAAACATCAGAATGTATTAATTCAAAAGGAAACATAGCATAGTGTTCTGAAGACGTAAATGCTAGGCGATGGGATTTAGCCAACGCACAGTGATTACAAAAATCTTTAGTGGAGACAGTAAAAGACGAGTCTAATACATCACTAGATGCTAACACACTAAGAACTTGACGGGAGGGATGCCCAAGACGACGATGCCAGAGTGAGGGTGACGCAAAAATGGAAACAAAAGCATGTTTGGCAGTAGAACCATTTCTAGAAGCAAGACCAAGCTTAATAGGATAAAGATCATCCTCACATAGGCCCTGAAAAAGAACAACACCCGTCTTTAAGTCACGTACGACAAAACCCCATGGAAAGAACATTAGACTAACAAGATTATCACATGTAAACTTAGCAACCGACAACAAATTTTTCCGAATTGCTGGAACATGCAAAACTTTGGATAAGCAAAAAATGAACGACCCGGACTTAAAAGAAATATTACCAGTGTGCGCAATAGGGAGGGTCTCAACATTACCCACAACAACCTTGTCATTAGAACCATACCCCGTAGCCGAAGTAATGGAGCAAGAGTCACTTGTCATATGGTGAGTAGCACCAGTGTCCGGATACCATGTAGGATCAGAGGGGGAAGCAATGTGCATGCCAGCGAAAGCTCGAGACATATCATTATCAGAACGAGTCGCTCGAGGACACAACGTAGCGATATGACCAAATTGATTGCAAGCCTAACATTGAGGGCCACGAGTAGCAGGACCTAGTCCAAGGATGCCAGGTCGTTGTTGTGCAGCACGCTGACCATATTGGCCAGCACCACCATGCATAGTAGAACGACCACCACCATAAGTACGAGGATGCCGATTGCCACTTGAAGTGCCATGATGGTGGGATGGCGGACCAGCACGTCCTTGAGAGAAATTACCACCAGAATTACGTGCGGAGTAGAAAGCGGAGGGAGCCAAAGCAGCTTGAGTCATAGCATGTTTGGATTCATAAACCAGGAGACGAGCACGCAAATCATTGAATGACGGTAGATGAGGAAAGTTGGTCAACGCCAAGACAAGAATCTCATATTCAGGCCCCAAGCCATTAAGTACATAAGTCACCAAATCATCATTCTGAACAGGTTGGCCACTATAAGCCAATTGATCTGCCAAATGTTTGGCAAGACCCAGATATTCCGAAATTGTTTTAGTACCTTTCTGAAGAGACAACAACTGAAACCGAGTATGGGTAGAGTTGGCAAGGGATTGTTGAGAAAATTTTTGACGAAGATGCTCTCAAATCTCATGAAAAGTAGACAACCCGACGGTCAAAGAGAGAACAGGCTCTGTAAGCGTAGCACGCAACATGCTGACAAGTGTTTGATCAGTCTGGTACCACACCAGGTGATCGGGGTTGGGAACGCTAATAGTCACATGAGGCACCACTGTGGAGGAGTCAGAATCAGCAAAGGCATTTGGTGAAGCTGCATGAGTGGTGGTGGTGATAAAGGGATGAGGGCAAGGGTGGGTTCCATCTACAAAACACCAAAAGTTTTGGCCAATCAAGAATGGCTTAGCTTGACTTTCCCAAGGTAAGTAATTAGACTCAGAAAGTTTGACAGAAACTAGTGTAGAGATATTAGGGATTGGAGATGTATGAGAGGAAGTTGCGGAAGCTATGGAAAAAAAAAAAGATCAGAGGCTCAATACCATGTGAAGTTTCAAATTTTCATTAAACTTTAGGTAAACTTTACAAGGCTTTATACACCAAGAGGTCTACAGAATATAGGGGTACTGTAGCAGCTATACAATACAATTAAATATAAATTACAATTAAAAGATAACTCATCCTAACTGCCTTTGTCTACATATATGAATGTCAAACGTTAACCAGTTAGTAAGTGAAAACGTTAACCAGTTAGTAAGTGAATAAGAGACTAACTACACTTGTGTTTTATGACCGCAGATAAGGAGAAAATGCAAAGCTGTACCGTGTATGCAACACTGCACGACCAACTGCCACATCAAGCTTCCGAGGCCCCCACTTCCCTGATTGCTGCAACAAATAAAGCAACATCAAAGCTGCTCACACCCCCCCCCCCCCCCCCAGCATTTATCATCTAATTAAGGGGGATTAAACCAGCATTTTCAGATATCGTTTCTCTTTCTCCATCCACAGCTAAACACTGCCACAGTTGAAGAAAAATTGCCGGCAACTTGCTAAATATTATCAATTACATGCAGTAAGCTTATAGTTAATAAATAAATAAATCTATAGAGCTTGAAACTTTCTAGCTTGTTTAGATTTAGTTAGAGAGAAGCGATTCCTCGCCTGCGCTCCCTCCCCACTAAAAAGAGCAATCGATATATAATCCATTGCAGCACAAGGCATGGCTGTACAATCACAGCTCAGACTGAGTTCGTTCTGTGCACACAATGTACGGCTTAAGCAATGCTGTCAAAATGTATACGTGTACACAATGTACGGTACGTGACCCGAGCTGGCGGTGGTCATATCCTTTTTGCAGGTTAGAAACGTTTCCATGAACATCGTCCTGGTCTTAGATGACAAAGAGTCTGTAGATGTGCATCTAAAAATACATAGCAGGATCAAAATTATGATGAATTTTTGTGTTGCAAATAAAATTTGGTCAATTATGCCGTGAGAATTTTCTCGCTTTCGGTGAATAAGTACTCAAAAGTACACAAGATTGAGTACTTAAAAGATCAAAAGGAAAAATATGCTCCATAGAGGAAAATGCTTTAAGTTCCAAAAGGGTTTTTTTTATTTATTTTAAATTTATGCTTGCTTATGTATTATGGTTGAATCAAAATCTTGGTTTAAAGATGAGAGATGTAATCAGCGCATAATGTAAAGGCCTTTTTGGACTCGACTATTTTCATTCAATTTTGCCAATGCTATGGTTGTTGTTTTAGGAATTTATCCGTGTTGATATTGAACTTATTAAATTGGACGACGAAATAACATATATTGTCTCTTAAGGGTGAGGCTCTATAAAATTAGTTTGAATTCAGTTCCAATAATATCCAGTCTGAGCCACTACGAAAATGAGTTTGAAAAGGAATAAATTTGTATGTTTTTCTTCTAATGAAGTTTTTTCCCCTAACAAAAACAATTTAAGATAACCCCTTAAACAAATGGGGAGAAAACCAACGGTTAGGTGGATGCAACGACTTAGACTTCACTTGTAAGCACAATCTGCAATTAATTTTGAAATCTTCCTCAATTGGAATTTCATTAAAACCATGAACCATTCATTTTCTTCATACTAGTAGTCATTAGATTCTCCGAGTTATGAACAAAATCTGTAAATATCGAATCTGATTTACTTGCCTAATAATTCAATGGTAGGTTTAGAAAATGAGACCTATAGAAGGTGTACTCTAGTTCTTGATTTAGCCAAGATATTAAGAGTTCTCATAAGTGAAATATTAAAAAAATTCGGAAAATGGAGAGGAAGAGTGTTCAAGCAAGCTTTTTGATGGTTATGATAATCCTGCTATTTACTGGACAAAAATTGCCTAAGCACTTGCCCATTGCTACCTCAACTATGTGTTACACTATGCTTGGGGCAGTGCCCTCCGCAGCTTCAAAATGTTGATGTCAATGATCAAGCAATTCACTACTGCAAACTTGGTTGCTCAGTTCACCAATGTGCTGAGTTTGCCGGCGGTATATGCCATTTCCTTTCTCGATCTCTATCGTTATTTGATCGTCTCGTTTCTCTAATTATCTCACATATATGAACGTTAAGTGCTAATCAATTAGTAAGTGAATACGACGCTAACTACAATTGTGTTTTATCGCCTCAGATAAAGAGAAAGTGCAAAGGTGTATGCAACACTGCTCGAACAATTGCAACTTCAAGCATCCGAGCCCACCTCTTCCGTGATTGCTCCAACAAATGGTGCAACATCAAAGCTCCTTGCCCCCCATAAACAATAACATGTTTGTAACTGAAATAAGTTTATGATTCAATAAAAGTGGAGTTTTAGTGTGGAATATTTCAAAGCACTGATCATCTAAAGAGGAGAGAGTTAACCAACATTATCTCTCTATCCATGCGTAGACATGGGTAACTGCTTCTCAAAAGTTATATTTGGCCAGCTCGGGTTATGATGTGTAAAATTCAAGACCCGAGCTGACGCTAATCACATATATCCTTTTTGCAAGCTCAAAACGTTTACATGAATATCATGGCCCGTCAAAATGTGGATATTTTGTGGAAAAATTATTTAGTAAATTGGAGTGCGATGCACTAATCCATGGTATGATATGAGAGATTTTTTCAAGTACCGGGCATCAAGCAGTACTTGAACTTCACATATTATAATACAATTGGAGGAAATAATATATTTTTCCCTGTACCTCTACTTATTTTATAACGCATAAAGTAGAGTATTCGCTTGAATACCGGACAGTCAAAAAAAGTTTCTCCAAAAATAGAACCAAATTTCTTTTGCTCAAATAGGTTTCGCTAAGGGAGTGTCACCGGGTATCAAGCAGTACTTGAACTTCACATATTATAATACAATTGGAGGAAATAATATATTTTTCCCTGTACCTCTACTTATTTTATAACGCATAGAGTAGAGTATTCGCTTGAATACCGAACAGTTGAAAAAAGTTTCTCCAAAAACAGAACCAAATTTCTTTTGCCCAAATAGGTTTCGCCAAGGGAGTTTCACCAGGCATCAACCAGTACTTGAACTTCACATATTATAATGCAATTGGAGGAAATAATATATTTTTCCCTGTACCTCTACTTATTTTATAACCCATAGAGTAGAGTATTCGCTTAAATACCGAACAGTTGAAAAAAGTTTCTCCAAAAACAAAACCAAATTTCTTTTGCCCAAATAGGTTTCGCTAAGGGAGTTTCGTTCAAATCATTTTTTTGTTTTTCTAAAAACAAAAAAAAATGATAAAATGTTGGGATTTTAAATATAGTGTGAGGCTAATCATACATTTTTTTTTTTCCTTTCACACACTTTTTATCAAATTTTGTCATTTAATCATCTTCAATTTATTAGATCTGACAGCAAGTGATGTGTAAACTAAATGATATAATTATTAATAATTAAATTATTACTTAAACATTAATTAACATAATTATTTCTTATTTATTTGATTTAAAATTTTAATCTGCGTAGTATTTTCCGTAGATTTAATTTAATATATAAAAGCCAAGGTCAATGGTGCAAGCACCGACAAATTAGATTTAACGTGCCTGCCACTATTGGCCAGCTGTCCGATTGCACAAAATCTCACATAATACCGGCTACAGCGTATCCCATCCCACGGCCGCTTCTTCTTCTTCTTCGCCCCAAAAACCTTAAACTTCAACTTGACAGTCCAAAGTCCGATACCAGTCACTGGAAGAACACTTCTACGATCCGACCCACACATCGATCCAAATAGACCCAGATCAGAATACCATTTCCCCTAAGCGAACCCTGATCCGGGTCTCCGCAGTACCCAGATGAAGTTTTTCAGAAGATGAAGAGGTTCAAGCAAAACCTTGATGCTGATGATTTGTCGAAGCATTTGGATTTGGATACCCGTAGTGCTCTGAGGGAGCCGGATAGGAAATCTGCGTCGGGTTCGATGAAGGTGATGGGGATCTTTGTGGCTGCCTTGATTCTGTTTTCGGTGTTGTTCTCAGTGAATGTGGTTCTCAGAGACCCGCCTTCGGATGCTGTTTTCGAAACTTCAAAAGCTGCAGTTCTTGAAGTGGAACCCAGAAAAGGTAACAGATTTAAGCTCAAATTTTAATATTATCTAGTGGGTCTTGGTTAACTTTGGCTTATGGGTTTTACTGCGAAGTAATTCTGCTGTTTCACTGTGATTTTTGCACCAAGTTTTTGTCTTTGTTTTGACTGGATTTGAGATTTTGTTTATTGGGTCGTATGCTGAAAGAAGAGCTATCAGATTGACATTTCTGAAGCTTTTTGGTTCAGTTGCATTGCAGTTCTCGTTTGGAAATGCTTCTTTAAAAAGCACTTTTATAATCTATTAGAAACACATCAAAACTTTTCATAACAATGCATGCGCTTCCTGAATCTTGAAAAAGAACTTTGAACTTTTCCTGCCGAACATGGTCAAAAGCGATTCTGGTGATCAGAAAGCGAATTCGGTTATTTTAAATGAACTTACAGACAGTCCCATATATTCAGGTAGTTTGGGGAGCAAGGTGAACTTGGAACTACTTGATCTGATATGCTGAACAATTTTACTAGTTCGGGTTGGGCTAAAGTTTTGTCCTTTTTCAACTGCTTGGCATTTTGTTGTCCTAGTGCCTCCAGCTTGGATCAAGTCCTGCACTTCATCAGCTTCATTGGCTGGTTTTCTCTAGTCTCTTCTTTATGAAGTCTCGTGTTGTTTTATTTTTTGTTTTCGGGTCATCGTGTTAGTGTTCTCATGGCTGATTTGCTCTATTCAGATCTTTGAATTATCCAAGTTGGTGGAAGCCAACTTAGCGCGCTTGATTACGACCAACTGCTATTTTCCATTTTCAACTAGGTTGTTTAGTTGTCTGTTTGTTTCCATTTCCGACTATTTTGTTTATAACCAAATATTCTTTTTATGTGTGTTACCACATTTCTTTGTTTTTGATCTCTTGTGTTCCAATTATTTTCTTTTGCTTTCAAGTATCCTATTCATGTAAAGATCCTGATCTGACTACTTGTGAGTTATATGATGCAACCATGATGGTGATAAAGCTCTCCGTATGTTGTTCGAATATTCATAGGTTCTAAGAATTGTATCGTTCTTTTTTCCTTTTGCCATCCGTAGGTTTAGAAGATCAATTTTCTCAGTCTGTTGAGGTGCCTGAGGATAAATTGCTTGGAGGCCTTCTCGCTGATGGATTTGATGAAGGATATTGTGTCAGCAGGTACCAGTCAGCTTCATATCGTAAAGAACTGCCTTACAAACCTTCTTCTTACCTTATATCCAAGTTACGAAGCTATGAAGCTCTGCATAAACGTTGTGGACCTTACACCAAAGCCTATAACAAAACCCTGGAACAACTCAAGTCTGGCCATGGCACAAGCTCCTCGGATTGTAACTATGTGGTATGGATTTCCTTTAGTGGATTAGGGAATAGGATACTGACCCTAGCTTCAGCGTTTCTTTACGCTCTCCTGACAAACCGGGTTCTACTAGTGGACCCTGGAGTTGACATGGTTGACCTCTTCTGTGAACCGTTTCCGAAAGTCTCATGGTTTCTTCCCACGGATTTCCCCCTTAAGGATCAGTTCAACAGCTTGGATCAGAAATCTCCTCACTGTTATGGGAAGATGCTGAAGACTAGTAACTTTACAAATTCAGATGATTCGGTGAGGCCATCTTTTGTGTATCTCCATCTAGCTCATGATTACGATGATCAAGATAAGCTTTTCTTCTGCAATCAAGATCAGGCTTTCCTTGAAAGGATACCATGGTTGATCATGAAAACAGATAACTATTTTGTCCCGTCTCTTTTCTTGATCCCATCTTTCGAGCAGGAACTACATAAACTCTTCCCAAGGAAGGAAACTGCTTTCCATTTTTTGGGTCGATACCTGTTCCACCCCACAAATGTCGTATGGGGATTGATTACTAGATACTATCAAGCTTATTTAGCAAAAGCAGATGAAAGAATAGGCATCCAGATCAGAGTCTTTGATACTGGGATTGGCCCCTTTGAACACGTGTTTGATCAGATCCTATCCTGTGCATTGAAGGAGAAGCTGCTACCTGAACTCAACCGCCAGGATTTCATTGTCAGTTCACCGGGAACCCCAAAGTCTAAAGCTGTGCTGATGACATCTTTAAGCTCTGGTTACTCTGAGAAGCTAATGGACATGTACTGGGAGCATCCTACTGTGACAGGGGAGGTGGTTGGCGTTTTCCAGCCGAGTCATGAGGAGTATCAACAAACTGAGAAGCATACGCACAACCGCAAGGCATGGGCCGAAATGTATCTACTAAGCTTGACAGATGTGTTGGTCACAAGCTCATGGTCAACATTTGGGTATGTTGCGCAGAGTCTTGGGGGGCTGACACCGTGGATACTCTACAAACCGGAGAACAGAACAGCACCCAATCCTCCTTGTCAACGAGCAATGTCAATGGAGCCTTGCTTCCACGCGCCTCCCTTCTACGATTGCAAGGCCAAGACAGGAATCGACACAGGTGCATTGGTTCCTCATGTGAGGCATTGTGAGGATATGAGCTGGGGTCTTAAGTTGGTCGATCGTTACGATGAGTTCTAGGGTTGTAGCTTGTGTTATATGTCTGTTGTTGTAACTGTTTGATCATGAATAACATTGAATTTTTCATATACAAGAACGTTATTCCATAAGCAAAAATAAAAAATAGTTGAGTTTAATGGAAGAGTGAAAGATGTTCGACTCTCGTAGATGATGAGTTCAATATCTAATATAGCGGTCATGGGTTAAGGAGGCAAATACGTAAAGCAATAGCCTATTAAAAGATAAGTAATTGCATGCTTTAGTAGAAATATACACAGAATTTGGGATTCTGCTTTACAAAAAAGCAACTTTTTTCTCAAAATTAGTTGCGAAATTCGACCACAAGGCTTCCATCTCCAGTTTGAGGATATCTCGGACATGTTCATGCCTTCAACGAATGTGTTTGCACCTGATCTCTGCAACAGCAGCAGGTATTTGGTTTCTACTTCAAAACCTTCAGAAAGCTAGCAGCATCTCCACTACTCGGAATCGGAACCTGACTCTGGCATTTCATAAGAATCTCTTGGTTCCATATCGGTGATGGAAGGGGTTAGGTCTTCATTAAGCACGTTTCTAGCCCGGTCTCTCCGTCGTCTACTTTCATCCTGTAAGACGGAGATTAGACATGTCATCGGAATGATAAAGACGGGGGAGGAAAAGATGAAAAAACATGAGTTGAAGTGTACTAAAGTACTAAGTTGGTCTTTTATTTTCTTGCTCTTAATGTTCACCGTGGAATTTGGCTGATTTGGTTGACTTGACACTGGAGTTGCTTGACTCCTCCGAAGCCAGATGGTACCGAAAGACATCAATGCTGCTAGAAGCAACCCTTGGATCTCCAATGCGATCATAGATTCCGCGTAAAATTCCACGGATGCTCTGCATGATCGTGTTTGTTGAAGGAATTCTTTGGACACCTGCTGCTGACCACATTGGCTCTGAATCCTCGGGAACCAAATGAGGAGTTCTTGTTCTCTGCAATGGAAACAAAAATTGAAATTTAAAGTAAAGCTCTTGACAAAAGAGTAGTTTACGAAACTGCTCGTATGAGACGGCCAAGTACATTTACATAATGAGGAAGATCTCTGGAGTCGCCGTCGTAGATTGTTTCTGAGATCCGTCTAATAATCTGCATAAGAAAGGTGAAAACGAAGCCACCAACTTAGAGAAAATTTGTATTATGTGACGTCTGAGGCATCGATTGTAAGTATTATGCGAAATCACGAATCCAAACATATCTCCCGAGTATCATCTGAACCACTGTACTTTGCCACACGCTGCGATGCAGGATCTAGTTCCTGGTCTTGCAGTGCATCCCATATGGTTTTCTTCTCACCCTCTTCTGTCACATTCCTCTTATGGCGTACAATAAATAACTGAGGAACATCAATCATATCTGTCCTTTCTCCACAAGTTTCATGGCTGTTTTCAGATTGCAGGAAGAAGAGGCAATATTTCTGAACAAAAATTAAATCTTTAGTCAGACATAAGTTTCAAGACCGCGCTTAATGAACTAACAGTTAAAAACGCGAACAACACATAAAACTCATAACTAATTTCAGTCGTTTGCTTTTAAGCGCACCTGCTGCTGGTGCTCTAGATTGCTCTTCATCAGCTGACCTTGTCTCGACTTCATTTGACAACTTCTCTTCAACCCTGCGAATGCTCTATCAAACTTATGTCATTCGCACCAATTGCTAAGTTTTGAAAATTATGAATGTTAGATTGCATAGAAAACTCATAACTAATTAAAATCATCACCAACCCATATAAGTTTAACTTCTTGATCTACATCTGACATCTGAAACAAATCTAAATAGTAAATACTCGACACGAACCAAAAATCAGAGCAATATTGTGGAATAAAATGATATGAAAGACACTTGCTCCACGCATATTACTGAGTTCTGGGCTATGCCTCCCTGCTACAACAGCACAGTACCAAGTAACGGTATCATATCCAGCACGAGAATAGCCTCGAGCATCACAACCCAACTCCATGGATGTTGTACTCCTCAACTGAGGTAGCTCTGAAAGAACATGTGAGAAATAAATGGGAGTTAATTAGTCTTACTGCAGATTACTACAAAAAGTTCAAAAGTACTATTCACTACCAAAGTAGCTTGGAGAATATAATGTATGGTCTGAACTATTTATTTGAGAGTCCAGGTATATAGCCAGTAGGTTAAGGTCAACTGCCAACCTATCTAAGCTTTGTAATGCACTCTTTCACATTAGATGAAGAACGGAGCGCGAAGACAACAGTACCTTGTTGTTTATTTTGCTCCATAATATTTAAGAAACGTGAGTAGTTAACAGATCCTGCAAGTTAAAACATACAGCTTTGGTTATCACATGAAGCACACAAGTTTATCAAATCGTTATAAAGGGTTAAGAGAGTAAAGTGCCGTTGTACACAACAGGTTTGACACCAGGATCTTTCAAAATCACTATAGCAGGTGCAGTTCTACCTCAAACCTGTTGGAAAGCATAAAAGTTCCTATGAAATCAAAGATGCATAATTTTCTGTATCCAATTTATTGTAATAGTTCAAGTTTGAACTCACAATAGTAGTGTTTGTGTTATTTTAGACTGAATTCACATAATATTTTGAAAATCTGGAAAACTGTACTCTTTCAACTTTCAAGAAGATTAATGTTAGGATAGCCACTCACGAATTAAACCAAAAGGACGATTCCTCGTCTTGCCATAGCACGAATGCAAAAGAAGCATGAGTCCAATAATTTTTAGCAGTTTGGCGTCTGAATGGCGCAGCACGCACCCCTGTTTTTGAGAAGAAAATGACTTTACCTTTGAGCCAGAAGAACAAAACCATTATCCAAGCGACAGGTCGAAAGTATTAACAATAGATCGCAGCATGTTGCGAAGGCATCTATTTATACGTTGATCAATTAAAATGCATTAGCAAAATATTGAATCTGCAAGTACCTTGTGAAGACTAACTTTTGCTAGAAACTTTTGCCCCTGAAAATTGAAGTATGCATTCATATCATTTTCGGAAAAGCGAAAAAAGGAAAGGTGAATTAATAACACGCGTAAATCAGCTAAGCAAAAATAAAATCAGATGAGAAACCAGATTGGAATCATTGGATAACCTTATACTGCATCAACCTTGAGTTAACTTTTGAACAAGGTTGTATTTAATCTAAAGTTAGAGAGGAGAAGGAAAGAAAGTTTCTCATAGAATTACCAGTGTCTCCTTTGAGTAGTAAAGAATACGAGGCAAACCAAGTACGGTTGTTGCAAACCAATCTGTGACTGAATCAACTGAGAGCTCTCCTTCATACCTGAGACGAAGGATCAGACCGAGATGCCATTCCATAACTAATGAAAGAAACATGACATGTAACAAGAGAAGGAAGGCCTGTTAGAGACCGATATGCAGTTAGAAACATGAAACAAAAGAAAATGAAAAGACTTCATCAAGAGAGAGTTTCCGCCCAAAGAATTCATAGTCAAATTTACGATTGCTTAGTATTTCTGCAGCCCCATAATCCTGGCACCAGTTGCCACAACAGATACAATGCCCAGGAATAAAACATGCAGTACTATATGTAATGAATATCCCTTGAGTTTCAAGATCTTATTTCTAAAACCTACCACGACCCTAATTTCATCTATCGCCAACCATTTGTTTATCAAAATATGCGTATTTTCGAGCAGTTTCAGTTAAAATTCACAAATTCCAAGACCTGCAATTAAGCAAGAACGGAAACTTTGGCAAATAACAGCATGCAATATTGATCATTTATCAAACCACTTACGATTCCTGAAGAAAGGTTGCCCAGTTGGTTTTCGCTCAGCAAAATGTGTAGCTAGCTGAAGCTCTCCAAGTTCCAACATACCAGTATTTGCCACACCATCCAAATAAGCAGCTAGAGGGTAACAAAACAAAAGATGATATTCTCAAACAAAAATTATCATACATAAAAATAATATCTGAGTCAAATATTGGAATCTAAAGAGGGAAACAAAGAAAAGAAGGGAAAAAATGGGTTGTAAACTTGTGACTACTATAATGCAGGGAACAATTTTCCCAGTCAAACTGAATGGTTAAAGAACTTAAGTAGACAAAACCAACTAATCAATTGATAAAAGAAGGTCTCCACTCTGTTGAGTGCATGGATTGGCCACTAAACATGTATTCACCTTTCAAGAGACCATTTCAAATACAGGTAAAGAATCTTAAACCAGGTTCTCCAAACTGAAAACGTACCAATTTTCTTCCACACATCGGAAAATTGATCGCAGCTTTTGCTCCCAAATGAGCACAACTGGTCCAAAATCCAACAAGCACGGAGTCAGTATACTTTTAAAAGGAAAAGCAAGAAGTTTTATTGCTGACAAAATATGACAAGAAAATATAAGGCTATCTATGACAGAACATGTATGCACATTCTAGTTATGTGTTGACTAGAATCTTTATATCAAAATACCTTAGTCTGTTGTGTTACGCATAAATGTTATAAGAACAAAAAAAACGTTATGTAACTGAAATTTTAACATGATTAAGAGGTTCAGTTCCAACCAGAAGCAACAGATTCTAGCAAGGAAGGTCTGTCTTCGAAAAGCTTTCTCCTTTATATTGCTCTGTGACCTTCTCAACTATATCCTAAGGTCAGAAAAGGGAAATTAATAGGACATCAGAGCACGCAGCAGAGGTTAGTGAGAAAAGAACATGGATGGAACTGCAAGCTAGAGACGTTGGTAAGCCTTGGAATGCGAATGAAAACTCACTATTTGCTCATCGATGCCAAATATGTCATAGTTTCTTTTCCACACTGGATTTGTCAGCAACTCACAATCTGCACTTACATCTCGATGTCATAATCAGTAGTATCAACGAAAGAACAGAGAGCAAGCCGAAATACTGACTACGAAAGCTACACATTCTAAAAGCATTGACACAGAAGTTATCACACTACTTATATTCGAAAATAGTGAACAAAAAACACATACTTTGTAAAAAAATGTGCTTTTCCTTGCCATCAGTTCCTTATAATTGTATTCTATATACAAAACGACCATTTTCGCGTAATGTATTCAAAATGTTAGTAATAAAAACTGCCCAATTCAATCTATTTCCTCTCATTTCTTTGGTAAAGCCGTATAATGTTATCATCTGATCGCATATTTGATAAATCAGGCTACATGAAGTTTTCCATCTACGTGGAACAATAAAACTCCGTCCCGCGGAGAAACCACGGAATTCGCTAACCTTGATAAAATCGGAAGTATCCAAAGCCTGCCCGTCTGAACTCCTGAAAAAGCATGAAAATTTGAAGCATTACAGAGTGTGCTTTTTAAAACTTTGACACACAGAGCCTTCTTCTACTTCCGGAAACTATCAAAAGATTCAAAACTAACCAAACTGCGCAATTCCAATCATTAAAACGACATACAGACTGAAGAAATATTGTCGTACGCCTCTTTTCACTTCTTCAATGGAGCTATAGCTCCTTACACCAAGAACTGCAACAATTCAGTCAACAAAGCAACAGTTCAAAATCCACATTCATACATATATGTATGTATATACAGAGAGAGAGAGAGAGAGAGAGAGAGAGAAGTACTGTCGTAGTGAGAGGGAGGGAAGGATTTGGGAACAACGAAGAGCTGGAAGAACATGGCGGCGACGAAGAGAACCAGAGGCAAGGAGTAGGCTTTGATCACAGACGCCGTCGGCGATCCTGTCGTGGAGTCCGAAGACGCAGGTTTTGCCATGATGCTCAACCGCACCGGATAATTTCTCGTCCGCGTTGCAGAGAAGAGAGTGACGACGAGACTGCCGTCTGCAAGTATATTTTGGCGCTGTCAAAACGCGCGCGCATTGGTGGAGAGCGATCGGGTTAAGGAAACTTGACACGTGTGCGTTTGGAACGTTTGTAATAGGAATTGGATCCGCTCCAGACCTTAGTGTCCGGAGCTTAAGGATCAATTAATCTGGGCCGCACAAATTGAATCGAACCGTCTCTATTAACTCATTTTTCTGGTCCATTACACACAAATCAACAACTCTGATTTTTTTTACACATCAATCAATAGCCTAGATGAATTGATCCTTAAGCTCCGGACACTAAGGTCCGGAGTGGATCCAATTGGGCATATGTATGTTCTTTTCTCAGTTGGGCTTTTATCAGTTACGGCTCCTTGCGAATTGCTTAAATTTTTTAAGAACATCTTAAAAAAATTGCACTAATTTTTTTTGGGAAATACAAAAGAAGTGAGGTGGATGAACAATATCATTTGATGAAACTTTCATATTAACAATCCTACCCCGTCTAATGTTGCGTCGTCCATAACTATAATGCAGTTCCAACTCTTCGTCTCTCTCATCATTTGAACTCGCCCTCCGAACTCGATCTCCTTTGTCATCCAAAAACAAAAAAGGATCAGCCTCTCGAGCTCTCTGCATCCTCAGTAGCTCCGCCAGGACAGCCATCATCTCCATAAATCTCCTTAGTTGTCAAGGTCTGTTCAATACTCTACTCTCTCTCTCTCTTCTTCCTTTCTTCCAAAATCCAAATACGTAGCCAGATCCATAATCGTAAGATACAGAACTATAATCCTAATATCCTAACCCGAAATCTTTCGCCTTTCTCCCTATTTGTGAATGGCCAAAGTATTACTAGGTAACGTGCCTCTCCTTGCTGATTGTAAACACTTATTTTGTTCACTGCTTGGTTAAGTAAAAGTTGCATATTTGAAATGGTTTTCCACCTTTAATTATCTTGTGCAAGTTCTGTTTGGATATATGTTATAGTCATAGATTTTTATATCTATCAAGCATGAGGAAAAACTTGTTGTATCTCAAAAGATTAAAGAGTCCGACAACAACCTCAAGGAAAGCATGAAAAAGTTCAAGCATCGGCGTCGACATTGATGTATCCAATTGAAGGACAATTGAAAGAGAAATGATGACTAACTAATTAATTTTACACATCACAAATGGCAATAGGCCGACACAACTTTTGGATACTGGCCTATGGTATTATATTTTTGGTGAGGAACCCTACGTACGGCAATTTACATGAAGATATATAACGTGCGTACCTTATCAATGTGGAGGCTTTAATGTTGAAGCTTGTGAAGGCCAGGGCAAAACTTAACTAAACAAATAAAGCAGTTTACCATCTTTGTGCATGCATGGGGGACATATATACATAATGTTGAATAAATAATCAACGACGTACTCAGCTCAAATGTATGCATGGCATAAGTCATAGCTAGCATGGTCCATATGTATCTGGGACGAAAGACAGCATTAATGCTTGAAAATATCCACAAATGTGATTTGATATGTCGTCCGATATCCCACGAGCAATATTCTAAAGATATATGATTTCAGTTCCGCTATATTACATAGCCTAAATTTGTTTATGAATTCTAAATATATATATATAGGCCAATTCATATACAGCTAACGGTCTACAAATACATAGATGATATGGCCAAGTTTTGTCACATCGCCATAAAAATGTGCTGGGGTGGGGTGCCTTTGCTTGGCTTCTACGACAGACAAATGGATAGCATGTATTTTTGAAATTTTACGGTTGGATATGCTGGCTTAAGATTATAATGAAACTTCACAGATGTCTGAACCACTTAAAAAATATTATATTGCAGACATCGAAATTTTGGTGAAATAAATGTTCACCAACAAATTAAATTTTGACTCACTAAGGCTTATGTTGCGCACACCTTGGGTCTTGCCAAATGGCACACATTGCATGTGACTCATCAAAGGCGAATGTGTCATCAAGAGTGACATATGTCAACATTTGAGACCTCCGTCAAACAAATCAAATCAAGTAAAAAAAGAGCAAATTAACCCTAATTGATCAAATCCCTCAATTATGGTTTAATTTCTTAAGCTACTAATTCTGATTTTAATGACTAAAGTAAATGAATTAGTCTAAATTAAAAATGCTGGTTTAATTAAGAGCTAAATTAAATAATTAGCTCAAAGTAAATTAAATCAGAAAATCAATCCCGTAAATTATGGGATTCAGATTGGGGATTCCTAACTAACACTCAATTGCTTGTCTATAAACATTGGGCTCATTTTCAAGAAAGAGGAGATAGGAGATAGGAGAGAAGCAAAGGAAGTTCAAGCCTTTGGAGAAACCAGAAAGCTCTCTGGCTAAACTAAACACTGGTGTTCTTCATCAAGCTAGTGAAGAATCAACAAACACAACAAATACATGTGTGAATTCAACCACACTAAAATCGAAGCTACCACGTGAAACCCTCATGGTCCTATTTTGTTCAAAATCAAGCCCTGATGGCCTTTGAAGAAACCTCAAGTCTGATTCAAGATCAAGTTTGCATCACCCTTGAATCAACACAAATACTAGAGATCGAATCATAAGAATATTCTTGTAAAAGAATACCCATTATTGTAACCCTAATTTCATTATGTTATTCTGCTATTCGTTGCAGAAATTTTCGTGTTACGTATATATTATATGTTGATGTACAATAGAACTCTAGCTTCTAAACGAAGATAAGAAAATAATTATGGAATTCATAAATTTTTTGAAAAAAAATCAAGGGAATGTTTGAAAATGCTTGTAACAAAAGCCAAAAGAACTAACGAAAAGCATAATATAGCAGTGTTTGCCCCATAAATAGTCCAAAATTCTTATTTTCAGAGAAGCATCCAAACAAAGTATTTTGTTATATATTTCTTTTCATGCTCCTTTTCCATTCCCCTTTTTTTTCTTGGCAGTAAGAGGCTGGTCAATAATATTAGTTAAACTAGACTAGAAGAGACACATCAATTATAAAAGTGGTGATGAATATTATTACATCATTAATTGGATGACCTACAAATCCTCCAAAAAGTACTTATAATATTACTTCTTAAACCCTAATATTATAAAACCATCGCCTACTGTAGCAGCTAGTTTTTATTATATCATGCAGATGGTACTGCGCGTGGAAAATTATTCCTTCAGAAGTCCCGTCAAGTTTGTTAATTAACCCTCCTCTCATGAGAAAGCTACATCGTTGAATTTGATACTGCGTGACAAGCTGAGTGACAAGTCCCATCAAGTTATAATCTGATTATTGTTCGTTCACGTCATAAAGTCCACCATTGATTCTTATTTTTCCAAACTAGTCCAAGCATCTTCGGATTCAAAACCGATATTGTGATGGAGGACCGCCAATAATTCACTGCATTCATTACCATAATATTGACCGAAAAGCTCATTGATATTCATCGATCCAGTGGCTACTGGTGGCGCCGTTGCTTCATCAAATCCCATCAGGCTTGATAATTGTTGATCAGATATTGGAACCTGAAAATTAGGACCATAATCTTGGCCGTTCATATTAAGACCATGGTCATGAACATGATGAAGATCCAGGCCGTTTATATCATTGGTTAGGGCAGCGGATCTTGACGATGACATTGACATGGATATTAGGCTTTCCCATGCCGATGCTTCTAGTATGTCAAGGCACTGTGGAACTAGTGGTGGAGCAAGCTGATGATAATCATCGAAAAGCGACACTGCCGGCGCAGATTCATGCATACGTAGTTTGGATTCTTTGACGAACCTGGCTTCGGCTTGAAGCCTGGCACTTTCCCACTGAGCAGTGTGGCTGAGATTTGACAACTTTTTGGGGTCGCCATTTGCAGAGGCAAGAATGGCAGCCTTGGATTTGTGGGTTACAGGGTCAAATCCTATCTTGGCCAACCTTTTCTTCAGATGTGCGTTCCAGTAGTTCTTGATCTCATTGTCTGTTCTCTTTGGTAAGTGTGCAGCTATGGCCGACCACCTACAGATTACACATGGATATTTATGTATTTTACCATTAGCTCACATGGAAGTATAATAGTATCAGAGTGAAATTATTCGGACATATAAAATTGACATACTTGCTCACACTCTCTAATACAATAGAGACACCTCACATACAATGAAAAGACTTACTTCCATTGGAGAATGCGGTTTTGTGTGTTTAAATGATATCACGAAAGTCAAATGACCAAAACAAAAACAAAACTAACAAATTAAGTACTACAACAACATGCATGCATTCCCTAAATATTAGTAATGTCTTTTACCTGTTGCCAAGAAGTGCATGGAGTTGAATGATGGTTTGGTCTTCGTGCAAACTGAAATTTCCCCTCTTAATATCAGGTCTGAGGTAGTTTCTCCACCTTAGCCTACAGCTCTTCCCGCATCTTTTTAGACCTGTATGCATATATATAAACAGAAGGCCAAGTTAATTAGGGTTAGTTATAATCAGCATATTAACTACATGAAAGAAGAGGAAGATATTATAACTACATGAAAGAAGAGGAAGATAGCAAATTAGAACTTAACCCTTTACAGACCGTACAAACACAATAACCACAATCCCTAAACCCAACCCATAAGAACGTACCAGCTTTCTGGGGCAAGGAACGCCAGCTTCCATGGCCGTGTAGTTGAATGTAAGCTAAAAGCCTTTTGTCCTCTTCAGGAGTCCATGGACCTCTCTTTATGCCTGACGCCGGTGCATAGCCACTAGACTTTCCCATCTCTCTAGCTTGACGGATTAAGTATTTATATCTTGGTGGAAATGGCGATGCTAATTAAAACAGAAAGGCAATGAGTGCCTAGTTAGCTAGCTGAGTTCTAATTACTTAAGTTGTTTGGACTTAAAAAGTGAAAGCATGCGCCTTAATGCCTCTAATGACAAGATCGATGAGGAGTAGTACGTAGCTAGAGACTAGAGTGGTAGCAGCCAGCAACTAGATTTCCTTTTCTGTAAGATTTTGTGTTGGACTTTTTGCTACGACCTAGAACCCCCACATTGCGTCACTATTTATATCGGGCACAAATGAATTTTTATTAATTTTTTTTATTTAACACCAACTTGAAGTTCATGATCTATTTGGATTGCTATATTTACTATACAGAGTTAGAGCCGTTATGATTGTTTATGAGCATTATACACATGCAGTTCAAGAAGTAAAAATTTGTGTCCCGCTTCCAGCCAGATCATATCAGACCGTACTTATTACCCTTGAAGTTTCTTTTCTCATATTTCAGGGGTTAAAGTTACATGTAAACATATATATATATATATATATATATATATATATATATGAAAGAGATTTTTACCACCTGCAAAGTAGTAGAGATAAAAACACTTAAAAATACTTGCAAAAGTACAAGGTTGTCGTAATATAGCAGCTCAAACAAAGTCGTTTTCCAGAGGAATTGAATGAATAATTTGTATTTAAACTAATTCTTAATTAACTATTTGAAAACAAAGTTTGGAAAAAAGTGATTTTATGACTTAAATTATTAAAAACGAATTTAAATTAAAACAATTAAAGAAACCAATTTGAAAGGAAACAATCTTAGAAAATAATGGTAAAAGGACACTAGGTTCCGCCGTCCCCTTAACAATCTTATGTAATTTTACCAATTACTTATGAATTACACATGCAACTTTGAAGGTTAGTTTTTCCTTATGCATATTCTACTCGTGGCATTCAAGCTAGAACGTATATCAAACATGCAATTCGTCTATGGCATTCAGATCAAATATAAACATGCATGACTCATTATGCTTTGTGAAAACCCTTTGAAAAACCATGCAACCCCTAAGACGTGGCAGGTGAAATTACTACTATCAATAACAAGAAACAATACTCAATCCTCCGGTGGCATTCCGACCGAATTGCGTCTGATTACTTATCTAAACATCATAATGGCAGCTAAGCATTAAGATATAGAGACAGTTTAAACACAGTGATTAATAATTCAAAGCATGCATGCATAATATCATAAGCAATTAAATAAAGACTACATATTCATGCTAAGGCAGGGCATCGCCCTAGCAAACGGAAATTAGTTACGAACAACCATAAAACAAAAGAATTTTATTGAAATAGAAAAAGGATAGAAAACACCTTAAAATACAAAACGTCAAAGCCTAGCTAAGTTCTCCAAATTAATGTGTCCCCCTTCTCTAATGGCTAAATAGCCTCATTTATACTACTAGAAAATAAAATCCTTCCTAGAAAAGGTCTTCTAAAAACTAGGAAACATAATAGAATAAGATAACTATGAAATAAAAGGTTTCCTATTTAAATTGAAATTCGGACTTCTCATAAAATCAGACTTTTGACCGACCAAATCAACTCCGATTTGGTCTCAAAAGGTCTCTTTTGAAAGCCAAAGACGTCTCCTACAAATCCTCAGAAGGAATCTTCCTCAAAATATGACATCTTGACCTCCAAAATACCCAAAACGTCCAGAAACGTCAATTTGGAAAAGCTGGGCGCTGGACCTTTATTTCATCACCACGATCAAACGGCTTGGTAGAAAAATATGAAACTTTGATACAATTATCTTGAAAGACTCACGAACATCTTCCAGTTGAAATCACTCCAAAATTCATCTGTTTGATCATTTTTTTCTCCAAAGGAAGCCGAATGTCCTACATTGAAAATATATAACAAAGTATCAAAATTCACACAAAATAACCAATAAACTATAACTAAGAATAGGATAAAATAAATGGTATAATATGGACTTATTAATATATATATATATATATATATATATATATATATATATATATATATATAAAATATACATATCTCTACTAATATGATGACATATAACATATACATTTTCTTTTTAAGATCGATTTTAGGGTTGGGAATATAGATGTGAATTTGGTCTTTTTAGGGTGCACGAAATGTGACCTTGTTAAAACTTTAATGGAGCTTTCAACTCATACGAAAAAAAAAGAGTATCAGACACAAGCATTACAAAGTATATTATTAATTATCAGCTAAACAAGAGATCACCAATTACATCATGTCAAACCAAAACCCAATTGGTGTTCCTCAAACAAAAATATTATTGCATGGATATATTAATTAGGTTTACAGTAATATTGTTAGAAACTAAGAACAACGTACTAATTGAGAAAAGAAACCCTAAATCCCATAGCCAAGTTATTAAACAATGGATTGTCATTTATGATGAGCCAAAGTTTGATGTTAGCTTTTAGCTAATAATATATTAGGTTTACAGTAATATTATTCTTGTTTGGGTTTTTGTCACACCTCTGAAGTTGATTTAACTTCTTATTATTTTATTTTGTTGAATTTCAAAATCGATGAATTTTGTCCTTGAAATTGATTGCCACACATTAATTTGGTCATTCTCTTAAAATTAGTGTGCTGATATAGTGGATAATACTAGGTAAACTAAATTTATAGACTAAATTTGCAATATAAATAATGTGTCACCAATAAGAAATAAGTATGTTAATCAACACTTAAGTAATAATCTAATCATCAACTTCCATGTCATTTAGTTTACAAAGTGTAGTCTCCTTAACATTACCCCTGAAATGGCATACATGTTGAGTTCGGATCATGTCATATTACCTGATAATATTAACAGGTCAAGTTCGGGTTTGGTCATATTACCACACAACACGAATGTCAGGTCTGCAACCAAACCTCTAACACGAGCCGCCGTCGCAAAAAAACTCAGTGATCAAGAGGAGGAAGAAGAAGAAGAAGATGGCGACAATGAAGATGATGGTTTGGGTTTGGGCGAGGGCTGATTGGCTTCGGCGGGGCTTCACCTGCCACTCTCTTCCCATTGTTCTTCGACTATGAGGGAGATGAAGAGAGGGAGGATGTGGTACTACCGGATTTGAACGAGAGTGGCGGTGGTGTTTGTTGTCGGGGAGGTTTCTAGGGCAAGCAATCAAACCCTAATTCTCTACAGTTCTATTTAGTGGGGTGTATTCAATTGGGAGTTTGAGAGATTTTAATGAATTTATAAATCTACGGATTTTCATAGAGTTTAATTGATTTGTAGAGATTCCATGTAAAATTTTGATTCAATTCCCTCGAAATCTCATGGGGAGATGTGAGATTTGTGGATGCTTAAATTACACTACAAAATCTCTTCAATTCCCTCTAATTCCTCAACTTTTTCAAATTCTAATTGAATACACCTGAAATGTTATAAACTTCTTTAAAATCCTAATTGAATACACATTGAATTTCAGAGAATCACTTAAAATCTTGACTGAATACCCCTAAATTCATTAAAAAAATTAAAATCTCTCAAAATCTCAATTGAATACATTTGGTGGTCCTAATTACTCCTTTATTTTATATTTCCTGGTGAAATTACTGAAATTAAATTAAATGAAATGTAAAAACACATGCTGGTAGAACTTCTTTTACAGTAACGATTTTAATGGCACTTACTCACCTGCCACTCAGTTAATGTACACTGATTTTATTGGGTCCGAAACTGACAACCTTTATATTGATGGGGGAAACCAAATTAATATTAAGGGGGAAACCAAATGGGGGAAACCAAATGTTTTAAACGGTTAAATTTGTAAATTAAATGATGTGCTTATAAATGGTTGAATTATTAATTAAGTATTGATTAACGTGCTTGTTTATTATTGGTTACATATCATTTGGTTTGCTAATTGGTTTAAAATTTTGATTTCTTTAGCATTATTCTAATTTTTTTTTTTTTTTTGTCAAAAGCATTATCTTAATATTAAATCGTTTATTTTCTTTACTACTAATTACCACTTACAATCTATACTTTTGGATCTGATATATGCGGTATTATACATGTTCAAATGTGTAACCCTAATTGTCAACTGACTCGGCCGTCTGTTGATATCACTCTTCTCAATATTAGTGGGAATCTCGATTAAGTTCGGAGCGCCCATGTTCTTGTGATTAAATATATGCATCACTTGATGAAGAGTTCTTTAGTAATCCTTCTTGTGTAACAAGTGATCAACTGCTAATATCCTCAATAAATAGTGAATCGAGAAATCATATGATTAAGAAGTCTTTTATGTTCTTCATTAATTTTATAATTTGAACATCATATTGGGGACCAGAGGAAACTATAATCTCTACACGAAGGAGTAGTAAGGGCTTTAGCTGCAACATAAAGGGGGGATTTGAGACAAATGGATGTGAAACATGATTTCTTTCACAGAGAGCTTTATAATGCTAGAATGGTACACGAGTTTGTTAATGTCATATATCGCATGATTAAAATAGTCTTGCAATCGTGTAATTAGCTACATATATATTATCAACTAGGAATACACCATGCACAGTCATCTAGGATTTAACGAGAAAAAACTCACCGATGATAAAATCTTCAAGCACTTTGTCCGGCAAAAATCAATCTACTCTAAGTCAAACAAAATACAAAAGGGACTTGACAAAAACTCAACTTATTAGACATGCATACTAGAAGGCAGCTTTTTCCTCAATGCCCTGGTTAGTTGAGTACTCAACAAATTTGCTTTCTTTGCACGAAAGTGACACGACACTGACTGCAATCGTCAATCACTCAAACATAAACTTTGCACACGATACTTCTTTATCAAACACATATGAGATATATACCCTCTCTTGGTTTAAACAAGAGTGTGGAATGACAAATTTACAGGGTATTCACCCTCTCTTGGTTTAACGGTTTCTCATCTGAACCTAGTCTCTTTGTTAAACAACATGTTGCTGATGTGGTTATATTGTTATTATATGTCATGACATTATATTAATAGGATCTTCTAAGTCCTTGGTTCAAAGCGTAATAGATGATTTGGGAATTGTTTTTTATATGAAAGACATGGCAAGACTTAATATTTTAAGAAATTGAGGTTTCTTATGCATCAAACGTGGTCATTTTCCTTAATCATGGTAATTAAGCATGTTAAGGATTTGCTTTCCAAAGTTTGCATGGATATGTAATACACCTCATGTAATTTCTTAAAAATGGAATTCTTTTACCAAATTCTACACTTAGTAGGATCTTCGTGGGAAAACTTAATCATCATCATCAGATCAGACACACCGTATTCTATAACAACTTATGTGTGTCAATAAATTTTCTGTCAATTTACAGATGTTGCACAACCTTTATGTGTTCTTATCTAAACCACCTTCATACTGATTTTCATTTTGTTCGTGATTAGTGAAAGGGTTCAAAATATGGATGTCCTTGCTTAATATGAGCATATTGATCAATATCAGACTTATTTTTCATAAAAAGGTCATCACAGTAGTTATTTTTCTTAAGATTGAAGGGGGTGCTAGTTGTAATGTAATTTTTAAATGTTAACGAGAGTATAAAAATATTCAATAAAGACTTAGTTATGCTTTTTATAAAAGTAACGTTTAAAAGCAATCTACATGCTTTTAAAAAATGTTGGAAGCTATTGCTTTAAAAATAAGCATGTTATTTTATTTTTACTAAACTTTTTTTTTATGGGTAATGTTAAGGAGATCAAACTTTTTAAATCAAATTGTAAACCAAATTATGTGTCACCAATAAGAAACAAGCACGTTAATCGACACTTAATTAATAATCCAATCATCTACATTTTTGCTAAAACAAAAAATACCAAATAGGGCCACCTGATTTGTTAGGAAACATTTTTGCTCACCACCCTAAACTTTGGTGTATGCTCACTATACGTCTAATAATTTGCCACGTACCATTTCACTTAACCTTGGTTTTTTTTTTTTATAGGAAAACTAATGAAAGGGGCTTGAAAACTTTGAGTTTTAACGATAAGAACAAAATAAAAGGTAAAGTGAATAGTACCAGGATTGACTTTTTAGTGTAAAAATGTTATTTTTCGCTAAAGTAAACACTACCGGGAGCTTTTCGCTAAAGTTCCCTTTCTTTTTTTCAAGAATGAAAAAATAACATTTAATGTGGAAGTTAACTAGAATTAAGTGAAAGAACACATAACAAATAATTAAATATATAATGAGCATACATCGTCGTTATGGTAGTAAACAAAAATACATCCGTTTGCCAAAACAAAAACAAAAATGCACCCGTTTGCCAAAGAAAAAAAGAATGCACCCCACGTGTTAGGTATATATTTGTACGGAATTCAGTTTTTCGTCAGTGGATTTATGGCAAAGGACCGGATTCTCTCTTTTTTTTTTTTCCATACACTTCCATCATTCCTCTATTTGTATGGTCACGATTAAGTCACGTTAATATTTTATATTAATTTTTTTTATAAAAATAATAAGATAAAAAGACGTGGTTAACCGTGATCACACAAACAAAAAAAAGATAGAAGTGTATGGGAAAAAAGAACGAGAGAATCCATCTCTGCAAAAGTAAATGGGGGCGCAATCCAAGATCAATTTAATGGAGAAATGTCCCACAATGTCCCACAGCACTGATCCTTATTTCCCTTCATAAATTATTTGCCGACTCCCATAAAACTAATTAAAGAAATGCTTAATTAATGGACTCTCTTCAAAGTTGAATTTTTTATAAATTCTCTGTCATTTTATTTTTTTGGTACAATATTTTATAATGTTGACGTGAAAATTAACGTTAAACAGTAAGGTAACAAAGAGTTCACGAAGAATTCCTATTTTGAAAAAGTCTCTTGAACATTTCTCAACTAATTAATAAAAAGGTTCAATAAACTTTCGATGCATAACAATTTTTCATATTCTCATGCGCTTTTTACATGTTGTGGATTTTTAACCTAATACTTGTTTAATACAAATTAGGTGACATAGAATACGTAGGCCAGTAGCCAGTTGTTAGTTGCCATCTATATACAACAATGGGATCTTAGATTTTCTTTACCATACACCATAAACTTTCACTGGATTAATGATGGCCTTTAAGTTCAACCATACACACCCAGATAATTGGAAATAGTTAATAGGGTTGGCTATAATTTTTTTTTTATTTTAAAAAAGAACAACGGGTTGTAAATCACGATTATTTATCTATTTTAAAAGTTGAAAAGACTACATACATTCCTACAATTGTGCACGCAAGTCAATATTTCCATTCTTCAATGCATTTGTTAGCCTCATAAACACCGCACCGACTGATTAATTCTGGGAATCGATATATATTTAATACGAACTTAAAGGCCCCTGCAAATTAAGCATTGGTACGGAGTACTGGTACTCGGAATCAGAGCAGCTAGGAAGAAAAGGGCAGACGCAGGTAGGTAGCTACACCTACAACATCATTTCATTATTTAATATCATACATACAGTGGTTGCTGTTCAGGCAAAAAGTTATAAATGGTAAATCATTTTTGAGGGCTTTTGACATAGGTCCAAAGTCACTAAAAATTAGACCTATTTCAAAAGTCAAAAGTCACTAAAAATTAGACTTATTTCAAAAGGTGGGCTATAAAATTGGACCTATTTCAAATGTTCCCATCATTTTTTTGTCTGAAAAGATAAATTAATTAATCCGATAAAAGGTTACAGGCCAACATAAGGGAAGACAAAATAACCCAAATACATTGGGGGAACAGATACATAAAAGCTTAGTCCAATTAAATAAACTATAACGAAAACCCAAATCTCTAATTTCCGAGCGCAGAAAGCAGTGTCCGCTGCCGTCACCGCCACGAAAGTCTTGCCAACAGCTACCGAAGCAGGAACACTAGAGAAAACAACCGAGTGGTGAAAACGAACAAGACATCGCATCACAAAAGTACCAAACCCGCAACAAGAAGCACACCACATCCATATTTCTTCACCAAAAACGCAGAACCAAAAGATAGTCACCAGATCCAAATCTCATTCATGAATCCCTGCAAATATACACAAACACAGTAACACATGAGTAGAAGGTGAGGCTAAGGAGGTATGTAAAATTACCCTTGTTGGATTTGGCATTAAATCAACATGCCTAAACTAAACAGGATTAGGATATCTTAGACGCAAGATATTTGGATTTGTGTTTCCTAGAGGGATTTGGTTTTAGTATAGGATTCGGTTTCCTATATTCTAGGGACTTTGTGTAAACCTAGGACATCTATTAGTATAAATAGATGGATGTGGTATAGAGTTTTGTGTGTGAAAGTTGTGAGAGGCATAAGTTTGAATGCTTGAGAACACTTTGTGTTTGTGAGTTCTCTTGTATTTGTTGGTAATCAATAAATCTTCCGTTGTTAGAGAGGTGCTCATATATTGGAGGAACTCTAAAATCGTTGTGTTTTGTTTATTGCTTGATTGGTTTTTGGTTTAGTTTATAACAAGTGTTATCAAAAGCTTAGGTTCTTACGTGGGTTGTGACTATCAAGAAATGACAAAGACTAGTGATTCCACCAGTAGTGGTGATGTTGAAGAAAAGTCTGGCACTAGTGGAACCAAGATGACGGTTCAGAGTGCTAGGTTTGAAATTGAGAAATTTGATGGAATGAACAACTTTGCTGTCTCATAGTGTGAGGTTCAAGATGTCTTGATACAACAAGGTTTGGCTGTTGTGTTAGGAGACATGTTGTTTTTGATGAAAAAAGAAGAATGGAAAAGATTGAATGCTCATGCATGTTCTACAATTCAGATATGCTTGGGAAAGCAACAGAAGTATGCTGTGATGAACATAACTTCTGCGAAAGAATTGTGAGCTGCATTGGAGACAAAATATATGAAGAAAAATTGCAAAGAATTGACTGCATCTTAAGAGCAAGTTGTATAGGTTCTAGTACAAAGAGGGCACGAAGATGATTGGCCATCTAGAAGAGTTTAACAAGTTTCTAGCTGAACTGGCAAATCTTGAAGAGATAATCATAGATGAAGACAAGGTCTTGATCCTGATGAACTCATTGCCTGAATCCTATGAGCCTTTCGTGACTACTTGGATTAATGGCAGGGAGACAATTAAGTATGATGAAATCTTAAGTGCTTTTATGAATCATAAGGTGAGACACCTTGACAGGTAAGAAAGAAATAACTCTAAAACTTTGATGGTGAGAGAGATATCGAAAGAAAAGAAAGGTTCGTACATGAAGGAGTCTCAAAGAATAGGAAGTTCTTGGACAAAGATGAGTGTGCTTTTTGTTTTGAAAAAGAACACTGGAAGAATGACTGCCCTAAAATCAAATAAAAGACTTGAAAGAAGAATGATGACTCATAAGCAAATATGGTTGAAGTCGAGGATGAGGAATTTGTCGATGCCCTAACTGCATTGAGCACTGTGGATTATATGAAAGAGTAGGTGCTCGACACAGGTTGTACTCATCACATGACTTCTCAAATGCATTGGTTTTCAAGCTTCAAAGTTATGAATGGAATTGTGTATATAGGAGATGATAACCCATATATAACTCAAGAAATTCGAAGCATCAGGATCAAGCATCATAATGTGATTCGAGAATTGCATGGTGTAAGGTACGTCTCAAATCTGAAGAAAAATTTGATCTCACTAGGCACTCTCGAGTCATAATGCTACAAGTTTTACTCGGATAACAACGTGCCCAAAGTTGCTAAAGGAGCACTTGTCATAATGAAAGGGCCTCGGAATGGCTTACTTTATATGCTACAAGGAAAGACTTTGGAAAATGGACTGGCTATGGTAGCTGATGAAGTGCAAACTGATAAAAGTGACTTGTTAGCATTATGACACATAAGGTTGGGACATGTAAAAGAAAAAGCATTGCAAGGATTGATCAAGCAAGGGTGTTTAAAATGAACAAAAACTGGAAAGATAGAGTTCTGTGAGCACTGCGTTATTAGCAAACAAACAAAGGTGAAATTTGGCTTAGCTGTTAATCAAACGAAAGGGATTTTGGGTTATGTTCACTCTGATGTTTGGGGGCCTGCAAAGAATGCTTCTTTAGGTGGAAAAAGATGGTTTGTATCTTTTATTGATGACTACTTTCGCAGATCATATATATATATATATGATGAAACGAAATGACGAGGTTATTGACATCTTCTTGGAATGGAACATGGTGGAGAACAAGACTGGAAAAAAAGATTAAGATACTGAGAAGTGACAATGGAGGGGAATATACCTTTGATCCTTTCTTCAAAGTGTGTAAAAAGGAATGGATTACTTGGCATTTCAGTGTTAGACATACTTCATAGCATAATGGGATTGCATAGAGACTAAATAGGACCTTGCTCGAGAAATTTCGTTGCATGTTATCTCAAGCTAAGCTACCAAAGAGATTTTGGGTAGAAACTTTGAGCTATGCACATCATGTGCTTAATCCACTACCATCAACAGTATTGAAAGGTAGAACACCCATTGAAGTGTGGTCTGGAAAACCAGCTCAGAACTACGATAAGCTACGAGTGTTTGGATGCAATGCCTACTTTCATGTGAAGGAAAACAAACTGGATCCACGAGCCAAGAAAGCTGTCTTTATGGGATTCAATAGTGGTGTGAAAGGCTTCAGACTTTGGTGTCCCGAGTTGAACAAGATTATAGTAAGTAGAGATGTGACATTCGATGAAAGTCACACGAAATTGAAGGAAGATGTTCAGATGGTGGAGCTTGGGGAACAAGTAGTTATAAATTCACAGCCAAGTAAGGAAGTTGTGGAAGAAGAAAGACAAGGTGATCAACTTGAACATGAAAATAGTGATCACAAAGAAGAAACATCATTAGAAGCACTAAAGATACATGATGATTGCATAGCCAAAAAGAAGGGAAAAATAGACATATCCCTACATACGAGATATAAAGATTGCACGGCCTGCATGGTATATGCATTGCCAGTAATTAAGGCTGAAATTCCCACTAATTTTGAAGAAGCAGTAAATAATGAAGAATAGAGTAAATGGCATGATGCAATGGACGATGAAATGCTCTCCCTTCACAAGAATAAGACTTGGGAATTGGTGGAGCTGCCTAGATGAAGGAAAGCAATTGGCTGCAAATGGGTTTATGCAAAGAAAAATGGAGGGGATGACAAGATCTTGGTAAGATTTAAAGCTAGGCTCGTGGCTAAAGGATATGCTCAGAATGAGGGAATAGATTACAATGAGATTTTTTCTCATGTGGTTAAACACTCATCTATTCGAATATTGCTTGAAGATTGCATTCCTTCATGGCAATTTGGATGAAGAGATTTATATGAGACAGCCCGAGGGGTATCAAGTGAAGGGCAAAGAAAAATTGGTTTGTAAGCTTAGAAAATCTCTTTATGGTTTGAAGCAGTCATCGAGGCAGTGGTATTTAAGGTTTGATAAGTTTATGAAGGGTCAAGACTATACAATAAGTCACTATGATCACTGTGTTTATCACAAGAAATTGAAAGATGGTTCGTTTGTGTACTTGATAATCTATGTGGACGACATGCTCATAGCCTCAAGCAATATTTTAGAGATAGAAAAGTTGAAGGAGCAAATGAAAAGGGAGTTTGAAATGAAGGATCTCAGTAAAGCCAAGAAAATATTGGGAATGGAGATCACAAGGGATAGACAAAAATATTTAGTGTGTTTGTCTCAAAAGCAATATCTTGAGAAGTTTTTACAAAAGTTTGGAGTAACAAAAGACACTAAGCCTGTAGGAATTCCATTAGGTGTTCACTTCAAGTTGAGTAATCAACAATGTCCCATAACTGATGAAGAAAATATGAAGATGGATGGTATTCTATATGCTAATTTAGTTGGAGGATTAATGTATGCTATGGTGTGTACTCGTCCTGATATAGCACACGCAGCTGGAATTGTTAGTAGGTTTATGCATAATCCTGGAAGAGAGCATTGGAATGTTGCTAAGTGGATACTAAGGTATTAACATGGAACGAGGGACAAAGATATTTGTTTTGAAAGATGTGATGAATAAATTGATAAGTTCTCAATTGGATATGTGGATTCAGACTTTGCTGGAGACTTAGACAAGAAAAGATCAACGACTGGGTATATGTTTACTATGGCAAAGGGTCCTATATGCTGGAGATCAATATTACAACTAACGATGGCACTATTAACCACAAAAGCAGAATACATGGCAATCACTGAAGCTATCAAAGAAGCAATGTGGACTCTAGGGTTGTTATGAGATTTAGGTGTAGAACAACACAAGTTGTATGTATATTGTGACAGCCAAAGTGCCATTTATTTGGCCAGATATCAGGTACATCATGCTAGGATTAAGCACATTGATGTACGATATTATTTTGTGAAAGAAGTGGTAGCTGAAAGTGCGATTCGTCTAAAAAAAGTTGCTACAGAAGATAATCCAGCTGATATGTTGACAAAAGTGGTTAATGCAGCTAAGTTTGAGCATTGCTTGGATTTGGTGCAGTTGAAGCAAGTTTGATTTTGCGATACGGTGGAGCAACAGAAGTTGTTGGATGGCTCGTTATGGATTTTATGCCAAGGTGGAGATTGTTGGATTTGGCATTAAATCAACATGCTTAAACTAACAAGGATTAGGATATCTTGGACGCAAGATATTTGGATTTGTGTTTCCTAGTTGGTTTGGGATTTTGTTTTAGTATAGGATTTAGTTTCCTATGTTCTAGGGACTCTTTGCAAACCTAGGACATCTATTAGTATAAATAGATGGATGTGGATAGAGTTTTGTGTGTGAAAGTTGTGAAAGGCATAAGTTTGTATACTTGAGAACACTTTGTGTTTGTGAGTTCTCTTGTATTTGTTGGTAATCAATAAAGCTTCCGTTGTTAGAAAGGTACTCCTATATTGGAGGAACTTTGAAATCGTTGTGTTTTGTTTATTGAGTGATTGGTTTTTGGTTTAGTTTATAATAACCCTCACTTTGGCAGAAGCCGCAGTACACTTGGCCTCGATGGAAATTCGGCAAGCCGTTTGAGGGGGGACAATGAAGGAGGGAAATAAATCTGGCAACCATAATCGGCCTGAAGTTTGCAGATCAGAGCAAAGGATAGGGTGGGGATGGTTTATGGGGATATAAGGCAAAGGGGAAAAGTGAGGGGATATGGCGTTTAGGATTTGGAAAAGAACAGCTAAAGGAAATGGAGGGGTGGAGATGAGGGACATGAAGCCTAAAAGTAAGACAAACTCACGAGAAAATTTGAGACAAAGCTCAAGGAAACTAAGAAAAATCTCAAGCGAAAATTGAAAAAAGAGAGAAGAAGATCATGAGAAAGAGAGAAAGAGGAGAACAAGGAACTTGGACAAGGATAACCACCGGCACTCAAACCAAAGGTTAGGGCCAGTGGTAAAGGAGATTGCAAGGTTGGAAAACCAGAGAGAGAGTTTCACGCGTTTTCTTTGCTTTTTTATAAATGGTAAATCTTATTAACTAAAAGAATCAAGCTTAACATTGAATCAAGAATATGAGAAGATGAAGAAATGGAATGAAAAACAAAGAGAAAAGCTTAGAGAAAGAAATGTAATACTAAAGAGCAAAATATATATATAAAGGGATATAATCACGGTTTGATTTTTCATTAAGTGAAAAGTCATTACTAAGGAACAAAATATATATAAAGGGATATAATCACTTTCTTCATGACAAGGAAACCTCTCAACATATTTAACTAAATCTTATCGAATCTTATCCAACTAACCAAATCTTCCAATCAATAATCTAACTGATTTTGCTGACATGGCAAGTACATATGTAATACTGCCATATGGCCATACTCATCTACCACCAGAGCCTTTAGGCCTAAGTCAAAGATGTGTGGATGATATGTTACAAGCCGAATTAAGGATGAAATCTGTTTTGCTATGTGATAACGCGCGACCGGTCGGCCATAGATGACGACCGATACTAGTCGACTGTCATTTCTGAAGCTCTATCTATTGTTGGATGCACCCAACGACCAGTTTCCTATGTGTGATACCACGGGTCTAGAGCCTTTGTCTGTTAATGATCAGTCGCTTGTTGCTGGATTGTCTGATGAGTTACTTGTTGATGGTTCATCTAATGATGATTCTTTTAATGGTTTGGTAAAAGATGGTGACACACATGAGGTAAATTTTGATGGTTTGTCTTCATCTCAGTTGCCTTCATGATCTAACATATAGTGGAAAACCTAAAGAATAATATGAGCATGATATGCATGCTAAAGAAAAGTATTCTATCAATAATTATGTGTCCACTCATCGTTTTTTTCAAACTATATGCATCCTACATATGCCAGCTATGTAGTGTCTCTGTTCCAACAAAATTGCAAGATGTTTTCTCTGATCCTAAATGAGGTTAATGCCATGAATGTTGAGATGAAAGCTCTAGAAAAGAATTTCATTTGGGATTTGGTTCCTAGCAGATGTTTGATTTTCTACACGAATGGTCATTTGAATGTAGAAAGGGTATATAGATGCAAACTGGACGCGTTCTATCACTGGCTGGCAATCTACATCTGGAAACTTTACTTTTGTGGATGATAATTTGGTTAATTTGAAAAGCAAGAAACATAAAGTGGTTTCTAGGTCAAGTGCAAAAGCTGAGTTTCGTGGTATGTCTCATGGTGTATGTGAGTTGTTGTGGTTGAAGAAATTGTTGAGGGATCTTGGGTTTGAACCCAAGGGTGTTATGAAACTCAATTGTGATAAATTAAAAGGGTGTTATTGAGATTGCTCATAATCCAGTGATCCAGTGCAACATGATCGTACAAAACATGTGAGATTGATCGACCGACCTTTTACCAATGAAAAACTAGATGCTGGAATTATTGCTTTTCCGTTTGTGGGATCTAAAGATCAACTCACTGACATGCTTACTAGGGTTGTGTCTATTAGTGTGTTTCTCAATTCGCTTGACAAGTTGGGCGTGCACGACATCTTTGCTCCAATTTGAGGTAGAGTGTTATGAGTTATATGTGTAAATATTAGTTAAGTGTAAATAGTAGTCTTTTGTCTAACATCGACGAAGTGCATATGTAATACCAATTGTAATTCCTATTTATACTCCATTTTGGAGATTAATGAATACACAAGAAAGTAAAAATACATGCATGCCGTTGTGGAATGAGGCCATCAATAGTCAAACAAATGGTGAGCGACTTAAGCCTGCAAGTTTGTATTAGTTTATATTATAGTATATGGTCTGGGCATTCTGACCATCTCTAACCCTTGGATTAAAATCTAAAATTTTAACTCCAAAATTTAAGTTTTAACCCAGAAACAAATTTTCTTCTCCAACCCTTTTGGGTTGAGTTTTATTCTCCATGTCATCTGATCAAAATGGAGCCATTGGGATGACACATAAACGCCCGACAGCCCCATCGAGTTGGTCCTCATTTCTGCACAACATTGTCCCATTTGTTTTGCTTTCGGCGCGGTGCTTTTTATTTGCTCCTTTTTTTCTGGCGCGTTCATGCACAATGGGCCAGCCATTTACCTTGGCAGGTTCTTCGGCTTAAAACTTCCCCAAAAATCAGTTCTCATCCAAAACTGATTTTAGTTCAAGGGTTGGAACAAGTTGAGGGAGATTTAGAACTTAAATTTTAAGTTTTAACCCAAGAGTTGGAGTGAATCTTAAGAGAGGGCAGAAAATTTGATGCTTAATTTGAAAGCTCCATTTTCGTGGATTGCAACACGTTTGCCTACAGAGGGGATAACAAATTTTACGATCCTACGTACATTAAAAATACCTTTAGGTTCATGGACTATATGGATTACGGACCACCGTTTATACAAACGATTCACTTTGTTTCCTGTATTAATATGTTCACTAACTACCATCAAGTAGTCAGTACACTACGAGCATATCCGATTGTGTATGCGTTGATTAAAATTTAAGATAATGTTATGGAGACTAAATTTGCAAACTAAATTATGTGTTATTAATATGAATGAGCACGTTTATCAACATGTAAGTAATAAACCAATCATCAACTTTTATGTTCTTTAGTTTCTAAAATTTTATCTATAAATTTAATTTTCTCAGTATTACCCTAAAATTTATGATAAAAAAGCTGACCTTGTCCTTTCTTTTTCATGAAACCCTTGTCCTTTCTTTTTTATGAAACCCTTGTCCTTACTCATTGCTATTACGTTCCTGAAAAAAAAATCAATTGGTTACACGAGAATGTTGACAATGTTTGTCCAATTAACAAAGCAATTGGTTACACGATAATGTTGACAATGTAACTGTGTGTGGACTAATTCAACTGTTTTTTTTTTTTTTTTTGAACAAGGGATAATATTTACAACAAAGAGCGGAGGAGTGAACTAAACCTCACAATGTGTTAGCAATAATGTGATTCAAATTCACCTTTGGCGAAAATCAAACATAAGACCTCTCACTTACAAGTGGATAGGAATATCACCAGACCGTAATACTAAGTGACAATTCAACTGTGATTATATCAAGAAAAATGCTAACGAGACTCTCTCAAAAGTAAACTCTCTGTCACCTCATGTTTTTGGCACAATATTTTATAATGTTGGCACGAAAATTGATGTTAATCTGTGAGGTGACAGAGAGTTTATAAACTATCTCGTTTTGAGAGAGTCTCCTTAGCATTTCTTTTACATCAATGCACTACATAATTAATAGTAGAATTGTTATTGGCGTTGTAAAATTCTCATTTTTCACTCCAAATTTTCTATATTAAGAAAGAAAAAAACATTTGTAAGAAGTGCAAAATAAAAATTTTGAAGTGTTAATAACAATTCTCATTCATAATGTGATCAATACTAATTAATTAATTTAAATCAAGTTTACATAGTCGTGAGACAACTGTATGGTTTCCATTCAAAATAAAATTACAATATTATGCAATTTCGTTTTGGGTGTGTGATAACATACTTTGCTTTCCTCTCTCTCTCTCTCTCTCTCTCTCTCTTAAACAAACTTTCGAACAAAGTAAAAACCGGAAGCTCGTGTCGGATTTGAGCGGGACACGTGTCGACCGTTAAAAAGGCCTAAGTCTGAATCTGACCTCGCAACATTCAACGTTCATTCGGGTGGAAACTCCGTCACGTAGCTTTTCTTAGGTTTTATATTGACACAAATACCCCTCTTGTTCTTCAAGCTTTTATGAAGAGAAAACCACCATCCCATACATGATGCACAAAATTGGAAAATAGTGTCTAGGTGGCATGACACAATGCCCTAGAAATATGGGTTCCCCATCACAAGGTTCGATTACCAAAAATATATCTCTACTCATACTATTTAGGTTTCAACTCTCATTCTTTAAATTATTATAATAGTTTCAAACATATTTTGTCTTTTAATAAAAAGAACTTAAATATATATATGTATATATAAGAAGCTCTTAAGGAAAAAGATTTCTTTTTTTTTTATAAAAAAATGATTAATTGTGGAGCCCACTCCACATCGAATTTAACGATTCGAACTGTCTTCAAGTTGCACCTTATAGATCTTCTTTGCAAAATATTATACAAATTGAAAATATTTAAAATTTAAGGCATCTAGTTGAGTTCAAAGAAATTGACGAACACTTTGTTCTCTAGAAAACATTGAAATTTTATTGTGACAATTAAACAGGCAAATGGTTTTGTATTGAATTAACTTTTGCAAGAATTATGAACACTGAAATTCCTGCGATGAAAGAGACAAGAACACGTGTACAAAATAATATTTTGTATTAATTTTTGGGGTTACAATCTCTTTTACAATTTGTTCCTCTGATTCTATCTCCGAAACGTGTAGATGTGTAGTGTTGTTGATCCAAGGGCCGTCGAGGCCTGATCTTGGATGAATGGTTGGAAATTTCTTCAAGGGGACTTCAGGGATTGATCTTGAAGAATGGTGATGAACGGATCTTCAAGGGCTTTTGGGCTTGATCTTGAAGAACGTTTGGATGCGTGAGTTTGTTGATGTTGTTGATCCAAAGGGCCGTCGGGGCTTGATCTTAGGATGAACGGATGAAGTTTCTTCAAGGGTCGTTGGGGCTTGATCTTGAAGGTTTGATGGATGTTTCTTCAGGGGCCGTCGGGGCTTGATCTTAGGATGAACGGATGAAGTTTCTTCAAGGGTCGTTGGGGCTTGATCTTGAAGGTTTGATGGATGTTTCTTCAGGGGCCGTCGGGGCTTGATCCTGAAAGTAGATGAATGTTTCTTCAGGGGCCGTTAGGGCTTGATCTTGAAGTTGGTATGAATGACGAACGATGAACGATCTTCAAGGGCTTTTGGGCTTGTTCTTTCTTAAAGAACGGATGAACGACAACCGATGAACGATGAACACTTTCTTCAAGGGTCGTCGGGGCTTGATCTTGATGGAGGATTTGACGAAGAACGAAGAGAGCTTTCTTGATCCTTTGAGATTTGCTTGGGAGCCTTAGAGTTTCAAAGCTTCAAGGATTTGGGGAATTCTCTTCCAATTTGGGAGTAGAGAAATGTATTTTTGTGAATTGGTCTCTTTGTCTTGTGATGGATAAGCCTATTCATAGACTTTGAGAATGAATCACCACCACCAATTTTCTTGGTGAGGTAAGTGGATGTTGTAGGTGAAATGGGTGGAAGGTTGTAGGTGAATTGAGTGTGGATGTTGTAGGTGAAATAAGTGGATGTTGTAGGTGAAGTGAGTGTGGATGTTGTGGGTGAAATGAATAGAGGTTGTAGGTGAATTGAGTGGAAGGTCGTAGGTGAATTGAGTGGAAGTTGTAGGTGAATTGAGTGGAAGTTGTAGGTGAAGTGAGTGGATGATGTAATTTTAATACAATGGTCAACATTTATTTCACCAAAATTTCAATGTCTACAGTTGTAATTTCAATGCAATGGTCAACGTTTATTTCACCAAAATTGCAATGTCTACAAATGCCCCCACTTCAAGGCGCGTCGTATACATGTGTTTGTCACGTATAGAAGATGCGTTTTGAAGTCCCCTAACGTAGATGTCGATCCAAGAGCCACCGAGGCTTGATCTTGAATTTGGTTGGAAGGTTTTCTGGTTTCCTCCAATTGTTGATTTTCCACAGGCTTAATCTTGAACTGGGCTGGAGGGTTTTCTGGCTTCCTCCAAGGGTCTGAACTTACTTTCCACAGACTCGATCTTGAACTGGGTTTGATTCAAGGGTGGTGGACACTTGATCTTGAATCGATTTTGTGATCTCTTCAAAGGCCGTCGGGGCTTGATCTTGAACTTAGATAGGACCACGAGCGGTTTCAGGATTTGAACACCTAGCAGGCAGGCACGAGGTGGAGGTGACGACCTGTTTCTTTGTTCATTCTTTCCAATTCATATTGGAGAGGGTTAGGAGATGAATCAGCACGTACATTTGTTGTGTTTGCTGATGATCCACAAGATTAATGTTTCATTGTCACTCGTCTTATCTATTCTCCAGGCAGATGTGGTATCTTCTGTGGAAGTACATCAACAGCTGAAGATGAGTACTCGAGAGCGATGCTAGGTAAGCAATCAAAGAAAAGGTTCCAGGTAGTCGATTCCAGACCGAAAAGTTGATTCCAAGTGCTGACTGAGCACTCTCTTTCTCCTTGTCTTGTAGGTAAGAACAAAGACAAGGAAAATGACAGGGAGAGAGCATGATATAAGATACTTTTGCTTTCGACCCTGTTGACAGCGTTGCACGGCGAGGCTTTGCTCTTCGACGACGGTGCCAGTGAAAGGTTGTTGAAGCTTCTTAAGTCCTTTAGATAAGGCAGCAATGTCGAGCTTGGATCTGACTTAGACTCTTCCATCTAGATTATGCGGTTCTGCAGGAAAGGCGTTGTGTTGTAGTGGCCTGTTCCAACTCATCATTGAATCTTCTGCTTCAATTTGTGGCATAGCAGAAGTGGTGCGCAACATTTGCATTTGAATGGTCCTTCATAACACTACTTCTTAGCGACTCATCCCTGCTTAGCAGCTTTAGTGTAAAGGGCCAATATCTGATCCACTGTCAAGAGGTATTTGCCGGAGAAATTCGTGGCCTTGACAACAGTTGAGGATGAGTGCTCGAGAGCAATGCTAGGAAAGCAATCATGCAATTTTTCCAGGCAGTCAGTTCCAGATCGGAAGTTTGATTGCAGGTTCCGATTGACTGCTTTCTTTGTCCTCGTCTTGCAAGCAAGAGCAAGGGCAAAGGAAAAGACAGGGAAAAAGCATGATATGAGATACCTTTGCTTTTGACCCTGATGATATGAGATACGTTTGCTTTTGAAGAAGCAGCGGATGGATCAACACATGTATTGGTTGCGCTTGTCTCCATATGCTTCGATGTATCAATTTCCCTTGCCTGTTCTCTAGGCGGATGTGGTATCTTCTCTGGAAGCACAAGATGTTGAAGAAGAGTACTCGAGAGCAAGGCTAGGTAAGCAATCAGGGAAGAAGTTCCAGGCAGTCGGTTCCAACTCGGAAGGTTGATTCCAAGAGCTGGCTGATTGCTCTATTTCTCCTTATCATGCAGTGAAGAATGAGGACAAAGAAAAGGATAAGGAGAAAGTATGCTATGAGATACTCTTGCTCTCAACCCTGATGATATGAGGTACTTTTGGTCTTGGAGGAAAAAGTATAATATTTTGATGTGGGTGTAAACTTTTCGATCGATAGGGGTTTCTGGTTGAGGAAATGAGCTGATCATTTTGAGTGACTTGATCGAAGAGGTGTTCTCGAAGAGGAAGACAACTGAGTATGCTGAGAGGCTTGGTTGCAGATACCTTCTTGACGAGGAAAAAGAGTCAGGCATCTTGGATGTATGCCTTACCATGGAGGATGAAGGTCGACCTATATAGGGAAGGACGCAATAGCAGGTAGTGGTACGGAAAAGGCCTTGTCTCCCACGCTTGTTGGCAAAGTGTGTTAGTTGGAATAGTGGACTTCACGCGTTTTCAACTTTGTCAGAGATCTTTGATAAAGTTGCACGTGCTATCCGAAAAGCTGAGATTGCGTCTGAAAAGTGTTGACAGACTTTCTGCAGGAAAATCCGGCTTTTGAAATTCAGAGAGTGGTGTCTCTTCAATTTTTGAATTAGTGGTTGTGTTACCTCTCCTTTTATAGGGGTGTCAATCACATCCAACATGCACACTTTGAAGATTGCCCGCTTGTGAGAATTATCTCTGGTGTATTTATGAGATTTTACTCCATTCAACCCTTTTCTTTTACTATTTTTGAAAATGGCGTACCCATCTAACATTTGCCTAGATTTGAGTCTCATGAGTGATACAGGTGCGCCGCGTCAGGGTGATATATGGCGCCCATCCTTCTTATCTTCTATTGGCCCTCTTACAATTGAAGACTCTGTGATGGGGGATGCGACAACGGCTACGGTAGTAGCTAAGAACCTCCTCACTCCTAGAGACAATAGGCTGCTTTCAAGACAGTCTGTTCAAGAGTCTCGGGCTCTCAGTGTTTAGTGTGCGGGCTCTGTGTCCAATATGGGCTAACGCCTACTTGCTCGAACTCGTCAAGTTGAATCATTGACGGCCGAGGTGGCAAGTCTTGGACGAGAAATCAAGCGGCTCAAGCGTGAAAATAGAGGGTTGCTCAAGCTTGCAGATAATTATTCAACGAGTATGAAGAGAAAGCTTGATCAGCTGCAGGAATCCGAAAGTCGGATTCAAAGTGACCATCAGAGGTTTGTGGCTTTCTTCCAAAGGCACCTTTTGCCTTCAACATTTGGAGTTCGACCAAGTATTGAGGCTCCAAATAATCTATCTCTAATGCCTCCTTCTTTTATGGTTCTACCGAGCACTGAGGCTTCACACGAGTGACATTTGTGGAGGCTCCATTTTTCTTCTTTTCTTTTCTTTTCACTTTTTTTTTTTTTTTTGGTACACACTTGTAATTTCTTAGAGATATCAATGGACATGCTTTATTTTATTCAGTATGTTGTGCTAAATACAAATAAAACATATATATGACTAAGATGTGTTACTTCCTTTTTTTTAGATGGTTCCTGGTGCACCATTTCCTTTTAGATGGTGACTAGTGCACCCATTTCCATGGTGACTGGAAGCATCATTCTGTTGCCACAACCCATTTCCTTTTTTTTTTTTTTTTTTTTTTTGACTTGCTAATTGTAGCTTGCACTTGTGAGTAGTGGCTTGAAGATGGCACAGATGGGTTCCTTAGTGGGCTTCCTCACTGTACTGCACTCTCCGCATGCGGACCATGTTCATTTGCTTCTCTGGAGACCATCATTTGCACAGTCATTGCAGCGGGAGAGGAGAAGCTTCTGGAGGGCATGGTAGCTTGGGCGATGAGGAGTGCCACGGTAGCTTGCGGTAGTGTGTCACTTTTTACCGTGTGGTGCTGTGCAAAAGACTGCAGCGGGGTTTCGCTGTGTAATGCCTTTTCGTCATAGTTTTCCCTCGATGGTGACATTGGTGTGATGATTACCTTTGTAATACGACTTTGTAACCAAATCATTCCTTTAAAGAAATAAAGTATTCACATTTTGAATTTGCTTTTTATTCTTCAAAGTGTTTGTGTTTTTTTGTTGGTGATATGACTGTACTTGAAGTTTTAAAGTTTCAACTTGCCTACGTACCCTCGGTTGAGGAGGGATCAGGTCATGACGTAGTTCAAATGAGTGATGTTTTTTTTTTTCTTGTAGATGGTTTTAATGGTGATTTTGATGATGATTTTGCCGTTCACAGTTTATGCTCTTGTGGGCCATGAGCATTGTACCGTGTGCAGTTTAAGCTTATGCAGGCGAGGAGCCTTGTGTGTTTGTTTTAGGGGTAGTAGCACTTCAAGAATCTGCCATTGATGGGGCCGATCTTCAAACCGTCTTCTGCCATGATTAAGTAGGCGCCGTTGGTGTAGGCCTCTTGTATTTCGTATGGTCCATCCCACTTTGATGTGAACTTGCTTTTTGTCTTATGAGTTGTGATGATAGGCCTAAGCAATGCGAGGATGAGATCTCCAGTTTGGAAAGACCTTGGGCGGACCTTCTTGTTGAATGTCTTGGATAGCCGTGCTTGGTAGCATTCCAAGTGTTGTTGAGCTTCGAGCCTTCTTTCGTCGAGTGCTTCCAATTCTTGAAGGCGCAACTTTGCATTCTCTTCATCAGTCAAGCCTTCTTGTATAGCCATTTTTTGTGAGAGGATTTGACTTTCGAGTGGTAGAATAGCTTCTACACCATACACAAGAGAATAGGGCGTAGCTTGGGTAGGAGTCCTATGTGTCGTCTTATATGCCCAAAGTGCTTCGCTTATTCTTTCGTGCCAGTCTCTCTTTGTTCGGCTGATCACATTCTTTAGGAGGTTACACAATGTCTTGTTGAATGCCTCAGCAAGACCGTTGGCCGGAGCATGATACATGGAAGACTTGTGATGTTTGAACTTGTATTTCTCGCAGAGCTCGTCCACAAGTCGATTGGAGAACTGTTTTCCATTGTCAGTGATGATGTAACAAGGCACACCATATCGGTGGATGATATGTTCCTTGATGAAACGGATGACAGTTTCCTTTTTGACTTCCCTTAGGGGTATGGCTTCAGCCCACTTGGAGAAGTAATATGTTGCAGCTCGGATGTAAGCTTCTCCTGCAGATGACTTTGGTGCAATCGGCCCTACGACGTCCATTCCCCATGCATTGAATGGCCATAAAGCAACTGTAAGGTGTAATGGTTCAGGTGGTTGATGTATGAAGTTGGCATGGAATTGGCAGGCTTGGCACATTTTGGCGTGTTCCAGACAATCCTTCACCATGCTTGGCCAGTAGTAACCCATCCTTTTGAGTTGGAAATGTAGCTTCGGTCCAGACTGATACGCCCCGCATACACCTGAGTGTGCTTCTTCCATGGCTTGATTGGCTTCTTCCTCACTTAGGCATCTCAGAAGTACTCCTTCAAAAGAGCGTCGGTAGAGTGTTCCTTTGTAGTAGAGGAAGCGAGGTGCTCGTCGACGTATTTCAGAGCGGTGTCTAGGATTATCTGGAAGTTTTCCATGCTCTAAGTAGTCAATTAGTGGCTATCTCCACTCTTCAGCGTCGACTGGAAGTACTAAGATAGCATTTGTATCATCCAGTAGCATTTCAGTGATGAGCGGGATCACCCATCTTTGGCAAACTGGCACGTCTGCAGCTTAGTCTTCTCCTAGTGTCAAGCTCGAGGCTAGGTTGGCGAGAGCGTCTGCCATTTGATTTTCTTTTCTTGGCATATGTTCTAGTGTCACGGCCTCGAACTTTTGTAGCAGTTGAGTTGCCTGCCGGAAGTATGGGACGAGATCATCTTTCCTCATTTCATATTCAGTTAAAAGTTGATTGATTATGAGCTTGGAGTCGCCACATACCTCAAGGGCTGTGATTTCCATGTTGATCGCCATTTGGAGGCCAATGATCAATGATTGGTACTCAGCGACGTTGTTAGAGCATAATTCGCTTAGTTGGAAGGAGTAAGGTAGTATTTTCCTTTGTGGCGACATGAATACTATTCCTACCCCTGCTCCGTCTGCTCGTGCGGATCCGTCGAAGAACATCGTCCATGTCGGGAAGATGTCGATGTAGAACACCTCCTCGTCAGGCAAGTCATCTGAGATTTTCCAATCGGCTGGGATTGGGTGATCGGCAAGGAAGTCTGATAATGCTTGTCTCTTGACAGCTTTAGTTGGGACGTAGATTATCTCATACTGATTAAAAAGCAATGCCCATTTATCGAGTCGCCCTGTCAAGACTGGTTTGGACATGATGTATTTGACCGGGTCAGCTTTAGCAACCAGGTGGATAGTGTAAGCCTGCATGTAATGCCTGAGCTTCTAGATGGCGAATACCAAGGCGAGGCATATCTTTTCTATTGGGGAATAATTCAACTCAGCGCCGGTAAGAGTTCGACTGAGGTAGTAGAGTGCTCCTTCTTTCTAGGATTCATTTTCTTGTGCCAAGAGTGCTCCAACTGAACTTTCCTGAGCGGCGATGTACAATACGAGGGGCTTTCTAGGCACAGGCGCCCCCAAGATAGGTGGACTTGATAAATACTTTTTTATGCTTTCAAAAGCATTGTGGCATGCTTCGTTCCATACGAACGGAACATCCCTCTTCATGAGTCGACTGAACGATTGACAACGCCCTGCAAGGTTGGAGATGAAGTGTCTAATGAAGGCTAGTCGTCCTTGTAGACTTTTCAGTTCGTGCAGGTTTCTTGGCTCAGGCATGCTTTGAATGGCCTTGATCTTTGATTGGTCCACTTCAATGCCACGGTGCTTGACAATGAAGCCGAGGAATTTTCCAGAGGTGACGCCAAATGCACATTTCAACGGGTTCATCTTAAGGTTGTATTTTTGCAACCTTTCGAACACTATTCGTAAATCTTGTAAGTGATATGATCTTTTCTTTGTCTTGACCACCACATCGTCTACGTAACATTCTACGTTTTTGTGTAGCATGTCATTGAAGATTTTCTGCATAGCGCGTTGATATGTAGCTCCAGCGTTCTTTAGACCAAAGGGCATCACCTTGTAGCAGTAGATACCTTTTGGAGTGCAGAAGGCTGTTAGTTCCTCGTCTTCGAGAGCCATGCGAATTTAATTGTACCCAGAAGAGCCGTCCATGAATGACAGTGCCTCGTGGCCAGTGGTTGCGTCCACCATGATTTCAATTATTGGCAAGGGGAAGTCGTCATTCGGGCAAGCATCGTTAAGGTCTCGAAAGTCTACGCAAACACGTATTTGTCCAGATTTCTTAAGGACAATGACGATGTTGGAGATCCACTTGGGGTATTGCACCTCTCGAATTAAGCCTGCCTCGATTAGCTTATCAATCTCAATCTCAATTTGTGGGATGAGCTCAGATCGATAACGTCTTTGAGTTTGCTTTATCGGTCGCGTTTCAGGCTTGACTGCAAGATGATGCACAGTAATGATAGGGTCAAGGCCGGGCATTTCTTTATAGGTCCAAGCAAATACGTCTTTGTACTTTAATAATAGCTGGTAATATTCCTCTATCTAGTCTGCACTTAGTAGTGCACTTACGAAGATAGGCTTTGTTTCTTCGCTTGTGCCTAAGTTGAGTTCCTTGAGATCATCAACCGTGGCTTGCCCCCCATTTTCAAGCTATGGTGGTGCAGCAGTGACATCTTCCTCGAGGATTTCATCTTCTTTGCCTTCATGGATCGTGATATGGAAGACATCTTGGACCTCTTCTTCAGCGCTGTTCTCTCGAGCTTTATATTGTTTTGAGTCACGAAACTCTATGCAAGCACGGAGTTGCCCTGATTTTTTTAGGGCAACATTTAAGTTCCATCCCGAGTCCATGACCTCTTGAATTAAATCAGCTTCGATCATGTTGCCAATCTCAGCTTCATCTAGGCTTAAAAGTGTGTTAACAATGGTTTCTTACCCCTTTTCAGACTGGTGAATTTGTGGATGCAACGTAGGCTTCATGTGTAATTTCTTTGGAGCGACATGAGTTCATCCTTCATCTTCGCTTGACTTGGAACGTGCCCCCAATGATCGAGGTGAAGACTTTGAGTTGAAAGAGCCAGAAGTGACGTCTTCCCTAGGGATTTCATCTTCTTTGTCTTCTTGGATCGTGACAGGGAAGATGTCTTGGACCTCTCCTTCAATGTCGTCCCCTTGGGCTTGTTGGCATGAAGATTGTCCAGTATGGATGATGGTGCGCCTTCTTACTTTCAACGGTCCATTTGTGTCAACCTTCAAGATTGTTTGGCGTTTCATCCTCGAATGAATTGAGCTTCGAATATAGCCTTTTTCTGCTAGCCCATTGAGTTTTTCTTCCTTTGACGTTGTCTCCCTATTTCTAGAAAGCTTCTTGTTGTCTTCAAGTCTTTCCAAAGCTGACCGACGAGGAAAAGAGCTAGTCGTGTTGCTTCGCTTCTTAGGTTTTGACAACCTTTCAAAAACAGAGCTTTGGGATGTTGGCATGGTAAGCCTCTTGAAGATGAAGGTTCAATTTTGACCACCAATGCGATTAAGTGCTGACATTCTGGGTCTTGAACGATTCATTCTATCGAAGACTGACGGCCGGGGGGCGGGTTTAAGCTCATCTTGATCTTGGTCAATGCTCACGCTGATGTGTTAAGTGCTAGCGTTTTTCACTTTGCTTGAAATCTTTACGGGTGCATTGGGTGTGAAGCCAAGTCCAGCTTTGTTGTTATCTACTCCGTAACCATGCTTCTTCAACTTCTTTTAAGTCTCGGTAAGGTCACGTTCTTTGTTGTTGATTGTGTTTGAAGCCTTCTTTCCAGGATTCGGAGAAGAAGCGAAGTCATACCTGGCCTTCGACATGAGTTTGTAGGCATTTGGATCAAAACCTTCTTCGGTCCTCTTGGTTGGAAGAAAGCTTGGTTTCATCCCATTTGGTAGAGCTTTTATGAAGCCTTGTGGTGGTCTTGCAACCTTAGCGTTGCCTAGCTATGTCAAAGGCAAAACTGCATTCGTCTTGAGCAACTTTATATTATCCTTGCGCCGCTGTGCATCGCCTTTGTTTGCTCCAGTTTGAAACGGGGATTAACCATTCTTTCTTCTCGACATCGGGATGTATCGGAAGACGGGTGTGTTTGGTCCATTTGAGGGCGTCCTATTTCCTTTGGTTGTTGCAGGTTTAGCAAGCTCATCATCATTTTTGCTTAAAGACGACATAGCTTCTCCTTCTTGCTTCTTGGGCATGGCTTGCCACTCCTATTTTTTAGGTGTTGTTTTGCCCGTGGATTTGATCTCTTTTGGAAGAGCTTCGGGTACCATGTCTTCATCCATGTAGAACTTGGCGTCTACGAAATGTGATTCGGCTTTGGTGAATGGCTTGGTGTCGCCATAGATCACCTTCACTCTTTCTATGTAAAACTTTAAGCATTGGTGAAGGGCGGACGGTACTACTCCATTCGCGTAGATCCAAGGCCTTCCTAAGAGCAAGCTGTAGGAAGTTCTTGCATCAATCACGTGGAATAATGCTTGACTTGAGTTCGCCAATGGTCATCTCCACTTGGATCATGCCTATCGCTCTTTGTCCTCATTGTTTAAAACCTTGGATTAGTAGACGGCTTAGGGATAGTTCATCCACCGTGATGCCGATTGTGGTCATTGTTGACTTTGGCATGATGTTTATGGCTTATCCACCATCCACAAGCATACGGTTGACTTTGTGCTCCATTACGTATCCCGAGATGAAGAGATGACGATTAAGAGGCTTTGATCCCAGCAGTAAGTCTTTATCCGTGAAGCTGATCGCGTCCTGGGTGGCACAGCAAGTGGCACATTCGTGTGGCCGAAACTTCAAGCCTTCGTTCTTGCTTTTTTGTACCTCATGGTCGTCAGGACTTGCCAAGGCCGCTGCTAGTGCTCTTTGCATCTTCTTTGGCAATCGTAGCGCTTCCTCAATGCTAAAGTGCGTTGGCAGACCTTCTTTGGGCGTGAGGGTCTTTTCTTCCTCGATAGCGGTAGCTTTGCCTTTTGAAGGTTCTTCCATTTCCACCTCAACCATGTGACATGCAGCGATAGTGCACTGTTAGAAGAAGTCCTCCGGGAAGTACTCGTGTAAGGAGACGAGAATGCGTGGCTCTTGCTCCATAGGTTCCTCAGCATATGTTGGCTTAGCAGCTCTTATATTTCTTTTAAACTTTCTATTGTTACGACGGCGGTGCTTTCTCCCTTGCTCCCCTTTTAACCTTGTGGCTTGCAGTGTTGGCTTCTTCATCTTTTTATAGGTCACCAATGTCCACCCTTCTTCATCGTCGGTAGGTGCGTCTTGGCTGCTTGCCCCCAGTAATGGTGGTGCAGAAGGTACCTTGTGGCTTGAGCATTGGCGGGAAATGTCAGGTGTCACTTGGAGAGGCACGGGATCGAATGATCCAAATGCAATCGTGGTAGTAAGTGTTGCGGCCGTGTCTTCAAGGTCGAGCTCGATTTTCCCTTGTTGAGCTAGCTTCATGATGAGCTCTTTAAGGACGAAGCATTTGCCAACAGGATGACTCACGATACGATGGTACTTAAAGTACCTAGGATCGTTTATGCGATTCATCTCTTCAGGACGCTTGCATTCGGGTAGCTCAATGACCTTCTTTTCCAGCAAGTCATCTAACATTGCAGCCATGTCAGAGTCAGGAAAATGGTACATCTTCTGCTCCAGTTCCCTCAAGGTGTTTTTATACCTGTCTTGGGTGCGAGAAGGCTCACATTTCTTTATCTCATTTGCTTTGTTTTTTTAGGAGATCTTGATGGGTGTGGAGGAAGTTTTGATGGGGGTAGTGTTGACGGTAAAAGCTTCCTTAGCGGGCTTCTTCCCAATCTTGTCTACATTTGAGGATAACAACTTATCCTTCTTGAAGTCAGCGATCGGCTCCTTTTTTCTGTGATTGGCGATACTTAGCTTCATGTCGTGGGAACGAGTTGCCAGAACCTCAAATGTTCTTGGTTTTATGCCTTGGAGGATGTAATGTAACCCCCAGTGTATGCCTTGAACGTACATCTCAATGGCAAAGGTTTCAGAAAGCCGATCTTTGCAATCCAGACTTAATGAACGTCATCTATTAATGTAGTCGACAATAGGTTCATCCTTCCACTGTTTCGTACTAGTCAGCTCCAGCATGCTTACAGTGCGGCGGGTACTGTAGACGGGGTTAAGGAATTCCTTTTCTAGCTGATCCCAACTATTGATAGGCTCTGGCTCGAGGTCGGTATACCAGTCAAAGACGTTGCCTTTCAACGAGCGCACGAACTGCTTGACGAGGTAGTCTCCCTCTGTTCCAGCATTGTTGCAAGTTTCAATGAAATTGGCGACATGTTGCTTCGGGTTTCCCTTTCCATCGAACTGCATGAACTTTGGCGGCTGATAACCCATCGGCATCTTCAAAGTGTCAATCTTCTTGGAGAAGGGCTTTGCGTATAGTACGGAGTCATGCGAGCTTCCTTCGTACTGCGCCTTGATGGTGCTGGCGATCATCTCCTGCAACTGCTGGATAGAGAAAAATCCCATGAGTGCCGCTGCTTGGTCTGGCTTCCGCTTTTCTTCGACTTTTACAACCAGAGGCTCCTCTTCTTCAGCGGCTTCTTTCTTTAATGGATTAACCATTGAATTGACTTTCACGTCGGGCTTTGCATCTAGTTGGTTGACAAGTGCAATGATTTGCAAGTCTTTTTCCTCCACAGTTCGTGTGAGTTTTGCGATCGCTTCGCTCATTTGAGCTAGCTGCTCTTCAATTGAAGTTGCTCCGGTAGTCATGACTTGCATTGCTGTGCTGTCGCTCGAATCGGCATCAGAAAGTAAGGACTCAAAGTACTTCCTCTGTCTTTCCTCCCTTGGCGCCCTTAGCAAGGCCAGGGTGATCACCGGATCGTGCCTCAGGTGCTCTTGTGCTTTCAGCGGAGTTGATGCAGGGGTGGAAGAGGTGGCAGAAAGAGCTATTGCCTTGCTTCGGGTTATGATGCCTGATGTGACACCACATGCGGTAATGACGCTCTTGTTCCTTGCATTGGTTGCGAGAACAACTTGAGCCTTCTTTGATGCCATTGATTTTGAGATGTGTTTAGGTTTCTTGAACGGAGAAAGAGATGAGAAGTAGAGATAGTCCCACTGGGCGTGCCAAATTTGTGAACACGGAAATTCCTGCAATGAAAGAGACAAGAACACGTGTACAAAATAATATTTTGTATTAATTTTTGGGGTTACAATCTCTTTTACAATTTGTTCCTCTGATTCTATCTCCGAAACGTGTAGATGTGTAGTGTTGTTGATCCAAGGGCCGTCGAGGCTTGATCTTGGATGAATGGTTGGAAATTTCTTCAAGGGGCATTCGGGGCTTGATCTTGAAAAATGGTGATGAACGGATCTTTAAGGGCTTTTGGCCTTGATCTTGAAGAACGGTTGGATGCGTGGGTTTGTTGATGTTGTTGATCTAAAGGGTCGTCGGGGCTTGATCTTAAGATGAACGGATGAAGTTTCTTCAAGGGCCGTTGGGGCTTGATCTTGAAGGTTAGATGGATGTTTCTTCAGGGGCCGTCGGGGCTTGATCCTGAAAGTAGATGAATGTTTCTTCAGGGGCCGTTGGGGCTTGATCTTGAAGTTGGTATGAACGACAAACGATGAATGATCTTCAAGGGCATTTGGGCTTGTTCTTGAAGAACGAATGAACGACAAACGATGAACTATGAACACTTTCTTCAAGGGGCGTCGGGGCTTGATCTTGAGTTGGTGGAAGTTCTTCAAGGGCCGTCGGGGCTTGATCTTGATGGAGGATTTGACGAAGAACGAAGAGAGCTTTCTTGATCCTTCGGGATTTGCTTGGGAGCCTTAGAGTTTCAAAGCTTCAAGGATTTGGGGAATTCTCTTCCAATTTGGGAGTAAAGAAATGTATTTTTGTGAATTCGTCTCTTTGTCTTGTGATGGATAAGCCTATTTATAGACTTTGAGAATGAATCACCACCACCAATTTTCTTGGTGAGGTAAGTGGATGTTGTAGGTGAAATGGGTGGAAGGTTGTAGGTGAATTGAGTGTGGATATTGTAGGTGAAATAAGTGGATGTTGTAGGTGAAGTGAGTGTGGATGTTGTTGGTGAAATGAATGGAGGTTGTAGGTGAATTGAGTGGAAGGTTGTAGGTGAATTGAGTGGAAGTTGTAGGTGAATTGAGTGGAAGTTGTAGGTGAAGTGAGTGAATGATGTAATTTTAATACAATGGTCAACATTTATTTCACCGAAATTTCAATGTCTACAGTTGTAATTTCAATGCAATGGTCAACGTTTATTTCACCAAAATTTCAATGTCTACAAATGCCCCCACTTCAAGGCGTGTCGTATACATGTGTTTGTCACATGTAGAAGATGGGTTTTGAAGTCCCTTAACGTAGATGTCGATCCAAGGGCCGCTGAGGCTTGATCTTGAATTTGGTTGGAAGGTTTTCTGGTTTCCTCCAATTGTTGATTTTCCACAGGCTTAATTTTGAACTGGGCTGGAGGGTTTTCTGGCTTCCTCCAAGGGTCTGAACTTACTTTCCACAGACTCGATCTTGAACTGGGTTTGATTCAAGGGTGGTGGACACTTGATCTTGAATCGATTTGGTGGAATGAGACCATCAATAGTTAAACAAATGGTGAGCGACTTAAGCCTGCAAGTTTGTATTAGTCTATATTATAATATATGGTCTAGGCATTCTGACCATCTCTAACCCTTGGATTAAAATCTAAAATTTTAACTTCAAAATTTAAATTTTAACTCAGGAATAAATTTTCTTCTCCAACCCTTTTGGGTTGAGTTTTATTCTCCATGTCATCCGACCAAAATGGAGCCATTGGGATTACACATAAACGCCCGACAGCCCCACCAAGTTGGTCCTCGTTTCTGCACAACAGTGTCCCATTTGTTTTGCTTTTGGCGCGGTGCTTTTTATTTGCTCCTTTTTTTCTGGCGCGTTCACACACAATGGGCCAGCCATTTACCTCGGCAGGTTCTTCGGCTTAAAATTTCCCCAAAAATCAGTTCTAACCCAAAACTGATTTTAGTCCAAGGGTTGGAACAAGTTGGGGGAGATTTAGAACCCAAATTTTAGGTTTTAACCCAAGAGTTGGAGTGAATCTTAAGAGAGGGCAGAAAATTTGATGCTTAATTTGAAAGCTCCCTTTTCGTGGATTGCATCACATTTGCCTGCAGAGGGGATAACAAATTTTATGATCCTACGTACATTAAAAATACCTTTAGGTTCATGGACTATATGGATTACAAACCACCGTTTATACAGACGATTCACTTTGTTTCCTGTATTAATATGTTCACCAACTACCATCAAGTAGTCAGTATACTACGGGCATATCTGTAACAGCCCGTTCCGATGTTACGTCACTAGGGACGTGAATTTAAGAAATACCCTTGCGGGATTATTGATTTGTATGTGTGTGTGAAGTGGTCCAATTATTCACACACCCTAATTAATTGGAACCAATCACAAAATGGGTCCTTGTAGGTGATTGGTGACCCAAGTACACCTCACCCTCACTCTCTCTCACTCCACCGACACTCTCTCTTTCTCTTACTCTCGGTTTCACTCTCTCTCTCCCTCATACTGTACGGACGCACCCAAGAACACTCTAAACCCCACGGATCGACACTACAAATGAGTCAACTGTGCTCGTAAGGACTCCACAATCACAACCATACCCATTACAGGTAAGAACTCTTCCATTTTCACGTGAAACCATTGAATCCCGAATGAGCTACTGTTCATGCAATTTTTGATACGTGATTTTTAGGAGATTTGAAGCTTCTAGGAAGCTTAGTGAGGTCCTAAGGAGGCTCGGAGTGTTTCGTTTGAAGGATTTGGACGTCGGGATCGTGAGAACAGAGTTTGGCCGGATTTTCTTGGATTTTGCCGGTGAGATTTCGTGACTTTTGGAGCTTTAAATTGGTATGATCGTGTTCTATAAGTTGAGATCTTCATTTTGGTGTAAATTGCATGAAAAATGGTGTAGAAATGACTGAGAAATCGAAGTTTGAAATTTCCCGGTTTTCCGGCACCGGCGACGGTCGCCGGAGTCGCGAGGTTGAAGACGACGGAATATTCCGTCAAGTCTGACGGAATATTCCAACGTCGTCAGTTAGTTTTAACGGTAACCGTTAGAAGTTGACGGAATATTCCCAGAATATTCCTGACGGCGTTAACTGACGCCGTCAGTGTGCAGTGCACGTGGCGGCGCGTGGGGGCGCGTCTGGCCGTGCCGTCGCCGACGCGTGGCGGCGCGTGGGTGGTTGGAAAATTTTTCTAAAAATATGGGGATGTTCCTGAGATTGTGTAGGTCACGGTGGTATATTCATATACCCAATTTGAGCAATGTATGAGAAGTTATTCCAAAGGTTTCGTTTATGTGCGTAAATTAACGTTAATTCAGTTACTTCTCATATAGGCGAGACCTATCCTGAGGACGAGCGTAGCCAGGCTAGGCACGGAGGTTACGACCCGTCTACATACCAGTGAGTGGGCAGTTTTGTTTTCCGTATATACCTATATAAATGAATTTTGCCCAGAAAAATCAGTTTAAATGAAATGTGTTATGAATGTGATATGAAATGCCATGCAAGGTATCTATATGTTTAATTATGCATTATTGATTGTTTATATTACTGTCGGTGCTGAGGACGCACAGGTAAGTGGCAGGTAAGTTTATATGCTAGTTGTTGTGAACGAATGTTGAAATGTAATGTGATGTGATGTGATATGATTAGAGCCCATAGACCTGCACACTGATATTAGTGCTCACGCCCAGAGAGGGGTTCAGTCTTTCACGTGTTGTTCACCTCCCGCACCGCATGCTCGCCTTGGATCCAAGTTAGGTGCTCAGTCCTGTCGAATAGGCCACTATAGGTGGGTTCGACTCGTAGGTTATCGCTCAGTCTTCACGTGATTGTAGCACTAGAGCATATTAGTTTATTATCAGTGATGTTGTGCAGACCACTAGAGGTGGTATTGATATGTGTGCAGGATATATATATATGATTTGATATGATGATTATGAGATATATGAGTTGTTGAGTACGATATGAGCTATGTACAGCCGAGGGCTGAGATGAGATATGAATATTCAATCACATTCACATAGATGCTTTGGCATTCATTTGATACTTTGGCATGACATATGCATACTTTCATACATACTTGTTTTGCAGCGGATTTTGAGAAAGATATATATGAGTATATACTTTATTTCTGGGAAATTATACAGGTTTTACGGCGAGGGGCTAGTACTTTTGAAAGGAAAGGTTTTGAAAAGAATTGTTTTACTGACCCACTCAGTTTTATGTTTTTCGCCCCTCCAGGTATTAGGTAGCGTTCGTTGGTGGCATACGAGGAGCTTAACGGACGTTCTGACAGAATCCCATCTATGTAGGACCACCTTCGGGTGTTATTTCTATTCAGTTCTTTGCTTGACTGCACGTAGACCTTATGCTCTGTAATATTGAATCTCACACTCCTTGTACACTAGTTTGGCTAGTGTTTCGGTTTTAATTGGTTCGTATTTTGAATTGATCCTGCTTCCGCACAGTGCACATGGCTTACGTCACGCTCACGTGACGGCCAGCACGCCCTACCTACGGGTTCGGGTGTGTCAATATCTGATTGTGTATTCGTTGATTAAAATTTAAGATAATGTTATGGAGATTAAATTTATAAACTAAATTATGTCATCAATATGAATGAACGCATTTATCAACGTGTAAGTAATAAACCAATAATCAACTTTTATATTCTTTAGTTTCTAAAATTTTATCTACAAATTTAGTTTCCTTAGTATTACCCTAAGATTTATGATAAAAAAAAGCTGCCCTTGTCCTTTCTTTTTCATGAAACCCTTGTCCCTTCCTTTTTATGAAACCCTTGTCCTTACTCATTGCTATTATGTTCCTGAAAAAAATCAAATAAAATCATGTTTATCTTTGTTATTTTTTGATGAATATTTTAATTTTTTTTTATTTGAATTTGCATTGCCAGTCCAAGATATGCAATGGACATGCATGGACCAATAACTGGATGGGCCTTGCTAGTTATATGTCGTATGGTTTGGTCTTTTCTCTAGCTTTAGTGGATAGGCGAAAATATCAACCTTTTTGTTTTTCAACGCTAACAATATTTTACACTAAATTAAAAAATTATGAAAAGAAAAATTTAAACTTGGTGCGCTAAAATAATACGATACTTTATCTAATTTGGCTAAATCTAAGTTTAGATAACAATGTCAACTTAAAAACTCGAGTCAGTATCTCATATATCCCTCGTAAACGTAGATAGCATCTCACATATCCAATAAAGATTGGATCAATCAATATTGTGTCCCTTTAAAAAGAGGTCAACGAATGAAATATTTTTTAACAAGTAGAGGAGAACAATTTTATTAATCTTAGTTGAATAAGAGAATTGTTTCGATTGACCTCTATATGCTCATTGACCTAAACTAAATTTTCTAACTTTGTATTGTGAAAAAAATTTGAAAAGAAACTCAACCTTTGTTCTTGAGGGGATTAGTGGTCAGTGATTAGGCTTAACTACTAATTAATGCTCGATCCATGTTGTTGAAGTATGTAATATGTATGTGGCTACTTGCCTATGCATTCCCAGTTGAAGAATTCATTAACGCAATATTTTGAGGTCGTTTGCTGCATTCTTTGATCGTGACATGCACGTAAGATTCCCTTAATGGTTGATTTATCTTAACCTTCTATAGGAAAATGAAACAAAAAATGAAACGGGTTAGTTCCTTTAACTGGCCTTCTGTCAATACTAAAATATAGTCATGAAATTCAATACGAATTTGCCTAGAATATGTATTTGTCTTTAAAATAATCACTATATAAAAGATCATGTGGTGATTGTAATAAACATATATGTATATATGTATGTATGTATATATGGGGGCGGATCCATGGCACCACAAAAAAAACACAAGTCATAGACCATTAGATGTATACATTTTTAATGGTTTAGATACAATCTAATTACTCCAATTAATTTTCTTTATTCAAATAATTATGAATTGGGAATAAAATTCTAAAAACCTAATTAAGATTTTTATATTCTCTTTCCTATCTCAATAATTGATTTTCATTAATTTCTCGTTTCTCCTTTGACTCTTTCTTCTCCCTCTTCATCGTTCATCCTATGTACAGATATTTCCCCTCTTTCTTCTCCATTCATCCTCCCATGGGCATGCTATCTTATTTTCTAATTTTTTGGTTTTGTTTTTAAATTTCTTCTCCATCTTGGTGATCGAATCTTTCTGCACTAGCTAAACTTCACACCCGATTCCTTATATCCCTTGAAATGTTTTGAAAACATACAGAATCCCAATCCATATAAAATGCACAACGTAGCTAACTAGCAACAGATTAGTGCGTCCAGGAATCATCCATTTATTAAAGAAATAATTGAAATTGTTGCAGCCTATAAGCCTCATGCATCCCATGATATTAATTATTTGACTGATGAACCCTAACTCAATGTAAAATATATGGCCATATTAACCCCTTGAGATTTTAGAAAAATTAAAGTTCCGAACATCCTGAACTAAAATGTAAATTCAAATAATATGATGCCAAGTTTTAGGTTCATTACGTAACCTTCAACCAATAGACATTGTGAACAAAGTATTCATTCTTTTAAAATTCAAATTATTCAATTATATATGTTTTGCTACTGAAGTTGGGGTTCATGCCCTTATGGCTAGTGCAATGAGAAGAAAGAAAGAGCCAAAAATATGCAGATGACGGAAAGATAGAAACAAAAGAAAAGAGAGTAGTCAAGTTCAAAAAAGAAGAAAGAGAGTAGGGGAGAATAATTAATTAATTTTAAAAAAACCTAGTGCAAAACTATTTAAATAAAAGAAATTAATTGGACTAATTAGACTACATCTCAACCTTTAAATGTGGACAATCTAATGGTCTAAGATTTGTGTCAAATCTTGTGTAAAAAATATGGTGCCACGGATCCGCCCCTATATATATATATATATATATATATATATATATTTTTTGAACAAATGATATTATCTACATTAAGGGGTGGGGAAGTAGACTAAGCCTCACAATAAGCTAGCAATAATGTGGTTAAAATTCGCCTTTGGCGAGAAACTAACCTAAGACCTCTCACTTACAAGTGAAGAGGAATACCACTAGACCGTATTACTAAATAGGAATAAATACATATATTTAAATGATCTAATCTATACTTATTTAAATGACCACGAAAATAAGAATTATGAACAAAAATAAATCAAATAATGGGGTTGCGTTATGTTGTAATTATTTTTTGTTTTTTGGTTGATGTTTTTGTCTACGAAGATTGTTACTTCTTTTTGTGTAATTACGCAACAAAATAAAATAATATTGAACCAAACGCCTCCAAAATTATGTTGACTTTTTATCCAATATAAAGCAACACTATCAAACATGCCAACACCAACAAGTATGTTCCACGTCTCTATTAGGGTTTTGGGTTGGCTCATGCAATTAAATTACCAAAATGTGAGCTATAATTTTGTAAGTAAATGTTAGAAAAACTAAATTTGCAAATAATATGACGTGTTACTAATAGAAAATAAGTACATTAATCACATTTAAGAAATAATTCAATCATCAACAATCACGTTATACAGTTTACAAAATTTAATCTCCCCTTAACATTGCCCTAATTTTGCATTTCAACTTAGGCCTTCTATTGTGAGGGTAAGAACAATTGTCAATCGCAATTTTCACTAAAACTGCAAATATTAAGGCAGTGAATTTCAAACAAAATAGAAAAGAATAATACTCTAAACCCATTCTTAAAAAGGAAACCAAATCATAAATAGTACGAAATTCTCCATCTTATCTCTATTTCTTTATCTAGCTTTGGAGCAAAACAATGGACTTTACATAAGAGGTTGATAAGGATAAGATTGACTCACATGATACCTTATCCGAACCAACCTAAAATTGTCTCCAAATTCATTTCCCCATTAACCACATCACAAACTGGTCGAGTTACTATTTTGAGAACTCATTAGGGCATAGTCTATGGGGTGCCCAATCTTTATCCAACTAACAAAGCAATTGGTTACACGAGAATGTTGACAATGTAACTGTGTGTGGACTAATTCAATTGTTGTTTTTTTTTTTTTTTTAACAAGGGATAATATTTACAATAAGGAGCGGGGGAGTGAACTAAGTATCACAATGGGTTAGTAATAATGTGATTCAAATTTACCTTTGGTGAAAATCAAACCTAAGACCTCTCACTTACAAGTGGATAAGAATATTACCAGACCGTAATACTAAGTGGCAATTCAACTGTGATTATATCAAGAAAGATGCTAAGGAGACTCTCTCAAAAGTAAACTCTCTAACATCTCATGTTTTTGGCACAATATGTTATAACGTTGACACGAGAATTGATGTTAATCTGTAAGGTGATAGAGAGTTTATAGAAAATCTCATTTTGAGAGAGTCTCCTTAGCATTTCTTTTACATCAAGCACTACATAATTAATAGTAGAATTGTTATTGGCATTGTAAAATTCTCATTTTTCACTCCAAATTTTCTATATTAAGAAAGAAAAAAACATTTGTGAGAAGTGCAAAATAAAAATTTTAAAGTGTTAATAACAATTCTCATTAATAATTTGATCAATACTAATTAATTAATTTAAGTCAAGTACACATAGTCGTGAGTCAATTGTTTGGTTCGAAAGCCCCTTAATGTCATTAGAGATGTTCTTCATCGTAACTCGTGACGAGTTTGTTATCAATAAAGCTATGGTTTCCATTCAAAATAAAATTACAATATTATACAATTTCGTTTTGGGTGTGTGATGACATACTTTGCTTTCCTCTCTCTCTCTCTCTCTCTCTCTCTCTCTCTCTCTCTTAAACAAACTTTCGAACAAAGTAAAAATCCGTGTGAGAAATTAGTCAAGGAATGATGGGGCTTGTGGCGAATTCACGATAGCACAGTTAGGCGGGCGCACAGCACCTGTGCCACGTGACGCGCTTCTATTGCTGGAAACCGTTGTATTGGTGGGCTACCCGGTGACGGCAGCAAAACTGGAAGCTCGTGTCGGATTTGAGTGGGGCACGTGTCGACCGTTAAAAAGGCCTAAGTCTGAATCTGACCTCGCAACATTCAACGTTCATTCGGGTGGAAACTCCGTCACGTAGCTTTTCTTAGGTTTTATATTGACACAAATACCCCTCTTGTTCTTCAAGCTTTTATGAAGAGAAAACCACCATCCCATACATGATGCACAAAATTGGAAAATAGTGTCTAGGTGGCAGACACAATGCCCTAGAAATATGGGATTTGGATTCTCTCTTGATCCCCTCTCTGGAATTCCGGGAATCAATGCACAAGGACCGTTCATCAAAAATCGTGCGACCACAATTAAATATTTTTTATGCAAAACGAGATTGCTTTACTTTTAAAAATATAAAAAGCATTTAATTGTGGCCGCACGATCTTTGATGAACGATCCTTGTGCATTGATCCCTGAGATTTCCAGAGAGGCGATTCGAAAAGAATCCAAATCTAGAAATATGGGTTCACTATCACAAGGTTCAATTACCAAAAATATATCTCTACTCATACGGTGTAGGTTTCAACTCTCCTTCCTTAAATTATTATAATAGTTTCAAACTTAGGGTCTTTTAATAAAAATAACTTAAATATATATGTATATATAAGAAGGTTTTAAGGAAAGAGATTTTCATTTTTTTTTTTATAAAAAACGATTAGTTGTGGAGCCCACTCCACATCAAATTTAACGATTCGAACCGTCTTCAAGTTGCACCTTATAGATCTTCCTTGCAAAATATTATCCAAATCGAAAATATTTAAGGCATCTAGTTGACTTCAAAGAAATTGACGAACATTTTGTTCTCTATAAAACATTGAAATTTTATCGTGACAATTAAACAGGCAAATGGTTTTGTATTAAATTAATTTTTGCAAGAATGATATTTGAATCGAGACTGACAAAATAAACGATTTGTATCGTTGAAGTTCAATGTGGAGTGAGTCCCAAACTAATCCTCGATTTTTTGATGAAAATGAGATCTAAAACATGAATTAACTGTCATAAATATTTGACAATAAAACTAACATGAAAATATAGAAATCTTTCCCTTGATACACATTAAGGATAAGAAGAGATGCTAAGGTTCCATTTTTTTTCATTTAATATCATTCGAGTTGGGTATAAGACTATTCTCTCTATATGCTTCTTGCAACTCAATTTTACAAAAATTTAAAAGATAATTATAATAATTAGGGGTTGGCTGGAATAAGCTACATCTGACTCTATATTTAAAAGAGAAATGCAAAGGAAACTCTCACAAAAGTGAGACTCTCTGCCACCTCATGTTTTTTGCACAATATTTTATAATGTTGGCACGAGAATTAACGTTAAATAATGAGGTGAAAGAGAGTCCATAGAGAGTCACACCTTGAGATATAGTCCTTAGCATTTCTCTATTATCTCCCATAGATTATTAATCCTTAACCACGCTTAATACACCTCAATTTTTTAGGCTAGATGTATGTCTTTAAAGAATTATATTTCTTTTTCTTTAATAATTGTAATTTAATTTTTCTTATTCTTTAATGAATTATATTTCTTACAGCTCAAATACCTACGATATATATATATATATAATGTAACTTTAACGAAAAGCTCATGGTACTGTTCACTTTAACGAAAAACCACATTTTTATACTAAAAAATCAATTCTGGTACTATTCACTTTACCCTTTATTTTGTCTTTATTGTTAAAACTCAAAGTTTTCAAACATTTTTCATTAGTTTTCCTTATATAAAATGGTTAGCCATATGAATGAAAATAATCCAATCCAATATTCCTACATTTGGATAATGAGTAATATATAAATTATATATGTTATGACACTTAACTGTTAAGCATTATGCAAGAAGAAGAGAACAGAGAGATTATAGAAGAAGAAGGAGAAAACATAGGAAACATAGAGAGAGAAAGAGAATGATTTTTCACTTGTATTTTCTTGAATGATTATCTGGTTACAAGGATACAACTGCTATATAGGTGAATACTCAGCTAACTACCTTATCTGAATCTAACACTTAACAACAACTCTAACTGAAGATTATAACAGCAACAATCCTAACTGCCCTATCTATTTGGCTATTTACTCTAACATTAACTCGGAAGTATAAGTTAATATAAAATTTTATGATGAAGGGGTGCCTGAGAACATATTGTTGAGTATATGGGGTCTTGATTCGATTGGGTGAATTTTGGGGTCACGTTTGACTCTTTTGGAATAGAAATATTTGTGTGTGCACCACCCTCAAATGATAATGATATTTACCGTCCTATTTATCATCGTTAAATGAGTTTAAATTGTAAAATTTAAACACATTCAACAGTAATAAATAGAGTAATACATGGGCAAAAATACACCCCTTTGAAATTGGAGATTGATCATGCATGTGTCAAAAAATAAAACTCCACATGTTATAAAAATATTACTTAATAAATGAATAAGGTAAATATTCTTACATCAATTCATCAGGCTTTACAGCTTGATAACGGATTGCATGCATCACATAATTCATATGGAAGAGGGTCAGAAGACACAGTTGGATTTACAAATTGATCCAATACCAACGAATCTCTGTAGTTGAAAGACTATGAAAATGAAAGACAATGAATACATATATGTATATATATGTATATATATATATATATATATATTATATTAGACCTCGTTTTCCTTCAAATTACTATAATAAGATTTTGTTACCAGAGAATATATTTGTGACAAGACTTTTCTGGATTTTTTAGAAGTCTTATCCTTTAGATGTGAACTTGTTGAATTTGGACAGCTGTTTTATTTTCCTACGGGCTACAGTTAATAGTTTTTCCGGGAGGCAGATTCTCTCCCCTCCCACTTCCCATACACTCCTATCTTCTCATATTTTGTGAAGTCACGGTTAAGTTACGTCAATATTTTATATTGATTTTTTATAAAGATAATAAGATAAAAAGTAATAGTAACATAAAATATTAACATGATTTAATCGTGACTGTACAAACAGAAGAGGACGAAAGTGTATAGAAATTGGAAGGGCAGAGAATCTGCCTCCGTTTTTCCAATGTCCTTTTTCCACTAGACTTCCATGATTCTCCACAGCGAATAAATTGTTCATCACCTTTAATGTGGGAGTGAGCTACCAGCACATTACCTGCATTCAATGAATTTATATTTCAAGGCGTGGTAAATTGAATTTGATTCATCCAACGATACATGTATAGGGTTCGTCTGAATGAGCTTTTAAACTAAATAAGTGCGCTTTTAGAGAAATATTTGTGGATTCCAAAAGCATTTGAAGAATTTTTTATAAGAAATATATCACTCATATGTTTCTTGCTAGAAACACTTTTAAGTGCTATTCCAAAATTCAATTGCATTGTTAACTAAGAATTGATTTCAAAGACATTTTCACCAAAAACATTTTCAGTCGTTTTAAAAACACTTTCAAATGAGCACATAGTTGGTGACTTGGTGGTAACCTGCAACACTCACCATCAATTAGGGGCAGTGAGCAAGTTTGTTCTCTTGCAATATATGTCAACTCAATATTTCCAAGTTTGGTTTAATCTCTTGAGCAAGGAAGTAAGAAATTTCATTAATCAAATAGTAATGGAAATAATAATTCTGCTAAACCATAGTTGTTTATCAACAATCATTTGGTTGAGCGAGTAATTATTATTTTTGATTGTTGAGGAAATCTTAAGTTTGATTTACATAAACGCTTTGAAGATATTTACTTGCGATGAATTAGACTCTCAGTTATTGCGTTTTGAGGCTATCAACTATTTAGCAAAAACCGACTAATTAAGAGGACAATAGTTTCTCTATCAAACATTTTGACATAACTACCTAATCTTAAGGGGTACCTTTAAATTGGTCCCAACCTAAATTAGGTTTACTTAAGTAGGGAAAACTACTTAATCTTATGGGGTATTTTTAAAGTGGCCCAACTTTTTAAAATATTTCAAATAACTACTTAACGTTTTGAAAATTAGACATCCATCAGATCACCAACATTAAGTGATGGCCTGTACAAGTATTAAAGCGATTTTCATTCTCACGTAATCTATAGAGCTCTAAATTTCTAAACCGATTCCTTTTAACTAGACACATTTGGCATTCTTCTTCGCTAAGAGGGGTCTATTTGCGGATTAAAAACTCCAAAAATGATGAGTTAGTGAAAATCAACTTCAATATTTTTTCAAGTCATCACTTAACATTAAGGACATTATCAATTACCGTTGGTGGCCTATTGAGTGTCTAATTTTCTAAACGTTAAGTAGTTATTTGTTTTAAAAAGTTGAAACCAATTTGGAATCACCTCTAAAAATTGGGTAGTTATTCATACAATTCTTAACCCTTCATCCTTTGATGTCACATTATTAACCTAAATTACTGATTAGAGGATTTTTTTTGTTTAAAATGTGTGTTTCAAATTAGCAGTTCAACAATAATATATGTATAAACATCCTACTCCGGTCAATAGTTGGTGGAAAGTTAAGAAATCTCGGATTCTTCTACACATGGTGAGTCAAGACTTAAGATCAGGACGAAAAGCGTAATCAATAGACAAAAGGTTAATATTCCTATACTACCCTTTGTTGATCCCGAAAATTAGAGGATTAGGATTTTTTTTGGCATTGTCAGCATCACAAAATATATGAATACAAATTTCATAACATGCAAGTCAAAGTTAATTAATGAAAAAAAGGTTACAATTTATAAAAAAATGACTAACTACATTTTCATTTTACCAATACCACGGTTGTGTTTGAGTGTGACATGCACGTGTGTGTGATTGAGAGAAGGAGATAGGTTGAAAGAAAGTGAGAGTGTCACACTCACTGTTGTCTCTGAGTTCCCACCATTAAACTGATAAAGTAACGTAATACTAAAACTTATTAGGAATAACTCGACCTAGCAAAGTTAATTAAAACATGACGCTTATTTATCTGTATTTAAGCTCAAATCTTTCTTTCATAATTTAAATTAGATTTATAAAAAAGAAAACTAATGAAAATGATTTGAAAATTTTGAGTTTTAACGATAAGGATAAAATAAAGAGTAAAATAAATAGTATCAAAATTAAAATTTTAAAATAAAAATGTGATTTTTTGTTACAGTGAATAGTACCAACATCACTTGCTCGTTTGAGTGATGCAAGCATTCGTTAAAATCCAAAAAACTCCAAGAAAGAGTACAAACTTTTGATGAGTAAAATATGCAAATAAAATCATTACCACCAACTGATTCTCGTTCCCATATTTCGCCAATATTGTAAGTATTAAATAGAAAAGCACCAATACATCATATAATTTCTTACATTACAATATATGCTTCACTTTCATTCAATTTTCAATTTAGGTTCAGAATATCTATAAATTATTTACTCACACCAGGAATATTAGCTGAAGCTTTTTTTTTCCTTTTTTTTTTATATAATAAAACTATATATTAATCTTATTTTGCTGCTTTGAAATTGTTAATAATTCCAAAAATTATCCAGGCCTGCTGCTGTAGCTGGAGGATCTTGATCACCATATGGCCTTCTTGCCATTTCAAGATTGGACATGACTGAAGAGATTTCAGCGTTCATATCGCTTGTGAGGCCGGTTTCTTGGGACACACTCACCATTTCCCTCTCTGTTTTGTAGCTCTGCTGCCTCATGTTTGCAGCATTGTTTTCTAACAAGGCCCTCAGGATGGACTGATCTTGCAGTATATTCGAACCGGGGAACTTGAAACTCGTCGAAATCGGAGCATTATGAGTGGAGTAGAATGAATTGGGAAATGGGATTCTTGGGAAAAAGTTGGAAGAGTTTGAAGAAACACCAAAGAGAGGATTGTTGTTCATGTAATCAACAATATTCCCTTGGTTTCTTTGAACATCAGAGGGATCAGGGTTGGAGAAGCAGGGCACGTAGTGGGACTCAGAAGCAGGTTTGGCCTTGGCAGCGCTGTAGGGCGAAGAATCCATCAATGGTGGTAGGCCAGAAGGACCAATTTCATTTCCGAGAGAAGCCAAAGTCACAAATCCAGAAATATGGGTTTTCTTGCCACCAGAATTCTTTTCAAAAACTCTGCAAATCACCCATTCATTCTGCAAAGTGCAACACAAAAAAAGGCACAAATAAAACTAGCATCAAAATACATGAACAAATAAACATAGTAAAAACATGAGAAACTTGCCTGCAACGAAGATGCTACTGTGGCAGTATCTAAATCCAATCACGAACCGCCATGTGCTTCAATTTCTTGTATAGCAGTGTATGTTCAGCCTGGGATACCGCCACAGTAACATCCCCGTTGCTAGAAATTCCATAACCAAAAACAAGAAAACAGGGGAGGAGCCATACCTTTGCAGTTTTGGGGAGGTTGTGAACAGATAATTTACCATCCAATCTATATTCATGCATAACCCAGTTACTTTTTTCTCCTTTCGGGGCTCTTCCTTTGTAGAAAACCAAGGTTTTCTTCATCCCAACCAGAGATTTTGCACTGTAGATCTCCTTATCTTTCCCTGTGGCCTTCCAGTATCCGGCTTCGGTCGCCCTGTTAGTCCTCAGACCAGTTGGGTACTTTCTGTCTCTCACACAGAAAAAGTACCACTCCTTTTCTCCCATTTTCGCTTTCCCTTTTTCCGAAAAACCGAAAACAAAAAAATAAATCAAATCGAAACAAACAAAACCCAAAACAATTTGATCAAAACAGATTGTGTTATAGAAAGAAAACAATTGGGAAGTTTTGTTTTAGGAAGCTTACAAGGCAATTGCCAAGGCTCTGACTTGTTCAAGTCCACCTCCCCCATAGCTTTACAAGAGAAGCTGGTATCAATAACCTTCTTGTGCAAGTAGTGGGAAATAAGCTCTTCATCGGTTGGATGGAAGCGAAACCCCGGTGGCAAATCGATCTGATCATCCTCCTCAACAACCCCAGCTGGAACGTTTTCCATTTCTTCCTTGTATGATACCCCCAATGATTCTTGTCTAAAACCCTTGATTCGAAATCTTGGTTCCGATCGGAAAGTAGAGTATTTTCGCAATCCACCCTCAGTAGACTCCTCACAAACTCTCAAACTTCAATGGGTTCTCCTAACCAACAGCTTCAACTCCCCAAATCTTAAAACACCTTATAAAGAAAGCAGAACCAGAAAAAGACATGCAAAAAGTGCTTTTCCAAGGAACGAAAGAGAAATAAAGCTTAAGGAAAAGGAACAGGTAATTGGAAAAAGAGGAATGAAAGAAAAGAAGCCATAGAACAAATTGTATAAGCTGAAAGATGGATTCAGATGTTAAGAGAAAGAAAAGCACTACGGGAAACGGAGGCCCCTAAATACTGGTGTTTTTGGAGAGGAAGAAACGTGGAATGGAAGGCAACTTAGGTTGGTCGTTTTAGCTTCTCGTCAACTTTTTCTGTAATAATTCTACCCCATCTTAAAAATTTGACCATTTAGACAAACAACCCATCCAAATACTATGCATGTAGCTTTAAATATAATTACCACCAATATACACCCTATCCTCTCTTCGACCGGTTAAAATTTCAAACAAAGTATTTATCAAGATCATTAATATGCGCCCTATCCTCTTTTTTGTACTTATACATTTTCATATCAATGAATATCGTATTGTTTCTATAAAAATAAATGTTTTTTCAATACCATATGTTATGAGAATACCACCATACATGCTCTGGTGTATAACCTGTATAAATAAAGGGTCAAGATTTTCTTTTTTTATTTTGTCAAAAGTTCAAAAATCTAACAGTTTAAAATTCTTGTGCATACCATATTCGGTTCACCAATTTAGTATGTTTCAATTTTGTGAATGCATTATTTTGATTCTATTATAAAAGTTTACTTGATAAATTAAAAAGTTGATGACATTTTTTTTTTAACTACATCGATATTTTTATACTAAGGGAAGGGAGAGTTCAGCTAAGCCACACATTGAGCAGCTTAATTTGGTATCGAATTCGTCATCCACAGAATTCGAACTTTAAACCTCTCACTTTTCAAGTGGAAGAACTTCAAATTCGGGTGAGGAGGGCCACAAAGATGCTTGATTTCCACTGTGACATAAGCCCTCTTCAAATTGGATTATCTATACTATTATTAAGAGAACGCTCATTGTCAACTTTTTGCCACTTTTTTTCCTATTTTGCCCTCACTTTTGATACACAATACTTACAAAAGGAGGCAAAATATTAATTTTGTATCTTTTGAGAAAATGACAATCATATCCCTATTTTTCCTATTTTACCCTTACTTTTGATACACAATATTTACATAAGGATGACAAAACATTAATTATGTAAAGAGAAATTGTCCCACCATCATTTTTTCATACTTTATTTTTAAAATTTTAAAAACTAATCACACTCCTTAATAAAAAAAATAAGAAATAAAATGAAATTGTTCACACACATAGAGTGTGTTCTCATCGGCCAGTATATTTTAAGTTCAGCCAATTATATTTATTGTGAGAGAGTGGATAGGACTCTGATGTTACTGGATGTTTGTTTGTATTTGCATTCCTGAATCATCAGCACGCGTCACAAAGAGAGTGACAAAAAATAAATAAAAATAGTTTGAAGCATTTAGAAGAAGATTGGAATATAATCTGTTTTTGTTGAAAATAAAATTAGGGCATTCACGAAAATAAATATATATTATGCAAATATAGTGACACCAGCTGTGGAAGATTACAAAAGTTTTGCTGTGTCCAGCTCTCAAAATTAGTTAAAGCACGCTTTATTCACTCAAAAATGACCTTTATGACCCTCTTATTTTTAAAGCATATACCAAAAAAAACAGATGAAAATGGGGTCGAAGCAGACACTGCATGGACTTTCGCGCAACTCTCACTGAAAAGTGACAACAATTAGGTCGAATAAAAAATATCAAAATTAAAATTTGCGCCACGTAGTCCGCGAATGATTTTTTTCTGTCAGTTTCTTGAGAGAAATTGCATTATTTGGAAAAATGATCATCTCCTGATCTTTTTATTTTAATCCACTAAATTAGGGAATCCGTACTGTTAAAATTTAATCCAACAGCTGAAGTTATTATAACTTTTAAAGTGAGCCCCTATTTGTAGCCGTTGGATCAAATTTCAACGGTACGGATCCCCTGATTTTGTAGATTAGGAGGAAAGGATTCGGAGATGATCTCTTTCCGCATTATTTGTGCTCGAAATCCTAATTTGTTTACATGTCTCGCGTTAGTAGTGTTCTTAGAGTCAGACGACGTTCTAAATTCATTTCGCCCTAACTTACGAGATTGTGTAAAGGGTGGTGCTATCCACACATTTATTTTTACTTCTCACACATTCGTTTTAGTTTTCAGCTGTTGGATAGAATGAACTGAAAAAGATTAATGGACAAAATTAACAAAGGTGTATGAGAGGTAAAAATAAGTGTGTTAATAGCACTATCCTTGTATAAAATATGATCAACGTTCATTCACAAACTTCGTAATGAGCTAAAATTATGTTCTCTCTAAGCACCCTTATATATTGACCACAATAATTAATCAAAGTTTCAACTTGTTGCAATTAAGGGTGATGCATGTAAAAGATGAAGTGATTAAAGCCATTAAGTGGTTAGTGGTTAGGTGAAAGAAAGTTATGAATGAATTTGTTAATATATCTAAGCTAATTTGTCCTCTCTTTTAAGAAGATTAGTGCAATTTCAACTATATAAACCTATAACGTTTGTTGTTTTTTCCCTTATGGTTAAATCAAATGCAAGTTTCAAATGCTGCTTTTTGAATTCTGATTTGACTTTTTTTTTTTGAGAGAAATACGATATTTGATATTCATTGCAAACAAAGCAATACAATAACAAACTGACAACAAACTGAAGATAGTATGCATATTAGGCCTCGATAAAACCTTGCCGGAGAATCCGGTCTAAGGAAAAGGAGTGTCCCGCACGACGAAAGAACCTATCCCCAAATGTCAATACATAAATAAATTCCAAGATATCCCTAAACAAATGAGGGGAATCTTCCACCCACCAAACATGTAGCGTATAACCATTGTTGTGCTGTGAGCGTCAACCGTGCGGCAAAGCATGCGACCATGGCTTCCATAGTCCTTTCCACACGCTGCAAAACAAGCCTGAACCACCAGCTGAAAATGTCTCCAACAAATTGGAGGTAACTCAACGCCAAACGCCGTATACAATATTTAGACAGGCGCTCTCCTAGAGAACCTAAGGAGACCTAGGAACCCTAGAGAGCAATTTTCCTAGGAAGACACTAATCTATGAAAACTAAATTAAACTAAAATTACATAAAACTCGCCCGAAGCGAAACAAGGGAAAGAAACCGAGAAGGAAACCAAAATTCGGCGCACCTGCTAATGGGATGCCGACATCCACACACCGAAAACCAAGCCGCACAAACCGAAGAGAGCCACCACCAGATCTGGAAACCACAGGTAGCGGACCTCCAAAAACAAGTCGACCCAAACACAAACACCGACTCGGACCCAAGAACAAAGAGACACATGAGGGCAAGGTATGAATCTGAGGGATTTTAGGGGGGGGGGAGAACACGGGATGGGAGGAAGGTGGAGGACTGAAAAATGATGGCTGGGAGAGAAAGAGAGGAAGGCTAGGAGAAGAATGAGAGGAGGGATAGGTTGCCCACCGGCCCCTAGCCTTAGCTAGAGGCCGGCGGCAGAGGCCAGGTTCCTGAGAGGAGCGGCGGAGGCTAGGGTTCCTTTCTTTTCAATTTTTATATGTCAATTAGGTTTATAGTTTTTCCTGATTTGACTTTATTTCATAAAAATTTTGAATAATGCTTAATTTGTACAAGTGATATGCAATTTATATTAATTTAATACGATCACATATTTCATAGTAATCACTAAATACTTGCAAAAAGTCTACAATTTCGAACAAATTCTCCATTTTGACATAATTTAGAGGCAATTCAGTATTTCGCATTGACTTATTTGTTTCTTAACTATTAATCACCATATTTTAAGTTATGACTGGGTCAAATATTTTGGTCATTCTAAGGGTGAAATCAAATCAGCTAAAATCTCATGATATATATTTATTCATGTTGTCTACCCAAAACGAATTGGTTATTAATGGAGTTTGACTCTGGTGCGCACGTGTATTTCTATAGTTCTTTGTTCACTCATGTTGAGCGACTCTAAATTACCTCGCATTCTTTGTCAATTTAAAACTTAATCAACTTAAAAGGCTTAACTTGTTGCAGTTAGAATTATAAGACATGTATAATTGTGTAAATGCTAGTAGATTGAGTTTAGGAGTTTTATATAATCTAAAAGATTTTAAGCTTTCTTACTTGTAAGGCAAGTAAGCCCATTATGTTTGCTGTAAATAAAGGCATAAAGTAAGAAGAAATAAGACGCGCAAAGCTTTCTTACTCTCTTTTCTTTCTCTCTCTCTCTCTCTCTGTCATCGCACCTCTCCCTTTCTTTCAGTTAATGGAGCTTGACTCTGTTGCGCACCTGGATCTTTGTAATTCTTTGATCATTCATGTTGGGGACTCTAATTAGTTAACTCGCATTCTTTGTCAATTTAAAACTTAATCAACTTAAGCCACTTATTACTACGGTTTAGTAGTATTCCTCTTCACTTGTAAGTGAGAGGTCTTATGTTCGATTCTCGCCAAAGGCGAATTTGAACCACATTATTGCTAGCCCATTGTGAGGCTTAGCCACTCCCCGACTCCCTTAGTGTAGAGAATATCGTTTATTCGAGAAAAAAAATTAATCAACTCAAAAGGCATAAATTGTTGTTTAGTTAGAATTATAACACATGTGTGATTGTGTAAATCCTAATAGATGATTCTTATGTAATCTAGAAGATCTAGGCTTTCTTAATGGTAGGGCAAATAAGCTCTTTCTGTTTACCATAAATAAAGGTACAAGATATGAGAAATATGACATAGCCTCTCTTCTTTCTCTGCACCCTTCTCTCTCTTTCAGTTAAATTTAGGCCTACAACATAAATATTTTTGTTTTACTTTCTAAAGTTGGCTGATGAGACGGATCCAATGGACTTAAGATTATTTAATTTGAAAATTATATGTTATTAACACTTCAAAATAGTTATCTTGCGATTTTCTCTAGCGAACAAAATAAGTGAGAAATGATGGAAATATCACTATATTGAGGTTCAAGAACATTTCCCATTATTGGATCATTATTTTTTCAGTTAGTCTATGAAGTACTAGTTTCCCCATAGGTTTTACTATTAATATTTTCTCTTCACAAAAAAAATAAAAAAATAAAAATCTCCATCTGCGTTTGGAATGCGCATGCACGCCCTGACTTTCCCCTTTTGCACAATTATAGCGAGACTAACCTTTCCTTTTAAGGAAACAATTCCAAACTTCCAACCACGACTGGACATGTATGCCCTTAGCTTGTCTGAGGAATTTCAATCATGTAGGGTCACCTCAAAAAATGGACCAATCAACGGTGTCCACATCATGCCACGTATGTGCCAAGAATGAAATAGACAGGCACTGTCGCACCTGATCACAAAGCCAACCACGAATTAGGTATATTCCCAAATGTCTACCCTCTCTTTCAAAATTATTGCCCTAATTACGACCAAGAAAGAACAGCAATAATGAAACTGGTTCGTCTAAATCAATCAGCTAGGGTTTGACTGTTTACGCGGGTCCTGTTTCCTTTGTTGCAACATGTGGTAGTGATAGAAACATACATGTGGCAAGGACTGGTTGGTCAACAAGCCAGGATAACCATAAGAAATAATGAGTTAGGCAAATGTCAGATGAAGATGAAGATGAGTTAGGCAAATGTCAGATAAGGATTATGCGATATCAGCTCTTTGTCAACTGTCGTGCGCGAGGCACCCATCCTTCCTCGAAAGAGAAAAGACCGTTTCTGGAAACCTCCCGCCCATCCCCTCTCTACTAGGTTTTATTAATAATATGAAGAGAACGGAAAAGTAAAACAAGCGGGGGACTAGGCCAACGCCTGTTGAAAACAATTAACAAAAGTGATATGTTCTAGTTCATGAATACTCCAGCTTTATTCACTTGAAATTGTTTTCCATAATTTAGCTGTTCATATATATATATATATGTGTGTGTGTGTGTAATTATATTCGTAAATGTATTGTACGTGGCTCCTTTGCAATCGTAATATATTGTGGTTCAAATCATCCCATTTTGTTATAACTGGATTCTTCTAATTTTAAAAGCAATAATGGATTCAGATTTAGTAAGCAATCTTTGTTGGCTTACAATACAGCAGAAATTAAAGGAGTTATGGGTTGGTGGATAGAAATTTTGTTTTACATATAATGCACCTAAACGACGTTCTTGTTGTGAAGATGTGGAGATTTTTTTTTAAAATTTCAGAAAGTTAAAAAATGTTGCAGGAGCTTATAATTTTTTGGGTGAAGTGCTCATTTAGTCCCAAAGTTATCACTTCAGTGCAAAATTACGTCCTGAATTATTTTTTCGGCAAAATAAGTCTCTAAATTCATTAAAAATTACTAATTTCATTCCTACTATTATATTCTAAGTTATTTTATCCAATTTTTCGTCAACTTAAATCACTTGACACACTTTAGAGTGTAATACCGTTCTTTTCTTGCCTACAAGCCCTTAACATTTCATATAGGTTACGAATCTAATGTCTAATTTACCCCCCAAAGTAACTCCATACACTATTTCTTTATGTAAAATTACCAATCTACCCTCCAATATGTATCACATGCAAGTAACGTGACTTAAATTGATGGAAAACTAAATATAGTATCTTCAAATATAATATTAGGGATGTAATTGGCAGATTTTTATAATTCAAGGACTGATTTTTCTTGAAAAAAAATAGTTTAGGGACCTAATTGTCACTTAGTGATAATTTAGGGACTAAATTGACAGTTCATCCTAATTTTTTTAGTGTCAAGTTATGTTGAGTGCGATCAACCTCATGTATTTTTTATAGTATATGAGTGTGCATGTTCGGCCATAAGCTCAACGGCCATACATGCTCCATGTCGTTTTATATCAAGGCATTGCTCCCTACAATCACTGAAGCTTCCTTTACCCATGCTCGCCGACAAGCTAATGGAGTTGCTCATAGACTTGCTCATTTTGGTCTTCAGCTTAATCATGACTGTACTTGGGATAATTCTTCCCCACCCCCCCCCCCCCCCCCCCCCCCCCCCCCCCCCCCCCCCGGGGGTTTAATCATGGACGCCCTCATAGAGGATGTTCCTGGCCCTTGTAATGGTTTCGGTTATGAATATATCATCTATCGTTTCATTAAAATAAAAAAAGTACAGTACGACATTTCGCCTTCATATATATAATCCCATTGTTATTCCCTCGGTGAGATAAAAAAAGTTGCAAAGAAACAAAAAATTGTAATATTTTGGAAATCATGACTCAGTGTTATGTAGATTTCTAAGATGATTTGGCGTAATCCATTTGGCCTAATCCTAACTCCTCTTATTAGGAAGAGATTATGATGATTGACAATTTTCTTTGACTCTCCACTCATTAATTGTAACGAACAAATCTACTTGAAGAAAATTAATTAAGCAGAAATTTAAACAGCCAATTAGTTTAAGCCATCCTTAAATTAAGGGATTTTGAAAGTTTAATTTACTGAAAGTCAAAAAGAAGCAAAGCTAATAAAGTAATCAAGAGAAGATCATTAAGTAAAACAATGTGTTGTTTTCACATTATATTCATCAGATTTTGATGACCAGAAAGCGAGACCCACCAGGATCTGATATGAAGTAAGCTATTGCAGACGTGTCTGTAGGCAAAAGTTGAACCAAATAAAGAAGAAGAATAAACATTCCAAAAACTAAGATATTTTGTTTGAAAGCCAAAAATTAAATGGTATAATTAGGTTGCTAAACAGATGTTGTCTTATAATATTATCATGTTGTAGTACTGGCAGCTCTTATTTAATTATGTTAGACATATTTAAGTAGCTAGGGTATGGGAAAGTGGTTGAGAAAAAGAGGGAAAGAGACACATAGAAAAAGAAATAAGGATCTAAAAAATTTGTGCATTTAACAAATGCTAATTGAAAAAACTTTTATATGTACAACTAATTTTTTTTTTTTAAAAAAAAGAAAAAAAGAAGAAGATCAGTTAGTTAATACCAACTACGTTTAACAGGATTCCGTCAACTTAAACGATTCATTCATAATAATTCAAACTTAATATTTTAACCATTATTTGGTTCAACTAATCGAGCGAATACATGATTATGGAGACCATGTATATTTCCATTAATCTGGTTAGGGTTTTAAGTAATTATTGTGTGAATAAAATATCTCAAATTGGTACAACCAATTCATGTATTGTAGTATATAGATGGACGACGAGTTTACGGTTATAAAGTATAATATTAATATACATTAATGTTAGGTGGATCAATTTTTTAAACGAAATCTGCAAACCATGTGATGTGTGACCAGTAGGAAATAAACACGTAATCAACATTTAAGTGATAATTCAATCATCAACAACCATACACGTCATATGGTTTACAAAATATAGTTTAAATAGATAATTTGTCAAGCATTACCCATCAATATATATCCACATATATTATAACTCGTATACTAATCGTGAAGATGTTAAATTATCCATCAATATTTAAAAATCTAAGTACCATAATAATTGCCTCAATTACATTCAAGAGATTGTCAACAATCTCTAATAATTGCAATGGATGGGGTAGCATATAAATATATATTTCAAGTGTAGGGTTGGACAAGGGTGACCAAAGAAAATTGCGATTTGTGACAAATAAAGTAATGAAACAAAGCATATGAAGCCAACAATCACAGAATAATCAATTAGCTAACCTTGATGTCATGAAAAGTTTAATTGCCTAGGGTTTCAAGTCTATATTATTCCATGAGACAGGTTTGCATTTTAGAGAGTAAGAAAATGTACATACCCCCACAATGGAGCAGTACATATATAATTTTAGTTTGATTAGAGAAAAGAAAATTCAAACTTTGGATGTTTTCCAATAAAGCAGAGAGACAGCTAGTTGGTTATTGTTTATTTTTTCATTATCTCTTTAATTTTCATTTTCAATGCGTTAACAAATGAATCCTAAATTATTATGATATAGACTTTATCGACCAACTAAACCTAGCTTTTTAATCCCAAAGATCAGGCAGGTTGAGCTACGTCGAATTAGACTAAACTAAATGATTTTTTAAAGGAAATTATTATTGACACTCCAAAAATCTCATTTTGCACTCCAAACTTTCTATAATTAGAAAGAAAAATACATTTATGAGGAGTGTAGAATGAGGTTTTTGGAGTGCTAATAATAGTTCCCTTTTTAAATTCCCAGTGTGTCTAAATGTGGATTGGCTTCAAATGCATTTCATGCTTGAAGTAAAAGCTATTGCTTTTAGCTCTAATTATGATTGATGAAGACATAAAGTGATCAATAATTCATCAAAGCCAAATCAATTATAGACGAATTTCAGCTTCAATGAAGTCGAATTGTCTTGTACAGAATGCCATAAAAGGAAGCCAATTCAGTCAAGTTAGCTAATATGTAGATACTAAAGTACTATTCTGTAGATTTGGATGTAGCCAAATTAGATAGAGTAATGCGCTTATATCAAAGTTTGAATCTCTCCCGTGTAATTTAGTTTAGATCGCTCAAATAAAAAAACAGTTCGTTTTCTCTTCTTTTGCCCACTTAGCCACTAAGAAATTACACTCAACTCTAAGTAAGATAATTTCAATTAGTTGGTTTGGTTTTCAAGCACAAGGCCCATGTGTAAAACAGCCTAACACTGCCATAACAAGGAATGAGTAAATAGAAAAGCACTTGTGAGCTTCTTCTACACACACCAACAGAGCTAAAAAGCTCTTTTGGGCATGTGAGTAGTAAAGCATTTTCCTTGTGCAATGTAACAACTGAAGCTCATAAATTTTAAGAAAGCCAAAGTAGAAATGTCCATTTGATTTGAGTTGTGGCTTCATTGGGCACACTTTTTTTTCTTGAAAAGTGCTTCTTGGTTTGTACCAGTCAACATGTTTTTTCCAGAGAAGCTGTCGATTTTGTTTTTCCATGGCCTTCTTGATGGCTTTCAAAGTCCCTAATAGTCTGTGTTTTCAAAAGTACTTCTTGGATGAATGCATTTATCTTTCCAAGCAGAGTCCCATGTGAATAAATAAATTCAGGACAGGAAAGATAGTTCAGAAATCGCAAAACCACTCATTGTTTTCATCTATGAAGGCAAACCACGTAACAGGTTGAACTTTATTACATGCAAAATTAAACTTTTAAAGTCCAACCCAAAAGCATCCATCCAAACAAGGAAAAAGTAAATCCAAAGTATTCGTCTGAAAAAGAAAAAGGTAAACCACATGAGAGACTTGCACAGTAATCGCATACACATAACTGATGATACTAACAGGTGTTGTGTATTAGTAAGCTATATCTCTTTACAGTATGATAGTTGGGTGTAATTGAGGATATTCGCTATTAGTATATCTCTCTTCACATGAAAGAGGTGGTGTTAGGTGTCGCTTCGGAAACTGTGATCTCTTTATGGGGAGATTCTTTGAACGATCCCCTCTTTTTCATAGACAACAGTATTCTACTCAAGGGGGAAGGAAGAGGATCCGCTCCGGACCTTAGTGTCCGGAGCCTCCTCATCAAATAATCTGGGCCGTACAAATTAAATCAAACGGTTTCTATTAATTCATTTTCCTGGCCCACCACACACAATCGACAGTCTTGATTTGACTTGCACACCAATCAGCGGCCCATATTGTTTGATGAGGAGGCTCCGGACACCTCTTACAAGGGGGAATATTAAGATAAGTCACAAAATGAATTTGTCATAGTTAGGTATTGAACTCATGATGGACTCGAATAGGAGGCCTCACATTTACCAGTGGAGAGAAATATTGCTAGAATATTAATGTATTGTTAGTAGCTTGTATGTAATCTCTTCACCTGACTTGAGGTGTTGTGTGTTATTTTTTGTAGATTTCATCCTGAAATAATTTACTTAGAGATCCAAAACGGAGAAAGAGAACAAGGCCCATCAAAAGTTGAAGGCCCAAGAACAGAAAGGCCTCAACCAAACTTTTGTTACCGTTTCAAGTTTTCTGCAAATCTTGCTATTTGATGCAACGTTTGGCTGGATTTGTAACTTTGTTCTCACACGAGGGCATCTCCAAGAAATACTCGCAGTCCGTTTATATATGACCGTTAACCACCTTTGGCACCTAAATTCAAAAACTCCGTCGCCAAAGCTAAGGAAAGACACGTAAGAAAAATCTGACCTTTAAAAACAATGAAGAAGATGAAGTCATAGCCGACTTCAATAGTAAACTTCTTCTCTCTTGCAAAAATAATATGCTTGACGTACAATAGGTCTAAGTCTAATAATGAGGCAGTTTTCTACGAGAGCAGTGACCACTATTTATATATAAAAACAATCTATATGATTCTCCTATTAGAATCCTTATAGGAAACTAACATGGTCTCCCAGTTGTAATAAGTGAGTAATTTAGGATCAATTCCTAGTTTCAATCGTATATAAATTAGGACATCCAAACCTCTTTCAATAAGACTTTTCTAAACCAATTTGCACTAAAATATCTAGCCAAAATAACTAGCAAAACAAAACCAAAATCGTTCTCTCCCACTCATCCATGCCAAACTCAATATTAATAAATAATACTTCGTTCCAATAATCTCATTACTCAAGCGTAATGAATAACCTGATCATCATTCAACTAATTGCTTAAACAAAAATCTTGAAAAGATCCATAAGCAACACCATGAATGATTATATTACAATTCCACCAACTGTCTTATTAAATCAAAAACAATTTTAAAGCATCAAGTAATTGGATAAGCACATCTGGCATGAGGTTCTCCAAAACGAGTTTCTATGAAGCACATTTAAACTTTTCTGATATACGTGATCAAGAATGTTTTTGGTTGTTAGAAAGCAATATTAAGTTTTTTTAAAAGTAGTTCCATACTGACCCATGAGTCAGTGAGTTTTCTAGGACCAATTAATGATAGTGTGACAGAATATCTGATTTTTGGCAAAAGCTTTTGTGGCTGGCAAAAGCAATTTAAAGCAGCTTTCCCGGGAAGTCTGTTCCCAGAACCGGTCTAGAACTCTGATTGTAGGTCAAAAGAGAAGCCTTGGAAGAGTTTATAAGAGATTGGATTACTCCTCGTATTACTTACAATGAAATCTCAACTTTCTTCATAGTATCATAACAGACTAGTCACTTGTGAAGCCCATCGGCCACACGTGATTCACTTCACCTAATTTGTGTTGTCCACATGTTTGGCTTGAAAGTTTGCCACACATAAGAGGGCAAGTAAGGATGTGAAAATAAAAAACCTCACATCGATGAAAGGATGATAAAAAATTTCTTTAATTGTAAGCGAGTAGACCAAGATGCACTCTTCTCTTGCGACGGACACAACCATTATCCTTCAGTTTATTACAACTATCAGCCACCATTGGCGCCTAAAATGAAAGTTTTTCAGTAGCCAAAGACAAAGAAAGACAGGACTACGTTCTTCGAGCTAACATGTATGCAAGTTCGGGCCGGCAGAACAAAGTTATGAGAGTAAGAAAATCAATGAAGGACAGGGGAGTTGAAAAACCAGAGACTGGTTAAGTACGGATAGAGATTACAGATTAATACATTAATCTCATTCTTTACAGACGGTTAAACAGTACTAGTTTAGTGATTACAGTCTGATATAGCCCATCTAAGCTAAGTGATTTTCTTTTGTTTCTTGTCCCTCCACTCCTTGATCTGAGCTTCTATCTTTTCTTCCACACTTGCATGAAACCCTTGATATGGTTCATAGCCGAATACCGATTGAAGACACTGCATGATGCAAGAACAAAATTGACTCACTCATCACCAACAAGAGAGACCATTTCCGGTTCGGAAGGGATTTAGATTCGTTACCTCAAGCAGCACAAAGAAAGGAGCCATTAGAAATGCTTGAACAAGGTTGTCCAAAAGAGCTGGTGCTCGTTTCTGAAAAGAAATGTTAACATTAGCTACATACATATTTTGCGGCTTTCGGTCAAGAAAATGATTATCGTGAGATGTATACTGCATTAGGAACATGGGAACGGTGCAAATTACAAAATCTCAGTTACCTCGAACACCCCGTGGCCTATGAACTGTCCAGTCCAACAGAACAACTGAGCAGCCAACACAACCTGGATAAGTGATTCCTCAAAGAATTAGGACTTGAGTTTTCGATATGTAACTCTTAGATTACATTGTTAATGTATCTACATGCTTAAGAAAGAAAGATTAATAATTTTCGTATTTTGGTCGACTTGAGATTTCATTCAAATACACTGCAAAACGTTGGAAACAGAAAAACACGGCAAAGGAGACAAAACGGGAAATCAGGTAAGCTGAAGTCCAAGCAAACCTAAACGAACATGAATGTCCCCAAAATTAATAAGAGACAGCTACAATTGAAAGTTGATGAGTACAAATAGCTTCCCTCTAATTAAAACCACGAATACAACTCTCACGCTTCTACTGTACATAAAGAAGATTAGATTTCCAACTTTTCTTCGCGAACAACTCATATGAACTTGAACTTGAATGATGAATTATGTTTTAAATTGTATATTTTTATTTGTCGTATTTATCTATGGCGTATCGTATCTTAATTTTTAGAGATTGTTCGTAAGTGGGACGATGCAAAAAACCCAGAGCAAAGCCAAGAGTTTGCCAAGTCGAACTGGTCAACAAAACTATCAAAACTCCTAACACATAAGTGCTTAACCCTAACCTAATTTCAGCAAAAAGACAGCAAATTTAATCAGATTAAAAAGTTAGAAAACCATCATATCAAACCCAAAAACCAAACCCTTAGAACCATAAGATCATCACCCAAAAAATCAAAAAAAGGAGAAAGCTTACTTTACCTTCCATGACAGAGAAAACCCAAGACGGCTAGCAAGCAGGGTGGATTGAACCCAGCAGAGAACACAGAGCAGAGCAGCAACAGACCCAGCTTTCTTATCCAAGCACACATAAAACCCAGCATAGATCACAGTGAAAGCAAACCCTAAATTCAAACAGAAACCATTCGGGAAATTGTAGAGAGAAGGTGTGAAGTAGAAGAGAACCAGAGAGGTGAAGAAAATCGGCCACACAAAGAGTGTGTGGATCAAAATGTTAACCCGGTTGCTGTGGTAAGCGCCATAGAAGGCGAAGTGACTTTCCAGATCGAACAATCCAGTCCTCCCCATGAACTTTTCCGGGAAAATAGACGGATTTTCCTAGAAAACAGATTGGGAAAGAGAATGAAAATGTAATGAAGTAATAAAACGGGATAAATAAACAAAATAATAAAGTAAAACAGGAAAAAAGCGCATGGCCCATGCAGGTCTCGAACCTGCGACCTTCGCGTTATTAGCACGACGCTCTAACCAGCTGAGCTAATAGGCCAGCTGACAATTCATGTTAAAATATTTTATTTAATCATTTCTCAATTTTTCATATGCCTTAAACTTTGGTAGAAGGGTGGTTGCAAATGGTTCTCTTATCCACTTTCCCTCCAAACCAATGAAAAACAAAAATTGCAACCTAAACTCCTACAATTGAATTTGGCATTGCTGCTCAACTCATTGGAGACAATGGCAAAAGGTATCATGGGATTCACCATTACCACTCCACACATTCACAGCTCTTCTCTCCAAACAAGAAGGTGTGACATCAGCACCTCCTCTACCAGATTGGTAAACATCCAACCTGTTTCCTTATCTCAAATTTTCTTGTTATGTTTGAAACGGTACATGGGCGGACGTGGATTAGGCCAGTTGGCCAAAACAGTTTGAATGTCCTTCAAACGTGTAGATTAGAGTAGTTTAGTGTATTGTCTCTTGTAAACAATATGGTACATGGAAATGCTTTTGAGTACTTTTCTTTTGCAGCTTAGGCAGTCTTCAAGCTCTGAACTATTGGGCGGCTGCAAGCAGGTAATTAACCATATTGATAATTTCTTAGTCCCCAAAAAATGAAATTTTTATGAATATGTCAAAACCATTTTCTGCATTAATTTTGGTTTTATAGATTGAATTAGGGAAAAAGAGCAAAAGAGCCTCTTTCTGCAGAACAAATGCTTTCCCAGATTGGCCTTTGATGGCAGTTCTAGTTGAGCACATAGAAGGCCAGAGAGACCTCATAACCCACAAATCCATTGTGCATCTCAGTGATGAAAACATAAAGAATGTCTGTAAGTATTATATTTCCTAATTACTTTTTTTTTATGGGAGTTTTAACGAAACACTCCCAGTACTGTTCACTTTTAACGAAAAACCACATTTTTACATTTCGCTGGTACTATTCACTACACCTTTATTTGTCATTTTTCATTAAAACTAAAGTTTTTTTGGACATTTCGTTAGTTTTTTTTAAAAAAAAAATTTGTTTTTGTGTAGTTTGTGGTGGATTTCAATTGGAAATGCATGAAAATTGTGACATCTTTTGTTTTTGTAGATACTTTTTACATCATGTTCACTTGTTGGGGATGCTTGTTCTTTGGTTCCATGAAGGTAGTTAATTAGCTACTCTCACTTCACTCTTTTTTCTTTGAAAATTTAATTACGTTATATTATTTCATTAGCTTAGAGATTATTTTGAAAGGTGGGTGAATGTTTTCAGGATCCGTACTACGATTCAGAGACTTATAGAGGAGATGGAGGTGATGGCACTGGGTTCTGGATTTATGAGAAGGTACTTAATTATCATTTAAATTACTTTAATTTCCCATTTATGTATCTTATCTCCAAAAAATATTTCCACACTTTTGAATAATGCTGAGTTAGATCATAGATTAAGCAAAGACCAATTGCTTATCGTCGTTTTATCAGAAAAAAATAAAAATAAAAAGGCTTCTTCCCATTGAAAATGAGAATAAGAAGGGCTTGCTATATTTTAAGGGCTCTTACAAATAAGGGGCACTTTGATCCGAGTTCGAAAAATTCAGCTGTTTTTGAATTGGGTCCAATTTTATTTAATTTTCTATTACACCTGTTTTGCCCCTTGAAATTTGTTTTTTATTTTTAATTCCTTACATTTGAATTTTTAAAATTTGAATCTTCAAATACCTTTATCTACCTGTTTTCTAATTAAAAACACATTAGTACAAATCTCATAAGTTTATCAAAAAATTAAAAGAATAATTGCTAGAGGTAGATAAAAAATAAAATAAAAAATTTGTGATGTAGGTAGAATCTATGATAGAGGTAGACTATGAACAAAAACCTATTGTATAGATAGATAATACAAAATAATTTGTGATACAGATAGACTATGAACAAAAACATATTGTATAGGTAGATAACACAATTAATTTGTGATATATATTTAGATAAACACAATTAATCTTAGATAGATTATCAACAAAATATGTAATATATATAGGTAGATTATCAACAAAATATGTAATATATATAGGTAGATAAATACAATTATTCATGATATAGGCACAATGTAATATAAAAAGATTATAAAATAAAAAAAAAAGGACAAGTGATATAGGTAGATACAAACAAAAAACAAAAAATCGTGAAGAAAAATGATATTGAGGGAGGAAACATTAGAGCTGCTAATTTGATAGAACTTCAAAGTTTAAAAAAAATATAAAAAGGAGATTGAAGCAAAAAAATAAAAAACTAATGATGAGACGAATAACCCAAAACACAAGATTGACTAATGCAATTTCTTTTCTTTTTTTTTAAAAAAAAAAAAACCAATCAAATGTATATTGATCATCCTTATGGAAGGAGGAGGAGAAGAAGAATATTATGGAAGAACATTACTGGGCAAAATAACGCAGAAAGAGAAAGATATTGTGAGGAGAAACAAGAAAAGAGAATGAACGGTTTGGGGAAGGAGAAGAAAAAAAGGAGATTTAAATCTCTAATCCTATAATTAAGGATAAGATTGACATTAATCACAAACTTAAAAAAACAGTAATTATTTAATTGGTCAATTTAAGGGTAAATTTGGCACGAGAATACAAATAAGCTTATGTGAACAATGAATCACTGGACCTAACTCAAAAATTAAACAAAATTGGACTATAACTAATAATGGCTCATAAAATTGGACTAATATTAAGTTTCCCCTACAAATAAACGCCTAAAAACTCCATTTCTTATTAAGAAAACAAAAAACACTTGAATCACCGCACCGTTTGAAAAAGAAGCTCCCCTAACCCAAATGTTATTGCACCCGGTATTAGTGGTTGACAAGGGTTTTGTTTTTTGAGTGAATAACGACATTTATTGAATGAATGCAATGTACAGAGGAACAAGTGTAAAGAATGGTCCGATTAAAACCTTATCGAGACTTTCAACCAAATAACTTTCTTTGTTTGTTTACCATTGTTTAGTGACCACTTTGTAAACTGATTTTTGGCTTGTTTTGGCAACCCTGTCCATATCTGCTAGCCTCCTATATAAAGTGAGCATCATAATTAATTGAAGATTCAATTATATATGTTGCTTGCCCTACAACTAAAAATTGTGGTATAACTGGTGATATTATTGCAGCAAGAAGACATAGAAGAATCAGCAAGAGCAGAATTGTGGAGGGAGGAGCTGATTGAGGAGATAGAACAGAAGGTTGGAAGTCTAAGAGAGTTGGAAGAGGCTGGAAAGAAGGAGGAGCTTGTCAAGTGAATCATCATGCATTGTTTAATATTCTTCCACAGTTTCACTTCCACCCTTTCAAACATCCAGACGTTATTGTATATATACAACCCTTGAATGTTTTATCTAAGAGATAATAAAACATAATATTATTCAACTAAAACCATGTTGAAGATAGTTAATGTTCTCATGAAAAGAAACGCCAACTTTTGGAGAGTATGATGAAGTTGTTACAATTTCACTGCCATGAACTCAGCAGTCAGTCTGAGTGCCATGACCTTTGTCAAATGTCATTCCTTTGCTTTGTAATCCAATGATTTTTGTTAGATTGTGAGCATCCAATCTAATACTATTTGAGAATAAGGTAAAAGGCTTAAAATCTTTTAAGCTCTAAGCTATATAAATCTTCAACCTTCGATGGAGGATATGAATTTCAACGACACACGAACAATGGTTGTAGTCTCGCACAGAGCAATCCTTTAATTAGCTAATTAACACTCACAGTCCCGGTGATTTCGTTAGGGGGAACTTACATGCAGTCGAGATGGGAAAATGACAATATTCTCATATCACGCATTTTCATGTATTTTACCTTATTTATATAACATTTAATAATTGATCATGAGATATTAGCACCTCCACGTTTCAATTGCATGCAAGTTCTTCTCATCCGAGAGAACTAAACTTTGTCAATCCAGACAAAAAAAAGAAAATAAGCATACCATAGTGTTTAGGCCCAAAATATTGGTCTATGCTGAATTTGGAGTTACATCCAGCCTAACGATCTTTTTAGAATTCTCTTCAGATTTTGGGTCATGGGCCGCCTAGTCAAGGTCGGTCGAGTCCTATCAGGGAGTGGAGTCTTTCAGATAAGGATGAGGGAGTTGAGTCCTGATACAACCAGGAGGCTCGGCCCGATGAGGATGCGGAGACCTAGAGGTGAATGTGGCTGGGTAAAGGGTTTGATTCGGAGTCCTAGGTTGTTTAGGACTAGCCGAGTTCTGATTGGATTAGCTTTAAGAAGTCGCATTCCGAGAAGGATTCTAACTCGGTTATGAAGGGGTTTGGCCCTATAAATACAAGACTCAGTACATCATTCAAAGCCCCTCCAACTCAACACACAAATCTGCCCTACGCAAACCCTCGCTCTATGCGAAACCTCTCAACAAACTTGAGATTTTTATTTTCCTTTTCACCAACACATCTTCAGTTTGGATAAACAGCATTGTGAAGGCAACTGGTGATACCTTCAATTTGGATAAACAGCACTTTTGCCGTAGAATCAGCCGACCGCGGAGCACCTTCAGTTTGGATAAACAGCACTGTGAAGGGGCCGACTGGTTACCTATCCAAGTCTCGGTCGAGAAGGATTTTCGCATCCTTATTGACAGAGGTCATCTCATTAGCCTTCTCGACGAAGTGAGATGTTACGAATTACTGAGCTCGGCACATTGAACGTCGAGTTGTTTTATGATTGGATACTCATAAGTTGGCTTTAGAGTTCGGCATTCTGACGGCCGAACCACATTCACCATCAAGACGTACATCCGTTTTGAGTATTTGTGCCCTTACACTTTAGTGTCAATTCGGCGTGAGTTTACTTTGACGAATACCATTACTGTGACCGAATCTGACGACAACGATTTGTGAACTTCGCATAATTAGTAGCCTTGTCTTCAGGCTTTAGAATCCAAGAGCCGAGTCGAGTTCCTTCCTCGGCCGCAATCGCAAGACGTAGAAGTCAGCCGTGCGCTCAACGCAACATCAACAAATTTTACTCCTCGGCCGACGAATTGGCACGCCCCTCACACAACCGAAGGACGTAGTTAGCTCATAGATTATTTGGCCTGCGTGCCACGTAGGCTTGGTAGTTTTTAGGGTCAACACATAGCTAAAAGAACAAGGAACCAATTTGCCACTTGGCCTTGGACCGCTCAAGAAATATAAATAAATAAAACAGTAAAGTGGATTGATGGATAATTGGATTACTAGGGGTATGGAGAACAATACTGCACATTGATGTGCCTCTTGTTTCTCTGCTTGGTGTAGACTCGTGTGGCACGAGAAAAAACAGTTCCAAAACTCGATGGACTTATTCTAGAAGAACCTTTTCCCTTGGTTTTCTTGCGAACCAGTGTTCCAAATTCAAAACTTATGGGCTACCCTAACTTTCAGCACACAAAAAATGCTCAAAATCTGTGGGCAAAGAGGTGATCATGAACTGAAATAAACAGATCGCATGCACATGCAGATGTAGTGGAACTGTATCATCATCATTATCATCATCTCATCATCTAGAACTAATATATATCTCAGGTGCTCTCATTGTCACGCAATTTATCCAGAGGAAAAATATCCGAGCCAACTCTCTTGCATGACACTCCCATAATCTATGCGGGTTTTTGGTCCTACTCCATTTTTGTATTTGCCTGCACCTGCAGTTATTGCTGCCTGCAGCCATTTGCCATTTACAATGGAATTATTTTGGGGGATCCTGAGTTAGTTTGTAAACTCGGAGGAAGTAAAATGAATATATATATATATATATATATATATATATATATATAAAATATATATATGCGTGTATGTACAGAAATTCTATGTGCATGGCCATGTAAGAAGATATCACATTTACGCAATTTCTTTAGTTTTGATCTTATTTATTGACATGATTAATAGGTTAGGATATGAAATAGAGTTTCAACTTCAGAGTTAAGTCTAAAATTGTATACTTAAATAAGCGATTAACCAATCAAAAAAATAGAAAACTAAAGTCTAAGGAATGAGTCTGCGTCGTAAAACATTAATCACGTCAACAAAAAGATTGAAAGTGAAGAAATTAAGTAACGATAAAGTCTTTGCAATGTTGCATTTTTTTAATATTAAAATATTTATTCTTAAGAGGTAGAAGATGATCCTAAGTCAATAAAGAATCACCTCCACGTTACATGATGTGATCATGTACTTAATTTAACCGTGTCATCTTTCAACTAATATAAAATCAATTATCTCTTAATCCAACAACTAACTAAATTATTTGAACAAAAAAAAACAAAAAACAAATAATAACTGACTTGCGTTCTAAAGAGACTTCGGATGAGTAAAGTGCAGAGCTTCAAACTTCTTGGAAATATCAAAATTTAATTTAAATACAACTTGATTTTCTTTCTTTTTCCCCTGATTAGGGATCGGATTAGGCCTCTTGTACCATGACTCAGCACACATAATTATTAATGGGAAACTATCATCTGCATCTCAAACCCTAGTGTGTCTATCGTGTGTTTGCAGTAGATATTTTGTATTAATTTATTGGTTTTTTTTAAGAAGATTAGCTGGTGATTTCTTTACGACATTTCATCATTTTTGGGTAAAAAAAACTCGCAGTTGTATTTCAGCCTCCACCTGGCCACTATTGTATGATTCATAGTAATTGAACTCAAATCATACCGTGTAAAATACGTGTCTGAAATTCGTTCTCAACTACTAAGTTATTTTGTGGTGGTTGTATTAATGTAATGTTTAAGTCATATTTTATGACCAAGATTTGCCATTATTGATTAAGCACTAAGCAGAAGACTGACCACAAAGTATCTCATTGTCATTTGTTTATTAAGTAAGATTAATAGGAAATTATAAGAAGACAGAAAACATTAGCCCTGGTCATGTGTTATGCCTTGTGAGGATCCCTTGTTTTCATATGACCCAATGATTAGGTATGAAGTTAATCCACCCTACACATATGAATAAATTTTAAAACCATTAAGGTTTGATGGTAATTAAACAAAACCCTTGTAATTCTAAAAATCTAAAATTACCTCTAATGAATTTTAAAATTATCTTCGCACGAATTTTCCTAGCTTGAATTTAGTCATTCATGAAAGCTAATTCAAAAGCTTTTTTTTTTTAGCCGACGAAAGAGGTGAAAGTTTGAACTTGAAATCTTTTTTAAGATACTATTAAACTAACAATTGATGGTTAAGGGACACCGATTACAAAACATTTCACGTGTTAAATATTTGTTGACTACTAGCTACAATAAATATGACAACGTGTGATAAATGCTAAGCAAACCGTGTTTTTGTAACAGGTGGCAAAATTAAATTATGAGGAATTACATAAAAATATGAAAGAATGATAATTTATCTATAAAAAGAAGAATTTGATGATATGCATCTCTTCATCTCTTGACTTTTTTTTATCAGAAAATAGTAAGAATTTCACAAAGAAAAGGATTTTTACTAACCATAATACCTACGTACACTATATTGTATGATACATCATCACACACCATGATTATCAAAATTCGATACAAAACATTTCACGTGTTAAAATATTAGTTGACCACTTGGTACAACTGTTAAGAGCTAAGTAAATCGCATTCATACAATATTTGGAAAGAAATTTTGTGAGGAATTAAATAGAAATCCAAGAAAGATAATTTATCTATAGAAAAAAAAAGAAGAATTTGACGATACGCATTTCTTGATAAAAAACTGAACTTTTTTTTTTTATCAGAAAATAGTACGAATTTCACAAACGTAAAGATTTTACTACCCAAAATAGCATTTACCATAAAGAAAAAGTCAAAAACCAAGAAACAATTTTACTCGAGCAAGTAAAAAGAGAGAGAAAAAGATAATCATCTTATCTAAATTTTGATGAAGCAGACACAGGGCTATCAGCTGCCAAATTTATCCGTTTCACAATTTCTTGGATAAATATCCTAATTAATATTTACACAAAACTAAAAGTTTTGACTTCCAAAAAAAAAACTAGAAGTTTTGACTGCCAAACATTTTCCTGAAATATAGCAATTGTTTAAAAACTTGCCAACTCAAATCCGAAAACAATATCCAAAAATACAACATATATAATCCCATATATAATCAAGACACAGCTATAATTCTGTGTCATTTATCCAAAAAATAATAAAAATAGAAATATAATTTTTGGATAAGAATCCCAGATTTTAACCTAAAAAATAGTTTTTGGATAAGAGTAAAAATCCATATCAGAAAGACCCCACCTAACCTTTTTCATTTTTTTATCTAAATACCAACTTCTTCCTCCTCGTCCTCCTCCCTCCCTCCCTCTCTCTCACACACGCCCAAGTTTTCAAGGAACCGGCACAACTCTTGTCAATTAGATTTTTAGTTAAAAAGGAGGCAGCTTTTTGTTCAAAGCTTTGAACTTTTTGTTTAAAGGAACAAGTTTTGTTGTACTTATGATTGCAAGGGGTTAATTTTGATCCATTTTTCGGCCGTTTCGATTCGAAAAAGTGGTTTTTTAGGCAGAGGATCAAGTGGGTTTTGGTGGGTTTTCTTGTTTTCGTTGTGAAATCTCGGAAAAAGGGTGTTTGATTCGACATGGCCAAGGCATTTGCATCACAGAGTGGTTTCTGCATTTCTTCTGGGTTGGATGAAATTGCAGTTGGCTCCAAATCCCCCAAAGGGGAATTCAGGGTTTCTCCCTCCTTCAGTACCTCACAATTTAAGGATGCAAATTCAAGAGCTTTTCCTTCATTGAGTGTTGATTTCTTGGGAAAACCCATGACTCTCTCAGATCACAAGGGTTTTGAGAATTGGAGGGTCAGAAAACCTAGCAATTTCTCTGTGCATGTATGTAAAGCTCTCTCCTTTCTCCCTTTTGACTTTTGGCTTTTTAGCTTCTGTAGATTTTTGTGTTTCCCCATTGCATTTTTTGTGATCTTTTTTTTAATTGGGAATTTATGGTTTTTCAGGCACAAGCATCTGTCTGTGTAAGCAGAGCTATGAGGTGGTGGAAAAAGACCCTTCACCCCAACATGGTGGAGATCCATTCTGCTCAAGAACTTGTTGATTCCTTGAAAAATGCTGGGGACAGATTGGTTGTAGTTGACTTTTACTCACCTGGCTGTGGAGGCTGCAGAGCTCTCCATCCCAAGGTATATATTTCATTTTTAGTTCATGTTCTAGCAACCAATTTATACATTTCAGAGAGACAGACCAACAGCACACTAATCCGCCTCGGAATTATGTCAACTTGATTGATTTATAAGAAAAATAATGAAAATAGTTTGAAAACTTGGACTTTTAACCGTAAGAACAAAATAAATAGGAAAATGACTAGTACATGATTGATTTTTTAATGTAAAAATATGATTTTTCGTTAAAAATAAACAGTACCGATAACCTTTCATTAACGTTCCCATGATTTATTTGTTAGAGCTTTAATCTGAAACTTTATGTGACATTTGTTGACCGAGAGTTGCCCATTTTATCAGATCTGTCAGCTGGCTGAATCGAACCCGAATGCGATTTTCCTCAAAGTTAACTATGAAGAGCACAAGACTGTGTGTCATGCTCTCAACATTCATGTGCTGCCATTCTTTAGATTCTTTAGAGGCGCAGATGGTCGCGTGTGTAGCTTTAGCTGCACCAATGCAACTGTGAGTATTTCCTGCAATCATAATCTTGTTTATCGAGTTTTAATTGCAATGAATTAGTGGATTGTTTGTGGATCAAGAAACTGAGTCAGAATTCTTATTTAACAGATTAAGAAATTCAAAGATGCATTGGCGAAACACGGGTCCGATCGTTGTAATCTTGGGCCGGCGAAAGGGTTAGATGAATCTGAGATACTAAAGTTAGCTTCAATAGGTGAAATATCAACAACAACATCATCGCCTTCCACGAAGGAAGAAAGATTGGAGGATCTGCTCACGAAAAGCGTAGATTTTTCGGGTGTTTGGAGCAATGCAGGCCATAGCATAGAACTGGAGGAAGAAAATTCCATGGTGAAAGTTTAAAAGCAGCTTCTCTAGGGCAGTTTCCTACATGGTGTGGCTGTACATATCTTTTAGCTTTTGGGTTTCCCATAAGCAGGGGGCTCTGGCTTTTTTTACATCGAGCCCTGCCTAGTTTGGTTACATATGTTATTTAGATTGGACATGGTGATCTTTTTAATGATTTTTAATCAGATCTAAAGCTTGTTGTCAAATTTGCCTCTCCTATTTTTCATCTATTTAAACCCTAGCGTTAACCAAACATGCTTTTCTTGGAAGTGCTTTTTCTCAAACTTCTTGAATTCTTTCAAATGTGTATGGCAATCTTGACTGGGTCCTAGCAACGATCTTTCTTGCAGGCCCCAAACTTATTTTGTCAATAATTCCAGCTAGGGAAACCTTTCAATTCCCTCTTTAATTTTTTAAAACTTGTTCTTACTGTCAAATTTTCCATCAAAATTCCAAGTTTATTTCATTAAAACTTATATAAACCGAAAAATTTGATAGTAGGAGATCAAATTGGTATGTATTTTAAGATTAACGGAGACTCGTAAGTTCATAACCATATTAAATGTTAAGAGAGTAAATCAGAACCAAATTGAACGTTAAGAGGGTAAATCGGAATTCTATGAGACAGAAGATTTTTTCTGTTACTGTTTGTATTACTTGGAGAGCAAGTTCTCTCTCCGTTACTAGTATAAATAAAATCACAAGGCACGATGAATATTACACACGTAAAGTTAATTTAGAAGTGCTTTAAGATATTCAAAGATTAAGAAATTCAAAGATGCATTGGCGAAACACGGGTCCGATCGTTGTAATCTTGGGCCGGCGAAAGGGTTAGATGAATCTGAGATACTAAAGTTAGCTTCAATAGGTGAAATATCAACAACAACATCATCGCCTTCCACGAAGGAAGAAAGATTGGAGGATCTGCTCACGAAAAGCGTAGATTTTTCGGGTGTTTGGAGCAATGCAGGCCATAGCATAGAACTGGAGGAAGAAAATTCCATGGTGAAAGTTTAAAAGCAGCTTCTCTAGGGCAGTTTCCTACATGGTGTGGCTGTACATATCTTTTAGCTTTTGGGTTTCCCATAAGCAGGGGGCTCTGGCTTTTTTTACATCGAGCCCTGCCTAGTTTGGTTACATATGTTATTTAGATTGGACATGGTGATCTTTTTAATGATTTTTAATCAGATCTAAAGCTTGTTGTCAAATTTGCCTCTCCTATTTTTCATCTATTTAAACCCTAGCGTTAACCAAACATGCTTTTCTTGGAAGTGCTTTTTCTCAAACTTCTTGAATTCTTTCAAATGTGTATGGCAATCTTGACTGGGTCCTAGCAACGATCTTTCTTGCAGGCCCCAAACTTATTTTGTCAATAATTCCAGCTAGGGAAACCTTTCAATTCCCTCTTTAATTTTTTAAAACTTGTTCTTACTGTCAAATTTTCCATCAAAATTCCAAGTTTATTTCATTAAAACTTATATAAACCGAAAAATTTGATAGTAGGAGATCAAATTGGTATGTATTTTAAGATTAACGGAGACTCGTAAGTTCATAACCATATTAAATGTTAAGAGAGTAAATCAGAACCAAATTGAACGTTAGGAGGGTAAATCGGAATTCTATGAGACAGAAGATTTTTTCTGTTACTGTTTGTATTACTTGGAGAGCAAGTTCTCTCTCCGTTACTAGTATAAATAAAATCACAAGGCACGATGAATATTACACACGTAAAGTTAATTTAGAAGTGCTTTAAGATATTCAAAGATTAAGAAATTCAAAGATGCATTGGCGAAACACGGGTCCGATCGTTGTAATCTTGGGCCGGCGAAAGGGTTAGATGAATCTGAGATACTAAAGTTAGCTTCAATAGGTGAAATATCAACAACAACATCATCGCCTTCCACGAAGGAAGAAAGATTGGAGGATCTGCTCACGAAAAGCGTAGATTTTTCGGGTGTTTGGAGCAATGCAGGCCATAGCATAGAACTGGAGGAAGAAAATTCCATGGTGAAAGTTTAAAAGCAGCTTCTCTAGGGCAGTTTCCTACATGGTGTGGCTGTACATATCTTTTAGCTTTTGGGTTTCCCATAAGCAGGGGGCTCTGGCTTTTTTTACATCGAGCCCTGCCTAGTTTGGTTACATATGTTATTTAGATTGGACATGGTGATCTTTTTAATGATTTTTAATCAGATCTAAAGCTTGTTGTCAAATTTGCCTCTCCTATTTTTCATCTATTTAAACCCTAGCGTTAACCAAACATGCTTTTCTTGGAAGTGCTTTTTCTCAAACTTCTTGAATTCTTTCAAATGTGTATGGCAATCTTGACTGGGTCCTAGCAACGATCTTTCTTGCAGGCCCCAAACTTATTTTGTCAATAATTCCAGCTAGGGAAACCTTTCAATTCCCTCTTTAATTTTTTAAAACTTGTTCTTACTGTCAAATTTTCCATCAAAATTCCAAGTTTATTTCATTAAAACTTATATAAACCGAAAAATTTGATAGTAGGAGATCAAATTGGTATGTATTTTAAGATTAACGGAGACTCGTAAGTTCATAACCATATTAAATGTTAAGAGAGTAAATCAGAACCAAATTGAACGTTAAGAGGGTAAATCGGAATTCTATGAGACAGAAGATTTTTTCTGTTACTGTTTGTATTACTTGGAGAGCAAGTTCTCTCTCCGTTACTAGTATAAATAAAATCACAAGGCACGATGAATATTACACACGTAAAGTTAATTTAGAAGTGCTTTAAGATATTCAAAGATTAAGAAATTCAAAGATGCATTGGCGAAACACGGGTCCGATCGTTGTAATCTTGGGCCGGCGAAAGGGTTAGATGAATCTGAGATACTAAAGTTAGCTTCAATAGGTGAAATATCAACAACAACATCATCGCCTTCCACGAAGGAAGAAAGATTGGAGGATCTGCTCACGAAAAGCGTAGATTTTTCGGGTGTTTGGAGCAATGCAGGCCATAGCATAGAACTGGAGGAAGAAAATTCCATGGTGAAAGTTTAAAAGCAGCTTCTCTAGGGCAGTTTCCTACATGGTGTGGCTGTACATATCTTTTAGCTTTTGGGTTTCCCATAAGCAGGGGGCTCTGGCTTTTTTTACATCGAGCCCTGCCTAGTTTGGTTACATATGTTATTTAGATTGGACATGGTGATCTTTTTAATGATTTTTAATCAGATCTAAAGCTTGTTGTCAAATTTGCCTCTCCTATTTTTCATCTATTTAAACCCTAGCGTTAACCAAACATGCTTTTCTTGGAAGTGCTTTTTCTCAAACTTCTTGAATTCTTTCAAATGTGTATGGCAATCTTGACTGGGTCCTAGCAACGATCTTTCTTGCAGGCCCCAAACTTATTTTGTCAATAATTCCAGCTAGGGAAACCTTTCAATTCCCTCTTTAATTTTTTAAAACTTGTTCTTACTGTCAAATTTTCCATCAAAATTCCAAGTTTATTTCATTAAAACTTATATAAACCGAAAAATTTGATAGTAGGAGATCAAATTGGTATGTATTTTAAGATTAACGGAGACTCGTAAGTTCATAACCATATTAAATGTTAAGAGAGTAAATCAGAACCAAATTGAACGTTAGGAGGGTAAATCGGAATTCTATGAGACAGAAGATTTTTTCTGTTACTGTTTGTATTACTTGGAGAGCAAGTTCTCTCTCCGTTACTAGTATAAATAAAATCACAAGGCACGATGAATATTACACACGTAAAGTTAATTTAGAAGTGCTTTAAGATATTCAAAGATTAAGAAATTCAAAGATGCATTGGCGAAACACGGGTCCGATCGTTGTAATCTTGGGCCGGCGAAAGGGTTAGATGAATCTGAGATACTAAAGTTAGCTTCAATAGGTGAAATATCAACAACAACATCATCGCCTTCCACGAAGGAAGAAAGATTGGAGGATCTGCTCACGAAAAGCGTAGATTTTTCGGGTGTTTGGAGCAATGCAGGCCATAGCATAGAACTGGAGGAAGAAAATTCCATGGTGAAAGTTTAAAAGCAGCTTCTCTAGGGCAGTTTCCTACATGGTGTGGCTGTACATATCTTTTAGCTTTTGGGTTTCCCATAAGCAGGGGGCTCTGGCTTTTTTTACATCGAGCCCTGCCTAGTTTGGTTACATATGTTATTTAGATTGGACATGGTGATCTTTTTAATGATTTTTAATCAGATCTAAAGCTTGTTGTCAAATTTGCCTCTCCTATTTTTCATCTATTTAAACCCTAGCGTTAACCAAACATGCTTTTCTTGGAAGTGCTTTTTCTCAAACTTCTTGAATTCTTTCAAATGTGTATGGCAATCTTGACTGGGTCCTAGCAACGATCTTTCTTGCAGGCCCCAAACTTATTTTGTCAATAATTCCAGCTAGGGAAACCTTTCAATTCCCTCTTTAATTTTTTAAAACTTGTTCTTACTGTCAAATTTTCCATCAAAATTCCAAGTTTATTTCATTAAAACTTATATAAACCGAAAAATTTGATAGTAGGAGATCAAATTGGTATGTATTTTAAGATTAACGGAGACTCGTAAGTTCATAACCATATTAAATGTTAAGAGAGTAAATCAGAACCAAATTGAACGTTAAGAGGGTAAATCGGAATTCTATGAGACAGAAGATTTTTTCTGTTACTGTTTGTATTACTTGGAGAGCAAGTTCTCTCTCCGTTACTAGTATAAATAAAATCACAAGGCACGATGAATATTACACACGTAAAGTTAATTTAGAAGTGCTTTAAGATATTCAAAGATTAAGAAATTCAAAGATGCATTGGCGAAACACGGGTCCGATCGTTGTAATCTTGGGCCGGCGAAAGGGTTAGATGAATCTGAGATACTAAAGTTAGCTTCAATAGGTGAAATATCAACAACAACATCATCGCCTTCCACGAAGGAAGAAAGATTGGAGGATCTGCTCACGAAAAGCGTAGATTTTTCGGGTGTTTGGAGCAATGCAGGCCATAGCATAGAACTGGAGGAAGAAAATTCCATGGTGAAAGTTTAAAAGCAGCTTCTCTAGGGCAGTTTCCTACATGGTGTGGCTGTACATATCTTTTAGCTTTTGGGTTTCCCATAAGCAGGGGGCTCTGGCTTTTTTTACATCGAGCCCTGCCTAGTTTGGTTACATATGTTATTTAGATTGGACATGGTGATCTTTTTAATGATTTTTAATCAGATCTAAAGCTTGTTGTCAAATTTGCCTCTCCTATTTTTCATCTATTTAAACCCTAGCGTTAACCAAACATGCTTTTCTTGGAAGTGCTTTTTCTCAAACTTCTTGAATTCTTTCAAATGTGTATGGCAATCTTGACTGGGTCCTAGCAACGATCTTTCTTGCAGGCCCCAAACTTATTTTGTCAATAATTCCAGCTAGGGAAACCTTTCAATTCCCTCTTTAATTTTTTAAAACTTGTTCTTACTGTCAAATTTTCCATCAAAATTCCAAGTTTATTTCATTAAAACTTATATAAACCGAAAATTTTGATAGTAGGAGATCAAATTGGTATGTATTTTAAGATTAACGAAGACTCGTAAGTTCATAACCATATTAAATGTTAAGAGAGTAAATCAGAACCAAATTGAACGTTAGGAGGGTAAATCGGAATTCTATGAGACAGAAGATTTTTTTTGTTAATGTTTGTATTACTTGGAGAGCAAGTTCTCTCTCCGTTACTAGTATAAATAAAATCACAAGGCACGAGGAATATTACACACGTAAAGTTCATTTAGAAGTGCTTTAAGATAACTAAAAATGTTTTTTTGGAAAAAAAAAATGTGTTTAGATTTCAAAAGCACTTGAAGTGCTTCCTGTAAGAAGCAGAAAACATCAGTCGCCTAAAATATTTTTAATCATTTTAAAAACACTTCCAAATAAGGTCGTAATTCTTCATGCCACTCTCTCTCAATTTTCCTTTCTCCCCTCTCTAAATTTATGCCGCACAGGTGTTACTTTACGTGGATTTTTTTTTATCAATTTGTGGCCACCCTTGAATATTGACAATGAAAGTATGAAACAAAAAATGATGTTGGAAACCGGCCAAACTTTGTTGGCTTGCATCTTGGATTTGGATTATGATTTGGCTTTTGTTAGAGAAGGAGGGAATCATGGGATATATTTGGACTTTTGGGATTTTGTCTGTCGTTTTGGAATCAATGTGGCAGTTGTAGAGCCAAACTTTGTATTGTTTTCAACATCCAATTCCCCAAAAAGTTATGTGAGTTTAATAAACGTTTCACGTGAAAACATCATCCACTTTTTTAATGGCCCATTTATTTGGTGGCATGTGGTGAGCCAAATGTGGGGTGTAAAATAAGATAGGTCATATTGATAAGAGAGATTTTTTAATGTGACGCAAATACGATCTGATATACTAAGTGTTATAATATAAAATGTTAGAATTTTTTTTCAAGTATCCAACTACTTGTATTATAACATTTGGTGTACCGATTTGTGTTTTCAACACATTAAAAATTTCTTTATTAATATGATCCGAGAAGAACTTATATGCACTCATAACACCATAATCACAGTGTTCTAAGTCAATTAAGTGATGAAACTCAACAGTGATAGGCTATAAAATAGGGTGGTGCTATCGAAACACCCATTTTTACCTCTCGTGATCGAATGAATTGAAGAAGATTAAAAGACAAAAATTCACAAAAAGTTTATAAGAAGTAAAAATGAGCATGTGGATAGCACCACCCTTAAAATATCACTACTTTGGCATCTATGACATGAATTTCTCCTAAACCAAATACATTAAGTCCATTCTTATATGAACATTGCCAAAAATAGATGCAACTCAATAGTCGATGAGTTTTAAAACAGATTCATATTTACATATCTCAAAAACGTAAAGTGAGATGTAAACGTAATTTATGCATCTTAAATTTGCGTCCCTTTATTGGAGATGCTCTAATAAGCGGAAAAAAAAAAAACAATGATTTAATTTTATTACAAGTAGTTCAAAAAAATGTTCATTACAAACTTCTTCAAAGTTAACCTAAGCAATGAACACATATGTGCCCTACACATTCTGGAAAATGATTTTAAACAAAAAAAATAAATAAGCAAAAAGGAGGCCAACTAGTTTTGATTGGTCAACTAACGTGGAACTGACGTGGATGGGCCCAGAATCCTACTCAGCGTGGGTCCCAGGGAGGAAAATAATGGAAAAAAAGTAAGGGCAAGTGGGGATGAACCATCATCCCTTTGCTGGCTATATATATTTGATAAAAAACGTGCAGAATCCTTGCAAATCCAGAACAATCTGCAGTTTTTATTTTCCACTTCCATGTTAGTGGATAAATTTTTTTATTTTTTTTTATTTTCTCGAAGATTTGGATAAATTATTGGATAAGGTGTGAGTTGTGAACATTTTAATAATTAGTAACGGAAAATTTTATTTGAATTCAGTAAATTTATTTCTACATTCGTTAGATTTTGTTCAATTATATATTTCAATTATGCTCTAAAAAATAGGTGTGTAGAGAGATATTATCAACTGGTGAATGGTTGGTCGAAATGGCCATGAGAGCCACAATTGGTGTGTGGGTGTGTAGGTTGCCGGAAATAAAAAAAAGGGATTGGCGGAGGGTGGAGAAGAGCGGTAAAAAAGATAGTGGAGGGGGGTTGTGGTCTTTGACGACATCGGAAGAACGTGTCGCCTGAGCTGGGTTGGGTTCATTGGAGAAATATAGGGGCTATGATGGTGATATCGACCACTCTCTCTCTCTCTCTCAAATTTTGGTCTCTCATTAATTCCCTCTCCACTCAGTCTCAAATGACTACAAGCTTTGTCATCCTTGAAAGCATATAGAGCTTTTTAACTTGTCCACATTTGGGACTTCATCCTTACTTAATTTCAAGAATTGCAAGATGCACGTTCTGCTTTTGATTCCTAACACTAGTGAATCATATGATGGTGGCCATAGGAGGTTGAAACGTCTATGTTAAGTCTTCCCACTCTAAAAATGTAGATTGCTATAACGCAGCTACCATGTGATCTCCTTTTTATCAAAAAATAAAAAAAAGAATTGCAAGGCCGCACCGGTATTTTGAGCTACAATTTGCTGGTTTTTTTTTTAATTAGTTAAGGTTTAAGGAAATAGTAGTCATACAAAAATCCAACCCCATGCAATTAGGCACGAAAAATTGAACATCGACGAGAAAGAGCAGGTCAGCGACGAAACTTTTTGGGAATGACGACAGGAACCAAGTCCGATTGCTGTCACGGTGGGTGGTTTATGCGTTTGTGTTCTTGTTTTTGTCAAGTTTGTAAATTTTGCATTTGAGGCTAACATGGTAGTTGGTACATTGTGGGCTTTGTAAATTGGGAAGGTTTGCAACCTTCTCGACATTCTCGTTTTACTTTCTCGATTCTCCTTTTCCTCCTACAATATTACTCGATGATTAAAAACCGTCTAATTTCATATCGATCTTTAAGGATCTACTCTGCAATAAAAACAACAATATAATAGTGATTCAATACGGCACAAGAAAGTGTCATTTCATCTAATTCCACACATACGCTATATCACAAGTCTCAAACCACTATCAAAGAAGGGAGTTGTTCTGCCCACCCACTATCTTATTTTTCCCGCCATTTCCAAAAATAAGATAATCGTGTGTATTACTAGCCCCAACTTTTACTTAAATTCGCCTAATGAGAACTTTTATCAACTTACATCCCAACAAAAGATCGAATAAGAACTAATTTGGGAAAAGGAATGACAAAAACTTTCGATTAGGAGAAGTTACTTAAAAGTTGGATGCCAATGACATTCAGAAATCGCAATAAACAAAATAGCCACGAACAGATTATTGACGAGCAAAGGAGGCGGACAAGATGTAGAATTTGTGAGAAAGCCTTCATATACTATCCAGCGTGAACGATTATTTCATAAGGTGCTTCCACAAAAGCAACCCTTCAAATCTCCGTTCTTTTGTTCAATCATCAGGCTTTCGAAAACAAATTCATACACGAAAAGATAATGACATTCAAACTTTGTAAACATACATTCAAATCATCTTCCCTGTAAAAGGTAGAAGAACAGAATACCGTTATGCAAAGAAACACTTACGAACGACAGAATTCAAGCAAGGAAAGCAGTAAAAGATTTTGCCTCAGAGGTAGTGACAATATTAGCTTATATCATCATATCTATATCTGATAACACGTGCATTTGAAATGCATCGTTGGCAAAACATTAACTAAGCGCATCAGAGAGATTCCCATCGACAATTCACCATCCTCCGGAAGGAGTTCTGATGTCCCTGTCTGTTTTATCGTCACTTGCACAACACTCCATCATAAAACACATCAAATGCAATTACACAATGATTCGGAAACTACTCGGCTCATGTTCCCGGTACACATAAAAATTTATCCAGATCGAGGGACACAATCATGCTTATAACTCAAATCAATGGCAGTAAATAAAAAAGGGAACTTTAACAAAAAAAACTTCTGGTACTATTCATTTTAACGAAAAATCACATTTTTACACTAAAAAATCAATCCTAGTACTATTCACTTTACGATTTATTTTGTTCTTATCATTAAAACTCAAAATTTTCAAACATTTTTCATTAGTTTTCCTAATAAAAAAAGGATTAAAAATGCATCAGAGAGATTCCCATTTAGACTAGTCATCAATCTCCAATGGAGTGCAGATGTCCCTGTCTGTTTTATCATCACTTGCAACTCCAAATACCACACATTTTTCTTCTAATTACCTCAAAACTTTCAATCGTAACTAGGTAAAGACCAGTAATTTCAGTAAAAAAAACAGCAGTAAAATTGATAAAGAATTGTAGAACCTCATGCCTCAGATGTAAATTTGTTTCATGGAATTTACTCTCAAAGTATATTTAACGCCATCATAGGCATGGGCATACAAAAAAATACAGAGCAGAACAATATAAGTAAAAGGAAACAGTTCAAAGACCAAAGTAAAACCTGGGATTTGACTATGAATTTCAGACTCAAAAACCCAGTTGAGATAGGCCGGAGACGAAGAGGGAGGCCTTAGACGAAGAGGCTACAGAGGGTTGGAAGCTAGGGTTTTGAGGAAGCTAGGGTTTTGACTGAGTGTGTGAATATATACAGGGTTTTGCAGGCAGAAAGGAAGCACTTTGATCAGGACCGTTGATTTGTGACATAGAGATGTGTCAACGTATAAGTGGGCTAAAAAGCCCAAACGTAGCCTAGTACAAATGGACCTTTTCTTGCCTGGTAACCCAAAATAATTCAATAGGGCCCAATAATCCAATGGGGCCTCCAAAGTTATTTTCCAAGGTCAAGTCGGCCCATAGTTTGGTTGGGTAGGAGATGGATTTTTTTATTTATTTAGGGTTTTAGGGTTTTGGAGTTTAGAGTTCTTCTGTTCAGAATGGAACAAGTGGCAGTCTAACCTCTTCTGATAAAGGAGAGGCTGTGCTTACTAGATGTTAGGCTTTAACTCTTGGGCTTTATCTCTTTCAATTTTCGACCATCAAACTGAATGAATTAAAATAAACAAATGATAAGAAATTAACATGGTATATGTGGAAGGTAAAAAAGAGCGTATGGATAACAACACCTTTTAGAGTATTTAAAAAACTTAAATTTGAATCTTGTATTGTCGTTATGAATTTGGAATCAATGAACTTGGTCTACATCACCTCTGTGCCCTGTGGGTTCTTCTCAGTTTAATCTGCATAATTAGAGGCCTTATCAAGTTGGAGTCGAAGTTAATGTACAATTAATAAGGAAAAAAAAGTGAAAAAAATCGGTGATTGAATTTAATGATATCTACTCTTTGACAAAAAAAAAAAAAAGATTCTAAATTCAAATCTCATGAACGACAATCCTGTTGCGTCATAAGTCGTAATAGTTTACTGGTTACACTTTTGGGTAAGTGAGTAGTAAACATTGATTTTGACATTGTGATAAGGTTAGATATATAATAGATATGAAACAACAACTGAAATGCGAACCAAAGTGCATAAAACAAACGAGCTAGATTGGAAGCTTGAGCATTCATGGAAGTTAACTAAGAATGTCAAAATTGTGAAGGGAAATGCAAAAATAAGTAGATAAAGATTTAGTCTGGCTCTCAAAAATAGCACATCAATGATCTATATGATTCATGAAATGTTGCAATATCTTTACAGTGTCCGGACACTGATGAATCCAGACAGGAGCTAGTGCATGCAATTGGCCCACTACTATTGCTACACATGAAATTTTTTATGTTTATTTGATATTCTCCTTGAGCATGACTACAAGTCTATAATGGGTGCAAAATTTTTAACAAAATGCCTTGAAAAAAATATGAGGAAGAGTAGATAGCCAAAGTAGTGTACTACCTTCATCTTGATTTTTAGGAGAAAAACTTCCTTACCAGAGAAGTGGGGATAAGACATCTTTGATTACTATATATTTTTTTATATATTTGGTGTTCTAAAAGTTCATGTCTAGCGCTACCTAGGCCCCTTTATTCACTAGGTGGCTGATTACGGCTACAATTAATTCTTAGGTGTTTAAAAACCAATAAAGGGTGCATAGACCTGCTTATGGGCCTGCCTATACCGCCTAGACCCTCCACCTGGATTGTTTGGGTCGCGATCTCACTTAGACAGAAAATAGATAACTTCCATGTTGCATTTTATTTTTTCAAAAAATTGTAAGAGATTTGTTAGATACTTGGATGAATATTCATTATATGCTTGATTTTCATGTTTGAAATATGTTTTAGTACTTTATAATTATTATTTGTCATTTTATTTTGCAGTTTATGTACCCCCAATATAATTATGTATTTTTTTAAGTACATGTAAACATTTATTTATATATTATATAATAAATTTTATTAAAATTAAAAAAATCAACTAGACCCTGTCTAGACGCCTAGGCGCTAGACCATTCTCTGTCGTCTGACTAGTGCCTAGCGTCTTTTAAAACTTTTTGTATTGTATTGTTAAGGAATAAAGCATGTTTTTACAACTGAAGTGAGTTGTACTTATCTAAATTTAAGAATATATTCCTTGCGATATTGTAATATTAGTCCCAAAACATGCACCGTGATGCTTACCTCTCTGGCTTGTTGGTATCTCTTCCCACCAAAGCTGCTTTATCATTAGCAAGATAAAAAAGGAGCGGAAAAGATTAAAAAGATGTCTCCACATTGAAGTTGATCATTCTCTTTAATCGTGGGTTCATGATTTTGACTACTTTTCCATATGTATGCTCTCAAGGAAGATCATTCTTTCACGCCTCTTGCCCGTTTTCTCCATGAATTCCGGCCGTTTGTTTAAACTTTGGATGTTTATCACAAATAGTTACTGATGTAGGCATAAAGTATAGGATAATACTTGAATCTCTTCTTTGTGTATTATGTATGAGCTCATTCTCTCACTTCCAAATGACGTATTTTCATTGTTAGAATTTCATAATCGAACTGTTCAATCTCTTAATCTTCATTTGAAGATCAACTTTACAAAAAATTATTTGAATCGAAAATCGTTAAGTCATCCAAATGTATCAAAATAAATCGATGGTGTAAGTACCAAGTAGTATATCCATAATGAACCGTTGATTTATTTGATATATTTGGAAGACTAAACGATTTCCAATTCGAATGATTCTTTGTAAGGATAATCTCCAAATGAAGATAAAAGATTGAATGGTTCCGAGTATAAAATTTTTACGATGAAGATGCGTTATTTGCTAGTGAGGAATGAGCTCATCTCCCCAAAAGAAGCAATGCAAGCATTATCCGAAAGTATAATGTTAGGGACACTTATCAATTTCCAACAATACAGAAAGAAATTAAACTGAATCACACCATTAACCAACCATAATTAGGTATGAAACTCGTTACCTAAGTAAGTCGAATATGAAACCTTCCCCCAAGTCACAAGAACATCACTAAATTATAACGAGATGAGTACGATATTAACATTGAAACATCGTATCATTCTTCAGATCGCAACTTACAACGTGGGATTCTCGAACTGTATCACCAACAAGGTATCAAGTTTTAGGACATTAATTTGTTTTCTTATAGTAAAGGTCATGAACTTAAAAGCAAAGGAGACAAACACTCGATTTAATTACCACGTCGATCATGGCACTGTCCTCTTGTAATCGCAATCACAAAATAAGCATCGTGCTCCAAACTTCAAAGTTCAAATCAATGTTCAATTATGCATGCCTCTGAAAAGTAATGTCTTCATGGGTTATAGTATCTTAGCTACTTAGTTAGGTCAACATAGATAATCTTCGACAACTTATTGTCATAAAATCTTCATGTAATCTTGACATCTTGCCTGCGGTATAGGACAGTCCACATTTTTTTTTGGTCTTCTTTAAAAAAAAAAAAAAAAAATGGATTTGGATAGTTAGCGTCTTTTTCCTTACTTCTTACTTCTTTTATCTAAAGTTAATTCTTATATTATATAAAATATTGATTTCGTATGATTTATTTATTTGCACCAAATAGATTGGATTTGGCAGATAACACTTTATTACAGTGGCGGAAAATAATTAAACATATGCACTTTAATGTAGATCCCTCCATTCTAACAATTAATAATTTATCATTTGTAAAATAAAAATAATAAAAAAATAAAAAAACAAATAAACAAACAAACAAACCTTGGATTTGAATCTTCTTTGTTTATTTTTATTTATTTAGAATGGTTTACTCTAAACTACGAGAAGAGTAATTCAAACTTGAGTGCTGAAAAGAAAGCACATTACTCTAGCCAACTTCATGTCCAAGTTTGCTGAAATTGCTTTTATATATGCAGATTAATAACTATCTTTTCTTTTCTTTTTTGTCTAAATAACCTTCTTATTACTGGTTACTAAAAAATTCCAGTGAGTCGATAGCATTCAAAGCATATTGAGAGAGAAGCAGGATTTATTTGCTAGAGGGCTATAATTTATTAGAAAATTTGACAAGCTATAAAATATCTTGCAACTTGCAAACAATAATCTTGTTATCTTGTTAATTCCGTTTCGCCACATATAAATTCAGTTACTTATTTACCATTTTTCTGACATTTCTGGGCAATATTATTTTGTTTCCATCTCTGCTGTGCCATTTATGTTTACTTATTGTTCTCGTACTCGGTTTTTCTCCTCTACAAATTGAACGTACGGCAGGATTTCAGATTTTGTTCATTAAGTCTAACTTATCCAGGGACTGCACTTCGGCACATCCCTTGAAAAATAGTAGCCGTGTGTGTGACTAAAATATATGTTTTGCTGTTTTATGCATAACAACTCCCGCCAGACTGTGAAATTAAACTACAGGTTAAGATGTCAACGAATATCCAGTTAAAAATCTAGATTATTAATCTTATATTTGATCACAAACTTGAAGGAAAATCAAACAAAAATCAGACGGTGCGGTTGTAATTTACTTAAAAATATCAAGGGAGGTAGAGAAAGATGCTTGAAAAGTGGCTTTGCATGATTCATTCACACGTATGCATGGGTCAATTTGCATGATAGATTTGTAAAGTAATGTTGGTGGCTTCTTGGTTGTTTTCCAGGTTTAGAACTCGACTAGACGGTCAGTAGATTTCAGTTCTGAAGAAAGAATCCGTGAAGGATAAGGAAATTACAGAAGAGAAAAAAGACAAACCCTAATTATAAAGCTACGTGTGCAGCTAAAAAATGACGACTGTATGATCTAAAAATGGAGCCAAACTAGTGCGGTACGTACGTGTTCGATCCCTTATTATAACCCTTCACGTTGCTTTCCCCGAGAGCTAAGCTAGCTGGCTAATCTAACATGTGGCACAATTCCACAACAATATCTCACTTTCAACTTTCTTTCTCTTGTTTTGTCGAAGAATGCAATTCCACATCGAAAATTTCACATAAATTATTACTATTTATAAAAAGAAATGGTACCACTACTAATAACATTGAGACATTTTATGATAAAATCCAACACTTGCTAGGCTGTGTATGCTGGTGGGTTGGTTCCATTTTCGTTAGCTTGTTTTCATGGCTTTGATACTCTATTCGATCAATATGGTGTTTTCTATGCCTAACACGCTCAAATCTGGCGGCGGCACTACCTAGTGTGTTCAAATTTGGTGGTGCCACTACATTGTGCAACCAAATCAGGCGTCTTCGTCGCCTTCGGCTTTCAAATCCGGCGACGCCACACCCTTGTGCTACTACATCAGGCGACTCTACCGTCTAATGCGACATGATACGGCGTGCCCCGACTCGTGGACGCGACAAAGTTTACAAGTGCGGGGAAGGTGCATGTGTGGCCTTGGTTAGGGTGTCTTTGTCACAGAAATGAACCAACCAGTGGTTTCATTTGCGGAGTATTATGTAGTTTGTTGGTAGTCGCACGTATGCGACTGGATGTGGACTCCGCCTTAAGGGATGCTATGTGGTCTCGCTCCTGTTATAGAACAGATGGCAGATCTAATCGAAGAGTAGCTCAGAAGACGAAAAATTGGCAGCAAGACTAGCATACTCCTGCAGGTCAGGTTGTCGGTGTCAGAATAGGGCTCATAGCCTTATAATACGTCATTACGAAGAGATGACGCAAGGATCCAGACTCACCAGCATTGTGATCCAAAGAAAATTTTGGCCGAGAACCTTCGTTTACTATCCTAAAACCATGTTTTAAGTTTTAGACCTTCGTTTACTATCCTAAAACCATGTTTTAAGTTTTAGGGATACTTTTGAAACTTTGTTAATTGTTGTTTTCTCCTATTTGATTGTTAAGTCCTATTAGGTTTCGATTACGTTTTCGGACGTATAAACACACCTTATTGGTGTAGGGTTTGTTATCTTGTTCATAAATATTATCAATAAAATTTGAGTTTACTCTCTTTCTTTCTAGAGAATTCTAGGGTTTTGCTAGTAGTTTTCTAGCCAAGGGATGACGTTCGAGCTTCCTTGTTATATCCGATGCTCCTGTGATGATTTGATATGTGGCCTCGCTTTTCAACGGTGCTCGTTATAGGTTTGTTCCGTCTATCATTCTTGACAGATTTATACTAGTGGCCTTTTTTGTAGGTTTTGTGGTAGTTGTATAAGGGTTTATTTAATTGTGCAAATTCACTTCAATTCAATTTTTTGGTCACTAAAATTATAAACCCAATTGGTACTATCTGTATTTATTTATGATGTTGCATGAAATACCACTCTTATCCAGGGACGAAGCCAGAGATTTGTATGAGCGGGGGCATCCTCAAACAACAAAGTCGTAATTAAAAATCTCAAGAATTTATTGAACAAAACACTAATATATTAATCCATAAAATTTTTCATACAACATATTACAATATTCCTCGAATCGTTTTCATGTTTTGAAAGCATTGCATAACAATATCATTACCAATACCATTAAATATCTCTTTATATAAAAATAATCATGTTATCATTCATCCATTAATCTCTAAATTAGAAAGCTAAATTCTAAATTGAAATGCCAAAAACAAATTAATGAAGTAAAGTCGTATAAAATACCTTGTTGAGTAAAATTCTTGTGTTGAATTTTGATAATTGATTACTTGAACTCCAACTGTCTATAACACTCCAAATTCAATTGAGTTTTGGTTGAATGAAAGAGGAGGAAAAATCTGGAGAAGTTAAGGACTAGAATTGCTTTGCCGTACGTGGTGGGATAAGTTTTGTGTGGATTAACGACCTAGGGTTAGAAAACAGGGAGACACAATTAAATTGTAATCAGGCAGGGCATTTGGGATCCACAACGATAGACTAGTTTAGTTGCCCACCAATTTTTTTTAAATGAGTGGGGGCATCCGCCCCCAGGCCTACACTCGTCCTTGCTCTTTTCGCTTATAAAAAAAAAAAAAAAACCAATCGAGTATTGTTGACAACATGAATAGATTTTCTTCAGGTCTATTTTCACGGTATCCAAGTTGATGTTCGTTGTAATGAATCAGAAGATAAGATAGGAATACATACTATACGTTCATCACACCAACTGAATCATGCATGTTATTGGAGTTCGTGCATGACTCCTCTATGTCTTAAAAGCAATTATACATGTACATGTTTTCGAGGATGTGGTCAATTGCTCAAATAGTTAAAGTTTTTTTATTAATCCACTGCACTTGTATTTGAATTCTCCCACCTCCTTAGTATAATTTAAGATAAATATCAGTTTACTTACCCTCATGTTTCGTGGTTTTCAACATTTAGTACATCAAGTTTTTTTCGTCCTAGAGTCATACCTAAAGTGTAAATTTTGGGACAGTCTCATACATCAGTTAGTCAAACTGTTCAGTCTTCCGTTAACTGATGACGTGGCGCCCACGTGGACAATAACTGGACGACACGTGTCAATAAGGGTCCACGTGGATATTAAAAAATTAAAAGTTACAACGAAAAAAAAAAAAAAAAGTTTTCAATATGTTTGTCTGCTGCTTTAGCTCCTCGTCTCCCATTGCTCACATCTTCTTCTTCTATGTGTTCACAGAGAAGCCGAGCCCAGAAGGGCCACCCACTAGACCACCACCACAATCGTGTCACTCTCTTCTTTGCTCCCTCAACGCTCAACTCCCCAGTTTTTTCTAACCTCTCATCTTCTCTGTACAATAACACAGATGGGCGTCACCACCACCTCGAGGTTTCCAGATGAAAATCCGACAATTCCTCGTCAAATTGGACGAGACTAGGACCACAAATCACTTCCCCTTCATCCTGAGGTTCAGATTAGAGCATGGGAAGCTCGAATCTGCCTCGATTTCGTGTGAAACCACAAACCCAGTTTTGGGCTGACAAGCTCAGGCCGTTCTTAGGCCATTATTTGGCCACGATTTTGCCTAAAAATGGTATATTTCTATTCCTTCTTCTGTGATCTTCATTTTGAGATAAAAATTTCATGAGTTTTGGTAGAGATTTGAGGTTGAACGGAGCATAAAATTTTCGACCCTCTTGCTGGCAGAGTTCAACGGTTGCAGCAGTGCAACCTTCCACTTTCTCGAGTATGCCTGAGTCAGATCGGCGACGAGGGTGTGCGGAGGAGAGGAGGGAGGGAGAGGGTCGGGGGTTGAGGTAGGGTGCCCATAAACTTTTTATTTTTATTTTTAAATTGAGTGGGTCGGGGGTTGAGGTCAGGGGTTAAGGGAGGGAAGGGGTTGGGGTTGAGGTTGGGGGTTGAGGGGGGGGGGAGAGGGTTGGATTTGCACATATAGGTGGAGGTCGAGAAGGGAGGGAGAAGGGAGCGACAGTCGGGGTTGAGTAAGAACAACCTTTTTTTCTTTTTTTTTTCTTTTTTTTTGTAATTTTTAATTGTTTATTTTTTTTTTAATATTCACATGGGACCCTTATTGACACGTGGCGCCCAGTCATTGTCCACGCGGGCGCCACGTCATCAGTTAACGGAAAACTTAACAGTTTGACTAACGAATGTATGAGACTGTCCCAAAATTTACACTTTATGTGAAATCCTGTTACTGGATTTCACTGTTATCACCTACGTATTTGTATTATTGAGAATTTATTTTAAATTGGTTGAATTTAGATTTTAATTAAATTAGTTACGAAGTTTGGGAATTAATTAGTTAAAATTCGTGAACCTTTCGAGGTCCCAATTTATATTGTTGAATAGATTTTGAGATCACAAACGCATAGGCAAAAGCCGGTTGCGAGTTCGGATTTTAACGGTATAGTTACGGATATTTGAAGTTGTGTTACTAAACTATATATTTTAATTTATTTTAAAACCCCCACATAGTGGGAAAGGGACCAAGGAGAAATGGGAAAGAAAAGGAGAATGGATGAAAAAAAAAAAAAAAAAGAGGGGGAGGGGTTGCTGCTAACCCGTTTTGGGGTGAGTTGGACCCATGAATCCACAAACTTAACCCGCTCATATCTCCTTCATCCGAGCTTCGTTTTGGGTGATCTTGGTGTCCATGGAAAGATCTTGGCGAGCCCTACATCTCTGTGGTGTTAGATTTCCCATTTTATTTTTCATATTTGCAGTTCGAAGCCACAAAACCCACGACTGTTCTGGCGGTTTTGTTATTTTTCCGGTGATTCCGGCAACCATTTCCATCAAGTGAGGTATGAAACTTCATCTACTCTTCATAATCTTCAAGTTGGTATGCTTGGTTTGTGTTTTTGTAGTCGTTTTAGTGTTGGGTGTTTAGAACCCTAGAAATCCGGTTTTCCCCGGTGAAATTGGATGGTATACGGCTTGAATTTGTCGTCGGCCTAGTTGTGAAAAGTGTTTCTCTTGTTGAGCTCCAGCTACCACGTAAATTTGAGCTCATTTAATTAATGTTGAAAATTTGGGTTTTCTAAACCCTCCACCTTGGCTACCACCACGTGTGGCGGTGCGTGGGACAGTCCACGAGTGTTGTCTAAGTATCAAATACCTTCTAGTGATCCTATGAACCTATGTCTAGCTTGGTTTCCCGAAATTCAATTGTTTGGTGTGGTGATCAAATTGGATTGCCACTTGTTTGTGTGATTGATGACAATCCAATCGTTGGATCGTCGTACAATTTTGTGAACACCCTAGTTATTATCGGAAATTCGATGTGCGGATCTTCTGGTTTGAATAACCTTAGATTGTTGACCTTAATGGACCTACCTTATCGACGATTGACGCTCTAGTCAACGTGCTCTACTCTAGAGTGTCGTTTATCTCTAGTTTGTTGTTGAGGCTTCATGGATCTTAGTTGGCTCATCACGATGGCGTGTCGTTCCCAATTGACATGTGTCTCGACATATGTATTAGTGGCACCATATTGAGTTATACTTGTTTATTAATTGTACTTTCTATTGAAGTGTTATTTTTATTTATGGCCATTGATCTATTTTTATTAAGTATGATTTGACTTGTGCATTGGAAATATGGTTTGTATTGTATGATTGGATTGATGTGATGAAATGTAAGGGCTAGTAGTGGTCCGTTAACCCATTGTGATGGGGATTGGTTGCTTCGATATTGTTTCATTTCCCGCTTCGTTGATCCGTTCTAAATTTAGTATTTGTGCCTTATTTTCCTTGGTTGAGCTTTTGTAAATTAAGTAACTTGTGCTTGTCTCATTTCTTTGAGCCGTTGTACATTATGGTTGTTGGCCTTCCGCGATTCAGTTAAGTGAAGTTCCGGAATCGTATCCATTCGGATTCCATTGAGAGATGGTCCGAAATCCCTCATACTCTGCAATTCCGTTGAGTGACATTCCGGAATCGTATCTATTCGGATTCCGTTGAGAGATGGTCCAGAATCCCTCATACTCTGGGATTCCGTTGAGTGAAGTTCCGGAATCGTATCCATTCGAATTCCGTTGAGAGATGGTCTGGAATCCCTCCTACTCTGCGATTCCGTTAAGTGATGTTCCGAAATCGTATCCATTCGGATTCCGTTGAGAGATGGTCCGGAATCCCTCATACTCCGCGATTCGGTTGAGTGATGTTCCGAAATCGTATTCATTCGGATTCCGTTGAGAGATGGTCCGGAATCCCTCATACTCCGCGATTCCATTGAGTGATGGTCCGTGATCGTATCCACCTTGGGTTTCATTAAGTTTGGATTGAGATAGCTTCAAAGGTATAGGCTTCGGCCGAACTATGTCGCTCTAACCCTACTTTTCATGGTGTTGTATGAGAATATGGTTGTGAGATGTTGTGATTGTTTCAGACGAACCGTTGGATGTCTGGGTAACTCCTTCAGAGTTTGCGAAGGTTTGGTATTAATTTCTTATGAATGATTTATATTCAAAGTTTATAAACTGTGATTGATGGTTGGTTTTATCACTATTATCACACTTTGTATTATTGTCGCTCACACGAGCTTCGCAGCTTATCCGGGTTGTTGTTTGCCCAATGCACCATTTCCATGATGTAGGCACTTAATTCACATGCGACAGGTCTGGGTAAATTATGAGAAACCGTTTGATATTTTGATTCCATTGAGTAGTTCGGAACCCGATGTTGTTGGATTCCGTTGAGTGGTCCAGAACCCATGCTCTTGTTCATTTCCGTAAGGTTATCTTAGAATCCTAAATTTGAGTGAATGAGAATTACCCACAATAGATCTTGTGAATACAAATTAGGATTACCATGTTATTACTCATAACCTAAGTAGTGAATTATATAGAGTTCTCTAATTGAATTGGTGAAATGGTTTGTTATCTCATTGATTGATTAACGTAGTTAAATGCTAAGATCATGCATCCTTGATTCATGAATCGATTAATTGACGGGATTGTGGAATGACATTGGATATGATTGTTATTACTATGATTATTTAGTGATCAATGTGGCTTGAGAATAATATTGTGCTTCGTTGGTTATTGGATATGTTAATGTTGTGGATGGAGGTATCATGTTGAAAACATAGTGATTTATATGATGGATGGAATGGAAACCTTGAATGTCATGTGGGTTTGTTATGTTGCCATGAATCTAGTAATTCATGCTTGTTAAGCTCTAATAATTGATTAAGGAATGCTACGCTTTTCGATTTGAACGTATTGTGATAAACGTCGAAGTGTAATGAATGATGAACTACGAATGGCTTGATCCCTGTTGAGGGTGTGTAGGCAGTCTAACGAGGAGGTTAGATGCAGCCATAAAGTATACGGAATTTGCTACACAAATTGGACCTTAAGTGGTGCTTTAATTCATATCCCGAAGGCGAGGTATGTTGAGATACGAGTATTTGGTGACGTCACATGTCGATCCGGGACGTATGTCGGGATCAGGGTGTGACACCTTAAGTATGACTCTGGGACGAAAAAAACTTGATGTACTAAATGTTGAAAACCACAAAACATGAGGGTAGTAAACTGATATTTACCCTATAATTTAATTAGATGAGTAATGTTAGGTAAATTAAAATTTTAAAATAAATTTGTAAATTAAATGATGTATCACCAATAGAAAATAAGCACATTTCAACACTTAAGTAATAATCCAATCATTAATAACCACATCTCACAAAATTTAGTCTTCCTAATACTACCCAATTTAAATTAGAATTACCGCTCGTACATATACGACTTTTATGTCAAATCTATACACACATATATATATATATATATATATATACATATATACATATACACCTTCTGTTTATGTATAATGTATTATGTATAAACCATTTCTTTATATACATGTACAGGCGGATATACATGCTACATGCATGCATCCTTATGATTGCAATTTCAATTTATTCACGGAACTGCACATGCATGCAACTTTGAGTTGAAATATAATAAATGGGATTGAGTTGGCGATGTGCTTTCTCATCAGATGGTCCTACTCTCCTCTCCCTCTCCCTCATCAGCTTCCTCTGTTCTATGATCGTTCGTAATGTAACAGCCTGATGAGCCCTGCTCATCAACATTACGAACATTTCATCATCCACGTTATAAAAAGGAAAAATAGAAAGATAAAGAATCATTTTCTCATCATCCATGTGCTCTCCAAGCGTCTACAGCCAAATTGTCAAACCGATAACATTGAATGAAATTTCTGCATTTGAGATATCCCAGGCACAATAATTGGGTCAAACTTTCTCATTAATTTTATTAAGTTTGTTCACAACATGAAAATGTATATTGGTCATGGAGTCAACACTCAACAGCCAAAACATGTTTTATTTCGCCATTTGTCGGTCTGATAATTATCAATTTTTTTCAAATTAAATTTTACCCATTTCCATGCATATTACCAAAAGTTCAATCCCATTGTTAATATCCTAGCTAAATGCTCATGGAATAGATGAAAAAATTTGACTCCTTAATTTGATTTGTGCTTGCTTGGAAATGTCCTTTTAAAATGTACTTGTGTCTACGTAGAATATTTTTAATAAAAATATAAGTGAGTGTTGAAAAACACTCAAAAGTACTTTTAATTTTTTTTTGTCAAACATTATTAAAATGCTTTTAGCCATCTACATACGTTTTTTTTTTTTTTTTTTGGTTATTTTAAAAGCATTTTCAAACATATACCAAAAAAAAATCCTTTTCTTTGTTATTTCTAATAAGTCACTTTACATATGTCTAGTTTTTAAGTTTACAGACTATGAAAAATAATTCATTAACTATAAAGAGTCAAACAATGTTAAACCGTGGTGTGAGTAGATTTTTCCACATTCAACAGCCATGCATATGGAATATAAGTAAAATATACTTTAATGGTAGTTAATTTCCACATGCACACTAGAGGGAGAGGAAGTTCGGCTAAGCCACACAATGGGCAGCCTAATTTGGTATCGAATTTGCTATCAAAGATATTCGAACCTAAGACCTCTCACTTATAAATAAAAAGGAATACCGCCATACTGTAGTATTGAGTGGCAAAATAATTACTAGTTACTTATCTTAACTTTGTAGATTTTTCAAAGTACACTATTTTTGATAATCACTTTAGCCGTAGATTAGTCCTTCTTCTGTACCATTTTAGACCGGACATTAATGGCACGGGACCATCTGAATGCATCTGCGTTTTCCTCTTGGCTAAAGACCCTGAAGCTGCCGCTTAAAGAAAACAGAGGAAAAGGCAAACTGCAACTAAAAGACTCAGTTTGCTGCTACTGTAGTAAATGACATATACAATGAATGGTCGTTACAACTTACAGATGCACTAGTCAATTAGGAGGGATTTTTCTGTGCAACTCACTCATTCGCGTGGTATTCACCAATTCACTCCAGATGTAACACATTTAGTTATTTATTAATTAGTACAAAATTTTAAGTTGGTGACATTTATCTAAATCATGACGTTTACACGTCTAGAAGGACTTGTGTACCTAGCTATACGCCCTTCAGGGTGCCTTTGTGTCATCTCAGACCTAGGGTATGATACTGGATATTGTCACTTTCTCTATCATATTTTAGGTAAATTATTTTCCTTTCACACATATCATAACACGTAAATTAGCAAGAGTGTTTCATGCAGTCTAGTGGGCATGCAAATTCTGTAACTAGACATCTACCTTCAGTACAAATTGCAAAAACCACTTTGGGGTCGTGAACCCTAGTTGAGTCTTTTAATCTATATGAATTTTAACGCACCAACACCAGCATAACAGCAATATGAATGGCTCCAAACCACGTGGTTTGGAGAAAAGTGTGGTTTGGTTCCACAGGCACATGCATAAAACCGCTTGCACTTGGCGGTTCAAGGTCCCCACACTTCAAAACTTTAGCGTCAGTTAGTTGGTGTGACGTTGCCCTTTGCAAAAAAAAACCCTCTCTCCCTCCGATCCAAGCATCTATTTATCCCCCACCTCACCCCCTCCACTTCTCCTCACAACTCACAAACACAAAGCCTCTTTTGCTCTCTCTTTATCTCACTACCAAAAGTTGTGTTTCTGCTTAAAAAACAAGTACAAAGCTTGTTCTGCAGGAAAAAAACATGGCAATTCTTGGTTTTCTCTTGGTGGTTCTCTCTTTGAGCTCGTTTGCTTGTGGTTATGGAGGAAGTGACGGTGGTTGGGTTGATGCACATGCCACTTTCTATGGTGGAGGTGATGCGTCCGGTACAATGGGTAAGTAAACATACATAAATTATCTCTACATGACGTTAATAAAAATACAACATGCATCGTAATTGTGAAAAATGCATCTATAACATGTCAATACATTTTGATAGTGCATATATATCAACAGTCCGTTTTTTAATACCCGTGACGTCTTAAATTTTTTTTAATGTATCTAAATTGCAGGCGGGGCTTGTGGCTATGGAAATCTGTATAGCCAAGGCTATGGAACTAACACTGCAGCTCTGAGCACAGCACTGTTCAACAATGGGTTGAGCTGTGGGGCTTGTTTTGAGATTAGGTGTGTGAGTGACCCCAAATGGTGTCGTCCCGGCTCTATTATGGTCACGGCCACCAATTTCTGCCCGCCAAATAACGCCCTTCCCAACAATGCCGGAGGCTGGTGCAACCCGCCGCAGCACCACTTTGATCTCGCCCAGCCCGTCTTCCAGCAGATTGCTCAGTACCGAGCTGGAATCGTGCCTGTGTCTTACAGAAGGTATGCAATTTCAGGCTTGGCCTGCTTTATGTTTCTTGAGAAACTCCACTCTCGCAGGGGCTGTTTGCCAACTTAATAAAAATGAATTTACAAGGGAAAATTGCACATATACCCCTTAAAATTCTTAGGGGTGTGCACAGACACCTGACAACAAATTTCAAGGGCATTTTTCGTCATTTCTTAATTTATAAACAATGTTTGGGTAAGAATCGCGTTTACTGAAGCTCGTGAGCACAACAGAAGCCATATAAAGCAAGGCAATTATGTTGCGCTGACAGCTTTCAGAAAACACAATTCTTCACCCACGTTGTCGAATGGGCATGACTGTTTAATCTTTGTTAGCATCTCACACCTGAGAAAATTTTCATTGTGACCGGAATACGAGAGGTACATCACGTGTTTTGATATAAGTATTGGAAAATTTTACTTTTTAAGTTATTATATTTTTAACAAACATATCTCACTATTTGTATAGTAACAAGTAGTATATCATTCCGTGTACCGATCACACTGAAAAATCTCTCCTCACGCCTTTAATAGTTTAGGGAGTTATACCGTGTTAGTGAAAAATTTCCAATTGATATTATTATGTATAAGATTCGGCGCATTTATAGGGGTTGAAACATGTGTCCACAAGAAGCCTGCTCTGAAATCGGTTACCTTATATCATCAGCTGTAGCCTCTCTGTTTTGCCGACCAAAGCTCTTACAAGAACCAACCAATTTACCTAACGTCATCTTTTCCAGTTTCTGAAATTTCCAAAAGTACCCCTCAACTTTTATCTATCGTCACGTGATTATAGCAGTTTGTTCATATTATCATCTATTAATTAAGTTGTCAACTTATATTATAAACGTATTAGTTAAACGTATGTGATAATGTGACTGTCACACTCAAAAACTTTATCGACGGCGAAGACTCATGATTTGTTGTTTATGAATTTTTGCAGGGTGCCTTGCTTAAAGAAGGGAGGCATCAGATTCACAATCAACGGTCACTCATACTTCAATTTAGTGCTGATCACAAACGTTGGAGGTGCTGGTGATGTTCATGCAGTTTCCATCAAGGGGTCAAGAACTGGCTGGCAACCCATGTCAAGGAACTGGGGCCAAAACTGGCAGAGCAACTCTTTCCTCAACGGCCAGAGCCTCTCCTTCAAGGTCACAACCAGCGACGGCCGCACGATTGTCTCCAACAACGTTGTTCCTGCCGGCTGGTCCTTTGGCCAAACATTCAGCGGCCTACAATTCTAAACAGCAAACATTAAATCAAACAAATGAGAAGGGCTTATATTAAGGGGGCTCTTTATCATTTGGAATTAAATTATGAGGTCATTGCGCTTCTTTGCTCTGCTCTCTTTTGGAAAAAGGCAGACAGAGATTTCGGCAGCGGTGGGTGTAAAACCACCCGCCGGGTTTTGTTAGGTTACTTAGTTGTCCGTCTGGTTTGGTTTGGTTTGGTTCAATTACATTGTAATGCATTTTATTTTGTAAGGTTTTGGAGAATAAAGTTTCTCTCTTCATGAGGATGAAACTAGTTACTTGAAGTTTGAATTCATTCTATCTATGAGCTTAAAGGTTTTGATCACCATTCCTGCTTGACCTCAAGGTGAAATTCCCGCGTACACTTTCTTAATAGAACGATGTTCTAAACTATTTTAATCAACTGGGAATATGAATCTTCACTGTGTAATGACACGTTGCCGTGATTGCACATCTTGGGCGAAAAATCTATAACCCTTCTCTTCGTTAACCATCAGACTTCGGCCACAGCCCAAGTCCTGCCTAAACGTGGACTTTGAAGTGGGCTACTATCTCTTTTAATTGTAGACAACTTTTTCCTCTGTATATGGCAGTGATGCTGCATCACCCACGATATGATGTGTCGAGGAGTTGCAGTATCCATGAAGCATGGATCGTTGGGAATGTGTCAAGGAGTTTAAGAAGGGTCATGGAGATGCAGTGCCACATGTTGTGTTTTCGAAATTGATCACCCGAAGCCGGCGCAGAGGAAAAGACGGAGAAGGCATGCAACTTGTATACTTCACTTGCCTCGTTAATGTGAACTTGATCGGTACTATTTTCTCATTCCTCAAAGCTACTTAATTGCAGCAGTGAGTTTGCTTTTGCAGCAAGAAAAGCGCAAGCAATCATAGCGAATCACGTAGATATAAGCTCCTATCTGCCAGCGCGCGAATAGATAGGGTGAGTGAAAGCATGCCAGTCTTGTTATTTCTACCATACTAACGTCCTTCAAGTCACTAAAGCCGCACAACACACTCTGTTTATTGTTGGATTGAAAAATCAGATGACAAACAACTCAAAATGATCATTAATCTGCCAACGGAACTATTATGCGTACTAAACACGGGATTTGATGAATATCTCTGATAAGTCATGACTCATGAGGCAACAAGCTGCTACTGCAAGAGCCCAACTGCTCCCTCCCTCGCCACTTGAGCTACTCCTAAGGTTTAAGATAGTCAAATCTTTAACGATATGTCGCCCTGTCACTTTTCCAACTTTTTACTGTTTCATCAAAATGTACCATAACTTTTGTCAAATGGAAATGGCTTACATACGCGTGACTGGGAAAGCTTATTTACTTGCCCATGAGCCATTGTAATCATCTTTGGTTGCATTTGTCTGTCTCATGGTTAAGCGTTGTGGAAGAAGTTATCATCTCCAAAAGCAAGAGGGACATTTCATCATTCTATCTGTTATCACATTCTGACTCAACGTCACGTAGAGTTCAAATCAAGCCATTGTCCATGGCTTTTGAGCTTCGGTTATAATTTGATATTATAATGAAAAAGAAAATATACACAAATATAATCGGTTGCATAAAAACGTATGTGGGAGGAAAATCAGGTGGACGTGCCCTGCCCTTCATCAGATTCGCTATTAGGTAAGATGTAGTTTGAGCCAGCCATTTGTCATGCAACTATCGGCTCCCTTAGGTTCCACGTGGAAGGAGATCCTAATCATCATATCCATATCCTGTTAAAAAAAAATCTTCGTGCGTGAGAGAAATTTTTAGTTGTGATGAGAACATGGATGGTACACCACGTGTTTTTATGTAAGTGGTGAAAAATTTTAATTTTTAAGTTATTAACCTTTTAACACACATATCCCATCATTTATATAAGGACACATGATGTACCACCTCGTGTGACGGTTACACTGAAAATCTCTCTGTGGGCCACAAAGTGGACCCCACAGTCTCATTTCAGCCAACAGCATCACAGGTATAGATTTGTGGATACAACCATAAAGATAAAAAGATAAGGTCCAAGACTTCCCATTGGCTCATCTCAAACCCTAAGCAAATCTCCATCGTTGGATCACAAAAATCTTGCAAACCAACGGTCAAATTCCATCAAAGAACAACCTCCACAAGACGCGCATTGACAAGTTGACATCAAATATACAAAGCCATGGACTCACATTGCACAATTTACGTTTTCATTTAGCTCCATATCTTCTATTCCTCTACACCACTAACCCCCCATCCCTACCTGAAAATCCGACCATAATTCAGGTGGGAAAACAATGGCTACGATCACAACTCAAGCCTCGGCGGCCGTTTTCCGGCCGTGTGTCAACTCGAAATCAAGGTTCCTTTCAGGGTCTTCGAGTAAATTAAATAGGGAAGTGGCTTTTAGGCCTATGGCTTCTCCTTCTGCTTCTTCGTTTAAAGTTGAGGCCAAGAAGGGTGAGTGGTTACCCGGCTTGGCTTCACCAGACTACCTCACCGGAAGGTATGTTTAAAATTTCTCGTCTAAGCTAATCGATCTATTATTACAGTCTAAATTAACCGTTATATACTTCTCCAATTACAATTTAATTTTTTTTTTTTAAATAACAGTGCACAATGAATTTTTTGGATGACTATAAATATTTCGTTTGAGGAAAAAGCATTGATTGACTAAGATATGTTTTTGCGGGCAGTCTTCCTGGTGACAATGGATTTGATCCTCTGGCACTTGCTGAGGACCCAGAGAACTTGAGGTGGTTTGTCCAAGCTGAGCTTGTCAATGGCAGATGGGCAATGTTGGGTGTTGCCGGGATGCTATTGCCTGAAGTGTTCACCAGCTTGGGGATCCTTAACGTTCCCAAATGGTATGACGCGGGAAAGGCCGAGTACTTCGCTTCTTCGTCCACCCTCTTCGTGATCGAGTTCATCCTGTTCCACTACGTCGAGATCAGACGGTGGCAAGACATCAAGAACCCAGGAAGTGTGAACCAAGACCCCATCTTCAAGCAATACAGCTTGCCCCCAGGTGAGGTGGGTTACCCAGGCGGCATCTTCAACCCCCTCAACTTCGCACCGACTCTCGAGGCCAAAGAGAAGGAAATTGCCAATGGTAAGCGTTGGATCTCGTGTCCAACATCGCCCCGACCAACTAACCTAACTCACATCTGCTTTTAAGTTTGAAATGAGGTGTAATATGTTGTTTTGAAATGTGTTATGCAGGGAGACTGGCAATGTTGGCATTCCTAGGGTTTGTGGTTCAACACAATGTGACCGGAAAAGGACCGTTCGACAACCTGTTGCAGCACCTCTCAGACCCATGGCATAACACCATTATCCAAACCCTAAGAGGCTTCTAGATCCATTGCAACACAAGAAAAGTGGAAGAAGAAAATATGGAAATTCTGTTCTTATTTATTTTGTAACAATGAATTAATGGTCTTTGAGTGAGTGTGAGATGGTGAGCAGACAAAATGTTTTACCAGTGTACAGGAACCATGGTGGCAATTAGTATTATCATTCTCATTACATCTACTAATATAATATTGATTATTGAGCGTATGGGCATCGCCAAGTTGGCTAGTGCAAAGTTCCCCATCTACACCCAAACTCGAATTCCGCTCCCCGTAAATTAGACTAGATTAGAAATCGCTCAGTTACAAAAAAGTTGTGGGCGAATATAATATAAATCACAAAGTAGCTCGAGAAATCCAACATGTTTGCTTTCATTTTCTATGAGTAATAGTTTACAAAAGTGGTGGATGCTCTGAATTAAGGAACCCAACGATGTTAGTATACAGATGAACTATAATTCTATATGTCTTGTACAATATATATATATATACAGATTTAGTCTAATCCCCCAAGTAGCCTGTTAGCATCAATACATATCTTGGATTACTCTTAAGATTTCCAACTCATATCATTTGCTCGGTATGTGCCTCCCGAAAATCCTTCCAATATTTCGTCAGCTACAATCTCACGTTTGGTTGCTACAAGAGACGAAAACAAACATAGAGCCGCAAGTCACCAATGGAACGATAAAACACATTATACCAATGCTTTGTCCATTATTTCATAAGCTTGCCGAAACAGAATGAAAAATATCGATGGAAGGACTCACCGGTTGGTAGGTATTCTCCTTGTACACAGCAATGCCGCTAGGCCCAGATGAAGAAAGCCAAGCATGATGATCAGTTTCATACAAAGATCTTGGCAGTTCAAAGTTGCTACTTAGTTGATAGTCCACCGGATGTGCTGGTACGTTCTTTTCCATTTCATGCTTCAATTTCTGATCGTCTGGCACGTAAGAACTACAATATGATGGATAAGCATAACGCTTATCAGGTTCCGTACTTAAACAAGCATTAATGTCAAACTCATTTAAGCCACCGCCTCCTTCCATATTAGAAATTTGTCCCATAGTATCTAGTTGTACTGGATCACCGGCCTCAGATTGTTTGCTGTTGCTAGGGCTAGTGCTCGTCCCAGTGCCAAAGTAACTAGTATAATGTGGAACAGTGGCATTTGTAGAGCACTCCACACCTCTAGGGAGAGAGACAGAGAGCATCATAGCATCGGTAATTTATCAGAAAGAAAGTTCTCAGGCATTAGGCTCTGTACTGGTGGATGCATAACAGCAATAGACTAACCTAAGTGGAAGATAGTTCGGCTCATTCGGGAATATCATATGTTGATTGTCGCTATTGAAAGGCCAAGTTATAGGTTGAGCTTCTTGCATACCACCACCAACTAATAAAGACGAAGGCATTCCATTTTGAAACTTTGATACACAAAAATCAAGCTTCAAATTAGATTACATGAGAGAGAGAGAGAGAGAGAGAGAGAGAGAGAGAGAGCATTGTTCATCAGCTAAAGTATTAATCTAGTGATGTTAGTTGATGTTTTCCCAAATTTTCCTAACAAGTTTAGTTATCCAATATGTTAGTATCAATTCAATAGCCACCCGCACATAAAGCAGGTAGAAAAAGTAGCAACTCAGGCGGATCAGGGAAGTCATGGCTACTTCAACTCACCATGACACCAAAACCAACCAAAGCCGTTTATCGATGATATATCACTGTTCATACTTCATCTTTTCTTTTCAGTTGTTTGGTAAACAAACAAAACTGTAAACCCTCGTTGTTTTTCTTTCACATCACAATCCTTAGAATTTATTATGCAATACTGTAACATGAAATACAAAACTATACCTTGCGTAGGCAGGTTCGGTTGATTGATTCCTTAAGCATGTCTTCCATCTGCTTAAGCTGTTCAAGATTGTCAACCTTATCTGGGTCGCTCCAAAAGCTGAAAAAGTGGCAAGGATTAGAATTATCACATGGATTCTTTATATGCATACACCTTACTGATCAATGCATAGTTTAATATGCAATGGATCGCGATCATTTGTAGATTCAATAAAAAATTGATACGAAAACAGGTCAAAATATATGTAATATAATCAAGAACACACAAGACAATTCAAACAGAAAGAGTTTTTATACAATTTCTTAGGGCCTGTACGAAGCTTTCGTTCTGGTATATAGAAACTGAAGCACAAACATTTTTGAAACATACGACACAACCCAAATTGACCATCAAGACCAAAAAGACAAGGCAATACTTCAACAACTAAAAGCTCCAAAGGTGCACCTCAGTCTCTTATGGAGTTCTGTAAGTTGGGTTTGCAATAGCGTTACTTGATGAGTCAGATCCTGCCAATAGCAATTCATCACAAGACATTAGTTGTCGTAGTTAAATTAAGAAATCGAAAAGCATTTATAATTCTATTGGTGGTAAAGAATATATACCTGAACTGTCTGAGAGCTGCAAGAAACAGAAGGGAAAAAGAACACCATGAAATGACAAATGTGATAAAAACAATCACATACCTTGATATTCCCATAGATTTCACTCAAAGGAAATGACAAATGTGATAAAAACAATCACATACCTTGAACCCATGAAATCTTGTACGTTAACGTCATGATCCAACTTCTTAAAAGTTTTTTTCAGTACCTATATCCACAAAAAGAACACCAAAACACAAGTATCGAATGAATTAAGTGACATAAGCTAGTTTTCGCTTAATACAACAAAAGCAAGAGAAACAAATGTTCCCGTTTGAAATGCTACTTGCGAAAGTCTTACTTCGAGGCTCTCCAATTTCCTGTTAAAGACAAAATGGACAAGTAATTAGCTATAATGCCATCCAAACTGAATCAAGCTAGAAAATGAGAAAGTCCAAATCTCGTTGCAAGTATTGCAGTACCTCTTTGCCCTCTCCTGTGGAGTTAACCGCGCAAACTTGGAAACAATCTCTTCAAAATTACTGAGAATGTCATGAAAGCAAAGAAGCTATATTAACATATGATATAGAAAGTTCATTCACTCCCCTCATTCTAGTTTTCTTATGCTAGTTTGTCTGCAAAATTGTGATCAAAGAACGAATGTAAACTTTCCGCTTTCAATACCTGCGGTCCCCTTGGAATATCGTAGGCCTTCCAGTGGGGGAAAACATGAGAAGGACAATATCTACATCACATAAGATTGATAACTCCTTAGCTTTCTTCAAGATTCCATTTCTCCGTTTTGAAAACGTAACCTGCCGGTTACCACTGCTCTCTAATTTCTTTATCTTTAACTTAACCCTTCCCATCCTGCAATTCAACAAGCAAACCCCTCGAAAGTCTTACGAAATGCCAACTGCGAAAAATTCTCAACACTCTTGTTTATTGTTGAAATGTACATTGACTCACTTTAGTTACACAACAACAATGCACTTCTCCAAATGCAGCTTTCATCCCAGGCACCAGAACTTGATAACCATTTATCCGAAAAGAACAATTCCACCCCAAATCTGATCAAATTAATTGTTTTTGCAGAAAAAACAGAGCCTGCTTATCATAAAAGCAGACAATCTCGTGAAATCAGAATGAAACCTTAAAATCCCAGAAAGAAAACGACCACCTAATGACAAATACAAACAAATTTCTGCAATCACAGACGTTGATAATTCACGAAATCATCAACAAAAATTTGATATAATCCACAAAAAGTGTGGACTTGAATGAGAAATATCATCAATCAATGGGAAAAGGTAACATTTTTATGAATATGGTAAAAGGGCAATTAAAAAAAAAATACAGGGGAAGCCAGACAAAGCAATAGCAGAGTAACATGGAGGGAAAGCAAGAAATGGGGTATTAAGATTGAAAGCTTACGAATTTGCACACGACGGGTCAAGCTGTGATTTCGGTCGTTAGAATGTGCAGAGCCACCACCAGAAATTTACTGCGGCAGAGAGAGAAACAGAGTGTGGAGAGAGAGAGAGAGGTGCAATGAACGGTGCGCTTTGTGAGTTTGCAGTGGCACCGAGAACGAAGAGGGAAAAAGAACGAGAGCTTCTCCACCAAGAAAGCCTACATGGCTGTCTTTGCGGTTAACATGGTAGGCGGGCCGAGTCGAGAAATTTGCATGCACCTTTGTTCCAAGCCAATCACCACGTACTGCTACGCATTTTATATTGAAATATGTGATTGTGTTGAGATACCACGTGACAAAACGTGATTAGTTTATAATAACGACAATAAGAAATGCTAAAGAGACTCTTTAAAAGTAAGACTCTCTATAGATTTCCTGTCACCTCATATTTTTTATATGATGTTTTACAATGTTAGAACGAGAATTAACGTTAAAGTATGAAGTGGTAGAAAATCTATAGAAAATCCCATTTTAAAAAAATCTTATTAGCATTTCTCAATGAAAATATCATTTCAAGTGTATTCAATGATCGTGCATTTAATAACCTGCATTGCAAATTTCCAAAAAACTGGTCTGATGTATATTTTTGTCCAAGGTATTTAACATTTGTTTGATGGGGCGGTGAGAAAATCACTTTTAACTATAGAAAGTAAGCTTAAACTCGCCTAGGCGTGGTCCAAACGCGTTTAGGCACCTGAGGCGTTAGCTGGGTTTTTTTTTCTACAATTAGAGTTTCTCACTTACAATGAAGAAAGTATTGATTTAATTGTTGATTATTCTTGTATAATGTTTGATTTCAACTGTATTGTTGATTGAAAAATACCATTCACACTTATTTTTACCTCTCACGCATCCTTGTTAATTTTTTGTCATTGATCTTCTTCATTTCATTCGATCTGACGGCCGAAAAATTGAAAGAAATGTGTAAGAAGTAAAAATGAGTAGATTATAGCATTTGTATATAATCGTATATAATATATATACCAATAATTTTAGGTCCCGTGAGGCAAACCTCAAGTTTTGCCTAGGCGGAGCTATTCTTGAAACGCCTTAACTTTGTCTTCGCCTTTTAAAACATTAGTTTCGATTGAAAAAAAATAGGTTACATTTATTAAAAAATTGAAGGGTGGTACTATGTGAATACCACCCTCACTGAATACTCAATTTCAAACTTCAATTACAATGACAATGATTGAGAGAGATTTCTTTCAGCCTGAGAGTCAAAAGCTGATGCTTCCTCTAATTCCTGCCTTGCCAACAGCCTAGTTGAGGGTACAAACTTTGTACTCGAGGTAGCTTCAATGGCGTCTGACTGTTCAGATCTCACTGAGAATTGGGATCCGAGTGCCTCGACTGTTTTCTCAAGAAAAACTGATCTTGGGATGTAGTCTTTCAGGCGGCATATGAATTCTAAATGATCTCTTGCCTGCAAAGGAAAAAGACAGCATATCAGCATATTTAAGGTGTGGAATTCACGGGCTTTTCTTCGGCTACGTGGGAAATACAGGTTGAACCACAAAATTTAAAGGAACCACAGAAAGATAGATGTGACAACTTAATAACATACCAATCGATATTCAGGAACCCGTTTTGGATGCTTCAGGTATACCATGTTCCTAACATCATAGTCCCATAGAAAGGAAGTGTGGTGGATCCACCGGTTTTTACTAATAGATTGAGCATTCCCACCAAACTTGCGGTTTCCAAATACATAATCTACAATCGGATGGGACCAAATATGTTGTTAGGGAAAAGTCGAAACACAAAACTAACATTTGATACCACACAAAAAGATCAAATCAAGAACCTCAAATCACATCCAGAAATTTCAAATCAAAATAGCAAGAAACAATAAGATTAACAGAAGAGGTAAGAAAAGGATACTAATCAGTCTAATAAACATTACAAACACATAATCTTATAAGCATAAAGCACCCTAGTAGACAGTAGCGTTAGAAAGGTTCGTTAAGTTACCATTTTCACGAAGTTGAAAATCAGCAAGTCCTTCAAACACTTTGCTGTAAAATAGGCTACTCCAGGACATTATAGGTCGAGGATATGGTTGCAAGCCAGGAACCGCATCCTTGTTGCCTATGAAAGTGACAAATAGTGTATTTTGATCAACAGTAACAGTTCCACCTCCAGTAAACCTTCTAATGACAGAAATCTGGTCTCGTAACACCAAATCAATTTCAAGAAGCTCTGCAGGTTTTCTATGCAGAACATACACGGATCCTTTACAATCTCCAATACAAAAAACATACATAAATAAATAATAAAATCACAAACCTAAGAGAATGAACAGAGCCAGAATCATGTAATTCGAAAAATAAGTCTGCGATTGACCAAGCAATGACACTCTTACATTGGACGGTCCATGACAATATCATCCTACTTGATCGGTGATAGTATTCGAATACAGAGAACATACCAACTTAATCAATAGTGACAATGAGTAAGAAGCTCATCTTACCCCGAAACACCCATGACAATAGCGGGATCATTAGTTCCATCGTTTACAATGCACCAATTATGGGACGAGGTCCGAAGAAGTTGCTCCTCTAAATGAAGCTGTTGGAGAATGGGAATTCCTTTTAATTTGACAAGGTTCATGAGTGGAAGCCCAATGCTTCTTGCTTGAGGAGTAGTCATTGAAACCACCCTATCCATCAAATACACCCAAAGAAAAGAACAAATCATCACAGAGAAATTGAAACTATACATTTTTCAACTGATTAAATTGTAAAAAAATTCATCAAAAAGCTTCCATCTTGGAATTCTGATGCAAATTGGGTAACAGCATGCAACTGGGTTTTGCTTATTTCTCCTCTGACCAAATTATAAATATATATATATATATATATACATGTATAATTGTATATACACACATTTACAGTATATTTCCGAAATAATTATCATAGAAACGAAAATCAAAATATGAACTTGTGTTTTCTTCTTTAGCCACACAATCTGACAATCAAAAGCAGATCAGAATCGGACTATGGAAAATAGGCAGATCAAATTTCAATTGGGAAGGAAAAACTAACATACAATTAATAATATGGAAATCAAATGTCAAAGATCTTATCTTTACCGGGACGAAAACAGGGCAACGAGACCGTGGAGCTGCCTCCGGTGGCCGAGAGAGAGAGAGAGAGAGAGTTGTTGACTTCTTGTATTGCTGCTGCTGAAAGTCGCAGAGAGTGGTTAATCGCAGGAACGAAGAAAGCTGGGCCAAAGAACTTCAGCCCAATTCTCAAGCTTTTTCCACTCAGCAACAAAGTGGATAGTGTTCCATTTGCTTGTTGGTCTGACTGAGGATGGTGGCTCATTATGCTGAGGTTCGATAGGAGAAATTTTCAGTTGCGATCGAAACACGGATGATACATGGTACATTATGTGTTTTTATGTAAGTGGTGTACCATCTCATGTGACGATCATACTGAAAAATCTCTCGTTCGATAGGTGTCCGTGTGGACTCTTTTCCACTTCGTTGTTGTTGTATATAATGCTCAAACACGATATTAAGGTTCTAAAAAATATGAGGCGCCGGTCAGAGAGGAGGTTGGGGTCTAGTGTTTAGGGGGAGTTTAGGCATTAGGTTCTAAAAAATATCCGCAAGACTAAACCCTAAAGGCCGTCTACCATTGAGACTACGTTAAGAGTTAATTGCTCAACAACTCTTGATATCAGAGTTTTTAAGATTCTAAAAAAATATATCAGAATTTTTAAGCTTCTAAAAAAATATATCAGAATTTTTAATTACGTGGCCATAAAAATTGACAAGTTTGATTCATTCACGTCAGCTTTGTAATTTGAGACACATCAAGTGTCAATTCTATTGTCACACCAAATAATACTCTTTGCCTAACATATCATGGTCATACTAGTCATGCGTCAAGTTGAAAAATGACTAATTATGAAATTGAATACTTTATTTTGATTTAGGAGGATTTAATTTAATTTATTATATAAAATATATGTCTACTTACTTTCTAAAAGAAACTATATTGAGAATTTAGAAAAATTAAAGTTTAAGCAATCAAGGCTCTGACATCATCAGAGACTAATGTAGCAAAAATAAGAAAAACTCAAAAGCAAATTAAAAAATTCAATAATTCAAAATCTAAAATTGACATCATCTTTCATCACAGATTAATCAAATATTCAATGAATCAACATATGTAAATGGGATCGTGCATCTAGAATTCATCACCATTCAATCGCAGTATGAAGAAAATTAAAGATTAAAAGCTAAAAAGAACAAAATAATGAGCCCAAACGATGGCACGTGAGAGTTTAGTCGACGACAATTGCAAGAGACAGTGCAAGCAAAGTCAGAATCGACGTGAGCGAATGTGAGAGGGAGGGTGAGAGGGAGGGTGAGAGAGAGAGAGAGAGAGAGAGAGAGAGAACAGAAACACGAAACGGCAATCAAAATAATGTGGGGTTTTTTGGGTAGGTTATCCAGAAAATATATTAACTTAATTTAAAAAATATAATAAAATAATGGAACCCTAACCCCTGAGCCACCTACCCACTGCCTAGGCCGCCTAGTTTGCTTAAGTGACCGCCTAGCGCCTACTCAATTTTCCTCTACATTTTGGCCTAAATAACATCGATCCTTCACCGCCCAACGCCTAGGCAGTCCTAGGCCGATTTTTAGAACAGTGGCGATAACTAATCTAACTGGCAACCATAGTTAGTAAATTCGCCATAACATTATACATGTACTTACGTTTTTTTTCCCAAAAATACTTTGTTTTCCATACACTTTTTAATGATTTAAATTACATTTTTTTTAACTGCAAAGTATAATACACTTACGTACATACGTTTCATTTTTAATAGACATTATTTTCACACATTATTAATAATACAAATAAAATCAACATATTACAGATGTATTTTAAACATCTAAAACTATATTAACGAAACCCTATTTGTCAACCAAAAGAATGTGAAAAGATAATTTGTCTTCTATCACACAAAAAAAAAATTAAGGACAATAATGTAATTTTATAAACAAAATTTTACTGTTTTTTTTAAACCTCACCTACATGTAAGTTTATCATCTCTAATTTAAAAAATTAAAAATTAAAAATTAAAAACAACCTCTCTCCCTCTCATCTCACTCCCACATTCTCTCACACTCTCTTCCTCTCTCCTTCAATTTTAACAGCCAAAGTAAAATATTTCACACCTTTTTTTTTTAGAATTTCACACACTCTGTATGTGGGCATATATTAGTATTTTTAAGAAAATAATTAATTAATTAAAGTAAATAAATATTAAAATTTTACGAATTTTTCAAAGTATTATTTTAGCAAAATTACCTATACATGTAATTACTTTTCAGGTATTATATTCGTTTTGTATTTTACAAACTATGCTAACAACGCCTTTTCCACACAGTAGAAGTTATACATCACGCTTAAATACGATAAGGATTAGGATTCTCTGCCCTTCTTTTTCCATCCCCTTCCATCCTCTCTTCTCACATTTTCTTATTTTTTCTTTCTCTTGCTATAAAAAATTAATATAAGATATTAACGTGGCTTAACCGTAACCGTTCAAAATGGAGGGGAAGAAAGAGAAGGGAAAAAAAAGAGGGGAGATAATCCTACTCCATACAACTACTCTCACTAAACCTTTTCACATGGTCAAAGTTGTACATTACTCTCCAACATGATACTTACTCTCATTAGAAGTGCCTTTTCACATCATCGAAGTTGTAAAACACTAGAACCTTGAGCCTTAAATTGGACACGACAACTTTTTTTTTTTTTTTTTTTTTTGTTGAAAACTAGGAATTCACATTCAAGGGCTAAGAAACCAAACAGGAGCAAGAAAGCCGCCACAGAGGCAAACACCACGAAAACCAAACAAGAGCAAAGCAGTGAGCGGGATACAAGCAACAGACACTTGAACTAAGTTTAAGTGTTGGACACGACAACTTTGAGCACCAATGTTTTCACTGGACACTACCACTTTACGCATGCACAAAGATTATCACCTTTTGCAAAGTTAGTGTAATATTACGAGATTGTAGAGTATTGTCTCACGTTGAAAAGTTAAAAAAGATTACTGACCATTCATTTTTTTCATTACAGATTATAGAGCCTTTGATTGTCCTAGTCTTACTTTAGGTCTGTTTTGTTAACTATTAGTAGCTACTGAAATCTTACGTTTTGAGATTTTAGATACTTTTGAACATCTAATATTTTTTTGGTTGTACTAGTGTAAATGGTTTGCTGCTCAATCTTATTTATGTTTCCAATTTCACCAGTTTTCATAGATTTACAAGTTCATGAAAACAGCAGTCTAGTTGATTTCGAAACATCGAAAGCAGAGAGGCCTAGAATTTGAGAGCATTTTATGTTGTGAACTCAGCAGAAGCTGTTCTCCATGAGTTTAACAAACTCATCGAAATCTATGCGTCCATCTCCGTCAACATCAAATGCCTTGATCATCCGTTTGCATTCCACTTCCGAAGCTGCAACGAAACCCAATACAGAGAGAACCTTCATTACCTCACCTGCATCAATGAATCCGTCCTCGTTCTCATCAAACACGCGAAAAGCTTCTTTTACTTCCTCCAAGCTCGGGTCCTCCTCAAACAAGTCAGCAATCTCCTTCGACCCGAGTCTCCCCTCACTTAATGTTCCTAGTTTCTCCATCACTAGTCCTAGTTCTCCTACACACAGATTCTTATCGCCACCCGCAACATTTTCGTGAATGTAACTAATCTCCGCGGCCTGAACTGAAGGGACTTGATCAGGACTTGTAGTTGTAGAGTTGGTTTCAACTCCTTCGGATGGTTTGTGATCACATACGTTCTCGTCAGTGCAACTTCTTTGGATCACTGGATTAATCTGCATAACATCGCAAAGGAAGCATAAAAACAAGTAGCGTAAATTCGAGTTGAAGTGCAGTACAAGGAGCCAGTTAAGAATGATTAATAGGACTAAGAAAAGTGCAAGAAGCGAAGCGGGACTGCATCCGAACCCATCGCTCATCGCCTTTTCCATGACCGGTGGATAAAATCTAGAGACTCGAAAGAGAGAGTGCTTAATTATGCCGCTAGTCGCTTGATTGCGATTCGAAAGTCTTGGTTGAGTGTGGAAACCAGAACTGAGTTTGGTTTATAATATATAGAGCTAAAGAGTTTGCTTAATTAATTCCAAGAAAGTGTGTGAAAAAAAAGAAGGAAGTTTCAACCAAATTAATAGCATCCTTAGTTTACATCAAGCGAGTTGTTGTCTTACTACTACTTGTCTCTTTCTCTTCTTTGTTAATTTATTAGGTATTAGGGTCGTCATCTCGTGGAAATTTCCAGGTATTTGCATGCATGTTATTCACATGCAGGAGCGGCCACAATTGCACAGAAATTTCAAGTGTGAAAAGGTACAAGTAGGTAAATTATTCTCTCAAAGTCTTCTTCTAGGAAAGACTTTTAAGTATATGATATAAGTCCCGATACTCAGTTATACGAGCTTTATATAAGATTTAAGTTATATGTATATATATATATATAGGAATCCTTTAACAATGGGAACATGGGAACACCCTATTTTCTAAAACAATGGGAACACCTCTTGACCGTTAGATTGGTTTTGGGTAAATTACACTTTCATACCTCAGGTTTGGGGTCTATTTCAATTCCTTACAACATCTTTAAAACATTTCACTTTCATACCTTAAGTACTATTTTATTTCAAAATAATACCTCTGTTACATTTTTCATCCATTGATCCGTTAAGTGCTGACGTGGCTGCCAACGTGGATGCCAAATGTGTGCCACGTGGCAAAAAAAATATTTTTAATTTTTTTAAAAAAAAAACCTAAATCTTCTTAAAAAAAAAAAAAAAAAAAAACCCCTCTTCCCCTCTCTTCTCCCCCATCTTCATCTTCTACCCCCTTCAGTTCGTCTTCCCCCCCCCCCAACACCCGCGTGCCCTCCCCCCACCCACCCACCAGCCGCGACCCCCCCCCAAACCAGAAACCCAGAAAGAATAACCCCACCCGCCCGCAACTCTCCCTGCGCACCCCCTCCCAACTCGCGACCCTCCCTCCCTCCGCACCCACCCTCTTCCCTTCTCTACACACACCCCCCCCACTCTCATCTACACACCCCCACTCCTTAAATCCACACCCATTCCACGAACCCGGCTATGGCGAGACGGGATCTGGGTTTTTTTTTTTTTTTTTTTTTCTGGGTTGCATGTAGGGAGTCGGGGAAGAAGATGAAGATGGGGGAAAAGAGAGGGGAAGAAGGGGGAAAGACAAACTGAAGGGGTTTTTTTTTTTTTTTTTTGGGTTGCAGGGAAGAAAATGAAGATGGGGGAGATGGGTTTGGGGGTTGCGGGGAGAAGAAGGTTTCAGTGCTTTTTTTTTTTTTTTTTTTTTTAAGAAGATTTAGTTTTTTTTTAAATATTAAAAAAAAAAAAATTTGCCACGTGGCACACATTTGGCATCCACTTAAACCACGTCAGCACTTAACGGATCAATTGATGGAAAATGTAACAGATGTATTATTTTGAAATAAAATAGTACTTAAGGTATGAAAATAAAATGTTTTAAAGATATTGTAAGGAATTGAAATAGACCACAAACCTGAGGTATGAAAGTGTAATTTACCCATTGGTTTTAATGAAATTGTGTGGCCTGTGATTTAATCTTAACCATACAATTTCATTAAGATCAATCAACGGTCAATAGGGCGTCCCCATTTTTTTAGAAAAATGAGGATCCCTCTTAAAGGGTCTGTGTGTGTGTATATATATTTATTAAATCTTTATTTACAAAATTTAATTGTTAGTTTTTTGAACTACTCAGTTGTACCATGAAAAAAAAAATTGCACAATATATATGTCATCATAGATTAATTTAATTACTTTTTAGTCAATTTATTAAAACAAAGAGAATAAAAAATAATTAAAAAAAAAGTATATGTCATGTGGTTCACGTGCCTGTCACGTGTTTGTGGTTTTTTTATTTGGACAACTCTGTCGTGACTTGCTAATCCATGCTTCTGTTGTTGAGGGGACGAGAAATTTTTAGTTGTGACGGAAACATACATGGTACATTATGTGTTTTTATGTAAGTGGTTAAAAATTTTAATTTTTAAGTTATTAACCTTTTAACAGACATAACCCACCATTTATATAGGAACACGTGGTGTACCATCTCGTGTGACGATTATACTAAAAAATCTTTACGAGGGGACAAAGCTATAGCGAATGGGCATTTGAGGAAGAAGGAAGGAAGGAAATGGGTTCAATTGGTAATAAATTCCACTACAAGACAAACGACAATTGGGTCACTTAACAAATAAGAAGAATTGATAATGTCCTTTCTACCCTCCCAGATTACAGAGAGCCGTGGAGGCAAAAGAGGCGGGAGCCGCCCTTCATCTCCACTCAGGGACCAAACCGCGCCAAACCAACCCCCCCCCCCCAGGGCGTTTCGAGCAGCGGGGAAGCTCACAGCCGAAACCTCTCACCCCCGCTCTTATCAATATGGACCTCGTCGTCACCGACGTCACTGTCATTGCTCTCTTCGAAAAAGAGCTCACGGTTCCATCTTCTTTTAATAATTACAACCCGTGAAGTTTTCCGTACAACGTGTAGCAGTGCTGGGAAAAGACAGAGAAGATAAAGGGCGGAATTATAAAATTATTAATGGGTAGGTAGCTAAAATTATTAGCTAAGTATCTTTAAAAGAGATGTCAAAATATATGTATTAGTGGTTAATAAAAGGGTAAATTATATAGAAACCCCTCAGGTTTGAGGTCTATTACAATCTCATACAACATCTTTAAAACATTTCATTTTCATACCTCACGTACTATTTTATTTCAAAATAATACATCCGTTACATTTTCTATGTATTAATCCGTTAAGTGCTGACGTGGCTGCCACATTTATATCATGTGGCAAAAACAAAAGCTGAACCTGCAACCCCCATCCACCCAACCTGCAACCCAGAAGAAGAAGAAGAGGTGGAGAGGAAAAAAGAAAAAAGACACCCATCTTCATATTCCCCGACCCCCTTCCTTGCAACCCACCCCTTTCTTCCCCAAACCCCTCTACCTACTCCTCCGCACCCACTACCTGCAACCCAGAAAAGAAAAGAAAAAAAAAAAAACCCATCTCCTTTCCCTGCAGCCCAGATCCCGTCTTCCCCAATGAGTGTGGATTTAAGGAGTGGAGTGTGTAGAGGAGGGAAAAGGATGGGTGCGCTGGGTTTTTTTTTTTTTCTTCTTCTTTCTGGGTTGGCAGGTTGGGCTCGAGTTGAGGGGGCAGATAGGAAGATGGGTGTGTGGAGGAGGTGAAGGATGGGTGCGGAGAAGCAGGTGGAGGATGGGTGGGGACGACGAATGGAAGATGACGATGCTCCGTGTAATATCCCCAAAAAAAAAAAAAAATGTGGCTGACGTTAGCAAGAGAAATAAAAGGGTGATGGGTTTCTAGAAAAACCCTCACTTTTCTGTTTTCCTTCCAACAGCCGAAGGAGAAGAAGGTGTTCACCCCTTTTAGGTCCTAATTTGTCAAAAAGAAATTCCAAGGAGGAGGAGCTTTGTTTTTCCTTGCTTGTGAAGGTTAGAACAAGTGAGGAATCCTTCCTTTGTCTCCATTTAAGGTATTTATTTCTTACCTTTGGGATCTAATTATAATTTGATTTGATAAACCACAAATTAGTTTGGGTGGAAGTAGGAAATATGAAAGTAGCATAGTTCATGTCATAAGTTTATAGTTGGGCACCAAGTGTTTGATTAAAGTCCTCAATTAATCTTGAATTAGGGTTTTTATTTGGTATTTGGTATAAATGGTGTGTGATGATTTTTCTTGCTTATAGATAAGGAAGAGAAGGTCCAGGTGACAAAGGAGCAAGTCGACGAACACCCTAGAAGTTGAATATCAAGAAATTGAGTTGAGGTAGGGGGGTTTTAACTATAAAAGTATTTTGGTTTTTCATTTTTTATTTGATCAAGGTTTGTTGGCATTTGAGCATTTTTTGAAGCTTACTTAAAATGTTTCTTTTTTAGATTTTGTGAAAGAAGTGAAGCAAATGTTCTCTATGGTCTGAACTAAATGATTTGAATCTCGTTTGTTACAAACTTTGATGAGTTAAAGTAGTTGAAATGATTTTTCAAGATTGTGGTTTTAATGTGCATGCCTCTTTGGATACTCATTTTGAGATTTTGAAGTATGTTGAGATAAATGTTTGATTTTTGAAAGTAGATGGAAAGTAGTATAATACCTGTGCAGTTGAGAATGTTGAGAAATGTATGAATGGGCACAATGACCCGTGAAGTTGTTGATTATGGGCACAATGACCCAAGGTTCCCCGGGGAAAGCTCCATGTGTGGGAGTTGTGAGAATGAGTTATGAAAGTAATGAGTATATGTGATGTGAATGTTGGCCAGGTATATTACGATTCTTTCCAATCTACTTGTCCCTTGTTTGAGATAAAAGAAAATCCTTGTGATTTATTATGCTAGTGGATATTTAAATGATAATGGCTTTGTTATCCGTTAGACAAAGGAAATGTCTTTGAAACTATGTGTTGTACCGTTGTTATCAAAGCTACTAATGCTCTGAAACCTTGGTTTCTCTGTCATATGTTGCTTCTAAGCATTTTTAAAGCATATTTCATATTGTGGGATTTCGTGGTTATGGATATAAATGGTTTTCGAATCACTTTTATTACTTTCTGGCATGCACCATAAAATTTTAAATGATTTCGGACTTACTGAAAAAACCCCTACTGGGCATTTTATGCTCACCCCGTTCTTCTAAACATGTATATTCAGGTGTGTAGAGTCAACTAGCTGGGTTTCGAAGTGGCAGCTTTAGTGTGGGCTAGTAGAAAGGAGTCCAGACGTAGACATCTTTTGGGTGAGCTGCCAAAGTATTGTATAGTTAGTTTCTTTTTGAAAATGACCTTTTTGTGGAGTAGCAGACTAAAATGATGTAGACCTTGGTGGGTTGGAGTATCTACTTACCTGGGCTATGAACACCATGTATGTGTAATTATTTGTCCTTTGGGCTTGTATGTTTTGCTCTTGTACATTTCATCAAATGGCTTGAATATGTTTTCTTGTAAGAGACTTGGGGGTCTTTTGTGACCTTATTAAAATCTGTAAGGGTTATGAATAGCTTCTGGAAAAACCCCTATGATCTTGGTTACGTTTAAAACTGTGGGTGTGTATCTACCACCTAGGTGGCATTTTGCAAAAATTTCAGATTTTTGTTCTTTGGAGTACAGACAGTTTTATATGCAAAGAAACTTGGTGCTGCTGAAATTTTTTTTTAGAAGACAGCAGTATTCCTGTTTTGGATTTAAATTTTCCTATATTTCCCGTACTCGAAATTCAATGAAATTTTGATACAACTTATTTTCATGTGTCTACTTTGGATCTGGAAATTTTCACAATTTTTGGTTGAACGAATTATTTTTGGTGAATTTTACGGCTCAGGTCGATTTTGCAGTTTGCATTACTATAAGATCTTCAACTACATTTCTTAAATTGACTTTTGTAGTTTGATTTAATAAAATTGTGAAACATAAATTTTCGTAGACATAATCTTAAGATGAGGGTTGTTTTATACCCTTGATAAATCGTTTTGTCCTAGTTATTTCTCTAAACCTCGCACCTCGAGTTTTCGGGGTGTGACACTCCGACTCGGGGGGGGGGGGGGGGATCTGGACTTCGGCGGGGGGACGGGCGAGTTATGGGATCTGCACCGGGGGGTGGGGGGCTGAGATCTGGGGGGGAGGGTCTGAGGTGGGATCTGGGTTTTCTGGTTTTTTTATTTTTTATTTTTTTTTGGTTGAAGGTTTAGGTATGAGGGAGGGGGTGGGGTGATGGAATCTTGGTTTTCAAACTTTTTTTTTTTTTTTTGAAGATTCAGTTTTTTTTTTTTAAATTTATTTTTTTTGCCACGTGGCAAACATTTGGCAGCCACGTCAGCGTTTAACGGATCAATGGATGGAAAATGTAACGGATGTATTATTTTGAAATAAAATAGTACGTGAGGTTTGAAAGTGAAATGTTTTAAAGATGTTGTATGGGGTTGTAATAGACCTCAAACCTGAAGGGTTTCTATGTAATTTACCCTTAATAAAAATAACAAAAATATTTCCAACCAAAAATCAAATTTGACGTGGCATGATATAGATTGGCAACCTTCTTCCTTGCTGCCAAAACAGACAATTTCAAAAAACAAAAAAATAATAATTATTAAACATTTTATTAATTGTATAATTTTTGTTGTATTAAAACATATATTATGATAGTTTAATGTAACATGGATGTCACTTAGTACTACGGTCTAGTGGTATTCCTCTTCACTTGTAAGTGAGAGGTCTTAGGTTCAAAACGTGAATTTAAACCACATTATTGCTAACTCATTGTGAGGCTAAGCCCACCCACTCTCACTTAGTGTAGATAATATCGATATTGTTCCGAAAAAAAACATGTAACACATTGGGAGGTGACCAAAATTTTAAGATATTTTATGTTTAAATTTTAGATCTCTTTTTGCAAATGATCAATATTTTGTAGGGAAAGAGGAAAAGGAAGAGAAAAATACTTGACAAATAATGAATTTCATTTTAAAAAGGGTTTTATCATAATAGTCCCTCAAAATTGACTTAACTCTTGATTTTCGACCTTAAAATTTCATCTAAACCAAATTAATCTGACACGTCTTGATCCGGATGTTCGGGTCCTGATGTCCGGGGGACATCGGGATGGGGGCGTGTCATGACCAATGGCATCCCTAAAATTTGATGTCATAAATTAATTTGGTCATTCTGTTAGAATTTCGTCAAAAATTTTGTTAGGACACTAACATGACACACGTTTGAGACCCACAAATATGTTACTAGCAATAGACACATGTACAATCAAGATGATGTGACTTGGCATTACATCATAATCTTGTGACAGAAAAGTCACAAGGTTAACCTAGTAACGAGGGTGCACTAAGTCTGCATGTCACTACATCGTGCAAGTTGAGAATTGGGAGGTAAGAACATAAACAAAACAAGAAATGTGCCCAATTTGCAGGGCCAACCCTAGCCCGATGAGAGTAGGGCGATTGATCGGGGCCTAAAAAAATTGGAGGCATAAAAAATATTAGGGTATATATGCTTTCAGAAGAGTATAAATTTGTGAAATTTGGCTTAACAATCAAGAAGTTTGACAAGAAGCAATGGTTTTTGCTCCTTAAAATTAAGGAGGATGTCGCAGGTTCGAAACCCTATATATGTTTTTTTTTTTTTTTTCCCAATTTTATGAATTCATTTCCATAAGAGTATAAATTTACAAAATTTGGTCATATGATCAAGAAGTTTAATCATAATTGGTGGTTTCCACTATTTAAAATTAAGGGGAGGTTTGGGTTCGAAATGATATGTGTTTTTTTCGTTTCAATTTTTACAAATTTCAGTTTTGTTGGTAATTTTTTTTACATCCTGTTTGATTTATAATTACTAGTTAGTAGCTATGTGAGGTGCAATTTTTAGATGTTCATTCCAATTCAAGTCTAACCATTAAGAAAGAGTGATGCTACGTAGACCATATTGTTAGACTAAATTTCAAACCATTTGACTTGTCGCCAATAGAAAATACGCACATTAATCAATACTTAAGTAATAATCTAATCACCAACAAACACATCATATGGTTTATAAAATTTGATTTAAAAATTTGGTCTTTCTAACGTTAGCTTTCAATAAATTAATGTATGTACGTCATTACCAATACTAGCCTAGTAAGTGTAATTTGGTACTATTCATTGCTTATATATATCAATTAAAGACTCGAAAATATAATTAATTTTTTTAAGTCTCATATTCACAAAGTTAGTAAATAAGATAAAATACCTTGCAATTTATAAAAAATAATTTAAAAGTTCAAATAAGGGGGAAATAAAACATCATCTATCTACTTGTATGGCGATAATTTTTTTGTTCCCTTCTCTCAATACAAAATAAATTGATTTTCCGTGTTTCTAAATTATTAAGCTTGAAATGCTCTTCTAAGTATAATTTTATAATTTGCTCAAAAAGAAATATAATTTTATCAAAGTCTTACGTGCGAAAACAACTTTTCTTAGATGAAGTTAGTGCATATTTTTTGGCATCGCATTCGACAATGGGATCAATTTGCAAATACGAATAATAATAAGATAATGTAGTTTCTATCTTGCTATTTTAAAATAATAAGGGGTAGTATCGTCTTTTCATATTTATTGATGGCTTAATTTTCCAAATTTACTTGTTTACTCTAGGGGTGGGCAAACGGGTCCTGGACCCGCGGGTCGGGGCGGGTACATGCGGGTCGGGCCGGGTTTGGGGCGGGTACATATATTGTAAATTCAAAACAGGGCGGGTACAAATTTCAGAGAAAACGGGCCCCCAGGAGATTAAATCTCCACCGTTCATTTCTTAGGTTATGTAGAATTCTCTAGAGTCCAGACACACTCTCAGACCTCTCGACTTCTCCCTCACGATCTTTCTCCTGAACTTAACACTCCATCTCGTCTCCGTCGATCATACCCACCACTTGACCACCATCTCCGGCGTCGATCGAGGTCCCTCCCACTCGCCATTAGGACGAGTTCGTCAACGTTAAGCATTTGAAGTACAATAATTGGGTATTGCTTGTTTCTCTCTCTTCTCTGTCTGGAATGGAAGAGAATAGAAGAGAAAAAAAAGGTGGTAATGATTGATATGATTCTTCTTGCTTCTTCTTTCTTGTCCTGTGTTGGGCGCGTCAAAGAGGAAGAAGAGGGACTACGGGTGTTGTTGGTCTGAAGGCATTTACAAAGGAAAACGAGGAGACACAGAAGATGAGAAACCCTTTGGGGTTGTTTGGTTTTTTGGGGGAATTTTCCAATATGGGTTTTGGTTTTCCTTTTTTATTTTTTTTTATTTTTTTTTTAAGATCAATCAGTAAGATATGGGTTTTGGTTTGGGGGTATTTTTGATATGGGATTTGCTTGATTTTGACTTGATGTAGGATTTCCTTGATTTTCTGATAGGATTTATGTGATTGTACAGATCCCCCACTCCTAGATTACCCCACTTTCTTTTTCTGTTCTCGTTCTCTTCTTCCTCCTACCCCTCGACTGCGTCGAAATCACAGCAGCGACCAGGCCCACCAAATGAGTCACGACTTGCGAAATCACCTCACGATTGGAGAAGACGATGGGCTCAACTCGGCTGCTGCAGATCGGAGAAAACGAAAACTGCGAGGCTCCAGATCGGAGAAGAAGAAGATTGGACCCGTGGACCCGGCCCGAATCGGCACGTTTCAAACGGGCCGGGTTAGGTCCGGTTCCAAAATTTGAAATTCCATTACTCGCCCCCACCCGTCCCGTTGCATTTTCATACGGGTCTGGTTCGGTCCCTCCAAATTTGGGCCCGCCCGGCCCGTGCCCAGCCCTAGTTTACTCTACTGTGATAAGTTGAGAAGAGATGAGGCCGAGCTCAGAGCCGAAGAGGAGGAGCCGCCCTTCTTCTCCGCTCAGGGACCGAACCACCGCTCCCTCCCCCCGTTTCGAACGACGAAGTAGCTCACCGCCCAAGCCTCGCGCCTCCGCGCTTCTCAAGCGGGACCTCATCATCAATGACTTCACTGCCACTACTTGCTTCGAAGAAGAGCTCGCGACTTCTTCGTCTTTTAATAACAACCAGCGAAGCTTTCCGTACACCGTGAAGCAGCAGTGCTGGGACAAGGCGGAGAAGATCAAAGGTCGGGACCCGGACCGGTGGCGACCCTCTCGGAAACACCATTTTCCGGAAGCTCGTGGGTTGCCCCGGTTGCCTCTGTCACGATTACGACCACATTGTGCCATACTCAAAGGTCAGTTTCCTCTCTCTCCCTCTCTAAATTTCATGTTTTTATGGATTTTTGAGTGTTTCTGTTTGTGGGCGTTGCTTTTTTAGTTTGTGATTGGATTTTTGTGTGGTGGGTTCCTTTTGAATTTGGCAATTGAGGATCTGTTTTGGGGATGCATTTGATTCTACAAATTCAAAGTTCTTTGCCTTTTTTTGTTTGGTGGCTCTTTCCCATGGAACATTATTATTTATTTGGGTGGAATTTTGAGCATTTTGCGTGAAAGAAGATGCAATTTGGAAATGCTTGTGTTATTGAATTTCATACACTTAGTAATGCTGCAAAAGTTGAGCTCTTTTTTAGCTATGTAGTATGCTGTTGCTTATTATATACGCGATTCGTGAACATGGTTGTATGAAACCGATAGTTGTTTGGGAACATGGTTATATACGCGAACAAGTAATTGTCTTATTGTAATTATACAGCTGCTGAAGCTAGGGAATTTGTTTAATTAGTTTAGTTACATACTTGCATATATGCATGTACGATACTGGAGGCGATAGATATCAGTACAAGCTTAGGTAGAAAGCTTTTCTCACCTTTGGTGGAAAATGCATGTAAGGTAATCTGGAGTTTTGTTATGGCGGTTGATTGAGCAGAATGACTATGAGGTCGCAAATTCCAATATTCCATATTAGATTGCAACCGTAGACATAGAGAGTGGCAGCTTGGCATGACTGGTGTTGTGGGATTATGTGAATTTGAACTATACTGTAACTGAGAGATTGTGATAGAATATGGCTAATCATGGTGATACATATTTAGTTGAAGGACTGTTTAAACCTATGAGGAGTCTTGAGGTGTAACACAGGCTTGATTCACCGGTGAATTTTTTTTACCAACTTGGCTCCAAATGATTAGGATTTAGTCGATTGACAGTGCACTAGAAGATAATTCAGTAATGAATATACACCGGCTGAGGCATTTGTTTTGAAAGAGGAGCGGCTTAGCAAGTTTCAAGAAGAAGCTCGTTCTGCAATCTGTTTCTTGCAGATTGAAAAGTTATGGCGAACTCATAATTCTGCTGGTCTTGGCGTGGCAAATTCGTAACAAAGTCTGGAAACCAACATTGAAGATGTTTCGTTGTGTGTCCGTTTGTGCTGATTTTGGTTGGAAAGGAATATTAGAGGAAACAAGGAGTTCAGGAAATGGGCTGCTTTGTCATCCCAATTTAATAGGATAATCTTGATAGCTGAACAAATGTATCTTTATTTTGTTTCCCCCAGCCCTCTGATCCCTGAAACTAATTTTGGAGGATTAATTTTTTTTATTTTCACATTTCAGGGAGGACAAAGTACTGGTTTGGTACTGAGGTGATTTTATAAAAATGGGTATAAAAAAAAGCCGAGCTCAAAAAGGTGTTTGGTAAACACTTAAAAACAGTTTATTTTCACAATTTTGGGTGAGAAAAAGCTGAAAACATGAAGCAGCAAAAATGAGTTTTGAAAAAAGCTGAAAACGTGAAGCAGCATAAATGTTGGATTATATGTTGAATGTTAAACGTTGGATTATGATTTCTTGTTAAAAGTTGGATTATATGTTTGAGATAAAGTTTATAAATAATTTTCTTTTAAAAATAAAGTATATTTAGTAATTCACCTTTATTTGTTAAGAAAATTAAATTAATGGCACATCTAGTATTATATCATTTTTGGTCATTTCACACAGTCACAGCTGTTTTACATAAAAGTTTACCAAACAGTATAATACTGTTTTTTTTTTCCAAAAGCACTTTTACCAAAAAGTTTACCAAACACTGTTGTCTTATTTCATAGCTGCTTATTCTCACAACACAGCAGAAGCAGTTTGTTTCAAAGCACAGCAATACCAAACCAGTACGCTCGAAAATTGTCAGATCTTACAGGTATGGATTTCATTCCCCTTTGGAACCTTGAACTTTTTCATGATTTTTGTATCTTTATTTTGGGTGGTATCTCCATTCCATAGAAACCCTTCACCAGTAGATGTTAGCACACCGTAGTTTCCTACTAGATTTTGCTGACCTTCAAAGGGATGCCAAAATACCTACGCTACTTGAGCTATCTTAGGATTCTCAACAATCAGCAGACCGTACAGTTGCGGTATGATAATGGAAGAGATTCTACTGCGGGATGATAATTCGAGGGCAGAGTCCAATGTGTTTTGTGGAATCCTAGTTCAGAGTGGATAGTTGATCCAGAGATTCTAAAGGCAATGGCTGCCCTGTGCTGTGGCTTAAACCATTCAAGAAATCAGAACCATGTGTCTCTTCTCTCTTTCCCTACTGGTAAACCATCTTCTAAAATTTTAGAATCAATTTTAAGATCTCCACAAAGTCTCGGCACAGGTTGCACATTTTCATTTCATTTCTTTCCGCTCTACACTCGTATTCAAATGATTATTGAAACTGATGTTTGCCTTGAATTTAATAACTTACACCTTACGCTTTAATAAAAGCATTTTCTCTTGCATATTGTAGGCAACGGCCAATCGATCAAAAGGAAATCGAATTGAGTTTTCTAGAGCCGAGCTCATCCAGAAGAGTTCTTACTGTCGGGTTTCAGGTAATCTCTAGAAACCCCAAATTCTTGTGGAAGTTCTTCCAGGGATGAATTCAACTAATTTAGGAGAGCAAGTGACAGCGTATTGCTTTGAAATGTAGGTAGTGACATGGATCTTCTCGAATTGTCAGCCTATGGCAATGTCCGTCGGGGACAAGATTTAGGGGGATGTAGAATCCAATGACAATTTACGACGTTGTGTAACTTCTTGTAGAATTCATCCTAGCATAGAAGGGGAAACTGGAAACTAGTATTGCTACATGTTCTCCCACTTGGATAGGAAATATTTGTATCAAGCTGCACAGAATGTCATCCTTGCCTTTTAATAATGGGAACTTTAACGAAAAGCTTCCGTTACTGTTTACTTTAACGAAAAATCATATTTTTACACTAAAAAGTCAATTATTGTACTATTTACTTTACCCTTTATTTTATCCTTATCGTTAAAACTTAAAGTTTTTAAGTTATTTTCATTAGTTTTCCTATTAATATATTAGAAATTTGGGTCAGCATTTTCTTCATTCTTCTTCCCATTGATAAATATGGGTTGCATAAGACAAATGGACGGTCCGTATTTTGTGAAGCAAAATCCATGCTCATTTGCTTTGGAATAATCTTTAATTGCTTGCAATTAATTGGGATGATAATATCGCAATTTGTAATGTGAGGAGATAAATTTCTTTCATACTATAAAAAACGATAAATTTTCTATCTCTCTCATTTTGCAACTTAAATTTTAGATTGATTACATTTGTCTAACCACGTGATTTAACCTTCCAAGAAGAAAGGTAAATTATACTTTTATATCTCATGTTTGAAATTTATTTCAATTCCTTACAACATCTTCAAAACATTTCACTTTCATACCTTAAGTACTATTTTATTTCAAAATAATACCTCCATTACATTTTCCATCCATTGATCTGTTAAGTGCTGACATGGCTGCCACATATATGTCACGTGGCTGCCAAATGTCTGCCACGTGGCAAAAAAAAATTAAATTAAAAAAAAAAAAAAACCTGAATCTTCAACCCAAAAAAAAATAAAGGTTAGAAAACCAGATCCCGCCACTCTCCCCCAAACCTTCAACCGGAAAAAGAAAAGGAAAAAAAAAACCCAGAAAACCCAGATCCTATTACCCCCCACCCCCCGGCCTCATCCCATCTTCCCATCTTCCCCTCTTCCAAACCGAGCCCAACCTGCAACCTAGAAAGAAGAAGGAAAAAAAAAAACCCAGCGCACCCACCCTTCGCACGCACCCTCTTCCCTCCTCTACACACCCCACTCCTTAAATCCACACTCATTGGGGAAGACGGGATTTGGGTTGTATGGAAATGGAGAGTTTTTTTATTTATTTTTCCCTTTTCTTTTCTTTTCTTTTCTGGGTTGCAGGTAGTGGGTGCGGAGGAGGAGGTGGAGGGTGGGTGCACGGCGGGTTTGGGGAAGACGGGAGGGGGGGGAAGATGAAAGATGGTTTTTTTTTCTTTTCCCTCTCTTCTTCTTCTTCTTCTTCTTCTTCTGGGTTGCAGGTTGCAGGTTGCAGGTTGGGTGTTGGGGGGGCGTAGGGAGGGATGTGGTTGCGGCTTTAGCTTTTTTATTTTTATTTTTTATTTTTAATTTAGAAGATTCAGTTTTTTTTTTTTAAATTAAATTTTTTTTTCCCACGTGGTAGACATTTGGCAGCCACGTGTCATATATGTGACAGTTATGTCAGCACTTAACGAATCAATGGATGGAAAATGTAACGGATGTATTATTTTGAAATAAAATAGTACTTAAGGTATGAAAGTGAAATGTTTTGAAGATGTTGTAAGGAATTGAAATATAGCCCAAACATGAGGTATGAAAGTGTAATTTACCCAAAGAATAAAAAAGTTAGAAGTTTGGTTCTTTATCTTGCTTTCTAGTTTTTTATGGGAAGAGAAATATCACATCTGTACTTTCTTCTTTAGTGCTTGAAAAACGCTAACGAGACTCTTCTCAAAGTTAGACTTTTCATCAACTCTTTATCACTTTACAATTAACGTTAATTTCTGTGTCAATATTATAAAATACTGTGCAAAAAAATTGAAGTGGTAGAAAGTCCTACTTTTGAAAGCATTTTCTTCTTTTTTGCACTAGGTCTTTTTGTTTTTACAAACGATGATGTTAATGAGTTAAATTATTGGTTGTTAAGGAAAATAAAAATTAATGAAAATTGAATCTGCATCTAAATGTATAAACATGAATGCATTTTGCTAGTGCGGTAAAATGTCATATGCTTTTTGCACTAAGCATTTAAATTTAAAATGTTAGAGTAAGTTAGGAGAAAGGGGAGGCATACACTTCGATTTTAATTCTCTCTATTATTCTCATTTGGACCTTCGCTTTAGTGCCCCTACACGTGTCCAACTCCCAATTGATCTCATACAGTGTATTTGAAAATATAATAAATAAACAATGGTCCTGCGTTTTCTTGGATGAAAATATAATAAGGAAAACTAATGAAAAATGTTTGAAAACTTTGAGTTGTAACGATAATGACAAAATAAAAAGTAAAATGAATAGTACCAAGATTGACTTTTTTTATGTAAAAATATGATTTTTAGTTAAAGTAAACAATTTCGTTAAAATTCCTAATATAATAAAGGCACAGCGCACCAGCATAAGCATACATTGTACACTGATGTTCTACTTTTTGACTTCTTTCCGACTTTTTAGGCTTAAAAAGCTTCAACTCCAAGATTGAAGATTCAAACTCTTGTGGATAATGAATTTGAATCTCATTCGGATCTAAATTGTTGGGATCCTAAAATTTTTTCATATTATATTTGTTCATCGTACATTGTGCAACTAAAACTCATTTTGAATTTTTTATTTAAAATTAATCACAAATAGTACCTAACGAAAACTGGCCGCATGATGTACGATGAACGGTTAGGATGTAAGGATCATTAGGATTCTCACAAAAAGAATCCAAAGAGGATTCTCATCAGTGAATAACTAAGAGTAAAAGATATAATTACTATACGTAAAGTTTGGCGCATAGTATACATTGGCTGAGAACGGGTCATTCACATTTCATTTGATGATCAAAGATGAATTGAAAGCTAAGCAATAGTATTCTAAGAATTCGGACGACATTTGCAAATAATATAATGTTTCACTAATAGAAAATAAGTACATTAATCAACCATTGTGAATAACTCGAAAACTAATAGTTGTTTACGCACACATAATGATTAATAGTAATTAGGCTTACATTGCTGAAACTTAGGCTTAGATTGCTGAAATTTGTCCTAAAATTTTGGCTAGCTTGTATGTTAGAAGTGATTAATAAAGACAAAACCTCTATAGCAATCCTCTGCATGCAGCCAGCCCTCCAGCCCTCTCCGATTCCGTGGGGCCCTCCCAGATTCCAGAGCCCTCTGGCCTAGCCCTCGGTTGGAGACGGTTTTCGGGCTATTTTCAGCCCTCTGGCCCTCTGGACCCTTCGGTTGGAGATGGCCTGACTATCACTCCCAACATGCCAAAACCTACTTTTCTAAGTCAATATCTTCTTTAATTTTAGGGCTAAATACATTTCACACTTGTTATATTTTGAGCAGTTTTTAAAAGGCTTTTTAGCTAAAATAATCTCTGAGATTTGCATAACTCCTCACTTTGATTCTTGAGATTTGAAATTAATAGAATTGGTCCCTGAGTTTAACCACCATCAATCATTTTGGTCATTCCTTGAAAAATCTCCATTAAATAAGAATAGAATGACCAAAATACCCTTAATTTTTATCAAATCATTTTGGCCCATTATTTATTAAATTGAGGGTATATTTGTCATTTTGATCCTTATTTAACATAATTTTGCACGGAATGACTAAAATGATTGATGGTGAACAATCTCAGAAACCACTTCTATTGATTTCAAATCTCATGGACCAAAGTGATGTGTTATGCAAATCTCAATGAACATTTTGGCTAAAAAGCCTTTTTAAAAAAGGCAACAAGGTTTTAATTGAATGAGGATCCTCTCCGGATCCTCTTTGTGAGAATCATGCAGATCCTCATATCGTGTCCATTCATTGTATATTATGCGGTTGGAAATTATTTTAAATATTTTTATTTAAAATTAAACACAAACAGTATCTAACGAAAACTGACCGCACGATATATGATAAACAGACATGATGTGAGAATCTCCAAGATCCTCACAAAGAGGATCCGGAGAGGATCATCATTCGTTTTAATTTTCTCACATTACTCTCTAACATTTTGAAATTGTATTAATTTATTCTTTTTGTCTCATGAATTGATTGAATATTTCATTAAATTGATGACATGGGGGGTATAAAACCCATAATTGCGAGACACGTAAATTATATTTGCATCACATTGACTAAAAAAATCATCAATTTAACGAATATTTAGACGTTCAAATATCTAAAAGTTATTAATTTATACAATTTCAAAATCTTAGAGAGTAATGCGAGAAAACTAAAATCTCACAGTACATTTTAAAAATCACCTCAATTCTTAAGTGTGTAAAGTGTTATTAGCATTTATTTTTATCAAGGAAAAGGTGGAAATATAGAGGTTAAAATCGCTGACCAAACTATTTTCTATTGCAAATTTTTAATCCATGTAAACTGAGCCAAATGGGAGATGGTAAAACCACAGATAATTTGGTGCTGTAATAATTAAACATGCAGAAGATTGGGTTTGGTTTGTTAAGGATCCACCATGGTTAAAAAATAATGAGCAAATAAAATAAGTGGTTCTCTACCTAACAAAACTTGGCTGCTTAAAAAAAAAAGTAGGAGTTTCTTCTTTCATCCAATAATAACTTAACAAGTGTCTAAAAAATTGAAAAGAAAAAATAAAAAACCTGAACTAATAACCACACTTGTCAAGTTGTTATTGAGTGAGAGTATGAGCTCCTATTTTTTTTCAAGCAGCCAAGCTTTGTTCTTATATTAATCAATTACTAAATGATAATTTGTTGCTTAAGCTGCCCTGTTAAGTTGATTGAGTACTTAAATGAATTGCTTCGACGAGTGGCATGAGCATTCTAGGTGAGAGGATTAGTGATGGGATTAGACTAGATTTATTTGTTTTTGGCAACTAGGGGATTGATGTTTCTTTGTTTTTCTCTTCGCATGTTTAGTCTTCGTCTTCCACTTGTATTATTTTATTTTTACTTTTCTTTATTTGATAAATCTTTGAGATAGGGAACGAGGGGGTCGTTCTATCAGGAAGTTAGCTCTTTCTAATTGTTTTAAAGCGAGAAGGAAGTAGCTTACTTGTAGTTGGTGGCTAATCCCACAGTCTTGTTCTTTCTATTGCCTTGTGTTGGTTTAGAGAGTAAAGTTTCTACTATTGTAATCCGACAATCATCTTATATATAGTTCGACTCGCTTACCCATTGTCATCATTTCATTCTTATTATCTTATAAGAACATTATAATACTCAAACTAGGGGAGATATTTTCGAATCTAGGTGGGTTGGAAGTTGTAGGACGCCCCAGCCAGTCATGCTTCCGTTCCTGCTCGGTGTGTTTAGGTTCGTTATGCCTTTTTGTTGCCTTTTCTTTCTTTTTGTTCTTTCCCTTGTAAAATGTAGGTTTTTGAGAAAAATGGGAGAGCTCCATGTTAGTCTGTTGGAGCAGTAAAATGACATGACATGACTTAACCAAACCTTTCTCTTCCTTTTTCATTTCTCTACATAGAGACCTTTTAGGGTTGTTAGCTAGAAAGAAGGCTCAATTCTTCATATTTGGAAACACACCATTTAGCAACACCACCAAATTTGCCACTAGAATTTTGAGCACAATATGTCACTTTTTTTTATCTTCTTTGGTCTCCCACACAAAGCTTTAAAATTAGGTATATGGATGAGAATAGAGGGGCAATTGCTTTCGTATAGGATGAAGGAAAAGAGCAAAAAAGGAAGAAACAAACAGAAAAAGAAAAAGCAAAAGCGAGAGAGGATAAGAACTTATATATGACAAGTTTATCGTTGTTATAGCGTTTTGATTCAATAACACAATGTTATGTTTAAATTTTACTTTGCATCCTATTAGATTATCGGATCAAGATGGCACATATCGGACTTTGCATACTCTTAGATTATTGGATCAAGATGACGCATCTCAGTGAACTTATTTTGTGTAAGTTGATTTTCAGATAAGAGAGAGAGAGTGCCAAATGATTCATGGCATTATGTGTGGAATTAGGGTCCCATTTAACAACTCATCTCTACAAAAAATGTGGCCTGCATTTGCCTGTTGCACCAAAATATCTGTGTTTTTAATTGGTGATTGATTTGAGACACATACATCACTGATGTTGACGCATCAAACTATGTGCTTCGCAAAGAAAATTAGGTAAATATGTATTTCACCAAGTAATCCTAATATCCATAGTTTCTTATCAAAGGACAAACATTCCAAGTTTCTTTCACGGGCTAGTTAGAGGGAGATGAGTTTGGATTTAATTAGTGCACTTTTTATGGCTCAAATTAATAGGGCATCTGTCTGAAATGACTCGTTTTAACGAGTAGTCGTTCATAGCTGAATAAAGGGTCGAACATAGGGTATTAAGGTTACCAAAGAGTCTTGAATCGTAGCATCGAATTCTCCCATTATGTGTTTACAAAATTTGGTTTCTTTAGCATCAATTTATACGATTTTTGCTAGAAAAACCATAGATGCGTAATTGAGGATTGATGCTACAATCTAAGACTCTTTGATAGAATACCATACCGTACCATAGTTTCAAAATTTTCTTCTTATATAGGTTGGCAATTTATGGCTTCAATAATTGTGGGCTTGTTTTGAAGTGTTTTTCCACTATTCATTTACATTTGTGTTAAAGATTTGTACCAAAAATATTTTTACTAAAAGCGTCTTTAATCATTTTAAAAACACTTCCAAACGAGGCATGTATTGGTTGAACCCAAAAAAAAAAACACCAGTTGTGTTGGTTTATTCTTTGTTAGGCTTGAACTTTACTTGTTTTGTAAGCGTAATTACTAAAAATGAGAAGAAAACAATGAGAAAAAGGAGAGTAGGATAATATCGGACAGTCTGCAACCAAACTTTTGTGCAAGTTGTTCATATCCTTTGGTGGTGAAAGGGAAAGGCAATTTGGCCCTTGTTAGGAATAAAGAACAATTTTGTTGGTTTGTCGCCATCTCCATTTTAGCCCCACAAGAGTGGCTGCTAAGATATGAATGTTACAAACAATGAAAATATCATTGTGACGGTATCTCGAACCAATTAAACAGTATTACCTATAAAAGTTAAACGCAAAACTACTCGATCAGTTAAAATTGTATATTGCTACAATAGCGTCCCAATTGCAGGTCCTTGGCCTACAAGAAAAATTGGATCTCGTGAATGCTTTATCTTGGTTTTATAGAGAAGATACTTGTTTATGCAGTTTAGATGAAGGAGAATGATAGAAAAAAGAGCACAAAAAGATCCTTGAATTTCACAAATATAGAGATATACACATGTACATGAACACAAACTCGGGAAAACTAAGTACATCAGAGCTTTATCCTGTGCATTACAAGGAGGCAAAAATAGTTGCCACTAGAGCTTTATCCTACATTAGTTCCCCTATCATACTGAGGAACCCCAGAGAGTAGAGACAGCCCCTCCGATTCCGCATCCCGGATTCGACCGGCTCAACTAAAATGGCCTTAGCTGGATGGGGTTCTGTCAAAACTCATGGCTACTTGGCTAGCTAGCTACTTCATGAGCTCTCATGAAAGTAGAGGGATCTAGACAACGCAGCTGGATTTGCTCGCAAAGCGGGAGAGGATTCAGAGACGGTTTTCGTTTTGTCACTCTTTGATTGGAAACCCTTAAACAACCCTCCGCCACTGATGGAGTCGTTCTTGATTCCGAGCGTTGCCCATATTGAACTCTTTGCAGCTTCACTCGGATCATCAATCCTTAATGTTTTTGGAACCAAAACACATCCATTTTTCTGTCTTGATGGCTCTTCTTTCTCCAAAATTTCTGGTTTTAGAACGTCTTCGTCCCTTGAGTGCTTCCCCAATGTTGGAGAATTTGAACCAGAGCGGGGAGACTTTTGGTTTGGAGAAGCGGGTTGTGGACCAAACCAAGGAACGTTCCAAGTGCCGGGCACACCACAGTTCCAATAAGGTGCAGGACAAAATGATAGAGGAAATCCTGGAGGACAAAAGGCCGGTGGGGGAACTGCTGCATTCCATGGATAAGGCCAGGGTACATCGGGATGACAAGGAAATTGCGAAGAGAAGCCATTGACATTCTGCACATGTGGTTTTGAAACATTTACAGAAGATGCACTGGAGCTATCATCGCCATTGTCCCTAGCTTTGCAAGGAGATGGAAATACCTGTTCTTCGCTTTTATGTAAACCATTTCGAGTACCATTTGGAACCTTTTTATCTGCAAGATTTAGAGAAGAAGCCATAGAATCACAAATAGGTGCATCCACTCCGAAGCTGAGGACTCTACCATTGCTTTTTAATTCAGGGTGGTAAACTCCATTTGGAGCATCAATCCGAGCTGCTTCAAGAGCCTCGCTAATGGTCATGTGGCGATAGTGTGAGGCAGAGTTCTTGTTTTTGCGACGTCCAGCTCCCACAGGCACATTCCTCATGGTACCGCCTGCTGTCCAGTATCTTTGACAGGCTTTACAGAAATGGCGTGGTTGATTGACGTTGTAATTGTTGTAGTAACAAAATTTAGTGTCCATGCTATTGCAGCGGGGGCATGGAAGTATCTTGTCAGGCTTCTTCAGGGTTTTCTCTTCCGAGTTTTCAGTACTCCGTTCTTTCTCCGTCTGAGCAGTTATTGTTTGTGCGCTTTCTTCATCTATAGAGGGTGTCTTCGGGTTCACATCAGAACCTGGTATTGTTTCCAGATTTGTAGGGTCTTCAGATTTTGGTTGAGAACCATCATCTTGTTCTATGCTCTCAGTCGATTTTTGTGACGGCGAATCCTGAAAATTTTTAAAATACGCTTTAGGAACAAGTATCGCAAAATAAACTTGAAACAAAATGGAATCGATGAATTTGACCTACAAGAAATGAGTACTCTAAATTTATGTGTTTACAAGGAGTTTTCTTCTTCTTTTTTTTCAATAGAAAAGTGATCATCTTTTGCCTTTTTATCCTTTTTGTTGCAAGTTTGGTTGTACTATAGTTTCATTCACACAATCAAATCTACTGAAACTTCTAGAAATTGGAGAATTCAAATTACTCTGTTACATAAATCCAAGAAGTCTAGAAAACTAACGAAAACAACAGTTCAGAAAATCAATAGACAATCCTTCCAATATTCCTTTCATATCCATAAAAAAAAAAAAAATTATACGAAGGCAACAAGGCCAGCAATACTTTATACACAGAAGATTGCACGGTTAAGCATCAACACGTGTAAAAAAAAAGTGCGGAGATAAAAATGCTTCGTTGAATGTGTGGCACACGAGAAAGGATAAGACTAAGAACGAGGATATCTGAGATAAAGTAGGAGCAGGCGCAATTGAAGATAAGATGAGAAAAAATCAGTTAAGGTGGTTTAGACATGTGAACCGAAAACCTACCAAAGTTTGGTTAAATGATGCGATTATGAGACAGGCTCAGGGCAAAAAAGACAAGAAAAACTTGGATAGAGACTCTAAAAAGACATGGAGTACTTAGAGCAAACGAGGACTTAGCACAAAATCAAGGGCGTTTTAGGATTCAACGGCCTATCTCACATAAGGTTTTGTTGTTCATAAAGAAATTTTAAATCTCACAGCTGAAAACCTGGCTGCCTAATTAGGAAAAAAATCAAGAAGCACAAACAGTTTCACAGTTTTTAACCTGCAATCACTTTAAAAAAAAATCTAATTAGCTAGTGGCATATGTAAATTGAACTTTACTAACCAAAACAAATAAACATCGAAGTAACAAAATGAATCAATTTTATACTTTTTCCAGAAGCTGGATCGAAATTCATTGATTGAAAATCTTTCATTAATAACAAAATTGAATCAAACGATCAAAAGGCAACAAATTTTCTATTACAATTCTCAAATGGCCAAAAAGGGATCAGAATTTCCATTTCCTTTCCCTGATTCTTTCATCTTCTAGACATTAAAAGTTAATTAAACAGGATAAAAAAAGAATCAAACAAAAAAAAGGAGAAAAATGAAGACGAATAAAAAAAAGGAGCTCGACCCATCAAAGCTCCCAGCAACTTAACAAAAGGGTCGAATCCAAACAAACAATTTAAATAAGAACTTTCTCTCTGAGTTACAAACTGTTACCTGCTCAGTCTCTGCATCTTCTTCTTCCTCTTCGCACTCCTTTTCCAACTCTACTTCCACTTCTTTCTCTACAGGGCAAGCAAAACCCAGGTCCTCGATGTCGGCGAGGAGGGAAATCTTCTTCCCGAAGAGCTTGATCGCGGGGTCCTTAGTTTCGAGCATTTTCTCGGCAGCCAAACAGTGGAAAAAGAGGCGCGAGCGTTGGAGGTGTTTTCCTTTTCTTTTCTTCTGGGGGAGAGAGTGGTGGTGGCATTGGGCGTAGTAAAACCTCGTCTACGATTTTGATCCGTTTAAAATAGTTGGAGGTGGTGCCACGTCAGCATATGGGTTTGATTCTCAGCCACATCTTCTTGTGGCCTCAAGATTTTCCTTGTCAATTTTCTTTTGGATTCCCTGATGCGAGAAATTTTTAGCTGTGACGGGAATACGGATGGTACATTTCGTGTTTTTATGTAAGTACTGAAAATTTTTAATTTTTAATTTATTAACCTTTTAACACACATATCATACCATTTATATAGAAACACATTGTGTACTGCCTCGTGTGATGGTCACACTGAAAAATCTTTGATGCATGAAATTTCTGTGCTACATATATCTAATTCTTGTTTTCTAGATTTTTCGGGTATGTACCAGTATTTTTCACATTTTTAACCGTCGAATTTATTGATAGAGTTTTAGTTGTATTTAAATGAGATTTCAGGCGATTTTAATTCTTTTAATGAATTTAGAGATATTCAATTAGAATTTTAAGTGATTCTTTAAAATTCAAAATGTATTCAATCAAGATTTTAAAATAGTGAATTAAAATCTTTAGAAATCCGGGATATTCAATTATGATTTTAAAGCAGTTTATCCGGATGTATTCAATTAGAAATTTATTTTAAAGAATTTGAAAAAGTTGAGGAAGTCGAGAGAATTGGACATATTTCATAGTATATTTTAAGCATCCACAAATCTCACATCTCCCTATGAGATTTCGAAAGAATTGAATCAAAATTTTACATGGAATCTCTACAAATCAATTATATTCCATAAAATTCTATTAAAATCTCTTAAATTCTCAATTAAATACATCATCTTAAGAGTTTATTCCTCTTGTGCTTATACATACATCGAAGTATAGCAGATTCATTATCACCTCAAATTAGATCACATTAAACGCGATTTTCAACCTCGGGTCAGTATCTAAAATGCCTCATGCCCTCAGTAAGTGTATAGCAAATGTCAAATCACAAGAAATTTTCAAATTCTTTTTAAAAACATAAAAATTGAAAAAAAAGTTTTTTTGCACCTACCTACATGTTACATGATTATTGGACATGGTTGTATTTATGAGTATGTATTTGGGATATTTTAATTTTGGTATTGAATTTTTCTTTTGGTAATGCTAAGGAGATCAGATTTACAAACTAAATTTTGTGAACTACATGGTGTGGTTGTTAATGATTAAATTATTACTTAAGTGTTGATTCGTGCTTATTTCGTATTGTTGACATATCATTTAATATGTAAACTTAATTTAAAATTTTAGCCTACCTACTGTTACCTTTTTTATTTTTAGTAACCCCACAAAACAATTCACATGTGTACAAATATGCGAGACACTAGTGGCCACATCCTTTAATAAGAGGAGAAGCGTTGTATACAAACTTTCATTCCTAGAACTTCATGTCTGCTACATGTTTAAGCAATTTGAGACCAATTGAAGATTATGTGGACAAAAAAAAATTGAAGATCATATGTAGCCTAATATCTGAGTGAATAGAGTGTTAGTTTTAACCATGCGTTTCGCATTCAAAACTCTACGTCACCTAAATTATTGTATTAGTTTCAAACTATCCCGGTCTTCTGTTTCTCTCATCTTTCTGTGTGCAACTCTATTGTGCACACCAAATATTCGATGAAATGCCTTAGTTGACAGGCCTTGACAGTTTTCAACATCACTCCATAATTTTCTATAGTCATCATCGATAAGCCTTTACAAACAATAGTAGTTATTGGCGTAATAAGCCTTCAGGAAATGTTGTCAAGAATTGACAAGTTTCTATTAGTGCTCGATGAAATAGTCCAATGAAGTTTTCTATTGTAAAAATCATAACTCTATTATTTGAAATTTTTTGACTCCATCACTAAATAGCCATTAATGGAGTTTGAGAAATTTACTTATACTAACTCTTATGTAGGTCCACAATGTACGTAATATAAGAGAAATAAAATAAAATTCAATTGCATAGCATTGGCCGTATGTTTGAATTTTGGTTGCATGACTCTCATTTACGAAATGCATTGATACAAAACGAAAACTAATGAAAATGATTTGAAAACTTTGAGTTTTAACGATAAGAGTAAAATAAAAGGTAAAGTAAATAGTACCAGGATTGACTTTTTAGTGTAAAAATGTAATTTTTCATTAAAGTGAACAATACCGGAAGCTTTTCGTTAAAGTTCCCAAAACAACTCTATTTACCATGTATCACGTGTTACAATACACATATTATAAATAAAGCGTTTTTTATAAAAGTAGTTTTGGAACCAATCATTTGTAAAAATGTAAATAAATCTTTGAAAGACACTTAAAGTACTTTTTAAAAGAATGACATAATTGGTACTTGCAGAAAGCACTTTAAGTGCTTTTGGAACTCAAAAATTTTCTTTATAAACAATTGCAGTCATTTTATTAACACTTTCAAATGAATCGTAAATATTTAATTTCAGATCAGGACAACGTTTGTTGCCACATCAGCTGCAGAAACAATTAAATGGGGTCCACCCCAAAAAGCTCAAAGTTGAAAAGCTTTCATAGTTTATCCACAAGCTCCCGTAGATAAGCAACACGTGTCCTAGTGCATGACACGCGTAGTCCATCCACCAATTTGTATGTAAGCAAAGCTCTCAAAGGATGACACCAAATCCCTAGTGGAGGAGTATTAAGAAATATAAAAGTTAAAAATATGACTTTAGTACAATCTACACGTAGGGATTACAAGCTCCCAAGCGTAAAGTTTGGTCTTTCGGTGTAAAAGGTCAAATGGCTTTGATTAGTTTAGTCACATGCTTATCAGTTGATTGCATTTACAGAATTTTCTACAATACTCACATAAAATTTTCAGTATGACGATCTGATATATCAAGTATCATAATACAATAGTTGAAGTTTTTTTTCTTCAAGTTTCCAACCAATTGCATTACTACACTTGGTGTACTGAGTTGTGTTTCAGACACACTAAAAAATCGCTTGTCGAGATAATGATTGTATTATATACACGTGGTCAAATCTTAAATGTTAAAACATTGGTAAACAAGTCTTTTTTTTTATTTTTTATTTTTTATCAAAATTAAACAAGTCTAATTAGGTAGTTAAAGTTGATTTGTTTAATGTCGGATGGGGCCTGTGGGCGGTTAAGGATTTTGCCATCTTGTTTTTCAATTAGGAGGCTTATGCCACACGTTTGATTAATATGAGATTAGGATGAAAGTTGGGAAGAAATTTCCCTTAATTATGATTAAAGTAAGTTGATTTGTCAATGTCAATGAGGTTGAAAGTAATTGTAATATGGCCCAAAATTTATGGGCCAAGTGAAGTCCCGAGCCCATTGAAAGCTTTGCCAGTGGGCACAGAGTTAGGTCCATTTGAGTTCCCAAATAGTGGAAGGTGTCCCAAAGCCCAAAAGTTCTTGTCATGGTGGCCCAAAAAAATTGACTTATGGCCCAAAATCAAAATGAAAAAATTCTCATCAATCATCGCTCATCTTCGGAAGAAAAACTTGCCTATCTACGTAAAATGGAGAAGACTCACCAGTCATCAATCATCGTCTGAAGGAAATCTTACATATCATGAGTTCGTGTAACCTATAACTCAACGATTAGTCGATTATATTAGACTATCTCTCTCAACTCGCTCATCTTCAAAAGAACTTGCCTATCTACGTGAACGTTTTATGTAAGTTGTTAACCACATGAGCTCAATGTGAATTGTGTGACAAATTGATCCTTGTGGTATGAAAGGATTGACTAAATTGGGTGAGATCAAGCAAGCATCATCAACGGTCAGCATCCCATCTGAAAGGGTTGACTAAAGTTTGAGTAAAAAGTAGCATGATAAATATTGAAGCATGCAAAAGCAGCAGAAAGTAGAATATGATTATTCTGAGGTGAAAGCATCCTTTAGCTTTTTCTTGCTTTATCTTTTTTACTTTCTCAGCCCCATTTCGGATAATTAGGCTTTTAGCTTCACATTGTAATTAGTTAATTGATTTTGTTAATTAATTTCTGGAATTGGCTAATTGACGCAACATAAAGCTAAAAGCATTATAAGTGTTATAAAATATGTCAAAGTTAGAGAGATAACCTTTTAGTGAGTGTATGCGAGGCAGATATAAAATATCTTACTAAAACTATAGCTCAAGTGAATGACTAATAAAGAGGGAGGAATAGATACGAATGTATTGATCATTTTCTCTTATATTTCTTCTTGTATATGTTGTAGTTGAAGCGCTCTATTTATAGAGCGGCTCCATACACACAAGTTCTTACAATTTGAAAATTTACATTGCATCTTTTGACAAACACGCATTTTGTTTCCATAGTCTATTTCAACCTTCATGAACATTGACAATAACAATGCCATTGTTGAACATCAACCTGCACATACTTTGAATAATCTTCCAAGATCTGTCTGGGCATTCACTACCCACTAGCATTTTCAACACTCCCCCTTGGATGCCCACATATCAACATTAGTTGCCTCGTTAAAACCTTGCTTGGAAAAACCCAGTGGGAAAAAACCATAGCGAAGGAAAAAGAGTACAACTTTACCAGAATTGTTGATGTAGTGTTAAGTATGCTTATGTTGCCTTGTTAAAACCTTGATAGGAAAAACCCAGTGGGAAAAATCCTAATCGAAGGAAAAAGAGTACAACAGGCATGTATCATGGATGCTCCCCCTGATATGTATCTCCCATTGATTCCGCATTATCCAAACTTAGCTGTTTGGTAAGTTGACGTAATCCGATGCTTTGCACTAACTTCTGAAACGTGCACTTTGGTAGAGACTTGGTGAACAAGTCTGCCAGATTTTCATTAGAACGGATTTGTCTGACTTCAATAACTTTAGCCTTCTAAAGCTCATGTGCACTGAAAAACTTCAGAGATATGTGTTTAGTTTTATCGCCCTTGATGAATCCTTCCTTTATTTGGGCAACACAGGCTGCATTATCTTCATGAATGACAGTTGGATTGTCTGTCTTCGAAGTTAGACCATATGAATTCCAGATATGATGGATCATTGATCTTAACCAAGAACATTCACGACTTGCTTCATGTAAAGCAAGTATTTCTGAATGATTTGAAGATGTAGCAACTAATGTTTGCTTTGTTGAGCGCTATGAGATCGCTGTATCTCCATTCTTGAACACATATCCAGTTTGTGAGCGGGCTTTATGCGGATTAGAGAAAAAACCAGCATCTGCATATCCAACAAGGACCTGGTCATTTGTGGAGTTCTTTGAGTAGAAGAAACCCAAGTCTGTTGTCCCACGAAGGTATCGCAATACATCTTTGATACCCTTCCAATGACGAATTGTTGGAGCAGAGCTATACCTGGCTAACAAGTTAACTGAAAAAGCTATATCTGGTCTAGTACATTGTGCTAAATACAACAAAGAACCTATTGCATTCATATATGGTACTTCTGGACCAAGGACCATTTCATCCTCTTCTTTTGGACGGAATGGATCTTTCTTAATGTCCAGAGAACGAACGACCATTGGCGTGCTGAGTGGATAAGCTTTGTCCATGCCAACTCGCTTCAGAATTTTTTCAATGTAAGCTGATTGGTGGACCAAAATTCCACTAGCACAATGCTCGATCTGCAGGCCGAGACAATATTTTGTTTTCCCAAGGTCTTTCATTTCAAATTCGCTTTTAAGATATTCAGCAATTTTATGGAGCTCTTCAGGAGTTCCAACTAGATTCATATCATCAACATATACTGCCACTATAGCAAATCCAGAATTGGATTTCTTAATGAACACACAAGGGCAAATGACATTGTTGATGTATCTCTCTTTGATCAAATATTCACTGAGACGATTATACCACATTCGTCCAGATTGTTTCAGACCATACAATGATCGCCTTAATTTGATCGAGAGCATACCTTGTGGTTTCTTACTTGTTTCGGGCAACTTAAGTCCTTCTGGGACTTTCATGTATATGTCAGTATCTAATTCTCTATATAGATACGCAGTGATAACATCTATGAGTCGCATGTCAAGTTTTTCTGAAACCACTAAACTTATTAAGTAACGGAACATAATTGCGTCCATTACAGGAGAGTGTCTCATCATAATCAATTCCAGGTCTTTGCGAAAAACCTTGTGCAACGAGTCGTGCTTTGTATCTAGCAATCTCGTTTTTTCTCATTGCGTTTCCTCGTGAATACCCATTTGTAACCTACGGGGTTTACATCAGGCGGGGTTTTGACTACTGGTCCAAAAACACTTCACTTTTCCAAGGAATTGGATTGCATCTTTCCACTTAGGCCAATCATGTCTCTGTTTGCATTCATCAACAGAGCGGGGCTCAATATCATTACTTAAGATGATTTCAGTGGCTACTGCGAATGCAAATATATCGTCAATGATTATTTCATTTTGATCCCACAATTCATCAGTACATGCATAATTTATGGAGATTTCTTTGCTTTCATGTACTTCTGTCTCTTCAGGGACATGTGTTTCATCATGGATATTTTCTTTTTCTGGAAGTCCAGAATCATGAATTGTGGATTTGTCATTCATTCTCTCTTCATGAATGATTTCATTTGGATTCAGTTGTGCCCTCGTCTTTCTCTTTTGAGGGGCTGAATCTTTTGAACCTGGTGGTCTATCACGTTTCAGGCGTGCACCAGATGAATCATTCGCTGCCACTTTTTTTTGTCCAACAGGGACATCAATTCTTACAAGTGCATTTGCAGTTGGTATATGTGATTTTGTCACTTTCATAGCATCATTAAATGCATTTGGCATTTGATTAGCAATGCTTTGAAGATGAACGATCCTTTTCACTTCATTTTCACATTGAATACTTCGAGGATCAAAACGAGACAAGGTGGGAACAACCCATGTCAGCTCTTTCCGTTCTTCTGGAACGGTCTTTTCTCCCCCTAACGATGGGAAAACTGTCTCATCAAAGTGACAATCAGCAAAACGAGCTGTAAACATATCACTTGTCAAGGGTTCCAAATATCTGATGATAGATGGTGAATCAAAACCCACATAAATTCCCAGTCTATGCTGAGGTCCCATTTTAGTGCGTTGCGGCGGCGCAATAGGCACATAAACAGCATAACCAAAAACTCGAAAATGTGAAATGTTTGGCTGATGTCCAAACACGAGTTGTACTGAAGAGTATTGGTGGTTGGCTATAGGCCTTAATCGAACCAATGATGCAGCATGTAAGATGGCATGTCCCAATGCAGAGACTGGCAATTTGGTTTTCATAAGCAAAGTGCGAGCTATTAACTGAAGCCGCTTGAATGCTTCTGTTAAACCATTTTGAGTATGGACATGAGGAACATGGTGTTCAACATCAATGCCTAATGACATGCAGTAATCAAGTCGGATTGACTTAATGGGATAATTTGGGAACTGTGCTCGTAATTTAGTTATCTGAGCAAAAAGTCTCGCAAAAGCTACATTCCGAGTGGACAAGAGACAAACATGTGACCATCGGGTAGATGCATCAACCAAAACCATAAAATATCAAAATGGTCCACAAGATGGTTGAATAGATCCACAAATATCCCCTTGAATTGATGGGGATTCAGCATCAACCTTTAGTTGTGATGGTCTAATTACCAACTTCCCTTGAGAACAAGCCTTGCAAGGGTTATCATTTGAGATAGCAATATCTCTGCTCAATAATGGATGTCCATTAGAGTTCGTAATGATCCTACGCATCATGGTGGATCCTGGATGACCCAGACGGTCATGCCAAAGCATGTAAATCTTTGAATCAATGAACTTCTGGTTCATGACAGTATGTGATTCAATTGTCCTTATGTGTGTATAATACAATCCACTCGACAAACCACGCAACTTCTCCAATATACGCTTCTGGGTATCATTGGAGGTAATGCATAGATACTCTACATTTTCTGCACTTTTCGTTTCAATGTGGTATCCATTTAGACGTATGTCTTTGAAACTGAACAAATTTTGAGTAGATCGAGTAGCGTACAACGCACTCTGTATGGACAATATTGTTCCATTTGGTAACATAATCTGGGCTTTCCCTGAGCCTTCAATTACATCTGAAGGTCCTGATATTGTTGTTACCCCTACTCTTGTAAGCATTAAGCTTGAGAAATACTTTCGATCACGAAGTATTGTATGTGTGGTTGCGCTGTCTGCAAGACAAATATCTCTGCCATTTCTCATGTTCTAAGAATAACCACAGTTTTTATCCATGCTTTCTGAGTAAATGGAATCACAGTTAACAAAAAATTTATAACAAGAAATTTACATGCCACTTTTATTGAATCTGAAACACTAGTTTTAAACAACAAGTTCAGCATAATAAAAGTACATTAAACATAAATGATTTAATCGGACCGGTAAGCTTCATTTTCCCTTTTCACAATAAAGTCTGAAACATCTAGGTGGGTTGTGTTCAACTATCCTAATAAGTCACACACAGGATCAGGTATATCCATTAGCCTAGCCTGGTCGAGAAAATTAGTCTCGACACCCTTCTTCTTGAGGGAGGCTTGATATAGATCCACCAGATGTTTTGGGGTACGACAAGTACGCGCCCAATGCCCATTGCCACCACATCTATGGCAGGCTCCTTCAAAGTTTCTGGGAACATTGTTTATATGAGCTTTGCCTTTATGGCGATTCACATTTTTGAAGCTCGGGCCTGAATTATGCCTCGGAACCTGGTTGTGAGACTGAACACCATGGTTCTTGCATTTCCTGTTCCATCGACCTCGCTTGTGGCCACGTCCTCGTTTATGATTATTGCCACCAGAGGATGTGGCGTTCACTTCGAGGGAAGCAACATTCACTTCTGGGAATGGTGCAGATCCAGTAGGTCTGGAATGATGGTTTCTCCTCAAAAGCTCATTGTTCTGTTCAGCTACCAAGAGCACAGATATCAGCTGGTTGTACTCAGTGTAGCCTCGCGCTCTATACTGCTGCTGCAGGAGCACGTTAGAGGCATGAAATGTGCTGTAAGTCTTTTCCAGCAACATTTCCTCGGTAATGGTATCCCCACAGAGCTTCATCTGCGAGGTAATCCTAAACAACGCAGAATTGTATTCAGCCACGGACTTAAAATCCTGGATCCTTAGATGAGACCACTTAGAGCGAGCTCTTGGAAGAATCACCGTTCTCTGGTGATTGTATCTGCTCCTCAAGGCATTCCAAAGAGCTAACGGATCTTCAACCATTAGGTACTCGCTTTTTAATGCCTCATCAAGATGTCGGCGAATAAAGATCATTGCCTTCACCCGATCTTGAGAGGATGAGTTACTCTCTTCCCTGATGGTATCTCCAAGATTCCCTGCTTCCAAATGGATCTTGGTATCCAGTACCCAGGTAAGTTAATTCTTCCCGGTAATATCCAGGGCAGCATATTCAAGCTTCGCCAAGTTCGCCATTTTCTTTTCTGAAAGAAAATGAGATGTGTAAGAACTTGCAATAATATGTATTCCTGGAGGAATATAGTGTTAGAACTTCTGGTTCTTACAAATTTTTCATTTTGATCTTCAGGCCAAAATGACAAGCACTCGAAACTTCTAGCTCGAGATTTTCAAGGTGAATGAGGAGGGCGATTGTACCGCACCACTCTCATTGAAATAATGTAACATAGAATGGGCGATTATTCCGCACCACTCAAGTAGCAAGAAAATTAAAATACGCAGAGCAAGGTGGGCGATTATACCGCACCACCTAAAATTGTAATGAAATTAAACAGCAGGTAAATTTAAATTTGCAGGGCAAGATGGGCGATTATACCGCTCCACCTAAAATTTGCAGTAAAATTAGATCTGCAGTCCAAGATAGGCGATGATACCGCACCATCTTGGATCGCAGTAAGATTAAATTTTGCAGTTCAAGATGGGCGATTGTACCGCACCATCTTGAATCGCAGTAAAATTGACATAAAAAAATACTGGGTTAATAATCAATATCCAAACCAAACAAGAAATCAAAGATGTATGTAACCGTTAGTTGGAGAACTAGAAGCATGCATGGAGCAAGCAGTTCGTCACGAGGGTATACCGCGCAGTTGAGGCATAGGAAGAAGTTGAACAGTAAAAACCTTAGAGGAAACATTTTATTTTTTTTTCGTTTGGCTGAGAGAAATGAGGGAATGATTTCTTTTGGCTTATGTAAATGAGACATGGTTAAATTTAGAGACTCGTGCTCATAACGTGTTATAAAATATGTCAAAGTTAGAGAGATAACCTTTTAGTGAGTGTATGCGAGGCAGATGTAAAATGTCTTACTAAAACTATAGCTCAAGTGAATGACTAATAAAGAGGGAGGAATAGATACGAATGTATTGATCCTTTTCTCTTCTGTTTCTTCTTGTATATGTTGTAGTTGGAGCGCTCTATTTATAGAGCGGCTCCATACACACAAGTTCTTACAATTTGAAAATTTACATTGCATCTTTTGACAAACACGCATTTTGTTTCCATAGTCTATTTCAACCTTCATGAACATTGACAATAACAATGCCATTGTTGAACATCAACCTGCACATACTTTGAATAATCTTCCAAGATCTGTCTGAGCATTCACTACCCACTAGCATTTTCAACAATAAGCATAATGTCTTGAAGAACAAAATTCTGGAATCCATCAATTTTGAGATATTCCAAAAGGTTTGTTTGATTAATGATTGGAAGATGATCACAGGAGTCAGCCAATAGCTTAAATAACCTAGTTACAACACCCTAGGGTGACTCAAGGGCCTTAGGAAATTAAATGAAAATAAAACCTTTTGGTCTAAACAGCCTCATATAGCCAAAATGTATCATGTGTCACAATGAAGCGGAGTGTTTGAACCGCTACGTTGTTCTCTTTCCGAAAAGATATCATAGCCCGAATCGGAACTCAGACGCCAAATATACAAATTCTCACTACGTCCCTTAGACTTCCATCAGTCCATCTCCTCTTCAATCTATTCGACCATTTATTCTACGTCACTAATCCATCAGCCAGCTTGTTTGTTTCATTGTCAATAACTACTTTAACCATGTAAGTGCAGTGACGCACCAAACACACACTGGAGCAATGTGAAGCTTAATTGGTGATTTATAAAGTCAAACAGTTTAAAGTAAAAGCATGACAACTTGATCCCAATATATCTACTGAAGTCAAAACAAAGTTGAATGGTTAAATTGATTGTGTTACCAGCCAACTGTAATTATGTTATGCATTTGTCATCCAACCAGATCATTGTGTCTTCTTTTTGGAAAGAAAGAATCGTAACAAGAGGAGGTCATGGATAGGAAAAGTAAAAAATAATGAAGATAAGGAATGGAAATGAGACCAGCTACTGCCCTAATCAATCTAATTCCTGGTGTTTTTAGTTTTCAGCTACGAATCCAAATGTAAGAGTCATATACCTTTTTTACTCCATACATGTCACGATGTTAGTAAACGTATGTGAAATCATCTATCATACTAACTCTAATATCCATGCATCAGTAAACCCAGAAAAATTAGGAATCGAAAATTCTAAATACCTGTACTAATTTCTTCCATGTAAACATGTCATTATCTTCTACAATTTTTTTTCAAACAAGTGATAATTGTTATGCATAACTACATGCTATCACATTTGGTGGTCGTTGTTTGTTTTCCCTACCCCTTAGTTGACATGCCACTAAAATGGAATCCCAAAAATCTAAGTCCTTATGCCTTTGCTTTTTTAGTGAGTTTCTTCTTCGAATTCATTGAATATCCTTGTGCTCCAATGATGATGACTCCCGCAATTTAGTGCATGAGACCTTGAGCTCAAATTTTGCCACAAAATCATCCTTTGTGTCACCTCCACTACCATATTTACTTAAATATCATTTCCCCCACTCAACAATTTCCGCAATCTCACTGCATTTTTGGGCAAATTCCACCACTCAACAATTTCCCAGCAATTCACTGCATTTTTGGGTAAATTCCACCTCTATGGTTCACACATCTCTTCTCTTCTCTTTCACCTTTTTGACTTTTGCCAAATCCCAACAACACAAAAAAAAAAAGGTGATCTAGAAAAGCAGCTTTTGTGAGTTGTATAAATTGAGTAGTGATAGCTTTAAGACAATTAACATTCAACTTCATAGAGAAAATGGCAAGCAGTCTCCTTCATGTGCTTGTGATCTTGCTAGGGTTTTCTCACCTTATCTTCTTGAATGCCATCCCAGCTACAAGTAAACTTTTAACAACTTTCTGCTTCTGCATCTTCTTCTTCTTATTATTTTCCTTATTGTTCTCATTTGCTTTTTACAACATGCAGGAATTGGAAGCCTAAATCATGGACCTCAACTTCATCAAATTGCAGGAAGTAACAAACTGGTATTACTCCATATTTTCGATATTATAGTTCTTCACAACTCGCGAGGATCCTCTAAGGATCTTAATATACATGTAGTCATAGTACATGTGTCATGTAACACAACTCGCGAGAAGCACTTCTAGGAAAATATGTATGTGTTGAGTTACTAGCCTTCCATTACTTAATTTTCATTTTTCAAAACAGGTAACCACAGAGAAGAGTTATAAAGAGCAAGCTATCACTGAAAGAATGGATGTGGAGCTTCATGACTACCCGGGTTCAGGCGCCAACAACCGCCACACCCCCAGGCCGCAGTCTGAAAGATGCTCCGATTGCTAGTTTTCTGTTGGAACTATTGGTTTTAAGGTTTACATTGAACTGTTATGTATGGAAGTATTGTAAACGATATTTTTGTTGCTAGATCAGTCATTTAAGTTTATTGTTTGGGGTTAGACGGAGTAGGAATGTAGGAACTAAATGCATTACGTGAAATGAAATCATGGATTAATGCAAATTTATATGTACAACGGTTATGATGAGTATTAAATTGATCAAGCAGAATGAATACATGAGCTTTTGATGCTGTTGATAATCTCATTAACTATGTGCTTAAGCTTTGATTTTCGTTAATTCATATAATTAAGCAGATTATTTCACAATATAGAAGATTATTGGCCTCTTGTTTTATGAGAGAAAAAAAATCATATGTAAGTTGGGAAATTTCATGGCCATTTGATACTCAATATAAGACAATACTGCAAAGAGTGAAATTTTAGGACAAACCCTCCAAGAGTCAGAAACACATATTTGAATTCCCAAACCATAATTCCTGTTGTATATAAAAATCTTCTTAATCTTGATCATCACTAAGAAGTAGTTGTTAGAGAGCATTTCATTTCTCTAGTGTAGGAGCAATCACTTATTGTCACAAAAGAAAATTAAAACACTTAAATAATGATTAATTGACTTAATGGTGAAGATCTACCTTAAAGTTGCAAACAGCTGATATCAACGAATACTTCTTTAAGAAATCGTTGCTGCCTAAGGAAAAGGCTTTACCCCCAAACGAAAAATCAAAGGCCCATCCACAAAACAAAAGAAAGAGCAAATGGAGTAAGCACAACAATACCAAAGTTAATGACCCATTTACCCTTTTCTTCAATTCTAACCAAACCCAAGAAGTTGTTGCATTTATTTAAGGGGTGTGATATCCACACATCATTTTTTACTTTTCACATACCCTTCTAATATTCGGCATTCGGATCGAAGAAATTGAAGAATATCAAAGGACAAAAATTAACGAGGAGTGTGTGAAAAGTAAAATCAGATGTGGATAGCACTCACCTTAGTTAATTATAAGAAACATTGTTGTATAACTTCTAATTCTTTGGTTGCACTTTCCTAGTTTTCTTATAAATCATTTATTTGGTAGATGTATACGTAGTCATATGGCTAGAACAGATGTGCTTGCCCCAATACACTTGAGTTCCAACCCCCTACAATTTAGATTAACTAGTTTAAAGTAGATCATATCATGGTATAAAATCAAAGAATATAATCATTTCACTTCTGTTAATATTTTTTAATGAAACTCCATGTTTAGTATACTTTCTTGCAACAAAATATGTTTTGGGTGACACAAAATTTCTTGTTGCTATGAATTTTCTTTATATTTATCACTGAATTGGTTAGAATGAGAATTTCAAATCTGATTAATGAACTAATTCGTCTAGCTATAAAAAATGATGGAAAATTGATATGTATTAAACCAGCGGTGTTTCACTTTGTTATCTATATATGGTAATTCCCACCAAAGTATAATTTGAGATCAAATGATGGAGTATGGGGCGAAGAAATGGTCCCGAATTGAATGGTGTTAACTGCCAAGGAATTGAACCAAATGGACCGCAGAGCATCACTTCACATGGAATAGTTTCAATTGTAATCGAGCTAAAAAGATTCTTAAATATGGGTCAATAATCCTATTTTTAATGCCACTTTACATAAAAAATTTGCAAATTTTCAAGCAAAAATAGGATTATTTTCACTAAATTGGTTTTTGTTTGTTGACAAAGGCAATAAAACACGTTTACCGCTCTACTTTTCAATGAAATATTTGCCAAAAGTTCGATCTATTGTATGTCACTATTTTAATTTCTAAGAGTGGGGAGAGAGAGAGTGTGTGATAGGGAGAAGGATAGAGAGATGGATCACATGAGGGAACTGGGAGGGACAAAGAGGGAGGTGACCAGTCCTGTGAAAGAACCTCGCAGCACACCCAACCAAGTTGAAGTGATCAACATAGAAGATGACATCGCTCAAGGTATAAATATTACTCTAGTTCTAATTTCTAATGCACACATTTCTTATGCCCGCATTTCTTTCTTGTCGTGTTCACGTTCAATTCTGTTAGGGTTTCGCATATGAGAGTGATACATTTGTTGCCTGCAAGGGGGCAATAAGATCGTGTTCGGCCGGTTACCTATTCATAAGCGGCGTACGTCGTGTTTGTGTCCATCCAAGTGTTAGATCAACATCGCAAATAGATATGAAACAAAATATAATAACACAACTTATGCTATTCATCAAAACAAGGAGAAACCTAATATTTTATTAGCATAATATCATGTGAACAGTCTTGGATGTGTTTTATTCGTGTTCATCATGTATGCATCAGATTGACCAAAATAATCATGTATGCATAAGATCATATATTAGGGTTTAGGGTTTAGAGATAATCTATATGATGTCCTTTGTACTTTTTTCTTCTTTCTTTTTTAGTGGTGGGAGAGAAGAATTTCACTTGGGAAAATATTTTCTGTTCGTTTTTTTTTTACGTAAACGTTTTGTAAAAGCTTGAGGTAAGCAACTAGGTTTGGTTTTTGAGCATTTTATAAAATTTTGCTTTTCTTGCTGAAAAATGACTCAGATTTTTTGCTCGATTTGGATACCAGATAAAAAGAAAAGATATAGGGTAAATGACAAAAAACTACCTCAACTATTGTTGTCACGACACTTTCATATCTCATTTTTTAAAATTGACAATGTCATACCTCATCTTACGAATTTGTGCCAATGTCATACCTCCGTCAGTTTTTCTGTTAAGTGCTGATGTGGCTACATGCAGGTCCCACTCACTAATCCAACTGGATTAAAAAAATTATTAAATATAATTTTTAATAATTAAAAATTAAAAAAATTAATTTTTTTATAATATTAAATCTCTCTCCCTCTCCCCCACTTCTCTCGCCTCTCTCTCTTCTCTGCATCCCCAACCCCTTCCCACCCGTGTCCCCCCCCCCCCCCCCCCCCCCCAAAACCTTCCTCCACCACCCTCCCCAAAAACCCAAATACCTATGTCCCCCCTCCCCCAAAACCCAGCTCCCCTTCTACCATTGACCAATCAGGAATCAAGGGGGGAAAAAAGAAGAGAAGAAAAAAAAAGAAGGAAGTCTTCCTTCCCGTCGGTACTTGCACCCGCACACCCAACCCAACCAACTCCGGCGATTTTCGCCATTTTTTCCGTCGAATCACCACCATCCAACACCCACAACCTCTTCCAGAACCTCCCCTCTATGATCTCCACCCAAATTTGGGGATTTTTAAGCCCAAAAATCGTGTAAAACCGTGTGGGTGGCCGGAGGTGTTCCACAGCGATTCCTAATCTCTGCAACCTTCAACCCAAAATCACAGCAAGATTTGAACTTGCTTCACGTGGGGGAGATACAGAAGCTTTTCGTTTCTTCTTTTTTTTTTTTTTTTTTTTTTTTGAAATTGGCGAATTAAAATTTTAGGGTTAGGGTTTGGGTGGAATTGGGATATTTACAGGGATTAATTTGGTGAGGGTGATGGGTGTGTAGGAGGAGGGGGAGGAGCGCCAATGGGAGGGAGGTGGAGATGGAGGAAGAGAGGGCGGCCGGGGTGGGGGGGGGGGGGTGGAACACGAGTTGATGGGAGAAGGGGAGCTCGGTTTTGGGGGAGGGAGGGACACGGGTATCTGGGTTTTTAGGGAGGGTGGTGGAGGAAGGTTGGGGGGGGGGGACACGGGTAGGAAGGGGTTGGGGATGTAGAGAAGAGAGAGAGGCGAGAGACGTGGGGGAGAAAGAGAGAGATTTAATATTATAAAAAAATTAATTTTTTTAATTTTTAATTATTAAAAATTATATTTAATAATTTTTTAATCCAGTTGGATTAGTGAGTGGGACCCGCATGCAGCCACATCAGCACTTAACATAAAAATTAACAGAAAAACTGACGGAGGTATGACATTGACACAAATTCGTAAGATGAGGTATGACATTGTCAATTTTTAAAAATGAGGTATGAAAGTGTCGTGACACCAATAATTGAGGTAGTTTTTTGTAATTTATCCAAAGATATAATATAGAGGGCTCCAGTGGATCAAGCTGATTGCTTTGCTAAAGTGTCAGTTCAAAGTCTACATGAGGTAATTATTGTGGTTTTTTCTCCTATAGGAATAATCAGTTTTCAATTACTGAAATGATTAAATTCTAATTGCTGAAATTATCGATTTTCTGAATGTCATTGATATCTAATCATTGTCGATATTTGAATGATATGTCGTCGATGCTTGATTTTTACCAATTTAGCAACTGAAATTCGATTGCAATCATTCTAGGCAATGTCCCTAATTATAATTTTGATTTGGTTGTTGGTGTGACTTGTTTGATCTGAATATAATGTTGTCAGGAAAACATGAAGCTCATCCAACTTGTTTCTGAAACCAAGAATGCAAAGGTTGTCACTTTATCAATCTAATTTGGCTAAACTATTTTGTTAATTATGATTTATTTTTCTTTAATTTCTCCTTGACATATTATATACTGAATGTGTTCACAGAACACCGAGATCTTGCTTAAACTTTTGGAAGACAGGACGTATCCTTTCCCTTTGCTACGTATTTGATCATTGATTTATTGTTTTGGTTTTTTCATTTGTCACTTTAACTTTTGGGATTCTTAATTCAGTTGTAAAGTAAATGTGTGGAAAACCTTGTAGAGTTGGAAAGAATACGAGAGGCGAACAAGGTGCTTGTTAAGGAGGATAGGGTAAGTTCAACTCATGAAGTCGCAACGCGTAGTGATGTGTTCACATGGATTAACCAGTTGTGTATGAATTGTAAGATTATTAAACCGGACGTTTTTTTTCCGTGTAAATCTGTTCATTTACACAGGATGTAAAGGTGAAGAAGCTGGAAATTCAGAAGACGGATGTGGAGAGGAAGAGGCCTGCTGAGAAGAAGCTAGAACTTCAGAACAAGGATGGGAGAGAGAAAGCTTGTTCCTCTAGACCTGGTAATTAACTTGACATCTCGTGCGTTTGAGATTTTGGCATCTTCGTACGTCCTGGTGTACCAGCATTTTTTTTCTTACATTTGTGGTAAATGCATGCCTGCAGCTTTGCGGCCTACTACTGATGAAATAGAACAAGCTAAAGCGGAGGCTCGCAAGAAGATGATTCCCTGCCCTCGCTGCTTCCGCTTGAGAACAAAATTTCACAGCTTCTCCAATTACAATCTTAGTAAAGACAAACGTGTATGCAGGGATTGCAAAAGGCTGTGGGTGGTAGGCGCAAGCTTGAGGAATTAGTGTTAGCAACTCTTAAGGCCAGGATCATTCGCTTGTGGAAATATTTAAACTGATTTCTTACAACGAGTAGGTTTCTTGCAGTAGACGGCATTAGGTTAAATTTGATTAACGCCAATTTATGATGTGCTGAAGACCTTATTAGTGAGGACAGTTTTGTTATTTGGATTATGTAGAATGGTCGACAATTATATTCAAGTTCAAAATTCATGAAAAATAGCAGATGGTTCTTTACCGCTGTGGCGGAAAACAATCATATGTCTATGCATGTCGGTGCGGGTTCGATCTCCACCGAGTCTCATCTCCCCTAACCACTAACTATTTAACCTACTAACATTATCGTTTGTCAAACATAAAAAACTTCGTGGAAAATAGACAGCAGTGTAAAACTTTCAATTTGGTTATCAAAATTCTGAAAGGACTAAATATTGATCAAGGGTACATTAACATACCTTATTTGTTTGGATTGCTTATCACAACGTTGAAGACATCGCCGAATCGGTGGCTTCAGTTAGGAAGCTTGCTTCCAGCTTTGTTGGCTGAGAGCTAGTTAGTTTGTTCTATCTTGGCAATTTGCCGGGGATTGAGTTCGTCCTCGATATTAAGAGTCAAGCCGCAAGGTCTAAGGTTTGTAATTTGAAAATTTTATGGCCATTTGATGCTCAACATGTAGAGGCTTTATGGCCAGATTATGTGACATTTTTATAGGCAAAATGTCCAACAACCAGAAACACAATATGTTTGAGTCTTTGAGACCACAAACCACACTGATAGTTTGTACAGGAAAAACTACTTAAACCATCGCTAAGGAGTTGTTTTAGGAAGCAACTGTAACCAGCAGGCATCCGACTTTAGAGAATATATACTTTATTCCTCTGACTTTGGAGCAGTCACGTACTGCTACATGAGAAAAACGCATACGAGGTGTGTTTGCTTTGCCAACATGGTATCCATAAACTTACGTCAAAGTAAAATTATTAATGAAATCATTGGTACCTAAGGAAAAAGACTTCATTTAGAGAGACGAAGTCAGAGAGTTTAAGGACAAAAGATGTAATTTTGTTATGTGCCAAAAAAAAAAAAAAAATATATATATATATATATATATATATATATATATCTGCAGATCTTACTAGTGAGGACAGCTTTTGATTGTATGCTCAAGACGTGAATTATATATTATGGTTGACAATATATGATCCGAAACTTCATGGTGAATCGATGCTTAACTTTATAGGAAAAATCAGAAACATATATATTCGAGTTGACAAATGAAACTATAGTTGTATGTGAATGGCTATTAATGATCACTAGAATTTGTTTGTGGAAGCAGTTGTAAGCAGCCGGCCGGCTTTGGAGCAACCACGTAATGCTATGCAAGAAAATTAAAATATATGCATGCATCGCGTGATTGACTTAAAATATTATTAAAAGTAGAATCTATACACTAACATCAAAGTAAAATATTTAAAAAAATCATTGCTTTCTAAGGAAAAATGCTTCAGTATGATAACAATAACGGGAAGAGAAATTGCACAATTAGCTTACTAAAAAAGAAATTGAAAGGCATATGAGAAATTTTTTTGTACAAGACGTTGTTTCTTTTTAAGACGGGAAGCATTGAAAAAGCTCCACTTCTACTAAATTTTTTGTGCACAAAACTGGACTAAAAATCTTATCATAAACTTTTGAGTGAACAAAAGAAAACCTAAAGTCGAAGCATTGATCTCTAGAATTTGACCCAATTCTGCTTTGATCTCTAAACTAAAAGTTTGTGAATGTTAATCCTTAAACTTGTAACATTATGGAGTACTTATTCTTTTGACAAACATCGTTAGAACTTCTGTTCAATATAAAAGCTTTAAAAAAAACAAAATAAGAGACGAAAATTATAACAAAATTATTCAAAAAGACTTTTTCTTTTTTTTTTCCGATTATGACTTCTTGTAGCAATATTTCCCCATTTTGAGTCAATGACCAACTCCCAATTTTCCTTCAAGTCGCGCACTTTTCCCCTCGTTTTCTAATTTCTAAATTCAGACCAGTAAGAACCAGCTAGAGAGAGAGAGATGGTTCGCCTGCGGTTAATTGGAGGGACAAAGACGGAGACAACCAGTCGTGGGGAAGAAACAGGCGACCAAGTTGATTTAATCGACTTACAAGGTGAAGTGCTGAAGGTCAATTTCTCCCATTTCTTTCTTTTTGGTGGTTTAGGGTTCACATATGGGAGTCATTCGGTCGTTGCTGCAACTATGATTTCTTTAAACTTTTTTTTTTCCGATTTTTATCTGGGAAATGTTTTTGTGTTCTTTTCATGCAAAAATTTATAGGAGTTTGAGGTGAAAGTGATTGAGAAAACTGCTTCGGCGGGATAACTGCTTAAACTATATAAACAAGTTTAAATGTTTATTACCAATTTAAGTGCTTCTCGAAAAAGCACACTCCAAAACAATAAAAAGCACACATAAGCGTTTTTAAATTCTTCTTTCAAATGCAGCAAGCAAGAAGCGTTTTTGGTTGTCAGAAAGTACTTATAGCTCTTCAAGGAAGAAGGCTTCAAAAAACTGGCCGTTAGAATATTTCGGCCTTTTGTAAGATCACGTTTTTGGTTTTGGTTTTTTTTTTTTTTTAATTAAACGATAGATTTGTTAGATAATATGTTAGATTAGGGAGAAGCGGAGTTCAATCTCATGCCGTAGTGCAAGGGCAACACTTCCCTCCACCACTGTGGTAGAGGGCTACTTGCTAAGATTTCGCTTTGTTGAAAGCCTTAAAACTGACTGATATTTCTACCGGAAGCACATTGCAAGTGTTTTTAAATTTTTATTTCAAATGTAGTTAGAAGCATTTTTAGTTGTCAGAAAACGCTTTTAGTGCTTCTGAAACCAAATCCCGACCTAAGAATTTGTAAGATTATGTTTTGCCGAAAAATATTAACTGAGATTTATAGTATGGATACCAGCTGAGAAGAAAAAGTATAAGATTGGGGATCAAACCGATGGCTTTGCTAAAGTCTCAATTCAAAGTTTACATGAGGTACAAGATTGCTTCTTCTTTTTTCCCCTGGTAGTTTAATCTTTGATTTGGCCTTAAAAATTAAGTTGGTGTGACTTGTTTGATCTGAATATGTTGTCAGGAAAACATGAAGCTCATCCAACTTGTTTCCGAAACCAAAAATGCAAATGTTGTCGCTTTATCAATCTGGTTTGGCTAATCTAATTGGTTTTTGATGATTTTTTTTGTTGAATCTCTCTTTGATGTTATTATATTCGGAATGTGTTTACAGAACACCGAGATCTTGCTTAAACTCTTGGAAGACAGGACGTATCCTTTCGCTTCGTGATCTATTTGGTCATTTATTTTCGTTTGTTGATTTACCATTTGGGTTTCTTAATTCACTTTTGCAAGTAAATGTGTGGAAAACCTTGTGGAGTTGGAAAAAATCAGAGAGGCAAGCAAGGCGCTTGTTAAGGAGGACGACGACAGGGTAAGTTCAACTCATGGAGTCACAACACAGATTGATGTTATGGATTAACCGGTTGTGTATGTGTACGTATTGTAAGATTATTAAACTGGACGTTGTTTGATGTGTACATCTGTTCATTCAACAGGATGTGAAGGAGAAGAAGCCGGGAATTCAGAAGCGGGGTGTGAAGAGGAAGAGGCCTGCTGAGAAGAAGCAAGAACTTCAGAAGAAGGATGGGAGAGAGGAAGCTTGCTCCTCTAGACCTGGTAATTGACTCGACATCTCGCATGTTTGAGATTTTGTCATCTCTGCACTACTGCACCCGCATTCTTTTTGACATTTGGTAAATTCCTGCAGCTTTGCAGCCTTGTGGTGATGAAATAGTACGAGCCAGAGAGGAGGCACACAAGAAGATACTTCCCTGCCCTCGTTGTGATAGCAGTAACACAACATTTGACAAGTTCAGTCGTAACAATCTTAGTAAACCAGTACGTGCATGCAAAGATTGCAAAAGAAGCTGGGTTGCACGCGGGAACTTGGGAAGGGGCTAGTGTTTACAACTCCGTAAAGCTACGGTTAGTGCCTCCGTAAATGGAGTAGGACTCCAAGATATGTATGTACCCACGAGGAGGTGTGCAGATCTTACTAAATATGTAGAAGTTATATTTTATGGTTGATAAATATATGGGAGTCGAAAGTTCATGGCGGATTGATGCTAAATATGTATAACTTTATAGGCAAAATCCCGAAGATTCAGAAACAAATATATTTGAATTAACAAAACCAAACAATAGTTGTAAGCGAAAAGCTATTTAATAATGCTATGAAGTTGCTTTAGGAAAGCAATTGTAATCAGCAGAGACTGCCGGCTTGATTGTACTACAAGTTATCCCTCTGGTGATAGAGCAATGGCAGGTGCAGGGGAAGGGCCATCTGATTCACCAACGCGCGAGAAACCGAATTTCTTTATGAGTTCTGTGGCAATAAGCTCGTTTGCGCTGTCCGATGGATGGTACTCGTCCCAAAACACATATTTGCTTCTGTCTTTGCACAGTACTGATGCAGGGACGCACGTCAAAGCCGGTCGAATTCTTCCAAACGAGCAGCATGGTGAGTCCGCATTGCTGAATCCTGCCATGGTCCGAATTTGAATGAAGAAACGGTCAGTAGAGAAACAAGTAGATATATGAAATGTTTTTGGTTCTGTCTTAACATACCGTATTTGTTTGGATCGCTGATCACATTGTTGACAACATCATACGCGTCACCAAATCGATAGCTCGCATTAGGAAGCTGGCTGGACAAATCTTCCATAAGCTTGCTACCAGCGTTGTTGAAGCTGAGAGCTAGTTTGTTTGTTCTATCTTGGCAAGCCGAAGATGTACTTAGCACCCTTTGGAGTGGAATACAACCCATCGGTCCTAGCCCGAACACCATCAGCTGCCTCACCCCTAGGCTGTGCAACAGCTGCTCGAAAGCACGTAAACCCCAAGTCAGGAAAATAACTACGATCAACTGGTAGAAATTAAGATAAACTGTGATAATTCTAACCTTAAGTTGCTTCTCTAGCGTTCCCATTAAGTATTCCATGAAAGTTTGATCGTTGTAACTCCACGAATCGCTGTAAACAGGCATCAAGTAGTTGTTAATGAAGTCGTTGCTGCCTAAAGCAACCACATAACGGGCGTCTTGGAAGAACTTCTCCGCTGCTTTTTCACCGATTTTGCTTATGATAAGTGTTTGTGTTCCTTGAAAAAGCTCGATCTGCTTGTAGAGCGAAAACCTCTGAATCTGCATACACATTATTTATCAAATCGGTCACAATCTTAATTGAAAGCTCACTTTTTATGTGTTTTTGTTACATTTAAGGCTGCAACTTACAAAGTAGCCACCGGTTTCATTCAAAATCCCACCACCTCCAGAGGCGTAGTTCACTCCGTTTTCGAGTATCATGTCTTCGTTTAATGACGGATCGAGAAAGGCCGGTGGCCGTGGGAGCCCCATGTTATCACCTAAACAAACAAACAAGTTTAGCAGAAAAACAAACGCGACAACAAATTCTATGTTTGAGTAACCGAGGTTTTACCAACATGTCATATCTTTAAAAAAGACAGGACGTCCTGCACAGAATCGAAACCGCTACAACATACGTTACCTATTATATCAGCAACGGTACGGCCATTAGAGAACCTTCCATTAGGCAGTCCATTGCCCATATCAATGCCATACCAAGGCAGGTCTGCTTGGGCGAGACTCTTGCTCAAGTACTTGTTGTTTCCGACGTCGGAGAGGGAGTCCCCGAATATAAACTGCACCATTTTGCAGTCGTGGCCATCGATGAGGAGGCCGAAGACGGCAACGGCCACCATCATTGCTGCCAACGTTGTGAACTTCATGGCTGAAAAAACTTGAGAAATGCAGGTGTTTTTAGACCTTCCTATGTGAAATCGAAGACTTGGGCTTTGGATTTAAACACAACGGGGGAGAATATATAAGTAGAAGGGTTATTGGGAATTAAGATTTCGTGTGAAATTTGAGTTGGGAAAATTGGGAAGAAGGACTAGAAACTGTGTGGTGCATTTGGGAAAAACAGAGAGGGTAGCTTAGCTAGCTTGTCTGATGAACTAACTGTTACTCAGTCGTACCTAAATGCAACTAACCATGATTTGTCTTTTGTTACAAGTTATATTTATATACAAGTTTACAACAGTATGAGTCCCTAAAGTCCCAATTATCTAGTATTTTGGTGCGTGTCGACGTTCTGAATACTCTCGTATTTTTATAGAAAAATAATTTTTGTCTTAAGAGAAATCCAAACAATTTTAAAAAAATAAATTATGAGTCAAGATGATTTTTCATTTGTGAAAATGTTATAAGGTTCACCTACCAACCAATTTGGCATTCTCTTTCAACATGTTGGCAAACTATAGGCTCATTTCCTAAGTTTCTTCATAGAAATGAAGTTCAACAATCTTTAATTCCTTATCTTCTCCCCTAATTCCCTATTTTAACAAGAACTTTTTTAAAGGGGACGAGTGGATGGTTTCGTCACGGCAGTCCACCTTTTCGGAGATCGAGAAGACTCACAAAGATATTTCAACCTCCCTCTGACCATCATCATGTGATTCACCAGCCGCATTAGTCGAACTCAGAACGTACCGTGTGGAACACGAACTTGATATTCGTCCCTAACCACTAAACTACCCTATAGTGTAGTGGTACTTTAACAAGATTTCTAACTTTGCGCAAGGGAACCAGCCAAGTGAAAACATTTACCAAATATTTTCCCTTTGATTTTCCTTTGACTCAATAACCACTACAAGAATACTTGGCTTTTACAATATTATTTAGTTGATTAAATATTGAATTATTGATGTTGATATTTCATATATATTAGTTAACAAAAACATTTAATTGTGATCGCACGATTTTTGATCAACGGTTCACGTTCGTTGATCCTAGCATCCCCATGGAGGGGATTCCGTGAGAATCCAAATGCTGAGCTTAAGCCCACCTCATCTCTCTTAATATAAATAATATTGTTTGTTCCAAAACAAAAAAAACAAACATAATGGCACGTCTAAGTAATATTATGATACTACTTAGATGCTTCAGCCTTCAGAGGAACAATTTATAGAAGATATTTGCCAAGTCACTTTCGAGAAGTTGAAAACATATTTTGCGAAAAAATAATGCTAAGAAGATCATTTATTTAAATCATATTTTGTAAATCATATAACGTGATTATTGATGATTTGAATTAACATGTTAATTTCTTATTGATAATACTTTCATTTTTCCCATTTTTGAGTCAAGAATCTATTAAAACTTAATAACAATGGTGATTTGACTTTTTAGAGAGCTTCAGTTGTACCTGATGTGTCGCTGGTAATGGAGGATTCTCTCCTCATTTTTTTCATGCACTTCCATCATTCTTCTGTTTATGTGATCACGGTTAAATTCGTTTTCGGGCGTTGTACACAGTGCCCATCAACTATGTAATATTTATTGCACCGAAAAATCAGTGCCACACATAGAGGCCCAGTTTACTGACGTGGCAATCAACCATTGGCTGCATGTGAAAGATATCTGACTTGTCTACCAGAATCTACACAACCAGACAAATCCTCTACAAAAGTAGACGACGTGGCATTATGTCATCCCCTCCCATTTCCAAACCCAAAACAAAATTCAAGCCAAACCTCCCCCTCCCTAAATCAGTAAAAATCCAAAAAATCCAACTCATTATCCACAAAAAATCTCAGCCCTCCATTCCCCCAATCCAACGGCCACTTCCCCCTCTCATATCCCAAACCATATCCCCCAAATACATAAAAATAAGAAAATAAATCACACTCTTGCCACTCTCCACCTCCTCTGCTTCAGCTGCTCCGACCAAGAAAATGGCCTCCATCGCCCTCAAATCCTTCATCGGCCTCCGCCAAACCGCCGCGGAGAAAACCCATTTCACAATGCAAGCAAAACCCATTTCTCCGAACCCCTCAAACGACCGAACCCTCCAAGTCAAAGCCGCCAAAACCAGCCCAAAAGTCACTGGTCGAAACCTCCGCGTCGCCGTCATAGGCGGCGGACCCGCCGGCGGCGCGGCCGCAGAAACTCTAACCAAGGGCGGCGTCGAGACGTTCCTCATCGAGCGGAAGATGGACAACTGCAAGCCCTGCGGCGGGGCCATCCCGCTCTGCATGGTGGGCGAGTTCGACCTCCCGCTGGACATCATCGACCGCCGCGTCACGAAGATGAAGATGATATCGCCGTCGAACGTGGCGGTGGACATCGGGCAGACCCTGAAGCCGCACGAGTACATTGGGATGGTGAGGCGAGAGGTGCTGGACCAGTACCTGAGGAACAGGGCGAGTGAGAACGGCGCGACGGTGATAAATGGGTTGTTTTTGAAGATGGATAAGCCGGGAGATGGGGAGGCGCCGTACGTCCTGCATTACACGGAGTACGACGGGAAGGCCGGCGGCGCCGGCGTGAAGAAGACGATGGAGGTTGATGCGGTGATTGGAGCTGATGGGGCGAATTCCAGAGTGGCTAAGAGCATTGATGCTGGTGATTATGAGTATGCTATTGCCTTCCAGGTAATTAATTATGTACTTGCTTTGTTTTTTCTCTTTTTAGGAAATTGCGATATTCTAAACTACTCTAATCTCGAATTCAGTTGAAGGGGAACTCAAACTAGTGCAATGGGCCCGACAAACTGGTCTAACTCACATCTGCGTTGAAAATTGCTACTTAATCATTTGCAGTCAATTGTTGTGCTTTGTGTTTGAAATCTCGATCAATTTGCAGAATTTGGTGTTTTGTCAATGAACTAGGCTCAGTGCATGTGATTTGAAGTTGTTAATTAACATTATGTCAGTAATTTTGATGAACTGTAAGAGAATTATCAATGAATTACTCGAAATTGAGATATAGTTTTCAGGTATGCATTGGTCATCAGTCGTGAAAATGTGGCTACCATAGAAAATTTTGTGCTAATAACACGCGAACCGCTTTGAAACCTGAAATTTTCTCGAATTTTATGACCGTGCTCTTGTGTATGTTGTTAAATGATTACCAAATTCAAAGTTTATGGAGTAATATTAGATGTTGATTTGGTTCGTTCTTATTAAATTCTTGGTTTCGGCCTTTTCAGGAGAGAATCAAAATCCCCGATGACAAGATGGTGTACTATGAAAACCTCGCTGAGATGTATGTCGGCGACGATGTCTCACCAGACTTTTACGGGTGGGTGTTCCCGAAATGTGACCATGTAGCAGTTGGTACCGGCACTGTGACACACAAAGGAGACATCAAGAAATTCCAACTAGCAACAAGAAACAGAGCCAAGGACAAGATTCTAGGCGGCAAAATTCTCCGGGTGGAGGCACATCCAATTCCAGAACACCCCCGGCCACGAAGGTTGGCAGGCAGAGTAGCACTCGTTGGTGATGCAGCCGGGTACGTAACAAAGTGTTCTGGTGAAGGCATCTACTTTGCAGCAAAAAGTGGCAGGATGTGTGCCGAGGCAATAGTTGAGGGTTCGGAGAATGGGAAGAGGATGGTGAACGAGGCGGACTTGAGGACGTACTTGGAGAAGTGGGACAAGACCTATTGGCCTACTTACAAGGTGTTGGATGTGTTGCAGAAGGTGTTCTATAGGTCGAACCCCGCGAGGGAAGCGTTTGTGGAGATGTGTGCGGATGAGTACGTGCAGAAGATGACGTTCGATAGCTACTTGTACAAGAGGGTGGTGCCGGGGAATCCGTGGGAGGATTTGAAGTTGGCTGTGAATACCATTGGGAGCTTGGTTAGGGCTAATGCACTTAGGAGGGAGATGGAGAAAATTAATGTATGAAAGGAGGAAGCCTTGTTGGTTGTGTAATTTTTGTTTTTGTATTTGTTTTTTCCTTGTGTAATGAGGAATAAACTCTTTGAATCCCACAGATTTGAGTGGGAATTCCATGTTTGTGTAATGAGGTACAATACAATATCAGTGTTAACTTAAAAGAACCAGGGTGCTCGTCAGATCCATTTCCTAGGGATCCTAAATATCCTGCAATTCTGTTCGTTCATTGTATATTGTGCGGTTAGTTTTCGTTAAGTATATTTAAATTTTAAATTTTAAATTTTAAATGATTTCTGACCGCACGATATACGATGTGATGAACGGACACGATTGTGGGATCTCGGATCCGGCGAGAATCTTGGTTCAACTTAAAAGGCCTTATTCTATTTACTCTTTAAACTTTCAATTTAGTTATGAGCCTGCCTAGTCTTTTAAAACGTGCTAATTCAGGATGTTTATAACCAGATTATCGGAAGGTCATAACTTCTAGGGCAGGGCAAGGGCGGAGCTAGCGATAGGCTCCCATGGGCTATAGCTTAGTGCAGATTCTTGGAAAAAAAATTAGAAATTACTATTGAGATATAGCCTATATAAATTTCGAAGTCTGTCCTTGTTTTAGGGTCGTTGCGGAATTTCTCTTCCAAAATGTTACTGTGATAGTATCTCAAATTAATAATACGTTGTCATGTGTTGAAAGTTTCACACATAAAAATATGCTAATGATTGAAGTTACTACCAGAGTGGCTGTTCGAGTATAAATGATCCTTCTACTTGTAGCGTAGAGCTAATTTTCGTCAACGAAGGGTGGTTGAGTATTTTCCTATTTTATCTATTCTAATAAGAGAAGAGGGCTTGTCAACTTTTGGCCCCTTTTTCCATTTTTGCCACACTTTTCATACACAATGTTGACAAAAAAGGAGGGTAAAATAGTAATTTTGTATCTTTTCATATCCCTATTTTTTCTATTTTACCCATTTTACCCTCTCTTTTTTTTTTGAGAAAATGACAATCATATAATTATTTTTCTAATTTTACCCTCACTTTTGATACACAATATTTACATAACGAAGACAAAATAGGAAAAAAAGGGGAAAAAAAGTTGACAATGATGCTTCTCTTAATAACACTTTTGATACATAAGGAGGACAAAATAGGAAAAAAAGGGGAAAAGAGTTGACAAGAAGGCCTCTCTTAATATAATAGTATAGAAAAAAATATGCGCTTATTAAGAGAAATTGTTTACGGTGCGTGCTCTTTGCTAGTTCTAATAATCGCATCCGTTGGAAGGAATCAGAGATTAACGGCAGGATGAAGCGAACAAAATAGGGGAGATTCGATGTGCACTGGCCCACTGCATAGTCCAACACACATAAAAAATTGAAAAAAAGGGTGTGGAACGTGGATTCATCCGAGGCCCATTGGCGGAGCTTCTCACGAACTCAATAGCCAAAACCCCCAAAAGGTCCAAAAACCCTCTCTCTCTCTCTCTCTCTCTCTCGCTCCTCTTATATTCTCTCTCTAAATCCCTCCTTTTGGCATTTCGCGTCTCCGTAGCTCTCTGGTTGTTGGCGTTCATCTTCCTCAAGGTATTAACTTTTCTATTTCTGAAGGTTTAATTTTCTTTTGTTTCGATCCGTACGTTCACGGATCTATGAGCAATATTTTCAGATCTTTTGGGCTGTTTAGTTCTTTGTTTCTTTTGCTTCTGAATCTGAAAAATGGATTGAAATCTCGTTTTTTTAGTGTTTGTAGACATAACCCAGAATTTACTTTTTGATTTGGTGAATTGGGTTGCGGTTCAACGGAATTCAGATGTCAAATTTTTATGCTTTTTATGTGTTTTGAATTCGAGTTTTTGAGTTCGATTTGGATTTCAGTGTGCTACAGAGCGTGAGAGATGGCAGCAACATCAGCAGCTACCTTTTCCGTCGGAACCAATTGTTCCCTCGGCCACAAAGCGGCGGCGTTTCAGCAGTCAAAGCCTTGTGCTTTGAGGTTCAACTCCCAAAACCCTCTCAAGAGCTCTTTCAATGGGCTCAAGGCAACCGCATCTTTCAATTGTGAAACCGAGACCTCGTTCTCCGGCAAAGAAACCGCGGCGGCTCTTCGATCTTCTTTCGCTCGAAAAGCCCACAAGGAAGCGCAGGTGGTTCGGTCTCAGTTCCAGCCCCAGGCCTCATATAAAGTAGCTGTTCTTGGAGCTGCCGGTGGGATCGGTCAGTCACTGGCTCTTCTGATCAAGATGTCGCCTTTGGTCTCCTCCCTGCATCTTTACGATATTGCTAATGTCAAGGGTGTTGCTGCTGACTTGAGTCACTGCAACACTCCTTCTGAAGTTCTTGATTTCACCGGAGCTGCCGAGTTGCCCAATTCCTTGAAAGGTGTGGATGTGGTGGTCATTCCTGCCGGAGTTCCAAGAAAGCCCGGTATGACCCGCGATGACCTCTTCAACATCAATGCCGGCATTGTGAAGAACTTGATCGAGGCTGTGGCAGATAACTGCCCTGATGCATTCATTCATATTATCAGTAATCCGGTGAACTCCACAGTGCCAATTGCTGCCGAAGTTCTGAAGCAGAAGGGTGTTTATAACCCAAAGAAGCTCTTTGGTGTTTCTACCTTGGATGTTGTGAGGGCGAACACATTTGTTGCTCAGAAGAAGAATCTGAAACTGATTGATGTTGATGTCCCAGTTGTCGGAGGACATGCTGGGATAACTATTCTGCCCCTGCTATCCAAGACAAAACCCTCTGTTAGCCTCACTGACGAAGAAGTTGAACAGCTAACTGTTAGGATCCAAAATGCTGGAACCGAGGTTGTAGAGGCAAAGGCAGGTGCTGGGTCCGCGACATTGTCAATGGCATATGCAGCAGCCAGATTTGTTGAGTCATCTCTGCGTGCACTGGACGGAGATGGGGATGTCTATGAGTGCTCATATGTAGCGTCTGATCTGACCGAGCTTCCATTCTTTGCATCAAGGGTTAAGCTTGGAAGGAATGGAATTGAAGCTTTCATACCGTCTGACCTCCAAGGTTTGACAGAATATGAGCAAAAGGCGTTGGAAGCACTCAAGCCGGAACTGAAAGCCAGCATCGAGAAGGGTATTGCTTTTGCCAACAAGCAGACCGTGACTGCTTAGGGCGCTATTATTGGAAGCTTCTATTACCTCATTCTAATGAATGCTTTGCAGATATTTTTTAGCAGATTTAGCAATGCAATGCATCAGTACTTTCAGTTTTGTAGAATGAAGTCGGTATCCTTTCAGTGTTCTATGTTGAAGCTATTTTCGGAAGAAATATAGAGTTGCTTCTATTGTTGTAGATTGAAGAATATAAGCCTTCTCTTGCGGGCGGAAACTTGTAGTGACAGTTTTGAAATAACTTGGCTGATCGATCAAGAATTTTTAGGAATATCATGTATTTCTATCCTGCGTGTATGCAAGGGCTAGTTTCTGATGCAGAAAATAAATGAAAAGAATGTGAATTCATAACTTATCAATTGCAATATCTTGTTTTCCTCTTCTACATGCTTTCTTATGTTCGATATTTGAATCGGTAGAAAATTGTTCACAAATGCAGAAAATTGTTCCCAAATGCTCATCTTCTGTAAATCTTCAGTTTTCCTACCAATAGCCATTGCAGGAGCAGCGTCCCTCTCGGACATGATGAAACCGGGTGCGGTCTCTGATAATTACCTCTGTTGTAAACCCCTGAGAGAGCCATTGCGAAATTGTGGCAATCAACACAAATGCGAAGATTCTTGGCCACTCTGATTGGCGTGTTGCGAAATTGTGGCAATCAACACAAATGCGAAGATTCTTGGCCACTCTGATTGGCGTGCCGGGAGGAGTTGACAGAACACCGAAAGCAATAGCCAATTTCTTGCTGTGGTAAGAGAGCGCGTGCCCCTTGTCTTCTGCTCCCAAGTTGTGCAATTCAGATGTTACATCTGCAACATAACCAGCAATCTTCAACTGGCTATTAATATCATCCGGCATTTTGTAGATTTCATCCTTCTGCGGATGTGAAACATCATCCACAACAAACACGTGTGCTACTCCTTTCAGTTCAATCGTGCTACATCCCGGTGTAGTTTGAATTGCTTTTTCCTTCATAAACTTCCTCAATTCTGTTAGCTTCTCCCAGGTTCCAGCTGAAGAGTAAATATTCATCAACAGGACATAATCCCCTGCCTCTTGTGCCTTGAGTTCAATCAAATGGCCTACCACTCGTTCCGCAAGGGAATTATTCCCGTGAATTCTGCAAGCCCCGAGTAAGGTCCTCCATATTGTCGGATCTGGTTTCATATACATCGACGTTATGAGCTGATAGGCCTGATCAAGTTGACCAGCACGACCCAAAAGATCAACTATACACCCATAGTGATGGATATTAGGCACTACCCCAAACTCTTTGCTCATACGATCGAAAATCATCATCCCTTCATCAACCAAACCGCAATGGCTGCAAGCTCAAAGGACCCCAGTAAAAGTCTGACCATCAGGTAAAACACCCATTTTCTGCATCTCTCCAAACGCTTCAATAGCTTCTCTACCATAACCATTCACCGCCAACCCAGAAATCATCGCACTCCACAAAACCACATTCTTATATCGCATTCCCTTAAACACCCCATACGCCTTGTCCAAACTCCCACACCGCGAATATATCGATACTTATGAAGCACCACCATAACCATGTTCTTTGATGTACTTATGAACCCGTTCGCCAAACTCCAACGCGTTCAAGCTGGCACAAGCTTGGAGCACAAGTAAACACGTAACGTCATCAGGCTCACACCTATGAACCTCGCTCTGCATAATATCAAACAAACCCAAAGCATCCCTCGTGCGGTTATTATGCAAACGACAGGAAACCAACACGTTCCAAGCCACAGTATCTCTCGTCGGCATTTCATCAAACACCTTACACGCTTCATCATACTTGCCACAAGTCGAATACAACTCCATCAAGGTGGTGAGCAAAAGACTATCTGATCGATGCCCATCTCTCAAAATCCTAGCATGCACCTGAATCCCACCCCACCCACCAACGACGAAACTCTGATGCAAGACTTGATGACGAAAGACGACGCCATAGCGTCGGCGGAGAGCCAGCGCCGCCGCAAATCTCTATACAGGTAAAATCCCTCCGCCGGCGAATCGCTCTTGGAGTAAGCTCTTATCAATTTGTTGTAGTGAAAAGCCGTCGGCTTTGGTATTTGGTCGAAGAATTGGCGGGAATATGTGATGCTTTTTGATGGAGAAAGAGCGACGGCGAGGGACAAGAACCGGAAGGAAATGGTGGGTTCCTGTTCCAGAACGAGCGATGTTCGGAGGATGTGGGCGTGGACTTGGAGGAGGTGGGATTTGGTGGTGCATGATTTGATGAGGGACACCAAACGGGTTGACGAAGAGGTTTGAAGTAGTCGGTGGTACGAGGTTTGAGCTTTGGTTGGGACTGAGAGTGCTGTCGATTTGGAAAGGGATTCTCCGGATCTCTTTCCACCTAATCCACCTAGGCTGAGATCCGAACTGTTGAAATTTGATTCAACGGCTACAATTATTATCACTTTTAAATGAGCCACTTATTTGTAGACGTTGAATCAAATTTTAACTGCCGGAATCCCGGACCAAGTGGATTAGGTGGAAAGGGATCTGGAGATGATCCCTTTCCAACTTTTTTTAAGTTCAGTGTCAATTTTCAAGAGAACGAGGGTTGTTTGGAATTGATATATAGAAAACACTTTTACTCGTAAATATTTTTATTCACCGCAGCGTGAAGGAAGAGCTCCTCAATCTGGGCATATACTTCCGGCTAGAGCTAAATGTTTTTATTATAAACACGTTAAACCTTTATTTAAACAAGTTAAACATTTTATTAAAAAGCTTTTGCCAAATTCTTGAAAATGCTTCCTCAAGAAGAATTTTTTCTTCAAAAAATGCTTCTATGAGCTTGAGACACTTCAAATTATTCTTTCAAACGCAATACAAAGTGTCAAGAATAAGTGTTTGTATAGCGAATGGGAGGATATTTCGCCTAATCACTTGACCATATGTCATATTCGACCAACTTTGCAAAAGCATGAGATCCTTTGGATGTTAATAACATCTTGCCCACGTTGTTATTACCCTTCTGAGAGAGCTACACTATACAAATTTGTTCTCTTGTATTTACATTTTACAGTAAAAATGCCATTAGAATTTTCGTATAGCATGATGTAAAAATGCCATTATCTCAGTCAATTTATTGAGGAAGAAGTTCAAAATTAAATAACTTGTGCCAAAGTCGAATTTTCCTTTTTGTGCAAATTAAGTATTAAAACAGAATATAACATAAATTTGGATTTGGATTTGGATTTGGACCAACCGTATTCAATTCAGAGCCCCATTGCTCATGGAGTTACACTCATAATATATCACTAAAATTAAAATTGAAAAACATGAAGTCTAATGAGGGAAAAAATAAATAAAAAAGCATGAAAAATAAATTTAAATTAAAAAGGAAAATCCAACGGATTAAAATTTAAAATAGTGTGATGCATGCATTGTTATTCGAGGAAAAAGAGTCGGACAATAGAGACTTGATTTCTTCGTCTTCCTCGTTAGCATCCATCAAACTTGTTGGATACTGAGTGTTGCTGTAACTGAAAGATGATTGTGATTTTTCCATAGCATTCGTCCCCATTATCTTCCTCTTCTTGTAATTTGCTTTGAAGCATGCCTGCCTTAGACGCTTCGTATTGTCCTCAAGCTGCATATCAGGCGCTTCCTCCAGCAGCTTCCTCTCCATCTCCAGCAACGCGATCGCGTTTCGAAGCTTCTCTTCGCCCTCCGCTCCTTCCTTTCCTAACTCCTGCATGCATAAAAACGATATAATCGGTACACATTCATTTTTTTCGAATCAGGCACGAACACGTACAAATATGTAACGCCTATTAACCTGAATGTTTCGGATTAGGGTTTGAAGGCTGGTCAACTTCCGATGAGGCCAACGACGAATGCCCAACTCTCGACACCTTTTCTTCAGAAGAGTTAGCCCTAGGTTGAGTTCCTTGGCAGCCTGAGTGATTGGCATGTAGAAGTACTGCGAAATGGTCTGTCTTGACAACATTTTGGAGGAAGAGAGGGAAGAGCTTGATGATCTATGTCTTTTAGAAGAGTGTGGCCTCTCACTAATCGCCTTATCCCTCTCTTCCCCCGAATCGTTCATGTTTGTAATGCCATTTTCATCGTTCTTGCAAGTCAGAAGCAACGGAGGTTGCTGTTGTTGTTGAAATTGCTGATGATGATTGTGATTAATCTCAGTTAACCCACCACATAAATCATTAGAATTAACTCCAAACAACGCGTTTCCATTTCCGAAGAAAATTTCATCATCTGCTTAATTTTTTATTCATTAGATTAACTTCAACTGTACATCAAAGACCTCAAAAGTACTTACCGTAATACTGAAACACACCTTGCAATACAGTTCGGATTGGTGGAATGTCAAGTGAGGAGTAAATAGGATCAATATTCACACAGCTCTCGAGTGAAGGAAGAGGATCAGGAAATCTATGATCTTGTACTATTGGCAAATCAAATTGCCAATCGCATGCATACCCCCTAAAATAATTAACATCCACAGGAAATTAAAAAAACACTTTAAAAGTAAAACACGATGAAATATATATATATATATATATATGTATGTATGTATGTATGTATATGTATATGTGTGTGTGCGCGCGCGCGCAGAAGTCCATAATATTCACACACCGGAAATCATGTACAGAGGGAAATGTAGGTTGATGTGGGAAGAAAAATGGGTCTTCACCAAGATCCTTGAGGGCGTCGTACTTGGCCAGCCAACCCATTGCTGAATGACTAGCCATTTGATGAGAGAGAGAGAGAGAGAGAGAGAGAGAGAGAGAGAGAGAGAGAGAGAGAGAGAATGTACAGGAGGATGAGGAAGGAGAAGAGACGAGTAGTGGGTATATATATCGCATGGATAAAAATCCCATGCATGAATATCGAGTGTTTAGGAGAGTTATTCATTAATTGTTCACTGTGCGTGCCTAATTATTACCTAGTGAGAGTTACAAGATGTATTAATGGAGGATATTATCTCCTCCTAAACACATAATTATTTGTTTTAATTGATTATTAGGAGGGCTTCGTGATGAACATTAGCCTACATGAACGTGCGCCGCCACACCTCCCACCACCACACCAGTTAATTAATTTGATTATTCTTCCTTTTTCTCTTAATTTCTTTCTTGATTTTGCTAATTAGCCATACTTTACTCAAGTGAAATCATTCTTTTCTTTGTAATTTGTTTGGCTGCAATATAATTACTTAAGGACTTAGAAGTGTGCTGCATGATTGCCACGTGTCATCGATTTTTTCTTTCTGCAGAAGCAGCCGTATCTATATGTTTATGATTGTCATTTCCAGTCACGTTTGTTCACCTTTTGGAATTATTACGTCTCTCCTTCGTCATTTGGATCAAATTATTTTTCAAAATCCAAATAATTTTCAGGATCATCACCCTTTCATCTGTACAAGTTGAAGGACATATAAGCACAATAAAAGAAAGTATTGTGGATATACAGGTTGAAATTTCCAACAAAATTTTTGTAGAAGTTTCATATTATTTTCTTCGTGAACGAATATTATATGGCATTAAATTGATTCACCCTATCCATTTTAATTTTGAAAAATAAGATTATGTTCTATAGTTTTTTGTGGTTTTTTTGTTCATTTTTCAAATTGTGAAAAATAACTTTGCTCAGATTAATTACACTACATTGTGGATTGGGTTTTAATATGGATGCATGTAACGTAGCAATAATCATTTACAAATTAACGGCTTATTCATTAAATTTATGATAGAAGGGAACTTATGAAGTTATGATTAGTGGGAAGAGAAGGGAGATGCATGTAGAATTTATTTTCTGTCATCAGTTAGGAATAGTTTGATTAACTAAGCAGCAATTTTCATTTTTTTTAATAAACAAACGATATTATCTACCTTAAGGGAGGGGGTGGGCTTAACCTCACAATGGGCTAGCAATAATATGGTTCAAACTCTCATTTATAAGAATCGAACCTGAAACCTTTCAGGTATAAGTAAAGAGGAATACCACTAAACCGTAGTACTAAGTGACCTTTTCATTTTTCTAATTATTGCATATGAGTGGAGGCCAATTAGAACTTAGAAGAGTTAGGCCATCTCCAATCAAGGGTCATAGGCTATATGTAGCTTTAAATTTGACAAAACCAGTCTCAAACCAAATGGCTAAAAGAATCAGGCTAAGGATTTATTTTATTTTTTTTTTAAACAAGCAATATTATATAAACTAAAGGGGAGGGGTGTGGTGTAACAACCCATCCCCAATTTTACTATTTTATTAATTTTAGTGTGAATTGACAAAAATACCCTTAGAGGTGAGATTGTTGACTTCCGTTGACCATCCTTTCACGACGTGTACGAACTACTATTACCGTATTCTCGAAGTACTCGACAGTACTAAAGCATAGCCGCAAGCAAAACCGAAATCAGAGTTACGGTTAAAATTTTACAAATTTACGAATCCGAAAGATTATTTCTGAAAAAATTACTATTTAATTATTCTATATTATTTTAATATTTTCTGATTGGATATTTTTAATTATTTTATTAATATTTCAAGTCGTGGGGCCCACACCATACTCAAACTCTCTCTCATCCATCTTCCTTCTTCATCTGCAAGCATCGAGATGGTGCAATGGCGAACTCCACCATCGCCATTCTTCTCCAGCGAACCTCTCCACCATCACCCCTACCTCGTCCCATCTTTCTTCTCGAGCCCAGAAACTTATATGACCCTCGAACTCGCACTCAAATCGAAGAAACAAGAAATGGAGAACTCCGGCAAGTTCTCTGATTTTCCGACCAAGGTAAGGGTTTGGAGATTTGCCTTCCTCATTTCATTTTAATGGTGAAGGACTCGTTATACACATGTTTTGGCAGCGTTTTGATGCAGAAATACCTCGGGGTAACTTTCCCAGTTTTCTGGCGAGAGATTCAACGACTTTCGAGCTGTTTTCCTGCCAAATCCTGCCACAGCCGAGGAAACCAATGGTATATTCCGATTCTTTGTTCTCTGAATTTCCATTTGATATATTGGAAGGCTAGGTTTAGTGAAGTTTTTTTGTTGGTCGGAGCTGGGATTTATCCCCGCCTTCTATTTCCCAGATTCTGGCAGTTGCAGTGGCAACCGGCTGAAGAAGAAAAAAAAGAAAAAAAAAATCCAGAAACTCGGATCCAGATCCAGTTCCAAACCCGGGACCCGGCTCATTTTCTAATTGGATCTGGAATATTCTTGGAATATTCCTTGTGTTGACTTTACGAAATTTTCTCGGAAACCCTAGTAGGTTAATTTTGACATCCCGGGTCCATTTTTGACATCCATTTAGTTAAATTTTGAAGTTTTAAAATAGCTGATCACCGAGGCATCTCATTTGACTTTTTAGAGTTGATCGTTGATTTTTTACAAAAATTTGTCTGGGACCCCTCTTAGCGTATTTTGACGTTCTGCTTCTAAATCCGCGCTTTGTTTTCCCAAATATAATCGTTTTAGTTGAGTTTTATTGACGGGACCCAATATTATGCTTAGGTGCGGTTACTATTGGAGACTCCTGCTTTCCTAGTTCAAGCAGCTGCGATCTTGCAAGTACCTGTGAGTGGGTCTTTACTTTTAAATACTATATATTTATTTAGTTTCCACATATTTATTTAACAAATAATTTTCTACGTATACCTAGATTAGATTAACATTTATAAGACTTAGCGAAACAACGGAATTTACCAAAGTATGCTAAATCGTACAGGATGCACATGTATGCGTACTACAAGGGGATTTTATATATAGCCATGATCAATATTTTATTTGGATAATATGTTGTTGACTAGATTTATTGAATCAATGTGGTATGACTATATTTACGTTATCTGTTCATCGTGTGCTACACTGGTGTTTGTACTCGCTCGGGCCAAGGCCAGACTTCATGTGTATGTTCACTTCACACCGTACGCTCACTTTGGATCCATTGTAGGTGTCAGTCATGTCCTAGATTGCTATAGAAAATTAAGATTCATATGTGATGCGCATAGCATCAGTCTTCACATGATTGTAGTACTAAAGCGTAAATCATTATTACACTCAATCCTGTTCTTGTCATAATGTCTTTGCATGAACTCGTGTGTCAGCATATGTCGATGAGCACTCGTTATGACATGTGTATTTATGCAAGATATTGTGATTACTGGAAGTTATATACTTAATTTCGAATTATATTGAAGTATTGCATTTGTGAGGTTTTGCTGGCTAAGGTAAGTACTTTCACACTATACGTAATATGTTATATTTGGAAACTATACTTATTTTACAGCGAGGAGTTATTATGTTTTTGAAAAGGTTTTTATAAAGCTTTATTTTTAGGCCCACTCACCCTTGTTTTTCACCCGTTCAGGTTTTAGTAGCAGAGCTTTCGTATCGACAAGGATTCTTGGCAAATCTTGGTATTGGAGATTATCTTCGATGGTATAATTCTCATTCTACTTTTACTGCACTTTACCTATGCTCTGACATCACATGTGAAATGAGTTCATTCCCGCTCACATGCACGCTATTATATTTAGGCACTTTTAGGTTTAAATTTATTCACTTTTTCAACATGTACTACACTTTATGGCTTCGTCACATTTCTGCTGTCGGCCACCGCAGCTCAATTTGGAGTCCAAGTGGACATTCTGAGTCGGGGTGTGTCAAGTGGGTTTAGCCTCAGAATGGGCAAGCAATAATGTGGTTCAAATTTGCCTTTGGTGAGAATCGAACCTAAGACCTCTCACTTACAAGTGAAAAGGAATATCACTAGACTGTAGTACTAAGTAGCAAGAATCAAGCTAAGTTTGGCTTCAACATAGGCAACATGTAGTCCTAGGGGTATGAGGACTAAAACATAACTAATAGGTACTTTTAATCTTCCACGACTGGAGATGGTCTTATAGTAGCAATGAGTAGGGGTGATAGTTCTGCGGTTAAAAATGGATAATGAGTAGTTTCTGTTCCTAATATTGATAGATATTTGAATTCAAATTCTCTCTTCCGGTTCATCAAAATTATAAAATAACAAGTACCGAGTACTTGATTAATATTTTGGTTAAAAATTCTTTTTTTTTTTGTCAAACGATAAATTTTGTTAGATTATATGTTAGATTAGCCACCGACGGAATTTGAATTCACACAGTCATGCAAAGGCTCAACATCTTTCTACCACTGTGGTAAAGATTGAGCAATATGTGAAAGAAAGATTCTATATAGGATCTTAATTTGTAAAAGCATTTTTAATGGGAGATGTAAAATATATTGAAAGATGTGCGTTTTACATTTCTTGTTTTTACTTTTTAAGGTGTAAGTATACAAATTTGGAATGTAAAAGCCACATTTACATCTTATTTTACATTTTCATAAGGGTGAAGTGCCGATTTAGTCCCTGAACTATCACCTCGGTGAAAATTAGGTCCCTAAATTATTTTTTGAGTAAAATAAGTCCCTAAATTCATTAGGAATTGCTAATTTCATCCCTACTATTATATTCAAAGCTATTTTATCCAATTTTTCTTCAACTTAAGTCACTTGACACACTTTAGAGTGTAATACCTTTATTTTCTCGTCTATAACTGCTTAACATTTCATATATGTTGCGAATTTAATGTCTAATTTACCCTCAAAAGTTAACTTACACTATTTCTTTATGAAAAACTAACAATTTCTCCTCCAAAGTTAACTCCATACACTATTTTTTTATGAAAAACTATCAATCTACCCTCCAATGTGCATCACATGCAAGTAAAGTAACTTAAATTGATGGAAAATTGAATATAGTAGCTTCGAATATAACATTAGGGATGTAATTGGCAGATTTTTATAATTCAAGGACTAATTTTTCTGAAAAAATAGTTTAGGTACCTAATTTTCACTAAGGTGATAATTCAGGGACTAAATTGGCAGTTTACCCTTTTCATAAATGTATCTTTTAGTTTTCTTCCAATGAGAAAGATGTAAAGATGGGGAAAAGTAAGTGCCTGGTCACAATTTTAGCCCTACAACTAATTCTTTCGACACGTCCTGGGCCCGATTTACTGGACTTGGACACACTTCTTGAAGTTGGGCTTTTGAAAGATGCACTAGCTCCAACTTAAGGCTACTGAAGCTACTGAATGACAGAGCCTTCGAAAATTGGCAGCAGAGGCTGAATAATGACAGACTGAAGACTGAATTTCGATTGGTTGATCAATTGGGCTTTCGGAAAGATTGGCGTTTGCTTTCGTTTAATGACTTGACCAGTTCCCAATATGGGAGCTGGTTTCACTTATGACATTGTGTAGTCACTCGTGAGAGAGCGTGTTGGATAATAGATTCTCACATCACCATATGACAAAATACAACCCAACTTGTATATAGGATATTCCAACGCTATTATCATGGAGGCTCTAATGGAAAGAATTGTTTAGGGGCAATAGTCCTTGAACTTAACCAAGCATTATAAAGAAATGTGGTAATCACCGTCTAAACCATAACAAAAACACCATTTTTCGAAAGTGTGTATTTTTACAGCAAGGTTGATGATTTCAGCTAAGATCCTAAATTTTTTGTATTAGTGTGCAAACATAGTCCATTAATCGCAATAGAAAATTTGAATAATACAACTGTTTAGTGCAATAAAAAGGAGGCACTTTAACCGGTCCAAAAATGTTCGACTTTGAACCTCTGCTAAACGCAAAACGCCCGCCAGCAAGGAGAAAACTTGATATTTCAGTTTAGTTTCTCGGCTTACCCCTTCCACGACCACGCCAGCCTCCGCTTCCACCACTGCCACCACCCCTGCCACCGCCCTTGCCACCTAAGGCTTTATTCGCATCAGCGTTTGCTTTCATGTTCTCAGGCAAGGGAAGTATCTCATCCACACACTTCCTGAAGCTAAAATCATCAACAACTTCATCTTCCCTAACGAGGAAGAAGCACCTGCTTTTATACAACGGATGGATCCGAACTTGGAATGCCTTGACCCCTCCACCAATCTTCTTATCGGGCTCGGCATGACCCTTCTTAAGCAAGTCGAGCAAAACCAGATGCTCATACTGCAACATAACAAGAATTTCTATCAAAAACTTCATCCAACCACAATCACAGCCATTTTACACAGATCTTACAAAATTCATCACTTTTTAGTTGAAAATTCTAAAGCCGATCTCATTGAGTAACCATAATTCAACTCTGTGAACTAAAATCCAGAATGATGTGAACAGATTCTAGCTTCATGTAGCAAAAGACCAAGGCAGTGAATTTGAAATTTTGAATAAAGAACTACCATTGTCGAGCTTCCTACCAAATTCTACGAGAATTCACATTCACACAAACTATATCGTCAAACACATGAATGAATAATACTCACTCAAATTCGAAACATAACATTCAACTCGAAACCAATATTTTCCGCAGCGAAGTGACTTTTGCACTCTTATTTTCTTCCCCTCCCATCGATCTTTCTCAGATTGAATAAATCAAACGTAACAACTCCGAATTCACTGATTAAAACAAAAACCTATTTGTAATACCGCATTAGCATATGTAGCTGAATCCTAACTAAAATTTATTTCATAAAACTATGTAATACCCAAATCCGCAGTAGCTGATGATCCAAACGAATGAAAGCAAACAACCCAAAACTAAAATTTCCCAAATCCTAATTAATCTCGATTACAAAACACCAAATTGAATAAATAATACATTATATTGCTATACACTAACAAAAAGTTCCAATCTTTAACTTTCAGCAAAAGAAAAACAGTAAGAACAATTAAATAGCTTTGTTCTGGGTACCTTATTGACATTGAGATCAGTAGGCCAGTAATGGAGGAATTTGTAGAAGTAATCGAACATCTCCACCGACGACCCAAAACTCTTCGGACCCAAGCTGACCCGACCCGACTTCTCCCCTTCCCCTAACTTCTCCTCCAACCGTTCTTCCTCGGGCGACTTCTCCACCTTCGTCTTCTTAGCATCGTTTCCTTCACTCCCCTCCTCGTCCCTGACCCGCTTCGAGTTTGCCTCCGCCTCCCCATTAATGGCGTCAGCCTCGTCGCAATTTTGAGCCGCAGCAGGCTCTGAAGTTTCTACGTCCATATGTTTAGCGCCATCAGCGGTAGCAGCGGCGGTGGCTTCCGAGGTTTCGGCGAGTTTCTCTGCCATCTTTGTAAATGTGATTGTATGAAGCCAAAACCCTAGGGTTTTGTGTTGCTTATCTACAAGAACATGAGTTTCGTTTGAATTTAATTTTAAAATGACTGAAAGCGCTTTTATTAAAATATTTTTTAAGCAAATTCTTAGTTAAAATGTAATTAAATTATGAAAAAATACTTAAAGTGTTTTCTAGAAGAAGCAGAATATTTTCTTTAAAATCATTTTCAATCATTATAAAAGCACATACAAACGAGTATCTTATGTGACCTTCTCTTTTGAGGTGGAATCCGGTTCGCTCCATAATTCCATCTTCCGTCAAGTAACCCGGTTATTATTTTTCCTTTTTTTTTCTGTTGTGAAAAATCATGATCCACACACGAAATTTGACACATATAGATGCAACTCCATATAAAAACATGAGTATAGCTAAAAAGTTCTTCTAGGTCGTAGAATTAAGACTCATTTGAAAATATTTTTGAACTATTGAAAACATTTTTAGAAAAAATATTTTTGAGTTTCAAAAGGCATTTGAACTGCTTGTGCAAAAAGCATCAGTTATGCGTTTCTTGCAGAAAACATTTTAATTGTTTTTTAAGACTTGCATACTGAGGATTGGTATAAAAACATTTTCAGTAAAAGTGCTTTCAGTCATTTCAAAAACATTTCCAAATGAATTCTTACTTTTTAGAGAGGTACATGTCATTTTGGAGAAGCACATGTGAGGTGTTTCATGAAGAAACACTTCCAAGTGATCAACTTGAACTTGTACCAAAAATTTCGACTTGTTTGTAATAATAACATTTCTAATTCTAAGAGAAATAAAAACTTACGAGCAAAAATGTTTCTTTCAAAAGCAGTTTGAAACGAGTCCAAATTATTATCGTCGTTAGCATCAATACTGTCACTATCATCAACAAAAAATGCCTGAGGCTTGTTTGATATTTTTGTTTGTTTGTTTAGTGTGACTCCATTTTATTTAAAATTTCGAACCAGCTATTTTTGTGCATAACTCTCTAAATAATATTCCCGTATATCTTTCATTGGAATTCTTGGTTTTGACCAAAAAAAAAATCTTATTGGCACATAGATTGGAAATGACAAGAAAGAGTTAAGGGCACTGTTCTAAAAATCCTCGTCCAGGCACTAGGCGGTTGGCCACCGCCTCGATTAATGCTAATGGTGCCTAGACCTACTGAGGCACCGCTTAGACTGCCTAGGCACCCGCCTAAACACTCGCCTAGGTTGCAACTCATTTAGACAGAAAATAGATAACTTTCATTTTGCATTTTGTTTGTTTTCTAATAAATTGTAAGAGACTTGTTGCATACTTAAATGAACACACATTATATCCTTATTTCACATGTTTTCATTATGTTCCAATACTTCATAATATATATGCATTATATTTTGTAGTTTATGACGAAATTATATATATTTCAAGTATAAGCAGACACTTATTTATACGAAATATAATTGATCTACTTAAATCCGCCTAGGTGCTCGCCTAGGCCCCGCCTAGCCGCCTAGGCGCTAGGCCCCAGCCCATTGCCCGACTAGTAGGGGTGGTTTGGTATGGGATCCCATACCGAAACCCTTGTCACGATTCCCAAACCAAAATTTTCGGGAATCCCAATTTCAATACCGATCCCAAACCAAATTTTTGGGAATCCCAAAAATCTCATACCGAAACCCTTGTCCCGATTCTCAAACCGAAATTTTCGGGAATCCCAATTTCAATACCGATCCCAAACCAAATTTTCGGGAATCCCAAAATAGTTTCGGAATTTCGGGACAAATCGGGAATCCCAAAATGGTTTTGGGCTTTTGGACTAAAATTTGACGTATTATGCTTTTGGACTAAAATTCAACCTTTTATATTGAAAAATTGACATATAGGCATGCCCAATTTGCCAATTTGTTTCTACTAATCTGTGCACACAAATCTGCCAATCAAATGGCAAAGCCCAGTTAGTATCTGCCTATTCAAAAGTTACCTGCCAATATGAAACGTTAATATATGCTTGAGTAAACTAGTAAATCTATCCATAATCATGCTAGTCCCCAAAATTACGTCTAAAGCATTAATATATGCTTGAGTAAACTTTTGTACATATATAATATAAATATTATAGATAGATGTAAAGTTTTTTCAAGCAAATTGTAACTTATAATCTATCCATGTATCCATCTATCAATCTCCCATGTTTATTATGCATCTATGTATCTATCTATCAATCTCCTGTGATTTAAAAATTCTGCATATGTTCCATTATTTATCTTAGGGCTCCTTCCTGTATATGTTCCATCATTGATTTCCAGTGCTCCTTCAATATTTCAATTTTTACTATTGTAGGTAGATGATGTTTCCCTTAAAGATGTGATCCTATATATTTAAAAATTAAATAATATATATATTTTTCGGTTTGGTTTGGGAATATCGAAATCCCAAAAACTTGAGACTGATTTCCGTACCAAAATTTCGAGATCGGTTCGGTATTGGGTACCGAAATTTTCGGGAATTTCGGTTTGATTTCGAGAATTTTTCGGTTCGGTTTGGGATTTTTGGGATTTTTTTCCAGCCCTACCGATTAGCGCCTAGCGACTTTTCGAACCTTGGTTAAGGGTTCACAAAATTTGCACACTTGTTTCAACGAAGGTAAAAAGTCAAGTTATGACGTTATTCGGTGTTTCTAGAAGAGTCAACTCATATCATATGTCATAAATAGTAGTTGAGAATATATTTTAGATCCGTACTTTACATAGCACGTCCTGAGTTCGATTTCTGGCATTAGTGAATCGCACGATAGTGGTTAGAAAAAGCTGAAATGCATCTGTGAATTTTCTAACATCTGAAAAAATAGATTGTCTTAACAAAACCGCTAGCTGATCTCTTTAACAAAAACAAAATAACAAAAACACTCGTATGTTCATAAATTCAACGCATATGTACATGAACCGATCAATGGGGTTCCACTTGTATTTCAAATATTCAATTTCGCAAGTCATCATTTAAAATTCAAAATTACTTTATCATTTTTAATAAACGAAGAAGAAATCCTAATTGGAGACTTCTGATGAATGCTTCTCTTTTTTTTTTTTTTTTTTTTTTTTTTTTTTTTTTTTTGGTTGTAACAAGAAGTTTAAAGGAAGATTGGTTATTCTCATCATTAGCTCTAGGGCATACCACAATTTCGAGCTGAAAAAACTTATGCGTGTCACCTAATTATCAGCTGCTACCGTATGAATTTATGTAAAAAAATTACAAATCCCTCAACAGGACTGCCGGCAATGATGAAAGTTTAACTCAACCACAAGTCTCTTACTTTATAATTGTTATTGTATAAAAAATTGCAAAAAAGAATTCCCCGACAAATGTATGATTACAATTATTTATTTTTGGTTGGGAATGATTACTTGCTATATGGTTTTAAAAATAGAGAACTTTAACGAAAAGATCATGGTACTGTTAACTTTGACGAAAAATTATATTTTTATACTAAAAAGTCAATTGTGGTATTATTTACTTTATCTTTTATTTTATCCTTACTATTAAAACTCAAAATTTTTCAAATTGTTTTCATTAGTTTTTTTGTTAAAAATAATCTGCCTAACAAAATTGTATTTATGATTCAAAAAGAAGTTTGACAAAAAAAAATTAAAAAAAGAAAATTATCCAACAAAAAAATAAAACAACAGAAAAAAAAAAAAAAAGAAGAAAAAAACTCGTTTATATTTCCTTTCATGACATGGCATTGTCCTATTCGTTTACTATTAAAACAAGCGCTAAATCCGCGGACCCGCTAGCAGGGGAAGGAACGAAGTACAGCTGGACCGTCCAAGTCACAATCTTGTCTAACTCAACGGTACCGATTTACCTAAACCCTCCACTTGGTACAGAACTCACAGAGGATTGTACCCTTGCTTTGGATGGACGTTACCGTCCCCAGGCTCCTCGAACCCAAACCTGATGCCTTAGAAATTAAATTAATTTTTTTTGTCTCTCGTGGAAAAGGAAAAGTTAAAAGCCAAAGACTTTCACAAGAGAGGAATTTCTCAGAGATGGATTGTCTGCCCTAATCTTCCTATCTCTGGTTTATGTAGTTACAGTTAAACTACGTTAATATTTTATATTCTTATTTCTTTTTATCTTATTATTTCTATAACAAAATCGAGATAAAATGTTGACGTGTCTTAACCGTGACCGTACAAAACAGAAGAGAATGAGAAGAATACAGGAATGAGAGGGCAGACAATCATCTCCGAATTTCTCAACGTTTCCACAGCTCAAATTCCTGGTCTTGTCAGGGGTGCTTTCGAATTTCGATTCTCCTTTTCCCCCCATTTTGTTTAAATTTCTTATAACTTCCGTTTTCTGAATTTTCACAATGTATTTTTTCTGTGGATTTTGTAATTTTCGCTGTTGGGAATCATAAAGTTGTTGCATTTCGATCTGGGTTGTGATCTAGTTGTTCATAAATCACCACGAGGTGATCTAGTTGTTGAGAACATATTTGATCCGTATTTCACATAGCACGTTTTGAGTTCGATTTCTAGCGCTGATAAATCGTACGACAGTAGTAAGGGAAAACTGAAATGCATCTGTGATTTTTTTAGCATCTGAAAAAATGGATTGTCTTAATGAAACTACCAGCTGATATCTTAAAAAAAAAAAAAAAAACTCATTTGTTCATAAAGTCAACTCATATGTACATGAATCGATCAATGGGGTTCCACTTGTAATAAATTTATCGTTTTTAATAAAAAGATGAAGAAATCCTAATTCGAAACTTTAGGCGCAATGATGAATGTTTATTTTTTTTTTTTTTTTGGGTAACAACAAGTTTAACGGAAGTTTGGTTATTCTCACAACCACCATCAAGGCATACCTAACCTCAAGCTGAAAGAACTTATGCGTGTCACCTAACTGTCAGTTGTTACTGGTATGAATTTATATAAAAATTTACAAATCCCGCACCAGGACTGCTGGCAACTATGAAAGTTTAACTCAACCACAAGTCTCTTACTTTATAATTGTTATTGTATAAAAAAATTGCAAAAAATAATGCCCCGACAAATGTATGATTACAATTATTTATTTTTGGTTGGGAATGATTACTTGCTATATGGTTTTAAAAATAATCTGCCCAACAAAATTGTATTTATGATTAAAAAAGAAGTTTGACAAAAAAAAAAAAAAAAAGAAAAAAAAAAAAACTCGTTTATATTTCCTTTCATGACATGGCATTGTCCTATTCGTTTACTATTAAAACAAGCGCTAAATCCGCGGACCCGCTAGCAGGGGAAGGAACGAAGTACAGCTGGACCGTCCAAGTCACAATCATGTCTAACTCAACGGTATCGATTTACCTAAAACCCTCCATTTGGTACAGAACCCACAGAGGATTTTACCCTTGCTTTGGATGGACGTTACCGTTCCCAGGCTCCTCGAACCCAAACCTGATGCCTTGGAAATTAAATTAAATTAAAATTAAATTTTTTGTCTCTCGTGGAAAAGGAAAAGATTAAAAAGCCGGAGACTTTTTCACGAGGGAGGAATTTCTCAGCGTTTCCACAGCTCAAATTCCAGGGCTCGTCAGAGGTGCTTACGAATTTCGATTCTCCTTTTTCCCCCAATTTGTTTAAATTTCTTATAAGTTCCGTTTTCTGAATGTTCACAATGTATTTTTTCTGTGGATTTTGTATTTTTCGGTGTTGGGAATCATAAAGTTGTTGCATTTCGATCTGGGTTGTGATTGTTTTGGGTTTTTATGCGTCGGCGATTGGATCGAATCGGTGAGTTTTGTGAAATTAGAGTGGCGATTTAGTGTTTTGGGTTGGCGGAGTTTGGGGATTTTGGTGGGTTAGGGATTCGGCAAGTGGGGGGCTTTTTGTTTGGTAGCTGAGAAAGGAGGTGATTCTTTTTTCTTGGCTTTCTTATTGCCTAGGTTCTAGTTGGAAGATTAGATGGGGCCAATGGAGCACTGATCGTGCTGTATCGGTTTATTAGTATACAATGTTAGATTCTTTGATTTCCTTTGCTTTTTGTTTGGCCTTTTATGTTATGTTCTTAGCATCCAACGGCTGAAACCATTCGAATGCAGGGTAGTTTGGGAAAGTTAGAAGCTTTAACGTTTGGTTTTCTGCCTTTTTGTTGTAAAGGTTGTTTAAGAAAAGGGATATGAGATTTCGAAATTCAAACCTTTTGAGTGGAACTTCAAATTCGAGCTATTGTAGAAATTTGAAAGCGGCTTGGTTTCCCGTAAAACTGAGGAGGATGGTAGAGAAGTTCAATTAGAATGTTATAATCTGGGTCAATGCCTCACCATTCATTCTTCTAGGTCTAGATTCTGAAAGAATTAGGATTTAAGATCCAATTCCTTAAATTTTTCTTCACATGCAGGATTTTTTTTTTCTGTGATCAATCGAACCCATAATCGTGATTTTCTACATTCCTAACTTTCAATTTGGTGAATCTTATTGTATTCTTAAGGAGATTGTATTGAAATGATTGAAGTTTCTCTCTGTGTTGTGGATGCAGGAGTTTTAATTTGAGTGCGAATGGGTGATCACCTGGTGTTGTGTGTTGACCGCTTCACAAAAACTGAAAGCTTGCAAGGGAGTGAGACCCCAGGATCTTCTGTAGAGGGTTCAAGCTCCCAATCTGCTGAGCTACCCACTTGTGCCATTGATGTTAAGGGGGTCGGGGAGAAGGCTATAGCTGAAGAAGAAGAGCCTCTGATTCAGACGGTTGAATGTCGCATTTGCCAGGAAGAAGATAGCGTTAAGAATTTGGAGGTCCCCTGTTCTTGCAGCGGTAGCTTAAAAGTATGTTGATTTATTGATACATATCCTTTTTTTTTTAAACTAGAATTTTGGATTTTTTTGGGGGGCTATGGGTGAGGGGAATCACTCTCTTGATTCCATTGACCCCAAATACTTAAAATGCGTCAAGATTTATGATAGAGAAATTCTTGAAGTAGGTTACTCTTGAGTGTTTAAATTGGATTGTTGTTAGTGATGTTCAGATATTCTTTTCTACCGCAGTTAGTGTCAGCTATATGCCCAAATCAGTTTGTGGCATGAAGTCCTACCATTAAATGTTTTGCTGATCCCTTTTATTTATGTTTTGACTATATGGACAGATCTTAGCTCTGTATGAAGTTTTTATCGCAAACTAGTTGTTTTAACATCCGAATCATGCTCATTACCTTATGTTTGTTAACCAACTTCAGTGACTTCTTAGACTAATATTATATGTTGATAACCAATGCCAATGATTTCTTTCTTCCGTTTCTCCGTTCAGTTCGCTCATAGGAAATGTGTCCAGCGATGGTGCAATGAGAAGGGAGATATAATCTGTGAAATTTGTCATCAGGTAAATTTCTAGAATCCTTACCATCTGCAATTGTCATTTTTATGATTATAAGCAGAGAATCTGTTCCGTTCAGTTTTATATTCGAGATTAATACTTTTCAGGGATGTTGCTTATGTTCATATAAGTAAGCAACTTCACTTAGTTTGACGCTATCTTAGTCAATAGTCATGCCTTTTCTTTTCTGGAAAGGATGAAATATAATGTTGTATTATGAGAAGATATTTGGTTTTTATCAATAAACCATGATGATGCATCCGTGTAATATATTAAAGTCATGTGAGCATTTGCTGGTAACCTCTTGGTCATTATAATTGGTTATTATGAATTTTTTCCATTCATAAGTTGCAAGTCATTGAGTGGGTTTTTACGAAAAGTTTCTCTGATGTAGTCATACCAACCTGATTATACTGCCCCACCACCTCCTCCTCAGTCTGAAGATACCACAATTGACATCAGGCAAGTTTAGAATTTACATATGCTTTGCAACCTTGTTCATGTTGTAAGGATTTTTAATTCCGTTGTATCTTTCGTTTTTGCAAATTAGCATTTGGCTAGATGTGATGAGGACTGTGCTTGTTTTTATATCTTGGGCACTTTAGCTTTGCCCCTCTCTCTGCATCACCATTTTCTTGAGGTCAATACAACATACAGCTTTATCTAAGACTCGTATCTGTTTTGATTTGTTGTTTTGCTTCTTGGATCCGCCTGACAGTGATGGTTGGACAATCTCTGGTACCCCTTTGGATTTGCGTGATCCTCGACTATTAGCAATGGCAGCGGCTGAACGCCACTTGCTAGAGGCTGAATATGATGAGTATTCTGACACAAATGCTAGTGGAGCAGCCTTTTGCCGCTCTGTTGCTCTAATTGTAAGCCATAGTTGTCACCATTAATGATGTGTGGTTATTTATAGTAGCCCATGTTGGAATGAAATATTGTCGTCGCATTTTCTTTCTGATTTTATTTTGTGGATCTTATCAGACGATGAGGATAACCTAGCTGATGCTTTTGTCAGCTATAAAAAATATCCCTAATCTTTAACTTTCATATTTTCTTAGTGCACCTTTTCTCTATGGTCATTCTGAACTAGTGTAACTAGTTGCAGGTTCTGTTCTGGGCCCTGCAACTTGTTGCTATGCACATTCACAGTTTAAACCTCAGCACGTGCTCTACTCTCAGTTGAATAAGAGAATTTAATTTAATTTCTATTGGTCTCCTCTCTTGTTTCTCGGCAGTTAATGGCTCTTCTCCTCCTGAGGCATGCATTGACCCTCCCCAATGGTGACGGGGATGATGATGATGCATCCACTTTTTTTTCTGTAAGTGGCATAAGTATGTTGAATGCGTCTTATATTATTCCAGATCGTTGCACTATCTAACTAAATGATCAAATGTTAACAGCTTTTCTTGCTCCGGGCTGCTGGTTTTCTTCTCCCGTGCTACATTATGGCTTGGGCCATCAGCATATTACAACGTCGAAGGCAAAGACAGGTAAGTTCTGGCCTCTGCTGTCTTTGAGAAACCCAAGAATAATCACTTTTTTATATATCCTTGGTGAGATGAGATATCGTGTCTTAGATTGGTTACATAATGAAGCTTGAATGGGCTTTGGCATGCTTCCCACTGCACTAAAAGAAAGCAGGAATCATGTCTTCGGACAAAGAAGCTTTCTGGTCGTGAATGCAAATTTTAACATGTTCTTTTAATTACATGCTAATTTGTTTATATGTTACTGTTGATCCAGGAAGCAGCAGCACTTGCAGCAAGTGAGGTTGCATTTATGCTGCAGGCAGGGCAACGCAGGGGCTTGCAGTTCACAATAGCTCCAGGACCTGCAGTGACTCCCCATCAGGAGCCAATTCAGTGATTTGGTGTTCTTCAACCATGGCCAGTGCTCTATTTCGGTGAAGAGGATTATGCTGGAACTGGAAATATGAGCGTGTTGTTTCTGTAGCATAAACAAGCGTTAAAGAGGAAAATCAGAAGGCTTTAGCTTTCTGACTGTCGTGTATCTGTAATCGAATTATTTTACATACTCTGTACAAGCTCACTACTTTCCTTCCTTATCTATTTCCCGTGTTTTGTACATAATCTTTGTTATCACCGCAGCAGTTATGCTGCACGGTAAACTGCTGTCGAAAGAGGTGTGTTACTGATTGTAGTTGCAACTATCTTTGGATGCATTCTTTGGGCCAAACATCAACTTTACTTGCATCATGTATCGGTATCCTGTTGTTATTTAACCCGACTCTGCCAACGGCTAGTTCGCTTTGCTCTCGGCACCAAGGGAGGAAAGGCTCTAGTCGAAGCCAATCTGGTTGGAATATGATGATTTGGGATTTCAAGCTTTTAGATGCATCACTCACCGTTGCTTTCTTGAAGTGTGATTGTTCAAGAAAACCCTGTCATCTTCTGTTGTTGTTGTTAAAGTAAAATGTGATGGTGAAGGATGATCGTGGAAAGCAAACGTTCCATTCAAATTCCTTTACTTTAATACAGCTCTCAAAGCTCATGTCCAGCTTGGACCATGACCAGTCCACCTCCTCATCGATTTTGTACTCGAACGGAGACTCTTTTTCAATATTGTTCTTTCCATTTCCAGTTCGAACTGGTATTGTTAACTATTCAAACCTCAAAAAAAAAAAAAAAAAAAAAAAAAAAAAAAAAAAAAAATTCAAACTGGGTTTTAAAGGATCGAGAATACTGCTCTGATTAGCTGACTTAACCCACGCATGCAACGAGAAATGAAGATGGTTTTTATAGATAAGCGATTTAAAGAGAGGGCAAAGAAAAAGCATAAACGAATTCCATTCAGCACAAGAGACCAAGACTGGGATTTCTTGGTGCATGGAATTCTAAAGCAAGTTGTTAGCTTAAAGCAAGTGTTTGGTGCATCAAGCTTTGCTATTGGTTGGTTTATTTGGTTATGTGTTTTTGGCTTTTTGGTGGATGGATTTCTAGTCCCTACCATTACTCCAACATCTCTACTTTTGATGGGTTTTTTTTGCTGCATTAGTTATCTAAACATGGAACTGGCTGCTGCATTGGTGAGGTGTGTTAGAGATTTTTAGGCTGGGTGGGATCTGGGACCGGATGAGATCAAAATACGATAGACATTTCGATGTGATTGTTTTATTAAAGCATTTAGACACGGGTGGATCAATGTGGATCAGGTGGAACCATTCTATACTTTTGTGAGAGATGTCTTACAGATGACGTGATCAGGTGTCTCTACCCAAAATTTTCTCCTAAAATACAGAGAATTTCGTTCTTTTGTGATGTTGCTGACCATCCATGTGATCAGGCGGCTCGACCAAAGATTTTGAAGAGATGAGGAGCCCATAAGAACTCTACACATCAGCATTGGGTAGATGTGTTGGAAAAGCATTCAAGAGGCACAAAACTGGTCTTTGGTTTGGTAAAAAAGAGCAAGGCAAATGATAGAGAGAAAGATACTTGGCTTCCCAAGGATAGTGTTCCAACTTAACTTTTGATTCAAGCCTGTCAGAGTCTTCTAAAACAGCCCTATATATTGCTTCTGTGGCAGGCTGCTTATGATTGTGGTGAATCTAAATATTCCCTAAATGTTCTGCCTGCCCTTCTTCTGAGGGGCCTCCCTTTGTGCTTTATGCCCTTAGCCCTCCAAATCCCATAAAAGACATTCCCTTGGCTTCTTCTCACAGGGATTGAAACCATAACAAACACTACTCCTCATCCTCTTATCAAACACAGATAGCTTCAGAAGCATGGGGGTTTTGGCTTACAGAAGGGCTCTTCTTCTTCTTGTTTGCATTGGGTTTCTAGCTCTTCAACCCGAAAAGGTTTTCGCCTTAAGAAGCAGGGACTTGGCTCTCAGATGGGACAAAGGGCACTTGCCGTTTCTTAAAAGCTTGCATCTTTTTAAGGCTGTTGCTGTAGAGGACATGGAAGCTAAGATGAGTTTGGCACCTGCACCCGCGATGACATTCAATGCGAATCAATCGAACAAAAGAAAAGTTGGAAGAGGATCTGACCCCATTCACAACAGATGTTGACAACATGCTGATGCAGTTTGCTATGGGGAGAAGATGCCGAAAACAGAGCATTGCAGGCAGAAGAAGAAGCTGGTGTGGCTGTAACTAATACAAAAATGTTCAACAGGGTGGCGGGCATCCTCTTTTGTTTGAATTATATGTTTTCGTATGTTTTTTAGTCGAAAGTTTTTTTGTTGAGCTGAAGAACTGCAGCTGAAACCCGATCATCGAGCTAGCATCATCTGTATTGTATAAACATAGGTCCTAACCAATAGATGAATACTTTGAGAGAATGATGATGCTAGCCCTCACAGATTACATGCATTTCTGATATTTCCCTACAAAAGAAAAGGACTTTTACAATTCTGTGTTGTGAATAGTTTTGCCCTTTCCAGTCTTGCTTTTTGGTTTTAGTTTCATCAAAACAGTCAAAATTTCGCGAATAGTAGCTGTAACGATAGAACTAATTCTTCGTTGAAAGATATTCACAAATGAATAATTGGATTGAAAATTATTACGTAACTACAACTAAATCAGTATCGATGTGTGCGAATATATACTGTCAAAAACAAAATTCCTTACATATCTGAAGTTCTCAACTTAGCCTGTACCTCCCTTGTACTCCGCCTTTGGCAAATTTTAGATGTTTCCCCGACGGTGCAAGGTCAAGAGATCTTGGTGATTTTGAACATTTGAAACGCTTTCAGATGGGTGAGTGTCATTTCGTTCTTATACCAGAAGTTGACCTGTCATATCTCTTCTTCCTGTGAAATTTAAACTGTCTGGAGTGAAATTTAAACTGTGTGGAGGATTTCTTATGAGAAACTGCCTGCCAAATCATATCAACTGCATCACCTGGCTGGGATGGATACTGATATCCGAAATGATGTACGACTACCTTCAACCTTTCCCACATCTTGGTCCATGTTTCTTGCTTGATTCCTCGGAGAAGATTCAGTAGGTAACCCTTCTTACTAGCGTAAGACGAGCGAACAAATATGCAAAACTGTGAGTAGTCTAAGACATCTTCAAATGGTAGCTCAATCTCATCGCTAATTATTACAGGAACACAATGGCTAGCAATGGCATCAAATAGGCGATTTGAGGAAGGGGTATCACCAGCAAGATTCAGGCAAAACTTTGATGAGGCCATTCCTTGGCTTGCCTTGTTGATACCACGTCCTTGAACGCTACCAAAAGTGAAGTGTACATCTTTCTCATCTTTAAGAAGATAATACAATTTCTTCCGTACTATTCCTCCCTGGTTTAGTTTAAAGTAACAAAATACCGTACGTAAGATATTAGCAATTATAAAACTGATTAGTGCTAAAACAATGTAGTGAATGATGTAAAGGAAGAATGAAAGCAACCAGCTTTTGGGTAACATAAACAAAGAGCCAGAAGTAATGACAAAAGTGCATCGGAAATCAGAATAGATGAAGAAGGGTCATGAAATAGATCATGTCAATCATGATACAAACACTTTGTATGCTTCAATGGAATCAGGATGTATTGCCATACTATATAAAGTTAGCAATCCGTTGTGGAGACTGCCCTACGCTGGGGAGTAGTTTGTGCATTAAAATGCCATCATAATGAAAGTAAACTATCTGCTCTATTTCAAATCGTCACCGAGCTTTGAAAATATAAAGCTAATGATACATCCCTATTAAGAATGTCCTAATTGCCAGATAATTCATTCTGAGATCAAATTCAGAGTAATATGAGCTCATCGAAACAAATTTCGTCATGTATTTAGCACCCTTATCATCCTATTTAAACCAAATACAGTGTAATTAAAATGCTGTACATGTCATGACAAGAGGTAAGTGAAGTAAAAACATACATCTTTCCTGTATATTGCTCCTCGGAAATATAATAGTATAGGACGCTTGTTGAATGAGGGTGATTTGCTGCTCTGAACAGTCATTACCAAATGTCTGTAAGGAGCAATTATGTCCTTCTCAAGATTTGCTATTTCAGCCGGGTATCTTCCAAAATCCGCAAGCACAAACATGGCAGAGCCCAACTTCTTTCTTGCATCTAACATGCTATTTGGATGGTGAGCAACTAGTAAATGATCCTTCCCACCCTTTCTTTTCCATTCATCCCGACCCATCAAATACTGCACCAACTTGCTCTGCAACTTCTTGTTCACACTTACTTTCTCATTTCCACGAAGCTTAGAATGCCTGTTGTAACTCAGAGATGCAAAGAATGGGACAAAAATAACATCTGCTTGACTTGAATTGTGCACCCTGACTACCGTGCACGGTCTAACCACAGTTGGGATACTTGATGATAGAAGATCAAGGGTGAGCCAGTATTCGATACTGTGCTGTAAATTCAGGCCACCTGGGTAAGCTGGAATGAGACTCAGGTTTTTGACATTTGGCCATGTTTGATTCTCCTTACCCTTCCAACCCAATAACCCAAAGTGAAACTCAGGAGGCAACTCATACATAAACACCCTCACGAGAGCCTGCGTCGAGTCACAAGCAACCATTTTCTTTTTTTCTAAAGATCCCAACTTCTTGCTTGAATTGGAAACTTGACATCCCAATTCACATCTTTTTGTGGATCTTTTAGCATCAACTTGGGGAACCTCGGCAGAGAAGGAAGGAAGGTTTTTGTCCCTACTTTTTACAAGGGGCGCAAAGTATGTGCCATTAAGAACAATAAGCTTAAACACTCTGGGTGCAAAAGAATTATTGCTAAACTGAAGTAGGAAGACAGAAGAAGAGATTAAAAGGAACACCGAAATCGTTATCAAGTAGAAAATAAACTTCGATGGAATCCTACTCTTTTCCAACATTTATGAAATTTCAGGCAACCAAACTCTACTGAGTTTTGCAAATTGAACAAGATAACAACTGCAATTGCAAAAAAAAAAAAAAAGGAATGCAATCAATGCTACTCTCCTAAAAACTCAATGCCTTTCGGTTCAGATTCTTAACAAAGCAGCTCAATTGCCACAAAAATCGCTAAAATCTCTAAAAACAACAACCATCAAGATTCAATTAATGGAAAATAAATCTCTATATTCTGTGAACTTACTACACATAAAACCTTGAATTTCTGAAAAAAATACCATAATCTCTCTCTCTCTCTTAAAATCATAGCCAGAGCAACTGAGAAAGTGATAAATCTGCACACACAGTGAATAAATACTTAAGCATACTGCATTATTTGGATTCTTAAGCAGTTCAGCTAAAATTGCAGCAAAAAAAAAAAACAAAAAGGAACAGAAAAGCATGAAAGGATTAAAATTTCTCAGCTGGGTTTTTACAGAAATATGATTTGATGAAAAGGGTCGATTAGAAATGGAAAAAAGATTGCACCTGATGAACTGGGATTCTGAAACTCCATGGCATGCAGATATATATTTTCAGACTTTTGCAAAAGGGACCAAGCTTGGAGAAGGAAGCTATTCTAAAACATAGAAAGGGACCTTTGAACAAAATCCATGAATATTTTATTATTATTTCTAAGCCCTTCTGGTGAGCTATGGCATTTGAAAAATCATGAAAATGACATTTTTATACTAATCTTTTTGTTTGTTCACGAGGAGAACAGAAAGCTCATGACTTTATCAAACCTTTCTCGTGGGAATTTTGAATCTTGAGTTCTGCTATGGTGTGCTCGTCGTCATGTTATCATTGTCGTCGACGAACAACTTGCATGAAATAAATTTACTTTTATTGTGTGCAATGATTAAAATAACATTATATTATTTGACGAGAATATTACTGTAAATGTGAACTTGTTTCATGTAAAACTTTCGAGTGTCCAAACAAATAAAATTGCGAGAATATGGCCTTTGTTGTTGCTCAGAAAACATTGCGAGAAATAGGGTTCACATTTCTTGAGATGGCGTGTGAAATTGTTGACCGACAGAAATTGCAATAAATTATTATCAATTTTCATTTAATTGCTTGCCTAATAAAGTAGTTTAAGTTGGATTTGTTACCAAATTTAACGGAGACAATTGGGAGAGCACAGAAAATTATTAAAAGAAGCTGAGAAGAACTGTGAGAGTACGTCGGAGAAGAGAGGGCTTCACCGTCGTTGCACACTGCCGAAACTACAAACGAGTCATTTTAGTCGTTCTAATGCAAACTGAAGTCTACGACGAAAATAACATAGGGTATGAAAAAAATGTGAGGCATGGCTTCAAGAGAGCCTCAAAGAATATGACTTGTTCGCCTTTTTTCTTTGGGCCAATTTTGTAACTAAAGAGTATAAAAAATAAGATGAAGTGCCGATTTAGTCTCTAATCTATCACCTCAGTGAATATTAGGTCCTTGAATTATTTTTTTGGTAAAATAAGTCCCTGAATTCATTAAAAAATGATAATTTCATCCCTACTATTATATTCAAATCTATTTTATCCAATTTTTCTTCAACTTAAGTCACTTCACACACTTTAGAATGTAATATCGTTATTTTCTCGCCTATAAGCCCTTCACATTTTATATAGGTTGCGAATCTAACATCTAATTTACCCTTCAAAGTTAACTTACATTTTTTTTTTATGAAAAACTACCAATTTACTCTCCAAAATTAACTCCATATACTATTTCTTTATGAAAAACTACCAATCTACCCTTCAATGTGTATTACATACAAGTAACATGACTTAAATTGATGGAAAATTGAATATAGTAGCTTCGAATATAATATTAGGGATGTAATGGCAAATTTTTATAATTCAATGACTGATTTTTCTGAAAAAATAGTTTAGAGACCTAATTTTCACTAAGGTGATAATTCAGGGACTAAATTGGCCGTTCATCCTAAAAAATATATTTAAAGTTCGTTTGGGTGTGCTTTTAAAATGACTAAAAGCGTTTTTAGTGAAAATATTTTTAGAATCAATTCTTAATAAAAATACAAGTAAATTCTGGAAAAGCATTTAAAGCATGGAAGAAACACATAAATGGTGCTTCTTGCATAAAGCACTTCAAATGCTTTTGGAACCTAAAAATATTTTCTCTAAAAGCGATTTCAGTCATTTTAAAAACACATATAAACGAGCCCTTAATCAGTGAAAAATGGTCTTACTATTTATTGAGTTCATAAATATTTTTTAAAGGGTTGTGATATCCACATATCCCATTTTACTTCTCGCACACCTTTTTAATTTTCGGCTGTCGGATTAGATGAATTGAAGAAAATCAGCGGACAAAAATTATCAAAGGATGTGTGAGAAATAAAATGGGATGTGTGGATAGCACACCCCTTTTTAAAATGTGATTGTTGAGTTTCTTAAGTTTTTTGTGTGCGCAGTAAGAAAAGTATTGAAAATCTTTAGAAACATAAAAGAAAATTTGCGTGTGTAGTAAGAAAAAATATCGTTTAATTGCTTGCCTAATAAAGTAGTTTAAGTTGGATTTGTTACCAAATTTAACGGAGACAATTGGGAGAGCACAGAAAATTATTAAAAGAAGCTGAGAAGAACTGTGAGAGTACGTCGGAGAAGAGAGGGCTTCACCGTCGTTGCACACTGCCGAAACTACAAACGAGTCATTTTAGTCGTTCTAATGCAAACTGAAGTCTACGACGAAAATAACATAGGGTATGAAAAAAATGTGAGGCATGGCTTCAAGAGAGCCTCAAAGAATATGACTTGTTCGCCTTTTTTCTTTGGGCCAATTTTGTAACTAAAGAGTATAAAAAATAAGATGAAGTGCCGATTTAGTCTCTAATCTATCACCTCAGTGAATATTAGGTCCTTGAATTATTTTTTTGGTAAAATAAGTCCCTGAATTCATTAAAAAATGATAATTTCATCCCTACTATTATATTCAAATCTATTTTATCCAATTTTTCTTCAACTTAAGTCACATCACACACTTTAGAATGTAATATCGTTATTTTCTCGCCTATAAGCCCTTCACATTTTATATAGGTTGCGAATCTAACATCTAATTTACCCTTCAAAGTTAACTTACATTTTTTTTTTATGAAAAACTACCAATTTACTCTCCAAAATTAACTCCATATACTATTTCTTTATGAAAAACTACCAATCTACCCTTCAATGTGTATTACATACAAGTAACATGACTTAAATTGATGGAAAATTGAATATAGTAGCTTCGAATATAATATTAGGGATGTAATGGCAAATTTTTATAATTCAATGACTGATTTTTCTGAAAAAATAGTTTAGAGACCTAATTTTCACTAAGGTGATAATTCAGGGACTAAATTGGCCGTTCATCCTAAAAAATATATTTAAAGTTCTTTTGGGTGTGCTTTTAAAATGACTAAAAGCGTTTTTCGTGAAAATATTTTTAGAATCAATTCTTAATAAAAATACAGTAAATTCTGGAAAAGCACTTAAAGCATGGAAGAAGCACATAACTGGTGCTTCTTGCAGAAAGCACTTCAAATGCTTTTGGAACCTAAAAATATTTTCTCTAAAAGCGATTTCAGTCATTTTAAAAACACATACAAACGAGCCCTTAATCAGTGAAAAATGGTCTTACTATTTATTGAGTTCATAAATATTTTTTAAAGGGGTGTGATATCCACACATCCCATTTTATTTCTCGCACACCTTTTTAATTTTCGGCCGTCGGATTGGATGAATTGAAGAAAATCAGCGGACAAAAATTACCAAAGGATGTGTGAGAAGTAAAATGGGATGTGTGGATAGCACGCCCCTTTTTAAAATGCGATTGTTGAGTTTCTTAAGTTTTTTGTGTGCGCAGTAAGAAAAGTATTGAAAATCTTTAGAACCATAAAAGAAAATTTGCGTGCGTAGTAAGAAAAAACATCGTTTATCGAGTAATTTAAATCTTTTTTTTTCAATATTAAAATGATCAAAGATTCAAAGAGTAATGTCATTTTGAATTAGAGGAGGAAAGTGTTGGGATTAGCCAAACTTCAACTCTTGAACAACCCACTTAGGGTGCGTTTGTTGCGCCGAACTATCTTGGACTTGACTAGCTTCAAGGACTAAGCTGGACTGGCTTAGACTAGACTAAGCTGGATTAACTTAGTGAAGCGTTTGGTGCAGTGTTGGACTAAGAAGATGGATAATAACACATTCTAATATTATATTATTTAATCTATAAATTATTAATATTTTATTATGATCTTATCTTTTTCTCCATCTTTTCCTACCATTTCCGTCCCACTCTCTCCCTCTTCTCTCAGTTCTTCGTCCCACCTTCTCCCTCTTTTTTTCCTCCCAGACCTCTTGATTCATGTCTCTCTCTCTCATTCCCGGTCAAGCGCCTTATCGATTCCAGTCTCTATTTCTCTGTCTTCCCTCCCTCTCTAGCTATGCGCTGTTCGAACGGAACTTCACGGCTCCATTTTTCCCGACGAGTTGCAGGTTTCCTGACGTGTTTTCTGGCCAACCCTCGTTGAATTGGATGAAGTTAGCACCGCCAAAAAATTCCTCACCATTCCTGGACCGAGATCTTAGCTTTGCATGCTCGAATTTGTCATGGATTCAAAGAAGCCCAAATAGGCCGAGACTTCCAGACCATTTTCCGGCCACATTCGACCACCTTTTGGCCTCGATTCAGGTAAAATCGTAATTTTGTCACTACCAGCTTCAATTTGGTATATTTTATATGAATCTGCTTTTGGTTTCTGGGTTTTTGGATTTTTTGGGTTTTCTGGATCTCTGACTTGGAGATCTTATGGACAAATGAGAGGGAGGTGGGGAGAAAGACAGTGGGAGGGCAAGTTCTCAGGCATGGGGTGAGGCAAAGTGAGGGGAAGCGGGGAAACGGGACTAGCAATCCCCTCCTTTTCGGGAGCTCTCGCTAAGCCCAGCTAACGAAGGATTTAGTCGGCACGAGTCCGACTTAATCCCACTAAACTCAATCCCGGCTTGCACCAAACACGGGTTATTAGTTCTAGCCAGTCCAGTCCTAGCTAAGGAGGTCAAACAAACGAGGCCTTAAAGACTTAAGAGTCACAATAACAGAGCCAATTTCTTATTTAGCAGGTAGTCTTTCATTAAAAAATTCCTACGTAAGGATTGAGAATTTTGTGCAATTATATCATACTAGCTTTTCCGCACATGTGAGCGTATACAAGACATCTTTCTCAATCACACTCATTATGTGCAACTTACGTACAAACTTTTAATCAAGTACCCTTAGTGCGACTTACAAAATTTTATTTTATTTTGAGAACTACTAGACTTACCTCAATATCCTATTTCTCTACCCACATAAAAAGTTAAAAAAATTGAAATGTTATTTCTCCACTCATTATTATTTCTGAAGTACCCTCTAACATGCTATTTCCCCACCTAATCTTATTACTAAAAAAATTGAAATTTCAAAAGCAAAGTCTCCTCAACGATAATTTATCAGCAAATAAATGACCCTCCAAATGATCTGTTGTGTGTGATTATGCACTCTAATAACTACCATCAACATCTAATTATCATCAGTTGCTAGCGCTTACCTTTAATAATTGAAAAGGGAGCATCCTCATCTTTTCGTTCCAAAATTCCTTCTATCCTCATCATTGTCTTTTTTGTGAATTTGGCTTACATAATTTGCATTCCTTTCACAACCCAATGTGAGTCTAGGTTCCTGTTACCTTTCGCACTCAACTTATCATTATTATATATCTTTTAAAGTCTTTATTGATTATTTTACAAATGAGAAAGTTTGTAATTAAAAATTTCATTAAAAAGTGAATTGGAAAATAAGATACGGAGATGAGAATAACAACACTCTTTTATTTTTTTATATTTTTATTTCTCAACCGACTTTTTGGCCATGGACTGCAGTGCAAATCGGCAGTTGTGGCAGAGAAAGAAGATGAAATAATCTCATTTGATTAACATAATAAACCATAAATTTATCTGTCAACGCTCACATTTGGAAAGGGTGTTTAACAACCAATATCCCAATTCACAAAGGAGCAATGGACTACTGCAATTAAACTAACATTCCCAGGTCACTGAACCTATGACCTTTACAGAGGAGAAGATCACAATTTCGAAATTAATACTTAAGAAATTGGGTACTTAAATCTTTGATTATTTTGGTAAAAATGGATTAAGCAGAAGGGTTGATCAAGGGCATTTTGGTCCTCCTTGCTGGGTCTTCCAGTTGTTGTAGCAAGGGCACACAGCTTTGTTGCCGTAGAAGCCAGGAGGAACACAGAGGCACTTGGCACAGCATTTCTGGCAGAAGAACATGCATGGCTTGTGGTATTGTGTCTGGCTACATCTCCTTGTGCATTGTGATGGGCATTCTGGTAATTCCACGCAAAAAAAAATTGTCAATATTTCTATAAAATATTACTAAACTAACCTAATTTACGAAGAAAAATATTCAAAATAAAACGATAGATGTTACTTATGGTAGCTCTTGAGACTCCCAGGACCATATCCTCCCTGGAAAAGAATATAAAAATTACATTTTATTAGAAAATGCCAGTTTTAACAATAATATTCAAATAATATTGCATTTATTTATAAATTTCGTACACTGTCCAACTGATTCCGGGCTTCTTCTTCTGCCATAACCTACAAACATGGAAAAAAAATAAATATAGAAAATGATTAAGAAATAGTGTACTTAAGCAAGGGTAAAATGGAAAAAAAGTGTTGGTTTAGTGGGAGGAGAGGGACTACTCACCTGGGTTGCAGCCATGGAAATCCCAAGGAGTGCTAGCAGCAGAAAGCAGACAAGCTTAGCCATTGCCATTGCCTCTTTGGAAGGAAGGAAGAAAGAAAGATGCAGAAGAGGACTGGTTTCTGTGTGGGGCTTGATTTAGAATGCAAGAGTGAGTGTTAGGTTAGCTATATATATAGATATCTTTGGAGGGGGAAGGGCAGATGCCATGATTGAATACTGCCCTATTGTGTAAATTATATTCCGAAATTGTCCACGTTAGCGAAGAGAACAGTTTTTCGTTTTCTAGATATGGAGATAAAGCGTAAAATGTGTCCGGTAGTCGGAGATATTCAACTGTTACCTCACTTTTTTTAGCCAAGCTTGTGCATTGCTGAACATTCTCGTTTTCTCCTTAGAAATGATTTCCGCTCATCTTCGTTTCATTTTTCTGCATATACATGTACATTTTTTGCTTTGAATCGAATATATTAAAAAAGATCAAGGAACGTAGATAAACAGGAGTGTACATAAGTAACACAGGTGCATGAGATATTATGGATAGAATTTGGAAGGACTTAACTGTAATTCCACAGATGTGGTACCTTTTTCAGTTGATTTGTAGTAACGTGGGAAGGTCGTTACGTGCAGGTCCACAAAAACAGAGCAAGTCGGGCAATTAGATCTTAAAGATTCATCATTTATAAGCATATCAATAAATTTTACTAACAAATAAATTATAAAATACCTAAAAACATGTGGATCCTACGTGAACCCACTCACTACACTATCATACACCGCAGTCCTATCAAAACAAACGGCTTCCATCACATTTATCAAATTATAATTATAACTTTTTTTTTATTTAGAAATTATTTATAAAAAATCATTTAACTTGTAGACCTCATCATCCATCTTTAAAGTTAACAGAAAGTTAACAAAGTATACCTGAAAATATTTCTTTTAGATTCTAAAGCGGGTCGGGTCAAACAAGTCCAATTAGAATTTGAATCTGGTTCTGGCAACCGAATCCAAATTCATCGGACCTGACCCGCTTCAGAATTTAGAAGGAATACTCTCAGGTATATTCTGTTAACTTTTTATTAACTTTAACTGAATATTTTGTCGCTGAATCAAATATGAAAGTTCATCATGAGAATGTTACTGGGTACCAGGATTCTAAATTCGTTAGACACAAATCATGATTAGCAAGTTTTCAAATCGAATAAACTATTTTAAAAAAAAGATTTTTTGTTGATAAAAAGAATAAACACTTCTGATTAATCGTATTGTATTGTACAGTAAAAATACTATCACTTTAGTGGGAATTGAGTTTCCCCCACCCAGAGAGTGAAGAATTGATGCAACATAGATGACGTGGCAAGATCTTAGGGTTGGGTGTCAAGAAACTATGGTGTGCCAAAGTGTAGGATGCAAAAATAATGGGACCCCAATAATTGAAACAGTGGGACCGGCCTACGGGAGGAGTTTGACATCGCGAGCCATGTGAGCATGTGACCATATCTGATCCGTGCACATGACTAAAAAACCAAAACGACAGGAGTACATGTCGTGTGCCGTAAATAATGGACATCCGGAATCCCATCCCTCCCTGTCTATTTGTGTCTTTTCCCATGAGAGGGCTGAAGTGAATGAAAGGCTCTTTTTTTTCCACTGGGCTCCAAAAATGGTGGTGGGCCTATGAGAGCATGGGATTGGGCCTAAAATATGAAGTAACCCTTTTGCATGGGCCCATCATAAGTTGAGCCCAAGTATGGCCCCACTGGATTTGTGGACACAGCATCCCTACCATGAGATCCCCCTACCATTTGCCCTTTCTCTTGCTAAATCCAAAATCTAGCTACCCATAGGTATCACCTAACCTATAGCTTCATGTCTTTTGTTTTTGATCACCCACTCACAAAATGACATGAATGTAGTTTATGGGTCTGGTGAGATGTCACTTTTCAGGTACAACTTTGGTTTCCCTCTATCTCTCTCACCTAGGTGTTTTAGGTCATCTCCAGACGAATGAGCTAAACATAGCTCTGTTCAGAATTATAGTTATACAAGAAGTTACTTTAAATGAACAGTGTCCGACCATATTCATATATCATTTTCAACCAAAATGGCTAAGCATAGCTTTCTTAGTAATTTATTAGTTTTAAGTTTACTTTTTAAATTTATTGGTTAATTTAGTTAAAAATACCATATTAAAATAAGGTTGTTCAGACATTATTGTTTAGTGTCTTTTGTCGCTAAATGGATAAGTCTTCAAATTTCTTATCTTTATGTAATCTTAATAATTTTTCGAAGGTGGCCATTTAAAAAAATTGAAAAATTTAAATTTAAATAATTGGAAGAGGTAAGAGAGGTGTGGTTATGAAAATAATGTTTGAGACTTTCAGGTGGATAGAATATGAAAAATTGGATTAAAAGGTAAGATGGTATGTAAGGGTGAAGAAAATGTGAGAAATGGGATAGGTACTTCTAGGAAAAAATTAGAATTTTTTTTTTTTCGAATTCCACCTAAAGAAAAATTTAGCAGGTACCTAACATCAACTAGCAGTTGCCCTTCCCTGTAGTTGGATTTGAATGTGTATATGCAGCTCTACTATTGGGCCACAGAAAACGGGCTGGGAGGAGGGCCAAGCTTGGCAGCCGCCTTTTCGGCCGAAAGATGGATTAGTGGACTCCATTAAATTATAGTCTAATCATTCATTGGAGATGAATTATGAGACTATTCCTATTTTTTGACTTTTGGACCTTTAGCTCTCTTTACTGAAGATGGCCTTATAAATTTGACCAAGTCACAGGACAAGTATTAAAAAGTAATAGGCGTCTCCACGGTTACATGTGGGAACTTCTCATGAAATGACTTTCAATTTTTAGTAAGTTTGAACTTTTAGATCTTAGGGTGGCAATCTACTTGTGTTCAGGTTACTATTTTTTTTATCCATGTGTTCATCTCAACTCATCATTTTATCAACACATAAATCGATATAAACATAATAATATAACACAATAACTCAAGGTCATGTGATATGTGTTGAAAAAATGAGTCAATGACGCATAGGCAATGACTTGGTTAAGTAAAAAACCCACTAGAGCCATAGCGGAAGCGAGTCTTCATACAACAATTGTCGCTACTTATGGACTTGAACCTGGGTGACCGATAGTCGGCAATTCATAGGCGTGATGAGATTGTATCCATAGTTGCATATGAGAAGTTCTCCTAAAATGTCTTCCCAATTTCAATTAGTTGGAACTTGGAACTTAGGGTGTCAATTGAGTTGTGTTTTGGTTACCTATTTCTATGGGAAATGATTTATATATTCTTCTTTTTCTCCCTCAGCACTCGTATAAATCATTTTTCATTGCTATGTAAAATATATTCTTTTTTTTCTCAAAATTGTTCGTTTTCAATTTATAGAACTTCATGTTTATAATCAGAATCGTTCATATTATAAATCACCCTATAAAGATCGTCTCTACAAAAAATCAATTAAAACTAAGGTCGTTTAGTCATTAAACTGTTTAAAAACAAATGAACGGTATTGGTAAGAGCATTACGGACCGTCTATGTATTTGTTACAATAGATTGACTAAACGACCTTAGTTTTAATTTATTTTTTGCAAAGATGATCTTGACAGTGTGATTCATAATATGAATGGTTATGATCATAAGCACAAAGCTCTATGATTAAAACATTAAGAGTTTTGAGTAGGAGTTCCTACTAATTTTTGAGTAGCCAAGTATTGTTCTATATTAAGTGTGGAGCCATGCCACCGGCCAGTATTGGACAAAAATATTGGTATAGCTTTTGATTCTTTTGTTGCCACTGGGAAACGACAGCATGCTTGTATTGCCTAGCCACATGCATTGGCTTGAAGCGCCAAATCCCAAATCAAGTAATGCATATGTTGACAATACTGCTTAATTATTGATTTTATACTACTCTTGTGTAGCTGTACGTATTCATATGAGATCCGTACATATACGATGCTGTTTACAATTTGAGAGTTGTTATTGGGTACTTTAAAATGTTCATATGGCACGAACTCCTCTTTTATAAATATATAAGAGAAATTGTGTTTGGAGAAGAATGAAGAATGACTATCTAATTCAAATTTGGAGCACCAACAATCTCTATGATTTGGGCATTTATACACATGTCAATCGTCTCGATTATAATCAACCATATACAAGCATTAGGCTTATAAAACAGACTAGAGAGTGCAATATACTACACTATTGGCACTTGTCTTATAACTTACTATACTGTGGGAGAGCTTGGTCTGAGGTGCCCTGCAGTGTTCTTTGATATGATATATATGTGTGTGTATATATATATATATGTGTGTATATATATATATATATGTGTATATATATATATATGTATATATATAGATGTTTATATATATAGAGGATGTCTTCAAGGGAATGGATTCCCATTTTTTTTTTTAAATGGACACTAGTTAGGCTTAAAAAAATAAACAGTTCGATTCAACAATGAGTCCTACAACTAATCTCTATTTTTTGAAAAATTAGAAATCCCTTTACATAAAGAGCCTGATAAATATGTTGGTTCGGGCTAAGCTTTGTATTGCTTAATACCTACTGATCATACTGGAATATTACACCAGACATGACTCAACGCACATCTAATCAGCACTATTGCAGTCATGATTCTGCTGCTGGCCTGAGTGAAAAGATATAATGCTATATTCATTCGTGTGACGCGGTTGAGATTTATTGTCTATAACACTAGCACTACAAGTACTCAATAATATATTCTAGCCAAAGTAATCTAATCAAGGAGAGTTCTTTACAACCATGCATGAGCTATAATCTAACTTGCTCTTTTGTTTGTTGATGATACACATGTTTAATATCGACTCCTTATTATAATAGTAGAATAACACAAAAAGGGTGATCCCAAACCAATAAGGCTTCTCGCTTTTCGAAGATCAAAGGCGAACGTCTATCGTGCTCAACCTTACCCTTGCTTTGCAAAGAGGCTATTTCCATGACTCGAACTAGTGACCTTTCGATTACAAAGGAGTAACCTTTTTGTTGGTTGTACACAACCCCTTATAAAACCAATTAATTAGAGAAAAAACTCCTTACCTAACCACTTGTCATGTGTGTGTTTGTTTTATTTTCTTTTGAAGTACTATAGTTGAAGGTGAAGTTGTTACATACTTATTTGTAAGAAGCCCTTAAAATAATAACCTAAATTCTTCATGTGTTCGATATATAGTGGCATTGAGAGCATCCACGCTTGCCCTAAATTCTTTATATTAATTGCCTAAGAGTGCTTCTCACATATCCGCACCAGTAATATTCTAACCAAAGAAATCTCATCAAGGAGAGTTCTTTACAACCATGCATGAGATATAATCTAACTTGCATATTATAAAGCCCTAAATATAAGTCTTCATATGATCGATAGCTTACAGAACTTTCTTACATGCCCTAAATTCTCCCTACTAATTATCTAAGAGATCTCACAAATCCATGCTAAATTCGGACACAATATTGGAGGGGTGGAGAGAATCATATAATATTTGTTATTACAAACGAAACACAGTGAGTTGAAGAAGACTTTATCCATCAAGAATATCCAGATAACCTTATAAATGAAATATGCAATATTACTACTCACGAGCTAGCAAGCTACTAATTAGCTAATTAGTTATAAAATAGAGGTTGTCAAGCTTGTGCACGGCCAGTTCTACAACGGTACAAACATGAATAGAAAAATAAAGAAGGGGCCAAATGTCTCCAAGGATAACGAAGTGTAGTTTCCACTAGCTAATTTAATAAAGCTGTTGCTTTTAATTTACATTATTATCTCTTTTATTTGGTTCCAACGAATTCCAGCGGATGGCCGCCAAAAAGTAGAGAGGAGGGACACTCCATAGTACCATAGCGTTATAATTTCTGTTAATTTAAGCTTAGCTTTGTTGAACCAATATTAAATACGTTTTAGGATGTGCTGCTAGCATGATTGGATGTGTGGGCCTTTAAGAAGTTATAACGTATTCATGTTAAAAGGAAAATGATCAGTGTCCTGGAGCTAAAAATGATTAAAACTATTGATGATGTAGGAGATTGATTATTATGATACACCTATCCTTAGAAGAAGAAGAAAAATCATCCTTGTTTCACTCATCAATATATTGGTAGGAAACTGGTGAAGTTCCCCCATCTTTCCCCTCTGGTTTTGATGTATATTTTATCCTAATGTTGCTGTATTAATTCAATATAGTTGAACTATGGTAGTTTCATTTCGATAAATTCTCAAAGAAATTCAAAGGCAAACAAAGAATAAAACCGGAACCATGAATAATCTTATAGGAAATAAAAGATTCAAACTTAATCAAAGCATGATGTATTAGTTTTCTGAAGCCATAACCATATCTCAAGAACATGTAAACAACATCAATCGAAACTTATTTCTTTTGAACAATCAAATTAAAAGTTTTATTACCTCTTAATAGAGTCAATTATCTGTTGACAATGATATCGAAACTCAATTCGAGAACAATTCACAATCAGTTAATTTCAGAAATCAAAAGACCCTTTTTCTCCCTATATACACGATTCATTTGATTATTGAGTACACAATTAGCGATAAGAATTGGGTGGAGAATACTCACAAACAACCTCAGTTTCCACTTCCCTTCTGTGAAAATTTCTGTGGCAACCACAAGCAGCGCATGTAAGAGCCTCAGTCGTCCCCTCCTCACCACTTGCCATGAATTCTCTACACCCGTCAACAGCATACCCTCCTAAATTTGCAGCATGATTCTTCTGGCACTCGCAATACCTCACAGTTCTCACCATTGAAGATGAAGTACTTGAGCTCCTCCCTGATCCATCTCGTTTCACCACCACTTGGCGCTTCTTCATCCTTCAGAAAACCCTAATCCGCCTTTGTGTTGATGTAATTGGATGTTTGAGAGCAACAAGTACGGTACTCTGCACTCTCTATATATTCAGTACTTTAATCATCCAAACAAGGATTACTGAGGAGCTCACAAAACGAGGGGGGTTGGGGGCGCGTTGTATTAGTCGCTTGGTGACTTAACCCTAACCCTAGCAGGTATATTTATATATAGGTTAGTGCGTGGTACCACTAACTAGCCACTAGCGTAGAAGAAAGAAATATAAGGAGGGAGAAGGATTTGGTTAAATTAATTAATATCGAATTTGTTATTGGCTTTTTAACTAAAATGGTCATTGGGGTTTTCATAACACATAACTTTAATTCTTTAGATTTAAAATCAATAGAAGTGGTTCCTGAGATTGTCCACCATCTATTATTTTGGTCATTCTATTTAAAAAACTCCGTTAAGTGATCCATGAGCTTTTTAATGGAATGACCAAAATGATGGATGGTGGACAATCTCAGGGACCAAAGTTATGTGCTCAACTTAACGGAGTTTTTTTAACGGAAGAACTAAAATAATGGATGGTAGACAATCTCAATGACCACTTCTATTGATTTTAAATCTCAGGGACCAAAGTTATGTGCTATGCAAATCTCAGAGATCATTTTAACTAAAAAATCTTTGTTATTTATAAGAGTCCAATTTAAAACTTTTAGTCATTCGTAAAAGTTGAATTTAAAATCTATTATTTATATAAAAAAATAAAAAAAACTAATAAACTGCATCAAGCAGCCCTTGTTTTTACCCTAGGGGAATTTTCTATGTGCCTATTGGGTTTAATAAAGAGAGCAAGGATTCATCCCTCGACATAGAATTCATGTTGTCGGTTAGGGACTGTGCAACAAGTCACAAAAAAATTGATCGCAACTTTAATTGTAATGCCAAAATAAAAAGGTAGAATATTGGTGAGGTTTGATCAAAAGATTGCGACCATCTCTTTCGGACGTTTAAATAAAAGTTTCCTCCATACTGTAAACGTGGCTCACTCTCATATCAATAGTGGAATTCAAAGTAGAAAGTTTTGTCCTTACATGTAAACAATGTAAAGTGAAAACCCTAGCTAGCTAGGTTGGTGTTTGAAATGATATCTCAACTGTCCTGCCAGACATTTAAATGAACAAAAAAATCAATTCTTAATTTGAAGTTAATTAGTACTAATGTGCGAGAAAAATGAAATTTTCATTTACATTTTATCGATAGAAAATGATTTATGCACATTAGTTTTTTTAATTAAAGTCAAGTATGAAGGTGAGAAAAATAAAGTTTGAAGCGAACAAATCAAACACGTTTAGCAGTTGAAATTAAGAAAAAATTTGCAGAAGATTAAAAAAATAATATAATCATTTCCCTTGTCAACATTTAATTATAAGATATGTGACAATAATGTGGCTATTAGATAATGTACACGAATTAGTGAGGATTGTTTAGCAAAGAATGACCAATATCCAGATTCTAGTTCTTTTTTTTGGTTTTCATTGGTCCAAATAGATAGGTTAAAGACAGGTTGCCAGGGCCCTTGAAACTGTGACAACAACTCTTGTCTAAGTACGTAAGATCTAATTATTAAGAATGAGGATCCTCTCCGGATCCTCTTTATGAGGATCCTGAAGATTTTTAAATCGTGTTCGTTTATCGTATATTGTGTGATTAAAAATTATTTTAAATATTTTTATTTAAAATTAAATATGAATAGTAACTGACCAAAACTGACCGTACAATGTACGATAAACGAACACGATTTAAGAATTACCATAACTCTCCTAAAGAGAATTCGAAGAGGATCCTGAATAATTATTAAGAGCATTGCCCACGCTCTTTAAAATGACCACAATTCTTTTCTCTTTGCATCAAATCGTGGACAATAACTTTATAACATTTCAACATCAATAAGATGCTCTTCAAATCGAATCTCCTTTCAAACTGAAAATTTGATTAAAGGTTTGAAGATATCAATTTTTATATAATAACTAGAAAAAGAAAGGTGTGTATTATGATGACTTTGTTTTCTAGATTAATTAATTATCAATATTTATGTTATAGTAAATTAATAGTCAATATATCATAGTTAGGTCTATGAATAGAGAACTAATGTCATAGAAAAGAAAACTTGATATCAACTCAAAAGCATCAAATGCATTTTAGGAAAACCCAAAAATTTGAAAAATTTAAATTAAATCCTTTTACCAATACTATTTCACGCAAACAAGCTGCAAACTTTCATGATTTGAGGTGATGAGTCATTTACTATTTCTTTTCATACCCATTTTACCCTGCGTGGCTATTAGGCACACATTTTCCATTAGAATTTGTTTAAAAGTATTTTTAAAATGGCCGGAAGCAATTAATGTTTTTGAAATCAATTTTTAATAAAAACATAAATGAATCCTACAAAAACATTTCAAATGTTTTTAAAACCCAAAACATTTTTTTTTTAAAAACATTTCTAGTCATTTTAAATGCATTTACAAATGAGCTCTTAGTTTCTATGTTTAATTGTTGTTTATTATTGGCAGAAGTCGAGGAGAAAAACCGAGGCTTTTCTTGGCATATGCTGAATTTGCCACGGGCATGTTTATACATATATAACATATCTATCAAAGAAACCATTCATTTCTTTTCTATTTTCATCCCAAACCATATATAACATACCTATCAAAGAGGTATCTAAACTGGAAAAACACTTACGTCCTTGCAACCTACACTACAGAACAAGAGTTTCATTTCATTCATGAAATTACTAATTGCATCATTTCGACTAAAAATAAATCACCTATAGGAAAGGAACTCAGAAAACCCCATTGCAACTAATGAAGCTAAAAACCCCACTGCAACTTATATATATACCAACATTCAAAGCTTACACAAATCACAACCCCAAATCAATGAGATAACATACATCATAAACACAACCTCAATTTCAGGTAATAATAAAAACTACGAGCCAAATTAGAAGAATGTTTTGGCAAGTTTATCTGATGACGAGACACCAGGCAATCAAAAGAAAATAAAAAAGAGGACCTAATATGGAATAACAATTAATTACTTCCTTATAAACCTTCACTACAGGACCTGGATTTTATAGGGTTTTTATCACAAATGGTCCCTGACATTGATCAAACATATCATTTTGGTCCTTGACATTGAAAATCAATAGAAATGGTCCCTGACATTGTCCACCATCCATCATTTTGGTCCTTCCATTAAAAACTTCATTAAGTGTCCCGGAGCTCTTGGCCGGAAGTTTGGGCAATTTTCAAAAATTCGTAACTCAATCGTTTCTTAACCAAATTCGACCCATAATATATCAAAACGAAGATAGGAAAGTGTAGAATAAGATTATACCATTTCGAAGGCCAGTGGTTGCTGGAGAAGGCCGGAAAATAACCTCAAAGTTGACAGGTCCGAGCGAAAACTGGAAAACTCGCCGGAAACTAGGTAAACTTTAAACGTTCATAACTTCTTCAATACTCAACGAAATCAAGTGATTCAAAAATGAAAATCATACTTTTCGACGAGACAAAGAGAATGGTTTTTTATGGCTAACTCACCATGTTTTGGCTGAAAAAGGGCTCGAAAGTGGCTGTCTTAGCCATCTAAAAAGGTACCATTCTCTTCTTCCCGTCGATAAGTATGATTTTCGTTTTTGAATCACTTGATTTCGTTGAATATTGAAGAAGTTATGAACGTTTAAAGTTTACCCAGTTTATGGCGAGTTTTCCAGTTTTCATTCGGACCAGTCAACTTTGAGGCTATTTTCAGGCCATCACCGGCAACCATTTGGCTTCGAAATGGTTTAATCTTATTCTACACTTTCCTATCTTCATTTTGATATATTATAGGTCGAATTTGGTTAAGAAACGATTGAGTTACGAAGCTTTGAAAATTGCCCAAACTTCCGGCCAAGAGCTCCGGGACACTTAACGGAGTTTTTAACAGAATGACCAAAATGATGGATGGTTGACAATGTCAGAGACCATTTCTATTGATTTTTAATGTCAGGGACCAAAATGATGTGTTTGATCAATGTCAGGGACCATTTGTGATAAAAACCCGATTTTATATAAGAAATTCCTGCCATTGAGACCCTTGATTTTTGGAATTCAACACTGGTGTAACCAGCTTGCCGTGTAAACATTCCCACCATGAAAGTTCTTGAAACGACGCAACAAGGTTTTTGGGATTCTGTAACTGATTTCAGATTGTCGAGAAGGCATGTTTTGTAATATCAACACATAACCTAGGGCTATATCTTACTTACCTGGATTATCTTTGCTAACTTATTTTGATTATATTTAAGAGTGCTGATATCCCCACCCCCTGTATCTTATTTTCTCACCCATATTTTAACAAAAAATTTATTTACAAATTTACCGCTTGACAAAATGACGCATTAGGACCTAGAAGTTATCAAATTGCAACCTTTGATTTTTACTTTTCTTACTTTGCTCTCTCGCTCCTTTCCATCCTCTTCTCCCTCGCAATGTGTCCTCCTTTTCTTTTTTAGCCATATGATTTGTTTTTTCTTTAAATTTTTTCATGCTTGTTGGTCACCCCATATGTTAATTTTGGATTTAGGTTTTTACTGGTTGTGGTAACAGAGGATGGTGTTTATGGTAGGCTGGGTGGTGTTTAATGGTCTGTTTGATCTGATGTGTACTATTGTGGCCCCTTCATCATGAAGCAAGGGTCTCTGTATTTTGTCTTTCAATTTCATCATGGTGTCTAATGATATGATGCTTTACTACAATCAGTGGTGAACGCGACGAGAAAGTATCAACAACGAATGTGAGGAGGAAGAATTGGGAAAAAATATCGTAGTTTGAAAAATTCAAGAGCCATGCCGGAGATTGAGGTTGTTGCCGACAATGGCGACGGCTCCGACAACTGCTGGGATGCAGGCCTTTGCAAAGGACACCACACGCGGAACGTGGCGTCAGGCCCACATCAAGCAGAAGATGCTCGAGGGCGGGTTCGCAACGGACGGTGAAAGGGGTTGCCGTTGAGTTGCATTGGTATGGGGTTGGGTGGTAGTTTTTTTGAGTAATTTTTCAGTTTATTTCTTTCAATTTATGGGAAATAGTAAAATATGTAAAGGACATTATAGGAATATTGGTGGGTGGAGAAAGAGTATTTTTTTTTTTTTTAACTTTTTTGAGGGATGATAATATAAGCGGGGTGGGAAAATAGGATTGTGAGGTGGGTCTAGTAACTCTCATATTTAATAGTGTAGATGATGAGTTTTTCCCATAACTATACCATTGACGGAGCATAAACCAAAAGTTCGCGTGATAAAATTGGAAATATTTTTTCTTACTACTCTCAAGTGATGGTAATGCTCACCACCCTATTTATTATTGTTGGATGAGTTTAAATTTCGAGATTTGTGTAATTGATAGACACAAATATCAAATTTTAAACTCATCTAACTATAATAAGTACGGCAGCGAGAGAGTGGTGAGCAAAACTAAAAACATGAAAACCACCATATTTGTGGAGGTGGTCAATAAAAGCAATAAGAGTAATGGATGCAGTGCACAAGCTAGTAGGCACGACGAGCTTCCACCATATGAAAGTATCCATGCGAGGAACAAGGGTGAGACAGATACAGTGGGACGATAACATGCTTATATTTTGCCATCTTCTAAAATATTAAAGTGATCGATCATCGAGGAACAAAGACAGATGTGGTTGTCAATCAACAAGTTTCCACAAAATGGTCAGAGTCTCAATTATATATGCGATTATTATAAATAATCATATCTTTTTTATTTCAGTTGGTGAAAAAAACAAATTTAGACCAGGGAGTTGATTAGTGTACATTGGAGTAAGCCAACCACAAACATCTATTTTTCTGTGATAAATCATTGTTGGCCGGTCAAGAAGTAGGGTAATCTTAACTCTCAACGTACAACGTGAAACTTCTACCTGGCATTCAGCTATTGGTTTGGATTCGGCTTTCACATCAAATGTTGCAGATACATTGCTTGGTCGGTTATTGAATCTTATGAACGTGAACCACATGTACAATTTATAATTATTTACTTGAAATTAGCGATGCAATAAGCCATTAATTATTAGGAAAATTAATGAAAATGATTTGAAAACTTTGAATTTTAACGATAAGGACAAAATAAAAGGTAAAGTGAATCTTTTCGTGTTAAAGTAAACAGTACATGAATCTTTTCGTTAAAGTTCCCTTAATTATTTAATTATCTACCGACTACAAAGTGATATGAGATTATTGTAAGACAATAAGATCAAGAGATGTGATATCCACACTCTATTTTACTTCTCATACATCTTTTTAATTTTTGGCCGTCGGATCGGAATAATTGAAGAAGATCAATGGATAGAAATTATTAAGGGTGTGTGCGAAGTAAAATGAGATGTGTGGAGAGCACACTCCTAAGATCAAGTAATGGAATCAATTTGGTACAGTTTTATTTCCAGGGTCTGGGGAATGGAGTCTCGGGTCTCTAGTTTGGGTGTAAGGTCTGGAGGTCTCGATTTGGTAGAGTCGGCATTTCCAAGGTTCGGGGAATGAGGGTGTCAGCTCGATATACATTGTTAATTCATTCTCTATTATATTGATCTTTCGGGACTTAGTGCTTGATATACATTGTATATCCATTAAAAATGTGATCTTTAACGTTACTATCTTGGTATATCTAGCTAGAGGAGAACTAATATCCGACACTTTTAAATATCACGCATTGCTATGTGAAAAAAATACAACACAAAATACATAACAATAATTGATTTGCTTAAAATATCATAGTAATGGTACCTGATCAAGTGCAAATAAGCTTCTCTCATGTCTCATCCTAGAACCCGTACCTCTCTCTTGCTTTTTTTTTTTTTTTTTTTGTCAAAGACATTCAGTATCCCAAAGGCTTCCCAGGCCCAAGGACTAATCTGAACCAGCGTATGTGAAATGCTCCAACTGTGCATTGCAGCACAGTGTCCGGCCACCTTGACAGCTTCGGGGTTCGAACCTATGCTGGGGAGCACACCCAACTAGGCAAGAACCACTAGGCCACTTCCAGTGGTTCTCTCTCTTGCTTTTTTGGGGCATGGTTTTTCAATTTTGATGTGACTTTAGTTGGAAATGATTTATTCGGTTTTACGAGTTACAAATTTTTTGCATATCTTTCCTATATATGAGCAAACATGTAATTACTACTTTGGGCAAGAAACCCCAAGGCAAATCTGTATTTGAAACTTGATTTGCTTTCTTTATAGTAGAAGTTCAAGATTGTATGTTTTATTGCCAAGAAAAGCAAAATTCTATGTCAAGCAGCAGGTGTAGAAAAGTTCTTCTATGTAACTTCACCTATTATATAGTTCTGCACTAACTAATCACACACACCATGAATTAAGTGACTTATGAATTAATTATCAAACAAAGTCATGATCAAGTCCCTCTCTTTAATATTATATTCTAATTATTCTATTTTTTTTCCTACGATAATGAGATGCTCTTGAACAAATTAGGGCCCACAAATCAACTTTCTCTTGAAAATTGAACAAACTAACTCACATTATTTGATGGAGCTCCTTATTTGATATGAAAAAGTTGTTTACGGAGCCAGGGAATTTGTTGTAGACAAATAGCATCTTCTGCTAAATAAATTAGATGGTGGAAGGTCCAATTGCCCCCACAATCAATCCAAACACCATCAACACACACACACACACACACTCATATATATATATATATATATATATATATATATATATATAAGATCAGGAGAAGCATATTTTTTTTTAATAATAATTTTACACATTTTTTTTGTAGTTTTCATTCTGTAATTTTACTCAAGAATTAAAATCGTCTATATTTGAATTCATTATTTATAGATCATTTTGCAAAAAATTAAACAAATCAAAACTATTAAAACATTTATTTGTAACAAAGAAAATAGATGTTTACGGATTTAGAAAGAAACACTAAAACGACTACTATTTAATTCAACAGTATTAGGTTTTGAATTTAGATGATTTTTTATTGAAATAATATTTAATGGAAGACCTAAAAGATAAACGATTAGATCGTTAAAATATATTACAAAGTATGTCCTAAAAATGTGTGAAAGAAAATATAAATATATTATATATATATCTGCCAATTAAAATTCTTATGTAAGCACTGCCTTTAATATCAAGTTTGGACAATTAAGGGGCGTAGGGCCCCCACTACTAGATTTTAACTAAAGTTTTTCTTCGTATTGACAGGACCATGTACCCACCCCCACTAGCTACTTAATAATCCTTTCAATTTTTTATATGCTGCACCCTCATGAATGGGATTAGGCTTATGCCCATGTTTGACACACATAACATACACTCACATAGTCACATTACATATCAAGTGCTAATTTTTTTATTTTCCCCTATAAATCTCCATCCCCAATTTCATTTTATTTGGGATATTTGTAGAACTAGATGGGGGGTTCCATTCGTGTATTTGGTTGGTAACTTGGGTTGGGATTCTGAGGAACATGTGGAATCAGGATTATGAACCACAAAGAAAAACGTTGCAAGTCGAGGGAAAGCAATTCTTAGTTAATAGTTTGAGATTATTATGTAGACTAGAAAATGAACGATGAAGATTAACTAAAATCATCACATTGAGAATAGAATGCAAAAGTGATGGTATATATAATATGATGAAAACAACTAGATCTTCAGCACGTTCTCTGTTTCAGAGTTGATGCATGGAGTTCAAACAACTTTGGTGCACTTTCGTTTCCCCTGGAATAGGAGGATGATTCTCTTCTTCTTTTTTCCCTTATACTTCCATCCTCCTCCTGTTTGTGTGGTCACGGTTAAGTCATGTCAACATTTTATATTGATTTTTTTTAGAGATAATAAGACAAAAAGACGTGGCTTAACCGTGACCACACAAACAGAAAGATGATTGAAGTGTATGGGAAAAAAGGAGGAGAGAATCCTCCTCCCCTCGAATAGGGGCAACCTTGCAAACTACGAAGCAAGGAGCACAAAAAGGTGTCAGCTTTATTGCGCATTGGACTGAATCTGGATCTTCGTCGAATTCTCTTTGTGAGGATTTTGAGGATCTGTGAACTGTGTACATTCATCGTACATCGTGCGATAAAAAAATATTTTAAATATTTTTATTTAACCTGTTTGTGTGGTCACGGTTAAGTCACGTCAACATTTTATATTGATTTTTTTATAGAGATAACAAGACAAAAATACTTGGCTTAACCGTGACCACACAAACAGAATGAGGATAGAAGTGTATGGGAAAAAAGGAGTTGAGAATCCTCCTCCCCTGAAATAGGGGCAACCTTGCAAACTACGAAGCAAGGAGCACAAAAATGTGTCAGCTTTATTGCACATTGGACTGAATCCGCATCTTCGTCGGATTCTCTTTGTGAGGATTCTGAGGATCTGTGAACCGTGTACATTCATCGTATATCGTACGATCAGAAATTATTTTAAATATTTTTATATAAAATTAGACACAAACAGTACCTGACAAAAATTGATCGCACGATGTACGATGAATGGACACGATTCACGAATCCCCAAGATCCTCACCAAAAGGATCTGGAGAGGATCCCGTTGGCATTGGACTAGGTAGAATTGTCGTTCGTTATTTAAAAGAACAATTTGTTTTATCCTTTTGTTAATGAACAATTTTTTTTTTTTATGAATTATAACATATATTTTACTAGCAATAACTATAACATATTACAACTGCAATTTATATGTTTCCTGCCTGGCGAAGCCACGTGAGGGCGAGGAGTGGCGGCCGCCACTCCCCTCACCGGAAAACACAAATGGAGCGCTGGTTCAGCCCTTCCCCTCGCTGGAAAACCTGACTGGTTCAGGCTTTAGCCCCGCCCTGTTCTCCGATGATCTGGTTCTGGTGCTGCGCAGCAGCTGATTGCCTTTATTTTTTATTTTTTAACATCCTGTTTGATGCGAATCTGGGCTTTAACAAGACAGCCATGGTTGCAGTTGCAAAGCTTGGTGCGGTAGCAGATTGCAGAGTCTGCATACCCACCATCGGAAAGAAGAAGATCATCAAAAAGTTAAAACCCTATTTTATTATAACTTAATTATATGACACCGTTTGAGTGCTTTTGAGTTTTATTTACGTTTTACACGTGGCAGTAGTTACTGCCTTTCATTTCGTCATAACCAGGAGAACCTCATGTAGGGTCCTGATAACACTCTAATTGAAAGAAAATGATACACTAATCGACAAAATAGAAAGAAAGAAAGATTATATTATTGAATTTTGTAATTATATTTATTTTTTATTTTTTATGGTACACACTATCATATAAATATAATCACTATATCCTTTTGTTTTATATAAAATTCAAGTCACACATAAAATAAATTCATACGAGATGCAAAAAATATTTCGTAAAGCACTACGAACTCGTAATCACTTGAATTTTTATCTCATACTATTAGATTTACCAAAGTACTAAGGAGAATTTTCAATATTTTTATATATTAATAATAATATTCTTATAATAAATAGGCATTTATTTATATGAATATAATTAATCAAGGTTCTGCTTAGGCGTTAGGCATTAGACCTCAGTCTGGCGCCTGACTAAAGCCTAACATCTTTTAGGACCTTTCTCATTATACATTTATGTAATGGAATGATACTATAAGAAACGATACTTATATCCTCCTTCCAATAATACAGTTAGTGCACAAATCCTCATTTGAATGTTTCGAGTACTCCAAATCCTCCTTTGAATATTTCGAATAGTCTAAATCTTCTCAATAAAATGAGCTTACTCAGTTGAATGAAATATCGGCCAACCTTCTTGCAAACCCTGGATTGAAACCTTGAATGATTGTCTAATTCTTTTGGAGCCTTTTATCTCTTTTTAAATTTCGCCCCTCCTGCGAATAATTCCTGGCTTCGTCACTCGAGAAAAAGGAAAAAATAACACAAAGGTATTTTAACGTCTTGGCAGACTTTTTTTTAAAATTCACTATTACTACGTACCATGCATGAAAGACATCAAGATGAAGAGAAGGTACGTACCTTGCCATATGATTTTCTGAATTCTGATGCCAGCAACAAATGCAAGAGATTCACCAGATATATAGTACTTTACACCAACCTTGTGTCACCGTTTTTAGGAGCCAAATCACACTGAAGGAACAAATTAACATAATATCTGTATAATCATATGAGTAATCTAATAAAAGTAAATAAGTACACAAAATACTGATTAAGTGATCAAGAAATAGAACGCATTGGTTAGCGCCATTGGGTCCTCATGGCCCAAGCTCTGTTCAAGTTCCAACCAATTACAGCCCCCCACCGCAGTCGAAAGGGAGATGCCACCTCCATCCAATCCCTAAATACAGACTGCCGGACGGTTACTGAGAAAGCTATGCATATAAGTATACCCATGTTGTTCTTTCTCCCGTACATCAAGAAACAGAACGCATTTGCTAGAGCCATAGTCAAAAGTGAAATTTTCGATCATCTTTTTTTCTTTCTTGAAGAGTAAGACATGCAAATCTAAAAAAACTACAACCCAAAAATCCTCTGGAAAAAAAAATCAAAATCGTGACTATACGACCACCTAATATTGCAACCATTCATATAACAATTCTGATGAACAAGTCAGAGGGACTTAGTAGACAACATTATATCAACATATTAACATAGACACAAGAATAAATGTAAATGATAAACGAAAATTATTGAAGCTTTGGTGAATGCCCCTAAAAAAGTCACCAAGGGAATTGGAGAAACCATTTGTTTACTACACGATATCGACACATTATCGCATATTAGTAGTATTATATATGTGTACATGTTAGTTGGATCGATTGTATCTATACATATTGACGTACCGTACCAGCGTACCTCAGGTTGGATTCGAGTGTGAGGCACTGAAACTAGTGTTTCAAGACCTTTCACTTGGGTCACGCTTGGGCCTCGTGTTATACACTTTTAGTCGGCAAACCGTGGCTGCGCCTTGCTCTTCCCATTCCTACTGTTCACATCCAAACAATGATTCGGCTTTCCCGGAAATGTTTACACTCCTCTCTGGTTTCTTCGCCATCTTTGTGGTCTGTTGTTTAGTCGCCGGTAAATTGCCGGAAGTAACTGGTCAAGTTTTCTTTGGTGTAAAATAGAAAGAAGAAACCTCGATTTAGGGTTTTGAAGCAACATGGATGGATAAGTTAGGTTTAAATGTGGACCAAGTTATCTACCAATATTTGGGCTTAGCGGAATGCCTGGATTTGTTTTGAAGCGGCCCAATAATGTAGGGCCGAATTACTTTTGTCTACAAACCCACAAAATTGTACGATTGCACTCTCTACTTTCAATTTGGAGAAAATTTAAAAGTTAGCTTTTGTTCTTAGGAGAATTTTTTTTTTAATGCCAGAAATATAGCCCGGTACATCGTCATTACACAATTGGTTGGATTTTTTTGTCAAGTTTCCTGCCAATTGTATTATTACACTTGATGTATCAGGTCGCGTTCTCAGCACAATAAACAATCTCTGGTTTCTTACTTCAACGTACATTAAGTTTTTTGAACTGTCCAATCCAGTGTAATCCTAGTCACTAAAGATGGAGCAAAACTTTTTTTTCCTCCACCACCCTACTTTATGCTTTTCCCATTTTCTGCCTCTCATCTCATATCTTACAACTCTTAGTTTTTCTCCCAATCCCACACACCTAACTGGCAGGCAAGAAGTAATTCAAAAAACAATGAAATTTTTTATAAGCATACACTGCACAAGTACTGTAAATTAATGCATCTAACATGATATGGATCAGTTCAAAGTTATAAAAGGGGTAAAAGAATAGCAAATAATATGTAAGTGTGATTTTTTTTGGGGTGTGATATCCACACACCCCATTTTACTTCTTACACATCTTTTTAATTTTCGGCCGTCGGATCGGATGAATTGAAGAAGATCAACGGACAAAAATTATCAAAAGGTGTGTGAGAAGTAAAATAGGATGTGTGGATAGCACACCCCCCCTTTTTTTTTCTTTTAATTAGTGATGGAATTAATTGTGCCCACTTTTGGTCTAGCTATAGAGCATGAGTTGAATATGATTTATAATTTGCTGGCCATTTTTATGGTGAAGAAACAGAACAATCGAAAGCTCAGCAGAGACCCGTGGGCCGTGGCATAAGGCATTGAACCCCATTTCCCACGGGACCAAAAAGCCACCTTAGCTGTATCTTGTGGAGATCGATCTACTTGCGAAAAACTTGTATGTACCACATGATTTACTTATTCAGGTGTTAGGTTGGGATGGCAAAAATCCTTTGTCTAAAGATGCACATGGTTTTGTCCAATCAATCGGTGTATTTGATAGAGAAAAATCAAAAGAATTGTTGAATTTCTGTGTCCCACTTCTTTTCTTCATTATGGGATAGGGAAATTTTGTCTTTGTTTTCTTTCCAACTGATAGGGAAATCTTTAGAGAGATAATTGTTACGGGAAGAAATTAAAGTGAATTCTGGAAAAACACTTTAAGTGCTTCCTACAAGAATGCTTCTTTCGAAAAGCACTGAAAGTGCTTTTGAAACCCAAAATCAATTTCATCAAAAACGTTTTCGATCATTTTAAAAACATTTCCAAACGAACATTATATCATTGTATAAAGATAATAATTCAATTTAAAAAGTCAAACACTTTACATGTTTTGCACGTCAGACTTCAATTTGCATATTTCCAAGGCAATTCTTGGCTTTAGATTTTCCTATGTCGTCTCACTCATCAGAACCCACTCTTAGTTATGAGAATGGGAATTTTGACAATGAAAGATTAAACCAACAAGACACCAATAGCCGATAACCGATATATTAGGTTTGAGTAGAAAACCATCTAACAGATTAGGGTTTGCCCCAAAAGGGCTTGTAATTATGAAGAAAATAATTCAAAAGTACTACTGTATTTGAGAAAATCACTCATGAACTAGAAGTCTCACTTGTCGGCCCTTAATTACTAGTTGCTTAATCTTAATTACTTTTTTTGGTCGAGTTTAATCTTGATTACTGATTAGCACTTCTTTGAGGAATATAAGAATCCGGGGTATGAAACGATTTTGCTTTGGACTATAATATTGACTTCTTTCCACTTGGATTATATCTCAAACCTGAGTTTAAATTAACTATGGAGACTAAATTCACCACGCACACATAAGGAAAATGTAGAGAATGTTAGTAATAGTGGTGATAATTTTGGGCTCGTTTAAAGGTATTTTAAAATAGTTGCAAGAGTTTTAGGTGAAAATGTTTTTGGAACCAATGCTTAATTAAAATGTAAGTGAATCTTAAAAAAACACTGAAAGTCGTTCCTGCAAGAAGTACATAACTTGTTTTTTTGTAGGAAAGCATTTCAAGTACTCTTGAAATTCAAAATCATTTTCTCTAAAAACGGTTTTAATCATTTTAAAAGTACTTTCGAACACGAGTCATACACATAGTTTAATGGAAATTAATCTTCCACGTCTTGTATGTATGAACATATCAATATAAGAATACTACCCCCAATGTACGTAGTCTGTGTTGATGATGTTATAGTGTTATTATTTTTTAGGTTATTTTAGTAGGAATACCTAACTATCTCTTCTGAAGGAGAAGAGTTTTGGGCCAAAGAATTACCAAGTCGACAACATCGTCCAGTGTGTGCACTTTAAAACACAATAGTCACTGTTACGGTGGTTTATGATAGCTATTGTTCGAGTAACAAGTCTTGTAAGTAAAAAAAAAATAGTGGTAGTCATTTAGTACTACATTCTAGTGATATTTTTTTTCACTTGTAAATGAGAGGTCTCATGTATTAGGTTCGATTCTTACCAAAGGAGAATTTGAACTACATTATTATTAGTCATTATGAGGCTAAAGCCCATCCCTATCTTGTAGCGTTGATAATATCATAAAAAAAAAAAAAAAACAGTTGTAAAATGTCAAAAACGTGAGTATTATGCTATTAGCTATGATTATGTTTTGTTGTCAATTTACATTATAAAAAATTTCACCTTTATAAGTGCAACTTTCTATTAGAGGGAAAGGGATCCTCTCCGGATCCCTTCCATCAAGTCTATCAAGTCCACCCATCCGGGCCACTGAAATTTGATTCAATGGTTACAAACAGAGAACCCTTTTAAAAATTATAATAACTTTAGCAGTTGGATCAAATTTCAATGACCCGAATGGGTGGACTTGGTGGAAGGGATCCGGAGAGGATCCCTTTCCCTATTAGAGCACCATTAGTTGTTATGGCCAACAATAATTAATTACTCGACAAAAAAGAAAAACAATAATTAATTACCACGTAATAGTGACTATTATTACCCTAATAATAGTCACGTGACTATGACGCAAAGAACACAAATAATCGCACTCTGTTATAGGCCTATTTGATTGAACGATATAAGGTTTAGAGAGAGAGGGGCCGGCTATAATTAGAGAGAAGAGAGAGTGATTTAATTGTGTGTTTGATTCACCCAATTGTGTCTTTATTTATAGTAGTAGGATAGGTAAAAACCTTTCCCTTTATGATTACAATATTTAATAGGTAATCTACTCCTAATAGGAATATAAGATACATTCCCATATCTACTAGGATTTACACAATCACATTCCTATTCTAAATATGACTGTAACACTCCCCATTGAGTGTATAAATACTCAACAGACCATCGCATCAGATCTTTAGCAGATAAGGTAGAATAGTTGATGAAGTCATAGGCACAAGGGGTGATCGCGAGTCTCAAATTTATGTGAAGTATGCATTTGTAGTAAAACTCACAAAACCTCGCTATGGTAAAACCCAAGGCATGGGGAAAACCCATAGACTAAGGAGAAAAGTGAGAAGTATGCATAATGTCTAAAACAAACGTCAAATAGGACGAAAGTAGTGAACTCAACGGAGTATGATCATCTCAGGATGGATGCCTCATTAAAACCTCGTTAGGTAGCAAAAACCTAGTGGGAAAAATACTCCTAATCGTAGGAAAAAGAGTACATTAAGATCATGTGAGTATGCTTCTAGATACTCCCCCTGAGTTAGACATAACTTCTAAATAAGAGAACTACAAGCGATTCAACTCAGATAATTTACGCATACTGATTACTTGGATGAGCTTCTGAAAAGTAGACTTGGGCAATGATTTGGTGAAGAGATCGGCCAGGTTGTCCTAGGAATGGATTTGCTTGACTTCAATGTTCTGATGCTGCTGCTGCTGGAATGAGTAAAAGAACTTCAGTGCTATGTGCTTGGTGTTGTCTCCTTTGATGTATCCCTTCTTCAATTGCTCGATACATGCTGCATTGTCTTCAAAGATCGTCGTAGGAAGGTCAATGACTGATGTAAGACCACTAGTGCTACGAATATGTTCCATGACTTATCTCAGCCAAAAGCACTCACACGATGCTTCATGCAGGGCGAGAATCTCAGCATGGTTCGACGAAGTCGCAACTAGCGTTTGATTGGTAAACCTCCAAGATATAGTGGTGTCTCCAATGGTAAAGACATAGCCCATTTGAGAACATGCCATATGTGGGTCAAACAGATATCCAGCATCTGCGTAACCAACAAGGCGAGAATCAATTTAAGTACCATAGTGGGTGGCAACACTCGAAGATTTGTGGGTATAGAATAAGCCCAAATCCGTTGTACCCTTAAGGTAGCGGAAAGTGTCTTTAACACCATGCCAGTGCCGGCATGTGGGCGCATTGCTGTATCTTGCCAAAAGATTAACAGGGAATGAGATGTCGAGTTTAGTGCACTGAGCCAAGTACAATAAAGCCCCAATAGCATTTAGGTAAGGAACTTCAGGTTCCAAAATCTCTTCCTCATCTTCCTATGGACGGAAAGGATCTCATTTAGCATCTATAGTCCGAACGACCATGGGTGTACTCGAAGGCTTCGATTTATCCTCATTAAAATGATGCAACACATTTTGGGTGTAGTTCGATTGATGTACTAGGATTCCATCCGGACAATACTCGATCTTCAGGCCGAGACAATATCGAGTTTTCCCAAGATCTTTCATCTCAAATTCTAATTTCAAGTGTGCAACAATTTCCTCAAGCTCTACGGGAGTCTCAATGAGGTTCATGTCATCGACATAAACTGCAACGATTGCAAATCCGGAATGTGACTTCTTTATGAACACACATGGGCATAATTCGTTGTTCACATATCCTTGACTTGTCAAATATTCACTCAGACGGTTATACCACATCCCCCTGGATTGTTTCAATCCGTAAAGTGACCTCCTCAACCTAATTGAGAGAGTGTTCCATGGTCTAGAACTATTTAAACCAGTTAATGGAAGTCCTTTTGGAACTTTCATGTAAATTTCCATATCTAGATCCCCATAGAGATACGCGGTTACCACATCCATAAGTTGCATATTCAGTTTTTCGGAAACTACCAAACTAATTAGGTAGCGGAACGTTATAACGTCTACAAGGCGTGCTTTGTATCACACTATTTCATTCTTCTCATTACGCTTCCTCATGAAAACCCACTTGTAGCCAACAGGCTTCATGCGTGGTGGTGTAGGAACGATAGGTCCAAACACTTTATGTTTCGCGAGCGAATCGAGTTCGACCTGGATTGCTTGTTTCCAGTTTGACCAATCGGTTCTACGTCGGCATTCATCGACGGAACGTGGTTCAATGTCATCGCTAAACATGATGTCAGTAACTACTGAGTACGCGAATGCATTGTCGACGATCATCTCATTCCTATTCCAAACATCATCCAATACTGCGTAGCGGATCGAAATCTCGCGATTCTCGGGAGGCGGGCATGTTTCGTTTGAAGCATCACCGTAATCTAGAATAACTTCATGCGTTGGAACGGATGAGTGAGCGATGGTCGGATTCAAACTAGGGTCACTAGTTGGAGCTATTTTCCTCTTCCGAGGTTGTGAATCCTTTGAACCAAGGGGTCTGCCACACTTCAGGGTCGGAGCAGGTGATTGGCTAGCCGCCAATGTACCTTACTGTGTGGAAGGTGTGGCCTTCCCACATTCGGGGACGGTCCGGCCTTCCCAGGTAGGTTGTTGACGTACGTAGGGTACATCTATCCTTGCAGGTGCGTTTGCAGCGGGTATATGTGATCTCGTCACCTTTGCTAGATCATTAAAAGCATCCGGCATGCTTTGAGCAATGCTCTGAAGATCTATAATTCGTCGCACCTCAGTTTTAGACTGGGCATTGCAGGGATCTAAATGAGACATAGTGGGAGCATACCACGACAATTCGCGGCATTCTACAGGAACGGTAACATGCTTATCTCCCCCTAACGATAGGAAGACTGTCTCATCAAAGTGACAATCCACAAAACATGCGGTAAATAGATCTCCTGTCAAGGGTTCTAAGTAGCGAACAATTGATGGCAACATAGATTCCCATTTTTCTCTAATGACCCATTTTGGTACGTAGTGGTAGCGTTATTAGCACATAAATGGCGCACCCAAACACCTGTAAATGCGAAATGTCAGGCTTGTATCCAGTGACCAACTGTAACGGTGAATGTGGTTGAGTAGCGGTGGGCCTCAGACAGACCAACATAGCTGCGTGCAATGTTGCATAGCCCCAGGTAGATACCGGCATTTTGGTTCGCATAACCAAAGTCCGAGAGATCAATTGAAGGTGCTTTATGAAAGCTTCTGCCAGGCTGTTTTGGGTGTGAACATGGGGTACAAGATGTTCCACATCAATCCCTACTGACATGCAATAATCTTGAAAAAACTGTGATGTAAACTCTCCAGCGTTATCTAGTTGAATCGACTTAATCGGATAATCAGGGTGGTGAGCCCTTAGCTTAATGATTTGAGCTAGGAGTTTAGCAATCGCGGCGTTGCGTGTGGACAACAGGCAAACATGTGACCATCGTGACGATGCATCAACCAACACCATAAAGTATCTAAATGGTCCGCAGGTTGGTTAGATAGGTCCACAAATATCCCCTTGAATCATTTGAAGAAATTTAAGGGGGGTCGTGAATAATCTTTGTATATGAGGGTTGAGTATTCAACTTCCCTAAAGAACACGCTTTGCATGGCGGAGCTCCAACATAGAGATGTAACCAATGCCCATGACATGATTTGAGCATACGACGCATCATGTAACGTCCATGATGTCCTAAACGGTCATGCCAAAGCTACAAAGTGTCCTGGAACTCAGGCATAGGGCAGGCCACACTGTGGGCTTCTATGCCGCGAATGGTTGTGCTGTACAACCCACTTAGCAGACGTTCCAACTTATCGTGAATACACTTCTGGCCATATTCGTACGAAGTGATACAAAGAAATTCAGAAACATTATCTCTAGTGGTTTCAATATGATATTGATTATCTCGAATATCTCTAAAACTCAACAACGTTCTTCCGAAACGTGGAGAATAGAGTGCCTCCTTAATGGTCAAAATAGTACCATTGGACAACATGATACGTGCATTTCCGTATCCTTCAATCAGGTTGGATAGGCCCGAGAGAGTTGTCAAATGAGCTTTCTTGGGTATCAAGTTAGCAAAATAGTGTCGTTAATGCAAGATGGTGTGCGTGGTTGCACTATCTGCCAGACAACTAACTTCCCCACTAAACATACCTAGAAATAAATTGATTGAATTGGTCACATGCATTATAAATATAAGTCCATTCATTCAATTAAGCAATTAGAGAATAATATCCATTCAAATAACAATCCATAATTCAAAACAAACCAAAACCAAACAAATTATTCCAAATACTTAGAAAATTGTTCAAAATTAAACCATAAACCTAGAAAAATAGGGGGGTAGGGCCGGCCACTCCTAGTGGGTTCGGCCATTAGGGGTAAACATCCTAAAAACATGTCTAATTTATTCATCCATAGGAGCTGACGCCTCTTGAAAATCCGATATCTCCATTGATGTAGTTGCATCTTCCGGATGATCCACATGTGCAAAGTTAGACTCACGACGGGAATGATACTTGACTCGAATAAAACAAAGAATAATCAATGAACAAAAATAAACACGAGTGAACAAAAATAATTTAATTACCAAGAATAATACTAAATTACTAATTGGATATTCAAAGTAGCTCAGCTAAAATTCATTTAAAAAGTTTAAGCTAAATATAATTATATAGAAAATTAATAACCAGTGTTAGTAGGAACTGATCTCCAATTCCCAGGACCATGTTCTTGAATGTAAGAAACCAATATGATGTCTTCCTCTGGAGTCCATGGCCCTTTCTTCACTCCAAGTTTGTCACAGCATGGTGGCCTTCCCATAATTTCCAATAATCTAATTCCCACTAGCTAGCTTCAAGAGATGAAGAAATTGGATTATCTCACTCTCTGATATCTTCCAAGAATATTGATTTCACAACAAGATTGGAGGCAACTGAAAAAAAACGGTTTACTTTTATCTTGACAAATCTCTAAGATGAAATAAAAAGAGAAGTTCTTGTTGCCTCTTCCTTTCTTTTTCTTTTTCTTCTCTGAACTGATGTAGGATTGCAAAAACAAGTGTCCAAGGCAGGTGAGTTGGGCTTGTCTTGTATATATATAGATATATATATATATATATGTATATATATATATATATATATATGTATATATATATATATATATAGAGAGAGAGAGAGAGAGAGAAGGCTGTGGTGAGTGCTGAGTGCTGACCAAAGCAAGTAAAAGGAGTCAAAACGGATAGCAAAACAGCATTTACTCACTGCCTTCCCTTGCAAAAAGTCAGCTATGCTTAGACTCCCTCACTCACTCATTCAATGGGGGTATTGTGGTGGCACCGAAAAAAAAAAAACCCTAATTTACTCCTCTCTTTATATGCTGTGTATTGTATTGTAGAGATACTGTTCGGTATACTTGGAACACATTTACATAGTTTTATTATTGGCCTAATTGGATAAATCTCATCTCCCACAACCCTTAAATGTCCCAGTTATAATACATAGACTTTAACAAATTACAATAGGAATCCAAAAAAGGCCATGAAACCGAAAGAAACCCTAGTTTACCAAAATTGGTGCCACACTTGGAACAAATTAAAATCTAAAACCCACTCAAGCGGGTTGGAGTGCTCTAGGGCGAGATTTACAATGGGTTTTTACCATTTGTTGTTGCTTGAGCGAGACCTGGAACCCAACTCCGATGTCTATAACGAGTCAATTTCTCAACACATGCTTAACATACCAAATAATAACATAACTTAGGATTAAAAATTTGTTGTGACTTTTGTATCATGATATATAAAGACAATATAAGTTTATAGTGTAATGGTTTAGAACATTTACGTACACTCAACGACCGAAGAATCCCTCTTTCCCTCTTACCTTCATTGTAACAAAAAGGAAAAAACAGAATAATAAGAAATTAATGAGATTCCAATGATGATTAAATCTATGCAAAGATAGAGTTTAATCTATCTTTAATATATAATAATACAAGTTTTGTTTTGTTAATGGAGGAAATATATTATAAATTAGTACAAGGTGAATTATATATATGATGTTTTGCAGATATTTCATCCAAGCATACAGGCACAAGATCTAGTGCAATGGATATGGTACAAATGTTGAATAAGTACTGTATAGCTACACAGGCTATAAGTTTTTTCAGAACTGGACCAACTATATATGTTTGAACAAAATTAATGCGATTAGTAATATTGAACCTGCCAATCGCCGCAAACTTTATTTCTCCTGCCGACACCAATGTAATAGTGAAACCCTAGTACTAAACCGTACATCAGTCATGGTATATTAATGAGTCGATGTTATATATTATGTATTTTACCCTAATCTTACTATTAATTTATTTGTTATTTTGTGAGAATTTTGATACTTTGAATTATATGTCCAATGTAGGACATTCGATTTCCTCTCAAGCAAAAAGTGGTCAAACGGATGAATTTTAGTGTGATTCCAATTAGAGGATGTTCATGTGTCTCTCAACTTGTTTGTATCAAAGTTTCAGATTTTTTTGCAAAGCGATTTATTTATGGAAATGAAATAAAGGTGCAGTGCGCAGTGCTGGAAATTGACGTTTTTGGGCTTATTGCGAGTTTTGGAGCCCAATGTGGCCTTCTGGAGAAGGTTTAGAATATTCCAAGCTTTAAATCTAGCTAATTTTGGGCTGGTTTTGGAGCAGATATAGGTCCAAAACGTGGCTGATTTGTGGCCGGACAGATTTGCCGTATTTGATTAGAATTATGTTTTCCAATTTCTCTGAAGTTATTACGTTTCCTAGTTTTTAGAAGACATTTTCTAGTAAGGATTTTATTATGTAGTAGTATAAATAAGGCTTTTTAGCCATTAGGGTTTTAGAAAGAGGGGGAGAAGAACACATCAATACTTTGCTAGGCTTTGACAATTTGTGCTTTTCTTTCAAGGTGTTGTTTTCTATCATTTTTCTATTTTAATAAAATTCCTTTTGTTTTATGATTGTTCGTAACTAATCTCTTTTGCTAAGCCGAGGTCATAAACCTTAGCAAGAATATGTAGTTTCTTTTCAATTTGCTTATGATATTATGCATGAATGTTTGAATTATTAATCACCGTGTTTAAACTATCTTCTTGTCTTGATGCTTGATCACCATTATGATATTTTGAAAAGTAAATTGATGCAATTTTGGTCGGAGGTCGGTCCCTGAAATTGACGGAGGCTTCTTGTGGTTAATATGTGCAACTTCACTTAGGATGAATACTACGTCTTAAGGGTTGCATGGTTTTTCAGAGGGTTTTCACAAAACTTAATGAGTCATGCATGTTTAGATTTGATCTAAATACCATAGACGGGTTGCATATTTGATATACGCTCTATGTTGGGGGTCCAAGTAGGCATACTTTAGGAAAACCTAACCTTCAAAATATGCATGCGCAAGTCATAAGTAATTGGAAGAACTACGTAGGATTGTTAAGGTGACGGCAAAACCCTAGTGCTTAACTTTATTTACAAAACTATTTTCTTTTGTTTTCTCTACTTTGCAATTTATTTATGTTTTTAATTTAAAATTCGTTTTATTATTTTGAATCACAAAATCAACTTTTTCTCAAACTTTGTTTTAAATAATTAATTAAGATTTGGTTTGACATAAATTATTCATTCGATCCATGTGGAGAATGACCTTGCTAGAGCTGCTATACTACTATTACCTTGTACTCTTGCAAGTATTTTAAGTGTTTTTATCCCTACTTTTGCAGGTGGTGGAAAAATGCTAAGGAGACTCTCAAAAGTGAGAACCATGGACTCTCTGCTACCTTATGTTTTTTGCACAATGTTTTATAATATTGACACAGAAATTGACGTTAAACTGTAACGTGACAGAGCGTCCATAGAGATTCCTACTTTAAGTGTCTCCTTAGCATTTCTCATCATTCATGAATCCTCCTAATCCTAGTCTGTGGAATTAAGCTTCTGCCTATATGTATAGATTGAGGAGAAACCAATATTATGATTCCCATACTTTCTGCACAAGAAATATGTAAAAAACGAGAGGAATTAAATAGATATACACAGTTTTTAACATACCAATAAGGTCCTCAAAAAGATGAAATTAAACAGCTTGATTCATTATTCTCCAGAACAAAAGCAGATATGTAAATATGGATATACTTTTAATTAATTTACACTTTTCTGTTTCTTGATTAAGGTGGTGATATCTTTCTGCTTAGGCTAGTTGACAAAATAAAAAGAGTACTACAAGGCTGCTGGCTAGCTACAGCTCGAAAGCCTAACTTCCAGAGAAATTAAACAAAAGAAACCCTAATTAAAGTACTTGATCTTGTGTTCTAAGCAAAGAAAACTCTAATATAGTACTTGATCTTGTTTTTTTTTTTTTTTTTTTTTTTGCCTTTTCAAAACAAGCCTGCACCATTCTCTAATGACATGTTAATTAGGTCTTCGTGGGCATGAGGTACAGCATCATCAAAGAGCCACTTCTCCATCAATGTGAGAGGGACTTGTCCCTCCAAATTGGGCTTGCTCTCATTCTGAAACAGACAGCTTGTCTGATCTGCTGTGAAATTTGCGTTGTTCTCATCCACTGACATGGACTGAGACACATCAGATGGGGATGAGTTGAAGCTGAACAACGAATCCAAAGCCTGATCCGGCATAGTGGTTGCGCTGTGCGCCCCTTTACTAGAAGTACTCATTGAACAACTTCTATTAGTTGTAGTGCCACCTTTGTTGTTGTTATTGAAGGAATTGATCTGATCAGCATTGGTCTGATCCGAGTTTGTTTGATGAGTGGAAACCTTCGGCGAATTTTTCATCCAGTTTTCGAGCAATTTTGCAATGTTATCCGTATTGGATGCGTACGTGGAGGCTTGGTGAGGCCTTGTGCTAGTGCTAGGGTTATCATTAATATTGTAATTACCAATATTAATGGAGGGCTTCAAGTCTTGCAAGTGAAGATCATGCGAAGTAGTAGCACTAGTACTAATAATACTTGGTTTGTCAATGGAGAGAGCCTCAGAAAGAGCTTGCTTGGCCATGTGGATATCTGTCTGAAGCCTTCTCTCCCACTGACCCTTGGAGATTGGCTGATCATGTGAATTACCTGAAAAATCATCCTTGTTGTTGTGATGGTCATGACCATCAAGCCCTGTCTGGAGCTTTTTCAGCTTTTTTTTCAAGTGAGTGTTCCAGTAATTTTTGATGTCATTGTCTGTTCTCTGAGGAAGGTATGATGCTATGGCTGCCCATCTGCACCCATTAAAACAATTTCATCATCAAATTTAGGGAATTACAAAACAAGATCAATGATTCTCTTTTTAATTTCCCCTGACCTAAAAAACAAATTAAAAAAAAAAATCGCTTCCATATATTCTACTCTCCTAATTTTAAAAAAAAAATCACTCCCCTATATAATATGTCATCAAACAACAATATAGAACTTCACTACTGGGATTTAAGAGTATCTAACCCCAATACCCAAAAACAAAAGATATAATAAATTAACAATACTTTAATCAAGTCAAAATCCATAAAATTCATGCCCCAAACATATAAAAATATAAATTCAAATTTGGAGTAATAAAATATAGGCAACAAGTAGATACGGGGTGCAAGCTATTTGGTTTAGTAATTTTCCGGATGTAATAATTCTAGATTTAAGATTTGACTTGTCAAGTAATAAAATTCGATGAGGATCTCTATGTAATGTTTTGTTTCAAGTTTTTAATTAAAAAACAAAAAAATACAAAAAGTAGAGATGGGGGAAACTGTTATACCTATTGCCCAAAAGAGCTTGGAGATGGATTATCATCTTCTCCTCATGATCGGTGAAGTTACCGCGTTTGATACCCGGGCGGAGATAATTAGTCCATCTAAGTCTGCAGCTCTTACTGCATCTCAGCAAACCTTTAAAAAGAAGTTACTAATTAAAATTACTGCCAATATTCCGACCAAATTAATAAAATTACTGTCAAAAATCAATATATTCAGACCATGCATCTGTATAGACAGTACCAGGTCATAAGTACATGACTTTAATGATTAAACCAACCCCAATCTGAAACCAGTTATTACCAAAACAAGAGAGGTAAAAAAAAGTACCAATTTACTTACACAAGATGCATGTTAGTACTGGTCTAAAATCTAAACGAAGAAAGAATTTAATATGGGAAGTGATTTCTCCCGACTGTTTTTCCGCATGCACACTGTTTATTTCCACCTTTTAGCTCGAATAAAACAAGAACAAAAATAAACACGAGTGAACAAAAATAATTTAATTACCAAGAATAATACTAAATTACTAATTGGATATTCAAAGTAGCTCAGCTAAAATTCGTTTAAAAAGTTTAAGCTAAATATAATTATATAGAAAATTAATTACCAGTGTTAGTAGGAACTGATCTCCAATTCCCAGGACCATGTTCTTGAATGTAAGAAACCAATATGATGTCTTCCTCTGGAGTCCATGGCCCTTTCTTCACACCAAGTTTGTCACAGCATGGTGGCCTTCCCATAATTTCCAATAATCTAATTCCCACTAGCTAGCTTCAAGAGATGAAGAAATTGGATTATTTCACTCTCTGATATCTTCCAAGATTATTGATTTCACAACAAGATTGGAGGCAACTGAAAAAAAAAGGTTTATTTTTATCTTGACAAATCTCTAAGATGAAATAAAAAGAGAAGTTCTTGTTGCCTCTTCCTTTCTTTTTCTTTTTCTTCTCTGAACTGATGAAGGATTGCAAAAACAAGTGTCCAAGGCAGGTGAGTTGGGCTTGTCTTGTATACATACATACATACATATATATATATATAGAGAGAGAGAGAGAGAGAGAGAGAGAGAGAGAGTGGAATGGAAGATGTTTTGGAAGTGATGTGTGAGAGGGGAGAGAGGGATGAAAGGTTCAAGTAGAGTGAGAGAGAGAGAAGGCTGTGGTGAGTGCTGAGTGCTGACCAAAGCAAGTAAAAGGAGTCAAAACGGACAGCAAAACAGCATTTACTCACTGCCTTCCCTTGCAAGAAGTCAGCAATGCTTAGTCTCCCCACCAGTAGAAAAACATGTTTGCGCGACGGATCAAATTTCGTCGCGCGACCCAAAACACAAAAGGTCGCGCAAACATCATTTGCGCGACGCGGTCTAACGTCGAGCAAAACAGATTTGCGCGACGCAAAAACCGTTGGGTCGTGCAAAGCTGTTTTGCTCGACGCCAGCATGCGTCGCGCAAAGTGCAGTCGCTCAAAGGCTGTTTGCGCGACGTAGGTGCACGTACGTTGCGCAAAGTTGACTTTGCATGACGAAGACTTTCGTCGTGCAAAGTCAATGAATTTTTCTACTCCACTTAATCAGTTTGGGAGGCAGAAACTGCAAACTTAGTTGCAGCAGCTACCTCCCTCCCCCATCTCTCTTCAAAACCTTCTCCAATTCCTTCATTGCTCATAAATTCAACATACAAATATTTTCATATCTTTTCATTATCCAATCCCTCCCTTGCTATTTGATGGTCTTTGATTTGGAGTAAGCAGATCTAATTTAGCTGTTGAGAATTGAATTTTTTTTTTTTTTAAAGAAACGTGAATTGAATACTTTTGAGGGCTTATATATATGAAGTTTCAATAATTTGTTTTGAATGTTTATTGCATAACGGTATAGAATCAGTTGAATTTGATGAGAGAATGCTTGTTATTTGTTGTAGCTTTACATTTATTTATTTTGTACTCATAAGGAAAAGGGCTAAAAAAAAAAGGGGACTTTGTGCGACGCAGGTATTCCTACGTCGCGCAAAGATCTTTTGCGCGACGTATATACGATTGTGTCGTGCAAAGTTTTTTTTTTTTCCTTCTTTCTCTTCTTTTGCTTTTCTTTTGGGGTTCTTGCATTGCCTTTTTCTTTTGTGGTATCCACTTGTGTAAATGTTTTAAATTCACGATCGAATTGGTTCATTGTATTCATATAGGGTTAAAAAGTGTAGCTATAAAAAATCATCAAAATCAGAGTTAACATAACCGTTAAATTGGTGATTTTTCGTTTCTAGCCGTCGAAAAGGTTTGTCCCGTTATTTGATCTCTGAATGTTTGTTTTTTTGCGATTTTTGACGTATGCGATCTCGAAGCATATACAAACAAATTTGACGGTTAGATCGTTGAAACTAGTTTCGTACAATGCGTATCCCATCAAGTTCAATGGTATATATATTTACTAAGTAGATTTTTATTTATTTATTTTGTACTTATATGTAACAGCTCGTCCCGAAATAAAGTATCGATATTGTGAATTGACCTTTTTCCTCTTGCGTGATTGTGGTTGTGTGTGGGTTATGTTGAACCCATTTGAGAGGGTTCCCATATTTTTGGACCAATAAGAACTTGGGCTTGGTAAGTGTGTGATTGGATGAGAACAAAACACACACACACACACACACACACACACACACACACACACACACACACTCACATACACGTGTGCATCCTTTCCATTTTGCCCGTTTCTCTCTCCTCATTCTCGACTCTTTTTCCTTTTCCCTGCAAACTGTACGGACGAAGCCACACCCTTTGATCTGGTCAGGGATCGAGGTCCTGACTGTCATATTCATGATCTCCGTGACCTTATGAACCCAACCATACCCTTGGTTCAACTTGAAACCCTCGAAAACCCTAGAATTTGTGAAGTTCCGTGAGGGTACTGTTTATGTGCTCGTAAACCAGGATGTTTTAGATCATTCCAAGATCATAGGGAGCTTTAAAATGATCTTGTGAAGCTCGGAGGACAAAATTGGAGGCTTTTGGACGTCGGGATCACAAGTTCTGAGGTTGGCCGGATTTGATGGTTTTGCTCCGACGAGTTTCAGTCGAGTTTTGAGTTTTTAAAAGGTAGATGACTCTTTTCCTTGTTCTAAGGTTCATTTTGGTATAAATTTTGTGATTTGGTTGAGAATTGAGCTAGAAACTAGGGTTAGAAATTTTACCCAGTTTTCGGCGACGCAGCGGCGCCGGCGTCGGTCGCCGGTGAACTGGTGAAGAAGGTGACAGAATATTCCGTCAAAGTTGACGGAATATTCCTAACGGAAGGTAACGGCGTCAATTAACTTTAACGGAATATTCTATGGATTTAACAGAATATTCCCTAACGGCGTTAAGGTTCGGTCAGCATGCACGGCACGTGGCCGTGTGTGGGCAGCGCGTGTTGTCGTGCCTTGGTCGGCGCGTGAGGGCACGTGGGACTTCAAAAAATTAATTTAAAAATATGGGGGTGTTCGTGGGATTGAGTAGAGCATGTTGGTATATTCAAACACCCCAATTGAGCAATGTATGAGAAGTTATTACCTAAATTGGGTTATGTGCGTAATTAATGGTTGTATAGTTGTTTCGCATATAGGTGAGACTTATCCTGAGAACGAGCGCAGCCACGCGAGGCTCGAGGGCTACGATCCATCTACTTATCAGTGAGTGGCCTTTTGTTTTCAGTATATATATATATATGTATATATATATATATACACACACTTGGCTGATTCCCAGAAATACGTTTTAAATGATTTTATGAAATTGAATGCGATATATATTTATTTATTGCTACATTATGTGATCATATGTTGAGGCACTGCGGGCGCTAGGTAAGTCAGGTAAGTATATACTTTTGATATGATGATTGTGGTGATATCGATGAGATTAGATTATGACTCATTTACCTGCACATCGGGGTTTGTGCTCCGCCACCTCCCGCAACTTACGCTCACCTTGGATCCAAGGCAGGTGCCAGCTTGTTGTACAAACCACTATAGGTGGTTCCGACTTGTAGGTGACCCGCGATTCGTCACCAGCCTTCACGTGACCGTAGCACAGAGCGTTTATATATATACCCAACTTGTCGTACAGACCACTACAGGTGGTTCCGACATGGGTGCAGATTATTGATTGAGAGATGAATTGAGGATTTGGTTGAAGAGCCATAGATTCAGCCGTACAGGTCACTATAGGTGACTTCGGCTGATTTATATACATTGCCGGCATGTTATGCATTGAGATATCACCTAATTGACTTTGATGATATTTGTTGCATGTTTGATCTTGAATATGGTTCATTCGGACATGGCAATATTTGAATGATGGTTTTCAGTATCAGTACGTACTTATATATTTTTCTGGGAAGTATATATATGTTTTTACGAAGATGGGTTATAACTTTTATATCGAAGTGATTTTGGTAAAGCTTTGTTTTTGCCCACTCACGCGTTTGTTTTGCACCCCTCCAGGTATTAGATAGAGTTGGTGGCAAGCGAGGTTTCAAGGCAATTCTGACAGTGCACTATCCATGTAAATATTCTGACTATCCTGTTATATATTTCTGGACTGCACCTAGGATTCTTGAACTTTGTAAATTATGTTTCTGACCTTCACACTCTTCTATGATCTTTTGTCACTAGTTGTGTTATTCTAGTGCTTATTATATATATATATATATATATATGTCATTCCGCACTGCGCACATGGCTACGTCATGTTCACGTGACGGCCAGCGCATCCCGATGTTCGAGTCGGGGTGTGTCAGTTTGGTATCAGAGCCTAGGTTTGGGAGTCCTGTATATTTAGTGAATATTCTAACTATCTTGGTGTCTTCTGTCAGAATTATGCTGCCTCGACGAGAGCCACGTCTAATTTTTGAGCCTAGTTTCCCTGATATAGCTCAATTAGGGGAAGCTATCGCTAATGCCATTCAATCGACGTTTCGACCTCTTCAGAGGACCCCTCTGGAAACTGTTTATAATTTGAAATTGAATACTTTTGTGGGTAATGAAGGGCACGAGGTTGCTGAGAAATGGTTGAATCATGTTGATAAGACTTTTAGACTAATGCAGAGTCAGGGGAGTTTACCTGCAGACAGGTGGGTTGAGACGGCCTCATGGTTTTTGGGTAAAGAACCAACATCTTGGTGGGAACAATCAGCTGAGGAGTTGCCTCAAGAGGAAGCTGCAGATTGGGAAATATTTAAGCAGTTGTTTCATAAGAGATTTATTACTCATGCGTACATCGACAGTAAGAAACATGAGTTTACAAGTTTAAAGCAGAAGAAGATGTTTGCAAATGAGTATTACAGGAAGTTTACAGACTTGTCCAGATATCACCCTGAGGTGGCAATGAATCCAGTGGAGATGCTTCGTCGATTCAAGTTGGGTACTCGTAAGAAATGGCGTACTTTGGCTACCGGGATTCCCTGTTCGACCTATCATGGGTTTTATGAGATTCTGCTGCAGATTGAAGATTCTGAGAACTTGCCTAGTGACAGCGATGAAGAAGAAAAAGATGATTCTAAGAAGAATGATGAAGGCAAAGGTCTAGTATCACAGGGGCCCAGAAAGACGCAAAGTTTTAAGAAGAGTGGGACTAGCTTGAGTTCATCCAGTGGAGGATTTAGTTCCACAGGCTATCGCAGAGGTGGTAGGTTTGCTAGTGGGTCACGCTTTCAGAGGCAGCAGGATGTTGGTGGTTCTGGTGGTTTAAGATTACATTTTTGTCGGAGGTGTAATAGCCGACATGCCGGTGAGTGTAGGCACGGTACTCGATGATGTTTTACCTGTGGACAGGTTGGTCATCGAGCAGCTAATTGTCCACAGAGTCAGCAGAGGCCACATATGCCTTCATTTCCAGCACCAGTGTCGAGTCAGCAGGCTCCAGCATCGAGTGGTTATGGTCAGCCGAGTCGATGGAGCACTTATCATTATCAGGGTGATGTGGTGCCATATCCAGCAGCGCCGTATCCCTATTCCCAGGATCCATTTTATTCGAGTGGCTATCAGGGTAGATATCCTCAATATTCTGGAGGATATGCTCCGTATCCATCCTATCCAACAGGTAGATCACAGTGGTATTCAGGAGTACAGCCACAGCAAGGTGAAGTTACCTCGAGCAGTGTAGGTACTTCAAGACAGCCTAGTCATCTGGGACAGAGTCGTGGTACACCTGGATGTAGTGGTCAGTCTAGCAGAGGACGAGGACGACGTCAGCAGAGCCAGTGACATATTCATAATCTTTCAGTGCAGGACGCTCAGAACAACCCTGATTTGATAATAGGTACGTTAAACATTCTTGGACATTTTGCTAAAGTATTGATTGACTGTGGTGCTACCCATTCGATTATTTCTCATACATTTGCTCAATTGACGCAACCTAACCCCACTCATCTTGGATATGAGATAGAGTTTTCTATGCTTAGAGGTGATACGTGCTAGGTAGGGTGGATGTATTCAGGATGCCCTGTGTTAGTGGAGGGTGTAGTTATGCCCGCTAACCTTATTCCGTTAGATCTTGCTGAATTTGATGTCATTTTGGGCATTGATTGGTTACATTATAATCGAGCTAATATTGATTGTTATGAGAAGAAAGTTACGTTTCTACGGCCGGATTTACCAGTGGTTACATTTGTTAGTGAGCCTAGTGGTGTGAGGCATGGTATCATTTCAGCTATGAGAGCCAAGAGATTATTACAGAAGGGTTGTCAAGGGTATCTGGCACATGTGATACTAAATGAAGATGTTTCTAGTAGGGTGGAGGATGTTAGAGTGGTTAGACATTTTCCAGATGTTTTTCCTGATGATTTACCTGGTTTGCCATCGAATCGAGATGTTAAGTTCACCATTGATTTGCTGCCAGGTACTGACCCCATATCTTTGACTCCCTATCGGATGGCTCCTGCAGAATTAAAAGAATTGAAAATTCAGTTGCAAGAATTATTAGATAAAGGTTTTATTCAGCCTAGTACTTCACCCTGGGGAGCTCCAGTTTTATTTGTACGGAAGAAGGATGGTACTTTGAGGCTGTGTATAGACTATCAGCAACTGAATCGGGTAACGATTAAAAATCGTTATCCATTGCCGGGTATCGATGATTTGTTTGATCAGCTGCGAGGAGCTTGTGTGTTTTTGAAGAATGATTTGAGGTCTGGGTATTATTAGCTAAAGATTAGGAATGATGATGTCCCTAAGACGGCGTTTCGCACCCGTTATGGTCATTATGAGTTTTTAGTAATGCCATTTAGGTTGACTAACGCACTTGCTGCTTTCATGGATATGAAGAACAGAGTGTTCAAGCAGTATTTAGACCGATTTATCATTGTTTTTATCGATGACATTTTGGTTTATTCTAAATCTAAAGCAGATCACGTGCGACATCTCAGTTTGGTGCTGAAAAGGTTGAGGGAGTGTAGAGTTTATGCTAAGTTTAGTAAATGCCAATTCTGGTTGAATCAGGTGGCATTTTTGGGACACGTCATTTCAGCTCAGGGTATTCAAGTGTATCCCCAGAAAGTGGCAGCAATAGAGAATTGGAAACAACTATGAACCGTCTCTGAGGTACGTAGTTTCTTGGGTTTAGCAGGATACTACAGACGGTTTGTTCAAGATTTTTCAGAGATTGCATTGCCACTTACTAAGTTAACAAGGAAAAATGTTAAATTTGAGTGGGATGATAGTTGTGAACAAAGTTTCCAGCAGCTAAAATATTGTCTTACTCAGGCACCAGTGTTAGCACTTCCTGACGACAGTGGTAATTTCGAGATTTATAGTGATGCTTCATTAAATGGTTTGGGTTGTGTGTTGATGCAGCATGGCAGAGTGATTGCATATGCTTCGAGACAATTAAAACAGCATGAAAGGAATTATCCTACTCATGATTTGGAGTTGGTGGCAATTGTTTTTGCATTGAAAATCTGGAGACATTTTCTCTATGGTGAGAAATGTAAGATTTTTACAGACCATAAGAGTCTCCAGTTTTTGTTTACTCAGAGGGATTTGAATCTTCGTCAGCAGAGGTGGATAGAGCTGCTGAGTGTTTATGATTGCACAATTGAATATCATCCAGGGCGTGCGAATGTAGTAGCTGATGCACTTAGCCGGAAATCCCAGGGCAGGATTAATGCTATTCATATGAGCCGTGTTCCTCTTTTGGCACAGTTGAGATCGACTGGAGTGAAGCTAGTCATGGAGAAATCAGAGACTAATGATCGAGTAGATGCTTTACTTGCTCATTTCCAAGTTAGGCTAATCTTGATTGATCGGATACTCGAGGCACAGATGGAAGATGATAAGATTCAAGAATTAATTCAATTAAGAAATAATGGGAAAAAGAAAGACCTTCGGATTAGGGAAGCTGATGGCATGCTCATGCAAGAAGGTAGGATGTACGTGCAGAATAATGCAGAGTTAAAGAAGGTTATTCTTGATGAGGCGCACATTTCAGCTTACGCTATGCATTCGGGAAGCACTAAAATGTATCATACTATTCGACCATTTTATTATTGGCCAGGTATGAAAAGAGAAATTGCTGAATATGTGAGTAGATGTATTGTTTGTTAGCAAGTTAAAGCCGAGAGGAAGAAGCAATTTGGATGGATGCAGCCCCTTCCTATTCCACAGTGGAAATAGGAAGATATTACCATGGATTTTGTGTATAAACTTCCTCGTACAAGGAATGGTTATGATGGAGTTTGGGTAATTGTTGATTGACTTACTAAGTCAGCACATTTCATTCCAGTTCGAGAGAAGTTTTCTTTAAATCGGTTAGCTGAACTTTTTATCTCAAAGATTGTTAAGTATCATGGTGTGCCAGTCATCATTGTTTCAGATCGAGACCCGAGGTTTACTTCCAAGTTCTGGACGGCATTCCAAGAAGCTCTGGGTTTGAGATTATTGTATAGTACTGCACACCATCCTCAAACTGATGGACAGTCTAAGAGGACTATTCAGACATTAAAGGATATGTTAAGGTCTTTAGTTTTGCAGTTTGGGGATGCATGGCATACGAGTTTGGACCTGATGGAATTTGTCTACAATAATAGTTATCACTCGTGTATTGGTATGTCACCATTCGAGGCATTGTATGGTAAATCGTGCCGGACACTATTATGTTGGTCTGAGGTCGGAGAAAGAATTTTAGAGGGCCCATAAATAGTAGACGAGACTACAGGAAATATTCAGGAGATTAAATCTAACCTAAAAGCGGCCCAAGATCGTTAGAAGAGTTTAGCTGATCGACATGTTACTGATCGAACTTATAATGTGGTTGATTGGGCTTTCTTGAAGTTATCACCATGGAAAGGCGTTGTAAGGTTTGAGAAGAAAGGGAAATTGAGTCCCAGGTATATCGGACCATATCAGGTTTCGGAACGGATTGGCGAAGTAGCTTATAGACTTGATTTACCTCCGGAGTTGTCTAGAGTGCATAATGTGTTTCATGTGTCGATGCTTCGCCATTATATTTCAAACCTATCGCATATTTTGCCTCCGCAGCAGTTAGAGATCAATCTTGATTTGTCTTACGAGGAGAAGCTGGTCACTATTCTAGATTGGAAAGATAAGATTTTGAGGAACAAGACAGTGCGTCTGGTGAAAGTTTTATGGAAGAATCACTCAGTAGAGGAAGCAACTTGGGAGACAGAAGAGCGGATGAAAGAGTTGTATCCACGATTATTTTATGAGTTTTAGTGGATTGTACTTGTTATGTAAATTTCAGGGATGAAATTTTATTAAGGTGGGTAGATTGTAACAGCCCGTCCCGAAATAAAGTATCGATATTGTGAATTGACGTTTTTACCCTTACGTGATTGTGGTTGTGTATGGGTTATGTTGAACCCATTTGAGAAGGTTCCCATATTTTTTGACCAATAAGAACTTGGGCTTGGTAAGTGTGTGATTGGATGAGAACAAAACACACACACTCACATACACGTGTGCATCATTTCCATTTTGGCCGTCTCTCTTTCTCTCCTTCTTCTCGACTCTTTTTCCTTTTCCCTGCAAATTGTACGGACGACGCCACACCCTTTGATTCAACTTGAAACCCTCGAAAACCCTAGAATCTGTGAAGTTCCGTGTGGGTACTGTTTATGTGCTCGTAAACCAGGATGTTTTAGATCATTCCAAGATCATAGGGAGCTTTAAAATGATCTTGTAAAGCTTGGAGGACAAAATTGGAGGCTTTTGGATGTCGGGATCACAAGTTCTGAGGTTAGCCGGATTTCATGGTTTTGCTCCGGTGAGTTTCAGTCAAGTTTTGAGTTTTTAAAAGGTATAGGACTCTTCTCCTTGTTCTAAGGTTCATTTTGGTATAAATTTTGTGAAATTTGGTTGAGAATTGAGCTAGAAACTAGGGTTAGAAATTTTACCCAGTTTCCAGCAACGCAGCGGCGCCGGTCGCTGGTGAACTGGTGAAGAAGGTGAAGAATATTCCGTCAAAGTTGACGGAATATTCCTAACGGAAGGTACGGCGTCAGTTAACTTTAACGGAGTATTCTAGGGATTTAACAAAATATTCCCTAACGGCGTTAAGGTTCCGTCAGCATGCACAGCACGTGGCCATGCGTGGACGGCGCGTGAGGGCACGTGGGACTTCAAAAAATTAATTTAAAAATATGAGGGTCTTTGTGGGATTGAGTAGAGCATGTTGGTATATTCAAACACCCCAATTGAGCAATGTATGAGAAGTTATTACCTAAATTGGGTTATGTGCGTAATTAACGGTTGTATAGTTGTTTTACATATAGGTGAGACTTATCCTGAGGACGAGCCCAGCCACGCAAGGCTCGGGGGCTATGATCTGTCTACTTATCAGTGAGTGGGCTTTTGTTTTCAGTGTATATATATATATCCACACACATACATACTTGGCTGATTCCCAGAAATACGTTTTAAATGATTTTATGAAATTGAATGCCATGTCGAATGCCATATATATTTATTTATTGCTATATTATGTGATCATATGTTGAGGCACTGTGGGCGCCAGGTAAGTCAGGTAAGTATATACTTTTGATATGATTATTGTGATGATATCGATGAGATTAGATTATGGCTCATTTACCTGCACATCGGGGTTTGTGCTCCGCCAGAGTAGGGCTTAGCTTTCACGTGATCGTTCATCTCCCGCACCGTACGCTCACTTGTAGATGACCCGCAATTCGTCGCCAGCCTTCACGTGACTGTAGCACAGAGCGTTTGTATATATACCTAGCTTGTCGTACAGACCACTACATGTGGTTCCGACATGGGTGCAGATTATTGATTTAGAGATGAATTGAGGATTTGGTTGAGGAGCTATAGATTCAGCCGTACAGGTCACTATAGGTGACTCCGGCTGATTTATATGCATTGCCGGCATGTTATGCATTGAGATATCACCTTATTGACTTTGATGATATTTGTTGCATGCTTGATCTTGAATATGGTTCATTCGGACATGGCAATATTTGAATGATGGTTTTCAGTATCAGTACGTACTTATATATTTTTCTGGGAAGTATATATATGTTTTTACGGAGAAGGGTTATAACTTTTATATCGAAGTGATTTTGGTAAAGCTTTGTTTTTGCCCTCTCACGTGTTTGTTTTGCACCCCTCCAGGTATTAGATAGAGTTGGTGGCAAGCGAGGTTTCAAGGCAATTCTGACAGTGCACTATCCATGTAAATATTCTGAGTATCCTGTTATATCTTTCTGGACTGCACCTAGGATGCTTGAACTTTGTAAATTATGTTTCTGACCTTCACACTCTTCTATGATCTTTTATCACTAGTTGTGTTATTCTAGTACTTATCATATATATATATATATATATATATATATCATTTTGTACTATGCACATGGCTACGTCACGCTCACGTGACGGCCAGCACATCCCAATGTTCGAGTCGGGGTGTGTCATATAACACTTAAGAAATTGAATGATATATATGTAAAAAAAAATTAGCTGTTGAGAATTGGATTTTTTATTTTATTTTATTTTATTTTGGAAACGTGAATTGAATATTTGATGGCTTATATATATGAAGTTTCAATCATTTGTTTTGAATGTTTATTGTATAACGGTATATGTAACAGCCCGTTCCAGAATTATTTTATCGATGATGTGAAATGACGGGATTGCTCTTAAATTTGCTAAGGTATGTGACATTATCTTTGGTTTTATTGTCCTATCCTAAGTTTTGGAAAAATTTATTTGGAAAATAATTGTTATGGTTTTGTGTGGCTAGGGTTGTAGACCATACACCCAAACTACCCCTCTCTCTCTCTCCCCGTAAGCTCTGTCTCTCTCTTTCTCTCTCTCGGAACACTCTCCCCGTGCACTGTGCATGTACGGACGTAGTTGGAACTCGTCCATTTCTTCACAGATCGAAGCCCAAAAGGTAAGATTCTTGATCCTTATTAACCCCTGAGTAGTTTGGTACCAAATTTGGAGCTTGTAACCCTAGGATTAGACGTGAAATCCTAACCCCGAAAATGTGCACTGTTCATGCACACGTAAAATCTTGCATTTCAGGGAATTTCAAGCTCACGGTGAGCTTAAGGAGGTCCTCACGAGTCTCGGGGTACTTCGTTAGTAGAGTTTGGACGTCGGAGGACCGAGATCGAAGGTTTTTAAAGTGTGCCGAGCTATCGAGCTTTCTCAGGTAAAATCCCGTGATTTTCAAGCCTTGAAACTTGTTTAGATGTGTTCTACATGCTTAGAGCTTCATTTTGGTACCAATTTCATGAAAAATGGATGAAAAATGAGTGAGAAACCATAGTTTGAAAAATACCCAGAATCCGGCGAACCCACCGGCGGCCGGCGAGTCGCCGGAGAAGACGACCGAATATTCCGTCAGTTGGACAGAATATTCCTGACGCCGTCAGTCAAAACTAAGGGAAACTTTTAGGAGTTAACGGAATATTCCTGGAATATTTCTGACGGCGTTAACTGACGCCGTCAGTGTGCTTGGCACGTGCCCGCGCGTGGCCGGCGCGTCTGGCCGTGCCTTCGCCGGCGCGTGGCGGCGCGTGGGTGGTCGGAAAATTTTTCTAAAAATATGGGGATGTTCCTGAGATTGTGTAGGTCACGGTGGTATATTCATATACCCAATTTGAGTAATATATGAGAAGTTATTAGCGAAAGTTGGTTATGTGCTTAATTAACGTTATTTCGGTTACCTCTCATATAGGCGAGGCTTATGCGGAAGACGAGCACAGTCGAGAAAGGCTAAGGGGTTATGACCCTTCGATATAACTGTGAATGGGCAGTTTATTTCAGTATATATATATATATATATATATATATATATATATATATATATATATATATATATATATACACACTTAACGTTTTCCCAGAAATCGATTTTTGAATGAAAGTATATTTTGAAATGCCATGCATAGATTTATATGAATATGTGATTTGAAATGCCATGCATGGAAATTACATGAATTATGTGAATTGTTATATGATGCATATATGTGAATTGGTGCTGCGGACGCACATGTGAGTATCAGGTGAGTTAGATATGGTGCATTGAATTGTTTGATGAGATTTATGTTGATAGCTCATAACCTGCACCCCTGGTGTTAGTGCTTATGTTATTCACCCGCATCACACGCTCACCTTGGATCCAAGTAGATGCTTGTCGTACAGACCACTGGAGGTGGTTCCGACATGCTAGTAGTACAGACCATTAGAGATGGTTCCGACTAGTAGGTGACCTTAGATTATGTGCACAGATGATTGATGAGAGAAGCACTAGAGCGTATTATTACACCATCCGAGTCGTACAGACTACTACAGGTAGTTCCGACTCATGTGCAGCATAGTGCCGTACAGGTCACAGTTGGTGACTCCGGCTGGATTGGATATTGAGCTCTAGAATCAGCCGTACAGGACCATTGCAGGGTCTCCGGTTGATTTATTATTTCACCTGATTTATGTTGATGCATCCATATTATGTTTTTGGCGCATGGCATGGCTTATTTTCTGAAAAGTGATAAAGAATGGTGTTTTGAGATTTTTGAAGCTATATATATTTATATATGCTATTTTCTGGGAAAGTATACAGGTTTTACAGTGAGGGGATATATATGTTGATAAAGGAAAGATTTTGAAAGACTTGTTTTACTGACCCACTCACCTTGTTTTGCGCCCCTCCAGGTTCGAGTTAGAGCAGAGCTTTGGTGGCCACGAGGAATCCAACGGTATTCTGACAGAATTCACAATGGTACTTTAAAGCTTCCAAACTGTGTAAATGGTTATGTCACCCTCACGTGACGGCCAGCACGCCCTCCTTCGGGATGGGGTGTGTCAATTGGTATCAGAGCTTAGTTTGCAGTCCTGTGTATCTTGAGAATTCTCTAGTGTTTTCTGTCAGAACTATACCGCCTCGTAGAGAGCCACGTCGTTTAGTTGAGTCTAGTTTTCCCGATTTAGCTCAGTTATGGAAAGCTAGTACTAATGTGACTCAGTCTATTATCCAAAAGATTTTTTTCTCTTAGGACTGGATATAAGTTGATGCTGAATCACTTTATGGAAAATGGAAGACCTGAGGGAGCAGGTCGATGGCTTAATCATTTGGAAAAGGTGTTTCAGATTATGCAAGTTAAGGAAATCTTTCTTTTGACGGTAGGTCAAGACGACTTCCTGGTTTCTGAGCATTGAATTTGCATCCTGGTGGAGACATGAGTCTTATATGATGTCACCGGAGGAAATAGCTGATCGAGAGTTATTTAAAGAATTGTTTAAGGAAAGGTTTAGTCCTCCAGCATATATTGATGCTGAGAAACGATAGTTTACAATTTGAGACAGGGAAAGATGACGGCAAATGAGTATTATAGAAAGTGACGAAGTTTCTCGTTATCATACGGATGTTGTTGTTAATCCGGTCGAGGTGTTATGTTGTTTTAAGCTGGATAATAAGAGGAAGTGGTGTTCTTTGTCGACTACTATCCATTGTGCTTCTTACCAGGAGTTTTACGAAATGTTGTTGAGAATTGAGGAATTTGAGATTATGCTCAGCGAGAGTAAAGAGGAATAAGAAAAGAATAGGAATTAGAGGAAAGACGATAAAGGTATAGATTCGTCATCTCAAGGACTTCGAAAGACTCAGAGCTTCAAGAGAAGTGAAGCTAGTTCTAGTTCTTCCAGCTGAGGTTTTTGTGCCACTGGTCAGAGGTATGGTGGTAGATTCACTGGTGATTCCAGATTTCAGAGACAAGGTGATTCAGATAGAGGGAATGTACCTTTATGCTGTATGTACAATAGCATACACTCTGGAGAGTATAGAAAAGGAAGCAGTGGATCATTTACTTGTGTATAAATGGGACATAGAGCTGCAAATTGTCCCCAGAATCAGTAAATGCCTCCGTAGTCTTCTTTGCCACCATTAGCGCTGATTCCGCAGGTACCTGGATCTAGAAATTATGGTTAGATGAGCCGTGGTGTGCAGGATTAGAGTCGTACAGGTCACTAGAGGTGACTCCGACTTATATACTAGCATTGATCGGTGTGTTATGAGTACAGCCGCACAGGTCATATTAGATGACTCCGGCTGGGTAGACGAGCTATGGATTCAGTCGTACAGGTCATACTAGCTGACTCCGGATGATATATTCCTTGTTATTGATGATGTTGCCAAAGAGAGTAATGATGGAGCACGATCGAGGCATGCATATGTAATTCTAATGAAGGGCAAGATGGTAATGTTGTATCCTTGAGGATTGTTGCTTACTTATCGAGACAACAGTGAGTTATCGTTACTGTAATATCCATAACTTATTGTTGGATTCGTTAAGCGAGTAAACAAGTAGGTCATCCTACGTTAGTATGGTGTTATTCAGAGTGTCCAGTGATGGTGAAAGATGTTGTTATGCCTATGAATCTTATCCAGTTGGATATTGTGGATTTGGTGTGATTTTTGGCACAGATTGGTTGCATTATGATTGTGCCAAGATAGATTGCTATGGGAAATCAGTTACTTTTCATCGACTTGGGTGACCAGAGGTTACTTTTGGGGGATGCAAAGTGGAGTGAGGTATGCCGTTAGTTCTGCTGTGAGAGCAAAAAGATTGTTATCGAATGGCTACCTAAGATATTTAGTTCATGCGGTACTAAGAGATATTGCTCTGAGTAGTATGGAAGAGGTCAAGGTGATTAGACATTTTCCTGACGTTTTCCTTGAGAATTTACCTGGATTGCCGCCAGGTAAAGATGTGGAGTTCTCTATTGATTTGTTTCCAGGTACGGACCTTATATTAGAGATTGGTTCATGATGAGTTAAGGGAATTGAAAAGTCAGTTGCAAGAATTGGTTGATAAAGGTTCCATTCAACCTAGTATGTCGTCGTAGAGAGCCTAGTTTATTTATGAGGAAAAATGTGGACATTAAGGCTATACATTGACTATGGAAAATTGAATCGGGTAACGATTGAGAATCGTTGTCCATTATCGTGTATTAATGATTGTTTGATCAGCCTAGAGGTGCCTGTGTATTTTCAAAGATTGATTTAAGGTTTGGTTATTAACCAATTGAAGATTTAGTGAGGATGTCCCTAAGATAACTTTCAAGACTCGTTATGGTCTTTATGAGTTTTTGGTAATGCCATTCGGATTGACGGATGCGCTTGCTGCTTTCCTGAGTATGGTGAATGAAATATTCCGAGAATATCTCGTCAGGTTTGTGTTTGTTTTCATTGACGATATTCTGGTATACTCTAAGACTAGAGCAGGACATGCTAGACATTTTAAAGTGGTATTACAAAGTTTGAGGGGTCGTCGATATATTCTAAGTTTAGCGAATGCCAATGTTGGATGAATCAGGTGGCATTTCTGGGACATGTTATATCTACTTCAAGTATTCAAGTGAATTCTTTAAAGGTAGCAGAAGTTGAGAATTTGGAACAATCGCGAACCGTGACTAAGATTCGGAGTTTTCTTAGCTTAACAGGCTATTATAGACGGTTTGTGAAAGATTTTTCAGTCATTGCTTTGCCATTGACGAGATAGACGAGAAAAGAGGTTAAGTTTGAGTGGGATGAAAATGGTGAGCAAAGTTTTCAACAGTTGAAGTATTTCCTCACTCATGCACTTGTGTTAGCACTCTCAGATGATAACGGAAGTTATAAGGTCTATAAGGATGCTTCTTTGAGTGGTTTGAGATGTGTATTGATACAAAGATAGGGTAATTGCTTATTCTTCATGGCAATTGAACTTCATGAGATGAATTACCCTAATTATGATTTGGAATTAATCGCTATCATCTTGGCTTGAAAATTTGGAGAAATTATCTTTATGAAGAAAAGTGTAAGTTTTGTATGGATCGTAAGAGTTTCCAATATCTGTCTACTCAGAGGGATCTTGATTTTAGATAACGAAGGTGGATTGAGTTGTTTAGTGATTATGATTGCACGACCAGGTGATCGTGCAAATGCTTGGGCTGATGTACTTAGTATGAAGACTCTCGTGAGAATAAATGCTTTGTATGCTTGTTATGTTCCTCTTCTTACGGAATTGAGATCTACTGGAGTAAAGTTGGAAATAGAAGAACGAGAAGAAGCCTTGCTTGCTAGTATCCAAGTTAGGCTTATTTTAATAAATCGTATACTCGATGCCCAGAGAATTGATGAAGAAACCAGGAATTAATTGAGGCAAAGAATATCGAGAAAAAGAAAGACCTCAGAGTTAGAGAATCAGATGGCATGCTTAGGCAAGAGAACGAGATGTATGTGCCTAATGATGTGGAATTAAAGAAAGCAATTTTTGGATGAAGTACACTGTTCAGCTTCTACAATGCATCCCGGAAGTATTGAGATGTATCATACCATTTAACCATTTTACTATTAACCGGGTATGAAAAGAGAAATTTTGGGTATGTAAGTAAATGTATCATATGTCAGCAAGTTAAAACGGAAAGAAAGAAGCCTTTTGGATTGATGCAGTTACTTCCCGTTTCACAGTGGAAATGGAAAAATATTACTTTGGATTATGTGTACAAACTTCCTCGTTCACGAGATGGGTATGATGGAAATTGAGGTGATAGTTGATCGACGTACTAAGTAACGTATTTTACTCCAGTGAAAAGCAGCAACCTTTCCAGACAAGTGCAACGGTTAATTATTTGTTTTGTGGAAAAGAGATTTGGACTTACGAATCTGTTGAGCTTTTTGGGTATGTTGGTCACTTCTAAGTTCTAGGTAACTTTTCAAGAAACTTCGGATACAAGATTACTTTATAGTGCAGCATATCATCCTCAGACTGAGAGATGACCATTCAGAATTTGGATGATATACTAAGATCTTCGGTATGGTAGTTTGGTGATGCTTGGATTAAAAGTTGGATTTAATGGAATTTGCTTACAACGATAACCTTCATTCGAGTAGTGGTAGGACACCACTTGAGGCATCTTATGAGAAAGCTTGTCGTACATCCTTATGTTGGTCAGAGGTTGGTGAACGAGTTTTAGTGGGCCCTGAGTTAGTGGAGGAGACTACTCAGAACATTCAGGTGATTAAGTCTAACCTGAAAGCGGCACAAGATCTACAAAAGAGCTTAACAGTCAGGCATGCTACCGATAGAGTGTACAAGGTCGGTGATTGGGTATTCTTGAAGTTATCGCCTTGGAAGGTGTTGTTTGATTTGGGAAGAAAGGAAAGTTGAGTCCTAGGTACATCGGGCCGTACCAGATCACCGAGCGGGTCGGTGAAGTTGCTTACAGACTTGAGTTACCACCAGAGCTGTCTAAAGTACATAATGTGTTTCATGTGTCGAAGCTTCGACATTATGTCTCAGATCCTTCACATGTGATACCTCATCAACCTTTGGAGATTAGTTCGGATTTGACTTATGATGAGGAGCCAGTGACTATATTGGATTGGAAAGAAAAGGCTCTGAGGAATAAGACGGTGCAGCTGGTTAAAGTTTTGTGGAGGAACCATTCAGGAGAAGAAGCTACGTGGGAGACGGAGGATCGGATGAGAGAGATGTACCCGAGGTTGTTTTATGGGTATTAGTGGATGATTTTGATTATGTAAATTTCGGGGACGAAATTTTTATAAGGTGGGTAGATTGTAACAGTGACGGGATTGCCCTTAAATTTGCTAAGGTATGTGACATTATCTTTGGTTTTATTGTCCTATCCTAAGTTTTGGAAAAATTTATTTGGAAAATAATTGTTATGGTTTTGTGTGGCTAGGGTTGTAGACCACACACCCAAACTACCCCCTCTCTCTCTCTCTCTCTCCCCCGTAAGCTCTCTCTCTCTCTCGGAACACTCTCCCCGTGCACTGTGCACGTACGGATGGAGTTGGAACTCGTCCATTTCTTCACAGATCGAAGCCCAAAAGGTAAGATTCTTGATCCTTATTAACCCCTGAGTAGTTTGGTACCAAATTTGGAGCTTGTAACCCTCGGATTAGACGTGAAATCCTAACCCCGAAAATGTGCACTGTTCATGCACACGTAAAATCTTGTATTTCAGGGAATTTCAAGCTCACAGTGAGCTTAAGGAGGTCCTCACGAGTCTCGGGGTACTTCGTTAGTAGAGTTTGGACGTCGGAGGACCGAGATCGAAGGTTTTTAAAGTGTGCCGAGCTATTGAGCTTTCTCAGGTAAAATCCCGTGATTTTCAAGCTTTGAAACTTGTTTAGATGTGTTCTACATGCTTAGAGCTTCATTTTGGTACCAATTTCATGAAGAATGGATGAAAAATGAGTGAGAAACCATAGTTGGAAAAATACCCAGAATCCGGCGAACCCACCGGCGGCCGGCGAGTCGCTGGAGAAGACGACGGAATATTCCGTCAGTTGGACGGAATATTCCTGACGCCGTCAGTCAAAACTAACGGAAACTGTTAGGAGTTAACGGAATATTCCTGGAATATTTCTGACGGCGTTAACTGACGCCGTCAGTGTGCTTGGCACGTGCCCGCGCGTGGCCGGCGCGTCTGGCCGTGCCTTCGCCGGCGCGTGGCGGCGCGTGGGTGGTCAGAAAATTTTTCTAAAAATATGGGGATGTTCCTGAGATTGTGTAGGTCACGGTGGTATATTCATATACCCAATTTGAGTAATATATGAGAAGTTATTAGCGAAAGTTGGTTATGTGTTTAATTAACGTTATTTCGGTTACTTCTCATATAGGCGAGGCTTATGCGGAAGACGAGCACAGTCGAGAAAGGCTAAGGGGTTATGACCCTTCGATATAATTGTGAGTGGGCAGTTTATTTCGGTATATATATATATATATATATATATATATACTTAACGTTTTCTCAGAAATCGATTTTTGAATGAAAGTATATTTTGAAATGCTATGCATAGATTTATATGAATATGTGATTTGAAATGCCATGCATGGAAATTGCATGAATTATGTGAATTGTTTATATGATGCATATATGTGAATTGGTGCTGCGGACGCACATGTGAGTATCAGGTGAGTTAGATATGGTGCATTGAATTGTTTGATGAGATTTATGTTGATAGCTCATAACCTGCACCCCTGGTGTTAGTGCTTATGTTATTCACCCGCATCACACGCTCACCTTGGATCCAAGTAGATGCTAGTCGTACAGACCACTGGAGGTGGTTCCGACATGCTAGTCGTACAGACCATTAGAGATGGTTCCGACTAGTAGGTGACCCTAGATTATGTGCACAGATGATTGATGAGAGAAGCACTAGAGCGTATTATTACACCATCCGAGTCGTACAGACTACTACAGGTAGTTCCGACTCATGTGCAGCGTAGTGCCGTACAGGTCGCAGTTGGCGACTCCGGCAGTGCCGTACAGGTCACAGTTGGTGACTCCGGCTGGATTGGATATTGAGCTCTAGAATCAGCCGTACAGGACCACTGCAGGGTCTCCGGTTGATTTATTATTTCACCTGATTTATGTTGATGCATCCATATTATGTTTTTGGCGCATGACATGGCATATTTTCTGAAAAGTGATAAAGAATGGTGTTTTGAGATTTTTGAAGCTATATATATTTATATATGCTATTTTCTGGGAAAGTATACAGGTTTTACAGTGAGGGGATATATATGTTGATAAAGGAAAGATTTTGAAAGACTTGTTTTACTGACCCACTCACCTTGTTTTGCGCCCCTCCAAGTTCGAGTTAGAGCAGAGCTTTGGTGGCCACGAGGAATCCAACGGTATTCTGACAGAATTCACAATGGTATTTTAAAGCTTCCGAACTGTGTAAATGGTTACGTCACCCTCACGTGACGGCCAGCACGCCCTCCTTCGGGATGTGGTGTGTCAGTATAGAATCAGTTGAATTTGATGAGAGAATGCTTGTTATTTGTTGCAGCTTTACATTTATTTATTTTGTACTCATAAGGAAAAGGACAAAAAAAAAACTACTTTGCGCGACACAGTCGTTCATACGTCGCGGAAAACATCTTTGCACGACGTAGGAATACTTGCATCGCGCAAAGTAGTTTTTTTTTTTTTTTTCCTTCCTTTTCTTCTTTTGCTTTTCTTTTGGGGTTCTTCCATTGCCTTTTTCTTTTGTGGTATCCACTTATATAAATGTTTTAAATTCACGATCGAATTCATATAGGGTTAAAGAGTGTAGCTGTAAAAAATCATCAAAATCAGAGTTAAAATAACTGTTAAATTGGTGATTTTTCGTTTCTAGCCGTTGAAAAGGTTTGTCCCGTTATTTGATCTTTGAATGTTTATTTTTTTGCGATCTTTGGCGTATGCGATCTCAAAGCATATACAAACAAATTTGACGGTTAGATCGTTGAAACTAGTTTCGTACAATGCGTATCCCATCAAGTTCAATGGTATATATATTTTCTAAGTAGATTTTAATTTATTTATTTTATACTTGTAACACTTAAGAAATTGAATGATATATATGTAAAAAAAAATTAGCTGTTGAGAATTGAATTTTTTATTTTTTTTATTTTTAGAAACGTGACTTGAATACTTTTGATGGCTTATATATTTATGAAGTTTCAATCATTTGTTTTGAATGTTTATTGTATAACGGTATAGAATCAGTTGAATTTGATGAGAGAATGCTTGTTATTTGTTGCAGCTTTACATTTATTTGTTTTGCACTCATAAGGAAAAGAACCAAAAAAAAAAAAAAAAAATTACTTTGCGCGACGCAGTCATACATACGTCGCGCAAAAGAGCTTTGCGCGACGTAGGAACACCTAAGTCACGCAAAGTGTTTTTTTTTTTCCTTTTGCTTTTCATTTGGGGTTCTTGCATTGCCTTTTTCTTTTGTGATATCCACTTGTGTAAATGTTTTAAATTCACGATCGAATTGGTTCATTGTATTCATATAGGGTTAAAGAGTGTAGTTGTAAAAAATCATCAAAATTGAAGTTAAAACAACCGTAAAATTGGTGTTTTTCGTTTATAGCCATCGAAAATGATTGTCCCGTTACTTGATCTCTGAATGTTTGTTTTTTGCGATTTTTGGCGTATGCGATCTCGAAGCATATACAAATAAATTTGACGGTTGGATCGTTGAAACTAGTTTCGTACAATGTGTATCCCATCAAGTTCAATGGTATATATATTTACTAAGTAGATTTTAATTTATTTATTTTGTACTTATAACACTTAAGAAATTGAATGATATATATGTAAAAAAAAATTAGCTGTTGAGAATTGAATTTTTGTTTTTTATTTTATTTTTAGAAACGTGAATTGAATACTTTTGATGGCTTATATATATGAAGTTTCAATCATTTGTTTTGAATGTTTATTGTATAATGGTATAGAATCAGTTGAATTTGATGAGAGAATGCTTGTTATTTGTTGCAGCTTTACATTTATTTATTTTACACTCATAAGGAAAAAAAAACTACTTTGCGCGACGCAGTCGTACATACGTCGCCCAAAAGAGCTTTGCGTGACGTAGGAACACATGCGTCGCGTAAAATAGTTTTTTTTTTCTTCCTTCTCTTCTTTTGCTTTTCTTTTGGAGTTCTTGCATTGCCATTTTCTTTTGTGGTATCCACTTGTGTAAATGTTTTAAATTCATGATCAAATTGGTTCATTGTATTCATATAGGGTTACAGAGTGTAGTTGTAAAAAATTATCAAAATTGAAGTTACAATAACAGTTAAATTTGTGATTTTTCGTTTATAGTCGTCAAAGGTTTGTCCCGTTACTTGATCTCTGAATGTTTGTTTTTTGTGATTTTTGGCGTATGCGATCTCGAAGCATATACAAACAAATTTGACGGTTGGATTGTTGAAACTAGTTTCGTATAATGTGTATCCCATCAAAACATTAGATTCACTAACACTTGGAGTTTATTTATACTTTCATTAAGTATAACATAAGATTTTGTGGTATCCACTTGTGTAAATGCTTTAAATTCACGATCGAATTGGTTCACTGTAATAATATATGGTTAAAGAGTGTAGCTGTAAGAAATCATCAAAATCAGAGTTAAAATAACCGTTAAATTGGTGATTTTTTGTTTATAGCCGTCGAAAAGGTTTGTCCCGTTACTTGATTTATGTATGTTTGTTTTTTGCGATTTTTGGTGTATGCGATCTCGAAGCATATACAAACAAATTTGACGGTTAGATCGTTGAAACTAGTTTCGTACAATGCGTATCCCATCAAAACATTAGATTCACTAACACTTGGAGTTTATTTGTAGTTTCATCAAGTATAACATAAGATTTTGTGGTATCCACTTGTGTAAATGTTTTAAATTCACGATCGAATTGGTTCACTGTATTCATATAGGGTTAAAGAGTGTAGCTATAAGAAATCATTAAAATCGGAGTTAAAATAACCGTTAAATTGGTGATTTTTCATTTATAGCCGTCGAAAATGTTTGTCCCTTTACTTGATCTCTGCATGTTTGTTTTTTACGATTTTTGGCGTATGTGATCTCGAAGCATATACAAACATATTTGATGGTTGGATCGTTGAAACTAGTTTCGTACAATGCGTATCCCATCAAAACATTAGATTCACTAACACTTTGAGTTTATTTATACTTTCATTAAGTATAACATAAGATTTTGTGGTATCCACTTGTGTAAATGTTTTAAATTCACGATCGAATTGGTTCATTGTATTCATATAGGGTTAAAGAGTGTAGCTGTAAAAAATCATCAAAATGAGAGTTAAAATAACCGTTAATTTGGTGATTTTTCGTTTTAGCCGTCGAAAAGGTTTGTCCCATTACTTGATCTCTGAATGTTTGTTTTTTGCGATTTTTGGCGTATGCGATCTCGCAGCATATACAAACAAATTTGATGGTTGGATCGTTGAAACTAGTTTCGTATAATGCGTATCCCATCAAGTTCAATGGTATATATATTTACTAACTAGATTTTAATTAATTTATTTTGTACTTATAACACTTAAGAAATTGAATGATATATATGTAAAAAAAAATTATTGTGGGTTTTTGTTAGAAAATATATTATTGTGGTGTTTATGTATAAAAAATTTGAATTTGAAAGGAGGAAAGTCATATTTTCAGTAATTTTTATAATAAATTTTTTTTTTGAAAAAAAAACTTTGCACGACGTCTTAATGTTTTTGTCGCGCAAAACCACCTTGCGCGACGTCAACTTGTATACCTACGTCGCGCGAGTTGTGATAAATTTGGCGGCCAATTGTCAAAAATTGGCGCTTTTTTTTTTCAATTCTCCAAGTTTGGACAAAATATTGAACCCCTCTTTCTTTCCCTCTTTATTTCTGAGTTGTGATAAATCTGGAACCCTCCTTCTTTCCCCTTCTTTCGAATTCAATCTTGAACCCTCATTCTTTCCCCGTAGACCCCAAATCTGCCTTTCTTTCTTTCCTCATTCTTTCCCATTCTTTCGAACCCAATCTTGAACCCTCCTTCTTTCGAACCCAATCTTGAACCCTCATTCTTTCGAACCCAATCTTGAACCCTTATTTCCCTGTAGACCCCAAATCTCCCTCTCTTTCTTTCCCTCGATTTACTGAAAGAAAAGTAGGAAGGAGAAAATGTTTGATCATCAATGACTGGTTTTGTTAGAACAAGATCGAAATGGGTCACTTACCCGCTTGACGACCGGGTGAAAGATAGACTCGTAGGAGGATACAGCTCCGGACTTAGTGACGCTAGCAAAGGAAGCGAGCACTCCGGCGACTACGACTCCCCCTGCCTCTCCGAGCTCGTCCACGACTTCCTCCACCACGACGAGTCGTCCGCGGCTGGGTTTCACGAGAACGAGTCCGACTCGGAACGAGTCGAATCGGGTATTGGGCCGTGGAAGGGACTTTTCAGTTTCTTCTTTTTCTTCTGTAGGTGTATGGGTAAGGAAGAGACTTTTTAAAAATTTGGTGGAAGTTTCTTTCACTTGTCTCTTTCCTCTCTCACTAATTAGGAACAAAGAGTGGGGTTAGGAGGTAAGTCCATATCTTCCTCAGAGGTTATTATTAATCTGTGTTGATCTGCTTGAAGTGATGCTGGTGGAACATCTGCAGAGGTTATTATTAATTCACATTGCAATATACGACTCGTTAGTTTCCTATGTTGAAAATTTGTTATGATTTTTTATTTAGCACTTTTTTTCCTTCACCTTGGCAGGGTACAGGACTCTTTTTCAGTCAGATTACTTTCACAGGTAAATGAGCAAGTGACACTGCTTTGTTTTCTCTGGAAAGAATTTTGTTTCGTTATGAGTAATTATCGATGTGTTGCAGTTAATGATCTTTTTCATAAGCCACCCATGCTGGGAAGTTCGAAGAATGAATTATGACGCAACCAGAAGGATAGTTTCTGCTGCTCCGCAATTGACTGAACTTCTTTTAGTTGAATTCATGAATTTCACGTCTGTAGTTGAAGAGAAACTTTGTATTTCAAAGTTAAGGTGCAACTCTTTTTTATATACGCCACTTATCCTTTTTAATTCTTCCCATTGGGGTGGGTGCAGGCAGAATAAGCATCTTGAACCTTGACCATCATTGTTAAGTTCGGTTTGTTCTTCTTATGGTTCTGTAGCTTTAGTTGATGCTGTTGGTTCTTCCTTTCAATCATATTTAAATATACTATTAATAACAATATTAAATACAAGTGTTTGTGGTGGTTTAAGTGTATTGATTTGTACATTTAAGTACCCATCTCTGCACATTGTTTCTCATATCCTCTCTGATATGGTGGCGGGGATTTAATTTTCTATGTATTATAGTGAAACAGATAATTCATTGGACACTCAAGTACCATTCCTCCCTTTGGTTGAGGTTTCAGTGAAGGCTTTACTTGTCATATCATCAGTAGCTCTACCTGCAGCTCCAAGTGCAACGACACGAGTTTTGTTTTGTGCTCATCATCCATACTTGGTTGGAACTGCAAAGAGAGATGCAGTTTGGAAGGTAAATCTTTCTCTTGGACTTTTGTTATTTGAAAAAAGAAAAAAAAGTGATCTTCATTATGTTACTTAGTTTAGCAGGTTTTTTTGTTTCTCATTTTTAATTTGAAAGTCCCCATCTCATATAATATAATCTTGACCCAAACAAAAATAATGACAATTGTTTCTTCCTCTTTTTAAAAAAAATAAAAAATTGAAATGAAAAGACAAGAACAAATTTAAGAAGCAAGTAGGTCTTGGATGGCGAGGTACATGTCAACCAACACTTCTGCTGAAAACATGTCAATTAAGAAAACCAAGTACTGGAAGATTACTTCTCTTCCATGCAAGGCTCATAAAGTTTTTAAAACTTATTTGGAAACTGCGTCCATTAAGTTTTTGCCTATGTTTTGACAATAAGTCATGAGACTCTGAGAGTTAGGTTTTCTTCCCCCTTTTACTGGTAAAAAATATCTGTTTATATAGAGTTGTGTGCCTTCCTATGCTAATTTTCATCTATTGTGGCATAGTGCAAATTCCCGTCGCATTTTTGAGCTGATTGGTTTGGTTCTTTTGGTCTTCAGAGGCTACGAAGATGTATGCATGCATGTGGTTTTGACATCATTAGCAACATTTTGGCCGATGTGGAGAATTTGTTCAAGGTAAACCAACCAGTTTTTTTGGAGTTTTTTTTTGTTTATTTTAGTTGATGGATTTAATCTTCTTTCATTAAGAGCATAATAGCAGTTTCTTTTTATGATGTTTGTTGAGGTAGCTGTATAATCTGATACATTCTAATGCAAACCTTCCTAGTATTGGGCCGTGGAGATAGCTCTATGTTTTGTTTGTTGTTTTTCCAAACCTCACTTGGTGTTTTTGAATTCCAAATTTGTCAATTCAGAAAACAGGAATCTGTAATATGTCTTACAGCATGGTATTTTGGAGATAGCCTTACTGCTGGTTGATTAGCTCACCTGGCCCTCAAGTTGTGCCAAGTTTCAATTTTACAACATAGACAATTCATATCAGAGGTTACTTACATTAGTACGGAATTGATTGTTAATTTATTGTGTAAAGATAAAGTAGATCCGGCTTTGTTGGCATTTATAGAAAGACCATGATGAAATTGTTTTGCATCTTTTCAGTTTTGACGAATGATAAGTGTTATTAATTTATGAAGTGAGAGATCAACTTTTATGTTATTATGAAATCTGTTGGAGAAGCAGAGTATATGGATTGATATGAAATTCGTAGACATATTTATGGCTTGGTTTAACTTTTTAGTTATTTTTTTTTTGATAATTTTTGTTAAGGAAAAGTAATGGAGAAAATGATAGCTACAGAAGGACTCAAATGCATTTCTTAAAATTCTGCACTTGCTCTAAACACCAAATAGACATCTGATCAAACAATGAAGTGTAATTAGAAGGATGTAAGAATGCCATCTTTGCTTATACATTGTTCTATGTGCACTATAAAATATTGAAAGAACAGAATGTCATCTTTTAGTATATACATGCAGACTCATTTGGTCTTCTCACAAAGTTTTGCAATTTTGTTCATCTATATGTGTGTTTTGTGTATGAACTTGGAGGTGTTCTTCTTGTACAAATTAAAATGTGAAAACGAAGCTATGAATTTGGTTTAGTTTGGTTTTTATTAATTTGATTTTTTTCTTCTTTTGTAGTTTTCGGTTGAAGGGTTTTGATCTTTTTTTAATCAGTTGAAAGCGATAGATGTGGGTTTTTATTTTGTGAAAAGGTATAAATTCTTCGTAGAAGATTTGCTCCTCCTCCTCCTCCTCCTCCTCCCCTTTTCTCTCACTCGTTATCATATAATATGGGATTTATTTTATGTCCTATAATAGTACTTGTTAACTATATACATCTCTCTGCAATGAATGCATCAGGATGCGGTGTTATATGCCTAAACATGTATCTGTGCAGAGGTTGATGCATTGAAGGAGGAAGTGACAACCCTAAAGGGTCAGCTTGCGATCCAGGAAAAGCAGATGAGTGTGCAGTTGAGGGCCCAGGGCGAGGAGATGGGGAACTATGCCGGGATGGTGAGAGACCTTGTACAAGCCATACAGATGTCCGGCCTCCAAATCTCGCTACCACCACCTCATCTTGCTCCACCTTCGACCTCAGAGCCACCTTGCTGTGCTAATACCTAGTAGCCTGATGTATTAAACCTAGTTCACTTGTAGTTTTTTATTTTTTGTTCGGACATCTTGTATGTACATTTTCATATATTTTATAATTAAATACTTTTGCTTGGTTAACTAATTATTCGGAAGATAGCCCATGTGGTAGAAAAATTCGGATTTAAACCCTTGTGGTAAAATCCGTTAGGAATTAAGCCCAAAATTAAAAATTCCGTCAGTTTCTCCGTTAAGTTCCTTTTTCTCTTTCAATTAGAGGGAATTCGCTTGAGGGGTTTGTCAACTCCAGAATGCCAGAAAGTATTACTAGCTGCAAAGCCAGGTGGAGAACCTTTGCCTGAGGGTCTTCTGTGGCTACTTTAACCAGAAAGGTACTGGTGATAACCTTGGTGTTGGTGGCGACAATAGCTTCGGCACCCCTGATGCTCCTTTTGGAGAGAACAAGCCTGGCTTGGGGCTGGATAATCCATTGGAAGGAAACGATAGGGACGATGATGACGCGGGTGACTTCGCCAAGAGGGCCTGATTATAATTATTAGATTTCAAGGATGGAAAAGTAAAAGCCATTTCTTTGGATTATGGTGCAAATTTCAGTTTCTTTGGTTTTAGTTGAGAAATTGTTACAGAAAACCTCAACACACACACTCTTGAGCATTTTCAAGTACTTGGAAGAAATTTTGAAGTGAAATTGGGCAGGTGTTTTGCTGCTCTGTTAATAAACAGATTGGAGCCATTCGAATAAAAAAAAGTGCAAACACATGGAGGCGACCGTCAAGTTGATTTCAAACTTTGGTTGGGTGCTTCGTAACTGGCAGTGGCAGTGGAGGAAATTTGGTTGTTGATTGTGGAGCCATGGCTAATGAAGTTAACGGAGAATTAACGAAAATTTTGTTTTTGGGTTCAAATCTTAACAAACTTCACCATAGGGGTTTAAATCCAAATTTTTTTTCCACAAGAGCTCCCTTCCGAATACTCTGTCACCACGAAGACCATTTATCCAATTAGGCCTTTATTATTTTACGAAGATTTTAATTCGTGTATTTATGTTTTATCAATAAACTACATATCAACATTGTCTCGTCTTATAATTGCTTGTTTATATTATAACATGTGAAATGTTATACATAACATAAGTATTTTCTTTCCTCCAAAAATAAAAAACATAAGTATGCTCTACAAAAAAAATTTCTATTTTGAGTATGTATTTTCTATGTTGAGTATGTTTTATTATTATTTTAAGAAGTCCTCCAAGTAATTAGTATTCATTACTAGACTACTATTATTCATTACTTTGTCTTGTATTCATTACTAGAGCCAAGAGGATTCTCGTCGGATTCTCTTTGTGAGGATCCTCGTCGGATTCTCTTTGTGAGGATCTTGGGGATTCTCCAATCACATTCGTTTATTGTACATCATGCGGTCAGAAATGATTGTAATTTTTTATATTTAAAATTGAATATAAACAGTACCTGACAAAAACTAATCGCATGATGTACGATGAACGGATGTGATTGGAAGAACCTGGGATCCTCCTCTCTCTTACTAGAGTACTGTGTTATTGATTACTTATCTTTTTCACTTGTGGGGAAGGGAATTGAAGGCTTTTAGGCTTTTGTTTGCGGTACATGCATATATCATCGTGAAGTTGCTTTCGATCAATTTTGTAGAGATGTAAATTTTGGTGGAATAAATGTTTGTTAACAAATTGAATTTTGGCACGTCACAAATTGGCGCACTTTATGACTCGTTAAAATTGTATGGATTATTAAGAGTAACACTCGTCAGCATTTGAAATATCCGTCAACAAATCAAATCAAGTGCCAAAGGGGACAAATAATCCTATTCTTAATCAAATTATATCAATTAGAGTTTAATTTTATAAATCAAAGATTATGATTTACAACTAAATTAAATAACTAATTCAAATTAATTCAAATTAAAAAATCAATCCCAGAAATCATAGGATTCAGATTGAGGATTCTAAACTAAGACACAATCATTTGCCTAAACACTAAAATAAAAACACTCATGTTCTTCACCAAACTTGTGGAGAATCCACAAGCACAAGAAACACACGTGCCAATTCATCCATCACTAAAGCCGAAGATCACCCACCAAGTGACACTACTCGTGCTCCCGATTTGTTCAAAATCAAGCCTCGACATCCCTTGACCAAATCACATCCTGGTTTAAGATCAAGTACTTACCATGCTTGGATCAAACTCAAGATTGGAGATCGAATCAAGGGAATATTCTTGTAAAAGTAGATACACAAAGATTGTGACCCAAATACTTATTAATACAAAAATTATTTTGTGCACATGTTTTTGTAAAACGCCAATTCTCGTAATTTATGCATGATTTTGATGTGAATTGGGTGTCACCTGACATTCCTGTCGTGTTTTTTGTGTTCGCGTAATTTTCGTGACATACTCGATATCTTAATGGGTCATGTCGTGTAACACTCGTTAAAGTAAACGGGTAATATGACCCGGCCCGAAATCGACCCTTTAATATTATCAGGTAATATGATCCGACCCGTTACTCGTTAAAGAATATATATTTTAAATCAATGAATAATGAAAATCTAAAAATTGAAATTCGGTGAGTAGAATAAAATGTAACCGACAATCAACGGTTAAATTTAAATCAAAGATTTATGGTTTATGGTGTCGGACTTCGGAGTTGACCCTTTCACGAAAGTCGTAAAGTTTGTCATTACGAGTGATTCTATATTTGTTTTTACATTTTTCACTCCTACAATTATTATTATTATTTTGCACTCAAATAAAAAACACTGTTCATGAGATTTGGAGGGTTTTAAAAATCTATACAACCATGTAACTGTCGTCTAAGCGTAGAGGATGCAATCCCGAGGATGCAATCACGAGCATTCACTACAAGAAAACATGGAATAGATGACCGAGTTTTATGTGGCGCCCAAAAATTCGTCACATGTTTTTTCTATATGTGACGAATTGTTTAGATGCGTCACGCATAACTAGTTTGCTAGGAAAGAAATTTGAGAACACTTAGGTGACGATAAATACGTCACATATTCTAGAATTACGTGACGGATATCGTAAGTGTCACCTATAATTATTTTGTTTCTTTTAAGATGAAAAAGTGGCGACACAAATTTTTTGAAATTCTTACTAAAATATATGGCGGGGAACAATGACGCCCGAATGAAATATGATATGTGAGGAATTTTAAGATGGATCACATATATGTATTATCGGTGACGAAAGTGGTTCCTTACATTTCCAACAGTGAATAAAAGTTCAAAAATAAAATAAAATGAAACACAGTAAAATTTGAGAAAGCCCATTTAAATTCCAAACCATGCTCGTTCACTTTCCTTTTCTGTCTTCTCTCTCAATGACCCAAGCCATCGACTCACCTCTCAATCTTATTCTCTCTTTACTACGACATACCTCTAAGCCAAAAAACTCAAATCCTCTTTCATCTTTTCATTGTCTATCACACTCGCAACCAAAAACCCTAGATACCCATTCAACCAACAAGCCAAATTCACTCCCCACACCAACCAGACCACCTCGATCTGTCGTGCCTCCACCTTGTCCCAGTTTCTTGCTCTACCATCGAAAACCCAAGAACCCTAGAAACCCGTTCCACCAATGACATAAATCTTTGCCAAAATTCTCCACGCCTACGAGACTACTCTGTCACCCAATGCTTTAAGGTTAAATGAATTCGTTTTTTATCATTCTTTTTAACTTTGGGCTTTGGATTTGCAGGTAATTGCCTCCAAATTCGACACGCCTGCAGCCTTCCATCTCTGCATCCATCTTCTAAGGCCTCTAATTGGGTAAAATTTGGTTTTTATTTTTTACATTTTTATAAATTATACATATCTCTCTGGCTTTTTCTATTTGTTTTTTGAACTTGCAGGTTTACATTCATGAATTTACTAACAAAAAAACTGAAGGACTTATTACAAGCTATAACTTTAATCAATTTGCTATCTCAATGCATCAATTATTTTAGAAGGACACCTCACTAGTCCCTAGCTTAACAAACACACACACACACATATTTGTGTAGTATTGGCTTTGGCCTAAAAAAGGGAACACTAATTAATAACTTGAGCAAAGAAACCTGAAAGAATTTATTCTTTTCTTTTGTTGCTAGATTATGTTTCCTTGTGAGATATAAGTTATACACTGCTTATATATGCTATCATTTTACTTAAGTTAAAAATTTGGATTTCACTTTGGTCACCTAGCTTGTAGCAATTACAAAACGAATTTTTTTGTTTTGTTTATGGGGCTTTTGCATTTTGGGCATTTTGGATGTTTGATTAATCCATATTTGGTATTAACTTTCAATTACTGGTTGATATTTGATTGGTTATCCCTTCTCTGATTAGTATTACCTAGTCATTAATTTGGTTGCTTTGCTTTACTACCAAGTCATCATTTGGGAATTGAAAATTTAGGTCTCATTGTTTTTTAGGAATGGTATAAGGCTCATTTGGGTTTGGTTCTAAACGCTTGTACATTGTGCACAAGGGCAGGTATGCTTGTAAATATTGAAATTGAATTTGTGTTTCTGAGCTAATACGGAATTGAATTTCTGCTTCTGTGGGAAGATATGAAATTCCAGAAATTGGAAACTGCAATTCAATTGCAAATCTGAAATTGAAAACTGGAAACTGCAATCGAATTTAGAGGTAGGCAGATGGAAGGATAGGTAAATTGATAGCAACGCTCAATCGTTGAATATAATTTGGTTGAATGAATGGTAGGTAAATTGATAGCCCACAGTCTTCGTCGAGCAGGGAGAGTTAGAAAGAGAGAGAACAGAGGAGAGAGAGTAGTTTTCATTGGCTTCCTAGTTTACTTTGTTGGTGTTCAGTATTTTCTTTTGGTAGGTTTTGTACTTGCACAGATTCAATCTATCTCTATCTCCGTTGGAGTATTGTTTTTAATATATGTATTTTGTAAAATAATCGTGAGATCTCTCTGTTATGTTGTTGTGCTTTGTTTGAATTTTGTAGAAGTTGAAAGCTGAAAGCTAGTTTGATTGTATGCTTATCAAAGATGTGCTTCCGATCTCTTCCCATATATAATAGTTGTGCTTAACTTGTTCCTATGAATCATTTGTGCTTTTGCTTTCAACGCAACATGGTTGTTGTGCTTTTGCTTGTTGATGATGATTTTGCTTGAACTTGATGTCTTAGAAAACTTTTGAAAATTTACAAGGATTTGAGCAGAGGGCTAAGCCATAAGTAATGTTTATATGAATTTGAGCTCTTAGATTATATAATAACAGTCCAAATAGCTGGGGTTGCAACTCCAACCCCACAATTAGCTTGAATGAATTTCTTCTTCTTCTTTAATTTTTAGGTAATAGTTTTCAGTTACAAGTTGATAGCTAGTTGGCTGACTTCTCTCCCTGTTATTTTCAGTTACAGGTTTATTATTTACCATACTACCTTGGCATCAAATTGAACTATACTGAACTCGAATTTATGCACTATGAGTATAGATTAATTGAGTTTGTTTGCTAGTTGTTGCATGTGGTATAGCGCTAAATTTTTTCTCTTGTATCTCCGCAGGTTTATAAGAAATTTTTATCGGCCAAGTTACTTGCGCTCTCCAATCGACGGTAGCAGCAGCGTAATGGTCTCCATGGTCCAGTTGGGTTTCATGTAGTCTTATGATAATGGAGGACCTAGGTTGCTTTAGGTTTTTTTTCTTTCTGTGTAGGTTATTATTTCTAAGCCACTTTTGCTCTCTTTGTACATGTTTATTTTAACAAACATGTTACTAATGTAAAAATTACTTCCATTGAATTATAAATTGTCATTATGATGTAGTTCATATTATTCATTTGCAAGGTTCTAAAAAACGCTAGACGCTAGTCGGGCAGCGGGCTAGTGCTTAGCGCCTAGGCGGCTAGTAGACCCGGCAGTTTCTGACACGACACGAAAACGACACGAAAATAATGGGTTTCGGGTCAACACGATAACTTATCGGGTCATTATCGGGTGACCCGTTAAGGGCCCGTTAATAACGGGTATACACACGGGTAACACGTGAGTAACCCGTTTCAACCCGTTAAGAAAAAAACTATTTTGATAATTTTAAAATTTAATTACTAAAAGATTTATTATAAAATACAATAGCCATATTAATATATACAATATATTCTATATTAAATATATAGTTTTGTATTATTATTCTATTTAAGTTTTAAAAAAAAGTTTTTGTCATTATTTATTTTTATTATGAGAGTTCTTTATTATCATTACTAGGATAAATTTTACTTAACATGTTGTCCAAAATTAAAATAAACTAGTATAGTATTTGTACAGACAAGAACTAAGAAGACATACATACAAATATGAAAAATGTGAAAGAATATATAAACACTCGTGATTCATCATTATTCCTCCACGAGTAGATAATGGTTACACTTACATTATCGTTTAGATTTTTAAAATCCTCCAAACCCTCATGAATAATGTTTTTTATTTGAGGGAAAAATTAATAAAATTAATAATAATTATTGTAGAAGTGTAAAAAATGTAAAAAAAATAAACAATCACTCATAGTGACAAGCTTTACAACTTTCATGAAGGGGTCAGCTTCGAAATCCAACACTATAATCCATAAACCTTAAATTTATATTTAACCGTCGATTGTCATTTACGCTTTATTCTTCTTACTGAATTTCATTTTTAAAATTTTCTTTTTTGAAAACATGATCATCTGGTGGATGTAAGAAGATGAACGGTTCAGATCTTTGATATCATGTTTCGATATTTACGGTTAACTGAAATATGAGTCAATGTCATATAGTTTGTAGAAACTTTATAAACATCAAGCAATATTTTCACTAACCGTAAAAGTCTGAATATAATATCAACGATCCAAACCGTTCATATTCCTGCATCATTTAATAGATCATGTTTTCAAAAAAGAAAATCTGAAAAAACAAATTTTGATGAGAACAATGAAGCGTAAATGTAAACAACAATCAACGGTTAAATTTTGATTTATGATTTATATGATTATAGTGGCGAATTTCAAAGTTAAGCTCTTCATGAAAGTTGTAAAGCTTGTCATTATGAGCGTTTATATATTTTTTTTCTTTATTTTTTTACACTTCTACATTAATTAAAAAACTATTAAAGACTTTAGGTAAGTAAAAATATACTTAAAAGAAAAATGCGTTTTTATGTTTTGGATGTGACAATATGGTATGTATATACTTATTCAGTATTATGTTTTTCATTTGATTATTTATTGGTTTAAAATATATTTTCCTTAACGGGTAACGGGTCGGGTCATATTACCTGTTAATATTATTGGGTCGATTTTGGATCGGGTCATTTTACCCGTTTATTTTAACAGGTGTTACACGACACGACCCGTTAAGATATTTGGTATGACACGAAAACGACACGAACACGGAAAACACGACACGAATGCTAGGTCTAGCGGCTAGGCGGAGTCTAGGCGGCCTAGGCGGATTTGGGTAAATTTCTTATATATTTTATGATTTAATTAAATTTACTATATCAAATGTAAATAATTATTGACTAATATGCTATTTCTTATAGAAGAACATACATATGTGAATGTTTTATGTACATATATGATATGCTTGCTTAGGAAAAAAAAAACAAAATATTATCTAAATAATTTATAATTTATATAAGATTTACACACACACACACACAAAATATATATAAGATATATATATATATATATATATATATATATATTCCACTTTATAAACCGTCCACCTCACCTCTGCCCTTTCCCATCACCCATCCACCTTGGGTGGTTTTCATGATCAAAACATCTCAAAGTCCATGGTTTTCAATTTTAAAACCATCCAAAACGTCAACCTCATCTATGCACTTTCACATTACCCAATCTTTTTGAGTTCTCAACTTGCACAACCACCACATATTGAAATGTTTAACTCTCTCTCTCTCTCTCTCTTCTCGCACTCTCTCTTCTCTGCTCTCACTCACTCTCTCTCTTTTTTGCTCTCATCTTCACAGACGAGCTGCAGAAATTATCTGGCAACAATTTTTCTTCCCTCATCTTCACCGGCAGTCTCTCTCTCTCTCTCTCTCTCTCTCTCTTCGCACCCTCTCTTCCCTCATCTTCACAGAGACAAGTTACAGAAATTTTCTGGGGCTCTGCTGTTACATACGAGATCAGAAGTTGTAGATCGTTTGCGAAAATTGCAGCAAGTTTGGGATTTGCAGTGAGATTCAAACCGCCTAGATTGCCGCCTAGCGCCGCCTAGCCCGCCTCAGGCGCCTAGCGAGCGCCTAGGCGGCCGCCTATGTCCTCCCCGCCAAACTGAACGTTTTAGTCTAAATCGGGTCGGAGCTTCGCCGCCCAACGCCTAGGTCGATTTTTAGAACACTGTTCATTTGCTTGTTCACTGAAATTAAAGTTTTAATTACAGATTATTAGCCAAAATTATGAAAATAATTAATTGAGAAAAACAATATAAAATTATATTGAATTTAACACAGTATGTGACGAAAGCATAAGTCATCACACATTTCAAGAATAAGTGACGCCGAAAGCGTCACATATTGGTTCAACTATGGAATTTGAGCTAAGAATGTGTGAGGAAAGTTGGGTCACATATAGAGATAATAAGTGACGAATGAAAAATTTGTCACGTATACTATGGGTGACGCGTCATAGGTGACGCCCGTTGTGACGCACGATATTTGTCACATATAGGTATATGTGACGAATTTCAGTGTTTATGTGACGAAATCCGTTCCTCACAAAATCCATGTTTTCTTGTAGTGATTTATATATGCTTTCACATTTTTTCAGACTTGTACATTAATGACTATGAATTTTATTTATTTTGTACTCCCTTAAAATACTATACATGAGGGTTTGTATGGTCTTAAAAATTCAAACGACGATGTACCCATCCTCAAAGTGTAGAGGATGCAATCACAAGCGTTTGCATATTTTTTCACATTTTTTTGCATTTGTAAAATAATTATTATAATTTTTTTTAATGTGTTTGGTATTTTTAAATTACTTATATTTTTATTGTTAATGTGCGTTATAATTTTTTTTTAAGAAAAACTAATGAAAATGGCTTGAAAACTTTGAGTTTAATCAAAATGACAAAAAGGTGTTGTAAGTGAATAGTACCAGGAGTGACTTTTTAGAGTCAAAATGTCATTTTTGTTAAAAATGAATAGTACTGGAAGTGTTTCGTTAAAACTTCCTTTTTTTTAATCTCACTACTATAAAAATAAATAAATAAATTTAAATCTTTTAGATTATATAGAATAATAATACAATAATACATATTTAATATACTATATATACATATACATCATGGCTATTGCATTTTAAAATCATCAAAATAACTTTTTCTTTAATGTGTCGAAATGGGTTACCCGCATATCACCCTCATGTAAACATGTTAAGGACCTGTTACTAACGGGTTTTTATCGTGTGACCCGATAATGACTCGATTAGTTATCGTGTTGACTCGAAACCCGTTATTTTTGTGTCATTTAAAGCATCTCCAAAGGAGATGTCAAAAATGTCTAAATAAGCAATAACGGTAATAAAAGACAACAGTAATATTTTCCAACCGAGAAGTCAAATCTGATGTGGCATGACATGGAAAGATATCTCTCCCCCTTGCCGCCAAATTTGACAGCGCCTTCAAAAACAATTTAATTAATTATTATATGCTTTTTATTGATTTAAAGCCTTGCCTTTTTGTTTTGTTGCATTACCAATGTAATGTTTAACTATTTTTATACCTTTTAATTCATTTTCTTTCATCCTCAATGTAAAGAAAATAAATATCAATTTTTGTTTTATGTTTAAAATTTGGCATATCGGGTGGAGAGTAAAACTTTAAAAGATGTCAAAGTGCCACATAAGTCTTCAAATTTAAATTTTATGTGTCGTATTAACGGATCATGTAAAAAATTGCCAGATAGTAATAATTAGTCCCAATATTCGATAAATCCATATGTATACCATCATGAGCTTTTCAACTTCATCTCTTTGCATGCTCAATGATAAAAACCCTATGATCCCATGATTTATCTGGTGCCGGTCGGGTACTGCATGCCTATACTTATGAAAACTTCCATGGTGGTTATTTTACCTATCATCTATAATAGGATTCACAGCTTAAGAACTTACATATTAATCCGACGGTCGTGGGTATGCATATGAAACTGATTGGTTCGGTTATTTGTTTGAGAGATAGCCAAGTGCCTACGTGTGCTCTTAATTTGGAGTTGAGGTTTGGGACCATCATATCATAATCCTCACCATCTTCAATGCTATCGACATATGTCATATAATACATTGCAATATATATTTAACTATTTCTAGAGGGAACTTCAATGGTATCTCTTAAAATAAAGTATTTGAGGGATATCAACGCAGAGTACTCCATGAATTTCAATGATTTAAACAGTTTAATATTTAGGTTTAGAGGTCGTAAAAATTTACTCAAACTTGAAACAATTTAACTAAAATAATTGTCATTTTAGTGTTTTCTTAAAAAATTATGCATGTGCGTCTTGTTTTTTTATTTTAATTAAATGCCTTACCAGTCTTGGATTTGTTACACTTTTGTAAAAAGGTGATCTTTAAATGAAAACTAAAAGATATACGCTGGAAATCAATTAAATTATAATCTGGAATGCAGTAACATATAATTGTATAGTCTACGTGATTGCTATAAATCAAAACAGGAAAGAACGTAGAGAAAGTAACTCCAACCTACTTAATCAGATATGTCACCACAAGAGAGTTGGTGAGAGCTGATGCAAATTAAATCAGTAACTTTCAAAATACGTTAATCAAGGTCAGTTCCTCTACTACGGACATTTAGATTAGGTCTCGAATTTAATTCTACTATAAGAATAAAGATTTGAACTAGAGTTAGAAATATGGCTAATTAACATTTTATATAGTCTCGTTTTACAATAAGATGATGTTAGAGAGATTAAAATTTTAAATTAAATTTGAAAACCAAGTGATGTACCACCAAAAAAAAATAAGTACGTTAATTAGTTGTAAGTAATAATTCAATTATCAACATTCACATAATTTGGTTTAGAAAATTTTAATTTAAAAATTGTCTCTGCATTACCCTTTTCAATAATTGTTTGCTCATTTTATAACGAATTAGTGCTCTTTTAAATATTCTGACATTGTTATTGATATTCTGGATGTTCATATATAAATATATATGTCATATTGACACATCCCGTTCTGAAGGTGGGGCGTGCTGGCCGTCACGTGTTGCTCGTGAGTTCTCAGAAACAAAACCGTGAGGACGTGGTCGGGACCTAAAGCAAACAATATCTTGCTATGGTGGTGGAGTCGTGCTCGGGAAGTGATCCCTCCAGGCCGGGATGTAACACATATGCTATATATAAATATGAATGAATTACAACCCTGAGTTTCTGATCATTTTCGTCTGGAAAGGAGTGAACTAAACTCCACTTACATCACATCAAATCGCGCATGAAAACTGATATATCTCTGTAATTTGACACAATAACCAGTAATGGATATGATTGCTCTGGATATATGAGTTATGCATGTTACGGAAGACATTTTAATTGGTGGTGGACTATAAATGGACTTTTTTTTAATAACAAAAATAGACTTTTTCTTTTTTTTTTATTTTTTATTTATTTCTTTTTTTTATAACAAAAATAGACTTTAAATAGATAAAAGGTTTTGTTTTTTTTTTTGTTTTTTTTTGTTTTTTTTTGGGAAACAAAGGTTTTTGATACATTAGTTTGAACTCACCCAGTTCAATTTAATGAGGCACTTAAAAAATCAGGTAGCTACTAAAAAGCTAAAGCTAAGTAAATGACGTATATAAATCTAAATTACATATTAATACAACTCTCTTTGTTAATGTAATAAGCCCAGTTAAAATGGCTTACCAAAATATATTTGATGTTAAATAAAGGGTAATAGGCAATGTGACAGCCCATCGACTTGCTCGAATGGCGATTGGCGACTCTCAGGAAGTGGTGTAGTTCGAGGAGCCTCCAAATTTGCTCCAAGACATTTTATTTGAGAAAGGATTGTAACTTCTCTTTATATTGTCATTTGAGGATAGGCCTTTCGTTTGTGCGGGACACTCTTTTCCTTCGACCGGGTTGAAATCCCCGGCAAGGTTTTTATCGAGGTCCAGTTTGCACACTATCCTCAGTTTGTACGTATTCCAATTCTCTTTTAATGAATATCGTACATCTTAAAAAAAATAAAGGGTAATGATAGGGAGACCAACTTTTTAGATTAATTTTTTTTTGTAAATTATGTAACGTAGTTGTTGATGATTGAATTATTACTTAAGTATTGATTAACGTGCTTATTTGCTATTGGTAATACATCATATAGTTTATAAATTTGGTCTAAAAATTTAGTCTACCTAACATTACTCTTAAATAAAATATCAGGCTTGAGCTCAGCCTTGTTTAGTATGATGTTTTTTTTTTTTGTTCATACAAGTTAATTTGAATTTCTATTTTCATAATATAAACTAATGAATTTATGTTAAGAATATCGTTTGACACACCCCGACCCGAAATGTCCACTAGGACTCCGAATCGAGCTGTGCTGGCCGGCACCTGGAAGGTGACGAAGCCATAAAGTGTAGTGATGTGGAAAGTGTGAATAAATTTAAACCTAAGAGTGCCTAAATACTAGAGTGCGCTGGTGAGCGGGAATGAACCTACTTCACACGTGACGGCAGAGCATAAGTAAGTACAGTATAGTGGGTAAGAATCATACCCTCAGAGGTAGCCACCAATACTGAGATTCGCCAAGAATCCTCGTCGATACGAACTTTCAGCAACTAAAACCTGGAGGGGCACAAAACAGAAAACGTGAGTGGGCAAAAACAAAATTTTTGAAAACACATTTATCTTTTTAAACATAATAACCCCTCACCGTAAAAATCGTATAATTTCCCATAAAATAATAATACATACGTATATAGAAATCATGCTCGAGAGCAGTGAAAACCAAGGTATATGCCATGTCAGGTATCTCAGCAATAATCATGTAAGCCAGTTGATGTGAACCAATATAAAATGATATGTCAGCTGGAGTCACCTAACGTGACCTGTACGGCTGATCCTCATCCATCAATACCTGCACACGAGTCGGAACCACCTAATGTGATCTGTACGACAGGCTGGGTGTAAATAGGTACGCTCAAGTCACCTACAAGTCTGAACCACCTCATGTGGTCTGTACGACAGGCTGGCACCAAACTTGAATCCAAGGTGAGCGTGTGGTGCGGGAGGTGAACATCACAATAAGACTAGGCCTTGGCCTCGGGCGAAGCACTAACACCGGGGTGTAGGATAATAAGTAGGGGTGGGCGCGATTTGGTTTGGTGCGGTTTTAAGTGAAACCAAAACCAAAACCGCAAGTTTTTGCGGTTTGGTTCGGTGCGGTTTTGAGGCTAAAACCGAAATGAAACCAAACCATTTGGTTCGGTTTGGTTTGGTTTTAAACGGTTTTGGTTTGGTTTCATTGTTTGAAAAAGCTATTATGGTTACCTAGTTGTATCTCATTTCATCCAATTCAATAAAAAAGTTTTAGTGTTTGAAAAAGCTATTATGGTTACTTAATGCATTATGACATTACGAAAAATAAATTGTTCATCCAATTCAATAAAAAAAGTTTTGGTGTTTCAACTTACTTTGCGTCTCGTAAAAAAGACCAGCACCAAAAATCACCAAGTGAAAGTAATTGTAACTTACCACTAATGTCATTGTCCGGTTGAATAAGCAGCTCGCCGATGAACTGGTAGATCGATCCAACTCGAAAGCTAAGCTCCCGAAGGTGCTTAGTGTCGATTTTTAAGCTCTCACTTTCATCGACAATTGTGGCAATGGCTGTCTCTACAGAATAATCTTGTAACCTATGAACGAAGCAATGGATACTAATTCATAAGCTGCTTAATGATATTGAAGAATAAATATAAGAAAAGCACTCAGTTTATATTGTCTACTTCATGCACATCATGCTACCAATGTGCTGTATCCGTCCTCAATAAACCAACCGAAGATGCCACATTTGCCTCAAGAATATCTTCTTGGATAGTTCTGCATCATTTCCAACACACTACCATCTTGATGGTCATCTAATATATCAAAATCAAACCACAATTGTTCCGAGCAATGTTGTCACAGACTCACAGCACCGAAAATGCTGAAACTACGTATCTACATACTTCGTATGATATACTCCACCTCTATTCATCTTTATTTTCTTCCCCAAGGAGAAGGACTCCCCTGTAATGAGGTGTATATCCTCATGTTCATATAGCTTTCATCACGTGGCATAATGCGTTAAGAGCTATAGTAACATGGGAATATGGACCCCATGAGAGGCAAGTTTTCCTTGCCCGCAAGACTAACAGAACCAGCGTTAGCTATAAATTACTTGTACCCTATTAAGCCACCATAAGTAGAGTTATGAGATTTATGATATCAAAGAATTGAATCTACACGTTTTGAACCTTCCAATTTTAAAACTATGAAAATTTCGGAACTGGAGGTCCGAATAAAACTCAGGGATTTAATTTGTTACAGATGATTGGAAAGCAAATAAAAGAGGAAAACAATCAATTTACACGATGCAACAGAAAACTACCGCTAAAAATGGGAAGGGCAGAAGTCTTACTTTCCGGTTACTCGTAACGAAGCTCCTTGCTTGAACTATGAGGAAGATGGATGCAAGTCTTACAGTGTAACCAATGCCCCATAGTTTATTCAGATGATGCCATGAACTAAACTCAATGAAATAACCAATTAGAATTTAACATTTAATAAAGTTATGCGGTTTCGGTTTCTGTGCGGTTTTCAAAAGCCAAAACCGAAACCAAACCATTTTCTACGTTGCAGTTTGGTTTCAAAATCGAAACCGTTTCAAACCGTTCGGTGTGGTTAGATTTGGTTCATGTTTTGGTTTCGGTTTCGGTTTTTGGTTCCAAGTGCCCACCCCTAATAATAAGCACTAAATGTATCTCATCACAACCATACTCACTGCAATCCCTATCGTCAATAAGTACTCACCTGAAGCTTACCTGGTTGTCCGCAGCGTCATGCAACATTATGCATATCTATACTAATGCATATACTATAATGTAATGTATCCATGACATGGCATTTAATACGTAAATTCATTTAAAAACAGTTTATGGGAACCGTAAAACATATGTACATATATATAGAAAACAAAAGCCCACTCACCTGGAGTTCGCGCTACAGCTCTCTAGCACACACATCGAGGTGTCTCGAATGATTGGCTCCTAGAACAATTATCAAACCACATCTTAGAATTCTTTTCGATAGAATACATAATTTACATAAAACACATCCCTACGTAATTCAATCCGGAAGATCCGCATCTTAGATTTCTGATCCGTAACTCCCAAAGATCCAAATTATGCTTCTAGGATAACATACTAAAGTTTCGGAACGATCCAACGGTCGGATCTCCGCCAATTGCCAAAACTAAGTGGCGGTCAACGTTTTATTTTATGAACTTACAAACCCAATTCGGGAAGAATTGTACGTCGGATTCCCGATCCGTAAGTTCCTATGGTCCTCAAATATTATGTACTATAATATAAAAAAGTTTGGTGACGATCCAACGGTAGGATCGTTGATTGCTATTATGTTCAAGTGGCGGAACTTAACGAAATTTCACCGGATTCTGCATATTTTGCAGATTTTCTGGGCAATCTTTGGAACTCCATATCTCACTTGTTTGTCAACCAAATTTGACCCATAATATACCAAAACGAAGCTAGTGTAGAATAAGATTATATTTGCTTGGAGTCCAAATGGTCGCCGGAGATGGCCTGAAAGACAGCTGTCCGCGGGAAAACAGGGAAATTCGCCAGAATTTCTGGGCAACCTTTCAACGTCCATAACTTTTTCAATACTCAACTAAATCAAGTGATTCAAAAGCGGAAATCATAGTTCTCGACGAGAAGAAGAGATTGGTACCTTAAAAGATGGCTATATCACTGTGATTCGGCTGGAAAACGCCTCGAAAGTGGAGGAGGTCGTCGGAAACTAGGCAAACTTTAAATTGTTATAACTTTCTCATTTCTCCACCAAATCACACGATCTAAACATGAAAATTCATCTACACAACATGAGGAATCAATTTAGCCCCAGTTTGGGATTGAGGTGATTTTAAAAAAAGCTGCTATGAAAAAAAGCTGTGACAGTTTTTGGTGTTTGGTAAACATTCAGCTTCAGCTTTTTTTCACAGTTTTGGGTGAAAAAAGCCAAAAACAAGAAGCTGCAAAACCCAGCTTTGAAAAACCGGCTTTTTTTCACATCTGTTTTACATAAAAGTTCACCAAACACTATAATACTACTTTTTTTTTTTCAAAAGCACTTTTACAAAAAAGTTTACCAAACACTCTGCTGCTTTATTTCACAGCTGCTTATTCTCACAGCGCAGCAGAAGCAGTTTTTTTTCAAAGCACAGCAATACCAAACCAGCCCTTATACCATTTTGAGTTCAAAAGATGGCTAGGAATTGTCTGAATCACGCCTAGAAGTCTCGGCCCAAAACCTTGTTCTTCGAACTCAAGGTTAGGATTCGTTTTCAATGAAACGAAACTCAAAACTGGGTTTATGGTATTGAAGACATGCAGATAATGGTGGTTTTGATGTTCAACAAGCTGAAATTTTTGGTGATGATGATGGTTTGTTTCACGGGAGAAAGGGAGAGCCTAGAGAGAGATAGAGAGTTAGAGAGAAAAGCTACGGAAGAAAGAAGAAAAAGAAAAAGGTAGAGTATTCCAGAAAAGTGGGGTGGCCCCACGTGGCACTCATCCAATGATCAGACAAAATACCACATGTGTTTCAAATGTCAAATTACCACAATGCCCTCGATGTTTAAAGGTTCGTAGAATCTTCGTTATAACTTCAAATTACATTCTGCTTGCGCCCACGCGTCCATAACGATGAGTACTATGAGGATACGTCAAGAAAACGAGTCTTACGTGACATGACCCAGCAGTCAACAAAAGTCAACGTATTTGCCTCGAAGGGCATTTTTGTAAATCCACTTATTAAAATTATAAAAAACTGTAAAATTGGGAACGGGTCGTTACATCGTTTGTATAAAGAAAAATGCTAGATAACTAAATTTTTAGACCATTTTTTTGTAAATCATATGATGTGGTAGTTGATGGTTGAGCCCCATTTTTAATGATTTATAGGAGTCCAACCATCAACTGCCACATCATACAATTTATAAAAAACTATCTAAAAATTTGATCTCTCTAGCATGACCCGTATGTATAGATATCTTGGATTTAGGAAGCTCGTATGTCAATTTTTACTATGTGAATGCAACGCACAAGAGTAAACTGTTTTTCAGATAAAATTAGTCACTTAATTTCATAACGATTAATTGTTACATGGACAAACTAAAATTGGTGTCTTCTGCACATATTTTGTGTGGACTTCTCTGTGACCTCTATCATAAATTGACGCGAGTTAAATTTATGATAACAAAGTTAAGGCTGGTTAAGTTTATTAACACGTGTCAATCAATAATAAGGATCACATAAAGGCCACACACAGAATGAATGTTGAAGATTTGATCCCCAAGCTGAATGGTACATTCTCCCATGGTATTACCAAACCGCATGTGAACCCACAACTACTCACCGAGAATGGTGGATATATAATGAAGGCGATACATAGTGGAGCAAAGGGTTGAGCACCGGCTAGCTATATAGTATAGGCTCGCAGATTTTTTAGAAGATAATATATGAATTAGTATCGAATTCAATCTGGTTTGGGGCTATGAGGAATGAGGTGCAATGTGAACTACATGTACAAGTTCACTATTTTGCAAAGTTATTCGAGTTTTGTATATTAGATTAATTTCAAAATAGGTAAATTGTGGCCAAACCCTTTTTTAATATGGATATTGGGTCTCTACATTATTCTTTTTTTCCCCACATAGATATAGGAGAATTTTTTTTATGACTATCGGAAACACAAGATGTATAGTGTATTTTTCTATGTGTTATATTAAGGATGGAACAACAATGTTGATATTTTGAGTATAGTAATAAAAAATAAACTCATGTTGATATTTTGAGTATAGTAATAAATCGCTTGTAGAAATAGTCGATGAGATACAAAATCCATAACCACTTGTTATATTGTCAATGAGTGTATTCTTTTTCAAAATCGATAGAGTTTTTAAGTTCGAACCTAAATGATCATGTTAAGCAAAACTTACGTCCCACACACTTGTGAATTCTTATATACATGTATATACACACATATTCAAGTTTGAATGGTTCCTCTAGGTCTAGTCCAATTATCTCATCTCAGTCATATTTAAAGCTCATATAGATCCATATATCGCTCATATAAGTGAGTCAGTTACCACTTCTTGGCAAATGAAACAAGTGAACTTATTATCAATAAAAAAAAAGGGATCTTTAGAGAAAAACCTTTGAAATTCCAATATTTCAAACAAAAATCCAATTAATATTAAACATTCAAATAAAACCTAAATTTCAAATAGACTACTATGTAGATAAATATATAACCAATTATTACAACATATTTACAACTTATGTCACAAAACCCTAATTATGTTAATAAATATTATTACTCACCCTAATTATGATTAACAATTAACCCCATATGGAAATTTTACCTTTTTTGTTTCATAAATATTATTAACGTGTATATATATATATATATATATATATATATATATATATTAATTTACCCATATTTATAAACAATTATAGGCACATTTTTCGTATGAAAAAAAAAGAAGAATCCTTTGCATGGTCAGTTATTTTGCATCAAATAATATTGTTTGATAAAAAAACAAGAATCAATTAATATTCTTTTATTTTGTAGGTAAATTATTTTACACAGATTATTACATACATTAGCCATTTTTTATTTGCTATTATATATGCGTGTCAAAAATAATTTATCTATATTTATATGTAAAGTTGTTGACCCTAAAAACTACCAAGCCTACGTGGCGTGCAGGCCGAGTAACTAATAAGCTAACTAAGTCCTTCGGTTGTGTGCGGGGCGTGCCAACTCGTCGGCCGAGCTCGGTCGAGGAGTAAAATTTGTTGATGTTGCGTTGAGCGCGCGACCGACTTCTGCATCTTGCGATTGCGGTCGAGGAAGGAACTTGACTCGGCTCTTGGATTCTTAAGCCTGAAGACAAGGCTACTAAATATGCGAAGTTCACAGATCGTTGTCGTCAGATTCGATCACAGTGATGGTGTGAATTCGACAATGTTTTTGGAAGTGCATTTTCTCTGTGGCTCATTTGAAAGTGTTTTTACAATGATTGAGAGCACTTTTAGGAAAAATATTTTTTGGTTCCAAAAGCACTTGAAGTGCTTCCTAGAAGAAGCACATAACTATTGCTTCTTCCAGATTTACTTTCGTTTTTATTAAGGATTGGTTCCAAAAACTTTTTCGTCAAAAGTGTTTTCGGTCATTTTAAAAGCACTTCCAAGCGAGCTTGTATACTAATTTGAAATCTTGTTTGCTGTCTACCTTAAGATTTCATTCTAATTTCTTGAGTTTTCAAAATTTGGCCTTCACTTCTTTTTTTAACTGAAAGTAGTATACCAAACAAAATTTCATGTTTCCAATTTTCAAAAAAGTTAAAATTAAAAATCAAAAAATGAAAATGAAATGGTTATCAAATGACCTCCATATCAAAAGAACATTGCGCTAGCTTGATTCCACATTCAAAACTAGAATTTGATTCTTATTTTCTTCCTCACTTGACATCAGGGCCGGTCCTGAGTTTTTTGGTGCCCAGGGCGAACACTCAAAATGTGCCTTTCTTAGTACAAGAACATATATTAAAATAAATATTTGAGAGGGTTGGAATCTAATCGAAGCTGGGAGACTAGGCCCTCACGCTCATATTATATTACTTTAAAGAAAAAAACATATAAGGGGACATATCACCTAAACACTGACCATCAAAAGCAAAATCATATACTACCACTCTAAGCAAAAATCTTTCTTGAAATTTCAAGCACTAAGAAATCATCTTCTTATATTTTTTGAAGTAAAATCATCAATTATATTATCATAATTCAAGTCTTCAACCCAATCTTTTTCGATGCATAGAATTGCTAATTTATTTAGCCTATCTTGAGTCATAGTGATCCGTAAGTAAGATTTTAATGATTTTAATTTTTCAATTTTTTAATTATTCTAATATATATATATATTGTCAAAAATACTAACCTATCATTCCAATGTATATTAAAAGAATCATTAACATATCAATTATCATTGCACATACCGTTCCAACTATATTATAGAAAATTACTAATATATTATGAAAAATACCTAAAATTATCAACCCATGCTCGCAAACCATGCCAATCTGAAATTCGTAGAAGAGGTGTTTTGCAATTTGCAGTCGCCAATCGGGTTTTGCAAACGTGTCAAATTGCAGTCTCACATTTGGTTGCAAAATCGAGCCATAAAATCCATTATCAAACTGCAATTAAAAATAAATCTATTATAAAAAGCCATTAAAAAGAAAGTGGCCTAATCGGAGGAGAGGCTAGACCGCAATAATCAAGAAGTAGCAGCCCTCTTCAGCCACACTGCAGAATGGGGTCAACGACGTCTCTCGGAGATGCCAACTGGCAACAGCTTCTCCGGCGAAGGCCGTCGTCCAGTCAATGTCCATCGAGCCAAGTCAATGTCCGGCTGCTTCTCCAGAAACCGTACCGAATTGAGATCCATCGAGCCAAGTCAACCCTAAACCCTATAAAATGGCACTGAGCGAGCCAAGTCAACCCTAAACCCTATAAAATGGCACTGAGCCAAAGCACATGTGTGTTTTGGGGTGGTGGTGGTGTGGGGGGGGGGGGGGGGGGGGGGGGGGGGGGGGGGGGTGGGTGGGTGGGGGTGGTAACGCCAAGGGGAAGAAGGGGAAAAGCACGGCAAAGGAGACGAGTGGTTTGTATGTTTTTTTATTTTATTTTTAATCCCCAACATCTGGACAATTGGTCCCCTCCAATAACTACGCTAATGTTGATTGATTGATGCATGTTGGGGTCCAATAATCATGTATTATGTTTTCATTTTATTTTTCGGCACGGGCGTCGAAGAGGATTCAAAAACCAAAAGAAAAAAAAATCATGTACTAGGAGTGACAATAGAATAAGACGCATTTAAAAGCAATTTCATTGCCTTTTGAGTGTGTTTCGACAGTCACAGATAAAAATTCCTCGAGATCTTAGGATTTAAGTTGTTTGCTAAACATGTGATTTCAGGGATCCCCACTTCTTACCCAAAAGATAATAGAAAGAAGAAGAAAAGAACACGCGTCCACTATGATTGGCTTGTTAGGGAAAAGGATCCTCTTGATCCACTTTGTCCTAACCGTTCATTATATATCATGCGGTCAGTTTTCGTCAGATACTATTTGTGTTTAATTTTAAATAAAAAAAGACAAATAATTTATAACTACACGATGCACGATGAATGGGTAAAATGTGAGGATCCATTCCCACAATTTGGATTCGGATGGAATCCAAATCCGCTTGTTAGGCATAAAATGGAGCCCACAAGCCAAGAAGTAGTATTTTAATGGGGTACTTCGATTTAAGTCTAAAACTTTGAGTAGTTATTGAATTTAGTCTAGTTTTCTTTTTCTTTTTAATTTTAATTAAACTTTTTAATATATGTATCTTTAAATATTTAAATATAAAAATTTAATCACTTTCAATCAAAAATAGTTAAAAGAAAATTTATATGTCATCATATATGATACTTATACTAGAAGTTGATAAAATACATTTAACTTGTGACACAAGTGTATAAAAAAAAAACTTAATTTACCTATTATCCATGAAAATAGTTCAAAGAAATTTCATATTCCACACACTTATAAATTCATATAATGTTGATATATATAATACCTATAACATAGATTAATTAACACAATTAGCCTGTGATGAGGCATAAGAAAAAAATGAGATATAGATTAGGAGCAAGAATAGAGAAGCAATATTTAGTTCTTTATATTAATTCCAAAATTGAGTAAAAATAATCGAATAAATAAATAGGTATTTATCACAATTTAGATAAAATACGATAAAAATAAGCTGATGTGGATAATTAGTGAGTGGATCTAATCCATTAAAGTATACTAAATCCAATAGTGACTCACTACATTCACTGGTCATTGTGGAGGAATTTTTCAATGTGATCGGAGTACAAATGGTACATCACGTGTCATTATATATGTGGAGGGTAGTTTTATTTTTCAAGTTATTAATTTTTTAACACAAGTGTATCACCATCTGTATAGTGACACGTAATGTATTATCCCATGTTCCAAGCACACTGAAAAATCTCTTGTCATAGTCATGTGTCACAATCTGATGCTACAGGAAATAAAGGTAGACTGGGTGGACTTGGATTGTCTGCCGTCCCACTTCCCATCGCCTTCTCATTCCCTCCTATCTATGCGGTCACGATTAAGCCACGTCAACATTTTATATTGATTTTTTTATAGAGATAATAAGACAAAAGGCAATATGAATATAAAATGCTGACGAGGCTTAACCGTGACCGCACAAATAGGAGTGGATGAAAAGTGGGAGGGCAGACAATCCAAGTCCAAACGGCTTTTGTTTCAATTGAACGTGGAGGAAGGGAATGAAAGCTTGGAAATCAGATCATCACCATTAGAAGTGTCTACCCACGTGAAGGGTCAAATCGTAGCCGCTTCTGGAAATTGATTGCCCAACAATTGATTCCATATGACGCGCAGTGACGGAGCCAATATGAAGTCATTGGTTGTCTTTGATTTTAACAACTTCAAAAACCTCATGTATGTTCGTTTGTATATCGTATTTGACATCTATAAATAGTTAAGACAAACTAAATTACAACATCTTCATCCTATTTCTTCTTCTTCTTCTTTTTTTATCATATTTGTCTTTTCTCTCTTCTTGTAGGAAATACTTTAGTTGAAAAGCCTTCACAATCTTCAACATTACTCCACTGTATCCTATATCCACTCTTGACAAGTCTCTACAAATAATAGTAGTTGTTGACATATGTTGGCCTAAACTTCCGGCATATGTTGACTGGAATTGGCAAGTATCTACTAGGTGCTCGACGAAATACCCCAATGTGTTGATATTATGACCATATTATTCAAAAATCTTGGCTACGCCACTGGTGGTGCGATCTAGGAGAGCTACAAGGTTTTGACCCCAACATTGCGATTAATTATGATATATGAATTATGAAATATATGATCGCCCCTTACCGTCAAATTGTACATGTTTGTTTTTGGACCTGGATCCTTCAAAGTTACAAGGGCATTTTCCATGTGAATTCCCACTTGATGGTATAACACGATCCGATAGTTTGAGATTAATCTATATCTTACTAGACAGGAATGAATTCGACAATGTTTTTGGAAGTGCATTTTCTCTGTGGCTCGTTTGAAAGTGTTTTTAAAATGATTGAAAGCATTTTTAGGAAAAATATTTTTTTGTTCCAAAAGCACTTGAAGTGCTTCCTAGAAGAAGCACATAACTATTGCTTATTCTATATTTATTTTTGTTTTTATTAAGGATTGGTTCCAAACACTTTTTCAACAAAAGCACTTTCGGTCATTTTAAAAACACTTCAAAGCGAGCTTTTATACTAATTTGAAATCTTGTTTGCTGACTACTTTTAGTTTTCAGTCTAATTTCTTTAGTTTTCAAAATTGGGCCTTCACTTCTTTTTTTTAACTGAAAGTAGTATACCAAACAAAATTTCATGTTTTCAGTTTTAAAACAAGTTAAAATTAAAAACCAAAAATAAAAATGAAATGATTATCAAATGACCTCCAAATCAAAAGAACATTGCGCTATCTTGATTATACATTCACGACTAAAATTTGATTCTTATTTTCTGCCTCACTTGACTTTAAGAAGAAAATGATAAAATTAGCTGAAACCCTAATATATTCTTAACTACATATAACCAAACCTATACGGCTATATATTAAATGAGTGTGTAAGCTAATTTCATTAGGATCGACCAAGTAGTTGCAACTTATGGACATTATTTATCCATGCCCTCTGATGTGTATTTAAACTAACCTAAATAATAGATTAATTTAAACCAAATTAAACTCGCAAGCGCACGAATCAATTATAGTAATATATGCAAATATGAGGTCGATCCCATAGGGATTGCTTTAACACCAATTTAACCGATTAATCACGCTAGACTTAATTAAACAAACAAAGGATATATTGAATTGAATAATTGAGTAATTGATTAAGACTAAAATTAACAAGAAAAATAAAAGACAATTAATTAAAATAAACACACAACACAAGAATGCCTAAGGTTATGAATCCACCAACAACAATCCTATTTACTTTTCCTAGAACCAACTATTATCCAATTACCATGCCAATGTTGTTCTTTCTAAGGTATGAATTAATCCATGGTTAGGCATCAACTCTTGCATCTCTATATGATAATTATATCCTATTGGTTAGGCATACAATTAAACATATAAAAACTCATTAAGTGTAGAAGAATCATGTCAACCAAGTAGGACTAGCTTGATATTGGTCATCCTCACTAGTTTGTCTACTCTTCTTAATCTTCGTTCCAATAAACCTAATTGATATTGGTCATCCTTATAAATTTATCTAACTATCTAGATGCAAAATTCCTAAAGGTGATCAATCATTAGAAATCCGAACCTAGAATAAAATACCCACAAAGATTAAGAATTTAACATGGCATATAATCGGATAATAATTAACAAAGTACTTCGCAAATATTCATGTCATGGCTTCATCATAAATCTTAGAAAATAACTTAGTTACACATAAAAATAAAAATAAAAGAAAGATAGAATCCGGAATCCATGGCAAAGCACGCTAAACTCCCTTCCTGCACTTTTGACCAATTCTGTGTATTTCGTTCCCAGGATCCTCTATTTATTCTAGTAAAACCCTCAAAAGTCTGATAAAAACTCTCCTAAAAGAAAACAAACTCCTAAATAATTAATGACACAAACTAGGAAAGAATACTTCTTGACTTGGGAAACATGTCATCTGTCTTGCACGCCAGATTTGGGGTCGATTTCTCTTCTGGAAAATTCTGTAAAAATATGGGAAACGTAGCTTGATCTCTTATCTTTCCAGGCATATATTGCACGCCACTAGGAAAAATCGGGAAAGCCTTAAAATCTTCATTCTCCTACAGCTGCGCAATTCTGACTGGAAAACAACTTCTGCGGGATTGATTTGTGAAACTGGAACGTTTGGCGTCATGGAAAATTATGAAATTCGGATACAATGATCTTCAGCCTCTTAGCTTCCTTCTCCAATTGGCCTTGCATCAAAACTCCTCCGGAAAGTCGAATTATCACCAAAAACGTCCTAAGTGCGCAGATTGGCTGAAACAAAGAAAAGGAAAGTAATAAAGCTCTTTTATAATCAATTCCATAACAAAACCTAGGGATAATTAATATGAAAATATGATAAATAATGCACCTATCAAATACCCCCAAACTAAACTTTTGCTAGTCCTCGAGCAAAATAAAAATAAAAGACAAGGAAAACAATAGACCTTCCATAAATTAGCCTCAAAGCAATCAGGAGATGGTCATCAAACTTAAGAGAAATAAACATTTTTCAAAATAAAATTAACCAAACCTTCCACAACATTCTCAAGCGTAATGAGTAACATAACCAATATCAACACAACTTACTCAACCCGGATAGGTATATACAAACCAAAGCTTCCACTTCAAATCCTCCACCATGAATATCACTCAAGAAGAAATCACACATTAAAGGGTAGAGTGTTTCACTCAAATCATGATATGCAATATAAAACCCCATAAGCTTGCTCTTCATATCAACTCTCCACTAATGTAAATCAATGCAACACCAAAGATCAAAGGTCTTTACAAGGGTTGTAACATTAGGCTAGGGTATGGGCTATCAAAGAAAGGATATGGAAAATCTAACACTTAAGAAATACCAACATATCTTCATTATGTAATTTTAGTTGGTCCTCTTTTGAAACTTGGAACTTCAAATATTGGCGTCCAGGACTCATGTCATAAGGATGGAACAATTTCGAACTCTTTTTTTCTAATTCTTTTTTTTTTTTCTCTTCTTCTCTTTTTTTTTCACAGAAGAATAAAAATAATACTATACATGGTACCTCGGTACACGCCACTTCTTTATTGTAGAACCCAACATTTATCTTCCTTGACGTCCCCTTGGTATCCCTTAAGCTATAGGGTATGGCTAATATAGGCTAAATAGGTAGGGATGAATGTGGGTGATGAAAGAAAAGGCTAAGTGTTTGGCTTCAAAAGGGTAACTAGGGATAATATAACATAGAAGGTTGGTTAGAAAGGTTCAAACGATCCAAACATGGCCAAAATCATCTCCCTAATGTTGCATGACTTAGGATTTCGCCTCAAGAGATATTGAAGCAAGTTCTAGTGAATGATAATGCTATCATGAAACTCACAAGAAAGAATATGCAAGAGGCTCAAAATCTCACAAAGGTTCAATAGGTTTTCACTTAAAATCCACATATAATTCTCTAAGTTAAAAGCTAGTCATACTAACATTGGTTATTTGTATAAAATAAACTTGAGAATGATCATGTAAGAATCTGATTAACCATATAAAACAATTGAAATTTCACATAAAAAGAACCAATTCAAATAAGTTTGTGACCTACAAGAAAGCGAATTATTATCATTGACTTATGAAAAGTCTAACTAAAAGAAAACGACTCAAGAAAAAAAAAACAAAAAATCTTTTTGAATTTTTGACTTTGATGGATTATTATTTTTCATAAAAATAACTAAGATTACACTAAACTAACAGATAAAAAGAAACCAAACGAAACCAAAGACAAAACTAAACAAAAGAAAAGGACAACCAAAAGCTAATTAAGGTCCAGCAATTTGAAACTCACGCACAGAAGGCATATCCAACTTAAAACTTACGTGACCTTTTCAAACCAAAATTTCTTTTTTTATTGTTTTGAAACGTACAATCCCCACCCCCAAACTTAAATTAAACATTGTCCTCAATGTTTAGAAAAAAGAAAACATAACAAATAACACATTTAAAGAGAGGGTGTGAAAACTTCCCAGGATTTTTCATTGGAGCATTCATGAGCAATGTTGAACTTTAGACGAATCGCCATATAATGAACTCCCCCAAACTTGAATCTTGGACAGCCCATGTTCCTGCAAAACAAGAAAGAAATTAAAAACTTACTCCAAAAAAAAAAAAAAAAAAACTACGCAAACAAAAGAAAAATTTAGAAAATTTAGGTATTGCCCCCCAAGAAGCGCTTTTTTATAGTCATGAGCTATAGACTAGGCCGAAATTAAGTGGAGGATGGTGGATCATTCAAATGAGGAACCACTCCATGCATCTTCTTCTTATTCCCTTTCTTCCACCTTGTAGCTTTGAAATTTGGTGTCGATACAAGGCAATGAGGCACTGCATATTTTTGCTTCTTTCTCTTCTTCACTTTTTTCCGTTGCCTCTTCCACCATATCTTCTCCATGAGAATGGAATTGAATTGATCATACATAACTTCAATTTTTGGTTCAATTCCAAATTCTCTACCATAATTCGAACAGTGGACTTCAAAAGGATCTTTGAATTCATGTAGAATCAATGAATTTGGAACTTTAAGATCAATGGATTCAAAGATGTAACATTGAGGAATTTCCGATGGAGATGGACTTGCTTCCAGTACTTTAATATTTGACACTTCATCAACAACTTGAATGTCGGCAGGAAGTGACCAGTTAGTAATGGCTATTTGGCTAAGTGACTCATTCAAAGGGTCCTCCAACTTTGAGTTTTCTATCTTTTCTTCACCTTCTGCTAATTCACTCAACTCGTGGTTGATGTCCTCCTCAATTCTCAATGTGGCGTGGACATCATCTTGTTCATGGAACGCATCTTGCTCAATTGAATCAACTTCGGGTTCACTGGAAAATATATCTTCGTCTCTTTCACTCAATGTCGCAGCAAGTTGTCCAACTTGCTTCTCCAATTTTGCTATTGCATGAGCGTATGCTTGCTCCTCTTGCTGGAACGCTTGTTGGAAAGCTCGCTGCCCTTGTTGGAGAGCTTGCAAAATTTGCGAGGTGGTTTGTTGATATTGCGTATTAGCTTGAACCATCAGTGCAAAAGTTTCTTCCCATGAAGGTTTCTTGGGTTCCACGGGTGTGGCTTCTTGTATAAATTCTGCGAATTGAGAACTAGGCCAATGTTCCATTGAAAATTGTTGATAAGCCACCTCTTTCCGCCTACAGGAAACAAGTCAAAATGTAAAAAGACTAACAACTTAAAAAGAAAACAAAAAATAATAATAAAAAAAATAAAAGCTGCCGAGAAAGAAACTAATCAGGAAACTATGAAGAAAAGAGTCCCACAAACAAAAGGAATCGTACAATGGTTTTCAAAATTGAACACTTGCGGCAAATTATTATTATTATTATTATTATTATTTTTAAATTTTTGAAACAAAACAGAAAAATAAGTGAACACAAAGAAAAAGTAAACTAGAGTAGTCCAATTCCTAATAACTCACGGATTACACCACAAACAAAAGACTCCAACTAGCCAAGGGATTTCAACTAATAATTGAATAGAACGACAAAGAAGACTACAGCTTTTTTTTTTCTTTTTTTTTTTAATATAAAAAAACAGAAAATTAAAATAACTACACAAATAAAAAATAGAAAATGAAAAATAAAATTTAGTAAAGTACAAACAACAAGCCAAATTGGGATTAAGGGGCAATCCCCGGTAACAGCGCCAAAAACTTGATGTGTATTTAAACTAACCTAAATAATAGATTAATTTAAACCAAATTAAACTCGTAAGCGCACGAATCAATTGTAGTAATATATGCAAATACGAGGTCGATCCCACAGGGATTGCTTTAACACCAATTTAACCGATTAATCACGCTAGACTTAATTAAACAAACAAAGGATATATTGAATTGAATAATTGAGTAATTGATTAAGACTAAAATTAACAAGAAAAATAAAAGACAATTAATTAAAATAAACACACGACACAAGAAAGCCTAAGGTTATGAATCCACCAACAACAATCCTATTTACTTTTCCTAGAGCCAACTATTATCCAATTACCATGCCAATGTTAAAGGTTGTTCTTTCTAAGGTATGAATTAATCCGTGGTCAGGCATCAACTCTTGTATCTCTATATGATATTTATATCCTATTGGTTATGCATACAATTAAACATATAAAAACCCATTAAGTGTAGAATAATCATGTCAACCAAGTAGGACTAGCTTGATATTGGTCATCCTCACTAGTTTGTCTACTCTTCTTAATCTTAGTTCCAATAAACCTAATTGATATTGGTCATCCTTATAGATTTATCTAACTATCTAGATGCAAAATTCCTAAAGGTGATCAGTCATTAGAAATCCAAATCTAGAATAAAATACCCACAAAGATTAAGAATTTAACATGGCATATAAACGGATAATAATTAACAAAGTACTTCGCAAATATTCATGTCATGGCTTCATCATAAACCTTAGAAAATAACTTAGTTACACATAAAAATAAAAATAAAAGAAAGATAGAACCCGAAATCCATGGCAAAGCACGCTAAACTCCCTTCCTGCACTTTTGACCAATTCTATGTATTTCGTTCCCCCGAGATAGCCTAGGATCCTCTATTTATTCTAGTAAAACCCTCAAAAGTCTGATAAAAACTCTCCTAAAAGAAAACAAACTCTTAAATAATTAATGACACAAACTAGGAAAGAATACTTCTTGACTTGGGAAACATGTCATCTGTCTTGCACACCAGATTTGGGGTCGATTTCTCTTCTGGAAAATTCTGTAAAAATATGGGAAACGTAGCTTGATCTCTTATCTTTCCAGGCATATATCGCACTCCACTAGGAAAAATTGGGAAAGCCTTCAAATCTTCATTCTCCTACAGCTGCGCAATTCTGACGGGAAAACAACTTTTGCGATTGATTTGTGAAACTGGAACGTTTGGCTTCATGGAAAATTATGAAATTCGGCTACAATGATCTTCAGCCTCTTAGCTTCCTTCTCCAATTGGCCTTGCATCAAAACTCCTTCGGAAAGTCGAATTATCACCAAAAACGTCCTAAGTGCGCAGATTGGCTGAAACAAAGAAAAGGAAAGTAATAAGGCTCTTTTATAATCAATTCCATAACAAAACCTAGGGATAATTAATATGAAAATATGATAAATAATGCACCTATCACCCTCTCAACATAGACAAATCATAACTACGCTAATGTTGATTGATTGATGCATGTTAGGGGTCCAACAATCAGGACAAGGATTCTCTGCTTCCCATTCATTTACATCATCCTCTTGTTTGTGTGGTCACAGTTAAGCCACGTCTTTTTGTCTTATTATATCTATAAAAAAATCAATATAAAATGTTAACGTGGTTTAACCGTAACCACACAAACAGAAGGATGATGGAAGTGGATGGGAAACAAGGAGCAGAGAATCCTTGTCCCAATAATCATGTAATAGGTTTTCATTTTATTTTTCCGCACCGGCGTCGAAGAGGATGCAAAAACCAAAAGAAAAACAATCATGTACTAGGAGTGACAGAAATATTAGTAGATATTATTATTTGTGTCTATCGTGTAAAACAACACACCCATAAGGGGTAAGACGCATTTAAAAGCAGTCTCATTGCCTTGTGAGTCTGTGACAATCGCAGATAAAAATTCCTCGAGGTCTTAGGATTCAAGTTGTTTGCTAAACATACGAATTCAGAGAACCCTAGCCGTCCCCTTTTTTCTCTCTCTCGTAGAGATCCCCCAACTTCCTCAGCCCTTCACTGCCAACTCCTTCCCTTGGTTGGGGTCAGCATGCAGTCCAGAGGCGGAGCCACAGTGAGGTCAATGGGGTCGCACGACCAGTGGCGGAGCCAGGAATCTTACCACAAGGGGTCGTAGTGTAAAAGTCCAAATAAAAATTTAGGATGGAAAAACATATTGAAAATGAAATCATAGTACTTTCATTCATAATTCATAACGGAAACAATATTACAAGCTATAATTGTCCACGACGAGGTTTCATATTTTGAAAACGAAGCATTATAGCTTCATTTTCAATACAAGCAAAAATATCTCTCTCAATATAAACAAGCAAGCTATCACTCAACCATTGATCTCCCATTTTGTTCCTAAGTGAACCCTTAATAATATTCATGACAGAAAATGCTCTCTCCACTGAAGCAGTTGCAACTGGTAAAACTAAAGACAATGTAATGAGCAAATATACATAATTGAATACTTGATGCATCCTTGTCTCCACCATTTTTTTTGCAAGATCACCAATCCCTTCCAATTGAGAGAAATCATTACTGGAACGCACATAATGAATATAAATCTCAAGTTGATCTTCAAGTGCCAAACGATCCTCATCCGAAAAGTCTTGAGGATAAAATTGAGCAAGACGAAGTAGCTTTGGTTTATCAAAAGCTACAAATGAATCTTTCGGACTCAAACATGCCAAACAAATAAGCAACTCGGTATTTACCTCATTAAAGCGATCCTCTAACTCTGTAATTTGCTCATCAATGACATGAATAAAGAGCTCCACACGATAATGATGACGATTTGTCTTTATTGGAGCATTACGCCTTGACCTCCCTGGAAGTATAAATGCCTCTTCCATGTTAGGAACATCAATATGATGTTTTTCACAAAAAGAAGATACTTCATCAACCAATGCATCGAACCCATTATTCCTCATCCAATGTAGCTTTTCCTTGCATGATTTCACTAAAGCCATTGCATTCACAATTTCTTGATCTTTCCTTTGCAATGCTTGTGACAAATCATTTGTGAGTCCCAATATGACTTTCATCAAGAAAAGGTGAAACACAAACTCAAAAGTACGTATTTCTCTCATTAACTTATTTGCTTCACCCGCACTTTCATTGGGATTATCATCAATAACCATTTGAAGCACATGAACCACGGATGAAAACATGGAAATGATGCTAATCAAGGTACCATAGTGTGAGTTCCATCGTGTGTCACCGGCACGTTTGAGACTTGTTTCTTGATTTAAGCCTCGCCCCGTTATAAGACAATCATTTTCAAAAGCTATCACAAGCTCTTCTTGAAGTTGTTGTCTAAGTAAATCACGCCGCTTACAAGATGCTCCAACATGATTAACCACGCTATTAGCCGTTGCAAAAAAAGAGGCAATGTCTATATTCTTCTTTGCTACGGCAACAAGAGCTAGTTGAAGTTGATGAGCAAAGCAATGAACATAATATGCACAAGGTTGTTCTCTCAATATCTTTGTTTTAAGACCATTCAACTCACCTCTCATATTGCTAGCACCATCATAACCTTGTCCTCGTAGCTTGGAAATGCTCAAACCGTTGCGAGAAAAGAATGTGTCAATAGCATCCTTTAGTGAACTTGAAGTAGTGTCGGTAACATGTTGGATACCCACAAATCTTTCAATTACATGCCCGTTGTCATCCACATAACGCAACACCATAGCCATTTGCTCTTTCACCGACACATCACGTGCTTCATCCACCAATATTGAAAAGAATCTATCTTTTAAACCATCCATGATAGCATCAAGTGTTTCAAGGGCACATGAATTCACAATTTCTTTTTGAATGCAAGGAGCTAGTAATTTGAGATTCCCCGGAGCATTTTCTAGCACAACTTCTCTAACTTTATCATCATTATCTGCAAGGAATTGCAATAGCTCCAAGTAATTTCCCCTATTGCTTGAAGTGGCACTTTCATCATGGCCACGAAAAGCAAGACCTTGTCGCAATAAAAACTTAGTGCACTTGATTGATGCATTCAAGCATGTGCGATAAGCCTTACGAGCTTGGTCGGAGTGTTTGCTCACTGCCGTTTCAATATATATGTAGTTTGATTCATCAAATTTGTAGCAGCTTCTCTAGCCTTATTATGAACACTCCCAACCGGTCCAACATGCATCTTAAATCTTTCTCTCCCTTTCTTCCAAGTCTTAAATCCATCTCTAGTGAAAGCTTCACTACCCACTTGTTCAAAATTGGATTTAAAGAGATAGCAATAGAGACAAAATGCCGCATCTTTAGATATACTATACTCCAACCAATCAAACTCATCAAACCATTGGGGAATGAAGCGTCGATTAATTCCCGACATATTAGTTATTGGGAAATTATGACCTCTAGGTTGACAAGGTCCTTTTTGTAGATATGATCTTCGGACCTCATCTCTCATATTAGCATCATAATCTATCATTTGAGTTCTTAATCCAGGATCCGCTTGAAGATTACCCAAAACACCATCTAACTGACTTTGTCTTGAACTTGGAGTTCTTGAACTACCAACAGTATTTGAACTATCAACATTATTCGAACTACCCGAACCCGATGATGATTTTCTCTTAAAAAACCGTTCCATAATAATTCTACATATACAAAATATTCAAAATAAATACTCACAATATAAACAAACCATCAACATAATCAAAATAAATATGAATTGGATTTCAATTAAATTAAATTGTAAAATGGAAAGAAATTTTTTTTTATAGTATCGTTCCATTAAGTAAACTATACTAATATGCATAATAACTAATCCAACCAAGCCAACAATTCAATTAATCAATACCAATTAGCATACAAATTATTCAATAAATAAAAATTCAATTCAACTAATCATATGAATAATTGTATACATTATGTAATAATTCAATTAATTAATTGAACATGATAATCAACAACCAATAACCAACTTAGTGCATTACCAATTTACCATATATGAATATGATACAAATTATGTAAGAATTCAAATTTTAATTTCACCCTAAAAATTAATTTCATATCAATAATCAACAACCAATAATCAACTTAGTGCATTTCCATATGAATATGATTCTATTTCTATAACAATTAAATAAAATTTGTATTAAATAATTCTTTAGGGTTAGTTAGGGATTTTAAATTTACCTTTGAAGTTTGAAGTTTGAAGGTTGGCTGAGGCTCGGCTCAGTGGCTGGAGGACTGGAGTGAGATTGTCAGACAGTGAGAGAGTGAGAGGACCTCCGTTCGTTGCTTGCTAGTGTTGTTTCTGGGATTTGGGGGAGGGAGGCGCTCTGCCTTCTGAAATTGGGCAGGGCCGAGAGAGAGAGAATTCAGAATGGGGGACTCACGATCCCCCCTGCAACTTATATATATATATTTTTTTCAAAACGGCGAAACGACGCCGTTTGGTTTATTTATTTATTTTTTTTTATCAGGCCCAAAACGACGTCGTTTTGGCCTGGTTTAAAAAACAAAAAAAACAAAAAAAAAAAAAAAAAAAACGACGTCGTTTTCGGCCTGGTAAAAATAAATAAATAAATAAACCAAACGGCGTCGTTTTGTCGTTTTGAAAAAAAAATAAAATAAAAGTTGCAGGGGGGACCGTGAGTCCCCCATTCTGAATTCTCTCTCTCTCGGCCCTGCCCAATTTCAGAAGGCAGAGCGCCTCCCTCCCCCAAATCCCAGAAACAACACTAGCAAGCAACGAACGGAGGTCCTCTCACTCTCTCACTGTCTGACAATCTCACTCCAGTCCTCCAGCCACTGAGCCGAGCCTCAGCCAACCTTCAAACTTCAAACTTCAAAGGTAAATTTAAAATCCCTAACTAACCCTAAAGAATTATTTAATACAAATTTTATTTAATTGTTATAGAAATAGAATCATATTCATATGGAAATGCACTAAGTTGATTATTGGTTGTTGATTATTGATATGAAATTAATTTTTAGGGTGAAATTAAAATTTGAATTCTTACATAATTTGTATCATATTCATATATGGTAAATTGGTAATGCACTAAGTTGGTTATTGGTTGTTGATTATCATGTTCAATTAATTAATTGAATTATTACATAATGTATACAATTATTCATATGATTAGTTGAATTGAATTTTTATTTATTGAATAATTTGTATGCTAATTGGTATTGATTAATTGAATTGTTGGCTTGGTTGGATTAGTTATTATGCATATTAGTATAGTTTACTTAATGGAACGATACTATAAAAAAAAATTTCTTTCCATTTTACAATTTAATTTAATTGAAATCCAATTCATATTTATTTTGATTATGTTGATGGTTTGTTTATATTGTGAGTATTTATTTTGAATATTTTGTATATGTAGAATTATTATGGAACGGTTTTTTAAGAGAAAATCATCATCGGGTTCGGGTAGTTCGAATAATGTTGATAGTTCAAATACTGTTGGTAGTTCAAGAACTCCAAGTTCAAGACAAAGTCAGTTAGATGGTGTTTTGGGTAATCTTCAAGCGGATCCTGGATTAAGAACTCAAATGATAGATTATGATGCTAATATGAGAGATGAGGTCCGAAGATCATATCTACAAAAAGGACCTTGTCAACCTAGAGGTCATAATTTCCCAATAACTAATATGTCGGGAATTAATCGACGCTTCATTCCCCAATGGTTTGATGAGTTTGATTGGTTGGAGTATAGTATATCTAAAGATGCGGCATTTTGTCTCTATTGCTATCTCTTTAAATCCAATTTTGAACAAGTGGGTAGTGAAGCTTTCACTAGAGATGGATTTAAGACTTGGAAGAAAGGGAGAGAAAGATTTAAGATGCATGTTGGACCGGTTGGGAGTGTTCATAATAAGGCTAGAGAAGCTGCTACAAATTTGATGAATCAAACTACATATATATTGAAACGGCAGTGAGCAAACACTCCGACCAAGCTCGTAAGGCTTATCGCACATGCTTGAATGCATCAATCAAGTGCACTAAGTTTTTATTGCGACAAGGTCTTGCTTTTCGTGGCCATGATGAAAGTGCCACTTCAAGCAATAGGGGAAATTACTTGGAGCTATTGCAATTCCTTGCAGATAATGATGATAAAGTTAGAGAAGTTGTGCTAGAAAATGCTCCGGGGAATCTCAAATTACTAGCTCCTTGCATTCAAAAAGAAATTGTGAATTCATGTGCCCTTGAAACACTTGATGCTATCATGGATGGTTTAAAAGATAGATTCTTTTCAATATTGGTGGATGAAGCACGTGATGTGTCGGTGAAAGAGCAAATGGCTATGGTGTTGCGTTATGTGGATGACAACGGGCATGTAATTGAAAGATTTGTGGGTATCCAACATGTTACCGACACTACTTCAAGTTCACTAAAGGATGCTATTGACACATTCTTTTCTCGCAACGGTTTGAGCATTTCCAAGCTACGAGGACAAGGTTATGATGGTGCTAGCAATATGAGAGGTGAGTTGAATGGTCTTAAAACAAAGATATTGAGAGAACAACCTTGTGCATATTATGTTCATTGCTTTGCTCATCAACTTCAACTAGCTCTTGTTGCCGTAGCAAAGAAGAATATAGACATTGCCTCTTTTTTTGCAACGGCTAATAGCGTGGTTAATCATGTTGGAGCATCTTGTAAGTGGCGTGATTTACTTAGACAACAACTTCAAGAAGAGCTTGTGATAGCTTTTGAAAATGATTGTCTTATAACGGGGCGAGGCTTAAATCAAGAAACAAGTCTCAAACGTGCCGGTGACACACGATGGAACTCACACTATGGTACCTTGATTAGCATCATTTCCATGTTTTCATCCGTGGTTCATGTGCTTCAAATGGTTATTGATGATAATCCCAATGAAAGTGCGGGTGAAGCAAATAAGTTAATGAGAGAAATACGTACTTTTGAGTTTGTGTTTCACCTTTTCTTGATGAAAGTCATATTGGGACTCACAAATGATTTGTCACAAGCATTGCAAAGGAAAGATCAAGAAATTGTGAATGCAATGGCTTTAGTGAAATCATGCAAGGAAAAGCTACATTGGATGAGGAATAATGGGTTCGATGCATTGGTTGATGAAGTATCTTCTTTTTGTGAAAAACATCATATTGATGTTCCTAACATGGAAGAGGCATTTATACTTCCAGGGAGGTCAAGGCGTAATGCTCCAATAAAGACAAATCGTCATCATTATCGTGTGGAGCTCTTTATTCATGTCATTGATGAGCAAATTACAGAGTTAGAGGATCGCTTTAATGAGGTAAATACCGAGTTGCTTATTTGTTTGGCATGTTTGAGTCCGAAAGATTCATTTGTAGCTTTTGATAAACCAAAGCTACTTCGTCTTGCTCAATTTTATCCTCAAGACTTTTCGGATGAGGATCGTTTGGCACTTGAAGATCAACTTGAGATTTATATTCATTATGTGCGTTCCAGTAATGATTTCTCTCAATTGGAAGGGATTGGTGATCTTGCAAAAAAAATGGTGGAGACAAGGATGCATCAAGTATTCAATTATGTATATTTGCTCATTACATTGTCTTTAGTTTTACCAGTTGCAACTGCTTCAGTGGAGAGAGCATTTTCTGTCATGAATATTATTAAGGGTTCACTTAGGAACAAAATGGGAGATCAATGGTTGAGTGATAGCTTGCTTGTTTATATTGAGAGAGATATTTTTGCTTGTATTGAAAATGAAGCTATAATGCTTCGTTTTCAAAATATGAAACCTCGTCGTAGACAATTATAGCTTGTAATATTGTTTCCGTTATGAATTATGAATGAAAGTACTATGATTTCATTTTCAATATGTTTTTCCATCCTAAATTTTTATTTGGACTTTTACACTACGACCCCTTGTGGTAAGATTCCTGGCTCCGCCACTGATGTAGTCCCCATTTCTCTTCTTCCTTTTCAAACTCCTATCATTTCATTATGTCTGTGACCTGCCCTTCCGCTGCCTATGGCTGTCGGATTGTGAGGTCAAGACCTCTTTTTTCAGCGTCCTTCGCCATTTACCGGCTTATTTCACTGGTTTTTAATCTCCTGTTTTGCTGTCTGCTTTTTCTTCTTGTCCTACTTCTTGCCCTCTTTTTAAACCCTAATTTCAGTTCTTCGGTCCTTTTCTCTCACATCCATTTTTACGATTTCTCTCCTTGCATCTCCTTGCATCTCCTAACACCTCCATCTTCAACCTCTCCATCACTTTCCCTTTATTCCTACCAAAAATCAGATTTTCGAGTTCTGGACAGGGCTGCTGATTTACTAGGCCTATTTGGGTCATAGCAAGACTTTACTCTGGGCTAGCATTTTCAGGCCTCAGTCTAGGGCTATTTGCTAGTTTTTTCATCTGCTTGTTGGGATGTGGTTCACCATTTACAAGCCGTCACAGTCACTCTAAAAATCTCATTCTGCATTCCTCTTCTTTGAAAATACTAGATAGAACGATACATGATGCAGAACGACTTTTTCGAAGTGTCAATAGCTGCTGAAAAATAAAAGCTACAAAAGTGGAATATGAAGTATTTTAGAGCGGATAAAGTGTGTATAATTTTGGTGACGAGAAAAGTACATGTAAGTTCGAGCAAGTTTTTAAAGGAAACCAAAAACAAACTAATTGTTGACTTCAAAACTTTCATGCAGGAATTGGTAAAGCTCCTCTGCAACAATAGCAGGATACTCCTCTTGAGGAAGAAGAGCACCTGGCAACTCAACAAACTTACTTACTCCCTCAGCTTCCCGGAGAGCTTCCATTTCTGCTTTTGACCTCTTTGGAGATCCTTCGGTTGAGAGGACAATAACTGGTATCTTCCTTCTGCCCATATCCGCAAAGAGTTCAAGAAATTCCTCTCGGGTTTGTACAGGATCAAGGAGGCCAGTCAAGAAAGCAGCGGGCGCATAGCGAGCTCCCTTCTGCTTTGTCAGCTTATATCTACTTTCGACAATTCCAGGAGTTACATTGTCAGGATTTGAATAGACATGTGATCGGTACTGAGATTCAATTGACTTCTCATTGCTGACAAGCATGTTATACATCATCCAGCCCACAGCAGGGGCTCGTAAGGTGCCTCGAAGCAGTCCATACCTGCAAAAAAATATTAACGAAAGGACTGATCAATAAGGTTCATGGATCATAATAAAACTGGTGGTTCAATATAGTTTCGAGGAAAAGGAACACTTTCCATTGAAGACATCTACATCAAAATCTTAACAATGGACGAACTATGTGCAACATATAGAAGCAAGGGAAGCATTACCAGCACTTTTCCTCCAGAAAAGTTATCCTCAATTTACTGTCTTTATCTATTACCCCTCAAGTCTCAAGAACAAGAATCATTCCACACACACATATATATATGAGGGTTTCAGATAGAATACCTAGTTTCCATGCTAGAATCTCTACCAAACACAATAGGAAGGGGACCAGCCCACGTGGGTGCAATAGCGGCAATGGCTTTAGGTTTCACAGCACCACGCTTTACAGCACGAATAGTTAAAGTAGCTGCATGCCCTCCTCCAAATACCACAAAGTCATTTTCTGGTTGATATCAAGAGACTGTTAGACGAGGTTGGGAAGCACGGTCACAGTTTCAAATAAACTATATCTTTTTAACAAGGTTGACTACGTAACATATGCATGATAGAACAACAGGGCTAGCATACATCTTGCTAAAAAGATTTAACCAAACGTGGTATCATCATAACTGACGATTAATTTAAAGAAGAGAAGTAGTTACTTATCAACCTGAGCCACTTATAGGACCATCAGGTGCATTGATGAAGTCAACCAGAAATTTCTCCATGACATCAGCGGTGTAGTCCATCTTTGGTCTATCAGAGTACCCCAGACCGGGCCAATCAACAATGGTTGCTCGCCAATTAACATTACCGTCTTGCTGAACAAGATTACTTGCTACTGATCTCCATTCTTCAACAGTGCTTACATCGGAAATGGTTGGTATCAAAAGAATGTTTTTAGAAGGACCCTCCCTTTCCTTTTCATGCTCCTCATAGTAGATGTTGATAGAATTTTCCTTGAATTTCCATTGCCAACTATTGCTCTGAAACAAGGTACAATCATTTGTGAGGTAAGGTGACAAAACGTTTAAACTGAATTCCGCAAATTACGAACACAACGACATGGCTGACCAGATTATAGTTTCCAAATGCTGTTTCTTACCATATCAAATAGAATCATACGATATTGCATGGAATCCAACATATCATTAGCTCGCGTTTGAGGTTGATGATATAATGAGTCTCTTAGGTGTCAAAAATACAAACTTTCAACACAATACACGCGGAAAGTAAACTAATTTAAATCTTTTTCAACATCCAATTTCTCATTTCGATATGAAACTACGCAAGATTTTTTTTTTTTTTTTCAAATTTCCTAACAAAAAAGCATCAAATTACACGTTTTAATGCTTAAACATATCAAAATTCCGAGTTCATATTGCTCAGTATTGAGAATTCCCATAACTCACATTAGCAAATTCATTCAATTTTCTCAAGTTTCCAATTCATTCATGATTCAAGAGCATGGTAAAAAAACTTTGTATTGATTCCAAACCCATGTGAAAACTGACAATGTAAGAACACAGAAAAAAGTACAATTTCAAATTTTCGATCACTGACCTTTGATGGGGCTATAGATTTCTCACCCACAGGGAGCTTGGAGTAGTTTTCCAGGGTGGTTGAAGCCCTAACTGTTAGGGTTTTCTGGAAGCAAGCAGTCTGAGAGAAATTCGGTTTTCGGGTTCGGAACAAAAGAGCCCGGGACGCCTGTGAAGGTGTGTAGAATGCTGCAGAGAGCGCCATGGATTTGTTGCAGGAATTGAGAGGAAGATGCTGACCACTGGTTTCTCTTCTGTATAAAAATATCAAAGAATCTCAGTTCTGCAGTCAGCACACGGAATGAGAGATGTGAATATATCACTAGTGTCCACACAAGTTTTGGAAATTTCACTCCGCACCAAATGAGATACAAGTTTGTTCACTTCTTCATATGGTGGTGCCGTTGGCCTCCCTCCCCCGCAAACGTTAAATTTTCTCACCTAACTACTTTGGATAATTTTTTTTTTTTTTCAATATTGTATCAAAACCACAAAAGTTTGAGAAAACCCCATGAAAATTGTAAATGCCACGAACTTTTCACAAATTAACAAGTGCTTCCTACGAAAGCAATTCCAAACAGAAGTTCAATTGACGTAGATACTTTCAAAAATCTTAAAAAGTTCCAACTTTGAAGACTGTTTCCAGCACATAAAATCTGTACAATTTTGGGGGGGGGGGGGGGGGGGGGGGGGTTCAAAATCTATACATTTCAAAGAATTACACATAATTGTTGACAGAAAGTTAAAAACCAATTGAGTGAACTTAATTGCTAATCTAGCAGCACTTCAAATGCTTCCATTGAACCATTTGTCGAAATTTTCAATCAATGAAACAACTCAAAGCCAAATTCTTGGCATTCTGTCTTGTCTTTGTGTATCAGGGCAGTATATTCCTTCCATGGCTTTGATCTCTCTTCATTCACAGGAGCTACACTTCTTCAAGTGCTTCGTCAGTCGCCACTCACCAGTAATCTTTGCATGAACAAGAGCCATCCTTGAAGGAGTGAAAACGGCTTCTATCTCTCACCACTATCTCCACTCCATAAACCTTAGAAATCAGCTTCATCACCGTATGACAGTCCCTACAGACCCGTAAATTCTTCACAATCCTTATACTCTGCCCTTCACGCTGTCTTGCCAACCCAAAAGCTGCAGCAAGTTTCTCACTGTGCCTGAAAACTGAATCTTCTTTATCCTCTTCTTCTATGTCATGCAAAACACTCCTAACCTCTGGAACATAGCCTCCTTCAACCCTAAGTTTTAACATTATCCCCCGTAGCTTCTCATAAGCCTCTTCTGTAATTTTATTTGATTGTTTACCAGCCATAAAACTATACATGACCCGGTCAACTTCAATCACACTCCATCCTGGAGCTTTCTTAATCCTCTGGTCAGCCATTGATCTTCTTAGAGCAGCAACATCCTTCCACTTCCCTGCAACAGCATATACATTTGACAAGAGAACGTGATCACCAGAATTGTCGGGGTCAAATTTGGAAAGAGCTTCCTTCACTTGTTCTGCCAACTCAACATTACCATGAATGCTGCAAGCCCCAAGAAGAGTTCGCCAAATAACAGCATTAGGAGATATTGGCAGTTCATGTACAAAATCGTAGGCCTGCTGCAGTTTACCAGCTCGACCATATAGATCTACCATACAACCGTAATGTTCAATAGCTGGTTCTATACCATACAAATCTCTCATCTTAGAGAAATACTCACATCCTTCGTCAACCAAACCAGCATGACTACAAGCATACAAGACTGAAATGAAGGTGATACCATCAGGCTTAGTTCCAGACATTTCCATCTTACGGAAAATTTGTATTGCTTCTTGGCCATAACCATGCATTGCAAGCGCTGCTATCATTGAAGTCCAAGAAATAATACTCTTCTTCTCTGGCATTCTTTCAAAGACCAACCTAGCCATGTCCATATTTCCAGATTTAGAGTAGGTATCCAGGAGCGCATTATTGACTGATATCATCCAGTGTAATCCAGCCTTCTCTACTAAACCATGTAAAATTTTACCAAACTCAAATGCGCCAGCTTGTGCACACGCAGAGAGTACCCCGGTCAAGCTAGCCTCATTTGGTCTAATTCCCTCCCGCTGTAGTTCCCTGAAAAACCCAAAAGCCTCATCAAACCAACCACTCTGAGCAAACCCAACAATCATAGTACTCCAAGACACATCATCTTTCATCGGCATACTCAAAAATGCCTTCTTGGCAAGCTCAAGCTCATCCGTTTTCACATACCCTGAAAGCAAAATGTTCCAAGACGTCAAATTCCTCAAAGGCATCCAGCCAAACATCGCCTGCGCACCCTTCGCATCCCCACACCGAAAACACGCCGTAAGAATCGCATTCCACGCGACCACATTTGGTTCACGCATTTCCTCAAACACTTGTCGAGCAAACTTAACACGCCCACATTCAGCATACATACTAATCAGAGTTGTCCCAACAAAAAGATGGGTATCAAGCCCACAAACCAAAGCTTGACAATGCAGCCGCATCCCATCTCTCAAATCCCCGCAATTCGCGGCCGCCTTGAGTACGAACGCGAAAGAGAAGCTATCAATCGGGTCAGTCAATTTCCGACGCATTTCAGCAAACACAACAAGCGCATTATGCGGAGTATCTGATTCGGCCAGCCCGCGAATGAGAGTATTGTACATGAAGGCATCTGGGTTTCGTAAATGAAGGAAGAGGCGGCGAGCGTAGTGTAGAGCGTCGGAGATTGTGACGGCGCAGTGGAGGAGAAGCTTGCCGAAGACAAAGGGATGGGCGTCGAGGCCCGTCTTGGATGCAAAGGCGTGAACTTGCTTCACGGTTTTTAGGGTCTTGCACTTGCTCAGAAGAGACACGCAGAGCTGCTCCGCCGTGTTCATTGTCAGCTCTCGTACTCCATAACTCAAAGGCGCAGGCTTTTTTCGCGGGAAAAACTTCCCAACATCAATCGCAATCTATAAATTACAAGCTTCAGTGGAAAATTTGGGATTTTCATCAAACCATAAGGGTATATAAGCAAATAAGCCAATACAAAAGGAAACAAGTAGAAATCATGACCGTTGAAAGAGAACACATGACAGCCGTTGGATCCTAGGGCAACTGAATATCCTCTCTCTCTACCTCTAGGGTTTTAATTTTCTCGCTCTACCCCAAAACGGAGCTGTTCTGAGTTTAGCTAGGGAGAGAGAGGGAGAGAGGTTGAAGATGGTTCAGAGGCTCACATACCGTACGCGCCACAGCTACGCAACCAAGTCGAACCAGCATCGGATCGTCAAAACCCCTGGTATATTTACTATCCTTAATACAAAGTTAATTATATGTTCATATGAGATTAAATGATGGTGCTTTTGTAATCAAAGTGCAAACTTCGAGTGTTCTTCATGTACTTTGGCTAATTAAATTTAATTTCTGGGGTTTTTTATATGTTATTTTGTAAAGAAATGATATGATGCAGCTGTTAAATCTCAAAATTTGGAGATTTTGATCGATCCAATTTCACAAAATAGCCTAGTAGTATGAAAATTTGTGTTCTTTTTATGAAATTTCCTTGATTTGAGATAATGAGCAAAAATTGAAATGGGACTTCAAAATTGATGAAAATAAGAATCTGCATTGTTTACAGTTATGAAGTCTTAATTTCTAGGGAATTTTATCGAAAAGTTCCCGGTACTGTTCATTTTAACGAAAAACCACATTTTTATACTAAAAAGTCAATCATGGTACTATTTAGTTTACCCTTTATTTTGTCTTTATCAAACTCAAAGTTTTCAAGCCATTTTCATTAGTTTTCCTTAATTTTTTCTAAGAGTGAGATGGTTACCGTATAATTGGTTTTAAAGGTTACATTTCCGTACTGGTTTCGACTAGCTAAATGCCCGTTTGTTGTCGCCGCCTTTTCAAATCTATGCATTTGATTGTAGGTTTCTGAGTTGTGGTAATGGAGAAATGTTTGAAACAATGCTCAACTTTAGTTTATTTGCTCCATTTGTATGTCATAGATCATAGTTTTATTTGGGATCATAATCTATTCATTCCTGCGGTTGCGTTTTAATTGTATTATAAAGTTTTATATTCCGTTGGTTTTGTGTGGGTTTCGTTTATACCTGCGCTTTTATATTTAGGTGGAAAGCTCGTGTATCAGACCAGTAAGAAGAGAGCAAGTGGACCAAAATGTCCTGTTACCGGAAAGAGAATCCAAGGGGTGAGAGTTTGGGGCTATGACTTGTTTTGGTTCTAAGTTCTAACTTTTGTTTTCCGTCTTTTGATCACTGATTTCTATTTTTTTCAGCAAGAAATGTGTACCGTATATGGTATTGACTTGGTGTTGTAATTACTAATTAGGAAAACAAGGACTCACATTAAGCATTTTTGTTTATCGCATATTGTTGCTAATACTGCAAATCAAAATTTTTGTGCCATTTCTTCTTTTAAATGGTTGCGGTCATCTGTATGGTTAGGAGTTAGATTATTGCATGTTGAGCTTAACTTTGTCACAATTAGTGTTTTACGGAATGTTAGGGATGCCATGTTGATATACATTGATGATACAAAGTACGTTGAATTTCCTTTTTCCCGCCAATTATAGTTTGCTTTCTGTTTCCTTTCTTGAGAAACTGTGTTGTGGCACAGCCTACCCTTTGCTAAGTTGTCACTCACCGCCATATGCAGATTCCTCACTTGAGACCCGCTGAATATAAGAGGTCTAGACTATCAAGGAACAGGAGGACCGTGAATCGTGCCTATGGGGGTGTGCTGTCCGGTGGAGCTGTTAGAGAGAGGTTTGTATTTCTAGAAGTTTTACTTATCGAGTTGTGTGGTTTGTTTGGCCTCATCCGACTATATTTCTTGTAATTGTTGGCATTGCAGAATCATCCGAGCCTTTTTGGTGGAGGAGCAGAAGATCGTGAAGAAGGTTTTGAAGATTCAGAAGGCAAAAGAAAAGCAGGCGTCCAAAAGCAAATAGAAAGTGAACTATTTCCGTGATGTGCAGGCGAGAAATTTTGACTAGTATTATGAGATGAGGAAAAATTGTTGGAACCATATAATTTGTTGTCATCTTTCCGTTAAATTTGAACAGTATCATCTCAAATATTCTTATTACGTTTTCAGCTCCTTTGTTCTTGTGCAGAGTGTATTAGATTCGGATAGATGCAGATTGAAAATATGCCGATAAGGCGTTATTGCAAGCAAAGTCTTGGCGAACTAATAGATAGATCTTCAAAGAGTAGTGAAAACCCAGAAATCATATTATGTGACTGGTGATGCGTCTATTATGGTTAAGTAATGCGATCGAGCACGACTTGTCTGCTTGGTAAACTGAAGGAGCTTAACAAGCTTGTTCATGAGCTTTGTAAGGGCCAAACGTTGCAACCGTCAGTATGTCCAGGAGGCCCAGATCTCGCCATTGGTGAAAGAATCTCTGCCGTGAAGATGCTCCATTCCTTCTTCAACCACTCCCAGCTGCGCAAAACACCTCCTCGAGCGCTTTCTCTTGTGCTCCACCTTGACTTCTTGCCACTCGGCTCGTGCCCTCGAACAACTGCATCAACGGAATTGCCCTCGAACAACTGCATCAACGGAATTAAGCATGCTGATGATCGAAAAGACAGACAAACATAAAAACAAAGACACTGACTCACCTGTTGCTGGATATAAGAGGCCTAGAATCGAACTTTGGCTCGTTCATAAGGATCTTCGGGCAGGATTTTAGGAGCAATGTTCCAAGTTTCATCAATGTACTCTAGGACGATGTACGATTCAGCAATCGGTTTTCCATTGTGGACGAGTACCGGAACGTTCTTGTGAACTGGATCGTACTCGAGTAGCAGCTCGCTCTTGCTCAAATCTTTTGTGTACTCGTACGCCTTTAAGCCGGAGAGCCAGTTCCACTCCTCGTTTGGCAGCCTGTATAAGGAATCGGATAGGATAAGTTATACGGAGCCGGGTGTTTGGTGCAACTATGTATTAAATAGTACCCATATTACTTAAACTGGGCCCACATCTTTTATCCGGTGTAAGCCCGCTTATTTATCCTTCCAGAAACCTACGTATTATTTAGTCGGGTCGGTGTTCTCGCTCTATCGTCTGGCTCTCTCGCATTGTTTTGCAAACTCACTTCCGTTGCCATCGTCAATCCCAGGTTCTTCCTCCTTCTCCTTTCTTCTTCTTCCTTTTGCACTCCATAGTTGTCGCCCTCCTCCTTAGTTTCTCATTGCGGCTGTCGCCCTCCTCTGCAGTTCCTCGTCGCGAGACCCGCACGGGTTCGTGTGCCATCGATCCTGGATTTGAACTAGATCCGACTGAAACCCACGTCGTTGGAGCACCGCCTGCATTCACCTACTAGCCAACATCGCCGCAGCACCGTTGGAATTGGGTTGACTCCTCATGAAAAGAAATGCGAGAGATCAGGGAGCAATCTCACATGCATAGAACATTTGGGAAGCAGTCTTATGCTATTGGGTATAGGATCTATGCTGATTCTGTTGTCCATCCCATTTGGTGTGGTGAATCCTGTGCGGTGGAGAAGATTGGGAGAAGAAAGGATTTTTATTTTATTTTTATAATTTGATTTAAATAAAGGACAAATAGAAAATGCAATATCAAGATTATTTTTATTTAATTTGATGCATTTGGTTGTTGTGAATTTTTATCAAAAAAAAATTCCTTTTTTTCATTAGTCATCAAATTTTTTAGTAAAAATAATATAATCCGATCTCTTATCCGATATAGTAACAAACAGATTATAAATAATACGGTCATTAGTACGATACTGCACCAAACATCCGATTAATTTAGTCAGTACAGTCCGGTGACAGATTATCCTATACGACTGAAATAGTCACTACAGTATGAGCTGCCAAACGAGGCAGTAAGTACTAACCCTCATCCTGTGTAGTTTTGCTCCGTTTTCGCCTTCCATCTCTCCCACTAGAAGCAACGGCTAGTTTTCTGGGTTCAAGTCTATGAGACTATAGTCAAACAAATGACCTCAGATATGCTTTTGGAGTAAGGAAGGCATGATCTTTGAAATTTGACCATTAACTAACAAAGTATTAGTAACTGCACTTTTCAAAATTATTTGCACTGGAGGTCCCGAATTCAATTTCTCCTTCTCTAAATATCGACCGTAAAAAGACTCAAAATTATTTGCACTCAAGACTTCGGATTCAGTTTTCCCTTCTCTAAATATCGATTGTACGAAAAAGTAGCAGCAAAAATGGAAAATTAAAAAAATAAGAAAAATAAATTGTCAAGAATGGGATTCGAACCCAGCACCCGAGACTCCGAATTCAGTTTTCCCTTCTCTAAATATCGATTGTACGAAAAAGTAGCAGCAAAAATGGAAAATTAAAAAAATAAGAAAAATAAATTGTCAAGAATGGGTTTCAGTTTTCCCTTCTCTAAATATCGATTCTACGAAAAAGTAGCAGCAAAAATGGAAAATTAAAAAAATAAGAAAAATATATTGTCAAGAATGGGATTCGAACCCATGCCCTTTCGGACCAGTACCTGAAACTGGCGCCTTAGACCAACTCGGCCATCTTGACATCTTGCCATTTGTAGAGGCCAGAATTAAATTAACCATAAAATTAGTGTTGTTAGTTTATTACAGTTCGACACGTTCCCGCGTTTCTTCAAAAGGTCTGTGACTGTGCTCTCCCTTTCCTCCTCGCGAACCCAAATGAATTCTCTCCTCAATCAAAAACTCCCCTCCAGAATCTCACTCTCCACACTCAAGTTTCTATCTTCGGTTGCCGTAGCGAAAAACCCATCTTTTTTCCCCATCGAAAACGACCGAATTCCCAGTCGATTTGACCCCGTTCAGTTCTTCAATGATTATGCAAAATCAAGACAGTGTACTGCTAAAGTCACTAAAATCTTCCACACCCATTTGATCATAACCGGTTTACTTCAATCCGATATCTCGCTCGCAAATTCATTGCTCGATTTGTATTGTAAGTCTGCTGCCATGGCAGATGCACTCAAGCTGTTTGATTTAAATGCTGACCGAAATGTTTTTTCATGGAATATCATGATCTCCGGTTATAACCACATTTCGTTATTCAAGAAGGCATGGGAAATGTTTTGTAGGATGCATGCTTCGGGTTTTGGGCCCGATGAGTTTGCCTTTGGGAGTGTTCTTTCGGCTTGCATTGCCTTGCAAGCTCCTATTTTTGGGAAGCAGGTCTATTCGCTTGCAATGAAAAATGGGTTCTTTTCGAATGGTTATGTTCAGTCTGGAATGATAGACTTGTTTGCGAAAAATTGCAGCTTTCAATATGCTTTGAGGGTTTTTCATGATGTTTCATGTCAAAATGTTGTGACTTGGAATGCTATTATCTCTGGGGCTGTGAGAAAGGGAGAGAACAGGGTTGCCTTGCATCTTTTTCAGAAAATGTGTCGTGGATTCCTCTTGCCAAATAGTTTTACATTTTCTAGTGTTTTAACCGCTTGTGCTGCACTTGAAGAAATTGAAGTTGGGAAGGAAGTTCAAGGTTTGGTGATTAAACGCGGTGCAGAAGATGTCTTTGTTGGGACTACAATTGTAGATTTATATGCCAAATGTGGAGAAATGAATGAAGCTGTCAAGGAATTCTCACGTATGCCAACCCGTAATGTGGTTTCTTGGACCGCCATCATTTCCGGTTTTGTGCATAAGGACGATTCTATTTCTGCCATCAAATTTTTCAGAGAAATGAGAAAAATCGGAGAGCAAATGAATAAGTACACTGTTACGAGTGTACTTATTGCATGTGCTAAACCATCCATGACTGAAGAGGCAACCCAAATTCACTCTTTGATTTTGAAATATGGATTGTATTCAGCTTCAGTTGTGGGGTCAGCGTTAATTAACACATATTCAAAAATAGGAGCAGTCGATCTATCGGAGATGGTGTTCAGAGAGATGGAAAATATAAAGGATCTCGGCACATGGGCAGCAATAATATCTTCTTTTGCCCAGAATCAAAATTCTGGAAAGGCAATTGAATTGTTCCGGCGAATGTTACAGGAAAGCGTGAGACCCGATAAGTTTTGTACTTCCAGCGTCTTGAGCATTGTAGACTGTTTAAATCTAGGGAGACAGATCCACAGCTACACTCTCAAGAGTGGGTTGGTATTTAATGTCTCTGTTGGTAGTTCTCTTTTCACAATGTACTCGAAGTGTGATAGTCTAGAGGAATCTTACAAAGTTTTTCGGAAAATTCCTGACAAAGACAATGTTTCATGGGCCTCGATGATTGCAGGTTTTGTGGAACATGGCTGTGCAGATCAAGCCCTTCAGCTTTATAGAGAGATACCATTAGAAGAAATTGTACCTGACCAGATGACTTTAATAGCAATTCTAACTGCATGTTCTGCTTTGTGTTCCCTAAAGACTGGTAAGGAAATTCATTGTCACGCTTTTCGCATAGGAGTTGAACAAGGAATACTTGGTGGGGCAATTGTGACCATGTACTCAAAATGCGGTGCTCTAGAATCGGCGAGGAGGGTGTTTGATATGCTTCCCCAAAAGGATGAGGTTGGATGCTCCTCCTTGGTTTCAGGGTATGCCCAAAATGGGTATGTCGAGGAGGCACTTCTGCTATTCCATGATATTTTGATGTCGGGCTTGACTATTGACTCCTACACAATCTCATCCATTCTTGGGGCCATCGCACTTTTGAATGGACTAAGTATCGGGACTCAACTGCATGCTCACATCACAAAAGTTGGCTTCAATTCACATGTTTCTGTCGGCAGTTCACTAGTGACAATGTACTCAAAATGTGGAAGCATTGAAGATTGCCTCAAAGCATTTGATCAAATTGAGAAGCCAGATTTAGTTTGTTGGACAGCTATGATTGTGAGCTGTGCTCAACACGGGAAAGGCGCAGAGGCTTTAAGAGCATACGAGCTTTTGAGGGAACAAGGAATCAGGCCTGATTCAGTGACTTTTGTTGCACTTTTATCTGCCTGTAGCCATAACGGATTGGTTGAAGAAGCTTATTTCTACTTTAATTCAATGGTTAAAGACTTTGGACTAAAGCCTGGTGACCGTCACTATGCCTGTCTGGTTGATCTTCTCAGTCGATCAGGCAGACTGAAAGAGGCTGCAACATTCATTGACAATATGCCTATTAAACCCAATGCTTTAATATGGGGAACACTGCAAGCTGCTTGTATAGTTCATGGCGATACAGAGCTTGGAAAGCTAGTTGCTAAAAAGATGATTTTGGAGTTGGAGCCATCAATGGATCCCGGCGCATATATCTCCATTTCAAACATGTATGCAGATGTAGGCCAGTGGGATGAAGTCCTGAAGATTAGAAGTCCTGATATGAGGAAGGAGCCTGGTTTGAGCTTTGTGTGAACTATAATTATACTATGATTCAATGACAGACGGGTTTAAAACTTTGAACTCTTTTTGTTTCACTCTTTGTTTCTCATTTCGTTTCTCATTCCATGTTTTCGATGGTTCTGTGTAGCGAAATACAGTCCCACATTGGAATGAAACATGGGACACTTGTTCTTGCTGCACATAGATTTGAAGAAACATGCCGGGGGCGCATTTAAATTTGGGATTAAGCAAATCAGAGGCCGGTTCGAAAAGCCAACTAATTGGAGACCAAGCATTACAAATGCAGAGAGTTGAACGCAGGGGATGCATTGTAATGGTTTCTGTAGTTAAAATTTCCCCAAATTGGGGAAATTAGGGTTCCAATTGCAGAGAGTTGGAGACGTGAAGAAGAAGTAACTGGGGTTTAATACTCTGCGGCGGGTGTTCTTAAGTTCCGTTTGGTCGAGAAACAACTATGATCCCGCCACGTCATCTTATATGGTGGGACCAAGAGGGAAAATGCTCATGTCAAACGAAGAGATTTTTCAATGTGACCGGTACAGGTGGTACATGATGTGTCACTATACAAATGATGAAATATATACTCTAAAAAGTTAATAACTTAAAAAATAAAATTTATCACTACTCCTTTAAAATACGTGGTGTTTCCGTCACAATTAAAAATTTCTTCCAAATGAATGAGCCCACTACACCATCACTAAAATCCCCTTCGCTGCCAGACCCAAAAACCAGTGTCGTCGTCTCCGATCGTCGAAGCAGAGAGAAAGCTTGAAACTTTTAGAGAGAGAGAGAAAATGGGGGCGGCGGGAGAATGGCTGGAGAAGGCGTTGGTGGATCTATGCCGGAAGATGGAAACGGGGGGTTTGGATAAGGATATGATATCGGGTTTGGTCTCGTACTGTGAGCTCGCCGATCCTCAAGACGCCAAAGAGTACCTCGACGTAAGCCCAATTTCTTAACTTTTCTCCAATAAATCTGTGTTTTTGGGTTCCAATTTGTGCAAATTCTTAGAATTTGTGTGTGTAAAATTCAGTGATGATGTTTATATTGCTATTGGATTTGTTCTTTTTTTTGGACCCAGTTCTTGATTGCAATTTGGGATTGTGATTCACCAATTGGGTTCTGATGAGAAAGCTTCCGTTGTTGTTTTGGGAAATTCAAATTAGCAATTTCTGGTGTTTTGTTGGAGTACATTTAAAATTTGGCAAACAACTTGGACCGGAACTGGAACAATTGAGTATTTCCTTTTGTCTTATGGGGTTCTTGTTTTGGACTGGACTCGAGACGAATGCTAGTGTATATCTTTCATCTATGAAATCTTGCACTGTCACTGAACCGAAGAATGAGATGATTGTTTGTGTAGTTCATTTACTTGTAGAACCGCGTCTGATGTACATGTTTGTATGTTGGTATTTGAGATTGGATGTTTTTTCCGTGCAGAACATCATTGGGCAGGAGGTGGGCAAATCTGTGATTGAGGAATACCTACAGAAACGAGGTCGCTCAGATCTTTGCAGCAGCACCCCGGTTGTTCCAACCTCAAGTTTGCATGCCTATGTTAAACCACCCTCAAATGAAGGTTCTGCAAGTGGGTCAAAGAAGCCGTTGAAAACTCCGAAAGTGGCTAGAGACCCCAGTGACCAAACTACTTCCAGCAATCAAGTAAAGCAGGTTCCAGCTAAGACCAGCGAGTCAAAAACCACAAGTAACACGAACCAAGGCAACTCTAAGAAGAAGAAAGCTGGGAAAGTTGTTTCACTTGCAGAGGTTTCCAAAGGATCAGTTGTATTCAACCAGGGGAAGCCATGCTCATGCCAAGCCCATCGCCACAGACTTGTGAGCAATTGTTTATCGTGTGGGAAGATAGTCTGTGAGCAAGAGGGCGAGGGGCCTTGCAATTTTTGTGGAGCTCTTGTGCTGAAGGAAGGCAGCACGTATGCTGGTTTGGAGGAAAGTTTCGCTCCCACATCAGATGCTGAAGCAGTAGCAGAAGCTTATGCAAAGAGACTCGTTGAGTATGACCGAGACTCTGCAGCACGAACTACAGTTATTGATGACCAAAGTGACTACTATGAAATTGAGGGGAATAGTTGGTTGTCAAAGGAGGTTCGTAATTTCTCTATCTCTTTCTGCAAAAGTTAAATAAACAAAATTTGTGTATGTTTGTATGTTAAATTCACTTGTTTCATCCGTAAACCTCTTTTTATTACTTCCAGGAAAAGGAACTTCTGACAAAGAAGCAGGAGGAGATTGCAGAAGCTGAGCGGATCAAACGAAGTAAAGTAGTTGTATCTTTTGACTTGGTTGGTCGCAAGGTAATTATAACTTCGCTGATTGTGTGCTTGTACAAGCACGATTTTTTGTTGTAAAACTTTTTTTACGAGTATTGCTGCTGGACACCATTCGCAACGACTTGTTCATGCTGATTTTTCTTAACTCCTTTCTAGCTCCAGCGGTTAAATTTGTCATGAGAATATCTATTCTTCCATGTTGCTTTTGCAGCTTTAACCCCGCATATTCCTAAACGTGCATTGTTCCCGTCTAAGAGTCTGTGTTCTGCAGGTCCTTGTAAATGAAGACGAAGCTTCTGAAGTAGAATCAGAAAGCAGAATATTGAGGCCCCGAGATGAAAAGGAAGTGAACCGCATCAGACCAAACCCTTCTCTTAAAGTACAACCAGTATTTGTGGATCCAGGCCCTAGTAAGAAGCCTGTTCAAGGCAGAAAGGCAAACAAGACCCTAACAAAAGGCTTGTGCTTGGAGATTACCGGGAGGGTGCAGCACGTCAGCGATGAATTAAAACATCTTATGGTGGATAATCAATTAGAAACAGCTTCAAATGGGAAGTTTTCGCAAGGGACTCCTGTAAGTGGGGGTACACTTGATGATGACGGAGAATGCTTTCTGGATTTCCATTAAGGGAAAATTTTGGGAGCAAAAGAACAAAAGATGAATGAAATATACAAGTTACATTTTCATTGCTTGTAATCTTTGAACATGCCTTGGAGCAAAAAACGAAGAGGATTCGGTGTACCATTTTCAGAATTTAATGGTATAAAGATCGTTTCAACTAAATTTTGTCATTCGCACTTGTTTTAACGGATCCAGAATCGTTTATGCGCTCATTCAACTGAAACTGAACGGTGGAGACATGAGCTGTGTTGAATTCCCTTGTGCTCAAACAGGTGAAGTAATCGCCCTGGAATAATCGGCATATCAGTTTAGTTGCGGCTCAAATGGTCCCAAAACTTGGATTTTCATGTGATCCGTTGAAGGTACCGGTATGAGAGGAGGAATCAAAGTCTTCCCCGCTGCAAACTGTAGCTGCTCAATAACTGTTCACTCTGTTAAATCTGAAATGCAGCTTTTACCTGAGACTTTCGTCGCTTTCCTCGTTGCCATCAAGCTTCTTTCATTTAGAACATCATCCCACCTTCCTGCATCAGCAAGAATGTTCGAAGAAGTTACATGATCTTCAGCACCACGATGCAGTGTTTTTAGTTCTGTGAATCCACTAACCAAACATAATCCCCTATCAAAATCGCCATGAACTCTACAAGCATTAATCAACATCCTCCAAACAACTGCATTTGGTTCTACAGGCATACTCTTCACAAACTTGTAGGCGTCCTCTAGCCTTCCTGCTCGTGCGTACATATCAATCACGCATCCGCAATGCTCAATTGTGGGCTTTATATGGTAAGACTTGCACATTGCGTTATACAAGTTCAGACCTTCATCAACCAAACCAGCATGATCGCACGCTGATAGAACACTGATGAATGTAACAGAGTTTGGTTCAACTTTCTCAGCACACATTCTCTGGAAAGCAAGAATCGCTTCCCTTCCTTCACTGTTGATGGCATGACCAACTATAATTGAAGTCCACGAAACTACATCTTTCCGTGGCATCTTATCAAACACAACTTTAGCTCGGGTCATGCTCCCGCATTTTGCATACATGTCTATAAGAGCATTGTGCAGAACAATACTTCCTTGATGACGATTACTACTCTCTACGTAAGAATGAATGTCGATTCCATTAGACAAATCCCCTGAGTTTCGGCAAGCTAAGATTAACCCTACCATTGTTGTTTCATCTGGCTCTAGCTTTTTTGACTGCATCTGACTGAAGAGCCCCAATGCCTCTTGATTATGACCGCATTCGACATACCCATGGATCATAGAGTTCCACAATGCAATGTTGTCATCCGGTGCTTCATCCAAAATTTTTTTAGCATACGCTATTAGTCCACATTTGGAGTACAAATTAATCAGTGCCGTCCGAATAGCTACAGTTATTTTTGTTCCATTAGCTGTCATATACCCATGAATCATCTTCCCCATACCAAGATCTCTACTATTACAAGCAGCCAAAATCAAACTAATCAGCGATACTTTATCGAATCCAAAGTCCCCGGCTCTCATTTCTCTAAACAAAGAGAAAGCTCTTCTACAATCACCAACTCCAGCATATCCTGCAATCATGGTATTCCATGAAACCAAATCCCTCTCAGGCATCTCATCGAACATCCTTCCAGCTTCATCTATATGCACAAACTTCGAATACAAATCAATAAGCACATTACAAACCTCGTTTACCAAATCAAAACCGGCCTTATAACAGTATGAATGAAGTGCCCTTCCCACATTAACCTCATCAAAATCTACACACCCTGAAATCAAAACAACCAAAGTAACATAATTCGGCTTCAATCCCAAACCAAAATCGCAACTCAAAACTCGGTTAAACAAATCCAACGCCGCACCAAACAAGCTGTTCTTCACAAAACCAGAAAGCATACAATTCACTGTCACAACAGTCTTCTGAGGAATTCTATCAAACACAATGCAAGCACATCCCACCAAACTCTTCGAACACGAATACAAACTAACTAAACTGTTCAACAGATTCACATTACAATCCAAACCGATCCTAACAGCTTGGCAATACACAGACTTCCCTTCCCGAAAAGCGGATAATTTGCTACAACCCTTGATCAAAGAAGCAAACACGTAAGGATCACAAACTGGGTCCTTACGTTTTAGCCTCTGCATTTCTTTGAATAAAGCGAAAACCCGAGAAGGGTCGGCGTCTAAGCTGAGCCGGCGGACCATGACGGGCCATGCGGCGGCATTGGGTGTTTGTGCGTGGGTGAATAAGGCGGTGGCGTGGTGGAGAGTTGAAGGGGTTGAGAGAGAGAGGTTGAGGAGTGAGAGAAGGCATGAGGGGTCTGAGTGGAGGAGGCCGGTGGTGGTGAGCTGGGCCTGGATTTGAAGGAGGTTTTGGGAGGAGAAGACGGCGGGGCTTTGGCGGAGAAGATGGAAAAGTCGCTGTCTTTGGCGGGGGAATGAAGCGCTCGTCAATCGAATAAGAGTGCCGGTTTTTTTGTTTGTTCAAAGGTTTTTGTCTTGAAAACATGGCAGAGGGTAAATTTTGGAAACTAGTTAACGACATTTTACCACAATTGCAGATGTGAATTAGGTAAGTTCGCTTGTGTTCGTCTTCTTCAACTCGAGTTTAAATTCAGCGTAGTTTATTTCATAATCATGTGAAAAAAGTAAAAAAAAAAAATTAGCTGAATTGTTTGAATTTTAAGAATTTTAAGTAGTCGAGTAAGGTTTGAGCACTATTTGTGAGGGCCCGAGAAATGTTTTGAGGATGCCTCAAGCCGAGTCCTTATATTTCTAAATCTTAATAAAAGAAGTCTAAATGTCTTTAGTGCCTTAGTAAAAATGATCGAGAATACCTTGAGTTGAGTCGTTATATTTCTAAATCTTAATGAAAAAAGCCTAAATGTTTTAATGTGTTAGTAAAACTAGTACTCTCTGTAGGCTTAGACTTATTTTACCTTTTATTTGTATGAGTTTTAATTAAAATTTACGAGAAAATTTTGTGTTCCCTAAAAAGATAACTTCAATTGTATGGACGCACACACTAGTAAACTAAACACATTTATACTAGGATCACAACGCGAGCTTTCTTTCATCTTAATACAAAGAGTCGTGTCTGGACATACATATGACGTGGTTCTCTTGCTAGACCCAATATTTTCACCAAATTTACCTACTCATATCATACGGTACCTTTTCAAATTTGCCACGACAAAACAAATCTATCATCTTTGGTCCAATTCTCTGTGCTATATTTAACCAAGATGACAAATCCGATCCGGATTCACTTTGTAGGATCTTAAGGATCCTTACATATTAGTTATTTATCATGTATTGTGTGGTCAAAAATTATTTAAATTTTTTTATTTAAAATTAAATACAAATAGTATTTGACGAAAACTAACCCTACAATGTACAATAAACAGTTAAGATGTGAATATCTTTAAAATCCCCACAAAATAGATTCGGGGGATCCACTTCCGCCCCAAGACAACCCCTCATGTTTTCTTGTTGCCGCGGGTCCCAACCGATTGGAAACTAAAATGGCGGGATCTGATTGGGTGAAAGCATCATCAATCCTCTGATGCCTTATAAAGATGCCAGGAGGATTATTTTTGGATTCTCGAATCATGTTCGTTTATCGTATATCGTGCGATCTTTTTCGTCAGATACTATTTATATTTAATTTAAAATAAAAGTATTTAAAATGATTTATGACCGCACAATGTACGATAAACGGACACGATTTGAGTATCTCATGATCCTCACAAAAAGGATCTAGAGAGGATCCTCATTCAAAAACATGCGATCTTAAAGTAAACATTATCCATCGACACAAAAAAAAAGGGTAAATTACACAAAACTACCTCAAGTATGGGTCGAACCATAATCTCGTACCTCATGTTTTAAACATTACAATGTCATACCTCAATTTATGATTTCGTTGCAATGTCATACCTCCGTTAACTTTCCTGTTAATTTTTTTGTTAAATGCTGAAATGGCATGAGCGAGGCCCTGTATAGTTGAGTATGACATTGCAACAAAATCATAAGTTGAGGTATAATATTGTAATGTTTAAAATATGAGGTACGAGATTGTGGTTCGATTTATAATTAAGGTAGTTTTGTGTAATTTACCAAAAAAAAAAAAAAAAAAAAACCAGAATTGGAACAGTATGTGTAAACACACAGAAGAACAAAGCATCATCGACCTCATCGTACTCGTCTTTCCAGTTAAACAACGTGAGAAGAACAACGGCAGAGCCGCTCGTGCCGCCTCCGAGATCAAATTCGTGTCAGAATTTTAGCCGCTACCCACCATTTTATCGCTCCCTGAGATCCGTAAGAGCTCTCGATTCTTTTGATTTGGATATGAATTTTGGGTTTATTTATGCGTTCCGCATTTTTTTCTGATTATTTTATTTTATGGGATTTAATAGATAATTTTATTAGTTTGTTTGAATCTCGTTTTGTTGTGGTGTGCTTTGTTCTTGATTTTTGGAGTTTCTGTAATTGATAAATTGTTGGTTAATTTCGAGTTTATGAGACTGTGAGTCTGTGACTAAGAAGAAAACGGAAATGGGGAACAACTGAAAATTCGAATTGCAATTCGATGCGATATATGATTCAATGATTTGTGTTTCGACCAATGTGTAATTTGGTTTGCGTCGAGTTGAGCTTTGAAGTTGTGCTAATCTTTGCCGAGAGGTTGGTTTCGAGGTTCCAAATAATGAAATTTTTCGAAAACAACAACCAAGCCTTATCACACTAAGTGAGGTCCGCTCTATGAATCATAGAACGCCACTTCTCGGTTTTGAGAATAAAATTTTCAAAAAATTTGAACTAATTTGATTTGTTTTTCGCAGTATGCTCTTGAAATTCGTAATGCGTGCTATTTTAGTGGCCATTGTTCATCATTGGCCGGCTTTTGTATTGATAGGTTTCCTTGTCATTGTCTCGGTATATTTGTTTAATTCGAACCTTGAAATTTATGCTAAGAATTGGACTTTCTTTTTATGAGTAATTCAAATTGTATGGGAAAAGGACTCGGTGGGGATCACAGTCTACAACATAAGTGTACATCAACTCATCAAGGTAGTCGAGTAGTTGTGGAGTTTGGATAGAATATGGAACATACTTTCTCCATTTTTTTATACATGTAAGGATCTGCCCTATATTTCTTTTCATTTATTTGGAAAATGGCCTAATTGGTTTGGGGAATCGCAAAAAACATTCAGGCACATCATGGCGACAAAAGGGAACTCAGGAGATAACAGAAGTCGAAGCTCCATGTCAATTGTCGTTGTAGCTGGCCTGTGTTGTTTCTTTTACATATTGGGTGTGTGGCAGCGAAGTGGTTTTGGGAAGGGAGATAGCATAGCCATGGATATTACCAGTCATACAGACTGCAGTATTCTATCCAGTCTTGTAACCCATCATTCCGGGACTTATGGTTCTGAAGGAGTTGTCAAAGAGTTCAAATCATGCGGCAATCGCTATATTGATTACACTCCCTGTCAAGATCAAATGCGAGCAATGACTTTCCCCCGAGAAAATATGAATTACAGGGAAAGACATTGTCCGCCTGAAGAAGAGAAGCTACATTGCCTTATTCCGGCACCCAAAGGATATGTGACTCCATTTCGATGGCCCCAAAGCCGTGACTATGTACCCTATGCCAATGCTCCCTATAAGAGCCTGACAGTTGAGAAGGCTGTTCAGAACTGGATTCAGTATGAGGGCAATGTGTTTAGGTTTCCAGGTGGTGGAACACAGTTTCCTCACGGAGCAGATGCATATATCAATGAACTTGCAGGTGTCATCCCAATGGACAATGGGATGGTTAGAACTGCATTGGACACTGGATGCGGGGTAATTTCAATTTCTTTTTTCGTTTTTCCACTCCTTTAAATGTCTTGGCTGTTAATACTGCTATTCTCAAATACATCTGTACTCGTCCCTCGTTGGAACTTACAACCCAATTCTCAAACATGGAGCTTTCGTTGCAGATTGTCTTAGTATTTATATCTAGCCTATGCAACTTACTTTTTCTTCTATTTGATTTGTCCCCCATGTTGGTTCATACTTCATAGGTTGCCAGCTGGGGTGCCTACCTGTTTAAAAAGAATGTTATAGCAATGTCATTCGCACCAAGAGACTCTCATGAAGCACAAGTTCAATTTGCTCTGGAAAGAGGTGTTCCAGCAGTTATTGGCGTTCTCGGAACTATAAAGCTGCCTTACCCTTCTAGGGCCTTTGACATGGCTCACTGCTCTCGTTGCCTGATTCCATGGGGTGAAAATGGTGATGCTCATAAATTAGTCACTGATATTGTTTTTTATGGAATTTTAGTGATTTTCATTCCCCGTTTTCTTTGTGGGAAAAGGCGAGCTTTTATTATAATTTTAGGTAAGGATATCATTTAGAACATGGAATCTTACTTGGACTTCTACTGCAGGTGGAATGTACATGATGGAAGTTGATCGGCTTCTAAGACCTGGTGGTTACTGGGTGCTTTCGGGTCCTCCTATTAACTGGAGGAATAATTATGTAGCGTGGCAGCGCCCTAAAGAAGAACTTGAAGAAGAACAGAGGAAGATTGAAGAGGTTGCGAAACTTCTTAACTGGGAAAAGAAGCACGAGAAGGGTGAAATTGCCATCTGGAGGAAACAAACAACTTCCGAGTATCGTCGTGACCAAGATCCCGAACCAAATATGTGTGAATCCAATAATGCCGATGATGTTTGGTATATCACTTCATTTGATCTACTGACTCATATACAATTTTGATTGAACATTTATTGGTTATCAGTTTAATTTTTTGCCATTTCCAAAGCAGCATTTAACCTTTTTCTGTTTCGTAGGTACAAGAAGATGGAGTTGTGTGTAACTCCTTTGCCTGAGTCTTCTGATTTTAATGAGGATGCTGGTGGGCCATGGAAGCCATTCCCGGAGAGGCTTAATGCTTTGCCTTCCAGAATATCTAGTGGTTTTGTCCCGGATCTATCTGCTGAGACATTCCAGGAGGACAATAAGGCATGGAAGAAACATGTAAATGCTTATAAGAGGACGAACAAGTTAATGGATACAGGAAGGTACCGCAACATTATGGACATGAATGCCGGTCTGGGAAGTTTTGCTGCTGCTCTCGACTCTCCTAAATTGTGGGTTATGAATGTCATGCCTACAATAGCTGAGGACACATTGGGAGTTATATTTGAACGTGGATTGATTGGCATATATCATGATTGGTAATTCTCGAACATTTCTTTTCTGTTTGTTCTCTGCGACAATGATGTTTGCAAACTGGACTCTAAATATCCCGAGGATTAGGACGTAAAATAGCATCTGTCTTGCTGCTTAAAACCAATCATTCGTCCAGAGTCTTGCTCTTGGCTTTTGTAAATTATGTTTTCTTGACATGCTATTCTGTTTGATAATCTTTTCATCTTCCACCAGGTGTGAAGCCTTCTCCACGTATCCAAGGACATATGACCTTATTCACGCAAATGGTGTTTTCAGCTTGTACAAGGATAGGTAGGCCGTGTTTTTATCCTTCGTGTTAGTATCGATTGCAAATGGTGTTTTTCCAATCAATCAAAGACACTCGATTCTTTTTGTACTAACAAAAGGTCAATGCAGGTGCGATGCTGAAGACATTCTTTTGGAGATGGATCGCATTCTACGACCTGAAGGAGCATTGATATTTCGTGATCACATGGATGTGCTAGTTAAGGTGAGCAAACTTGTTAGAGGAATGAGATGGAACGCGAAAATGGTGGACCACGAAGACGGCCCTCTTGTTCCTGAAAAGGTATTGTTTGCGGTTAAACGGTACTGGGTTGCAGGTGAAGACAACTCTACAACCTCAGAGTGAATAAGAAACAAAAGGGGCGCGTCTCGTACAGCATTTTTGTCCATTGCCTTGTTCTCACCCCTCTTCTTTAAGTAATTAAGCCATTTTTTCATTTTCTTGGTCCTTTTTTTTCTTCTTTTCTTGGTTCTTCAGTATTGCAGTTCTACAGCATTCTCTTTGAGTTACTGTTTAGTTTAGTTTTTTTTTTTTTATTTTTTTTATTTTATATTTTTTACATTTACTTGTAGTTGTAGATCGACCTGCTTGTGGATTAAATTAAAGGAAAACTAATGAAAAAGGTTTGAAAATTTTGAGTTTTAATTAAAAAGACAAAAATGTGTTGTAAGTGAATTGTACCAGGAGTGACTTTTTAGAGTAAAAATGTCATTTTCGTTAAAAATGAACAGTACCGAAAGTGTTTTGTTAAAACTCTCTTAAATTAATGATTGAACAGTGTGGCTAATACCAAATTGGCATGTTATGCTTATTCTAATTTTGGCATAATCTGAACTAGAAAGAAATGCTGCATAACGTGATGGTACTTTTTGGTTTGGAAAGTTGGAGGCTTTGCAAGCAAAACAACGCTACGTTTATAATTTTAAAACTTATCGGGACTACGCTGTAATAGCATTTCAAGTTAGTCGCGAACATTTGTGCGTTTTAATTTTTTCATATGGTCAGCCGGCTTGGGATCCTAACACCAGTGTTTCAAAAATCGGTCTCGGCGCCAGCCACTAGCGCCTAGGCGCTCGGTGGTGACCAGCCATTTCGATTAACGCATAATCGTGAAGAAAAGCAGACAGTGCATTCAATGGCACCTAAGGCCATCTTTAACCGACGGTTGGTCAGAGGGCTCGTTTTAGCCCTCTGACTTCCAAGAAATTAATATTTTAATGAACAGTGCAGGGTTATATTTCTTACCATCTCCAACCAAGGGGCGAGAAGGTCATAGGTCAAACATAGTCCTGTGACAAAAAACCATCTCCAACCGAGGGCTAAAGAGTCATAGGGCCAAACATAATTTATTATTTAAATTTAAAAACTACAACAACTTAAATTTAAAAAGGGTAAAAATTATGTGAAAAATGGTGTAGGAATAACTTAGGTATTTATAGGAAAAAAAGGGGAATTTTAAAAAAAAAATTAAAAAAATTTGGCCCAAAATAAAAAGGAGAGGACAATATTGTCGGATATATCCGACAGAAAATGTATTAATAATGAAAAATCCAGCCCGGCCCGGGGCTGGCTGAGTTAGGCCAGCCAGTTGGCCATTTGGCCATTTTTTGTCCAATGGGGCCCACGAGTCCTTTGGCCTAGCCCTCGGTTGGAGACGGTTTTCGGATGATTTTCAGCCCCCTGGCCCTCTGGACCATTCGGTTGGAGATGGCCTAAGTGGCCGCCTAAGAAGGCCTTTTCCTTCACCGGATCTGCAATTGCCACTTACAAATTAGGCAAGATAGTGGCGGCGAGGGGTAAAGTAAAGTTGCAGAAGGCAGATAGGGTTCTTACGCGAGAAAGAAGAAGCAATTTTTTCAATTTGGAGAAACGACATTGTTTTATCTGAGGGGGAAATTGTAGCAATAATCCCTCAATTTTAACTCAATTGGAACAATGGTCTCTCAACTTTATTTCCGTGATCATTGATTCCTCAACTCGTCAAAATATGTAGTTATGGTCATTTTCATTAACACCGTTAATAGTTCCGTTAAATTCAGTCACGTGCATGGCACGTGAGACAGTTTGTAAGAATAAATAAAGAAACAGATTGTTTCCCAATGGTTGAAGTGGATCCAACGCAAAACCCATTCCCAGTTGAAACTTGCTCCATGCAGCCCACTTGGCGACCCGATTACCACCTAGCGATTTTTAAAATACTGCCTAACACAACAGCATCTTCGTTGCATGGAAGTCTTTCTCCCGTTTATTAATTAGTGACAAAATGAAGAATACAAGGCACTTAATGTGACGAGGGAAAGAGGTTGTGGAATGGTTGCAATTAAGCCCTAAGAATGTAGGACCCTCCCACAAGCCTACTTAATAGAAACTGGTTCTCAGGAAGCCTAATCAATCTCCCAACCCTCCGAAAGCTCCATGTCTTTCCAAAGCAGCAAAGCTCCTTTTTTCTAGTTTTGTGCCTTCTTCCTTTGTTAAATTTTTAACCAGACTCTGAGAATCAAGCTTCAGAAGAAGCCATGGAAGGAGAAGCCAAGACCGGTACTCATACCCGGGACGCTTCATTTTCTTCTTACCTCAACAGACCAGAAGGTAACTTTGTAATCAAGCTTGCAGGATCAGTTCAGACTCCGAATCCCCCTCCTGCCACGAAGACTGAGGAGGGTGAAATCAGTGTCTTTGGCGCGGAGAAATATTTCAACATGATGCTGGAAGATGACGGTCCCCGAATTGTGGACTATGACACAAGCAAACTTGGGCAGAAGAAGGAAGAAAACAGAGGTGGTCAGAAGCACAAGCAACCAAAGAGCAGGCCAGGAACTCCGAGTACTTGTTCTGAAGCGAGTTGGAACAGCCAAAGCGGCTTGTTGCCTTGGCTGAGAACCCCGTCTCAGAGCAAGAAGAAAAAGGGAAATCGAAAGATCAATATCTTTTCGAGTTTTAGCTGCAATGGATCTTGTTCAGATAAGAAATCCATTTATATTCATGAGATGAATGCCGGGCATGTAGGTCGCGGAAATAAAGATTTTAGGAAGCAAAATGTTGGGAATATTGATCACAATCCCGCTAAGCAGCCGCAACCAAGATTTAAGGCAAGGGATGAGGTTTACTACTCTAGCTTTGAAAGATCAAACAAGGAAGAGCATTTTGCGTTCGCAAATTTGAATTCCGGTGCGAAGAAATTGGCAGCTAAATCACAGTTGGAAGAGAAGAAAATGAAAGACGAAGATCCACGAAAATCACTGGAGGTGTTTGGATCCCAAAGTATGAAGGGAGACAATGTGGCAATAAATGTAGAGAGGAGATTGTCCATGCTAAATTGGGATGCCATTCCGAAGGCTCCAATGATGAATGAAGATGCGGAGAGTGATGCGAGTTCGGATTTGTTCGAGATAGAGAACCTTTCGGGGAATGGGATACCTATGGCATCCGCCACCAGGGATGACTCAGGTGAGACCGGCATGGAGAAAATGGCTGTAAAAGGTCGAACACCGGCTCCAACGACGACTGGCAAGGCAGTAGGAGTTGCTCAAAGGTTGGAACCTTCAATGTAAGTAGGGAAAGTAACCATCTGAAACTGTTAAAAATGCAACTTTAAATTGTTCAAAGTTCGAGATGATCACTTTCTGATTTTATCTCGTTCATGTATTTCATTTCTAGTAGTTGATTACATGAACTCAATTTAGACCATAAAAACGATACGTTCGAATGAAGAATCAAACCTTACCAATAGGTCAAATTTACAGTCTCGATCGCTGTTGCCTTTGAAGAATGTGAAGTCTCACGTTGGAAACTTGACAAACTAAAGTACAACATATAATTTCACGCCGAGTGAACTGTGCATGCGATTAAGTTGGGAACAACATCAGTGTTGATTGGTCGAGTAATCTCATAAGATAACAACATTTTCTTAAAATATCCTTAGGTCATTCAAAGCCAAAACACCCCAAAAACATTGAGAGCAGAGATTCCACACTTCCGGGGCCATTTTCCAACCAATTTCCCCACCTTTTTAGTTATGGTTTATCTTGTTTTCTTGATTTGCAAGTGGCTGGCCATTCATGTTTTGGAGCTTTTTTAACGACTATTAACAGAAGCTGCTTTTTAAACGACTTTAACAGCAGCTGCTTTGGCAAGTAGTCGGCAAATCTATATCTCAAATAAGAAACGAAATGGCCCTACAAATGGAGGTCATGCTTCAGAAAGTGCTAGCACTCATTCGTCGGGGTTGCCCTAAAACTTTCTTTGCAGCCCGACATGGGCACATGATTGAGAGAAAAATCACAACTTACCACAGTTAGATAAAAAGCTTCTGTCTTGTCAACGAGTCAGCCGTAACCGAGTCATCTTGAGTTGTGAATTATTTTGAGAACCGAATTACTTGAAAGTTAAGTTAGTCTCCAATTTATTTGACTCTCATCGTGATTTATATTTGATTGACAAGAATCATGGAACCAAGATATTCTAGCTAACTATTTAGAACCCTAATTCAGTAAGATATATTGTACATTCTTTGGTGGGACAACATTTAAGTTCAATAGTAATTTGGTGTATCTCTTTATTAACTTAATAGGCGGTTTAATTTAGAGGAACTATAACCACTATATTAAGAGCGTCCCTGTTTTCACAATACATGTGTTCCATTTTGAGCAAACCCTATTTTTGCTAGAACACTTTTGGTTGCTAAGAGTAGAAGACTCATTTATCATCTAAAAAAGATATTTCTACTGTATTATACATATAAGTTTATTTCTATTTTCTGTTGATTTGGTTTATTGCATCGTGATCCTAACATCTTGTTATTGTTATGCTGTTCAGAATATATCTTACATAACTCCTTACATGTAACGAGCTGAGTATCTTCAATTGATCATCGCACATTTTTATTTTCTTGTGATTTAGATATGATTGATGAGAAGGATGACCGGTTAAGGAATATCAACATAATGACCCGCCCAACACATGATATATGATATTAGCAAGTTGGGTGGAAACATTCAATTCTGTAACTATCTTACAACTAAAGGTGGATCCCATGCTCTCTTATTTCTCTTTCATGTAATAGAAACTAGGGTTGACAAGTAAAATACTTCATCAACAACATCTTTGTCTGATAACGAGAGTAAGAATTTCGCGTCGGGGAGTTAAAGCCTTACAAAATAGTTATATGATCTTAAGTCTCTCTACATATATAAAGCGTGTAGTTTAAGTAGTTAAGAGTATTTACCTGTCTATCCATGCATTTTCAATATTAAAAAAATCCTATTGATTGCATTTCAGAAAGCTCGAATGGTAAAATCCATGTGTGACTCCATAATGAAAGGGGCAATCTCATGTTCTTGGTATGTGAATCTACGTCAAGTGCGCGTTTTATTTTTTCATTGAGACCGAACCTAAACTTATGCTTGAGATATAGTTGTCCATACAATAATTCTAAGGATTATCGAGATTCTAGAACTTTGATTTCAAACCCCATTTCAAACATGATAAGTTTTGGATTTAAATGCTCACATTCTGACATGATATCAAACGCGATATTGACACGTCCCACACATTCTAACAATCTTATCTTAAAGGAAGGAATAAATATTTATTAGATGATACACCAGCAAAATGACATTAGGGATTGAGAGGGAAATATGGACCCAAATTTAAGAATTTGGCTGTTCATTCATTCAATGGTGCAGCTTCCTAGTAGTAGTAGAAAGAATTAGTGTCAAAAATTGCAGCTTCTGAGAACTTGGTTCATATGCTTGATGTGGAAGTTCTTGCATATTATTATGTCATGATTTAATCTGTAAAACTCCCACAAAAAAACATAAGTTCTGTGCTATAAACTTTACTAAAAAAGCTAATAATTCTCACAACGTTGCACAATATTATTAATTCACGTCTTATATTATGATTTACGAGGTCTAAATGATGGTATATATCTACCTAATTGTTATGGAAGGAGGCACAGCCACAAAAACAAAGAGTCTCTCAAGCTAATTAAACAATAAATGTTCAGTGTTTTGAGACCATCAAGAAGCGTAGGAAACTTCCATCTCTACATATTTTCTGGGACGGAGCAGCTCTGATTGAACAACGGACAACCTGTGGTGAAAGAGATGCATATTTGATATTCCTCATCAAAAAATTGGTAGCCTTGATCAAGTTTGTTTTCCTGAAATCTTCTGCAGCTTGACAAGAGATTTTTTTTAAGCATCGGGCATTCAAGCGGTACTCCAAACTGTCATGGTACAAGTGAAGAAAATGATTATTTTTATGTGTCCCTCAACTTATTTGAAGTATCCGCTCGAATACCGGGCACTGAAAAAAATTTCTCCAGCTTGACATCCTATGTCCATTGCATGCAGACAATCTAAGGAAGCAGAGAATTTACTTTCCATGCACAATTACAACACACGTAGATTAGAAGAGAATTTACCTTCCATGCAGACAATCTAAGGAAGCAGAGAATTTACCTTCCATCCTATGTCCAGCTTGACATCCTATGACGACGATCACACCGTCACGCTAAAAAACAATCTTTGATAAAACTGTGGTGTGCGGAGTTGAATGCTTTTAATAAAAACTCATTGCTTCTCAGATTCATTCCTGTTCATCAGCAAGTTCCGGTACTTGTCCATGATCGGAAGACCGATTGCTGAGTCCCTTGTCACCCTTGAGTGCATTGAAGTTCGCATCTGGGCTGGCATTATGCATGCAACAGGGTTATACGTGAGAAACAAAAAAATTATCATCTTTTAGAGCCCATTTGATTACAATTTTGTTTTTAGTTTTTATCGGTAGATATCAAGTAAAAGGGCACGACGGAAAAGAGGGTGAAGACGGGATGGAGAGAGAGTGGTGACATCCAAGTATTTAACAAGTCTCTTACAATTTATTGAAAAACTAAAAATGCAAAATGAAATTTATCTATTTTCTGTCTAATTGAGGGTCGTGACCTAGACGGGGGTCTAAGCAGGTGTCTAGTCAGGTCTAGGCGTCATTTCTTAATTTTCAAACGGTTGGCGATTAATGAGGATGGTGACAGGCCACCTAGGCAAATACTTTTAGAACAGTATTAAATATTTGCTTTTCTGTCAGATTTCAAATCCCCGTCTTCTATTGATGAAATAACCAACTTGTTCACATGGATCTTTGTAAGTATCAATACAGTTTCTTTATGTATTTCAAAACACATTTGATTTTGTTTAAGGTAAGTAATTCTTGAGCGGAATTTTACCATCGTTACTAATTTACTCATGTTATAATATTTGTATATTTTTTTAATATAATATGGTATAAACATGTCATTCACACATATAATAAGATGTTAGTAACACTCCATATAACCAAAATAAAATATGTTCATAGAAGTGGAAAATGATTTTTATAGAATGTCAATGACATTTTTATTTTATTTTTGTCAATGACATTTTCTTTCGATAATTGAGTAATATTTACAATGTGCTTGACCCAAACCCAAAAAAAAAATAGAATGGGCCTGCGATTGTTTTAAAGAAAAACTAATGAAAATGGTTTGAAAACTTTGAGTTTTAACGATAAGGACAAAATAAAGGGTTAAATAAATAGTACCAGGTTTGACTTTTTAATGTAAAAATGTAGTTTTTAGTTAAAGTAAACAGTACCGTGGGCTTTTCGTTAAAACTTCTTTGTTTTAAAGCATTTTATCCAGCCCAATATGGTTTTATGGGCCGATCAAACGTCGACCCATCTTTTATTACTACATGTCAATAGCTGAGTGGCTCATTGTCCGTACTTTAACCGTCGGTTTCCCGCAGCGGATTATAAACCCCCCCAAAACCCTACCCCTTTTGTACTCTCTCACACACTCGCATTGGCACTCGAGGAGAGAAGAGAGAGAGAGAGCGGTAGGGTTTTAGAGAGAGAGCATCAGAATTCAGAGCTTGAAGAAAGATGGTGGCTGACAAGGGCAAGAAGCTGAAGCTCTCAGAGAAACCCGAGGACGAGAACGCTGACCACATCGATGAGAAGCTCGTCCTCTCCATCGAGAAGTTGCAGGAGGTCCAAGACGAGCTCGAAAAGGTTGTACCCTCATACCTATCTCTGCATATCCTTGTTGTGCCTGCATAATTGAACCAAACGGAAAACGGTTTCGGTTTCGATGGTGTTCTGTTTGGGAAATTTCTGCCAATTCAGGGGTTTTTGTTCTTGTGTTCTTGTTTTTAAAATTCAATTGCTTTCTAGGGCATGCACGAGTCGAAAAGGGATTCGATTTTCGGGTTTTGGTTTTCTGGATATAGGGAAATTAACCCAGAAAAGGATCTGTTGGTGGCTTACTTGGTTTGGTAGAAAATTGGAATTTTTTTTGTTTTAAGAATTTAAAGCCGCTTTGTTATATAGACGGCCATAAGCGGGAGCTCCGCGCTTCGCATTTTCATATATGTTGTAGAGCACTGGATGCTCTAACCAATTGTTGCAATTGTTAACTGTGGAATGTGTTTCGTTTTTGTGAAGTTTGGATTGCTGCTTTTGGTTATAAGATTTTCTCCTTGTTTGTTTATATTCCTTACCATAGGTTGGGTTACATTTGACTAGAGAGTAAAAGGGAAGGAAAAGAACTGAAGGTTTGACATTTTGTGAAGTTTGAATGCATGAAAATATAGAGAAGAATATACGATTTTGGTAGCTTTTGATCATAATAGCACTCGTCAAATCTTGCCTATTTTGAAAAGAATTTGCGAGAGGTAAAATCAGCATTAGATGGCGGTTCCTCTCTTTTGTCTTGGACCCCAAACAAAAAGTTGATCTTGTTGAAAGAATGCATAATAGCTCACCGATCAAGCGCTCTTGCGCCAAAGACCAATGGAGATTGGGGAGTAATCGACCTTCTTTTAGACGAAGACAAAATCTGGTAGCCAATCGTTGGCTTTGAATAACCAGCTCAGCAATAAATTCAATTATTCTATTCCATAATGGGGCGGGGTTGTGCACGCGACGAGTGACATAATTGCATAAACTGTCAGCTCGATTAAGGAAAATATAGAGTTATTTTCTTTTGTATTCTGTTCCCATTTTTCATGTTTATTATAACCAAACAACTAATAGCAGCTACATTTAAAGGAAAACTAATGAAAAAGGCTTGAAAACTTTGAGTTTTAATGAAAATGACAAAATAAAGGGTAAAGTGAACAGTATCAGGATTGACTTTTTAGTGTAAAAATGTGGTTTTTTGTTAAAGTGAACAGTACCGAAAGCTTTTCGTTAAAGTTCCCTAAATTTAATTGTAGTTTGTAAGGCTAGGTTAAATTTGATTGAGGTGGGGTTGAACCCATGCTATATTTTGTACTTTGTGGCTTTGTTTGTAAGGCCAAGCATTTCATAAATATGAATGTGTGGTGCTTTGTTCTCTTTTAAATGAATTATGTTTCTTATAAAAATGCGTATTGCTTCGAATTTTTATAATTAAGTTCTGAGACATACTTGTTTTAGTGGCTACAATTCACTTGTATCAATTTGGACTTATGGATTATCACAGGGGACCAACCTTGTTCATTTGATTTTAATGTTTTCTTATGAACGCTTTATAGATCAATGAGGAAGCCAGTGACAAAGTCCTGGAAGTGGAGCAGAAGTATAATGAGGTACGCAGGCCGGTCTACGATAAGCGAAATGATATCATCAAGTCCATCCCTGACTTTTGGTTAACTGCTGTAAGTTATCTATCCTTATTTATTTGCATATGGGAAGAATTTATTATGTTTAAGTGGTATTTAAATAATTTATTTTCTCCTTACTCTGCAGTTCTTGAGCCATCCTGCGCTCAGTGAACTTTTGACCGAAGAGGATCAAAAGGTTAGCATTTGTTCCCATGTGACTCCAAAATTAATTAGTGCATCTTTCTGTTTATAACTTTAATAAATCCGTCAATAATAAATATCTGTTGATGGTCATTGATTATGTAATTCAATTACTCGCAGCCCCTTCTTGCTCTTCCATAATCAACGAAATCATGGAGATTCTTTATTTCTAAGCTTTCAGATTTGATTCTTGTTTGCCCATCATTTCTAGTAGTCTGGGTTCATCGTTCCTGTTGTTTTCATAGATTTTCAAGCATCTAACTTCTCTGGAAGTTGAGGACTTCAAGGACGTGAAATCTGGTTACGCCATCACGTTTGTGAGTTTTCTCTTTTACTTTGCCTTTTTATCTTTGAATCGTATTAAGGCGTGTTTTATGTTTTATTTCAGTTACAGAGTATATTGAGATTGTAACCATTGTTTATTATTTAAAATGTACAGGTGTTCAGCCCCAATCCTTATTTTGAAGACACAAAGCTTACGAAGACCTTTACTTTTCTTGATGAAGCAACAAAAGTTACTGCTACATCCATAAAATGGAAAGAGGGAATGGTATAAGATTTCTCTTGCATTCAATTTATATCTTCTGGTTAATTATGATAGGGTATTACAACTTACTGCATACCTAATTTGTGAAGGGCATTCCTAATGGAGTTAATCATGATAAGAAAGGGAACAAGCGGCCTCAGGTTGAGGAAAGGTTTGTGATTGGAACCTGTTAGGATGAACCTCGTGAATACACTTTCATTAGTTTTTCGAATTACCTCATATTGACTGAAACTCCTCCAACCCTTGTTGTTTTCTTTACAGCTTCTTTAGCTGGTTCAGTGATAGTCAGCACAAAGATATTTTGGAGGATGAGATTCATGACGAGGTTAGTTTCTAGTTGTATTTCAATATGGTATCAAGGGCTATGCATCAATCTCAAAATTTTCTTACTCTTGTATTCTCAACTTTCACTTCATACTGCAGATTGCGGAGGTTATTAAGGAGGATTTGTGGCCCAATCCTCTTACTTATTTCAACCATGTAACTTCTGCTTTACCTTACTTTCCCTATTACTCAAGCATAATTTAAGTATTTCGCAGACGCTTTTACTGCTTGCTTAATTTTCTAATGGTAGCGCATGTCCACTTTGACATAGGAGGCTGATGATGATGAGGAATTTGATGATGAGGAAGCTGATGAAGAGGTACGTGTAGATTCTTTTGGGTTTATATGTCAAGTAAAGTGAAAATACTCCAAATACAGACTACCTTTATGCTAGAGTTAACTGCTAGTGGAATATGTACTTTCTAAAGCTTAAATGTTTGTGGCATACACGAAGATTTTGAGGCTCACATAAGGAATTTTTGTACTTTCTAAAGCCTAGATATTTTAAGCTTTGCCACGTGATTCAAAAATGAAGATAAATTTCAGATGTTATTTTCTGACTTAAATCATTATTATGTCTTGCCATGAACTACATAAATGTGTAAGAAATGTTGATAAATTGAACCTCGCAAGCAGAATTCTGTTAGGCCTTTTGCATGTTAAAAGTCGTAGGTGGTCTAGGATATGCTTGTGGAACCCATACTTGTAGCTTTTGGCATCTTTGAAAAAGTGAACTGCCTACTTTTGGTGAACTGATGTTAGTGATATCATACTGTGCAACTCCTGCATTGCTACATTCATGTGTGTAAATGTATTCTCGTAGAGTTCTCGTTCATCTAGGTTCTGTATAAATTGGAGGCATGTATCAAGTTGCCTTTCAAATAGTTTTAGTAGTTGTGTGTATGCGGTTGTTTACTGTGCTTCCATTTGAACTGTCCCGCAACATATGTAGCTCCTTGATGATATGTTATAACTAAAATGAAAATGAAAATTATTGCAGGAAATGCCATATCTTAATCTTTGAGGTTTGACTATTTTGCAGGGAAAGAATGAAGACGATGACTCTGACGATGATGAGGATGACCAAGATGATGATGAAGATGGTGAGGAGGATGACGGAAAATAAACATTCATCTGGGTCTTCAAATCTTTTAGCATTTGCTGCTTTGTTAACGGCTTGTGTAAAGTGAGTCTACAGTAGTCGATAAGTTAAGTCTTAAGGTTACAGGGGGTGACCATCATGACTCTTTCTTGACAGCGTTCTGTCATGCAGGTGCCCGACTGCTCTCATAGGCCAGTCTGGTTTTCCGGCTCTGCTGTTACTCTGTACGTGGCGTTTCTCTGTTACGATGGCTTGTGGCTTCTCCCTGATATGCAGGTCTCTAGACAACAATATTAGAATGGTCTTTTCCTTTTGTTTTTGAATACCTCAGTGAGGATATATTATGGAGTTGGAAGTTCTTAGGCATCATTTTATTATTTAATTCTAGTAGTATTAGTTCATCGAGAAATAATTTCCGCATACCCCTTCTGTACACTCGGGGTCGGGTGTACGGAAATCACTTCCTAATTCATGTACAAGTGTGCTGGCAATCTCTCTTTTGGGACCGCCTGTAAGGGGATCAGCATGTAGCTCACCAAACCTGTGCCCTCGGACATGTCGATCTCCTTGGGCTGGACCCCTTCAGGCAATGTCCAACAAAAGCCATGCAAAAGGTGACCCAGCATCGATGTAACAAGGGTAGTGCCTACCTGTGCTGCTGGGCACGCGCGTCTTCCTGCACCAAACGGAAGAAGCCGAAAATCGCGACCCTTTGCCTCAATGTCTTCTTGTTCGATGAACCTTTCAGGTCGGAAATTGAATGGGTCGGACCACTGTGTCGGATCACGCCCTATTGCCCAAACATTTACATGAACAATCGTTCCCTTAGGAACATCATAGCCACCAATCTTGACATTGGTATTTGCCTTGTGAGGTAGCATCAGTGGGGTTGGAGGGTGCAGCCTCAGTGCCTCCTTGACTACACATTTTAGGTAAGGAAGGCTTGAGATATCGGATTCGGTCATCATCCGATCGAGCCCGATTATCCGATCGAGCTCCTCTTGGGCCTTCTGCTGCACCCTCGGGTTCTTGATCAACTCGGCCATGGCCCATTCAACTGAGACAGCAACTGTGTCCATACCTGCAATGACCATATCCCAAACTAATCCTCCAACATTATCCTTACCAAGTTCATACTTTTCTTGAAGATCAAGCAATGCTCCCATGAAATGTTGCTTGGCACCGGCAACACTGCTAATCTCATCCTTAACCACATGCTTCTCCTTAATCGCTTGGACGAATCTGTCTTTGCGCGCCACGTGTCTCGAAATCTCCGTGTTCCGAAACCCAAAAACCCAGTTAAGCCACCAAATATCTACCAAAATTGGAAGGTATGCACCAAGCTTCTTTTCACTATCCAAAATCTCCACAATCTCCGAACCTTGCTGGTCAAGCAACCCCTCTTCGTTCTCAAACCGCTTCCCGAACACCATCCTTGTAACATGGTTGAAAGCTACAGATCTCAAGTATTTTCTGACCTCCAAACATTTTCCGTCGGACTTGTTACGATCTGCGAAAATGGACCGCACCATTTCTCTAACTTCATCTTCTCTAATGTGTCTGAAAATTTCAAGACTATTAGGAGAAAAAATCTCAAGCATACAAATTTTTCTGAGCTTTATGTAGTGAGGACCATAATCTGCCCACACAAGGTCCTCACCATTTTTTGTGATCCTAGCCATGAACGAATCCCTGTGCCTATGTGCTAGTTTCTCATCATGTTCTTTGAGCACTTGCTTTGCCAATTCATGGTTCGAGACCACAATGTGGATATTTGGACCAAACCAGACTGACATGATCGGACCGAAAACTCGTGACAGATCAAAGAAACACCGACATGGAACCGCCCCCACGTTGTGAAGGTTTCCGATGATCGGCCATGGATATGGTCCCGGAGGCAGCGTAAATCTTTGCTGGTTGTAGAGTTTGTAAGCTAGGAAGATGAAAATTATTGAGACAGGAAGCAAAACGAGAGCCATTGTAGAAAAGGGTTAATTGAGGTTGGCTTATGAGTTTTGTAATTCTAATTAACTAAATAGATGCCTCGCAATATATTAGGCATTGTTTTTGTGAGAGACCATCATGCATGCATGTTAACTACGTGGAGCACTCTTTTCGTGACAAAACCGTCATGCATGTAAATATGTTACAACACGGGGAATGCGTAATGTATTGCTTATTCTTTACACGCATATATCCTTAATACGGAAACGCGTAATATTATAGCATGTAATATTAATACACATCAATAATATCGTCAATTCATATTATAACAAGTTAACATTGCACGACAGTATGATGTCACATTGGAAATTTTTGTTCTTTGCACCCAACAAAACCCTAGAAGGAAGTAGATTCATTCACTTTGGTAAATTTTTTATTATTTAATTGTGCTTTTATCAAGGTTATTTTAAAAAATTGGACCTTTCAATCAAAATGATTCGTGAATTTGGTATTATATATTGCTACTTTGGCTTTTTGACAGCATGTATTTGTAAGAGAAAAATAATATTTTTCATGTTGCTTTTATTTAAAGCTTAATTGGAAATAAAAAATGTGTTGTGTGATTTTTGTAATTGATTGATTGTTCTTAAAAAATTATTTCATCGTACATACATTAATTTTGCATGATCGCGTTAGTATTCTACAAAGTTTGAGGAGAAGGTGATTGATGGCCACATTAGTGTTGTGTCACTTTCACTCGAAGACTAAAGAGAGATCGAGTAGCAAAGCGTGAATACAAAGCTGCTAGCTAGTATGAGTGTCTAGTTGATGAGTTTTGTAAGTCTTTTTGTATTTATTTTTCTCTTAGTGTTTTCTAGCTTGCAGCACGAGAATTTTCTCAATAGTGAGTTTTGCCTCGTTAAATCCTACATTTATGCGTGCACTTTTTATACTCCTGCTAAATATCAATGAGTAAGATTTAATTTGCATAATTGGTTAATTTAGACTAGATTTTGAATTTAGACTAGATTTTGAATTAGACTTTAAGTTGGAACCCTTTAGTTTTTTTATTTCTAAACTACAAATACAATGATTAATGTATACTGGCGCAAGCATGTGGATTTCACTTCACAGCCAACAAAGTTGATAAATGCCTTTAAACAAGCACGTGCATTTGTTTTTATTTTTCTAACCACCGGAGGAAAAAAATGCAGTCATCTTATATGTGGTATAACAACTTATATGGTCCGGATATATTGTTACATACTGTTTTATACCAATAAACTAAAAACATGTGGATTGATATTTACACATCTTATTTCATTAGCGCAAAATATCACCGTGACGATGCACCCGTGCTATATATGTCCTCCATTTATGACCATAAAAACCTTTTATTTTTAATTTTTCTTATTTTTTTATAATAACATTTAAAAAAAATTCTACATTAAATTTATCTAAACTAAGAAATAAGCTGGTATTCGAACATGAGGGAATAGCACACAATTAACTTGGACAAACCCAAATTTGCTTTTCTATAGTAATCTTTATGAAGCTAAAAAGTTTAAGTTGGTTCTTCTTTCTTTCTTTTTTGCTTTTTTATTATATATTAATTCAAATTTGGATGCAATTAGTACTCTTTTGGATCCGATGCCTATGGTTTTTGCTTTTATTTTTTTACTGAAAAAGAACAAAGATATGAGGTGTAAAAGTAAGATTGTTTTCATATCAAATCTTAGGCCAAGCACTATAAAAGTAAATGTAAAAGGATAAGAGATTTTGTTATATTCTTTAAGGAAATGCTTTTTCTTTCTTATCATTCTTTTACTACATTTTTGTATGAAACATTTGATTATTCGGGATACAACAAAGGTATTCTTAATCAACTACACAGTGCCATAATTTATGTGTTCTAACTTTTTTAATATGTAATTAATTTGAAATACCTTTATTGTGACATTCAAAATGACCGAAGAATTTTTCGTTATCTAAGACCAAGAAGTTTATTTATTAAAATGGGCGAAATGGAAGCTTCTTAAGCTTACCTAAGCCATTTTGCTTGTGTGGGCCGCATACTTCGATGATCTGAAGGTTATTGCTAGTTAATTAATTCAACCTGCGAACAAATGTGAATTTGGAAAGGGAAAAAAATTGGACTTATGCTTAGTCACTGTCTACAGTGGACCTGTGATGGTGGCAGTGAATTTTGAATTCTGTGTATTTTAGAGACTATATGTAAAATAAAAGGGCAAGCAAATTTGATTACTAGAAGCCAAAATTACACGAGAATGTGTTGTAAAGTAATTTATAAGACACGATTATACAAGTACGTAGCGTCATATGTCATGATACATCATTAAGTGAAAGTGTAACTATTAATATAGCTATATTATATAATTAGCGAGAGATGTTGTAGTAGGAGGAGGATTGTCTGCCCTCTCAGTTTTGGTGCCCTTCCATGTCCTCTTGTTTGTGTGGTCACGGTTAAACCATGTCAATATTTTATATTACTATTTATTTTTGTCTTATTATCTATATAAAAAAAAAAAAAAAATGTTAACGTGGCTTAACCGTGATCACACAAAACAGGAGGGTATGGAAGGACACCGAAACTGAGAGGGAAGACAATCTTCCTCCGTTGTAGTATCGCGATAGCGGTTATCCATGTGCTGTCCATTGTCCATTGTCCATTGTCCATTGTCCAAGGCAGATATTTTGATAGTGTGATTGGTTCATTGTCTTTTCATGCTTAGCTGCTATCCTCTGATTGGACTTCCCTAAGTTTGGTTGGGATAAGATTTTCAGTGTAGCCATGGATTTTAGCAACTTGGCACGACAGCAAACTGTCATCCAAACTGACTTTTTTCATTGGTGCAACAAAAGCAACAATCCATCTCAAAAAACTCATTGGTGCTACAAATTGGATTTGGATCCTCTCTGGATCCAAAGGATTTAAGCCCGCGGATCAAATGATCCGGATCGTTCAAATTTGATTCAACGGTTACAATTGTTATAACTTTAGAAGAACCTTGTAGCCGTTAGATTAAATTTCAACGGTGCAGAGCACTTGATCCGCAGGCTCAAGTGGATCTGGAGAGGATCCAAATCCCTACTCACCTTTCCTTCTTGCTGAGGCAAGGCACCACTATTGCTTGGGAATATATACTTAATTATTCACACATTTGAGTACGATTTAGATACAGTTCTTATATATATATATATATATATATATATTAGGTATAATCTTATCCTTACTTGATTAGTATAATGAGCAGCTAAGTACTAAAGATTTTCAAGTTCAGAAAAGTGATATATCTTTTAGTGGAGTAGCCCTCTTGACTTTCAAATAATGTTTCCCTTTGTTAAGCGGAAACAACTATATATGAACCACAAAGCAACATGCTTGCCTAGAGCCTAGTCTCAAAATTAACCTGCCCCTGGAAGTGGAAAATGGAAAACAGAATTTTCTCGAACCCTAATCCGTTGCATGTGAATGCAGTTGCAATTTTTAGATTGATCGATCGATAGGTTCATTGATCATTCTCTAGGGTATAGATCAATATCAAGTCATTTAATTGTATACGTACGTATTCATGCAATCAAATTCATACTGTAGAACCCTTATAACTCATTAATCATCATAGACCTGATAATATTTCATTTTGGTGCACTCCATTAAGAAATTAGCATATGAAAAATCATAATCACAAATTAACATACATAAATCACATAAATATGTGACAAACTCCCTTGGGAATTAGTTAACACATAAAAATCTTGCAACAAAACCAGATTTAGGATATACTCATCATGATTCACACTTATCAAAAGGAAGTGAATAGTGATGAGTGGTGATGAGGGATATACATAAATCACATAAATATTGCATGCAGATGCAGTGCAGACGAAGAAAGGGGAAGGTGTGGATCACAGAAGGGATCCCGAGAGGGGGCTTTCCCTTTCTTTTTCTTTTCTTTTCTTTTCTTTTATTGAGGATGATGAAGTCACTGAAGAGTCCGGAATAGAGGCAGACAAAAAGTTGAGAAAGTGATGTGACTCAACTCCCTCCATTTTCAAAATATTCCAGTGCAACTTCCAGCCCTATATGAAGGCCAAGATTCCAACTGTCTCTACTACTCTCAATCTAAAGACCATAACCAAAAACCCTTCTCTTTTTTTCACATATATTTACATGCTTCTAAATTAAAAAGTTTTAGGGTTTCTTTTCAGTGCTTCCAACAAATTCCACAATCTTCGATTAGTGTTTTGGTTAAGCAAAACAAACCCCGAGTCAAGTGGGAAAACTTCTTTTCTTGGCTAAGCTGTTTCCCAATAAACCAACCAGTGTTTGATTGATTAACAACTTAAGTTCCTTGTTTATGCAAACTCCAATAGTGAAATTGTATGGACCCAACCAATTGTAAGCAGCCTAAGAAGAATATATATATGAAAAACCCTAACAAAAGACCAATAAAAACTAGCTTAGCAGGTTTTGTAGGACAAAGTTTTGTTGATAAACGATAAGTGCCAGAGGGCACATGACTTAATCAATCTTAGGAATAATCTACTCTAAATTAATCTAAATTTCAAAGAGAGAGAGATCTAAACGTGAGTGCAGAGAAGGAAGCACACTCTTATAGCCAACTTACTTAGTGTGATAAGGCTTTTCAGGTTGAGTTTTAAGCTTTTAGCAGAGGCTATATAGATTAATATGTTGAGTGGAACTTTATTTGATTTGAATTTAGGTTTAGGGTTTCAACTTTTACATCCAGAGAGTTGCCAATGCGAAGAGAACTCTAGTTTTCCATAAGATATTAACAATTGCACGGCTGAAGAAGATGGTAAGCTGTCTCATTCAATGGCATTACATAAGTGGCAAGGCATGTGGTCTCAAAGAAAGGCAACATTTTGCTAATTCCTGGTTCACATTTCTCGACAGTAACCCCACAGTGCTGTCATGTACAGTAAACTCTGCCATCTCAAATCAGATGTTGCCACATGCTACAATGGACTTGTTCAAATGGAGCCCCATTAGATTTCGCCCAAGTTATTAGAAAGAAAAAAAGTCATTAAACTAGTGGGGTGGAAGTTATTAAATGTTTTAGGAATTGATCAGGATATATATTTACTTGCAGTGAGTACCTTTTATTTTCACTCAAAGACCTCTTATAATAAAGTGAAACCCTAACTGTCGTAGAACAAACGATGATGTGCAAAGTTTTAACTAAAAACTGATGTTTGCACATTTTTTCCTCTCGCATTTCTCTCTGTTTTTAGCCGTTTGATTGAATAAATTAATCAAAATAAAAGAGAACAAATGAACAAAAAAACAGTCAGAAGATGAAAACAGGAGTGCTAAAAATCATTTTCCTTTTAAATGTAGTATAGTTGATAGTTAATCATAAACCAAGAGTTGATAGTTAATATGTTTCTGCAAATATCATAAACCAAGTGACCCTACAAAGTTTTAAATGTACGTAAAGATTGAAGGCATTGCAAATCATTCATACAAAAGAAGAAAGAAAAAATAAAGGGCATTAAAAATCAACAGTGGTTGTGACAATCAGGTCAAGAAACTGTCAAAAATGTTAGTCATTATCTCTCTGTTGTAAATTGGTACTTGACAAAAAACCTGAGAAATTCAAAACCAGCTATATAAAGATTAAGACTTGCTTTCTTTGATATAGCAATATTGGTAACTATGTATCTAGAATAGTTCATCATCGACATCTTTATTCATCCAGTTTCTTTATTTAAGGGACTGTACTATCCACACAATCCCTTTTATCTTTCACACATCCTCTCAATTTTCAGTCGAATCGAATAAATTGAAAAGGATCAAATGATAGAAGGGGGTGTATGAAAAGTAAAACGGAGTGCGTGAATAGCACCACCCTATTTAAACTACCAAATCAGATTATGCCACACGTTCATTTGATTTGCAAAAGACAAAAATACCATCAGATTAAGTATATCACATCAAATGCTGTGTGGAGCAGATCACATTAGCTGTGATACTCAATAAAAGCATCCAATCAATTTCAAGTTGGCAATTTTCAGATATTATAGCAAGTAATCTGCAAATATATATACAACTTTTTCCCAGCTGCATAAAGCTCAATATCCAGATCAATTCAGCTCAACATAGACAGAATATTCTTTCATATTATATATTGTGGTCTAATTAATGATGCCAATGGATTAAAAGAGAAAACCAATGGGGTTTGTGATTTGATTAACTAATTAATTTAATTAAGTAGATTGGTCAAATGAGTGGATTTATGGACCAGCATGAATGTAAACAAACCTTAACACAGATTCTTTAGAGAAAACCAAAATGATTTAGATGGGCCTGCAGCCTGCACATAAAACCAGTAGCTCTGTTCGATCATGATTGCATATTCTGCATGTTTTGTAATTTAAAATTTGGAAGGAGTACTGCTGATCATCCAGGGCCATCTGCTTGTCCCGAAGGGTAACCCACATTAGCATATATTAAGGACACAGTTCTAAAAATCCCCGCCTAGCGCCGCCTAGGCCCCGCCTAGGCCCCGCCTAGGCGCTAGGCGGCTGGCCACCGTCCCAATTAATGCTAAGGGCACCTAGACCTGCTGAGGCACTGCCTAGACCGCCTAGACCCGCCTAAACACTCGCCTAGGTCGCAACTCACTTAAATAGAACATAGATAACTTTCATTTTGCATTTTATTTTTTTCCAATAAATTGTAAGAGACTTGTTGCATACTTAAATGAACACACATTATATCATTATTTCACATGTTTTCATTATGTTCCAATACTTCATAACATATATGCACTCTATTTTGTAGTTTATGATGAAATTATATATATTTCAAGTATAAGCAGACACTTATTTACACGAAATATGATTGATTTACTTAAATCCGCCTAATCCACCTAGGCGCTAGGCCCCAGCCCGTCACCCGACTAACGCGTAGCGACTTTTAGAACCTTGATTAAGGAACACCAAAACCAAAAACTTTTAATACCACCTAACCGTCGTCATATAGTACAAAATGTAGGGTTGCGAGAGGTAGCAGAACTCTTGTGGTCAAAACTCTTATCATGAATGCGTAAGTAAATGATTTGTTTATCGTTGGAGTAACAGATCCTCGCAACATGCATAATAAGGTAGAACCCTAGTTACATAAAAGGAATCAAAATATACAAAAGAATTGAAGATGCTTCCGAAACTCGACCGGAACCTATAGGCCAACCACATTATAATAAGGAATACCAAAACCCTAAACTCAATACCATTTATCCATATACCAAAATAAAAAATATAAGTACAACTTCATAATATATAACTCTTGTCGTGAATGCGAGACTAGAACTCTTGCCATTAATTCATAGATAAACATTGCGTTGATCTAAGTCACAAGTCTTCACAACATGCACTAATAAGTAATCCAGGTACCCAAGAAAAACTTGCATAAGCAAACCCTAATTAGGGTTTTGGATCAAAGAGAGGAATGGAACACGTCTGAAACCTAGAGACTAAACCCTAATGCCAACAAAGATTATAGGCCCAATAGGCAACAGTCAGCAAGAAGGATCGAGATCAGGAGGAGGGTAAGTTTAAAGATATTTTACTGGTTGGAGGACTTAAGGGATCCCAAAGTTCCCTTGCCAGCAACTAACAAATAGCAAAGGTGCAGAGCAAAAGGCAAAGGGCCAAAGGCAAAACGAAATGATTACTTGAATGAGACCGGGACCCACTTTATGTAATCTTTCCTTTTTTCAAAGTCTCAAAATTTTTTTGACTTGGGGTTGAGTCCCACCTCGGCCACCATTGTCTTTATGGATTGAATGATAAAAGGAGCACCTCACGTGGAGAGTCTGAGCCAAAGGGGATGTCCAACCACAATAAAAGGGGGAACCCCTTCACCCTCCTCCCCTTTCGCTCCTCATATCCTGAAAATTCCCCAAAAATTTGAAATTTAAAATCTAAATGTTAATTAATATTTGGGTATTTGGCAATAGATGTTTTGATATTTTCCTCCACAGAATGAAAATTTTGGAAAGGAGTTTTAGACTTGTAGTGCAAGCATCGGAGCACTTATTTGGCAATAGATGTTTTGATATTTTCCTCCACAGAATGAAAATTTTGGAAAGGAGTTTTAGACTTGTAGTGCAAGCAGCTTAGAGAACTTATTTTTTGTATCTGAAGTCTTGTGTTTGATCCCCGTTTTCCTCTTATCCCTCTTGAAAATTTTCAAAATTAAATAAAAATCTAGATATTAAATTTTTTTATAGGATCTAGATTTTAATTGATTTGGTGTTTAATCGACAGCATGGATATCTTGATATTTTCCTTTAAGGAATAGAAAGAAAAAAAACTAAAGATGGTTGTAACTGATAAGTGTTTAAGAATATTTATATTGTCATTTGCACCCTAAACTTTATATGATTAGAAATAAAAATATACTTGTGAGGAGTGTATAATGAAATTTTTGAAATCCTAATAAACATTCTTTATTTATCCATGCATGTATCTAGAGTTCTGTGTTTAATAATTAAATAAAAAGCTAGATATTAATTGATTTGATATTAGGTGTTTGATCATATGGATATTTGGATATTTTCCTCTAAGGAAAAGGAAAAAAAATGAAAGATGCTTGTAATTGATCTAAAGTGTTTAAGAATATTTATTTATGCATATGAAATACTGAGTTTGATTTTTGCCTCCTTTACCATCACTTGTGTAATTTATATTTTTATATATATTAAAAAACAATTACAATATAAAAGAAAGAAAGCTAGAAAAAGCTCAGCACAACAACAAAGCAATTTCTTTCCTAAAAAACATTGCTTTTTAAAGCTCACCCATATAATTCCCACTCATTATCTTTGTTGCTTAAAGCTTGCCTGCCCAGCCCTCTCTTCCTCCCTCCCTCCCTCCCTCCCTTATCTTCTCTCTCTCTCTCCAAAGGACCATTTTAGTCCATACTTCTTTCTCTCTCTAGCTACTCTCTAACAAAACATATCATCTAAATCAAAATTTCAGTTTCTTTTCATACACAAATTCCAGCCAACAAACAACCAGAGAATTTTTATTTATTTATTTTTAGAAGGAAAAAAACAGATTTGTCCTGTAAAAATACTGTCATCAAGTGACGGAAGAGAGCTGAGAGCTGAGTTGAGCTGCTGCTGAGTGAGAGACCCACCAAAACCCAATTATACTAAACTAAGCCCTCTCTCTCTTCTGCACTCTCTCTAGTCTTCTCACACAAAATCCTCCACAAACTGATAATAATTCTCTTTCCCATGCGATCATGGAAGGAGGTGATGATCATCAACTCCACCACCACCACCACCACTATCAACAACACCAACAACAACATCACCACCGTCCGAACTTCCCCTTCCAGTTGCTAGAGAAAAAAGAATTAGATCACCAAGAAGCCGCCTCCTGCTCCAACTCCACCTCCCCCTACCCTTCTCTAGCCATCACCACCGTCGACCCCACCACCACCAACAACACCGCCTCTACTGCCACAGCCACAACCACCTCAGCTCTCCAAGCTTCTTCCCCCGAGCCCTCCAAAAAGCCACCCCCCAAGCGGACCTCCACCAAGGACCGCCACACGAAAGTCGACGGCCGAGGCCGCCGCATTCGAATGCCTGCTCTATGCGCCGCCAGAGTCTTCCAGCTCACGCGCGAGCTAGGTCACAAGTCCGACGGAGAAACCATTGAGTGGCTTCTCCAGCAGGCCGAGCCTGCCGTGATCGCCGCCACCGGTACCGGCACAATCCCCGCCAACTTCACGTCACTTAACATCTCACTCCGCAGCTCTGGCTCCAGCATGTCGGTCCCCTCGCAGCTAAGATCCTCTTATTACAGCCCGAATTTCTCTCTCCAACAGAACCAGCGGCGGAGCCTCTTTCAAGGCATCGGCCTCTCATCTTCTGACAGCTCTTCGACTCTCCTAAACTTCCAAACAAACACCATGCACGCTTCCATGTTGCAAGCCAAGCAGGAGCTCCGGGATACTGTGTCCTTAGATCTCTCGGAGGCGGCGTCGGCAGGGGAGGGGAGCTTGGGAGGGAGGAAGCGTCGGCCGCCGGAGCAGGACTTGAATCAAATGGGAGGTGGAGGCGGTGGTGGTGGAGGGGGGTACTTATTGCAGTCGAGCACTGGTGCGGTCCCGGCCAGCCACCCACACAGTCAGATTCCGGCTAATTTTTGGATGCTGGCTAACTCTAACAACCAAGTTATGAGCGGAGACCCTATTTGGACTTTTCCAGCTTCGGTCAACAACAGTGGACTGTATAGAGGAACGATGCCCGGTGGCTTACATTTTATGAATTTCCCCGCCCCAGTCACCGTGTTGCCTAATCAACAGCAATTGAGTGGCTCGGGCGGTGGTGGTGGTGGTAATGATGGCGATAACATGAGCGACGGGCAGTTGAATATGCTCGCTGGACTCAATCCGTACCGGCACATGTCCGGTACAGGTGTTTCAGACTCACAGCAGGCGAGTGGCTCACACTCACACCACGGCGGGGGTGACGATCGGCACGATAGTACTAGTCACCACTCATAAAGCAGGCGAATGGCGGTCGGATTTTATATCTTCATGGTCATCGTTGGTGGTCGTCATTTCTTCCCACATGTGTAGTAGTTTGCTGTGTAACAACACACGTGAGGTTTGATTGATTGCGCTTAAAATTCTGAGGTTTATTTTTATCTATTTATTCCCAATTTTTTTGTGTGATTAATATGATATGGCCGGGAGAAGAGAGGTTTTGTTAGGGTTTGAAGAAAAAAAAAACCGACACTTATTTTTAACATGGATTAATTATTTTGGCTGCTCTCTTATTTTTCTAATTTTTGGCGATTAATCACATTATACTATCATCATTGTTTCTGTGATCAATTCTCCTTTCTCTTTTCTTTTAATCTTTCATGAAAAGTAACTCATCGAAATTCTAGAATAAACCGACTCATACCATGAATCATGTAAATGAACGGCTGGAGGAAGCAGTATAAACTGCTTCGTAATTTATGCATTTTGACTGTGTTGGTGAAAATGACTTACTTGCATGGTATATGGTAAGTCTCCTACCTAACTAACAATTGGATTCCCTCTCTTTTTTCCTCTCACTTTCTCTCTCTAGATTCTCTCTCTAGGCCACCACCATGTTTGTGTTCATGTAAATGGGTAGCTTGTGAAAGGGATGAAACAGTAGCAGTAGTAGTTTTACTGCAAAATGCAGGATTAAAACAAAATTCACAGCCTTTTGATCATTCTGATTCTTCATCTCTGCTGCCATGAATCTCTAGGGTTTACTGCATCAATGATATAAAATTTTCAGCCAGGGGGGGGTGGGGGGAAGGGTAATAGGACGGTAGGGTCCACGCCTTATCAGTTCCAGGTGTTGGCTCAGGTGGTGGGACCCGGATGCTGGTCATTGCCCAAACCGATATACAACGTCACTGACAAACAGGTGCATCATTCCTCATCTTTTTTTTCTTCTTTCTTTTCTTTCTTTCTTCTTTTTAATGGTGCAGTTGCTGACACCATAGAGGGTATCGGTGGTGAGTTTTAAAATTATTTAATAACTCTACTGTGTCGTGGCCCACCATCTCATCAATCAATCTACACCCTGCATTTTTATGAAACAACCTTTTGATTGGGTACCGTTGAATGATTGGGTCTCCGACTCTCTCATTAATGGAGGGGAGATTTTATCAATCTACAATACGCTATGTGTCGTTACATAAAGGTAGAAAAGTGTTTTATTTTTTCAAGTATTTCACTACTTGTATAAAGACACATGATATACACATTGAAAAATCTCTCCAATGGAGGGTAGGGTTTTCTTCAATAATTTTCTAGTTAGCAAACCATAAGCATAAATTTATAAATTGATGCTGCTGTTCAAACACCTCTTTTTATTTCCTAATCACTTTTATTAATTCTTATCTATTGATCTTCTTGAATTCATTTGATCCGACGGTTGAAAATTAAGAAGCGTGCATGAAGTAAAAATGAGTATGTGAATAGCACCACTCCGTTTCCTTTCTTTTTATAGGAGTAGATAAATTATTTGTGCTTTAAAAACTTCAAGAACAAAATAACACAAGGATTGTACACTTTGCACCAATTGGATTCCACACATTTAATTGATACCCACATATATATACCTAAAGATTATATTCTTAATCACACAAGGGACGATTGGCAATTACATTTGCCAGAGGGCACATGACATAATCAATCTTAGTAATGTCCTATCCTACATGACTTCATGGTGGTTTGGTTGTGGTTGGCGGGGTTTGTTTAATTTGTAAAACAAATTCATGAAAACTTTATTACGACTCAGCGTATGACATGCATGGATCAGGATCCCCTCCTGAGCATAAAAAACTAAGCATGCTGAGCAGGCGATCATGGTCGTTGAAATTTGATCAAACGGCTACAAACAGGGGGATTGTTTAAGAGTTATAATAATTGTAGTCGTTTGATCAAATTTCAACTGCCACAATCGCCTGCTCAGCAGGCTCAGTTTTTTATGCTCAGGAAGGGATCTTGATCCTGACATGCATACGAGTACTTGATAGTTGGACGTGCAGTTAAAAATAAAATAAATAAAAATTCAACAGTCATAGACTTCGGTGTATAGACTAGTGCATACTAGAAAGTCCTTCCTTTTCTTTGATAGTAGTCAAAATGCGACCGAGTGAAAGAAAGAATGACTCGTTCTTGAGACAAACAGTTTAACTGGATGAAACTTGAAAGCAAGATAAAGGTTCTAGCTAGGATTTATGAAAATTAACTAATACACACTTGATTAAGTTTTTATGGGCTCCCTGGTCTGCATAATTTTGGAGTACTCTTGGGTTAATTGGGATCAATATGCAACTCTTGGTTGTGCTCTAGTTAATTGCTGGCCATCGATCGCTGTTCTTATATATTCTTAGTGATCCTTTGAATGAATAAAGTACACAAAAAAACAAGTGTAAAGTGATTACTTGTTGCTATCGTGTATTAAATATGGAGATTTATCAAATATAAAAGTCTAATCTCACTAGGTGTACACACGTAACAGATTAGACATTTTTATAATATTCCATATCGAATAAATATCATGTTCATAAGATTTAGCCAAATTATAATTGAGATTGTATTTGGTTTGGAACAAAACGATATTGTAGTAGATCATCGTTGGAAGATGTAATGTACACATCAAAACTAACAAAATCACCTTTAATCAAGTGAATATATATTAAACAGAAAAAAAAGGTGTTAGTGAAAAAGATAAATGGTGCAATACATTGTTAAGTTTGATGACTAAAGAAATTAAAATGAGAGTTTATGAACTAAAATTAAACTAGAGGTAAAGTTCAGGGATCATTGCTATAATTCGGCCAAATGATTTATATGGAAAATGATATATAATCACACACAATTTTTTTGCTTATACACCTATTTAATATGGACTTCAAATTAAATAAATAAAACAAAAACAATAGACAAGAATGTGTAAGGCCTATGCCGGGAGAGATAAAGAGAGTGTGATTACCATTTCCAATAAACACATACATGGCTACATATGCGTCGACATTCACTTATTCATGACATTCAAACCCTTGTGCATAAGTTGTTAAGCATAAGTTGCAAGCTAACATATTTATGGAGAATCGAATTTCAGTCATGACTAGTTCTATGACACGTTATTGTTTGTTATAATATTCTTTAGCATTTCTTCCAAACTTTTGTATGAGTAAAGGAAGTTAAAGATCCTGAGAGGATCATTGTTGTAATATTATTTCAGTTAAAAAGTACGTTTAATTACAGCAAACACACATTTAAGAGATATCCTGATATATATTAGTTGGACGTTGTTCGTTGTCATGACTGACGATCATGACAAGTACTGTGATTTGGCATGTACTATCTTTAATGTTGTTGTGTGAGAAATCTGTGTCAAACCCATCATCGCAAAATATAACTTGGTCTGGGTCGTACACATATTGTGCACATGGTTTTGAACCCTGTCGACGACACAGCCGATGGTCCCATGCATGCAACCGGCAAACGAACATCTCGATAGATCCTATGCCAGAAGTAGCATGATTAGACCATCTAAACTTATTTAGCCATGCATGAAATCTTCCTGAGTGAATCAACAAACCTGCCTCCATTTGGGAATTAAATCAAAACCTTATTAATATTCTACTAATTTGGCCCATAAAATCACTTCTAATCCCGTTTCCTGTGATTGATTATTAGGGCCCAGAAAATCTTATAATCCCAGCTTCCACGTAGGGAGTTAACTTTTTTCTCCCTTTTTTTTTTTTTTTGATGGAAATAGATGGAGTGGCATGTCACATGTGCCTGCCTAGCTAACTACTGGCTTTTAGCGTAAGGATTGTTTGTTGGGCAGAAGAAAATTGGATCAAATGACCCACCACCACATCAACATCCACGCTTAAATGTCATGCTTTTTTGCGATAATACGACCTAGAACTCTCCACTTGTTTTACTATTTCTCTCGTTATGTGATCATTATTTGACAAGTCACGTGATAATGAAGATATATTGGATGACCAGTTCATGACTAGTTTAGATACATTAACGAATTAATGTTATTACAGACATGTATAAAAAAACACAAACACCTAATTTGATTGACCTTTCCAACTAAATTATTCTTCTATAAGTATCATTGTTAATTCATCTAACTACTAAATAGGTAGTGCAGCCTAGCACACAGTTGAATTAGACCCAATTTTTGGGGAGAAATGATTTTAACTCCTCTTTTTCCCTCATCCACTCCTCTCATATATGTTAGTTGATAATTGTTTTTTATTTTTTCAATCCAAAGGCTAACCACCTTTGAATTATAGACTATGGATTTAGGGGTCCGACATTAAGGGGAATCTAGCATGCAACAGGATACTCTCACTATCTCTCACATTACGTGCCCTCATGTGGTGTGAGAGAAAAAAAGAGAGATATCATCGACACGAACAAGAATCTCCTCCAAGATTGGGCATAACAAATTGTTGACAATGGTAGTTGTCAAAAGTTGTTTCATGTATACTCAATCACAACGAGTTTTTTGTATCAGAAGTGAGTTTTCTGCACAAACTATTTTCCTCTTCTACACTTTTATTTATTTTTATCATTCGATTCTCTTATTATAATTTAATCCAAATATTTAAAAAAAAAAAGACATGGAGAAGGAGATGGCCATGGTAGTTGTTTGGGTTTATATTTGACACTGGGCTTTGTAATAATGAAGACCTAAAGATGCGAAAACAAATAGAAGACTGGGCTCGGGCAAGTCGATGGGCCCGAGATGAATTGGAAGCTATTTCAGCGAAGACATAGGCCACATGTCTATGATTGAAGTGATGGGCAACAAAGAACACCTCACCACCAGCCAAAAAGCACTTTTCAAGGGCACGAATGAGTAAATAGGTGATGACTCACTGCCCTCCGAAAGACATAAGCTAAAGGCAAAGCTTAAACAGTCAGGCCAAATCGTCTATAAAAGCAAAGAGGGACACAAGAGACAATGACACTCAACCAATCAATCAAAAGACATCCCACTTTGCTCTCAAGCAAGCAAGAAAGCTTAACTTTGTCCAGATCATGTTATTTTCAGCTATGGTTCCCTTATAGAAAGCCATGTTTTGTCTAGATTATAAGCTTTGCTACCTTCCCCTAATGTTGTAGTATCGATTCCCTCTTATAGAACCCTTTTACTTTTCATCCTCCAAAGTATACAAACCCCCTGTAAACATAAAGACAAGTGGCTGCAAGAAGTTGAACCTTGCCCAACAAGGTTAAATCTTGCCCGACTCTCTTTTGTTTACTTACATATAGTAGATCTGTTATTTAGTGCATTTTCCTTCATGTTTTTAAATCATTTTCAACTGTTTTACACTTAAAAATTCCATCCTCAATCAAATCTGGATAAGTCAATGAACCTGTTTTCATTAAAACGAACTTTGATCGAGAAAATGGTTGGAAGGGCCCTAAACTTCCCTCATTTTGGACATACAAATGTTATGGATTAAAAGTCATTGTTTACAAGGCAAGAAAAGAACCTTATACAGACTTAACCCATATGTGACAATCCTTTGATAAACAAGAAGTCTAAATAACTTATGGCGCAAGTAACCAACCTATTTCACCTCCATTCAATAATCTGTTATACAAAAATAACAGTGGCACACTCATATCCTAGGCCTCACAAAGGCACATTTCAAACTAACAATAAACTCATATTGCAGCACACCAAGCGGCAAGATCTTGCCCGATAGGCAAGAAAGAGCCAGAGCCCCGGGGAGCTGTGCGAGGAACCAGATCCAGAAATCTAGCCAGAACAGTAGTTAATCATTTTTCGTCCTTTTTGTATTATGGTGTAATATTCTTATAGACTAAAGAGTAAACTATCCCCATGAACTAACAACCCTTTCGAAATTGTCTCCCAAAACTTATATTTCAGAAAATCAAGGATCTTAACTTGAAGAAAGAAATAGTTCGTGAAGAAACTGGCTAATTTGTTCTTGTTTTGGCCTTTTCATGCTAGTCACATTCTCCTTTTCTTCTTCGGCTCAAAATCCACGCACTCACCTAGTCACACGAAACGTGAGAAAACTTAGGGCACGAAGCAGAAGTTAACAAAGACAAAACCAAGGTCCTATTGGTTTCCACTACATAAACAATTGAATGTAAGGTATTGATCACAGGGCTTCCTTCTTAACAACAATTTGAAACGCATTGATATAAAGATATTGCGACGAAACCATTTTCCCTATCGCCAGTCTGGCCAATTGAACCAAATACACTTCCATCATCTTACAAAATGGAAATGGCAGACACGCAATCTCCAAAACCCGCAATTCTAATGTCATGCTAGTGAATACGCAATACGACCATCATCAACTTCCTTCATCGTGAAGAAGAATGGTCGCCTTCTTCCAAATTGTAAGCTATATATAATTGTTGGAATTTAGATTGGAATTTAGGTTGTTATCTTGCGGGCCAAGGATTAGTTACTTGCCCATTAAGTATTTGAGTTTGTCTAGGATTTGTTTTAGGGTTTTAGTCTAGGGTTTGCTTTGGTCTTTCTCTATATAAAGACCTTTTTGTATTTGGTTTTTTTTTTATCAATCAATAAACATGGTTTTTCTGGTATAATATTCAATTTGGTATTAGAGCAAGGTCGCACCGTCGCCTGCTTGCTATCAGGTATCTTGTTCCTTAGTGTTGTCATGGCATCTGCAAATGATGATTCCTTACAAGCTATTGGTGTGAAATTGAATGGAAATAATTATGTGTATTGGGCGTATGTGATGAAGAATTTTTTGATTGGAAAAGGTTTGTGGGGCTATGTTTCTGGAATGATTTCTATTCCAAATAACCCCAAAGATGAGAAACATGTTGAATTGTTTGCTGCATATGAGATGAATAATTCAAAGATTATTACTTGGATTAATAATTTTGTTGATTTGGCTATTGGAATGCAACTTGATAAGTTCTCAACATCTAAGGAAGTTTGGGATCACTTGGCAAAGTTGCATACCAAGGCCAATTTTGCTAAGAGGTATCAATTAGAAATGGAGATTCGTGCAATCCGGCAGAGTGATAAGAGTATTCAAGTTTTTTACAATGAACTGACCAATCTTTGGGATCAACTTGCATTAACTGAGCCCGAAGAACTTGGCATTGTCGAGCTCTATTGTCAATATAGAGAAGAACAACGTCTTGTTTAGTTTCTAATGCCTTTTCAGGATGAGTTCGAGACACTCCGTAGCTCCATCCTTCATCGAACTCCTCTTCCATCTGTTGATTATGTTCTTAATGAGTTACAAGCTGAAGAAGTCTGTGTGCAGTCGCATAGGCTCTCTTCATCTTTGTCAAACACTTCAGCATTGGCTGCGGCAAAATCTCATAGGGTTGCTATGGATGAGTGTTCTTATTGTAAAGGGAAAGGGCAATGGAAATCCCAACGTCCTAAGTTATCTCAGCAACATGAATTTCCACAAAAATGAGGAGCAGCTTATGTTTTGCATATTGCAACTGATTCAGAATCTGAATATAGGAAGGATGATTGGACATGGTAGTTTGAAGTTGGCATCGGCTTTGGCATGGTAGTGGCTTTCGCATTGGCATTATCATTGGAATTTGGAGTCTTGCATCCACATCTACTTGGGCAAACTCATGTCTGTGTTCCGCCATGAGTTTGACGGGGGGTGTTGGAATTTAGATTGGAATTTAGGTTGTTATCTTGCGGGCCAAGGATTAGTTACTTGCCCATTAAGTATTTGAGTTTGTCTAGGATTTGTTTTAGGGTTTTAGTCTAGGGTTTGCTTTGGTCTTTCTCTATATAAAGACCTCTTTGTATTTGTTTTTTTATTTATCAATCAATAAACATGGTTTTTCCAGTATAATATTCAATACATACAAAATTCAACTCACAGTCATAGAGATCATCATAGTTACAAAACATTCCCTTGATTTGTTCCATACTGTTATTCAAGTGATAGATGATAGATACATTAGCTATTAAAAGAGAAGGAGAAACAAAAAAAAAATGCAGAAAAGAAACAAGGCAACAACTCCATATGCTGTTGAGAGTTGTCCCACATCGATGAGGGACAAGGTTTGCTATGTGCTTATATGGTCTTGGGCTACTCCCCATATTGGCAATTGGTTTTATGGTGGAACCCCAATTTCATCATGGTATCAGAGCAGGTTGTCCTCGTGTAAAGCCAAACGGCCACACGCGCTCCACGTCACCCTGTTGTGATGTCCACGTGTAGGCTTGAAAATCAGCCACATGTGAGGGGCGTGTTGAGAGTTATCCCACATCGGTGAGGGACAAGGTTTGCTATGTGCTTATATGGTCTTGGGTTACTCCCCGTATTGCCAATTGATTTTATGATGGAACCCCAATTTCATCATATACAACATAAACACAATCTATAATAAAACACTAAACAGATGAAATATAGCGTTTCTTATTGAATGTAAGATGTGGTGATTATTTAGCCGCTAAGCTGGACAACGTAAAACTGGGTGAGTTTGATATCCAACTTGTCATTCACGATTTTATGGAAATTAAACCTAAAACCACCAATTTACAATTGTAAAGAAAAATACCATTAAATTGTAAAACCGAGTGAATAAATTTTCATTTTTCACTCTTAATGATTATTTTTCTTTGCGTGAAATGTAACACTTTAAATCAGCAGTTAGGGAGGTTATTGGTTTGGAATGTGACTCTTAACCCATTGATCGTATCACTTGATTGCTGAATACAGGGAATTTTATGGCTCAAAATTAGAGTTATTCGGTGGAACACATATAATAAAAAGAGATGAACTATGCTGCAAGCAAACATAGGTCACCATCTATAACTACTCTATATAATTTTGATTTATAAGACAACTTACATAAAACGAGACTTCGTTAATTAAACCTGTGTGAACACTTGTGCTCGTAATTACTGTTTTACTCTAAAAAGGTGACTTACTTAGGCCTTCCACAGCAGTTTGAGTGTGTGTGATACTTATATAGAAATCACGTAACTTGAGTTTGATACCTATATATACCACTACTAATATAAGTTCAATATATTATCGTCACCCTTAAATTCTTGGGAATTTTAACGAAAAACTCCGGTACTGATCACTTTAACGAAAAACCACATTTTTACACTAAAAAGTCAAACTTGGTACTATTCACTTTAAGCTTTATTTTGTCCTATATTCACTTTACGCTTTATTTTGTCCTTATCGTTAAAACTCAAAATTTTCAAACATTTTTCATTATTTTTCTTAAATTCTTCTCTAATATTTACCGCCACTAACTTTCTCTTGTACTTCTTGTTAAAAAACCGTTACCAGCTTCTCCCTAGGAAGTTACCAGTCTCGCAGCCACTGGTGAGCTATGGCGACGGCGAAACGGCGGTGATGGGCAGGGTGGAGCTGACGACGTGGCGGAATGAATCGCTCCAAGACCGTAGCTTTCATCTGGCTCCTCTACGCCTTGCTCTTCTACTCTCTCTTGCGAATGGTCCTCTGGAACTCCGACTCCTCACGCAATTACTCCTCCGCCCCCGGTAAATTCCAATTCGTTTTCCCTTCACTCTCCTACTATCTTCTGTTTGGTTCCCGAGAAACTTACTTAAATCACAATTTCCCGCTGCAGATTCTGTAATTTCGAACAAAGAGCGGAGGTCCGTGTTATACGATCGGATGGGTCGGGATTTGGAAGACCATGGACCACTTTTTCTCAACCGCGGCGGCCGAACCTCTCAGTCTCTGTCACTTTCTGATATTTTTACGATAAGGGATGGATCTGTAGCACCTGTACTTAAGGTAATCCTAATTCGTTGATTAAAGAGTTAAACTTTGGCGATTTGGCTAATTGGATATTTTATCATGTGTGTGTTCTATGTAGGCAGCAAATCCTCCTGTTCGTGCTAATGTGTTGTATCTGAGCACGCAGTACTCGCTTCCGATTTCGTAAGTATTTAGCTTTGTTCTTTCATTGTGTTTTCGAATTCGAATGGTCAATGATGGTATGGGAAAGAAACAATTTTTAGGGCTGATATTAGCAATGTATGTATTGTTTTGGTTATTAATTATATGTGTGATTCGGGATGGAGCGTAGAATTGACATTGTGCACATTAAAGTGTAGAAATTTTGTTCGGGGAGGCGTTTTGCTGCAAGATTATAAGATTAGGTACAATTTTCATAGCTTTAGCTTAATGCTCTTTCGTTAATGTCGTGTATCCGTGCTTGGCTTGTTGCAGGAAGGCGCTCAAACCTATACTCGATCCTTACTTCGATAAAGGTAAGCTACTGTTTGCCAATTTATAATGTCTTTGACAGATTATATGATCATAGCTTACGAATAACGGAGTAATTTATCTATTTTTCAACTCGCACATTTACTATTTGTTGGTATGCTTATGTGTCTATCTTGGCTAGTAATCTGGTTTCAGAACTCGAGCTTGTTTCATTTTAGTATGTTTCATGCCTCGCATCATATTTCACCTGTTCCTGCTACGCAAGGCGAGGTAGACTGCACTTCTGGAGCCATTCATGTGTTTCTTAACATCTTGTAATTTGCACTTAAATGTCAGTTTAGGTTTTGAACCCTGTTTTTTTATTTTCCCTCAGATTGAAACCGAAGTAGCTGCCGTTAGGACTATTGCACAGGGTCTCTGCCCTTTAAAAATTGTCTTAGACAGAGTAGTCTTGACCTCAACAGGTGTGCTTCTCGGGTGCTGGCAGGTTATTTTCCTTAACCTATATACTCACCTTTTTCTTTCTTCCTGTTCGTAATGTATGTCACATAAGAATATTTGATCCTTGTAAATATAGATTTTCAGAAAGGTCGCAATTTCATAACCATCAAGGGAACGATTTAACCGAGAAACTATTTTCTGGAATCAATCTTTTGTACTTACCTTCTTTTTTTTCTTCATTGTAGGTAATCTCTGGATCAGATCCTATAACCATTCGAGCAAAATTGAGGACCGCACTTCCACGTGCACCAGAAAAGCAACTTGTAAGAACCATATATCTATCTTTGTTCATTTTAGACTAGTACAGTAGCCCAATACTATGCAGACTAAGAGTTGTTAAGTTTACCAATAGACTTACTCTTAATGAGTTGAGATCATGGAAGAACCGAGGTTTTAATGGTTAATATATGTTTGAAAGTGAACGATTGTAACACTTGCTTGAGGTGACTCTCTCCTGCTACGAAACTTCTTCCTTTCTGATTTATCTTATTGGCTGTCTGTGGGGCGCATGTGTTCCGGCAAAAGTTATTTCATTCTTTTTCAAGTTCTAGAATTTAGAATAGAGCTTTCCCGCACATGAAAGGTTATTTGCCGCAATGAATACCTTCTTATTACTAAATATCTGCTATGAAAGGATAAGTAGTCTGAAGGTGCATTAATCCAATTTTGTTAAACTATAAGAACTACATGATAAATCCTGATGCGGAACTCATTGTGGCATCGTAGATCCCCTCATTATTGCGTTATGAAATATTATTGGTAGACTGACAGTAAAATTCTCCTTGTATCTTATGCTTGTAGCACTTGCTAATCTGCAGCCGTTGTCTCCTGCAGTATGATGCTGCCATTCTTCATACTTCATTTGCAAGGCTTCTTGGTCGCCCAAAAGCATCATCCAAGGTAGTACATCTGATGACTCTTAGTTGCCTATCTCATTGCTTGGCGTCGTAAGCACCTGTTTTAATATTGCGGTTCCAATTTATTTGGCGATCTGCTGAAGATTTTATTCCCAAACGTGCTTCTAATCTTTGCAGAAAATAGGAGTTTTCTAATTGCTTTTCAATTTTCATAGTTTGTGAAATTTGACAGCTCTTTATAAGATCGATCCAGAACAATTCATCGACTAGAGCTGAAGAAACACGTCTCAAATCATTATAATATTGATTGCCACTGCATCTATGTACATGTAGGTCCTGTTATTTACGTAGTTTTTGTCGTGTTCAGGTGCTATCTAATACTTCAGATCAAATCCACTTCTTCCAAGAGCTTGTTCATCGTCTAAACAACGAATTCCAAGGATTTGAGGTGAGTTGTTATGCCGTATATATCACTCTACGTGCGTAATTTATGGCATGTGTGTATCCATAATATCTTAGTCTTTCAAGATCCTCTAAAATCAATTGAATTCAGGCAGTGGTATCTGAGCTCTGGTATGTGGAGGAATTTGACGTTTTGGCTCTAGCATTGAACGGAAGAATGAAGGCGCGCAGGTTCAAACTTGGCTGCTCAAGAAGTTGACATCACGATTCGCCAGTTCCACTAGTATAAACCCAAAATTCAAGTCAATAACGCATTGTTTTACAAGTTAGTTGTTTTACATCGAAGCAGGTTCTCCGTGTTGGCGTGTAAATTTGCATCTTGTTCTAAACTGAAAATCTGAAGAAATAATTGATGTTGTGGACGATGAACGTTTCTCGAACTTGAAAGTACCTTATGATAAAGGAACGCGTAACGACATATATGATGCGAGGCATGTAAGGTACTAAAATGGTGCATGCTTGAGCGCTGAAAGCAGAACATTAGCCAACATAGACAGACGCATTACGGCATAACCGCACCAACAGATGGTAGGTTGGATGAGTGGTTTGAGCATTTAGCGACCAGCTTGACTGTCGGAGAGTCGCCATTACCGTCCAAAAGAGAATCAATATTTTTTTTTTAGTACAACGATATATATTACACTATGGGAGAGGGCAGTTCGGCTAAAGTCACACGATGGACAACCTAATTTGGTATCGATCGCCATTCACGAGATTCGAACCTAAGACTTCTCACTTACAAGTGCAGAGAAATACCACAAGACCGTAGTAGAGAAATGCCACAAGACCGTAATACTAAGTGACAAAGAGAACCAATAAATAAATATGAAGGAAGTGTAGAACAAGAAATTGAAAATTGAGGAGTAAAATTCACTGCATCCATCCACTGCATCAAGTTGGGGTGACAACATGATCACTGTGATTCATTGTCTTGTAGATGGACGTTCTCATGGATGGCACACGCCTAAGCTTTCCCTTTTTTTTCTTAAAAGGGGGACAATCGTTGGTTATCCACTCATTTCAGGAGCTGAGAAAACTCACAGAGACATTTCAGCCTCCTGAATTTTCCTAAAACAAATTAAAAAATTGCAGTCACTTTCAGTAACGCTTGGAAAATACGTAACTCTCTCTTGCCAAACAAGTCCTTGTTGTCATTTTTTTTTTTTTTTTTTAATTTTAGACCGTGCACATTTTCTTTGCTAAAGTCAAACGTCAATTTGTCACCTTTGATCAAAGTATGTGTGTGCGGACGAATGACGATGGCACAAAAAATGATCATTGATGAGAAACTACACATAGATGATTGATTGTAGCATAACTTAATTACAAAAATTAACTCAAATCCACGGACGGAGAAATTTTCTACATGTGAGAAGACTGAGATGCAATGTCTATCTCGAGCTTGTTACACAATGTTATATGCTTAACTTTTTTTTATCGTTTCGAGGGAAGGGAGACTATCATATCTCAGGGTCAGGGCATATCACAAGTCTATTTGAGGACTTATGAATAAGGTCTTAAACTATCTTAAAATGAAATGTCAAATTATAAAAGTCAAATTACAATTGATGGCTGATGTGACAATCTGAAGCTTTAAGTCAAATTTTCTACTTTTCCAATCAAATTGTCAAATGTTATTTTATTATTTAAATAAAGTTTTAAATGGTTATAATTATTAAAAAATGTTGAAATAAAATTTTTATTGGTTGAAATGTTAGTGGAATAAGAGACCCACTATTAAAATGAATTAAAAATAAATTTGACATTGTTGTCAAATTTGACTTTAAATCCCAAAGCTTTCAAATCCAGTCAGCAAACAACACTTCGGTTGGATAGACTTTTATGTCAAATATGCATAGTGGCATTCCACCTAGGATTTTGACATCTCATTTGGAGATGCTCTTAGTCTCTTTTTTGGTTTTTACAGATCGGTTACAAGAGGGATTGCCGGCAACGAGACTCAAACATAAACCTTGTCTAGCAAAGAGAATGATCTTTACTCATTCAACCAATCCTCATTGGCTATATGTTTTAACTTTATCACATGGCAGCTCGTTGTTTGCTCGAGATACTATCATGTGTCGTCTTAAAAACTTACATGTAATCAAACACTAACCAAGACAATTCACGACAAGTGGTTCAGTGCAAATGTACGGACAGTAGCTCCCTAAAGAAAATAACAGAAGATCATAAGTTCGATACTTGGTAAGTTATGAATCTGCTTAATCGTGATCACGGGTAGAGTGCAATTCCTATTTAGGATGAAAGGGAGAAGACCAACCAAGACATGATAAAATGTATAGCAAATGGCACGAGGGAAGAAAATCGTAAAATATAGAGACAAGCCACAGCTCACAAGAAGGAAGGTCACGTGTCCGGGTTCATTACACAGCAAAAAGGCAAGCGCCCGCCACACGCTCTCCGCTGCCTCGTTTTCTCCCGCCACGCTCTCTGTCTTCCTCCTCCCCTAAACGCCAAGCGTAACCGTTACCTCTTTCAATCCATTACATTTCATCTCCGGATATATAAAATCTCCAAATTTCCTCAGATTCCTTCAAAATTCCTCAACTTTTCTTGATCCAAGTCCCAATATTTTGTTCCCGCCATTTCCATCTGCAGGTAGCTAGGGTTTGTTATCTGTAATTCTACATTTTCTGATCAAATTATGCAGTTTTTTGTTTGTATTTTTGTTCAATATAGTTGATTTGTTTGTGATCTAGCGTCTCTGGAAGTATGTAATTTCTAAAAAGCATAAATCTTTTGTAGTTTTGTTGGATTTTGGGTTTGATTTTAATGGCTAACTCTGAAATTTAATAGTTTTTAGTATCTGCTAAGCTGGATTTATGATTTTCAACTGGCAAAATGTAAATATAATTTCAATTTATTGAATTTTTAGTGGGCAATGAGGTAGAAGAAGTAGTTGGGGGAAAAAGAAAACTAGGTTTTCACTTTGAATGTTGATTGTGTACTTCGATTCTGTTAAATACAGCATGCTTTATATAAGGAAGTGCAAAAATTTACGCATTGTTTGGATGATTTGTAGGCTATAGAGCCTTGTTCAGTTCATTGAGATGATCATGGGTTCGCAGGATCCTGTGCTGGCAGCTGACAAGGGTAATGTGGCAACGGAGGCATCAGTGCGTCCGTAAGTTCTGGATATGTTAAGTTTGGCATGATCGTATAAGCATTATTATGTGTGCTGGCAATTTTCTACTATCTTGATTGGATCTAGTGCTTGGAGTATCAATTAGAGGTTGGAAGTTCACGTGTACTTAGGAACGGTAAAACTTGTCTTGCTTTAGAAACTTGATGCGAATTAGTGTAGCATTTAGAAAACGATTTGTAAAATGAAAATGCAGAAATGCGATTTCTGAAATGTTGTTTGAAGTTACAGGGTCTATGTATGTTGTAGCATCAATATAACCCTTGTACCTGGTGAAATCTACGTAACTTTCTGGAATGTTGGATGTGTTGCTCACTAGTTTCCGATCATGAATTAACTTTAATAGAAATAGCTGCAACTAGTGATGGATAAATTTTGGATTAAATGTGCTCAACTTTTTGGTATTTATTTGAAACAAAGAAAGAATGGCTATGGTTGGTAGACTCGCATTATCAAGGTTAACAGTGGTGTCTACTTATAGCCTTTCTAACTGACCAGAGGATTCAAATAGGGTGGAATATTGTCAGCAAGCACTTAACTCCTGTTCATAAATCTGATGTACTTCGGCTAAATCTCTTTCTGATGTGGTAATATTGTGTTTTTTTTTTTTAAACAAAAATGTAATGAGCACTAGTCTTTTATTGATTTTGAACTTCAAAACAGTTTACGGTTGATATGTTTGTGCTTTATAAAATGTTTAAGAGGGTCTTCTAACAATATATCCTCTGGCCATAATCAATTTGTGTGAGGTTCTTTAGAGTTGCGGATATAGCATGACTGTTTATTTGGATGAAAAAGCACTCAGATTTCTTGATTAGATGTTTAGGAGGCTGTTTTATGTGCAGGGCTTGTCCTGGAATAAAGAAACAGGGGAAAATTCCTAAGAGAATCCACAAGGCTGAGAGGGAGAGACGGAAGCGTGAGCAGTTTAACGAGCTTTTTCTTGAGCTGGCTGATGCCCTTGGTAACTTCTCTTTTATTTATGTGAATTTCACTGTAATTTTGTTTTTGTCTGCAGTTCATCTTACAATGATAATTAGCTTCAGTTTTTGGTGTAATTTTTTTTTTAAATGATGGTGGGTCGTTCTTAATTTGAGATAACTCTTGTGCAGAACTGAATGAGCAGAACAGTGGAAAGGCCTGTATAATTAGTGAAGCTACTCGACTGTTAAAGGACTTGTGTGGTCAGATTGAATGCTTACAGAAGGAAAATGCATCCCTGTTGTCTGAATCGAACTATGTAAGGCACCCGACATCTTTCTTCACCCCGTAAACATTTTGCTCCTTTAATTTTTATACAACATTTAGACTGTATATATGTACTTAGGTATGTGGATATCTTAGCGAAATTCCTACTTGGAGGTATGTGGATATCTTAGCGAAATTCCTACTTGGCTCTTTGGATCATTCCTTATACATCCATCTTCGTTAGGACTGAGAAGCACATCTGCATCTAGTAGTGCATTCCTTTAATCTGTCATATTTCATGAAAGTTTTTTAAAAATTGAACAGATGACCCTCGAGAAGAATGAGCTCAAAGACGATAATTCTGCCTTAGAAACTCAGATTGAGAAATTGCAAAGTGAGATACAAGAGAGGGTGGCACAGTCTAAACCGGACCTGAATGCACCACCTTGCGCAGAATTGAGACCAGAAGTTGCCTCCCATTTTACCGGAAATTGCATCGGTTTGCCCACTCAAGATCCCAGCTTGCAGCAAGCACCTGCTGTCTTTGTTATGCCCCTCTGCCCCGATCTCCAAGCTTATCCACTGCCAGATGCCGCCAACCTCGCATCTAACACTACCTCACATGTAAGCAAACCGCATGCTAGGTATCCAACCTCGGTGGATTCTTGGCCGTTCCAACTTCTCGGCGAGAAAACAACCGCAGGCAAAGGATTTCGACAAAGTGGTAAAAACGACCCTAGTAATATGTAAACTTCGTAATCGAATGGTTTATGTGCAATGCTTCACCTTTTGCTGGGTATAATTGACAATGCCCCATATTTTGTAGATTGTATATTTCAGAAACGAATGAAGCAATAGCAACGGTGTTCAGTATTACGGAATTTGGTATTCAATTTGTACCGGAATTTTATTATGCTTGGGGATATTCTTGGGCTGTTAGATTTTTATCATTGTATTTTTTATTGTTAGATCTTTGATCGCACGTTCAACGCTTCATTTATCTGATGCATAACATCAGTCGGAGCATAGTAGAAATTTTAATAAATCGGAGGTTTTTTGGACAATCCACTTGACAATCTATTAGACAACCTTAGACGCCCCCATAAGTCCGTACACAAGCATGGGCTCATCTTTTTTTTGAACAAATACCTATATTCGGGGATAAGGGGCGAAACGACCTCTCGATCTATTATCTACACTAAGGAAAATGATGGACTTAGCTTCATAATAGGCTAACAATAATGTGGTTCAAATTCGTTTTTGACGAGAATCGAACATAAAACTTTTCATTTATAAGTGAAGAGGAAAGTCACCATACTATAGTACTGGATGGCCACAAGCATGCACTCTTTGATTCAATCATTGTCCTTTGATTAAAGAGGACCACAGTAACTCCCATGATCGCGAGTCCACCCGATAGTTCCTCTTCAAAGCTTTAGCTTTTGCCACGTCACGTATTATTTGGTAGTGTTGTAAGTTGTTAACCACACCTGTCCGCTCCTCACTTTCCCTCCTCCAACCGACCCTTCACACACAAACTGACAAAAAACCCTAAGCTTATTCCAGAAGCACTTTTCCCAGAAGCTCATAGTTTCAGTTCAGAGAGTGATAGAGTTGCTTTGAGAAATCCGGAGATGGGATCTGGCGCCGGCAGCTTCCTCAAAGTGCTTCTCAAGAACTTCGACGTTCTTGCTGGGTACACCCACATTCTCCCTCTCTCACTTTACCAAATTTTCCAAACCCAGCAAAAAAGTTTTGATCTTTTTCTTTTTCTTCTCTAATTTGATTTATGGGTTTTTTTGTTTTGTTTTTGTTCTTGCAGGCCTGTGGTTAGCCTTGTTTATCCACTGTAAGTTGGGTTCGAAGACAACTTTTTTAGTTTTATTTTCCAGTTTTATCTATTTTTTGCATTGTTTTTGTGCTTAATTTGAAGTTTTTTGTGCTGGGAAGTTGATTTTTGGGTTGTTTTCGATAGGTACGCATCGATTCGAGCGATAGAGACGCAGTCTCCGACCGACGATCGCCAATGGCTGACATATTGGATTCTGTATTCTATGATTACTCTGATTGAACTCACCTTTGCCAAAGTCATTGAGTGGTAAATTATTTTCGACTTTCGAAATTTAATTCCTTTTTTACTTGTTTGTAATCCGGGTTTGCATTGAATATGCTTGCATTACGTTTGCTTAAGATATGAGATATTTCCCCGAAAATGTAGATTCGTTGTATGAGATCATTCGTTAAGTTTTCGTGTGAAGATTTCATCCTGCTGCATTTACGTTCTTGAACTTGTATAGAAAAGTGGTTCCGATTGTGTGATGAACTTTTACTAGTTTTTTACTTGTGCTTCAAGGAAGATTTATGAAAACTTATGTTTGAGGTTGCTAGGTTTGCGTTGTCTTGTCCGCCTTTTCGGGGCTGAAAACAGTTATCTTGCATTAGATTCAATTAACTCTCGTGCTGTTATAGTTCACGAATGATGTGCCGTTGCTGCTTTTGATATAATTTTGTGTTAATGTTGTGATCTTTTCTGGTAGGATTCCAATCTGGTCGTACGCTAAGCTGATTGCGACTTGTTGGTTGGTCCTCCCATACACGAATGGTGCTGCATACGTTTATGAACATTATATCCGACCTTTCTTTCTCAACCCGCATAAAATTAACATTTGGTATGTTCCGAGGAAGAAGGATGACCCAGACGACATTTTAGTTGCTGCGGAGAAATACATTGCAGAGAATGGGACTGAAGCTTTCGAGAAGATCATCCACAGGGTATGCTTATTAACCACAACATTTGAATAACTCGTAGTAATATACTTATAATGTTACATATCCCACTGAATATTTCCCAGGCATGCAATTATCAACAAATATTTTCGCAAGCTGGCTTGACGTGATCTTTCCGTTTCTGTAGGCTGATAACAACCAGAGGAGCGGGGGATCCGTCTATCATAGGGGATCTGTCTTTGATGAGGACCTTAAGTACTATCGAGAGTATTAGTTGTGGTACGTTTCATTGCATCTCGTCCCGCGGTGTTGTAGAGAAGACAATGTTGCTGTTACCTTTTCCGTAGCTGATAGCGTATCCATATCTTTTGGTTTTGTAGAGGATACTGAATGTTCCTAGTTTATTAACATGTAGTTATCATGGTTCGACAACGGCTTTTCTCATGCTTTGTTTCTTAAATTCAGTTAGTCCATTTGCCTGATTCTTAGGGTGCTCTACAGTATAGGATATTTCGTGATTTTCAACCGTTAGATCTTGGTTTGTGTGTTTTTGGCTAGAGATCTAACTGTTAAAAATCTTGTAAGTATCCGATACTCTGAAGCAGCATAGAAAATCCCTAACATAAGACGGGATTAAGCGGGATTAACCGTGAAAGGTGAACATCCGGCGTGGTTTGAAACAATTTGAGCATAAGAAGCTCATCTCTTAAGCAGTTCAATACGATGCACAAACTAATAGTTGCTTATCAAACATCAAAAGTCGTCAAAAAGTACTTTCAAGAGAAGTTAGTTGATTTGACAAAAGCTAGAAGGCCTAGCACAATTCAGCACACATACGAGAACGCGTAAGTTGTTCAATTCCCGGACAGAGACCGCTAATTCATCGTCCCGTTTAGACGCTAGTTTGTAGCACAGGCAATGGCCTACAATGTTGGCCTCAAAACTCAATGACCAGTTTCTGTTTAGGCTTCAGCTTCTGCTTCGATTTCATCTTCGGCTTCACCGACGTTTAGCGTTTGGTAGAGGTACTCCTGCGCTTCAGCAAGTGGTGATTCTTTCGCATCAGCTGCATACAAAATCTTCTTTACTGCCACCGACATCTGCATGAAATCGACGATAAGTTGGTTAACCAGATCAGTTAACAACATCCAACAGTCATACACGGACGCGTAAACCTACTAAAATCACTCGATTTCAAGAGAGGAAGGGGCAGAGGCAGAGGCACAGGAGGAGGAGGACGGACGGACGGACGGACTTTTTCTAGTCAATACTAGCAAGAAATGCCAGCCTAAGAGAAAAGGAAAAAGATAACCTAGCTCCCTAAGAAAAGAAAACCGAAGTCTAGAGTACTCATAATCTCAAGATCCATCAACAATTCCTATATTTTGCTTCAGAAATTATAAAATGTTGTAACGTCCGCCAAATACAAACTTCTTTCGTCAGCTTTAGATGCACTATGAGATTTGTAAAGAAGGCATCGTAACAGGACAGAAATATACACCATACGAATACTATGCAAGAACATGATTGTATTTTGTATACATTGAGTACAAAACTATAAGTCATAGACTCATATATGAAAAACATGTCAGAAAATCATACCGGGATATCCTCCAACTCTGATGTCTGACAAAGAATTTCAATATCCCTTAATTTTGCAAAGTAGAAGTCCCTTTCTTTTTCCAAAAGGTCCACAGAGAGCTTGAGATCTGTAATCTGTAAAACAGAAGTATACAACAAAAACTATTAGGAATCAGACAAAATTATGAAGCAAGATGAATAATTCCACAGCCAAAGCCAGATACTAGGAGAGGAATGATTTTCCTCGGACAAGGCAAAGATATCGATACCTCCTTAGACAAAGCCTGAACTTCTGAAGAATTAGCACTGCCTGCAGCTGCATAAGGTCTCCCTTGCTTTGGTCCTAAAGAAATAAGCATCATGCAATGAGAAGCACTCTTAGGTCTTAAAAATTAATCAAAGGGAGTAGAAATAAAATTTTCGGTGGGGGGAGGGGATCTGACCTGAGGTCTTATTAAGACCAACTGTATCTCCAGAGCCAGGGTTATGTAAATTGCTTGATTGCAGAGATTTTGAGATTTTCTGAGCACCTTTGGGATGCCGATCCTTCCCACCCTTACTCCTTCGCTCCACAGGGTTATAGTTTCTACAAGGAGAAAAAAATGTGAGTAAGAAAAAGGGCATTGATGTAATACCAACACACACGAACCCAAAGCTTTGAAAGGAGAGGAGTTAGAAAAACGTGCATACTCATTCATAATGCCACCATTTACGGAATCACAGTAGCGTTTCAGCCATTGCAAGAATTCCAAGTTGTCCAAAGGCCTGCCTTTAACAAGCCTATTGACTTCAAGATGCTGCACAAGGATTGAGATCGGTAAGAATATAAACATCTTGGTTGTTCTTTTTCCAATGATTACCCCCGTCTGGTTTCCTGACTCACCTATATTAAAGTTTGCAATATCACAAACAATCCCAAGTCATGGAACCATACTGGAATAAAGAATTACAGTAGAGGTACATCTCAACCTTACTCTTAGATCATTAATACCAAACAATCTCAACACATGTAAATGCTGGCGTTGTCCTAGCAAACTGGTTATGCAGAGTCATATTCGCTTTTTCCTAAGAGCCCAAATAATGTTAAGACCAACCAACTCGTAAAGGTACAACAAATGAGTGGGAGACAATTTAGATCAAACAACACCATAGCATGGTATGGACCTACGAAACCTTATGAACAGTTCTGTGACATCAAGAATTCCCACAATTCATTCCAGCACCTATATCATAAGTTTTCATCTATACAAGATAAAGTATTCCCATATGTGGTGAAGATCAATACAAGCCCCACAAACAAAATTTTGATTTGGAATTCTTTATTCTAAAAGTGAGTGCATGTATTGGAGGTTTTTGTAAATAAATTTCAAAATAAGGTTATTCCTCGAAAGCCAATTATGAAAAAAAGACGAGGAGTGGAGGAGCATCGTAATGAAAATACCTTCTCAATTTTTAACTTGTTGAATACTTCCTGTAGAACCTTATAATTCTGGATCATATCGTATTCTGTTTTCGCATCAAAATTGACCTGCAATAAACCAAATAGAAGGAAATCGAAGGGGGGTGCCAGTCCGGCAATAAAAATGTTAATCCCACCACAATGTGCTGATCAAATAAATAAAAGATGCAGAGGCACGCAGATACCTTGTGCATTGGAACAACACCAGGATAGGTCATATCCATCATTTGACATTGCACAGCACCAGATGCAGCCTAGCCACATTTGTTTGCACGGTTAAATACAAGAAGTTTAGTGTTCGTTTCATATGAAGAAAACTTAAAGGATCAAAATCGCACAATGTGACGTATATCCTAGGGAACAAACCAATGAATGCCAATCACAATTTAATTTTCACCGCAAAAGCTGCTTTAGTTCCATCCATCCATGTTACGACGAGTACAGAACTGCTATAAATTATTCATAAGGCGAACCTCTGAGTTGAGTTCAAGACAAGGGATAATGACGTTAAAGATTTCGACGTGAGACCGGGCTCACCCCATACACAGCTCAACCAGAAGCAGTATATTACTTCCTATCACTTAATTTGTGAAACACAACAGAAACCCACACTGCAGTGTCACCTCTGATCAAATGGGTCAACAAAATTACACAGGTTGCCAACTCCTAAGTAGCATAATTAACAAACTTTCATATTTCAAAGCAGATAAAGCATTCAACTTTCCAATCATAAACACATTTAGTTCAGTTGGGTCATACATTGACTTCCATTTACGAATTAATGCACCCAATTTTAGTGGATTGAAACATAAAAAAAAATTCAGAAAAAAAATAGGAACCCAGAAAGCATTTCACAAATTGAACAAATGGGTAATGCTCAGACAGACAAACCCAAGATCAAGATGGTTTCTTTTCAACACCGAAATTCTCAAAAATACCCAAAAAAATACCCAAAAAATGAGAGAAAGAGAGAACCTCTTCAATGCGAGAGAGATTCAACTGAAGGCGATTGTTGATCCACGTCAAAATCTCATTCCTCCCAACAAAGTAAGCACTGTCCATAATCCCAATGTTGGAAGCCATTTTTCTTCCCCCAGATTTTTCCCAGTTCTTCCACAATTTTCACAGACCCAGGAGACACAGAAAGGAGATAAGAAAATGCCAAAATAGAGTCGGAGAAGAAACAAACCTTGTTTAAGTATTTAAACCGATGAGGATTAGGGTGTAATCGGCTTTTCGATAAAAAAAAACAATTAAAATTCAAACAAAAATCGAAAAAAAAAAAAAGGAATGTGGAAATTATGGGAAACTGATGGAAGATGGAAATTGAATGGTGAGAAAGAAGAGAGAAAAAGAAACGGAATTGGAAATTTGCACGACTGGCGGGCACTGAAATGAGGGAACTTTTTTTATACTTCGGCAAATACAAGCGTGCGAAGAGGAGAGAGGGTTTTATTTTGTTTTTATATTAGTTTAAGCTTATTCCCTTTTATTTTATCTTGTTTTTTTCTAGATTTTTTTATATTTTAGTGGTTGATAAGAACTGTTTATTGTTTGATGCCTCCTGGGATTGATGGTGACTTTTTTCACGAGCATCATTAGTTGTAGAACACTACTTGGGAATTGGATCCTCTCATAAACCAAACCCTTGGGATTCTCTTGACCGACTAACACGAGCCGTTGGATCACGGTTGATAAGAACTGTTTATTGTTTGATGCCTCGTGGGATTGATGGTGACTTTTTTCACGAGCATCATTAGTTGTAGAACACTACTTGGGAATTGGATCCTCTCCTAAACCAAACCCTTGGGATTCTCTTGACCGACTAACACGAGCCGTTGGATTTTGATCCAACGGCTACAAATAAGGGGTCTCTCTAAAAGTTATAATAATTGTAGTCGTTTGATCAAAATCCAACGGCCTGTGTTATTGGGTCAGGAGGATCCCGAAGGTTTACCTTGGAGAGGATCCAATTCCCACTACTTGGCTGCGGAAATTTAACAGCAGCTCCTATTTTTATTCAACTTACAGATAGACACGTGTTTAATTGGTGTTTGCACTATTAATTTTTTGGATACGTGTTCATCTATGAGTGGGTAAAAGCAGGAGCTGGTGTTGAATTTGCAGCAGTCAAGTAGTGTTCTAATCAGACTTCCTTGTAATTGGCACGTTAATGTCTTCTGTAAAATTTAGTCCCAAAATAGTGTGGTAGGTATGCGAAGCAAATGAAAAATGTTGCATGAATTAAAAATCAACATTTTGACATTTGTGTTAGGGAGATCAAAATTTTAAATCAAATTTGGTGGTTGATTATTAGATTATTAATTAAGTGTTGATTAACTTGCTTATTTTTAACTGGTGACACATCATTTAATTTGTAAATTTGATTTAAAATTTTGATCTCCTTAATATTATTCTATTATTTTTGTAAGTTAATGATCAATAAGGCTGTGTGTATAATTTAAAGTTTTGGGTCTCCATTTGTCCAAAATAGACTATGGCCTGCAAAAGTGAGAGAGCAGGACAACAATTGAGATTTTTATTTTACTTGTTATTTAATTGAAAATTGGAATAGGAATAGGAATTGGAATTGAAATTGGAATTGGGTGGAATTGTTGATTCAAAAGGCATCTCTCCTTTGAGCAAGCAATGCTCGAAAGTAAAGCCTGCCATCCAATCTGTTTCCCCAACTTCAAGTTTTTCTTTTTCTTTTTCATTGAATAAAGAGGCATGCTCCGGACTACTTTTACAACGGTTAAAAACGCTCTTAGATGATCAAAATTGTTGCTTATAGTGTTGGTCATAAATAACTAGAAGTGTTTCCATTTTCTAAATGTCTTTTTGGTATTCTCCGAATAGGACAAATCATGTTGATACAAATAAAGCACAAATTACAAATGTTTCGTACATAAGTAATTCCAAACAAACTTAGTACTATTACAAAAACTCTCGTTGAGACATGCTTCATAGAAGTGTGAAGGCTTTGAACCTTTTGTGCACTAACATGGGAAACTAGAAGAAAAAAAACATAATGTCTCATACTTTTTTAGATAGATTGCATGCACATGTATGTATGTAAAATCCATGAAATCCATTGAGAAATGATAAGATATGGTGGGTGCCTTGGATATCATATTAAACAACATATATATATATATATATATATGAGTGTGTTTGTGTGTACCTAACTAAACGCAGATTTAGCAGACGTTCTCCTCCATATTACTATTCGGTCAATCCCGTTAAGCCAACATTCTCCTCCAGATTACTTAATCTGGCATTATGATAAACGAGGCAAATTTACAGTCCGGAGTGCATATCACATTGTGAGATCTTGGCTCCAACCAGCAAATAGTAGAGCATCATCCTCGATACAACCTCCCCCCGGTGGTACATTATGGTCAAAACTGTGGAATGCAAATGTGCCGCCTAAGGTCAAAATTTGTGTATTGCGCCTTAGTAACGAGCTTTGCCCTACTCGTGCTAATTTGAACAAACGCCATGTCATCACCTATTTGGGTTGCACGCTTTACAACTACCATGGTGAGACAACTGTTCATGTGATGAAAAACTACCCGTATGCAAGGTGTGCATGGTTGGTGTCCGGGTTGGGAGTAATTCTGAGGGATGTCCAACATCCATTTTTTCTTGATTGGATTACTGAAGCGGTGAGATTTCTCCCCAAATCCAATTTTGATTTCTTCCTCATGACGTGTTGGGCATTATGGGGGGCTAGGAATGCGAAACTGTGGAATGGGGAAGTACATACCCCTGATGTGTGTGTGTGGAGAGGGCTAGACAATGGTGGATAGCTTTTGGAAAGGCTAAACATACGCAAAGTTTGATGGCGGGGACGAATAATAGAGCCAAATTGACTCCTCCTCCTCTAGGACGGCTCAAATTGAATGTAGATGGGGCCTGGAATGAAACCAGGACGAAGGCTGGTTTTGGGGCGATTATTCGAGATGGCAATGGAGACTTTGTGAAGGCAATTTGTGGCAGCTATGAGGATATCTTTTCTCCTCTACATACGGAACTAGTGGCTTTTCGGGAAGCTATGTATTGGGCAGTAAACAGGGGTTATCAAAACTTATGTTTTGAGACGAACTCACTTCAGATTGTGAAGGCTTTAAGGAACCCATCTCTAAACTTGTCCACTGTGGGACAAGTTGTGGAGGACATCAAAGCACTTCTCCATCCAATCACTAAAGCTACTATTACCTATACTCGCCGCAATACGAACAATGTTGCTCATCAACTTGCACGGATTAGACTTTCAGTAACTCAAACCTGTGAATAGAATGAGACTCCTCCAAGTGTTATTCATGATCTACTTGTTGAGGATTGTGTAGGGCATTGATTTCAAAAGTCGAACGATGTAATAGTCTTTTTGATGAAATGAAATCTAACATCGTATCTTTTCAAAAAAAAAGAAAAAAAAAACTGAACGTAGATTTGGTAGCAAATTCACTAGGGTTTCTGCAACCAACTCTTGGTGGTTGCAAGTTTGCAACCTTTATAGCTTTTGTCGGTTTCACCTATCTTTCATATTATGAATGGATAGTGTTAATTACACAATTTTTTTTTATTTTACTTTTTATACACCCTTGTTAATTTGTGGTCAGCGTTAATTACACTTTTTTTTATTTTACTTTTTATACATCATTGTTAACTTGTGGTCATTGATCTTCTTCAATTCATTCAATCTGAGTGTCGAAAATTGAGAAGAACGTATGAAAAGTAAAAATGGGTGGAAAGAGAAAACATTCCCCTTCTTTAAGGGTTGAGGACCTTGCGGTATTAAAAAAAGAGGTAAATTGCCATTGACCCCTTGAATTATCACCTAAGTTGAAATTGATTTCCGAAATTATTCATTTTATCATTGATTGAGTAAAATTAAAAAAAACGTGGACAAGTTTAGGATTGTTCTTGATGAGCTAAAAGTGGTTTATACCAACTAAAAATTCTTTCAACTAGGTTTGGCAGAAAACTTAAAAGTACTTCTGATTTATAGAAGCCTTTGGTAAAGCACCAAAGAAGCATTCACAAGAATCCACAACTACATTCAACGTGCTCCTAATAAAAGTAGTTCTAACACAAGTGCTTACTCCAAAGCAGTTCCAAACAAGAGATTGATGAATTCTATTGGGTTGGGCATAATAAAAAGCTAGGTTTGGTCTGTAGGCCCAAAAGTAGAATTAGGTCGTCTTATAAAATAGGGAACTTTAACGAAAAGCTCCTGGTACTGTTCACTTTAACGAAAAACCACATTTTTACACTAAAAAGTCAATCTTGATACCATTCACTTTACCCTTTATTTTGTCCTTATCATTAAAACTCAAAGTTTTCAAGCCATTTTCATTAGTTTTCCTTATAAAATATGGTTCAACCCATCTAACGAAAGCAAGCAATTTGATATCACTCGACGCCAATCTTTCTCTTTTAAGGTCCTCATTTTGAGGACCTATAAGGACCAAATGCATATAAGCTACATGATTATATTAGTTCAGATTCAAAGGTTTAAAATATTTGACAACTTAATAAAGTAAAATCAACTTAAAATCCATGAACCATCTTGTTTTTCTTTATTAAATTGTCAAATATTTTAAATATTTGGATACAAACTAATATAATTATGTGGCTAATATGCATTTGGTCCTTAATAGATCCTCAAAACGAATACCTTAGGAAAGCAGGCCGTGACTCAACGCTAGGTTAGGCCATCTCTAACCGAAGGAAGGCTAGAATGCTCATTTTAGCCATATAGCCCTCCAAGAAATTAATATTTTAATGAACAATGCGAAGCCATTTTTCTTACCATCTCCAACCGAGGGGCTAGATGACCATAAACCAAACATATCCCTGTGACAAAAAACCATCTCCAACTGAGGGGGCCAAAGGGCCATATGGTCAAATATAATTTATTATTTCAATTGAATTAATATGGTTACTTAAATTAAACTACCTTTTCGAGATGGAATGTCAATAATTTTTCGACTTGGAATCTCAATAATTTTACGTCTCAGATTTCGAGTGCCACGTGTCGATATGTGAGTAACTTTGCAGATTTCTTGTCAATAAGGAATCTCAATAATTTTATGTCTCGGATTTCGAGTGTCACGTGTCGATATGTGAGTAACTTTGTAGATTTCTTGTCGATACGGAATCTCAAAAATTTTACATCTCGGATTTCGAGTGCCACGTGTTGATTTGTGAGTAACTCTCCAGATTTCTTGTCAACCCCAACTCGGTGTACAACGAAGAGGATTTCAGGCGTCACTTCCGGATAAGGAGTCATATCTTTGAGCGTTTACTTCATGATGTCCACCATGTTAATCTATACTTTCGACAGAAGATGGACAGAACAGGCCGCCCTGGTTTCTAACCTTATCAGAAGGTTACTATTACACTCCGAATGCTAGCCTATGCCTCCCCAGCTGATGCGATGGATGATATATATGGTATGTTTGAGTCTACATGTCTTGATAATCTTGCTGAATTCTGTCACACAGTTGTTCAACTTTACAAAGAGGAGTACTTATGTCAACCAAATCAATCAGATCTGGATCGGCTCATTCGCAAAGCTGAAGACCGTGGCTTTCCAGGCATGATAGGGTCATTAGATTGCATGCATTAGCAATGGAAGAACTGTCCCACTAGATGGCAATGAGGCTTTAGCGGAAGATCGAGAAAGCCAATTATTGTGTTAGAGGCGATTGTGTCATTTGATACATGGATTTGGCATGCTTTCTTTGGAGTCCCAGGATGGCAAAATGATAGTATAGTTCTTGGGTGTTCACCTCTCTTCAATAACCTGACGAAGGGTAAATCACCTCAACTTGACTACTACATCAACGGGCGTCATTACAACATGAGGTATTACTTGGCAGATGACATCTACCCAAAGTGGGCGACACCTACCAAGCAATTGCAAACCCTGCGAATGACACCGAAAGGTGGTTTACCTTACACCAAGAGGCATACCGGAAAAATGTTAAGAGAGCTTTTGGTATTCTACAAGCACGGTGGAAGATCATTAAGGAACCGGCGAGAGGGTGGAGTCGAGAAAAATTGAACTCCATCATGATGTCTTGCATTATATTACACAACACAATTGTGGAGGATGAGCGAGATGGGTATATTGATGGAGAGTTTGATGACGACCAAGAGGATCCAAATAGGTCAAGAAGGGCTCGTGCAAAAATATATGATGGGCCTAATTTGTCTTTGAATCCAAAAACTGGTAATATCTCTTTAAATGAGTACATGAGGCGTCATAAGATGATACATTCACGTGCCACAGACAAGTACCTACAACATGATATTACTGTTGCATATCTTTGGGCCAAAAGAAGCATGGACTAAGCGTTTAAGTTTTATGTTGTTAAATGTTTTTTTTTTTAATGTTGTTTAAGTTTCATGTTGTTAAATGTTTTTTTTAATGTTGTTTAAGTTTCATGCTGTTAAATGTTCTTTTTTAATGTTGTTTAATTTTGATGTTGTTTAATATTGTTTAATGTTGTTTAAGTTTGATGTTATATAATGAGCTTCCATATTGTTTAATGGCTTAGGTAGTTATAGGAAAAAACTTGGAATTTTTTCTTTTTTTTAAATTTTGGCCCAAAAAAACAAAATCATATCCAACGGCTAGCTGGTGTCAGCTAGCTGTTGCATTCAAATCCTGGGCTGGCCCAGGGCTTGCTAGCTGGCTGGATTGGGCCAGCCGATTGGCCTGATTTGCTATTTTTGGCCCGGTGGGGCCCACGAGCCATTTGACTTAGCTCTCAGTTGGATACGGTTTTCGTGTCATTTCGAGCTATTTTCGACTCTCTGACCAGATCGGTTGGAGATAGCCTTAGTCAGCCAACAACTTCACTAGGGTTTTTGAGCTTCTCTTTCTTTACAGACAGAGCTTAGAAAATTAGTTTTTATTTCCACCGAAGCACAAGGACGACTGGCATCGTCGGAGCACAGCCATAGTTCACGTCTCCTTCTACCGAAACTGTAATCCCTCTCGCTTTCTCTGATGTTTAATCCCATATATACATATATATATATTCTCTGATACTTATTATATCGAGATCATTGAGAAAATTTTGTTGTTCCTGACGTGGGATTTAAATTTTCAGGGTTAAATGATTTACATTTCAAAGTCTGTTTACATTGTTCGATGACAATTTTTTTTTTTTTTATACCGGAATTTTAAGGTACATTTCAGGTGGTTAGTGTTTGGTTCTGAATTTGTAATGCTAAACTATGAAAAAGTTTTCTGAATTGTGAAAATTTTAGATGGTAAGACGTTTAAGAAGCTCCGCCGCCCCTACGAGAAGGAACGGTTGGATGCTGAGCTGAAGCTCGCGGGTGAGTTCGGGCTTCGGTCCAAGAGAGAGCTGTGGAGGGTTTAACATCCCTGAGCCGTATCCGAAACAATGCCAGGGAGCTTTTGACCCTTGATGAGAAGAACCCTCGTCGGATTTTTAAGGGTGAGGCTCTCCTCAGGAGGATGAACCGGTATAAGCTTTTGGACGAAGGAAAACTAATGAAAATGACTTGAAAACTTTGAGTTTTAATAATAAGGACAAAATAAAAGGTAAAGTGAATAGTACCGGGATTGACTTTTTAGTGTAAAAATGTGGTTTTTCGTTAAAGTGAACAGTATCATGAGCTTTTTGTTAAAGTTCCCTTTGGACGAGGGCCAGAACAAGCTCGATTATGTCTTGGCTTTGAATGTCGAGAACTTCCTTGAACGCCACCTGCAGACGATTGTGTTCAAGACTGGTATGGCAAAGCCCATTCATCATGCTCGTTTGCTCATCAGGCAGAGGCACATATCAGGTAAACTTATTTCTTATTGTGCTTTTATTTGATTTAGTGCTATTGATCTAAAATCACTGATGCAATGTGATTATATGGTCAATCTCAAGTGAATGCGTAATGTCCGGGAAAATGCGGATATTTTGGTGCATCACATTTACGAATTTACATTTCATGTGACAGTATTAATTCTACTGAAGGGTGTTCTATTTGCTCGTACTTCATGTTTGATCTAGAAACAAATGGAAGTACTTGATAAATGGTTTGTTATTATACCAACAATTTGTCGTGCCGGATTGTTGATCTTTCGGAGAAAGGAAAAACTTTCGAGATCTGTTGTACTTCCTGTTTTATTTCGATTTCTGCTAGTAGAGAAGATGCTCTAGTGTTTGAATGGATCACATTGTTTACATATTATATAACACAAACCATTGTTTCGGTTGCTTGAGCTGCAAGGTGAACATTCATCCTCACTATGCCTTGTTCTTTTATTGTGGACAGAGTTGGGAGGCAAGTGGTGAACATTCCCTCATTCCTGGTGAGATGTGACTCCGAGAAGCACATCGATTTCTCGCTTACAAGCCCGTTAGGCGGTGGACGCCCTGGCAGAGTGAAGCGAAGGAACGCGAAGGAACACGAAGGCGGCTGCTAAGAAGGCTGCTGGGGGAGGCGCAGACGAAGAGGATGAAGCTTGAATAACACTAGTGATCACCCTCACAATCGCCGCCGTCATCCACCACTCCACTACCCAGTCACCCGCCGAGTCCCAACCCCAATCTTTCTCCAACTAGGCCGAGTCTACCATCAAAACCGTCTGCAACGTAACTCGGTACCCCGCCTCGTGCTTCACCTCCATATCCGCCCCCAACCGCTCTCCAAATCCCGACCCTGAAGCCATTTTCAAGCTCTCCCTCGAAATCTCCGCTGCCGAGCTCACCCGCCTCTCGGTGATGTTCATGACCGTGAACTCCGATTCGGCGACCCAGGACTGCGTTTCTCAGCTGGGGGAAGCGATGAACCGGGTCAACGACTCGGCGTCGGCAATGAGGGTGGGCCCGGGAGAGAAGGCGTTGACCGGACATAAAGTCAACGAGATACAGACGTGGATAAGCAGCGGTGACGGATCAGGAGACGTGTTTGGATGGTTTGGAGGAGATGGGATCGACGGCTGTGGATGCGGTGAAGAGCGAGATGAAGAAGTCAATGGAGTACAGCTGCAATAGCTTCGCAATTGTGGCCAACTTCAAGGGAATTCTTGACAAGTTCAATATTCCCCTCCACTAATTATTTTTAAATTAAAGAACGGTTGTCAACACTTTAAAAATATTATTCTACACTCCTCATAAATATAATTTTCTTTCTAATTATAAAATTTTTATAATGCCAATAACAATTCTCTAAATTAATTGTATAAACAAAAAAAAAAATTTGAGAGGTGTTAAGTGTTTTACGTTTGATTTTTCTTCTTCAATTATAAATGAAGTTTTTTTGTTGTATAATTTGTGTTTTTCATTTATTGATATATTTGCACTTGCTCAGTTGTGAAATTTGAATGTATGTAATGAACAAAATGTAAATATTTACATCCAACAGTCTGGTGATATTTCTTTTTATTTAGAAGTGAGAGGTCTTAAGTTCGAATCTCGTGAATGGCGAATTCAATACCAAATTAGGCTGCACATTACGTGGGTTAGCCAAACTCTCCATTCTTCTAGTGTAAAAATATCGATGTACTAAAAAAAAAAAAAAACCCTTTTGGAATTAATTCTGATATATGTGGTTAATAATCTTAAGCTTTTAATAAGGTTCCTCCCCGTTGCGGGATGGGGAGTTGTAGTGTGACTCGTACTTGTATTTCTCTTTGATGGTTTCAATAAATTACTATCTTCCCGCCACTCGGTACTAAGGTCTGGTGGTATTCCTCTTCACTTGGAAGTAAGAGGTCTTAGGTTTGAATCTCGTGGATGGCGAATTTGATACCAAATTCGGTTGCCCATTGTGTGGCTTAGCCAAACTCTCATTCCTCCTAATGTAAAAATATCGATATACTCAAAAAAAAAAAAAAAAAAATTCTATCTTCCCAAAAAAGGGTTTCTATTCCTATTGTGTGAGCTGTCACTCTTTGTGATGACTTAAGTTTGTTATTCTGAAAAGAAAAAAATACCAAGATATTTGGGTGAAAGCGGGATTCTAAGTTGGCGATTAACGATGTCACAGATATATGTAAATCTCAAGAAGGCTTTGACGTCAATGAAGGAACACTAAAATTTTGGTTTATATACGGCTTATTACCAGTTTAATGTTCCAACTGTATTTTAATTTAAAAAAAATTTCACATTAATTTGTACCAAATTATGGAGTTATCTAACAGTAATAACCAGACTTTACCAATTCAACTTTGTACTCCCCTGATTGAAACAGGTTCAGATCCATTTTAGCTGACAACAACATGGTGATTGCTTTCATTTTCTTGTTTTCACTCCTAATCATTGGATGACTGATTTATGATACTATATATTGTAAATCCAAGACATTGCTTCTGGTCAGTATATTGCAGCAAATCACGATATAAGTGGGACCAAAAATTATTTTAATATTTAGTTTGGAGCTAGATCAATTATACCATTTTAACAACACATAAGATATCAGAATAGGGTACACTGAAGATTACAAACATAGGATTTGGATCCTCGGATCCCCTCCCTCAGGATCCTAAGGATCAACGCACGTGGACCGTTGATAAAAAATTGTGCGGTCTCAATTAAATATTTTTTATATTTTTAAAAGTAAAGCAGCCGCGTTTTGCGTGAAAAATATAAAAAAAAGAAAAAATTGTGGCCGCACGATTTTTTATCAACGGTCCACGTGCGTTGGTCCCTAGGATCATCAGGAAGGGGATCCGGCGAGGATCCAAATCCACAAACATATATACACAAATATATATATATATATTTATATATTTATATATTCCTCATGAGACATTATATTCACACACCCCAAATTACTTCTTCCACATTCTTTTAATTTTTTAATATTTTTTACACACCACTAACACTTGATAGAAAAATATTAAAAAATTAAAAAGATGTGAAATAAGTAATTTGGGACGTGTGAATTTAATCTCTCATTCCTCATATATATATATAATCTCTCACTGGTTGGATAGTCCAACCAAAACTTAACTCATGTAATTAAAATTGCTAGTCCAGAGAGAGAGAGAGAGATTATTAATGCTGCAAAAGTCTTCTAATAAGCTCTTCATCAACATCAGAGATGTCTGCAGAATCCAGGAGTTGAGATATTCTTTGGCTCAGATCTTCCACCTCCCTATGCAGCCTCTTTATGTAACTGCAAGCTTCTTCCAAAATGCTCGATGCCGATACCTGCGTAAAATTTGAAACCGTCAGAATTCAATTGGTACTAAAAACCCTAAATATAAAAAACTCGCAATAGTTTGCTTTAGTTACAAATGCATGCATGACTATCTCCCTAAGCGTGTACCGGAGCTTTACGCGTATGATGAAGCTGAGGAAGAAGAGGTTGTAATTTTAAGATGAGCTCCTTAATCTCATCATCTGAGGGTTTAGAAGTTCTTGATGATGATGATGATGATCTTCTGCTTGACATGGCTGGTTGAAGAAGCACTTTTGCTTATTTTCTGCTTATAGCTTTTAGCTTCTTCACACTATCAAATGGTTGGGGGGAAGTTTTAAGTACGAGGCCAAAGCTGCTTAAAAAGAGAGTGGGAAAGCGAGGTGGTGGAGACACAAATCTTTTTAGTATGGGAAAGCTAGGTTGAGACACAAATCTTTTTAGTAAGAATAAGCCAAGGTTCTAAAAATCGTTAGCGCTAGTCGGGTAGCCTAGACGTTTTTTTTATTTTAATTAAATTTATTATATAATAATAAAAACATATAACTAAGTGACTACAATTGATTGAATAGAGGCTTCACCGATAATCTAAACACCTAAGCTCTAATCGGAGCACTCGACCTTTGCCCAGTGCCTAGGCCTCACCAGGGCCGTCTCTGAGATTTCGAGGATCGGCTAGGAAATTTATAAAAGGTCCATCTTTAAGATAGTTTTCCAAACAAAATAGGACAATGAGTGATGTTAGAAAGCAATAACTTAAATCAAAACAAATTTTAGGACTCATTGATTATAAGTTTATAAATGTCATTAAATAATAAGTAAAAAGAGTTACAAATATAACCTTCACTAAATAATCAAAAGCAGTTCAATCTTAAACAAACAAACAAGAAAAAAAAGCTTCAAAAACTCTAACTTTAAAGTTTCACTTGAATATATAGCATTATTATATAATAAAATTGAAGAAAAAAAATTGTTTTTAGGGTGTTGTTATTAGCACTCCAGATTTTTATATTTAAAAAAAAAAAGGTTTACACTTATGAAAATGCACAATGACATTTTAAGTGCTAATACAAGCAACATTTTTGTAATATATAACATTATTACATTTACATATAAATATTATATGATTGGAGCTTTTTTAAATTTAGAGCCCTATGATTTCACTTTCGTTCCCCTAAAGCCGTCATTGGACCCGCCTAAACTCCTTTTTAGAACCGTGAGAATAAGACACCAACGATGTTGGCATGTCGTTGAGGCCCCATTTGTACACCATTTTGGCACTACAAGGTTCTCATTTCTTGGTTAAAATCAAAATATCATTGAGTATTACGATATAGTGATATTCTTCTTCACTTGTAAATAAGAGGTTTTAGGTTCGATTCTCACTAAAAATGAATTTGAACCACATTACTTCAAGCTCATTGTAAAACTTAACCTACTTTCCCATCCCTTTAATATAAAAAATATCGTGTGTTAAAAATAAAAAATAAATCACCATCAAAATAGCCAAACACCTTCACATGGTTTTTAATTAGGGCATCGCATCTAACCCCATTTGGACAAGTAGCCTATTTTAGTTTGTTAATCACCCTGTTTAATGTTAGATGTTACATGCTACCAAAAGATACATTATGATTATGGTCGATGGGGTTTCTTTGTTTCATGCATTGCCTTTCTATCTTTAATTATTATTTCTTTGTTTTTTTTCCTTTTCGGATTCATGCTTCCTCTCTTGTCTACTGAAAACACTTTATTTAATTTGGTTTTGAAGTTGGAAAATATTGTGGAAAAAACGCTTTTGAAATGAGTGAGTTGGCTAAACATCACAGTACTGTGATGCTCTTCATGCTTTTATTTCGGGAAAAACAAAAACATAGAAAAATATAAAAGGTCGTAAACTAAACATTTATGTCGAGTCTTACACTAGTTGGGAGACCAATAATTTTAAAGGATAGTGCCCTCTCTCTAGGTAATAACTAATATGAAAGCAAAGTTTGGTAGACATGATTAATTTCTTGAGATTCGACGTCATGTCGGGGTTATAACATCAACGGTAGAACATTATACTTAAGCATTAACGTAAAAATTGCAGTCTCCCTTTCCTCCATGCTGCTAAATGATAATAATATCTCGAGAAATATGATCGAGCCAAGTAATCGTAGTAGTTGAGTTATTGTGATTAAATAGTGCAACATTGTAGCAAATCTTATTCGCTAAGCCCAAACAAGCCTATAGGATTCGATATGTTTTTTCTCTCTATTATTATGATTATTGATATGAGCAATTTCTTTTAACTTAGGAACAATCACATCAGCGTGATCATATGCAGTCCAATCATAGTCTTTGCCCCTTTTTTTTCTTGATGAAAATGTCATATAGTAAACCAAAGTTCAACAATATTTATTTAGACTGTAAAACCCTAAAATTTGTTGACTGGTGCATTCATTTTGGTTATGATCGTGCGGTAGTCAGATTAAAAGAATGAGTGAATGCTCCGTAAGGTAACTTCATTAGAATTTAATTACTCACCGACCAAACTAACTCAAGGAAAAATAAGCTTTCTAGAATTTGAATGGTAATTTTGAAGGCGTTGGAACTGTATGGTTAGATGATTAAGTCGGCGAGATATTCAAGAATGTACATGCAGCATGCGATGGGTAAGTTTTTCTCGCGAAGGGATGTGACAAAGCAAGCACAAGTGGGCGAGTGACTAAAACTAAACAGACATGCTTATGAAGGCGCCACCTGAGGTGGTGAGGAATTGGCCTGGACAATGCCAAAACATTGCTCTTTGGCATTATTTACCAACCCTCCTCATTTTGGTCCCTAAATTTCCAGTACCGAAAACTCAGGTACAGTACTGTCCAAACACTAACATGCTCTGCATCTTTCACGTGGCACTTCCATGAGGACGACTGCCCTCCGTGTTGCCTTTATCCTATGCATTGTATAGGGCGGCGGCATGCACTACTGGTTAATTGTAGCGTGCAGAAGATACAGTGCAGTAGAATGTCCTTCGAGCTAGAACAGTAAAAAGACACAGTAGGCCAGGTAACCCTAATCCATGAGAAGTAATTCCAATTCTGGTTAGGGCATACGTCCTAAACGACAGACTTTAATAGTCATATAGTTCTTACATGGGGTGAATAAGTGGTCCAACGTATTTAAATTTGAGTAATGCTAAGGATATCAAATTTGGTTAAATGTTCATAAAACTCTAAATTGTTCTCCAACGTTCCATTGTTTTCTTTTGAATTATTCAATTCAAAGTTAGAAATAAACACGAGTTTGCAAAGATGGTAATGCAGGGCGCCGATAGACAACAACAGCGTATGTAAGGCGAGAAAAACTGTAAATTATAACTCTTTTACATATGAAAAAACTCACACTCTGAGTCGAATAAAGGATCAAACATACATAAACTGACCAGACGTTTCAATTTGAAGCTTGAGATATCCCTTCAGATTCACCCTATATATGGAGTGATCAAATTAATCCACCTGCCATCACATGTCAGTCTCTTGTCTGGCTCATTTACAAGTATATGACTATGACTCAATCCCGGTAATATAAATTGCTCAAGTGGTCCATCCATGAAAGACGGCCTCTGCAGTAATTAATTGCAGTCTAGTAGTGGACATTAGCTTCTGTATAGCTTGATTCACGACTCTCAAGTTCCAGAAAGATTTGCATATGAAAACACAAAGCATGCAAAAGATTTGGTGGAAATTGCATGGCCACACACTTTATATCATGCTACGCACCCTGCAGTCTAGCTAGTAGTGGACATTAGCTTCTGTATATAGCTTGAGATCACGGCTCTCAAGTTCAAGAAACATTTGCATATGAAAACACAATGCATGCGAAAGATTTGGTGGAAATTGCATGGCCACACACTTTATATCATGCTACGCACCCTAATGAATGAGAAAGACTTGCATGGCACGGGTTTACGTCATACGGCATCCTATGCCAACAATAGAAGAACATATGTTAGTTTCTTTCTACATGTCTTTATGTTATTAGTATGGAATGACACCATAACGGTGAATCTGTCATACAAGTTGTTCTCCCAATGCACACATGAATAACATTGTTAATTAAAGATTGTTAATTAAAGATTAGGTAGCTTATTGGTTTATTGGTTTATTTGTTCATGTGTATTCTCAAAACCTAAACTGTGCAACTGAGCCTGCAACGTTCATGAATAACATTATATTGTTAATTAAGGCTTTTTAGCCAAATTGATCTCTGAGATTAGCATAACTCCTCACTTTGGTCCCGAGATTAAAAATCAACATGACTAGCCCTGAGTTTGTCCACCATCAATCGTTTTGGTACTTCCGTGAAAAAATCTCCATTAAATAAAAATAAAATGACAAAAATACCCTTAATTTTTTTCAAATCATTTTGGCCAATTTTTTTTATTAAATTGAGGATATTTTTATCATTTTGGTCCTTATTTAATAGATATTTTTTACGCAATGACCAAAATGACTAATGGTGGACAAATTCAGGAACCAGTTCTATCGATTTCAAATTTAGGGACCAAAGTGAGGAGTTATATCAATCTCAGAGACCATTTTGGCTAAAATGTCTATTGTTAATTAAAGATTGATTTTAACTAGTGTCAAGATTTTCTTTGGTAGAGTGATTAGCTGGTGCCACTCAGTACTACGGTATAATACTATTTCTCTTCACTTATAACTTTATAAGTGAGAGGCCTTGAGTTCGTTTCTCATCAAAAACAAATTTGAACTACATTATTACTAACTCATTGTAAGACTTAACCCACTCCTCACCCCTTTAATATTGATAATATCGTTTGTTAAAAAAATATGATTGGTTGATATCTGATACCAAATCTACATTCGAATATTTCTTTCGATAATACTAACATTTCCTTCAAATATAAACACAATATCAACAAAATATCCATATTTATTAACCGTACTGTAAATTAATACGTCGCACCAAACAATAAATTTCCCATTGTCGTTTTAGGTTAGTAGCTTCTAGGTTTTTTTGTGTGTCGAAAGTAGCTTCTAGGTTAGGGAACAGGGTAGGATCAAGGCCGAATGTCCATCTTTTTCGGTCTACACTCCATATTATGTAAAGTTAACTTCAATGACAGATCTCTTCCATCAAGATCACCGGATCAAGTGATCCGGACCTTTCAAATTTCATTCAATGGTAAAAAATTATTACAACTTTTAAGAGATCAAAACAAGTAGACCGTTAGATGAAATTTGAAAAGCTCGGATCACTTGATCCAGTGGTCTTGGTGAAAGAGATCCGGAGAGGATCTCATCTCAACTTCAACGCCAGGTACCTACTAACAACATCAACGTCCTACTCTCTGTCGTTGAGTGGCAGTTAAATTGACAAGATACCCGAGGTAGATCCTCCAAACGTCTAAACGAACACCGGCATGAATTGCGCCAAGAAAAAAAGAGAAACGACAAGATATCCTCCAATTCCACGGCAGGAACCATCCCAAAAAAAGAAAGAAAAAACAAACCACTCTGAAAACATTATTGTGATGAAATTGCATGAGAATATGACATTTCAATTCACACTCTATGCAGCGAAAGCCATTCTGAAAACATTTCAACTTGAAATCTTCATGAAGTTTAAGAACGAAAGAAAAAACCTTCTCCAACACATCATGCACTCATCAGTAACAATTTCTATATGCAGAAGATTTCCGATCGTTTCCATTCCCGCCGCGAGTTCTCAAACTCGTATACCAGATTCAAGCAGATGGCATAAACAACAATCATCATTCACAATCTTATACGAATTTTGAGAGGATCGATATGAAAATTCTTGAGCAATTTTTCAGAACAAAAATTTGATTGAATTAACAATAATCAAACGCACCTATTTTCCGAAAATAAAATGGCATACCTTTTTCTCTTTACCGTGTTCTGTTTTATGAAAAATGAATGGGTCAGTCCAAGGGTTCCTAAGTCATGTACAACATGAAACACTCGGGAGCCCTCAACTCGTAAAAACTCTACTCTTCACAATCTTTCCTACCTCTGTTTCACTCAAATGTCTAATCCCATTCTCCTTCATCCATTTCTCCCCTCTTGCCAAACTACTTTGAAGTTTTTCTTCTTCCATCTTTAACAGCTTCAAGCCTTCACTTACTTTGGGGAAAAAGCCCTCCGGCCTCACACACCAAGCCCGAAATGCCCCAAATAAAACCTCCAAATCACTACCAAACCTCTCAACTCCGCTATCATAAAACTTAACATTGCTCATTAGAATACTGCTGAAAATCAATCGATCAATCCCAGCTGCCAAACTTCTCCACACCCCGACAAAGTCTATCCCATTCAAATCAGCTTCTACAACTGATATCTTACCTTGCAAATAATCTAGAGCACCAACTAAAAATCTGGATACTGTCCAACCGTCCTCACTCTTTTCTTGCCACTGCCTCCTGTTCTTCGTATAATCTCGACATTGAGCAACAAATCCCCTCAATATAACAACAGACAACTTTTCAGCCCACTCTATTCTAAACTTCTCCAACTTTACAATCTCCTCATGAAAAATACCACTTTCAAGACCTTCCACTGTCTCGACATTACAACTTTGATCATCAGTGGATTCTCCCAGTTGATCACTTTGACCTGACCATATCTCAAGGAAAAAGACGTTCTCACACCATTCCTTTAAAACAGATTCAAAGTAGTGAGCGGCATTAATGGAGTTTGCAACTTTAACTAGGCCATCATCATCGGTCAAGGCAGTCAGACCTTCAGCTTCTTGGCATCTGATAAGTAAGCACTCCAAAAAATTTTGTATAATAGGTACCCCGGCTAATCTCAGAAACCTAGACCTCATAGAGATGCTAGGCAATGAACGACAACGATCAACCACAGATGATAAACACCGAAGATAGGCACTACAAATTGCAGGAGCTTTGTGATCTTCAGTATCAGATAAAAGAGCCGCTCCTCGGACTTTCATGGTCCAGTTTCTCTCATCACCAGTATCAGGTTTCAACTTCTCTAGTATATCATTTAATTCTATCTCTGCCCATAAATCAAGCCAATCTGGTCGATCACTGAAAATGGATAGAGAAGAAAACTTTAAGAAGTTCCCATCATCCTGAAGTGAAAGCAAGATTCCAGAATTTTCTATCAGAGACTTGATTCGTTTGTCAAAAGATATCATCAAGTCAATAAGATGCAGCCAGGATATTCTAGCCTGTGACTGAGTACCCGTTACGCTATCTTCATCTGGTTGTCCAGCATATTTTGGGAATATCTCTTTTGCTAAGTAAGTTGATAAGGATGATACCATTGCTGAAATCCATTCTTCTCTGCAACTGTACCCTGTTAACATTGCTTCATCAACCAGTGGTTGCAATAATTCATCCATCGAGTCAACATAATCCCTGGTGGTCTTGTAGACTAGAGCAAATATGAATTCTGGCTTGTCAACCCATTTTGTGAAATGGCGTTGCGATGCTAATGATATAGGACTTACAAGCTCTTCAATCACCCAAAGTGGTTGGTGAAGAGCAAGTTCACGATTATAGCCCTCTAGTTGACGCGATTTTCTTCGTCTCTGCAACTCCTGGAGGCCGCACAAGGCTAAAAAGTTTTCACAGTACTGGTCTTTGAGGTCTCCTTGCATCGTGAAAAGAGGATTCAGAACTTCAGTTGATCTCCCTGTATCTGGAGTTGAGGAACTCGAAGTGGCAAGAGGCGGTGGCCATCCAAGGGAAGTAAGCAGGGCCCGGTGGTCTGCTATAGCATGAGGTCTTAAAACAGCCAGAGCTCGATCTACTCTGTGATCAACTGCTGACACAAGATGTGCCCATTGAGGGTGTGTCTTTGTAACTGAAGTTAAAACATCTTCTATCAACTTAAGAGTTTTAATAGCACCCAGACGCATTTCCTGCCAAGAGAAAAAATGAGGACTTTGCAAAATAAATATAAGAAATTGTAATTACTCAATTACTTTGTTTTTGCAAACAAAGGGTACTTACTTCTGAATTCTGTCTTGCTGAATGTTTCCACGAGTTTTTCTTCATGGTAGAAGATACAGCATCTTCAATATCACCAATCATCGTTTGAAGCTTCAATGCAGTCTCTGAAGATAAAAATAAAGGACCCAAAAACTGTGAGAAAGTTTGATGTCGAATATACAGATAGTACTATGCTTCTCAGTAGTTAGTAATGCTAGGAAACAAAATGTAGCACAGGCAAACAAAACACAGAAGACAGAGGCTAAGTGGCAAATGAACCCAATACACGGTATGGAGGAAGGTACTTCAGAAGTTAAAGAACTACCTCATATTAACAAAAAAATCTCTCCCAAAATGTGAAAAACAAATTTGGCTGCATGATTTTGAAGAAGTCCAACAATTGATGTAACCATTACTAAGAACGCACTGATATTTCCACTAATTAAGGGGCCCGTTTGATAACCATTTCATTTTTAGTTTTTCACTTTTTGTGCTAGAGATAAAGGAAAAAATATAAGAGAAAACTGAGGAACAGAAAATAATGAAGGGAGGAGGGAGGAATGGAGATTATATGAAAACAAAAACTTGAAAGTCAAAACGAACGAGATGAAATTGTTTTCAGTTTTTTGGTTTTTAGTTTCATTTTGTGTGTCATTTCACACACATTTCTTCCACCACACCATCCTTCTTTCAAATTCCTTCATTCCTCGTTTCTCCCACATACCTTTCCTTCATCTATGGCACAAAAAGAATGAAAACTAAAAACTAAGAATGAAATATTTATCAAACGGGCCCTAAGAAATAGGATGGGAACCGGCATTCTCATGTTTAGTATCGAGCCATTTGTAGTTTCACAGAACAAATTCAGCTTCATGGTTCTATATTAGCAATCTGTTACTGCCTAAAATAATATGTGATCATACCACAAATAATTGAACCATCAATGTAGTATTTCATAATTGATCTTACTATTATCCAGGGATTGAAGAACAATCCTTCGGTTATACATTTCCGGTCTCGATTCAAACTAAGTGAGCTAATTGTAAAACAACTATAATCTGAAAAATTAAAGCTTTTCAGATAAATCTAGTTTCTTAAATTTATCAGTTCATTTTCCAATTTCAGTTCCATTGTGCCCCAAGAAACGCACCTGCGTATGTTCGAACCAACTCGACTCTCGCCACTTCCTTTGCAAACGCCGGTAGCTCCTCCCCCAATATCTGCTCCGCCCTCTCCTTTCCTTCTCCATCTGGAAACAAAAGTTATCCAAATTAGCGAAACAAAAAACGAAATTGAAACCGAAAATTGAAAATTGTAGTCAAAATTGCAGTCAGAATTGCCTGAATATCAATACCAGCACACACAAACCTGAAGTGTGAGAGCGAGGGGAGGATCCGAGACCCGTCAATTGGGCATTGATGCCGCCTAAGAGGCCGTGAACTCGATCGGAGAACGAAGCGTAAGTTAGAAGCGAGGATCCGAGGCTCCGATTCAGGTCGATTAGGGTTCGATCCAGGTCGCCGCACTGGGCTTGGAGCTCCGACAGGAGAGTCGGAGCCCCGCTCAGATTTTCATTGGTCCGAAACTTGTCGTCGAGGAAGGAGACGACCGAGGGCGGGAGGTCGGATGCTGGAGGGAAGGTCTGGACCGCTGAGTCCATGGTCGTCTCAAGCCATTTGGGTCCGGTGGTGCGAGTGGGAAATTTGAATGGTGCGCGAGGGTATTTTAGGGTTTTTAACGGGAATTTCAGCGACTGGAAAGCTTTTTGCCTTGGTTGAGAGACGGAGACTGAAATTTGACTCCCACCAAATACCGTTATCAGTTGCGCGGGTCAATTCGTGCACTAAATTGCTTTTGGGCTTGGGGAAAATATGGGCTCCGATTATCGGTTCACGTCATATGTTCGATCATTCTCATAAACGGCGAGATCTCTTGTATTTTCTCAATTCCGCGCTGAGCCAACACCTTCCAAACTTCTGCCCACAAAAAAAGAATATTTCGACTTCGTTATTTGTGCCACGTGGTTGGACATGTAGGACAAGTCAATAAGAGGTCGAAGTGGAGCTGGATTAACCACAAAGCAAAAGTTGAGGGTGCTTGTGAGACAGTGGGTCAAATAATGGCAGTTTTTTTGTTAACAATTTTTCAGCCCACAATCTTTCATTCGATCATTCTAGGTTGGGCTTTACTAAACATTGTCAATGGACTCAAATGGGCCGACTACCTTGGGGTTGGACTAAACTATAGTTGGGCTTACTTTTTTTTATGAAGGTTATGTACTTATTCTTCGCATGCCTAAATTCTTGAGCCTAACTGCTGGATTACGTCACCATTTCGACCCTCTAAGTAAAAGAGTTGGACCTTCGTATTAGACCCATACAACCCCGGGTTGATCTTCCAGTGTTGAGTTTGCTTCCTTGTAGCACACAAGAACACTCGCATACGAGTACTGAAGTTCTTTATAAGTAATTTTATGGAGAAACATTTCCCTTGTGCTTCTCCCTGTAAATGATTCTGGTCGTTCCAGAAACACTTCCGAAACGAGCCCTCAATCTACCAGAAAAAAAAAATAATAATAATTAATTGTGAGGTTTGAGGTGGTCCAAAAGCGTGGCAATGGGTAAAAGGAGGAGATAATCTTATAATTCATCATGTGTGAGGGTGTTTAGATAAACACTACCCCAATCTTGGATTGCCTTCCCTTTTATGTATTGGTGCAAATAAACCAACCCACCATTTGTAAACGCACCTAAATTCTGTCCACAATTTTAGGCTTCTACATTTTGGACCACTTGAAACATGTCAATGGAGCATGAAAGTCTAAACACTTTTCAAATAGTGTGCTATAAGCATGAAAATCCCTTACTTTGGTAAGCAAGCACCTTGGTGTCTTTATCAGTGGAGAATAATCTCGAACACAGGACCTCAAATATAGTACCGCTGTTCTCAGTTGATTATTAAAATTGAATTTCTTTTTATTGTTTGATATAGTGTAGGAAGGAAGCTGTATTTAGAATCACATTGCCAAAACATTACATGATTGGTTGAAACTTGAAGAATTGACATCTTGGTGAGTAAAATTTTGGTTAAACCCTTTCTTTCTTGCTTTATGAATTCCCTTTTTTGAACTTTCCATTTTCAATCAATAGCACCAAAGAAAAGACGATCACTTCTAGTTGCCCGGACAAATGCGACAGTACCAATTTGGTCAAATTTGATTTCGACAAGACATGATATAACAAGATCTTTAATTCATATGAGCTACAACAACACACAAGACATCGAATTCGAAATGCCGAAGGCCACGAGAATTGCTACAAAATATCAGTAAAAACTTCAGAACTCTCCAACTTTACTTTTTACTGCTCAAAATGGTTAACCTTTTTTCTTTAATCTCAAAAGGTTAAGGTTGCTGTTTTCCTTTTTTAGGTGCTTTGAAAACCATCCAATAATATGCCTATTTCCACTTATCCAAAAATAGCTCCATGGAATTTGCTGACATTATTAAAATATGCTGACAGAAAGTAAAAAAAAAAAAAAGTAGAAGAATTTCACAGCCGCAAGAGGAAAAGTAAAATAAAAAATAAGAAAAAAGTAAAAGTGGGGGATTTGAAGTCCATGTTCAATGGATGAGGATCACATCACGATCTAAATGGTGAGGATTCTAAAGATTTTTATATCTTAACCATTTATTGTATATCGTGCGGTCAATTTTCGTCAAGTACTATTTATGTTTAATTTTAAATAATAAAATTTAAATAATTTTTTACCGCACGATATACGATTAACGGTTAGAATGTGAGAATCCTTAGGATCCGGATGGGATCCTCATCCAAGTTCAACAGCAGCAGACACAGAGATCAACGACGCACGAGCCCGCCACGTAAGCAGCTCAAAAGGGAGTGGATTAGGGATGCCAATTCTAACCGTTAAACCCGATAACCGTGGATAACCACCCGAATGAATTGGATTTGGATATGAAAATTCGGGTATGGTTTAGATATGGGGAAAAACCGTTTATATTATTCTGTTATGGTTTTGGATATGGTTATAGAGGTCCCCAAACCGTATCCATAACCGAATCTGATCCGATTAGTAAATAATATAATTTATATATAATATAATAGTATTATATATATATATAAATATTTGTATATCTATTATTCACCAAACCATTATCTTGAGAATACAAAAGTTGCATTTTGTAGGAAAGTAAAGTTTTGAATCAAAATCAATGCAAACTCAATGGTGCTTATAGGACATAACAAAGACAAGCCAACATCATCAGTGTTTTAATTTTTATGTTCAACAAGATTCATTCATTGGATCATTTTATACATCAAATGTTTAATGACGAAATTGATATCTACTAACTTACAATTTCTCAATTAAACGAATATATTTTTTTGTATTGACGAGGATGGATATACCCATTAATCGATGGGGAATCCGTTACCCGGTGGGTATGGTTATGGATAATACCCGATGGTTAATTTGCGGTTATGGATATGGTTATTTTTCGTGGTTATGGGATGGATATAGCATTTTCGTCTCCAAACCGAACCGTTGCCATCCCTAGAGTGGATGGATGGGGACCACGTGCGTAAAATAGAGAGCAGAGTCAGCATTTAGCCGTTTTTCACAAAATAAGGTACAATTTTTTGTACTTTTATATCTTTATGTTTTAATTTCTCTGGTGGATTATGATTGGCTGGCAACAGAGATTTATTCATTTTTTTGGTGCAGTAAAAGTACGACCTGCTGCAGTGCGAGCCAGTACAAATTGGAGAAATAAAAAGTCGAAAAAGGACATTTCATGCTCGCTTCTTCTTTTCTTTTGCTGTAATATGATGAAGTACAAGAATATTATGATTTTTTGTGGTACTTTGGAACAAATAATATTTATAAATTTAACAGTTAAAATATCTAAAATCTCGTGCGGAGCGATTTAATCTTGTTTGAGAAATATAATCATGGGATCAATAACATAAAAAATGAAAAATAAAAGAAGAAAGATATGGAATATTGGTGGCTAAATGATATCTAAGAACTAGATTTTACTATAAATTTAAAATAACCCGCAAAAAATTTGAAAACATTAATACATTCTGGTGTATGTTAAGATTTAGTGGTTAAAAATCTTAATTGGAGTAATGGTCCCTTAACTAAAAATTTGTGACCATTGATCCCTTAACTCATCAACGTGTAGTTACGATCTTTTTCGTCAACTCCGTCAGAAGTTCTGTCAAATGAGTCATGGTGGAAGGACTATTGCTATAATTGGGTCATATAATTGAGTTAAAGATGAGGGGACCCCATTGCTACAATATTCTCATTTGATTTTTCATATTTGCCCCTTGATTCAGCCTTACCTGTGTGATACATGACTCATTTCGACAGAAATTCTAAGGGGAGTTGACAAAAAGGACCATAATTGCACGTTTTGATGAGTTAAGAGACCAATAATCATATATTTTTAGTTGATGATCATTACTCTAATTGGGTTAAAGTTGAGAGACATTTGCTACAATTTTCTCCACTAGAAAAGAAAAATGATGGTCACACCAATTTTCTCCTTCTACACGCACATGTTTAATTATGTCCGTTATTTTCATTTGATTTATTCAATCTAATGTGAAAAAATAAAGAGAAATGTATGAAAGGCTAAAAAGAATGAAAACAAGCTCCCACTAGAAAATCACTTCAAAATTCAGCGGTAAGTGACCATGAATCTTTGGCAACCAAATAAACGGAACTTTCGTTTTTCTATATTGATCTCCGTTTCTCTTTTGCTCTACACTATAACACACGAATTTTTTCGGTCCGAACATTCGTACAAGGCACAAGCTCAAGGAGGTATGAACCGGAATGAGACCAAAATACACAGGGTTAGGGTGTTCTGTGTGTGCCAAAACAAACAGAGATTACAGATATGGTATTTCACCAACTTTTTTCTTTCCCTAAACAAACAGAGAAAGAGAGTGCCAAATTTCCTAATACGCCTCGAACACTTTCTTCGATTGCCATCTTAATCACCGGCAAGAAAGGAAAGAAAAAGACCCTGTAAACACGAAGAAACATCGGTCACAAAATCCATTCCCCCGAGTCAAAAACAACCAGGTTTCATACATGAGAGTTTTCCAGAGCAACCACTATCATAGCTAAATAACACATGTCTATGAAATGCATGCATCTGTTATAGCTAAAGAACACATGTCTAAGAAGATACATGTATCTGTCAATGCCAGTGACGTATGAGTTAATAGCAACGAATGTCGCTTACCACAGCATTCCTGGAAACATTCATGTAACCAAACATTGCAAACACCTCATCAGCAATTTTCAATGCGGAAGCGGTTGCTTGCATCAGCTCTTACTCAATTTGTGTTTCTGAATTTATGATTTCGGAAGCATCAGTTTTGTTGTGTACATTCGTTGAATCGAGCAACATCTTCAATTGCGAAAACAGAAGAGAAATCCAAGCTTTCTACTCATTTCCTTGTCTTCAAGTTCATCAAGGAAAGAAATTTAAAACTTTACCAAATCGATACAAAACCCATATACGCTGTCACAATTGTATAGAAGCTAATTCAAGGAAGCAATACGTCATCATCTTTTGAAAAGAAAAGGAAGCGAAAAAAAAAACCCTAAATATACACTGATGCAACGGCAGACAGCTCAAATACGAAACCTAAGAGCCTATGACTAACCTGATAAAAATGAACTTTCACATCGATTACAATACAGCGAACGTTAACCAAACAGTAATGCAGTCCTCATAAAGGGTTATGCAGCGGCAAATAATGGGCTCGACAAGAAAATGGGCATGCTTATTATGACAATGAAATCGACGTAGAGATCGATATGGTAAGCACTAAAATGACTTCAAATGGAATGCAATGCAGAAGCATTTAGAAAACGTAAGGAAAAATAGCATGACAAGAAAGAGGAAAACCTGATGTACAAGTCTCACCTGTGGTCGAAAAACTATCTAACTTGATCTGAGCTCGTTGCAGAAAAAACTGAAGTAAATTTCGCCGTGCAGTTGCTTTCAGGATTTAGTTCTCTGAGAACAAGAGTAATCTATGAGGCTTATAAATCATTATTTCTGCTTCAAAAATGCCATGAGGCCTTGAAAATAATGACAGGATTTCATTAGATGCACACTCAATGAGCGAAGGCATCGTCAATGGAGTCCTGTGTTCACTTCAGCTCATGGCAATTCCAACTTGATAAACCAGATCCAAAAGATGGATCCAGTTTAACTTGTAATGACCAACCACATTTACTACATAATATATACATATATATATTTGCATCACACCATATTGTTCTCGTTTAAGTATCTCTTCATGTCGTTCATATAATTTGATCAACATGGAAAGGCTAATCATCTATGTCGAGAAAAATATACATAAAAGTTACTTTCTGGACAAATATATACAAGCCTACCGAAGTTTTCCACAAAGAATTCAACTTTAGCAATGAAACTGAGTAGCCAAAGTGTTATAAACATTTAACTTCAAAATTTCCATTACAAAAAGATAGAAAGAAAGAAATCAAGTTCACAAGAAAAAGAAGAGGGGTAATTCAAATTAAAGTTCTTCATACGGATCGAAAGAAGTTCCTCCAACCTACATTATAGTTTACGGTCCATTCAGATTGGGTAACAGCAGTGAGTGAAAGCATATAGAAGGAACATAAGAATATAAATCTATATCAGAAACGGAAGTCAATTCTTTTTTCTGTCCTCCAAAATGGGATGGGAAAAGAGACTTTGGAAATATAAGCTTAGGAAATAAACGAAATGAAAATTTTGAACCATTACACAATTCTGCAATTTTTCAATAAAACTTATGAAAATAGTCATAAAAACCTAAAACATGTACCGGTACTTCAGTTTATTCACCTTTTCCTGTTCTACATGATGCCAACCTTTCCGAAAACTCTCAAAGTTACCGAAGGGAAATAAAAAGATGAGACACAATAAAGTTTAAAAGATTAAAAAGGAAAACAACTCTTCAGGCCTTCTTCTGTGAATGTATCTATGACTCTAAATTAAAACCTGAATTTCCCCAAAAAGGAGGGCCGAGATTACCCATGAGCTGGAATCCCATCTCCTTGAAAACTGAAGATTGCAAATTCTACCCAGGATTCCATGCAGCGCAGATGGTGCCACTGAAACCGGACGCCTCAGCTCTCAGCATCCCATCACTGCACAATTATACACAAAGCTGCCAGAAGGTTTTCTAGCAAGCAGGTTCCACTGTGGCGGGCCTCCATCAGGGACCCAAGAATTAAGTTCAATTGTCCCTCCGCCTAAGGCCCTAGGTCCACCAATTACAATTAACCGATCTCCACATGCCCTAAATGCTATTCCCCAACCATTCATCGAGGCTGCACGCTCAGGCAAACTCCCAACAGTGATCCACATGTTCCTCTCCTTATCATATCTCCTCACCTCCTGTTCCGCATAATCTGCAGCATACAATATGTTATTTACAACTGCCAAAAGAGGAGGTGCCGCAACTGCAGCAGGTGCCTCAGGTTCCCCAGCATCTCTTCCAGGGAACATGTTAGGTATCTCAGTCCAAGTCCCCTTCTCCAAATCGTACACCTCTCCACACGTAAGTTGCTTTTGGTCGCCCACTCCTATCCCACCAATGACATAAAACTTCTCATCCATAAATACCCCAGAGCACATTTTTCTAGGTTTATTCATGCTAGGAAGAGTCAGCCAAGTTCCTGTTTCGGAATTATAAAGTTCAGCAGAGTTCAAGATATTGCCACGTGGATCGCAACCACCTGCGAGAATTGCAATTTCCCCACGACTTGCAGAACCGAACAAGCATCTAGGTGTATTCATCTCAGTGCCCGATGACCACGTGTTGGTCAAAATGCTGTATCTATAAACAACATGCGACGTTATTTCCTTTCCAAAAACAAGAAGTTCCGTACCAACGGCTAACGACTCCTTGTCTGAACACATGAAACACTCGTTTGACGCCATTCTAGGTAAATGCATCCAACGTCGGAGATCTGGATCAAATGCCTCCCATTCAAGGAGGCTGCAAGAGAAGTAAACCCAATGTTCAACAATGCCCACTTTCCGCCTCAGTGTGTACAGCTCCCCACTCCGAATCAGAGAGCGGAAGTTTTTATTCAGAGAGGCAATAGAGCCATAATCAGACCTCGAGCAGCGAAGGAGACAGTTGATTGAGATATCCCGGCCAAGTTGGTGGATCAGTGAACTTGAATCAGAATTGCCACCTCCCTCATGCTCGTCATTTGACTGGTCCTTGGCAGGGGGAAGACCATTCAGATCCATAACGACATCCCCTCCCAGAACAGCATCTGATAGCTTGCATACCTTCCTCAATGTGATTTCATCATCGTCTTCAATGGGGCGCTTATTGTTTGAGAGCTCCATAACACGGTGAGTATTGTAAATCCATTTGCTCTCTTGCTCACAAGAGCTGGGCAACTCCCTTGACACAAGATAGGAAGGACCTTCCAACATCTTGTTGGAATTCTCCAACTCAACTGGCGCTGAAGAAACCCTTCCTTTGGTATCCATCAAAACAAAATCAATGATGAGTATACAAAACGAAATTCATACGCCTTAATTACTCCCACATGCAAACCAATTATCTGCCAAACACAGATAATCCTCAGATTAACTCATGATACCACAAATAACGATTTCACATATCAAAAAACACACAACATAACAGATAAATCAAAATTCCAGTACTTATATAACATGTTCATGTGTGGGGGGTGCTAATACAAATCCCAGAAAAAACCGCCCGAAATCCGAATTTCCCATACAGAGAACCACATGCAACAATGCATTTCGGATCAAGGGCATATCCATATCTATCAAACAATCCTCACTCATCCATTTCAAGTAAAACAGCTGAAAATTCAAGTAAGAAATCAAAAACTTGCATGCACAAATCCAATCCGTTCCCATAGATAAAATTTACCCAGTTCAGATCTTATGGTTCGGATTCCTGAATGGAAAAAATACAGAAAAAGAAAAACGAAAACACAATCAGTTGAGAACCGATTAAACCACTCCCCACCCTGCAATCAAAACGTTAATGCAGCAGCTAAATCCAACCACAAAGAACGTTTCTTTCACAAAAGTAATTCACAGAGAGATCCATTTCAAATTTCCCATCAACATCCAAGAACCCATTTGCTCTTTTCATATTTTAACCGCCTGGAATTCATCAAATCATGCAGCTCCTCCCCAAAAAAAAGCAAAAACCATGGCAAAAAATGAACAGAAAGCTTCAGGAAAACAAGAACGCAGAGCAAAAAAAGCTTACGAATTTGATGAGAAGAAGGCGGTGCGTTCTGCCCCAGCTCTTCCTCTTCTTCTTTCTCCTCCTCCTCCTCCTCCTCCTTCTCCTCCTCTCTCTAGCTCTAGATTCTCTCTCTTTTGCTTCTGGTTATATTCGCTGTGTGGGAGAGTAATGTATTAAATAATAAATATATATAAAGAGTAAGAAAATAATATTTTAATTCAATTTTTTTTATTTTTTTTTTTACAGAAAATAAAAGAGATTGGTGTGGGACCCGCAACGGGGTATTGAGTCGCCGTTTGGGATTACGGCCAAGAGGTACCGAAACTGGTAACGGCCGTTTCCCACGTGTTAGAAACCTGGGTGGGCCCCGTCCGAGTAAATAAACGACAAGTCCACGCTGCGTTGTAAGGCGCATTTGGCGAGTGCAATTGTTGTTTTTTGTGAAATTATATTTTTGATCCTTTTTTTCTCTTTTTTTTAAGCTCTTTTTTTTCTGGATTTCTTCTTTTCCTTTATGGAATGCATCCCTCGATTTTATTGCTTGCTTCGTTGTGTTTTGAATGAGTTTTGATTCCTTGGGGATAAGCATCGGTTTCATTTTCTGAAAAAGGATAAAGATAATTTCAATGCCATGCAAGAAAGACGAAATACTCTAACGTTCACGAAATTCAGAATTCTGGATTAGCACGACCACTAAATATTATTAATGTTCAGAATGGTTCATCGATAAGGTCATGAAAAGTATTTAGGAGTGTCTGGTGTGGTTTGCGCTAGGATGATCAACTTTTGGAATGTTGAATACTTCATCAGTACCGGAGTAGACTGTTAATGTTTAGAATAGTTCATTAGTGCGATTCTATAAGAGATTTTAATATAAGAACCAGACGATCAAACTTTGAAACTGTGAATGCTTCATTATAATATTAATATATATTCAACATACGTTATTGAGTATACAGTTAGCTCCGATAGCTATTTTACGTAAAATGCATGCAGAGTTTTTTTTGTTTTTTTCATTTCATCGTACGTATGTATATTTGTTATTTATTGTGAAGGTTAACTTAGAAACAAAGTAATCATTATAAGCAAGCGGTGAATTTCTTTAGTGGTTAGAGTCTTGCTCTTCAACGTAAGTGTCGCCAGTTCAAATCGTCCCACTTTCTTTAGTGTAAATTAGTGTAAAATATTATTTTTGGTAAAAAATAATAATAATACATTACAATTATTGTTTAATTCTCTTTCCTTATAGTTATATGATTCATTATGTTTAAAAGGCGACTTACATTTACCTGTAGAGCAAATTCTATTAGGATAGTATTATTCACACACTTATTTTTACCTGCACACATCATTTTTTTTTTCCAATAATCTTCTTCAATTTATTTGATCCGACGACCGAAAATTGAAAGAGATAAGTGAAATAAAAATGGATGTGTGGATTAGCACTACCCATTCTACTACCCAATGTTCAAAATAGCCATTACTTCTAACTAGTACATACATCGTACATCTAAAAAGCTTCATTATGTTTAGCTCCGTGTATATATAATAAGATGGAATCGAAAAAACATGACTTTATCCCTTGAAATTTATTATTTTTTATTTAAAACACATAATAATATTTTTCTTTCCTTAACAAAAAACCCAATAACTAGTGTCCGACTAAGCAGATTCATTAATTAAGTTTGACTTCACTTAATTTATATTTTTGGATGCCTAAAATTCCTCTAATGACATTTTGACCTTGGGTTTATAACTTATTATCTACATTTATTATACAACTTATTTCATACCATTAAATGTATGCATAATACATAAACTTATGCGAATTGAAAAATATATTCAATGTCATGATTCATTTGAATGTTGATGTAAAAAAGTGGGTTTATGTAAAAAAAAAAAAAAAAATTAACTCTATAAATTAGGTGTCTGTGTTAAATAAGAAAAATTCTCATTCCAGCATCATATAGTGTAACACTGCAGGTAGACTTTGTACGAAAAATTGGCTTCGAAATCAGAATTACAGTCAACAAACACATTTTATTTCAATCTCACCAACATATAATACACATCTCACCTATAAATCATGGATTTAATTTTATTCTTTTATGGTTTTTAATCTCTTTTTCTGGATTTATACTTTCCTTTATGCATGCATCCCTCGCTTTTATTGCTTGCCTCAATTTTTTTTAGTTTGCAGATGTCATCATATTTATGGAGGTTTTGGTTGGATTTGATTTTGAATAAGTTAGGATTCCTTGCGGATGAGCATCGGTTATATTTTTTGAAAAAGGAAAAAGATATAATTTCAGGGCCATGCAAGAAAAACAAAATACTCGAGTTTCAGTTGCTCAGAAAACTTAGGACTTGTTTGGTATCATATTTGAAAATTTTTATAATTTCTCAAAACATTTTTTAAGAATTTTTCTTAAAAACAATTTTCTTTAAGACTCAAAAACTTGTTTGGTATGCGATTTAAAAATTTTAAATCTTACAACCTAAACTAGACAAAAAGATACAAAAAGAGGGGGTTGAGAGAGAAGAAAAGGAAAGTAAGAGATGATTGTAAGAAAGAGAAAGAAGTGAGAGGATCAGAGGAGATAGAGAGGAAGATGAGTGAGAGAGAACCGAGAGAATGAAGAGAATGAAGAGAGTGGATTGGAAGAAAGACGACAAAGGTAAAAAAGAAGGGGGAGAGAGAAAGAAGAAAAGAGAGAGATAGATTTGGAGTGAGAGGGGAGGAGGAAGAGAAAAGAAATGAGTGGGTTTAAGTTTAAAAACTCTAAAAACTCACTTTTTGTGTTTTTAGATAATAGATTATATTTTTGAGTTAATATTGAGTTCAGTTTTTGAAAATAGTCCTACCAAACAAGTTTTTAAGGCTTAAAACTTAAAAATTGTTTTTGAGTTTAAAAAGTTGGATTCAAATAGAGTACCAAACATACTTTTAGAATTCTAGATCAACATGATCACCAAATATTCATGTTCAGAATGGTTCGTCCCTGCGGTCATGAAAAGTATTCAGGGGAAATATATGACGCAGTATGTGCTTAGTTGATCAACTTTTGAAACTCTGGATACTTCATCCGCCCCGCCGCCGACTAATAATGTTCAGAATCATTAATCAGTGTGATTTTGTGTTCCGTAAAAAATGTTAGTATAACGGTGTGGCAATCAACTTTAAAGCTATGAATGCTTCATCATAGTATTAATCTATATCCAGCATATGTTGTTCGTTTGGTATTGAGTACAAACTTAAAACTTTTAGTTTTAGTACAAAGTTATTTTACGTAACATGCATGCAAAGTAATTTTTTTCAATATCATCGTATGTATATATGTTATTTCTCGTGAAACTAACCCCAGATGCAGATAATACAACATGTATATATGGAGGAGTAGAGGTGCATGGAGTTCGGAGGGGGCACGTTCTCATGCTCAATGTTTTTGAAACAAAGTAATACATTACAATTATTGCATAATTCTCCTTCCCGAGTAGTTAGATGAATCATTATGTTAAGAGACGACTTATATAATTATATTCACCTGCAAGAGCAAATTTTATTACCACAAGGCGTTGTTTGATGTTTAATTAAGATTGAATTTGCTTGAACAACTCACTAAATTCAATGAATATTGAATGAAAATATGAATGCCAACTTGAAGTGAAGCTAGCTAACTCAGTTGCGATAGGTCAAAAGACCGAAGATGCTTGGTATGGAAAATAGATTATCCACTTCCAAGTAGCAAAGATTGTTTGGTAATTTCGCCTTTGGATGCGCCTTCTTGCCTTTTTGATTTGTTTTACATGACATATATGCGCAAAGGCCTTTTTTTCCTCAATTAAAACAGACAAATATTTTATTTATCATGAAACCGTCTCCATTGCAAATACTCTAGCGGCTATATATATATATATATAGTATATATAGGTCATAAGATGTTATTTGGTCTTTGTGACAATCGTGCGTTATCCATTCCGAATAGCAAATAGGTTATTGTTATAAGGGTTTTTTAGATATAGACCTTTGTAATTCTTATTCCTTAAACAAAAATCCATCTAGTTATAAACATTCAAATAAAACTCAAATTTGAAAATGACAGCAAAGTAGAAAAGTAATTGGCCTATTATTACAAAATATTTAGGGGAAACTTAATATAAGTCTAATTTTTTGAGCCAATAGTAGGAATAGTCCAGTTTATTAAAATAAGTCCAATTTCTTAAATTTAATTATTTTATTATCAATAATTACTCTTGGATTATTTCTTTTTATTTATTTTTTGTTATTTTTTGTTCTTCCTCCTGCTTCAAACCCCATTTATAAATTTTATTTTTAATTTTTATAATCAACCTATATCATAGGTTAATCATATTTATCTACCTATATGACATATTCTTTTTTATAATCAACCTTCAGGTGCAGATTGTAGGTATATTATGTTTTTTCTACCTTTTAGTTAGGTTTCATATCTCGCTTATAAGTATAATATACATTCATATATTTATTACTTGAGTTAGGGTTGAATGGTTTGCAGATAGATTTATGTTAGTATATTAGTTTTTTTGTTATTAGTTTTTTTGTTATAAGATATTAATTATATTTCTTGGAGTTGGAAAATGCACAAAATTAGAAGATTTTAATTGATTTTTAATATTTTTAGAAAATATAAAATGAGTATAAAAGAAATTAAAAAAATGTAATTAGATAACTGGACTCACTTCTAAAAACAATCTATGTTTTTGGACCTGGATCTAAAAGCCCCAAATGTTTACAACTTTTACCACAATATTCAAAATAAATCAATAAATATTATTACTCACCATAATTACAATGAACAAATAATTATGCACATATTATTTTATTTATATATATATATATATATATATATATATATATATATATATATATATATAGGGACGGATCTGTGGCACCATGTTTTTTACATAATTTTTGACACACGTATCTAGCCATTAGATTAGTTCACTTTAATGGTTGAGATGATCGGTTGACAATATGGCAATTAATTTTATTTCTATTTTCCGAAAAATACATATTAAATATAAATAAAACTTTACAATTATAATTTTCTTTCTCTCTCATCTATCTTAATAGACTTTCACCGAATTGGCATAGTCTAATAACCATCTTTGAATTCTCGCTGTCATCTAATCCTATTTTTGGGGAAATGTATTTTAATCAAATCTCCCTCTCTCATTTATTTCTAATAATCGGTGAAGAACAAGAACAAAAACCCTAATTCGTTTCTCCTTCTTCCTATGCAAACCTAATAAGCTTTTCTTTTTCATCATCACTCAATTCATTTCTAATCTATTCTCGTTCAAAATGGCAGAGAGCGTGGCAGATTTTGCATCAAACTCTCCCTCCATGTCTCCAGTATGTGAGATATTATCCTTCTTTCTATCCCAATATCTCACAGAAAATTCTTATTTTGCATTTTGATTAAAAAAATCAAATTTCTCTCTCATAAAGCTTGACAGAAATCGAATTTGTGAAGTCTCAATACCGTTAATAAAACACAACTAATTTCAAAATATTGTTGGCATAAACTTTAACAAAATACACCCAATTTTCCAAACTATGAAAACTGCAACAAAATAGCACAATTAAGTGACTAATCTATCCTACAAAATTTAAACATCATCACTCTCCAAATATTCTTGGTCATCACTCTCCACATATTTGCCCAAGTCTTCTTGTTCCTCATTCCCTGATAGATTACAAAATAACAAAAAAAAAAAAATATACATAAATAGGTAACCGAATATTGGAAAATATCAATAAAAAAAGTTAATTCGACTTACATTCATTAGTTGATTCGATCTTTCTTCTTTTCAGATTCGATGGGCAATTTCTTGTGTCATGTTGTACTAACTTATTACATGAACGACATTTTCTTTTGTTCTTTTGTTGAGCCAACTCAATACCACTTTTCATCTTTTTCGATCTGCTAATATTGTCCTTCTATTTAAGACATCTGTGAGATATTGGGGTAGAAAGAAGGATAATATCTCACATACTGGAGACATGGAGGGAGAGTTTGATGCAAAATCTGCCACGCTCTCTGCCATTTTGAACGAGAATAGATTAGAAATGAATTGAGTGATGATGAAAAATAAAAGCTTATTAGGTTTGCATAGGAAGAAGGAGAAACGTAATTAGGGTTTTTGTTCTTGTTCTTCACCGATTATTAGAAATAAAAGAGAGAGGGAGATTTGATTAAAATACTTTTCCCAAAAATAGGATTAGATGACAGCGAGAATTCAAAGATGGTTCTTAGACTATGCCAATTCGGTGAAAGTCTATTAAGATAGATGAGAGAGGAAGAAAATTATAATTGTAAAGTTTTATTTAGATTTAATATGCATTTTTCAGAAAATAGAAATAAAATTAATTGCCATACTGTCAACCTATCATCTCAACCATTAAAAGTGGACTAATCTAATGGCTAGATACTTGTGTCAAAAATTGTGTAAAAAACATGGTGCCACTAATCCGTCCCCATACACACACACACACACGCACGCACGCGCACGCACGCGCACACACACGCACGCACGCACGCACGCACGCGCACACACACACATATGTATGCACAGTACTACATATATGATCAAACATATTATACTAATTAATCTACCTATATGTAAATTTATGATGAGAAAATAAATATATTTTGTGGGTAAATTAATATTGAATCAAATAACATTCTTTTATTTTGTAGGTAATTTATTTTCCATGTATTATTACATATATTTGGCACATTTTATTATTATATGTACAAATAATAGGTAAACTAGTATTGAAAAAAATATCATTTTTTATGTAGGTACATTTTTTTGCATATAGTGGGTTTGCTTTATTATGTAGGTAAATTATTTTGCATGTATTTTACATACATTGGGGAAATTATTTTTGACACACCCCGACCCGAAAAGTCCACTTGGACTCCGAATCGAGTTGTGCTGGCCGACACCTGGAGGGTAATGAAGCCATAAAGTGTAGTGTAGTGGAAGAAGAATGTGAATAAATTTAAAACCTAAAAGTGCCTAAACAAAAGAGTGTGCGGGTAAGCCGGATTGCACCCATTTCACAAGTGATGGTAGAGCATAAGAACAGTACAGTAATTAGGGTGAGGGTTATACCACTAAAGATAACCATCTACTGAGATTTGCCAGAATCTTCATTTACACGTAAGCACAGCTACTAAATCTGGAGGGGCGAAAAACAAAGTTGAGTGGGTCAGCAAAACAACGTTTTGTAAAAACCTTTATTTTCGAATATACTAACCTCTCGCCGTAAAACAAGTATAGTTTCCTTAAAACATACTACGTAAGTATGTAAACAACAGTACAACAGTAATATAACCAGAAATATGCCAAGTCATGATGTATCAATGCCACAGTAATAAAACCATGTGATAATCAAGTATAGCTAAGTGCTTATCCATCTAAGCTGACACACGAGTTCGAACAAATAATTTCTGACACGAACAAGACTGGGTGTAATCAATACGCTTTAGTACTACGATCACGTGAAGACTGGTGCAGAAGCACGGTCACATACAAGTCAGATTGCCTAATGTAATCTACCCGACATGACTGAAACCTAACTTGGATCCAAGGCGAGCGAACGGTGCGATGTGCACATACATGTGAAGGATTGACCCTGGCCCTGGGGCGAGTACTAGCACCGGTGCAGCAAGATGAGCATGTACATATATGTATGAATGTCATGACAGTAATATCCCAACCATTTACCAGCATTTCTCACATTTCATATCACAATATCGAATACTTGGCAATATAAGCGTAAAAGTGAAGTAACTACGCATTTAGGGAAACTATCAATATGTATAGGTATAAACTAAATTGCCCACTCACCTGGAGTCCGTGCTATAACTCTAGCACGAATATGAAGGCATCACGAACGATCGTCGCCTAGAACAATTATCAAATCACAACTTAGGATTCTTATTGATAGAACACGCAACTGACATAAAACAGATCCCCAAGGATGTTCTAGAATGATTTGAAACCCATTGACTAAAAGCCAACCATCGGTCAAAAGTCGACGGTAGGTTCCACAACCCTACGTAATTCGATCCGGAAGATCCGTACCTAGGATTTCTGATCCGTAACTTCCAAAGATCCACATTATGCTTCTAGAACAACATTCTAAAGTTTCAGAACGATCCAACGGTCGGATCTCTGCCAATTACTAAAATTAAGTGGCGGCCAACATTTTATTTTACGAACTTACAAATCTGATTCGGAAAGATCTGTAAGTTGGATTCCCAATCCGTAAGTTTCTATGGTCCTCAAATATTACGTACTATAAAGTACTAAGGTTTGGTGACGATCCAACGGTCGGATCGTCAATTCATGCAAGGAACCCATGACGGCCAACTAGGTGGTCAACTACGAAACTACATTAAAACATCGTAATTTCACTAAACGGATGTCAAATATGGAATCGGGGCTTCAAAATTAGCCTAAGGTGGTCATGTGAGGTCTCTGCCCAAGCGCCGCCACAAGCGCTGCCGCGAGTAGTGGTTGGCCGCCGCTGTTTGCCGGAAAATTCCACTATTTCTAAACATTCTCAAATTTCACAGAAATGAAGATGTCAAAGAGAGGAACAACTTTCATACCTGTCACGAAGTCCAAAAATGGACGGAAGATGGTCAATTTTGCCCACGAAGCCGGCGGGTGCCTAAAGCTTCCCAGCGTCGATTCGTCGTCTACGGTGGTCCACCGGGGTCAAGGCTGGTTGGGATTTGCTCCTGGGATGATGGGCTACAAAGACCAAGTGGTGGCATCGGCCATTGCTTTGCCGATTTGCCGAAAAATTGAAAATAGTGGTCGGAGCACTGCTGATTTTCGTCAACTTTCGTGGCCTCAAACCGGCACATACCGCGGTTAATCAAGGTGGTTCTTGGATGGGTTTTGTTGAGGGGAATGAGAGCTTCAAGATGGTGGTGGTGGTGTCGAAAAAATCCTCCGGAGTTGGCCGAAATCGGCCTTGAAAAATGGGAGGTCGCGGAGGTGGTTTTTCCTGATTGGCTGCTGCCTTCTTTCTCAAATTATGATTGGTCCTCCTTTCTTTTAATTGATTGGTCCTTTATTTTCTTGCTTAAATCTGATTGGTTTCTTTCCCACAAGATGGGAGTTCAATTTATTTATAACTAAACTTTAAACAACCAATTTCAAACGTCCATAACTATACCATTATAATCCGGACTCGCAAATGGCTTTCGCTTGTGCGTTCGTAGGGACGAGTACTACGAGGATACACTAAAAGAATAAGTCATACATTCCTCTAGACGATGGTCAACGGAAGTCAAAGTCTTTGCCTTTAGGGCATTTTCGTAAATTCAAGTTTTTAAAATTAATAAAAACGTAAAATTAAGGACGGGTTGTCACAATTTTGCTTTTTTTTATGTACTCTAACATTTTAAAATTCAAAAAGTAGGTGCACTGAATAAATAACATTTTTTGTATGTAAATTATTTTGCATGAATTTTTATGTATATCAGGCATTTTTTTGGTTATATATATGTGTGTGTGAAATAATTGACCTACATCTATATGTAAAATACAATTTTATTGACTTAACTAAGCATGAATTATTACATATATTAGGCATGTTTTATTGTTATTATATATTAGGCCATGAATTTATTATTTATTATTTTTCTAAAACTATTAATCCTCCTTTGCAATTCGTATGGAATTAATTGTGTTTATCAAACATTCAAATATGGGTATTTTAGGCATCAAAATTTTTTAATTGTGTGAAGTCAAATATAATTAATGAATTTGTTGATGTGGAATATAGTCAATGAGTTTTATTCGAGTAAAAAACTTATGTCGGATTTTATATGGAGAAAATTAGGTGTCAGGGGCTGAAGTCATATTTTCAGTTGTTATAATTTGTTTTTTGCTTTTCTATTCGTTTGTGTGCATGGCAAAGGACTATATGAAGAAAGCTCGATACTTGTTGGAGTTGACTCATAGCAATGACTTTTAGCAGATAATTGCAAGATCATCAGATGTGGTGCAGTCTTTTCATTGTGATGTAATTGTTACAGTGATTTTACTACTCGCAAGGTTGTTATCTCAATGTAAATATGCCTAACCCCATAATGCCATGAGCAACCATGTTCGTCTCCATGTAAATATGCCTTACCTCACGATGCCAGAACCTAGAAAAAAGGCATTGAAAAGCCAAAAGCAAAGAACAGTCATGTGAAATAAATAATATAATTCAAAGGGTTATTCTTTACACCAACTAGAACTAGCTCTTCGTCTAGCGTCTTCATTTGGTTGGAGAAGGTGTACGAGTTCCAATAACATGGATGCGATCATGATATATAATTTTATAAGTTCGATACATAGTTGTTGCTAGTCCAAATACAGTGGCGCAACTTATCGAACTTTATTGTGAATGTATTGGCCTCCCTTCTAAAAGTATTTGTGTAAATAGAATATAAATTGAAGTTTTCAGTAACTTAATTGTGAAAAGCCCTTCTTGGAGAGCACTCACACGACCACATCATCATGTGATCCATGCCCATAAGTAATTAATAACTAATTTGTGCCCTAGTTGTACTGCAAATGAGAGTCGTGTACTGCAAGGAACAAGGACACAAAAGCATACACATATAAGTGTAACATTAGTACATGCGTCTTTAATCCTGTGCGAAAGGCACAGAAGCAATCTCTATTTATAACTCTCACTAATTAACAACCCTAGCCTGCGTGGCCTGTGCATAATTATATTCATGAGTACTTACTGAACCAAAAAAGGGGAAAAGAATGGCGTAGAATAATTAGTCTAAGCAAATTAAGATTATGATTGGGTTTTCAGTTAAAACCTGCATTATCAGTACGTTTAGCAATATTATTCATGATAATGACATTGCTTTATGTAGGCCAATATAAGGAGACCACATCACAGATTAAGAATAATAAGATAATAAAAAAACATCTCCTCTCCCTCTCTCACCAACACAAATTAATCATGGAATCTTAAATTTAATCACGATTTATCAATATGATTCTCGGCAGTTTTGTCTGTTGCCCTAAGTTAAGTGGTCGTACCATTCAAAATAATGACATATTGGACCTCTAAATTAAATTATTGCATGTACATCTGTAAGGTGGTGCTATATATCCACACCATCGTTTACTTTTGCCACATTTTTCTGGCAGTCAGGTCAATTAAATTGAAAATGATCAAAATAATATAATTTAATAGGGTGTATACAAAGTAATAAAGAGTGTGTAGATAACACCATTCTATATGTAATGCTTTGTACTCATGGAATAGTTCTTGTCAATCTATATAACAAATTCAGCGTTTACTCTTTTGTGTTTTGTTTTGTTTGTTAGTTTTTGTTTTTCTGTTATTGTTTTGTTGTGTTTAATTTTTAGAACAAAGATAAATTTGTTTATGTAAGGTCAAAGTCAAATCAAGGATACATGTCTTCGCAAATGGAAGACCATTGATGGAAGCATGAAAGGTCAAATGATCTTGGTGGTGTCGAATTCAACCCGCGAGGTTTCTTCTTGAGGACCAAGTCAAGTTTAAAATCTTCCAACCCACTATATTTGTCTCACATAATCAAAGGACAAATTTTTCAATGAACTCGTAATAGAGTCACACACGTATGAATTCAAATAGATATTTAGTCGAACATTTAGTTGACGAATCTATATCTTCACGTTTGACGATGGTTACCAAAATATGACACTCGAAAAGATTGGCCAGCAAATTTGGATGCTTCGAATTGCACTGTGTGCTGCCCATAATGAAAGCCAAAGTTCTGCTAGGGCTCATTTCAGATACAATTTTGACACTGCAGATTAGGCCACATCAACAAAAGAACCTTTCAAAATATCAGAAAATGCATCAGATGCCATGAAAATGACATATGTATGTTACTAATTTAGTAATTTTACAAAATTATATGTTTGCATATTTATAGTTATACATGTTTTTCAAGACAACCCAAGAAAATATAAAGTATAGACATAGATTTGATCGAGTCCCATTAATCGCAGAGCTAAGCATCTTCTATGGGCAGCTTGATGCCAATATTCAGGCATCATAGATCTAGTCATAGCATGCCCAATTAATACACTTTTTCTTGATATTTTTTGTTTGACAAACAGTATTATCTACACTAATTGAATTGTAGATTGAGCTAAGTCTCACAATGAGCTAGCAATAATGTGGTTCAAATTCATCTTTGGCGAGAATCAAACATACCTCTCACTTGCTAGTGAAGAAGAAAACCACTAGACTGTAGTACTAAGTGATATTTTTTCTTGAAATTTAAAACAGAAGAAAATGAAATTATTTTAGAACAATTGGGAATAAGTTGGATTTTCAATCAGTCAGGAATCAGTAACCTCAGGCAAACATCAAAAAATCACTTGAAGATCCCCCAATAATAGAGAAAATGCAACTGCTGGACCTTTTCATGAGTTAAAATTATGTACCTTTGTAGATTGATGGTGAGTAATAATATGGTCCACGTCATTACTTAACGGTTAATTTAACAGATTTTTTAACAAATGTATGAAAGTAAAATGAAATAAAAAGTAAATGTATGAGATTGAAATATTTTTAAAATGTTTTATGAAGCTGCAATTACGTACCCGAGATGGTATAATGTAATTTATCCAAAAAAAAAATTCTTATACTTTTTTTTTTGGGTGGGATGGAGGCAACAGCCCCAAAGTTTTGGGCTCCCACAAACTTCTATTTGGGAAAGGTCTAACCAAGATGCTGGCCCCATTTTATCTGCAGATCTCCATATGAAGCCCAACAGTGAAACAATATCAACACAACTCCTAAAGGGAGATCAACGAAGATATATACTAGTGTAGACGGTAACGTTAATCAATTAATAAGTTAATAAACAAAAAAGTGGTCAAGATAATAACTAAAGTGCTAAATAAATTCCGAATTGAGTCATTTATAAGGATAATGAATAATACCTTAAAACATAAACGGTTCAAATTATGAGATCACTTTCTAGAGACAAATCGTTAGTATCGTATTAAATTACTCACTAGTTAGCACTTCAACCTCTTTTATATATGTATGTGTTTATTGCTACATTTAAATATTAAAATCTTGGATTTCTTTTCTCAAAATAAAATTGGAATTTGTTTTGGTTTACGTAGTACATTATCACTCCTTTCCATTCCTTCGTTTGGTTGTCGGGAAAAGAAAAAAATAATAAAGGGAATTAGAGATGTAATTAACATAAGCTGGCATGATAATATACCACTACAATTAAGTTAACCTGGTGGAGGTGGAGGTTAATGAATTAAACTAAAAATTAAAGTGGGCACTACTATACAGTGTCAGTATATAGAACTGATCAGAAATTCACGATGCCCATTTTTTGCTGGATTTTCTTAAATTTAGTTTTAATGAAATCATACCGGGGATTTCTTTAATTTTGCCCCATAGGATCAAACAAGCCACACTTTCTACATACATGTTTCCGCGTACGAGTCATTCCAGTAGGTAGCAGGTATTCTCACAAACTCAATCGGGAAAAGCATATGAAGCCAGCGATCACGTTGGTCGATCTGTCAGAAAATAAGTATGTTGTCGACATGCAAATATTAGAACCGCAAGTTGGCATAAACTTACGTTAAACAAGCGCAGAGATCAAATTAATTAGTTGCACATCCTCTGCCTCTCGCATATATACTACTAGTTAGCTAGGTTTTACTAATCGTACGGCACATCGCGGTTAGTTTTATCACCATGATACTGATATATATATGGTTCAATGTTCTATCATATGGTTTAAGATTCAAATTAGTCAAAAGAAAGCATGTAACTCAAAATCAACTGATATTTCACTATATATAGAGTATGCTCGCCATGAATTAAGAGTACACATGAGGCGACTTAGGTTAATAACCTAACAATTAGTAGTACTAAAAGATGTATATTTGAGATGTAAAAGTAACATTTACAATTCATTTATACTCATAAGCAATGTAAATTAATGTGTTTTATTTTTTTTATTTTTTTTTACTTCAATGGAATAAATGTAATTTGTATTATCCGGTAAACATAAGTATTTTACATTTCTTTAAAATTGCTCGTTAAAGAACTTTCTGATCAACAAAAGATATATATGTTCTACATTTTCATATACAATCCGAACTGCGATGCTCTAAGAAAAGGAAAAGAGTGCATGACCTCAAACCTACTGAACTTGGTAAAAACCTCTAGGTAGCAGCTATGACGTCTAACATAAGTTGTTTAAAGCAAGGTTTTAAAAGACGCTATGTGGTAGTCGGGTGGCGGGCTGAGGCTTAGCGCCTAGGCTAGGGCCTAGGCTAACTAGGCGGATTTAAGTAAATTTATTATATTATTGTATAAATAAGTGTCTATTTATACTTAAAAAAACATATATAATTGTATTGAGATACACAAATTGCAAAATAAAATGACATATAGGTTATGAAGTATTAGAACATATTGAAAACATAAGGAACAAGCGTATAATGAACGTTCATCTAAGTATTCAATAAGTCTTTTACATTTTATTGAAAAATTAAAGTGCAAAATGAAAGTTATCGATTTTCTGTCTAAGTGAAAGTTGCAACCTAAGTGGGTGCCTAGGCGGGTTTAAGCAGGCTGGGCAGGCTAGGCGGACTTTGAAGCAGGTCTAGGCACACTTGCTTAATTTTCGAATGCTTAGGGACTAATTGGGGCGGTGACCAGCCGCCTCTGCCTAGGCAATGCTAGGCGGTGATTTTTATAACAGTGGTTTAAAGTGGACAAGGATCCTCTCCGGATCCTCTTTGTGGGGATCCAAGGATCAATCAATCGTGTCCGTTCATCGTACATCGTGTGGTCAGTTTTCGTTAGGTACTATTTATATTCAATTTTAAATTAATTTCTAACTGCACGATGTACGATGAACGGACACGATTGATTGATCTTGGATATCCACAAAGAGGATCCGAAGAGGATCCTATTCCGTTGAAAGTATATGTGAACTCAATTGACCAAAAACTAACTCCTAATAAATACTAAAAGATAGAAAAATAACCGTGTTTCTTGATTTTTTTATTAGAGTAAATTGTAGTAATGGTCCCTTAACTTTAATCAAATTGGAATAATGGTTCGTCCACTAAAATTCATTACCATTGGTCTCTCAACTCATCAAAATGTATAGCTATGGTCTTTTTTGTCAACTTCGTCATAATTCTGTCAAATGAGTTATGTTGGAAGGACCATTGTTACAATTGGGTTATAGTTGAGGGACCATTGCTCCAATTGGGTTAAAGTTGAGGGACCATTGCTTCAATTGGGTTAAAGTTGAAGGAGCATTTCTCCAGTTGAACTAAAGTTGAGAGACCATTGATACAATATTTCTTATTTGATTTTTCATATTTGCCCCTTGATTTACCCTCACGTGCATAGCATATGACTCATTTTGACGAAAGTTTTAATGGAGTTGATGAAAATGACCATAGATGCACGTTTTGATGAGTTAAGGGACCAATGGTAATAGATTTTTAGTTGAGGGACCATTGCTCCAATTGAGTTAAAGTTGAGGGACCATTGCTACAATTTACTCATTTTTATTAAGAGAAATGTCAGGGGCTCTTTCAAAAGTGAAAATTTCTATGGACTCTCAGTCACATCATGTTTTTGATACAATATTTTATAATGTTGGCACGGAAGTTGACGTTAAATTGTGAGGCGACAAAGAGTTCATGAATAATCTCACTTTTAAGAGAATTTCCGTAGCATTTCTCTTTTATTTTTCAGAAAATAACCGTGTCATGGCATACCCATAGCTAGCACAATTAATTCCTTATGCAAAACCCTAGAAGGATTTTGGGTAAATGACAAAAAACTACGTCAACTATTGATGTCACGACACTTTCATACCTCATCTTTTAAAGTTGACAATGTCATACCTCATCTTTAGAATTTGGTCAATTTTATACCTTCCGTTAGCTTGACCGTTAATTTGTCAGTTAAATGCTGATGTGGCTTGATCTGGACCCCACTTTCTATTAAAAAATTATTAAAATATTATTAAAAACTAAAAAAAAATTATTTAATATTTTTTAAATATTAAAATAATTAAAAAGTAAAAAAAAATTATTAAAGAAACCCCTTTCGTCCCATTTCCCCCTCTTTTCCATCCCTCATTCTCCCCCTTCATCCCCGTTCCCCCCTCTTCTCCTTCCCCCCTTCTCCCCCTTCATATCCCCCTCTCTTCTCCCCCTTCATCTTCCCTTACCTGCCTAATCTTCAACAGAAAAATTAAAAAAAAAAAATTGAAAACCCATCACACACACCCCCCCCCCGGCCCCAGATCCCGTCACACCCCCGCCTCCCTCCGCGCCCAGATCCCGTTACACCCCAGCCCTCATTCCCTCTCTCTTCTCCGTGCCCAGATCCCGTCACAACCCCCCTCCCCCCGCGCCCAGATCCCGTCACAACCCTCTCCCCCTCCCCCCGCGCCCAGATCCCGTCACATACCCCCCCTTCTTCTCCCGTCAAACCAACCCCCCGGGGCCCAAATTTGAAAGCCCATATTCTCCCCCTAATTGTTTTTCTTTTCTTTCTTTTCTTTTCTCTCCCCCTTCTTCCTCCTCCTCTTCTGCAGGTTTTTTTCCCCTCCATCTCTCTCCTCTTCCTCTTCTGCAAGTTGGGTGTGGGGGGGGAAGGAACGGACGAACTGGGTTTTGGGGCTGCTGCTGCTGCAAGCTGGGTGGGGTGGGTGGGGGGAAGCGGACGGACGAATGGAGGAAGACAGGGCGGACACAGGGAGGAAGAGAGGGTGGACGCACGGGGGGAGGGGGAGGAAAGGGTTGGAACACAGTGAATGCAGGAAGATAGGGCGCGGGGGGGGGGGGGGGAATGGGGGTAGGCTGATTGCGGAGGGCGGGACACGGGGCTGGGGTGGCCGTACCTGGGTCTGGGTTTTTGGTGAGGATGGTGAAGGAAGGTTGGGGGGAACAGGTGGGAGGGGTTGGGTGGGAATGGGTCTTGGGGATGCAGAGGAGAGAGAGGAGAGAGAGGTGGGGAAGAGAGAGATAGAGATTTAATATCATAAAAAAATTAATTTTTTTAATTTTTAATTATTAAAAATATATTTAATAATTTTTTAATCCAGCTGGATTAGTAAGTGGGACCCGAATGTAGCCACATCAGCACTTAACAGAAAAATAAACAGAAAAACTGACGGAGGTATGACATTGGCATAAATTCGTAAGATGAGGTATGACATTGTCAACTTTAAAAAATGAGGTATGAAAGTGTCGTGACACCAATAGTTGAGGTAGTTTTTTGTACTTTACCCAATGATTTTTAAACAAATGAAACACCCACAAGTGTATAGCTTCAATTAGACCTTAATTAAAGTCCCTTTGGGTACATCCGATCAAAATTAGAACTTAATTAAACTCACTTAGACGGTTAGATTTTTCTTCGTGTGCGGGTTTTGGCCGGTGGAATCGCATCAAGTTTGAGTCGGTGTCGTTCTAAATTAACAAGAAAGTGTTTATTCCAACATCTTGATTGTGATTATTAATAATATTAAATCATAGTTTTCTTCTCTAATGCATGGAAAGAAGAGAAGATGCTTCTTTTAAGTTCTACACGTGCAATTGCTTTTAACTCTTGCCTCTAAGGACAAAACTAACAATAATCTTCGATCGGTATTGTGCTTTAAGTTTAGAGTAATGTTAAAGGAACACTCTTCAAAGTAAGATTCTTCATGGGCTTTCTGTCTTTTCACATTTTAACGTCAATTTTCGTGCTAATATTATAAAATATTGAACCACAAACATGAGGTAACAAAAAGTCTATAAAAAGTTTCACTTTGTGAGAGTTCCCTTAGCATTTCTCTTAAATTTAACAACATTTCCGTATTACCATATGCATCAAGTGCAATTGTTCTAATTAATGTACTTATTTCACAAAGAACAATTGCAAACTAATACATATTATGGACGTCATGAGCAAGTTTTACTTTGAACTTTTAAGAGAGATTCAATTACTCTTATGACTTACACTACTACAAAATTATCTATAACTGGCGGTTTAAAAACCGACAAAAAACGTATATTACTGTCGGATTTTAAGCAAAATCCAACAGAAAATGAATGCAGTGACGGATATAATAAGCGACAGAATTGCCGGCGTCAGGAAATGACTTTTCCGACAGAAAATACACTAAAACAGACAGAAATTCTGTCGGATATAACCGACAGAGAATAAATTAAAAATGAATAAATAATAGCATTTTCTGTCAGATAAAACCGACAGAAAATATGCAAAACCGACAGAACTTGTGTCGGCTATAATCGACATGGAATATATTGATAATAAATAAGACCATTTTCTGTCAGCTAAAACTGACAGAAAATATATGAAACCGACATAAAATATAAAAACCGACAAAACTTGTGTCGGTTATAAAACCGATAGGGAATATATTAATAATAAATCATACCATCTCTGTCGGATAAAACCGACAGAAATAGATTAATAATAAAAAATATATAAAAAGGACATGACAGCATTATCCTTTCCCGTTGAGCATTCTTCTTCTGCTCGAAATGACCCAGTTCATCCTGAAAATACAAAGCAATGAGGATCAAATTGGTATGAGAAGTGCATAGGTTACAAGCCACTGAAAGTGTTCAACACTTGTCCAGTGACTTTTCCATTGGAAGAAAAGGGTGTGTTTTACTACATATGCAACATCTCTACGTCTTCCCTGCCTCCCGCTTCTCCAACTCATGTTCCTCCATCTTCACCACCACTCATATCAACTCCTCCGCCATCTCTAAGCAGCCCTAACGGGTCCCAACCTCCTTATGTGCAGGTTACAAATCCAGCTCCGTCGCCAGTTGATAATGGTTCTCCTGAGGGTCCTTCAAACTCTGCAGCATTGATGCATAAAGGGATGTTTGGTGTTGGTTTCGGGGTGCTACTCATATATGGACAATGGATGAAAACCCAACACAAACAAATTTACAAATGCGCGTGTGTGTGTGTGTGGGTGAGGGGTGAGGGGTGAGGGGTGAGGGGTGGGGGGGGGGGGAGAATAACATTACCAACATGCAAAACATGAATTAAATCATAGGTGGAAGCATGTGGAAGGACTTACAGTGCTTTGCTTGTCTCTGTGCTCAAGGGCTTGCATAGCTTCTGCCTTGTTTATCCATGGTGATTGAAGCGAGAAGGAGAAGGAAACGAGGAGAAGAGAAAATGGGGAAGGGAGAAGCACCAGCGCAAGGAAAGAGTTGGAGGGGTTTTATCTTGGAATATTGTCATTACTGTCGGTTTTAACCGACATAAACATTTTTTAAAAATAAAAACGAACATAAAAGTTTCATTACTGTCGGTTATAACCGACAGAAACAAAATGGCGGCAAAAAACCCCCCCCCCCAAATTTTAAATTCCCCCCAAAATTTTGTTACGCTTTTAAAAACTAAAATAATAATTGTTTGGTTTAATAAATAAATATATGTATTTAAATAGAATACATTTTAAAAATTAAATAAATAATTGTTTGGTTTAATAGATAATTTTTACACTTTTGGTTTAATAGATAATAACCCATATAAAATATGCGATAAAGAAACAAAAAGAGAATTGTACAATGAAAATGTCATCACACAAACTAAATATTGTCTAATCAATACTTGCAAAACATAAATAAAAATCTAGCACAAAAAATCGCATACGGAGATATGCATTCTACGAAACTAGTTTCCATGATCTAACCGTTAAACTTGTTTGTAGATACTACAAGATCGCATACGTAAAAAATCACAAAAAAAAACATTCAGAGATTAGGTAACAAAACAAAAGTTTTTTACGGTTATAAACGAAAAATCACAATTTAATGGTTATTTTAGCTCCGATTTTAATGATTTTTTACAGCAACACTCATCCACCCTATAAGAATGCCATGAATAAATTTGATCTTCAATTTAACATATTTACACTAGTGGATACCACAAAATCTTATTTTATACTTAATGGAAGTATAATATTAACTCTAAGTGTTTGTTTAATTTACCGTTTTGACGCAATATGCATCCTACGAAACTTTTTTCAACGATCCAACCGTCAAACTTATTTGTACACACTCCGAGATCGCATACGTAAAAAATCACAAAAAACAAACATTCTGAGATTAGGTAACATAACAAAAGTTTTTGACGGTTATAAACGAAAAATCACAATTTAACGGTTATTTTATCTCCAATTTTGATGATTTTTTACATCTATACTCCTCGACCCTATAAGAATGCATTGAACAAATTCGATCTTCAATTTAAAATATTTACACTAGTGGATACCACAAAATCTTCTTTTATACTTAATGGAAGTATAATATTAACTCTAAGTGTTTGTTTAATCTACCGTTTTGACGCGATATGCATTCTACAAAACTTTTTTCAACGAACCAACCGTCAAACTCATTTGTACACACTCCGAGATCGCATACCTAAAAAATAACAAAAAACAAACATTTAGAGATTATGTAACATAACAAAAGTTTTCGACAGTTATAAACGAAAAATCACAATTTAACGGTTATTTTAGCTCTAATTTTGATGATTTTTTACAGCTACACTCCTCGACCCTATAAGAATGCATTGAACGAATTCGATCTTCAATTTAAAATATTTACACTAGTGGATACCACAAAATCTTCTTTTATACTTAATGGAAGTATAATATTAACTCTAAGTGTTTGTTTAATCTACCGTTTTGACGCGATATGCATCCTACGAAACTTTTTTCAACGATCCAACCGTCAAACTTATTTGTACACACTCTGAGATCGCGTACGTAAAAAATCACAAAAAACAAACATTCTGAGATTAGGTAACATAACAAAAGTTTTCGACGGTTATAAACGAAAAATCACAATTTAACGGTTATTTTATCTCCAATTTTGATGATTTTTTACAGCTACACTCCTTGACCCTATAAGAATGCATTGAACGAATTCGATCTTCAATTTAAAATATTTACACTAGTGGACACCACAAAATCTTCTTTTATACTTAATGGAAGTATAATATTAACTCTAAGTGTTTGTTTAATCTACCGTTTTGACGCGACATGCATCCTACGAAACTTTTTTCAATGATCCAACCGTTAAACTTGTTTGTACACTCTCCGAGATCGCATACCTAAAAAATCACAGAAAAGAAACATTCAGAGATTAGGTAACCGAACAAAAGCTTTCGACAGTTATAAACGAAAAATCACAATTTAACGGTTATTTTAGCTCCGATTTTGATGATTTTTACAGCTACACTCCTCGACCCTATAAGAATGCATTGAATGAATTCGATCTTCAATTTAAAATATTTACACTAGTGGATAATTTTTTATACTTAATGGAAGTATAACATTAACTCTTAAGTGTTTGTTAAATCTGTCACTTTGATAGGATATGCATTCTACGAAACTAGTTTCAACGATCCAACCGTCAAATATGTTTGTATATATTCCGAGATAGCATGTGTAAAAAATCGCAAAAAAAATTAAATTCAGAGATTAGGTAACGGGACCGTGAGTGAAAAAAAAAATATTTAAACCATTTATTTATTTATAATCAATATAACATTTTAAAATAATAAAATAGTCAATTTCTGTCGGTTATAACCGCCACCATTAACTTAAAAACCGCCAGAATATGTTTAAAATATTAAAAAAAAAGAATTCAAAAATACTGAGGTTTATAATAATTTTTTGACGGTTAAATCCGCCAGGAAAAATCCGTTAGGAATTTATGTCGGATATATCCGACAGAAATTAACTTTTATCCGACACTAAATAAATTATGTGTCGGATATCTTTTATCCTTTAGAATGGCTTAATAACCTCCACAATCGTCCGACAAAGCTAATATTGTAGTAGTGTTATTTACTTGTATGAGCACGTATCAACTACTCCGTCTCATCAATCTAATTCATAAAATTTAGGTATTAGATTACAAATAATGTAGGAGACACATGCTTTTTTTATTCATTATATGTTAGTAAACGTAGAGAAGTAAAAAATTAACATAATTTCAATATTCATGTATTAGTAAATGTTGAGAATAAATTTCACATTGATGGGAGAAAAGACTTTGTTGTATTGGAGCATAGGGTCCCACATTGGGCACATGACAAAACACTAGACAATTAATGGGAGTTTGTACCTCTAATATCACCTAGGCCTTTTGTGCTAAAACTCGATAGTTAGCTATAAGTGGTTAAGTTGGAATAATATCAATTATCGATGATGGACCTGTTTACCAATGTTCTAAAACGCGGCCTAGGTGGTGCTTAGGCATTGGGCGGTGATTTGCCGTCGGGATTAAACCAAAATCGTCGAAGAAATCGGAAAGGGTATTAGGCGGCGCCTAGACGGGCGCTGGGCGGGCTAGGTGGCCTTGGCGACCGCTAGGCGTCTTTGATGGTAAGTCGATTACGACGTCGTTCTTCCGCTGTGGTAATGAGGTTGGACGATTGGGCGACCATCCTGACGGGGTTCGATCTGCAATTGCAGAGAAAGAAAGAAGAGGGACAGCTTGGCTGAGGGAGAGAGAGAGAGAGAGAGAGAGAGAGAGAGAGAGAGAGAGAGAGAGAGAGAGAGAGAGAGAGAGGTAGAGGTAGAGGTAGAGGTAGAGGTATCTGCAATTGCAAAGAAATAGGGCGGTTGTGCTTTAGATAATTAGAGTTAGGGTTTGGTAAAGAAGAAAGAAGATGGACGACTTGGCTTGGGGGGGGAGAGAGGGAGGGGTAGAGGTATCTGCAGAGAAATGGGGCGGCTGTGCTTTAGATAATTAGAGTTAGGGTTTTTTTGGTTAGGAATGGCATTTCTTTAAAACATGGCCGAATTTATTTTTAATGAAAAACAAATGCCCAGTTCATTTTTAATGAAAAACAAAGGCCCAACAATGATTAAAATAAATGGGCTGACTAAATGTTACAAAATCAACGTAAAAAGTTCTAAAATTTTACACATATACTTAAATCCGCCTTGACCGACTAGCCGCCCGCCTAGCTGCCTAGGCGCTAGGCGCTAGCTGGCCACCTGACTAGCACCTAGCATTTTTTAGAACCTTGTTGTTTACAATGATAGAGCTCGAACTTGCTTCCTAATATTGATTAATGAATAACTAAGTCTTCGAAAAGTAGTGTGTTGGCTCTAGTGACGGACTACTAAATACTGACTGAGCTTTTGAAAAATTAGCGTTAGCTGATGTATTGGCTTGACCAATTCCCGATGTGGGAATTGGTTTCCCGAGTAGGGATGGTAATTTAACCCGTCAAATCCGATCCCCGCAAGTAACCGATTCGAATGGTTCGGTTTCGGGTATAAAATTTTGAGTATTTTACGGGTATGGGTAACCGTCGGGTAAATTTTTCGGTTTCGGATTCGGTTATGGTTATTGGGGTATCCGCCCCAAACCCATACCCGAAACCGAATCATTTCATCTATAAATAAATAAAATATAAATATTTATTATATGAAAATGGGTTGTTAATAATCATGCATTATTAAATATGAAATTAATTATTTACTTTTATATAATTAATAATAGGAATTATATGCTTATAATTTTTAAGAGTGTAAATGTTTTCTTAGTAATATAAATTTTTAATATTACTTATTAGATGCATTGTATCAATTGTATTAATAATAGCAATTTATTTAATATCTTTTTTTTTAATATTCTTCATTTAGTTAATAATATAAATAAATATATAAATATCATAATGGGGAAAACCGTTCCCCGATCAAAAATCCATCACCCGACGGGTTCGGTTATGGGAAAAACCTGTTCGTGGATTCTTCGGGTTTGGGGATGGCACATCCGAACCCAATCTGCCATGTTACCATCCCTATTCCCGAGTGACTCATTGTGAGGCTACTCATGAGGGGGCGTGTTAGAGAATAGGATCTCACATGGATCATATAACAAAATAATATAAATTAATACATGAAAGTTCCATCCCTAATACAACCGAGGTCTTTTGTGATAAAACCCAACACCTATCAATAGGTGGTTAAGTTGGTACAATATCGATAATGTTGGTGCTGGACCATGCGGAGCTTATAACGTTTATCAATTCTTTTGCCTTTTGGAATCAGCTTGCTTGCCTTGTGGTTGATGTTGATTGTTCATTCATTTGCTCGCTTGAATTGCTTGATTACTTGTTCGCTCGCTTGGATTGCTCGTTTGCTTGCTCGCTTGAGTTGTTCGTTTGCTTGAATATCTCTCTTGAATTTCTTGCTTGCTTGCTTGTTTGGTTCACCTATCTTGTCTTGTTTGCCTAATGGAGCTTGTCTTGTCTTGTTCGCCTTACGGAGCTTGCATCCTCCTCTACTTGTTGGAAAACTCATGTCGTGTACCGCCATGAGTTTGACAAGGGTGTTGGAAAATTAGTTATTTATAGTTTTCTTGTGGGCCAAGAATTAGAATTTCTTGTGTGTTAAGGATTAGGGTTGCTTTAGTTTTTCTATATATAGGAGTTCTTGTATTCCTTTATTTTCAACAAGTTAGTCACAATATAGTGTTATGGGTTATAGCCGTCTTGGCAAATTTGTAGTATTCTCTTTCTTTTCAATTAATTATGTATTATTAGTAGTTTTACATCATGTTTTCTAGTCATGTACTCTGATTTTGAACTTCGTATTTAGAGCACGTTGTCCCACGTGTGAAGCCCAACAATCCCACATACTCCACGTCACCCTTTTTGTGTTGTCCCCGTGTTAGACTTGAAAATTCGACACACATGTATAACTAAATGAGCTCCAAATTGAAGGATTTATTGTAGAGATGATATATTTACATGATGATAAATATGATCAATTGTTTCGTATATGATATTTGTATGGTGACAATGCAATAACTACAAGAGGATGAATAAGTAGGTGCACCCATGCAGTGGATATAAGTATTGTTCTTAAGAGGCCTCTTCCAATTATTACTATGTGGAGGCAAGTTTCTTAAGACAGAGATCTAAAAAATTATCACTTATTACAATGCATGTGAAGTTTATTCATTATATATAACTGGCCTCAATTAGAACCGTAATTTTATGACTACATGAAAGTTATTTCTTTATAAAGTATCACTATAGAGAAGTTTTATTATATTATTCCACGAATTATGATGGTGCTAGTGCTAGTTGTCTGTTGATGTATATATAGACACGGATATTTAGAGCGAAATGCTTTTAAATGATTGAAAGTGCTTTTAGAAAAGAAAAAAAATGTTTTTGGGTTTTAAAAACACTTGTGTTTTTCTTGCAGGAAACATTTCAAGTGCTTTTGTAAGATCAACTTGCATTTTTATTAAAAATGGTTAAAAAATTATTTGCTGTAAAAGTATTTTCAATCATGTAAAATTACTTTCCAAACGAACCTTAATTAATTACTGGCTTCGCATAGATATGAAGAATGTGCATCGCTAATCACACGTACTAAACTCCTAATTTTTGAATTAATTATTATGAAAACCATCAGGTCGGTAAGTTAATCATTTGACTTGGACTGTTAAAGCTCAATCAAGCTCATCTAGGGTTAAAAATAGTTTAATTAAGCTTACATTCAGAGACTTAATTGGAGAGCGGGACTTTGATAAATTAATATATCTGAATTAAATAAGTAATATGCAAAAAAAAAATTGAAGCTCAATCAAATCATCAAGAAGTTTATTTTTGCACTTAAAGTCTTGTGTTTGTATCCTTTCTAGTATCTTTTGGCAAAGAAATAATAATAATTGAGACATGAGAAAGTACATCTACGTGAGCTAGCAGATAATATGCTTAAATTATAATATAAGGATATATATAGTACTGACTCCAGACTACAAAGCATATGCTGAGAGACTAAAGAGTTATATCTTTCTTGGAGTCTCAAAAACTGAACTGTTTCTAAACACAATCTGAAAACAGCAGCCCACTGGAAACTGGGTTTGGAAGTTTACCATAAACAATTGATAATTAATTAAGAAATGGCGTTTGAGCACAGTCCGCGCTGTCCGTTCGATCGCAAGGTCATGTGCCTGCGAGATGCACGCTGAGCCCTAGGTCCTCTCATCACTGGTTTAAATTCCCACCAAGCATATATTATTTAACATACACCTAAACTTTAATCATTTAATCAAGCAGCTGCATCGATCATTGCTGCTTGTTTCTTTCTGTGTGTTGATGTGTATATATATTTTTTCTATTTTTGTCATGTATATTAGATACTTCAGGAGTTTGTTTTGCTGGACTCACATGGCAGTAAAATTTCTCAGCATCTAATCAATTAAACTCGTATGAAAGTCGATTGTTAATTTGCATTAGTTTTAATAAACTTCGGGACTTGTTGCTTCAAGTACAAGTAGTGAAAAGTTCGACTCCCAAGAGTATTCAATTGGAAATTTGAGACATTTTAATGAATTTATAAATTCATTAATTTTTATGAAGTTTAGTTGATTTGTAGAGATTTCATGTAAAATTTTGATTCAATTCTCTCGAAAACTATAGGGGAAATGTGAGATTTGTGGATGCTTAAAATACACTACGGAATCTCTCAAATTCCCTCTAATTCCTCAACTTTTTCAAATTCTTTAAAATCAAATTCTAATTGAATACACCTAGATGTTCTAAACTTTTTTTAAATCCTAGTTGAATACACCCAAAATTCTAAGGATTTTAATAAACTATTTTAAAATTCTGATTGAATACATATTGAATTCCAGAGAATCACTTAAAATCCTAATTAAATACCCCTAGATTCATTAAAAGAATTAAAATATCTCAAAATCCCAATTGAATACACCCTATCTTATTCTTTTAGAGTTACCTAAATTTTCGTTTTGTAAATCAAATTAGGGTTTAGGGTTTAAGTCTCATCAAACAATTACAAATAATGAAAGGTATTATTTAATTGGCGTTTTCTTTAAAACTTAAGAAATGATTAGTTTACACTTGTATTTAATAAACTAACGTTTGCAATGTAACATGAAGATTTACTTTTTCATGTTTTCATGAAAAAAAACATGCAATGAACTCAACTCGTAAAAATCGATTCTTAATTTGCTTTTTACTAAAGTTCAAAACTTGTTGCTTTTTGACTCACGCTTTTCTTTTTAGACGGAGTTCAAATCATAACTTATTTTTCTATGGTCATCGTCAAATCTTAGGTCTCATTATTCTAGCCATAAACCTAAAAAATAAGTAGTTGTGACGGTTAATTTAGACTTCCCGCTAACTTTTTTCTGCAATGTAGTATATATGACATGAAATTACTCATGGAAGAAAAAAAACATGAAAGGAATTAAACTAGAGTAACACAGTGTATATATATACCTCTATACCAGGGATATTTGAGTGCTTCTACATACTAATGAATGCTATGTTGCAAGTCGAAACGTTGACCCTGCAGGAACCAATTTGTTATGAACATTTGTTTAATTTTAGAGATTTCTGATATACAAAGGATCAGGACCTTCCAGGTTGATGGGCCAATAAGGTAAGAGTCTTCTCAAGTTAGATATATATTTTTATAAACTTAATAATTTAGTTACCTTGGTTTACAAATTTTTTTTATTTATGCATACTAATTAATTGGTCAACTTTCTAGCAGCCTTACAACTATTAAATGGACTGGATCATCACAAGCACGTGTCTGGGAAATCATGTTCGGTTTTGTCTATATATCTCTAAAAATATTGATCAAAATTTATTAAATTACTACAAAATTGTTAGATCTTTATTCTCTCACTAAAGTTTGATTATATTTCTGCATCCATATATAAATACAACATTATTAGTTTGGTTATGGATGTACTATTTATGCTTAGTATATAAAATTAAGATTCCACAGCAAGTGCACTTGTGCATCACCAGAAGAGCAATGCCATCATCATCAAGATCATCAAATTAAAATCATTGGATACTACTACTGCGATGTGTGTGTGTATATATATATACACTTAAATTGTTTAATATGGTTCTCGATCGATGTGCTTCAGAATTAATTGTTGCATGGACAAGTTTTTCTATTTTCATATAAGTGATATGTTGACAAGACTCAAACTCGAAACCTTGAGTGTAAATGAACGTTCTTAAACAACTGTGCTCCAACCCTCATACAAAAATAAAAATGAAAGAACGAACTACAAATACCACTAAAAAAATCCCCTTCCCTCATAATTTTATTATCCTTGTGGTGCTCATTCCGTAAACTTTTTGGACTATCCAAACGGTTTATATTTTAGTATACCATTCATAGATCATCTTTACAAAAAATTAGACAAATCCAAAATCACTAAGACATCCAATTGTAATGAACAAAATAGACGAATACGATTTTTCAAAGAAACATTATTATGACTACATTTAATCCAACAGTCCAAAGGTTTCGTTTTTTTGTAGAAATTATATTTGAGAGATAACCCAAAAAATAGACGGTTGAATTGTTCAAATACAATGTAGAGTGAGACATACAAAAAATCCTAAAATAAACTTGATTATTTTATTAGAATTCTTCAACGAAATGGGACTGACTGAAAAAAATATATCAACATAACTCCGAAACTTTTAACACTGTAGCAGAATGCACAATTGGTTGCTTAACTTGGCAATATTGTTGCATCAACTAGCTAGGATCAGAGTGTAGTGATCTCAACACAAACTTTATTATAAAATACGACTTACCAATTAGCATATATAACATATAAAAAGTCATGAATCACTATGCCTTTGGCTCTAGTGACAACACGTGGCGCCATGTCACCTTGATAGGGCAAAGAACATGGTGTGTTCATCGAGTAATGCTATTCATACCATGTTTTTATACTACATTTTCATACCACCTTAGGTGGCATTTGATGTGGACAACCACATCATTTGAATTTATCAGATTTTTAAATTTAATTCATTATTTAATAAACTAATAATTAAGAAAAACTAGTTAATTAAATGATGATTGTGGTATACGAGAAGTCTTTCTTCTTCATTTCCTTGGGTTTTGCAAATTTAACAAATGATGTGGCTGTCTACGTCAGATGCCACCTAAGATGGTATAAAAATGTAGTATAAAAACATGATATGAATAACATTACTCGTGTTCATCACTTTGACTGGTCAACACTTAGGACCGTTCATCACGTAGCCCTACTTTTCGTTGTTCCTCAATCTCACACACGCATTACACAAGATACACACCAGATACAACACTGATCCAGCGCACTTATTTTCTTTCTTTATAAAAGGTTTTATCAAACAGTCTCGTTGTAATTGAGATTGTAGGCTTCTAACCATACAATTTAAGTCATATTTAACTTTAAGAAGATGTTAACAACACTCGAAAAAAGTCATTTTTTATTTCTAAATTTTTTTTTTTTTAAGATAAAAATTTTATAGTGCACAATAACTTTTTTGAAATGACAACCTATAACTTTATTCAATTCTCTTGAAATTCTTGTATTTACAATACACAGACCTATAGCTCTCTCTCTTTTAAGTTTATCTCCCTAGATGAGAAATTTTTAGTTGTGACGGGAATACAAATAGTACATCACGTGAGTTTATGTAAATGGTGAGAAATTTTATTTTGAAGTTACTAACTTTTTAACACGTATATCCTACCATTTATATAACAACACGTGATGTACCACCCCATATAACGGTCACACTGAAAAATCTCTCCTCCCAGACACAGTCACACACGAAAAGGCAAGGGGAGTTCACCAGAGACATCCAAAGGACAATTTGGAATTTGTAAAAGAACAATACTTGGCTGCTGAAAATTCAGCAGCCATTCCTGCTTACACCTAATCCCAGGTGGACACGTGTGCAAGTTTTGGTTAAAAAAATCAAAACTTGGACACGTGTCCACCCGGAATTGGATGTAAGCAGGAGCTCCTGCTGAAATGTTCAGCAGCCAAGTATTTTTCTTTGTAAAGAACAATACTTGGCTGCTGAAAATTCAGCAGTCATTCCTGCTTACACCCAATCCCGGATGGACACGTGTGCAAGTTTTGATTAAAAAAATAAGAGACATCAATTATGCGTCTCTCTAGCAACTCGACGACTTGATATTCTTTCTCTCTCTCTCTCTCTCTCTCTCTCTTCAAAACCCTCTATAAATACAGACTTAGCCCACCCCTTTCTCTCATGCAATTGTCTTCAACATTACCCAACATCCCACCGCTTCTGTTTTTGCTCTCTCTCTCTCTCTCTCTCTCTCTCTATAAAATACCAGAAACTTAGCTCCATAACTTGTCTTCAACACTTATTCTCTTTCCACACTTTCTAAGTTGAATATCCACCTTGTGATTCTCTGTGACATTCATGCACTTAAAAGTTCTGACACTTATAACTCCTTCCCATTTGTCCCCTTGAGTTAACATTAGTTTTCAGCTCGATTTTTGAGTATTTTACAGTTCGCCTATACCTCCAATTAACATTACCAACTCACACACTTAGCAATGTCTAGCAGAAGGTCAAGATCTGGGCAATCCGGTGGTTCAAGAATCTCCGACGATCAGATTAATGATCTTGTTTCCAAGTTGCAACAGCTTCTTCCTGAGATTCGCAATAGTAGACGTTCTGGCAAGGTACATATATCTATCTATTTCATTAACTATAAGTACTTTTCATACTGTTTTCGCTTAGGTTTTGGCTTCTCTTTCATATGAGATCACTATATAAAAGAGGAAAAACAAATATAATAAGAATTTTTTGGGCTTTCCTTGCTTAATAGTATCCAAAGAAAAGCAAAGAAGGTTAAACTGAATACATAATTTTTTTATATATGGGTCTTGTAACCGCTATAATATTTTATTTATCTCCCATCTTACTATTTGATTAAGATATAAAGTAGAAAATTTATTGTAAGCTATTAGGTATCCTATTTGTGTAGGGTGATGGGTAAGAATAGGCTAGGTCTGTAGTTCAAACCCTCTCGGTTAACAAAAGAAAAGGGTAGAGATTTGATTGTGGGGTACGTTTCATATATACTAGAATGTGATATATCATGCTAATCAAAGTGAATTACATATGCACACAGGTTTCAGCATCCATAGTGCTACAGGAAACGTGCAACTACATTAGAAACTTGCACAGAGAGGTGGACGATCTAAGTGAGCGGTTGTCCGAGTTATTGGCAACAACTGACACTGCCCAAGCTGCTGTAATCAGGAGCTTACTTTCACAGTAGAAGGAATTAAGGAGACTATGATTAACTCATCAGCAGAGTATCGTTGTCACCAGTTTATGTAATAGGCATCGTTTTTCTTCTCTGATCTGGGCCATAGCTATCTTTCTAGGGCTTTTGTTCAGTAGATTTATGAACTATATGACGGTCTAGAAAATCCTTTTGCAAAGCTGTAGTAATGTGTTATGGAGTTGATATAATAAATGGACTTGATCAGTTCTCTTATCTAGAGTTTCTCATCTTTTAGTTCATGTGGATATTACTTGGCAGGCATGCTCACTCTATATTTCAAACCTTCTTTTTTTTCCAATTCTGAAATGGAATATGGTATGTTGTGTGCCTTCTTAGTTAGACAATAAGCTAAAATAAGTAGCATTTGAAATCGAACTAATTAATAAGCTAAAATAAGTAGCATTTGAATATGGTGTGCTGGTGAGTCTGGTTGACTGTGGTCAGGGGGAGGCTAAAATGCCTCTGTGAGTCTTTCCGGTCCAAGAAGGGGTGGATAGCCGTGACTTGCCACTAGTTGTCCCCCTTTTTAAAATGAAGGAAAACAATCGAACTAATTAATTAATAGAAACATAAACTAAATCGTTTGAATATATTCTGAAGGAAAATAATTTTTACATACTATTTTTCTCTGTTTTGCTTATTTTGTTTATTTATGTCATTTGATTCTCCTTTACTTTATCTAATCCAAAATTATAATTAAACATAAATGTGCATGAAAAAAATTTAAAATCATTTTTCCAGTCTGAACTCTTCCAGTTTATAGAAAATGTTATGCAGCTATACGTAGGCAAATTGGATGGTAAATTAAGTCCTTTTTTTTTAATTGGAACATGGTATGGGTGCAACTTCTGGCCATCCACTCATGAAAACAAGCAAAAAAAGCTGCAAGAGATAAGCAAGCAACATTTGACTTTTTCTTCTACTAACGATATAGTACTGGTAATGCACTAGCCAGATAACATACATATACATATACATACATATACATACATATACATATATATATATATATATGTATATATTCTTCAGGCCATTCATGACTGATCCAATATCCAGAACTTGTTTATACATCATGGAACCAAAATAACTAAGTAGCTAGTTTAGAGAGAGAGAGGGGGGGGGGGGGGGTATAGAGAGAATGAGAGAGCGACATTATTGATCCAGTGTTATGCAAACTAATATGATAATGCTATGTGATTATGCGAAATAATTTATGAACAATAAAGTAAAGCGCCACACACAAACACAAAGAATATAGTGAGGTTTGGCGAACTTTGCTACTCCTTGTGTGATTCTCTAGAGAAATCACCAGCATTATGGAGAATAACAACTTGGTTACAAGGACTTATTGAAAACCCTTATGCTAAACCCACAAAACCTTGCTTTAGATCTCTCTCTTGGCTCTCTATCCTTGTACTGTCTATGTTGTTTGTATGAATAAACAGCTCTGAACAAGCCTATTTATAGTACATAGACTAATGGTTACATGTCTTACAAGTATAGGATTCCTATATCCTTTTAGGATAGAAAAAGCTAACTTATTTCTTAACCCTAAATTGATTGGACTTACTGAGAAACTTGTGCACATTCCTTTTCTCCTTTCTCAACACCAATTGGAAACCTACACTTGATTAGTCTTGGTATTTTGATGAGCCAAATCACAACAAATAATGGCGTGACCAATGTTGAGAGTGAATTCCACATTGATGGGAGGAGGGGCATTGCATGGTTTTATAAGTATGTTGGGCTACTCCCTGTACTGCCAATTGGTTTTATGATGGAACCTCAACTTTCTTCATGGTATCAGAGTCAAGTTGTCTCACGTGTAAAGCCAAACAGCCACACGTGCTTCACGTCACCCCGTTGTGTTGTCCACGTGTTAGGCTTGAAATTTTGCCACACGTGAGGGGGTGTGTTGAGAGTGAATCCCACATTGATGGGAGGATGAGCCTTACATGAGCTTATAAGTAAGTTGGGTTACTCCCCATATTGCCAATTGGTTTAATGGTGGAACCTCAACTTTCTTCAACCAACACGTATGCACAAGCTTGGAGGTCGTGATGACGACAATTATACATTAATATATAAGAGGTATCTCACCACACATTTATGATAGACTAATCCCTTCCTTATACAGTCGTGACACTACATGAGACATGAACGTACTTTTGGCTCTTAGGTCAAAGGATACGCAAAAGCAAAGTTGATTACCCAAAAAAATGTATCCGTAAGAGTTCAAACTCAAGTTAAAGGTTCCAAACCTTTGCTTGCTTTCCACTAGACCAACCACATAAGGCTAATGACACATACATTAAATAATCTCTTTCATGCCATTTGAGTGAGTCAGTATTTTAGTCACTCATCTACAAGTTAATAATCTCTCTAAAGTGATTACTAATATTATTAATTTATGTGTTATAATATAAGTAATGATATGATAATTAATTGATGGACGTAGAGTGTGTTTTCAGTTATAAATAAATGGGTTCTTTAGATATAGATCCTTGCAACTCTTATTTTCAAGACAAAAACCCACCTAATTATAAACTTTCAAATAAAACTCAAATTTGAAAATGGCTTCCAAGTAGAAAAATAATTGACCTATTATTACAAGATATTTACAACTTGTACCACAATATTCAAACATATTATACTAATTAATCTACCTATATGTAAATTTATGATGAGCAACTAACATATATTTTGTAGGTAAATTAATGTTGAATCAAATAACATTCTTTTATTTAGTATGACACACCCCGACCCGGAATGTCCACTAAGACTTCGAATCGAGCTGTGTTGGCCGACACCTAGAAGGTGACGAAGCCAAAAAGTGATGATATGGAAGAATGCGAATAGATTTAAACCTAAAGGTGCCTAACTATTAGAGTGCGTTGTCAATGGGTATGGACCCATTTCACACGCGTTGTCAGAGCATAAGTAAAGTACAGTAGTGTGGGTAAAGATCATACCCTCAGAAGTAGCCACCTGAACTGAGATATGCCACGAGTCATTGTCGATAAAGAAATTATGCTACAAGAACCTGGAGGGGCGCAAAACAAAAGCGTGAGTGGGTAAAAACAAAGTTTTACAAAATCACTTTGATATAAAAGTAATAACCCATCTCTGTAAAAACATATATACTTCCCAGAAAAATATATACGTACTTGTACTGAAAACCAACATTCAAATATTGCCATGTCCGAATAAACCATATCCAATATCAAAGCATGCAACAAATATCATCAAAATCAATCACGTGATATCTCAATGCATAACATGCCGGCAATGCATATAAATCAGCCGGAGTCACCTATAGTGACTTGTATGGCTGAATCTATGGCTCCTCAACCAAATCCTCAATTCAACTCTCAATCAATAACCTGCACCCATGTCGGAACCACCTGTAGTGGTCTGTACGACAAGCTGGGTATATAAAAACGCTTTGTGCTACGGTCACGTGAAGGCTGGCGACGAATCGCGGGTCACCTACAAGTCGGAACCACTTATAGTGTCTGTATGACAGGTTGGCACCTGCCTTTGATCCAAGATGAGCGTACGGTGCGGGAGGTGAACGATCACGTGAAAGCTAAGCCCTACTCTGGCGAAGCACAAACCCCGATGTGCAGGTAAATGAGCCATATTCTAATCTCATCAATATCACCATAATCCTCATAACAAAAATACATACTTACCTGACTTACCTGGCGTCCGCAGTGCCACAACATATAATCGCATAAACATAGCAATAAATATATATGGCATTCGACATGGCATTCAATTTCATAAAATCATTTAAAACGTATTTCTAGGAATCAGCCAAGTATATATATATACTGAAAACAAAAGCCCACTCACCTGGAGTCCACGCTACAACTCCCTAGAACGAGTACCGAAGCGTCCCGAACGATCGGCGCCTAGAACAATTATTAAATCATATCTCAGAATACTTGTCGATAGAACACATAACTCACATAAAACACATCCTCAAGGGCATTCAAGAGTGATTCAAAACTCATTGACCATAAGTCAACCGATCGACGGTAGGGTCCACAACCCTACATAACTCAATCCGGAAGATCCGCATAGCAGATTTCCCATCCGTCACTTTTCATGATTCACATTATGCTTATAGAACAACATACTAAAGTTTCGTTATGATCCAACGGTTGGATCTCCGCCAATTCCAAAACCGAGTGGCGATTAACCTTTTATTTTATGAACTTACAAATCCAATTCGGGAAGATCTATACGTCGGATTCCTGATCTATAAGTTTCTACATTCTTCAAATATTAATTACTACAATGTATCAAAGTTTGGTGATGATCCACCGGTTGGATCGCCAATTCACATTTTTACCTAACCACGAATCGTAAAGAATCTGGCTCAATGATCCACTTACGTCAAACCACTATCAAAACTGAATTCAGGATATCAAACATAGCCTAAAAATAACATTGACGGCCCACTGGCCACGCGCTGCCGCCTGCGCCGCCATGGGTGGCGGTCGGCCGCCCCGACTCGCCGGAAAATTCAACTTTCTCCAAAAATTCTAAAAATTTGGAGAATTGAATATCTCAACGAAAGGAACAACTTTCATACCTGTGACCAAGGCCAATTCGGCAGAGAAAAGCCTCAAATCCTCCAAAACCGTACGAAACCCTTGAATTTGGGTGTGTTCGATCCGTCTCCAAAACAACTCCGCCGCCTCCAAACTTGTTTGGGCTTTGTTCCAGACCTCAAGAGGATGCTATGGGTGGTATTAATTGGGTGTAATCATTTCAGAATTGAGAGAATTGAAGGTTAGGGTTCATCGCACCCATCGGTGCGATTTTGCTATTTTGGATGCCAATTATCACCAAATTTGGGGTGGAAAGGATAGAGGATAGGTCCTAGAGTGTTTCCCAAGTGGTTAGATGGTTCAATTCGTCGGAAAAACGGGTGGAAACCCACCGGAAATAGCAAGAGATTCCGACCGGGTCGGGTCGCACACCCACGGGTCAAGGATCCCCCACACCTCATTTCCCTCCTTTCTTCTCTCCTATTGGTTATGTTCTCCTCTCTCCTCTCCTCATTCCTCCATTTATTTCCCATCTCTCTTCTTCTCTATAAATCTCCACCATCTAATTTATTTTCTTTTAATCTGGGCCACACATGTGGCACCCCAGATTTCTCCACAAAATCTGAAAGTCTCTAAAAATAATTAAATTACTAAAATGTCCCAAACTTCAAACATCAATAACTTCTGCGGTATAGCTCGAAATCACGAACCATCTGCGCCCACGCGTCCGTAGTGGCGAGTACTACGAGAATATGGCAAGAAAACAAAACTTAGGTGACACGACACCGTAATTAACCTCAATCAACACACGAGCCTCGAAGGGCAATTTCGTAAAATCACTTATTAAAATTTTTATACAATTGTAAAATCAGGGATGGGCTGTCACATAGTAAGTAATATATGTTCCATGTAATATTACATATATTTGGTACATTTTATTATTATAAGATATATGTACAAATAATAGGTAAATTAATTTTGAATCAAATAAAATTGCTTTATTTTGTAAGTAAATTAATTATGAATCAAATAACATTCTTCATTATGTAGGTATTTTATTTTGTATGTATCATATATTGGGCACATTTTATTATTATATGTACAAATAATAGGTAAACTAGTATTGAATAAAAAATATGATTTTTATGTAGATACATTATTATGTAGGTAAATTATTTTGCACGTACTTTACATTTATTGGGTAAATTATTTTGCTTTTTTTAAGCATCTAACATTTTAAATTTTGAATAGTAGGTTCACTGAATCAAATAACATTTGTTTGTAGGTAAATTATTTTGCATGAATGTTTACGATATCAGGCATTTTTGTTTGTTTGTTATATATATGTGTGTATGTGAAATAATTTACCTACACATGTATGTAAAATATAATTTGATTGACTAAACTAAGCATGTATTATTACATATATTAGGCATGTTTTATTGTTATTATATATTAGTGTAGAATCCCACATCGGCAGGGTGAGTGTGAGATCCCACATCGCCCAAGAGAGTGGATCCTGTGAGCCTTATATGTATATTTCCATCTTTACCTAGCCCGAGGCCTTTTGGGAGCTCACTGGCTTCTAGTTCCATTAGAACTCCGAAGTTAAGCAAATAGCGCGCGAGAGCACTCTCATGATGGGTGACCCACTGGGAAGTTTTCATGTGAGTTCCCAGAAACAAAACCATGAGGGCGTGGTCGGAGCCTAAAGTGAACAATATCGTGCTACGGCGGAGGCGTGCCCGAGAAGTGGTCGAGCCCGAGCCGGGATGTGATAGTGAGGGTTGGTCCCTAGCCTTATATGTACATGCCCCTTTCTTCTTAGCATGACGCGTTTTGGGTAGTGAGGTTCTCTTGCCCAGGAACAAATTCGTGAGGGCGTGGCCCAAAGCGGACAATATCGTGCTATGACGAAGTTGGGATGTGACAACTTGGTATCAGAGTCAGACTCACCGTCCGTTCGGATGTGTCGACGAGGACGTCGATCTCCTTAAGGGGGTGGATTGTAGAATCCCACATCGGCGGGGTAAGGGTTGGTCCCTGGCCTTATATGTACATGCCCCTCTCTTTCTAGCATGACGCATTTTAGGTAGTGAGGTTCTCTTACCCAGGAACAAATCTGTGAGGGCGTGGCCCAAAGCGGACAATATTGTACTACGGTGGAGTCGGGATGTGACATTTGATGTACACAATTAATTCTATACAAATTGTAATGAAGATTTAATGATTTTACAAAAAATAATAAATTTTATTGCCTAATATATAATAACAATAAAACATGCCTAATATATGTAATAACACATGCTTAGTTTAGTCAATCAAATTATATTTTACATATAAATGTAGGTAAAATATTTCACATACACACATATATACAAAAAAAAAAAAAAGCATGCTTGATATCGTAAAAATTCATGCAAAATAATTTAACTACAAAAAATGTTATTTGATTCAGTGCACCTACTACTCAAAATTATAATGGTAGATGCTTAAAAAAAGAAAAATAATTTACCCATTAAATGTAAAGTACGCGCAAAATAATTTACCTACATAATAATGCAAACCCAATAGATGCAAAATACATGCAAAATAATGCACCTATATAAAAAATCATATTTTTTTATTCAATACTAGTATTTGTACATATAATAATAAAATGTGCCCAATAGATGATACATACAAAATAAAATACCTACATAATGAAGAATGTTATTTGATTCAAAATTAATTTACTAACAAAATAAAATAATTTTATTTGATTCAAAATTAATTTACCTATTATTTGTACATATATCTTATAATAATAAAATGTGCCAAATATATGTAATATTAAATGGAACATAAATTACCTACTGAATAAAATAATATTATTTGATTCAACATTAATTTACCTACAAAATATATATTAGTTGCTCATCATAAATTTACATATAGGTAGATTAATTAGTATAATATGTTTGTGTGACAGCCCGTCCCGGAAAATATTGATTTTATAATTTATTAAGTGATTTTACGAAATTGCCCTTCGAGGCACGTGTTTCGACTGAGATTAATTACGGTGTCGTGTCACCTAATAATTTCTTCCTTAGCATATTCTCGTGGTACTCGTCACTATGGACGCGTGGACGCAAGCGGTTCGTGATTTGGAGTTATATCGAAGAAGATATTAAAGTTTGAAGTTCGGGCATTTTATGAATTTTATTATAAAAGTTTGGTGTGCCATTTGGATGGCCCAGATTAAAGGAAATCTGAAATGGATGGCTGGGATTAAAAGGAATAAGATTATATAAGTTTATGTGTGTGTGTGTGTGGCTGGCGGAAGAAGAAAGAAAGAAGAAGTGGATTGGGCAAAACTGCCCAACCAGAGGAAGGAGAAGACAGCTCCGGGAGAGAAAGGAGAGAGCCGGACGAATGGGGAGAGGAGAGAGGAAGAGAAGGACCAATCGGAACAGGGAAAGGAGGAAAGGAGGGAGAGAGTGGCGCGGGGGATCGGCCGGATCCCTTGACCCGTTTTTGGACCCGGTCGGCACCCGTGTCTATGTTCGATGATTTCCACCCGTTTTTCTGGCGAATTGCTTCAAGAAACCTCATGGGAGACACTCTAGGACCCTTCCTCTATCCATTCCACCTCAAATTTCAAGAGATTTGGTTTTGAAAATGGAAGAAACCGTGCAAAAGGGGGCGCACGGGTTGGGTTCCTTTCCGTCAAGATGTGAAGCAATTTCTTCCAATTGCCACCACCCATGGCATCCTCTTGAGGCCTAGAACAAAGCCCAAGCATTGGTTAGGACGGCGGAGTTGATTTGAGGACGAATCAAGAACACCCAAAACCTAGGGTTTCCGACGGGTTTTGTTAGAATTGGAGGCTTTGCAGACCGAATTGGCCTTGGCCACAGGTATGAAAGTTGTTCTACTCATTGAGATCTTTAATTCTGCAAATTTTGGTAATTTTTGGATAAAGTTGAATTTTCCAACGAGCCGGGGCGGCCAACAGCCACCTACGGCGGCGCGTGGCCAGTGGGCCGCCAATGTTATTTTTAAGCTATATTGGATGTCCTGAGTTCATTTTTGATAGTGGCTTAACATTGGTTGATCATTTGGACTTAATTTCGATACGATTCATGGTTAGGCCAAAAGATGAATCGACGATCCAACCGTCGGATCGTCACCAAACTTTGATACGTAGTAGTACGTAATATTTGAAGAATGTAGGAACTTACGGATCAGGAATTCAATGGACGGATCTTCCCGAATTGGATTTGTAAGTTCATAAAATAAAAAGTTAACCGCCATTCGGTATTGGAAATGGGCGGAGATCCGACCGTCGGATTATAACGAAATTTTAGGATGTTGTTCTAGAGATTTATTGTGGACCTTTGGAAGTTACGGATTGGAAATCTGAGTTGCAGATCTTCCGGATCGAACTTCATAATGACGTGTTCTATATAATTGATATATTCTATCGATATGATTCTGAGGCATGATTTGATGATTGTTCTAGGCGCCGATCGTCATGACGCGTTGATGTGTTGTGCTAGGGAGTTGCAGGGCGAACTCCAGGTGAGTGGGCAGTTTATTTCAGTATATATATATATACTTAACGTTTTCCCAGAAATCGATTTTTGAATGAAAGTATATTTTGAAATGCCATGCATAGAAATTATATGAGATATGTGAATTGATATTATATGATGCATATATGTGAATTGGTGATGCGGACGCACATGTGAGTATCAGGTGAGTTACATTTGGTGCATTGAATTGTTTGATGAGATTTATGTTGATAGCTCATAACCTGCACCCCTAGTGTTAGTGCTTATGTTATTCACCCGCATCACACGCTCACCTTGGATCCAAGTAGATGCTAGTCGTACAGACCACTAGAGGTGGTTCCGACATGCTAGTCGTACAGACCACTAGAGGTGGTTCCGACTAATAGGTGACCCTAGATTATGTGCACAAATGATTGATGAGAGAAGCACTAGAGCGTATTATTACACCATCCGAGTCGTACAGACTACTACAGGTAGTTCCGACTCATGTGCAGCGTAGTGCCGTACAGGTCGCAGTTGGCGACTCCGGCAGTGCCGTACAGGTCACAGTTGGTGACTCCGGCTGGATTGGATATTGAGCTCTAGAATCAGCCGTACAAGACCACTGCAGGGTCTCCGGTTGATTTATTATTTCACCTGATTTATATTGATGCTTCCATATTATGTTTTTGGCGCATGGCATGGCATATTTTCTGAAAAGTGATAAAGAATGGTGTTTTGAGATTTTTGAAGCTATATATATTTATATATGCTATTTTCTGGGAAAGTATACAGGTTTTACAGTGAGGGGTTAGAACTTTGATAAAGAAAAGATTTGAAAAGACTTGTTTTACTGACCCACTCAATTTTGTTTTGCGCCCCTCCAGGTTCGAGTTAGAGCAGAGCTTTGGTAGCCACGAGGAATCCAACGGTATTCTGACAGAATTCACAATGGTATTTTTAAGCTTCCGAACTGTGTAAATGGTTACGTCACTTTCACGTGACGGCCAGCACGCCCTCCTTCGGGACGGGGTGTGTCAGTTTGAATATATATGTAGTTGTGTGCATATATATGTGTGTGTGTGTATTTGAACATATATATATATATATATATAAATAAATAAATATATATATATATATATATAATATTGAGCTTATGCTAGTACTATATACATTTGAACTTATATATATATATATATATATATATATATATGTTAGGGGTAATAATATGTGTAATAATTATTTGTTCATTGTAATTAAGGTGAGTAATTACATTTATTGATTTATTTTGAATATTGTAGTACAAGTTGTAAATATCTTGTAATAATAGGTCAATTATTAATTTTCTCCACATAAAACCCGACATAAGTTTTTTACTCCAATAAAACTCATTGACTAGATTCCACATCAGCAAATTCATTAATTGTATTTGACTTTATACATTTAAAAATTTTTGATGCCTAAAATACCCCTATTTCAACGTTTGATGTACACAATTAATTCTATACAGATTGTAAGGAAGATTTAATGATTTTACAATAAATAATAAATAATAAATTTATTGCCTAATGTCACATCCCGACTCCGCTGTAGCACAATATTGTTCGTTTTGGGCCACGCCTTCATGGATTTGTTCCTAGCAAGAGAACCTCACTACCCAAAACGTGTCATGCTAGGAAAAAGGGGGCATGTACATATAAAGCCAGGGACCAACCCTCACCCCGCCGATGTGGGATTCTACAATCCACCCTCCTTAGGGAGACCGACGTCCTCGTCGGCACATTCGAACGAACGGTGAGTCTGGCTCTGATACCAAATTGTCACATCTCGACTCCGTCGTAGCACGATATTGTCCGCTTTGGGCAACGCCCTCACAGATTTGTTCCTGGGCAAGAGAACTTCACTACCCAAAATGCGTCATGCTAGGAAAAGAGAGGCATGTACATATAAGGCCAGGGACCAACCCTCACCCCGCCGATGTGGGATTCTACAATCCACCCCCCTTAGGGAGACCAACGTCCTCGTCGGCACATCCGAATGGACGGTGAGTCTAGCTCTGATACCAAATTGTCATATCCCGACTCCGCCGTAGCACAATATTGTCCGCTTTGGGTCACGCCCTCATGGATTTGTTCCTGGGCAAGAGAACCTCACTACCCAAAACGCGTCATGCTGGGAAGAGAGGGGCATGTACATATAAGGTCGGGGACCAACCCTCACCCTGCCGATGTGGGATTCTACATCAAACATTCAAATAGGGGTATTTTAGGCATAATATTTTTTAAATGTGTAAAATCAAATATAATTAATGAATTTGCTGATGTGGAATCTAGTCAATGTGTTTTATTGGAGTAAAAAATTTATGCCGGGTTTTATATGGAGAAAATTAAATTTCAGAAGCTAAAGTCATATTTTCAGTAAATAAATATACATACTTTAGAATATAAACGAAACAATAATACTACGTGACTTTAGAATATAAATAAAATAATAATACTATGTGACAGAATGACGATGATGAAATTAATCAAACATTGGCTGGTTGTTGTAGCTACGATAGCTTGTAAATATCCCTTATTAATGTAGCTGTTGATGGTTCGTTAATCACGCGGGTGACTCAGGTTAAGTCACAAACAAGTCACAACGTACGAAATATACATTGTACAACACGGTGGAAGACTAGTTTGCATATGGCCAGTTGTTACACATGAGCTTTGGCTCAGGTGTTTCGCGTATGTGTGATAGCTTTGTTTTCCTTTCATATTTGGAGAGGCTAAAATTAATTAGGATGCATGAACCGTGGTGATTGTGCAATTTGAACGCCAAACCCTACATATTACATTATGATATATATCCATCACCACGCAATTCTCATGCATGATGTGCTCTGAAATATGATCTTGTAGTATGATTTTGATTCTGAGCTTGCTTGGAAGTGCTTTTAAAATTACTGAAAGCGTTTTTGGAACCAATTCTTAGTAACAACTCTAGTGCTATTAGAACCAAAAATATTTTTTCTAAAAAACACTTTCAGTCATTTTAAAACCACTTCCAAACGAGCTATCTATCATGTGTGTCAGTTGAATGTATATGCTTTTCTTGCATGATATGGAACCATGTATGCGAAGTTTTTTTTTTTAATACCGATCAAGGGTTGAAAGTTGTCGTTTACAACTGTCACAAACTCTATACAATTATTATTCGTCATCGTCATCTATATGTAGAAATTGCGACTAAACTCTAAACGCTTAGAAAGTAAATATTCTACGGCTACGGTAGGTTTATATATAAGGTCCTAGATATGGAATCCCTTTTCGGTTTTAGTCAAATTCAAACGAGGGTATGGGAAACCCTTTCTTGACCTATAACATAGAACACAGTTATCACTTTTGTTGTGTGTAAGAATCAATAAGGAAACGTTAGTAAACTTATTTGTGTAATATACTTTTAATTATATTGAAATACATTTTTTTAACCGAAGCAATAACGATAATTCATTAATGGAAAACACAAACACAATATGGTTACAAGAAGGATGCCAACTGGATGCATGTTCTGCAGTGACCAAATTTTTGATCCGAAGAGAACAAAACACGTCAAATGAGTTCAAATCTGCCACAATAGATCAGTGGTGAAAGATTCGATAACGAGGATCACACAAAGCCAAATTGCAAAAAAAGTGAGGCCACACAAACTCCATTAATAGATTCATAATTTATTTCCTACCGTTTGACCAAAACTTATTGATTTATCGGTCACCATTTTTACGATTTAGTGGTAGTCTATGTTTCTCCTGCTTCGGTTAGCTGAAACAAAGACAAGTTTGTCATACCATTAACTTGGTCCGCCCAAATTACAACCTGGCTCAAACAACCTCGAGGTCTCAAGTTCTTTTTTTCGATCAATAAAAAGTCTGAAGTTTGAACTTATATAAATAAAGAGTTTGATACCTAATTATGATTCAGCGGTTTTGTAGCCCAAAAACGTCATCCCACTTGCCGTTGTATATGAAAAAAACTATTTATTTTTAAAAAAAAACAAGGAGCCTTGGGCCTCGGGCTTGTATAGTTGGGCTTCTTCGCCATTTCGTATGCTCATTGGGTTGGGCACTTGAGTTTCGGTTTTGTGATGAAAGCTCAAATCTTAGGCCCAACTGGGCATCCCGCTCTATGGCTCGAAACGACGTCGTGGCCTTTTGAACGTCCGTTGACAAAAAAGACGGTACAAGAAAAAGGAAAGAAGGAAGAAGAAGAATTTGAGAGCTTCGTCACCAACGAAGGAGGTTTTACAATTTCCATGCCATAAGCTTTCTGCAAGATCAACCAAAATTCCTTAGGTACGATCCCAGTTCTCTTAAATCCCATTTAATTTATTCCCAATTATTTAATTGTATTTAGTTTGTGCTAATCACTGATTAATTAGCTCATTTGAAGAAGAATATTCGTGATTTCATATGCAAATCCTTTTGTTTTTAATTTTATATTTAATTTTTGGGGGTTTTCTGCAGATTTTGTGAAGTGGGTTTTGATTAGTGGCGAGAGTGAGTGAGGATGGTGTTGGTGTTGGCCTTGGGGGATTTGCACATACCCCACAGGGCACCTGATCTGCCTGCAAAGTTCAAGTCCATGCTTGTTCCTGGCAAGATCCAGCACATCATTTGCACTGGAAATCTTTGTATCAAAGTATGTTTCTTTCTGTGATTCTGTGAATTCCTCATTGATTTCCTTCAATTTTGGCTATTGGGTCTTGATTAATTCCCATTTCGAAGTGATCTTTGGGTTATTTTTGCTGTGTTTTCTCTTGTTTGGCTGCCCAGAAAGTAATATCTTGCATATAGGAAAGGCATTCTGAATGTGGGTTATTGTCGGACTTTTGCGCATGTTGCTGTATAGACTGGATTGAGAGTGATTTCCAGAAAACAATGTCAATCGGATACGACTGACTATAGGAAATAGTGTGCATCCACCCATGTGTATATTTATTTTGAACGCGGAGAATTTCTTTTTACCAACTGCTTCATTGGGTAATGTCTGCATGTACCCTGTTGCTATTTCTAGATTCTTGGATGGAACTTTCATTTGGTTAATTTGTACATTTACTCTGACATCTAGTTGTTGCTAATATGTCATATGTTTGTCATCGTATCTGCTGGGTCTCCAAGTATGTAACGGTTCATGCAATGGCGAATAATCTACTTTTAGTTCCTGTGGCACTACTACTATACAATTAAGTTTCTTAAGGTCACATATTATTTTGGTTGTACATTATGCCACTTCTCAGAATTTGCTACTAATAATTTCAGGAAGTTCATGACTACTTGAAGACACTTTGTCCCGACTTGCATATTACTCGAGGTGAGTATGATGAAGAGACTAAATACCCAGAGACCAAAACACTAACAATTGGTCAGTTCAAGCTAGGGCTGTGCCATGGCCACCAGGTTTGCTTCCCCCTTATCTCGTCACTTGTTTTTATCCATATAATTGAGCATTGCAAAACTAAGTATGTTTTAATATCTCACAAGACATTGCATTTGACCTGTCACCAAGCGGATGATACATTACTTCTCCATGAACCGTCATTTTATATTACTTCTACTTTTAAGTCTTTTCCGGTTGTTTGGATCAAATACTTATGCTGATTTACCAGTCCCTTACACTCAAGACACATTTCCTGTTATTATACAAGCTTACGATGTCACTTCATCATATGCCCATTGTCAATTCATAGTGCCTTCAGCATGAATCATATTACTCTTTCTTCTGAATCATATTACTCTTTCTTGCAGTTTTAAAAAAATAAGAATAAGTAATACTTGAAAGGTGTTCTGTGATCATTTCGAAGAGATAAATATTGCATTAGTTTATCTGTTTATTCCACCTAGGGAAGTTCCATCAAGAGTAGAAAAATGTAACTGCAGCTCCTGAAAGATTTTGAGTTGGTACCTCGTTTGAAGAGAACTAGGTGTACTACTACCGTATATTTTTTCTTATGAACCTGAAACAGTTGGTGCTTTTTTATGATGGAAGTAGTTCATGCGGTTATTTGAAATGAGGCAATTAGATACGGTACTGCAGTGGTGTTTACATTTGGCATATCATTCTTTTTAAATTTGATTGTCACGAGAGAAATCTATGTCAAGGATTTTCCTTTCTTTGTATATCTTCATATTTCACCTACCGATAATTAAGTTTTAACTTGATTTGATGTTCTGTAGGTTATTCCATGGGGAGACCTAGACTCACTAGCTATGCTTCAGAGGCAGTTGGATGTAGATATCCTTGTGACAGGCCACACCCATCAGTTCACAGCGTACAAACATGAAGGAGGTGTCGTTATAAACCCAGGGTCTGCCAGCGGCGCTTATAGTAGCATCACCTATGATGTCAACCCGAGCTTTGTCCTCATGGACATTGATGGTCTTCGTGTGGTTGTTTATGTCTATGAACTCATTGATGGAGAGGTTAAGGTTGACAAGATTGATTTCAAGAAGACAACGACGGCTACCCACTCCGCTCATTGAACTCGAATTTCATGTACTGTTTTGTTGTAGACTTTGGATATGTGTTCTGTGTTTGTAATTGTGTCAAATGGTGCAAATTCTGGTTTTATAGTGATTGAGCTTTCCCAACAAAGATTTGATAAACTTATAATTTGTTTGCTTGTATGCCAGACCTCCTTGGGGATACAAACATCCTTGTTTATGAGAATCTGGTACATAAACAAGATTTTAACCTAAAAAGGCTACCTACATTTCACACACTCCATGTTTTGTGTCATTTCAAAATGGGTCATGAGGACCCTCTAAGGTTTTAAAATTGTGTCAATTTACACCTTTTATCTAATGAATTATTTGAATCTTCATTAAATTTCATGATATGGTGAGCATGAAACTCGTAAGTGCAATGACATGTAAGCTACATTTCCACCAACTGACAAATAAACTCTTCAACTTAATACATATTTACAAATATCCAAAAGGTCCAATGTGAGAAAATTGAAACCTCAAGACCCAGTTTAAAAATCATCTCAAACCTTGAAAGAGTAAAATGTAGTTAACCCAATTTTTTAATATTGTAATTCCACAAATGAAACCGTTACAAACTTCTAATAAAAAGCATAATTGAATCGATCACTAACAATATTATCTAGTCATAAGTAATAGATCTCAAGTTCGATGGACATTGAACACTGAATATTACCCTTTAGATACTACCTTCTAAAACCTAACCAACTTGAAACTCAACTATTTAAAAAGGTTCCCCAATATTTTGAATGCCCCACATTTATCCATATGTCTCCCAAACCCTCCATCATCAAATCCAACCACAACCCTTTTGATGAAATAACATCACTCTTGCAAAAATGCAAACACAAAGACCATCTCCATCAAATCCATGGACGCATCGTCACCACAGGCCTCGTCCACAAGCCTTCTGTAGCAAGCAAACTTGTTGCATCTCTTGCCTCCATTCCCCTCCCCGCCACAAACTCCGCCGCCCGCTCGATCGCCGACGGAGTCAAGGGTCTCGATTCCTACACCTGGAACACCATCATCAGAGGTTACTTGGCGGGGAATCAACCAAAAGAAGCGCTTTTGGTTTATTCCCATGTCAGAGGGAAGGGTCTGGAGGTGGATAGTTATACCCTTCAGTTTGCTATCAAGGCCTGCCGCCTGATGCAATTGGTTCTTGAAGGGAAGCAGTTACATAACCAGATCTTGAAACTGGGTTTTGGCTCTGAGATCATAATTCAAACTTCCCTTGTGAATATGTATGGTTTTTTCGGTGAGCTTGAACGTATGCAGCAAGTGTTCGATGAAACGCCTCAGAGGGATTTAGTCATGTGGAATTCAGTTGTTGCTGCATATTCTCAGCACAATTTCCCTTACATGGCACTTGCAGTTGCCAGTGCCATGGCCCTTGAAGGTTTGAGACTAAATGGGTCGAGTGTCGTTAGCTTGCTTTCCGCTTGCTCGTTTTTGAAGGCGAAAAGGAAAGGGAAGGAAGTTCATGGCTATGTGATTAGAGGACAGCATGTCGATAATCATGATGTTTTTGTTTACAATGCTTTGATTAGTATGTATTCAAGATGCGGGGTTTTATCAAGTGCTCGTCGGATATTTCAAACGATGCCTATGAAAAATGTGGTTTCTTGGACTTCTATGATCAATGGTTATAGCGATAACGATCATCTGAAGGAGGCATTCTGGTTGTTTGAACAGATGGAGTCTGAGAAAATAAAACCAGACGAGGTTACCATTTTGGGAGTTATTTCGATGTCCTCAAAGTTTCAAAGCTTCAAGATCGCGGAGTGGATTGACTGTTATGTCGAGAGAAATGGGTTTAGAAGTACAGGGAGCATTGCGATGTTAAATGCACTGATGGACATGCATGCCAAATGCGGGAACATCAAGAAAGCTTGTGAAATTTTTTATGGCATGGAACAGAAATCGTTATTGTCTTGGACTACCATCATACACGGACTAGCGATGCACAGCGATGGAAAGCAAGCGCTGGCTATGTTCTCTCAGATGCAAAGAGAAAGGTGTAAACCAGATGGGGTTGTATTCCTCAACATATTGTCTGCCTGCAGCCACGCAGGAATGGTGGACGAGGCGCGAAATTGTTTCAATACAATGGTAAACGATTACCACATGAAACCGCGGATGGAGCACTACGGTTGCATGGTTGATCTACTATGTAGAGCTGGATTGGTGAGTGAGGCATTTGAGTTTGTTCAGACCATGCCGGATAAACCAGATACGATGATATGGCGAATGCTGCTCGGGGCATGTCAAGGCCAAGGAGATCGTAGTTTAGCAAGACGGATTATGAGCCAGTTACGTGAGATAGGGCCGAAAAACAGCAGAGACTACGGACTGCTATCAAATTTGTATGCTGCCATGGATGAATGGGATAATGTGAAGGAGATAAGAAGGGAGATGAAGGAGAAGGGAGTAATAAAAGAGGATCCTGGGAGCAGTTCAATTGAGGTTTATTAAGAATATGCACATGAAAATTTGTAACATGTAAGCCCCATTGACTTGTCAAATTTCATTTTTTTACTACATAAGCAATATTGATGGATGAAATTCAAACTTAAAACCTCGATCAGTTCATCAAAGATGCTAAGGGTTGGCAGAAAAATTTAAAAGCACATTTGAGTCGTAGAAGTGTTTTTTTTATAGGGAATTCTATAAAAATTTCTACATGTTTATAACAAAAGTGCTTATGAATAGCACTGTTTTGCCCTAACTTCAAAGTCATTCATTTCCTTAAAAGCGTTTTTGAGTCGTAAAAGTGAATTCTGGAGAAACACTTATTATTTGCTTACTAGAATTTTTAATAAAAATTTCTACATGTGTAAAATAAACGCACTTTTAACATAAGCGCTTACAAGAAGAAGTGCTTCATGCGTAAGTAATTCCATACAGGGCATATCTTGATGTAGGGTTACAAGATTTGAGTAGTTAAACCAAATTCAAGTATGAGAAGGACGTAACATTCATAACGATACTAAATAGCGGAATTGGATCCTCTCCGAGGCAAACCCTTGTGATCCTCCTGACCCACTAACACGAGCCGTTGGATTCTGATTCAACGGCTACAAACAAGGAGCCCCTTTAAAAGTTATAATAATTGTAACTATTGGATCAAAATCCAACAACCCGTGTTATTGGGTCAAGAGGATCCCGAGGGTTTGTCTCGGAGAAGATCCAATTCCCTAAATAGCATCGTTTTGACTTAACTTCAAAGTCACTCCTTTCCTTGTACCAAAAAGGCCTCGCAAGCCAAATCCGAACCAAATTACTTATAAGTCCAGACAATATAAATAATACCAGGCCTTTGCAAATCTAGTCCCAAACTAAGCGTTTCTCTAAATTTTCTTCCTTTATCCCCTCTACTTTTCTCAACTTCTTGTTCTTATTCTTCAAAGATGTCAAGGAACGGAGTCTTTGCCAGCTGTGAAGTATGGCAGGAAAGCAGTGAACTCGCCGACGACGGTTCCTCGACAAAACCCGAGTTCTTGATCGATATGTATGCTCAATATTCAAGGTACCCTCCAAGCTTCCACGAGTTCAAGGAGCAATGCCACATTCTAACAGAGAGCATAACATCCTGGTCTGTGATATCCAACATGCTTTCGCAGGCGTCGGTTCCCTACCAAGTTCAGCCGTCCATGATCCAGGTGATTTCTACTCGCGCTCGTGAAATCGCCAGTCATCCTGAGAACATGAACCGCAAGACTATTCGGATGGTAGTGCATCTTACAATTGGTGATTATATGTTGCAGTTTGTGCGGACAAAAAGTATATCGATTGAGGAGTTGGAGAGAGTCAAAATCGAAGGCTGCGGGAAGCAATGTGTTATATGTTTGGAAGAGATGCAGTGTGGTTCTGAAGCGATTCGCATGCCTTGCTCGCACGAGTATCACGAGCGTTGCATAGTGAAATGGCTGAAGATGAGTCTCCTCTGCCCGCTGTGCCGGTTTGAGATGTCTGCCAATCCTCATGACAAATTATTTGTAGCTAGTTTTTAGAAATTCTTTGTACAAAAATGTGATCAAACTCTTATCAGATTATTAAACGGCAGATTACGTTCTTGATGCGTATAAAATTTTGCACGGCTGCGGCACGTAAGATTCTTTTCTTGGTTCTCTTTCTTAATCCTTTTCTTTTAGTACAAGTTGTTGAGAAAGTTTGGTGTCAAATTTTCTGGCCGAGTTTTCGTACCGGACAATTTGGTGCATGGTTGGTACCTTTCCCCTTGTTGGATGCTACCCAAATTTCCCATCTTCAACTCAACTGAGTCATTAAACATTATAAAATTAACAGTCTAACAACATAACATACTTTTTTGCGGAGCTAAATTTATTAACTAAGACCAGTTTTTGCGAAGACGTCTCTTAAACTACTTGATTTCTCAAATGCTAGCTCGCTAGGCAGCTGTAAATCTATAAAGCATCACATGCAAGTAGGTCTCTCCGGGTTTCACGATCTGCGAAGGGAAATTCGGGTGATTCACAGCATCCGGAAAACCCTGCGTCTCCAAGCACACTGCGGCGTGCTTTCTGTACACAAACCCGCCTTTCCCCTGCACATTGTTTAACATGTTACTTGTATAGAACTGCAGCCCTGGCTTGTTGGTCCATAGTTCCAATTTTCGCCCTGACACGCTGTCATGCAACACTGCTGCCTTCCTCAAATGATTGTGACTCGAAGGGTCAAGCACATAGTTGATGTCATATCCATCCGGCAGCCCACTGATCTTGCTACCAATTTCTTGGGGCTCAAGGAAGTCGTAGGGTGTTCCTTTCACAGGGACAATTTCACCAGTGGGGATGAGTTGGTCATTAACTGGTGTAACCTTGGACCCAAAGAGCTGGATCGTGTGCGAGAGGATGTCACCACTGTTTTGGCCGCGGAGATTCCAGTACGTGTGGTGTGCTAGGTTCACCGGAGTGGCCTTGTTATGAGCTTTGGCTTCCATTCTAATAGCTAGTTTATTCGTGTCAATAATCATGTAAGTTACCGACACAGAAAGATCACCAGGAAATCCTGCAGTTTTAGCAGAAAATGTTACTAGTAGTTACCGTTTTGTTTGACAAAGCGATATTCTAAACTGCTTTGATCTACAAAAAGGAGAATTCTAACGTCAGCACACTGCCTCGACCAACTAGCTTAGCTCATATGCTGAAAGTATTACTCCTTATCCAATCTATATTTTACCTTGTTCACCATCCAAGCTGTCATAGGTGAATGTTATGTGACTATCTTCTTTGTGACTTGTTACCGTCCACACAACATCACTGAATCCTTTAAGACCACCTGAGATAAAATTACAAGTAAATTGATTTAAAAATTAAGAAATTATTCTAAATTATGGCAACAAGGATTCAAACTCGGACGCAAAGCAATGGACACATTGTCGTGACCAACTGACCTAACTCACATTCTCGATTATGTACTCGAGAATTAAATTTCCAAAAGAAAAATTATGAACATGTATACCATGGAGAGTGTTATCCCCGTCATTAGCAACCAACTTATAGTGGACGCCATTTAATTCAAACTGAGCTCCTCCAATTCTGTTTGCAACACGTCCAACAATGGCTCCAAAGTAGACTGAATCATTCTGCAAATACATGTAACAACTGTATAAACATTCAAAGGCAACCATTTTAATTCGATCGTAACACGAAGAAGATGCAACAGATTCAAGAACTAACCGCGTACTCGTTAAGTGATTCGAATCCAAGAACAATGTCGTCTAATTTTCCTGAAATACAACGAAAGAAATCACACGATGAGCGCATTTAAAATTGTGAAATATTCAGTTTGAAGTCACAGTTCCGCGAACCGTTGTTATCGGGGAGAAAAACGGAGAGCACAGTGGCACCATAGTTAGTGAGCTTCACAGAGAAATCTCCCTTCTTCAGTTCATAAACTCCAACCTTTTCATTTGCCTGAGAGCGATAGAAAACCAACGGAAGCAAGAGAAAACACAAAAACAAATATATCTTAGGCATTGTGAATGAAAAATAAAACACTACAAAACCGAATAAGGAAAAAACAAATTTCCACCAAGAAAGGGGTTGAATTTGGCTAATATATAGAGAAGAAAATTGAGATTAGATTATGCTAATTGTTTGGATAATTAGAAGGATAAGGATGTGATCATATATATGTGGATAAAATTGCGAAGAAAATTAGGTAAATATGTTTGACTTTGTAATTCCAATTTGGACTTCATGTTGAGATTTCAAATTTTGGAATTTCGATTAATATGAATTACGAAACTACCAAATATAATATATTTGAAATTTATGTTGGGATGTAATTTATCTAAAGGGGATTATCTGGTCTTATTTTTCACCGTGTCATTAGGTATAGTCCAACGGTAATCCACTCAGACTACGTAAGTGGGTTCAATATTGTTTGTTTTTTACCATTTGCCACTGATATGAATCAGCCGACTCTCTTGCCTATAAGCATCAAATCTGAAGACAACGGACGTTAAGATTTAGAATCCCATTTGAAGATTCAAACTGTTACAAGTTCGATTAATAGCATAGGGGTATAAAAGACGTTTGAAAATAATTAAAAAGAGCGTTACAAGCTTAAAAATAGGCTAACTCATCATCACATAAAATGAGTTGCTTACATGGAACAAAAGTCAATGAACCTCAATTGATAAACAAAATATAAAGGATTGAATCTAATGATTAATTGTGTTAATGGTCTTATGTCTAATTATCTTTTGTCACACATAAATATCTAAAATTAGATAAATTACATCCCAACATAAATTTCAAATAAGTTATATATGGAAGTTTTGTAATTCATATTAATGAAAAAAAAATTCCAAAGTATTAAATTTTAAATGAAGTCAAAATTGGGAAGTCAAAGATACTTGCCTAATTTGCTTTGCAATTTGCTCCATAGATCTTTCAAATCGAAATATAATCACATCTTTATCCTTATAATTATCCAAACTAATAGCATAATTATGATGTTAAAACCCCGAATAAGCAACCAAATTCAAAAACAAAAGGAAGGCACGAAACTTATTAAAAAAAAAGGAAAACTATTGAAAAATGTTTGAGTTTTAATGATAAGGACAAAATAAAGGGTAAAATGAATAGTACCCGGATTAATTTTTTAGTGTAAAAATATGATTTTTCGTTAAAATGAACAGTACCGAAAGCTTTTCGTTAAAGTTCCCTTAAAAAAATGGAGACAGAAGTTGCTGATATGGAGAGAGAAGCTCTGTTCTTATAAATCTGCAATCCATCCAGACATACATTTCGACATACTTTTGTCACTGCAAAAGTGTGAAGTACCCAACTTTGCTCGGGAACAAAACAATGACCAACAATCGGAACACGAAATTCGTTCCTTTCTACCCGAAAACAAGAGAAGAAACGACGATATATTTTCTCCTTCTGCAAAAGGAGAAGGAATCGATATACAACAAATGCAAACTAATCAACTCATTACTTATTTATGTACCAGAAGCTACAGAAGAGATCCAAATGAATATTTCCGGAGTAAAAATATGACAATCATGTCAATTCAATGGAGGTTTGAGCCCCAAGTGCAACCTTGATGAAGACATCCTCCAATGTGGTGTCGGATAGACCCCACGCGAAAACTGTGAACCTGCTCTTTGCGTTCTCAACCGCTTCAAACACATCTGTAATTCTGACCTCGTGTTTTGGCAACTCAAACTTCTGGGTTCCGGATAGATGGTATATCCTGTTAGCACTTGGGGAGAGACGCCGGACTAAGTTCTCCACCTCTTGCTCGTGATTTGAAGATGTTGTCATTGTGAACACATAAGATCCTCCATATCTTGCTTTCAGCTGAGTACACCATTATAGTAACAAGGGTATTATGCAGAAAGTGCCTAGAAATCGAAATCTATCTTATGCAGATGCTATGGCACTAAGTTAAGATACCTCTTTCGGGTTTCCTATGCACTGCAAGCTACCATCCACAAAAACTCCTAACCGATCACACAGAACCTCCGCCTCTTCCATGGAATGTGCTGAAGAATACGCAAACAAGATTTATGAGTAAACATAGAAGCAAAACCGGTCATTACGCGGGTTACTTAGCACTACTCCATACAGCACTGAGCCATCATAGATTTTATAATTGGCAATACAGTAACTGGAGGGGAGGAAGGGGGAGAGAGAGTACTGGTTAGGATGATTGCCCGGTCTTGTTTTGCACGCTTCACAGCAGTCCATAAGTTGTTTCTTGAAGCTGGATCAAGTCCAGTACTGGGCTCATCCATGTAAACAACCTACAAGGAATTTGTAAAACAATATGCAATAAGTAGAGCAGCATCTTGAGATAACAGATCTAACTTTCAAGCCAAAGTAACTTTGATAGCGCACGAAGACGTACTTTGGGATCCCCTATAAGTGAAATTGCAACGCTAAGCCTTCTCTTCATGCCTCCACTATACTTTCCAGCTTGTTTGTCTGCAACCCCACCGTGAAATAGATTGACACTTTTCAAAGATTCTTCCACTGCCTTCAGCAACAAAATTGGCATGTGAGACAAATCAATTAAACATTTAAACTTAAGATCTTATTCTCAAAATAATAATTGTGGTGACTATATCTATATAACTAGATATCTACATACTTGTATTAATACAGAACCTTTGAGGTTCTTAAGTCTTCCATAGAATAGCACATGCTCCCTTCCTGTCAGGGTTTCCCATAACAGGCTAACAAATGTCCGGAAAACCAAGAAATTAATCAGGTTTTAAATCTTTATACGAAAACGTTGCCTTAAGCATAAGGAAAAAGTTCCATCTTACTCATGCTGTGGACAAACACCCATGTTGGTGTATATTTCATCCATCTGAGTCCGGATGTCCAGACCCTGAACGTATGCAGTGCCAGAGGTTGACTTTGTGAGACCAATCATCTGCAGAAAGATAGATACACATAACTTTTAAAGTTTTGAAGAACAAAGAAAGCATAACATCGAAGACCCTTTTTTGATATACACTGGAATTTTTGTGTACATAAGTTAAAGTTTAAAAAGAGTATACTCACCATACTGATAAAAGAGGTCTTCCCGGCACCATTAGGGCCAAGCATACCAAAGCACTCCCCTCGAGACAAAGCAAGAGACAACCCTCTCACTGCAAATTTTTCCGGGTTTCCGTCTCTTCCAGGATAAACCTTTTTGAGGTTGTTGCAGATGACTGAATGAGTTGTATCTGAATCAAGTAGCAACTTTTCAACCTTCTCCCTCTGGACATAAGGTGTTAGCGTTATCCAGGCTTACAACTCTAGCCTCAACTTAGTAAGATGAAAAAAAACATAAAGATATGACAGGCATGCATGAACAGTGCAACTTATAAGCGTCAATAAGAATAAGGCGAAATATTATCTTTCCACCTAAATAAACCGAAAAGTTATTAGAACAATTTGTACCGTCCATTGTCCTGCATCACATATACTATACCAGCAATGTAGATATATTCTTTAAATTAAGTGCAAGAAAAAGTTACCTCTTGACAGACATCAGGTTTCTCCATCTCAATAGAAACTTTAGATCCCTGCCTTTGCAAACTACGCATCCTAAGAGATGGCAGTTTCTTCTTCCTAAAGCGTTGGAAGCAAAAGAAAGTACCTTTCCCAGTTCCTGATGCTACAGCTTGATCTACGTAATATGCAAAAAGAAGCACCACAAACCACTCGAGAACCATGATAATCAATACCTCTGTCATCCCATTCTTGCTATCACTCAAATCTCCCCACCGCATCCCATCAGTCCCCATGTAATTCCCGTTAAACGAATATTGTGCAAACTCATATAACCCACGATATAAAGAAAAGCCAGGATATAGCTCCAGAACGATGATCCAACCTCCTACAACAACGCAAAATAACCTTTTAGGAGCTGAGCTTAGATATGTTGCATGATATAAGTTTTAAACAGGAAATGGTTCTGGCAGAAACAAACAAAACAAAGCGACAGATATTTTCATAAATTTTTTCCACTTACTAGGGAATGATGTATCTTGAACAAAAAATTGAAAAAGAAAGCCTCCTAAAAGCCCAGTTCCAAAGACAAATATGTAACCTATAACTGTTATGATCAGAAAACATGAGAAGCATGTCAATCAACTCATCTTATTAGATCAAAGTTGAGAATAACCCACTACTTTCCATACGAATATAAATAAACAACATCAAACCTGTAGCAGTCTTCACGTCTGAAAACATTGCAGCTACTAGAAAAGCCAGCGATATTTGCAGGTTTATATAAATGAAGTAAAATACAAATTGGATGCTGTAGTCATTCAGTGAGAAGAATTTTAACCCTATAAAGAAGTCAACTTCGTTAAAGGAATCGAAGTGAATCCATGTCGAGATAGTTGTTGAGTAGTCGTATCATTACCTATACCCGAGCCAAATATAACAAAGCACAGCATGTAGATTGAAGATACTGTAAGAAAATAAGTATAAGAAATCATCCAATAAGGCCCATCACCAAGCCCATGCATTTTCATCATGATTCTCAGTTTCTGTTGCCTCTCGTATACCAGTGATGTCAAAACAACCTTCATCAGAAAAGGGTAAGAATGGGAAACTATAAGTATGTATACTCATACATCAAAATTTGTACATAGCATCAAGATAAGCTTGAGCAAAGGAGACGCATTTACAAATACATTAGAACAGAATATAGTGAAATATCATTTCCACAATACATTGAATTTGAAATCAAAAGATGTAAAGCAAAATCCATGTCAACAAATAGGACTGTTAGATTTGAGAAAGTCCTAATATGGATGAAAGGAGCTTCTTGTATTTACCGGGAACAGCTGTAGAATGACCCACGTAAAGAAGAGTGTACCAAGAAGAGAAGAAAAATCCAGCCTCAGTTTGGTTTCAGGCTTGGGCATTTCTTTCACAAACTCAAACAGCATTTCCGTACCAAATCCTTGTACAAACTGAAGGTATGCATTGGATGCCTGTGAATACAAGTGTTAGCACTATTGTAATATGTAGCACAGAAGAAAACTGAACAAGCAAAGAAGCTATAGGTACATACCAGATTCACTGAGCGTGGAAGCCGCGTCAAAGCAATAGCACCTCTTCCCCTGTCATTCTTAAATGTTGAATTGTACCATATGCTTACATTAAAATTGTTCCCATTTGAGTTAGAGAAGTCATAGGCTGAAAAAAAAATAAAAAAATAAATACCCATCCGTATTCGTGCCGACAATGTAGTTCTTTAATTAAATCAATCAACACAGCCAGATATATGAAGTCGATTACCTGAAAGTATTTCATTAATCTTCCTCTCTGAATTGCTCTTTTCGTAACCTTTATACAGCTCACTGTTTATCTCAGAAGAACTATCCCGCCATAAATGTAAACCTTGAACACATCTAACCTCTGGGTTTAAGAAAAAAATCAAAGACAATGGTTTAAGGTGGCATGCAACAAAGAATTAAACTTTCAAGTGAATTCAACAATCAATGTTCACTCATATGAATGCAGCACAGATGTGCACCAGAGAGAATTAAAGCTTCCTAAGATATATTATATATGATTTACCTTGTTGGATCTTGATGGATAATATGTTAATTGGAACAGAAAATGTAGAGTTTTGTGAGCATTGGCTCTGAAAACTATATAGGGGAAGACCCGAATTGAAAGCCGGATCAAGGAAGTTGGAATAGTCAGGCGTCGATTCTGAGCCCTGAAACATTTCATAAGAAGTGACTTCATAAGCAAAGCTGAAAATTTTTACAAGGACAAAGTAATGTATGATATTTGAGATGAAAAAAAGGAAATAGGACTTCAATATAAAAGGAAAAAGTAGCAGCTTAGAGAAAAGATAACTTACTAAAGCACTACGGGCTAAATAATCCAGATCAGATGAATTCAGAGTAGAACTTCTGAACATACTCCCAGCCAAAACTACAAGAACGCAAAGAAAACGGTCAGCACTATTATACTAGAGCGAAAAAGAAAGTCAGTCCAATTACAACAATTAATGATCTAATTAAGTCATAAAAATCAGTAAAATAAAAAAATTGACATGCTAAAACACACCTTCTGTGAGAGATTCAGAGGACAATACCTTCTCCGAGAGATTGATTTTTCCCCGTGAACAGTAAAGTTACAGGACAGGATCCTGACCTCTTACATGACACATTTGGCAAGTCTTTATGTGGAATAACATCAGATATAACAGCGCGATAGTCAGGAGCCGGCACTTGTAGCAATGGAGGCCACTGTGGAGGATCAGGAACCGGGCAACTGGGCCCTTGTGTTAAAGTTGAGTATTCCAGTCCACAAACTTTCTCACACTTACCATCGTCGTTTGTATCAACACAACTGCAACCACACCTGTTTTCGGGCTTATCCAGTTCATTGTTGACCAAATGTTGGATGAGAACAAGCAATACACACAGGAGAATTGGAAATGAAACTAGCCGAATGTTCTGTTTGATATTTCTTTTCTGCATAAATGAACACATATATGGTATCAGTCTGAATCCAAGTTGAACAATACGCGTTTTTTAAATCTACTCAATTTTCTTCAACTTTGGTTCCATGGTTGATTGTTTTAGAGCGGGGCATCGGCATTTAAAGTTTAGGCTTTTAATTGTCATCAGATTTTATTCAAAGCATTATTTGTAGAACTCACAAAACCAGAACGACCCAATTGACCATTGCTCATACACAAGAAAAATAGCTTATCAATAACAAAAATAAATAATCTGGCACAAATTAACCAATAATTTACAATACTAAAACGAACCCAGAAAGTAAAAATGTGCGACAAAGTGATAGAATCTCCAACATATGTGGCAAAAATGGAAAATGCATATTAAAAAAGAAAACAAAAGGGGAAAAGCAAAGAATGAAAACCCAGAATTCTGCATTCGAATTTTTAAATTATTTCTACAATTTTCCTCAGTTTTCAGACATCAAACTAAAACGATTCCCAAACGAGAAGAGAGAGAGGGGGACCTGGAAAGTTAGGTTCTTTCTGAGCAAAGCATTGGCCTGAGTCCAGAAGCTGGCAGGCCCATGGGATGTATCCGCCATTGAATTACGGCCACTGGTAAGCAAGAAATGTGACCGTTAATCTCAACTTCCAAAACAGTAAAACCCCAGAATTCAAATTTCCCTCTAAAGATTAAATCTTTGTCATCTCATTGCTGCAACTTTCTTCGCTCTGAGAATTTGCTGCTAATTTGCACCGCTGCTGCTGCAGCAGATATGATATGGGCAATTGGAATTTCGAAAGGAAACGGCTTTTTGTTATTACATGCCAAGCGGCATGCTGCTGATCTATTCCTCCTTGAAAATTACCATCCTGCCCTTTTCCGCGTTTATTACTCTCAGCAACAAGAATTTCTTTAATTTTTATTTTTGTTATAATTTAAATGCTTTATTTTTTTTTGTTCGTTATTTTTTTCTCAACAATGAAAAAAGGGTGGGCGATTGAGTTAAGCAACGTAATAGGCTAATAATAATATGATATCGTATTCATCGAAAAAAATATTACTAAATCATAATACTAGTGATTAAACTTATGCTATAATAGATCTACTAAACCTATTAAATCGTAATATTAGTAACAATTTTTTTTGTTAAACAATAAGGAGTTGAGTCCACTCTCTGTATTACTAATTTGTTTTAAAGTGAAAAATGAGCAGCTGTTTGGGAGGAAGCATCCGTTTGATCACACAAGTGAAGACTCGAGGGTACCCTCATATAATGCCCACGTTCCATTTTGTCGCATAAGCTACGGTGGTGGTCCTCAGGCTGATGAATGCGTTAGGTTTTATCTTTATGTTTTTTTTTTTTTTGGAATGTATGAAATACGTATGAATGAGGGAATAAGGATTAAGGATAAATTTTTCACAAAAATTGAAATTTGAAACAAATTAAAAGAAATTGATAAATTCTACTTAGACCACGAGACACTTTCGTGGTGAAAGAACTCCGCTGTTTTTAGCTTGACGAGCGACTTACTTTAGTTTCCGAAAAAGGAAACCTTAACTTCCTTTGATTTAAATAATCCACGTATGTCTAACATTAATTCAACAACTCAGCAAAGAAACTAGAAATCAGATCATTAGAACAAGAATCTGGTCTACTTTGTTTAAGAACATATATAATAATATTCTCCAAGAAATTGAAGCATTAATTTATATATTTCATCTTCCTTAAGGTTCAAGTTAACGAATAAATCTTTAGGGGCCATTTGGTATTTTTATTGGACTTAATTTTTAATTTATAAAAATGATGAACGTAGCTAAACTGACACACCCCTCGCCGTAAAACCTATATAATTTCCCAGAAATAAAGTATATACTCATTAATGGCCTAATGGTATGAAAAGGAAAATTGCAGAGTATGTAAGTAGGTGTATCGTGACGGCCAGCACGCCCTACCTTCGGAACGGAGTGTGTCATAAACTACTAGTACTTATTAGTTTCAAAAACAAAAAAATTAAATCCAAGAAGGATACAAAACACGCCCTTAATTTTTAGGTATAAAAACATTTTTGTAGATATTACCTTTGTTTCTCAAACTAGATTATACAAATGATAAAGAAAAATATTGGTCACCACCTCATAAGTCGCAAGTAAAAAACCACATAAAAGTTCACCAATATTTCTCGAGATGTGATTTTTACGCACCCTTTTTAACTTCACACATACTCTTCTATATTTTTGGCCATTAGATTAATAAATCAAACGGAATCAACAGCCAGAATTAAACAGGAATGTATAAGAGACTATAAAGGGTGTGAAAATCATCTCCCTATTTTTATTTAATTGCATATTTTAATCGAAAGAAATAATTTCCCTGGCATTTTTTGAGTGTACAAGCTGTGCAAGAAACTCAAAGGCACAACAAAATACAGAATCAGTCAGTCACTTGCAAGCCTTTCAAATGACCAAGTTCGCAGCATGAAGCAGAGCATACACGAAAGTGCAGATAAACTGATAATCCTCCATACAACACACGTTACGAATGGCCAGAAATCGCGTCATAAGACTGAATAAACCAACCATGTCCGAGACTGAATGCATGAAACCTATGATGTACATTCACTCATCAAATATCACAAACGCGGACAAATCACAAGAGGCTCTTGGCTGATGACCACAGCCTTCTGAACTCCAGACGCCGTTACAGTTTTAACAACACTTTGAATCACAAAATGCGTAAAATAAAGAACTGAGACAAATGACTGACACTTTACATTGAAAATCACCTTATCGATCACCTCCTCCACTCTGTTTGGGTTACCTTTCCTGAAAAGTCAAACAAGAACCAAGGTGATTGGTACTAGAAACAGAATTCAAACTTTTTTAAGGTAAATCATCGTGCACGTTGAGAACTCTAACAAAGAATTAAAAAGATGAACTTTTTTTGTGAAGAACAATAAAGCAATGCATCAATGCATATGTATCGGGTTTGAAAGATTATGCCCCATCTTCCAGATCAATGTAGAATTGGAAGGCAAGAATCAGTCTACTAAGGATGCGAAATCATACCATTTCCATCTCTCGAAGTTGCCCGAGGTTTGTCACTTTTATTTCCTCCTTTGCCACCCGTTTGAACAAGTCGATGCATCCTTGGCGATTGTGAGCTGATGTTGGTATTAGTTGCTGATGGCAGAGAATGACGACGGGTAGAGTTATTTTTCTCAGTCATGTCTTGTGCCAACCTAGGGGAGCCTTGTGCTCTCAGCTTTGCCTTTGCAGATTCAGTTGCAGCCATATAACTTGGTACTGTTGGACTGCTTTGCAACCCATTCTCCGAACGTTCTTGTTTTGCTGGTGTAGAAGCTTTCCTGCTAGATTTCTGGTTGTCATTGGTTGTTAAATCTTCCTTTTGGCTCAAAACCCCGTTTGAGGATGAGATATTTTCATCCTGACCATTGCTCTCTGTTAAAATCTTCGACTCAATTGCAGCTTCGGCGCTAGGTGTATTCACATCTTTACTAGTGCTATCTGTCAAAGGCTTCAGATCTTCTGCAGCTTGATCAATATATGATAGGTTAAATACCTCTTTTGGTGCCGATGGTTCAGGAGTTATTTCTGTATCAGGCCGACTGGATGGAATCCAGGTTAGCTCTTTCTTAAACTTCTCGACAGAGTTACTAGTGCCTTCAAGAACATCAGGAACCAAAGTGCTTGATGCCTTTTCCAAACTCTGTTTGATACCCTCAGCTTCACTTTCTGCCCGCACAGAGTTCTCTACAATGGGACTATGAACCTTCCTCAAATTACGTTTAACCTTTTCAAGCTCAACTTGTGGGTTTTCCTGCACTGCATCTGTAGGATGGCTAGGAACTTTCCTAAGGTTACGCTTGGGTTTCTCAAATTCAGAGGTTGCTTGCACTGAGACACTTTCAACATTTGCAGAAGAAAGCCTCCGGCTGTTGCGCTTTACCCTGCCTGTTTGAGCCTCCGGGTGCTTTCTCTGAGATTTTGAATCTAGAACTTTCCTTGGTTGGGGAACTGGTTTCCAAAAATGGGTTGCTGACCATCGTTCCAACCAGTTTGAAACTGAATTTGGATTCCCGGGTTCATATTGCACACTCAGAGGCATCACAGTAGGTGAGAAAGCAAGAAGCTGAAAAGAGAAAACCAAACTGTTAGAACATCTCATACAAACCGGATACGGACACAGAAACTGATATGACAAATTATGATTCAAATCTAGACCATTGTTACAATGTTGAACTTACCTTGAGAATGAAAACATTTGCTGACAGCTTTGCCATTTGAACTGACGTATTAACTCCAACAGGATTCACTAGCTTGCCCTCCTGATAGACAATATATATGAGGAATATAATTAAAAAGTGGCACTAAGGAATCTAAAAAAATATCTAGCCTAATGATATTAGCAACAACGTAGCGGGTGAATGAACCTAGATGTCTTTGTATATCATCCAATAGCAGTTCCAAAGCTATTTGGGGATGGAGAAAAGAAAGGGACTGTGACGTCCCCTGTTCAAAATTGACAGTAACAAATTGTAATTGATAAACGACCAAGTATTTGAGGCATTTACCAGAGGCATCACACTGCATATCTTTTGCACTTCCAGCCCAACATCAGACTGTCTCACCCGTTTTCCACGAGCAAGTGCCTGACACTTGACAATGCCCGCCATACTGAACAGAGTAGAAACAGCTTGTCTCCGAACCAGGTGCCCCCGGATAAGTGCCTGTAACCTTATTATTCCTTTGAGGGCCCAAAATGCTCGGCGTGCCTTCAGATAATATACCAATTCATTCAGTAATTTGTGATCTCAACTAAAAAAAAATGATACAATAAGCATTAGACAAAACAAACAAATTTAATTCACTGACTTACTAGATAACCCCTAAAGGCAGCCTGCGCCTTTGTTGCAGCTTGCTCTTGCCTGATTCTCTCAGGATCATGCACCACATCTTGTGGCGCGGATCCTTGTGTTTCTGTACTTTGAATTCCTGGACCTCCATCACTTAATACACTTGGAGTTTCCCTGTTCTCCAATTCTAAGTCTCGGTTGTTATCTATGGTGTTGGTGGTTTCATGAAAAGCCACAGGTGGATCTGAAGAATAATCAGCTCCGGTTGCCCTAGCAGCACCCACCACCTCTTTCTGATTTGTAATTTTCTATACACAATGGCGAAAGACATAAATATAGAATCTGTGTAAGTTATTACGTCAATTACATAAGGGGAAACTTATGAAATTGAAGAGATAGCTTAGATGCAAAGGGCAACCTATGAAAATTAAAGTGAAGTATGCTTTATGTCAATATTAAAGGAAACGTTTGAGAATAATGTGTCAGCTCAATAACGATTGTTTTACCTCTCTTCCTTTAGGAATGCCAGCTTTCGAAGATTTCTTTCCAAACAGCACCGTTTTGATCCATTTGGCCGGTGATTTGCCCATCTCGCGAAGGCCAAGAGCCAGAAAAATCCTGAATTGCAAATTGAGTAAACGAAATCAAACCGAATTGATGTCATTCAATCCGACGACAAAAAGAAAACAAATAACAAAGCAATGCAATCTCGCAGTTTCCAAAAACCAAACATGTTTTCAATATCTGCCCAGTTCTTCCATATGAATCAAAATACACACCAAAAGAGCAACACACGGAGAGATCCTCAAAACATTTCGCTTACGATCTCAACCGACACCCCCAACCTTCAAACTGAAATTCACTAAAACCTTGAAGAAGGACAATTCCCAACGTCCCATTCCTCATTGAGATCTTCAACTAATGCACCAAACGTTACACTCAACATCCATTAATGGCAACATCAATGCAATCACTTAAAGTCAATTGAGATTACAAGAAATCTAGAGCCCCATTAACTTACATTAACCAAGATAACATCTCCACAACAATTATCATCGACCAAAAACTCCAGAAAACACTACTACGCAAAAATCACAGCACTTTCACTTAAATCTAACTAAAAACTCCACAACCCATAAGATCTTACAACTCAATTAACTTGCTAATTATACAAGGCTGAGTTAAACCAGATCTGAAACTTACCTCACAAATGTGGACCTTCAAAACCCCAAATCTACAATTCCTGAAGGAAACAAAAAAAACAGAAACCCAATATTTTTCAGGCAAAATTAGCAAAACCCAGAAAAAGAGATTTGAGCTTTCTGCAACAGAATGCAAAAAAATTGAAGATTTGCACAGAAATAAATAGAACAAGGAAGGAAAAAATGTACCATGAGTGAGAGAGAGAGAGTGCAGAAAACCCAGAAAAAATAAAATGTTCTAAATATAAAAAAATATGAAAAAGGTCCAACCTTTGCCTTTCTCTCTGTACACAGTTCAAAAATTGGGTGACTACCAAAACACAAAACAACCGCGGTTAGGTCCAGGATAACAAAATGAGTACGTTTATGATTGGCCAATCAAACCGGATATTTTCAGATTGCTTTGCCTGATGGGTTGGATTTGGAGTTGTATTGTAATCTGACGGTCAAAAATGTAAGCTTAATGTGGGGTTGGTTGTAGAGGATCATAGGGTACGAATAAAAGACGATGCGTTGGCAGTCCCGAGTGTGCAGTTACCCACTTCGGAACCAAGGGTGCCAGCGTTTTTATATATTCCCAAGAATGGTGAAATGACGATTTTGTCCTTCCAAGTAAATCGAATCGGAGGCGCGGTTGCGCGCGTGAATTAATAGCGTCCGTTAGATTAGGCGGCAGAGGTCAAACGGAGTCAAGAGTGTGATGACTTGCTGCTCTCCCCTCATTTGCAAGGCAACCCTTTTCATTGCGGTCACCAACAACGAGAAAATATAAGTAAAAAATAAAAATAAAAACTATAAAGAAGGGAAAATTAGACCAAAAATCTCTTTCACTTTCTATTGTTTTCCTCCTATCTTATTTTATACATGTTTGTTGTAACTAATAGATGGATCGATACCAATAGCATATCTCACTTTGAAACAATCTTAAGACGGTGATTTTTACACACCATTTTTTTTCGTTTGTGTACCTTCTTAGTAGAGGCGTACAAACAAGAAAAGAGACTGCAAAAGTCATTTCCTTTACTTATCATACAATGATAATTGGAGAGAAAAATACTTGGCCTAAACCACAATGAGACAGTCATAAGTATATATCAAACTTGCTATCTAGATGAGTTGAATATAGTGTCTAAAATATCGATATAGGTGAAAATATCGGTATGTAAATTTATGAAAATATCGATATTGGTTGTTTTCGATGAAAATTATGAAAATCTGCAATGGATTGGTATATCAACTCATTCGGATTTAGTCGAAATCAGAGAAAATTTCTCAAAAAAAATTTGAAAGTTCGAAGTCTGCAATGGGTTCCAGCAAAACTTATGTAGTAAAACGTTAAATATTGTCGATTTTCATTGATTTTCCTATATCTTGTTGATATAAGGTGAAGTTTGCATTTTAACCACTATTTTCATATTGATTTTTATTTTTCGGATATCTCTACGAAAATATCTACAATTTTGTAGTTTTTTTTTTTTTTTTTTTAGCAAGTATTTACACTAAAAGGGAGGGGATTGGCTTAGCCTTACAATGAACTAGCAATAATGTGGTTTAAATTCGACTTTGGAGAAAATCGAATCTAAAACCTTTTACTTACAAGTAAATATGAATACCATTACACCATAATACTAAGTAGCAATTTCGTAAATATTTTAAACACTGAGCGGATATGAAACATTCACTTACAAATGTACAAAAATACACTAAACCGTAGTACCATAGAAATCATTTACATCTAATAGGTTTGTTGAAATATTAAAAAAATTGTGGCCGGGGTGTAATATTTACAATCGCATATCACAAGATATACATGTATAGGACATGTCATCTACCAACCCAACCATCAAATTGAATGCCATGGCTACCACAATGGTAAAGGCAATGCCCTACCAATTCATGTATATAGTTAGGACCAAGTTGTCAATCCAACCAACAAACATAAATAGTAATTGCACTACACTAATAGGACAATTTCGCATAAGATAAAATTTTGACCCTAATTGGTTACGATTTCATATTCTTATCCAGGATCACTAATAATGCGACACAGGTTTTATTGTTTTTAAATTTCAATAACAGTTGAATTTTTATGTAGATAAATTTTTCAGTAAAAACTTCATGTTGCCAGACTTGTAGGATCTTCCAATAATACCAGTTCTAATGATTGGGGTTAAAACTTAAATTTATAGCTCATAAAATTGCTCATATTCGATCTCAGTTATCGAATTTAATGTATTTATAAATTTGATTTAAAAAAATTAAATCTAGACCGTTAAATCAACCAATTGTCTAACCACATAGAACGTCTGATAAAAAAAAATAGTCGTTGGTCTTTCTGTAAGTGGCCAACATCGTCATCAGTTGAGCCCCAGAGTTAGGTCCTAACCACGTCTAATTCAGTAACAATTGAATTTTTATGTAGATAAAATTTTCAGTAAAAACTTCATGTGGTCAGGCTTGTAGGATCTTCCAATAAGACCAACTCTAATTATTGGGGTTAAAGCTTGAATTTTTAGCCCGTAAAATTCATATTCGATCTCATTCATCGAATTTAATGTATTTATAAATTTGATTTTAAAAAAAAAAATTGGACTGTTGAATCAACCAATTGTCCAACCACGTGGGACATTCGATAAAAAAAATAGTCATTGGTCTTTCTGCAAATGGCCGACATCGTCAGCTTTTGAGTCCCTCAGTTAGGTCCCAGCTACTATCATTGACTCATTTTCTAGGCTAAATTTGGCCCAAAAATAAGTTATATATGGATGCGTTTGTTGCACTGGACTAACTTATACTGGATTAGATTCAATGACTAAGATAGACTATCTTATTTTCTAGAAAACTCCATATCCCTCTCGAAAACAAAGGGAACTCTATACATATACAATCGTAACCCAAATGGATCAAAAGAAAAAAATTGAATCGTTCCCCAAAATTTCCCTATCTAGAACACTCCATCTCTCTTGAAAGTTGCAGAAGGAATTTGGTTTGCAGAGCTTCGATTGGCACCCTTGGTTTTGGTGATTTCCTTCTGATTTTGACGCCACAAATTTTCCCTCTCAAGTCTGGGTTTCACAGAGCTTCGAACGAACTTGGTTTTGCAATTCGAGTTTGGGATTTGCAATTCGTGTTTGGGTTTTGCAATCCCAGTGAATCTGCGTTTTTATTATTTGAACGAAGATGTGCAGATGTGTGCAGATAGAGGACGATGTGGTTGCAGAGAAGATGAAGTTGTGCTTACAGAGAAGACGAAGCTAAGGTTGCAGAGAGGATGCCAACAGAGCAGCGCGAGCAAGGCGAAGCAGGTCTTAGCTAGCCCCGTGGTTTTCGGGGGGACTCGCTAAGAACTGCTAGCGATGCCTTTTTAGTCTAGGCTAGTCCTGGTTAATCTGATTGGGGTGAAGTGCCGATTTAATCCTGAACTATTATCTCAGTGAAAATTAGATCCCTGAATATATTTTTCGGTAAAATAAGTTCCTAAATGCATTAAAAATTGCTAATTTTATTCCTACTATTATATTCAAATCTATTTTATCCAATTTTTCTTCACCTTAAGTCACTTGACACACTTAAGAGTTTAATACCGTCATTTTTTCGCCTATAAACCCTTTACATTTCATATAGGTTGCGAATCTAACATCTAATTTACTCTCCAAAGTTAACTTAAACAGTTTCTTATGTAAAACTACCAATTTACCCTCCAAAGTTAACTCCGTACACTATTTCTTTATGGAAAACGACCAATTTACCCTCTAATTTGTATCACGTGCAAGTAACGTGACTTAAATTGACGGAAAATTGAATATAGTAGCTTCGAATATAATATTAAGGATGTAATTGGCAGATTTTTATAATTCAAGGACTAATTTTTATGAATAAATAGTTTAGAGACCTAATTTTCACTGAGGTGATAATTCAGGAATTAAATTGGCAATTCACCTATCTCATTAATATTAGTCCTCCATGACAACAAACACTGGACTGGACTAAGAGTTAGTCCAGTCTAGTCCAATGAGGTCAAACAAACAGGCCCATGGTCTAAGTGGGGATGGAATGGACTAAGCAAAGGGGATGTGTGCGTGATCACACCTATTTCGTGTTTGGCCCAATGGGCCGAAGAATCTCGCCCATCAGTGCATGTCCAAGCCCATTCGAAAAGCAAGTCCGACCCAAAAGACAAAGAAAACAACATTTTATTTTTTTAATTTTTGACCGGGAGACAAAAGGAAAAAGTTGAAAAAAACGCCCTCCGTCCATCTCTTCTAAATTCTCAACCGCAAAAGCAGTTTTAACGGCTCGTGATTTGAAATTCGAAATTTCGAATTTTATCTCCTAAATTATAAAATCAACGGGCCCCGTGCGGAGCCAGCCGTTACCTTCATCATCACACGCGTGAGTCGTCCACGCGTCCACATCAGATCGTAGATCCCATCCGCTCCGAAGTCCGCTGACTAAGTCCACTGTGGCGAACAATATTCTGACACGTGGAGAATGTTCAGGACGTGCGCGCATAAGAACGCGAGTAAGGGAGATTCCGTCGTTAAGGCGCGTGTGGCAGAATTTGAGTTTGCGTTGTGGGTATTCCTACAGTTTTCCCGCCCAAACAATTAACTCAAAAAAAAAAAAAAAAAAAAGGAAAAAGAGGGAAATTGAATATAAAAGCCGGTGTCTGATTCATTGTTGCTTACACAAGTGAAGGAAAAAAGAAGAATTTCAAGAAATCAATCGATTCATCGATCGAATGGAGGAGCCCCAATCTGCTCAATCTGCCCAGTCCGGTAAATTCAAAATCTTTGTGGGGTTTGTTTTGTGGATTTTATGAAAATTGTTGTGAAATTGGGGTGTGGGTGTTGGTTGTTTCAGGAAAGCTTCTTCGGTATGCTCTCCGTTCGGGGACTAAATCGAAGGAGGAGAAGCCGCCGGTGGCGGCCACTGAACCCTCCTCTAACAATTCTGCCACCAAGAGGTATGATTTGATGATGGCGATGTGATAGGGCTGATGTTTTATATGATTCCACTTGCAATTTTGAATCTGGTAATGGGGATGGTTTCGAGGATAGCAGTAAGGAAAGCCATTTAATTGATCAAATTGGGGGTGAAAAATCAAATTTTGGGGGAAATTTTAGGCATGTAAGGTGTCCCCAATTCACATAAATTGAAAATTTTGATGGTATATTAGCAAATGTTAATTGATATTAGGGAAACAGAATCAAACTTTTGTTTCGGATAGTTGGTGGTACTGCTGAGTTTGTAGTGTGTTTTGCAATCTTTGGCAGTCTATATCTGCTAAATTGCTGGTAGGCTTTGTCACTTGAGAATAGAGTTACGCGTTACGTTTTTCGGGTTTTGGGGTTACAAAAATCACTTGTTAAGCTATAGATTAGTCCCAATTCCCTTGTGATTTTTCACCATGGTTGTGTATTTTCTGCATAAGCAGACTGGTTTTGCTTAGAAACACACGTCCGATAATTGGTTGAGGTTTATGTGGGATGTTAACTATGTTTTAGGGGAAGGCCTGCATCAAATATGAGTAAAAGTGTGGGGGTTCTTGATCTCTCTGGCAAGGACAAGCCTGCCAAGCCGACCCGAAGGTTTTCCATTCCTTCCAAGCCGCCCACTACTCCGGCTCCGAAACTTGGTGGCAACATCACTCTGATTTCCGAGGCTAGATCAAGGAGGTCTGTGAGAAGTGACTCCCCTGCTTCTTCTGATGTTTCTAGACCAACAAGCCGGAAGAAGTTCAATGTTCTGGCCTCACCATCTTACTGGCTGCAGCAGATTAAGCTGTCTGAGGCTGCTGGCAAGCACTCGATTTCACTCGGGTTTTTCAAACTAGCCTTGGAGGCTGAATGTGAGGTACAACTTGTGTGTCCCATTGTTTCAATTTCCCATTTCACCTGCTTTTGGGTTGAACATTTGACTTCTTATCCACTATAAATTATATGTCAATGAGAGATGAACCGACTTTGTTGTCGTTTTCAATTTTTTTCAGTCTCTTCAACTGCGTTATGAGCTCAAATCTTACGTTGATCGCTACGAGTTTAGTGACCTTGAAGACCCTCTGAAGGAATTACTGGAGAGCAAAAGTGTTGCAGTAAATGAGCAGGCTCAGGTCTCCGAAACCTGTTCTCAGGTGCTCGAAGAGGGGACTCGATCTTCTGATGATGATGCCAAGAGCTGCTCTTCTACAATGGCAAGTGGGAAACTGAAACCCAAGTCATTGAACATTAAAGCTGCTCAAGTTTCTCCAGAGAAGGCCACAGCCAAGAAGGAGATTGCCTCGAAAAGCACTCCGGCAGCCAGGACCAGGTCATCTTCGGTGAAGAGTTCTTCGAATTCAGGACCTGTATCTGACAATGGAGCTCGCGTGTCTACTGTGAAGAAACCCCAGAAGCCAAATGTGCAAGATTCTAACAAAGTAAAGGACAGGAAGAAGAAGCAGGGGAATCAAACTGCTTGTGAACAAGGTTAGTGTGTCGAGTGTGTCTTATGTGTAATCATTTTTCCTTGTTACTTTGGTGTGCATTATTTGATGGTTCAACGTTGCCGCAGACTCAATTAACCCTGCCGCAGAAGGACTTCAGGAGAACAAAGAAAACCAGGTGAATTTAATTTTGTTTGTTCACTATGATTTCGCATAATCGGTTAGCCTTGTTTGTTACACCACGATTTGATTTGCTCTAAACTCTTCTGAAATGAATCGGCTTCTTTAGCTTTAGAGAAATCCTATTTGATTAACACTGACAGTATCTTTATCTGTCTGCTGTAGGATGCTCCCTCGACGGAAGCTATCAATGTGACTCAAGTGTAAACATACAGAAAATGTCGATGTCGTTCTCATGTTCTTGTTGGGTTTGTCTTCATTTTGTTCATTGTGAGGGTTTCCTGTGTAAAGATTTCGGAGGCTCAAAGTTTTTCGGTCTATAAGCTAAACAGTAGTATTTGTCTGCCGTTGGATTAAAACCGGGCTTTGTTTGGTTATTGTGATACAGTTTGCTGGTGATGTCTTGTGCTGAACCAATGTATTTGATGGTCAAGTCTGTACTATTTTCTGGCATAATCTTGTATTTTTTAGCTTAGGTATAGTTTGTGATTTCTTTTTATCCGAAGCGTTTGCGATTTTTTCTTTTCTTTTTTGCAGTATAGTAACCTGTGATTTATGTTCTGGATTGAATTGCAAAGGAGAATGTCATGATTCAAAAGAAATAAGAACCGATTTTAAGAAAATTAAATTAAAAAACTGAAGAAATGAAGCCAAGAAAAACAAAAGTCGTTACAAAATCGCATCTTCTTCCAAGTAGATCCTAGAAAAGCATTTTAAGTGTTTTATGCAAGAAGCACATATCTGATGTTTCTTTCAAAAAGCACTTAAAGTGTTTTTGGAACTCAAAATCAATTTAACCAAAAGTGCTTTTAGATAGTTTAAAAACACATTCAAACGAGCTATAATTATCAACGTGTAATCATGCATAAAACAGAACATCCGTCATGGTACATTAATTCATGCTTCAAGCCTGCTAGGCATAAACCAGACCGGACGCGGCCAAACAGACATGAATCCACTCAAATCACATCCGAGCGGCTCAACTTTTCTGTCTTCCATGCTAAAGACTCCCGAATCGTGGCCAACCATCAAGCTATCCTCCATGTCCAAACTATCGTCAGTGAAGTAGATGCAGTTGGCTGTTATCAGGCCCTTGAAATCTTGAGCTTTAATGGCGGTAGTGTGGTTATGCCCCACGAAAATTGTCCACTCGCCTAAGCCATTGATGGGTTCCCATTCTCTTTCGAACTGATCATACCTGTAAGCCTCAAAGTCGCAAGTCTCATGGCCGTAACGAGGGTTGTCCAGCACAAATCTTATCAGCATCACGAGCTCTCCGCCAATGCCGACAAGATAAACTTTGCCTCCTTTGAAGGTAAAAGGGGGAGCGATTTCATCAACGCTCGGCGAAAAACAGCCATCGTCATCAAGATGGCACGAAACGAGCTTTCCAATCTCAGTAGTGGCAAGCAACTCCTCCCCGTTAAACAAAATAATGTCTTCATAGTTATTCCCTGCATCTTGTAGCACTGTCCATGTCTTGTCCCTCGCTTTGTAGCATATGAGCCTTCGCTTCTCTCCGAATATCGCCAACACTGTGTAATCAAACGGATAGCGAGAAGGATTTGCGGATAGCACAGCTTTGTGAAGAACACGTGAAGGGTCTTGATCGTAAAACGGAGAGGAGCAGAGCTGTGGGAGAGCGATTTGGGCGCGGTTGAGAGGGTTGAGGAGGGCGACGGACGACGTGGTTTCCTCGCGCAAGATTAGCCACCCCGATGACGAGCCACATACAGTCTTTTCGAAAGCCTCGGGCAGTTCGAGACAGTGGGTTTGGTGGGTGTAAAGGCTGAAGAAACACTTCAGGCTTTGGTTTTCGTAAGCTTCAGCGCCGTCATGAGCGTCGTGGTGGTGGTGGTGAGGGTGGTCGGGAAGCATGAGCCATGGGAAGTCGAGAGGGAGAGGACTGTGGGCAAGGTCGACCAACATGTTGGGTAGTGAATGAATATTAGGGTTTGATTTCTGGAGATGACAAAGCTACGTACTAGCTAGGTAATGGAAGTTCTGAATAATGATGGAACGAGTCTGAAGATACACACACACACACATATATATATATATATGCATGTATATATATATATATATATATATACAGTGAGTTCCCAAATTGCTTGGACTAGGAGAGTAAGTGACCGCTCTATTAAGTTTTGATTACTTGTTTAGGAAGTTCAACATATATAAACAGTAGAACTTAGGGCTCAAGTTTGGAAAGTCCAAAATATACTTTTATAGTGAATCGTACATTTTTACAATATAGTCCAAAATATTCTTTGTAATTATAGAACGACATAAAAAGGTTTTTACAATCAATAATCGACTAGAGGAGGTGGGTAGAAGAGGTTTTTTCCATTTGAATAAATGGTTTCACTTTTCAGAAAACAAATTACAACTTATATTAAGTAATTTCGCTTCTAATTGCATCGAACCCTTCCGCATAAAAGCCCTACATCTATTGATTGCACTGTCACACATTAAATTAAGCGGACACAATTCGATGCTATTGGTGGTGGACCGCAGTCGGTCTCTTTAAAACTCTTAACTTTTTCGCCCAATCTAGCTATTGAACTGTTTTTTGTATAATATTTATAATTTCAAAGTACAATGTTAAAAAATTTGAAAATTTGTGCCCTCAATTAAAATCACGTAAACTTAACGGTGGAGGGTGTAAAAATGCACTTAATTCAAAAAATAAAAATAAAACAAAGAAAACTTGGACAATAACCTGACGGGCTGTGAGTGCCATAGCTTTCCTAGTCGTACATATATGAGAATTAATTGTTCTAAACATATAGTTAAACTTAATTAACCTAGCTTATTAATTTTCTTTTCTTTCTTTCTTCTGTTTATAAATTAATTTTCTTTTAGTCGCTTCTTAATTTCTTCTGAATCATGATATTCTCTTCTGCAAACCAATCCGTAACACAAATCAGACTATGGTGCAGAAAAAAAAAAAAAATCACAAATCAAAGTTTTCAAGCTATTTTCATTAGTTTTCCTTAAAAATAAATGACAAATTTTGCTTGAGCTCAAAGATAAATGATTATGCCAGGCAACGCTAACGCTTCATTTTCGTGTATGACAGATGATTCCGAAACTCTTTGAATTGGAATTGGAATGCTTGTTTCCAATCCGACCCGACCAAGAAAAATAATTGCTGGTATTGCAGTAAACCACTATTTTTTCATTTCAAATTCCGATCCAAGTTCATAACAAACCAAAGCAAATGATACACAACACTATATTACATGAGCTTTACCAGTGGCAACTAGCAAGACATATTCTTAAAAGACAAAGCAAATCCTAAGCGTCGTGATTAGGGAAGAAAACATTGAAAATACAGGATAAATGTTGATAAGTTTGCACAATGATGCTCACAGTAGCAATGCTACTCATAAGATACCTTCGAACAAATTCGGACTGTCCTACAAGCTCTCCCATGATGGGGTTAGTCTGCTGTCCAACTCTGTTCCACGATTTCCCTCACTCTTCGGTTGTACTCACGCTTGTTCTCGCTAAACATGCGAGCAGCTTCTGAATTTGCAGGAGAGTTTGGGTTCGGATCACATAGTAGTGACTGCAATAAATAAGCATATGCAAACAGTTAGGATCTTCTCAACGCATACATCAGTGTTTACATTTGTAGGGTACTACTATATCCTTCCTTGAGACACTAAAGTGCAGAAACAAAATTTTAACATCCCCAATACGATCTCATTTTAGTTTTAAGCTATATATATATAGATGCTTCTTGCCTCATGTATAACCAAGGAAACAACAATGCTATGCAGACAACCAAACCATACCTGGATAGACGTGAGTATAGCTGCCACGTCATATATAGGACTCCACTGATTCTGTAAAATATCCAAACAAATACTTCCATCCGCGTAAACTGACCAAATTTGAAAGAAAATTTGAATTTAGAAACCACAGGAGAAATGTTTAACAATTAACAAAAAGCAAATGCTCATGTCAAATATATGTGCGCTCCAACTTACTATTTGGATGAAACATTCTAGAAACAAATCGGACTGTTGGTGGTTTGTTAGGATAATCCTCGGTAAACTGAAGAGTCAACTTAAATGTGCCTGTATAGCTCCAAGCAAAGTTATTTAATGTGTATATCAACATAATTAAGCTTATTTAACAGAAATATGCATACAATTGTCACGTCAATGAGAAAAACGGCACACTACACAAACAAAGGAGGAAATTTATTAGTTATATCTTTTATTCCGGTTCTAGTTTTCAGCTTTTATTATTGGAAAGCAAAAAATTTTAAGAACTTGGTGAAAGAAATAATACATCCGACTGCAACTAAATAATTCATCGAGATGAAAGCAAAAACTCATTAAAAACAAAAGAAACAGAAATAGTGATTCCCCGCTATTTAACTAGAACATAACATAAGTTCTGTATAGGCTGTTTGTCTTCAACCCTACAAAATAAAATTGAGAATAGAATATCGCACGACAGAAACACATTAACATAATCAAAAGTTCAGTGCAAGGATTAACTGACCTCCATCCCAAGGAGTATCATCGGGACTGCAATCCAAACCAGACAAGAAACGAGAAATTGCTTATCCAACCGTACTTAAACATACCGAAAAAAATGAAATATTAATGTTGCATAATAGAAGAGAAAACAACAGTAAATTTCTTATACGCATTGCAATTTTCCAACTTACCCAAATATAACAGCATTCCACAGCATTATATTATTATCATGGGGAGCCCCACTAATCCCTGCAGGCGGGTCCTGTTGCAGCCTCTTGAAGTCTCTCATCAGCCTCTTCCTTGCAGGAGTCGACATCGCTAATTTGCTACCACCTATATATCATCAACCCATTTTAATAAACCGTATTTTAGATTAACTATGCGTTGAATGAAACCAATTTCATCTTCTTTTCCAATGCCTGCCAAAACATCAAAAACCACTTTTCTACACCACATTGCATACAACAGATATTGGGGCAACTCAATTTGCGCAACGGAAATACATAATTACCAATACAAATACTTTAAATTACGCCATAGATAGCTCAGCTGAGCAAGTATAGACAAATTCATAGCTCAAGACCTGAAATCAAGCTCAAAAACTGGAAATTTCACTTCAATTAAGCAGCTTTTCAGATGTTTATAAATATGCATGACAACAAAAAGAAGCATCCTTTCTTCACTAATTCAACACCAACAAAAACACCTTAAATTCATATTCAGATTACAAATACTCAGGGTACCAAAAAGCCAATAAAGCTAGACAATTTGACCCCAATCCAACACAAAAATTGAATCTTTCTGTTTATACATGCGCTACCCGCCTAAAATATCAATCAATTTTAACAGTAAAATGGAAAATAATTTAAAACAACAGAGATTGAACACAATTTGGGGAAAATTAGAGGAAGATTATCTCACCTGGAGCTCCGAATCTCCCAAGACGTCCCGATCCGAGCAGGCTCCGAATTGGGTTGCTGAAGATGGTAATCAAAGAAGGGGTTCCCGAGGTGGGTTTGATCAGATCGAAGCCGAAGCCATTAGGTTTGGTGGGTAGAGGAACACAGAGCTACTCTGAGAGAGAGAGAGGGTGGAGTCTTGTTTTGTAATCAGCCTTATTATATCAAATATGAAGTGAATAAGAATTTGGGAATCTTGTGGTGTGGTTGGGGTCGGTCTACTCAGCACTGTCCCTACATGCTAGCTGGCCTTCTCTTGGGAATTGGATCCTCTCCGAGGCAAACCCTTGGGATCCTCCTGATCCAATAACACGGATCGTTAGATTTTAATCCAACGGTTACAATTATTATAACTTTAAAGAAATTCTCTGTTTGTAACCGTTGGATCAAAATCTAATGGCCTGTGTTTGTGTATCAAGAGGATCCCGAGGATTTGCCTATGAGAGGATCCAAATCCCTTCTCTTTCTTTATCAGCTTTTCTCCTAAAATTGTGAAAGGAGGAATATTGTCTCTCTACCCTTTTTCTTTTTCATTTTTGTGGTGTTTCGAATTCTTTGAGAGGCTCAAGCGCTACCATTCTCATATCATAATCCATCTTTGGGTTGTCATCTGATTTGACCGTAAATATCAAACCTTGCATTCGAGTCAGAGGAGCATTTGTTCTTGCACGTAAAGTTCTGAGTTTGAATTTTGATGATGAAACTAGTGTATGGACAATTGTCAACCGTTAATACATGTGAAGTTCATTGTAAAATAAGACGCATTTTAACAGTGTAACATTAACGATAACACTCACATATGATTATATGAATAACTTGTTAGAACAAACATAGAATCCAGCATCATGTAATATGAATCACAACCATCAAAACACAAACCATAATTCACAACCTTTATATATGTGGAGAACATACATATAGATGCTTCAGTTCATGATGATGCCATGATCAATACCAGCAACAAAAAACAACAAACCTTCATCCTCTCCCCAGAAAAAAAAAAGGCGCAAACTAATAATAGATTTTAGTTCAAAATTGAGCGTTATATCTGTGAGAATGTAGGAGTATATATAAAACACAATCCTACGAAACTAAATTCGCTTCCATAGTAAATTCAGTTTCTTGTTCTTTTAATCCTAGAACAACATGGATTAATAATCCATTCTTATCAAGTCTTTCTATCCAAACTTGAAACCAATAACCGATTCTTCATACTGATACTGATGCTTATTCTTACACAACTATCAACCCTCGATCGATGTGCATTACATTCGTATTAAGGAAAGACAAGTATTAATTGACAATTCATTATCAAATATCATATTTGTACATAAACAACAGTCTCACCGACGTGCATGAGATTCATAGAAAGACATTGTATTCGTGAACCAGGAATACAATGTATGGTTTGCCCTTTACAAATTATAATCACACTGTATTCATGACACGCCAACCATGCGTAGCTAAAAATGTTGTCATTTCCTCTTGCTCCTTTATTGTCTCCCTTACAAGTACCAAGTCATGAGCTAGCTGAAAAAGGATGCAGATCATAACAGGCAAAGAACTTACGGTGGGGCTTGGTTGGGTTTTAATTTCACTTTTCGCCAATTTTTCTTTTCACCTCGTTTTCATTCTGTCTCGTTTTTATTTCGTCATTTTCACATTAAGCGCCGACGCCGTATAGCATTTATCTACCGTCACTGAAGAATATATCCATATAACCATTTTTGTAACTGTTATCGTCTCAATGAAAAATCGCTATCAATTATTGTCCAAAAAAAATGTACACCAAAGTGATAGAGATGTATTTGGTCACGCAAATGAATATAATACACTTAATTAAAAATATCAAAGCTTATGTCAGCTAATCCCATTGTCAATCCTTTTCACGTATATCCATGTCCAGGAGTAAAGACGGTTTACAGCCATACCATCACCACTTTGTATCTTAAAAAAACAAACTAATACACAAAAATTCAAACTCAGTTTAATTACCTTGTTTGAATTAATTAATTGTTTACAAATTAATAAATATTATTATTCAATTCAAAAACTATAAACTCTTGTGGCCTCTAGTATCAGGTGATGTAGATCGATGCACTCTTGGGGGCACTTGAAAATGGCAATGAAGGTGGCAGAAACATCAAGCTCCCGAGCTGCGAATTCGCTGGAGTTGTTTTGTTCAAATAGCTTGATGCACATCCTGTTAGAGTGAGGAAGAAATCAGTACATTGTGAGCTATGACTTCACAGATTCACAAGGAATTTAGAGTAATTCTAGTACAAAGATGGAAGATGATGATGTGAGAGAGAAGAGAGAAGAGAGAGGCAACAGAGAATATGACTCTGCTATTTCATTCACACACATTCACATAATATCCGCTAGAGAGAGAGAGTAAGAATAAAATACTCACACGTCTAACGGTTATTCACTTTTGGCAGTATTCAAAATACATCAAAGACAATCTCAGCCCTCCATCTTACACCCTATGAGATGTAGACACTTGACAACTTACTTACTTAAGACCTATGAGACTCAAATAAGAAAGATACAACCAAATCAACATTTAACTAATTATTCTAGCAATATGAGCTAGAACTACCACTGCCATATCAGATCACAATTTACACACTAACAACCCCCTTTAAATTGTGAACTGACTTCACTCCAAGAAGTTCTCTGAGATAGGTGAATTGCTTCCTTGCTAATGCCTTTGTAAAGATATCAGCAACTTGCTCTTTTGTAGGACAATGAACCAAATCGATCATTCCTTGCTGCAATGCCTCTTTATGAAGTGATACCTTCTGTTTATATGCTTGGTTTTCTGATGAAAGCTAGGATTCTTCGTGATAGTAATGGCTGAAGTATTGTCATAGTTCATTGGTGTTGCAACAAATTGCACTTCACCAAAGTCCTCCAGAATAAATCTTAGCCAAGTAGCCTGTGTTGTTGCCTCAAATGCACTAATATACTATGTTTCAGCTGTGGATGAGGCAACACATTGTTGTTTGACTGAAGCCTAAGAGAAAACTCCACTGCCAAAGGTAAAAGCATACCCAGATGTGCTTTTCATGTCTTCTTCTGAACCACTCCAATCACTATCACAGAATCCTATCAGAATTGCTCCTTTGCCTTTCTTGTACTCCAAGCCAAAATCAAGAGTCCCCTGAACATATATTAGAATTCTCTTTACTGTCCCATAATGCTTGTTAGTAGGACAGTGCATGAACCTTGCTAACAAACATACAACATACATTATGTCAGGTCTAGTTGATGTGAGATACAACAAACTTCCTACAATTTTTCTATACTGGGCTTCATCTGCAGCTCCACTTTCATCTTATTTCCTCAGTTTATCACTTGGTACAAGTAGAGTGCTCACATGTTTACAATCCTAGAGTCTAAATTTCTTCAACAGAGATAAGGCATACTTTCTCTGGTGTATGAAAATGCATTCTTCAGTTTGCATTACTCCCATACCAAGGAAATGATGTAGAAGTCCCAGATCAGTCATTTCATATTTATGCATCATATTAGTTTTGAATTCATCTATTAACTCTTGACAGCTTCCAGTGTATATTATATCATCAACATAAATTGATACTATAATCATCTTTGAGTCTCCTCTACACTTGGTATACAATGTTGCCTCACTGGTGTTCTTTTTGAAACCACACAGTGTAAAGTATGAGTCTATCTCTCCATACCAGGCCCTAGGTGCCTGTTTTAAACCATACAAGGCCTTGTGCAATTTGTAAACCTTATCCTCCCCTCATTTCACAATGAAGCAATCCGGCTGATCTATATACACCTCATCTTCTAGCACACCATTTAAGAAAGCTGATTTCACATCCAGTTGAAATAGCTTATTCTTGTTCTTTGCAGCCAATGCAACCAGAGTTCTTATTGTGTATAACCTTGCAATAGGTGCAAAGGTTTTATTATAATCTATCCCAAGCTTTTGTGCATAGCCTTTTGTAACAAGCCTATCTTTGTTCTTTTGAACTGAGCCATCTAAGTTCAACTTCCTTTTATACACCCATTTTCCACCAATCACACGCTTATCAGATAGTCTTCTTACCAGTTCCCAAGTCTGATTCCTCTCAATCATGCCAATTTCATCTTCCATTGCCTTATTCCATGCTTCATCTTGTGCAGCTTCATTATAACACTCTAGTTCAATGATATACACATGACATATCTCATAAATGTCACTCAAGTTTCTATATCTCAGTGGAGTATAATCATACTGAGATGTAGAAATAGAACTGCTTGATTCACCAGAGACAGTAGTTGGAGAGCCTTCAATTTGAATTTAAGAACCTCCAGATATAACATCTTCATCAACTTCATTCATTTCCAGAGATTCATTTGCAAAAAATGGAATGCACACTTCCTTGACTTTATGTTTCTCCTAGTTTCATTTACCATTCTCATAAAAAATCACATCCCTTGAGAGTATCACCTTCTGTGTTTCAGGATTAAGCACTCTATACCTTTTCTCACAAGTGCCATATCCAATGAAGATACCAATGACACTAGTTTCTTCCAGTTTATGTCTCAGATTTCCTAGAACAAGAGAATAACACATTGAGCCAAACATTCTCAGGTGTTTAATTCCAAGTTTTCTTCCACTGAACTTCTCAAAGGGTGTAATATTCTTCAATGCTTTTGTGGGGCATCTGTTTAGCAAATACACAAATGTGTTCACTGCTTCACCCCAGAGATTATATGGAAGACCTTTCTCATGCAGCATGCATTTTGCCATCTCCAATATAGTTATGTTATTCCTCTCTACAACTCCATTCTGTTGTGGAGATTATGCAACAGTGAGATGCCTCTCCAATCCCAAAGATTCACAGAACTTTTCAAATTCACTCGAAGTGAATTCTCCACCCCTATATGTTCTCAATTTCTTCACAAAATAACCACTTTGAAGCTCTACCATAGCCTTAAACTTCTTGAACACATGGAAGACTTCCGACTTGTGTCTCAAGAAATAGATCCAGCACATCCTCGAGTAGTCATCAATGAATGTAATGAAGTATCTATTTCCACTCATTGTTGGTGTTTGCATAAGGCCACACAGATCTGAGTGTATTAGCTTCAGTGGCATCTTTGCTCTCCAAGTTGATTCTTTTGGAAAATACTCCATGTGATTCTTTCCCAATGCACATCCTTGACACACAACTTCACTGTCATGCATTACAGGTAATCCAAGAACCATATCATGTTCCTGCAACTATTTCAGACTCTTATAATTTGGGTGTCCAAATCTTCTATGCCACATTGTAGCACACTGCTGCACATTAGCCTTCAATACCAATTGATCATTAGATTTGAATACTAGTGGAAAACACATGTTCCCCTTTTGCTTCACACTGACCACTAAGTTTATCAATGTCATGTCATCAAAGATATCCACCTTATAGTCACCAAACACAAGAAAATACACATGTTCAGTCATATGTCCAACATTGAGTAAATTCTCTGCAAGTCCAGGTACTAACATGACTTCTTTTATATACCTTTTCCCATTCTTAGTGTCAATAACAAGAGTTCCTTTGCCTTTCACATCAACAAGAACCCATGTGCCAACTTGCACTTTTGCTTTAATACTTATGTCAATGTCCACAAGTAGATCCTCTCATGAGGTCATATGATTACTACATTTACTGTCTATATACCAGATGTCACTCACAGTTTTCACTTTAGTTGTTTGCTTAACCAGGAAAAGATTTCCAAGTTCCTCCACTTTGTTTGCAAAGTTCCCTTGCTGAACATTCTTATTGAGATTGCAAACCCTGGCAATATGACCAAGTTTGCCACACTTGTGTTCAGCCAACATTCTCCATAATGTAGCCTATCACAATATCTGCAAGCACCACCAGTATTGCTTGTTTCATTCCTTATACCTGGAGGACTTGTTATTCCACTGTTTCCCTTTGAACTTAAAATTCTTCTGAAATTTTGTTCCACCAGCATTGGTATTTTGATTACCAAATTTACTATTCTTAGGTGAAATATCCAAACTAGCAAATGCACACTCAATACTACTTTCTCCATGTCTAGTTAACCTCAATTCATACCCTTTCAATATGGCAACCATATCTTGTGCATCAATCACATCAATATCTTTAGTATTTTCGATAACAGAAGTTATACTATCATATGTTTTAGGTAAACTGATCAACAACTTTTGTACAATTCTCTGATTACTAAGATCTTCACCATAACTTTTCATCTGATTTATCAAATCAAACAACCTAACCAGATATGCAGCTAGAGATTCATTTTCACCTATACGAGTATACTCAAAGTCACGACGAAGACCTTGTAATTTCACAGATTGTACCTGTTTGTCTCCTACGAACTCTTGCTTCAGAACATCCTATGCTGCTTTTGCAGTTTCCAAAGTTGCAATGCGTGGAAAAATTTGATTCGATACGGCTCCTTGAATGATTCCAAGAGCCTTTGCATCCTTAACCAGATTTTCACGATGTAGCTTCATCTCTACCTCTGTTATCTCTTCCTCCGCCTTCGCTGGAAAAGAAAAACCCGTCTTAACAATACTTCACAACTCATGAGATCGAAAAACTGTTTTCATTAGAATTTGTCAGAAATCGAAGTTCTTTCCGTTGAATATCAGAGCACGAAGCTCTCCTCCGCCAGACCTAGCCATGTTAGACTAAGATCGCACTTCTCGCTCTCATTGATTTCCCTGCAACGAGATGTTGCGAGAATGAACACTCACAAAATCGACGCCCAGAGTTTTCAAACCGAACCTGGCTTTGAGGCCATGTTAGAGTGAGGAAGAAATCAGTACACTGTGAGCTATGACTTCACAGATTCACAAGGAATTTAGAGTAATTCCAGTACAAAGATGGAAGATGATGATGTGAGGGAGAAGAGAGAAGAGAGACGCAACATAGAATATGACTCAGCTATTTCATTCATACACATTCACCATAATATCCGCTAGAGAGAGAGTAAGAATAAAATACTCACACTTCTAACGGTTATACACTTTTGGCAGTATTCAAAATACATCAAAGACAATCTCAGCCCTCCATCTTACACCCTATGAGATGTAGGCACTTGGCAACTTACTTACTTAAGACCTATGAGACTCAAATAAGAAAGATACAACCAAATCAACATTTAACTAATTATTCTAGCAATATGAGCTAGAACTACCACTGCCATATCAGATCACAATTTACACACTATCACATCCAATGCTACTATTTATTCCCTATCTGTGACTGAAGGAATGGAGAAGGAGAAGCAATATTGTTGTTGCCAATGATTGATTTAAGGGCGGTGGCTAAGGCGGATTGGAAGCTAGGGTCAACTGTGATTGCCTTGGTTGCAGCTGCAATAGAGTGTGGTTGAAACTGATGCGAAACTCCTTGAGGGGGATTAGGGTTAGGGTTAATATTCTTCTGCATGTAGTTTTGGTACATGCTGTTTTGCAGGGGCTGCTGCTTGATTCCAAGACTACTTAGTGGTGCAATTTGACTTTTGTTACTGATATTGTATGGAGGTAAGTGGGTCCTCCAAGACATGTTGGTGTTGGACTCAGAATTTGATCCAAAGTTGAGGCTGGTGGAAGGGTAAAGTTGACGGGAAGAACTTGATGAAGAAGAGAATTTGTTGAAATGGGACAAGGAATTGGATGTTGATGAAGGGTTTGAAGTGAGGTCTAAGGTGATTGTTGGGAGAGAAGATGAGAGTGAAGAGTTGGGTGTGTAGAATCTGGATTTTGAGTTATCAGAAAGGTAGAAATTGTAACCATGAAGATCGTGCGCAGCGATTGTTGATGGGTTCAGGCGGCCAGAGCTTGAAGATGATGAACCGGATAATAGCATGGAAGCAGCTGCAGAGGTAGTGGAAGCCATAGCTGTGGCTGACATTGGAAGTGGGTGATCGTGTGTTCCTTCATAGGTGGTGATTAAGATGGACATGTCCTCTGCAAACCTTTGTACCTAAATTAATTGCAAATCAAGAAATTAGCGTACAAAATAGTTTTAGATACCATATAGTGTATCATATTATGTGACAGGTGATGTGTCACTCACCGACACAGTGAGGTGCATGCATTTACCTGTTTTCTTACTGGACACGAAGGTGCAATGGTGCAACGGTAGTAAGCACGAGGGCATGGATTTCCTTTTGCAATCTTTTGCCCATATTTCCTCCATTGGCATCCATCATTCATCTGTGTCCAAGTAAAATTATACTTTAGTAAATAAAATCTCATGGTTACAATTAACCAATCTTTAGTAAATTCCATTTTTAATTGCATGCATTTGAACTACTTAATATCATTAATATGTGTGTAAACTAACCGTTGGGGTGTCACATCTAGCTCTCACTGAAACCCTAGCTTTCTTGGCTGGGCTCTGTTGCGCAACTTCATCTTCTATAGCACTTGATCTCATTATCTTGAGAACTTTTTTTGGTGGCCAAGTCTTACCAGCTTCTTCCTTGGGCACTTCTTCAAGGCTGCTTCCAGGGCTTGGATTTGCCAAGGGAACTTGATCAGTTGTAGCACTTGATTTAGCTGCTTCATATTTGCAGTCTAGCCCCAAAGACAAGCTTTCTCCATCTGACTCGTTTTCTACTTTCCCTTGACTAGTGCTCGGGTTTTTATCATTCTTTTGGTTCCATTTTGGTTTTCCAGAAAATGATCCGAGGCTGAGAGACACAAGCTCGGATTCCTCGTCTTGATTATATTTCTTAATAGTACTTGGAATTGCAATGTCCTTGGACTTGTTTGCTTTTTGTTGAATGTCATAGAACTGCATTTGAAGTGTCTGGTAGTCCTCCGTTATCCGATCCAAGTACTTCTTCAGCCTTTGGTTTTCTTCTCTAACTTTACCCATTTCCGCTCTAGCAGATTCAAGCTGATAATCCTATGAAATATTTGAGAAATAAACTCAGAAAAATTAGTTCTCTCTAGCCTTTGGTTTTCTTCATATATATATGTATGTGTGTGTGTGTGTGTATATATATGATAATAAACAAAGTGAACATAAAGTACCTGTTCCTTTAGACTTGATGAAGTAGATGCCACTGAATGATCAGGTTCCGCCGAGGACCCCTTTATATTACTTGTGGTTGACATCTGTTCAATTAGTATCATACATATATAGTTATAAAAATTCATTGAAAGATTGAAGAATAATTAAAACTGCAGTGTTCGTTACATGTTAAATTATAAGAGTTAATAATGATCAATCGGACACCGTTGCTTTTTTTTTTTTTTTTTTTTGTTACATGAATTTAGCCACCACTAGGCTAACCCTATTAACACCGTTGCTTGGTTCTTATTACACGATCATTCCTAATCTGAATCAAAGGTTTTATACTTAAAACAAAAGCATACAACTCTAGGCAGCCATAAGTCATACATCCCTGTCTTCAAACCGCTAGCTAGATGGCCAAATTAGCTCTGGTTTATGCACCGCCCCATTTCAATACTTCACTATCTTTGTTAAATAATGAAAGCAAATTGTGGATGTTGATTGATGGTGCATGTACCCTAAATTCAGGACCTCTAATAATGAAAAATATTTATCTGCTCACGATTTAATTACCTTTCAAATATAGTTTATCAAGTTGCGCATGCATGTAAATCCAATAACTTGGGGAGAAGATTCAGATCAGTGAGAGATGAATTTAAATCCAATGGATATGATGAAAGATATTTATCCACGTTTTATTTACGTGAAATTCAAAAGAACCAGAAAAAAAGATAATACAAGAAATCATGCTAACATTAAAAAACCTATTGATTTCTTTGGCAAAAAAAATTGATTTCAAGAAAAAGGGATAATATTTCCTTCAAGTTCAAAGGTACTTAACATATATAAAGTTAAAATCCATAACAAATATTGGCCATGTAGAACCTTTGTTATAGATCAAAACTCATACCAAAATATTTTTCTGTGTGTAGAAATAAGATAAAAATAGATTGTAATCTTCAAAAATTGCATAAATTCTCCCAAATCACAAGCTCAATCTCCATATACATATATATATATACACACACACACACCATATATAGGTGTGTGTGTGTGTATATATATATATATATGCATATGTAACATATATATATACAAGATTTCTTGAATTTCTGACAGATTTGGAAAGAAAATAGAAACAAATTTTAGATGCAATATTATTATTATTATTAATTTCACTTACAATGTCTTCTTTGTAACCAGCTTCTTGATCATCAGCGATACTACTAGATTCAAGTACTACTCTTTTCTCTTCCATTTCTGATCCTCCATGGCTATTAGACTTTCCCGAAGTAGCCTCTGTTGTTTTCTTCAGTTTTCTCTCCTTTTTCTATCCTCTTTTGGCTAATTCGATATTCTGAGGGCCTCCTCAATCTCTACTCTGCTTATATAGACAGCGTGCAGTTTGACTCAACCCTTTAAAAGTTTGAAATTGTTAAACTCATATATCAGATGAGAGAGCTTATATAACTATTATAAAATAAGCTCATAATTTAAATGACCACGGCACACAAAATGTCAACTGCACCCGTTCTCCAATTGCAGCAAAAGAAATACACACTACAACAATATATTTACACTTAGATTAAAATTTGGACTATGCTATATGTCGAGTCAATTATAATTTGATACCCATTTTCTCATCACATACGAGAGTGAAACTAAAAACTTCTTTACTTAAAAGTCGAGATGAATATTACTAAACTGTAGTGTTAAGTAGTACTACAAACAATTTCATTATAATCTTGTTAAAAAGGAAGAAAACAAAGAAGAGGAATTCAACGTCAACGTTTGAGATAACATGCTAGGAGAGACAAAGGGTAATAATGCTAGGGAGATTAAGATTGTAGACTAAATTTGCAAACTAAATAATGTATAACCAATAAAAAATAAATACGTTAATCAATACTAAAGTAATAATCCAATAATCAACTTCCATGTCATTTAATTTACCAATTTAATCTTCCTAGCATTGCCTAGAGACAAAACTTTGAATAGTTTGAAGGCTTTGAAGTTTCGTATGTTACAAAAGTCACATGGGGATCGGGTCATGGTCAAACTTGTCTGTAGATTTATTTTCAGGGGTGGGGTATTAGGGTTTAGTATCTACTGAGAAAAGTTAAGATTTAGATCAACTATGGGTGTTAATTACAAGTATAATGGTCAGTTCAAGAATTTTTCTTGGATTCATTTGTTCATGCATTTGACCTTAACGTAAATACTATAATCAACTATGGGTGTTATTGGATAAAAAAAGAAAAAAAAAATTATGGGTGTTAAGTATATATATGGGTGTTAAGTACAAGTATTATGATCAGTTCAAGAATTTTTCTTCTTGGATTCATTTGTATACACGTTATATATGTTGAATTTTCATAAACATAAATACATAACAGTATAGTTTGATTCTCGAGATTGCTTATAACAGTCTCCCATTTTGATACTCCTACCTTATACTTCTATATGTCTCTTGGCGTGTGAACATTAATTTAACGGTAAATTTACATGCGATCATATGATGAAGGATGACTAGAGATGATCAGAGATTGATATTATACCTTGGATAAGTCAATGTTTGTGTACAATTTTCAAAGGATTAAATAAAACTAGGATTACCTTCAGTACATTGTCGTTGGACAAATTATGCTAGTATTTTATTTGAATAACAATTCTACAAATTAGTAAATAAAATGGGAAATTTGGTGTTTCAAAACTTTGACAAATTATGGGAATTTATATATATATATATATATATATATATATATATATATATATATATATATATATATATATATATATATATATATATATATATAAAAGCTAGTGTTCGCCACCCTTCCGGGGCATTAAATGAATCGAACGATCGAAGAATATACTACATTTTCTACATGTCATAGCAAATCCGTTGAAACCCATTAAATTACTTGGCAAAAGCAATATGAAGCATGATGGCTCATCAACCCCATTTTGCCTGCATTCCCGTAAGGGAAGGACTTATTCTCCACTTGCAAATAACGTATCTTCATCGTATAAATTTTATAATCGAAACCGTTCAATTTCTTAATTTTTATTTGAAGATCTTCACTACAAAATTATTCGAACCGGATATCGTTCCATCATGATGTATCAAATAAATCAATGGTGTAGATACCAAGTAGCATCCTTATGATAAACCGTTGATTTATTTCATACATTTAGATGACTAAACGATTGAATGATTTTTTATAAAGATGAACTTCAAATGGAGATTAGAAGATTGAACTTTCTCATTATGAAAGTTTACGGTGAGATACTTTATAAATAAGTGGATGAATGAACTCATCCTCTAAAGTTGAATGCAAGCATTATTTCAATTAAATATTGAATATTAAAATACAAGCAGTCAACTTATAAGCGCAAGACTCGGCCATGAGCAGCCCCTATATTTATATTACAGGTAGTACATATAAAATAGGGAGTTTTAAAGAAACACTTTTGGTATTGTTCACTTTTAACGAAAAATCACATTTTTATCTTTTCTTGGTACTATTCACTACACCTTTATTTGTCATTTTTTCATTAAAACTAAAGTTTTTTTTTTGAATTTTTCGTTAGTTTTCCTTATAAAATAACCTTGGGATCAAGAACGTCTACGTCTAATAAACCAAGCTATATATATATATATATGTATGTATGTATGTATGTATGTATGTATGAATCAATCTCGACCAGGATGAGAGTTTATGTATGATTATCCAAGTGAAATTTGTTTGAAATCAAATAGTTAAAGACATTTATTTCAACATTTGAAGTGTTGTGTTCAATTTTTTTTCTCTTTCACAATATCGTTCTTATATATATAAATTAAACCTAATTTGTTACTAATTAAGTTATGAAACTCTCGATAATACCTCAACAATTGTACTTAATTAATTATCAATATCACCTTATTAGTTACCATACAAGGGCCGTGTTGCATATGCTGTTCCCTTGGTGTTTCAATTAGATTGGTTAAAACTTAAACCGCCTTTATAAATTGTTTTACCCTACGTGATTTGTCAAACTGAGTTTTGAGAGAAAGTGTGTTGCCAACAACATCTATTAAACATAGCCTTCCTCTTACTTTGCGAAGAGATTATTTTCACGACTCGAACATGAAAAAATATTAGGGTTTAAAAGTTTAGAGCAAGTACTTAAGTAACTTTCAATCTGTTCAGATAACTTGAATTAATCCTCATAATATATAATTTTACCTCTTATTAACTTCATGTAAAATATCATTCAATTAATTGGTAAAGATTATAGATCGAGGAAGCCCTGATCAGTTTATTAATTACCCAGAGATCAGAGAAAGAGAGATCAGAGTCGACAGCCTAGGCAGAGATTATATGGTAAGATTATAGAAGTACTGTTCACGCTAATCATGTTACTAATTAATCATGTGGATTATTAATGCCTTCAAACTAAGTTAACATGCTTTAATGTGTTTTTAATCATGGTAGATTTTACTCGTTTAATTTTCGGATAAATAAAGACTTTAATTAAGTCGACGAATTATTTAAATGACTGAGATATGCCTACATGAACCAACCAACCAAATAACAAAATAACAATGCATGCTTATATATGTATATGGATCTTACATATATGTTGTGTATCAGAGTCAATTGTTCGAGAGTTTCCCAAGGAGCACTTCTGGTTTTGTAGGTACTTAAAACAATTTTGTCTTCTCCATATTACTATATCTCTAGAGTCAAGAATTTTATATGAGGAACTTTAAGAATTATTTCTTTCTGCATGGATAAAAAAAGGTTTCAATCAATAATGTTCAAAAGGTTGATCGACACTAGGGTTTTCACAATTAAAGAACTTCTCGTCAAACATCCGAATTGAAGAATAAAGATGTATCGCTGACAAAATTTTCTCTTCAAGATCGATCACTCACGCCATATAGTTTGAAGGAAATGCAACGTTCCTTAACTTTCAAACGTGAGATTTATGTTCTCAACACTTTTACTTTTGTGTGAAGTTATTTAAGATTAATACATGGATATTACATATTGGGTGACGTGAGTCGATGAGCTCAACACGTTAGTTACCGTTCTGATATTAAAGAAAAATATTTTATTATAAAATCATTAACAAAATACGATAAGTGACTCAACTCCTTAAAAGTACATACGAAGTCCCTTCATTCCCTAATGTGAGCAATTATTGTAAAATTAATCAGTTGATGAGCACATTCAAGCTTTACATTGCTGTGGTACGTGTAGAAGTCATCACCAAAGAAAAGAAGAAAAACCAAAGTAAAGAAGAAAAAGCCTTAAATGGAACCAATGAGAAAAAAAGCTAAGACCGTCAATGGAGGTGACTGCTGACCATTGACCATTGACCATTGACCATTGCTTGGACCTTGATCCGATGGCTCTCAAGGAACCTTCAATGGAACAAATATTTTCACTTCAAAATCAGTCCAAAATGTTAAAGCCAACATAGGTACAAAAATACATTCCACCATCCAAATTGTTTTTCTTCTTAATAGAGAAAAAAACATTGTGTTATATAAGAACTACGTAATATAACTAATACACCAGCTAGAATATGAGTGAACATGTATCTATATCGTACATTATTAACTCATATTCTAATATAATATAGCTATATCATTGTAACCGTATTTCAATTTCATACATTTATTACTTGTAAGGAATATCAAATGTCTAGAAAAATTAGATAAGAATAACAAAAAACTAAACATAAGGAATCGTGGGTGTAATTTTTTTGGGTCAAAAGGTAACATTGTATTACCAACAAACCATGCGTACAAGACTAGAGGCTCAAAAACACACAAAGCATAAAGCAACATGAGGAACTCCAAAACAACGATGAAAGAAAAAAGTTGAGCCCAATACAGCAAAACACACTAGGAAAACCTAAACACCTGGATCCTCTTCCGCCGCCAAAGCACCTGCAGTACTTGCCACCGACCACAAACAAGTTCTCCTGTAAATGCCAGAGATAAGAACTAGCCAAGCCCATGAAACAAAAGAAAGAACCAAATTTCATTGTCTTCTAGCAAACGTCCCACAGCTTGCAATCGCAGCCACCAAGAGAATGAAAGAAAAGTACTCCCATCAGGTACATTCGTGGAATATATTGATTGTTGAAGGTCAAGCTTTGACTGATGGTCTCAAAGCTACTATTCGAAGGCTTTCAATATATAAAAGTTGATTGAGGATGATTCCAAACAGCTCATAGATGGTCTCCATCCCTTGGTCTCTTTGAACTTTGGCCTTGAACATTCAAAGGACAGCGTGTTGCTTTATCAAAAAAAACAAAAAAAATGGAAAAAGAAAAAACTATAGGCGGCCTACACTAAAGTATGCCCCCTGCAGAGGCCGTACATTATTAGTCATCCAACTTATCACCTATGCAGCTATGCCTGATGGTGAATTGGTGAAAACATGAAGGATGATGCTATTTATATACGTCTTTTTACTTCATTTTTTTTTAATTCCTAGTTGTTGGGTTAAATGAAGTGACAAAAATTAATAAAAAGTGTGTAAGAGGTAAAAATTGAGGTATGGATAAGGCCATCTTTGGATCCTCCACATGCTAATCCTTCCCCATGGAATTGGATCCACTATGAACCCGATGCCCGGAGCCTAGGGATTAAAATATCTGAACCTTTGATTTGTGTGGAAAAGAAATCAGAGTAGTTAGTTTGTGTGAAGTGAGTTAGTGGAATGAATTAATGAGAATTGTCTAATTCAATTTGTGTGGCACAAATTTTTTTGATTCACTCCGAACACGTCTGGAGTGAATTCAATTTCCTTCCCCATAACCTAGACTTTAAGGGGGGTGGTCAAACTAAGATTTTAAAGGATTTTAAAGGATTTTAAAGGTGACAGATTTTATAGGATTGAAGATGATTAAGACTCCTTCAAAATTCATATGGATTTTATAAAGAATTTGAATGGATTGTGGTGGAAGGATTCGAAATCCTAGGGGGTGAGGTTAGTTACATATACTTTTTGCTTTCAAACCCCACAAAATCCACTACTTATTAAAATCCTCCAAAATCTTAATTTTTTTAATACACTTAGATTTGGATGGATTTTTAAAATCTTTTAATTGACTACACCTAGATTTGAATAGATTTTAAAATTCTTTAATTGACTACACCTAGATTTGAATGAATTCTAAAATCCTTTAAAATCTTTTAATTGACTACACTAGGATTGTAAAGTCTTTTAAAATCCTCTCAAATCCAAGTTTGACTACACCCAAGATTTTAAAGGATTTTAAAAGTGATAGATTTTATAGGATTTAAGAGGATTAAGACTCCTTCAAAATTCATATGGATTTTATAAAGAATTTGAATGGATTGTGGTGGAAGGATTTGAAATCCTAGGGGATGAGGTTGGTTATATATACTTTTTGCTTTCAAATCCCACAAAATCCACAACTTATTAAAATCCCCCAAAATCTTAATTTTTTTTAATGCAATTAGATTTTGATGGATTTTAAAATCTTTTAATTGACTACACCTATATTTGAATAGATTTTAAAATCCTTTAATTGACTACACCTAGATTTGAATGAATTCTAAAATCCTTTAAAATCTTTTAATTGACTACATTAGGATTTTAAAGTCTTTTAAAATCCTCTCAAATCCAAGTTTGACTACACCCAAGATTTTAAAGGATTTTAAAAGTGATAGATTTTATAGGATTTAAGAGGTTTAAGACTCCTTCAAAATTCATATGGATTTTATAAAGAATTTGAATGGATTGTGGTGGATTATGGTGGAAGGATTTGAAAGCCTAGGGGATGAGGTTGGTTATATATACTTTTTGCTTTCAAATCCCACAAAATCCACAACTTATTAAAAATTTTCAAAATTTTAATTTTTTTAATGCACTTAGATTTGGATGGATTTTAAAATCTTTTAATTGACTACACCTATATTTGAATAGATTTTAAAATTCTTTAATTAACTACAGCTAAATTTGAATGGATTCTAAAATCCTTTAAAATCTTTTAATTGACTATTAGGATTTTAAAATCTCAAATCCAAGTTTGACTACACCAAAATTACGATTTTGTGCCATTCAGATGTGAAAAACTGAAGTGGCTGCCTGGCAGGTGGCAGCAGTAGCTACAGGTTACAATCATAAATATAGGAACAGAAAAACCAAAGACTGCGGCGTGAGAGTGAGTCAGTGACAGTACTCATCCATTTACATTTACATTTGCTTTTATAGAGAGGACCCAAAAACTCAAATTTCGTTTACTTCTGCATCCGCCACCATGAACAGGATTCTGGTTTCAAGAGAACTCAGAGCCAGAGGCCCGCAAACTGCCTTGAGCTGGTTCGGTTCACTCAACCTCTCAAGGTGTGATTCTCTGTTTATTGGATGAATTGCTGGGTTTTGGTTCGTGGGTTTTGTTGTAAACGTTAAAAATATATCTGGGTTGGCGTTGCTTTGTGGATTTTATGTGATTTAGGATATTGGGTTTTGTTGTTTTGCTGATATCGGCGTTTGGATGCAAAAAAGTTGCAATCTTTTGCGTTAGATTATCAAATATTTTGATTTGTTTTTGGATGATGAGGAAGTTGATTTATTTAGGCTGGTTAAACGATGCCGATTAGTTTTGTGGACTCAGATAACTGGAAAAATGATGTCTTTTAAGCATCATCATTCATCAACGGTTTGTTTTGGTCTGCAGTTATGAAAATAGACCAAATTTTAATGGTTGATTTCGTCTTGGTTTCGATTATGATTTGATCGATGTTCCCGTTGCATCTACCTTTGGAAAATGCATTTTTCTTTTAATTCAAGACATATTGTACCTGTAAATTTATGTAATTGTTGATGAAAAGAGAGGAATATCTGTATGTGATGATGTTTCTGTAGTAGCATTTGTTATCGTTGAAAAGAAATGCTGGGAGATTGGTTTTCGGCCACCATTATTTCCTGCCGTATAATTGAAGAATTTGACAATTTTTGGTATGTCTTGGTGTAATGGCTTTTCAAGCGATAATCTTAACAGTTTCGGTTTCCTGTTTTATGGCAGATCTATTCACGGGGTACCCTTTGCAACTGTTGAAGTGGAAGAGATATCGGGATCACAGCCTGCTGAAGTTCTCAACTTGGGTATGTTCTCACATTTTAGCAGTGCGTGTCATTTGCCAGCGGAAATTGGTTCCCATGAAAAGTGCTCTGCACTCGGAATAGTAATTGGTCTTGGAGTTATAACTGGAGACTAAAAACTTGAACGATTATAACCTGATTCGTTCAGTGTATTTCCTTGTGTCAACTATTTTGATTGTACATTTTATGTTATCTTTTTTATACAATGTGTATGGACCTCTCGTTAGAACGTACTGGGAAAAAAAATCAAGTATTGAAATCTATTGAAAAAGAAATGTTGTATTTTTTCAGTGCAGGGTAAATGGAAGAACACTGATAGATGGAACACAATTTTGGATCCTTTAAATGGGGAGCCATTCATTAGAGTCTGCGAAGTTGATGAAACAGGAATTCAGGTATGCCTGTAGATTGTATAGTACAAGTATCCTGTTTGCTTTTTTTGCAAATCTATCATTTCCTTTGTTGAGTGCATGTATATTGAGCACCTGAGCACCCATCTCGGTTAATACTATAGGCACTTTTCGAAGTGCCTACTTTCTTTTCATCCTGTCCTATTTTGATTTCCCTTTGTAATGCAATGTAGTAATTAGCTTAAACCGTTATTTGTTCCATGTCATTGATATGTACAGTAGCTAATGTTTTTTGGACTGCTGGATTGCTATTGCAGCCATTTGTGGAGAGCTTGTCCAAGTGCCCGAAACATGGTCTTCACAATCCTTTCAAAGCACCAGAGAGGTTTGTGTTTATTATTATTTCTGTTTCTGTCCTCATTTATCTTTAGACATCATCACTTTCTCTAGATTGCTTGCATAGATTCATGTAATGGTAGAGGATAGCAAGATTTTCATTTACTTTTCCCTTTGAAGAACTCAACAGCGATATTCTAAAAAAAATTGAAACAAAAATTACAACTGATATACCATTTTTTGCAGGTATCTTATGTTGGGGGACATATCTGCAAAGGCAGGTCACATGCTTTCCTTGCCAAAGGTAACAACTGTACAGCAGAAAGACAGTTTTCTTCTTTTTGACCTCCTTCTGTTGGATTATGATGATGCAGTTCAACCATTTTACATGATATATTATAATTTTATGAACAATTTTAATATTGTATGGCTGTCAGGTTTCTGATTTCTTCACAAGATTAATACAAAGGGTTGCTCCAAAGAGTTACCAGCAGGCTTCTGGTGAAGTTTATGTTACTCAAAAATTTCTGGAGAATTTCTCTGCTGATCAGGTACGCACTATAAACAAACATCAGCACAGTTCACATTTATGTTTTCAGCGTATACATGAGAGAGAAAAGGGCCCACATAGTATCGTAGTAAAGTAACATTTCATTTATTTACTCTTGGTTTAAGCACAGTACAATGCCATTTCTGTGACCAAATTCACATAAAATCCTTTTTTCCAGTTTCATTACTACCTTGTTTAACACATGTGGCAGGTCCGCTTCCTTGCAAGGTCTTTCGGGGTGCCTGGAAATCATCTTGGACAGCAAAGTCATGGTTTCCATTGGCCTTATGGTCCTGTAAGCATTACCTCTGAACATACTCGGTTTTTGTTTGTAACCCAAAACCTTGAGCTCTTCAAACAAATTTCGTTATTTTCATAATTGGATATAATAAAAGACTCTTTGCAGGTTGCAATCATTACTCCCTTTAATTTTCCACTAGAAATTCCTGTACTACAGTTGATGGGTGCACTTTATATGGGTAACAAACCAGTCCTCAAAGTCGATAGCAAGGTATGCTAGGCTAAATTTCTGGGTCCAACGCAATCGTTTAATCTATTTGAAACCCTTTTCAGTTAACTTTTGGATTCTTTTTTGGTCATGTAGCTCATTGTGATCTTGTCTCGTTGTGGATAATTTAACTGCTGAGGAAACATTTTCTTTGTAGGTATGCATTGTCATGGAGCAAATGATGAGGCTGCTTCATTACTGTGGGCTACCGACAGAGGATGTTGACTTCATAAATTCTGATGGGAAGACAATGAACAAGCTACTATTGGAGGTTCGTTCAATGTGCAGAGTTAAATTGTCTGCTATTGTACAATGATCTATAAAGTACACTGCTCATAGCTTTCATCCCCATATATGCAGCTCCTAGAGGTTATGTTACTAACTTGTGCTGTGTCAATTGAAATAGCATTTTACTTATTTTGCGTCAACAGGGCAATCCACGAATGACCCTCTTCACGGGTAGCTCAAGAGTGGCAGATAAGTTGGCTGGTGACCTGAAGGGTCGTGTTAAGTTGGAAGATGCAGGATTTGACTGGAAAATCTTAGGGCCTGACGTTCTGGAGGTTTCTTACAACACTCTTATGTTTTTAGACAATACAACTCTTTCTTTGTAGAGTCACATCCGTTATTGATTTATCTTGTTTCTTTCCTATATGGCAGGAAGACTACGTTGCATGGGTCTGTGATCAGGATGCATATGCGTGTAGTGGTCAGAAATGCTCTGCACAATCGATGCTCTTTATGCATGAGGTAAAGATTCTCCGATTTCAAACCTTCTGGAATCTGTATACATTCCTTTGTTGTTGAGAAATTTCGAGTTCAACGAAATTGTCAACATTTTTGTTATCCTTTTTTGTTGATGTTTTATATTCTTATGCAGAACTGGTCTAAGACGTCAATTCTATCCAAAATGAAAGATCTGGCTAAGAGAAGGAACTTAGAAGACTTAACGATTGGCCCTGTCCTTACAGTACGTACACTACTTGTCCTGTTCGAACTAATTTCAGTTATTTAACAAAATATCTCCTTACACGCGTATGTTGTTGATCCAGTTCACGACCGAAGCAATGCTAGAACACAAGAATAAATTGCTTCAGATACCAGGTTCAAAGCTACTCTTTGGGGGCGAACCTTTGACGGATCATTCCATTCCACCTGTATATGGTGCTATAAAACCTACAGCCGTTTATGTTCCACTTGAAGAAATACTGAAGGAAAAGAATTATGAACTCGTAACAAGAGAAATTTTTGGGCCATTTCAGGTAACAAAGAAAAGACATGCTACCAAAGTTCCTTTTTATTTTTATTTGTTTCATTAGGTACTTCTTTACAGCTAGAAGGTAACTGACTTATGTTAATATATTTTCACCCAGATTGTCACCGACTATAAGAACGATCAACTCCCACTGGTGTTGGATGCTCTAGAGAGGATGCATGCACATTTAACAGCTGCTGTCGTTTCAAACGATCCACTGTTTCTACAGGCAAGACTTAACCTTTGTCTCTATATCTATTCAATCACAGATTTTCTCATCCCAAATCAACTGCGCAATTTCCATTTTCCTTATTCCAAAAGTCTATTTTTGCAGGAAGTTATTGGGAACACGGTAAATGGAACTACTTATGCTGGACTGAGAGCAAGAACAACCGGAGCTCCACAGAATCACTGGTGAATACAAAATCTCGTGTACTTTGAGTACTTCATGAGGAGATCTCCGAGCGCTTATATATGTCAAACAATGATTTGTGACAGGTTTGGACCGGCTGGAGACCCAAGAGGAGCTGGCATTGGGACCCCAGAAGCAATAAAGCTGGTGTGGTCTTGCCATAGAGAGATCATCTATGATGTTGGTCCACTGCCAAAGCAATGGCAAACTCCACCTTCTACCTGAGAGCGCCATTAGGACTCGATGAGAAGAACGCGGCCCCTTCAGTTCAGTGTGGACAAGCTTGTAGTTGTAGGTTCAGTTGCATCACTGATGTAGGACATAGCAGCTACCGCTGACCCTTTCGACATTTTCTCTAGTTAGAAATAAAACCAAGGGGATTTTCTTCTTGAAGCCCTTCTAGTTAGTTAATCGTCCCCTTGCCTTCTTTCCTTTCTGTGATATATGCCTGATGGGGAAAGAAGGGGAGTGATCATCTATGGTAGTAGAGGAATGATGTGGTAATTTTATTTTGGGGCATTTAGATATGGGCCCAAAAACTAAACACGGTTTTAGGTTAAGTCCAGTATTATATTTTCTCCATTTTTATTTCTTTTGTACTCATTTTATATTTTTTTAAAATATTAGAGATAAATTAATATCTTCTAATTTTATGAATTTTCTAATTTCAATAAATCTACTTAATATCTTTTAACAAAAAACTAATATACAAACACAAATATAGACATACAGTTCTAAATTCCTAATTCAAGTAATAAAAATATGAATATATACAAAAACGTAATATACTTGCAAGTGAGACATATTAATCTGTGATACGTTCATTATTAAAAAAAATATTGTCATACAAGTAGATAAATATAATTAACCTGTAATATAGGTTGATTATAAAAATTAAAAACAAAATCTATAAATGAGATTTAGAGCAAGAAGAAAAAGAAATAACAAGGAAAAAAGAAGAAGAAATAAATCTTATCATTAAAGAGGGAATAATTCATAATAAAATAATTCAAACTTAAGAGTTTGAACTTATTTTAATAAACTGGACTATTTCTAATATTAGGTCAAAAAATTGGACATATATCAAGGTTTATTTGACTCATATAAATGGTGGATGATGATATATAATTGTCATTAATTCGATATCTAATTTTGCTAAATTCTTTTTATGATGACGTAACTTTGTTGTGACATTGAACAATAAAATGTCTTTCCAAATATAATCATCTGTTAAACAAAAAAAAAAAAACAGTTAACAAAATGTTTTGACAAAAAAAAGGTAAATGGACATAAAGGCCCAAAATTGGTATAGATCCATTTGGTTTCAGGCCCAATAACAAAAAATTGGCTAAAACCCTATTTCCTCTTTCGTGTCCGCGAACTAAAACCCTTAATCCCTCAGCAGTCGGCACCTGTAACTTTTTCCCAATCTCTGCACTTTCCGCCGCCGACGACGCCACACTTGGTAAGCTTTGTGAATCCTCCGCCATGTCGTTGCTCGAAGTCATTGCGAGAGCCTCGGCCAAGTCCCAAACCCAATCCGCCCCATCAGACTACCCCATCGTTCTTGACCCGGAACCCATTTTTGAGAATTTGAAACCCAAATTCGACGATCCAAATGCCTCGGCAGCTGCAATCCCAATCGACGGATGGAAGATCTCACAAACCGACTCCGAGCTCATCGATTCGGGCAAGATGTTCTTCACCAAGCTCCAAAAGAAGCTCAAAAACCCGACTAATTTCACCAAAGTTGAGTTCTTGGGAATCCTAAATCCGTTTCTCGAGAACATTTGGGAGAAAAAGAAAGCTGGGGAATCGATTGGGGTCGATTCGTCGAATGATGGGTATTCCCGGGTTTTGATTGAGAAAGTTGGGAATTTGATTGGCAAGGATGTTGCTGGTTTGGTTTTGGATTCCTGTGTTGTTTTGGAGATTTGGGATTTGGTAGGTGCTTTGATTGCAAATGGGGTTTTCCCCAATTCATGTTATCAGCATTTGGTTCCGAAACTCGTTGCAAAGAGGAGGTCGGAACTGCTTTGTCTTTGTGTTAAGCATGCTTCTGATCTCGGGTCATCGGAGTTGCTGCTCATCTTGAAGTACTTCCTTGATCCGCCGCCTAAAGGCAGTTATGCTAGCTTCATGGATGTGAGGAAGGAATGGGAGAGCCGGGCATTGGCCGCGGCTCAGAAGGCCGGAGATCAGAGTCTATCAGACAAGAAATTAAAAGTTGCGAAAGATGCTGCAGTTTTGCTCATGGTAGCGTATGATGGGTTCTCTTCTGCAGAACTCTGCCTGCATTATCTGTTGGCTTCGAAGAAACTCGATGAGGTGATGTTTTCGGCCGCGATTAGTAAGCTGAGTGGGAAGGAGATGAAGAGCTTGCTGCGGTATTTGGGTAAGTGGCTGAAGAAGTATGAGAGGTTTCCTCAGGCATCAACAGCGTCGGGTTTGAAGGCTTGTGATTGGGTTCCTAAGCTTGAAGATGTTGCGAAATGTATCGGGTTGGTGCTGGACGAGAATTATTCTGCATTGGTGTTGCATCCGGAGTTTCACGAAGAGCTGAGATCGATAAACGAAGTGGTTTCTTCCTTGACCTTGGAAGCAAGGCTTTGCTGTTCTGTGGCCAATGTAGCTGGTAATTTGATGGCTGAAATTTGAGTGCAAAACTAGCTTCCATCACTATGTTTCATCTTCTTTCTGAATTGTTTTTGTGAAATTGTAATTTTTCTTACAGAAATTGCAGTATCTATAAAGTTCTAAGTTTCGAATGTTCATAATTCTTATGTTTTACCCTTAAAGAATCAATGAACTTGTGTATGGCTACAAATCAGCACTGGGATACAAGATGAACACCCGATAAGCAAATAAAACCGAAATAGGGTTGCCTATGTGTTCTTGTACTCATTTCTCGATCTTGCGTGAGCATATCATACCCACGAGGCTGAAGATCGCCCACATCGAAGATTTCTTGTGGGTTGTGGCATATGCTTCTGTCTTCGGCACACAAATTTAAGTTGCCAAAATTGATGTCATGAAAAGACCAAAGAAGCTGACTGGCTTTACCATCAAATACCTTATGTAAGCGCAAAAACTCGGCCTGCTAAAGGAGGCGGCAATGCTGATACAGCTTGTTCAATTTCCTGGTAAAACACAAGCATGAACATCAATAGCTTAATGACAAATATACAAAGCAGCTATGGACTGATCATCATACCTGTACTGTGTACCGAGCGGAAAAGTCGGTTTTCAAACTTCTCTGCATGACTAATTATCTGAAATAAAACCGTACAGATATGACAAGATCAAACATTGGGGGAGCCTAGATAGATACAATGAAAATGATAGATTGACGAAGGCAGGCAGTAACGAATCTAATCACTCTGGAGACGAACCTCAGATAGATGTATGTGTCCGTAGTCTCTGGCATGCTCCACTTTAACCGAGTCATCTAAGAACGTGCTCTGCATGAAAGATAAGTTACAAGTATAACACATTATACACTAACCATTTATAATAGCCTCACACATGCTATGAGCTTTAAGCGAGTGATTCACCTCCACAACGAGAATCTTTGCCTTCAGCACATCAATATTACTACTGTCAGTTATGAAGTCCGACATGGTATCTCCTGTAAAAGCAACTTGAGGTTCTGTAAAAGTGTTTGTAATCTGCAAATAAGATAACCCCAAAAAGAGAAATGCAATCAAGAGAGGAAAAACGATAAGTAATAGTCAATGAAGAAAAAAGGCAGTCAAGTAGCTTAAAGGAGAAACTAAATAGAAAAAGCGATCTAGGATTTTAAAGACACACCTCAACACCTGATGATTTTAAGGTTTTAATTTCATTCCCAGAAAGGCCAATGTACTCCTGCTTAAGTTTTTGTTTTACGGAATATACTACATAGCCCTGTCATATATCATGCATAGCGAGTTAGTACTTCGATAAATCTCAACAAAAGCTATCACTCAAAATCCTAATGAGAGAATATTACAAATATACAAATAAATGGGATACCTGACTTGGTATTCCATGGTAAGTCCTAAAGGCTTTTACGTTGAGATCCCTTCTCATAGAGCATTCTTCTCCGGCAAACATACAGTACATAAGATAACATTGAATCTGCAAGTAGAAAGCACAAGAAGAAAAATTGTCATCTGATGGATGAATTTGATTAGCAATCAATGATTACCAACATCCAAGCCAATAAGGTTATGCTTCAGCTCCGATTGGTCCATTTTTCTGTGCACCTCAAAAAGTTGTTCCACGAGTTCTTTTATACACTTTGGTACAATGATCGTCGGGGGCTTCATACTGTATAATCCAAGGGTTGCAACATACATGGGCAGTCCTCCCTATCATATGGATATAAAATCATGAGTAGAAGTGCAGCAACACTGACCATGGTCAAACATTATCATATCAATCAACAAAAATGGTCCAACATCCAAAAACAACCCTAAGGAAAATCAAATGATGCAAACATAAACCTTTTTTTAGTCCTTTTTCTCTCTTTTCTTGCGTTTCTGGGATGTGGGTGGTTCTAAGCATGGTTCAAGATATTTGGAACTCCGCCCTGAATTTCTATTTGTTTCCATACCCACCCCCTCAACGCAAAACCAAAATATCCCTTCTTCAACCAATTAACAACACAATGCCCTGTAACCATCAGATATCTTCGGCTTTCTGCTAATGAATTTTTCTATACATGCTAATTCTTTAAAAATTTCCATTATATTTGATCAAGTATTCAAGATAGTTTAAGCTTTGAAATTCCATTAAACTCCTCAAATTATCATGTGTTTGTGCATGAAAGAGTCGAAAACAACCACGCTGTATATATCATTTAGCAGCATTACCAATCTCTCATTTACCAAATACTTACTCAATACAATATATATACTTGTATCGAATTGAAAACAACACCAAATCGACGAAGAAGCGCAAAATCATGTCACTTTTATCATTCAAGTACTTCAACGGCTAAAAGGAGTTAATTTTAGATAGAAAAGCTAAAATCTTTCACCATCACAAGTACCTATAAAAAATTCCCAACACCAGCAAGTCAATGGAAAACTAAAATTCATCATTCATCAAGTCAAAAAAATCAAACAAAAACCCATCAATAAAAACAGGTAATTAGCAAAACCCAAATTGCAAATTATTAAAAGAAGTGCATACAATGTGATCCATGTGGGCATGGGAGATGAAGAGGAATTCCTGGGAGATAGCACGCTGCGGGCAGCGACCAATATCAAAGGAAAGGTTGAGAGTTGGGAAGATTATGCAGGTTTCATGGCCGCCAATGGACAAACCTTCAATTGGGTACCCTTCAATGGTCAATCCCCTGGCTTTTTCGGGAGCTGGGTTGGGTTCTGAATTGGGTTTCGGGTCTTTGCTTCTACTTCCGGTCATTGCTAGATTAACTAAGAAGAAGAAGAAGAATCAGAAGATGGGGGATTTTTAGAAGGTGAGGAGAGGAACGAAGTTGTCAGAACTCCGACGGGGTCTCTGAATTTACAACTGAAAGGAGAGAACTTGATCCGTCTCTGTTTCTGCTGCTACAAAAACAGTCCCCCCCTTTGATTCTTCCACCGAATTTATTGTTTCCATTGCGAAAACCCCATCGTGACTCCCTCAACCTGGCAGCTCATGTTTGGGGTGAAAAGTTTGGGATTTCATTTTTGTTTTGTGGGTTATCTCCACTTTAGATAGTTCAACATGAATTTGATTATGATTTTAATTTATTCCAACTCCTTCATAATTTAATTCTTCGTGATTATTGATTAGTATACAAACCATCATATGACTACAAATTTTTCATGTGTTTGTGGCCATGAACATCAGCGACGATCGGTGTGTGCGGGAGTATATATATATATGTTGTGTCTACCGTTTATGACAAAACGTACTAGTAAAGATGTACGATTGTGTTTGTGATAGTTACGTAAGAGTTTTACTCTAGATTAATTTCTTGTCATTAAAGTAATGTACTCAATTGACACTTTTTATTTGTTCGGGTTAATTAATGAAATCCTAAATCGTTATTGTGAAAGCAAAAACCTTCGTTAATCTCACTATTTGGTTTGTTTAATTCGATATTTGGATTGAAGACTTTACCTATTCTTGTTGTCCAATATTATTTCTAACACTATTTTAGGGTTTTAGGGTTTATGAACTTGTGTCCCTTGTGCCGATCCGCTAAACTCAATAATTTCCTTCTTAATTTATTGGATGCAATAGTCATTTAAAAAAAGGAAATCTAATGAAAATGACTTGAAAACTTTGAGTTTTAACGATAAAGACAAAATAAAGAGTAAAGTGAATATTACTAGGATTGACATTTTAGCGTAAAAATGTAGTTTTTCGTTAAAATAAACTGTACCGAGAATTTTTCGTTAAAGTTCTCTTTCAAAAAAGTAAATAGAAGTTTTGTATAGTATTGAAGCCACGACATAAGATTCTTTAATTGCAAAAGCAAAACCTATAATATTAATTTTTTATACAACGATATATTTATACTAAAATAATTACGAACTCGTTATTCACAATATTCGAACTTAAGAGCATTCATTTACGAGTCAAGTTTAAGCATGAGGCATTGGGTATCGACACAAGGGACACAAGTGACTAGTCTTCAACCACTGACCAATACAATCTTCATGATAAAAGTGTAAGCAAGGCAAGCGATTAACTTGAACACCATCCTCAAAGTCCTCCATGCAAATAACACAAGATGTTTGCTGCTGCTCTCTCGTACCTTCTTCACCAAATATCACTTTCTCCATATTCTCAATGGACGATTCGTCTGCAGGAATAGGTCTGGCCTCGTACGTTTGCATCGAAGACATCGCAACCCTGTCGGCCAGCCACGTAATGGGATCACTACCAACAGTGAGCATCAGCAAATTCATATCAATTATGCCCACAACAATAGGCAGCATGGTGGTGTTGTTAGCATTGCCCGAGCTGTTCGAACTCGATAATCCAGCAAGTTTGTGGAATACTTCTTCAGTAATTGCTGGATGTTCGTGTTCAGGAACGAGCATGCTGGAAAGAACGTCACCCATGAGCGCTCTAGTAGAATCAGACAATAGCGTAGTACGATTGACATTAATGGTTTCTTGCGTTACAAGGGTTGGTTGCATAACTATTACTGAAGCAAGATCAATACCATCTTCATTAACCAAAGATCTTCCGAGTGCGAGAAACTTGTAAAATTTAAATTGGATCGGAAGCACATCTGGTGGAAGCTGGGGTTGGTTAATGTAGGGGTTTCTTCTTTGGCTGACTAGGGTTTCAAACTGTCTGTATATCGACATGCTTCTAAAGTATGAATTAATAATAATGTTGGACAATAAAATGGGAAAATATAGAGGGGTTGTGTGGGCTATACGGGATGACAAAGTGTGTATATATATATAGCCCAAGTAGTCCTATATCGACTGGGACAAGGATTTTTTATTTTATTTTTTTTCACAGTCGAAATGGTACAAGGACTAGGAATTGTTAGAAATTCGAGTAAAATGGACGCACCTCGTATATCAGATTATCCTAACCAAAATCTAATTTCCCTTTTTTTTGTTAATGATCAGGCATATCTTTTTGCTTGTTTGTTTTTAAATTTGTTAATTTTATCACAAGCGTAGTAGGAGTTATTAATTAATTAATTCAAAACTCCTCAAAGCTATGCTAAAAAAAAGAGAAGAAAAAAAACTCCTCAAAGTTTGCATAATTGGAAGATTAATTATTTTTTCATAGTGTTTTTGCTACACATCCCTTCTGATATGCAACATCCTATCTACCATATATGAGGTTTGGGATTAGGATGTATTATCTTGACATGCCATTTGCATCTACAAGACTACAACCCAAATATGGAAAGTAAATAAATAAAAAAGGATTAATTAATTTCATTTTTATTAACTAACGTGTACCATAATCTAAAACCCAAATATGAAAAAGTAAATAAATAAAAAAAGAAACTTCTGGAAAAAAATAAAAAAAATAAAAAAGGAAACTTGCTACTCAAGCATCTAATTTCCTTCTACAACTAGTACTAGCATTACTCGCTTTAGGCTCAGTAGCACCGACCTTTAGACCTTACTGATAATGTTGCGAGTTCCTTCATTTTTTCACTAACCTACAACCATGTCAACCAGTATTAGACACTATAGCCATGTCAGACAACTCAGCCCATCATCAACTTATCCAGGTTTCCAGACAACGTGCTTTCGATCAAGTTCAAATTTTTTAAGAGCGAAATCCATTGGAATATTGCTGCTGATCAAGATGACGATGATGATCTTTACAATTCTCTTCAAGAACAATATATTCAACTCGAAACCGAAGAACTAGTTTTGGCCCACCAGAGTGAAATATTATCTGATGATGAATGTCACAGAACAAGTTATAAAACCCTCTTGAGTGTGGCTCTTTCAAGCATGGATGTCCCAGAGAGTGAGCACCCCTCGATTATTTGGAAGGTTTTTTGGGTGGTTAAATCAGCGGTCTGTAGGGTTCCTATTCTTGTGGACATATATGATGATGTGACTTGTACTGTTAGTGACGATGACAGTGACATGGTTGATGAGGCTACAAGGGAATCCATGGATGCATACAATGACCGTCCTATTCCGGCGACAAAATGGGCGATTGAGAATTTGGAGAAAGTGAGAATCTCTAATGATTTGGATGCTGTTAGAGTAAATATGTTTTTATTTAAATATTTTAATTTTTTGTCCGTTGTGGCTTTTATACTTGGGTTTATTACAATCATTAAATATATATAACCTAAATTGTCTTTAATCTTATCTTTTGATGAGGAGTAATCTCCTCCGCTCCTTTTGAAACGTGTGAAAGCTTTTTCACATTAATTGATGGGATCCCTTCTCTGAAAAGAGAAGAAGATTAGGTCAGATTATGTCCTTATACATTTTTTTTTATTCCTTTTGAATATTTACGTTTTTGATTTGACCGTTTTGGTTTTCTTCAGTTTTGATTTCAAGCCCTTTAATCTCCTCAAACTTGCAACGTATATTTTATATTCTTGCATATATATATATATTAGTTAGGCGAATAGAAGGAGAAAGAAGAAGAAAATAAAGTTTTACATATATTGTTTTAAAAAAGCAACATATCGGAAATGTGTAAGTTCGAAGGTTCTTCCGGTGTGCAAGGAAGATCTTATCAGAAGAAGAAGGTTCTGGGCTGTTTTATCCTAGGGACAACATGGTGTTTGTGAACTGCTTGCACACTTTAGGCAGAGTCGCGAAACGTCTTAAAGAGAGCGACTTAGTCCGCGACTCATCCCAAGAATCATTCACCACTCAAGGCTTCTACATTTTTCAGGTAACTTCGTTCCTTTCTATTTCAGTTTTCAACAATTTTAAGACGATGCAATCTGCCATGCATTATAAGGAAAACTCTGCTTCTCAGGCAAATCTTGTTGAAGAGCAATTGATTGCTATGATATCAGAAATCAACCTAGTGGATGGATTCGAAAGGTGGTGGGTGGACATTGGCGTTTCTAGCCATGTTTGCTATGATCGTTCCCTTTTCAAGACCTATTTTATGGCTGAGGGAAGAAAGGTGTTGTTGGGTGATTCACACTTAACTGATGTTGCTGGTACTGGACAGGTGGAGTTGAAGTTCACATCTGGAAAAACCATGATACTGAAAGATGTGATGCACGCTCCAGCGATAAGGAAGAATTTGGTCTCGGGCTTTCTTCTCAACAAGGCTGGATTCACTCAAACCATTGGAGCAGATACGTATACTCTTACTAAAAATGGGGGTTTTGTGGGAAAGGGATATGCTACTGATGGAATGTTTAAATTGAATGTTGATGCTAATAAAATGTCTACTTGTACTTACATGTTGTCTTCGTTTAATACTTGGCATGCTAGACTTTGTCATGTTAACAAACGCTTGGTTAAGAACATGAGTAACTTAGGCTTTTTACCCAACTTATCATTGAATGATTTTGAAAAATGTGAATATTGTAGCCAAGCTAAAATCACTAGAACTTCACATAAATCTGTCAATAGAGAATCTGAACCACTTGACTTAATTCATTCTGATATATGCGAATTTGATAGAGTGTTAACTAGAAATGGAAAACGTTATTTTATTACCTTTATTGATGATTGTTCAAATTACTGTTTTGTCTATCTTATGAAAAATAAAAGTGAAGCTATTGACATGTTCAAAACTTTCTTGTAGAAGTTGAAAATCAATTTAATCGTAAGATTAAAAGATTTCGTAGTGATAGAGGACAAGAATATGAATCCACTGAATTTGTTAATTTGTTTAAGTCTCATGGAATTATTCATGAAACTATTGCTCCTTATTCTTCTGAAATGAATGGTAAAGCTGAAAGAAAAAATCGAACTCTTTGTGAATTGACTGTTGCTACTTTACTTAGTTCTAGAGCTGCTTCTTATTGGTGGGGTGAAATTGTGTTGACTGTATGTTATTTGTTAAATAGAATTCCTAACTCAAAAACGAATATTTCTCCTTATGAAATTTGGAAAAATAAGAAACCAAATGTATTGTATTTCAGAACTTGGGGTTGTTTAGCTTATGTTTGTAAACCTGATCCAAAAAGATCGAAATTGGCTAGTAGAGCATATGAATGTGTTTTTATTGGTTATGCATGTAATAGCAGAGCATATAGATTTTATGATTTGAAAAATCATGTCATAATTGAGTCACTTGATGCTGATTTTTATGAGAATAAATTTCCTTTTAATCTTCGAAATAGTGGGGGTTCTAATTCTTCTAAAATTTATGAACCTACTGTTGTAGAACATAGTCAATCTGCATTAGAACCTAGAAAAAGTAAAAGAGCTCGAATAGCTAAAGATTTTTTGCCTGATTTTCATGTATTTAACTTACAAGAAGATCCTAACATAATTCAAGAAGCTTTAACTTCTTTAGATGCAGATTTGTGGCAAGAAGCTATAAATGATGAAATGGACTTCCTGGAGTCAAATCAAACTTGGCACTTGGTGGATCTTCCACCTGGTTGCAAAACAATAGGTTGCAAATGGATTCTTAAAAGAAAATTAAAACCTGACGGACTAGTTGAAAAATTTTAAAGCCCGACTTGTTGCCAAAGGTTATAGACAAAGAGAAAATATTGATTTCTTTGATACTTATTTACCTGTGACTAGAATAACATCTATTCGTGTATTGTTTGCTTTAGCTTCTATTCATGATCTTGTTGTGCACCAAATGGATGTTAAAACAACTTTATTAAATGGTGAATTAGAGGAAGAAATATATATGGATCAACCAGAGGGTTTTATTATTCCAGGACAAGAAAATAAAGTTTGCAAGTTAGATAAGTCACTTTATGGTTTGAAACAGGCTCCTAACAATGACATGCAAAATTTGATAGTTTGGTTACTTCGAATGGTTTTAAAATAAATGAAAGTGACAAATGCATCTATTATAAGTCTGAAAGTAATATATGCACTATAATATGCCTATATGTGGATGATTTGCTTATTTTTGGTTCGAATATTCATGTTTTGAATAATGTCAAAACTTTGTTATGTGCTAATTTTGATATGAAAGACTTGGGGTGAAGCTAGTGTAATACTTGGTTTGAAAATAACTAGGTCCGAATGTGGGTTTTCTTTAGATCAATCCCACTACATAGAAAAAGTTTTAAGAAAGTATAATTATTTTGATTGTAAACTAGCATGTACTCATTATGATCATAGTGTAAAATTGTTCAAGAACATTGGTGACAGTGTTAACCAATCTGAGTATGCAAGCATTATTGGCAGTCTTCGTTATGCTACTGATTGCACTAGGCTTAATATATCTTATGTCGTAGGAGTTTTATGCAGGTTTACTAGCAGACCTAGTTTGGAGCATTGGCATGTTATAGAGAGGCTTATGAGATACCTTAAAAGGACGATGAATTTCAAATTAAACTATGAGAAGCTTCTTGTTGTCATAGAAGATTACAATGATGCTGATTGGAATACCCTTTCAGATGACTCTAAAGCCACTAGTGGATATATTTTTAGTATTGGTGGCGGGGCTGGTCATGGAAGTCGAAGAAACAGACTATCTTGGCTCAGTCTACTATGGAGTCAAAATTAATAGCGCTAGCTACGGCAAGCGAAGAAGCATGATGGTTGAGAAACCTACTGTCAGATACCCCTTTATGGGAGAAACTGATTCTAGCAGTTTTGATCCATTGTGATAGCACATCGGCAATAGCTAAAGTGCAAAACCATTATTATAATGGGAAAAGGCGACAAATACGTCATAAGCACAACACTGTAAGAGATTACCTCTCCAATAGAGCTGTAAGAGTGGATCATATATGGTCTGAAGAAAACTTAGCTGATCATTTGGCGAAAAGACTAGCACGAGAAAAGGTTTGGAAAACCTCGAAAGGGATGGGACTAAAGCCCGTAGAAAATTGAGTCATTTGTGATAGCAACCTAACCTATAGACTGAAGATCCCAAGAAATAAGTTCAAAGGGTAATAACAAGTCACAAGTGATATGAGTGAAGTCTTGCTAATTTTAATTTGGAATATTATTCCATGTCCATCCCTAAGAAGCATGACATCCTTAAGCGTTTTTAGGTTGAGATTTTTTTTCCTCTTAGTAAGGTCTATACTCTATGTTGAGTGGGATATCTAGCTACAGGAATATCCTTGATAGTCTTACCTATGTGAATGTGGAAGTGAGGCCGCTTCCTATGAAATCTTGGGCAAGTTTCTAAAGCGTTCACTATACTGGGATACAAGCACATGCCCATAATGCGCTGGCTTTTCGAACTTCACCTTAATAAAGTTGTGTGTGTGGTGTTGTCAGAGATAGAGTTTGTAATACTCCGTATTTAAAAAAAAAAAATTGGTTATATGTATATATGTATGTAGGTGGGTAATTATTTTTAAGTACAAGAACCTATTTTTGATATGTAAAATAGTTTCAATGTAAAAATCCTTTTTACTTCAAACTATTTCAAAAACTAGTTAGTAGTATGTCATGTTTATATGTACTTAGAGGTATTATTTAGTTTGAATTGGTTATTTAAAACTTAGTTTTAAATAATTGTTAAACTCCCACCTTGTGGGAAGACTGACCAACCATAATTAAAAGGGACTAGGGACCAATCAGAAAGAGGAGGTGGAAAGAAAAAGAAAAGAAAAAGAAAAAAAAAAAAAGCTCCCAGCTTCCTGTGCAACCTGTGCACTCGCACACCCCACCCAACCAATTCTGGAGGTTTTCGCCATTTTTTTCGTTGAACCACCATCATCCAACACCAGCAACTTCTTCCTCAACTTCTCCTCTTCCATCTTCACCAAAAATCAAGGGTTTTTAAGGCCTAAACCGTGAAGAACTCCACCGGAGCACCGGAGGTGCTCGACGGCGATTCTGCTGTTCCGGCGAGTTTCACCACCCAACACCACCCTTAATCAACTCCTCTTGGACCCAGGAACAAGACCCAACAGGTTGTAGTGGCGTTGGAACACCGAGGAAGTCGAATTGAAGAACACCCACCTTAGGGTTTCCGGCGGGTTCAAGTCAATTTGGAGAATTTCCCGGCCAAATTGGACTTGGCCACAGGTATAAAGTTTGTTCTACTCTTTGAGATCTTTATTTCTGTAAAATTTGAGAATTTTTGGAAATAGTTGATTTTTCCGGCGAGTCGGGGCGGCCAACTGCCGTGTGTGGCGGCGCGTGAGCCGAGATCCCACCTGATCTTTTTAGGCTAAATTGGATACCCTGATTCCATATGTGATGTTCGATTGACGAAATCTCGTCGTATGACTATAGTTTTGATAGAAACCGCCACTTGGTGATTATATGAATCGACGATTCAACCGTTAGATCGTCACCAAACTTTAATACGTTATAGTACGTAATATTTGAAGACACTAGGAACTTACGGATCAGAAATCCGATGTACGGATCTTCCGGATCAAATTACGTAGAATTGTAGACCTTACCGTTAACCGAGAGTTAACTTTTGGTCAACATGTCTCGAAACGTTATAAATACTAAAATAATTACTATGGGAGACTAAGTGAAGTTTAGTGGGCCTACATTGGTTAGAGAGTGCCTTGAATATATGTAATATGGTTATTACCATGATTACTTATGTTAAAATCATTTGTGAATATGACTTGGCTTTAAAATGTGATTTCGATTGAAATGGGATTATATATATGTGTAGCCCTAGACCCATGTTTATTAAACATGATTTGGCTTGTGTACTGATGATGATTGTGATGTATATGTGTTTAATTATTTTTTTTTTTTTGTAATGTGAATGATAAGTATGATAAATGTTATGACAATGTGATTTTAGAATCCTATTAGAAGTATTCTGTAGAATTGATATATTTGTGTTACATATTATATGGTTGTGTTACATATTAGTAGGAGGCCATGAGAAGTTGATAGTGTAGGTGACTACGTTGTAATTTATAGGGGTTTGTTATGTAGCCTTGAGTCCAGGAATTTCATGCTTGTCAGGTTTTAAATAAATGATCGATTGATGAATGTTATGTCATTGCAAAGTAAGAAAGAGAGTTCAGTTGTGTTGAGTTTGTAGAGTGTTTAAGTTGTGAGGATATTCAAGGGCTAAAGTTTGCCTTGAATATAAAAATAATGAATCTTGTATATGTCAGGCGTAGGGTGCAGGGCTTGAGTATACATTTGGTTGTTTATTAATGAAATCTTGTATATGTCACGCGTAGGGTGCAGGGCTTGAATATACAATTGAGCGTCGGGGGAAGTGCCTGTTTAATAAAGTGGAAACTGAGAGTTTAATTACAAAAATTGGGATTAAGGGATGAACGGGAGTTAACTCATATTCTAACGTACTCGGAGCCAAGTGGTATAAGCATGGTATGGGACGTGCAGGCTTGGGTGCCTTAGGTATGTGTTGACAGGATTAGAAGGGAGTGAGTACATTCATGCATCTCATTGCATACATTATATGTATTTGTAAGAGCTAATCATTTCAATTATTTTTTTTAGTTGGTACTTTTGTTATGAATTAATTTTGTGTACTAATATTTTATTTCCGCTGCTTATTCAATAAATTATATGTGGTAAACTCAAGCCTTTATTATGTACGATTTGTTATATGATGTGTGGTGTAATTGTTATAATTTTATTTTATTTTCCACCATATCTTGGTTGTAGAATCTATTTATATAGCTAAGATATGGCTCACACCCTAGCTCGTGAATAGTCTTTATTCGCGGGTCGGGGCGTGACAGAGTTCAAAACTATAAGTTACTCTAGTACAGTCTGGATCACTAACACTATGTACATGTTCAAGTTGAGAAACACCTTTACTTATGCATAGCTTTATAAAATGTTGCTTGATTTATGGTTTTAAATAAAAAAAGTGGGGGATTGTTAGAGTGAATATGTTTTTATTTAAATATTTTAATGTTTTTGTCCGTTGTGGCTTTTATACTTGGGTATATTACAATTATTAAATATATATAACCTAAATTGTCTTTAATCTTATCTTTTGATGAGGAGTAATCTCCTCCACTCCTTTTGAAACGTGTGAAAGCTTTTTCACATTAATTGATGGGTTCCCTTCTTTGAAAAGGAAAGAAGATTAGGTCAGATTATGTCCTTATACATTTTTTTATTCCGTTTGAATATTTACGTTTTTGATTTGACCGTTTTGGTTTTCTTCAGTTTTGATTTCAAGCCCTTGAATCTCTCAAACTTGCAACGTATATTTTATATTCTTGCATATATATATATATATATATATATATATATATATATTAGTTAGGTGAATGGAAGAAGAGAGAAGAAGAAAAGAAAGTTTTACACATATTGTTTTAAAAAAGCAACATATCGGAAATGTGTAAGTTCGAAGGTTCTTCCGGTGTGCAAGGAAGAATCTTATCAGAAGAAAAAGGTTCTAGGCTGTTTTATCCTGGGGACGATGTGGTGTTTGTGAACTGCTTGCACACTTTGGGTAGAGCCGTGAAACATCTTAAAGAGAGCGACTTAATCCGCGACTCATCCCAAGAATTATTCACTGCTCAAAGCTTCTACATTTTTCGGGTAACTTCGTTCCTTTCTAGTTCAGTTTTCAACAGATGCTATGAAACACAAGTCATGCGTGATTTGTCTGGAGGGCTGTGGTCATGACTCTGAAGCAGCCGGTGTTGATGATCATCAAGTTCTTCGCTTGCCATGCTCACACGTTTATCATGGAGGTTGCATTGTTCAGTGGCTGGAGACAAGTCACTTGTGTCCTTTGTGTCGATATGCAATGCCTCGTGAGCATTGATTAATTTGTAACTGGATTTGTATATTATTGTTCATTATTTGAGTGGAGTCTGGACAAAACCCTAATTAGACTGAGCAACATTAAGCCTGCAGTCTGCATTTTTAATTATCTACGCAGTCCCTCTTACTTTTGCATCATGTAAATTGTGTTTAAAATTGGCCATATATACAATACATCTGCCCCTGTAAGACAAATTAGCTAGGGTTCAAACATGTCGACCGAGAGTTACTACTATCGTACTACTACAACAATCCTCCTCAAACCGCCATCGACATCTTCCACTTCCCATGCGCGACGTCGTTCCAACCAAACTGCGGTTCCTTATGGAAATCGAGAGCCGTTGGATTAACATTAACCCACAAAAACAACATGAAGATCATGATGTTGCAAAGGACGTTAGTTCGTGGACGGCCAAACCGAGTATCTGCGGCTTCTCCTAGCTACAACTTGATTGCCTGCAGGCCTTGTTAATTGTGTGCTATTTGCATAGAGGATTTCACTTTTCAACCCGGAGATTAAGGTTTAGGGTTTAGGAGATAGAACTAGCTAATGGTAGGATATGTGATTGGAACACGGGATGATATACCACGTGTCATTATACCAATGATAGGATATGTGTGTTAAAAAGTTAATAATTTTAAAAATACAATTTTCTACTGCTTATATAAATACATGTGGTGTATCACTCGTGTTTTGATCACAATAATTTTTTTTTTCTTGTGTTCATACAAACTCCCATAAAATTTTGGGCCTTCGCTGATTAGGCATTAGGGTCGACTTTTGTTCACAAAACTTTGGGCATATAATTAACAACCCCCATTTAATTTAGAGTCGACTCGCAAAAACTTTGGAAATCACTAAGGACTTATTTAATTTTGTCTCTTATTATACTAAATGATAAATTTTTATTATCATAAATATTTTATGTCAAATGACAAAATCTACGGTTAAAAATTAAAAATTCTCACTACCCTACTTTCTCCTCCCATCTTCTTGTATGCAATAATTCTCCTCAACTACTCAACACATACATCGTATTTGTTCACAACCTCAAGCATATTTTCAACAAGAAAAATGTCTCTCCTATGTATATTTTATGCATTGGTTGAGCAAAAAGTTTTAGATAAATTTACTTTTAAAAGACATAACAATGTTGTAATGTTTTGAAACATGTTTGGAATTGCTTATGCAAAAGGTCAAAAAACGTTGTTTGACAGCCGATCTACATTATTTGCAAGAAAAACTTAAAATGCTTATGAATGGTGAAAGTGTTGAAAATATTGGTGGGTTAATGAATACCCACATAGTAATGTTGAAACTATTGGTGGATTAATGAATGCCCACACAATAATGTGGACTTGGGAAATGAATGAAGATTGTATTTTCAAGGGTGTGTGCTGTAAATTTCAAGGTGTAATTATTATGTTTGTTTGGAGTTGCTCTATAAATAGAGCGCTCCGTGTGCTATTAAAAGACACACAGAGAAGAAGAAAAGATCAATAATATCAGTATCTATCCCTCCCTCTTTTATTTGTCATCCCCTTGTATTATAGTTACAGTGTAATATTTTACACCTGCTTCGCTCCTGTCACTAATAAAGGTTATCTCTCTAACTTTTGCCTATTTATAACACGTTATCAGCACGACTCTCTAACCATTTCCCATTTCTCTTCATCGAAAGAAAAAAAAAAAGTTTCCTCTAAGGATTTTACTGTTCTTCTTCTTCCTCTGCCTCAACTACTGGATATACCCTCGCGAATAATTGTTTGCACCATGCCTGCTTCTAGTTCTCAACCTAACAGTTACATATATCTTTGATTTCTTGTTTGGTGTAGCTCTTGATTACAAACCCAGTGTTTATTTATGTTAATTTTACTACGATTAAAGATGGTGCTGTACAATCACCCATCTTGAACTGCAAATTTAATCTTACTGCAATATAAGATGGTGCGGTATCATCGCCTATCTTGGACTGCAGATCTAATTTTACTTCAAATTTTAGGTGGAGCAGTATAATCGCCTACCCTACCCTGCATATTTAAATTTGCCTGCTGTTTAATTTTATTGCAATTTTAGGTGGTGCAGTATAATCGTCCATCATGCTCTGCGTATTTAAATTTTCCTGCTACTTGAGTGGTGCGAAATAATCGCCCATCCTATGTTATGAGAATGATGCGGTACAATCGCCCTCGTCATTCATCATGTAAATCTCGAGCCAGAAGTTTTGAGTGTTTATCATTTTGGCATGAAGATTAAAATGAAAAATTTGTAAGAATCAGAAGTTCTAACATTACATACCTCCAGAATACATATTATTGCAAGTTCTTACACATCTCAGTTTTCTTTCAGAAAAGAAAATGACGAACTTGGCAAAGCTTGATTTTGTTGCCCTAGACATTACTGGGAAAAACTACCTTACCTGGGTAGCAGATGCCAAGATTCATTTGGAGGCAGGAATCTTGGAGAAACAATCAAGGAGGACAACAATGCATCTTCTCAAGATCGGGCGAAGGCCATGATCTTTATTCGTCGCCACATTGATGAAGGACTAAAGAGCGAGTGCATAACGGTTGAAGATTCATTAGCTCTTTGGAAGACATTGAGAAACATATACAATCACCAGAAAACGGTGATTCTTCCAAGAGCTCGTTATGAGTGGACTCACCTAAGGATACATGATTTCAAGTTAGTGGCTGAGTACAATTCTGCGATGTTCAAAATTAGCTCCCAGATGAAACTCTGTGGGGAAACCATCACTGAGGAAGATATGCTGGAAAAGACTTTCAACACTTTTCATGCCTAAAACGTGCTCCTCCAGCAGCAGTATAGAGAGCGAAGCTTCACTAAATACAACTAGCTGATATCTGTGCTCCTGGTAGCTGAACAAAACAATGAGCTCCTGATGAAAAATCATCAATCCCGACCTATTGGATTTGCACCATTCATAAAAGTAAATGATGTTTCCCTCGAAGTGAACGCCACATCCTTTGGTGGCAATAGTCATAAACGCGGGCGTGGCCACATACGAGAACGGTGGAATAGGAAATGCAAGAATCATGGTGTCCAGTTTCATAACCAGATTCCAAGGTATAATTTAGGCTCGAGCTTCAAAAATATAAATCGCCACAAAGGTAAAACTCATATGAACAATGCTCCCAGAAACTTTGAAGGAGCCTGTCATAGATGTGGTGGCAATGGGCACTAGGCACATACTTGTCATACCCTAAAACATCTGGTGGATCTGTATCAAGCCTCCCTCAAGGAGAAGGGTGTCGAGACCAATTTTCTCGACCAGGTTAAACCAATGGATATACCTGATCCAGTGTGTGACCTAGATGTCTCGGACTTCATTGTGGAAATTGGGAATGAAGTGTACCGGTCCGATTGAATCATTTATGTACTGAACTTGTAGTTTAAAACTAGTATTTCAAATTCAATAAAAGTGGCATTTAAATTTCCTGTTATAAATTGCTTTTAACTGTGATCCCCTTTACTCAGATAGCATGGATAAAAAATATGGTCATTCTCAAAACATGAGAAATGGCGGAGATATTTGTCTTGCAGACAGCGCAACCACGCATACAATACTTCGAGATCGAAAGTATTTCTCAATCTTGATGCTTACAAAAGTAAGGGTAACAACAATATCAGGTCAATCAGATGTAATTGAAAGCTCAGGGAAAGCCCAGATTATGTTACCAAATGAAACAATATTGTCTATACAGAATGCGTTGTATGTTACTCAATCTACTAGAAATTTGTTGAGTTTCAAAGACAAACGTTTAAATGGATACCACATTGAAACGAAAAGTGCATAAAATGTGGAGTATCTATGCATTACCTCCAATAATACCCAGAAGCGTATATTGGAGAAGTTGCACGGTTTGTCAAGTGGATTGTATTATACATACATAAAGACAGTTGAATCACATATTGTCAAGAACCAGAAGTTCATTGATTCAAAAGTTTACATGCTTTGGCATGACCATCTGGGTCACCCAGGATCTACCATGATGCGTAGAATCATTACCAACTCTAATGGACATTCATTATTGAGCAGACACATTGCTATTTCAAATGATAACCTTTGCAAGGCTTGTTCTCAAGGGAAGTTGGTAATTAGACCATCACAACTAAAGGTTGATGCTGAATCCCCATCATTTCTGCAAAGAATTCAAGGGGATATTTGTGGGCCTATTTAACCATCCTGTGGACCATTCCGATATTTTATGGTTTTGGTTAATGCATCTACCCGATGGTCACATGTTTGTCTCTTGTCTACTCGGAATGTAGCTTTTGCGAGACTTCTTGCTCAGATAATTAAGTTGCGAGCATAGTTCCCAGATAACCCCATTAAGTTAATCCGACTTGATAACGATGGTGAATTTACGTCTCAAACCTTTGATGATTACTGCATGACATTGGGCATTGATGTTGAACACCATGTTCCTCATGTCAATTCTCAAAATGGTTTAGCAGAAGTGTCACATCCCTGCCCGGGGTGGATCACTTCCCGGGCCCGCTTCACCGCTGTAGCACGATATTGTTTGCTTTGGGCCACGACCACGCCCTCACGATTTTTTTTCTGGGAACTCACGAGCAACTTTCCAGTGGATCACCCATCATGGGAGTGCTCTGACCCCCTTTTCGCTTAACTTCGGAGTTCCTATGGAACCCCGAAGCCAGTGAGCTCCCAAAAGGCCTCGTGCTAGGTAGAGGTGAGAATATACATATAAGGATCACATGATCCATTCCCCTGGGCAATGTGGGATCTCACAATCCACCCCCCTTTAGGGGCCCGACGTCCTCGTCGGCACACACGTGGCCAGGGTTAGGCTCTGATACCAATTGTTACATCCTGGCCCGGGGTCCACCACATCCCAGGCCCGACCTCCGCCACCGTAACACGATATTGTCTGCTTTGGGCCCCGACCACACCCTTATGGTTTTGTTTCTAGGAACTCACGAGCAACTTCCCAATGGGTCACCCATCATGGGAATGCTCTAGCCTCCTTCTCGCTTAACTTCGGAGTTCCTATGGAACCCGAAGCCAGTGAGCTCCCAAAAGGCCTCGTGCTAGGTAGAGGTGAGAATATACATATAAGGATCACATGATCCACTCCCCTGGGCGATGTGGGATCTCACAAGAAGCATTGATCAAGCGGCTTCAGTTAATAGCTCGCACTCTGCTCATGAAAACAAAATTGTCGGTCTTTGCATAGGGACATGCCATCTTACATGCTGCATCATTGGTTCAATTGAGACCTATAGCCAACCACCAATACTCATTAATACAACTCGTGTTTGGGCATCAGCCAAACATTTCACATTTATGAGTTTTTGGTTGTGCTGTTTATGTGCCTATTGCACCACCACAACGCACTAAAATGGGACCTCAACGCATACTGGGAATTTATGTGGGTTTTGATTCACTGTCTATCATTAGATATTTGGAACCCTTGACATGTGATATATTTATAGCTTGTTTTGCTGATTGTCACTTTGATGAGATAGTCTTCCCGTCATTAGAGGGAGAAAAGACCGTTCCAGAAGAACGGCAATAGCTGACATGGGTTGTTCCCACTTTATCTCATTTTGATCCATGTAGCACTCAATGTGAAATGAAGTGAAAAGGATCGTTCATCTTCAAAGTATTGCTAATCAAATGCTAGATGCATTTAATGATGTTATGAAAGTGACAAAATCACATATACCAGCTGCAAATGCACCTGCAAGAATTGATGTCCCTGTTAGACAAAATAAAATGGCAGCGAATGATTCATCTGGTGCACGCCTGAAGTGTGGTAGATCCCCAGGTTCAAAAGATTCAGCCCCTCGACAGAGAAAGATGAGGGCACAACTGAATCCAAATGAAATCATTCAAGAAAAGAAAATGAATAACAAATCCACAATTCTGAATTTTCCGAATTTTCCGAAAAAGAAAATGTCCTTGATGAGACACATGTTCCTGAAGAAACAGAGGTATATGAAAGCAAAGAAATCTCCATAAATTATGCTTGTACTAATGAATTGTGGGATCGTAATGAAATAATCGTCGACGACATATTCGCATTCGCAGTAGCCACTGAAATATATTAAGTGATGATATTGAGCCCCGCTCTGTTGATGAATGCAAACAGAGACAAGATTGGCCTAAGTGGAAAGATGCAATCCAGACAGAATTAAATTTCTTGGAAGACGAAATGTTTTTGGACCAGTAGTCCAAACTCTGCCTGGTGTAAAAATGAGATTGCAAGATAATGCAGCCTGTGTTGCCCAAATGAATGAAGGAATGAAGGAATGAAGGATTCATTAGGGGGAGCATCCATGATACATGCATATTGTACTCTTTTTCCTTTGATTAGGATTTTTCCCACTGGGTTTTTCCTATCAAGGTTTTAACGAGGAAATATAAGCGTACTTAACACTATATCAACAATCCAGGTAAAGTTGTAATCTTTTTCCTTCGCTATGGTTTTTTCCCACTGGATTTTTCCGAGTAAGGTTTTAATGAGGCAACTGATGTTGATATGTGGGCATCCAAGATGGAGTGTTGAAAATATTGGTGGGTTAATGAATGTTCACACAGTAATGTTGAAACTATTGATGGATTAATGAATGCCCACACAGTAATGTGGACTTGGGCAATGAATGAGGATTGTATTTTCAAGGGTGTGTGCTGTAAATTTCAAGGTGTAATTATTACGTTTGTTTGAAGTTGCTTTATAAATAGAGCGCTCTGTGTGCTATCAAAAGACACATAGAGAAGAAGAAAAGATCAATAATATCAGTATCTATCCCTCCCTCTTTTATTTGTCATCCCCTTGTGTTATAGTTACATTGTAATATTTTACGCCTGCTTCGCTCCTGTCATTAGTAAATGTTATCTTTCTAACTTTTGCCTATTTATAACAGAAAATATTTTTTGTAAGAAAGAAAAATCTTGGAATTTTAATAAAAATTGCTACATATGTACATTAAAAACATTAAAAAAAAAGTGTTTACAAACACGAATTCATATTATTTCTAGATGTCGCAGTATGAAGTCAGACATATCAGAAATCCGGATCGTTTAAAAGAGGAAGAGAGATATCTAGACTCTTAGATTACGTGAAATGGAGTAGTAAAATTGGCTAATAAAAACCGTAAAATTTGAAATAAGTAGTCCTAATTTCTTGATCCAGATCCGAACTGTGACATGCGGAGAGGATCCCATTCTACAAACGCAAGGGTTTCATGGGGAATGGCTTCTCAGTTCTCACGTGCTGTTTCCATTAGAAAACGTCGCACGTGTTCGAGACAAAAACGGCGGTTGTACCAGAATTCTTTTTACCGCTTTACCTCTCCCTCTAACAAGCAACTGCAAGTCCGAACCAATTTTTCAGCTTTATGTTTCTTCTGGAATATTCAGGCGATGCTTCTTCTCTTCTCTTCTCCATTGACTGATTCGAACCCTGACATCCCCAAATTCGCAGAATCAAAACCCTAATTTTCAATTCTTTTCAGCTGGGCCACAGTTTCCGACGATCCTCAAATCATGGACCCTCAGCACCAACAATGGCGGCCTAGGCCTCCAATCCCGGGGACCTTCTGCCCTATTTGCTCATTTTCTCACTTCCCCTTTTGCCCTCCGCATCCGCCCTTCAATCAAAACCCGATCTTCCCCGATTCGGGTCACCCTTTCCAAAGACCCGGTTTTGACGCGTTTATGGGTACTCAGAGCCCGTTCGTGGGTAATCCGAATGGGTTTGAAAATCCCATGCCATGGCAGAAAACCCTTAATTTTGACGTAGACCCATATGGGAAATTTCCGTACAGAGACGGTTTGGCGCCGCCGCCGCAAGGTCCGCCGCCGTATGAATATGTTGGCAATGCGTACGTTAGTGAAGGTGATAGGAACTTCAAAAGGCCGAGGGTCGATGGTTTGGGTTTAAAGACCGAGTTTAACCCGAACAATGCGAGCTTTTCATCAGATAATGAGCGGAGATTGAAGCTGATTCGTGATCACGGTGGGGCGGGTTCAGTTTCGGATAGTAATACCATCCTGAATGGCGAAACGAATAGGTATGCTGATCAAAGTAAAGATTCTAGGCCTGTGAATGAACCACAACATTCCCATGTGAATGTACCATACTATGATCATACCAATCAGCTACCACAACCCTATGGAATGCAGCGGCATGCTGTGAGACAGTCACTTGGGCAGCAACATATGCCTGGAGTTGCTCCACATGGCACTCCGATTACAAATGAAAACGGAGGCTACTTTTCGCCCCCTGCTAGTGGTAGATTTGTTTCTGAAAATGCAGGTCATATGCGGGCTTCTCGGTCTTTCAGTGGGCAGCCTCCTCTTCCCACCACTCCACCACCTCCTCTTCCAATGGATCCGCCATCAAAATCGCCGTCTTCATTGTTTCCGGTTTCCTTTGGTTCCTCACCAATGATGTCTTCAGCCTATCCACCATATCCTGAATCCCACTCTCCGGCGCAGCCTTATTTTCATAGTAAGCCATTTTCACATGCTTCTACTGGCTATATTATGGAGGTATAGTTGCTTCCTTGTATGCTTTTATGGTTTATCTTGCATTGTTGTTGGGTTGCAATTTTCTATTAGGCTTCTAGCCTTCTAATGAAAACTTCTTTTTTTAAATTTTCCTTTTGTAATTCCGAAGCAATCTCATGGTGCTCATCAAATATCATCAAAGCAGTACATTGGAGAGGGATATCCATTTCCACGAAAGCAGTCATCTTTGGATAAGCCAAAAGTTATTGATGCTACACACTTATTTAAGCAGCCACATAGAGTCACTCGTCCAGATCATTTTGTGATAATCCTAAGAGGGCTTCCAGGTACCAAATTTTGTATTGGTAATATGTGCAGGTGGTGTTTATTCATATTTCATAAGTGCACATTGCTTTTCTTAAGTCCCTAAAATGTTAACTTTAATCATAGTGGTCTGCCAGTCTAATAGAGAAGAAAATAATATTTAGATTAGTGCTTGATCAATTTTCATACTACCCCTTCAAAATTGAGCTGAAAACTACAGAACCCCACCCATCCCACTTACTTTCAGAGTTTTTTTTCACCTTCGACCGTATTCTGGAAATCTGATAATGTATTTGATATCAGGTAGTGGAAAGAGCTACTTAGCAAAGATGTTGCGCGACCTAGAGGTTGAAAATGGTGGTAATGCTCCACGAATCCATTCCATGGATGATTATTTTATGACGGAAGTAGAAAAGGTTTTTTTTTTCTTGTCGCTTCTTTTGCCTCCTATTACTTTCTCAGGGTTGTCTTTAGTGTTCTTTGGGCACTTGAGAGAATTTTAACTGAAGTGTTATGTTTTATACTAAAGGTTGAGGAAAGTGATGTTTCAAAATCTTCAAGTTCAGCTAGAGGCAAGAAGCGAGTGGTGAAGAAGGTGATGGAGTATTGTTATGAACCTGAAATGGAGGAGGTAAAACAGTTCAAAATATTCAAAACTTATAGAAATTTGGTTTGATTTGAATGTCTTTCATGTTGAAATTCTTGGCCTTTTTAAGTTTTACGATTATGTTGATTAAAATTTACAAGGGTTGGGAGGTGGTTATGTAAATTCTATCGCGTCAGGCAAAATTAGCCCTGGGGCTTTGTCTTGGTCACTGCTGAATAAAAAGGCTGCTATAGAATTTGATTGCATCAACCTTTCCTGCTTTGACATCTAGAATAAAAATAGTCAGCTCGTTTTTTGTAGTTTAGGCAATACCTTTCAAGTGATCAAACAGAAAAAAAAAAAAATTTGCAGTTTCATTTGTTAATCCAGTAAACTACCACTTCAATTTTTGATACGTTAAATCTTTCTGTGTGCAAACAGTCAATTTTAGCATTTAGTTGTCTTAAATCCTTTCGGAACTTCTTTAGTTTGGGGGGCTGGGGTTGGGCATTGGGTGGTACATGTCGGTTATTTATTTACCTCTTGTATTATTTTCTTCTTAATTTTTTTTTTCTTTTGGAGCCAATTATGATTTTGACATGCCTAGGGATAGAATGATTTAAGAATTCTATATTCCATTCATATAAAAATGGTATCAAACCCTTGATGTTGTCATGTCTTCTCCACAGGCTTATAGGTCGAGTATGCTGAAGGCATTTAAGAAGACCCTTGAGGAGAGTGTTTTCACCTTCATAATTGGTATGCCTTCCCTTTTTTTTGCTGACCAAGGACAGAAAACAGCAAACTTTATATCTCTACTTTGCCCCTTTTCTTCTTTGCTATGTAGCTATTTATAAAGGCTTGGGAATTTCTGAGATTTCCAGATGGAATTACTTGCGAATTTTGTGTAAAATATGGTGACAGTTTTTTGGTCAAATGATGTTTAGGCAGTGTGTACTTTGATTTCAGTAGCTCACGCTGGCTGGTGGTAAGCAATCAGCTCTGAGACATATGTCTCCTCTAAAACATGGGTGCATAAATGACCTTCCTGAAGTGTTGTTTAGATAGGATTTCAAACTTGTTTTTCGTTATCTTAAAAATTTTCTAGTCCTGAGGCATTAAAATGATAAGATTACCGTACTGGCTTGCCAGTAAATTTAGTAAGCAAAATAATCTAGTATCGTTGTAGAACAAGAGATGATGCAGTGCCAATGCACTGCCTTCATTTTAACTAACTACAGATGCAGTTTTGTACGGAAATTGACCCTTTTGTTGGTGGTATGTGTGCTTCGTCTTAGTGGATGACCGCAATCTGCGGGTAGCTGATTTTGCTCAGTTTTGGGCAATTGCAAAGGTATAACCTCATTTCTCTCTTTCTCACAACCTCTGCCATGTGTTCTGTAAGTGTCAACTATTTTTATCACTCAGCATATTCATGAGAAACCCAGTAGTGGCTTCATCTTTCATAGACCTTATCCAATGTAGATTAGAGAGCTAGCGAGAAGTTTGCTAGTGTGCCAATATCCTAGATTAGCAATTCTGTGATGTTGTAGTATGTGATTTTATGTTTTAGTTTTACATTTTTTTAAGTAGGTGGATGAGATGAGGTATTTTGATGCCCTGTCTAAACAAGCGCCAGTTCTCCAACCTGTATTGTTTTGGGCTCTATAACCTATTTGAATATGTTCAAACTCCAGATACATGTTTAGTCATGGGGCTAATTACATGTGGCTGTAGTTTGGACTTCCAGTGTTGGGTTTCTTATGGCCTTACCTACTTACTAGGTTGTAAGGTGGGGATTTAGGTATACTCACTTTGGTTTTCATTTATTTGGTCTGGATGTCAAGTTTAGTGGTGCTTTTTTTATCAATGGCACCATGCACGAAATTTCATGTAATTTTCCATCTGGAAGCAATTTTCCTCTTGTACTACTAATATTTGCATGATTGGTTATTTTTCTTATATTCAATGGGGGCTGAGTTATGGCCCAAAAAATCATAATAATGGTGGTTGATCATATAATAGTGACTTCTGGATTGTCTATTTTCTGGTTCACTCATTGTTCTTTGTTTTCTTTTCAGAGTTCGGGGTATGAAGTTTATATACTAGAAGCTCCATATAAGGATCCTGCGGTGAGTATCGTATGTGTGTGTTTTATGATAATTCTCTTTCTTGAAGGCAAGGCTAACATTAGACATAAAGTTGGAAGGTTTTTTTTTTTTATATATATTTTTGTTAATTTCAGGGTTGCGCAGCTAGGAATGTGCACGGCTTTACCCAAGATGACATACAGAAGATTGCTGGACAATGGGAGGAAGCTCCAACCCTATACTTGCAATTGGACACCAAGGTTTGTTGTCATTTAGATTTAGCTCTCACTTTAGGTTAGGATGGAGGGGTTCAAAGCAGACATCAGTTGTAGGTGTAAAATGTTGAACATGGAGGTCGAGTTAATGCTTTTACATTGATCAGTTGTAGGATGACCATTAGTTTTTGGGCTAGAAAGTTAGGATGGCCATTAACTTGTGAATGTAAAAGAAACTATTTTCTTGTGGGCCCATGAGAGCTATACACCTCCACCTCCTTCCCTTTGGGGTCCGAAACTACTTGAGGATTCAAAGCCAGGAATGAATAGGGGGAGTTACCACTACAAGGGCCAGTGAAAGTAACACACACCTGGGATTATGTTATCACTTATATTTGCTTATGGGCTTTTGTTTGACATTGTGTATTGCCGGCGTGACAGTCATTATTCCATGGAGATGGCTTGAAGGAAAGTGACATTCAAGAAGTAAGTTAAATCTCATTTGACTCTTTTGCTTTTCTTTTATTTTGAACAAGAAGAGTTCTCTGGCATCGGATATGCCTGTATTCCTAAGGCGAAAAGAAATGTGTATATATACGTGTACCAAACATATTACCACACAGTATTGACCATGTTGACCATTCTGTGAAGTCAACGTGATCAACAGTGTTGTGGTTGTCATGCGTTCACGTTGTGTGGTTGGAACACCCTGTGGATATGTATCAACTTGATTGCTTACTCATTAGAGAACTTAGAATTGTGCCACCAATCATTGATTAAACTCTAATGGCTGGTCACTAAATCCCAATAGACTTTTTCTTTTGGTAGATAAATGTCAGTTGATTTTAATCCAATGGATAGTGAGTTACTGTGCTCGCCGATGACTAGGAGATCATTACTGCATATTTTGGATCCAGATCTATTTTCATTTTGGTTTGATATGAATCCATATGATATCTACCAGGTGGACATGGATACAGAAGATGCTGATAATGATGGTTCACCGGGATTGGAAGAAAGAAAGCCTGAAAAGATCATAGCAACCCCTGCCGAAGATGAGTGGCTTATACTTCTTTCGTATTAGTAATTATGTGAGGGGTGATTTGAGTTAATCAGGTTTAGTAAATCTTAATCTTTAGGCTCTTCGCATGGTGGGAAGAGCTTGGACGCTGAAGAAGACCATCCAACTGCGGAAGTGAAAGAACTAGGTAGGAGTAAATGGTCAGAAGTATTATATGATGATGATACTGAAAAAGCTGAAGGTGTGAAGGGCAAGTTTAATGCTCTTTCTGGACTGATTAACGCTTATCGCAAGGAAGCAAAATCCGTGTGCTGGAGTGACCAGGTATGTATTTTCTGGTCCTATCACTCTACTGATGTATATGCTTAGTTGATATATATGTGTGTGTGTGTGTGTGTGTATTTTAGATCATGACTTGTCGTTTTATAGTTACTTTCAGTGCAAGAATTGATTGTTAACTTACCTTTAGAAGAAAGATATCGCGGTTATAGTGGTGTTTATGTATACATATTTCTTAGTCATTGCAACCTTGCTCTTCCTTCCTCCAGGTTGGCTATACTGGGTTTTCAATAGCAGCAGCAAAGAAGGCAAATGTCTTGTCTTTGGTCATTGGACCGGGTTCTGGATACAACTTGGTTAGTGTTACTTCGCTATCATAAAACCACTACATTATGCCTTTCATGATATAAATTATAAAGTTGGAAACTTTGGGTTCAAGAGTGACATAGTAATTAGATGTAGCTTCGTCTTTGTTATAGTACTTTCTTTTCTGCCGGGCTAGTTGTTGAGATACAAGGTTCACCCTTCGTTTAGAGTACGGTTCTTGTGGTATTCGTGTATGCACCATCTATGTGTTGTACCTATTCCTTCATAGGGCCAGCAAAATGGTCTCATTAGCTTTTTAACTTCCGACACCTGCAGAAGTCCAATCCGTTACCTGAAGAAGAGAACTCTACTACCCATAGTAGGCTTAGCAGTGGTGAATCAAAGAAGCAGAAAGCATTCCAAGAGCAACTTCGTGCAGAACGCGACTCTTTCAAAGCAGTTTTTGACAGGAGGCGGCAGCGGATTGGTGGTCTTGGTTTGGGGGAAGAGTAGGTCTTACGAGTTAGGATTCTTCCCCTCAAAGTGTTGTTGGAATATCATTTTTTGTTAATCGATGAATTTAGTTGCGTTGTTTGTTGTACATTGGCACTTGAATGAGGCGGACTAAAAATCCCTATGATTGTGTAGTCTTAGGGTTTGTTTAGAATCGCTTTTAAAATGAATAAAAGCGCTTTTGAGAAAAATGTTTTTGGAACCCAAGAACACTTGCATTTTTACTAAGGATTTGTCCTAAAAATAACTTTATCAAAAATGTTTTCAGTCATTTTAAAAGTATTTTTAAATGAGTCTTTATTAGGTTAAACAGAATGTTGTGTAATTCTGTGAAAAATTTATACAACTTTTCTCCACGTCCCATCGCACCCTATGGTGTGAATAATTGAGGTTGATTGAATATAAATAAATCAGAAGTATTATTATATATATCTTAATTACAAAGGCCCTATCGTTTTGAGGAAATATACGCAAATGAAATTGGTTACAAACTTTTAATCAAAATTGTAATCCAATGAACATTAAGACATCAATAATTATGCGCATTGTATTTCTCTCTTGCACAAAGTTTGAATTTCCCTCCTTGTCAAAACATTGTGATTTCTAATTTGCTTATAATTTTGTAAGCCGATTCTATTTGTGTATATTTTTCGTCTTTATTTGTCGTATATAAAAAAGAGGCGAACTTTTTCTAGTCCCAAGACTGGATCAGAAACACGCTCTCACGTGTCACGTTTCCCACCATGTCTCTCTATAAAAGCTTGGAGGAGAGCACCGTCACCTATTGGCAGCTGAGACGAAAGCTCCCTCTCCTCCTTCCTCTCATGGCCACTGCTGCAGCCGCTGCCGCTGCTCGGCCATGTTTATTGGATCCCGAAGCAGCCGCCAAATGCAGCATCACAGTTTCCTGCAGGCAAACCATTCATTTCTCTCACCATGTAAACCTACTTCATTCCCTTTTTTTCCATCACCTTCATACATGCGTCCTCATGCGGGATGCTATTGCAGTGTTATCTTAAGTCAATGACGCATTGCAATGGAGAAAGTTAAGACGCATTAGCAGTACGTGGTTTGCTTGGGTGGCATCTCAGCATAGATAAGTTTCTCTCGTACGTTTGAGATGTCATCTAATATCCTTCTCCTTGTGTGAACAGAGGTCTCAGTTGTGTTCACTTTCCATGAATGGTTGCCAAGAAGTATCTCACCCCCCTTTAGGCACCGTTGAAACGCGCTCGTTTCCGGCGGTTCCAACACCTTCATTGGCTCTGGACCGGCTCAGCACCGCCATTTCAGAACTGAATTCAAACCCACCTCCGTCTTCCTCCGGAATTATACGTCTCCAGGTAAGCCATGTTAAAAATGCTCAATGCCATTCAAACTCAATTCTTACTTGCTCCTGTTCTGTGAGATCTTCTCTTATCTGTTATTGCCTAGTAGGTCAAAAAAGGTTTGTTTTCAGAGCAATGGGCTTGTGCCACGTGGTTGGGTGGCATTGGACAGCATGGGCTTTTACATCCCGTTTCCTTATCCTGCACTGCGTAGCACATGACGAAATTAAAAAGAAATTTTCTCCTCTGGTGATAAATGTACATGCAACTGGAACGCTAAGGTGACAGTATCTAAAGATTATCACGTGCCACCATGTGCTTTACCTTTCTTATCTGATATCGCGTAATAGGCTTGGGATACCGGCACCTTAATTAGACTCCTAGTTGCATGTAAATCTCTAATCATTAAAAGTCCATTTATGTTAATTACTGCTAACTTATGTACTAGTTTGCACAAAGGCTAGGGAGTGCTAATACAAAGTAGCATTGTGCTTGAAGGTGCCAATCCAGCAGCAAATTGAAGCAATCGACTGGCTTTACGCCCAAGACCAATTCCTTCCAGGCTGTTTCTTTTCCGGTAGAGGCCAAACCAGCAACTCTTCTAATCTTTACATTGATAGCACCAATGGGAATGACCAGCATAAATCGAAGAACAATTTGGTCAGCGTTGCCGGCTTGGGGTCTGCAGTTTTCTTTCAGGATCTGCATCCCTTCTCGTACAGGCATTGGAAGTCCTTAAAGAGGTAAAACAACAAAGCATATCGCAACAAGTTCAATGTCATTCCATTTATCCTATATATTTATAGTTACACTTTCAACTGTAGCTGTAGTGAAATCCATATGTACAACATATTGGTAACACATCGATAACATATCAATGGTTGTATTCGTATCGTTAATATATATACAACATATCTATAGTTGATATCTGACGGTATCAACTGCAGTTACAGTTGACCGTGATCCCCAAAGGAGGCTGATTTTGTAAAAACTACTATCTTTTTCTTTCGAAATCCAATTATAAACTCATGTCTAATTGTCTCATGTCATGACTGAAGGTTCCTCTCTATAGAATGTCCTCTTATTCGCGCTTCCGTTTTGATGCAAGAGCCAACATATCCTCCGAATGGGAGGCATTTGGTTACTTTTATTTTGTGGTTCCTCAGGTAGAATGATTATTTGCTTTCGTGCAGTTGTTTCGAGCCATAAATCGTGTTTGAATTCTCGTAAGTATTTATACCATCTGCTGCTAGATACTGAATGACAGGTTGAGTTTGATGAGCTTGAAGAAGGTTCAATGCTAGCAACAACCATTGCTTGGGACAGCGCTCTTTCGTGGACTTTGAGAGACGCAATTGATGCACTTAAAGCTACATTGCACCAGGTTCAGATATTTGGATTGAGTTAAATCTGCTTCGTTTAGTATTTATCGAAGGTATTCATGTTTCATGTGGGTATAAATTCTTGTGATTATGCAGATATCTTCGGTTGTTTTAAAGCTTCAAAGACATGTTCCTTCGACACTAATGTTAAGGAACAATAACATCCCGTGCAAGACGTATTGGGATCTTGCTGTTAATAGAGCTTTGCAGAAAATAAGAAGCAACTCAGCACTTCTTAAGGTACTGGCAGTAGATAGTAGCAGTGCACAGCTGCTGAAAAGAAGCAAAGGTGCGTCTCAATGCTGTTAATAGAGCTTTTCGGTTTGTCAAGCTTGTTTTCAGTATTGAGACTTGAGACGCACCTTTGCATCAACTTTCTCTCTCCCTCCCTCACTGACAAATCATCTTGTGTTGGGTATTCAGGTGGTACTCGCGCGTAGCAGCAGAGTTATAACAGCTACTGATATCAATCCCATAGCATGGTTAGCATGCTTACAGGTAATTTTTATCTTCAAGCTATTAACCGATGAATTTTTCTCCATATAATACAGATACCAAAGTTATTATTATTACACCTGAGCTAAACATCTTCAGGTAGAAGGTGAAAATGCTTATCAGTTTTGTCTTCAGCCACCTAATGCACCGGCATTTATTGGAAACACGGTAATTGTTTCGAAAAGTATAGATTTCATTCACTACAACATCTATTATCTTCTATGATCATTTTGAAAGTAGTTGAGTTTTTATTTTGATGATCCTTGTGAATAGCCAGAGCAACTGTTTCACAGAAAATGGCTTGGTATTACTAGCGAGGCTCTGGCTGGAACCCGAGCCAGAGGTGAATCGATGCCTGAAGATCTTCAAATAGAACTTGAGTTACTTTCCAGGTTTAACTCGATCTTTTGTAATCGTTTTTTTGATGTTATACTTCATTCCGCTGCTACGAATAGTCTTGCAAGCATCCAACCTCAGTGTCTAAGCAAGCGTGGAAACCATGAGAATTTCTCTTACATCCATCCATATTTTGAATAAGTTTCACCTAGTTAAAGCCAACAAAATTCGTTTTGCAGTCCGAAGGACCACCTTGAGTTTACCATTGTACGAGAAAGCATACAAGGAAAATTAGAGGCAAGTTTACTTTGGGTACTTTCATGACTAAAATTCCATTGTTGATTACATACTTTCTTGTTATGCAGAATGTATGTGACAGTGTCCAAGTTGAACCAAAGAAAGCAATCCGTAAATTCCCTCGAGTCCAACATTTATATGCCAAATTGGCTGGCAGGCTAAGAAGTGAAGATGATGAGGTAACCACATTGAATTGTTCTACTTATGTTCTGCAACCCACTAGCTTTTTCTGAAGGATATGTTCAATTTTCACCCCGTAGTCCTTGTCGACTTGGTTTTAAGGGCTATCTGCTTCTTTTTCAGTTTGACATATTGTCTTCTCTTCACCCAAGTCCAGCAGTTTGTGGATTTCCAACAGAGGAGGCGCGGGTTTTAATTGCGGAAACAGGTGCATCTTACTACTACTTTGTTTTTGTTGTCCATACGCTTATAATCCATTGGCTCTATACACTCGATTCATCTATCTGTTTTGGTCCAAATAGAACGCTTTCCTGAAGACTGAGATTTTTTCTATTCACAAAATGCTTTCAGAAGTATTCGACCGAGGGATGTATGCTGGGCCGGTTGGTTGGTTTGGTGGAGAGAGTGAGTTTGCAGTTGGCATTAGGTCAGCATTAGTCGAAAAGGTAAACCAAGTGTATTCTTTTGCTTCTACTCTTTTAATAGGCATGTCTTCATTAGCACGCCGGACTAGTAGCACTGACCCTTCTGAATTCTAGGGTCTCGGTGCGATGATCTATGCTGGAACCGGGGTTGTGGAAGGGAGTAATGCATCATTAGAATGGGATGAACTCGAACTCAAGATTTCTCAGGTGTGTTTACATTCAAATTTGCATTAATGTGTATCAATAAGCATTGAGCATGAGAGTAGATGCTTCAATAAACTTTTACATGTTTTGATCAATGCTGCAGTTCACCAAGTTGCTTAAACTTGAAGTGCCTCTAGAGATTAAAAGCTGATATACTGCGAGGACTATCAACCGAAAAGGTCAGTGCAGTTCCGAAGTTATTAGTGAGGATTCTTTGATGGCGATATTTTTCTTCGTTGATGCTTCTTTGGATGATTTCCCCAATGACAAGCGTAAAACAGATTGATTTGTAAAAATAAAGTTGAAAATAAAAAAACCTTTGGAGTCGGGTCTTCTTTTCGCACTATTATGGATACAAATGTAATGAGAAAATTCGGACAATTGTCAACTGTTCCTATCGGAAATAGGATTTCACCACAAATGAGACGGTAAATTGCAGAATATATCATTGTACCTTGATTAGAAAGAACAGATTAAATCAACTGCAATCAGAAATTTATCCATTGCAAAATTTACATTTCTGTGTATACACCTCAAAGTTACTTTCCCAAATCTATCATATATTTTTCCCTTCCACCCCCAACCCTCGCAAGAACACGATAAGAGGACAGTGTTTTCTCTACTCTTCACTGTCTACCGCTACAAAAACCTCTGGGTTTTCAGCAGGGTTCAGTTTGAGATTCATACATTTATATACATATTTGTTATGTTTGTTCAACATATACTCTAGCATGGCTTCCCCTTAATGCATTTTAGAGGACCCGCAAAGCGCGTGAGCCTAGTCACGAATGTCCCAGGCTTTGCCTTGATCATATCCGCCTTTGGGAGATTCCTGATTGGGCTTCCGGATTCAACAAAGAATGCTCCATTCATCATAAGATCGTTCTCTGATCTCCAATTCCACGATTTCCACACGTTCTCGGCTCCACTGGTCCTCTTCGTCACCTAGATAACAACAAGATTAGCATTGACAATTTGTTTTCAGGGAACAGGTAGTACTATTTGTTCATAGTAGTATATGTACCTCTTTACTGGCTTTATTTGACGGGGCAATGAACCGGTTGCCCTGGCTAATTATGGTAGGATGTTGGCTTCCACCAATAGCATACATAATCCAATGCGTGTAGTCGTTGTTTACAACATGGAAAAACCCCCACCGGCACCTTGGCATACGCTGAATTAACCCCTGACCGAAATGGTTGAAAGCCAGAGTTATCTGCATCACTTCATCCTGAGAGTTGCTATCACTTGAACCAAATAACATCACCTACATCATGAATCAAAACGACACATATTAGTTCGTCAAAAGCATTTTTCACAAAGGGTTGGTCTCGATTTGTATGTAATAGATGGATTTTTACATCATTATGATTGGTGAAGTGACAGTTGGATATGGTGATGGCTGTAGACCCCTGGATGGCATCAACGAGTCCATCTGCGCAATTTGACCCGGAGACATGGTCTATCCAAACGTTTGAGGCTCCATACATTGATATACCGTCACCATCACTGCGTGTGCGTTGTCCATAGTGATTCACCGAGTCCCTAATCATGCCACCATTTCCTGGCTTGGTATCATGAATGTGGAGATTATGGATGATCACATTTTTCACAAACTGTAGTGTAATTTGTGCACCATCATCAATGTGCACATTAGCACCTCGTGCGTCAATTGTCTTGTCACTCGTCACCATAAGCTCTTCGCTTAGCTTTATTTTCATGTCTCGAGCGAATATGATCCAAAGTGGCTCAGTTTGAATCACAGCGTGGCGTAGTGTCCCTGGTTTCGGGTTCACCATGTCATTGTCAGAGTTATCAGTCACCACATAGATTTTTCCAGCCTTGCCTCCTGTCGTCTTGTGCCCAAATCCTTTGGCGCAATCAGCCAGCTTCTTGCGATTTGTTTCCCAGTTTGGGTCACATCTCCAGCAACGATCAATAGGGTTTGTAGCCAGGCATGGACCCTTGTACTTCTGTTTCAAGTTCCTTCTCGTTTTATTCGCAGCATCAAACGTGCTGCTTCCATTGAATAAAAACTTGTAAATGAACAATTTCAAAACCCAAAAATCAAAATTCTTTACAAATTGAAGTACACGATGAAACATTCAACATTGGTGGTGGTTAAAAATGTTTGGTTGCTTGTGTGACAAGGAACTTACTCATGGACTTCCTTGTTGAAGCTTTCAGTGACTTGTGCAGGATTTTTATTGTAGGCTTCGTTGGCGGCTTGCTTCGCTTCTTTTGCTCGACCTTGCCAGTGCGCGTCGAAATCCGCAATGTTGGCCCTCACCGTTGCCGGAATTGTGATTGTAATAATAAAAATACATAAAATAAACACATTTAGCTTGTAATTAGCTTCCATTGCCATCTCTCCTCTCAGTTTTTCACCTTTAATTATTTCCTCACCTTATCATTTGTTCAATTTTGTTTTAGAGAATTTTATTTTTTTTCCTATATTACGGGTGTGAAACTAGACCTACCACACTGCTAGGGTTCGAAGTAATAGCTTTAATTTTCAGGGCAGGGTAGGGCAAGTTTCCATGGCTAATTAGTTTTTTTGGAAGTGAATTAATTTAAAATTTCAGAATTGCAGTGGGAGATGGGTTATTTATGCAGAGCTAGATTAACTAAATGAAGCAAAGAAATGCGAATGAGACGTGGGGAGGGAAGAGAGGGGAGCCCCTCTCCCCTTTCAACGGTCGAAATTTCTATTTGCCTTCTAATTTCTTATGCTCATTGGTTATTTTCTTGTCTTTTTCTTTCCCTTCTAATTTTATACATTCTCTCTTGACCACTCCTCGCGAGTGATACTAATAGCCAACATCCAAAAATGAAAAATGGTAGAAAAGGATAAAACTAAATATTGTCTAAAGTATCATGTAACTTTTTAGAGCGAGTAGATATATACGTGCTACACTAATTGTGATTACGTTGTCGATTCCATTTCTTTTAATTATCCGATTAACTTGTATGTTGTCGATAATGCTATGAAAAAATGTGAAAGAAATTGAACACTTGAATGAGGTAGCTATATTTTTTTCATGTAATAAAATAATTTTAATGAAAACCAGAATATGATAGGAATTAAGGTAATTTAGCCAAAAATCAATAAAATTTTTACTATTAAGCTATCAATGACATATTTTTGTGTTGGACTTAATCAATGATATATTGTTATTAATTAGGCATAGGTCAATGATGAATGCCACATAGGCTTTAATTAAGTCATTATAGATAGTTTTTTTTTTTTTTTTTTTTTTTTTGAACAAACGATATTATATACACTAAGGGCATGGGAATGGGTTTAACCTCACAATGGACTAGCAATAATGTGGTTCAAACTCGCCTTTGGCGAGAATCGAACCTAAGACATCTCACTTACAAGTGAAGTAGAATACCACTAGACCGAAGTACTAAGTGGCAACTCATTATAGATAATTAAAATTTGACTCTTCTATTCTTCCCTATCTCTTTCTCTCTCTATAAATGTCATATCAGCATTAAGCTATTATAAATAAGGATTTAGATCCTCTCCGGATCAGTTTTGTGGGGATCCTCCGGACCGATGGATCTCATCCATTAATACAAATCCAACGGCCAAAATCTCTTCTCCTTCCTTTCTTCCCCTCAACTATTCTGTTTCTACCTCACTTCGAAGCTTTCAACCTCGAACCACCAGCTCCCAAATTCCAAATTAAATTCAAGCCCACTTCAGAATCAACCTCAACACCGCCACAACCCCCCATTACAGGTCCCTCACTTTATCCTCCCCAAAATCAACCCAAGCATCGCCACATCCCTCAGTTGCAGGCCCCTCGACCCTAAAATCTCAGCAGATGTTAACGAAACAATAAAGAGAAGGGTCGTGCAAACAGGTGTCTTTTGGTTGCAAGGATATTTTTCATAACTATGGAAGAATTATAGAGAGAAACAAAGTTGCAATAGCGAGAGAAATTTCAAAAATGAAGAAGAAAGAGAAGAAAATAAAAAGCTAAAACAGTATGAGAGAGCAAAAAAATAAATCAGACTTAGAGAAAAGATGACCTGCAATTGAATTTAGGGTTTGTTAACAACGGTATGGTGTGGCGATGCGAAGGAGAAAGACGAGTTGAGAGGGAATAAAGGAAGGGGAAGAGGTTTTGGCCATTGGATTTCCATCCCCGTGGAACTGATCTGAAGAGGATCTGAATCCTACAAACAGTTAGAACATGTATATTCTATACACAGTCCCTTGCCCTTCGTTTAGATGGAAAAATCTACTTAACTAAAAATAATGGAACCAGGAAACGGACACTGCATTGCAATGTTTAAATCCAAATGTAAAAAACAAAGCCAGAAAACAGACATTGCATTACAGTGTCTGAATCCAAACGTAAAAAACAGAGCCAAGAAACGGATATTGCATTACAATGTCTAATCCAAATGTAAAAATAAGGAGTTGCGCAAGGTGTGAAGCGTAGGAGAAGCGTGATTGATGGAAAAAGCAAAATCCAAAAATGGACACTGCAATGCAGCGTTCGAATCCAAAAGTAAAAAACAGAACCAGGAAACAAATGCAGTGTTTGAATCCAAATGTTAAAAGGAACATGTAGGAGACGTGTGAGTGATGGAGAAAACAAAACCAATAAATGGACACACTGCAACACAGTGTTTGAATCTAAATGAAAAAAAAATAGAATCATGAAACAGGCTTTCTAATCCGTATTGACTAATTCTAAAATATAAAACCTATGAGAAAATGAGTGTCGGTTGAAGTGGGTGCCAGTTATAGTGGCAGATTTTGTAATTTTTTTAATTTAAATGTTATTTAAGTATCACGATACATGATTGACTTATTTATAATTAACATAAATATTGTTGATATATTGTTAATATTGTAACATTTTATTGATTTTACACAACATCACCCTTAACTTAATATACATTTGTGGAAGAAAGAGAGGGAAAGGTATGCTTAATTAATTATTTTTAGAGTAAACTTGATGTAAGGTCTAATTTTGTGAATCATTTTTGGGTTAGTACACTTTGCTGTACTAGGTCCTCTCACTGATTATTTACATTAGCTTATTTTTAAGGAATTGTTATTGGCACTCCAAAAATCTTGTTTTGCACTCCAAACTTTCTATAATTAGAAAGAAAAATACACTTGTGAGGAATGTAGAATGAGATTTTTGGAGTGCTAATAATAGTTTCCTATTTTTATTAAATTGTGATATACATCCCTTTATTTATAGATTAATTTTTACTTAATTTCAAGATTAATATAAGAAATAAATTTTGTTTCTCCTTATTCATGCTCTTTATATGTATTTCAATTTTTCTTCTAACTCATCACACGTAACTGTGTTAACTAATCTATATTGTAAATACTATATATATCAGCATATATATAGATTTATAAATGTTTGGAAGATGAAATTTCTTTGAACTGTTTTCATGGATGACAGGTAGATTTTTTTTTGGGGAAACTTGATATAAGTCCAATTTTTTTAGCCAATAGTAGGAATAGTCCAATTTATTAAAATAAGTCCAATTCCTTAAATTTAATTATTTAATTATCAATAATTATATATTCAATGATAAGATTTATTATAAAAATCAAATTTCTTCCTAATTATCTCTTTGATTATTTCTTTTTATTTTTTATTTTTTGTTATTTCTTGTTCTTCCTCCTGCTTGAAACCCCATTTATAGATTTTATTTTTAAGTTTTATAATCAACCTATATCACATGTTAATTATTTTTATGTATCTATATGACAGATTCTTTTTTATAATCAACATGTCACAGATTAATGTTTCTTGCTTATAGGTATATTATGTTTTTTTCCTACCTTTTAATTAGGTTTCATATCTCGCTTACAGGTATAATATACATTCATATATTTGTTACTTGAGTTAAGGTAGAATGTTTTGTAGATAATTTATGTTAGTATATTAGTTTTTTTTATTTGTTATAAGATATTAATTAGATTTTTTGGAGTTGATAAATGCATAATATTAGAAGATTTTAATTGATTTTTAATATTTTAAAAAAATATAAAATGATTATAAAAGAAATAAAAACATGTAATTAGATAACTGGACTCACTCCTAAAAAATATCTATATTTTTGAACCTAGATCTAAAAGCCCCCTTTTTTTTCCATATAAACCTCTAGGTTAAAGTATTTTATCAACCTCTGGTATACATATCATTTGTGATGACATATAAATTTTTTTTAACTGTTATTTATTGAAAGTGATTAAATTTTCACATTTACATATTTAAATTAAAATTTTGAGTATTCTTCAAACAAAAAAAAAAAAATTGAGTAAAAATGCATAAATCAAGAAATTTAATTAAAATTGAAAATTAGAATTGGACTAAATTTAATAACAATCAAAGTTTTGGACCTGAATCGAAGTACCCTTTTTTTATTCAAGTGATACATCGAATCCTCAAACTTGAGTGTCAAAGTAAAACACATATTATAACCAACTTAACTAGGGGTAAGGTTTTTGTCCCCCCCCCCCTGACTAGGTGTAACTTCCTTTTTCTTATTAATATATTTCCCTCGTACCGCCGAGGCTCCCAAAAAAAAAAAAAAAAAAAAAACTTAACTAGCGAGCCTATAGGATCATGCCTGAAGCCTGCCTGTATGGTTAACTTTGGTTTAATGAAAATGAAAATTTATTTTTCCAGATTAGAATATGTGTAGACAGATCTAAAAATTCTTAGGTCTATCTAATATTAAAATTATAGACCACCGCCGCAAAGACAGAAAGGGATCTAGGTGGGAGTTTGGACGCAACGAAAGCAAGGAACAAGCCACCACCCGAAACTTGACATGCAGTCCAACCCAAAACACGCATCATCGATCCATGCAGAAATATTAAGTTTGGAATAATCAAGATCGAATGCCTGCCTCCATGTCCATTTCGCACACGGAAAACCTGCTACTTTCTGACTTGTTCAGCTAGCTAACTAGTATTCTTCCTATATATAATCATTGTGCTATTTCCATATCTATGTACAAAGCATTACACAGATCATTCTTAATAATTAAGTTGCTATAAAGTGCAGTTTGTATTAGTTGATCGTTGAAATGCCAAGTATCAGAGGATCAATGAGCGCTTTGGAAGAGAGATTACGGCCATCGACACCCACACGCATGATCATTGTGCTATTTCCATATCTATGTACAAAGCATTACACAGATCATTCTTAATAATTAAGTTGCTATAAAGTGCAGTTTGTATTAGTTGATCGTTGAAATGCCAAATATCAGAGGATCAATGAGCGCTTTGGAAGAGAGATTACGGCCATCGACACCCACACGCATGATCATTGTGCTATTTCCATATCTATATACAAAGCATTACACAGATCATTCTTAATAATTAAGTTGCTATAAAGTGCAGTTTGTATTAGTTGATCGTTGAAATGCCAAATATCAGAGGATCAATGAGCGCTTTGGAAGAGAGATTACGGCCATCGACACCCACACGCATGCGCGAAAAGATTGTTCCTGAATCAGACCGGACGGAGGACTCCAATGGTCATTACCTTCTCGTTGATCTTCCAGGTACTGCAATATTACAGTATCTAATAGTTTTCTTAATGTTGTAACCCCACTCAAATGTGCACTCTAGTATTAGTTATTTTAGGTTTTAATTTGGTCGCACTTTCTACATCATCACTTTATGGTTTTGTCACCTTGTAGGTATCGGCTACACAACTCAATTCGGGTGTCCAGGTGGACATTCCAGATCGAGGTGTTTCGGTTTGGTATCAGAGCATTTCATTTCGTTAAGAACAAATGCATGTGTTCATGCTCTAATAATTGTATTCGATGTGCATAAAATAGCCACTACTAACAAGTAGTCACCTAGTGTTACAGTCACATATTAAATAACAAATATGCATTGACATAAATTTATGGTGCTTAATTATATCACCTTGTCTTAGATTTTAAAACGGAGGAGGTGAGGCTTGAGGTGAATATCTCAGCCGGCCATATAACATTCAGCGGAGAAAGGCAAGTGAACGAAAGGACATCCCAGTATTTTTAAGCAGATTTTCACCCTTCCACCACACTCAGATGTCGATAAGATCACCGGAAAATTTGACGGTGAGATTCTATGTCACCGTACCAAAGATGGCAGCGCTGCAGAGGTCGAAGAACAGAAGAAAGAACCTGAAATAGAGAATGAAAATGTCCAAGGCGGCACCGCTGCTGCCATGGAACCTCCTCAAGTAGAGAAGAATGAAACTGTGGAAGGCTAAGACCCAAAGATGAAGGAGAGCACTCAAAGAAAGTCGATGGCACAAAGTATGGAGAGATTAAAAAATTATTAGGAAATGAACAAATATTTTTTTCTCCAGAAAATATAAGGAAATGGGAGGAGAAAGGTGGGAATATCGTAAGGAATGCAATGGAGATATTGAGCAAAAACAAAGGGATAGTTGTAACTGCTGTGGTTGCATTTTCATTAGGGATGCTAGTTTCGTAAGTTCTAATCAGCTGGAGAATGAGATGATTAAGGCTAACTATAACTGTTAATTAAGTTGCATATACTTTTGCTATATCTCTTGTTTATAATCATAGCGAATGGTCGCTGATATTAAATGTACAGAATAAGAACTTCAACGAATAAGATGTAAATTGGTATACTATGTTCTTTTACTTTTGAGCTTTACGATCATATTTGTTCGGAATCCAAAAGTTTTGATTTCGCACCTGCTAAATGTAACCGGGCGTTTAATATAAGGGGCAGTGGTCAATGCCCTTTGTCGTGAAACTTTCATGAGCGTGACGGTCGTACTTTCCGTAATGTTGTTAATCCGCTTCTTCGATCGGTTTTATAGTTGGATGCAAAATATATATCCTTGTGGATCTAAGTAGGCAGACAGGAAAGGAATGCAGCAGGATCAGATTCGTTGAGCAGGCAGCAAATATCACAAAGATAGGAGTAGGATCACACTTTGTTTTTTGTCTTTTTGTCCGTATAAAAAATCAATATAAAATATTGACGTCGCTTAATCATAACTGTTCAAGTAGGAAGTAAGGAAAGGAGAAAGAGATTAAGAGAGAAGAGAATCATCCTTTCACAAAGATGAGCACATCAACTTGATGCGGGATTGAGAAGCTTCTTTGAGATGCGCGCCCAAAAATTCTTGTCACTCATATTATTCCAAGGATATTTTTGTTCACCACTTTCAATTGATAATAATGGTTATCATTCTATTTATCATTGTTAGATAAGTATAAATTCTAATGGGTAGCCACAAATCTCAACATTCAAACGCATCCAACAAAGATAAATAGTGTGATAAGCATTACTACTACTTAAAAGTGATGAACAAAAATACAATCTATTATCACCTAAATACCTAAAAATCATATGTAAAACTTGGTTACAATCTTTTAATCAAGAGTAAAATTGGCTGGATATTAAAGAGACAATAAGACATAAATTTTAATCACGGAAGTTTTATTTTCTTTTATTAAAGAGCGTTTTTTTTTTTTTTTTAACATTTGAGGAAATTAAATGAGCAAAGTTCTCAAGTCAATACATTCTAATGGAGCTTGTTTGGGTCCTTATCATGTTTACTTGTATGCAAATCACAATTTGACACATGTATAAAACTTATTAAATTTATACAAAAAATTCATATCAAACTGTAATTTGTTTGCAACTAGAAATAACTATTATTATACAAAATAGTAAAGTATTTTTCTATATTTCAATTTCAGTAAACTGAAATTTCAGGAACCATGCTTCGCTGCTAAAAGAACAACAACATATGTTGTTGAAATGCAATCACAAATGGATAAGTGTCCAATTGTGAGATCCCACATCGTCCAGGGAAGTGGATCATGTGAGCCTTATATGTATATTCTCATCTCTACCTAGCGCGAGGCCTTTTGGGAGCTCACTAACTTCGGGTTCCATTGGAACTCCGAAGTTAAGCAGGTAGCGCGCGAGAGCGCTCCCATGATGGGTGACCCACTGGGAAATTCTCGTGTGAGTTCCCAGAAACAAAACCGTGAGGGCGTGGTTGGGGCCCAAAGCGGACAATATCGTGCTACGACGGAGTTGTGCCTGGGATGTGTTGGGGGCCCGGGCCAGGATGTGACAATTTGGTATCAGAGCCTAACCCTGACCGCGTGTGTGCCGACGAGGACATCGGGCCCCTAAGGGGGGTGGATTGTGAGATCCCACATCGCCTAGGGGAGTCGATCCTGTGAACCTTATATGTATATTCCCATCTCTACCTAGCATGAGGCCTTTTGGGAGCTCACTGGCTTCGGGTTCCATTAGAACTTCGAAGTTAAGCGAGTAGCGTGCGAGAGCACTCCCATGATGAGTGACCCACTAGGAAGTTCCCGTGTGAGTTCCCAGAAACAAAACCGTGAGGGCATGGTTGGGGCACAAAGCAAACAATATCATGCTACGGCGGAGTCGTGCCCGGGATGTGGTGGGGCCTGGGCCGGGATGTGACACCAATTATGTTTTTCAATTTTAATTATTTAGACACGTGACTATTTGCAATTGAATTTTTTAGTAGCACTTGTTGCTCTTCTTTGAGCAGCGCGAAGCATTGTTTCTGAACTGTTATTTGGAAGTAAGCACTTTTCAAAATGTTCATGCTTTTCCACTAAAAGGATACTTTGGCTTTGGAATTGGAATCATGTGCCTTATCCACACTACTAATACCATGCATGGCATATATCCACCAATGACCATGAGACCACACACCCATTCAGGTTGATATGCTTGATTCGATACAACTGTCAATGTTGAATTCGTTACACTGTCATGTAGTGTTACTAATTTATATCATTGTCATTTATTGTTATGCTAGAAACATCGGTCTTATGTTTTCCTTTTTTCCATTGTGGTGATCCCAAATTCGTTTGGACTGAATACATTTTTAATTGTTATGCAAGGCTCGTCTTAAACAAAAGCATGCATAAAAAAATACATTATAAAAATAGGGGAAAAAACAAAGAAAATAAAGAGGGTGGGGATGCAGAGTGAGAATGGAATCTAATCTTTCCCCGACCCCAACCCAACCAAAAAAAAATCGCTTCTGTCCGTTACCATTTACCTCTTAACAATAGCACATTCAGGATTTGAATTTTGAGTGGTCTTAGGGTTAAAGGTCTAAATTTTTTTAGATAAAAACAGAACGCAGAGTGGTCAAAAAAAAATTTCCGTTTATTCATTAAGGCATTTTGTCAAATACTTGATGAGTGATATTTAAAGAATTTATCGAGTGTTATCTACGCAATATGTCAAGATACCAGCATATATTACATCAATCACTTAATAGGTACATAAAAATTTGTATAAAGCATTCGGAGAGTCCTTAAAAGACCTTTACATTATATTTTCTGAACTACGAATGGTCCTGAGACCACCTAAATCCTAGTGTGGATTTGCCTCTGCCCCTCAACCAAATCTACTAACAAGGCCGAAGATACCAGCCGCAACGGGATATCCAGCTTTCACAAGCGAATACGGTCGACCCGGATGAGCTAGATGAGGAATTCGACACTGTACTAAGCTAGGGTCCGATACGACCGGTTGCGGATGCTGGCAGCCCGGGTCCAGACCGTTTGGGCGATTTTGCAACCCAAGGAGAAAGGGCCCAAGCATTGGTGAGTTGGAGGGACCCAAGAGCCACAAAGTTTTTTATTGAAGTGTGCCTGGCAATCATTGTGGTTTTATATGCAGATTGCAGTGCCACCAAAAATGGTTGCCGTGGCCTTGGGATTTTACTACTTCCGCCACCCCATGTTCCGGGAGCCTATGCCGCCGGTGAGCCTGAACTTCTTCCAGCGGCTGTCGAGCTTGTCGGACCGGTTAATGTAGTGGAAGGGAGGAAGAGAACTATATATATATATAAGACCCTTTTTTTAGGTGCCACATTATAGAGGGTGTGACAAATTACAAAGCAAAACAACTGTGCTAAGTTGAAAAGAGTGGTCTATTTTAAAATTAATATCTTAAAATTTGATCTACACGTGAAGACGCTCGTGTATAATTTGAAAGATTATTAAAATTACTGGTCTATTTTATTTTCCCGTAAATATTTGAGTGGGCAGTAATATTTCTCGCTAAAATGATTGTTTGCTAGCCATTGATAATTAGGAGGACGATTTTGTTCCGTTGAAATTAATAAAATGCATGAGAGGGCGAGAGTTGGAGGATAAATGCTTAGGCTTGCTCTTCCTCCTCTCAATCGTCTTCAAAATTCACCACATTTTCGATTTTGATCGGAGGAAGCTCCCGGTTTCCAACATTTGTTGTGTTTAATATGGGAGAAACGATAGAGTTAGAAAAACATGACGGCTCTAAAAAGGAGAAAGGCAACGGTGAGAAGGATGAGAATGAGAAGACGGAAAAACACGAGGATGGAGAAGATGAAACATAATAGAAAAAGAATTAAGACAAGAAGAACAGGGAAGGTAAAGGTTAGGAGGAGGATAGAGATGGTGATCCTGAAAAGGAGGAGAAGAAGAAAACGAAGCCTCAAAGGTAAAACCTAGCTAGCTAGCTGGCATTGGTGGCAAAGAAACAAGGAAATTGCCTAGTGCATGTTCTATTGAGACTCTTTTGTAATAAGACTTGGAGATGCTTCAAATTTGTAAGAAAGTTTAGTATTTTATATAGGGCGGTGCTATCTACATTTTTTTTTTTTTACCTTCTACACATCCTTCTTAATTTCTAGTCGCCGGACAAAATAAATTGAAAATGATCCATAAAACATATATTAATAGGGGTGTGTGCGGAATATTATAAAGGATGTGCGAATAGTACCACCATTTATACATGTGAAACATTATACACCTAATTTTTGTTTTTGTAAACTTCCATGTAACTAGAAATTTTTATTTAGCAATTTGCACTATTTTTAAAGTTGTCACTGATTCAGTTCTAATATAGGGAACTTGATTTAATTATGATATAGAAAGCTACCATTGACACTTCAAAGCGTCATTAAACAAATTTATTTATTTATTTGTTACAGAATACTACATACTGACTTTATTGGATCTCCACTTAAATGTCAATTGTTGTTTGCGCATGAACCTGAACCAAACTGGTTACGAGCTAAATGTGATTTAACCCAAATGGTCCAGTGGGTTAGCTAAATTTCATTTGCATTTCTCAAGCTGGTTTAGAGAGCTGCTCTCCTAAAGTACTCATTTTGAGGACCTGTGAAGTCCTTTTTTAGATAAGTTATCAGATTAATCTTATTAAGCTATTAGCTTAAATAATTTTTGTTACGCGGAAATAAAATATAAGTAAAAAAATAAATAAAAAGAGAGAAGAATGTTTCATGTCATGTCGAATCTCTTTCATCTGCAAAACATAGTCTTCTCATCGAATGGCAAACTCGGTTGCATAAAATCCTAATAACTTTACACATCCAATTTCATCCAATCTTTTATAATAATATTCAAACCCAGTTATTTACAAAGCACCAAAAAAATTGAGATTGTGTGGTTTCGAGAATTGGGATCCCATTCTTCTTGAACGCGTGAACCATTTTTCATATGAAATTTTGAGAAATTTAATTTAATCACCTTGCAAAATTATTCTCTTTCAGTGTAACAAAGATTATTTAAATTAAGAACTTAATCTACCAAAAGATTAATCTAAGAACTCATATGAAAAAGGTCCTCATAGGCCATCAAAATGAGAACCTTAGAAGAGCGATTCTATATAGGTATTATCAGAGTTTATAATTTAAGTGGTTACAAGCGGTTCTCGTACACCCGAAGTCTTATTATCTAATTTGTAATGACCTGAGTTTCAACTATTTTCCCGCTCTTCCTTTCCGTTTTGAAGTCAACATCTTTGAAGCATCATCATTTGGCTAACGACCTTCTATATAGCAAACCCTCCTCCACAGAGAATTTCCTCTCTTGTCACAACATAGTACTTTTATGTATTACTTTCTCACCAACAAGGAAACTTCCTCACTAAATCCCCATGCAATGCGTCCCACATTATATAATTTTACTCTGCACACCCAGTTCAGTAACAAGCAATGAGTAACACTTCGGGTGTGCGCTACAACATTGGCAAGGATGCCAGAGGTTCAATTTACTCTGCACACCCAGTTCTTCCTTCTTCTCTTTGCCTCCTCTTTCCCTTTCTATCAATCCTAAACATTTTCTTGTATTTTTTATCAGATCTTCTCTACAAGGACTATGTTCATGAACCGCCGATTCGGTTTGACTCCAAAGACTTCAACTGGATCAGTGACATCTCGTGCAAAGGTTAATCTGACTGATCTCTGTGATTTGCTTCTTCTGTCAAGTATAAAACTGCGTTGAAACTCATTTTTTCGCTACGGTTTGATGTGCAGTTAATTTGATTGCTCCTGGACTCAGCAGCCTTTTCAGTTTTAACGCGCCAGATTATGGCCGGGTAAGAACTTCCCATCATTTTCCGTCAGGATTGTTATTAGCACTCTAAAATAGTCATCCTGCGATTCTCCGTGCTTTTCCATTTGAACTATTTTTCACCTTGATGTTGCTCTTGAATCTAGATCAATAGTCTTTAATGTTGTGACAGGTGGAAATGCAATACGCAAATGGTGTTGCCGAGATTGCTGGAGGAATCGGGTTGAAAAGAAATCAGCAAAATATGTATGATCAGGCTGCACTCTTTTCTGCAGTGATAGGAGGCAGTTCTGTGTGCTCCATTGGAACCGACCTTGCCTTCGACATATCTGCGGGAGCATTCGCAAAATTCAGTGCCGGTTTCAGCTTGAACAGCGACTTTGTTTCTGCTTCCTTATCCATGTGAGCAATCCTGTGAGAGCTTGGAGAAGAGAGAATGTTTACAAATTTTATATATATAAACACACACACACATACACACACAAAAGCAGCATATATAACTTTTTGAATATGCAGGGACAAGCTTGACACTTTAAAAGCTTCATGCTTCACCATGATCAACCCCCTGAGCAGCACAGCCCTTGGAGCAGAGTTGAAGTACAGGCTTTCGACCAGCGATAGTGCCCTTGCTGTTGGCGCCCAGCACGCGTTTTTTTCATCTACACTGGCGAAGGCTCGAGTTAGCACACATGGGAATGTTGGCATTCTTATACGGCAAGGGTTATGGCAGAAGTTGTTCCTGTCTATGTCCGGAGAAGTGGATTTTATGGGCGTACAGAGAAGTCCAAGATTTGGACTCTCTCTTTCTGTTAGGCTCTGAAATAATCTATTTGTAAGCAAATTCAAATGACCAGATTGCGAAAAAGAGTAAAATTGCGATATGTTTCTATGAAGAAATTCATGCACTGAACAAATAAAAGCGTTTTTTAAGTCGTCTGTAAAAGGCGAAACTGTACATGATTCAAGTTAACACACGAAGAATACTCTCATTGTATAAGATCATTATACGCTCACCAGAAATTGTAAATGCTCACATATAACATTAAACAATCAAACCACAAAAAGAAAACTAAAATCAAATAAAGCACGCCGCAATGACCCAAAAGAAGTTCCTGCAGATGAGCAACAAAGAGCTTGTAGAAGAACCCTACTACTGGTGAGAACCCTGAAGAAGTCCATCACGAATCTGAGAAGCAACATCGCGTACAGCACCAGGTCCATGGGGAATAAACACGGCAGAGGATTTAGAGGCAGCGCCAATTTCCTTCATGGTGTCAAAATACTGTGTGACAAGGACCATGTCAATGACATCCTTTGAGGTCGTCCCTGGAACATTGACGGAAAACCCCAGCACACTATCTCTCAAACCATCTACAATTGCTTGACGCTGGCGAGCTATACCCAGCCCAGAGAGATACTTTGACTCAGCCTCACCCTCAGCTCGTTTAATTTGCAAAATCTTCTCAGCCTCTGCCTTTTCATTAGCTGCCACCCTCATTCTTGCAGCTAAAAAATAGAGAAAATACAGTAAAACAATTGAAACCGAACATATCACATATGCAGAACAATAAAATACAATAAAGGAACTGCATAATCATCGAGAATAAGACTCATACCAGCATTGATTTCATTCATTGCCCGTTTCACATGCTCATCTGGTTCTATGTCAACAATGAGCGTTTGTACAATCTCATAACCATAAGCAGACATAGCCTGCAGCACGAAAAGCAACTTGGTTAAAATCAAGTTGTATTTAGAGACCACAGTATTCTATGACTTTTGCTTTGCCTTTGCCACATTACTTTTTCAAGCTCATCTTCCACCGCTTTTGCAATTTCATTCTTTTGCTCAAAAGCAGCATCCAGATTCAGCTTTGGAACACTAGCTCTAATCACTGCGGAAATGGAAAAGGCAAATTCAATTAGCTATAAATACTTCTGATTAAAAAAATTAATATACGTGTATCAAAAAGTTGCATATATCTGATTTATTAAGAGGATATTTAGCTTATACCATCAAAGACATAGGCCTGGATTTGAGACCTTGTGTTGCTGAGTTTGTAGAAAGCATCATCTGCTTTGTTTGCTAGAGCACGATATTGAATAGATGCAACGACGTTAACAAATACGTTGTCCTGAAAAGTATATTAAACAATATTACATGTTTCTCATATAAAGAACTTGAAATAAAAAACATGCAATGAGATTGCAAATTGAGTTTCTTGTCCGAAAACTTTGGAGAATGAAAGTGTCCAATATTCAACTAAAAGAAATGCAATGAACACAAATGATACGGATTAAGTCATCTCCACTAATGAAAGTTGACACACCTTTGTCTTGGTCTCACAGCGCACGTCCAATTGCTGCAAACGAAGAGAGAGATGGCCAGCAAGCTGATGCCCAAGAAACCAAGGCAGGCAATGACATCCTGGCTCAAGAACTTCCACAAACTTTCCAAATCTCTCCCTTATAGCTACTGTGGATTGATCAACTTGTACACAACAGAATAAATTACCCATGTTCTCTTCACTACTGTACCTCCAAGAAAGATATACGCAAATCAGGAATTTGCTGGAAACAAACAATTTATAGGAAAGAAAAAAGGATTATACAGTAACAATCATGATTTCAGATTTTCAACAGCATTAGAAATCTTCGTATAAGAAGAAAAAATCATGAAAAATTACTAGATATTGGTAATATAAGTTGCCTGGTCGAAGTTAATAAAATTTCAACACAAGAATACTGTTCAATCAAATAGCGGGTATAAAGAAGAAAAAAAAAGTATCAAGCTTCCTGCGTAATTAATCTGAGATTCGGATGGATATAAATTAATATCAAGTTGTGGTAACGATTTCCTTTCAGAAGAATCAAGCAACATTATAAAAAAGTAAAACGAGAGGAAGTCAATCAATATAACTTAAAGATAACCAATCCCACTTTACAGAAAAATCTTTCTAGGTGGTTATTCAAGGCTTTTGAGTTCTTTATACTTCACAATACCTAATTAAACAAGTAGCAGAAGTATACAAGAAACTACATAGATCACAAGTTCAAGACCAATAATCCATATCAAGAACCCACTAACTTCAAAGTCATTAAAGACAATAATACTAGTGTTTCTCTCTCTACGCGATTAGGCATGAGCTAGAGAGATTTAAAACTCATATGTCAAGCAAAAGTGAAAACAGAACTGAGGCATGATTGAAACATGGACATAATTCAAGTTGATCTTTCATAACACTATCCTAGATTCCAAGTAGGTTGTATAAAAAAGACGTTTTAGAAGCAAAACACATTTTAAAATACCGAGAACAAGAACACAGACACCCCCAAAACTATTTGTTCACCTTGAGAGAGAGAGAGAGAGAGAGAGAGAGAGAGAGAGAGGAGAGACTACTCACAGAGGAGGACAACAAGAGAGGAAGGGTAGAAGGAAGAAAGATAGGAATGAGCTGACCCAAACAAGGTAAGATATATATAGACTCTGACAATATAGACTTCTAAGTCTCCTCAAGTTTCAGGTTATACCACTTTGGCACAAATACAATGAAAACTTACAAAGCCAATGAATTAGATACCGATAATTCGCCACTAGGTATATAACGAAGAACACTTAAAACTATGAGCTGTAACAACAACTTCACACAATTAAATCCCAAACAAAATAAAAATTAACATTTAAAAATTGCAAATTCCTACATAAAACAAACTAGTTTACTGAACAAGCCTCAGAAACATCGTGAAAGGTGTTTAAATAGCAAACATTGGCAGCAGTACATAGTATTCATCAAGATACAACCAAGAGATAACTTAGTATACAAAATCAAAGAACAAGAACAGACACACATATATCAAATGAATACATTCCACCCCACCACCATTCATTGTCACAGCTAAGATCTAACACTTTGGCCTTATTAACCACGAAAACGACATATGGGGTTTTGCTGCATTTGTTTCTCCATCTTTTTTTTTATAATGCGATATTTTAAACTACAGGAGAGAGATTCAAACTCGGGTTCACAGCCAACTAGCCTAACCCACATTTCACATTGCACATTTGTTTCATAGGCTTCACAGATATATACAGAAAAATTGAAACTTTCACCTGAACTCAATTATTACTGTTCCATTGATTACATTATCCAAAACCCATGTTGCAATTCAATAAAAAGAAACAAATTTTCCGGGAAAAAACAGAACTTTGCCGGGAAAATGTGCAGAGATTATAAAAAGCAAGTAATTTCGAAACAAATTGTTTAATTAAACGAAAATCGCAAATCAACCCATCGTCTAAATTTGAGAATTACGGAGAAAGACGTGAAAGGTACCTTTTTTGCAAATCTTAGGAGATTTCAGTTCCCCTTCAATGCTTGAAGACGAAGAAAGATAATAATTGCGGTATTTAAATTGAATAAAACCCGGGGAAAGTGATAAGCTTTGAGTTTTCCATCGGAGCGAAAGATCGTGTGAATTTGTACATCTTCGTAATAATTATTATTTCTTATTTAATACGTTTTTTTCTGTATGTTCTCTCAGCTGCAAACGATCAATTAGCAAATTTTCAGTCCTTCAGAATTAGACCATTACGGAGTTTTGGGGTCATTTCGTGAATAAGGCCAAATTGAAATAGGTGGTGTCGATCTTAGAATTTCGAGTTTATTTGTGCTTTGTTTGTGCGTCGTACTTTTATCCGGTCGAACTCGTACCTTTTAAAGAATTGATTTATGTTTATTCGTGAATAATCTATTAAGCAATAATTTTTACAGAGTTTTAACGAAAAGTCCACAGTACTGTTCATTTTAACGAAAAATCATATTTTTACACTAAAAAATCAAACCTGATACTATTCACTTTACCCTTTATTTTGTCCTTATTGTTAAAACGCAAAGTTTTCAAGTCATTTTCATTAGTTTTCCGTACTTTTTATGCACTTTGATGGGGTATAGATCCACACCGAGCTTTTTTATTCTAATATTTGACAATTTAATTTGCTAACTTTATCGTTTGTAAACATATAAAATATAAATATAAAGCCCGAGCTGTCTTAGTCTCTTTCTCAATTTATGTAGCATGTAGATGTAGTGCTTAATAAAATGATTGTAGTTGTATTATTGAATCAAAAGGAACTTTACGAATTTAGATGTTAATATTTAGTAATGTAGTATGAATTTTTTTATTTAATTTTTTATTAAAATAATATTTTGTCTTTAAGAGATAACAAACCGAGTTTGAGTTTAAAGTTTAAAACCCGTTAAAATAATATGTTTAACACGAAAATAAAATAAACACGACAAACATGATAAATTTATGAGCCCAATTTTCCCAATCTTATTTTGGAAATAATTTCTTGTAATTAATTGGAACATGAAATTTGGAAAGATAAAGATATCACCTCTCGTCAATTTGATTGGCAGGTACACCGTGACGTTAGATTACCAGATCCAAACCTTCCCCTTCTTCCTTCCACACTCTCTCTTTCTCTATCATCCCACGTGTCAGTCCAGCACACACAGACAACCAAACACACAGGGAGCCAGAGCTTCGATACACATCATCAATGGCGGTCACTGCTGCAGCATCTTCAGCTACCTGTAATCTCAACCACACTAGAAACTTTCTCTCCTCCAAACCCCACTTCAATTCCATCTTCGGCTCTTCCCGCAACTTCCCCGCCAAATCACGATCGTCGACAATCGTTTCCATGGCGCCCCAAAAGAAGGTAATTACGTCCTCTCTTGCTCTGTAACTTCTGTTTGGCTGCCAAGAAAGTATCTTTATACAAAATTACGAATACCCTTTTGTTTTTTGGTTAATTAACAAATACCCTTTTGTTTGTTTGATGAGAAAATGTGAATTTTGTAAATTTCCAGGTGGACAAGCTCGACAGCGGCTGGGAGAAGAAGTGGTACGGAGCGGGAATCTTCTACGAAGGGGCGGAGGAAGTGGAAGTCGACGTCTTCAAGAAGCTGGAGAAGCGGAAGGTCCTCAGCAACGTCGAGAAGGCGGGGCTTTTGTCCAAGGCGGAGGAGCTCGGGGTCACCTTGTCGTCGATTGAAAAATTGGCGCTGTTTTCCAAGGCGGAGGAGCTCGGGCTGCTCAGTCTTCTCGAGAAGGTGGCTGGATTCTCCCCCGCTGCAGTGGCCTCGGCGGCTCTGCCCATTTTGGTGGCAGCTGTGGTGGCAGTCGTGGTTATACCGGATGACTCGGCGGCGCTGGTGGCAGCGCAGGCTGTGGTGGCTGGTGTGCTTGGGGCCGGCGCCGCTGGCTTGTTAGTTGGGTCGGTTGTGTTGGATGGTTTGCAAGAAGCTGATTAAGTTTTTCACTTGTTTTTGTTTTTCAATTTTTCTCCTTTTGGTAGGATAAAATTGAGAATTATGTACGTGATATACTAAATTAGAGAAATGGATTGATAACTGTTCTGAAATTGTTCGTTTCGCGTCGAGGAAAATACAAATGAATCAATGCTTGTGTTGTTTTTGTATGAAATGAATGTAAGTTTTGGTGAAATTCTTACTGAAAGCTTGATATTTATGGTGGATGCTTGTTGCACTGAGAATGTGGAGAATTGAACAATGCAGCAGCAGCCTAGCACTATCCTGAATTGCTGCAGCGGAGAGCGTTGAGGATGCGAACAAAGGCGGTTTGTTTTGCTTATGCAGGTTCAGGCTTTGCAAATTTCAATTGTATTGGCCTAATAGTTGCAATTGGACTCGCGGCAGGAAAACCGGTAGCAGCTAGAGTCCGATAAGTGAGACAGAAGACATAGTAGTTGAAGAATGCACATGTTTGCAATCTGCACAATTGGCCCGTCTCTGCTTGCTGGTATGGACTTGTTGCTGCTCGTTGAAATGCAGGTAACTGGTGTTTATTTCTCCAACCAATTCATTGAAAACTCAGCGTATTTTTGCGAAATACTTGCTCACCCTCAGAGTGAAGGAATCGGAGTGATCATTCCTGACACTTCCGAATTCTATCTTATTGGTTTATGTTGTGACGAATATAGTTGATTCATCAACAACCACGTCATATAATTTATAAAATTTGGTTTAAAAATTTGGTCTGTTTAGCATTACCTGATCGAAAACTTAGGAGAGATGTAAATCTGGTGCGTCCTAGTAAGAAAATGCTTGGTGCCCAAGTAAGCATCTTTTCTATGTCAATCTGTTAAGTCAGTAGTTCTCTTATTTTTCTTCTCCAACTCAACCAAATTCATTGAAAAATAAAATAAATCAGTCCACTTGTTAATTGAAATCGACGAAGAAACCAGGGCAAGTAGAACTCATCTCGGTTGTCTGGTCTCACAATCCTCTTATCACACTCAAGCTCATCTGTAACCGAAGGGCCAATGGCTTAGACAGGAATGCCGGATACGGAGGCATTTTGACTCCACCAGAACCACAGCGAAACGCTAGCGCACAGTGTCGTGTCCGTCGCAGGGTTGTTTGTGGATCTTACAGACCACCTCGAGGTTCTCTATGATATTGTAGAAGGCCCTGACAACATAGACGCAAAGAGAACGAGGAAGAGGATATTGACATATACATTTGATTATGATATTTCTACAGAAGAAGGCCGAGCAGCAGCAACAGCAGTAGGAAAGAGGAGCTGTTGAATTCATGAAAGCCGAAGACAGCGGAAGCCCTTTGTTTTTATTGGGTTAGAGGAAACAGCTGCATACTTTGTGTTTAGAATTTCAGTTCTCTTCAACATTTCATCACATAATTAGTGCTAATAATCAAGGTTCTAAAAGACGCTAGGCACTAGTCGGGCGCTGGGCTGGGGCCTAGTGCCTAGGCATCTAGGCGGGCGCCTAGGTGGACTAAGTGGAGTTAAGTAAATCTATTATATTTCGTGTAAATTAGTGTTTGCTTATACTTAAAATATATATAATTTTATCATGAACTACAAAATAGAATGACATATATGTATATATATTATGAAGTATTTGAACATAATGAAAACATGGGGACCAAGATATAATGTGTGTTCATTTAAGTATGTAACAAGCCTTTTACAATTTATTGAAAAAAATAAAATGCAAAATTAAAGTTATATATTGTCTGTCTAATTGAGTCGCAACCTAGGCGGGTCTAGGCGGGCTAGGCGGGTCTAGGCGGGCTAGACAGGTGCTTAGGCGGTCTAGGTGAGCACATCAGCAGGTCTAGGCGTCTTTTCTTAATTTTCAAACGCCTAGACATTAATCGAAGTGGTGGCCAGTCGCCTAGCGCCTAGGTGGTGTTAGGCGGGGATTTTTAGAACAGTGTTAATAATAATATGTATCAATGTGACACTAATAATAAGTTGCTTAAATTTTACATTGTTTTGATCAAACATTTATGCCTTTTTCAAACTTTAATTAATGCACTAAACCCAAACTTCCATTAGTGTTCCGTTACACAAACTCACGTGACTATCACATGAAAGGGTATGTTTGGATTAATATTTGAACATTGGGCTGCAAGTGTGAGGAAGCCCAGAGATGCCAATTAAAAGAAGACTTACCTGAAGCCCAGCATCAAGCCTAGAGACAAATTGGCGCCTTCTCATTAATGCATAAATCATGTGCCTATGGTTTAAATGTCAAGTGATGGAGACTAACTCACAATCAACCAAAAAAACACTTTACAATGGCAATACAAGTAAAATATTGATGACTCACTACCCTCCAGATGCTTTCAGGCAAGAGCAAAGTCACAGCAGTTGGGCTAATTGGTCTATAAAAGGAAGAAGAGGCCCAGAGACAAGGAGACTCAACCAATCAAACAAACAAACATACAAACTCTACTCTCAAGCCAGATTTGCATCCAAAACCTGTAACCAACCCAGATCTCCGTCATTTTCAAGATATTTCCCTACAAAAGCCATCTTTTGTCTTGTTTAGAAGCTCTGCTATCACCCCTAGTGGCGTAGTATCGATTCCATTATGTAAACTTGTTTACCATCCATCATTTTTTAGCGTAGAAACCTCTGTAAACTCAAAGAGAAGTGATTGCAAGAAGTTGAACCTTGCCAGACAAGGTGAAATCTTGCTCGAAGCTCTTTGTTTGCTTTCTGATTTTGTAGATCTATTACTTAATGCATTCTCCAGCATGTATTCAAGTCATATCCACCTGTTTTCCTACTTTAAAAGTCTTATTTGTATCTGGATCTGGTCAGTCTAATGGATATGCTTTCGTTTAAAATCAATCAAGAACCAAACAAATGACTTAAGGGATCTGGACTCCCCTCATTCGAACACACAAGACTATGAACTGAAAGTCCTTGTTCGCAAGGCAAGAAAAAGAACTTAATGTGGACTTAACCCATCCACGACAATCATTTGATAACAAGAAGTTCAAGTAACTTGGGGCACAAGTAATCGACTGAAACACACTTGTTCTACATATGCTATATTGAGATAGTAGTGGCTTGCCTAGCACTTGGTTAGTTTTGATTGTGAACCTCAAGGCCTACACCTAAGGCCCACAAAGGCACCTTTCAGAACTAACTTTGTCCTCTTGTTGTAGCACAACAGCAAGCAAGAACCCGACTATACATCCAAAGTGCCAATCCCTTGGGGAGCTGTGATGAGAACCGAGGACCCCTATCCGAAGAAATCTTCGCTCGAACAGGGTCAAGTTCATCATTTCAATCCAAATTACATCGAATTCCATGAACATCTAGTTTAGCTTAGGTTTAACTGAAATTGACGTGGAAAGGAAAGGTCTTCACTTTTAGTTGAAACCCTCAGCTACTTTCAGTACAAGGTGATGATCTTAAATCCAAGTGCAGGTTTATGAGCAAGATGGACAATGAGGGCTGGCACCGTAACACTAATTTCAAAAGGTGTTTGATTTGATTCTAGAAGTGGCAGTGAATGCGAACATGAAGCTAGGGCAAATGATCAAGAAGTTGTATGTGTTCACCAGTGACCAAGACTTTCATAGCTGGAGGACCGATTAGGAGGCTATATAGAGAAATTTTAAGGAGAAAGGGTACAAGGATGTGGTTCCACACAGTGTTTTTGTAGGAGGAAGAGCGATAGAGAAATGTAGGAGATGGGATAGGTTTTTAAACTTGAAAAGACTATTCTGATTTCTGATTTCTTTTTTCACATTTCAAACTCATAACACTACATGGCTTTTATAGCCACTACAATACATCATTATTTATTTACAATACATCATCATTTATTTAGCTAATTATAATCTTCTTAATAATTGAAACATCTAGAGAAATCATGATTAACTCTAGAAATTCCAAACATCACAACTGTAGAACTTTTATCTTCCTGAAATTCCAAACATCACAACTCTAGAACTTCTATCTTCCTGATTTATGACTCTTTCTTTGTAATTAAATTTGGTTTAATCTTCCAACATTGCCTCCCTTAAACCAAATTTGCTTTTGATTCCTAGTCTTGCAACATCTCGCTTGAACACTTGTCCACCAAGTGATTTTGTGAACACGTCTGTCATCTGTTCATCTGTTTTGCAATACTTAAGCTGTATGACTCCCTTACTAACAAGCTCCCTTAGGAAATGAAAGAGGATGTGGATGTGCTTTTTTCTTCCATGTAGAACAAGATCTTTTGAGACTGAAATTGTTGAGCTATTGTCACAAAACAAAGTGGTTGGACCCTTTTGTTTATCCATCAGACTCTCCAAAATGCCAAGTAGCCACTACAATACATCATCATTTATTTAGCTAATTATAAGCTTCTTAATAATTGAAACATCTAGAGAAATCATGATCAACTCTAGAAATTTCAAACATCACAACTCTAGAACTTCTATCTTCCTGAAATTCCAAACATCACAACTCTAGAACTTCTATCTTCCTGATTTATGACTCTTTCTTTGTAACTTAAATTTGGTTTAATCTTCCAACAGTTTTGGGACCTAAGATGCGACGAGAATGTTGGGGTGACCGCTATGAGTGGGAACTCCGAGGACTTTGTCGAGTGCTTCTTGGACAATGACGGGGATGTTGACCCCGAACAGGTCATGAAAGCTGCCACCTCCGGTGAGCGGTATCAAAATCTGGCTGTTATGGACTGATCTCTACATGATTTATTGCTCTCGTGGCTTGGTAACGGTTGTTGAGTAGTTCTGTTATGGGGTGTGATATTCACACACCCTTTTTACTTCTCACACACATTTTTAATTTTCGACCGTCGGATCAGATGAATTGAAGAAGATCAAATAATAGAAATTAACAAAGGGTGTATGAGAAGTAAAAATGGGTGTGTGGATAGCACACCCCTTCTGTTATTTGAGGTTTTTCGATCCACAACCCGTTTGTCTATTAGATTTCCGGTTTTCTGAAGAAAAGGAAAACTTGAATTGAACTATTTTACGATATGATTACGGACCCAAAATAAGATTTTGATTTTTTAATCTGAGGATATTATCTGTTTGATCAAATTACTTGGTGCTCAAGTAAGCAGCTTCTGTACTAAAACATGCCTTACTCGATCGGTCTGTCACATTTGGTAATCAAATTCTCCAACAAATTAGTTGGAAATTTTATTTACTGGAAATCACTCAACAGTGGGACACAAGTTCAATTGATTTGATGAAGAAACCAACGCAAGTTCATATCTTTTCGATTCTCAAAGCAAGCCGAAACCTTGAGAGATAATACATTTGCAAGATTGAATCATAAATATATTGATACCACTCACACATATACATATATTATATGATAGGTCATGGAACTCTGTTTAATTCTTGAGGATTTGATTTTTGATTTTCCTTCGAGTGATCTTCAGACCCCATTGATCTGTATTCGTAGCGGCTCGCCCATAAGAGATAGTACAGAAAGTTGAGTCCACTTAAGACACACATCAACCAGTAGAACCTCTCAAGGTGATAATGATTCAAGTTGTTGCCAACTAGCCACGGTGTGTGCCTATATGCGCCCGTGATGCCGTTGACTATGGACACGAGCACGGAGCTGAGGTAGTATCCAATGGCGAGTGAGGTCCAAGAGAGTGCCGTGGCCAATGATCTCATGCTCATTGGAGCTTCTGTGAAGAAAAACTCCATCATGCCAGCCAATGTGAAAAGATCTGCGGAGCCGAGAAACAAGTACTGCAAAGCCAGCCATAGGAATGTGATGGGCAGAGGTTCAGCGGAGTCTAGTAGCCCGCGTTTAGTTACGACGTTCTTCCGCTTGATTTCCACCAGAGCAGCCACCGCCATGGCAATGATTGAAAACACTAGTCCAGTTCCAATTCTTTGTAAATGAGTGATCCCCATTTCAGTGTTGGTTAATTTTCTCGCGAATGGGAGGATTGCGTGGTTGTAGATGGGGGCAAGGGTCATGATGAACAGGACAGGGAAGACTGGGAGAGAAGCGGGCGGAACCTTCAAGGATCCGAGATTAGTGTCCATCGTGGCAGCTTGTTGCACCGAGAATGTGGAGAGTTGAGCAAGACAGCAGTTTAACATTATTGTAGACATTAGTATAGGGAGAATTCTTAGCACAATTTTAACCTCTTCAACTTGCTTTACAGTACATTGCAGCATTGGATGGGCAGGCCTAGTAGTCACTGCTATGTTAAGGAACTTGAGGCTTTCAGTTGGAGTTTGACACGTCTGCTCGTCTCCCTCAGTAGGTTCGTTCATACAAGATGGGGTCACAAGCATGTTCGTGACAGCATTGCTTGGTTTTCTAGCTTTGCAGGCATTCCAAATTGCTGCAGCTAGAACCTGTTGGATAAAAAAATGCAGCTTTGTTTAGCAACGATCAGACGATGCAAATTGAAATTGTTTTATCTAAAGACCTGTTTTGCTGATGTGGATTAAACCAGTTAATCAAGTTTCAAAAAAACTGTAGTAAATTAGAATACGGGTTTTTTAACTTTAATCCTTCACGAAGATTGAAATTTAAAATAAAGCTTGTGTTAGATTACATATTAATTATAACCTCTTGATCTGTCCTTAATTCAAAATAATTAATGTGCATTTTATTTAATGTCTCCCATTAAATATTTAAATTTATTAATATATAAAATTAATTTATTTTTTGACCAAAAAAGAGTTTTTTAATTTATTAATTTTATTTAACATTCTTCAAACTTGAAAGACTTAATTAATGTACCTAAATATGTGTACCGAAATGTATTATATTGAACTAATGTATTTAAATGTTAGTACCCGAAATGTATGTACCGAAATATACGCACCGAAATGTATTATATTGAACTAATATATAAAATTAATTATTTTTTGACCAAAAAAGAGTTTTTTAATTTATTAATTTTATTTAACATTCTTCAAACTTGAAAGACTTAATTAATGTACCTAAACGTGTGTACCGAAATGTATTATATTGAACTAATGTATTTAAATGTTAGTACCCGAAATGTATGTACCGAAATATACGCACTGAAATGTATTATATTAAATTAATGTACCTAAATGTGTGTACCAAAATGTATGCACCGAAATGTATTATATTGAATTAATATACCTAAATATTTGTATCGAAATGTATGTACTGAAATGTGTGTACCTAAATGTACGCACCTAAATCTATTATAATAAATTTAATGTACCTAAATGAAGAATACAAAGTACATCGAAATATATTGTATAACAAAAATTAGTTTATCTAAATGTTTACAACAAAATATATTACAATAAATGAAATGAAAATTATAATTATAATGAAATAAAATTAATACATTAAAAATTAGGAAGAAAAATAGAAATAATTAAAAAAAACAAAATATAATTAATAAATGAGAAATTAGGTTCACATCCTTCATTTTGCTACTATATTGATTAAAACCCTATTCATTTTTAATTTTTGATCAAGGTCCTTGGGTATTAATAACATCATTAATTGTTTGAATAAGAAAATATTTTTATTTTTAAATATATTCATTTAGTGTTAAAAATGTTACAATTAGTATATCTATATTTATGGCTAAATTTTTTATCATATATTTTTATTTTTAGTTTGTACCTATTTTTAATTTGCAAACCTTTTTTAATTTGTACCAATTTTCTTTTCATTTTAAATTTGTACCCATATATTAGTTTCTATTTGTGCCCATGTTTTTTTTAAGTTATTTTTGTATTTGTACCCATGTGTTTACCGTCACATGACATTGTATATTTAGTCAATGATAGAAAAATTATATATGGTGTATTTATGTTTTATGGCTAAACTTTGTTTCATATATTTATATTTTTAGTTTGTACCCACTTTTAATTTGCAACATTTTTTTAAATTTGTAGTATTTTCTTTTTAGTTTTAATTTGTATCCATATATTAATTGCTTTTAGCGCCCATATTTTTTTAAAATTCATTTGTATTCATAATTTTTTAATCTTTTATTTGTACCCAAATTTATTTATAATGTACCCATTCTTCTTTATTAATGTACCACTTTATTATATGTGAAATGTATCATTTTTTTTGCAAAATGTACCAATTTTTTTAACATTATGGATACATTCTTTTGCCATTTTTTATTTTTTATTGTTACATAGTTTTTACCCATTTATTCAATCAAAATGTTTGAATTTTTTTATTGTAACCGTTTCTAATAGTAATATAATGAGGGACTTTAAATTTATACGATTATAAATCTCATAAAATATCAAACAATTAATGTCAAAATTATAAAAATAAAAAAATTAATAGTAATATAATAACGTGTACAAAGTCAATGGACTTTGATCAAACTTTGAAAACCATTAAGGTTTTAGTCAAAGAATGTTAAGGATCAGGGACTGCATCCAAAGTATCCCATTAATAAATAAGGTTATTAATGTATCAAGGGACTAAAATTAGATTTTGATTTTACGGTTTTAATCTAAAATTCATATTTGTCAAGGATTAAAATGAAGTTTTCTAATTAGAATATCGTCAAATCAAAAAAGATATAACGATTTTTCTCAGAATTTATACCTTGAAAATGGTTGTAATTGGACTTCCTGCGGGAATTTTAGTCCTGTATTTCGGAGATCCAAGGAGGAAGAGTGGTATGGAGATGAGTATTGTTGCGGTGGAAATCCCAAAACCCCATTGCCAGCCTTTGTTGTCTTCGATCCACACTACGAAAGTAGTAGCAACAAGAGCGCCACAAGAGAGACAGAAAACATAGTAGTTGAAGAATGCAGATCTCTGCTTCCTGCCTTCTTGTGTTGTCTCGTCAAACTGCTCAGCCCCGTGCGGTGGAAGAGAGCCTTTTATTCCTCCAACTCCGAGAGCCACCAGATAGAGGCCTGCAAATAACATCGCTGTTCTTGCGCCATGAACTTCTTGGCATGGACTTTTGGTAATCACTGAAACGCAGGGTGGTGGTCTTAGTGATGGTATCTGAGCTTGGATTGTGAGAATCAGTAGGCCCTGCTCCATCAGTCCAAATTAGTAATGAGTCTAGTTACATCTGCGTATAAAGATATCGTTTTACAACAAAACAACACCGATAATGATCTTTGTATTTAATATGTATTATGCTTAAGTTGAAAAATTAATTGCTTAATGTTGGACAAATAGCATTATACGCGGCTACGTTGATATTTCAATCGTGAGTCCCACATCGCCAACAAGGATTTTCTTGCATAACCCTAGCTGCTGATCGGTGACAGCAATTTAAAACGAAATGCTTTCGAGTGCAATTGTTGAGGATGGTTTAGTATGAAACTGTTAAAACCCGATTTTATGAAGTGATGGATGGCGGAAAGAGTTAGGATCCGAATGTTTGTTGGAAACTTACCATGAATTCTATAGCAGCACTTATCAAATAGATGCAATAGGTGGTGAAAAAAGCGTTGGCTAGAAAGCCGCCAAGGAGAGCAAGGAGGAAGGCCGTGCCCATGAAATCAGTTACAATGTTGGCGGAAGTGGATGGAGTAAAATGCATGAATTTAGAAAGATAAAGCACAAGGTTGCTTGCATTGGCCAGGAAAGCAAGGTTCTCCAGTATCTCCACCACTAAAGTTTGCAACACAACAAAGTTAGAAATATTCATGCCACATTCTCTATATATTTAAATTATGCAACATATCAAAAGTTAACAAAATGTTCTTGCGGATTCAGTGATCTAAGGCTTGCTTACTAACCTAAGACAAAGGAAGCAGCAATCATGCCGCCATGACAGCCTCGTTTGGCAGGTCGGTTCCTCCAATCTACGTAGCCTACCCATATGTCCGAATGGCTCGCCTCATCCTACAATCATAGCCGAAACAAAGTCAGTCCATAACAGTAGATAAACCGGGGACTAAGACAGTTAAAAAACTTCACTTGAAACTCACCATCTCGTTTTCAAAGCTTCTTGGACTCTTTTTCGGAAAGGAAAGGGGAAGGGTTACTGGACTGCGTGGACACGAAAAAACACTAGTACGTTGGCAGTGATAGAAGGGGGCCATATTTATAGACTGGGAAAGTGGTGGTAGACCTATAGGAGAAAGGTCTAGACTTCAGGAAAAGGACTACTCATTCTCCCCAAACTGTTGAACCTTTAAACGATAGAGTTGGCAGCTTCTACCCCTCAAAAATTTGAGAAAAAAAGGAAAGCGAATGTAAAACGGGAGCCAAATATACTCCCCTATCCAAATACTAAAGTAATATTGATCTTCTAATATGTTCTGAATTGACATAAACATTGCTGCTTTGAAGCTCAGTATACAAGTGTAAGAAGCTGATTGTAAAAACGGGAGATATAGATGATGTGCAAATTAATTGGGAGTCAAGTGTGGAGTTAGGTGATTTGCCTGACCAAAACATGCATCCTGTTCTTGTCAAGATATGTAATATTGATATATCACAAGATGGAGTACAAAACTAAATGCAAGTGGGATAGACAAAATAAATGCGGGTCTTAATCTCATGATGTTGTTCTTGAAGGTCTAGAAGATAAAGCTAAACTGTAGCTGTTCAGGGCATGACCTACATCCACGCCATTCAAAATCACTTACTCTAATGAAGAACAATTGCTTAGTGTATGATCATCACATGATACATGCAATTATTAATTCACGTGTTATAATATGAGTGAACAACGGTGTTAATATTTAATTAACTTGGGATATAGCTAAAATTAGTAGATACATGTGTTAGAAATTATAATGAATGGATTAGTACCACCATGTTGTGCATGTACAGAGACAACTAAGGCTCAATGGGGCAGCCCCCCACCACACACATACAAACAAACTCGGAGACAGAATTCTACAAACTTCTAAGTTTACATATGTAAAGAAGAGATATATGTACAACATTACTCACAAATATATACACATATGAAATATAATTAACTGACCTTTTAGTTGTATATTTACTTGTATTTCCCACGTGACGATTTTAGCAAACTAAGGAAGATATGTAACATATTTGATGACTTTAGAGTAATACTGTAGTAGCAACATATTTCATGAATATATGATGTGTCATGTAATGTGTTTGAACAACTAACTATACTAACCAAAGTTTAACAAAAGTATTGACATTCTAGTGTTATTGCTTGTTAAACCGTATTTTATTGTTCAAAGTCGCTTCATGAAAAAAAATAAAAATAAAAATTTGGATCCGTCCTCAGCGTGGCAGTCGGTGTGATAGATGAGGCCATTTGTCTTAAACTAATCTCCAAGGATCAATTATTTATCTACTCCCTAATCATAGAAAACCTTTGCTTAATTTCTGAGGTCGAATTTAACAAGGCTATCCAAATTTCGCCATCAAAGTTCATGTGATTTCTTCTGGCATTGAGCTTTCAGTGCTGGACTGAGATGCTTCTCCTTTCGACTAGAGTCGTCTGATGGTACTATTAACGTACTGGTGTGGCCATATCATTCTATGTACGTAGTTGCCCGGTAGCTTAGGTTTCCTTTCTGAGCCACCTGAATGCCTGATCATGAAAATATGTGTGGCTATAATTTTTCAGAGACAAATTGGGTGGCTATTAGGGTTTCTCAATTGGGTGTGGCCCTAGCAGTCCACTATTTAATTACTCTCATGCATTAATACATCTAGGGTTCCCCTTGTTGAACTTGAAAAATGCTTATTAAAATAAATAAAAGTATGTGGGGATATCTTATTAAAATGAAAAAAGAAGTTACACTTAGTCGGATAACACAAACCTTACCTCTAAAAATGAAAGGGTAAATTACAAAAAATTACCTCAATTATTAGTGTCACGACACTTTCATATCTCATCTTTTAAAATTGACAATGTCATATCTCATCTTACGAATTTGTACCAATGTTATACCTTCTGGTACTTGACCGTGAATTTTTCACTTAAATGCTGACGTGGCTTGATTCAAGGCCCACTTTCTATTAAAAAATTATTAAAAACAAAAAAAATATTTAATTTTATTTAAATATTAAAATAATAAAGAAAAGTAATAAAAATAAAAAAATAATTATCTCAATTCGTCCCTCCCCCTTCCCCCTCCTCTCTCTTCTTCCCCATCTTCATCTTCTTCCTGCCCACTTGCAACCTAGAAAAAAGAGGAAAAAAAAAAAAAAAAACCCATCAACCCCCCCCCAAAACCCCATACCTAAACCCCCCCCCACCCCCCACAAAAAAAAAAAAAAAGATCCCATCACCCCACTCCCAAAACCCCATCCGTTGTGCACAATCCAGATCCCTCCCACACCTGCAACCCAAATCCACCACTCCCATCCATTCTCCACATCCTCTTCCGCACCCATCCTCCACCTTCTCCGCGCACCCATCTTCCCATCACGAACCCGGCGATGGCGGTACACGGATCTGTTTTTTTTTTTTTTTGGGTTGCAGGTAGTGGGTGCGAAGGGTTTAGCGAAGACGGGAGGGGGAAGAAAGGGGTGGGTTGCAGGAAAGGGGGGTCAGGGAAGATGAGGAAGGTTTTTTTTTTTTTTTTGGGGGGCTATAGGTTGGGCTCAGGTAGGGGAGAAGAGGGGGGGAGGGGGGAAGACAAACTGAGGGTGGGTGCAAGGGGAAGATAAATTGGATTTTTTATTTTTTTTTCTCTTTTTTCTGGGTTGCAGGTGGGCGGGAAGAAGATGAAGATGGGGCAGAAGAGAGAGGAGGGTGGAAGGGGGAGGGACGAAGTGAGGGTTGTTTTCTTTTTTTCTTTCTTTTTTTTTTAACTTTTTTTAATTATTTTAATATTTAAAAAATATTAAATAATTTTTTTAAAATTTTTAATAATATTTTAGTAGAAAATGGGCTCCGAATCAAGCCACGTCAGCATTTAACTGAAAATTTCACGGGCAAGTAATGGAAGGTATAACATTGGCACAAATTCGTAAGATGAGGTATGACATTGTCAATTTTAAAAGATGAGGTATGAAAGTGTCGTGACACCAATAGTTGAGGTAGTTTTTTGTAATTTACCCAAAAGGAAATTAAGATATAAAACAACAACGACAACAACAACAATAAAGCATTATCTCATTAAGTGGGTTCGACTATATGAACCCTAGAACTCCACTCTGCTCGGATTTGAGCCAAGTTTTCCATTAGCTCCAAGTACTCAATCTCTTTTCTTTGAGTCTTTTCCAAGTCTTCATAAGTTTTATTTCTACCTCTTTTGTCCTAAACCTCTGTCTCTTCATAAACGTATATTCTGACTAGAGCATCTGTCACATAAACGCATCCTCTAGAAAACAAAAGATACAAAAAAAATAAAAATACTGGCTAACAATAACATTTCATCTTTATATATGCTCTTGCTTTTGGTGCAAGGCATAAATATCTTCCATAAGTGTATATTTCCATATGCCAATTTTCAGTAGATGATGCTAGGAATCTGATTTGAGTTGTTTCACTTTATTTTTGGGTAGGGGTCTGATCAACAAGCTTTTATGAAGCTAATTGTGGGATTGTTAGGTTTGCTTTTTGAATGAGAGTTACAACACATATTCATCATCTCAACATCACCGCGAAGGGGTATAATCATCTGATTATTATTCTTAATTTTCATAGAATGTAGGTTTTCCCGGGTAGTGTTTCGTCAAGGAGAACATTAGTATGCTAATCTTAATCACCTAAATATGTCAAGATTGTTCCTCAACGCCCACCGGCTAATTAAAGGAATATGACTGTTCATATGACTAATCATAATGTACGTAATTAGGCGGTGTAAATGGAATATGACTAATCATATTATCTGTTAAAACAGTATATGGAATATGACTAATCATATTATCTGTTAAAACAGTAAATGGAATATGACTAATCATATTATCTGTATGTTTTAACTGAGTTTTATATGTTACGGAAGTTGTATTGGTAAAAAATTGTATCCGGCTAAAGCATCTGTTTCGACTTTTCTTTGACCACTTGCTATAGTGTGAAAGAGGAAGCGAGAGCATCAACCTGCTGGTGTGGATAAAATCTCTGGTTTCATATATTATATGCAACAGAAAGTTAGATTTGCTAATCTCCCTTAATATTGCAAAGCTCAAACTTAACCTAAGTATTGTAAAGCAGTGGAAAAGAGAAAATGCCTATGAAAATGAGTGGCACAAAGATTGCTAAAACTAAAAGTATATGTTAAAAGTTTCCTGCATATATATCCTTCAAATATTCTCGTCTGCCATTACTCTAATAACCTACTAACTAGAAGCAGTGCCGAAGCCAGGAATTGTTGAGAGGAGGGGCGAAATATAAAAGGGTAAGAGGTCGCAAAAATGTAGACAACTAAATCCCTTTAAATGTATAGTAGACAATATTAATGTCGATCATAATTTGTCAATACAAACAAATTACAATTGTTATTGGCGACGTTTTCAGCATAATATATGCTCATTATCAATAAAAGCAAAAATATATCTCTCAATGTAAACAATCATGATATCCTTCGGTCATTGATCTCTCATGTTGTTACGCAATGGTGTTTTCACAATAATTATAGTATAAAATGTGCTTTCCACTGAAGCGGTTGCAACCGATAATACCAAAATCAATGTAAGAAGCTTATACACTAATTTATAGTTTTCACAACTCTCGAAATTCACCAAAATTGTCACTAATTTTTTTTTTTTTAATAATGAAAAATTACTATGCATCTTCATAATTGGTTATGAGTTGAAATCTAGTTTCACCACATTACAAAGTCCCAAAAGATACAAGTTTAATCAGCCACGTGGGTTTAATTTTAAACAAGAATGCTATCTGGTTTTTCATATTCTCCTCAATGTCGGCTTCTCCGGAAAGTTCAGCTTCCCTCCGGTTTCCCTAAAAAAAATCATTGTGAATTCGTAACTTTCTTTTTGCTCGTCGATTTGACAAAAGGTTTTCACCTACGGATTTAGTGAGTCGAGCCAAACAAGTTTAGGTAAAGCATTTGGACATGCAATCAGGTTTGGAATTTTATTTTTTTTAATTCAGGATTTTATACAAACTAGACTTTAATCTCATGTTTCAAGTGTTCTTGACTTCAATCGTGTTATTTTGGGGTTCAATCGATATGAAGGAGCCAGCTTGGAGGAATTCAGGTAAGCTATAAGCTTATATATTGTTGTTGTCAAGTTTTGGAGAGTAATTTAGGTAAGCTATGAAAGCTTTTGAAGCTGGACAGTGGCTTGGCTTGAAGGCTGGAACTTGGAGGGGAAGGGCGAACACGCGAAGGGGGAATCTGGGCAGTGGCTTGAAGGTTGGCTTGTCTTCTCGAGCTGGTTCGTGGGGGCTCTAATAAGGTTAATTTGGACGAGTGGTCCCCATATGTCAGTCTTGTTTATTTACATTTTTCAATGAATACAAACGACACCGTTCTACTTAAGGGGGTTTTCTTTTTTCTACGTCAACACGACGCCATTTGGCTTGGGGTTCTCAGAAAGCTGAACTGCCGTGCGCAGAAAACAAGGGTTCATTTCCGGCGAGAGGAGGGGCGGATACTCACTCCTGGGCTTCATTTCCGATGAGGGGAGGGGCAATCGTCCCTCCTTGCCCCTATGTAGCTTCGCCACTGACTAGAAGCATATACAGCAGAATCCCTGTTAAAATATTAACACCAGCATCAACAACATGTGACATGGGAACTTCTAAACGATTGAATGGGGACTCCAACAACTCCAATACCATCTAGAAAATTCCTCAAACCATTTCGGCAGGGCAGGACCTATATGGCCGGTGGATCACTACCGGTCTGCCATTTAACCGGGGATCCCACCGAATTTTTGTGTCAATTCAATGTCCCAAATATTGTACAAAAAGAAAGTGCAGTAGCCACATACATTGGCCATGAAAAGTTTCTGTTTTGTAGTAAACTCTTCTAGCTACAGCCACCAAATCTTATAGTGGTTGTTTAAGGAAGTGCCTTGTTTCACCTGAAGTTTCCCTAGCCAATAGAGACTGACCTAAATGTTGGGAACAATGTGAAATGGGTTCGGATAGTGAGGCGAAGAACTACTACAAATAGCAACCAATAAGGCAGTAGACTGTTGTAGTGGTTTAAGTTTGCCCTAAAAATAGAAAGGTTGAAAGAAATACTCAAAATGCATATCCTATGTTGGCCAACATGAGAAGGTTGAGAAGAACTGCTGCATATTCCTTATGTTCTCCATTGAACATGTTCTTTGCTTTGATTTTGAAACAATACGAAATTGAAAAATCCTCCAATCCACACAAGTTGGAAGTGCCACTTCCAATCTAGTTTAAACTTTTTTGCATAGTTGGTCAATTAGGCCATTTCCGATAGTTTGGCTAAGTGTAGCGCCCTATGCCATTTTTAGCCTACTAACATATGAATGTTTTGATGAATACTGCAGTGCTATATTTTTTATATTCGGTGATGCAGGGCTATACGTAATTTTTTTTATGGTTCTTTTGATTAAAACACTCTGAAGTTAATTTGGATTTAATAATATGAATTTTTTGTGGTGAGATATGATGATATTTGCATCACACCAGATCCGCACCTCCCAGCTGCTCCTTGAATCTTTTGCACGTGGTGAGCCGAGCCAACACCAACAGTGTTGGCTCGGGCCTCCAACCAAGCTACATTTAGCTTGGTCATCAGCTCTTGAGCTTGGAGTCTTTTTTTCAAGATTCCATTTAGCCCACATTAGAGATGGGTTCTTGTCAAAAAAAAAAAAAAAAAAAGGACTACAATGAGCCATTTGGCCAACCATAGGAGATGACTTTAGCAAACATGGGTTAGACTCGTTAGGCTAAAACAATGTGCCCGCTCACTTGCATCTGAACTTAAATTTGTTGTCCTCTATATTAGAGTATTTTAGAATAAGTTCGAGGTTGTTGAGCCATCAAAAGAAAAGGGATTGCTTAGTGGGTTTGCATTAGAATTCCTCATGTACTTGGAGAAAGCAAAGAACCAAATCACTTTCCACTTGTTGCAATTCTAAATGAGAACCCAGAATTGGGTTCCAAAAGCAGAACTGGATTAAGATTGGGGATTGGAGCGTCGTATATGGGCTTAAGCTCATTGTGGATAGCTCCCAAAACGCAGAACAAATTATGGGCTTATGTACAAAGCGTAAGACAAATTATTGGACTACAGAATTTAACCCAAGTTTACAATTTTTTTGTTACGGAAATAATTTTCGCACACTCTTTCTTCTTTGCATACTTTTGATTATTTATGTCTCTTAATTCTCATTTCACTTATTCAATTTAAAGTCGATTAATAAGTAAGGATGTATAGGCGATAAAATGGACATGTGAAATCACTTCCGTTTCTTTACATAAACGATACTAAAGGATGGAAAAATCACACACAAGATCTTGTAATTGTCTAAGATCGAGACATTCACAAACACGAAGGGGACCTAGCAACAAGTTTGATTGGAAAGTGAAAAAGAAATTGCTAACATGTTTACTTACTTCGAATGGTACTGAAATTCCAATTCCAAACTTTCGTATTACAATTCCTCTTCTTCCTAATTTCATATGTTTACTAACATATACAAATTACAAAATATATATAACACACATTTCAATCTTTAATCTCATTCTCAGTTCTCGTTTTTCATATTCCTGACTTCTCCGATTCACGAATCCCTCCATTCTAATTACAACACTTTGGATAAAAAAAAAAAAAAAAATTACATCACTGGAATTTTGTTTTGGCATATTGGCTATTGGGTCATGCTAATAGGAGGCTGATAGGGACTCCGAGCGAATATAAAATCTGTATGAAGGGACATGGCTGGCCCCACGTCACGTAGACGTGGCCCAATGGTGGCCCGCCATGTTGAATCGTGATCGCCGCGTGTTGGTTAAAGTGGCACTGAGCGGTCAGAGTCAGAGAGAATCGGGCACTGAGTCATCAGAAATCGGTCGCTGAGTCATCTGTTTCTGACTCGCTCCTTCTGAATTCTGAAAGCGATTGCTTTGCTTCGACTCGATTCCTTTGTTTCTGTATTCTCCCTCGTTTTCATCTTCCAATTAGAGCACATTTACCATTATGCCCCCTCCACATTTACCATTATGCCCTCCACTACATATTCCACTCTCTCGTTCTGTCATTTTCTTGTGGAAAATGTTTAGAATATTTTAGCATGTTGTTTGCACGACTTTCTAAAGAAAACAAAACAAAATTTTGTGCATACGCATCCATTTTTATTTATTATGCACTTCTCACAATTTTTGATCGTTGCATCGTAAGAATTGAAAAATATCAAAGAACAAAAATTAACAAAGAGGATGTGAAAAATAAAAATAAGTATGTGGATAGCATCGCTATGAACAAGTCTCCCTCCCCTAGCTAGCTCACTATGATTTGGGAGAAAAATGAACAATTTTCTTTTACAAAGAATATGGTACCTGAAGAATATGGGGCTTCAAAGAGAATCTCTTAAAATGGGACTCTCCAATTGACACTTCAAAATTTAACGTTAATTTTCGTATAAACATTAGAAATATTGTGCAAAAAATATGAGATTGATAAAGAGTCTATGGAAAATTTCAGAGTCTTTTTAACATTTCTCTTTTCTAGTATTATCGTGATTTGTGAGCATTAGGATCTAAATGAATACATTCCTTTAATGAGAAAATACAATATTTTCTCGATATTCAAATAAACTTCTTTAATATAGTTGAATAAATATAAAAATGTTTTGCAACCTAAACTTTTCCACAAGAATGACGTCATATTGTGAGACATGCAACATCAAAAATATTTGTGTTCATATTGTGAGTCATATTGATTTACGTCGCCAATATTTTGGCACGATACTTATTGATTTTTTAATTCAAAAATCATATCTAATAGGGTGGGTCAATTTGAAGAGTATATGGATGTGTTTATTGCACCGGACTGTTTCAGACTGGACTAGCTTCAGAGATAAAGTTGGACTGGCTTAGACTAGACTAAGCTGGACTGACTTAGTGAAGCGTTTGGTGCAGTATCAGACTAAGAAACAGGATTATAAAATTATATTATTTAATATATATTTGTTAATATTTTATTTTTAATTTAATATATCAATTAATATTTTATTATTACTTTCTTTTTCCCTATTTTTCTAGAATCCTCCCTTATCTCTTAATTCATTTTTTTCTCCACCTCTCCCTCCCCATTCCCCTTTTCTCCCATTTTTGTCACTCCATTTTTTATTGCAAATCTTCTGCCTCTTCACTTCATCTTCTTCGCCTTCTGCCTCCTGCCTCTGCACTTCATCTCTCCCCGACAAGCAACATCACCCACTTCACATCCCACGACAAGCTGAAATTATGCAGAGGCTTCGTCCTCTCGGTACCCATCGCCATGGACTTTGCTGCCTCTGTTTCTCACTCCTCGGAATTTTCTGGGAAGAGGGAAGAATTTTTATTGGGATTGTTGTTTTCGTTTTGCTTTTTTGTTTCAGATATGGGCATGGGTGGGCTGGGTTTCAAATTTGGGTTTAAGATCTGGGCATGGAGGCAAATGGAGTTGTAGAGAGGCATGCTTGTAGACGACACTGTTGCACACAACGTAAGTTCGGAGACGGGATTAGCAATCCCAAACGTTTTGAAAGGCCTTGCTAAGACCACGCAATGAAGGACTTAGTCGGCACGAGTCCAACTTAGTCCCATTAAACTTTGTCCCGCTTGCACCAAACACTGGACTAGTAAGCCAGTCTAGTCCAGTGAAACTTAAGAAGGTCAAAGAAACAGGCCCTATGTGTTAAAACTTGTGAAATATGTATACAATTAGGCTCTTTAAGAAAAGGAATATTCATTTTTTTTTTCAAAAAAATAGGGTGTAATTGTGGGACCTACTCCACATCGAACTTTAACAATTTGAACAGTTTATTTTATAAGTCACGATTCATAGATCATCCTTGCAAAAATTTAATTCAATCCAAAATCATTTGCCTATTTAATTGTCACTATAAAATTTCAATGTTTTTAGAACATATTGTTAGTCAATTTCTTTGAACTCAATTAGATGCCTCAAATATTTCTGATTTGGCTAATATTTTGTAAAGATAATCTATAAGATGTAACTTGAAAAATAAACAGGTCGGATCGTTGAAATTCAATATGATGCGAGCCCCGCAACTAAAACTCTGATTATACAATTGATGCTCTATAATGAAGGGCAGGATAGTAATCTACCCCATCTTTGTCCTCTTCTCGAACAGGAACCCCTTATGGCTTTTACTATATTTATCACCATCGCGTTACGCTTCGGAGAAAGACAGAAGGAAACTCTCTCTCTCCTTCTCTCTCCTCTCTTCCCAATTTGCATAGCTCTTCTTCTTCTCTACTGTTTCACCACCACCTCCAAATTCGAAGTCCCATAAGTTCTCCTTCTTCTGAGTGATGGGTGTGTGCAGCCGCTGTTCCCACACTTCCCACATCACAGAAATCATCATCACCAGCTTCTTCCGCCACAAAGCGTGATTCTTTCCAACCCGGAGCTTCGGATCATTCACCTTCTCAAACACCAAGCTGTGATCTTCTCTACAGCAACTTAACAAACGCCTAGTATACAAAACTAATTCGTCGGAGTGTTGACTGTAAACATGGCCGGCGGGAGGGTCTACGGCGGCCGAAATTCGTCCGTCCTCAGTGCTATGCTTCAGAACCAGAGGATTTCTGAGCCTCTTGATTCTCTGTTCCTTTCTGGGTCATCAAATTCTTCCTCTGCTTCTTTTCTGGGTACTATTTCACTCTCTCTTTGTATACTCTGTCTCTGTGATTTTTATTATTTGGGTTGATTTATCACTAATTTTTTAATGTTTCTGATCTGGGTTTTCTGATTTTTCCTTAAATATTTGATCTTTTGGCATATATGAATATGTTTGATATGCATGTTGCTTCTTAACTTGTGTTTGAATTAAGCAAAGATTGAAATTTGCACATAGTCTAGGCCCCTGTTCATCTTTCTGGTTATAATTATGTTAATGATCTCGGAATTCGGAATCGTAGAATAATTAGCAGCCAAAACAAGCACACTCTTCGTGATCGGAGCTGAGAATGCTCGTCAATTTTAGATAATCCATATGATTTGTAGTGGAAAATTGTGTGGCAAGATGTTGTTCATGTGTGTGGTAGAATTTTGGAAGATGGTATTCTAATTAACAGATAATATCTTGTTCAGGTTCAAGATCGATGCTGAGTTTCGAAGATGTTCGCGGAGGAAGTGGATCGAATAGGTCATTGTTCCACCAGTATGAGCACGAAGATAACGGGGAAGATGACTTGGATGAGTATCTCCATCAACCTGGGAAGAAGAGGCGGCTAACCGCTGATCAAGTCTCGTTTCTCGAAAAAAGCTTTGATGTGGAAAACAAGCTGGAACCAGAGAGGAAAGTCCTGCTTGCAAAGGACCTTGGCTTGCAGCCTCGGCAGGTTGCGATATGGTTCCAGAACCGCCGGGCGAGGTGGAAGACAAAACACCTTGAGAAGGATTATGAGGTGCTGCAAGCCAACTACAATAATCTCAAGGCTAACTGTGAAAGCCTTTCGAAAGAGAATGATAAACTGAAGGCCGAGGTAGCGATTAATATATGTCTTTCGCTGCCTTAGTTTTTCCATTTGTAGTATTTTGCTCTCGAATTTGACATGATATGTTTGAATTGGTCATCAGGTTCTTGTCCTCTCAGACAAGCTGCAACTCAAAGAGAAAGAGGGGGGAAATTCAGAACTATCTGATACCAACAAATTGTCTCAAGAACCGCCGCAGAAGCCAATTGCTGACTCGGTCTCGGAAGGCGAAGTATCAAAAGTCTCAGCTGCGGCCTCTAAGCAGGAAGATCATAGTTCAGGCAGGAGTGATATATTCGATTCAGACAGCCCACATTACACGGATGGAGTTCACTCTTCGCTCATGGAGCCTGGTGATTCTTCGTATGTTTTCGAACCTGAGCAGTCTGACCTTTCCCAAGATGAAGAAGATAACTTTAGCAAAAGCCTGCTGCCTCCATACATCTTCCCAAAGCTTGAAGATGTTGATTACTCCGATACGCCTGCAAATTCCTGTAATTTCGGATTCCCGGTGGAAGATCATGCATTTTGGTCCTGGTCTTACTAAGTTTCTTCTGCAAAATTCGAATTCCCGGGTTATTATCTTCTTGTTTAAAGTATGGCATAGAAGTGAAAGTAAGTCCAAGCAAAATGACGCACCCCGATCCAGATGTGGTGGTGGGAACTAGGTTCAAATGCAAAAGATGGTGGTTTTTGCCCCATTTGTTATCTTCTTTTTTTTTTCTCATGGGGATCTTAATTAGTGTTTAATGGACCATTTTTGTATGCAATTCATGTAATTAAATAAAATTCTCTTGTTAATGTAACTTGACGGAAAAGCCTCTCATTTCATCTCCTTATTTGAAAAATTCATGAAACGAGTTCTAAACACAAGCCCTTACTAGTTCCTCTTTATGCTTCTATCCCGATATCGCTTGCCGTTTCTTGCACACCAAGAAACTTTTGAAGTTCAAAATGAGCTGCAGAATGTTTAACCAGAAGAGGGACGCGCAGATGATTGGTTTGTGTGTATGTATATATGTAGGTATACCTATTGAAATGTATATAATGTTGCTAGCGATTAAATCTGGTTGCACAGATTTCTTGTGAAGCTGAGCGAAGCAAAGCATCCATCTTTCTTTCTTTCAGATTGTGGGGGTCAACTTCATGATGGTGAGTCATCCATGTTATTTTCTCTCTTTTTATTCGTCTACTTTTTCTTTTCTTTCCTTTGGTGGAGGCCAAAAGGCATAGGAGAAAATTTTCTGTTGTCCATCCAAGACACAAATAAGGAAAATGAACCCTTCGTCGTTGGTAGGTCTCCTTGTGCGTGTCTTTGAGGTATCGTGACAGAGCAGCACGACAGAAGTTTTTTCTTCCACTAGAACTCAAGAAGTTGCTACTTGCTAACCATAAAGTTCATATTTCTTTTTTTTTTTCTTTTTCTTTTTTGGAGCATAAAGTTCATAATTCTTCATCCTCTCCATATAGTCACTAATCACTAATCAGTACTCCACTCTTGGTTTCGTTTGGGTTTAGATTCTTAGGAATATGGCTACCAAAACCGGTGATATAATATTATGATATCACATCGATTAGAAAGGGTCCCATTAAACAAAAAGAGAGACAATTTGGCACACAACCCCATCAAATGATAGTGATGTTCTTGCTTCTATCATGTTGAGGATAAAAAAAATTTTGGCGCCGGAACACATGTAAACATCATGTGTCATTATATAAGTGGAAAAAAGTTTTATTTTTAAATTAGTAATTTTTTAATACAAAAGATCTCATCACTTATTTAATGACACGTACCATCTCATGTTACGGGTACACTTGAAAAATCTCTCCATGTTGAGAACTATGATCTTGGCCAAATTGGCAATAAGGTTAAGTGTGTTGGAGGAACTTCTCTTGCATGATTTCTTTAGCAAAATTGATCATACTTTTCAAGTTGGCAACGAGCACCTTAGTGGTGCTTTTGTTTATTGGGAACTACAGCTCGTGCGGCCAAAAATAGAAGAGATTTTTAGTTGTGACGGGAATACGGATGGTACACCACGTGTTTTTATGTAAGTAGTGGAAAATTTTAATTTTTAAGTTATTAACCTTTTAACATACATATCTCACCATTTATATAGGAACACGTAATGTACCATCTCGTGTGACGATCACACTAAAAAATCTCTCCAAAAATAGGGGTGTGCAATGTTCACCAACTTATCTTTTTTGCTTGGGCAATGAAAGGGATTGGTTGAAAAACTACATGCATTTCAAATCCAGGCAGAATGTTTTTACAGTTTTTTTAGATACATTAGGAAGGCACATCATTTTCCTTTGTGTTCGATAAATTTCTTACGAGTAATGTGATCATCTTTTTATTAAATGTGATCAACAAGGTCTAGGACGGAAAAAGTGAGTGTAATACTAATATATTTAGCTCATAGATGTATCATACTTTTATAGTAGGTCAGAAAATTTGAGTGTGATACAAATTTATTGAACTCATGAGTTCAGAATATTAGACTCCTAAGTTCAATATATCAAATTCAAGGTGCTACCAATATATTGAACTCACACTAGTGTAGCGGTAATTTTATAGAAATCAAATGTCTAATTCCTATATATAGGTATCACACTCACCTGAACCAATGAGAAGGGCCTAAGGTCATCAATAGATGTGTGAATAATTTTATTTTGAAACTTAATAATGCAAAATCTTATGATTTTCAACCTGACCGCAAAGGAAATTCTCCTTCATTGCCAATTAAGAGAGAAAACTTGTGTAAGACACTCGAGCCACGTCATATGTTTACAAATCTCACAAAAATATGAGATCTCCTCTATTAAAACATGAGATCTCCTATATTTTGATCTCACATTCGAGTTTGTTCAAATCATTGCTCATTTGGAGAATTGTCTTATTCGGGCAGCCATAACTAAATATAAGTTTCCCATATTCAAACCATAGGAATTGGAATTCATTAAGAAATCAAAAGGAAGCCAACTTTTGATGCAATCATATCCTTATAAGCCTAATGTTTGTTCTTTAGCTAATATTTAGCCAAGTCGAGAATGCGTTTTCTTCCTCTTCTCAATTCATGATAGAATTAGAAACTTGAAGAAGCAATTGATATATAATCATTGCAAAACATCTCTGTCACGCGCGGTTTAACTTCTCTTTCATACTCAAAAGTTTAATACTAAAATCTGCAACAATCCTGCTCTTCTAAAGTTCTCATTTTGAGAATTTGTGAGGATCAAAATCATATTAATTAGTCACAAGATTATATTAGTATATATCTCAAGGCTTATAATATTTAACAACTTAATAAACCAAGATAAACTTAAAATTTATGAACGATTAGTAATATCATTTTCTTGTTTTGATTTATTACGTTTTAATTTTTTTAAACATTTGGTTGTAAACTAACATAATCTTGTGACTTATATGCATTTGGTCTTCAGGTCCTCAAAATAAAGACTTTAGGAGAGCAGGACTCATATCTCCAATATCGAATATGACCACTGAAATTGCTACCAATTCATCATTGGCAATTGGACTCCTTATTTAAAAAATGAATAATGCTAGGGAGATTAAATTTTTTAAACCAAATGATGTGGTTGTTGATGATTAGATTATTACTTAAACGTTGATTAACGTGCTTATTTCGTATTGATGACACATAATTTGATTTAAAATTTAGTCTACCTAACATTACTCTTAAAAAATATATTTGACATAACTCGAGTGATTTAACATAGTACATAAGTCCTTTTAATCCATGATTTAGCCAAGAGGCTTCCATAGGCTCATTTCTTTTTCTTTATTTTTTTAATTCGGCAAAATTTCCCTAGGGTTTTGGAGTGTTCTCATTTTTAATTAAAGCTTGTGTTTGATTGAAAACTAATAAAAAATCAAAAGGATTGTAACTCAAGTCATCTCATTAAATTATATAAAAATGAATATTATGCATGCAAAATTTTATAGGCTACAATTGTAAGAAACGTTTGTTCACCTCACCTACCCCATTTAAAAAGATAATATATTTATACATATACATATACATATATATATATATATTATATTTATGTATTTGCAAATTTTAGTTAGAATGAAAGTCCATTTAATCGGCACAAAGAGGGCTTTAAAGTATATTGTGTTCGAGTCAACTAAAGAGCTTCTGTTTGAGACAAAAATTCGTAAAATTTGCATGAATTCACAGTGCAAGCTATCTCCTACTTATAGAAGCATTTTTTGATGTGCCGAAAATACGTTCCGCCTCACTGAAAACTTTTTCACTTACAAGGTAATCATTTCATCAAGAGTCTAACCATGCCCACTACAATTAAACAAAACAATTAGTTACGTAACTTCTATAACCAGATTAAAAAATTATACTTCTCTCGTATCATGTAGATCATATAATTCATACTAGAATATCGCTCTATGGTTAGAACACTTTGTCTAGGATTAAAAGCCATATCTCGTTACCTCCATCTTCGATCCATACACATATATCGAGCAGTCTTTTTCTTTCTTTGTTTTTTTATTTTTTTTATTTTTATCGATCAGTCTTTTTCTTTCAACAATGCAACATAAGCATATTTGTAAGAGCAGATTTTCTCGCTTAACATTCCCATATATTACGGCACTTAAAAAATGAGCCATACACAGCGTGTCAAGTGCCCCTCGTTCTCGAATCACGAGGCGTTTTTGGAGATTTTCCACCGACCATCAAAACCCTAGCTGCTTGGGTTTCGACGTGTCGTGCACACGTGTACAGCTGCGATGCGCGGATCTCGTCCAAAAGCATCACGTTAAAAGACAGCGTCCCCCTCAGAATCTTCCAGCTCGTTGGACACCACCCGACGTCGACGCCTTCCTATACGTGGCGTAATATGCACGGCCCTGATTGCATGATGATCAGGTCAAAAGTTAAGTGGGTCCCACCACCTGCAATTTTTAAGAAGCAGAGTGGAAGGACGTATGAAGTGGGCCCGGTGGGGCCCAGGAAGCAGAGAATATGGAGTGGACGCATCTGTCCATGTAAGATGGTCTCCCATCGGTTTTATGTCACCGTGTAGGGTTGCTTTCTAGGGTTGCTTTCTATGGTCCATTTCATTACTTCATCTCACATTTTCTATTTCGTTTTTTGTTTTATATAAAAAAATTAATATAAAATGTTGATATAATTTAACCGTGACCGTTCAAATAAGAGGGGTGGGAAATGAGGGAAAAAAGAGAGGAGATAAAATCCTTCTCTATAGGCCCCGCCCTACTTCTTCTTTGCACCTTATTATTATTTTTTTAATATTTTCACTTACCACTTTCAATTGATGATAATGCTTAACATCATATCTATCACCGGTTTTGAGTTTAAATTTTGAGTCTGTTTATTAAATAGACACAAATTAAACTCATTCAATAGAGTTTGATCACTATGAGTCAGACTCAATAGAGTTTGCTCAATTTTTTGTTTTTATCGTTAAGGTGGATAATTAAACTAAAAATTATCTTTCTTTTCTTTATCATTAATCGAATCATTGTACAAGACTCATAATTGTATTTTATCATCAAAGAATGTCATTTGGATTTAGTAAATTTGTTTGCGGACTAATGAATTAGATTGACTAAGAGAGCTATAAAGCTAGGGAGGCTTTTGATCTTTTTTTGTTCCTTCTCTTACTCAATCTCATACGTACATATAGAATGTTGGGAAAGTTGTATTCGATCAAAGTTTTAAATCTCTTTCAACAAGTGTATTTTTAAAACTAAGTTGATGTTCAGCTTTACCTTTGCCCTTTAGATTTGACTAAATTGGAAATGAATTGTGTTATATAAGAGTTTGTTTTAATTCTCTTTAGTTTACATCAAAAATATGTTATTTGTACTTAAACATATTGCGTCTACATTCTTTACATGTAAACATAAAAACAAGATATTTATTTTGACTTGCCGATAAAATTACCCTTTATCTGTTTCATATCCACTAAACTTTTAGGAGTGAGTTTAATTCTTAAAAAAAAAAAAAAAAAAAATCAACCTATGTAGGAGGAAGCATTGGAAGTTGTCAGGCCTTTGTATATAATTAGATGATGATAGTTTTCTTGTTAGCCTCCATTTTAACCCAAAAAGTCCATGATCATGTTGTGGCCACAACTCTTTTGCATGCAAGAAAACACGGATGAAGTTGATATATTTTTCAGTGTGCCGGGAACACCATCTTATACACCAAGTGTCATAATACAACTTACAAGTGGTTGTCATTTTTTTTTTTTCAAGTATCCAACCTTTTATATTATGATACACGATGTGTTGGTATACCGGGCCGTGTTTACAGCATATTGGAAAATCTCTCCATGAAGTTACAATCTTTGATCAATTTGATGAATTGTATGTATTAACCATTGATGTTAAGCCCCAAAATAAATATTTCATATTGGAGTAATTAAAGCAAAATAAATTTACTCCCATGGAGTCATGGACCATATGGCAAGTAGATATTTCCTCGCATCAATTTAAGGACCTTAGAACCATCAATGCACTACTTTCAGGATTTAGGACCACAATCTTGGTGTAGATGAGAATAAATTTAGATCACGTTTTACAATAGAACTACAATAAATTGTGGGTAACAAACTCCTAAAAGTATAGATATTTTTCAGTGTGTGGAGAACACGGCCCTATATACCAAGTGTCATAATACAAGTGGTTGTAATTTTTTTTTTTCAAGTATCCAACCATTTATATTATGATACACACTATATCGATGTACCAGGTCGTGCTTCCAGCACATTAAAAAATCTCTCCATAAAGTTACAATCTTTGATCAATTTGATGATTTGTATTCATTAACCATTGATGTTAAGCCCCAAAATCAATATTTCATATTGGACTAATTAAAGCAAAATAAATTTACTCTCATGGAGACATGGACCATATGGCAAGTAGATATTTCCTCACATCAATTTAAGAACCTTAGATCCATCAATGCACTACTTGTAGGATTTAGGACCACAATCTTGGTGTAGAGGAGAATAAATTTAGATCACGTTTTACAGTAGAACAACAATACAATTGTGGGCAACAAACTCCTTCGGACTTAATTTCATGTGTCCCTAAGGAGATTCGGGTGCAGTCGAACCCAAGACTTACTGACCTTTAGTTGTATTCGAGTTTCCTTTTTCGTTTCTATAGTATTGGTGCATTTCCTTCAATATTGAACTTGAGATGAATGAATGTACGATGTATCTAACTATGTGAGTAGCCAAGCACGTGTTTGCTTCCAGATGATCAAAATTTGAAGTTTTCCTTCAAGTATAACACTATTTCTTGCTGCAGAAACATCGAGATAATTAGTGAGATCAGCCATTGCAAACTAAAAGTGTTGAAATGTGTTCAGAACGAATAAGCAAACAAGTTTTGCAATTTGCTAGGAGTAATTAGTGTAAGAGTACTTACAATCAAGCAAAGAAGAACGCATCCGGTGGCGCCCGGGAACAAAGCATACCAGAAACTCAAGTTATGGAACTTAGCTCCATCGATGAAGAGTAAAGGCAAGCTTGCAGCTGCAAATTGAACACAGAATAAGTTGTGCACCTGATTTTAGTAGCGGAAAAAAGAGATTAATGAGAATTTTGTGTTGGATACGAGGTAGCAGGAATTACCAGGTGGATGTGTGGAACGTGTGCAAATCATGAAAGCAACGGATGCAGCTAGGGCAACGCTCCTAGCAAGCCATCCTGGGCCAAATGTGGAAAATGCCAGTACACCAATTGCTGCACAACCTATTTGTGCCATGAACATATTGTACCACTGCAAAACCACAAGGGAGAATTAGTGTGTTATTTCAATAGGCTATATATTCTTTTGATTGTCTTAAATTTAATTGGGGAATGAGACAAAAATTGAAATTACCCCTTTTGACGAATAGCAAATTTGTTTAACCATCAAATCTAAGTCGAACAAATCTAACTATGTTGGTCATTTTTCGGCCAAGATGAATTTAAGTTTGACCCTTTCATATTACTATGTAATATACGTTTAACCCTTTATTTGACCTAGGTATATAGGTCTTTTCACGTACAAAAAGACTAAGCGTAAGAAAGATGGGGTATTTGAATTTTGAACAGAGGATCTCAGGTATAAGGATAAACAATCTTAATTATTTGACCAGCAAATTCTTACAAAAGTTGTATAGATTGGCAAACTCATATACAAAACATCTATGACTCATTGACATTTCCCCCATTAAATTTTCAACTTCCTAAATGAACAGTCCAGAACAATTAAAAGTTTGGATCAAAATAAGGAACTTCAAGAAAATCTGGACTTAGATTTGCTATCTTCCATTTTCATCATGTTGGGTCCATACAGCTGGAGTTGTGCCAATTGTATACATGTACTCGTGTTTACCATTGACTCACTACTCAAACAAGGCAGTCTAGGCTTGAAGGGCAACTTATGGCTCATATTCACCAAATAGATTATAAAAGAACAAAGAGCATTCATGGATAATTTTGGGAAAAATTTGTGTGTTACCGGAAATATGTCGTGCACATGTTACTATAACATTTTATAAGTCACGTGATAAGCATTATAAACTTGAAAATATATTTTTAATGTAATTATATCACTACATAAATCACGTGATGAGTGATACAGAAACATAAATATATAAGCAGTTTATATGCAAGAATCTTTCCTGATATAAACCTCAGAAAGTAGAACAAGTTTAATACCCGAGCACCAGGAGAGGATGGAGTGGCAAAGAGTACTGCAGAAACTGCCCCTAAAGGTGCAATTGTCATTGACATTCCTTTTGGTGCTAATATCTGATCCATCCTCCCCAATATTGCCATTGCTGCAAAAGCCCCTATTTTTCACCAAATGCTCATCATTAATGCATCTAAACACATGATTAATTGGTATTATTATTTATAGTATTAATCTCTATGATTCTAATTACCTGCAGAAGGCCAGATAATGTCACTGAGAGAAGGAGCAGCCAAACCCTTCTCAGGCTTCCAGCTGTCCCATAGTGGTGAAGCCAAATTGCTTGAAGCCACAATCCCATAAGTTTGATTTCTTCTTTTGATGTTTACTATGCTTCTGCTGTTGACATGTCCTAAACCAAAAAGTGCTTTTGTGGGAGGGGTAGAAGTGCTTTCGAGATGAAGAAGATGGTGATGAAAACTAGAAGTCCTCATCAGCTGCATGCCCATTATTTCTATTGGATGTTTCTTTCTCTTCCAATTGCTCCATAGATGGATATGAATATGATTTTCTTTAGGAAGATGAAAAGGTCAGAGGGACAAAGAGAGTCAGAGAGACTATATCTGACCGTTGGGGTTCAAAAACCAGAATTTTCGAATCAAGTGGTCTTTTGGTGAAGTCGAAAGGCCATTTTTGTTGGCAATTTGCCACACAACTGACAACTCCATATATACAGATAACATTTCTAAGAAGAAAAATTATATATAATGTTATCATGCACTTTTTTAAAGACTTCGCAGTTTTCTCTTTCTTAAAAAAAAAAAAAAAAAACAGGCACCCGAACCCCTTCGTGCCCCTGTAGAAGGGGAGTAGTTGAGGATTCTCACGAATATTGGATGGAAGCGCATTTTTATTGGCACTTCAAAATAAGAAAAATAAAACAACTTAGCACAAAGATGCACTTCGAGTTTAAAAACCTCTTGCAGTGTTTCAATTCCTTCATCTTTGATTGTAATTAAGCAAAAAGAAACTTGTAATTCAACTAGTTAAGAATATTTTCTAATGCACTTGAAATCTCGATTTTAGTTCTCCTTCCTAACATAGCTTGTACACACAAAAAAACGTGATTAACCAAAGCACTATGATTAATTACTCATTAGGGCATGATTCCTCTTTCATGTGTTATGAGTTGGATATGCATTATTAAAGCATTTTTAATGTGCTCTCTAGATGAGATTTAGAAGTTTAGAAAAATTCAACTCCAACTATGCTCCCTATGATAGCAAAACCTTAAGAACGTGTGCTCCTAATGACTCAAGATTAATGAGTTATTTTTATATTATTTTAGGTACACAATATAGAGTTTACTTGGTAGTGCTTTCAAAATGATTAAAAGCGATTTTTGGGTTCCAAAAACACCTTAATAAACACTAATTATGTGTTTCGAGCAGAAAACACTTCAAATGCTTTCTAAATTTACTTGCATTTTTACTAAAAATCGGTTAAAAAAAGCTTTCACTAAAAGCTTTTAGTCATTTTAAAAGCATTTTCAAACGAACCCTTATTCTATTGGCTCTTTCTTGTTATGATCCCTTAAACAAGGTCAAAATAAAATTTAGTATTCCTCAGTAAGAGATCTTATGTATGACTCACAAAGATAACAAAGGTGTATATTTGTGTTGAGTTCGATAACTAATTATTAATTGATTCATCGTTTGACCTAGCACAATACCACTTCCCCTTAAAGTAAAATATCCTTGTATCAAAATAAATAGATAAATAAATAAAGTAAATCTAAGTTACTTTATAATGTTTTTATTTTTAATTAAATTTAATTAAAAAGAAAAAACATGATTGAAAATACTTTTACATTAGAAAGGAAAGAAATTTGTTACACAACCAAAACGAAGCCCATTCTTTTCTATGCTAATAAGGAAAAAAGAAACCCATTCAACAAAACCAAACACAGATACAAATACAAAGCCCATTATTGATCCTAACACTCACGCAGATCATAATGGGGAATCCAAGAAGAGCATAATCATGCAGAAAATAAAGCTACCATCCATCATCATATCATGTCTAGTCACAAGCTCAGAATCTTCACAAGCAAGAAACAGCGCCGCCTCTGCCAAATGCCTCGCCGTCAGCACGACCCCCTTTAAGGACGCAAACTTCTCACACACCTGCCTCACTACCTCCACTTGATTCCCTCGCGCGCTGGAAGTCAACGACGTGCATGGCCGGCGAGCTCGGCGAGACGCAGTTCACTCTAATTCCGTGCACTCCGAGCTGCAGGCTCGCCGAACGAACCAACCCTAGTACCGCACGCTTCGCCATGCAGTAGTCCGTACGAATCTGCATGCCGTGGCTCGCCAGTGGCCGCCACACTTGTTGTGCACACAATGCTCCCCCTCACGTGCCTCCACCATGACACGCGCTGCATGTTTGACACACGAGGCCATGCCACGTAAGTTCACATGGAACATCAAAAGCTGAAAAGTCAAGGTGAAGAACATGAACAAATGTGAGGTTCTACTGTAAAACTAATTGGTACTATAAAAAGTAACTCGATTACTTATAAGCACACGTAAGCCCCACCCTCTCATCAATCGGGGATTCATTCTTAACACGGTGGTGAGATGAAAAATGAGAGAGAACGAACATAACTTTTTATGTCGATCTTCACAGACAACGCCAAATGTTAATGCACTAAATTAGTGAAACTTTATAACAATATGATGAAATAACTATTTAAGCTATTAAAGTCATTTCCACTCTCTCCATTTTTAGAACAAAACCCTAAGGGTGCGTTTATTGCACCGGACTATCTCTGACTGGACTAGCTTCAGGGACTAAGCTAGACTGGCTTAGAATAGACTAAGCTGGACTAATTTAGTGAAGCGTTTGGTGTAGTGCCGGACTAAGAAACATGTTTCAAATATTATATTATTTAATTTGTACCTATTAATATTTTATTATTAATTTATATTTATATTTATTAATATTATATTATTACTTCTATTTTTTCTTTTGTTCTTTTCTAGAATCATGTTTTCCTATTGTTTTCTCTGCCACTGTCTTCCTCCCCTCTCCCTTATTTCGCCCTCATGTTCTCTGTACTAGGTTGCTCTTTGCTTTGATGTTCCCTTTGTTTTTCCTTTACCTCCGTGTGTGAGAGAGGGGTTGAATTTTGAGTTGGGGGCGGGATGCATGTGTTATTGGCTCGAACGTGGCATAGGGTTGAATTTGGTTTAGGTTTCTGGTTTTCTTGGTTTTCTGGGTTCAAATTTTGGGAGTTGGATTTGGTTTTGAAAAGGGAAAAATTGAAGAAGTTTTGCTTTTTTGTTTCGAGTTTTGCAGTATCTGGGTTTGAAAAGGTTGTAGGAGGCAAGGAAGGAGCAGATTGGAGGGGCGAAGCAGGGAGGTTGAAGTATTGCAGAATTGGGCTTAGCAGTCCACCCGATTTTTGGGGGTCTCGCTAAGACCCTTTAGTGAAACTCGTAGTCCGGTTTAGTCGGAGCGAGTCTCATTAAAGTTAGTCCCCGTATGTAACAAACACAAGATTACACTACCATTTAGTCTAGTGTAGTCCAGTGAAAGCTAAGGAGGGCAAACAAATGCGTCCTAAAAGCATAAACATGTTTATTTTTTACGAATGGAACATAAAACCGAGCTTTAGTTCCGTTTTTATTCGTTGGTTTAGGCATTCAAGAAATTATTTGGTAATGAAGCATTTCAAATGTTCCTTTGCTGGTTTAAACTGAAGCGATGCCATTAGACATATATAACCTTTTGGAAGGGATTTGGAATTGGGTTATAATCTTTCATAAAAGGGTGCATGTCGGTTGGCAGTTTTAAACAAACAAATGTGTTCCTTTTACAATTTACAAATCTGAAAACAACAAACATGAAAGCCATTTAAACAAATGACATGACCTTAAGAATAGTCCCTACTGTTTGTGCTTTAGGGCTCTTGGAATCCAACGTTGATTGTTCAAGAAAATTTGAAAGGATAATCGGATGTATAAAATAGACGGCATGTTGGAGATTTTATACAACAATTAATCTATCTTTCTTGTCTCTAAAATTCAGATTATTCTATTGTTTTGAAACTGAGACGAGTTTGATGTTGGATGTGTATGAGAGTGTGAGATGTAGAGGTAGTATTAAAAAATAAGAAAAATAAATGAGATGCGTTAAGATACTTTTTATTTAAATAGTAAATATAAAGTGTATTAAATATGTTGAAAATATGTTGAATGTTGTCAATAAAGTATAAGGTGTGAATTCACCAAAAAAAAAAGAAAGTATAAGGTGTGAATAAAACAAACCGTCAAATTATACAGCTTGATGAATAAAAGTATTATAACCCTGTATTGTACCCTCTTTTTTGTTTTTGTTTTTACAGATCAGGCACTATGAGAGATTATTTTATGTGTTTAATAATAACATACAACATAAGCTAAATGATTTAGGACTCAAATGTATTAATAACCACACATAAAATTGAACCGATTCAAGAACAAGAGTTCGGGTGTGTATGTGTATAAACTTCAGGGTAAAATAATTTTGTTACTTATAGTAGACCTCAGGGCCAAAGGCAAATCTGTAGTATTAATATGTAAAACTTATGAATTATTTGGAGAAATAAATTGAGTTGGACCTGTCCAACTTGTTTTTATAAAGAGATGAACAGACCAACACCTTAATTCAAAGGGAGCTTTGCATGATATCCAGAGATATATAGTATAGACAAACTGATGCAGTTGCATAAAATTAGGGTTTCCTTAAAAAATAAATAGAGACATATGCAAATAACTGATGTATAAACCCAATTGTCTTCTTCTCTAGCTTTCTACATATCTACATATTGTATCCAGTTGTGTTAATAAATAAAAAGGAAAACTAATTAACAATTCAAAGTATTCTTCTTTCTTACCCGTACGATATAAGACCAAAGCAGCTTCCATAAGACTGGGAGTTTTTTTTTTTTGGAGTTTTAACGAAAAGTCGCGATACTTTTCATTTTAACGAAAAACCACAATTTTACACTAAAAAGTCAATCATGGTACTATTCAATTTACCATTTATTTTGTCCTTATGGTTAAAACTCAAAATTTTCAAGCCATTTTCATTAGTTTTCCTTTGTTTTTGTTTTTGTTTTTGTTTTTTTTTAATACATCGATATTTTTACATTAAGGGGAGGGAAGTTTGGCTAAGCTACATAATGCGCAACCTAATTTGGTATTGAATTCGTCATCCACAAGATTCAAACTTAAGACCTCTTACTTCCAAATGACCAGATCATAGTACTGAGTGACGCATAAGACTGGGAGTTGGTTCCCTTTTCTTTTCTTAAATATGCAACTAAAATCCTAATATTTTTATTATTTTATTTTTGAAAATATTCTAAAGTTAAACCTTCAGAACATGTGATTATATATATATATATATATATATATATATATATATATATATATTTTTATATATATATATATTTTTGTCGAGTGTTTAGTGTCCATGTGAGTTTGGATTTTCCTATATGTGATCTATTTTTTATTTATTTTAAAAATGACATTGTTAGTGTGTTAAATTGTTAGGAGAAAAGAAAAACGAAAACCGGTCAAGATCAAATTAACACCAAGGTGCACAAGCATAATTGTTTTCCGACACTGCAATAAAATGCCAATTGTGTGCTCTATTATATCTTTTAGATCTGGTATTGTTTGACTGTCCTTATTCGAGTTAAACATTATCCAGGGCAAGCATCCGAAGCAACTCTCAAATCTAAGACCTTGTTTGAATCAATTCAACAGAAAATAATAGTAGTAATACATTTTTAGCCACGGTTATACCTCCAACGGAAACTTGAGCGACCAAACTCTTTAATAGTGTCTTAAGCACATAATCCACTCAGATTACAATAAGGTAACACATATAGAAATATGATCATAGTTTCGTAATATTTTATTTTTTGGAAATGATTCTCGAGTAGTGATTATTAGAGGTGAGATACAACTCTCTGCATCTATCTCTTAAACCCACCATCCACGACCAAATTGTGGCCAGTAACAAATTCAGAGTCGTCCGAGGCCAAGAAAACGACGGCGTCTGCCACATTCTCCGCCGACATCCTCTTCCCTGCTTTCAACCCCAACTGCGCCTCGTACAAATTCTCCGCATCCTCCGCCTCCATCTGGAACTGCCAGCAGAGCAGCGGCGTCACTACCGGCCCCGGAGAAACACAGTTGACGAGTATACCGCTAGCACCCAGCTGCAGACTCGCCGACCTCATCAGCCCCATCACCGCGTCCTTCGACATTGTGTAGTCCGTGAACATCGGTCCCCCTTGGCCGGCCGCTGCGCTCGCCATGCACACGATGCTACCCCTCACGCCCCCCTCCACCATCACCTTCGCCGCATGCTTCACACAAGCCGCCATACCGCGGGCGTTGACCGCCATGACCTTGTCGTAGTTGGAGAGGTCCAACTCCAGCACGGTCTGCTGTGACGCGCAGCCGATGCCGGCGTTGCTGAACATGACGTCGAGGCCGCCGTAGATCTTGACCGTTGATTCGATCAAGCTCCTGACCTGGTCCTCGTCGGTCACGTCGCAGTGGATGTAGGTGGAGCGACCAGGACCGAGGGATGCGACGACTTTTTGGCCTAATTCGTCCTGGATATCGGCGATCACCACTGCGCGTGCGCCATGCAAGACAAATTTGCGCGCGGTGACTTCGCCGATGCCGCTGGCGCCGCCGGTAACGACTACGACCTTCCCTTGAAGCTTTTTGATGGTTTGGCCGACTGAGACAGTGTCGACAGTGAGGTCCGCCATTTTCTTTGGGCTAGTTAAGCCAATAATTAGGTTCCGCAGCTAACTCAGCTCCTACCCTTATTAAAAGGCTTAGGCCAGCCTTAAAGCAACGAAGAATGATGTTTGATAGTTTGATGGCCATATATATAGATGGAGATTGAGCTGGATGAATTTCAGACAAGGGTTTTTTGTTTTTTGTTTTTTTTTAAGGAACAAAATATATTATCTACGTTAAGGGGTGAATGAGTGGGTTAAACCTCACAATGAGTTATTAATAATGTGATTCAAATTCACCTTTTGTGATAATCGAATCTAAACCATAGTATTAAGTGGCACAAAAATAAAAGTTTTACCTCTGGTTATTTTATCTTTATAGGTAAATCTTGTTACTCGGCATTAAAAACAAAAAGTTTTAGCAACGTTTATTATTGAAGCTAAATATAGAAGAATGACCCAAAAAATATGTGAGTTACTCCATATTAGAAATTGGGTAATGTTTGAGAGACTAAATTTAGAGACAAAGTTTTAAAAACTAAAGGACATGGAAGTTGATGATTTGTTGATTACTTAAAGTTTGATAAACGTGCTTATTTCTATTGATGACACATCATTTAGTTTGTAAATTCAATCTTCAAATTTAATCTCCCTAGTATTGCTCTTAGAAATTTAATGAGAGACTTGTTTCCCAAAACCGTATGTCTTAAAGAAAGGACGATTCATCATGTGTGTTTTAATTTGTTATTAAAATCGTCAATTTGTCAATTTGTTGTATAAATATAGCTGAGCATCTTTAATTTAGTTAACTTTGACATCTCATTTGGAGATAAGCATCTTCAATTTAATTAACCTTTTACGAAAACGACTTAATTTGTGATTTAAAAATGACTGGCTCTGCAAGAGACGTGTACCTTAAATAATTAAGAAGTTACTCTCGCACTCGAAGTTATGTATTCAAGTCTTCCATTCCAATTATATAAATAAAATAAAATAAAGCACAAATGAACGGTTGTGTTTTCCTTAGGGGTGGAAAAAATTCCCGAAAATCCTGAACCAAACGGAAAAAATCCCGATCCCAAACCAAAAATTTCCCAAACCGAAATTCCCGAAATTTTCGGGATGCTATCCCGAACCAATCCCGAAATTTCAGTACGGGATTCGGAATTGGCTTCTCAATATTTCGGGAATCCCATACCGAACCAAAAATATATATTATTAATTATTATATATATATATATTTATACATATATATTATATATATTATTCTTTTATAATTGATGCTAGTAAATTCTAATTCATGCTCTGCAACCTGGAATGCCCTACACCTTGCATATTTTTCATGTTCAATTTGATATTCATTTGGATTTTATTATTGCTGTTGTCATGGCTGATGATTTCAAAAGGCTTGATTCTTTTGTCTCTCAACAAATTGCCAAAAGGGTTTAATTAATTTGAATTTTGACTCTGATAAAAACAATCAGGCATGCTAGTGTTCGATTAAATGGTAGTGTGAATGAAATGACATTCCTAGTTCATGAATGTATGTGTTCTTGAATTATATATTTGAAGAATAATTCATAATTTTATATTTTAATTTGGGATTCCCGATTTGTCCTGAAATCCCGAAAATATTTCGGGATTTCCGAAGTTTGGGATTCCCGAAAATTTGGTTTGGAATTGGTCTTCAAATTCCCGTCCCGAAAAAATTCGATTTGGGATTCGGGATACTAGTTTCGGTTCGGTATCCCATACCAAACCACCCCTAGTTTTCCCATGTGTGGTGTGGTCGCTTGCCTAACATTGGAAATAAAATAGAAATAAAATAGAAATAAAAGAAAACCATGACATGTAGAATAAAGAAAGAATAGCTTGCAGCTCTTTGCAAACGTTTGCATAGGAATCTTTTTTCTTCTTTTGGGTTTGTGCCATCCAAGCAGAAATTGGATACCATGGTTTGTCTGATACATATAATTTAATTTACATTCTTACCCCCAGGGAAGGGCAGGGACAACAGCACAAACTCAATAGAACATGAATGAGCATTCTGTAATCCTGCAGTCATTAGGCATTCTAGCCTAATGATCAGTAATGATCTGAATGAGACTCGTAGAAATCGCTCGGGCACGGTGACATGACCTCTGGCTCTAGCAACTGCAATACCTGGTTCATTGATGGCCGGTCATCCGGGTTTGCATCGGTACACCTTGCCGCGATTTCAAGAATTGCTTCCACAGTTTCAGCATCTGCATCTTTGCACCTTTTGTCTACTACTTCATGCAACCTGTTTTCTCTCAATTGGGTGTTCATCTGCATATTAATGAAAGAGTAATTCAGATCGATACTGTGGTCTGACAACATTGTCTTACATGAAAAATATGAATGCATCCGACTTAGTAATTTTAGGAAGGAAAGGAGCTTACCCAACCAACAACATTTAAGCCTTGTTTTACAAACGTAGGATCAGTAGGTCTTTTTCCGGTCACAAGCTCTAGCAATAGAACTCCAAAGCTATATACATCTGTCTTCTGAGTGGCTCTCCCACTTTGCAGATACTCTGCAATAACCAAAAACCAATTGATTAGCATCTCTATAAATTTCATATTTCAATATTACAGCGAGCGGTTAGTCGTCTCATATTTTGATCAAGCAGGTTTTAACTTTTAGGGCAGAGATAATTCATTCAGCATTCATTTAGTTGTGTGATAAACATTCACTAAATGGTAAATCATGGTAAGGATGTCCGACATAGGTGACTGTATATCAAAATCTATACCGATTGAACCGTGTGATCACCATAATCTAGCTCTACTATATTTACTTACAGCGGAAACAGGGTTACGAAATGCATACAAGACCATAGTATGGCACAAACCTGGAGCCAGATAGCCAAAGGTGCCAGCCACCACTGTCGTAACATGGGCATCCTCATCCACCAAAAGCTTTGCAAGGCCAAAGTCAGAGACATGGGGATCCAAGTTTTCATTTAGAAGAATGTTGCTCGATTTTATGTCACGGTGTACTATCTTTGGAGAGCAGTCATGGTGCAGGTATGCTATGCCTCGAGCAGAACCCAGGGCAATTTTCAAACGAGCATTCCAGTTCAAAGGCCGTTCTTCCGCCCAATGCTCTAAAGGAGATAAAGACAGTAAGGAAAAAAAAAAGCAAATCAAATAAGCATTCAATTCTAGCTAGTCTATCCCCAAAAAGCATTCAGTTCTAGCACATTCTGAGAGGTGATACTTACCATGCAAGAAATCATCTAAACTTCCCATAGCTAGATAATCATATATGAGAAGCTTTGAAACAGGGAGCCTGCAGTAGCCTCGCAGGTTAACTAGATTTATGTGCTTAATGCTACCCAAGATCTCTAACTCCCTCTCAAAAACTTGATCACATCCTTCCCGACTTCTATCAATTCTTTTAACAGCAAAAGTACCACAATCATTCATAACCATTCTGTATACAGTGCCAAATCCTCCCGATCCTACAACATCCTCTTCATCGAGCGACTCTAGCTTTTCAATGATTTCACTTGAAGGGTAGGGCATATCACCATGGAAAGTAATGAGTTTTGTACCTGTCAAATGTTCAAATTTTTGTCAGCAACCATAATAAAGTTTGAGTTTATAACTGTATTAAGTCCAGAAAAAATCGAGCTTACTTGCTTCTTGATTTACTTGCTTTTTAACTTCGGTGTATTTTTTAGCCACTCTTTCCTTTTTCGAAAGTAACCGAACCCAAAGGAAGGTAAGGAGAATGAAAAACGCAAAGCCCAAGGCAGACATTGCACCAATAAGCACTCCTTTGATGTAATGAGAAGATCGTTTAGAGGGCACTGGAATATCCACAGTGAATTCAATAAATTAGCATAAGCACATTGCTACTTTTTACGTAAGAATTTGGTTAGATGTGATTTACAAAATTCCAGAACTGCATTTTAGAAAACTTGTCATTCGACTAGAAAGCTGATGAAAAGGGATCGAGAACTTGCCTGCTGCTTCATCACTTACAGCAGTATGTGGTAGCACAGCAGGAAATCCCAGTGAGGTTCGACAGGGCTTGTGCACTTGTTGGCCACAAAGATCTAGATTGCCAACAAACCTATATGAGTTCAAGGAAATTTCAGAACAAGACGACAAATGCTTAAGACAGGAAGAAGAGAGAAGGTATTGAAGGTCCTATCTGTATTGCATATAGTGCACAATTGGTGCTATATAATTACTGAAAAGTTAGCAGAAACATCTTTATTCGTGAATTCATTTAAAATGCTTAAGACAGGAAGAAGAGAGAAGGTATTGAAGGTCCTATCTGTACTGCATATAGTGCACAATTGGTGCTATATAATTACTGAAAAGTTAGTGGAAACATCTTTATTCGTGAATTAATTTATCGACCAGTTCAAAAACTTTACAGACAAATCAGTCAAAATGGGCAATTGGTTCACATAAGTATAATGCATGTCTAAATCTTAGTTCAAAAAGCACAATTACACTAGGCTTAGAGCGTTTATTTAGCTTAAGCCGCACATACATACATACATACACGTATAATTAAAGACTCAGTCTCTAGGGATTTAACAGTGTGTGTGTGTGTGTGTGTTCGATTCAATTAGGCCATTTTCACTCAACATGAAAGTGTCGACAGAGACAGTGAGTACTTACGAATCGTTCCCAAAAGTGCTTAGAATTCCAATGTCTGGGATTTCACCGCTTAAGAAGTTGGTGGACAAGTTCCTATGACATACATAGGCAATAATGCTATTCAGACACCAATCCAATTAAAAACTACATAGAATACCATTTGGTACTTTGTTATAGCTTACAAAAAGTGTAATTTTGAGAGGCGGCCGATAGATGAAGGTATAGCACCTCTTAATAAATTGCTTGATAAATCCCTACAATTTCATTGTAAAGTTCATCAACACAGGAGTGTAAAGTATTTAAATCAGTCAGTTGCAATTACTATGGTGACAATTCAAATTCCAATTTCCCAATACAAGGGATTGATAATTAAGCACACAAGACTCCGTAAACAGAAAAGATAAGAACAAAGACAAAAATTCTTACAGTATGGTGAGAGAAGAAAGGTTTCCGATATCTGATGGAATACCTCCTTGAAGGTAGTTAGCTCTCAAGTACCTAAGAGATTGAAGATAAAGTATGCAATGCTCAATGCTAGAGTCAATATAAATATAAGGCAAAGTGACACCTGAAATATATTTCACAACTCAAAGAAGAAACAGAAAAGAGAGCAAAGCCGTTTCGGTTTTCCACTTACAGAGCCCTAAGCTCAGCACAATTGGTAATTTCATTAGGAATGTTTCCATGTAAGCTGTTTTGGTGAAGTGCCCTGGTTTACATTGAAAAAGCACAATCAGAAGAAAATCAAAATTGGAGGACTTCTCAGCTGAGTTTTTACTAATTCAGTATTGGACTCACAGTCTCTGTAATCTTCTGAGTTTACCAATGCTGGGAGATATAGTCCCTCCCAGTTGCATGTAAGGCAAGTTACTGCAAAAACCCAATTCAAAATATACGAAAAGCACTTTGAAAACAAGCAGATTAAATCAAAAGCAGTTTGAGTAAATTGAAAGTAGGGTTTGAAGACTTACATAGAGCTGACTGTAAGGTCCTGAGGATGGCAAGTAATGCCAGTCCAATTACAGGGTGATCCATCAGAATCCTGCCAGTCACTGAGAATGTTTCTGCTGTCATTCAAAGTGCTTTTGATTTGCAACAATGTCAAACCTGAAGCAAAATAATTACCAAAAAACACAAGAAACAAGATTAATAATTTCATATATAAACCCCAAATATAATACTTGAGGAAATGCAGAAAGAATGTAAATTATCAGTAAACATTTGATTTTTATATGTTTTCCATTAATGACCAAAGAAAATCAGAACTTCCGGCTCAACAAAATGCAACTAATTGACTAGTAAAGTAAATGTCCATCATAAATAAAGAAAAGATGAAAATTTTAACCCAATGCCTCCATTTTTCATCGACGAAAAGTCCAAAAAATAAAGACATTAGAACAGAAAAAAATAAAATTAAAAAAAAAACCAATAAAACAGAGAAGTGGAAGGTTTTGCTTACCATCTTGGCTGAGAGCAAGAGAGCAATGGGAGGAGAAGATTGCAGCTGAAATTATTGAGAAAATCCAAACCAAGAAACCCTTCTTCTGCATCTTCGTGTTTCTGAGCTCAGCCACTTCAGTCACTGTGCTCAAAGTTTCAAGCTTGGGGAAGTAGAGAGAGAGAGAGAGAGAGAGAGAGAGAGAGAGTAGTGGGAGAGAAACTATGATGAAGCAAGCTGTGGTGCAAGGTGGGGTACTACCATTACCAATACACTAATAATAATTTTGAAGCACGGAGAGCGAGAGAGCGGGAGAGAGAGAGATTGCTTTTTCCTATTAGAGCAGAGTGAAGGGCAGACTTTCGAAAATGAGGATAGAAAGTTGTGCAGAAAGAGGCCGTTGTCCACGAATTCAAAAAATTGATCATAAAAGTTCACAGCGTTTGTTGAGAGTGAATTTCATGACGAAAAAAAAAAAAAAAACATATGTTTATAATAAATTAGATTACTTTTTTATAGAGTACATTTTTACTTACCATCATTTAATGTGATGTATATTCATCATCTTATTTATCATATTTAGATGAGTTTAAATTTTGAGATTTGTGCCTATTCACTACATAAATCTCGAAATTCAAATTCATCTAATAGTGATAAAGTGGTGAGCATACACCATACTAAATAGTGGTGAGCAAAAATACTTCCTTTTTTATATTGTTAATTAGTTTTTTTTTATTATAGATTGTTAATTAGTTTTATGATAAAACTTCAACTTTCATCATAATGTAAAAGCAGGTTATTTGTATATTTGTCAGTAAAATTTTGGTGTTCTTTTATTTTGGTCATTGAATTACTCCTCGTCTTATTTCTAAACATTTTAAATCGATAGAATTAGTGAGACTAAAGTTTTTTAAATCGATAGAGTCATTTATTGTGTGCACGACTAGGCAAATGCAGTGACGGATGCCTCGGATTTTGGGTGAAATTGCACAACTTTTCGACATTTTTGTTTGAGCATTCTCTAAAATGGGGACCGACAACAAAAGTGAAAATTGTACCTAAATAGTCGAATTGGATTTGGCGGTTTATTAATTTGTTTTGCCAATGAGTGCCAACCCCACAAGTGACCTACTTATGCTAATTTTGTAATAGACGTTATTAATAGTCATCATTAGACATACTTGAAAAGTTTAAGACAATTTTTAGATGAAACAAAAAATAATAATTGAGGATCAAAGTGAGAACGGTGAAACATTTTTGGGACACATTTATAACTAACTCAAAAGATAAATAAGGAAGGCTATGATAATTCAACTTCATTGTATATAGGATTAAGTACCTAATACTCTTAATTTTTTAGTGTCATTCCAAATTGGTTTCAACATTTTTAAACATCTCAACAAGTATCAAATATATTGAAAATGTCATATCCGTTAAACCCCAATTAATTTTTCGTTAAATGTACAATTGGCAACAATGAGTCCCACTCCAAACTCACTAATTGATTCAACTTCCAATTCTTCTTTGTAGCCGGTGAAGATGGTGGTGGTCGCATCATGGCAGTCAATACCATTTCAGCAACCTCCATGACCTTCTATTGATTTGGAGACAAAGTAAGCCCTAGTTAATTTAACAGAAATTTAATTGGAACTTAATGGATGTGACATTTTTAATAGGTTGAGTACTTATTAGAACGTTTAAAAATGTTGAGACCAATTTAAAATGACATAAGATTGAAGAGTTTTCAATACTTAATCCTTATATACAAGAACGAAGCCAATATTGTCCTTAATCAAGAATTACCATTCATGGTTAGAATAAAAACAACTCCAAATTATAATCAATCTTGTTTTATGAGTTCATAGCATTAACCCCCAAATTATAATCAATCTTGTTTTATGAGTTCATAGCATTAACCCCATTTATCATAAAAGGGATACCATGAAGTTGAAAAGAACAAACCAAAAGTTCCAACCATCTTATCAGATTCTAGAAGAAAAAATCACGAAACTGCATCCAAGTATCATTTGGGGCTGAGACAGTTCCTAAACTAATTGATTACAATAACTAATAGAGAGTTCAATTTTGTTTTTGCTTAATTTATTTTTTTGCGTTCAAAGGAGGCCACCTAGTTAGGCATGGTCGTGGGAAATAAGGGAGGACAACAAACTATGAAGCCTTATCAATGGAATTTTATGAGAAAATGGATTGTTAAATTTTGTTAACGGTGATATCAACTCCATCAACTGCTGTTGCATCTGGATTGATCAATTTCCATCTGAAAAATTCAAGTACATAAAGTTCAGCTCATTCGAAAATATATATCGATATATTTAATAAAGATGTAACAAGATTGTTCCTTACTTGTATCCTGTTGACAATTACACCACATCCATGCATGTACAATAAAAAAACATTCATGATCATATATATCCATGGAATATGATGGTGTGCCTATAAGAAACTGTCCATGCCTAATAACTCAACGGATACATATGGTCAAAGAAACAAGATGACGTGTCTGTAAGAAACTATTTGTGCCTAATAACTCAACGGACACATAGTCCTTCTAAAAGCTCTCAATTGATTTTTGTAGTGAAATTAGTTAAGATAATTAAGGACCTGACCAGCATGGTGAAAGGCAATTCCATGAATGTTGAATGGTATCTAGGAGAGGTCCAGCTCCAAACTTACAAATAGTTTCTTAATATACAGATCATTTATGATTATTTTTGTTTTATTGGGACCAAATTTTAGATCACTCTATCCTAATTTACCACTAGTTAATAGTGTTTCGAACTCGATTTTAGATCAAATTCACCTCTAGTTTGAGAGGAAACAATATCCAAAGCTCATTCCACCACCACAAGAGCAACCCCAATAGTGGCAGCCCTCCCAAAACCAAGGTCACCCCCACTCCCATAGGGATATCCATGTATGTCCCTTGACCCTGTCTAGCTACAGAATATGTAAATCAATCCCCCCTGGCTCTTGTCCTTGCTTAAGGCCAGTGCCACACTAGACTATGTAGTTGTGGTTGATTCCGAGTTGATTATTCGTCTGACGAGGTTGAGCAAATAGACAAACGAATACCAACCCCACTGAAAATGCTTCATGTCGCGTCCTATTATATGATTTGATTCCTCAATGATAATGAGTATTAACCTGCAGGTATTATCCTTATTATATTACTTGTGTCCCTATAGGATTTGATAGATTGCAACGTTAAAACAAAATACATGACAATCTATTCTGTTAATATTCTTTTTCAAAACAGAGGTTATTGTCTCCTTAAGATTGAAGTGAAATTCCTTCTCAATTTATTTTCTGACCGATTCACAGAATCTCGTATTTATAATCAAAATCATTTATACTATAAATCAATATGTACGTAAAGATCATCTCTACAAAAATTCGATTAAAACTAAGGTTAGTCAATCAGTTGTAGCAATAGATAACGGTTCATAATATTTTTACCGAATCCATCCATCTGTTTTTATATAGTTTCATAAAAAAATAATCTCATAGTTTAATATTTTTTTTTACAGAGATAATCTTTTAAAAGTGATTTATAATATTAAAAGTTTCAGGCTTAATATTAATGAATAATGTTATTTATTTATCTACTTTTGAAAATCAATAATGTTATTTAGATAAATAAAACTTACACAATTGCTAATACACTTGCATTATTCTACATACAATGGTATGTCACATCGCTATTAGAGAATTTGTCCGCACATGTGTCAATTTTGTCTCTCTAAATGACATTTTTGTATAAGCATGTGTGACAACCCGTCCCTAATTTTACGATACTATAAATTTTAAAAGTGTGAATTGATGAAAATGCCCCTAGAGGCAAGGATTTTGACTTCCGTTGACTATTGTTTAGAGAGATGTATGACTTGTTCTTTTGGCGTATTTGTGTAGTACGCGACGATACGAACGCGTAGGCACAAATGGAACTAAATTTGGAGCTACGGTTAAAATTTTACGGAATTACGAATGTGAAGGATGTTTTAGTAATTTCACGTTTTCGGGAGTTATTTTTCAGTTTTGTTATTTGTGGCTTTGTTTTATGAGCCAATGGGACCCACCCTATTCCTTCCATCTCTCCCATGTTTCCCTCCTCATGTTCTCTCTTTTCCCTCACACTTTCATCTCTATCACCTAACTTTCTCTAGCTCCTTCATCTTTCTGTTAGCTTTTTCCCCCTCATCACCATCTTCTTCGCTAAAAACAGAGAGGCCAAAAGGCTTGGAACCAACCACACCAACTTCTATATTTTCTCTCTATCCCAGACTTTCTCTTCCACTTTTAGGTTCTCCTTCTTAAACTCCCTTGTTGGAACCACTGGACAGAGGCAATAAGCTAACCACTACGACCATCACCGCCATTTCATGGTGGAAAAACATGCAACCACCATCGTCCTCGTGGCGGGCAACCATCACCGCCCTCACTTGCCATTTTTCACTGCCACTTTCCACCGTGCACCACCAAGGTAAGTTTGGAATTCCCCAACCTCAAATCCTTCTTATTTTGAACTCCTGGCGATGTTTTTAACCTTAAATAGAAGATTTGTGGGTGATTTAATACAGATTGCATCTCAGGGAAGAATTTCCCCAGAATTCTGGAAACTGAACCATGGACATCTGACCATTTTCAGATCAATTTCCCCGCTAACACCGACCACACTGGACTTCCAATAGGTATATATCGATTCACTACATTTCCTCCTTCATTATGGTTTTTGAATCATCAAGTTTGGTTAAGAAATGAGCTCATTTGGAGCTCTGGAAGTTGGACCAAAAACCTGTAAAACTGTAGGAACTCGGGAAGAAGGCAAGTACAATCATACTCACAGGTGCGTGGGCGCGTGTGAGGGAGCCAGCGTGGTGGCCGGTGGCTGCCAGTGCAACCACCTTGTGGCTGTGCGTGGAGGAACCCGAGGTCCTTCCTTAGATTTCTCGACGTGCCAAACCCGAATCCGTCGTCCGTTTTCCGTTGTTTTAAAATAGTTCCTTTATTAGTCATACTTTGTACGAAAACGCGTTTATACGTTAGTACGTTACGTATTTACATAAATGGTTTCGTTTCTAGGCGAAACACATCGCAAGGACTCTCGATGCTATGAGGCGGGTTCGACTCGACGACATGATTTGTGAGTGGGTCTTTTCTTTATATATATATATATTGGTTAGTTTCCATATATACAATTATTAATAAATTTCTCTACGTGCCATGATTAAATTAACGTTTATAAGAAATGCCTTATTGTTGGGAAATGATGAAATAATCCTACGAGATGCACATGTAAGCTATTATTAAGGGGATGCCTTAATTATATTTATGGTCATGAATAATATTATAATGACTAGAATTGTTGAATTGCGGTGGCATGATTATATTTAAGGTATTTGCTCATTATTGTTGCACCGGTGTTAGTACTCGCCCAGGCCAGGACCAATTTTTCACGTGTATGTGCACATCGCACCGTACGCTCACTTTGGATCCATTGATATAGGCAATTAGGACTTGTATGTGCTGCGCATAGCGCTAGTCTTCACGTGATTGTAGTACTAGAGCGTATATTATTGTTATACCCAATCCTGTTCATGTCAGCATATCTCTGCATGAACTCGTGTGTCAGCATGTGTCAATGAACATTCAACATGATATATTTGCATATGAGAAATTATGTGATTACGGGAGTCATGTGTGTACTTATGAAATATTATGCCGTATTGAATTCTTGAGATTTTGCAGGCTACGGTAAGTATTTTATTACTATACGTAGTATGCATATTTTGGAAACTATATTTGTTTTACGGCGAGGGGCTATAATGTTTTCAGAAAGGTTTTATTAAAACTTTATTTTCAGACCCACTCACCCTTGTTTTTCGTCCCTCCAGGTTTAGTGGCTAAGCTTTCATATCGACGAGGATTCTTAGCAAATTTTGGTCTTGGAGATTACCTTCGTTGGTATAATTCTCGTCCTACCTTACTGTACTTTACTTATGCTCTGACATCACGTGTGAAATGGGTTCATTCCCGTTCACAAGCGCACTCTTATATTTAGGCACTTTTAGTTTTAGATTTATTCACATTTTCCACATCACTACACTTTATGGCTTCGTCACCCTTCGGGTGTCGGCCAACACAACTCGATTCGGAGTCCAGGTGCACATTCCAGGTCGGGTTGTGTCAGCATGTAAATGGATCATGATGGGGTTGATCATATTCATATCCGATCCCATTTATTATTTGAGTTATCAACATCAAATAATCGTAGTTCGGATTGTTAAATTTAACTTGTCAATTCATACCTTATAAAAATTGGATCATATCGATTTATAATCGAATTTATATTTCTCAAAATATATAATAAAAAAAATTCTTCTTGTATTGTGTTTATCTCCTTTTATAGTTTTTTTTTTTTAATAATAAGTAAATCATTTGAGTATTCATTACATGAAAAACTCAAATTACTCTTAAATACATACCATATTGACAAAAACAGGTCTAAAAAAAATTTATATTATTGTTGACCCTAAAAATTACATAACCTACATGGCTCAGGCCGAGTAACTATGAACTAAATATGTCTCCTTCTGGTGAATGCGGGCTTACCAACTCATAACCTAGCTCGGTCGGGCGAGCAGAATACATGTCATGGTGTGTCGAATAAGCTGCTGACTTTTGTACTCTGTAGCGACACAAGTACTCAAACGAGATGAGTGTTTTTATGGTGAATATGGTCCAGCCGTCTAAATGCCAAACTGCAAATTAAATACACCTGAGAGTAATCAATCATAGAACACTCCACTTCGCCGGAAAGCTAACGAAGTGTCCCCTTTCATTGAATAAGTTAAAAACTCTTCACCTGCTGAAAGTTAGATAGACAACCAACCAACTAGAGGCAGTGATGTTAGTCCAAACTAAAGATGCTCTTGATCGCTTGATTCTACAGCTTTAGCGCTGTTAGTCCAAACTAAAGATGTTGGTTGTCAACACAATGTTATTAGTCCAAACTGAAGATGTGTTGACAGGAAGGTTAGGATAGTTAGTATTTTTCTAAAAAAAATTGTGAGAAGGATTTTACGTAGAGTTAGGGTTTTCACGTAAAGCATTTGAGTTGTTTGTGAGTTAAAGGGATTTTACCTGTTGCGGAGCCTTCTCTATTTATAGGTAAGGCATTTGTATAGGACTCGACTGTGTCACCTTATACTTAATCTTTTCATACTCCTACTACCATGAGAACTCATTTGAACAGATTTTATTCGTGGGCCAAAACCCGCTAGCCTGAAGGTTATTTATTGGGCCGAGAACCCTGGTCCTTAGTTAACCTGTCTCAGCCCAAATCGTTATGTAAGGTACTATCGAATTGGATCAACTCAAATTCATGTTTAATTTGTTAAGTATTATGGGTTAACAGATTTGAATCATAATTAATTATCAAGTTGAAAATAGACAATTAGATTTTTTTTTTTTTTTGAACAAGCAATATTATCTAATTATAGGGATGAGAGAATGGGTTAAGCCTCACAATAGGCTAGCAACAATGTGGTTCAAATTTGCCTTTGGCGAGAGTCGAACCTAAAACCTCTTACTTACAAGTGAAGAAGAATACTACTAAACCATATTACTAAGTGGCAATAAGCAATTAGATTTAAGCCCAATTTTTTAAACAGGTTTAGGTAAAACCTAACAAAAAATCACTTTTGATTTAAAACCATTTAATTACTATGCAACCTAAGGTAACCTTTCTTTTTTGGGTAAATTACACTTTCATACCTCAGGTTTGGGCTCTATTTCAATTCCTTACAACATCTTTAAAACATTTCACTTTCATACCTTAAGTACTATTTTATTTCAAAATAATACATCCGTTACATTTTCCATCCATTGATCCGTTAAATGCTGACGTGACTGCCACATATATGCCATGTGGCTGCCAAATGTTTGCCACGTGGCAAAAAATAATAATTTTTTTTTAAAAAACCCTGAATTTTTACAAAAAAAAAGGGTAAATTACACTTTCATACCTCAGGTTTGGGGTCTATTTCAATTTCTTACAACATCTTTAAAACATTTCACTTTCATACCTTAAGTACTATTTTATTTCAAAATAATACCTTCGTTACATTTTCCATCCATTGATCCGTTAAATGCTGACGTGGCTGCCACATATATGCCACGTGGCAAATAAAATAATTTTTTTATTTTTTTTTAAAAAACCTGAATTTTCTCAACAAAAATAAAATAAAAAATAAAAAATTTGAAACCCACATCTGCAAGAAGAAGAAGAGGGAGGAAGAAAGAAAAAAAAAATTGTCCCTCCCCCACCCCCCCCCCCCCATCGACCCACATCTGCAAGAAGAAGAAGAAGAAGAAGAAGAGGAGGGAGGAAGAAAGAAAGAAAAAAACCCCAAAATCCCACCCGAGCCACCCCTCCCAAAAATCCCCCATCACCCCCAAGGTATAAAATATCGATGATATCGGAAATATCGGTAGTCCAAAAACACGGAAATATCGATGGAAATATCGGGATATTATCGATATCGATAAAAATAATATGGAAACCACGGAAATTGTAAGAAAAACTTGGAAATTTTTATTGAAACTTTGCAGGATGTTTATTTAGTCAATTATCTATTAGTTTATCACAAAAAATTGGAAGGAAATGCATTGCATGATGGATTTAACTGATTTAAGTTTATTATATAGCGAGCTGGCAAACATTGTGAGTGTAGAAAATATATAGTAATTAATGAAAGAAGTTTAAATACACCATAATCATTTATATATAATGAATTAGTACAATATTTTACACTTTATACATTGCATGGTAATATACATGAATGACTTAGTACCACATAGAGTTCTTATGATGTTCAAATCTCTATGTGTAGAGTAAGTATATTGTGAACAGTAGTCATCAAATGATAAATCCCAAAATAATTTTGCATGTAATTGTTAACATGCGTCAAGAATATCTGTCATTTTCTCATTCTTTTCTTTATTTCTTTTTCCGAAACACAAAAAAAAAGAAAAAAAGAATCCAGCAATATCTGATTCAGAAATCAGGACCCCATGCTTTCCCAGCTTTATGTCATTTCCTCCATCTCTTCTCTGCCGAGCAGTCATGCCTTTGCTTTGTCTTCCCCATGCTTTCCCAGCTTCTGTCATTTCCTTCTTCCCCCCCACCTTTCTCTCCCTTCCTCCCCCCCACACCTTTCTCTCCAGATTGCTCCCCCCAACCTTTCTCTCCAGATTGCTCCACGTTCTTGGTGCCCCGCTTCCCCCACCCCCCCACCTTTCTCTCCAGATTGCTCCCCCCCACCTTTCTCTCCAGATTACCCTTGGTTCCCCCCCCCCCCCCGTGTCCGTCTTGTGCAGGTTCCGCAACCCCCCCACTACTCTGTCCAGGTTCCTGGGGTACTCTCTCTCTCTCTCTTCTCTTACTTCTTCGATTATCTCCAGATTGCCCTTGGTTCCCCCTCCCCCCCCCCCCCCGCGTTCGTCCTGTGCAGGTTCCGCAACCCCCCCCACTGCTCTGTCCAGGTTCCTGGGGTACTCTCTCTCTCTCTTCTCTTACTTCTTCGATATTCTCTTCCTCCTCATACCTCTTATTCGTTATTCTCTCTCGCTTCCTCTTCTTCTACGTATTGCTCTTCAAATTTATGGGTTTTTTTTCCCTTTTACGAGAATGATTGTCAGATTCCCACCCCCCCCCCGGCGAGACTCTTCTTTTCCCCCACTCTTCGAATCTCTTTCCTCCTTCCCCCCCAACCCCCACTTTTCTGTTTCAGATATCTCTTTCGCCGCGACTCTTCTTCCCAGATATTTTCGATATTTCAGCCTAGGGTGCTCTTTTACAGTCGGCCGGAGCTGTAGAAGCTCCGGCGTTCTTCTCCGATCAGCACAGTTCCAAAATATCACGGTAGTTTCGGAAATATCGCGATATTTTCGATATTATCGATAATATCGCGATATTTTGACGAAAACCAGTTGGATAGTAATTAAAATATCGGTACTGTGAAAAACCGATAGTATCGGCGAAATATCGCCGATATTATCGGCATTTTGTTCCTTGCCCACCCCCAAAAATCCCACCCGAGATTAGGTGGATCTACCACAAAACCAGTCCAAAAATCATCCCAAACTCAAACTATTTTCAAAACTCACCCACACTGAAAATCACCAGATCGCGGAGGGAGGAGGGTCCCGGAGGGGGGGACGGGAGAAGGGTTACCGGCCGGGGGGGGGGGGGGGGGGGAAGGGCTTTTCTTCTTCTTCCTGCATATGTGGGTCACTGGGGGGAGGGACAATTTTTTTTTCTTCCTCCCTCTTCTTCCTTCCTCTTGTAGATGTGGGTTTCAAAGTTTTTTATTTTTTTGTTGAGAAAATTTAGGGTTTTTAAAAAAAATTAAAAAATAGCCACATGGCATATATGTGGCAGCCACGCCAGCATTTAATGGATCAATGGATGAAAAATGAAACGGAGGTATTATTTTGAAATAAAATAGTACTTAAGGTATGACAGTGAAATGTTTTAAAAATGTTGTAAGGAGTTGAAATAGACCCCAAACCTGAGATATGAAAGTGTAATTTACCCTCTCTCTTTTTTGTAAAAATTCAGGTTTTTTTTTTAATTAAATTTTTTTTTGCCACGTGGCAGACATTTGGCAGCCACGTGGCATATATGTGACAGCCACGTCAGCATTTAACGGATCAATGGATGGAAAATGTAACGGAGGTATTATTTTGAAATAAAATAGTACTTAAGGTATGAAAGTGAAATGTTTTAAAGATGTTGTAAGGAATTGAATTAGAGCCCAAACCTGAGGTATGAAAGTGCAATTTACCCTTCTTTTTTGTATGATATAAATAAGTATTTTTAATTTTCATTCCTACGTACCCTGCCCTTAAGTCAAGACTTATATAAAAAGTAGAATTAGGAAACAGACACTGCATTCCAGTGTCTAAATTCAAACATAAAACTGAATTAGAAAACAGACATTGCACCGTAGCGTCTGAATTCAAATGTAAAGAATAGATACAGAAAATGGACACTGCATTACACCGTTTGAATCCATATAGACCTATTCCAAAATATAAAAGAAAAAAAAAAGAGAAAATAAATGTAAGTTGTAGTGGGTGACAGCTATAACGACAGATTATGTAATTTTTGTTTATTTTAAATATGCACTTAAGTATCACAATACATGATTAACCCACACACCCCTTTTTACTTCTCACACACCCCTTGTTGATTTCTATATTTTGATCTTCTTTAATTCATTCGATCTGACAGTCGAAAATTAAAAGGGTGTGTGAGAGGTAAAAAAAGGTGTGTGCATATCACACCCCTATAATTATTGTAACTTTTTATTTATTTAATACAAAATCACCCATAAATTAATTACATTACATGATCCACAACCAAAAGGAAACTAAAAAGATTTCTGTGGGAAAATGGATTTCTAAATTTTACTAAACATGATATCAACCTTATCAACTGTTGATGGATGTGGAAGATATATCATCTCAGCATCTGGATTGACCAACTTCCACCTACAAATTTTCAGGCACAATAAAATTAGGTATACTGCATATATATTTAAAATTAAAAAGCATATAAATTTGTCCAAAAACAAATTAAAAGCATTTATCTAATATATATTAAGCGACAAATGTGTTTCCTTACTCGTATCCTATAGACAAATGATGTAAAAATACTGCAAGTTGCATCTTGACCAGTAAGTTTCCAGCACAAAATCTTGATCCACCACCAAAAACTTGATACGTTCCAGGCTTAGCTGGTTTCTGAAAAAGTAAAATTACACTCATTAATTAGCAATTTATATTTAATCAATTTACCTTACTAGAAATGTTGAGACTTGCATTCCATCTATCTGGGTTGAAGCACATGGGATCATCAAAATTCTCTGAATTTGTGTGGAGATATCGAGTCCAGACAATCACTCTCCAATCCTTGGGTATTCTATAACCTATAAGAATAACCAACTTGCTTATAAACACAAAGGTTTTTATATGAGCCGATGGTAATTAAAAACGTAATTCACATTTTTCTTTTACCTTGATACTCGGCTTCATTAGTAGCCAATCGGAAAGAAAATGCTGAAATGTTGGCCAGTCTTATTGTTTCTTTCACCACCTGTATATCATTACATGAAGTGCAATAGTTTTGGCTTGAGATTAATTCTTGTTACAAGAAGTATCGCAGGAGATGCATAACGATAGTAATGAATGATTTTTCTCTTTTATAAAAGCGTTATTAGGAGGGGGAATCGGAACATCGGATGTAGTATTACTGTAAATTAAGCTTATAAGCTCATTCCATCAATTATATAATAAATGGTAAATTGAGCATGCATACAGATCAAGTACCTTGTTTGTGTATTCCATTTTTGAAACATCTTCATATGTGATAAACTCCCCAGTTTTGTTCTTATGTATAACCATATTCTCTTCCTGTAGTTACACATCATGAGAAGCTCGTCAAGATGAAACATAATTAATGAACATAAATGTTTCTGTTTTCGAGTCAAATTATTAGAATATGATGATATGCTATGATCATACCCGAAGCTTTCGGAGGATATTAGGGTATTTTGCAAGATAATATAGAGTCCACATTATTGATACAGCCGTAGTTGCATATCCAGCGATAACAAGGCTGACAATGTTATCCAGAACCTCTTGGTCACTTAATTTATTGCCTTCATCGTCTTTAATCTCCATAAGCCCATCCATCAGATCACTTGTCACCCCTTCCTTTAGGGTCTTTTTCTTCTGTAGCTCCACCCTGAAAATGTCCATTAGCTTTTTCCTACACTGCAAATTTACATTCATATATTTAGCATGCATGCACGTTACTGAATATATATTGAAATTATATGTTACTTAATCAGTGGATTTTTGACCAAAAAAAAAATCACTGGAGCTATTATACCAAAACCATTTAAGATTCAAACCTGAAGAGCATGGCGGTAAGCCGATCCGGGAATGTTCAGTGGATGAGCCCTCAATCCAGTGACTAATCCAGTAAACAAGTTATCCATGTTATCAAGGAGAGGCCCCGGCTCCAAACTTAAGAATAGTTTTCCAATATTTTCAAATGTTACCTGTGTAAACATAGACGAAACATGAAATTTGTTGAAGATAGTAAAAAGTTTCACACCGAAAACCTGAAAAAATAAAATATAATTTATGTTGAGTGATTTCACTTTTAATTGACCATCAGAATCTGCCTTACTAGTACTTACTGCTGTACTGTATTGATAGTTAATTTATTACCTTCTTGGCTTCATCATATCCTTTGACTCTACCCTTCAGAGCCCACGACTCCAGCGCAGCCACCATGCCGGGTTGGACAAGTTGGCTTATGCGACGGAGAGCGTCGGGACGGTTGATTAGGCTTACAATATAGTTTTTAATTCTTGTGTGAGACTTTCTATGAACTGCCACTATAGAACTAGCACCTACAATATCAACATTGGGCCAGTCTAGGATGAAGGTTTCATCTTGCAACACAAACTTGTTGATTCCCGGGAAGCAAGCTATGATAGTCGGTGATCCAAAGAGGTGAGTTCTATACATTCCTACTCCATCACCGTATCTGATTCAGCTTCATTTGTCAAAACTACTATATATGCTCCTGTAACACTCAATATATATATATAAGGGTGTGACATGCACACACCCATTTTCACTTCTCACAACCCCTTATTAATTTTTGTCTTTTGATTTTCTTTAATTCATTCGATCCGAGGGCCGAAAATTAAGAGGGCGTGTGAGAAGTAAAAAGGGTGTGTGAATAGCACACCCTTATATATATATATATATATATATATATATATATATATATATATATATATATATATATAGGGCACTGTTATTGGCACAAAAATTTCATTTTGCACTCCTTGCAACTGTATCTTTCTTTCTAAATATAGAAAATTTGGAGTGCAAAATGAGAATTTTGGGATGTCAATAACAATTCCATAATCTATATATGTACACTTATGTAGGTAATATTCGGACTGGATCATGTAATTCTTATTATTACACGGTAGTGTTTTTAAAAATAATTTATTTGGATAAGTATGTTCGGCTTTTTTTACTTAGTGAAATTAGTTTTTAATTTGGGCCCAACAACATTTAACCCTACCATGTTGCTGCTAGTAAGTATACATATATAGAAGAAAAAGAAATAAATCATTTGTCAATATTCATCAAGATATTGCATTTAATACTACCATGTTAATGTTACTGGTTTTTTTTTCTTCCCAAATGTTAATGTTACTGGTTAGCATACATGCATGTATAAAACAAAAACAAAAAAATGGAATCGTACTTAGCCCGCTTAGCATTAATAAAGTCGTCGGGACGACGAACAAGTTTGAAGTACCAAAGGAAGGTGAATATTTCACCCAAGAATGGAAGTCCCATGTGGCCGGGTGGCAATTTAACACCGGTAGGCGAATGTCGTAGTTTGAGAGGAAGCACATACCAAAGCTCATTCCACCACCACAAGAGCAACCCCAACAAAGGCAAGGCTCCCAAAACCAAGGCCACCCACTCTCCCATAGAAATACTCATGCTGTCCCAAATATGATAATTAAGCCAAAGCCAAAGTCCCTCTGGGCTACATATAGTTGTCGTAGATTCCGAGTTGATTATTCCCATGTCCAGGATTAGCTTGCCGACAAGGGGACTAACCCCACTTCATAGAAGTTCAAACCCACGTAAAATGGGATATTTTCTCATAAAACCATTATTTAGTCCAAGTGTGTTGTTATTGCCTAATAAATGTGTGTCATGTATAAAAAAAGCACCAATCATTCAATAGATAATTGATATGTGATAAGTTGACGACATGTGATGATGAGCTTTCTTTAGTCGGGTAATGCTACAAGATTAAATTTTATAAGTTAAATTATCTGAAAATTGATAATTAGATTTTAACTTAAATGTTGATAAACGTGTTCATTTCTATTGGTGACACATAATTTAGTTTGTAAATTTTATCTACAAAGTTAGTCTCTCTAGTATTATCCGTCTTCAGTCACACCCTTCAAAAGGCGAGCATTTTTGCACACCTCCATAACTAGAGTGTACGTCCATCATACACCTAATTATCTGACATGTGTACTTTCACTTAACTCTAATTAACTTTCACATTAAATGTTACTGATTCAATTTTGAAAAAAAATATTCGTCAAGTGAAATGACACGTGGCAAATAATTAGATATATAATAAGTATATACTATAGCTTATGGTGGTGAACAAAACTGCTGCCCTTCATAAGTATGGTTAATACTCTCCTCTCCGATGAGATTACGCAATAAAAGTTTGTGCCAAAATATTGGGCTAACTTTATATTTTAGGAAATAATTTCCCTACATTTTTTTCTCGTTTTACATGCCCCTGTCTCTTTGTATTAAAGAAATCTAAAGAGTGTTAAAATTACTCTATATCCTTTTGTTGGTCGCCTTATGTGCCAAAGAGGAAGTTTCAATTGTACCCGTCTTGAGTGCAACTTTTCTCATCCCCTAAAATAGGAGTGTTGTTCACTCTGTATTGGTTGTCGTTCAATTAGTTTGGTTTAATTGATCTGTGACATGAATTTCAAAATTTAAATTATTTAACGGCAATCATTAGATGAGCTACTCCACCGGCCTTAGCTAATTGATAATCTTGATTGTGTCTTATAAGCTTTTTTGTTATAAATAGTTCTTTTCTGATCTCCACATTTATATAATAAACATTCGGTCGGTATGAAAAGGTTAAACAAAACAAAAAAAGAATAAAGATGAATCTCCGACCCTCCTCTTCCTGCTCTATATCGAAACAGGTTTGGCAGCTTATTTGGAAGTTGAGAACTCCGCCTAAACTTCGTAATTTTATGTGGCGTATTGCTCATCGTGCTCTGGTTACGTTGGAGAATCTATTTTTACGTAAAATTGCCCCATCACCTATGTGTCCGATATGCCATGCTCAAGAGGAATCTCTTGAACACCTCTTCTTGTTATGCCCTTGGGTGGAGCCTATTTGGTTTGGTGGCATTCTAAATTACAGAGTTGATAGACAAGCGATCTCTTCCTGGATGGATTGGTTTCATTCCATTGTTACTCAGCTGTTTGGGTCCAAGGAGGAGCATGGTATTTTACTTTCTCATGTCACATTTACTTGTTGGCATATTTGGAAAGCACGGTGCAATTTTCTGTTCAATCACTCTCCTATTAATCCTACCTAGGATCTTCTTGCCATTCAAACTTCAGTTGGAGTGTTCCTCGGGGTGACTGGTGTTCCTTCTCCCTCCCTCCCGGCTCTCTCCACGGTGGCAGTTCCGGCGGCTCGTTGGACCCATCCTTCATCCCTCTTCCTCAAAGTGAATGTCGATGCTAACTAGTCTGCTTCATCTTTGACTAGTTTTGTAGGAATAGTGATTAGGGGTGAGAGAGGTAGGTTTACAACTGCAATAAGGTCTGAGGTCCAAGCTCCTAATGCAGCCGCGGCTGAGGCTTTGGCTATTTTGCGAGGGTGTGAGTTGGCTGTGGCTTTGGGGTATCGTTGGATCATCATTGAGTCTAATTCGAAGGATATCATCTCATCTTTATCAACTTCGTTGGATAATGGTAGATGTGAGGCCTTTCCTACCTTAACGGTTGTTAAACGGTTAGGGGAGTCATTTCAGGACTGTCGCTGGTCTTGGGTTCCAAGGTCAGCCAATATGGTGGTGGATACTTTGGCGTCGCGAAGTAGTACGGAGATGTGCAATGTCACTTGGGTCAGCAGACCTCCATCTTCGTTGGTTCATGTACTCAATAAAGATGGCTTACCTTGTCCCCCTTTATGTTTGGTGGCAGGTGTAGGGGTGACACTTGAATCCAGTTCTAGTGTCTTTCTCCTTATCCCCTTCACTGCTTTGTTTTGTTGCTTTGTTGCTTGTTGGCCTTAGTGTAGGCTTTCCTTGTACCTTTCTGGCATCTTTGCCCTGGTAATACATTTCCAATTTCCAAAACAAAAAAAAAACAAAAAAAAAAAAACAAAACAAAAAAGAATAAAGTTGACTTTGTTTAGTGGGAAATAATATTTTGCCCCAGCCCCTGCCGCGTAAGCGTCTGGATATGCTCTTGGACCTTGTAATGTTTTTTTTAGAGTAATGTTAGGGAGACTAAATTTATAGATTAAATTTGCAAACTAAATGAAGTGTCATCTGTGGAGCAAAAAATAATCAAGAAAATTATGGAGGTGACACGTGGACTTTTGGGTTAAAAGGACAAAATTACCCTCGAGGCACACCAGGATTCTCACGCGCATGCAACAAACAATAACGGCTCAATCAAGGAAGAGTCAAAAGTGATCAAAATTGTATTTATTCAAATCTCTCTGATCACTCCTCATCAAATCCTTATTCAAAAGGTAACTCCCAAAATCTTATTTAATTTGGGATTAATTACCATGTTAATTGCAAGATATTATTTCACATAATATCTTGCAATTATTCTCCAATTACACCATATATGGCCCCCCACTATTCTTCAAATAGGACCGGCCACTCCCTTATAAATACCCCCACTTATCCCACTAAAATGCTAGCCATTTGCTACCCATAAACTCCAAAATACATTTTTTTTCAGAATTCTAATTTTAGCATTGCAGATTCTTCGACCAAAACCCCCCCAGATTTGTCATGGGCGCGTGAGGTTTTAGGCCTTAATCTTAGATGTTATTATTTTGCAGTTGCATTTTCGTCAAAGGAGAAGATGTCGAAAATTTGCATTCACATCACCAATAGGAAAACAACTTTTAAGTAATAATCCAATCATTAACTTCTATGTCATTTAGTTTACAAAATTTAGTCTACAAATTTAATCTCCTTAGCATTACTTTTTTTTTAAGAGTAATGCTAGGGAGCAAGGTTCTAAAAGACGTTAGGCGCTAGTCGGGTGGTGGGCTAGGGCCTAGGCGGCTAGACGGGATCTAGGCAGGCGCCTAGGCGGACTAGGTGGATTTAATAAAATCTATTTTATTTCGTGTAAATAAATGTCTGTTTATACTTAAAATATATATGATTTCATCATAAACTACAAAATGGAATGACATATATATTATGAGCTATTGGAAAATAATGAAAACATGGGGAACAAGTATATAATGCGTATTCCTTTAAGTATTCAATAAGTCTCTTACAATTTATTGAAAAAATAAATTGCAAAATGAAAGTTATTTATTTTTTGTCTAAGTGAGTTACAACCTAGGCAGGCTAGACGAGTGCCTATGTAGTCTAGGTGGGCGTCTCAGTAGGTCTAGGCGCTCTTTCTTAATTTTCAAACGCCTAGGCATTAATAGGGGCGGTGGCCAACCGCCTAGTTCCTAGGCGGGGCCTAAGCGGTGCTAGGCGGGGATTTTTAGAACAGTGCTAGGGAGACTAAATTTGGAGACTAAAATTACAAACTAAATTATGTGTCACCAATAGAAATAGAAATGAGTATGTCTATCAACGCTTAAGTAATAAACCAATCATCAACTTCCATGTTCTTTAGTTTCCAAAATTTAGTCTCCAAGTTAAGTCTCTCTAGCATTACTCTTTTTTTAATGAAATATTGCTTTGACCAAAAAATAGAGCTTGCATATGTGTCTCAAGCAAATTCACTATTCATCGAGTAACCTCTAGATAACCAAGCTAATTACAGATTCGTTGAGCTCATTGAAAAATGATCCATTCCATTGAGGGTAGTGTTATTCACACACCCATTGTTACTTACCACATATTCTTGTTAATTTTTTTCTATTGATCTTCATCAATTTATTCGATCCATCGGCCGAAAATCAAGAGAAGCGTGAGAAGTAAAAATGGGTGTGTGGATAGCACTACCCTTTTGTTGATAGCTAAACTAGAGGCATTCTTGTAATTATATTAGACATAATATGCATCTCTGGAGCATCTTCAATTATATATTTATTCTCAAATCAACTTTTTTTTTAGTACATCGATATTTTTACACTAGGAGGAGACGAAGTTCGGTTAAGCCACACAATGGGCAGCCTAATTTGGTATCGAATTCGCCATCCACGAGATTCGAACCTAAAACCTCTCACTTCTAAGCAAAAAGGAATACCACCAAACCGTAGTACTTAGTGTCTCAAATCAAATTTTAACTAAAAATTTATTTTAAGAGCTATTTTCTCCCTTACCAGATTCAGGAGCTCCCATAATATTTGTTATCTTAAGAGCAGAATAGGAACTATGATTGGCGTTGGGTTTTTTTAATTTCTTTTTAAATTTTAGCTAGAAGCTCATTAAGAAGTCTGTTATATGCTCTTAAGATTGTTTTTAACCATATTTTATTTTGTCCTATGTGTCGTTTACGTATTAACGCTTCAACCTTAACATAGTCCATTTATACACACCCTATCGTATACATAACTCTTCTCTTTCCGCGCAACAAAACTATATGAACACCAGATGGCTGTATCTACCCAATTATATTGATAGAGACAGAAAAAAAAGAGTCCCAAATCATTATAAAGGAAATAAACGTTGGAGCATAAGAACGAGAAAAGACATACATTAATACATGATTCACAACCAAAAAGACACTAGAAATAATCCTAGTTCATTTTCTTTGGGTTTTTTTTTTGAGTAAATTACATTTTCATACCTCAGGTTTGAGCTCTATTTCAATTCCTTACAACATCTTTAAAACATTTCACTTTCATACCTTAAGTACTATTTTATTTCAAAATAATACCTCCGTTACATTTTCCATCCATTGATCCGTTAAATGCTACCGTGGCTGCCACATATATGCCACGTGGCAAAAATAATAATTTTTTTTTTAAACCTGAATTTTTACAAAAAAAAAAAAAAAAAAAAAAAAAAACCCAGATCTGCAAGAAGAAGGAGGAGGAAAAGGGAGAGGGAGGAGGGTCGCGCGGGGGAGAGGGCTCTGGCGGGAAGAAGAGGAAGAAGAAGAAGGAAGAGGGAGAGGGAGGAGGGTCGCGCGGGGAGAGGGCTCCGGCGAGAAGAAGAAGAAGAAGAGGGAGAGGGAGGAGCGTCGCGCGGGGAGAGGGCTCTGGCGGGAAGAAGAAGAAGAAGTCCGGCGGGGGGTGGGGAGGAACGGGCAGAGGGCGGTCGGGGATCGGAGGAGGGTCGCGGGGAGGGGGGGACGAGCGGAGGGTCGCCGCGGGGGGGTGCGGCACTGGGTTTCGCGGGGGGGGGGGGGGGAGGGGGAAGGGAACTGGGTTCTCGCCGGGGGGGGGGGGGGTTGCGGCACTGGGTTTCACGAGGGGAGAGAGGGAGCTGGGTTCTCGGGGGGAAGAGAGGGGACTGGGTTGTCGCCGGGCCGAGGGGGGAAGAAGGGGCGTGGGATTGGTTGTTCTGCTTCTGCTGCAGATTTGTTCTTCTTCTTCTTCCAAATTTTTTTTTTTGTAAAAAATCCAAGTTTTTTAAATAAAAACATAAAAAATTATTATTTTTGCCACGTGGCATATGTGTGACAGCCACGTGGCATATATATGGCAGTCACGTTAGCATTTAACGGATCAATGGATGGAAAATGTAACGGAGGTATTATTTTGAAATAAAATAGTATTTAAGGTATGAAAGTGAAATGTTTTAAAGATGTTGTAAGGAATTGAAATAGAGCCCAAACCTGAGGTATGGAAATGTAATTTACCCTTTTTTTTTCTTTCCATTTTTGAAATTAAAAGCAGGCCTACGACTTGGGAAAATAGAACGGTGAGATGTCAGACAATATATATGGATGAGGCTATGAGAAAATGGATTTCTAAATTTTGTTGAAAGTGACGTCAACCTTATCGATTGATGATGGATGTGAAAGATAAATTATCTCAGCATCTGGATTGACCAATTTCCACCTAAAAAATTTCAATCACAATAAAATTCAATAGCATAAAAAATATATAGTAAAGCTACAAATTGAGTTTCCTTACTTGTATCCTATAGACAAATGATGTAAAAATACAGCAAGTTGTATCTTTTTTTTGGTTGAAACTGGATTTCATTAAAAACCAGGGCACAGAGGCCAACTAAACAGCTAAAAGTCCACAGACTAACAAAGTACATGGAAGTAAACACAAAAAGGCTAAAACAAGACGCAGTCACAAGGTACCCCTGCGTCAGCCCACCCAAAAAACCCCTCACTACCCTTACAGATGAGGACAAGGAAGGCCGTTCTTGTTCAGAATACCTACAAGCGAAGATGGGGGTCTCTCGACCCAGCTTAAATCGCACATCTTCTGTGAATGGTGCTTCGCGACAAATCCGCCGCCATATTTGCTGATCTTGGAACCCAAGACTAGGAGTAGGCTTGGAAAGTTATCCCAACCTTTTGCGCACGAGAAAGGATTGGGAGGAGCTCCCAAGCACAACTCAGAGAAATAGAATTTAGAGAATGTATGATATCCACCGCATCGGATTCAATCACCACCTCCCAACCCAACACTGTAGATTTTTGGCAAGCATCTAACCCTCCAGAACAGCCATCGCCTCAGCTATTGCAGCGCTGTTGGCGGACACCTCCAAACTTCTCATAGCAAAACACAAGGAATCATGGTTCCGGGCAACAATCTCCATCGTGCCACACACAGTCCCCAACTTCCAGCAGGCATCCACATTTAGTTTGACCCAGTTGGTAGAAAGGGGTACCACAGGATAGCCCAAGGGATGCCAGGGATAGAACTAGGTCTTGGAACAGCTGACGCCCGTGCTGCATTTGAAACTTACTCAAAGAAAGCCTATGCATAGGAGATGGTGCGTGTGGTCTGGAAAGATGAAAGAGGTTTTGAGTTGAACATGGCATCGCACCGAGCTCGCCAAATAAACCAGCACGTGAAAGCCATTTGCTAGAAGATGCGCTCTCATGCCTCCTTATTCCCCTCTACGGTCCTCGAGAATGTGCACATCCAGTCGGCAAATGAGGTGATGGAATCCCTGTTAATCCGAAGACACAATAGGCCCCCAAACCAAACTTAGGCAACCGAAGAGCAAATGAGTAGAATGTGCTCAGGGGTTTCGTCATGGTCTAGGCAAATAAGGCATCGAGGAGATGAAGTGCATCGGCACCTAGAGAGGTTTGACATGGAAGCGACAGCTCCACGGATGCAACGCCAAAGGAAATTACGGATCTTATGAGGGGCTCTGCAGCTCCAAATCCAACGCCACACCCGAGGATTCGTGCTTCATAAAGAATATGGGAGCCTATAACGGACCGACGGGTTAAGGCCATGCATCCACAGATACCCCAATTTAACCGAATAGTCGATGTTCTTTGTCGATGGCCAAATGAGCCTATCCAACCCTTGAAACCCACCTACGTGTATGTCAACAATGACATTACACATCTCTGCTGGAATAAAGCCAAAGACCAGATCAAGATTCCACGCAAGAGTGTCAGTATCAATGAGCTCAGCCACCCTCAAGTCACTGCAGAAGGCAGCATTAGGCGATGGTGTTGGATGCCAATAGGTATCCCTGGGACCCAATTGTGGACCCAAAAACGCATCTCGTTGCCACCCATGATTTGCCATATCGCGCCCTTAAGAATAAGGTCCATTCCTTCAAGCAAACTAGCCCATGCATATGAAGCCCTCTCTCCCTTCTTCGTTTCCAAGAAAAACACATTAGGAAAGTATCGTTCCTTAAGAACCTGAGCCCATAGAGAATCCAGGTCTCAAATCAGACGCCAACATTGTTTGGCCAATAATACAATGTTGAACTCTTTGAGATTCCTAAAACCCATCCCCCATCGTTCTTGGATCGGCCCATATCCACCCAATTAATCCAATGAATCCCCAACTCTTTGTTTGATCCAGCCCACCAGAATCGAGCCAGTACCGCATCAATTTCATTGCATAATTTATCTGGGATACGGAAAACATTCATAGGGTACATCGGGATTGCCTGGGCAATGGCCTTAATGAGGATTTCCCACCCTGCTTGAGAGAGGAAACGGTGCTTCCAACCCGCCACCTTTGCCGTGACCCGATCCTTAACATATGTCAGGGTATCCCGCTTCGATTTGCCCCAGATTGCGAGGATACCCAGATACTTCCCCAGGTCATCAACCCGCGGCATCTGAAGAATATTGCATAGATCATGGACCAGGTGGGCTAGCGTATTAGCCCTAAAATAGAAAACAGATTTTTGGAGGCTAACTTGTTGCCCAGAGGCACTTCAATAGGTGTGCAAGAGGTTGGTGATGTTGCGACAATTGTCCTTGGAGACCTTGAGAAAGATAAGGGTGTCATTAGCAAAAGACAAGTGGGAGAGAGTCGGTCTAGTTGCAGAGAGCTTTATTCCCTTGAGATAGCCACGATCCATAACCCGTTTAATAATCATGGAAAGAACCTCGCTGATAATAAGGAACAAATACGGGGACTTGGGGTCCCCCTGACGAAGACCCCTCGTTGGTTTGAAACGGCTTCCCGGACGACCATTAATAAGGACAAAGAACTCCACAGTTGAGACACATCGCATGACCATGTCAACCCAACTCCGTTGAAACCCAAGCTTGGCCATGACCGCCTCTAAAATGTCTCACTCCACACGATCGTAGGCTTTGTTCATGTCAAGTTTGATTCCAAGCTCAAACTTTGTTTTTGTTTTTTGGAGCTTTAGAAAGTGGAAAATTTCATGGGCCAATATAATGTTGTCTTGTATTTGCCTCCCCTGGATGAAAGCATTTTGGCTTGGAGATCTAATAGAAGTGAGCAGTGGCTTCAACCAGTTTGCCAAAACCTTGAAAAGAACTTTATATGAATAGTTGCAAAGGCTAATGGGCCAAAATTGATTGACCACTTCCAGGTTGGGAACTTTGGGAACTAATACAATGTTGGTATTATTGAGGGCAGACGGGCATCTGCCACCCATGAGACACTCAGTCGCGAGACCCTTAACCAACGCTGTAATGATGTCCCAGAAAGAATGGAAAAAAAATCCCCTGAAACCCGTCCGGGCCCGACGCCTTTGTCCCACCCATTTGAAATACTGCATCCTTAATCTCCAACTTTGAGATTGGGCTACTCAAATTCACGTTCATGTCTGCAGTCACCACCGAATCCAGACGGTTGAGAATGTCACCCCAATCACGGTGGCCATCAGAGGTGAACAGACTCTTGAAATGATCTTCCACCGCCTGTCTAACCCCGGTAGGCTCATCCTTCCAATTTCCCCCCACAATCACGAATTTTTGTGATTTTGTTTTGCCGACGTCTTTGGACAGTGGATTGATGGAAAAAAAAACGGTGTTTGAATCACCGGCCTGCAGCCACCGGACACTCGTTCGTTGGGCCCAGTAGGATTCCTCCTGCTCTTCAAGATGATTGATGAGTCCGTAACCACCTTGATTTCACTGCTATTAGCCACCCAATTCATTTGCAGGTCCCCTAAGTGGTAGTTAAGTTTGTCTAGCTCAATCTTTCTGGCTTTAAATTTATCTGAGCTCCATCTTTTTAGATTCTTTTTCGTGTCATGCAATTGATGTTGCCACTTATCCAGCCACCCGCCAGAGCACTGCGATCTCCAACTGTTCTCAATGACCTCCTTGCAACCCTGTTTCTTGCACCAAAACGGCTCAAAGCGAAAAATCGGTTTACACCTGAGAGCCGTCGGGTCAGTATTAATAATAAGCGGGAAGTGGTTAGACGCCCGAACATTACCATGAAGGACCAAAGTATTAGGCCACCAGTTTTGCCACTCACCATTAACCAGCCTACGGTCAAGCCTCTCCTGCACCAAACTCCCATTCCGAGTTCCCCTCCAGGTAAAGTTAGGACCAGAAAAGCCAAGGTCAAAAAGCTCCATTCGATCCATAAATAATTGCAGAAAGGGTGGACCTGTGTGTGGTCTCTGGCTACCTCCCGACTTCTCCGACTCATTTAGCATTTCGTTCAAATCCCCCGCGCACAGCCACGGGGAATCTGAGGGCTGAAGCACATCAGAGATCCACCTCTAAAAGTCATGCTTTTCAGCTCTGTAAGACGTGCCATAAATCCAGGAGGCATGAAACCAATCACCTTGTCCCTGCATCCGCATTTCAGAGTGAATCAATTTTTTTTGTGGAAAAAACCACTTTGACTTCCATTCGATCATCCCACCATAAACTCAACCCGCCTGCCGACCCTATTGGAGGAACATCAAAGCCCCCCATATATCCCATCCGCCTACGAATACCTTCAATTATGTAATTTTTCATTTTGGTTTCTGATAAGAAAATCACAGAGGGTTTGTGCCTCCGAATGAGCCCATGAAGAGCTCGAACTACCGTGTCTGACCCAAGTCCATGGCAGTTCCACACTAGATGTATCATGGCTACCTTGCAGCTGTTTCGGGCCAGCCGCCACCCCCACCATTTTTCTTCGCCTTTTGTGCCCTATGATCGCCTGCTCCTTCTTCCAAAATGTCCTCAAGGTGAGACCATAAGTTTTCCATTTGGACCGGCACATCCAGTAAGTTGTCCTCCCTATAGAGGCTCTGATCACTCTCCTGGCATCCACCAGACCCCCTGAGTTTTGACGTCTGGCCATTGCGACCCCCCCGAGTGGCCTGGGATCCCGGTTTCCTTCTTGGGTCTTTTCCTTGATCTTTGGGCCCCGTCTCTCCCGCATTCCTTAGCGCTTCTCTTCAAACCCGACGTCTGAAACAAGCTTTCACACTTATTTTGATCCTCTTCCGCTTGCCCTTGTTGTGAAGTGGCAGGCCCGTGTTGTATAGTAGTTGTATCTTGACAAGCAAGTTTCCTGCACATGTTCTCGATCCACCACCAAAAACTTGGTATGCTCCGGCCTGGTTCCTGAATGAGTGAAATTACACCCATTAATTCATTAGTAAATTAATTATCTTCAATTAATTCATCGTGTTAAAATATTGACTTGCATTCCATCTATCTGGGTTGAAGCACATTGGATCGTCAAAATTCTCTGAATTTGTGTGGAGATATCGAACCCAAACAATCATCCTCCAATCCTTGGGTATATTATAACCTACACCAATCAATTTGGTTAGAAACACACAAAAAATTATGTGTGCCAATGGTAATTAAAAACATAATGTACATTTTTTTTCCTTTATACTCAACTTCCTTAATTAGTAGCCAATCGGAAAACAAATGCTGCAACGTTGGCCAATTTTATTGTTTCTTCCACCACCTGTATATCATTATATGAAGTGCAATAGCTTTGGCTTGAGATTAATTCTTTGTTACAAGGAGTATCGCGGGAGATACATAACGATACTAATTAATGACTTTTCTCTTTTATACAAACGTTATGAGAAGGGGGAATCAGAACATCAGATGCAGCAGTACAGTAAATTAAGCTATAAGCTCATTGCATCAATATATAATAAATGGTAAATCCCTCAATGCATACAGATAAAGTACCTTGTTTGTGTATTTCATTTTTGAAACATCTTCATATGTGATAAACTCCCCAGTCTTGTTCTTGTGTATAGCCATATTCTCTTCGTGCAATTACAGATCACGAAAACTGCGTCAAGATGAAACATAATTAAATGAATGTTTCTTTTTTCGAGTCAAATTATGAGAGATGGTGATAAGCTTTTGGAGGACGTCAGGGTATTTTGCGAGATAATATAAAGTTCACATTATTGATAGAGAAGTAGATGCATATCCAGCGATAACAAGTCTGACAATGTTGTCTAGAACCTTTTGGTCACTTAATTTATTGCATTCATCGTCTTTAATCTGCATAAGCCCATCCATTAGATCATTTGTCACCCCTTCCTTTAGGTTTTTTTTCTTCTCTAGCTCCACCCTGAAAATGTCTTCAAGCTTTTTCCTACACTGCAAATTCACGTTCATGTATTTAGCATGCATGCACGTTATTTACAATATGGTCTGAATATATATTGGAAAATCAGTGGAGTTATTCTACCAAAACCCTTTAAGGTTCAAACCTGAAGAGCATGGCGATAAGCCGATCCGGGAATGTTCCAGTGGATGAGCCCTAATTCCAGTGACTAATCCAGTAAACAAGTTATCAATGGTATCAAGGAGAGGCCTCGGCTCCAAACTTACGAATAGTTTTCCAATATCTTCAAATTACCTGTAAACATAATGAGACATGAAAAGTTGTTGAAGATATTAAAAAGTCTAACACCGAAAATCTGATAGAATAAAATGATTACACTTTTAATTGCACGAGACATTTTTTGATAAAATATCATATCTGCATGACTGGTACTTATTGCTTTATTGTTTTGATAGTAAATTTACCTTCCTGGCTTCATCATATCCTTTGACTCTACCTTCAGAGCCCACGACTCCAGCGCAGCCACCATGCGGGGTTGGACAAGTTGGCTTATGCAAAGGAGAGCGTCAGGACGGTTAATTACGCTTACAACATAGCTTCTAACTCTTGAATGAGACTTTCCATGAATTGCCACTGTAGCACCTACAATAATAACATTGGGCTAGTCTAGGATGAAGGTTTCATCAAATTGGAACACAAATTTGTTGATTCCCGGGAAGCATGCTATGATTGTCGGTGATCCAAAGAGGTGAGTTCTATACATTCTGACTCCATCACCGTACCTGAATCAGTTTCATTTGTCAAAACTACTATATATGCTCCAGCTTTCGGGATATCACATACTTTGGAGTTTGTGGTTGTTAGATTCATACTCAAATATATAATGATCAAAATCTTACGACAAAAAAATCCAGAAGTACACGAGCATAATATAGTTTTTAATTTATTCTCAACAGCATTTAATCCTATCACGTTGATGCTAGTTACTATACATATAAAGAAGAATGGAAATAAATCATTTGTCAATACTCATCAATATATTGCACTTAATACTACCCTGTCAATATTACCAATTTTTTTTCTTTTCCAAATGCTAATATTACTAGTTAGCATAAATGCATATATAGAACAAAAAAGAAATGGAATCGTACTTAGCCCGCTTAGCATTGATAAAGTCATCAGGACGACGAACAATTTTGAAGTATCAAAGGAAGACGAATATTTCACCCAAAAATAGAAGTCCCATGAGGCCGGGCGGCAATTTAGCGCCAATAGGCGATGTCGTAGTCTGAGAGGAAGCACATACCAGAGCTCATTCCACCACCACAAGAGCAACCCCAGCAATGGCAAAGCTCCCAAAACCAAGGCCACCCACACTCCCATAGAAATACTCATGATGTGTCCAAACAAATATGATACTACTAGAAATTTCCACTTTGCCGACAAAATTAGTTTGTCGGCAAAAATCAAAATTCGTCGGTAAAGAGCATTTCCCAACGAAAAATTTTGTCGGCAATTTTGTCGCTAAAAGCATGTTGCGCAAGATCTTTCCCGACGAATCTTGATATTTCATCAGCTCATTTTTAAGGCGACAAATCTCAGCCGTCAAACTGTGGCCGTCACCAAAACAACATTGCGACAAAATATTTTGTCGACACAGGTTGCTTTTTCGCGATGAAGTTATTTGTCGGCTTAGTGATCTTTTCACGACAAAACATTTTGTCGGCTGAGTAATCTTGTTGCGACAAAATGGTTTTTCGGCTGAGAAGTCCTATGCCAACAAACTAGTTTGTCAGCTCAAATTACTTGTGTAGACAAAATAATTGGTTGGTTGAATCTTTTGTGAACCAAAATATTTGTCGGCTAATTATTTTTGTGTCGACAAAACATGTCAAATCCAATATTTTCTGATTTTTATTCGCATTTTTTTTAATAATATTTTTAACCATCACAAACAAGCAAGCTTAAGAGATCGAGAAGGGCTGTGAATGAAGAATTAATGTAGGAACAACACAAAAATTCATGTAATATAAACTAGGGTGAAGTGCCGATTTAGTCCCTAAACTATCACCTCAGTGAAAATTAGGTCCCTGAATTATTTTTTCGGTAAAATAAGTCCCTAAATTCATTAGAAATTGCTAATTTCATCCCTACTATTATATTCAAAGCTATTTTAACCAATTTTTCTTCAACTTAAGTCACTTGACACATTTTAAAGTGTAATACCTTCATTTTCTCGTCATAAGTGTTTAACATTTCATATAGGTTGCGAATTTAATGTCTAATTTACCCTTAAAAGTTAACTTACACTATTTCTTTATGAAAAACTACCAATTTCTCCTTCAAAATTAACTCCATACACTATTTCTTTACGGAAAACTACCAATCTACCCTCCAATGTGTATCACATGCAAGTAACATGACTTAAATTGACGGAAAATTGAATATAGTAGCTTCGAATATAACATTAGAGATGTAATTGGCAGATTTTTATAATTCAGGGACTAATTTTTCCGAAAAAATAGTTTAGGGACCTAATTTTCACTAAGGTGATATTTCAGGGACTAAATTGGCAGTTTACCCTATAAACTAATGTAAGGTTTACAATTCGGTTCAGTTACAAAATACAAAAATATCTATGTTTTCATTTCGACATTACTGTGATATAGATAAAATATCCTTAAGTATCACCACTCTCACTATAGTCCTCATCACGTTGATATGCAGCATCACGAAATCGGGAAATGGTGAGGATCATCATGAAACATTCAAGTATCAAACAACTGTAGAAGAAAGACAAATTAAAAAACTTGATTAGCAAGCGTTAAGGGTGCTAAATATCATTGACATTAAGGAAACGCAAGGCCAAACTAGAGTGGTATTTCTAAACAAATAACTTATGAAACCATAAATGTGTAAACAACAAGATAAAGATATCTACTAATCAAGTTAACTTACCAATGCCATGCAGCATCACAACCTAGCAAAATTACATGTTTAATAGATACCAGGTAATAATCAAGTTAGCATCAACTACTTATATGTCATTCATCACTGTAAACAACAAGATAAACATTATAAACAACAAGGAAACATGATTCTCACACTCTGTAAACAAGGCAGCATGATCATCTGGTCTTTATTACATGTCATATAAGAAAGTAGAGAGGACATATTGAATTTTTTCTTTGTTATTTTCTACTTTACTACTTTTTTAATGTCATTATGTTACTAAGTTATCTTGTAAATGCAATTCAATACTTTCTTTGTTTCACTTAGTTTATGTGTTTCTTAGGTTTGAAGAGTGAAGATGAAGAAATAAGAAAACAGAGCACTTTTTCGGTTGAAATGAGTTTAGTATCTTGGAAGTAGGAACTGTCTATGCAGATTAGCCAACTTTATGAGTTAAACTGTACTTCTTCAGAAGGAACCAAGTGTTGAGCCTTATGCCATTGGAAAGATATGGAAGTTAGCTTTCAGAGGAATTTTACGGTTCATGATTCCGAATTCTGTAGAAGACATTATAGCGATTTTCGTACAGGACGTCTGTCAACTAAGCTTACGCGGTATTTGCAAGGTGATTTTGGATTTACAAGTTTTAATTAAAGAAAACGTGCAAAGCAAAAGGAGAGCTTCTATAAGAGTTTAAGACTATCCTAAAAGGTTCAGAATTAATATTTTTATGGTTTTGGTGTGCCACATCATCAACATTCCAATTCAAATAACGAGAGAGTTAGATAAGTCATATTCAAGCAAGGATTTGAGCATTTATTCAAGAGAAAAAGAAGGAAACAGGGAGAGACTTTCGAGACTATGAGTAGTAGTCTTAGCTAGTAAATCATAAGTAGATGATATAAATCCTTGAAAGGTCTATAATTTATCCTAAAGCATCCTAATTCATCACTGTTTATAATCTTTATCAGTGTAAACAAGAAGATATAGACATCTACTAATCAAGTTAATCCTCAAATATCAAAATTACCTGGCGTGAATGATCCTCACACTGGTCTCCATGCCGTGCTGATACCAGTTGTAAGCTATCTGGCCCAGAATTCCACTTAGCCATAGACAACCTGCAAGTGTTATAGAAAGGAAAAACAAATATGTCAAACCTGAACCACAATATCGAAAAATTACATTGGAAATCTGGAATTAAAGTCAAAGGACATTGTTTTCACCAATATTATACAAATGGATGCCCAAATCAACCAAAAATTGGAAACCTAGATCATAAAACTCGAACCCAAATGAAATAGTTCAATTAATAACATGTTTTTCATCCATAAATGCGATTCAATCAAAGCAAATACAATTATTTCATTTTTCAATAAAAACATGGAAAACGAATACAAAAACAAACAAACAAGTTAGCAAACTAATGTGGTAAGGAAAATGCATATACAAAATGATGAACTTATTTAGACAAAAACACAATGAGCAAACTAAATACTGACTTACTAATAATCCATATCAGTATCGTCATCAGTAGTACTGCTTGAACTATCATCACCATGAGTACTATTTTCCTCATTGCTTATGTAGTCATTAGTATCCATACTACTTTCTTCATTATAATTGTAAATGAATTCATTTTCATCAATTCTAGGAAGACCCCCAATATCTATAATGATGGAGTCAATCTTAACTGCAACTGGAGGAACGTTTTCTAAGCAGTACCTTTCAAAATCTTATCTGCTTCATAATGTGATGGAGGCAAAACATTATCTTTCGGAAGCATCCTTTTGAAAAGTGCCATGAAATAATCATAGCATGTGTTGGACATTCCAAACATGACCTTGCCATGCATGAACTCCACATTTGCCGTTAGTACAGAGAAACCTTCACACCCATGGTACAATTCTCGTTGAGCTTGTTTTAATAATCTCTCAAACTTTTCATGTTCTTCTCTAGGCATGTTGGACTCATCCACTTCCACATCATCATTGCTGATTGTACTATCATCCTCTTCCAACGCCTTGTTTTGACTAACATGCATGTGTGGATGAAGATCGTTGATTACATTCATTACATGATCATTATCACTTCCTATTTCATTAATAGGTCGTGACACTGGTTGTGGGTTTGAACAACTTGAAACAGTTCTCAATCGTTCCCCATGATGAGTCCATGTAGTATAATTGTATGACATTCCATATCTACCCAAATCTTGCTGAATTTCTCTCAATGACTTCAATCTACAGTTGTTACAATTCTGGCATGGGCACTTAGTATAACCCTCAGCGTTGACATGTTTGCTGGCAGTTTTCAAAAATTCTGAAATCCCATTAAAATATTCCCTACTCACTCGATTCGGATTTCGTATCCGTTCCCTTTTCATGGCATATAAAGTATCTACTCCCTGTTTACATGTTTACAAATTTAATTTTACATGCAAGATTCATTAGGACCAGCAATCAAACAATGAATAAGATAGGCTGAGGGTGACGGTGTAACAACATACCTTTCCAAAGAAAGCAGCTAGCCTAGAAGATGACCAGATTCTTCAGTGTATAAGCCCAGCCTTGTAACAGCCCTCTGTATAGGAAAATGGAACAAATTTAGAGATATATATATATATATATATATATATATATATTCCAGTAAAAAAATTGAATGGAATTGAACTCTGATTCCCCCAATCCATAAAAAAATTAAATGGAATTGAACTCTGATTCCACCAATCCATATATGGTACCCAGCCACATCCCCCACCCCGCAAGGTAAAACAACTGCAGATGAGAATTAGAAGGGGAAGAGCCCACAATAAACTCGCAAAAGAATCGAAAAAGAAAAATGAAAACCCTAAGACAATTACACAGAAAACTAATGGGTTTATCCATCAGAAACGTAAATTGAAGATGACAATTACGAGGGAAAAACCTTTTTTAGGCTTTGACTTTGACGATGCTTTCGATTTCCACCGGAAGGAGGCTGTCGGTTTGTCTATTTGCAGCGATGGAGATGGAGGTGGAGAGGAAGAGGGAGAGGGAGAAGGAGAAGGAGTGGGACGGAGAGAGATAACCGCGCGCGCCTCCTTTTAATTTGTTAAATAGTGTTTTCCTAAGTTTAGAATTGGGAGGGAGATCATGAGGCGGCCAAATAGGATTAGCATGCAATTGGGGGATGTGAACCGACAATTGAGGGATGTGAACTGACAATTGGAATAGAAATATTATGGGAGGGAGATCATGAGGCGGCAAAATAGGATTAGGAAGAATATGGGAGGGAGATCATGCAATTGGGGATGTGAACCGACAAAATAGGTTTGGATTGCCTTGGGAAATTTATAAGTTTGTTCTTAAAATTATATGTTATGTTTTTAGAAAACTTGGCATGCCTGTCCAATTAGAATGGATGATTCACATACAACCGTATTCAAGTTTACAATTGCTGACATACTTTATTGCCTTTCTAATCAATTTGCCGATGAAATACTTTGTTGCCTCACATTGTTGGCTAATATTTCAATACAGCAGGAAAAGTTCCCGCCAACATTTACCCGTCAAAACAAAATTCGTCAGGGTATCGAATTTAGGCCTACAAAATGATCGTCGGCTAACGTTCCAATTTTCTCGGCTAAGATTGGCTTTGTTAATTGGTTCTAGAGTGAGTATTCAGCCGACAAATTAAAATTTTCGTCGAGAAATGACTCTTGTGCCAACAAAATTTTGCTTTGTCGGCTTATAATTTGTCGGCAAAATTGTAATTTCTAGTAGTGAGCCAAATTCCCTCTGGGCTATATAGTTGTGGTAGATTCCAAGGTGATTATTCGTAAGACCAGGTCAGCATGCCGACAAGGAGAGAACGTGTTAAATGTTACTAGTTAGTATACATATATAAAACAAAAAGAAGTGAAAATGAGTCATACTATGTGAGTACTTCACCCCAAAATGGAAGTCCCATGTGACGGGCCAGCAATTTATCACGGGATAGTACTTATGAGTACCTTATATACTCACTAGTGAGTGAGTACCTAATATATTCGTTCTGATTTGGCTTATTTAAAAGATGTCATATGTTTTTCATTTTTAAAAGTTTAAAAAAATATTAATTAACCTGTTTATTATTTTTTAAAACAGTAAAATATGCATGTAAACGAGTGAAGAGATGAGCTAGTTGTAACTTGCCATGCAGTTGTCAGTGACTCAGCGGTATCGATGTCTGGAGGGTTCGCAGTCTCTTGTATGTATATTATTGTCTGAAGGGAAGCACATACCGAAGCCCCTCTTGGCTAAATGTCCTAGTTTACATATTCGTCTGAGCAGGATTTGGCTTGTGGACGAGGGGAACAAACAGAGATGATACCTGCTGAAAGATTATGTTTGATACTCTCATCTCATATCCAATGAGAACACAATAACAATCTCCTATATATGCCAAATAGGCAAGGGGGGAGCCAAGATTCTTTTCTTGGGTGGGCTAGCTGAAATTAGTACAATAAAATTATATGTTTTTTTTTTTTGCTTATATAAAATTATATAATAATCAGTATAAAAGGTACATTCAAAGGTGACATTCATTTTAAAATTGCAACATAAATAAGGAATTGCGAATATAGGGATTTAATTGTTGATTTAAAAAAATTAATTTTCTTTTCTTGAGTAAGAAGCACAGAGGCTAAATTGCATAGGGTAAAAAAAAAATTTCTTTAACGAATATGATAAAAGGGGGATGGGAGATAGAGTTAATTTATAATTTTTAGCATAAAACGTATTATTTACAACTTATCCTCTACTAAATATACAATAAGCAATAACCTGTATTGAAATTGAGTGGGCTATAAGCATGAGTTTACAAAAGAATAGTGTTGTCCATACACCTGTTGCTTGTAGTGCTATATAGTTGTGGTAGATTCCAAGGTGATTATTCGTAAGACCAGGTCAGCATGCCGACAAGGGGAGAACGTGTTAAATGTTACTAGTTAGTATACATATATAAAACAAAAAGAAGTGAAAATGAGTCATACTATGTGAGTACTTCAACCCAAAATGGAAGTCCCATGTGACAGGCCAGCAATTTTTCACGGGATAATACTTATGACTACCTTATATACTCACTAGTGAGTGAGTACCTTATATATTCGTTCTGATTTGGCTTATTTAAAAGATGTCATATGTTTTTCATTTTTAAAAGTCTAAAAAAATATTAATTAACCTGTTTATTATTTTTTTAAACAGTAAAATATGCATGTAAACGAGTGAAGAGATGAGCTAGTTGCAACTTGCCATACAGTTAGACCCGGTAGTTTCTGACACGACACGAAAATAACGGGTTTCGGGTCAACATGATAACTTATCGGATCATTATCGGATGACCCGTTAAGGACCCGTTAATAACAGATTCTTAACGGGTATACACGCAGGTAACACGTGAATAACCGGTTTCGACCCGTTAAGAAAAAAACTATTTTGATCATTTTAAAATTTAATTACTAAAAGATTTATTATAAAATACAATAGCTATATTAATATATACAATATATTCTATATTAAATATATAGTTTTGTATTATTATTCTATATAAGTTTAAAAAAAAAAGTTTTTGTCATTATTTATTTTTATTATGAGAGTTCATTATTATCATTACTAGGATAAATTTTACTTAACATGTTGTTGTCCAAAATTAAAATAAACTAATATAGCATTTGCACAGGCAAGAACTAAGAAGACATACATACAAATATGAAAAATGTGAAAGAATATATAAACACTCGTGAATCATCATTATTTCTCCACCAGTAGATAATGGTTACACTTACATTATCATTTTGATTTTTAAAATCCTCCAAACCCTCATGAATAATTTTTTTTATTTGAGGGCAAAATTAATAAAATTAATAATAATTATTGTAGAGGTGTAAAAAATGTAAAAAAAAAATATACAATCACTCATAGTGACAAGCTTTACAACTTTCATGAAGGGGTCAGCTTCGAAATCCAACACTATAATCCATAAACCTTAAATTTATATTTAACCGTCGATTGTCATTTATGCTTTATTCTTCTGACTGAATTTCATTTTTAAAATTTTCTTTTTTGAAAACATGATCATTTGGCGGATGTAAGAAGATGAACGGTTCAGATCTTTGATATCACGTTTCGATATTTAGGTTAACTGAAATATGAGTCGATGTCATATAGTTTGTAGAAACTTTATAAACATCAAGCAATATTTTCACTAACCGTAAAACTCTTAATATAATATCAACGATCCAAACCGTTCATCTTCATGCATCATCTAATAGATCATGCTTTCAAAAAAGAAAATCTGAAAAAAACAAATTTTGATGAGAACAATGAAGCGTAAATGTAAACAACAATCAACGGTTAAATTTTGATTTATGATTTATATGATTATAGTGGCGAATTTTGAAGTTAAGCTCTTCATAAAAGTTGTAAAGCTTGTCATTATGAGCGTTTATATATATATTTTTTTATATTTTTTTACACTTCTACATTAATTAAAAAACTATTAAAGACTTTAGGTAAGTGAAAATATACTTAAAAGGAAAATGCGTTTTTATGTTTTGGATGTGACAATATGATATGTATATACTTATTTAGTATTATGTTTTTCATTTGATTATTTATTGGTTTAAAATATATTTTTCTTAACGGGTAACGGGTCGGGTCATATTACCTGTTAATATTATCGAGTCGATTTCGGGTCGGGTTATTTTACACGTTTATTTTATCGGGTGTTACACGACACGACCCGTTAAGATATCGGGTATGACACGAAAACGATACGAACACGAAAAACACGACACGAATGCCAGGTCTACATGCAGTTGTCAGTGACTCAATGGTATCGATGTCTGGAGGGTTCGCAATCTCTTGTATGTATATTATTGTCTGAAAGGAAGCACATACCGAAGCCCCTCTCGGCTAAATGTCCTAGTTTACATATTCGTCCGAGCAGGATTTGGCTTGTGGACAAGGGGAACAAACAGAGATGATACCTGCTGAAAGATTATGTTTGATACTCTCATCTCATATCCAATGAGAACAACACAATAAAAATCTCCTATATATGCCAAATAGGCAAGGGCGGAGCCAAGATTCTTTTCTTGGGTGGGCTAGCTGAAATTAGTACAATAAAATTATATGTTATTTTTTTGCTTATATAAAATTATATAATAATCAGTATAAAAGGTACATTCAAAGGTGACATTCATTTTAAAATTGCAACATAAATAAGGAATTGCGAATATAGGGATTTAATTGTTGATTTAAAAAAATTATTTTTCTTTTATTGAGTAAGAAACACAGAGGCTAAATTGCATAGGGTAAAAAATCTTTTTCTTTAACGAATATGATAAAAGGGGGATGGAAGATAGAATTAATTTATAATTTTTAGCATAAAACGTATTATTTACAACTTATCCTCTACTAAATATACAATAAACAATAAACAATAACCTGTATTGAAATTGAGTGGGCTATAAGCATGAGTTTACAAAAGAATAGTGTTGTCCATACACCCGTTTTTACCTCCCACACCCTTATTATTTTTTTGAGATTGATAAATTCATTCGATCCGATAATAGAAAATTGAGAGGGATATGTGAGAAGTAAAAATGAGTGCATGAATAACAATATCCTTACAAAAAACTGAAGTTAACCTTCCCGTCATCGCCCCCCCCACCACCCCCCACCCGCGACCCTTCTTGCGCACCCCACCCCCAACCCGTGACCCTCCCTCCCTTCGCACCCATCCTCTTCCCTTCTCTACACACCCCCCACTCTCCTCTACCCCCCCCCCCCCCCCCAACTCCTTAAATCCACATCAATTCCACGAACCCGGCGATGGCGAGACGGGATCTGGGTTTTTTTTCTTTTTCTGGGTTGCAGGTAGGGGGTCGGGGGAAGAAGATGAAGATGGGGAAGAAGAAAGGGGAAGAGGGGGGGGGGAGAAGACGAATTGAAGGGGTTTTTTTTTTTTTTTCTTTCTTCTTCTTTCTGGGTTGCAGGGAAGAAGATGAAGATGGTGGAGATGGGTTTGGGGGTTGCGGGGAGAAGACATGTTTCAGATTTTTATTTTTTATTTTTTATTTTTTTTTTGTTGAGAAAATTCATGTTTTTAAAAAAAAATTAAAAATATATATTTTTGCCATGTGGCAGACATTTGGCAGCCATGTGGCATATATGTGGCAGCCACATTAGCACCTAACAGATCAATGGATGGAAAATGCAACGGAAGCATTATTTTGAAATAAAATAGTACTTAAGGTATGAAAGTGAAATGTTTTGAAGATGTTGTAAGGAATTGAAATAGATCCCAAACCTGAGGTATGAAAGTGTAATTTAGTATAGTTTTAGATAAAAGTTTATCCTGCACTCAAACACTACTTTTTTTTGTTAAAAGCACTTTTACAAAAAAATTTACCAAACACTCAACAACTTTATTTTATAGTCATTTGTTCTTACAACACAACAAAAATATTTTTTTTCTTTCTAAAAAGCACGGCAATACCAAATTAGCCCTTAATTTAGCTGGTGTCCTTATGTGCCAAAGTGGAAGTTGCACTTACACCCGTTTTAGTTAATTGATAATCTGAATATTATTAGTTTTTTAGTAGGTTAATTACACAACCACCTCGTGAGGTTTATCGGGTTTTCACAAAACTCACTCACGTTTGAGACATTATACTAACACCCTTTCAGATTGAAATTCACTTTCACATAGCTCCTTCAGTCAAAGTTCTGTTAATAAATTGACAACTTAACCCTTATAACTAATTACTTAAATAATTAAAAAATCTTTCTAATTATATAGAAAAGAAAATATTCAAAAAAAGGTGAATTGGCAATTTAATCCTTGAATTATCGCATGAGTGAAAATTAGGTCTCTAAACTATAATTTTTCGAAAAATCAGTCATTAAATTATAATAATCTGTCAATTACATTCCTAATATTAGATACAAAGCTACTATATTCAATTTTCCATCCGTTTAAGTCACGTTACTTGCATGTGATACACATTAGAGGGTAGATTGGTAATTTTCCATAAACAAATAGTGTATGGAGTTAACTTTGGAGGATAAATTAGATGTTAAATTTGCAACCTATATGAAATATCAAGGGCTTATAGGCGAAAAAATGACGGCATTACACTCTAAAGTGTGTCAAGTGACTTAAGTTGACAACAAATTAGATAAAATAATTTTGAATTGTTGAAGTCATATTTAGAATAGGAATTGTGTAAATCCTAGTAGATAGGAATGTATTTTATATTCCTATTAGAAGTTGATTACCTATTAAGAGTTGTAATCCTAAAGGGTAAGGTTTTTGTCTATCCTTCTACTATAAACAAAGGCACAATGGGGTGATACAAGCACACCTCACAATTAAATCATTATCTCTTCTCCCTCAATACTGTTGGCCCCTCTCTCTAATCCCTTATATTAGTTCAATCAAATAGGCCTACAACATGAATATAATAGTAGGAATGAAATTAGTAGTTTTTAATGAATTTAGGGACTTATTTTACCAAAAAAATAATTTAGAAATCTAATTTTCACTGAGGTGATAGTTCAATGACTAAATCGGCACTTCATCTTTAAAAAAAAATAAGTTAAGTTAAAAATTGCAAAACCACCGCACCATGAATTCCCCTCCCTTTGACTCCACTGCAAGTTTGCAACCCCAGCCCAGCCTCCTTTGTGTGTTTTTCTAAACCACCACTCCAAATTCAACAACAAATTCAAAATTGGAAAAAATGAAGAACAAACCACCGCTCGCCGGTAAAGCAGATATAACGGGACAAGAAGACGTCGACGATCCGGCGGATAAAGCCAGTCTCGCGTTGTGGGTTAAATTAGATTTGTGGTCAGCCACTGTGCATTGCGTATCTGTTGCGGGTCAGATCGATTCATTTCAGACATCGCGTTCGTCTCGTGGATTCTCGATTTACTGTGTTCCAATATGTTCAATCTGCACCACCAAGTCAAATCTGTTCAAATTAAGCCAACAACAGCTAAATCTCAACCCTTTCCCAATTTTCAGATGCAACACTTTAACATCTCTGAATTTGACTCCATCTTCCATGTACTTCTCATCTCTCTTTCGACGGGATCTCTCTATCTTTCTCTCTGAATCAGTTCGAAATTTTTGTTAGGTTCAATGGCGAAGCCATAAATTATACGGTGGGTGGGGTAAGCTGAAATCATTTTTTAAAGTGGAAGTGATGCTCACTTCTTCATTGATTACCGTTTAATTAACTTGGTTTAATTGATTCATGACACGAATTTTGAAATTTAAATTAATTTTTAATGACAATCAACGGGGGATGAGGATCACCCTAGGGGCACCGGTATTAGCTAATTGATAATCTAATGTGGCTTATTAGCTTTTTTGTTATAATTAATTCTTCTCTGATCTCTACATTTATATTAGAGAATGCTGAGGAGATCCTCTTAAAATAGGCATTTTCTATAGACTCTCCGTCATTTCATATTTTTTGCACAATATTTTTAATATTAGCACATGAGTTCCATTTTAAGAGAATCTCGTTAACATTTCTCTTTATATTATAAACATTTGGTTGGTTTGAAAAGGTTAAACAAACAAATAATAAAGTTAATTTTGTTTAGCAGGAAACAATATTTTGCTCCCCTGTAAGCGGAATTGGATCCTCTCCTAAGCAGGAGATCATGATCCTCCTGACCCACTAACATGGGCCGTTGGATCAATCCAACGGCTATAAACAGATGGCCTCTCTAAAAGTTATAATAATTGTAGCCGTTTGATGAAAATTCAACGGTCCGTGTTAATGGGTCAAGAGAATCCTGATCTCCTGCTCAATAGAGGATCCAATTCCTGTAAGCATCTGTGTATGCTCTTGGACTTTTGTAATGTTTGTTTTTTTTAATGAAATGTTGATGAGCTTGCGTCGGTGTCCTCATGCAAATTCACTACTCATCGAGTAACCTCTATCTTTATGTAAACCGGATCAGGATCCTCTCCTGAGTTAAGGGTAAGGATCCTTCTGAGCAAGCCCATCGGGCCATTGAAATTTTATCCAACGGTTACAATTATTATAACTTTTAGAGGGGCCTCCTGTTTGTAGCCGTTAGATAAAATTTCAACGGCTCAATGGGCTTGCTCAGAAAGATCCTTACCCTTAGCTCAGGAGAGGATCTGATCCATGTAAACCAGCCTTCAAGACAAAAGGTAAAGATAAACCAGCATATGCGTCTCTTGAGCATCTTCAATCATGTATTTAATTTTTAAATCAAATTTTAACAAAAAAAATTCTCTTAGGAGCTCTTTTCTCCCTTCCCAGATTTAGGAGCTCTCTGAATATTTGTTATCTCAAGAGCCGAATAGGAACTATGATTGGAGAAAAAAAATTTTAATTTCTTTCTAAATTTTAGCTAGAAGCTCATTTAGGAAGACTGTTTTATGCGCTTAAGATCGTTTTTAACCATACTTTATTTTGTTCTGCGTGTCACTTACGACGCTTCAACCTTAACCCTAGTTCATTTGTACACACCCCATCGTAGATATAAATCCTCTTTCCACGCAACAAACCTATATGAACATCTGGACGTACTCAATTATATTGATATAGAGAGGGGGAAAAAAGAGTTCTAAATCAATTTAGAGGAAATAAACGTTGGAGCATAAGGATTAGAAAACACATACATTACATGATTCACAACCAAAAAGATACATAGAAATAATCCTAGTTCCTTTTCTTTAGTTTTTTTTCTTTCTATTTTTGAAGTTCAAAGCAGGCCTACGCCTTGGGAAAATAGAACGTTGAGATGTCAAGCCATACATATGGATCAGGCTATGAGAAAATGGATTTCTAAATTTTGTTGAACGTGATATCAACCTTATCAACTGGTGATGGATGTGAAAGATAAATCATTTCAGCATCTGGATTGACCAATTTCCACCTAAAAAATTTCAATCACCATAAAATTGAGGACTGATGTCTATACCGTGTTAAGATTCAATAGCATATAAGATATAAAGCAAGCTACAAATTGAGTTTTCTTACTTGTATCCTACAGACAAATGATGTAAAAATACTGCAAGTTGTATCTTGACAAGCAAGTTTCCTGCACATATTCTCGATCCACCACCAAAAACTTGGTATGTTCCTGGCTTAGCTGGTTCCTGAAGGAGTGAAATAACACCCATTAATTAATTAGTAAATTATCTCCAATTAATTTATCGTGTTAGAAATATTGACTTACATTCCATCTATCTGGGTTGAAGCACATGGGATCATCAAAATTCTCTGAATTTGTGTGGAGATATCGAACCCAAACAATCACTCTCCAATCCTTGGGTATTTTATAACCTACACCAACCAATTTGGTTATAAAAACACAAAAAATTATGTGTGCCGATGGTAATTAAAAACATAATTTACATTTTTTTTACCTTTATACTCAACTTCCTTAGTAGCCAATCGGAAAACAAATGCTGCAATGTTGGCCAATCTTATTGTTTCTTCCACCACCTGTACATCATTATATGAAAGTTTTGGCTTGAGATTAATTCTTTTTTACAAGGAGCATCGCGGGAGATGCATAACGATACTAATAATGAATGACTTTTCTCTTTTATACAAACGTTAGTAGGAGGGGGAATCAGAACATCGGATGCAGTACTTTAGGAAATCAAGCTATAAGCTCATTGCATCAATATATCACAAATGGTAAATCCCACAATGCATAGAGATCAAGTACCTTGTTTGTGTATTTCATTTTTAAAACATCTTCATACGTGATAAACTCCCCAGTCTTGTTCTTGTGTATAGCAATATTCTCTTCCTATGATCACAGATCACGAGAACCGCGTCAAGAAGAAACATAATTAAAGAACATGAATGTTTCCCTTTTTGAGTAAAATTATGAGAATATGGTGATATGCTATGATCATACGCGAAGCTTTTGGAGGACGTCATGGTATTTTGCGAGATAATATAAAGTCCACATTATCGATAGAGAAGTAGATGCATATCCAGCAATAACAAGGCTGACAATGTTATCTAGAACCTCTTGGTCACTTAATTTATTGCCTTCATCGTCTTTAATCTGCATAAGCCCATCCATTAGATCATTTGTCACCCCTTCCTTTAGAGTTTTTTTCTTCTCTAGCTCCACCCTGAAAATGTCCTCAAGCTTTTTCCTACACTGCAAATTCACATTCATATATTTAGCATGCATGCACGTTATTTACAATATGGTCTGAATATATGTTGAAAAATCAGTGGAGTTATTATACCAAAACCCCTTAAGATTCAAACCTGAAGAGCATGGCGATAAGCCGATCCGGGAATGTTCAGTGGATGAGCCCTAATTCCAGTGACTAATCCAGTAAACAAGTTATCAATGGTATCAAGGAGAGGCCCCGGCTCCAAACTTGCGAATAGTTTCCCAATATTTTCAAATGTGACCTGTAAACATAATAAGACATGAAAAATTGTTAAAGATACTAAAAAGTATTTCACCCAGAATATGATAGAATAAAATATAATTGAGTGATTACATGTTTAATTGCACTGAGACATTTTCTGATAAAATATTACATCTACATGACTAGCACTTATTGCTTTATTGTTTGATAGTTAATTTACCTTCCTGGCTTCATCATATCCTTTGACTCTACCCTTAAGAGCCCACGACTCCAACGCAGCCACCATACGGGGTTGGACAAGTTGGCTTATGCGACGGAGAGCGTCAGGACGGTTAATTACGCTTACAACATAGCTTCTAACTCTTGTATGAGACTTTCCATGAACTGCCACTATAGAACCAGCACCTACAATATCAATATTGGGCCAGTCTAGGATGAAGGTTTCATCTGATTGGAACACAAATTTGTTGATTCCCGGGAAGCATGCTATGATGGTCGGTGATCCAAAGAGGTGAGTTCTATACATTCCGACTCCATCACCGTACCTGAACCAGTTCCATTTGTCAAAACTACTTTATATGCTCCGGCTTTCAGGATATCACATACTTTGGAGTTTGTAGTTGTTAGATTCATACCCAAATATATAATGATCAAAATCTTACAACAAAAAAATCCAGACGTACAAGAGCATAATATAGTTTTTTATTTATTCTCAAACATTTAATCCTATCATGTTGATGCTAGTTAGTATACACATAAAGAATGGAAATAAATCATTTGTCAATACGCATCAATATATTGCACTTAATACTACCATGTTAATGTTACCAGTTTTTATTTTATTTTTCCAAATGTTAATGTTACTAGTTAGCATACATGCATATTTAGAACAAAAAAGAAATGGAATCGTACTTAGCCCGCTTAGCATTGATAAAGTCATCAGGACGACGGACAATTTTAAAGTACCAAAGGAAGGTGAATATTTCACCCAAGAATGGAAGTCCCATGTGGCCGGGTGGCAATTTAGCGCCGGTAGGCGAATGTCGTAGTTTGAGAGGAAGCACATACCAAAGCTCATTCCACCACCACAATAGCAACCCCAACAATGGAAAACCTCCCAAAACCAAGGTCACCCACTCGCCCATTGAAACACTCATGCTGTGTCTCAACAAATATGATAATTAAGCCAAAGCCAGAGTCCCTCAGGGCTTTATAGTCGAGTTGTGGTAGATTCCGAGTTTATTACTCGTATCACCAGGATTAGCATGCCGACAAATTCATATACCCACATAAAACGAGAAAATATCTCATACAACCATTGCTTAGTCCAAGTGTGGTGTTACTGTCTAGTAAGTGTGTGTCACGTATATAAAAATGCACTATTTATCATGAAAATCTCATGTACGGTTCTAAAACGAAGATTTTTTGCTCTAGAAGCCTTCAACAAAGGTCACTTGATATTTTTGTTCGTAAGGGGCGTTGTATATGTATATTGGACTTTCAATTTTGCGTTATTTTTTTCGTTGTTTGCTTACTGGCTTCATATAATTCAGAAAACACTAATTTTCAAAGTTTACCTAGATCCAATTGAAGTCCCATATGGAAGTCCCATATGACCGGCCTGCAATTTAGTGCCGGTAGGCGAATGTTGTAATCTGAGAGGCAGCACATACCAAAGCCCCTCTTGGCTAAATATCCTAGTTTAAATATTCGTATGACCAGGATTTGGCTTGCGGACAAAGGGGAACAAAGCCCACTTGACACCTACATACAAAACACTGCCTCGGTCACACCCCTCATACATTATGTTTAATACTCTCCTATCCCTATCAAATGAGAATAACACAATAAAATAAATCTCCCATAAGCCAAATAGGGCTATTTGTATACTTAATTTAGTTGGTGCCCTTATGTGCCAAAGAGGTAATTTAGTTGGTGTCCTTGCGTGCCAAAGAGGAAGTTGCACTTACACCCGTCTTAGCATAATCCTCTTCTAGTTATTCTTTTTTTTCAAAGGACAAAGTTAAGTTTGTTTACATTGTTGAATACAAAACAGAATATTATGGTGCTCAATTAGCATAGTTGATGAGCTTTAGTCCGTGTCCTCAAGTAAAATCCCTTTCCATCGACCAACCTCTATCTATTTGTAACCAGCCTTGTATACAAAAGGTAAAAGGTAAACCTAGCTGACTGCCTATGTGTTGAACTCCGCCAAAAGTTATTAATTAGCTGTTGACACTAAATTGCGGCTTTTTTGTAATCAAACCAAAAATCATATGCGTCGTTACGATTAATCAGATGCTTTTGCTGGTACTTAAGATCTTTTTAAATATATTATATATATTTTATTCTACAACGTTGCTTACGTATTAACTCTTCAACCCTAACCATATTAATCTATACACACCAATTGTACAAATGGGTTCGGCTACGAGTTTTATGAAAGAATTAACAGTTGGAAAGTTCCATTAGATTTCTATATGTAAGATTTAATCGTTGATTTTATGGACTACTCAGTGATACATACAATGGAAGAAAAATTGTTCTTTTTTGCGGGTGTGCATGACTTCAATGTTATTAACACTCAGTGTTATGGGTGTTTTAGCTGTTAAATTTATTTTCACAACTATTCGATCTTTTATTTTCAATCTCGGTCATTGATTTTTCGTCCCACTAAGTGCTATGTACTATTGAAGAAAAAATGTTTTTTTTTTTCCCTTGAAAAAACCCTCTTCCTCTGTCTACGCAACGATTAAACCTAAATATATGGCTGGCTGTACTGATCAATTCTTTTGTTTCTTTTCTTTAACCTTGTTTTCTCCTCATCACTTGGATGGCCATGACAATTTGTGTCGTCTTTCTTATTACTGAATCTAAAAACTCATGTACATGCAGGATTAATTTTCCTTTTTCTAAATTCAAGTTTTATCAAATTGGGTTGAGATTTTGATTGGCAATAAAACCTTTTGAGGCCATCCAATCTGAGTATGTACGAATTTCTAATGATCATCTTATATAAACAGTTTGAGGCCAATTCCTTTTACGTTATAAACAATCGGCTTTGTTTGGGGTTTTCGTAGATATAACGAGAATTGAAATTTAAAATTGGAGTGTACAATACGGAGTGAACTCAGATCATCGACTAGTTTTTTTAAGGGATAGTTTATTTGCGGTCTCTGGTCCTTAACTGTTATAGCATAAAACCTTATGCATTTTAGGTTTTAGATTGAAGTTCATCTCTACATAAATGACATAATAATAAAATAGATGTAATAATATCAATAAAGACTCTAACCGTTATATTGCTTTCATTTACACCATCAATTTAATTATTAAAATTTGCTTATGGGTTTCAACAACAAAAAAAATTGCTAAAATGCACACACCAATTTTTTTTACATTTTACATATAAAAAAAATGGTATATTTATATAAAAATGTGGGTACATTGCACATACAAAAAATTGATACATTTTATACAAAAAAAAAGGGGCATGTTTTATCACATCCTGGCTCGGACCCCCACCACATCCCGGGCACTCATCCATCGTAGCACAATATTGTCAGCTTTGGGCCCATACTACACCCTCACGGTTTTGTTTCTGGGAACTCAGACGAGAACTTCCCAGTGGGTCACCCATTATGGAAGTGCTCTCGCGCGCTGCTCGCTTAACTTTGGAGTTCCGATGGAACCCGAAGCCAGTGAGCTCCCAAAAAGCCTTGCGCTCGGTAGAGATGAGAATATACATATAAGGCTCACATCATCCACTCCCATGGGCGATGTGGGATCTCACACGTTTTATATAATTAAATGGGTACATTTCATATTAAAAAAAAAAAAACAAGAGGTACATTTTCTTTAAAAAAAAATTAAAAAAAAAAAAAACAATGGATACATCTCAGATTAAAACAATACATTAAAAAATGGGTACATTTTACATAAAAGGAATGGTACTTACAAAACAAAAAAATTGGTACATTTTGCATGTAACAAAGTGGTACATTTTTAAATAAAAATGGGTACCTTATAAATAAATTACGGGTACAAATAAAAGGTTAAAAATGTATGATTAAAAAATATGGGCACAAAAAGAAATTTATATATGGCTACAAACTGAAACTGAAAAGAAAATTGGTACAATTTAAAAAAAGGGTTACAAATTAAAATTGGGTACAAACTAAAAATAGAAATACATGATACAAAGTTTAGACGTAAATATAAATATACCAAATGTAAAGTTTCTAACACTAAATGAATATATTTAAAAATACAATTTAATTGAAAAGAAATAAATTTAATTATCTTGACATGTAAATATTTTATTATTGAAAGGGTTTTTATCACAAATGATCCCTGACATTGATCAAACACATCATTTTGGTCCCTGACATTGAAAATCAATAGAAATGGTCCCTGAGATTGATCAAACACATCACAAATGGTCCTTCCGTTAAAAACTCTTTGGACAATTTTCAAAACTTCGTAACTTAATCGTTTCTTAACCAAATTCGACACATAATATGTCAAAATGAAGATAGGAAAGTGTAGAACAAGATTATACCATTTGGAAGCCCAATGGTTGCCGGAGATGGCCGGAAAATAGCCTCAAATGTGACTGGTCCGCGGAAAAACTGGAAAACTCGCCGGAAACTGGGTAAACTTTAAACGTTCACAACTTCTTCAATAATCAACGAAATCGAGTGATTCAAAAATGAAAATCATACTTCTCCACGAGACGAAGAGAATGGAATCTTTATTGATGGCTAAATCGCCGTATTTTGGCCTGAAAACGGCTCGAAATTGGATAACCATTTTCGAGTTACCCAATTCCGAGCCTTTTTCTGGCCAAAATACGGTGATTTAGCCATCAAGAAAGATACCATTCTCTTCATCTTGTCGAGAAGTATGATTTTTATTATTGAATCACTCGATTTCGTTGATTATTGAAGAAGTTGTGAACGTTTAAAGTTTACCCAGTTTCCGGCGAGTTTTCCAGTTTTTCTGCGGACCAGACACATTTGAGACTATTTTCCGGCCATCTCCAGAAACCATTGGGCTTCCAAATAGGCATAATCTTGTTCTACACTTTCCTATCTTCATTTTGATATATTATGGGTCGAATTTGGTTAAGAAACGATTGAGTTACGAAGCTTTGAAAATTGCCCAAATAGTTTTTAACGGAATGACCATTTGTGATGTGTTTGATCAATATCAGGGATCATTTCTATTGATTTTCAATGTCATAGACCAAAATGATGTGTTTGATCAATGTCAGGGACCATTTGTGATAAAAACCCTTATTGAAATAATTAATGAGGTTAATAAAACCTAAGGACCTTGATTAAAAATTAAAAAGGAATAAGGTCTTAATCAATGGAGTAGAAAAAATAGAGATGGGAATCTAATTTCTCAATTAGTATCAGGTCCCTAGTTTCTAATGTTCATTGACTAAGACCTTATCAGTTTTTAGATTTTGATCAAAGTCCCTAGCATTAATATATTAATGAATTACATGTAAGTTACATAATTTTTATAATAAATTAGTAATTGATTTAGAGGTTTAAAACTCACACCCTTATTAAAATCCTAATTAATTTTCAATTCAAACATTTCCAAAATATAAAAAATATAAAAAATTTGTACCCATTAAATTTTTCTAAAAAAAAATTCAATTTTTAATCTTATATGTACCCATTCTTAAATATACCAATTTGTTATATGAAAAATGTATCCTTTTTTTAATATAAAATGTACCCATTTTTTATATAAAATTCATTCAATCTTTTCTCTGATCCATTTTTTAAACTTATATGGGTACATTCTATTATGTTGATTTGAGAATGTATCCATATCAAATTTAATGGAAGAAGTTTAATAATGTTATTATGCCTAATATCTTTTTTTTTTTGTGTTTTTGAAAAATGTACCTGTGTTTTGGTACAATAATTTTTTGGTTAGTTTTGATGAACGTACCCATGTATATATGTATATATAGATATATACACACAATATATTGGAGAGTATAATTTCTTTAATATTTTTAATCCCATAAATTATTAGTTTTATTTAAAATCTTATTAATATAAATAACTACGAATTTCATTTTTAATTTAAAAATATAATAACTTACATAGAAATACATTATTACATTAATGTCAGGGACTTCAATAAAAAACTAAAAATCCCAAAGGTTTCTTTCACATCTCGGCCCGAGGTGGATCACTTCCCAGGCCCGCTCCACCATCGTAGCACGATATTGTCCGCTTTGGGCCTCGACCACGCCCTCACGGTTTTGTTTCTGGGAACTCACGAGCAACTTCCCAGTGGGTCACCCATCCTGGGAGTGCTCTGGCCCCCTTCTCGCTTAACTACGGAGTTCTTACCGAACCCCAAGCCAGTGAACTCCCAAAAGGCCTCGTGCTAGGTAAGGATGGGAATATACATTTAAGGATCACTCCCCTGGGCGATGTGGGATGTTACATTTCAGTCAAAGAACAATGGTAGTTAGGAACTGCTTCCAAAGTGTCCCTTGTTAATTTCATCATATGAGGTTATTAATTTAGCGGCAGTTCAATAATCTTCTTTTTCTTTTTTTTCACTTTTCACTTTTTTTCTGAAAACTTGTTTGATATAGTTTTCAGGTTTCTTTAAAATAAAATCTAAAAACTAAAATCAAGTTAAATTTAAAAAAAAAAAATTTAAAAAAAAAACTCACAAAAGTAGCTTTTCTTAATTTGGGTTTTAATTTTCATTTTGTTTAAAAACTAAAAAGTAAAAAACTGATATGGTCATCGAACAAACTCGACATGATCAAAAGCATGCTACGAGTTTTATTATGGTCATCAAACAAACGCTTAAAAAACTGAAAATCTTTCCTTTTAATGGTTGTATTATTTGAAAGGCAAGTTACTCCCTCTTACTAGTATAAATAAAGGCCCAAGAGATGACAAATGTTGTCATAAAATTCTTCAACCCTCTCTACTCTCTACTTTTCTCCCGCTTTGCCGTTCATCCCTCTCTAAATTTATACCACAACATTAAGCATTTTTTTTGTGTTTTATTATTTCAATAAATTCGGTAAACAATCACTAAAAAGCCTAAATTACAACCAAAGTGATCAGATAAGTTCTCGTTTGGCAACACGTAAGTTTGGTGTTGAATATACAGTTAAGGTTGGCAGAAACTTAAGGCTTAGGATAAGAAGAATATTGCACGTGTTGTACTGAAGTTAGTTAGGGTACGTAATGAACGTAAACATAGAATCCAAGTCAGTGTTCATAACTCACAAGTCATCACACCCATAACAAGCTGCTCCACATTTCTCTCACCAGTCATCCATTCCCACCATAACTAAGTCAACACTTGAAGACTAAAGTTTCAAATTTTTTACTTAATTAAATTGTAATCGTTTCTGATTTCGTATCTTGGGCTGAGTCCGGGTAAGCCGATAGAATCAAATCTTAGATACTTATCTATATCCTAATTTTGATTACACTACCTAACTAAGATAAACTAAGCTCTAATAAATAATAAAACAAAAAGATGCAATGTGGTTTCAGAGAAAGTGAGCAGCGAGGGAAAAAATAGAGAGAAAGAGAAAGAGGGAGAGATGGAGAATGAGAATGATTCTTCACCATTAGAGCAAGTGCCCCCTCCAAACCCTAAAGGAGGATGGAGAGCTATCAAATACATTCTTGGTACACAATATCATTTCATCTTATAATCTTGTATTGAATTTTTTTCTTTCATGTGATTTCTGATGGGGTTTTGGTTTGCCATTTCGTTAATTTTATTTCGTTGGTTGATTAATTTGAAGGGAATGAATCGTTCGAGAAGCTGGCTTCGATGAGTTTGATAGCCAACATCACAGTGTACTTGAGTACAAGATACAACTTAAGTGGAATATTTGTGGTAAATGTGGTTAATATATGGAATGGTACATCGAATGTTGTAACACTAGCAGGTGCTTTTGTGTCTGATGCTTATCTGGGCAGATTTAGTACCCTCCTCGTTGGATCCATGTCATCTCTCCTGGTAATAGTTATGATTCATCTGTCTCTTTTCCAATTAGAAGTTCTATCTCACTCTAGATTAATCATCAATTTCATTTAATCCATTATTTGGAATTTCAGTCTAGCATAACTAACATTGAAGTGAAATAATTAACCGATCTCTTATATGCTTAGAAGAATGGGAAATGTGCACACATACAAACCGGCTATAAACTTTCAATATAGAACCAAACCCGTTTTATATATGGCTTATCATCTGTTTAGTATGTCCCATTATCTATTTTATTAAACGTTTGTAACTAGTTCTATTTATGCATATTTCACTATAAAAAACTCAATTGTGCATTGTAATTATTTCTCATGTCTGTCCCCTGCATATAAATTCTTCATCTTCTTAGGTTTTTCCTTTTGGTAGTAAAGTATCACGTAATCCAGGAAAATGATGATTTTGTACGCATGGTTGCAAATTTTTCTTTACACTTTTTCATTTTATTTCAGGGTATGGGAGCCATGACCCTTACTGCATCTATAGATAAGTTAAGACCCTCCACCTGCAAAGAGCCCCAACATTGCCCTCAGCCCCAACCTTGGCAGCTGGTCTTCCTCTACATTGCTCTTCTACTGCTCTCCCTAGGAGCAGGTTGCATCAGGCCCTGCAACATTGCCTTTGGTGCTGACCAATTCGACACCAGGACAGCAAAAGGAAGGGCGCAACTCGAAAGCTTTTTCAATTGGTGGTATTTCTCTTTCACACTGGCTCTAGTTGTGGCCCTCACCGGAGTTGTGTACATCCAGACGAATATCAGTTGGGTCATAGGGTTTGTCATTCCCACTGTCTGCCTTGCTTCCTCTATCACCATTTTCTTGGTTGGCCGCCACACTTACATTTACTTAAAGCCTCAAGGGAGCATTTTTTTGGACATAGCCAAGGTCATCACAGCTGCCTGTCGAAAATCAAGAGTTACGGTTTCACTGGCTTCCGAGCACTCATTTTATGATCCTCCACTAAACAATGCATCCGATCAGCCATATACGATCTTGAGGCTCCCTCACACTAATCGCTTCAGGTTCCTTGACAGAGCTGCTATAATAACTAACCCGAATGAATTGGACAATCAAGGCAAGCCTTGGAGCAGTTGGAGGCTGTGTAGCCTCCAACAAGTTGAGCAACTGAAGTGCTTAGTGGCAATTCTTCCAGTTTGGGTTACAGCAATCGGGACTTTCATGTGCATGGACCAACATAACACTTTCGGGGTCTTACAAATATTGCAAACGGACAGATCCATAGGACCGCATTTCAAATTCGCACCCGGATGGATGAATATCATAGCCATGCTTGCACTCGCAATGTGGATCTTCATCTACGAGCAAATTTACCTCCAGCTGGCCCAAAGAAGGAGCGGTAGGGACAAAAGACTGACGATGCAACAAAGGATCAACACTGGCATTGTGCTGTCCATTCTGTCCATGTCGGTATCTGGGATCGTTGAAGAGCACCGTCGGAAAACTGCTTTGAAACACGGATCATTCATTTCACCCGTGAGCTTTGGCCTACTCTTGCCACAGTTTGTCTTATCAGGGTTGACTGAGGCCTTTGCGGCTGTTTCCATAATGGAGTTTTTCACCATGCAAATGCCGGAGAGTATGAGGACTATTGCCGGGGCAGTCTTCTTCCTCAGCTTATCGGTTTCGAGTTATCTAGGCTCTTTGATGGTCAATATAGTCCACACGGCAACCCAAAAGCAGGGGGAAACGCCCTGGCTCGGCGGTCATGACCTTAACAAGAATAAGCTGGACTACTACTACTACATCATTGCTGGCATCGGAGTTATTAACCTTGCGTATTTCAATTTCTTTGCTCGACATTACGTAACGGTTGGAAGGTTTGGAAAAGGGAGAAGGGAGATGCAGCCGGAGAATCCGAGTGGCTCAAGAGACCTGGTGGAACGTGAATCGACGGATGAGGAGAAGGGGTTGGGAACTCATGCATAGATGGAGATGGACATATATAATTATGTTATTTGTGCCATTTTGTTTGTTAAGAATTTCGTACATGGAAATGGACATAATTTATTGATGCTATTCTGTTTTTGAAAGTATATGCATAAAATTAGACAGTACTAGAGAGAGCTGAGTAGGGAGGGTTCGAGACACATGACATTACTTGGCCCTCATTCTTTTTTCTTTGATACAATCAATTGTCGCACTGTCTCGTGTTGTCACCAAGACTCTAATGCAACAACACATGTACTTATTTATTAAAACTATATAGTTCATAAAATATCAATCATATCGTTCATTTATATTATAACACGTGAATTAATTAATAACATCACGTGATAGATTCATCGTCACACTCAAAAACCTTCACGTATTTAACGTGCAAATCATTTGTTTATTTAACACTCAAAAGCAAGTTCAAGATAAAAATGTCAATCAAGACAAATAGTAGTATGAACACCTCATATGTGTCTAGCTCATGTCCAGTTGCAAAGATGTAACGGAAACCACACACTTGTGGCTAGTATGAACACCTCATATGTGTCTAGCTCATGCCCAGTTGCAAAGATGTAACGGAAACCACACACTTCAAAAACCAATTTGATCCCTTCATTTCAATGATGGATTATTTGATTTCTAACACGGATAGCCCACGCTTCACAAACTTAATTTCTTATTATATTCAAGTGCTGGGGTTGGGTGGCGTGGGAATAGAAGTTTCAAGGCTTCAGATAAGCGTGTAGGTTGAATATATATTGAGGGGGGCGGATAGAAGTTTCAAGGCTTCAGATAAGCGTGTATTGAATATATATATATATATATATATATATATATATATATATGTATATGTATATGTATGTATGTATGTATGTATGTATGTATGTATGTATATGTATATGTGTGTGTGTGTGTGTGTGTGTGTGTGTGTATGCATGCTTCTTATTGTGTCCCTTTCTATTGGCTGCAGAAAAAAACAAGTTTCTTGGATTTTTGAAAATGGAAACATCAAACTGCCAATCGTTTGTCGTTGGATGATTTACTAATTCAGAGTGGAACATGGCCGGTTCATTAAGTTGAAACATGCATGGATTTAATTCTTTGTTGGTGGTAAATTTCAAGTGAGAAAAATTTTCGACAAAGCAAAAATCCAAACAAAAGGAAAGATACAAATCATGGAACGATGATCCTCTCTAGATCCTTTTTGTGAGGATCTCGGACACGATTTGAGAAACAAAGAATATCTGAAGAGGATCCTCATTCCAAATCATGAGTCAACTACACGTGTCATGACATGGACACTCATTGAGAAACAGAAAAATCAGCACCTGAGGTGAAAAATGGAAAGGGATCTGGTTTCCACCTAATCCACCAAGTCTGTGATCCGGGTCATTGAAATTTGATCTAACGGCTACCTAACAGGTGGTCCCTTTAAAGTTATAATAACTGTAACCGTTTGATCAAATTTCAACAGCCCGGATCACGGACTTGTTCCCTTTCCATATCAAATGACCATATCTTCGTAGTAGAAATTGTAGAATCCCTCAGTTGTTGACAACTATCGTAGTTTGAGTAGTAGAGCACTTATTCTCACACCTCTTAAAATCGAGGGATTTTTTGCAGTTGCGGGTTCAAGAAAAATTATTCAGATGGTCATATGTAAAAGTTAAAAACAGTTTTTAGACATATAATAACTTTAAAAACTAAACTATTGTCCAATCATTTATACTTTATATAACAAATAACAGTACAAATTACAACTGTCCACAACACGTTTTCATATTTTGAAAACGCTGCATTATAACTTCCTTATCAATGGAAAAAGAACATTGCTCTCAAATAAATCACAATACTATTACTCAACCATTAACTTCCCATTCATTTCCATAATGGACTTCCACAATATTCATAGGGAAAAAGGCTCCGTCCGTTGAAACAGCAGCAACTTGTAAAACCAAAGCTAATGTAAGTAGCAAATACACATAATTATAAACTCATACAAATTAACTCCTCACACAAAACTCAACTTATTCAATAGTCTAAATAAAAACTTTCGTCTATTTATAAACAAAAAGTCTAAAACACACATATCAATCAATCTAAATAAAAATCATATATGATCCACATTAATAATCAAATCTAATTATTCATAAAAGAAACAATTTTTCAACCAATTCACTAAAACAATTAGAAATTTAATTTGAATAAGCTATGAAGAACTTACTTTGGAATTTGAAAGATGCGGTTTAGGTGGTCGTCGGACAATGGCGAAGCTAAATAGGCGCAAGGAGGTACGGCCACACCTCTAGTCATCAGAAATCGACCCTAAGAGTGAGAATCTGTCTATCTGAGTACTCTGAAAGAACCTGTATTGGACCTAGGGCCGGCCCTGAGGGTAGCCCAAGTAGGCGCCCGCCTAGGGCCCCCACTTCGGAATGGCCCCCAAAAAAAATTTATATCCTGTAATTAACATATAAATACAAAAAAAAGTAAAAAAATATCATAATTCATTTGTTAGTGCAGTGGAAATGTTGGCTTCATTTTTCTTTTGGGGTGTTGAGTTCGAAACACGAAGTTGCCTTTCAGTCATTAGATTTTTCTTGTTTTTCAAATTTACTGTCAATCCATCTGTCCAACTCCCAATCCATCCGTCCAAATGCATATAAAGTTATAAAACTTAAGTCTCTTTGCAATCTTTTTTCTTTCAACTTCTCATTCTCTCCATTTCTATCGAATGTTTAAACCAACTTCTCATTCTCTCCATTTCTATTGAATGTTTAAACCAACTATCATATGGTCTTGAAGATTGTACTTTAAGGTAATCAAAACTTTGAATATATATTTTTCTTTTCAATAACTTTTTATTCAATTGATTATTTTAATATTCAATTCGTTAGTGTGATGTTGATTTTAGAAGAAAAAAAAACACAAGAGAAACAATTGGCATTGAATTTATTATACTCTTTGTTCTTCACTCTTAATCTTAGACTCTTGTGACACACCCCGACTTGGAAATCAGGGCGTGCTGGCCATCACTAAAGTGACGTAACCATAACGCAATGCGGAAGTGATAAGATAAGAGAATTATGAATGACTAAAAGCCGAATACTAGCAGTACTATCCAAATGACATGCTAGCGAGAATTTAAGTGTGAAATACACACAATCAGAGCATAAGATTCTAAATGCAGTCAAGTAGGACAATTACTAAATTACAACACCCGAGGGTGAGTCCTACATGTGTGAAGTCTGTCTGAACAGCCGTGGGAATCCTCGTGAGCCACCAAGCACTCCTAACTATAACCTGGAGGGGCGTAAAACAAAGTTGAGTGGGTCAATAAAACAAAGCTTTTCGAAAACATTTCATTTATCAACATATATAATCCCTCAATGTAAAACCTGTATACTTTCCCAGAAAATAGCATATAAAATATGTATCTCAACATATTCTCAAATCATAGTTCAAAATCAATCATATGAAAATATGCCATGCCATATGCATCAAAACATAATGAAGCTACGCAAATATATCAGGTAGAATAATAAATAAGTCGGAGACCCTGCAGTGGTCCTGTAGGGCTAATCATATTGCTCAATACCTATGCCCGCACACGAGTTGGAACCACAAAAGTGGTATGTATGACAAGACTTGGGGTAATAATACGCTCTAGTGCAATTCTCATCAAACAGATGTGCGACATATCGCATGTCACCTACAAGTCGGAACCACATAAGTGGTCTGTACGACAGGACTTACACCTACTTGGATCCAAGGGAGCGTGCGGTGCGGGAGGTGAATATCAACATAAGCACTAACACCGGTGGTGCAGGTTATGAGCTCTCAACACAAATCACATCATCAACACAATATAACTCACATGATACTTACTTGTGCGTCCACCGCATCATTTCATGCATATGCATCATATATCAATTCATATATTCCATATCAATTCTATGCATGGCATTTTAAAACATACTTTCATTTAAATTCGATTTCTGGGAAAATCAGTAAGTATATAGGTATATAATGAAAACAATTGCCCACTCACTGGTATGTCGAAAGGTCGTAACCCCTGTGATGCCTTTGATTGCGCTCGTCCTCGGGATAAGTCTCACCTATATGCAAAACAACTATAATAACGTTCTTTAGAGCACATAACCAACAATCCAAAATAACTTCTCATATGATGCTCAATTGGGGTGTTTGAATATACCAACGTGACCTACACAACCTCACAAACATCCCCATATTTTTAAAATTATTTTTGGACTTGCCACGCGCCCCCACGAGCGGTCATGTGCCAAGCATGCGAACGGAATTTCAAGCGGCGTCAGGAATATTCCGTGGAATATTCTGTCAACTTCTAACGGCAGCCGTTAAACTTAACTAACGGCGTCAGGAATATTCCGTCCAAACTGACGGAATATTCCGTCTTCTTATCCGGCGACTCGCGGGCCGCCGGTGACTTTGCCAGTTTCCGGGTAATTTTTCTAACTATGGTTTCTCACTCATTTTTCAACCATTTTTCATAAAATTGGTACCAAATTGAAGCTCTAAGCATGTAGAACACATCTAAACAAGTTTCAAGGCTTGAAAACCACTAGATTTTACCTGAGAAAGCTCGATAGGGAGGCAAACTTTAAAAACCTTCGATCTCGGTCCTCCGACGTCCAAACTCTACCAACGAAGTACCCCGAGGCTCGTGAGGACCTCCTTAAGCTCACTGTGAGCTTGAAATTCCCTGAAAAGCAAGGTTTTACGTGTGCATGAACAGTGCACATTCTCAGGGTTAGGGTTTCTTGACTATTCCGAGGGTTACAAGTTCCAAAATTGGTACCAAAATACTCAAGGTTGTAAGGATCAAGAACCTTACCTTTTGGACGTCGATCTATGAAGAAATGGTGTGGGGGGGGGGGAGTGCAATTTCAAGTGGTGTGGGGGGGGGAGTGCAATTTCAACCGCCAATCGTTTGTCGTTGGATGATTTACTAATTCAGAGTGGAACATGGCCGGTTAATTAAGTTGAAACATGCATGGATTTAATTCTCTGTTAGTGGTAAATTTCAAGTGAGAAAAATTTTCAATAAAGCAAAAATCCAAACAAAAGGAAAGATACAAATCATGGAACGAGGATCCTCTCCGGATCCTCTTTGTGAGGATCTCGGGAATCCTCAAATCGAGTACAATAAGAGGATCCGGAGAGGATCCTCATAAAGAATATCCGAAGAGGATCCTCATTCCAAATCATGAGTCAACTACACGTGTATCATGACATGGACACTCATTGAGAAAGAGAAAAATCAGCACCTGCGGTGAAAAATGGACCGGATCCCTTTCCACCTAATCCACAAGTCTGTGATCCGGGTCGTTGAAATTTAATATAACGGCTACCAAACAGGTGGTCCCTTTAAAGTTATAATAACTGTAGTTGTTGGATCAAATTTCAACGGCCCGAATCACAAACTTGTTCCCTTTCCCTATCAAATGACCATATCTTCGTAGTAGAAATTGTAGAATCCCTCAGTTGTTGACAACTATCGTAGTTTGAGTAGTAGAGCACTTATTCTCACACCTCTTATAATCGAGGGATTTTTTGCAGTTGCGGGTTCAAGAAAAATTATTCAGATGGTCATATGTAAAAGTTAAAAACAATTTTTAGACATATAATAACTTTAAAAATTAAACTATTGTCCAATTATTTATACTTTATTTAACAAATGACAGTACAAGTTACAACTGTCCACAACACGTTTTCATATTTTGAAAATGCTGCATTATAACTTCATTATCAATAGAAAAAGAACATTGCTCTCAAATAAATCACAATACTATTACTCAACCATTAACTTCCCATTCATTTACATAGTGGACTTCCACAATATTCATAGGGAAAAAGGCTCCATCCACTGAAACAGCAGCACCTTGTAAAACCAAAGCTAATGTAAGTAGCAAATACACATAATTATAAACTCATACAAACCAACTCCTCACACAAAACTCAACTTATTCAATAGTCTAAATAAAAACTTTCGTCTATTTATAAACAAAAAGTCTAAAACACACATATCAATCAATCTAAATAAAAATCATATATGATCCACATTAATAATCAAATCTAATCATTCATAAAAGAAACAATTTTTCAACCAATTCACTAAAACAATTAGAAATTTAATTTGAATAAGCTATGAAGAACTTACTTTGGAATTTGAAAGATGCGGTTTAGGTGGTCGTCGGATAGTGGCGAAGCTAAATAGACGCAAAGAGGTACGGCCACACCTCCAGTCATCAGAAATCGACCCTAAGAACAAGAATCTGTCTATCTGAGTACTCTGAAAGAAACTGCATTGGACCCGCTCCAAGTCTCCCCAGCCACATCCCTCCCCCTCGTTTATCTCCGCCTTGGTCGCCGTCGTCGCCGCTTTGGCCATCGGATCTGCGTTCAGGGTTTGAGTTCGTGGTTGTTGCTGGTCTGGATGTGGCTATGTAGAGCGGTTTGGAATTTTATGATTGTTTTGCTACTGGAATGGATTTTGTGGATTTCTAAGTATCATTATGAGTAAATAATTCATTCATTTTATTTTATTTGTCTAATTCTCTCCTTTCCTCTTCTAATTTTGTGTTTGACGAGTGTGATTAGCTTGTGATCTCGCTGTTCATTGTCTTATTTAATTTTAATTCCATTAGAATCTTGCAATTAGAAGTAGCAAATAGGAGATAATAATTTTTAGGCTGTGAGAGTGTAAGTCTTCACGGATTATAATTTTTTCAGTTTTGTGGTCACCAACAGTTACAATTTGAATTTGGGAGTAGGATTATCTCCTCTCATATTCTCATCTTCTTCCCTTCCCGCCTCTTACACATTATTTTTTGTCTTATTGTCTCTATAAAAAACCAATATAAGTTGTTGACGTGACTTAACCGTAACCATTCAAGTGGGAGGGGTGGGGAGGGGAGAGAGATTATGAGGGGAGATAATCCTTGTCTTTATATTTTTATAAAAAATTAATATAAGATGTTGACGTGGCTTAACTGTGACCGTTCAAAGAGGAGGGGAGGGAAGGGGAGGGAAAAAAAGAGGGGAGATAATCCTACACCTTTGAGAATTGGACTTGAAATTGAATTTGCGTTTGCTGCAACCTACATGTCTACTTTTTTTTTTTTTAAACTAATGATTGTCCGTTTTATTTTTTATATAAAGTAACCTAACTCAAAACGACGTTGTTCTGACCAGGTAATATTTTTTTTAAAATAATAAGAAAGAACAACTCCTCTATGAGGGATTTTATCAAGCAGTTGGAGGGGTATGTATGTAACATCCCACATCGCCCAAGGGAGTGATCCTTAAATGTATATTCTCATCCCTACCTAGTACGAGGCCTTTTGGGAGCTCACTGGCTTCAGGTTCCGTAGGAACTCCGAAGTTAAGCGAGAAGGGGGCTAGAGCACTTCCAGGATGGGTGACCCACTGGGAAGTTGCTTGTGAGTTCCCAGAAACAAAAACCGTGAGGGCGTAATCGGGACCCAAAGCGGACAATATCGTGCTACGGTGGTGGAGCGGGCCCAGGAAGTGGTCCGCCCCGGACCGGGATGTGACAATGTACGAATGACATTTTCAACCTTCAAATGAGCAGCACTCAAATCATCCATGAAAATTCAACAAAGATCATAAGGTCAGCTAACTGCCCTTGCCGCTTAATGGGCCTGCCCCTGATTTCCTAGTATGTATTATTCTTTCTTTGGGTAAAGAAACTTGTAAGAAAAGAGTGTAATAAATCATATAACCTAATAAAAAAGAAAATAAGTCGTTGTAGGAAATAAATCCTATGTACACGTAATTATTACATTCAACACCAGCTACAATGAAAGTCGACTCATTTTTTTCGTAAGGTTTAAGTAAAAATCTGTTGTCAAAGAGATCGAGTTAAAAATTGCAAAACCTTTTCGTAACGCATATTATTTTTCCTCGTGGAAACATAAATCTTCTCTCTTTATGCTTTTCTACTTCATTGAACATACGAAAAATACATGTTAACTGTTACACACGTGAATCATACAAATTGACAAGAGTGTGACTGAGAGTGACCTGAGTTTGGCTTCTTCCTGCAATGAGCTTGGTTGATGAATTCACACATTAATCTGTAAGGACGCATTCACATGAGCCGACAAAGAAAAACGAAAGGCTGGATGTCAAGCACACCATAAGAGTGTTCAAATTCTCAACGTCATCGCCCTTACAAATAATACTTGGTTAAATAAGTTAAGGTCTCGCCTCAAAAATTAATTGGTAATAGGGTAAGTGACTCAACTAGCTTTTGCAAGGTTAAATTGTTAACTCTCCGATGTGAAACGATCTTCACTCATATGTCCTTTCATGAATGCCGAATTTTTAAGCTTAAAAAGTAGACCATTTTAACCTAATGACTTGGATCACTTGTAGACAATCTTTACATCCTCTCACAGTTGCGGCAGTAGAGTCAAGATTGGCTACTCCATAATGTATCCATGGTCCAGTTGCTAACAGGCCTCAAAAATGTCAGAACTTGACAAATATAATAATTGAGAGAGGGAGGCAGATTGTCTGCCCTTCCCATCCCCTCCTATATTATGCGGTCACGGTTAAGCAACGTCAACATTTTATATTGATTTTTTTATATGGATAATAAAACGAAAAGTAATAAGAATATAAAATGTTGACGTGGCTTAACCGTGACCGCACAAATAAGAGAGCAGACAAATAGGAGGGGAGACAATCTGCTAGAGAGGGTAGAGTGATGACTCATCCTCCTCCTATCAGGAAGGAGAGCTTAAATATGTGGAAGCTCATTCAGAAATGTATCAATTTATTTAGCAAAGTTAGCCGTTCTCTAAAGATAGTTATCACCAGCCAATACTTCGGTTTTTATACAAAATAAAATAGGCAACGGAGAAAAACCGTTGCCTGAACCCAAATTGCAGTAGTGACGGCCAGTAGCTGTACAAAGAGAGGAGGGAGAGAAGGTGCTTAAAGTTGCAAGTAGAATGGCGAAGAATTACGAGGAGGCTGTTACAAAAGATGAGTCTGAGATCAAGTACCGTGGCATCAAAGCCATGCCCTTTGTTATAGGTATAAGAAATAGTAGTGAAATAATTAATTTCCGTTTTTTTTTTTTTGTTTTGTTGAAGATTTTTTTCCTAAGTGCTCAATATGTAAAATTTAAATTGCAGGAAATGAAACCTTTGAGAAGCTAGGAACTATAGGAACTTCATCGAACCTTTTGGTCTATCTGACCACAGTGTTCAACATGAAAAGCATCACAGCTACAACTCTTGTCAATGTCTTCAATGGCACCACCAACTTTGCCACCTTGCCGGGAGCCTTCCTCTGTGACACCTATTTCGGCCGCTACAAAACCCTCGGATTTGCTTCAGTTGCTTCTTTCTTGGTATATTTCTGGTTGCACTAATTTCCATTACATGAAAAAATTGCAACTAGAACTATGTCTGATTGTTTTTTCGTCGCAACGGATTATTTTCTGTAGGGGATGCTGGTACTAACCCTAACAGCGGCGGTTGCAAAACTGCATCCTCCAAGCTGTGAAGCAGACGGAATAAGTGGCCCATGCATTGGTCCAACACCATGGCAAATGGCATTTCTACTAAGCGGACTCGGTCTACTAGTTGTCGGAGCTGGTGGCATTAGGCCTTGCAACTTAGCCTTTGGTGCAGACCAATTTGATCCCAATACTGAATCAGGGAAGAAGGCTACCAACAGCTTTTTCAACTGGTACTACTTCACCTTCACTTTTGCCATGATGGTTTCTTTGACAATCATCGTCTACGTGCAATCGAACGTGAGCTGGGCTTGGGGGTTGGGAATTCCTGCATTTCTCATGTTCTTGTCATGTGCACTATTCTTCATGGGTACAAAAATTTATGTGAAAGTGAAACCAGATGGTAGTCCATTCACAACTGCAGTGAGGGTCACAGTTGCTGCAGTCAAGAAGAGAGGACTGCAATTACCGGAGCAACCATGGATTTCACTTTTAAACTACGTCCCAAAAAGCGCTATCAACTCCAAGATTCCTTACACTGATCAATTCAGGTAACTTAACTATGATGACTAATTAGTTGCTTTAGATTTCCTCTTGATTAGAATGTCTTGTTCCCTTTTAATTTTTACTTGAAAATTCCCAAGAACATTTTAGTAAAGTTTGTGAATAAACTCGTGAAAAGACTGATTAATGTTTGTGAATTTACAGTACCAGATACATTGTTGATATTCTCTTTGTATTTGATAATATCAACAATCCCTTAAGTATTGTAGATTGATATCTGTAGCAATCAATCATTTCCCTTACAACTCGGCCTATCAATCAAGATAAGACATAATTATTTGATACAATAATTGAATCAGCATCAGCCTCATCAGAAAGGCTTTATCTGGATCAGCCCCATAGTTGGACAAACCAATTCAATAATTGACATATTTGTTTTTGACTAACCAAAAAGTTAACACTATTAATTTTCCAGAATCCTTGACAAAGCTGCAATCATGACCAATGAAGACAAAATCAACCCGGATGGGTCAGCAGCAAATCCATGGGGACTTTGCAGTATGCAGCAAGTGGAAGAAATTAAGTGCTTGGTGAGAGTGGTTCCCATTTGGATCTCACAAGTTATATACTATGTTACCCTGGTGCAACAACAAACTTATACAGTCTTCCAAGCACTGCAATCCAACAGGCGCCTTGGCAACACCGGCTTCAAGATCCCCGCTGCGTCTTACACTATATTCACCATGCTTGCCCTCACAATCTGGATACCAATCTATGACAGACTCATAGTCCCAAAATTGAGAAAAATTACAGGAAAAGAAGGGGGCATCACAGTACTACAAAAGATGGGCATTGGCATGGTTCTTGCTATAATAACCATGCTAGTGTCTGGCCTAGTTGAAGAGAAGAGAAGAAGCTTGGCTCTCTCTAATCCCATTGGAATGGAGGGAAGAAGGGGTGCAATTTCTTCGATGTCCGGATTTTGGTTCATTCCTCAGTTGTCACTAATCGGACTTTCTGAGGCTTTCACCGTAATTGCCCAAGTGGAGTTTTATTACAGGCAATTCCCAGAAAACATGAGAAGCATTGGGGGTTCGTTTTTGTTTGTAGGGATGGCAATGTCCAATTACCTGAGTAGTTTTTTGGTGTCGATAGTTCACCATACCAGTGATTGGCTGCCTGAAGATCTTAACAAGGGGAGATTGGATTACTTTTATTATGTGGTGGTTGTATTGGAGGTTTTGAATCTTGTCTATTTCGTAGTACTTGCTAGGTGGTTTAAGTACAAAGGAAGTGGTGAAAGTGCCTCTGAAATTGGGATGGAGAATATGCAATCTGAGAAACATCTTGTTTGATAGACTAAAGATCAAACGTAGCCAGCTAGCTACAAAATTGTGGTCTCGATTAGGGAAATCGTGCAAGAAACGAGTGTATAATTTTTTTCTGTTACAATTTTACTTTACTCCTCTTATGTACGGTTATTTTAAAGGAGCATGAATTCAGTTGCACGCAAAAATTTCTTACATTATACCAAAAGAAAACTGGGAGTTTTAACGAAAAGTCCGCGGTACTGTTCACTTTAACGAAAAATCATATTTTTATACTAAAAAGTCAAACCTGGTACTATTCACTTTACCTTTTATTTTGCCCTTATCGTTAAAACTCAAAAATTTTAAGCCTTTTTCATTAGTTTTTCTAAGAAAATTTTACAATTGCAACACGTGTTTGCTGTTTTGGTATAATGAGGTTGATCAGAATTACAAGAGATCAAATAATTAAGCTGTCTCCATCTCCTAGTCCAAAACGCAAACCAAGAGAGCAACTCCATTTGTGAAGAAAATGAAAGCTCAATGCCGATCATCCAGTGCACATATACCACAAGTGGGAAATATGGACTAATAATTCAAGCTACGAATATACACATATATATAATTTATAAATATCTGGCTAACAAAAAGAAAGGGAAACCATATTGCATGACGCAACAGTTGACCCATGTCACGCATCCCTATGGTTTTAGAAAATCGAAAGGATATGGAGAATTCAACATCTACATCAAAATATATGATATGGGAACCGGATCCCCTCCTGAGCAGCCCATCTGTACCCTTGAAATTTGATCCAGTAAATTGTACGAATGGTCCCTTAACTCTAATCAAATTGGAGCAATGGTCCCTCAATTAAAAATCCATTACCATTGGTCCCTCAACTTATCAAAATGTGTAGCTATAGTCCTTTTCATAAATTTTGTCAAAATTTTGTCAAAATAAGTTATATTGGAATGACCATTTATACAATTAGGGTCCCTCAACTCATCAAAGTGTATAATTATGGTTCTTTTTATCAACTATATCAAAAATTTTGTCAAAACGAGTTACATTGGAAGGACCATTGCTACAATTGGGTTAAAGTTAAGGGATCATTTCTCCAGTTGAATTAAAGTTGAGGGACCAATGGTAATGGATTTTTAGTTGAGGGACCATAGCAGCACGTTTTGATAAGTTGAGGGACCAATGATAATGGATTTTTAGTTGAGGGACCATTGCTCCAATTGAGTTAAAGTTAAGGGACCATGGCTACAATTTACTCCTATAATTATTATAACTTTTAGAAGGGCTCCCTATTTGTAGCCATTGGATCAAATTTCAAAGGCTCAGATGGGCTGCTCAGCTGGCTCCGGTCCCCATGCTCAGAAGGGGATCCGGTTCCTATGATAGGATTATCATTAAAGTTCAGAATCTAGAATTAGTTGACGTGGTAGGTGACAAATTTTGTATGGTCCGCATGGTTCATCACCAAATTAACCTATTATTATTAGGTGTTAGATTTTATTGATCTCATAATATTAGAGATGAAAATTCTTATATGAGTAGCATTTTGTCGTACGGTTGATGTGGGATCCACTTCTCCAGCAGTATGATGATCAAATATGAGCATATTGTGAGGAACTTTCTGATAATTAAGATTCTAGATTCGCATAATTAAAGATTCTAGCATTAAAGGCCTACTCGGAAACGGCTCTATAAAAGTCGTCGTTAGAATTATTTTTGGAAAGAAATATCTACCACGTGCTTGTACGGAAGTGATTCCAAGAACTCACAAAAATGATTTTGCCCTCCTAAAATCATTTTCCTAACGGATCCTAAAAGTATCTTATACGTAACTACAAACAAACATATAGGATATGAACATCTAAATAAAAGGGTAATACTACATGCATCAAATTTTTAAACTAAATTTACAATTAAAATAATGTGTCACCAATATAAAATAAACACGTTAATCAACACTTAACTAATAATCTAATTATCAACATCCACATCAAATATTCTACAAAATTTGATTTAAATATTCATCCCACTGCTTTTCTATTCTTATAATATTAGAATTTGTTGAAAGAAACAATTTTCCTTCTAATTTTTCCAATTAGAATAGAAGAGAATCGGATCGGAAACAAGCTCTCCAATTCCAATGAAAATTTTTTGGTTTTAAGTCATTTAGTATTACAGTATATTGTATTCTTCTTCATTGTAAATGAAAATGAAAAGTTTTTAGTTCGAATCTCGTAATCGCGAGTTTGCAGCCAAGTTATTCCTTCAGCCTCTTAGTATAAATATATTGCTGAATAAACAAAATTGTGATAAAGTGCCGATTTAGTCCATGAACTATTGTCTCCGTGAAAATTAGGTCCCTGAATTAAAAATAAGTCTCTAAATTCATTACAATTTGCTAATTTCATCCCTACTATTATAATTAAAGCCATTTTATCCAATTTTTCAACTTAAGTCATTTGACACACTTTAGAATGCAATACCGTCCTTTTCTCGCTTATAAGCCCTTAACATTTCATACAGGTTGCGAATTTAATGTATAATTTACACTCCAAAGGCAACTCAATGCACTATTTCTTTATGATAAAATTACCCATCTACCCTCCGATGTGTATCACATGCAAGTAACGTGACTTAAATTGACGGAAAATTGAATATAGTAGCTTCAAATATAATATTGGGGATGTGATTGGCATATTTTTATAATTCAATGACTGATTTTTCTGAAAAAAAAAAATAGCTTAGGGACCTAATTTTTACTCAAACTTAGTAATAATTCAGGAACTAAATTGGCAGTTCACTAGTTTCCAACTATTTTTTTCAATTAAAAAAATCTGCACAATTCCAATATTGTTTGATGTTTCCCACTACGTTCTCATCTTTATGCCTTGAATATGCTTTTGCAGTCTGCACTTATCAAATCATAATAAGCTTGAATTATTGGACAAGAGAGAAATTTGAAATTTTCGTACTCTCTAGGTACAGTCAGTTTCCATCTTTATTATTTCGAAATATTCGGATTTAGAAATTTTTCAAATTGGAATTTTTTGGTTGGGATCAGAATTTTCAATTCAACATGCACGATTGCACCCCAGGAGAGATGGAGAGTCAAAAGAACAAAGATGAAACTTTCATTTATTTTTTTCGCAGATATTCATCATGTTCAATCAACTCAAGAATTAAATAGTACATCTGTTTGATAGATCCCTCGATCGACCTTAACCCAGAAAAGCCATGAGAGAACTTGAAGAGAGAGAATGACAAAAAGAACTTGGATATTATTTCACAAAAACTGTTTTCTGTTTCTTACAAATTCCAACTATATAGCAACTTTCCCCAACTACTTTTACCTAATTACAACTATACTAACAACTTTATTACAAGTATTACAGCTTCATTACTCAGATGATGACATCTGGCACAATCACAATTGTTTTATGACCCTTATTAGCTACTAGAAATCCCATCAGAATCCTAACATTACTCCCCCCTTTGAAATCAGCCTTCTCCTCAAGGCTTAAAGTCAAGAAACTGCAACTGTAGAGTGTCCAAGCTTTCCCAAGATGCATCTGCAGCATGGTGATTTTTCCAATGCACCAACACTTCTGTGATTGGAGTTGTTCCTGTGTTAACCACTCTGCGGTCTAAAATAGCTTCTTGGACAGGTTCATCAGTCATTAAGCCAGCATCGTGAACTTTTGGTAAAGGAATAGTAGTAGTGACTGTAGCTCCCAGCTTCTTTTTTAGACATGAAACATGAAAAACTGGGTGGATCTTGGAATGACTTGGGAGTTTCAGCTGATACGCCACAAGTCCAACTCGATCAAGAATCTCAAAGGGACCATAGAATCTAGGATGCAGCTTATGGAAGGGATGCAAGGCTAGTGACTTCTGCTGGTAAGGAACCAGTCTGAGATAGACAAAGTCACCAATTGCAAATGATCTCTCAGTTCGATGTTTGTTTGCTTGAGTTGTCATTCGTTCCTGAGCAGCTGCTAAGTTGGTCTTTAACAGAGATAAAATTCGAGTCCTATCTTTTAAGCACTGATCCACCATATCAATTTTTGTTGTACCAAGTTCATAGAGTGGAACATGTGGTGGTGGCTGTCCATACACTATTTCATAAGGTGTCATTTTAGCTGTAGAATGGTATGAGGTGTTATAGCTCCATTCAGCCCAAGGAAGCCATGTCAACCATTGCTTGGGTTGCAAGCTGCAGAAACACCCCAAATATGTTTCCAAACATCTATTTAGAAGTTCAGTTTGTCCATCAGTTTGAGGATGGAAACCTGAACTGAGACAAAGCTTGGATCCTTGAAGTTTAAAAAATTCCTTCCAAAATGAGCTGATGAATATTGGGTCTCTATCAGATACAATAGAAGTAGGCATTCCATGCAATTTAAACACCTGATCAATAAAGACTTGTGCCACGGAATGTGCAGTATATGGATGAGATAAAGGTAAAAAATGTGCAGCCTTTGAGAATCTGTCAACAATGACAAATATAACTGATTTACCCTTGCAGAGAGGTAATCCAGTGATAAAATCCATAGCTATATCAGACCAAATTCTTTGAGGGATTGGTAGTGGATTAAGAAGTCCAGCAGGTGTAAGTGTCTCATACTTATTCTTCTGACAAACATCACATCCAGCAATCAGTTCTTTGATATTGTGCTTCATACCCTCCCAATAGAAGGATCTGGATATCCTTTTATAGGTCTTAAGGAACCCTTCATGGCCTGCAGATGGAGTACAATGGTGTTCTTCAAATATTCTTGTCCTCCATGGGCTTGTAGGACTAACAACAATCTTATTCTTATACTTCAAAAATCCATTATCAAGCTGGTACTTAAGCAAATTTAATGGAGTCGAATCTGAGGTTTTGTGTAAAACAGCTTGAGACTTTTGTAATATCCAGTCATCTTTTTCGACATGCCTCCGCAGATCATCGAGCCAAGACATATAAGGATATGATAAGGCAAGTAAATCACTGAAGTCTGTGGAGCTTAGTGTGACTGAAGCAATATTGTTGTGATCAGTACCCATAACCATGCTTGAAGCCATAGCAAGTTCATTACCTGGACCAATAGCTGAATTATCCTGAGAATTGAACATTCTAGATAAGGCATCAGCTGCTTTATTGTCACTGCCCTTTCTGTACTGGATTTCATAATCAAATCCCAGTAACTTGGAAACCCACTTTTGCTAGAAATGAGAATTAGCTCTGTTTTGGAGAAAATATTTGAGGCTGTGATGGTCTGTCTTATAATGAAATGGTTTCCCAGTAAATAGGACTGCCATTTTTTAACTGCATGAACCACAGCTAACATTTCTCTTTCATATGCAGATAGTGCCTGATTCTTTGGTCCTAAAAGTTGACTGGTAAATGCAATAGGCCTGCCTTCTTGCTGCAAAACTGCCCCTATCCCAGTGCCTCAAGCATCACTTTCAATAACAAATGGTTTTGAAAAATTCGGTAGTGCTAAGACCTGAGGAGACAACATTGCATTTTTCAGTTCTTGAAATGCATTAGTGGCTGCAGAACTCCATTTAAACCCATCCTTCTTGGTAAGTTGAGTCAGAGGTTCACTGATTCTTCCAAATTGAGGAATGAACTTCCTATAATAACCAGTTAAGCCTAAAAACCCCCTTAAAGCTTTCACAGAGGTAGGTAAAGGCCAATCTGCAATGGCTTGCAATTTGGAAGGGTCAGCAACTACTCCATTCTGAGAGACAATATGGCCGAGATATTCAATTTGTTGTTTCCCAAAAGCACACTTAGACAGTTTCACAAACAAGTGGTGAAATTCGAGTACACTGAGGGCAATGCTTACATGCTGCAAGTGTAATTCCCAAGAAGCACTATATATCATAATATCATCAAAGAAAACTAAAATGAATTTCCTCAAGTAAGGTAAGGCCGAAAAATCTCATTCATTAAGCTTTGGAAGGATGTAAGGGCATTTGTTAAGCCAAAAGGCATAACAAGGAATTCATAATGTCCCTCATGAGTTCTGAAAGCAGTCTTGTCAATATCTGTGGGGTGCATACGAATTTGATGATAACCGGACCTAAGATCCAGTTTAGAAAAATATTTGGCACCAAAAAGCTCATTTAACAACTCATCAATCAATGGTATAGGGTATTTGTCTTTGATTGTGAGGAGATTAAGTGCCTTATAATCCATGCACATCATCCAAGTACCCTCCTTCTTTTTCACCAAGAGCACTGGAGAAGAGAATGGATTATGGCTTGGCCTGATGAAACCTCATTCCAGTAACTCCTTGACACATTTCTCTATTTCAGTTTTTTGAAATGGACCATACTTATAAGGTCGAGCACTAGGTGGTTTGCATCCCTCCAACAAGGGAATTCTGTGATCATGGGGTCTGGATGGAGGTAGCCCAGATGGGCTTTGAAAAATATATTGATACTTTGCTAACAGAACTTGCAGATCATTATCTTGGCTAGAAGTCAACTTAGAATGAGTGGATGGAACTGTGTTGTCTGCACTAGCTTGCAAAACAAATAAGGCAGCTCCGAGGCAATGTTCACGGGTGAGTAACTTGTCCATTTGCAAGGAAGAAATGGATTGAGGTTCTTGGGGCTGAAGACTTGATATGGAAAAAGTAGTGGTGTCAACTACAAACTGCATAATCATCGTATCAAAATCCCATAGTACTGGTCCTAAAGTTCTCAACCATTGGATGCCCAAAACAATATCACAACCACCCAAGGGAAGGGCATAGAAATCAAGCACAGTTGCATAATTTTGTATTCGGATGGAAACTTGAGCTAACCATCCAGTGCTAGTAAGGGAACCCCCATTTGCAATCTTCACAGTAAATGGGTGTGTGGTATCTAGATGACCCTTTAATTGTTTGACCAATGAGATATCAATGAAATTATGTGAACTACCTGAATCTACCAGGAAAATAGCAGGATAATTGAGTACTAACCCACTGATTTTCATTGTTCGGGTGGACTTTGGAGCAGGCATTCCATAGACTGCACAAGCGGTGACCTCAGGCTAGTCATTATCATCAGAGTCATGCTCGATAAAGTCTCCATTTTCGTACACATCTATGAGGAGTACTTGTCGTTTAGGACCAGCACACACATGCTCCCTTGAAAACTTTTCATCACAGTTAAAACACAACCTATTCTTCCTTCGAAATTCAATCTCTGCGGCTGTTAAACGCCGGAAATTCTTATTTCGTGAAGAATTATCAGGCTTTGGCATGTTGGTGATATCAGAGAACGGTGGTGGCCTGAAGTGAGATGCAGAGGAAGGGTTTCTTGAAAAAGATCGAACCTTCAATTCTATCAGTTTAGCATCCACTTGTTGGGAGTAAGCAATGGCTTCATGAACATCAAATGGTCGCAGGATTTTGACATTATGGCGAATTTCTGGTTTCAAACCCCTGATGAAGCAGCTTTTCAAGAGTCCAGGGGTCATTTCCATCATGCGATTTGCCAACCTCCTGAATTCCATGATATAGTCCCTGAGCAACCCAGATTGGCGAAGTTTCACCAAATTTTCAGTGCAGTCCATAAGTTCAGATGAACCAAATTCCCTGCAAAAGATCTTGGTAAAATTTTCCCAGTTGGGGTAGTTCTTGACGCAGTTCACCCATTGAAACCATTGAAGAGCTTCATTTTCCATATGGAAGGAAGCCATACGAACTTTCTTGTCTGTTGGGATATCAAAGTAATCAAAGTAATGCTCTGCCTTGTAAATCCATCCGAGAGGATCGTCCCCTTCCTGGAAGCGAGGAAAATCCAATTTTACCAAAAGTGGTCTTGGTTGAAATCCCGAATCGTGACGATTGAAGTTCTGGGTTCTTGAATCATCACGCAGATTGGGGTCGGAGTGAGTTGCATCTGATGAATCTCCTGGATAACCCATTTCACATTTGTCCAGAAAATCACGATGAAGCATCTCAATTCGAGCATTCGAAGAATCTTGATGCCCTTCCATGGCGTTGAACCTTTGGAGTAGTGTGTTAAGAGTGCTGTTGATCGCAGCAAGATGATTCTGCGATTCCATAGCTTTCCTTGTTGATGTACGAGTCATACGGCAGCAGAGAAGGGATGGAGAAATTAGTACTGGCCCGATACCAATGATAGATCCTTCGATTGACCTTAACCCAGAGAAGCCATGAGAGAACTCGAAGAGAGAGAATGACAAAAAGAACTTGGATATTATTTCACAAAAACTGTTTTCTGTTTCTTACAAATTCCAACTATATAGCAACTCTCCCCAACTACTTTTACCTAATTACAACTATACTAACAACTTTATTACAAGTATTACAGCTTCATTACTCAGATGATAACATCTGGCACAATCACAATTGTTTTATGACCCTTATTAGCTACTAGAAATCCCATCAGAATCCTAACACTGTTTGTACCCCTTTTGCATGCACTCGGTCAATATATTCTTAATTGTTGAATGAAAATGGCGTAGTTACCTCTTTGTACTCGACTTGAGAGCCACGTAATAGTTTTTAGAGTCAACAAGATCGTCGCCAAAAATAGTGGTTTAATGCATTGTTAGATGTTTTGCAATGTAAACCAAGACATTAATTTCCAATCATGATAGTACAATTGCAGCTAGCTTTCCTTCTATTTTATTACTATCATTTGCAACTAGGGTTATAGGGTTGGAAACAAGTACAATAAATTTAAATTAGGGTTGCAGACAATTGCTTGCACCCAACAAAACAGAAGGGTCAGGATCCTCTCCTGAGCAAAGGGTGAGGATCCTTCTGAGCAAACTCATTGGGCCGTTGAAATTTTATCCAACGGTTATAATTATTATAACTTTTAGAGCAACCTCCTGTTTGTAGCTGTTGGATATAATTTCAACGGCCGAAGGGGCTTACTCAGGAGGATCCTCACCCTTAACTCAGGAGAGAGGATCCTGACTAGTGAAACACCAAAGTGTCACGACTACAGGGTCTAAGTACTCTTGGGGTTTCATGATCAGTGACAATGAGTCAGTGCCTCCTGTGCCCACAATCCTTGTCGAGAAATTCTAGCATACAGCCGCGGTACGCCGCAGCCTCTCATAGGGGTCAGCCCTACCTGTAGAGGTCTGCATGCAGTGTTTTTTTTTTTTTTTTTAACAAACAATATTATCACATTAGGAGGGTGGGGGAGTGAGCTAAGTCTCACAATAGGCTAAGACCTTTTACTTACAAATGAAGAAGAATACCACTAAATCGTAATACTAAATGGCTGCATGCAGTGTTACACTAAGAACACACTGAAAAAATTATGAAGAAACTATCACATGAACCCGTAATTACCGTGGAAGGAATGACTAAAAGTAAAAAATAAGATACTGGTTTTGGGAGGTGTTTATAAAATTTCCTTACCTTTTATCATTGAAATTGTTGGAAATTCCAATGTATGCATTCATCAAAACGTAAGCAACTTTTCCTCAACTAACTTTAACTTTAACTCAATTGTAGCTATGGTCCTTTAACTTTAACTCAATTGGAGCAATGGTCCCTCAACTAAAAATCCATTACCATTGGTCCCTCAACTTATCAAAACGTGCAGCTATGGTCCCTCAACTAAAAATCCATTACCATTGGTCCCTCAACTTTAATTCAACTGGAGAAATGGTCCCTTAACTTTAATCCAATTGTAGCAATGATCCTTCCAATATAACTCGTTTTGACAAAAAATTTGACATAGTTGACGAAAAGAACCATAATTATACATTTTGATGAGTTGAGTGATCCTAATTATATAAATGGTCATTCCAACATAGCTTATTTTGACAAAATTTTGACAAAATTGATGAGAAGGACTATAGCTACACATTTTGATAAGTTGAGGGACCAATGGTAATAGATTTTTAGTTGAGGGACCATTGCTCCAATTTGATTAAAGTTGAGGAACCATTCGTACAATTTACTCTTCTTTTTTCCTTTTCCTAACTTTGCAGAATCTTGTTGGGTTCTACTTTTTTCCTGCAATGGTACACGATGGGGTTGAAGCCAAGGATGAGTATGAAACCACTGGAATGAGCCTTCTCCTACTACATCTTCTATTTTCCTTTTTGAGGGGATTTACTATATCTTCTTAAGAAGTCTATTTGTCCTTGGATAATTACATTTTTGTATGCATATCATCTACAAATTTTCATTTGTTCTCCAAACTTGAATTTTTTAATATGTAATTAGTTCAGTTCGTTAGAGCAATAATGTCTCCTCCTTTGTACTCGAGTTCGATCCTCCAAATCCGATCCTCATCCACCAAAATTAGGCCAATTTAACCTATCGCATGTGAAAATAAAAGTTTGGCATCGCAATATTCTTTATTCAAAGTTAACCGATTTCAACAACATAGGAAGAAAAATTAAGGGATTAGATGTAGCAATAATCCAGCATTACATATAGATTGTGTACGATATTTATAGAAGTTTCTTTCGTTCAAGATTTAATTTTGAGACTAATATTCGATTTAACCATACCATATATAGATTAGCTAGTGGACTTAGAGTCAACCATAACGACTTGTTGGTCCAACAAATCTCAGAAAGCATATGTAAATACTGCTCAAATCGGGACAACTGCCAAAGACAGACAGGACACTTACTCAATCGATTAATCTGGTAAAATACAAACTAGTCGTGAGAGGTAGCTCGGCTACATGTGGTAGAGCTGCTCGACTAGTGTAGTTCTAGTTCGAATGAGACTAGCGTAGTGTCGGATGAGACCAAACACACTGAATCTCTTAATACGGTGAGAAATCTCTTAATATGATGAGACGTGCTATGTGAATGACGTGGTCAAGTTTTCTTCTCCCATTATATAGTTCGTTTTGATTCCTTTTTTTTCTTAAAACATGAGAGCAATCATGGAAAACAATGAGATAGATAGCCTGGTGAAGAATAAGAGAGGTTCTACAGGTGAAGAACCAATTACATACAGAGGATGGAAAGCAATGCCATTTGTCATAGGTGAGTGCAACTTTTTTCTTTCTTTCTGTTTCATGCTCTTCCCATCAGATTAATTTCCTTTTCTCTTCAGTTTAATCATGAACTTATCTTAATTTTTTCACTTATTTTTTAGCAATCCATCTGCATAAAATTCCAGGAAATGAAACATTTGAGAAGCTAGGAGCCATTGGGACCTTGGCCAACCTCTTGGTCTATCTTACTAGTGTATTCAACCTGAAGAGAATTACAGCTGCAACTCTTATTACTTTCTTCAGTGGCACCACCAACTTTGCAACCTTGCTCGGAGCTTTCGTTACCGACACTTATTTCGGTCGTTACAAGACGTTGGGATTTTCGTCGATCGTTTCTTTTATAGTACTTACAAAACTACCATTTGTTACTTTGATTCATTTTCGTTGTCCAACATACAAATATTAGGGAAATATGCACAAATAGACATTAAATAGTATATTATAAACCAACGTTGAGTGCCTCTTTATTGTCTATTTAGCATCTATCTAATTCTAGTTATATTAAACGTTTGTAGCGGTTCTATTAGTGCATATTTTCTCAAAAATTAAGCTTTGATTAATTTCTTTTTCAAGGTTTCTTACCTTTATGACTATTTGGCTCCAAATGAATTTAACGCTCGGAGCTTTCATTTCTAACACTTAATTATCTCAATCATTATAAAATGCTGAGATATTCGGATATCACTTCCTTTATGGTACTTACAAAACTATTATTTGCTACTTTGGTTCATTTTCAATGTTCAACGTACGAAAATTCCAAAAACATGCACACAATTAAGCAATAAGCCACTTCTAAAATACATTTTAGTGTCTCTTTATTGTCTGTTTAATGTCCATCCGATTATATATTTGATTAAAAGTTGGTAACTAACTTTTTTTTGTTCATATTTCCTCGAAAAATAAGCTTTGATTCATTTTCACTTCCAAAGTTTCTTACCTCATCATGACCCCTTTTAACTCATTAGCTCCAAAATGTATATATCTTAATCCTATGATTCATTTGCTGCTTTATCTAGGGACTGCTGCTGATAGACTTTACTGCAGTATTCAAGAACTTGCATCCTCCTCAGTGCAAACAAGAAGAGAGAGGAACATGTAAAGGGCCAACAGTTGGTCAAATGGCATTTTTACTAACTGGTTTTGGGATGCTAACAGTAGGAGCTGCAGGCATCAGGCCATGTAACTTGGCATTTGGGGCAGACCAATTCGACCCGAAAATGGAGTCCGGAAAACGAGGAATCAACAGCTTCTTCAACTGGTACATGTTCACCTTCACTTTCGCACAGATGATAGCATTGACCCTCATTGTGTATGTCCAGTCAAATGTAAGTTGGGGTCTAGGGTTTGGTATTCCAGCCATTTTGATGTTGATATCATGTGTTCTCTTCTTCATGGGATCAAAAATGTACGTGAAAGTGAAAGCCTCTGGTAGTCCAATGAAGAGTGTAGCACAGGTCGTGGCGGTCTCCTTTGCGAAGGCACTTGAAGGCTAAAGAGCCAGAGCAGCCATGGCTCTCCATGTATGTGTACATGCCTCCCAATTCAATCAACTCCAAGCTTCCTTACACAAATTGATTCAGGTAAATTAGTTATAACTTCATGCACTTTATATGCCTTCTTTGTGAAAGAAAGAAACTTATCTATGCCTGGAATGACATTGTGGTGTTATTCTAAGTCAATCGCGCACTGTTAACTTTTCTTGGCAACGGGTGATTGGATTAAAATACAAAGTTAAAGATGATGCACATATCTGGAACAGATTAGAGAACGGACGTCATGAGCATGCACAAAGAATTTCTGCATATACATACATTTTAATCATGTTCTTTGATTGCCTTCTAGGGGTTTCGGTTTTGAGCATGTTCTTCGATTTCAAATTGGAAACTCTTTGAATCAATTCGAAGAGGCGGTTTTAGTCGGCGGTCCATAAACTCTTTGAAGTCTTTGAGTTTTACTCGAAGGATTTCAAATGTGAAATCCACGAGGTAGTATCCCAGGTGTAGGTAATTTCCTAAGAATCTTATTGTCACTTCTCAGATGCCTTGACAAGGCAGCAATTCTTACGCCCGAAGACGAAATGAACCCGGATGGATCAGCAGCTGATCCGTGGAGACTTTGCAGCATGCAGCAAGTGGAAGAAGTGAAATGCCTGCTGAGAGTGTTGCCAATATGGGCAGCAGCCCTCGTATTCCATATTCCCATAGTCCAGCAGCAAACCTTTGTTGTCTTCCAAGCCCTTCAATCCAATCGACGACTCGGAAAAACCAGCTTCCAAATCCCGGCTGCATCCTACACAGTCTTCCTGATGCTGGCCATGAGCATATGGATACCAATCTACGACCGCCTTCTTGTCCCGTTCCTCCAAAGGCTCACGGGAAAAGAAGGCAGCATCACATTGCTGCAAAGAATTGGAATCGGCATTTTTCTCTCTGTGATCGCCATGCTAGTATCTGGATTTGTAGAAGGACACCGAAGGACCATAGCGCTAACAAAACCAATTCCAGGAATCCAGACAAGGGGTGACATTTCATCCATGTCCGGCTTTTGGCTGGTCCCTCAGCTCACACTAACCGGGCTTGCTGAAGCGTTCTCCTCCGTTGGCCAAGTCGAGTTCTACTACAAGCAATTCCCGGAAAACATGAGAAGCATTGGAGGGTCTATCTACTTTTGTGGACTGGCTGGTTCTAGTTACTTGAGTAGTGCGTTAATCGTCATAGTTCACCGGACTACTGATGGGGCTGCGACCGGGAATTGGCTGCCGGAAGATCTCAACAAGGGGAGGCTGGATTACTACTATTACTTGATTGCTGCTCTTGGAGCCATTAGTTTGGGATACTTTTTAGTGTGTGCAAAGTGGTACAAGTACAAATGTGATGTGGACAACAATGCCCTTCAAGTTTAAGTAGTGCAGAAATCACATGAACATGAGATTTGATGCAAACCTAGATGAGAAAGTATATTTCTACCAGATTTCTAAATTACATAAGTGAAATATAAATCCATCGTCAATTTTATAATAGCACATTTACTTACTTGGAATGGGTATAAAAAAAAATCGAAATTATTCTAATCCACGACTTCCTAGCGTTTTCTAACACATGTAGTCAAAAAACAGGTGCCGTCCACATTACAACCCTTCATCTAACATGTGCATAACCAGGATTGATTGTACTGAAGTTGATATGTTACTCGATAATTTTTACTATAATCGACTTTTTTCTTATTCCAAGTAAGTAAACAAGCTCTTGACGCATTTCAAGAGACCGATTTGTGTTAACCTAATCATAAAACCTGGGTAGAACAAGCCACAACGGTAGGTAACTTGTGGGACTACCGAAACATCGAATGAACGGTTCTGATTAATGGAGAAGTTTATTTCCGTCGACTCTTAATCACAAGGAAGAGGGTTAAGAGTGAAGAAAAAGGAAAAAAACAGCCGACTGCAGCACATATTTTACATGCCAAAAACCGAAAAGCAGAGTAGCAAATTTAAAACGACTGTCTACTACGAGGTTACTCACAACATGCCGAGTACACGTCTTTACTCTCAGCACACAATCATCTTATACAATATATAACTCGGTAAATACGTAATATCTGTCTTAAACTGTGTATGATTGCTGAATTGTGTCGATGTCGAGCCCCTTCAATCTCACCACGGATTCTACGTGACCTTTCAGTGTAGTGAGTTCCCTCAACCTACAAGAAGGCAGGAGTCTCGGTTAGAGAACCAACGCAACATGAAGAGACTAAAATCTCAAGCTGAAAAGAAAGTTTGCAGCTCACCTTGCAATCTCAGCTCTTCTTTTGGCCTCTTCGGCGATCTGATTGAGTTCTGTGAAATGTGTTCGTTCTGTAAACATCTTGGTGTCTGGTGGCTGCAACCCGTGCAATGTCCTTTGTGCGTGTGCCCATTGAAGCTCACGTTGTTCCTTTCCAAAGTCCTTTTGCCTCGTGAAAGCAACCTAGAAAACGAAAAAAAAAACAAAGAACCCCTCAATAAACAGTTAACAAGAAACTCCCTGATCAAGTGAAACTGGGTAAGCAATCCAGTGTCAATAACGTACCCTCTGTTCAATCAGTAGATCCCACGCCTTCCCGCTCAGAGCATACCGTATCATGAATTTTATGATATCCAGAGGGATATATGTGACGATATTATAGAGCCATATCACCCCGGCCCAACCCCATCCGATCCCCTTAATGGCAGCAAAACTCCAATTTGCATAGACCGCAATCAAGGTGGCAATCTGCTCAAAATAGAAGGTAAGAAATTCAGTTTCCCCTCAAAATCAATCAAAATGAATATCAAAACGAGAAGATTGGGAAAAGTGGCTCACCAGCTGAGCTATTATAAAAGCCACCATAAGCAACAATCCAGGTCGCTCAATAAATGACCAACTTCGAGACCGTGTAACAAATATGAGGGCCTGGCTAATAATGCTCACTTGTAGATATATAGCAGAGGCAAGCTTCCGAAAGTCATCACTAGCTGTTTTCTCAAGGGTTGACACCCCAAATGTTCTCTGAAACAATTAGTGGCTGTATATTAATTAACCGTTCACAAGAGATGACAAGTAGCAGCAGAATAAGCAAATTAGCCCCACGAATGCACATTTTATGACTACAAGTGATACATCAGCAACAATCAGAGCATTTTATGATTGAACAAGACAGAATCTTACTGGGAAGAAGTCTGTTTTGTATGCTGCCCAAAAGAATATCACAGTCATTATTGCCAAGTAGCCTCCGAGCACAATTCCAGTTGCAAAAATCTCGGCCAGCTTCCAGCTATCTGGCAGAGGAGACGGTTTAACTCTGTCCTTTGATATTGTCATGATCGTACCTAAAAGGTCATTCTGTTAGTAAATTCTGCGGAAGAAAACACTTAACGGCTATAAAAGAGTGCATGTGTTTTCAGCAACAACATTGACCAAATATCAATAAAAGATGGTGCTAAAGAGAGACAAAACAGGACTCAACTAAAACAAAAATTATACAAATGCGTACACAGAGAGAGAGAGAGAGATTTTGAACAGGGAAAAGAAAGAACAAACCATCATTGAGGATCGCAATAATAAGCACCATGAAAGGTGGAAAGTCAAACTTCCATAGGAGAGCCAGCAACATGAAACCAAGCTGTCATGAAAAAGAATCAGAAAAGTGAGGCCATACTATTGAATGCTCTAAAAGAAATTTAATTCAAAATTTTATGCAAGATGCCATCTACATGAATCAAACGATTCAAACCAAAGAACCATTAACTTACCACAATACGAATTGTGATGGAAACAGCATATATCTGCCAACCATAAACAAGAATTTGTTACTTATATAGGTCACTGCTGACGTGGACAATGACTCTTAATCACAAGAATAATATGCCATTTTAGAAGCGTACTGTGTAATTTTTCATCCTCTGGAAGATTGCCCGACTGGTCAAAACAGCACTAATGATGACACTAAGGCCAGGTTCAGTAAGCACGATATCAGAAGCACTGCGAGCAGCATCTGTTGCATCAGCAACAGCTATACCAATATCAGCTTTTTTGAGGGCAGGAGCATCATTGACTCCATCACCAGTCATTCCGCAGATATGTTTCCTAGCTTGCAAGCGTTTCACAATCTCGTATTTGTGCTCTGTACCAAAACAAAATTAACCCAGTCACTCTAAGTTGGATAATTGAAACCATGTTCTAGCAGCCAATAGTAAAATCTGAAAACATTTTCTCAAGCATATACTATGGTACATGCGTGAGCTTTCCCCAACAATGGTAAGGGAAGAGCATACCTGGGAAAACCCCAGCAAAGCCATCAGCTTTTTCTATCAGCTCGTCGATTGGTAAAGCAACAATTGACTCATCCTTGTCCTGTCCTAGCAAAGCAGATGAAGGGTACATATTGGTTCCCATCCCCAAGCGACGTCCAGTTTCCTTTCCAATCGCCAGTTGATCCCCTGACAAAATACAACTTTGAGCAAGACAGCAACATAAACAAAGAACTAAATATCATCACTTTTTTCTATTGAACTCGGAGGTAGGGTGGCAGGAAACACAACTAATTATGTACTTGCAGTATTAGAGACTCCGGTTAATAACATTATTAATGAAAATTAACAGAACAAACTTCTACCCATTTCTTTCAACACCTATGTCCCTTAAAACAACACAAACACATTAACCTGTTAATACAACAGCTTCATCATAACCACATATCAAATGAAGTGTGCACATGCTGCAGCATCCATGACATATCACCCCAAGGATGGTCCAACATTATGCAGAATATCAAGGCATAACTAAATCAGGACCAAAGTATGTTAACTGAAAAGTGAAAACAACCACTTGGATTGCTCATGATTTGTCAAAGATTCAGCAAAGATTTATTAATGCTTCTTCAGATATCCAACAAGAAGAAACAATACTAATTTAACCAACTAAGGATACTATAAAGAAACATACCAGTAATCATCTTCACATTCACTCCAAGATTTAACGCCCTCCTTATTGTCTCTGCACTGTCATGTCTAGGTGGGTCAAAGAGTGGCATTACACCAACAAATTGCCACGGGGCTCCAGCACTCTCTTTCCTTCCTTCTGGAACTTCCTGCATAAAACAAATGAAATGACTTTAAATAAGAATAAAATTTTAAACTACAACACAAGCCCAAGATAAAGATTAGAGATTCAGTTACCTGGTATGCTACAGCAAGAGATCGTAAACCTCGCTCAGCAAACTTATCAATAACAGCATGAACTCTGCGCTCGATGTCTGACTTATTGCGTGCAAGATTCAAAATCTAAAAAAAATGCATCTGGGAATTAGTATTTAATCTTGAAAACAAAGGGAGGACAACGACATAAAGTGGAAGGCAATTTACCTGCTCTGGTGCACCTTTGCTAACTCTATGCATTTTACCATCACGATCTAGATAAGTCAATGCAGTTCGTTTATCAGTAGGATTGAAAGGAAGGAAGTGTATTTCTTGAATTCCAGCACGTGCCTTTTCACAAAAATCAAAAGAAATGGGATTTTTAAAAGATAATAATGCATGTAAAACAAATATATTTCAGAAACTACTCAACTTCAAAATATGTAGTAAAACACGCCTAAAGAACTTCAGAGCTATGTTTGGAAACGGGCACAATCCAATATAAAGATGTAATCACCTCCTTAGGATCAGCAAGCATCCCAACTATAGCAGTATCTATTGCATCTTGATTCTCCAGTCTGGAGGCTCGAGCTGCCATCAACACAACAGTATCTGGATCCACTCCTTTTGCAAAAACCTACAAGTTTAAAGGTCAATCACGCATTTAAAAAAGGATTTTTTCATAGAGGAAAAAAAAATATTTTATAACAAATAAGCAACCTCGATAAGATTTTTATCAACAGTAAGCTTATTCAATGTCAGAGTTCCAGTCTTGTCACTGCAAAGAACATCCATGCCTGCCATCTCTTCAATTGCTGTCATTCTCTTTGTAATAGCTCCCTGCAATCATTATTAACATAACTAATCACGTTCCAAAACACCTTATACCACATAGTGCTGTAGCATTACAAGCAATCAAGCCAACCTGCTGTGATAATCTATGAGACCCAATAGCCATTGTCACAGACAGAACTGTCGGCATGGCAATTGGAATTCCACCAATGAGAAGCACAAGAAGGTTATCAATTCCAGGACGATATTTTCGGTCTTGAATCGGGTACATGACAATTATCTCTATTACCATCCCCACAGCAATGGAACATATGCAGAAATTCCCAATTGCAGTCAAGACCTAAAAAAATGAAATGAAATCAGAATCAATAAAGTCACAGCCCACAAAACCCAAAATAAAAGAAAGCCAAAAAAAACTAGTCTCCCTGCCTTTTGGAAATGGCCCACTTGATTCGTGCTATCAACAAGGTGAGCAGCTTTTCCAAAGAAGGTATGGACACCGGTGGCAATGACCACTGCATCAATCTCTCCTTGTTTGCAAGTAGAACCAGAATACACACCATCCCCAGGGCTTTTCGTCACGGCAAGGGATTCACCTGTAAGTGCAGACTGCAAGCCCAAAATGGAAACTTCAGAAACAGCCAAATTTTTCCAAGACTCGCCATTACATATTATTGCCAACTTCAACATGATAAACAAGACAGCTATAATTGCAGATCAAACCTGGTCAATTTTCAAAGGATCCCCTTCAAGTAGACGAGCATCAGCTGGAACAATGTCACCAAGCTTAATACTAATTATATCACCAGGAACTAGAACCGAAGCATCTTGTTCATTCCACCTTCCATCTCGAAGGACCTTTCAAACATTTCTTTTTGTCAGAAATGAAACCGGCAAAGAAATTGAAACATATATCACAACAGAAAACTAATAGTTGTGCGCACACAATCACATAAGATTGCACTGCATCCAGAATGGATACTATACTAAGGTGAAATTTACGGATTACTCAATTCCATAATATAAAAAGTACTCCTGCAACCTTAATAAAAACTAAAGACAACAAGTTTCCAATCTGATACCTTGGCTTTCGGAGCCAAACGAGCCATTAGTGCTGCTGCAGCATTACCGGCATTGTTTTCCTCAATGAAACTGATAGTGGAATTGATGACGAGCAGAGTCATAATACCCACAAAATCTTGCCAATCCGGTGGCTTACCCTGCACACAGAAAATCATGGTACAAATCAACTAAAAGATAAGAACACAAAAGCACAAGCAGCGTCAAAGAAATAACAACAGCGACCGAAAAAGCCAAGCGGTTACCCCTCCATTTGCAAGAGCAATGGCCATTATAGCAGCAGCTTCCATAACCCATGAGAGAGGATTCCACATAAAACCCAAAAACTTCAAAAATTTGCTCTCCTGAAAGTTTGAAACAGACCCAGAACATGGAATTGTGTGAGCATAGAAGGGTAAGCTTCAAAAACACAAAATAATAAGAAAAAAGGGCTGTAAGCATGAAAAACTAACCTGCTTTTCTTCAAGCTTGTTGTGCCCAAAAATGGTGAGTCTTTCCTCAGCAGCCTCACTGCTGAGACCCTCTTTGCTACATCTCAGATTCTCAAACACCTCTTCAATGGGTATATTTTCCTGCACTCACAGAGTTCGTACGAAAGGTAAAAACCCAGTAAACAAAACCAAAAACCCAGATAAACAAACCAAAAAAGACTTCAAATTTCTCAGATCTATATACCAAATCAACAGTTTCCTTCAACACAGCATCCAATACTTCAGGCTTCTCCCCCATCTTTCCCTTCCTCTCCAAAACTGCCTACTCTTTACTTTATATCTCTGCACAAAAACAGTCAGAGATCAGGCCCCATTGAAAACCCACAAGAAAAAACCAACCTTTTTCTCTTGCCTTAAAAAAAAAAACTTTGTTGGCCTCAAAAGAGAGAAATGAACCTTGAAAGATAGAACAAAAAGTGAGAATTTTCAGAGAAATAAAGCAATATACCCAGTTGCAAGAACTTGACTTGGATAAGAAATACGATAGGGAACCGCAAATGAGAAGGAACCTCCTTCTGGCCACCAAACACGCAGGCAGGGACAGAGAAGATGAACCGCTAAAGAGGGAGCAAAGAGTGGCAGTCAGTAACAGTCACAGCCTTTTCTACTTTCTTATGTTAAATACTTAAAAAACGGTCGCAGCCTTCTGGACCTGCATGCGTCACTAGTAACTCAATACTACGGTTTGGGAATATTCCTCTTCATTTAAAAGTCAGAAATTTTAGGTTCGAATCTTGTGAATGGCAAATTCGATATCAAATTAGGCTGCCCATTATGTGGCTTAGCCAAAATTTCCCTCTTTTTAATATAAAAATACCGATGTACTCAAAAAACCTCCGAACTTTTAAACAAAACCGCTGAGAATTTCAACCCACATCATACTTCAAAGCACTTGTAAAATTGCAACTTTAAATACTAAACGCACGGTTTGGATATGCTTTTAAATTAACTAAAGTATTTTTAAACAAAATGTTTTGGGATCACAAAAACACTTGAAGTGTTTCTTGTAAAAAAAAAAAAAAAAAAACCAATTATGTGCGTTTCTTGCATGAAGCACTTCAAGTGGTTTTATATAATTTACTTGCATGTTTACGAGGAATTGATTTTAAAAATATTTTTACTAAAATGCTTTCAATTATTTTCAAAACACTTCTAAATGAGCATAAAAACTTGTAAACTTTATTTTTGTTAGAACAGACATTGTAACTTTAAATCATGGTAAGTTTATCTCTATCTTTTTTGTATTATAAGATGACAATTTATAGATGAGGTTACCAACCAAACTCGAAAGTCGTTGAATCATGAATTGCACGTCTGGTGCACAAAAGATGAGAGGCCTACCATGTTTTATTTTTTATTTTTTCTTGTTTTCAATTTTTCACTATGAAAAGATGGTATTAATCTACAGTTAATACCAAAATTAACTTTTGTTCAAGCAGTGGAAAAGTGTTGAAACAGTAACTTTGACCTTTTCACTCACTGGTGATTAGAATTTAAAATGGAAAGGATACTATATTAGATGTCTATTATTCATATCTAAAGAAATACTTACGCCCCTTGTTAATTTTGACCGTTTATTATCCATACCTAAACCCAAATCAAACGGGAGCAAGAATTTTTGCTAAATTGGGATTTTTTATTAAATGTAAAATCGTGATTAAAACCCGTTATTCTCTCATTTTCTTTACTCATGGTCAAAATTATAAGTGGACAATTTTAGTTGTAGTTACTAAAGGATCACACCTTATGTGTGTGTAACGTAACAAACAAGATTTTTTTTTTTTTTTGAACAAAAGAAAAAAAAGTTGTTTGTTAAGTCAAAAAAAAAAAAATATATATATATATGTGTGTTACGTTACACGCACACATAAGGCGTGTGTGATTTTAACTGACTGCAAACATTTTTAGAGAAAATTATTTTGGAACCAATTCTCGGAAAAAATGCAAGTTGATCATGGAGAGGCATTTCAAGTGTGTTTGAAACCCAAAATCATTTATCTGAAAATGCTTTAAGTAATTGAAAAACACATAACAAACGAGCCTTATAAGTAACTCCTTCATCGTTATTAAGAGCAGTGTTTTTAGAATGACTGAAAGCGTTTGTGTGAAATTAATTTTGAGTCTCAAAAGTACTTTAAAGCTTTTTGGAAGAAGCACCATATATGTACTTCTTGCAAGAAACATTTAAATTGTTTTTCCGAACCCATTTAAATTTTGACAAAGAATTGATTTCAAAAATATTTTTATCAAAAATATTTTTAGTCATTTTACAAACAGTTTCAAACGAGTCCTAAAACTTACCAAATCCTATAAAGTAGAAATAAAAAATCTCTGACATGTATATCTCAGAGAGTCGTCTTTAGGTACACTACTTTAGTCGATGATACAAACAAATGAAAAAGAGAAAACAAAGAGCTCACAAAGATAAAAGTCGATAAGAAGACGGAATGGTGACGCAAAAGGAGGAGAAGATGGAAAGCAAAGTCATCACACACTCTCATGACTTTTTGGATGCCCAAACTTTGAATAAATATCGAGACTAAAAAAGAAAAGTCACCCTTTTTTTGTTTCTTATAAGTTATGAGAGCTACTAGACTCATTTTATTGTTTTATTTTCTCATTCATGTTATAATCTTACCCATTTTAAAAAGTTAAAAAATTAAAATGTTATTTCCCCACCCACTATTATTCTCAAAATAACCTTTAATATATACATACATATGGAATTAAAAAATTGTCTTTTAAAAAATATAAACAAATAATATGTAAATGAAAACCATTAAAGTTTGCAAATTCAAATGGAAACGACAGAGGTATTCAAATTCAAAAGAATTCGACAACGCCAAATTCAAAAATACGATGGACAAATTCAAATGATCCACACACAAATTATTCTTTTACTTTTTCAATGGAAACATAATCTTCTACCTCTTTCGTAGAAGTGTCATTTTCCACCTCTTCAATGAAAAAGTAATCTTCTAAGTCCATTGATATTTTTTTACTTTTTTTGAATGAAAAAAGATGAAAATATGAGTTAGGGTTTAAGGTAGACAAATCGTCTCCCACGCCCAACCTTTTTTTTTTTTTTTAATCAAGCAAAACAAGATAATTAATGTCCTTATCAGTCTTTTTGCAAATGGACAAATTTATAATTAAAAAATTCATTAAAAGGTGGGTGAGAAGATAAGATATTGGGGTGAGAATGACATCACTCTAGGTTATAACCAAAGACCCAAAAAATTATTATTTATTTAATATCTACTTAATTCTTTGTTGCTCCTCAACTTTTTCCTAAGAGCATTTTAAGAAGAGATTATTTTTTTTATACTTATTTTGTGTGTGGCTTTTCTATAATTTCTATTATTGATTGACATGTGTTAAGTTTATGACATCAAAATTAAGGGTTTAGAAAAATGGTTGGAGATGCTCCAATCATACTTCTATCTTGTAATTTATAAAATTTAAAAATATGCACAACCTACCTTTATCCACATTCTTTTTTGCCAACATATTACTTATTTTCACAACAACGTACAATTATGAGTCAAGTTAATTAGTGCAATATGTTCTCTCTTTTGCAGTCTATAGAATACACCCTAATTTGGATCTCATTTCTCATTAATTGAGACGAATTTAGTGTAAACTGTCACTTGTATCAAAACATATTACTCACTTTCATTTTTTTTAACAAACAATATTATCTACATTTAGGGGGTGGGAAGTGGGCTAAGCCTCACAATAGGCTAACAATAATGTGGTTCATATTCGTCTTTGACAAGTGTTGAACTTAATAAGGCTCTCACTTATAAGTGAAGAAGAACATCATTAGACCGTAGTGCTAAGTGGCTTACTCACTTTCATTTTAGTTTCTACCTATTTATTCTCACTACCAAGCCAAGGTGTACAAATCTCATAGTTCAATATCTGTTGACAATTACTCTCAATGCATTTACAATGGTGGATATTTTGAGCAAACAAGTAGGTTAACAACAAACTTTTATCTTCTGCAAATAAATTAGATACAAAATTTAGTAGAGCAGCTGCAGCTACTATGTAACACTGGCACCGATTTTAGGTAGGACATGACCGGCCCCATCACAAAGGTTTAGGTTGCTAACATATACATATTTGAGTTTAGGTTGCTAACATATTAAAATTGACTTGGCTGATTTCTCAAATCTTTCGTAATTGATTTAATTAGTGAGGAACTATTAGCACTCAAAGAAGTTCATTAAGCACTCCTCCCTTATAAACAAAAACAAAAAATTAGCACCGAGTGATTGGAAATGATAATTTTAGAGCGTCAAATAATAACTCCCATTTAGTTTTACTTAATCAATAAAATGATTCGTAAAAACAAAACGCAATATATAAAAAGACAAAAAGAAGTAAGAAAGATACATAAACATTATATATTTAGATACTAATTAGCTAGTATATATTGAGCTATTATCATATGCGAGAAATTGACATGTAAATGATGTAATGAATAGTGGTGATTAATTCATTAAGCTTGATCAATACTTGATGAAGATGTGCGACAACGACCCTCTTAATGCATTCAATTGTATCGTGACTAGAACTAGTAGAAAGCAACATATAATTTGAGTTTATTCAATTATTCGTATGACTCATGATGCATGAGCTTAAAAAGACATTGAGTTTAGCGTTTACTCTTATATTCGAGATGGAACAAATGTAACAAGAATACTTAAAAAACACGAATAACATTCTCTTTTAATTCACTATTGTTCTCACTACTACTTTTTTCTGCCTGTTACTTTTCTTTTTTAATTTTTTTTACGGTGAGTAGGTTTGTCACAAGGAGAAATTAAGTTTCCAACTAATTGTATTATTGTACTTAGTATGCCGAACAGTGTTCCCGGGTACACTAAAAAATCTCTATGTCACAAGGGGATATGAGTGGAGTATGATATTTGGTTTTGTTTGTGGAACCAAAGAAAATTAATTATAATATGCTAGAATTTTATACCCTTTTGTTTCAAATTTCACATGATTAATACGAGGAAGAAGTGGTAAGCACCGACAAAGCATCGTTAAGAAAGGAAGACCTCAAGATTTACTTAAAGATTCGGATAATTAATTAAACACAATTGTTTGGAGAAAGTAAGCATATTTGTCACAAAATTTGTATATAATAAGATCTCCGCCAATGGGAGTTGTATGCATGTGCATGAGAATCAGGCGCGTCGACGTGATTGGATAGGGCTTGTTGGCCCGGTGATGAATATTAGACGTGACACAACAGTGAAAAAGACGGGGGCAAAAGAAAGGTTAAAGCTCATGGATTATTAGGGTTTTCAACTTTTGATTGAACTTGTTGACATGTTTATGTACGATTCCATTTGCATTTGGACAGGTTTAAGGAAAGTTAAAATGATTATGATTATTCTTCTCTAATCTTGTTCATTTCACTTACGTCAACTATTCTTTTCTAAGATTAACTTTTAGTTACATATTAAAGAAGCAACGCTACCATTATCAAAACAAAGTTAACAAATTCTCGTTCATCTTATGTATCTATTGATCTATTTGCTCATATATATGTTGTCACTTTGAGTAATTAACTTCAATTTTCTTTTTTAACAAGCAACCCACTTTTACTAAGTTCTTAAACACATAGAGCTTAAGCAAATAATAAATCGCAAACTAGAAGAGAAAAATACATGTAATTTTGAAGACATAGTCGTAGCTTCACGAACCAATCATGTACTGTTGACATGAAAACGCCGTTAAAATACATGACGTTGTGTTATCAGCTCAAAAGACTATTGTGACATCTGAAAAGCGTGCTTAAGTCTTCCTTAGAAATAAGAATCCTAATTGTGAGAGTGCCTAGTCATCCCAAATAACTCTCTTTTCCTTCCAAGTTACTTCTCAAATAATTCTCCCTATTTTTTTTAATTTAATATTGCGTTATTTGTATAACTATCACCCATAATTCATCAAAGTTATACTTTTGAAAGAATCTTGTTAGCATTTTTCATACTGTAAATTTGTTTCTTGATTCAAATAAAACAAAAAACAGAACCTATACAACTATTATTAGGGTTTGTAATCCTTTGGATCACGCATGTATGTGGACTTGTGGAGCATGGTCCCCGCGCGCCCCCCCCCCCCCCCCTCTTTCTCCCCAAAAGACCCGAATGGTGGTTGCAATGGGTGGCTGACAGATCCACCAGAAACGTGGCACGTGCCCGTTTGGCCGAAAGGGATAAAAATCTACCAACAAAATCCTCTATGGATCCGCTTTGCGAGAATTTAGGAAATTCGTGAATCGTGTCCGTTTATCATACATTGTACAGTCAATTTTTATCAGATATTATTTATGTTCAATTTTAAATAAAAATTTTAAAATAATTTATAATCACACGATATACGATGAACAGATAGAATTTACGAATCATCACAAAAATATGAGAAGAGGGGATTCTGATTCTAAAATCTAAACAGCAAAACGCAATAAATGGCCCCCACATGACGGTTGTCTTCTTCTCAAAAGAAAGGGTACGGTCCGTACTTTGCCGACTCACCTTCCAATTATACTTCTATGATGAATATAACGGGAAAAAGGACATATTATGTGCGTTGCATGTGATGGGACTTCAACCTTTTTTTTATAGAAAAACTAATAAGAAGAATTTGAAAACTTTAAATTTTAACAATAAGGACAAAATAAATAGTAAAGTAAATAGTACCATAATTGAATTTTTAGTGTAAAAAAATGGTTTTTCGTTAAAGTGAACAGTATCAGGAGCTTTTCGTTAAAGTTCCCTTATTTTCTGTCAATAATCTAAATCGAATTACTTAGGTCATCTCCAATCGAAGGGTCAAGAGGGTCAGAGGGCCAAAAATAGTCCGAAAATCGTCTCCAATAGAGGGCTACGCCAGAGGGCTTGTGGGTCCCACGGAATCTGAAAGGGCCAAAGGGCCAAAGGGTTGGCCTCATGCAACCAGCCAGCGAGCCCAGGGCTGGCCAGAAAATCAGAGCAATCCTGTCGGATATAACCGACAGGAATAGATTTAATATAAATATATTCATGTCGGTTATAACCGACCGGAATGCTTAAACTAAAATTTGAATCCAACGACTAGTTGACGTCAACTAGCTGTTAATTTTGAATTTTTTTGAATATTTTTTTACAGTTTTTTTTTTTTTATTTACAAAATTTTTCCTATAACTTCTATTTTTCATAATTTTTTTTAAATTCTATTTTTTTTCTTATAACTTTTATTTTACAAAATTTATTTCATATTTTTTTTAAATTCTATTTTTTCCTATAACTTCTATTTCACAAAATTTTGTTTCATTTTTTAAAAATTCTATTTTTTTCCTATAACTTCTATTTTACAAAATTTGTTTCATATTTTTTTTAAATAATATTTTTTTCCTATAACTTCCTAAGCCATTATACAAACATTGAATTAAATTAAGTAACATGAAACAACATTAAATAACATTAACCAACATTAACCAACATAAAAATTATATTTTTTTCCTATAACTTCCTAAGCCATTATACAAACATTAAATTAAATTAAGTAACATGAAACAACATTAAATAACATTAACCAACATAAAAATTATATTTTTTTTCCTATAACTTCCTAGCTGACGTCACTTAGCTGTTGGATTTGAATTTAAGTTGTAGTTTTTAAATAATAAATTATGTTTGGTCCTATGACCTTTTGGCCCTCGGTTAGAGACGGTTTTTTGTGGCAGGGCTAAAACGAGCCCTATGGCCCTTTGGCCCTCAGTTGGATACGGAGGCAAATATGGCCCTGTACTGTTCATTAAAATATTAATATCTTGGAGGGCCAGAGGGCTAAAACGAGTCATCAGGGCAGCCCTATATTAGAGATGGCCTTACTTGGACGGGATCAATGGGTGATCAAGAAGGCCCATGGCTTAGGTTTGTGACCTCCATTGCACTTAGGAGGGATGCTCTCCCATGGTCTCCCCAAGTGGGAGAGCCAACGTCATAATAATCCAAATTGAATTTAATTTATGGCTTGGTAGACCAACGTATCGTAATATGATTGGTTGGAACTGTGATGAAATTTTTTGTTAACCAATTATATTATGACACTTTGTATAGCGAACCGTTTTTTAGCACATTGAAAAATCTCTCCTGGATCACTTGGATGGGATTTTTTTTTCTCTCTCTTTCTGGTTCTTGTGGATCTTGTGTTAAATTCATATTTATCAACTTTCTATTTCTGATCATGTAAACCTACTTTCCTCATAGAAAGCTAAGATGGAAAGTTAGATATATGTCATTTTCTTCTATGGAATTGACTGCATGTATTTGAAATTCAGAAATGAGTCTAAATGAGAAAGCTTACGTCGTTTTAACTTATTAATTGCTTAACTTAATTGTTTGATTATTCTCTTAATAACTTTCAATGTAGCTTATGCACCTTCATTTTCCCAACTGTAAACGACAAGTCCAAAGCCCAATAAAAAAACGACAATTTCATTAATATAAACTAGAAGGGCTATACAATTGTTAAATGGCATCCGCCGAATAAGAGTTTTGTTAAGTTAAATTTTGACGATTCGGTGGCTGGGGACAAGGCGGCAGCGGGATTTGTCTTTAGGAATCATAATGGGCAGCTTATTGGAGGCGGAGCTTTAAATCTAGATGGTGCCACTATTTCATAAGTGGAGGCTAAGGCTCTCAGAGAGGGCCTTTTTTTTGCTTATAGAAAGGGCTATATAAAGATTATGGTTGAAGATGACTCTAAGTTGATCATTCGGTCAGTGTTGGACCTGGGTGCAACGCCATGGAATCTAGTTCATATTATTAAAAATATCAAGTGGACAGAGACCAATTTTGATTGCATTGACTGGAAACATATTTATAAAGAGATTAACTTTGTGGCGGATGTCTTCGGTCGCCAAGGCCTTCTTATTACTGGTTGTCATATATATTTGCTCTTCATGCTCTTCAATTTGATTCTGTGGGAAACGATTGTACTCAAGAATTTTCACTTTAATAAATTTTTCTTGACCAAAAAAAAGAAAAAATATAAACTAGAACAAAACAAAAACAACGGAGAAGTGGAAAAGAAGAAGACAGACAAGCTAAGCAGACTAACCCTTGAAGGATCAAGCTTGTTTTGATACTTGAAAATCAGAGAACGTATAACAAACGAACTATGTAAAGTTCATTTTTACCCTCCAATAAGAAGGAGTAGGATTCTCTCCCCTCTTTTTTTCCCTCCCCTTCCCTCCCCTCCTATTTGAACGGTCATGGTTAAGCGACGTCAACATCTTATATTAATTTGTTTATAGAAAGAGATAGACAAAATAGAGAATGTGAGAGGAAGGGATGGAGGGGATGGAAAGAAGATGGGAGAGAATCCTAGTCCCAATAAGAATTACATAAGATATTGCACTCATTTATATTCCTTCATTGACTGCCAACAAATTCATGGCATGTGTAGGAAAATATAGATATTTGACATGTGGATGAGAGTGCATTTTATCCAGTTGAGAATGACATCTCCAAAACTCAGGAGAAAAGATTCGGGGGGTTGTATTCAATTAGGATTATGTGAGATTTTAAAAGAATTTGAAAATTCATGGGTATTCAATTAAGATTTTAATTGAATCAGTGAAATGCATGTTGTATTCAATTTAGATTTATAAAGAGTTATTCAAAGTCTGGTGATATTCAATCCAGATTTTTAGAGTGATTTTCCAAATCAGAGAGTATTCAAAAAGTCAAGGAATTTATAGGATTCAATAAATTTATTGATTTCGATGTATTCTAGAGTGTGAAGTATAAATATCAAAGCTCCTCACAAATCAGGCACCCTCTTCCATATTTCAACCTGATTCCTCCTTCAAAGCCGATTAGTTTCCTGTTGAAGATGAAGAACCTTCATCTGTCTTTGCTGCCAGAAGATGAAAAACTTTTTGAAACCCAAGAGCATGCACGAGAAAATGCTAATGCATGAAGACTTGATATAGCTTTAAATACGTGGACAGATGCTATATGAACAACGAGAGTCAAAGATGAGAAATGATGATTTATCTACTTTGATATATTTCAAACTATATTTTATTTATCACTTCTTTTCCTATAAAGTTTATAGTTTTTGGTTGTTGGCGAATCTAGACTTCTTGTGCATTGCTTATAGTCATTAGCTTTTGGCAAACCTAGATGATAAAGTCTCAAGGTATATTGTGTTTTTTTTTCTTTGTTTGGATATTTTAGAGCTCAAAAGAAAAAAGTGAATAATTTGAGAGGCAAAAGTTTAGCCGATCATGTAATATGTGCAAGAATTGAATTTGTGGCTTGCATTCCAATGAGTTCAATAAAGATTTTAGTCTTACAAAAAAATAAAAAATTGCCCAATGAATCTATTAGACTCCATAAAAGTCCATTGAACTTCATAACAAAATTCATATCAAATCCTTTACAATTCACCGGATTCTATGTGAATCAATTAAAAGCAATGAATTGAGTACACCCTCCTTAAAACATAAGAAGAAATATGGTGAAGAGAAACGATAATCTTGCCTTCTCATATTCATATATTTTTATATTTAACAATCGAATCAAATAAAATTACGAAAATAACAAACAAAATTAAGAGGCGTATATAGAGAGAGAAAAAAAAAACAGTTATCATGTCTCTATAGTTACAAAAATGGATCGAAGATGGAAAATTATGGTTCATTTGGGAAATGTTTTTAAATGGTTGAAAAAGTTTTTAGTGAAAATATTTTTTAAACTAATCTTTATTAAAAATGTAAGTGAATCATGGAAAAGTACTTGGAGCACTTCATGCCTCTTGCAAGAAGCACTTCAATGATTTTAGAACCCAAAATCATTTTTTTTCTGAAACCGTTTTCAGTCATTTAAAAGCACTTCCGAGACAAGTCCTAAAAGTTTAGTTAGACTAGGCATTTCATCGTTAGAACATCTTCAAATGAGACGTCAAATTCAAAACATCAAATTTCAATTTGATGGCTGACTTGGCAATTTGACATATTGTCAAGATTTTCCTTCCACCCAATATGCTAAAATTTATTGTTTCATTTATGTTTTTTTAAAACAAAATTAATAATTTATTGGTTTAAAAATAATAAAATAATGCTAAAAAATGTTAGCATTTAAGGTAAGGCAAATTGAATGTATTTGGAAATAACAAAAATCAAATTTGAAGGTAGCTTCAAATTTGACATCTCTTTGTCCATGTCAGCTTTGCCTTTTTTTCATGTCATTTTTTACATATCGGTTGAAGTAAATGATATATCATTTGTTACTGTTATATGTTTATGTGGCATTTTTAGCATCTCCTTCGGAGATGGTCTTAAATTTTTTTCAAATTTGTTGATTGTGTTGGACTAATCTAAGTGTTTCACGACTTGGACTATTCTTGAATTATATTTTATAATATATAGCTTAGTCAAGTTGAACATCTCAAGCAAGCAGTAAATGTTTTGTTGTTTACGTTTGTTCTTTTACATTCCAGAACGCCAAAAACGAAAAGAACAAAGAACTTTATAAAAGAAAAAAAATAGTTAAAAGACACAATGGTCCCCTCAATATTACTCTTTCAGCACCTAAAGTTAATGCATGCAGGCACGAACACCATGCACATGTTGTGCTTCCCACGCCCCTTAAATGTCTTAAAGATTGTTGAAAAACTTCTTCTCACATATATCCAAACTCCATTTGTGCCATCAAATTAAACCAACTGTACAAATATACTTAAAAGATTGGTGATGATTGATTAGTGTTGCCAATTAACAATCATCTGATAAGTGTTAATTTGATATGGCTTTTTAACTAAAATGGTTCTTGAGATTTGAAATTGATATGACTGGCTTTGAGTTTATCTACCATCATTCATTTTGTTCATCCCGTGAAAAATCTCCATTATAAAATTACAAAAGTACTCTCAATTTTTGTCAAATCCTTTTGACCCATTGTTTATGGAGTTGAGGGTATTTTTATTATTTTAGTCCTTATTTAACAGAATTTTTTACGGAAATATCAAAATGATTGATTGGTGGACAAACTCAGAGACCACTTCTGTTGATCTCAAATCTCTAGGACCAAAGTGAAGAGTTATTATGTTAATCTTAAGGACCATTTTGGTTAAAAAAACGATTTGATATACATTCTTCAACATATTTGTTATCAGTTTAAGTTTTTAGGGCATACAAATTACCGAACTTGGTTGGTTTTAAAAGCTTTGATTTAACAAGTTTTAGATTCGAAACTTCCAACCCTGCATATTTTCGGTTTGTTTTTCCCTGCATGGTAGGGCAAAACTTGCATGTGTCTATCACATCACGGTCAGGATCGATGAGGCTTGAATGCCAAAGTTAACAAATACATAAATATATACGCATTGGCTTTTTCTAGAGGAGGTTTTTTATTTGTTGCTATGCACCTGGTTGGGGAATATTGTTGAATGGCTAGCTAGATACATAAATGAAAGCTTAAAGACAAAAGGGAAAGTTGCTTTAGGAATATTGAGTACGTGCTAGTGGCATGCATACAGTGGGTAGGAAGGCATCTGCATATATCACATTCATGGTTAATTAGGTTCTTGTTAGGTCTGCTCCCACTATTAATTAAGTTGTTAACCTCATTCTGCACTACAAGTCACAAACTACCCTGCCGTTTAGGGCACCCCACTATGCCACTATCATCTATATGTGTGTGTGTATATTGACCCTTTAAGTTAGGGGATGCCCATTTTTTTTAAATGGAGATTAGTTGGGGCCTACACCACATCGAATTTCAACAATTCAAACCGTCCATATTTTAGGTTGCACCTCATAGATCATCCTTCCAAAATATTAGTCAAATCAGAAATATTTGAGTTCAAGAAATTGGCGAACATTATGGTCAAAGAAATATTGAAATTTCATCGTGATAATTAATTGAGCAAATAGTTTGGATTAAATTGAATTTTTACAAGGATGATCCATAAATTGAGACTTAGAAAATTGACAATTTAGATCGTTAAAGTTAGATGTTGATTAGGTCCCACAACTAATCCTCATTTAAAAAAAAATGTGGATCCATTTCCTTAAAGGGCCTATATATATTTGTATTTGTATGCATGTAATTGAATTAGTAAAGGCTTAAATGTCAAAATTGTCCCTATGTTTTAGTCATATTACCAATTTAGTCCCCGTGTTTTCAATTTGGCTAATTTAGTCATCGTGTTTGTCTTTGTTAGTCAATTAAGGACATTTCATTCAATCTCCTTAATAATAAAAAACTCATATGAGAAAAATTACCCTTTCCCTTCACAGAAAAATGCAAATCAATGAGAAATAACACTTAAAAGAAATAAAACTTCTAATCTGAAAAATGATTAAGGTTGTGACATAGAAAAGAGAGGGGATAATTAGGGAGGAGATCGGAGAGTTGGGAGGAGAATAATTTTTCTTTTAATTTTTAATTTTATTTAATTTTAGATATTTTAAATCAAATTTTTATAAATAAGCTTGCAATAATTTATAAAAAAAATTAGATGGAAATGTCCTTAATTGGCTAACGGAGATAAACACAATGATTAAATTGGCCAAACTAAAAACACATTGACTAAATTGACCCAATAACTAAAACACAGAGACCATTTTAACATTTAAGCCATTAGTAAATGTATATTAAATATTTGGGTTGACCTAACCTTCAACGCTTGTGATTGGCCTTTTCAGTTTAACTTAAACGTTACCAAGCTTAACATTATGTTGCCTAAGTACTTTTACAGGATCCCCACAAACCTACTGATTGTTTGTTTTTTATGGGGTCATATTATATTCGAATGGGATTATAAAACCAAACAATCCCATGCCAAAACAGACCAACAAAGAATCGAACAAAAGGAAAAAAGTAACGGGATTATCACCGTTACGTCTCTGTTAGTGTTAGGGAGAGACTAGTAGATAGCCAATGTGTTGGATCGGTTAAACTTTTACTCTTATAGTAACATGATTGTTAAGTAAAAGTTTACCTAAAGTCCTGTGTTAGATTGTTTGTTCTCTACGAAGAAAAATACTTGATTGCTTACGAGCAAGATAAATTATACGTAAAAAACTTTATTTTTGTCGTTTTAAAAAGCCACTTCAATATATGTGTTAGCTTAATTATGATTTGAAAATAAAAAGGAGTGACGCTTTAAATGTAAGGAGTCAAGTAGTGGTTTGTTGTTAATATCGCTTTATTATTAATATAAAATAACAAAACATACTTATACATATGATAAACAGCTTGCCTCGCCCTGACTTTCTCTTGAATTCTCAAAACTTTTGTCACTCCACCCCTAATTCGGGGCAGAAAACCCATCGTTATCTTAGTTGTGCTACCAGAAGCTCTGGGAAAGTCAGAATAGGAGAGCATTCATCTTGAGGTAGGCTTACTACTTAAATGCTTTCAGCAGTTATCTACACCGCACTTGGCTAACCAGCATTTACCCTGAGCCGATACCTGATACACTAGAGGTGCTTCCTTCCCGATCCTCTCGTACTAGGGAAAGGTCCTCACATGGTGATTCTGTACAATTTTAACCTCGAACATGTTTGTATGAATGTATTAAAGTTGAGAGTATCCGTACTTGTAGTTGCATCCTATTCCCATTCTTATAGTTTATTGAAGCACTATTGTGCAAGGGTGTCAACCTAATAATCACAGCTAGGGTTTTCATTATAAAAATAAAATAAACTGGAGATGTGAGCTACAGCCTCTGAAGATACAAAAGTGGAGATTGGAGATATATGTGACTTAAGAGAGTGTGACACGGGTCCATTTAAATAATGCAGTTGCAAACTTGCAGTCCAAATATCTTTTGCAAAAGAAATCGTTTTAATATATATTTATAGCTATCACTTTCATGCTTCTTTATATATTCGAAAGTTGGACCTCGTACATCTTTTTTTAATTTCCTTCTTTCTGTATCCTTTAATATTCAGACAATGGTTGCACGTTACATATTTGTTGGGTGACGCGGAAAAGATTACATTTTTAAATTATTTTTTGTAAATTATATGATGTGTTGGTTGGTAGGTGAATATTTTTTTTTAATTATTAAAAAAATGCACAATCATCAATCGCCACATCATTTGATCTACAAAAAATGGTCTAAAAATTTGATCTCCCTAATATTTTTTTTTCATATTTGTTTGATATATCTCTCTCACCGACACTATACTTTTTTTTTCCTTGTGTTTTTGGCAAAGATTGTCTTATCTTACGAAATGGTTCTTTTAGCTTGCACGATTCCTTTAATATAACTTTTTTTATTTTTGATGTTAAACATTTTTATGTTGACTACGGACCATGAATCACCGACTGGAAAAAAAAAAGAAAAAAAAAACCTCTGAAAAGTCTCATTGGACTTATAATTCGAGCGATATTCTAATTCAATTAAGTTATAAAAAGGGAGAATCAAATCTGATTTCGCTACATTGCTCTAAGTCACTTGATTTCACTACATTGCTCTAACTAATTTAGTTGCATTCAATGTCGAAAAACTATTTAGCCAATCAATTCAACTTAACATCTCCAACATCACTCTGTATTTTAACAAATCTTTAATATTTGATTACTTCTTCAAGAGAAAGAGCGCTTTTAAACCATAGAGAGAGTTGAATCGTTCGAGGGTTTTAATAATTCTTTAACAGTTCACAAATGTTAAATTCTCTCTCCTCCTAGTTTACAGAGTGACTATTCACGATGTTAGTATGGCGAGTCATTTACCAAGTCTCTTGGAGCAAAATTTTGTTTTTTGTTTTTTGTTTTTTGTTTTTTTTTGCTAAAATAGTTAGCTAATGTCGTTTTAAAGAGTCTCTCGGAGATGCTCTTACTTCTCTCTATTTGGGCCTTTAAAACTTTCTGTTGTTTATAATTTTCACAAATTCAAGAACAGGCCCATTGTTGCTTATAGGCTTTAACATCCACCTTGTACTGTGTTTCTAAATACTCAAAAAAGCCCAGGCAACAATTGGACTATACAAGCCGGTCCAGTTTTTCAAAGCGGTTTTCATGACAATTTAACAAAGAATATTGAGTTCTTTTAGGGGTATGACATCCACACACACCTTTTCACTTTTTACACATCATTCTAAATTTCGACCGTCGGATCAGATGGATTGAAGAAGCTCAAATAATATAAATTAATAAGGAGTGTGTCAGAAGTAAAAATGAGTGTGGATAGCACACCCCTTCTTTTATTGCAATTTCTTTATTTCTCTCCATTTACGTTAATGATGGGGAATAAATTGGTTTTAAACTCGCAATTCATGAGTTTCGAAATTGAGTACAACTTAAATTAATGGCTGAAAATGCTAAAAACCCCTCGAATTGAATCACCCAATACATAAAATTTAAGTTTTGGCCATTCAATTTCGAGAAGTGATCAACACACTTTACTATCTATTCAAAATCCAAAGACATTTTCTAGGTATATAGAATGCAAAAGAACAAAAAAAAAGAAATGAACCAAAAAATGACATTCATCAAGTCCCTTGTGCCACACGAAGCGTCCAAATGCAGATTGCAGGAGCCCTTGCTAAAACCAGCTCTTCCGTTCTCACCACCAGAAAAGCTTCTAGTATTCACAATCTTCGTAGCATACACGTAACGTATTGTATTTACATTATCGTCAACCGTGAGATCCATAGTTAGTAGTCATAATGAAACTCCTCCCAGAACTCTTTTCAGATCGGATTTCTGTTCTGTGGTAAGCCTTGAAGGATACTTGACATCAAACTTGATTCTCAAATTTCCCTTTTTTCCAGGTTCTTTTGAGATCGGCATTCCCTCATTCGGTACCACCATCTCAGCTCCAGGTTTGATGATATCAGTCAACGGGATCATGAGATTCCTTCCGTCTAGCGTGGTTAGGTCAAGAGTCTTGCCAGTGAGTGCCTCCAGCAGTGTTATCTCCTGGTTGACCACCAGATCATTACCGTCCCTCTTGTAAAGTGCATGTGGTTTCTCGTCTACCACAAAAGTTAGATCTGCCGGTATCACTCCTAGCTCTTGGTTACCCTTCTCAGGGAAGGTGATCTTTGTGCCCTTCTTCCAACCCGGTCTGATCTCAATAGTCAAAATCTCCTCCACAGTCCGAACCTTACTGCAAGAGAATTAATCATGCATCAGGCCAAAGTTAACAAAAGCCAAATACTTATTGAGAACTACATACTCTTGCAGACCTGCATCTGTTTTACAGAATAATATAAAATGGTTAGGCAGAATATGGCGTGCACTCAGGTTATTATTTTCTAACAGGGAAAAGAAAAATAGGAATTAAATATTATATACTTCGATAGATATTGGCTCAAGGGGTGTGAAACCAGTAAAGATCAAATGAAATGTAGTGATTTTTCTTTCAGTTGTAGAAAGTAAGATCCCTAAGCAACAAGTGGCATGTGGCTTCTTAATCAACATCCGAAAACGCAACCAAAAATGACCAGTCACCCACAAACTTCAAAACGAAAAGGTTCAGCATAAAAAACTTTACTTCTCTAATCACATTACAGGGGCTAAGTAGTTTTCTCTTTTAGTGCAAGACGACGTTTATAAAAACATTAACACTTCGACATTTCCTCGAATGGCAACATCAAGGCTTATTTCGATAATTACAGATTTATGACTGATAGAGTTATTTGTAGGAGCAACTGCAAGATGCTACAAACATCTAATTACATAAGCAAACCAAATAGCTCTTGATCTTGCAGATCAAATAATCAGTAAGACAGAAAAGTAGGAAAGACAAGATTCAACAAAGAATGCGGCTATCGATGTAAACATTGAAACACAAGGCTTATTTCATGCACCCACCCACAAACTAGCCAATCCAGATAATGCAAATACACTGGTCATGAGAATGAATGATACCTCTCAGCCCTTAGGAAAGTCTTGGGGTAAACTCATGGGAAGTGAGATTCAAGGAGGAGCAAGGCTTTTCTTGATTATTAGCCTACTGCCTAGCATAAAGCGTACACCGTATTTTACTACTGCCTAGCCTAAAGCATACACCGTATTTTATGAGGTTAAACAACTTCTTGCCTTCATTAGCACTATGGCTGCTTAAATTATTATTTATTTTTCTATTCATCTTTCAATGACCAAGTGTAATGAGCATTTCTAACCCTTGTATTCTAGGGTGCCACAACACATATTCTAGAGTCTAGACTAGCAGGACCAACTCTATTCAGAAAACACACAAAAACCTCATGATCCAATTCAAACCCGCCTCGCAAACCAAAGAAAGATGAGAAAGCTACCTTATTGACAGAACCAAACTTAAACAATAAACTGCATGGACTCAAGTTAATCTCATTCTATCACCAAGGCATGAGCTAGGTTAGCGTGGCAGACTTTTCTCCCTATCACCCATCAATCACAAACATATCTGGAAGGTGTTTCATTTACAAAATTCCCTCGACAAACTCAATGTACTTGAGCAACAAGTTTCAATCTTGTTCGTGCTAAATTTGATTTCACGGGTGCCTTTACGTGACAAAAACTTAACGGGTGCCTGTAGGTGACAAAAACCAAACAATACGCTTGTTTACATTTCATTACCGCTAGTCTGTTACTCAACTTATAAAAGATTAATACAAATGTCATACATTATTCAAAACATTTCGTAAATCGGGTAACCTATCAAAGGGAAAGATCACGGCTTGACTAACGGCACTAACATTTCTAAAGAAAGAAAGACTACCCGAATACCGAATGGCATTGCAAATACAAGTAAACAACAAGAAAAAGATAAAGATTCGGGCTTTTGCTTGAAATTAAAGAAACTAAATAATTGGGAATGAAAGATAGACAGTGCAGTGGAGTAAAATTACCCAGCACCAACGGCGTCGTAGATGTTTCTGGAAATCTTCATCTTCTTCTTGACACCCTTATAGAGCTCCTCCAAGCTGCACGGCAACAAATTCTCGACTGCATTGGCCTTCCTCTGAGGGGCAGCCCCGCCACCGCTACTGGTACCCACAAACTCCGGGGCACCCCCATTGGGCGTCCTAAAGAACCCGTCTCTATATCTCCCTCCGCCACCACCCCCACCACCTCCGCCGTCGGATCCAAAAATCTCGGCGTAAATGTCATCGGCGTCCCTGGGACTGAACCTGAACGACGACGTATTCGGGTGCGCGTGGCGCTGGTGGTGATTGTTGTGGTTGGCGTAGTAGTGGTGGCCCGCGGCGGAGGAGGAGCGGGCTGAGGAGGAAGACGAGGGAGGCGGAAATTGCCCCGATTTCAAAGCCTCCTCGCCGTAAAGGTCGTAGATCTGGCGCTTGGCGGGGTCACTGAGGACGTCGAAGGCCTCGGAGATTTGCTTGAACTTAGCCTCCGCCTCCGGCCGCTTTCCGGCGGGGTTCTTGTCCGGGTGCCAAATCATGGCCAGCCTCTTATACGCCTTCTTCAGGTCATCCTCGCTCGCGTTCCGATTGACTTTCAGTATGTTGTAGTAGTCCACCCCCATTGCCGCCGCTGCAATCGCCTTCTTCTTCTTTGTTTTCGGATTTTCGAATTTTCTGGGTTGCGTTTTCTGGATTTCGTTTTTTTTTTCCGTTATGATTGGGAAGAGTAACCGCCGGCGACGATATCGTGGAGAGTTTAAGGTGGGTCCCAATTAATTAATGGGATAGCGATTAATTTTTTTTTTTTGTCGAAATAGCGACAAATTAATTGGAATAATAATTTTTTGTAATTATTTTGTACCTACTCCCGAAATTATGTCAATTGATTCAAGGAATTCTAAGATGAATTTGAAATGATTAGGGATGATATTGTAACGTGTCTTTGAACTAGTTTGAAAGTGTTTTTAAAATGACTGAAATTACTTTCAGAAAAAATGGTTTTGAACTCCAAAAACATTTCATGTTCTTCAAAAAGTTGGAGCGAAAATTTGTGTTTGGTAGAAGTGTTTTTTTTTTTCTCTACAAAATTATGGGTCTAAAACAGCAAACGGCAGAAGCAGCTCTAGCTATACTTCTAAAAAAATGTTATTTTTTATAGGAGGCAAATGAACAACAGCTTTTAATGAAACTTTCATATCAACAATATTACTTGTCTTGATTTTTTGATAAAAGTATTTTTAACACTATAGTACTAAATACTTACCTGCTTTTTTCATAGCTTTATTTATTGTTACAACATAACAGAAGCAGTTGTAAAAAAAGGAAATGGATCCTCTCCGGATTTCTTCCACCAAATCTACCAAATTCACCAATCCGGGCCCTTGAAATTTGATCCAACGGCTAAAAACAGGGGTCCACTTTAAAAATTATAATAACTTTAGCTGTTAGATCAAATTTTAAAGGCCCAAATTAATGAATTTGGTGAAAGGGATCCGGAGTAAAAAATTTCACGGCACCCACAAACTAGACCTAGCTATTACGTTAACGTGCAAAGTAAACCGTATATTTTGAACATAATAAGTATGAAACATAAAAAAAATAAGAGAATGGTTTTTATACATAATTAATAAATCCATAAAAATGGTTTTGAGTTGAGCTGAGTGGAGCCCTTACAATAGTGGGACCCAAATAGATTTTCCAGAATATTCTGAAGCTGTTTCTGGTAAAGGATCTTTGTGATTTGTGTAGGAGTATAATTTAGAGGTGAATTAAGTATGCTGATTACACAAATATTAATATTTTAAGGATATAATTATCTTTTTATATACAATATTTTTGCAATTTCTTTGCATAATAGCCATCGTTTGCACTAAAAACAAATGAATATGACAAGTTGCAAAAGTCAAATTCTAGGTGATTTCTAGCACTGGTGAATTAAATCACACGACCGTGGCTAAGGAATGGTTGAAATGTCTCTGTAAATCTTCTCCGGAAAAGTAGACTGACGTGACGATGACGAGGCCATAGTCCCCTTTTCAAAGAAAAAAAAAATATCAAATTAGTGGAATGTGATTTTCGTGGATCCATTTTCTCCGGTGTACATTTCTAAGTGTTAAATTAAATAATCCAAATGAGAATCAATGCACAAAAATAAACAAAGCCGTGCAGAAAGAGAAAAGAGGCGTGCATAAATCATTTTCGCGAAGATGATACAACAAATCAGGATCACTTTTAATAAATACAAAATGAGAACACCCTCAAAGCTCATAAGGTCAATGAAGAAACAAATCGCTTGCCGTCCAATTTAGAATGCAAACCATCAAACACAAAATGATGTAGATATGACAAATATACAAGTGTAATTGACAGGTACAACACGATCGGAGAACTACGTACTACGTATGTATACACGAGCCTCGATGATCCAGACAACCATGCAGTCCTTGAAGCCACAAGCTAACAACCCAATAAGTCAAGCCGATGGAGTCCGAGAGGACTGATTCAGTATCTGACCCCAAATCTCAGTTTACAAAACCCCATCCGCCGTGATTTTCAGGTGTATCGACAGTAAAAGAGAAGTAGCCCCCGGCAAGCATGCACAATCTAAAGAAGAATAGGAGTTATACGGCAATGGCTTGACCAGTTAGCCCGTCGTGAAGCTGCAACGAACCATCTTTCATTAGGTTGAGGCTTAAACTCTTGAATCTCTCCCTTGAATACTGTCGAGATGCCTTTCTCCAATCGGTTCCCGTTTTCATCATCGCAACAAACTCGTCATAACTGATGCGTCCATCCTGATGGTTTGCGAAAATGAACAATAAATTATAACAAATGGAGCATTTGTACAAAAATACAGGAAAATGCAGGATGTAAGGAGCAAGTATAAACAATAGAAGAGATGAAAAGGCTTGAAAGTCAAACCTTGTCAGTGTCGACCTCACGCATGATGTCATTCAGCACCTCAATATCAGTTTCACCAGATTCATCTTGTAAACTTTCCCTTAGCTCACCTAATTCAATATATCCACTTCCATCTTTGTCAAAGAACACGAACGCTCTGCGGAGATGCTCATCGTTCTCCATCTTCTGCAAGTGTATTGTTACTGCTGCAAACTCTCCATAGTCCAGAACGCCATTCCCGTCAACATCAGCCTATAGGAAGAAAAATAACACAGAAGGCATTGTTTTGTTTGTTAAACGAAAAAAGAAAAGAACTAAAAACTCCGTGAATGAATTCAAAAGCGCAGTGCTTACCACTTCCATCAACATCTTAATCTCCGGTTCAGCCAATTGTGAACCAACTTTGTGAAGCCCCAACTTCAATTCCTCATATGTTACTCTGCCATCTTTGTCAGTGTCCATCAATGTAAACATGTCTCTGATTACTTCCACTTCTTTAACAGATAAGTGTTCTGCAATTACCTACAGTATTTGATTGGAAGAAAAATGAATCCCAAATGTTAAATACTTCGTAAAAAACACATCATTGAAATAGTAGCCAATACTTCAACTGACACTCATAAAGTACCGGTTACTGATGCTTACCCTTAGGGCCTTCTTTTTGAATCTATTCATTACTGAGAACTGCTTGAGTCTTGGCCTCACTATATCACCTAATGGAATGTTTGGAGCTTTCTTCGCATTTTGTAGCCATGGATGTTCTGTAATCACGAAACGCAAAGCAAAAGTCAGTTCACCTATTTTTACAAAATGCAAGTTATGTTGCAGAGCTAGTCAATCCAGTATCAGTGATTCAGCATAGACATGCCAAAACACATTCATATAAGTTCATTTCTTTCTTGTTTAATGCTAAACTGATGTACACAAAAAGGGGTTACTCCAATTTGGTCAAAGACCGAAAACATTCTCAAATGTTTACCTTGGCTAGGAGGACTCTAAATCAGATAGGATATACAAGACAATTTTCTTATCTAAATCATTAAAAATCCAATTGATTTTCATAAAGCCGTAAACTTTATGGTATTGATCATTTCTTCTCTTTTTTTTAGATAAGTAAGAGTTCATTTAATCAAAATATCATTTAATCAAAATATCATCGCTCTACAGAGCTGTACAACCAAACTACCGAGGGAGAAAATGAAACAACAAACTCTAACAACAAAACAGAAACCTCAACTGAAAAACAAGTTTAAAAAAACAGAGAGAAATCCTAGTGATTGGAAATAATGACTAATAATTGGAGGGAAGCTTCCAATCAGCATCTCTAGTTCCAGTAGCTTGCTCTATTAAATAAATCAGTCGGTTCAATGAGTTATCCTAAATTTTACCCCAACTCGCAGTTAAAATGATATAATGGAAGAAAGGAAGCACCTTTTACCTAATGCTTTATGATATTTGGATCCCGAATTGCTACTATACAGGATCTTGTTAATGTATTGCTTTCATCAATGATTTCTCTTGTTTCATTTATTTATTGCATAGTAGGTCTGTATTGTTTGATGTTTACTAATGCATGTTCTTGTGAAAACGACTATAATGCATGTTCTCGTAACATCAAGATATTTCGCTTAGATTCACAAAATGCCATGGAATATAGACTCCATAATTTTCCAATTCCTAAAACAAGATGCCTTATAATTCATTACGCATTTAGTGATAAGAAGTGTATAACCATCCATTGCACCAACTAACGCAATGCTATTGCCATCTAAATGTTGAAGCATGACCAACTATGCAACTCCCTTGAAATGCCATCAGGTAAAGATTCAGAGACAAACACTGCTGAAGACTTACCAAGCACCTGTTGCGCGGTCAAGCGTTTTCTGGGATCCGGCTCCAGCATCTGCCGAACAAGGCTTTTAGCACTCTCCGAAATCTGAGGCCAGGGTTCTCTCTTGAAATCAATCACCCCCCTCAAGATTGCAAGAGCCACACCCTGTTCAGACTCTGTCGCATTGAAAATTCAGACAAAGAACCAACGTTACAATCCCAAACCAAAATCAAACCGCCCAGATAACGAAAAATCAACTGGGTTTGAGAGCTAAATTCACTAGAATACCTGCCCAAAATGGAGGAACTCCACATAACAAAATGTAAAGTATCACTCCGGCGCTCCATATATCAACCTCCGGTCCATAATTTCGTTTCAAAACCTCCGGTGCCATGTAGTACGGACTGCCTACAATCTCCATAAACCTCTCCCCTAAACCCCCACAGAAACAAAAATGTAAATCAAAACCCATGAAATTCAAGCACAAATAAAATCAACTAAATCCGTAGAAGAATTCAACAAGATCCCAGAAAAGTACCAGGCTTGAAGAACACAGAGAGCCCAAAGTCGATGGCTTTAAGGGGCGAGTGCTCCTTCTTGTTCGAGAAGAGAAAGTTCTCGGGCTTCAAGTCCCTGTGCATAACCCCATTAGCATGGCACATCCTCACCACCTCTGCCACAGTCCTGGCGACGTTCGCCGCCGCCCGCTCACTGTAATGCCCTCTGGCCACAATCCTATCGAAAAGCTCGCCGCCCTCGCAGAGCTCCATTACCAAATGGACGTTCTCGTTGTCCTCGTACGTCGCCTTCAGCTTCACAATGTTCGGGTGCTCCGGCAGCGTCGACATTATCGCCACCTCCCGCCGCACATCCTCTATATCCACCTGAACCAAACAAAAAACCCAAATCATGAAAACACCCACCAAAACCAAACGGCATGTCGGATTTCTCCGATGTCAGATCTGTGCGCCGTCGTGCGTACCGCCGTTCGAAGCTTGCGTTTCGATATGGACTTGCAGGCGAGTGCCTGCTTGGTCTCCCGGTCCGTGCACAGGTACGTGATGCCGAACTCGCCCCGACCCAGTTCCCGACCCAGCACGTACTTGTCGCCGATCCGGGTCCGGTGGCCAAGCGGGATCACATCCTTGAGAACTCGGATCGGAGCCGGGGACCGGATCGGGTCGTCGGAGAACGGGTTGGGCCGCCGCTCCCGTGCCTTCTTCTTTTGTTTATCGATGGAATTCTTGTCGTCGCTACTTATGACGTCAGCTCTCACGCAGACGTTGCAGTTCCCCATGGCCGTGCACCAAAACGCTGCGTTTCGGGTAGCTCAAAATTTAGTCTTCCTCTTCTTCCAGCAGAAAGGCGCGAGCTTGACAGAGCAGAAACAGAAGGGGAGAAAGAAGAAAGAACAAGGTTTCTCCTTTTGGCTTTATACCAAAACGGTGCGTTTAGGGGAGGTGGTGGTGGGTCGGGGTGGTGCCGCCGGGCGTGCGTGACAGGTGGGAGAGAGAGGAGAGACAGAACGCGGGATCATCAGGTTAGAAAGAAAAGAAACTGAAAAAACTGGGGCTTTTTCGGAAAATAAAATTTCAAGGGGTTTTTTTTTTATATTTAATTTAAGGAAACTTTAACAAAAAAAACTTCTGATAACTTTAACGAAAAATTATATTTTTACATTAAAAAGTTAATTTTTGTACTATTTACTTTACCTTTTATTTTGTTATTATCGTTAAAACTTAAAATTTTCAGGTTCTTTTCATTAGTTTTCATTTAATTTAATTGATTAATTCTCTGTGTTTGTGTTGAATTAGAGTGGGGGGTTTTGGGATTAATTTCCTAGAAACGTGGTCGTCGTCGTCGTTGTCGAAGTGATTGGGACGTTTGTGATTAGGGTAATTTAACAGTTGAAATGCCATAAAATTCTAAATCATGTATGTTTCTTAGTTTTGAGTTCGAGGTACCAAACCGGAAAAAAATATGGGTTATTTCGTGGTTAAAACGTTAAAATGATGTGTGTCATTTGATTGTTACCAAAGATGATACACTTTGATGTCGGATTTTAAAAACTTTCACAAGATGTGATGCGTCTAGCATTATTAAAAAGATAGAAATTTCAAGTTGTAGGAAGTTAAGATGCCAATCTCTAAGCCTTTGGCATGATGTTAAAATACAGCCCATCTTTTATCATCGTCTCGGCCCCATTGGAAATTAATCATACCCTTCGGCAAAAAAATAAAAAAAACTAACAATTGAGATGTACTTATTACAGTTAATTACTAAAAACGAGCTCTAATTCATTAGTAACTTACAAGTAATGTTGGCAACTAACAAAATACGAAATCTTCTATTCAGCTACCCAAATAACAACAATATATATCGACATCAAATCAACTTAACACCACATTTTTATATTGAAAACTACATTTAGGACATTTCGCCTACCATAAAGCTCTCCTCAAGCGAAACACTAGAAAACACATCAAACTTACAGTTAGTTTTTGAACTTTTTTCAAAGAAGATGAATTATGAATTTGTAAATTTATAATCAAAATTATGGTCGAAACAAACGATTAGCTTTTTTATAGTGAGACTAGAAAACACATCAAACTCGACCTTCTAATTAACGAATTAAACTGAGTTAATTAGATTGTCATATTTAAGCTAGATCTCTCAGCTACCAACTACTTCACATGATTGTCTCTTAAATAAAACACCAACTAGTACTTAATTAGATTCACAATTGTTTTTGTTTAAAATAGGATTAACAATTGCTAAAAGATAAGGAAGGTAATTTGGATTAATAATAATTGCTCCAAATGATCTCATCCGTTGATATGTGGGTTGTAGATGACGTGGAGGGATCGAATCCAATGGACACTAGTTGTTGAACGGTTGACAAGTTAGAGTCCATGTAATAACTAAGAATATTTGACTTGGTCGGCAGCCCATTGTTTTTGTCTTCAACCCAATCAAAATAAATTAAAGTAAATTAATTAGACTTAATTAATTACGATTAGCTCTTCTGTGCGTTGCATTTGGCGCGCTAAATATTTTTTTTCTTCCAAAAATAAATATAAAAAATAAACTGTTCCATCGTTTGAAGCTATAAAAAATGGGACTAAAAGAATGCCGGCACTCTTCCTCCATGGTGACGAATTACAATTCTCCACTCGTTATGAGCTCGGAAGAGGTTAGATGAGAGTTGCACCCGATATGTGATCACAATCAAGCTGATTCATAGCTTACAGAGTATCGAACTTAGAGCCTTATGTTTTTTCTTTAGGGAGCTGATGTTTCCACTTTTTCACTGGACCACTTGTCGTTGTATTTGAAATTTGTTCTTGGTAAATGCGTACTTCGGATTTGTCACGTAGACGAGAGATATCTTCTTTCTAATCACAATTCTTTGACAGTTGAGAACGATGCGACTTAAGCCAAAGAAGTCATTAGAAATTTCCATAGCAAATATGCTTTATCTTTTGTATTATTGGATTGAAATTTTTGCTTAATTAGTCAAGAAGTGGGGTTGGTTGTACAACTAGTAAACCCTATCTGAAAGAATTCATTTGTCATGGTGAGGTTGAATATAATCAACCTGCAGGTATGAACTATGAACCACTCTTCCAAATTGCCAATTGACTTCTTGTGGTCGTCATTCACACACGAAATGACAATTATGAGTGAATGTTTACACCAAAAGTTTGATTAATACAAAGTCTTTTGAGTGCAGAGAGCGTTTTTTATTCGTTATGATAAATTAGTATCGAATTTGTTGTTTATAAAAACCGAATATAAGTAAATACTATGTTGAGGGAGTTCAAATGAGATTAGGGTTCAAACTATAACAAACTGAGAGTTGGATTTCTTTCAATGTAATTGGGAAAAATTTTAAGTACATAACAAAATTGCATCATGCTGTGAGATGAATTGAAATAAAAATACGGACAAAAATCTTCCCCCGATCTCATTGTTCGGAGTTCAAGGAACAGGTAATTCGAACAGCTCAAATTGAATTTGATAATTCCTTTTAACTCATTCCGCTAACTCATCTCATACAAACCAAGAAACCCTGGACAATCCGAATTCTCTAGTCCTTAAACTCCGGACCTGTGAGGTCCGGAGAGGAAGCAAAACCCAAACTATGGCTATGGACTTGGGGAAGAAATATATATGAAAATCAATAGAGGAAGGTGTGGAAGTAATAAGGTGGTCACTTGGTCGGCATGAAGAAGTCTTTGAAAGCCCACAAAAATGGAAAACTTAAGATTCCACCACTGAAGTCAACAAGATGATGGCACGCATATCATCTTTACTAAAAGGAAAGCTTGTAATATGATTTTTTTTTCCTTCTTCCCAAACAAGTTCTTCCTTTGCCTAAAAGTAATTAGCAGGGGAAAGTAGTCCAAGCAGAAAGGCAACCACAAATTCACAATCACGATCACTTTTGTTCCAAGTAAAAACCCAAGTAAATAAAAGTGCCTTTCAACTTTTACTTCTTGATATTCTTTTTCATACTGCTGAAATTTTGAAACTTTGTTTTTGTGAAATAAAGTATTGAAATTTGAAGAATTCGTTCAAATGTAAATTTCTGAAGAGTAAATTTTAGTCTTCAAAATGCCACGCAAGTCAACAAATTTATATGACTTTTTATCTAAAATAGTCATTGAGATTGTATAACTTTTCACTTTGCTCCCTGAGATTTAAATCGCTAGAAGTGGTCCATGAGATTGTCTACCGTCAATCATTTTGGTAATTCTGTAAGAAATATCCGTTAAATCGAGAGTATTTTTGTCAAATCAATCCCTCTCTTTTAATTGGTAGTTTCTTCTATTTAACAGAGGTTTTTCACAGAATGACCCAAATGATTGACAATGAACAGTCTCAGGGATCACACTTCTATCGATTTTAAATCTCAATGACCAAAGCAATAAGTTTTGACAATCACAGAGGTCATTTTGACTAAAAAGCTTGTTTATATTTAAAGAGCTAAAATTGTATTATCTGTTAGAGATGCTCTTTTTTTTTTCTTTCCTTGTGTTAGAGATGCTCTAAGTAGCTATAAATATGGTTCAATATGTAACCAAATAATTAGTTGGGGAGGAGATCGTTGGGTCGAACTATCAGCTTTTAGCCTTGAATTACATGCATATAGCTAATTAGCTACAAAGATAGATGGTGTGTTGAAGTCGACTTGTGCTTTCAGGTTTCGTTGTCAAAGGCTTCCACTTGCTAAGACACCCTAGCTAAGTTTCCTTCGTGATATCTTTAACATGTGGTCCATTTTATATATGACATGCACAAATTTAAGGGCTAAGTATTTTCCACGACGTGTTCTTTCACATATGTGCTTTCTCATTCATGCACGAATTAATGAAGATTATACGTGTCTTTTCACTCATAGAAAAAATCTATCTTATATCGTGGGTTGTATCTAGTAAATTACACTCTCCACCACTCAAAAGGTCCATTCAGCAGCATGCATGGATAATATCATGCAAAAGTTGGTATGAATGTATTGCTACTGAACTTGCATGGATCACCTCATCAACATAGGTGCCCGTGGCTAGTTAATCTAATCGAAACATTGCAACATGCTAATCTAATCAAAATATACGGTACATTATGTTGCTATCTCATTAAGCAAACAATAATGTAGGTATTATGACCAAAATGATATTTGAGATTGACATAACTCTTCACTTTGGTCATTGAGATTTGAAATCAATAAAAATGGTCCAGGAGTTTGTCCACCACCAATCAGTTTAGTCCTTCCATAAAAATATATGTTAAAAAAGAACAAAATAACAAAAATCTCTTAATTTAATAAACAATGGGCTAAAATGATTTGACAAAAATTGCGGGTATTTTTGTCATTTTATTCTTATTTAATGGAAATTTTTCACAGAATGACCAAAATGATTGACTGTGGACAAACTGTCAGGGACTAGTTTTATCGATTTTAAATCTCATGGACTAAAATGAGAGATTATGCCAATCTCAAAAACAATTTTGACTAAAAAGCCAACAATATGCATACTAAAATCATGTTCTAAAATTGTGTTTTTCATTAGAACAATGGTCAATTAATTAAAAAAAATGCTATGAAGACTACATTTTATATTAATTTGGTGTATCATTTGATGTAACAAATAATGAATTCAAATAGCTGATTAGATGTTGGTTATGCGCATCATTTATCGCCTCATTTATCACATCAATATAATATATATAATCTCTCTAACATTGTTCATATTAACAATTTCACACACTTTAGACATATAACATAGCAAATCTAAAAGATTTAACATTTTTCCAAAACATCATAAAACCCAACATATCTATCTCCATTATTTTTGTCTAAAGGTTATGCGTGTGGGGGAAGGAAAGTAAAATCAAGGTTCCTTTGACTTATTTCTCACTTGAGGCCCCTCTAATTCACCAATCAAGCATTCTAAATTGCAACTATCTGATTACCATTTGTTAATAATGCATGATGTTACACAGAAAAAGTCCTCTCTCTTTTACTGCAAGCAAGATATAATCTCTCTCATTAACCCAATCTCTTTACTTAATCCACAATTATATATTATAATTATTAATTAATCGTAATGAAGGGACCCTCATATAATTTTGTTTCTATGAAACAGCTACAGCTAGCGGTGGCCAAAAGTACTTTTGAAATTAAAATTGAAAAGGAAGAACACATGCTTTTCTTGAAGATATCACCAGACAAAATCATGCTCCCAAACATGGCCTTTCATTCTCTTTTTTCAATCAAAATTGCAGTAAGAACTTGGCCTCCTACGTACCCTACTATTTAATTCACGATTTAAATTATTATATTTCATGCCACATTTCCACATGCTAGGGTTTAAAGTTGTCTACGTGCATGAGTGAAAGAAGCTTTTCCATCATTGTTCATTGCCTAATCACATGAGGATTAAGGAGCTAACTAGCTGCTAATTTCGTTTTTAAACTGCTAAACTCACAACTCACGTCGTGATCGTAAAGCTTCAACGATTCTCCATGAACAAGAACAACCTAGCGTACGTCGGTACGTATGTAGAGACGATCTTAGATGGAATTGGTCCGGCTGTGTACATAATTGAATTTCACCATTATTTCATACTATCTTCATAGTTCATACTAGGGAGGGATACTGAGGGATTAAGGGTACGCATACCATTTTCCTTCCCTTCTTTTTCACACATAATGCACATATGTTAATGAATAATCCGCGTCTCACGAAGTAGCACCCATGTAAGCAAAGAATAAGCGATTTTAAGTGTTACGTCAAATAAAAAGCGGTTAATTTGACAGTTAGACTGACGAAAGTGAAAAAAGTTGAGGTTCTACCATAAAACTAATATTGCCAATATAGGGAACAACCCAAATTACTTATAAGCACACGCAAAGTCCATTCTCTCGTCAATATGAGATTTATTCTCAACCTAAAAGGGGTCAATAGTTCAATGCTTCCTAATTTTTGGTTAAGGTAAAGAACATTCACTTTCACTCTATGCTTTAACTGTAAAGTGCTGCTTTTGCTAATTATCAAATAAACACAGACCAACCTAACTGTTGCGTAGGTCCAAAAAATGACGAGTTCGATCTTGGTACAATGGTAGGTGTTCATGTCATTTACTTATTTATTATACTTTCTACTTTATTGTCGGATTAACATCGAATGATTGATAACCACAATTTTCTTAAATCGTTGAGTCTAAAACAACACGATTCTCTACATGTAACTGACACACAAAAATAAAAGAGTTTTACAAAAATAGTGTGAGTCTGGTCTGAAAACATGGCCGAAACTAATGTGAAGCCTGAAGACCAAAGGCCCATGATAACGACCCAGATCCGATTTCTAGAATCGGTAACGGATAATACATAGGGAGGTCCGTGCGGGTCGAGTCCGTATCGCCGCGGAGCAACAGCCGCGTCCGGATCTGATCTATCTACTCGGCAATTCATTCGGTGACTTCACGGTCGCCAAAGAAGCCCCAAGAAGCATCAAACATTTCCGATGAGATCCATGGAGCAATTCTTAGATAGCAAGCACTAGCTACCGGTGCGACTTCATAAAAAGCAACTAACGGAATAATTAGGGAAAGTAATTAGAGGAATTAGCTATCTGAATTTAATTACCCATTTGACCAAGATTATCCGCTTTAGCAACACGGGAGAAGGCAGGTCAAGCCGAAAACCGAAACCAAAACCGAACCGAACCAACCGTTACGGTATTTTCCTTGGTTTTGGTACGATGCTAAACTTAACTTTGGCAAAGTGGTTTGGTTTTGTTTTCTCAAAATCAAAAATCAAATTATTTTTATTTATTTAATTATCGTTGTCGTCAGTTCAAACAAACAATCAAATTAAAAAATGAGGAACATTTTAATTATCACGGGATGACTCAGTGATTAAGGATGAATTTCAGATCCGTATTTCACATTGCACGTCCCTGGTTCGATTATTGGCACTAGTGAATAGCGCGATGGTGGCCATGAGAGGTTGAAATGCCTCTATGAGTCTCTTTGACCCCCAAAATAGTAGACTGCCGTGGCGAAATCACCAATTGGTCATCTTATAAAAAATTAAAAACAAGGAACATTTTTTTTATGGAGTACAACGATATATTTTATACTCTAGAGAGGGGGATTTCGGTTAAGTTACACAATGAACAATCTAATTTGTTATTCATAAAATTCGAACCTAAAACCTTTTTTACAAGGAATAACATCAAATCGTAGTACTATGTGGCAAAACAATGAACATTTGACTGTAAATCAAAAATCAAAACAAACTTTTGAAAAAACAAAATTTATGTTTGAAAAAAAACATACTTCACATTTAGGTTTTTGACTTGACCGTTCGTTGTCCGACTAAGCCCCAGTTTGGGGTTGATGTGATTTTAAAAAAAGCTGCTATGAAAAAAAGTTGGGAGAGTTTTTGGTGTTTGGTAAACATTCAGCTTCAGCTTTTTTTCACAGTTTTGGATGAAAAAAAGCCAAAAACAAGAAGCTGCAGAACCCAGCTTTGAAAAACCAGCTTTTTTTTCACATCTGTTTTACATAAAAGTTTACCAAACACTATAATACTGTTTTTTTTTTCTTTTCAAAATCACTTTTACAAAAAAATTTACCAAACACTCTGCTGCTTTATTTCACAGCTGCTTATTCTCACAGCACAGCAGAAGCAGCTTTTTTTCAAAGCACAGCAATACCAAACCAGCCCTAAGAGGCGTGTCTCCGTCCACGTAGACACAGCCATCAGGTGCAATCCCCAGCTTCTACCTCAACTTTCTACTGTACACCTGCACTATCATAACCGTTGGATCAACCAAATTTTATGTCTATTTGTTCCTATATTATTTTATAATTATTTGAACGGATCATAAAAAGCATAAAATAGTATGTCCAGGAGAAGAATGGTGACAAGAACCGCACTGAATCCTCCCAAAAGTATTAAAATCAAATTAAAATTCTGAACCGAAGGAAATCTGTACAAGTAGGGGTTTTGATCAGACGCTTCTGCAGGTGACGTGTTAACCATGAAGGCTCTGACACGTGTCCCGGACATCCCACAGTACACGTCGCGGAAAATACAAAGAAGGGCGAAGAGGAAAAACAGCTGATGGTATGTAGCCTCCTTCTCCCCAACTTGGTTGGAAAAGTAATAAAGTTCCAGTCTTGACGGCAGAGAGAGCAGAGACGCTGCCACCCCCTCTCTCTCTCTCTTTCTCTCTCTGGACACGCGTTAAGAACCCAGAAGCCCGTTCACCATTGCAGGTACCTCTCTCTCTCTCTCTCCCTCTCTGAGTTTTTTTTTTTTCAGTTTTTTTCTTCATTGTTTGGATTTTTGATGAATTTTTAGTGTTTTTTTCTGTGTTTTGTGGTGATTGAGAACATGGGTTTTGTTGGAGAAGTCTGAGATGTCGTGAAGATTGGTTCTTTTATTGTGTTTTTGTGCGTTTTTGTTTTGATTAACGTTGGAGGGTGGCTTTGCTGGTCTGGAAGTTTCAATATTTGTGTTCATTTGTGTGTGGGAATTGAGGATTTTCATTGGAAAATGTGGATTTAAGGTTGTGGATTGCTTGTATGTCTTGATCTTTTGTTTGTCATTAAGAGAATAAAACAAATAAATTTTAGTACTAGAAATGTTAACAGTAGAAAGAGAAAATGAAATTTTTGCAACTATAGTATCTGCTGAATTCTAAGAAAAGACTTAAGAGTACTTGGACCTAACGGAAGATGTGATACAGAACCGAGCGCAATGACGTTCTAGGATTCATATAGCCAACCCCACTTAGTGGGAAAAGGCTTTGTTGTTGTTGATAGTATCTGCTGAATTCTAGGTATGCTAGTGAGATGTTGTATAATTGAATGATGAAATGTATATATAGTTCGGCCCACGAAACATGCAGAGCGAGCCAGTTTATTGATTTCGAGAGAGATGCCAAAGACTCTCTGTGTTGTTGGAACCCTAATTACATGTTAATTAGAGTCAATATAGCTGTTGATCACTTGCCGTTTTTTGAGGATTTATAGGACTGCTTGGTTAGAAAACGTAGACTCTACGGTAACCAACTGCAATCCCATGATAGGAAGGAGGCGGTTATGGTTATGTCAATATAAGATAAGTCCCTGCTCATTAAAAAAATACGTTTGCTTACATGATACTAGTCCTATCAACTGGATTGAACATAAGGGTTCTGAGTGAGTAGAAGATTTATCTTTCGGTTTTCATCAGTGGCTTCATCAGGTTCTTTCTTGCTTGCTCACTTGTCTGTGCTAATTCGATAGATTCTTAGTTTGCTCTTATATTCATACGTATTTGTAATCAATGGAAATGCTGATCATAAAGTCCAACATGTGTATGTTTAGGAATTTTTTGTTGAGTAAATACGCTCGAAGAAGAATTATTGCTGATAGGAGTATTGAAGTAAGTTTGTTTGGTGCTATTCTGTGCAGGATATGCTGCATGGAATTGTTACCATTTACGGTGTCTTGTTCACACTTGTTTTCCTGAAGAAGTCCTTACAAATCACATTCAAATCTAACGTGGTGTTTCTGAGAGGTTCTACTAACAAATGATATCAGAATCACAAGACACTGGTTTAGTCATTACCATTGCTGGAGCGGAATGGTATAGACTGCAACCTTCATTTGGGATCACTGAGCACTTTGAGGATTTCAAGACAACTTGTTAACAAATTGGAAATGAAGTCTGACCATACTATTGATATCCTTATCTAACGAGTTGATTTCTTATTGACGGGAATGAGTGATATCTTCCCTGTGGAGCAATTCGTCTTATCTAGGGACGTGTATTCCAGGTATTAAGGGTTCACGATAATCGACTATATAGTTTTGATGCAAGTTTGATATGATATCCTGTCTGACCAAGGTGATTCACATCAATTATCTGTTGGGTAGATTAGAAAAGCTGGAATTGACTTGTAGTTGACTGCCTGTCACTCGTTACTCAGTACTCACTAGCTTTTCTTTTAAGACGTTAGAAACCTAGAATTGTTCTTATGTTACTAATTCATATCCATTCTTTTTATGCAGGTGATACCCTGTTAGTAAATTATGTTGCGAGCAAAGCAATTAAGTAACCTTTCAAGTAGTGCGAGGTCATTCTTCCTTACCGGGCCACGATGCAGTGCCACAGATGGAAATTCATGCTCTTGCTCTGAAGATGAAACTTGTGTTTCGCAAAGGCAGCTTGCACTTGCCCAAAATCCATTGACCATGGTATCCAAACCTTCAGCAAGGGCTGGAACCATCCTTTTGGGAGATGCAGTAAAAGTGGCAGGTCTTCGTAAAGCCGAAAGTGTTGACCATACAGCTTCTATTAATAAGGTTGCAACAGCACCACGATCTTTTGGGAGATCGGAGACTGTAAGTTATGCTAGTACCACAGATGTGGTGCACTCATCACCTCTCGTTGCAGACCAGTTTGCTAAGGCAGGAGTTGCTGCTGTAAATTTTCTGTCTGATATAGTAAATGGCAAGCTTCCTTTATCTGATGGGCTTGGAATCCTTAATAACTGTATGGTTGATCCGACCAGATCCCTCAGTGGTATCAAGCCATCACACGTGAAACAAATAAAAAAAGAGCATTTCACTAGTGTACATCCAAAACAATCTACTGAGGTATCAGCTGCATCAAAGCCTACAAGTAATAATCATGGTCAAAAGGGCAAAGGTGAGAAATCCAGTTTCGTTAAAGGTCTAAATCATGTTCCATATACTAGGACGGAAAGCTCAGCCGTACCTCATGTTGTATATTCCGACCGTCATGAGAACAGGTCTATGCCACCGAAATCAAAACCTCATTCAAACTTCATTCCAAATTACAGTTCCAGTGTGCAGGCTTCTGATGCAGAGACCACAGGTCGTGCCTCTAAAAGTTTCAACAGGCCCATAAGAGATGTGAAAATGCCAACAGGAATAGCTCCCCAAATCAACAGACAGTATGCTCACACTGGGAATGTTGTTCATAATGTTTCTCACATACTGCAGCAGATGAGATGGGGTCCTGCTGCAGAGGCCGCTCTTGGAAATCTCAACTGTTCAATGGATGCATATCAAGCAAACCAAATTTTAAAGCAACTTCAAGATCATTCCGTTGCTCTTGGATTTTTTTATTGGCTTAAGCGGCAAGCAGGATTCAAGCATGATGGGTACACTTATACCACCATGGTTGGGATCCTTGGCCGTTCCAGGCAGTTTGGTGCCATTAACAAATTGCTGAATCAGATGGTGAAAGAAGGTTGCCAGCCAAATGTTGTGACATATAACCGTCTAATTCATAGTTATGGCCGTGCAAACTATTTAAAAGAAGCAATGAATGTGTTTAATCAAATGCAAGAAGCGGGATGTGAACCTGACCGTGTCACCTACTGCACACTAATTGACATCCATGCAAAAGCTGGGTTTCTTGATGTTGCCCTAGGATTGTATGACAGGATGCAAGAGGCTGGTCTTGCTCCTGACACATTCACGTACAGTGTTATGATCAACTGTCTTGGGAAAGCTGGTCATTTAGCTGCTGCTCATCGGCTATTTTGTGAGATGGTTAATCATGGTTGTGTTCCCAATTTGGTCACGTATAATATCATGATAGCTTTGCAGGCCAAAGCAAGGAATTATGAGACTTCTTTAAAGCTCTACCGTGACATGCAGGGTGCGGGATTTGAACCAGATAAAGTAACTTATAGCATAATAATGGAGGTCCTTGGCCATTGTGGATATCTAGAGGAAGCCGAGGCGATTTTTCATGAAATGAAACGGAAGAACTGGGTACCTGATGAGCCTGTTTATGGTCTTTTGGTGGATTTGTGGGGTAAGGCTGGTAATGTGGAAAAAGCCTGGAATTGGTATCAAGCAATGCTTCATGAAGGTTTACGTCCTAACGTGCCTACTTGCAATTCTCTGCTCAGTGCGTTTCTTAGGGTGCACCAGCTGTCAGATGCCTATCACTTGCTGCAGAGCATGATGGGTTTAGGTCTAAACCCTTCTCTGCAAACATATACCTTGCTTATCAGTTGTTGCACAGAAGCACAGTCACCATATGACATGAGATTTTGTGGTGAGCTTATGGCAGTCACAGGCCATCCTGCACATACATTCTTACTGTCTATGCCATCGGCAGGACCAGATGGTCAAAACGTGCGAGATCACATGTGCAGGTTCTTGGATCTGATGCACAGTGAGGATAGAGAAAGCAAGAGGGGACTAGTAGATGCAGTGGTGGATTTTCTTCACAAGGCGGGGCTAAAGGAGGAGGCGGGTTCTGTCTGGGAGGTGGCTGCACAAAAGAATGTCTATCCAGATGCCATCACAGAGAAAAGCTCATGCTATTGGCTTATAAACCTGCACGTTATGTCTGACGGTACTGCTGTCACAGCACTATCAAGAACACTTGCTTGGTTTCGCCAACAAATGCTAACATCCGGGATTTGTCCAAGCCGGATTGATATTGTGACAGGATGGGGCCGGCGGAGTAGGGTTACAGGATCTTCTTTGGTTAGGCAAGCAGTGCAGGAACTGCTGAATGTTTTTCGCTTCCCATTCTTCACTGAAAACGGCAATTCTGGTTGTTTTATAGGATGTGGGGAGCCTCTTAACAGGTGGTTGCTCCAATCTTATGTGGAGCGAATGCATTTACTGTAGGTGGTAGCGCTTCTTCCGCTGTCATTACCGCACGATTTTTGTTTTCCTTCTCGGCGGGGAAGATGATGAGATGATGAGCAGGTTGGGGTTGATTGAGCCCTCTTATGTATTATGACAATGTACTTATCTTGTTCTCATGTACAGCTGTTTACAAATCAAATAAAATTGTTTTAGCAGAAACCCTAATTTGGATTTTGTTAAGTAGTGGAACAGGACATGCTTTTGATGGCAGTGCTTTTGGGATGGTTTTTCAACTCACCAAACACCCCTGCAGAGATTCAACGGACATAAATTAGTTGAAAAATGTTTTCAAGCGTTTGGTAGTTTCAGATTGACCGTTAAGTTGGTGAGCTTCCTTTTCTTTTGGACCGAAGTTGGTGTGGTCTGATTCTTTCTGTCTAGACTCGAGAGAACATAAAAAAAAAAATAAAAAAAAACTTTAACGAAAAAGTTCTTAGTATTGTTCATTTTAACGAAAAATCATATTTTTACACTAAAAAGTTAATCTTGATACTATTTATTTTACCTTATATTTTGTTCTTATCATTAAAACTCAAAATTTTCAAGTCATTTTTCATTAGTTTTTCTATAAAAAAAAAAAAGATGTGATAAAAATGCTGAGGACTTGTGTGCACTCAATTCTTAGCTATTTCGGGTTGTACATTCGTAATCTTCTTTTGTCACATAAATAATAAATCGAGAGATAGGTACCATAGAAGGGACTTTATTGGGTATTCCGGGTTTAACCCTTAGATTTTTATATAAAAATTTAAAATTAAGATTTAATGGTTAAAATAATCTGTAATCAGTACTTCGGAGCACACAAAAATTTGTGCACCTAATCAAGATTTACATGCTTTATTCTTATATAACTTTTTTTTACATTCAATTTACTTTCTGTTCTATATTAATTCAAAATAAAGTATTAGATATCTCTTCCAACCTAAATTTATTAACTAAATTACTCTCACAAATCCGATTTAATATGTAATTTATCTTTACATTGATTTAGAAAACTAAAATTCAAAATCAATGTTTTGCAACTCATTCAAGTCATCATTTCACCCATGAATGTTTTGCAACTCATTCAATCTTAATTTTGTTGGTAGAAACTAAAGAGTTTCAGTCATTTTGATTTCCAAGTCATCAAAGACCCCACTTACAAAGATTCCACCCAACAAAAAAGAAAAGAAAAGATAGCCTTCTCGAGGAAGTACTCAAAAGATTTATTTATTTATCTTTAACATTTTTTTTATCAATTATTGCATATCCTACCTTTCTTGGGGAATTAAACTATATTTTTGATAAAAAAAATATAAAAAATTAGCCTTCTCCAGGAAGTACTCAAAAGACTATTTATTAAGAAGCCATGTGTACTCACTTGCGATAGCTCAAAATTAAATTAATAATAAGAAGTTTAAGTTCGACATTATTAATAACAGTTCAAATCTTATTATTATACGAGATTCATGTTTTTATAGTTTATCTAAATTTCCAACTTACACCCACTATTTCGTTTAAAATCATATGAGAAGTGCTAAACAAAATCTCTCAAAATTAAAACTCTTTATGAACTTTTTGTTACCTCAAGTTTTTAACTCAATATTTTATAATATTAGCATAAAAAATGACGTTAAAATCTAAAATAACGTATAATTCATAGAGTCTCACTTTTGCAAGTAGATTTTCTCAAACCATATTCTAAAACCAAAACAAAAAACAAAACCATAATTAACAACATTTTTAAAAGAGTCTCACACATATAAATACCTTTCTCCCTTTACTTATTTTCCTCATCAAACTTCTAATTCCCTTTCCTCTTCCATGGCCACTTCTACTAGTAGGTAGCGTCTCTCTCTCTCTCTCTCTCTCTAAAAATCGCCGCCGATCACTCATCGCCGCCGTCCCCCTTGTGAAATTCCAGTCCTTCCCCAACCATCCTCCCCTGGTAAGAACCCGTACAACTTTCTCTCTTTATACATCGACATATATGTATGGGTGCACATATATACAGATAAAATAGAGAGAGAATTATATATATATATATATGCATGTGAGTTGGGGATTGGGAGAGAGTTCGATACATGGGTAATAAGAAGCGAAACGCTGCTCCGCGACCCAAGCAGTCGCCGGCGGCTGTTCAGCCAATCCCGGTGGCCGATGGAGACGCCGTCTTTTCGTCCCAATCAGACACCACTCTGGCTCTCGTCGAAGCCGAGCCCGATGCCCTACTCCTCTCGAATAACAAGATCGAATCCTCGCCGTTGCCGATGATCGAATCGGACGGCGGGGCGGCAAAGGTGGAATGCGAGCGGGCCCTGACCGCTTTGCGGCGGGGGAACCACACCAAGGCGCTGCGGCTGATGAAGGAGTCGTGCCAGCGGTACGAGAACTCGGCTCACTCGGCGCTGATTCACCGAGTCCAGGGCACTGTGTGCGTCAAGGTCGCCTCGATTATCGACGACCCCAACTCGAAGCAGCGACATTTGCGAAACGCGATCGACTCAGCGCGCCGAGCCGTCGAGCTTTCGCCGAACTCGATCGAGTTTGCGCACTTCTACGCCAATTTGCTCTATGAGGCGGCCAACGACGGGAAGGAGTACGAGGAAGTGGTGGCGGAGTGCGAGCGGGCGCTGGCGATCGAGAAGCCGGTCGATCCCGCCAGGGAGAGCTTGCAGGAGGAGAGCCAGCAGAAGATATCAACGGCCGATGCTCGAATTGGGCACGTGCAGAATGAGCTGAGGCAGCTTATTCAGAAGTCCAATATCGCTTCGATTTCGACTTGGATGAAGAATTTGGGCAATGGGGAGGAGAAGTTTCGGTTGATTCCTATTCGGAGGGTCACGGAGGACCCAATGGAGGTGAGGCTGGTGCAGACCAGGCGGCCTAATGAGATTAAGAAGGCCACTAAGACACCGGAGGAGAGAAGGAAAGAGATTGAAGTGAGAGTGGCAGCTGCGAGGCTTTTGCAGCAGAAGTCGGATGTGCCTCAATTGGGAAATGAGGGTGAGAAGAGTGATAGGGGATTAGATTCGTCGTCAGGGTCTAGTCAGAGAGGTACTGAGAGGAGAAAGTTTGGGAACTTGAGGAAAAATGGGTCCTCAGCAGAGGGGAAGGATTGGGTTCGGTCATTTTGGAAATCATTGACTGTTGATATGAAGAAAGAGTTACTTAAGGTTAGAGTTAGCGATCTTAAGGCGAAGTTTAGTTCGTCTAAGGATGGTTTGGCAAATGAGGTTTTATCAGAGGCATTGACATTTGCAGAGAGTAATAGGAGCTGGAAGTTCTGGGTTTGTTGTAGATGTAATGAGAAGTTTGTGGATTGTGAGTCCCATAAGCACCATGTTGTGCAAGAGCATGTGGGGAACCTTATCCCCAAAATGCAGTCAGTTTTGCCTCAAAATGTTGAAAATGAATGGACCGAGTTGCTGCTTAATAGTTCTTGGAAACCGTTGGATGCATCGTCTGCAGTTGGAATGCTTACGGATCAAAGAAAATGCAAGGAGCCTGAGTTTGTTGAGGATTTCGACTCTGGGAATCATAACGAGGATTGTGATGAGTGCTTCAAATATGCGTGGGATTCTTCGCCTGAGAAAGAAATGCTTGGGGATAGTCCTAGTGGCTGTACTGTTGAGGGAAATAACCATAAGAAACTTGCCCATGTTGAGTGTGGGGAGTGCAAGGAGGACAATGGGTCAATTGCTTATTCTTCTGTTGCTAATGGTTGGCCAGTATCTGATGATTCTGAGCGCGAAAAGCTTCTTGAAAGAATTCATGCCTTGTTTGAGGTGCTTATCAGGCACAAATATCTTGCTGCAAGCCATCTTAACAGGGTGATACAATTTACAATGGATGAGCTACAGGCTTCCTGTTCTCAGCTTCTCAACCACGGTGTGGAGCAAACACCTATGTGCATTTGCTTTCTAGGAGCTACCCAGCTTAGGAAAATCCTCAAGTTCTTGCAGGAACTGTCCCATGCTTGTGGTTTAGGTAAATATTCTGACAAAAGTAGCAGTCCTGCGGATGATGCGAATAACACAAATAAGGGTGTAGAGATTAAAGAGAGGATTGTTCTCAATGGAGATGCATCCTGCCTCATTTTGGATGAGTGTCTATTGTCATCTGAATGTACATGTGATGTTGGCCGTCATCCTGTCACTGACGCTGTTCCTGTTGCTGTCGTTGGTAATGAAAATGGGGTTCCTCCTGATTCCGATGCTCTGCTGTCCTGGATATTTGCAGGTCCAACTAGTGAGGAACAACTGTCATCCTGGGTACACACAAAAGAAGAGAAAACAAAACAAGGGATGGAAATCCTTCAGATGCTTGAAAAGGAGTTTTACCTCCTGCAGTCTCTTTGTGAGAGAAAGTGTGAGCATTTAAACTACGAAGAAGCATTACAGGCAGTGGAGGATCTTTGTATTGAAGAAGGTAAGAAGAGGGAAAGTGTCACAGAGTTTGCCCACCGAAGCTTTGAGTCCATTCTAAGGAAGAGGAGAGAAGAGCTTCTCGAGAGAGAGAATGATGTGATGTTCCTCAGCAATAGGATTGAATTAGATGCCGTATCAAATGTGTTAAAAGAATCTAAAGCTCTAAATATTAATCAGTTTGGATATGAGGAAACTTATGGTGGTGTGACTTCTCAGTTATGTGACTTGGAATCTGGGGAAGATGATGATTGGAGAGCCAAGGATTATGTACATCAGGTGGACACATGTGTAGAAGTTGCAATTCAGAGACAGAAAGAACAATTATATGTAGAGGTCAGTTGATAGATTCTAAGTTGGCTTACCTTTTAATTAAAATACTGATTGATCGTTGCCATTTTACCTCAGTTGTTTTTTCATGCAGCTTGGCAAAATAGACGCACGGATTATGCGAAATGTTACTGGAATGCAGCAAATGGAAGTTAAGCTTGAACCTGTTTCTGCCCATGATTATCGGTCGATACTGTTGCCTCTAGTGAAGTCATACCTGCGGGTATGTATTAAACAAATTTAATCTTTGTGCCATGTTTAAAGCTTCTGAATTTAACAGTATGTATTCTTGTGTCTATATCTATAGGCACATTTGGAGGATCTGGCTGAGAAAGATGCCACAGAAAAGTCCGATGCTGCAAGGGAAGCATTTTTGGCAGAACTTGCACTTGATTCTAAGAAAGGTGTCAGAGGAGGAAACGATAATTTCAGACATACACAGGAAAAAACAAAGGATAAGAAGAAGAACAAGGAGTTTAGAAAAGCAAAAGATTCAAAGGTTTTAATCGTGTTTTGTGGTTGTTATTTTCTTTGTGGTGTTCAATATGTATGTTACAAATCCACGAAGACATCCTTATATCCGATTTTTGTTCTTACTTCTGTAGGGTAGTGGAGTTTCGGACGAGTACTATCATCATGATGAGACTTCTGAGCTGTATGTTTCCTTGCTCCTAACATGCACATTCGTATTGACTCTATCCTCATAATGTTATCCTTCCATTATAATTGCTGGGTACTGGCTATAGTTTTTTTTTTTATGTATATTTGATGTGTCTCTTGCTGCAGTTCCTTTCCAGGGGCATCTGATAGTGAATTTCCAGATTCTGAGCTGGTGATTTCTGTGAATGGCAATGACTTGAACCAGCTGGAAGAGGAATGCAAACGGAGAATTGAACTTGAAGAAGAGGAAAGAAAGCTGGAAGAAACGTTAAAGTTTCAAAGACAAATTGAAAAGGAAGCTAAGCAGAAGCACCTTGCTGAGCAAAATAAGAAATCTACTCAATTGCATCCAGAGAAGGTGGTGGAGGGACCGCATGATGTTAACTTGGAGCCTGGTGCTAATGGTCAAGATGTTAATGAGCCATTCAAGCCTTCTGTCCAGGTAATCATTATTAGGCTGTGCCCTTCTCGTATCTGTTTCCTTCTTTCTAGGTTAAATTTAATAAATAATTGGTATATTGAACTGAATACTAAAGATATTTGAAGAGGAATACTGACTGAATTAGAGGATATTTAGAGAAAGTAGGAAAACTAATGAAAGTGTTTTCTAGGAGCAGTTGGCACAGAAGACTGGATTCCCCAACAATTTAGAAGGCATGCCTGTTAACCTGGCAAATGGTTCTGCAGTGCCAGTCAATTCTCCTACCGGTTCTGGTGCTTATCAAGCTAAAGTTAACCAAGGTTGGTGTAGGATTTCGTTGTATGAGGTTGGGGTTAATTTAATAATAGGAGATGTTCTCATTGTGTATCTTCTTGAGCAGGCCTGCCAAATGGAGGAATTCTAGAAGATGATGGTTATTTGCCTTCTGATCGACGGACTGGAAGGAAAAACCGAAGACAGAGGAGTTCCACAAGAGTGCCTGATGGAAAGTCTCAAGGCTTGTCATCTGGAAAGGAAAATGTTGAAGTTGGGAGGTCAAGTGTGGAGGGTTCACATGACAATCTTCTTACCAACAACAGTAAGTTTACATATCCTTCATGGTTTCCACTCTAGTTTTGATCATTGATTATTTTGGCAGTACGTTGAACAATGTCAACATTAGTTGCCCTGTCATTGTTTGCTTGTTGACTAGCCAATTTTGTCCTTTTGCGTATTCTCATTTTATAGTTAAGGGAAAATGTTTACCTAAGATTTTTGGTAATATCTTTATAAAAAGATATTTCTTTTGTAGTGTGAATTTCTATTTGGTAACCTCATCTCTACTTGCTCATCCAAAATGTTTTCTAGTAGTTTATAATAAAATTAGAATTTTATATGCTTAGTGATTCGTCCTATGGTCTCATTAGCATGAAGTTTATGTCCTTTCATTTGAACACACTGTTTTTACTTCTCTGCAAATATGACCAAAGATCATCTATCTTCTTCTTTTTTTTTGGGGAAATTTGGCGTTAATATGAGCATGAGTTTTGTTAAGTGGAAACCGGTTATACTGTTTTGGCAGACAATGGAACAAAGGAATTGAAACAGCAACGAGCAGAGGAAGATGATGAAGAAAGGTTCCAAGCTGACCTTAAAAAGGCCGTACGCCAAAGCCTAGGTAAAATTATTCTCTTATTTATGTGGTCTCTTTGTTATGTTACTTATTCTTTACATGTATAAACCTCTGACCATGGTTGTCACAATGGTACCCCTCTATAATAAAGAGGAGGTCTAGCATTCAACCCATGGTAGGGCTGAGGTATGTGAGGAAGAAATTCCGCCTACATGTTTGTAGTTAACAGATGATGATTTCCATCTTTGTTTGACTAGTCTATCGGATGGTCTATCAATGAACTAGATAAGTAGTCTCAGATTTGTTCATGTTAGAGTTCAACTATAAGTGAGTCAGATCAGTAACCTTGACTTGTTAGGACAATAGAAAAGCAGTCATCTCTGGTAGATTTTGCACCAATTTTAGTTATTGTCATCAGGAAAAAGCATTAAGTAGGTATTGAGAACATTTCTTCGTCTTGAAATATAATTCTGTGCAATAATCTGGTTCGGAATCATGCATGAATAACAAAAGATATACTGACAGCAAGTATGTGATCTGAGTATGATTAAGAGAGGGCTTAATGATAAATTGAGGGCTTGTGGAGAGTGTATAATGCAGTGTAAAAAAAAATACGCTATACCTTGTCAAGTTGTACTACTACTAGCCGTCTCACTGATGCATTTTTTTCCATCAGGTGAGGCTCTGAGCACTTACCATATAGTATGATATTTTGTGCAACTGTCTGACCTTTTTTATTCATGCTATTTCGCAGACACATTCCAAGAACGTCAGAAGTTTCCTGTAGTTTCAAATTTGAGGATGGCCAGAAAAATATCTCCAGATGTAGATAATGGTGTTTTACACAATGACATCACAAATGAAAATGCGAATGAAACCGATATATTTGGCACAGGGTTAAAGAATGAAGTTGGTGAATACAACTGCTTTCTGAATGTTATTATACAGGTCTATTAATACAGAGTGCTTGTCAAATTTATGTTCTTAGTTCATTTTTCCTGAGCATCTTATTGATATTGAAACATTGCTTTTTAATCTTGTCATTACAGTCTTTATGGCATATTAGACTGTTTCGAGATGAGTTCCTCCGGAGATCAACATCAAAGCATGTTCATGTGGGGGGTCCTTGTGTTGTCTGTGCATTGTATGAAATCTTTACCGCTTTGAGCAATGCATCTGCAGATACTCGTAGAGAAGCGGTTGCCCCTACTTCTTTGAGAATAGCTTTAAGCAACCTGTATCCAGAAAGTAATTTCTTCCAGGAGGTATATTTAGAGAATTTGATTGTATCCCTTGCCTCTCGTACAAATCTACAATTAATTATTCTGAAGTCATAGTTGGCTCATATGTCATGAATTTATCTTCATTTTTGGAAGCTGGTACTAACATTTTAGCAACCGTACAGGCTCAGATGAATGATGCTTCTGAAGTTTTGGTGGTCATATTTGATTGTCTTCACCGGTCATTTACTCCTGGTTCAAGTGTTTCTGATGCTGAATCAGTGGAAAGTAGTTGTCCAGGGTCTTGGGATTGTTCAAACAATGCTTGTATAGTGCATTCCATCTTTGGCATGGACATTTTCGAACGAATGAATTGCTACAATTGTGGTTTGGAGTCCAGACATCTCAAGTATACTTCCTTCTTCCATAACATAAATGCCAGTGCTCTCCGAACAATGAAGGTATCAGTTAACAACTTTTATGATTGTTTATTTTCTTGATGGTTGAAATTTTGTCTAAGCAACTTGTTAATGTTTCAGCGTCGTAACTGATTGCACCTATCTCTTTTTATCTTTCTTTGCTATTCAGGTTATGTGTGCAGAAAGCTCCTATGACGAGCTTCTAAATCATGTGGAGATGAATCACCAGTTAGCCTGTGATTCTGAAGCTGGTGGCTGTGGGAAGCTCAACCATATCCATCACATTCTTTCAATCCCTCCACATGTTTTCACAACAGGTGACTTGAAGACTTATCATTAGAATATTCATTGCTCACTTATGTTTGTAAAGAGGGGAACTGGCTTACCCTGAAAACTCATCAACATTTTTGTTTCGTCATGCAGTTCTGGGCTGGCAGAAGACATGCGAGAGTGCTGATGACATCAAAGCAACATTGGCAGCTCTTAATACTGAGATTGATATCAGCGTCCTTTATCGTGGCCTGGATCCAAAGACCACGCACAACTTGGTTTCTGTGGTATGCATATTTGGATAACCCTCAATGTTGTTGTCATGCATATAGTAGCGTTCTGTTTTCCCAAAATGCAACCTGCATTGCGTATTTTTCCTCTGGTTGTGAAATGACAACGGCTTACACTTCTTATCCATAAACTTAGATTCCTCTGGCCTTTTTATTTTTAATATATCCAATTTCGTTTGTTTAATTGGAAACTGGCTCCTATGTTATCGGTGCATAACTTTTGAATCTCAACAAGAATTTATAGATACCGCTCTCTCATTTTATGTCATATCTACTATTTACTTTTAGGTTTGCTACTATGGACAACATTACCATTGCTTTGCCTATAGTCATGACCGTGGATGCTGGATTATGTATGATGATAAAACTGTCAAGGTAAAGTTGGTTATTCTAGTGTAAATCATGCCTTATTTTGCTCTTCTTTCCGCCTTCGTTCTAATTTGTATCTGATGTGTCTACAGGTGATTGGTGGCTGGGCTGATGTTCTTACCACGTGTGAAAGAGGGCATTTGCAACCACAAGTTCTTTTCTTTGAAGCTGTAAACTAGGCTTTTTCCGGAACTCATTGCGTTTTCAGACTTCGCAAGAGAGCATTGGTGTTGTAACATCATTTCGTCGTCTACTACGAGGAATTGTTCATAGCAAACGCATTCCATCCTTCCGGTTAGACAGTAAAGTATGCAACGTCAGTTTCAGAAAGAAAAAAAAAAGGATGTAAATGTTCCGGTCGAAGTCCAGAGTTCTGATATAGTGTTAACAGTTTTGCGATATTATCAAGAATTTTTGGGAGCAGCTGGTCCTTGACGAAGAACCGTGTATCTAAGGAGTTTCACCATCGAAGGGCCGAAAAGTCTAAGCTTGTGGTACGTTTACCTTCGAATAGCCTTCAGCACAATCAGGTCACTGTCCTGCAACTTTCCTTGTTGGACTCTTCGACGAAGAAGGCAGCAACAACTACTACGGCCTGTCTGGGCATATGTATGCGAATTTAAGGAGCGTACTATACGCCGTTTCGATAAGTGGCATTGATTACCAGTAGGTTCTCAGAGTATGTAACAGTTGTAACTGGGGAATATAGGTTTAAGAAAATTAAGGTGTTTGCTTAAGACGTTTTTTAATTTTTATATAAAATTTCCCCCAAGTTTTGAAAAGGTTTTTGTATAGATCACTTTATGGCCCTTCCCCTTTTGGGTCTTTGGAACTGCGGATTACAGTAAATTTGTTGCTTCATTTTGGTACTACAATTAAGTTAAAAATGAAGATCTATTGCCCTTTCTATTCTCCGTAACTTTGTTTTTACGAGAACTACAATCTGGCGGTATTCATTTTCCCTTGTGGGGGAGGTCTAAGTTCTTACTCTTCTGCTCGGCATTGTTAGATCACTAAGGCGACTTTCTCTAATTTGGGACAGTGGACTCGTGATATTTCTTTAAATCTTACGAAAGCAAAGGACACCCTGACATACATTCGACCAGAGACTTGTCTAACTGCTAGTCAGAGTTCGGTTTCCTCCAATGTAATTTAAATTTGTCTACACAATATGACAAACAAGATAATAGTTGAATAATATGGGCATGTGTTCCACATATCAAGAGTCATAGCTTCACCATAGCGACCTCAAAAATTCAAAAGAAATCAAATTTAGAAACTAGAAGTTGGGATTTGCCACGTCATTCAGGGAGGGGGTCGGTGTGAAGTGGCTACGACCATTAAAAAAAAAGAGAAAAAAAAAGTGTCCCTAAAGTTTAGGACTTTACAAAATTCCAACATTTGTCCCCAACGGTCTTTACAGTCCCCCGCCAATTTCGCTTCCCCTCTTCAATCTTTTCTTTTACTCAGTCTCTCCCTGCTTCCAGTAAATCCGCACATTTCCAGACCTTTTCAGATCCAAAAAAATGTTCCCCATATCACCACTTCCATTTCTCCTCCCCCTCCTCCTCCTCCAACTCACCGCCACTCTCCTCCTCCTCCTCCTCATCCTCTTCAATCTCAACCACTGCATCACCCTCCTCTCCAACTGCTTTCGAGGTTTTTCGCCTTCCCGGCTCTCTGATTGGTTCCAATCTCATTTTGGGATCCAAAAAATGACCCTGAAGGGCACCACCAGCCAGGCCTGCGCCGCGTGCAAGTACCAGCGAAGGAAGTGCAGGGCGGAGTGCCCCTTGGCTCCCTATTTCCCGCCGGACCAACCCAAAATGTTCCAAAACGCACACAAGCTTTTCGGAGTCAGCAACATTTTGAAAATACTTAAAAATCTCGAACCTCGCCAGAAGCTGGAGGCCATGAGGTCCATCATATACCAAGCTAATGTGCGCGACAAGTTTCCGGTCTACGGGTGCTGGGAGGTGATCTGGCAGCTCCAGTACCAAATCCTCGTGGCGGAGGAAGAGCTCCAAGCTGTTCATCAACAGCTGGCAATGTACAGACAGCACCACCAGCACCAGCACCAGATTTCGTCCATGCCGGAATACGTGACGTCACAGTTGGAGCTAGGGATGGCTCCGCCCAACAATCCCCTCCCACTTTTCAATCACAATCCTCCCCCTTATAACCACAATAATAACAACAATGCCACCGCGGTGGCTCCTGTAAATCAACACCAACAGCAGTCTTACTCTAACAGCAGTGATGCTGCTTACAGCTCTGCTGCTTATAATATTGACTCCAAAGACAACATCATCAACACCAACACCAACACCAACAACAATAATAATGATGCTGGAAATCCGATGTGGATTTCGAATCCTTTTATGACTAACAACAACAACAATAATTCTGAGGCGATTCAATCTGAACTGGGAGTTCTTCAGCCGCTCTCTATCCAACCTGAAGTTGTTCAAGATTACGATGAGTTGCATCCGTTCTTTGACACCATCGATGATAGACAGTCATACATTGATTCCAAAGAGGCTTATGATTCAAGGTACATTTTTTTATCGCTTTGGTTATGTATTTGTTCAAATTTTTGTCTTTACGATTCAAAGAGATGCAGTGCTGAATCCAAGTGCATATGCAACTGTAATTCACTAAATGATGAGAATTTACTTGCAGCTCGGAAGAATCGTTCAAGGACACAACACGATCCATGGAGCATGCAGAGAATGCATTGAAGAATGCTGCAGCATGCTTTAGTCTAACCAGTGTAAACTGATGATCAGTAAGCATAAACTAGATAAAGCAGTGTGGTTGTTGTTCTTCCATTATTCATTTAATTTCTTTCTGTTACGAATTTGATTATTCACATGAGAAACCAACAATTTTGTTTTCTTCTTTTTGTTTTTGTTAATAAAAACCCACAGTACTGAGCTCCTTGTTTCTTTTAGCTTCAATGTTCTACACCTGAGTTTATAACTGACAATTTGTTTACTCGAATAAATATTTTACTTGGTTTTTCAACTTTTACGAGCTATAGCGTAATATATCTGATAATAAGGCAAATTCTAATTGGAAATTTTATGAAATTCCTCAAAATGGGGAAACTTAATAGATATTCATAACTAGTGAGATTTATATACTAGTACGAGCTTTTACTTACATATAAAATAGCATTGAAACAGTCATGGTACCGTTTGGAATTGCATCATAGAAGCCTGGTGTTGTATGAACCGCAATAGGGGCACTTGTGGTAAAGCCAGTGAAAGGGAGCAGTTCCTCTCTTCTCACAGTCATTGCAGAGTATGACCTGCAATTTGTTTAGCAGATCAATGCACATCTAGGTTTGGATGCAATTAGAAGCTAATTAGTATGACAAGAAAAATAGGATGACAAACCTGAGTTTGGCTGGCGTACTCGTCTGGAGTTTCCTGTTTAGCCAAAAATGCATCCAACATTTTAAAATACACCTGCAAGACAATCATATGGTTCGAGGGCCACGAGACATCACACAACTGAGTTGGATACAATTCGAAGCTTAACCTCAAGACAAACTCAAGTTACGTCTGCATAGAATTCACATGGATAAAGTTTCTTCAAATCGTAAAGAACAATCACAAAGATTGGTGAAAATTCTAACATCTGCCTCCACATATTTTGTAGACCAGTGTTTTTGTTTCCTAAGTTTATATCTTTTTCTAATAGTGCGTTTGGATGGGGGACTTTAAAGTTTCACGGAACCTATGGTAGAATTGTCATGTTTGCACTGCAAAAATTAAATAGAGGGACTTGAAATGGCTGGATGAAATACATTTGAGGGAACTTTGAAAGGTGTTATTTTGAAAGTCCTTTGTTTAGCATCTTTGTAGTGCATTTGTAGTGTACTAGTAGTAGTTTTGTAGTGCCGAAGTAGTTCGTTGGTACTGTTCTTGTAGTGTGTGTTTACAATTGAGTCTAAAATTCCTTGGTACTTGGAAGTCCCTCATCCAATCATAGTACGCAGGAATATATTGCAGCAAAATAAATTCCATATTGTCAGCTCACCACTTCAATCCTAACAATTTAAAAGTAAGGAAACTGCAAAAGACTATATAAGGTATTTGGTAACTGACCTGCATGTCCCCGAGTGACTTGCCACAGATTGGGCAGGTATAATTTGTAAAGGTGTAGGCCTAGGAGCAGGAACAGAAGTACCATTTGAGAATTCTGCAAAACCTCTAGGGAGAAAAGCAAGAATTTATGAAAGGGAAATACCTCAAAACATGTTGAGTGCATCAAATGACCGCATGGAAGGGACTTCACTGGAGAATTTGAGGTGAAGATGTCTTCATTGCAAATAGGGCAGTTATCCATGAAGCATTTCTCTCTGCATGTGTGCTTCAATAGAGAACGGGACAAGCAAGCATTACACGTCATGCAATGGAAGTAGTCAATACCCAATCCCTTTCCAACTCGGCACAAGTTACAGTAAGGACAATGGTAGATGACCCTGTTAAACAGCTTCTTCATGAGAACCATTAAAAATATGGAACCGGTAAGTTTAAATTAAGATAGCCAATTGGCATGGGAAGGTAGCATAATTTTATATACTGAATACTTAAATCCTTTAAGGTTGTCATTGTGGTGACTAGTCCATATATAGACAAAATCGCCTAATGAGGTACTGAGATTATAGACTATCCTAGCATACAATTCAGCATAGTACCATCTATGGTTCAACTTAAAGTCACCCATTGAACAAGTTATATATAACCTTATGAGAAAAGAGCTGCAATAAAGTAATCAGGATAATCACCGTTCGTTATCAAATATTTTGCAGATCCTGCAAAAGTATTTTGCCATGGAAAAGTTACTGCAGGATGCAGTTGAGCATGTGGGCCCAACTGTTTGCATCTTCAAGCATTTCATGCACATCATCTCTGTAATAGATTTCCTGCATAAGCAGAAAAAAATTAAACAAAATGAAAACTATAAAATTAATATTCACAGGCACTGTATAACTCATAATGTTTATACCTATCTATCTCATGATCAGCCATCTCATCATGGCAGCGTATGCAAGTGTAAAGTTGGTTGCAACAGGCAGCAAAAAGCTTACAGTTCCTCTTATAGTGTTTACAACCATAGGTTACTCCAAGAGGGTCATGATAGGATGGATGCCGACCAGAAAATTCTTTCCCATTACTTGCAACTGTTAATTCAGAGTTCTGTCTGGCTATCCAACGGCTGATACAGTATAAATATTGAAATTTTGTCATTTAGTTTATGTCACATTTCACGGGCATGTAGCAGACAGAGACATATTACAAAGTAAGAAAAAGCACTAACAAGTCTTAGCAACTTTAGTGAAATCAAATAAGCTACTTTTGTCTAGGGAAGCACACAGTATATATTATCTGGTCATCAGGACCATCAATAAGATTATAGAAAATTTTCAATTAGCGTTAGTGTTTGTTGTTAAGTTGAGCTGCATACACATTCTTATTATCTCATTTCCTAACAGCTTAAGTTTTGGGATTAACAATAAATTAACATAGTATCAGTTTTTGTTTGATCTTGTGTTATAATCTTGTTGAACCCTGTTTCTGGTAATTTTTGTGATCATGTGTGCGGTCTGACTTAAATAAGTTGTATTGTAGGCCATCATCTAAAGGAGTGTGTGCATGTGTGTGTGTGTGTGTGTACGCGTGTGCGTGTTGTTGATTTAACTTGATAGTTGGGCACCCTTCCTAACAGCTTAAGTTCTTGTTAATTGGGATCAATGGTAACTTAACAAATAGGAGAAATCAAGTGGCATGACATTCTTGCTTCAACAAATAGGAGAAACCTAGTAGCCATAGAGGATTTGGCTCTTACACTAGCAATAGAACACATTGGTAATTGATGAAACTCAAATACCTTGTACACATACGAAGGTATTTTTGCCTCTTATAAGGAATATCCATGTCAATGGTGTACTCAGTTTACTCTGACATGTATAAATTGGAATTCTACGTTCCTCCTAAACAAGGACGGAAAACAATAACAAAACGAAAATTAGGACAGGAATTGACCAACCTCATTATCAGGTTCTGGATCATGTGTGGTTTCTTCTGAGGATCCAAGGAAGAGTCACGGGAGATTTTTATTACTGCAGCCTGCATATCCTCTTGACTAAGTGTCAGCAGGCACTCACAGTACTTGGATTTCTGGCTTCTTTGCAAAAGGTGACCTGGATCATCGATTTGATTTGTGGCATTTTCAACTTCTTGTAATTTCTTCTTGTTACCTTCATCACAAGGTCTTGTACATTCTGTATCAGTGGAAATACATTGGTCACCTCCGGGACCTTTTGGCTTATAACCCACCTCACTATTTTCCGATGGCTTGGTATTAGCACTATGGGAATCTTTTTCTGGAAAATTAATACTTTTGTTACAACATCTTCCTTTTTGTTCACTCGATCCACACAGATAGGCAGAGACAATCTCCAATGGATCTTCAGTCCATGAAGGAGGTACAATGGACTCCTCTACCAACTTAGCTGTCTCATATCCCTCCCACCATTCTCTCAACCACTCATCAAACATTGTGTTTCGTGTGACCTGGCGCCATAGAGTAATCATGACTTGCTGTTCTTCTTGTGTCAAAGCGTCCATTAGCCAAGGTAACATATCTTGCAATATTTTTGCTTCTGTTCTACCAAGTACGCATCCTACAATCCTTTCTTGCTCTTCAATGGAGAAGCATTCTTTAAACATGGGCCAGAGCTCAAATTCTTCACGATGAACATGTTCAGTCAGTAACTTGCAGGTTGATGTGCACATGTCATGAAGCCTCCTGCACAGCTGATGGTGCTTCTGCATTTTATTATCCACTGCATTTGAATCGACGTCAGAAGCTGAAACATGTAATATAGACATCTCATCCAAAACGAGGGATATCTTGTGAAAGTGTTCAACTTCTAATTTGTGGTCTATCGTGTAAGAGTGGCTAATGTTTTGCAGTTTTCCTTTTGCCTCTAAAGCTGGAAAGGCAACTTCTTCCTCTGCTTCACTATGTATTTGATTTAGAAACTGTACAAGTTGGAATCGCCGGCAAAACTCTGAGAGAAAATCAGCATTGTCGGCCAACTGAGCTGAGCCAAATACAAGGTATTCCAAATCTTTCTTGAGAGCCTTGTGGAAGAAAAATATGAGATCTATTGGTTTTGGTTCATGAAGAGCGTAACCAGGATGGTTCTCTCCACTAAGACTTTCAGGAAAGTGATATGATGTTTTCACTGTTCCAGTGAAATATAAGTGAAGTTTGTTCCTGCTGGAATATGACGTCCTATAATTCCTGGCAGAGTCAGAGGCACAAGATGAAGAGTATGACAGAGATTTCTTGCCCTTATCCGAAGAGATTGGCTCCATTAGCTTAGTGTTTGATGCCTCAATAGGTTTCATATTGGAACTTACGGAGGCAGATCCACTAGTATTATAGAATTGCTTTAAGGAAGTGCATCTGCTCTTGAATATTTGCTGCAACTCCTCACGAAACTTTTCAACAGAGGTCTTACCTGAATGACCAATGCGGAACCACTCATGTAAGAGGGATGCAAATGATTTATTGACTAAAGAATCTCCCTCCTTCAAGTTGCTAAGGATGGACCTGGATTTGTCCTCAGATAAGCAAGCCGAAAACCAAGTAGTCATGCACTTTAGCAACCCAAGTGGCAGAATATGAAGGCTCGCATACAAGAGTTGCAGCTGCATATCATGACTGCAATTCTTCCTTACAATGGGAACTACCTGGTAAAAACTGTAGGTGTTAATTTGCAATCAATATAGAAAATATTTTCTTAATGATTATTTAGTAGCATATTGCCCCACGAAGAATTCTCTAAGTTTTCATCGAGTGTAGAGTTAAACTAGATGCCCTATATCATCAGAAAGAGAGCCTAGCATGCTGATATTTCGATTTATAATAATCTTCAACAAACATAGAGTACCTTGGTTTCTTGGAAAGCAAAGTACTTGTTAATTCCCACCACAAAAGACTCCAGTTCCCAGCAAAGCTTCTCAACAAATTTGCTCAAAGGTGTTCCATCTTGAGGCTCATAGTAGAGCAACCTCTGCAAACCTTCAACGTGGCTTTCATTCGGAAATTGTTCACTGTAGGGGTAAGGGCAGCCGTTGAAAAGTTCATTCAACACAGGATGAAATAACTTCTCCAATGCATTGCTGCAAGTCGGAAAATATTCGCTGAAGAATCAATTAACTGAACAGAAAAAAGATAAGCACATACGGACGTCAACAACCACATTAATTACCTGTAGAAATTAAGGACATCTACAAAGAATTTTAGCTGGACAATTACTGAATCAAGATTCAAAAAACTGCTTGCGCTTCTTATTTGATATAGCTCCTCCAGAATTGTCGTCAAATCTTTCCTAATAGCTCCATGCCAAAGCGGAAGGCCATCAACCGGATTGTATCCAATATCAGAGTGGATGCAATCTGCCTTAATGTATCTTTTATATTCTTCTAAAAACCTTTTGGGCGAATGAGACTTCAGTAACCTTTTCATGTCTGCATATTCGCCTGCTTGTTGAGCTCCTCTAGAATTCTTGGAGGCCCCAAAGGAGGATTGTTCATCGCTAGCAAGCCAAGAATTTACCACCTTCACAAATATTTAAACTAGTAACTACCAAGAAGTTCATTCATACTAGGGTAATACCATCGGTCAGGATCTACCTCTTGAAGTGATTTTTCGTCAGGCACAATTGCTTTTATGCAATGTCTAACTTCCTCTTGTTCATCAGGTGGAAGAAAGGAGATCGTCCATGGAAGTAGATCCTCAAGCAGCAATAAGGGAACGGTACACATGAACTGCCACACAAGTGCAGCTTGTTCTTCGCGACAGAACTGCTGCAGGATCAAGGGAAAAACCTGCAACACACACACACACACAAAATTCGGTAATGCAAAGCAATACAATCAAATATTTACTCAAACTACATTGTTGCAAATAACATTTCGAATCTGCTTCAATAAAGATTTCGGCTAGTACCTGCTGTTCTTCTTTCAGCATATGCTGGGAAATGAATTCCTTCAGCGTCCCAATGCCAAACACAAGTTCTTGAAATTGCTTGGAAAAATTCTCATTCTCGTTTTCCTCTAACAAAACATCCAAGCGATTGAAAATCGAGTCGAAGAGACCGTCTATACTCATATGTTCTAGTGAATATGTACTAGCTACATTTTTTGTTCGTCCATCTAACGCTACAAAAATTACCTGCCAACGAAATTAAAAATTAAAGATGCAAATTCCATTGCAAAGTTAATGCAGCTTCTCACATTTTAACTAGTCAACTTTGGACTAAAGTTTTCATCTTTAAAACAGTTTGCTCGAGCAATTAACCAATCAAATTATGCAATTCTAATTTCTAATTAGAAATTAGAAACAATTAGCTAATTCAGAACTAAAGAATTCAGCTTTAAAGAATTTGATTTAGTTAATTAGTTAAATTACGAAAAATTAGGAACTGTTAATCAATTCGGAAACTTTGAGCTGACCTCGTCCTCTGCAGAGCAGTGGTACTCATACGCGAGCTTGAGGAACTCAAACCGCCGCAGAAGCAGGAGAACGAAGTCGCGGTCTAGGCGGTCACGTGAGCCACTCTCCAAGGCGGCGGTGGTCACGAGGCGGAGATCGAGGAGCTCGGCCAGCAGCGCCTTGTGGAAGCAGACGAGCAGGAGGATCGGCGTCTGAGCGAGCGGGACACGTGTCGCGGATGCGGAGGACTCCGGCTGGGCATCGTTTTGCGAAGGGAGGAGGAGGCATTGGGGAGAGTCGTCGTCGCCGCCCATCCACCGTTAGACGACGACGTCGTTCAAGAACCATGAAGGTTGAGAGAGAGAAAGGGAAGTTCGGCATTGCGAAGGTCTTGGGATTTTAAACACTCTGGTTTTGATGGCTCCCACAAGACTCCTCCCTCTCTCTCCTCTTTCTCTCTCCGTTCCCCAGCCATCCCACATACCTTCAAATTTATTTTATTTTTTAAATTTAAATTTTGTGAATTTTTTATTTAGTACTTGTCGCCACTGCCGGTGATTGCGACGTCGTACTGAACGCCCAACGCCGCATGGTACACCAACCACAAGCGCGCCAACCGGAGACTGGAAAACACGCGGGAAAAAAAATTGTGGGCCTTTTTGTTATTCTGTCCAACCATTCGTACGTTGTATTATAACTCTTGTTGTAAGGAATCGTATTTCCGGCACACTTAAAAATATCTCTTACAGTTAGGACATTGTTGTTTTGCTATCTTGCTCGGGTTTGGCTTATCGAATACTCGAATTTGGCTTTAATGATACGCATGCTTAATTGATTTGTGATGCTGTTGGTACTTAACTGCTTTGTAACACTATACAAGAGCACCAGTTATATATTTAATACAACAATAACGTAAAATGAGAGACTGAATGTGCAAAAATCACTTCTCTATTTTAATTGAATAACATATTGCTACGTATAAAAGTTAAACACGTGACAATGCGTAATTGATAACATTGCCGATACTATGTATAAAAGTCGAACTCTTGATAATATATGAGAATTTTTTGCTACAAAATATTAGATATTTTAACCGTTTAGATCTTTAGTCAACAACACAGAAATCAAAATTTAATAGTTAAAAACTCAAAATATTCTATACTTCAGAACATTATAAATTTTTTATAATTTATAATTAAACGATAATATCCTAACACTATTATCTCAACTACCCTACTCTAATACTGGCGTTAACAAATCACACAATGATAATCAAAGGAAGATTGAAATGGCTTCATAACTCTTTCCTGCTCCAAAAAAAGTAGATTATCGTGATGAAGACATCAATCGATGATTTTATTGATTGAAAAAGATACAAGTTCTTATTTGTCTCCACTTTTGTGTACATGTTTCCCGTTACAAGAGTCCAAAGTGCGTGGCTTTGACAACCTCACCCTCCAACTGCTTAATCCTGCCCTCCAATTGTTTAATCCTTCCCGCCAATTGTTTAATCGTAATTAGATCAGTTTGACCTTGTTTAATAACGTTGAACTTTGATTGATAAAAAAAGCCTAAAACTAAATCACCATGGAATGCGTCGGTTTTGGGTGGGCCGAACGGCCTTCTTCACGCCGTCCTGCTTCTGGCTCCTTGTTCTGCCATATTTTATGGAAAAGAGATCCCCTTCGGATTTCTTCCATCAAAATTATCGGATCAAGTGATCTAGACTTTTAAAATTTGATCAAACGGCTAAAAATAAGGATCATTTTAAAAGTTATAATAACTTTAGCCGTTCGATCAAATTTCAAGAGCCAAAATCACTTGATCCGGTAGTTTTGGTGGAATCGATCCGGAGATGATCTCTTTTCTATTTTATGGTCGAATGTGGAGTTAAATGCTGCGTTTCGGCGTGGAGATTGTCATCATGTGCGGCAGGTCAACCGTCGAAGTTCTTAATCCTTTTAAGAGTCAAGTGATCTGGACTCTTAGAATTTGATCCAACGACTAAAAATAGAGATCATTTTAAAAGTTATAATAATTTTAACCGTTGGATCAAATTTCAAGAGTCCGAATCACTTGATCCGGTGGTTTTGGTGGAATCGATCCAGAGAGGATCTCTTTCCTATTTTATGGTCGATTGTGGAGTTAAACGCCGCGTTTCAGCGCAGGGATTGTCGTCACGTGCGGCAGGTCAACCGTCCAAGTTCTTAATCCTTTTGTCCAGATGTGCACGTGCGTCAAAGCCTCCGGCGTGTGGCTTCCATGTGTCTGCACGTTCCCGCCTCAGGTTTTGGCGCCACGGCGACCCCGACTTTTTCTCAACGTTGAAAAGCCAAAGTACAAATTCATGAATTAACATCAATAATCATGGTTAAAATGAATAATTAGTAATCGTATTAATCAAAATATAAACGTTTAATTGTTTTTTAACAACACAAAAGGATGAAAGGATGGTCACAAATGCAGTGGCAGATCCAATCATCTAAGTAATATTATTGGGGGAGGGGGGGGTTTATAAGAAGGATAATGTTAGAAATATTAAATTTTTAAACTAAATTTGTAAATCAAATTATGTGTCATTAATAAGAATTAAAAATGTTAACAGACAATTAATTAATAATCCAATTACCAACAACCACATCATTTGATTTACACAATTTGGTTTAAAAATTTGGTCTCATAGCATTACTTGTAGGCCTAAGGTCATTTGTCAAGTTAGATTGCATGCCAGTCGACATATGCCAACAGCTTCTGAAACGAACATGTCGACTGATGTCAATAACTTTGAGTGAGTATGCCGACAAATGTCAACATATGTCAAGTAAGCCTATCAAAGATGCTCATATCAATGCATACAAAGGCATAAGGCTAGCAGCTACCATACCAATATCTATAAAGACAATTCGTCAAGCAGTTGGAGGGTAATTTTCAAGAACAGCGCAGAAAATTTCAAAGAGCAGCACAAAACTTTTTCATAGAGGATTTCTGAGCTTGGGAGGATCAATAAACCCACCTTTGCCCAAAGGGAATCCGCTCCGGCACAAATGGTACCAAGCATATCATAAACCTTCATCATTTTCATGTTAATATATATTGAACTTGACACATTTTCTAATTAAATAAACATGAGTATCATGAAGCCAAAAGCTATTTACGTTTGAGTTGTTTTTTCATACAAGCTATATATTCTATAAATAACTCATCCAAGTCATGTGGATGAATATTCAAATTTGAGTGGAGACGGAAAAATATTATGTTCTAGCCAACTTAATTAAGTTTAAATCTGCATGTGTTTGAGACGTTTAATTAACATTGAAAATAAAAACCTTATTACATTGGATACCACTGTCTCATCCGAAGGTCCTATGGGCTGGTCTTTTGTGGTTTGGTAAGCACGTCCCAAGGTGGAGCTTCATTCTTTGGCTTGCTATAAAGGGTAAGTTATCTACTATGGATCGGGTGATGGTCTTTACCCCTCATGCCTCGCCTATTTGCTTTCTTTGCTTGACTGATAATGAGTCTCACAATCACTTGTTATTTGAGTGTCCGTATAGTACCAATATTTGGTCTCATGTGCTTTCTAAGTGTGGTTGTAATCCTCCTCCTTTGGATTGGTATGAGTTTATCACTTGGGCTGCTAATAATTGGACGAGTAAGTCGTTGGATCTTAGCATTAAGAAATTGTGTCTCCAAGCTATTGTCTATGCTATTTGGAAAGAAAGGAATAACCGTAAGTTCAGAAATGAACATCTCCACTCTGTTGCTATCTTTAAAGCCATTGTTAACTCTATACGATTACGGTTATGTTCTTTGCAGATTTCGGTTTCTACTGTAAATGTACCTATTTTCAAGAATGAAGAATTCCTATGTAGTTCTACTTTTGATGCTGGTTGTTATGTTGTGTGGTTGTTTTTTACAGCCTCCTGCTTCTTCTTTTTTTGGTTTTAGCTTGGCTTTTGTTGCCATTATTGTGTTGTAGTTTGTTGCTTCTTTTGGTTCTCTTTTCATATAATCATCCATTTACCCAAAAAAAAAAGTTTTGGGCCATAACAAATTAAGAATGATATCCAAAGGTGCAAAGCTTAAAAAGTCAGCCCAAAGCCGTATTGGCCCCCACTATGTTATAAATGTGAAAACTTAAAAAAACTTATTTTTTAATTCACGAAAGGCACTACAGTTTAGTGTTTTTTTTTACTTGTAACGTGTCTGCTTAGGTTTACTCAATTAGATGGTTAAATCAAAATTTAATTCTTATAAATAGTTCATTGTGTGACATAATCAAATCTCTCATTCCAAATGTAGAATATAATTGAATTGAAAATAAGCAATACAAAAAGAAAATAGAGAAATTCTTAGGATCATAAGTCATAGAATAAATTGTACGAATGGTCCCTCAACTTTAATCAAATTGGAGCAATGGTCCCTTAACTAAAAATTCATTACCATTGGTCCCTCAACTTATCAAAATGTGTAGTTATAGTCCTTTTCATAAATTTTGTCAAAATTTTGTCAAAATAAGTTATATTGGAATGACCATTTATACAATTAGGATCCCTCAACTCATCAAAGTGTATAATTATGGTTCTTTTTGTCAACTATGTCAAAATTTTTGTCAAAACGAGTTACATTGGAAGGACCATTGCTACAATTGGGTTAAAGTTAAGGGACCATTTCTCCAGTTGAATTAAAGTTGAGGGACCAATGGTAATGGATTTTTAGTTGAGGGACCATAGCTGCACGTTTTGATAAGTTGAGAGACCAATAGTAATGGATTTTTAGTTGAGGGATCATTGCTCCAATTGAGTTAAAGTTAAGGGACCATAGCTACAATTTACTCTAAGTCATAATTAAGTGAGCGAGTTGCAAGAACTTGCTCACCCGAGCACAGACGACTTAGTCAAGCACAGCTCGAACAAACAAAATAATTCCAAAAGCACAATGCATCCTGGTCCCAGCACACCAACATATTTATTAAAGTGGCGTCTATTATTATTATTATTTTTTTAGTACATCGATATTTTTACACTAAGGGAATGAGAAGTTCAGCTAGGTTACATAATGGGTAGCGTAATTTGGCATCGAATTTTCTATTCACGAGATTCAAACCTAAGACCTCTCACTTTAAAATAAAGAAAAATACCATCAGACTGTAGTATTATGTTCTTAGAGCATAATAATTGGGAAGATGCCATACGGCTACAACATGCAATCTATTATAAAACATCGGAAGTGTGTTTGTCGTTGGCTTTACACTCTAATCAGGGGCGGATCCACCCGGTGGCCCTAGAACCTTCCAAAGGTCGGAGAAATGTTTTGTACATGTGAATGTTTTTGAGGATTTCTTAACGATTTGGTTGGCAAGTGGTGGTGGAGAGTCGGTGTAGACCTCCATGTATATGTGTAGTCAGTGTTTTAAACATCTTCACTCTCTCCGATCTATGAGAGTGTTCTGTAATGAGTAGGTTATATTGTATGAAAAATACAATAAGAGTTATTGGATGTGACGAATTGTGGTGGTAATCTTGAAAATTCGAGGTTTATTTATTGCACACCAAATTTTCAAGATTACCACCACATTTCGTCACATCCAATTTCGGAAATTCGCCATTAATGACAAACCCAATATAAAAACAAATTTCAAATTATTGAACTGAAACCCATACTGGTGAATCTCTCCTTCCGTGAGAGACCTTCTCTCCTCTGAGAGTTTTCTTCCCCCTTTTGGTGAGGGTCTTCAGCTTGTCCACCTTCTCTTGTTCCAACTCTGGCTTCGGCTGGAGTCGGTTGCCACTTTTCCTTTTCTTCTTCTGTCTTCTTCTCTTTTCCCCTTCTCTGCTTTGCTCCTCTTTTCCTTTTCTTCTTCTATTATCTTCTCCTGATGCTTTTTATCCTCCTTCCTCTTCCTTTTACCCCCGCCCAATGGCCTGTTTGCCACTCAAACCCCTCTGCATCTGATGTCTCTGCCTTCAGTCCCTTTTCCAATTCCTCCCATTTATTCCTTTCTTCCACGTTTTCCCTCTGTTTCCTTTCGTCTTCCTTTCACCTTTTCCACCTTTTCTCCTTCTTTCCACCTTTTCCCCTTATTTTTTCCACCTTTTGCCCCTCTTATCCCCCACGTTCCCCAATCTGGATCGGCTTCATCCTTCTCCGACTTCACAGTCCGGCTTGGCTCTCACTTTTTTTCAACGCGATTTTTCGCGCTTCTCCCGGAATATGAGTAGAGCTTTTGCTCGGATGTTCAAACCACCTCCTTCCCTTGGTTTGCCTTTATTGGCACTGTTGCTAGTGGGTTTTGTCCTGCTAGCTTCCTTCGATTTGTGGCAGCTACTGATGTGGTGTGCTATAGAGGAGTTTGGGGCTTTGTTTTGGGGTCCTGTTGTCACTCTGTTTTCATCCAGCTTTGGGGCTATAGGTCTGTTGATTTCCGAAGGTTGCATGGTTCGTTTGGTAAGCAGGTTGATGGCGGAGGTAGGAAGCTTCTAGGGGTTTACTTTGGTTTTTTTCCTGTTCAGGTCTCAAAACTATGTTTTGGGTTGTTGGGTTACTATGGAGGTTCATCTTTTTGTTTGTGTGTGTCTTGTATTTGGGCCTTCTCTCATCTAATATGTTGTGTTATACATAAAGTAAGCCTTTGTGCAAAACAAAAAAAAAAAAACAAAAAACAAATTTCATTTCTTCAAAAGAAAAGGTGACAGCCAAAAAATTGGCAGAGATGGAAAGGCTGAGCAGCAGCAAGTGGACAGCCACGGCGGCGAGCGTATTGATCCAGTGCACCGGCGGCTCTCCCTACGCCTTCAGCATCTACTCCCCGGCAATCAAGTCGAGCCAGGGCTACGACCAATCAACGCTCGACACGGTGTCCGTCTTCAAAGACATAGGCGGCAACGTCGGCGTCTTATCGGGGATTTTGTACTCCGCTGTGGCGCTTAACCCTCGCCGAATTGGTGGACCCTGGGTGGTGCTTCTGGTGGGGGCAATCCAGTGCTTCGTGGGGTACTTCTTCCTGTGGGCTGCTGTCACCGGATTGGTGGAGAGGCCGCCGGTCGCGGTGGTTTGCTTGTTCATGCTCCTGGCGGCCCACGCTCAGACTTTCTTCAACACCGCCAACGTGGTGACTGGGGTCCACAACTTCTCTGATTACGGTGGGACCATCGTTGGCATCATGAAGGTAAGTAACGCTTGTCACTGCACTGGTCACTTACTTTCCTCGCACGACGTCGTTTTGCTTTTCCTTACTTCGTTACATTGTTCACACATGATATGAGACTTACATAGTTATAGATGAATCTCACATTATTGCATAATGTATAACTTTTTTACAAATTTTTGACACAGGAATTTTTTTTTCACCAAAGACCTAAACGGACGGAAAAGGATCCTCGTCGGATCATTTCCATCAAGTCCGCCAACACACACAATCCGGGCCTTTGAAATTTGATCCAACAGTTAAAGTTATTATAACTTTTAAAGTGGGCTCCTGCTTGTAGCCGTTGAATCAAATTTCAAATGCCCGAATTGTGTGACTTGGTGGATTTGGTGAAAAGGATCCGGAGAGGATCCTTTCCCCTAAACGGACAATATCGTGACATTATACTGACACTAAAATGCGTGTCATTGTTGGTTTTGTGCATCTTTAGTGAAAAAGTATAATTTTTCATTGGAGTGGTGTTAAGTTATATTTGTGCATTTTTCCAATCTTTTAAAAAGATGGCATGTGTTCGAAATTGTTGATTAGTTCTTTTTTTCCATAAAAAATTGGATGGTTATGTTTTTATTGAACATATGATCATTAGGGTTTGTTTCTTAGAAGAGAAATGTTAAGTAGACTCTAAAAAATAAGATTCTCCTTGAAGTCTCGGCCATCTCATATTTTTTGCGCACCGTTTTATAACGTTGGCACGTAAAACTGTGAGATGACAGAGAATTCATGGAGAGTCTCACTTTACGAGAGTCTCCGTAGCATTTCTTTTTCTTGAAACCATGTTTTCATAGTTGCATATGTCGGTTCAGCTAGTAAACTGGGGCAGTGGCGAGTTTGATTCATGTCTTCGTAGATTAGAGTATCGAAAGAAAGAAAAAACATGCTATTTTCCAATGATGATTATTTTTTAAGCAGGGATTTCTTGGTCTAAGTTCAGCAATTCTAGTCCAAGTCTATGACACATTCTGCAATGGCAACCCCAGCACCTTCATTCTCCTGCTGGCATTGTTGCCCACATCTGTCACCATCTTGTTCATGCTTCTGGTCAAAATCTATGAAGCCGGTAGAAGTGCTATTGACAAAAGGTACTTAAACATCTTCTCTGCGTTTGCTCTGCTCACAGCTGCTTATCTCATGGTCCTAATCATATTCCGAACCATCTTCACTTTCCCATCATGGGCAAGTGTTCTCACTGTTACACCACTTCTTCTGTGTTTACTTGTCTCGCCCCTCGGAATAGCCATCAAAGCACAGAACTTGCAACCCAAGAAACTCCCTGAGACACCCAACGATCCTTTACTCGAAAACCCCGAGCCAGTTTTAGCATCCTCCAATTTATCAACATCAGAAAACCCTACAGACCATGAAGATATGAACTTATTGAAAGCTATGATTTGTGTTGATTTCTGGTTGTTGTTTATTGCTATGATTTGTGGGATGGGGTCTGGATTGGCCACCATAAACAACATGGGTCAAATAGGGGAATCTCTTGGCTACACAACAGTTGAGATCAATTCTTTTGTTTCCTTGTGGAGCATATGGAATTTTCTAGGCCGGTTTGGAGCCGGGTATGTCTCAGATTACTTGCTACATAAGAAAGGATGGGCAAGGCCATTGCTGATGGCTGTCACACTAGCAACCATGGCAGCCGGCCACATTGTGATTTCATCTGGCTTTCCCGGGAATTTGTTTGTGGGTTCGATCCTAGTTGGGATTTGCTATGGCTCACAGTGGTCACTTATGCCCACAATCACTTCTGAAATCTTTGGGATTAGACACATGGGGACTATTTTCAACTCGATCGCAATGGCCAGTCCTGTTGGTTCTTATATCTTCTCCGTGAGAGTAATCGGGTTCATATACGATAGAGAAGCTTCTGGAGAAGATGATGACTCCTGCAGCGGCACTCACTGCTTCATGCTGTCGTTTTTTATCATGGCTTCTGTTGCTTTCTTTGGGTTTCTTGTAGCTCTTGCTTTGTACTTTCGGACAAGGAGATTCTATCATACAATCGTGCTCAAGAGACTGCGGCATTCTTCTCCGAAACAGTGAACGTGAGCATTTTGTGCAGATGGGCAAGAGGTAATGTAGTTTGAGATTGTGACCTCTTGGCCTTTTTGTTGTGAATTCGTGGCTTATTGTTACAGATGTTGTAGGTGTACAATTGTGGGCAGTTTTCTTTTGGCATATTGTTCATATATCTGTGTAAATTTTGATCAACTCCATTAATTAGTTGGAAGAGTTCTAAATTAAGAGGGGTAGTGAAAGCAAGTCGATTCGGTTCTTATTTATTTGTTCATGTATGTTTGATTGAGGATAACTTCCATGCAATATGGATATCATCGTGACGATTTTTTAAGCAAATCATGCACTATTACGCGGACAAATTAACACAGATGATATTCTTTGATTAGCTTGAGAACTTACTTCACGTACGGTATTTCAAGAAAACACTGGTAAAAATGACAACCACGTAATCAAATGGTAATTGCTTCTGCATTTATGTGTGATCTTTGAAGAAATTCTTAAAAAATGATCAATTCGGATTGTTAAAATACAATGTGAGATAAAGTTTTGTAAAAAATAAAATTGAGTGAAGATACATGTTAACCCACAAACTTAAAAAGACTAACAATCTTTTTAACTAAATAACATAAAATGTGCCATGTACTGTGTGAAGAGGAACATAGAAAACCCCACAGTTCATCATGGAAATGGGTTGCTTCCATTCTTTGTATCTTCGAGGAATTCGTATGCCGGCGGGAGGCGGAGGGTGCTAGACCGTGGCGATGGCAGTAAGGTTTAGCCGAGGAAATTAATAGCTTCCAAGAAGAGAAAACATAGCGAGAGGGAGGACGTAAAGAGGAAATTAAAGTTCGAGGAGAGATGGAAGATTGTAGCTGGTAATGTTAGAATCTCAAAGCTATTATGCGCTTCGATTTTCTTTACGATGATTTGTAGACCTTCAACCTGTCTAGTTTGGTGCAATACCCAGGAAACTAAAAAGAAGGGCAGCAACAGTGGTACAAATTCTACGACAAATTCGGTTATGTCCCAAATCAAGAAATTACTAATTAATTAGGCAAAAGCAAAAACTTTACTAGTCCTCGCAAAATATAGGAGTTTTACGATGAATGGTATTACCATTTTTCAGAGAACTTTAATGAAAAATTTTTGGTATTTTTTATTTTAACGAAAAATCACATATTTACACTAGAAAGTCAAACATGGTATTATTCACTTTACCCTTTATTTTGTCATTATCGTTAAAACTTAAAGTTTTCAAGCTATTTTCATTATTTTTTTAATGATGTTAAAAAGGGTATTAAACTAGACTAAAGAACGACACTGCTCCATCATTCGTTCCTCGTATTAATTTCTGAATAATAATAATAAATAATAAATTGTTATAAATAGATAAAAGTTAGAGAGATAACATTTGCTAAGGACAGGAACGAAGTGGGTGCAAAATATCATACTGTTTAGTTTCGTAACGATAACACAAAAGGATTGCAGATAAAAGAGGAGGGGATGGATATTGATATTATTGCTTTCAGTAATTTTCTTTTTTAGTTGATGTACCTTGTTCACCTGCGGAGTGCTCTATTTATAGAGCCACATCCGTAGGTTTACAGTGAATGAAAATTACACCCGTGACCAATCCAACAACATCCATGATTAGTTTACAAAAAGTGGATGATTGCTATACAACAAACAAAAACAACACTATTAGGCATGTGAGAAAGTTACTGTTGGCATATGAACATACATTCCCACTGTTTACAACATTCCCCTTTGCCCACAAATCAACATCAGTTGTCTCGTTAAAACTTTGCTTTGAAAAACCCAGTGGGAAAAAACCATAGCGAATGAAAAAGAGTACAACTTTACCCGGATTGTTGATATAGTGTTAAGCATGCTTATGTTGCCTCGTTAAAACCTTGATAGGAAAAATCCAGTGGGAAAAATCCTAGTCGAAGGAAAAATAGTACAACAACAAGCATGTATCATGGATGCTCCCCCTGAAATGTATCTTCCTCTGATTCCTCATTCTTCAAATTTAGCTGATTGGTAAGCAGACGTAATTCGATACCCTGCACTAGCTTCTAAAACGTGCACTTTGGTAGAGATTTGGTGAACATGTTTGCCAGATTTTCATTGGAACGGATTTGTCTGACTTCAATAACTGTAGTATTCTGAAGCTCATGTGCACTGAAAAACTTTGAATTCCGGATATGATGGATCATTGATCTTAACCAAGAACAATCACAACTTGCTTCATGTAAAACAAGTATTTCCGAGTGATTGGAAGATATAGCAACTAATGTTTACTTTGTTGAGTGCCATGAAATTGTTGTATCTCCATTAGTAAACACATATCCAGTATGTGAGCGGGTTTTGTGCGGATCAGAGAGAAAACCAGCATCTGCATATCCAACAAGGATATGGTCATTTGTGGATTTGTCTGAGTAGAAGATATTCATGTCTGTTGTCCCACGAAGGTATTGCAATACATCTTTGACTCCTTTCCAATGACAAATTGTTGGAGCAGAACTATATCTTGCTAACAAGTTGATTGAAAAAACTATATCTGATCTAGTACATTGTGCTAAATACAATAAAACACCTATTGCACTCAAATATGGTACTTCTGGACCAGTGACAATTTCATCATCTTCTTTTGGACGGAATGGATATTTCTTAATGTCCAAATAACGAACGACCATTGGCGTGCTGAGTGGATAAGCCTTGTCCATGCCAAATCGCTTAAGGATTTTTTTTCAATGTAAGCTGATTGATGGACCAAAATTCCATTAGCATAATGCTCGATCTGCAGGCCGAGACAATATTTTATTTTTCTAAGGTCTTTCATTTCAAATTCGCTTTTCAGATATTCAGCAGTTTTATTGAGCTTTTCAGGGGTTCCAACTAGGTTCATATCATTGACATATACTGCCATTATAGCAAATCCAGAATTTGATTTCTTAATGAATACACAAGGGCAGATGACATTGTTGGTATATCCTTCTTTGATCAAATACTCACTGAGACGATTATACCACATTCGTCCAAATTGCTTCAGCCCATATAATGATATCCTTAATTTGATTGAGAGCATACATCGTGGTTTGTTAGTTGTTTCAAGCAACTTAAGTCTTTCTAGGACTTTCATAAGTATGTTAGTATCTAATTCTCCATATAGATATGCGGTGATGACATCCATAAGTCGCATGTCAAGTTTTTCTGAAACCACCAAACTTATTAAGTAACGGAATGTAATTGCGTCCTTTACAGGAGAGTATGTCTCATCATAATCAATTCCAAGTCTTTGTGAAAAACCTTGTGCAACGAGTCGTGCTTTATATCTTGCAATCTCATTTTTCTCATTACGTTTTCTTGTGAATACCCATTTGTAACCCACGGGGTTTACACTAGGCGGGGTTTGGACCACCGGTACAAAAACACTTCGTCTTTCCAAGGAATTTAATTCTGTCTAGATTGCATCTTTCTACGTAAGCCAATTTTATCTCTGTTTGCATTCATCAACAGAACGGGGCTCAATATCATCACTTAATATGATTTCACTGGCTACTGCGAATGTGAACACGTCGTCGATGATCATTTCATTTCAATCCCACAATTTGTTAGTACATGCATAATTTATGAAGATTTCTTTGCTTTTATGTACTTCTGTCTTTTCAGGGACATGTGTCTCATCAAGGACATTTTCATTTTCTGAAAGTTCATAATCATGAATTTTTGGATTTGTCATTCATTTTCTTTTCCTGAATGATTTCATTTCGATTCAGCTGTGCCCTCATCTTTCTCTTTCAAGGGGCTGAATCTTTTGAACCTGGGGGTCTACCACGCTTCAGGCGTACACTGGATGAATCATTCACTGCCACCTTATTTTGTCCACCAGGGACATCAATTCTTGTAGACGCATTTGCAACTGGTATATGTGATTTTGTCACTTCACTTCATTCTCACATTGAGTGCTTCATGGTTCAAAATGAGATAAGGTAGGTACAACCCATGTCAGCTATTGCTGTTCTTCTGGAACGGCCTTTTCTCCCCCTAACGACGGGAAGGCTGTCTCATCAAAGTGACAATTCGCAAAATGAGCTATAAATATATCACATGTCAAGGGTTCCAAATATCTAATGATAGATGGTGAATCAAAACCCACATAAATTCTCAGTCTGCGCTGAGGTCCCATTTTAGTGCGTTGTGACAGCGTAATAGGCACATAAACAACACGACAAAAAACTCGTAAATGTGAAATGTTTGGCTGATGCCCAAACACGAGTTGTATTGATGAGTATTGGTGGTTGGCTATGAGTCTCAATCGAACCAATGATGCAGCATGTAAGATGACATGTCCCCATGTAGAGACTGGCAATTTTGTTTTCATGAGCAGAGTGCGAGCTATTAATTAAAGCCGCTTGATAAATACTTCTGCTAAACCATTTTGAGTATGGACATGAGGAACAGGGTATTCAACATCAATGCTCAATGTCATGCAGTAATCATCAAAAGTTCGAGACGTAAATTCATCAGCGTTATCAAGTCGAATTGACTTAATGGGATAATCTGGGAACTATGCTCGCAACTTAATTATCTGAGCAAGAAGTCTTGCAAAAGCTACATTTCGAGTAGACAATAGGCAAACATATGACCATCGGGTAGATGCATCAACCAAAACCATAAAATATCGAAATGGTCCACAAGGTGGTTGAATAGGCCCACAAGAATCCCCTTGAATTCTTTGTAAAAATGATGGGGATTCAGCATCAATCTTTAGTTGTGATGGTCTAATTACCAACTTTCCTTGAGAACAAGCATTGCAAATGTTATCATTTGAGATAGTAATGTGTCTGCTCAATAATGGATGTCCATTAGAGTTGGTAATGATCCTACGCATCATGGTGGATCCTGGATGACCTAGACGGTCATGCCAAAGCATGTAAACTTTTGAATCAATGAACTTCTGGTTCATGACAGTATGTACTTTAATTGTCTTTATGTATGTATAATACAATCTACTCAATAAACCACGTAACTTATCCAATATACGCTTCTGGGTATCATTGGAGGTAATGTATAGATATTACATATTTTCTGCACTTTTCATTTCAATGTTGTATCCATTTAAACGTATGTCTTTAAAACTCAACAAATTTCGAGTAGATCGAGTAGCGTACAACGCATTTTGTATGGACAATATTGTTCCATTTGGTAACATGATCTGGGTTTTCCTTGAGCCTTCAATTACATCTGATTGGCCTGATATTGTTATTACCTTTACTTTTGTAAGCATCAAGCTTGAGAAATATTTTCGATCTCGAAGTATTGTATGCGTGATTGCGCTGTCTGCAAGACAAATATCTCCGTCATTGCTCTTGTTTTGAGAATAACCATAGTTTTTAGGGAACTTTAACGAAAAGCTCCTGGTAATATTCACTTTAACGAAAAACCACATTTTTACACTAAAAAGTCAATCCTGGTACTATTCACTTTACCCTTTATTTTATCCTTATCGTTAAAATTCAAAGTTTTCAAGCCATTTTCATTAGTTTTCCTTAGTTTTTATCCATGCTATCTAAGTAAGGAAATCACAGTTAAAAAACAGTTTATTCATAACAAAAGAAAACTGAAATTCCACTTTTATTGAATTGAAAATGCAAGCTTTAAGTTACAAATTTAGATAATAAGAGTACATCAAACAGAAGTGATTCAATCGGACCGATACACTTCATTCCCTATTTCCACAATGAAGTCCGAGACATCCATGTGGGTTGTGTTCAATTGCCGTGATAAATTGAACACTGGATCAGGTATATCTATCGGTTTAGCTTGGTCGATAAAATTGGTTTCGACACCCTTCTCCTTGAATGAGGCTTGATACGGGTTCACCAGCTGTTTTGGAGTACGACAGGTACGTGCCCAGTGCCCTTTGCCACCACACCTACGGCAAACTCCTTCAGGATTTCTAGGAGTGTTATTTATATGAGTTTTACCTTTCTGGCGATATGCATTCTGGAAGCTCGGGCCTGAATTATGCCTTGGAACCTGGTTGTGAAACTGGACACCATGATTCTTACCTTTCCCGTTCCACCGACCTCGCTTGTGGCCACGTCCTCGTTCGTAATTATTGCCACGAAAGGATATGGTATTCATTTATGGGAATGGTGCCGATCCACTAGGCCGGGACTAATGATTCTTCATCAGAAACTCATTGTTCTGTTCAACCATAATGAGCACAGATATCAGCTGGTTGTACTCAATAAAGCATCGCTTTCTATATTGTTGCTGCAAGAGCATGTTGGATGCATGAAAGGTGCTGAAAGTCTTTTCCAGCATATCTTCCTCAGTGATGGTTTCCCCACAGAGCTTCATCAGGGAGCTAATTTTGAACATTGCAAAATTCTACTCAGCCATTGTCTTGAAATCCTGGATCCTTAGGTAAGTCCACTCATAATGAGCCATTGGAAGAATCACCGTTTTCTGATGATTATATCTATTTCTCAGTGCCTTCCAGAGGGCTAATGGATCCTTAACAGTTAGGTACTCGTTCTTCAGTCGTTCATCAAGGTGGCGACGGATAAAGATCATGGCATTCGCTTGATATTTAGAGGATGCATTGTTCTCCTCCTTGATGGTTTCTCCAAGATTCCCTGCATCTAGATGAATCTTGGCATCCACTACCTAGGTAAAGTAGTTCTTCTCAGTAATATCCAGGGCAACAAAATCAAGCTTTGCTAAGTTCGCCATTTTCTTTTCTGAAAGAAAAAAATGAGATATGTAAGAACTTGCAATAATATGTATTATAGAGGAATGTAGTGTTAGAACTTCTGGTTCTTACAAAATTTTAATTTTGATCTTCAGGCCAAAATGATAAGCACTCGAAACTTCAGGCTCGAGATTTTAATGAGGAAGACGATTATACAGCACCACTTTCATTGAAACAGTATAACATAAGATGGACGATTGTACCACATCACTTAAGCAGCAGGAAAATTTAAATATGCAGAGCAGGGTGGGCGATTATATCGCACCACCTAAAATTGCAGTAAAATTAAATCTGCAGTTCAAGATGGGGGATGATACCGCATCATCTTCGATTGCAGTAAGATAAGCACTGGGTTAGTGATCAAGAACTGCACCAAACAAGAAATCAAAGATATAAGTAATTGTTATATTGAGAACTAAAAGCAGGCATGATGCTAGCAGTTCTTCCCGATGGTACATCTAGCAGGTGATGCAGAAGAGGAAGAAGAACAGGAAAATCCTTGAAGGAAACATTTTTCGCTGATGTGAACTGTTTAGGGTTAGAGAGTTGTGCTGATAACGTGTTATAAATAGACAAAAGTTAGAGAGATAACATTTGCTAAGGACATGAACGAAGCGGGTGTAAAATATCACACTGTTTAGTTTCGTAACGATAACACAAAAGGATTGCAGATAAAAGAGGATGGGAGGGATATTGATATTATTGCTCTCAGTAATTTTCTTTTTCAGTTGTTATACCTTGATCACCTGCGGAGTGCTTTATTTATAGAGCCACATCTGTAGGTTTACAGTGAATGAAAATTACACCTGTGACCAATCCAACAACATCCGTGATTAGTTTACAGAAAGTGGATGATTGCTATACAACAAACAAAAACAACACTATTAAGCATGTGAGAAAGTTATTGTTGGCATATGGGCATACATTCCCACAGTTTACAACATAAATATCATCTTATATAAATTAATAAGTTGAATTATTCATCATTGAACAAATAGTGTCCAAAGAAAGAAAGGGCGACTTCACTCATTGATCACTCTATGATAAACCCCAAATCATATACCGAACCCTAAAACCCTACCCTTCTCGCCTTGACTTCTCTCCGTAAGTGAGAGCTTTCATCTCCGTTAGTGAGAGTTTTTCTCTCCGTGCGTGAGAGCAGCAAAGAAACTTTTCCTCTTCTAGCACCCGACCCTATTTCAGTGTAGGGTCGGTGGCAGCCTCTCCTTTTTGGTTATTTGGTGGCTTCCCCAGTTTTCCTCCTTATTTTTATTGCCTTTCTACCTCTGTTTGCCACTGAGCTTTCCAGCCCTCATATCTGATTTCTTTTCCCCATTCAACCAATTAACATATCCCCATCTATCCACCCATATATCTGCATGTCCCCCATCGTTACCCTCATCTACATGTTCTTTTGTCTTCTATGGATTTCATCTCTGCTCCGATCTGCAACCATTTTTAGGCTTTTAGCCGCAATCTGTTGCGGCCTTTCAACGAGAAGGTGCATAGAGTTCTGATGTTTACACCAGCTTGGGTGGTCACACCACCACTTTCTCTCTGTCTGCCTTATTTGGCAGTGTTGCTTGTTGAAATCCCACAAACTTCTTCAGTTTCTATCATTTGGTGGTTGTGATATGCGGTATGCTATCAGACGGAGGACAAAATTTGTTTTCTTTCCATCTTTGATGTGCTATTTGGCTAGACTCCTGGCAAATGTTGGCTGTGGAGGCTCGTGCTTGTTGTAGTGTTGGGGCGCTTTCGGTGGCAGCAGGTGGAGGAAACTGTTAGGGTTTGTTTGTGTGCTCCTGTTTTGAGCTCTTGGGTTACTACGGAGGTCCATCTTTTGCTTATGTGGTTTATGGATTTAGGCCTATGTTATGTAATTATGTTGTGTTTTAGCAATAAAGTAACCTTTTTACCAGAAAAAAAAAAAAAAAAAGCCATAAAACCCTTGTCAAAGTTGAGTATTGAATTTTTGAAAGGTAAGGGGAAAGTTGAACTTATGAAAGTAGAATTTTGAATTTTATTATTCTTCAATTTGGAATCGGCTATCCCCAAAATCGTATCCGCTCGATACTCTAAAAACTCCTTTCGTTTTCCTGAAAATTGCTGCTGCTGGTGGCTTGGATTCAGTTGAATCTCACAAGAAGGTCAGTAACAGTAATTCTCTTTTTTACTTTTACTTTCTATCAGTATGAGTAGCCGTAGCAGTGCCCAATCTGAACAACAATTTGTATAAATATGGATATGATTCTCCCAATTTAATTTAATTTAATTTATCCACGAATCTTCACTCTTGATGGTCCGATTAACCTCTCGACTTTGTTATTTCAGACTATTAAATTACTTTTCGCGTCACTGTTAAATAATACTCTACTAGATCACTCTGTGTGTGTGTGAATTCTACTGTTTGATAGTATGTGGTAGTAAGGTACTGTTTGGTACGTGAGATGAGATGGAACGCAGTGGGACAGAACACGCTTGTCCCACGTTTGGTGCACCAAAGACAATGAGACTCGCTGTCCCTCGTTCCACCTCCGTGGAACACAAAATTATAAAATTTTAAGACAAAAATGCCCCTTCTTTTTCAATATTTACACCATCCAAATCATAAAATAAAATGAGTTTTAACGAAAAACCACATTTCTAATACTGTTAATTACACCTTTATGGGTAAATTACATAATACCCCCTCAGGTTTGAGGTCTATTACAACCCCGTACAACATCATTAAAACATTTCACTTTCATACCTCACGTACTATTTTATTTCAATTTCATACATCCGTTAGAAAATCTATTAAGTAAACCGTTAAGTGATGACCCGGCAAATAAGGGGTCCCCATTTGTGCTGACGTGGCTACCACATTTGTGCCACGTGGCTAAACACTTAATAAAAAATTTAAAATATTAAAATAATTAACTAAAGAAAAGTAAAAAAAAATTATAAAAAAAAAAAAAAACCCAAAAATCGTCTTCCCCAACCCACCCCCTTCTCTCATTCATCATCACCCACCCTAAAATCCCACCCAAGCCACCCCTTTCTCCCATCCCCCATCACCCATCCCAAAAATCCCCCATCACCTACCCCTAAAAATCCCACCCGAGCTCACCCCCTTCCTCTGCAAACGCAAAAACACCGAGAGCACCACCATCGCCATTTTCATGGCGGAGAACCACTCAACCACCACACCTCGTCCTACTCTTCCTCTCCTCCTCATCTTAAACTCTCTCACCTCATTCTCACTCTCTCGGTTTTGCATAGAGACCTCGAATCACACCACCACCACCACCTAATCTCGCCACCTCGACGAGGTTTACCAACCTTCGAGCCCAGAAACCTAGACCTCGGACTACGAACGAGAACCCAGACCACGATCTCCATATTTTCGACCAGGATCTCGTGATTTTCAGTGTGGGTGAGTTTCAAAAATACTTTGGGTGAATTTCTCTCGTCGTTTAATATCAATTTTAGGTATGGTATATGATTTTTGGACTGGTTTTATGGTAGATTCATCTTGGGAAAATTTCCTAGTTTTTCCGACGATTGAAGAGGAATAGGCTGTTTCGCGGGTCCTTTTGCACCAACTTCAGGTATTGGGGAAAATCGACGTCGTCGATGGTTTTGCCGTAGAAGACGACAGCGGATGAGTCGAGTTCGAACTCCGGCCGGTCGGGTCTAGGTCCCACCGACGGAGGGGGTGGGCTCGGGTGGGATTTTTGAGGGTGGGTGGTGGGGGATTTTTGGGAGGGGTGATGAGGGGATGGGAGAAAGGGGTGGCTCGGGTCGGATTTTGGGATGGGTGATGATCGATGGGAGAAGGGGGTGAATCAGGGAAGACGATTTCTGGGTTTTATTTTTTATTTTTTATTTTTTTTACTTTTCTTTAGTTAATTCTTTTTATTTTTTATTACGTCAGCACAAATGGAGATCCCTTATTTGCCACGTCATTACTTAACGGTTTACTTAACAGATTTTCTAATGGATGTATGAAATTGAAATAAAATAGTAGGTGAGGTATAAAAGTGAAATGTTTTAAAAATGTTGTATGAAGTTGTAATAGATATCAAACCTAAGGGGGTATTAAGTAATTTACCCTACCTTTATTTTTCATTTTTTTAGACTTTTTCTTAGTTTTCCTTAAAATAAACCCTAAAATTCATCTTCTTTCCATCTTCTCTCTTCTCTGCCGCTGCCTTTTTCTCCCAGGTCTCTCGCAACCTTCATCCTCATCCTCTCCCGTAGCCTCTCTTTTCTCTTCCCCACCGAGTGGAACTCAAAGCTCTGCATCTACAGGTTCCAGGTTCGATCTTGCTCTCCGTAGATCTTTGATTTTGCTTTTTTGTTTGGGTTTTACTTTTTCGTTTTCTTGATTTTTCTATGGAAAATTTCAATTTTCTGGGAAAATAGGATGATTCTGAAAAAATAAGTTAGTTTTCTTGGTTTCACTGGTTTAACTTGTGCTTGGGAGTTGTATTTGATAAGTGGTCTGTTTGTGGTTTCATTTTCAGTTTTCCTTTTTTTTTTTGAGAGTCCCCCACTTTGTCGATCAATCTTCAGCCTTGTCTTTCTCCCAGAGGTCCAAAAAGGTAATTCCCTACACCACCTTCGTTGTAATGCCATCGGATTTGTGTTGTGTTAGTGTTGTTATACAAAGCTTTTTCTTAAACTGCCCTGTGGGAAAGAGCGCACAGAAGGTGTTCGACAAATTGCCGCAATGAGATAATTTTCAAGTAGAGCGTACATTTGTTATATAGATTTAAATTTTCAGTGGGTTAAGGCCAAAAGCATTACTAGGTGTGAGAAAGAAGCTCTGAATTGTAGCAGAAAGTTGTAGAAGCCCTTGAATCTCCTGAATTTGGGACCTTGTTCCATTTTGCTCTGAACTTTCAATTTGATTTTGAGCATCCTAAACTTTCAATTTATGCTAATATTCCCCCAATAGTCAAGTCTTTCACAATTTTTGTCATTTTATCCTGTACATTATGCCTGGCCAACTTTTATGAGACATATTTTGTGCTATGTCAATGAAATGGTATATCACAAAAAATTAGTAATACTTAATTTTGCAGTGGTTTAACACAATCCAACTACAAGGAACCAAGTCTTTTGTATGAAAAGTACAAAAATAAAGTGGTTTGGATGCCGCTTTGCATATTGTGCAATATACATGTGTCTTATGATATTTTGGATTGGTATTTTTGACGTAGTTTTGAATTGATGAATATTTATTAAAAAAACTGATATATGAACACAGAAAAGCCCATATCTGCCAGTAGTGCTATAGTAAAAAATATATCATAGATAAGCATATATGTGTTCAAATATTAACAAGTTCATAAAAAAAAACTGACCCACCCCGTCCCACGCATAAACATGGTACCAAACAACAGACGGAACAAGGGTATGTTAGTCATTTAATCTTTTGGTTCCGTGCCTCATGCGCTTACCAAACGCATAACGAAACAACCGTCCCGTTCCATGCCCTAAATCTGTACCACCTGTGGCAGATTTTGCGTTACTAATACTCGTATCTATATTTCTTCTGCAGTAATACTTGTATAATTAAGTGCTTTGCTTGACTAATTACGTTTTATTCAGTATCTGATCGTGAAATTAAATTAATTAATACAGTGTGCATGCTATACATCGTCTGCAAATGGTGCCCATCACTTGGATTCTTTTGTATTGAGCATTGCCGTTGTCACCATGCTCTTTTTCGTCGCCTTGAGGCTGAAGTCATCCAAAAAGCAAGAAAAAAGTGGAGGGGGAGGCGGGGAGAGACTCACAATCAGCCTACTACACCTGCACCAACATCTCAAGCTACTCCTCCTGCACCTGCATCTGAGAGTGAGTATGAAAATCCAAGTTAGTCATCACTTGTTGGCGATGAAGATTGTCCAAGTGAACAATTAGGGAGAGTGAGTATGGAAGTCCAAGTGACTCATCAGTCCTTGAGAGGAGTATGAAAATCCAAGTTAGTCATCATTTGTTGACGATGAAGATTGTCCAAGTGAACAATTAGGGAGAGCGAGTATGGAAGTCCAAGTGACTCATCAGTCCTTGACGACACAGATTCTGAAATTGAATCAAGAGACGAGCCTGCCCATACATTGCCCTGTAAGCAGTTCATGTTGAATGAAGTGAAGCTTTGGTACCTTGCCAAGAAATTGAAAGGAAAGGTATGTATCTAATTTCTATCTGTGATTTTATGATTGTATTTGACTAATCATTTCTACTACTCTCAATACGAAACAAGTTGTTTGATCATATGTTTCTGAAGAAATTTGAATGTTCGTTCACATGCCAATTAACTACCAAAGTAATTGAATTCATGAACATTATGAGAAAAATTGTCAAGTTGTCAACCATATGTTTTGCTACTAGTCACACATATTTTAATATTCTCTAGTTTACCTAATGGTTTGGTTGGTTAGAAGGCATTTGTCGGCATAGTAAGGTTTGTTAATTTGATTTTATATGTATACGTATGCATATGAAATTCTTTAGGATGATTTTGTAGACCTTCAACCTATATTTTAATGTTACATTACCTATTAGTTTATATCTTGGCTATTTGAATTCATATTACTGGCGCAAGTATTGTCTCGTATGAAATTGAATATGAAGTGACCACTACACTTTCACAACACCGAGACAAGTAACATTATGCTTTGGAGACGGAGAAAGAACAAGGTGTACCATGGTGCCATACTTAGGAAGCTTAAAGAGAAGAGCCACGATGTACTTTAGGGTTTAGGGTTTAGCTCCAATATCAAGCATGAAAATCTTCTTAATGTTAAACTCGTCGTATTTGACGAAGTAGAGGAACAATGGTATATATTCTATGATGAGTTCAAATGCGCATTTGCTCAGTAGACCAACAGTATCGCTTGTACCAAGAAATGGTGGAGAACATCCGTTAAGTAAGTGTTAATGTCTTCTTTAATATGTTTGTGCGTGTTTGTGACTATGTGTGTAGGTTTGGTAAATTTATCATTCGTTACTATCTTTATCTGAAGTAAGATACTTGAGATGTTGGAGTATATGCATAACAAGAACCAAACACATGGAAGCTTAAATAAAGCTTCTAGTTACATGGTTGTTGGTAAAGATTTTAAGATATTGAACGTTAAAAGTGTGGATGAGAGCCAAAAGATTATCCAAAATCTTTCAAACTTTGGCGAGTTTATCTCCGATACGTTGCCTATAATGATAGTGGACAGGACACTATTTACTTATTGAAGCAAGTAAACAATTTTATTATGAAGTAAAACTATTTGCCTATTGTTCTTATATGCCAAAGACATTGTTTTTTCCCCTCCTAGTTATGCAGATTTTATCGGTGTGGTCATCAATCATCCGAGTCTGATGAGTGAGTTCAAAAGGCTCGATTATTTTGTCGATATTCACCAATCGAAAAGACATAGAGCAAGGCTCAATGGCTAAAGGCTCAACTTTCATAGATTTCAGAGTTTGGTACACCAAGATTGTCAAAGATAGTTATCTCGACAAAACAAAGCGACAAGTAGAAACAAACAAAAAAGAAACTTATCGAGGAGGTGACCATGAAGATTTAATCAAGCTCATATGGAACGTTTATGTGCACCATGCCGAAGATGGAAAGTTCGCGGGGATTAACAAGGGGAGATAAACGAGTCTTTTCCACTCGATAAGTTTCTTTTTTGTTTGTTTCTCCATGTCGCTTTGCTTTGTCGAGATAACCATCTTCGACAATCTTGGTGTCCCAATCTTTGAAATCTATGAAAGTTGAGCCTTAAATAACCTTGTGAAAGTGGGAACCGTTGAGCCTTGTTCTATGTCTTTTCGATTGGTGAATATCGGCAAAATAATCGAGCATTTTGAACTCACTCATCATACTCGAATGATTGATGAGCACACTGATAAAATCCGCATAACTAGGAGGGAAAAAACAATTAGTCTTCGGCATATAAGAACAATAGGCAAATAGTTTTACTTAATAATAAAGTTGTTTACTTACTTCAATAAGTAAGCTGGTCCATCAATTTTGAAGCAACCAAGAAATAATGTCTTATCCACTATCATCATAGGCAACGTATCAGAGATAAACTCACCAAAGTTTGAAAGGTCCTAGAATTTTTGGCTCTCATCCACACTTTTAATGTTCAATATCTTCAAATCTTTACCAACAACCACGTAACTAGAAGCTTCCATGTGTTTGGTTCTTGTTATGCATATACTCCAACATCTCAAGTATCTTACTTCAGATAAAGATAGTAACGAATGATATATTTACCAAACCTACACACATAGTCACAAACACGCACACACATATTAAAGAACACATTAACATTTAACGGATGTTCTCCACCATTTCTTGGTACAAGCGATATTGTTGGTCCACTGAGAAAATGCGCATTTGAACCCATCATAGAATATAGGGTGAAGTGCCGATTTAGTCCTTAAATTGTTACCTAAGTGAAAATTAGGTCCCTGAATTATTTTTTCGGTAAATTAAGTCCCCAAATTCATTAAAAATTGCTAATTTCATCCCTACTATTATATTCAAAGCTATTTTGTCCAATTTTTCTTCAACTTAAGTCACTTAACACATTTTAGAGTGTAATATCGTCATTTTCTCGCCTATAAGCCCTCCACATTTCATATAGGTTGCGAATCTAACATCTAATTTATCCTCGAAAGTTAACTTACACTATTTCTTATGAAAAACTACCAATTTACCTTTCAAAGTTAACTCCATACACTATTTTTTTGTGGAAAACTTCCAATCTACATTCTAATGTGTATCACATGCAAGTAACGTGACTTAAATTGACGGAAAATTGAATATAGTAGCTTTGAATATAATATTAGGGATGTAATTGGCAGATTTTTATAATTCAATGACTAATTTTTCTGAAAAAATAGTTTAGGGACCTAATTTTCACTGAGGTGATAATTCATGGACTAAATTGGCAATTCACCCTACAATATATACCATTGTTCATCTACTTCATCAAATGTGACGAGTTTGGCATTAAGAAGATTTTCATGCTTGATGTTGGAGCTATTTCAAAAGTGCATCGTGGCTCTTTTCTTTTAAGTTTCCTAAGTATGGCACCGTGGTACACTTTATTCTTTCTCCGTCTTCAAAGTATAATGTTACTTGTCTCGGTGTAGTGGTCACCCTTCATATTCAATTTCATACGGGATAATACTTGTGCCAGTAATTTGAATTCAAATAGCCAAGATATAAACTAATAAGTAATGTAACATTAAAATATAGGTTGAAGGTCTACAAAATCATCCTAAAGAATTTCGTATACATATAAAATCAAATTAACAAACCTTACGATGCCTTCTAACCACTAGGCAAACTAGAGAATATTAAAATATGTGTGACTAGTAGCAAACCATATGGTTGACAACCTGACAATTCTTCTCATAATGTTCATGAATTCAATTACTTTGGTAGTTAATTGGCATGTGAACGAACATTCGAATTTCTTCAGAAACATATGATCAGACAACTTGTTTCATATTTGAGAGTAGTAGAAATGATGAGTCAAATACAAGCATAAAATCACAGATGGAAATTAGATACATACCTTTCCTTTTAATTTCTTGGCAAGGTACCGATGCTTCACTACATTCAACATGAACTGCTTACGGGGCAATGTATGGGTAGGCTTGTCCCTTGATTCAATTTCAGAATCTGTGTTGTCAAGGACTGAGTCACTTGGACTTTCATACTCGCTCTCCCTCCCCTAATTGTTCACTTGGACAATCTTCATCATCAATGAGTGATGACTCCCTTGGATTTTCATACTCACTCTCAGGTGCAAAAGTAGTAGCTTGAGATGTTGGTGCAAAAGGAGTAGGCTGATTACGAGTCCCTCCCCCTTCGTTTTTTTTTTTTTATTGTCTTGCTTCTTGGATGCCTTCAGCTTCAAGGCGACGAAAAAGAGCATGGTGACAACGGCAATGCTCAATACAAAAAGAATCCAAGTGATGGGCGCCATTTGAAGACGATGTATAGCTTGCACACTGTATTAATTAATTTAATTTAACAATCAGATACTGAACAAAACGTAATTAGTTATATAGATACGAGTATTCGTCACTGGCATCACTATTGTCCTAAAATATGTCGCAAATTCAAGTTCTATGAGAATGATTCAATTTTTTAATTTAACATATTTATTTCCATTTGAGAGTGAAAATAGAAACCAATAAGAGAGTAGAAATTAGATTGAATTAAACAACTGTGAAATGCATTTTTGACACATTTTAAAAAATCCGGGGACCAACTTGAAACCAAAAAAAAGGACCAAAGTGGAAAAACCACTAAATAACTGAGACCAAATTTGTAAATAATTCTAATTTTAGTTTTACAAAATAATAAACAAAAAATAAAGCTACCTCTTAAGAAAATCAACAGAAAACAAGGTGGGGGTTTGGGCTCTCGTCGGGGTTTCATTCATCACTCTTTTTGAGCAAAAAATACCCAAAACATTTTCCCTTCAACATCCACGCTTCTCTCTGTAATTTGAGTTTTCCGCAGATTTCCTGATATTTTAATTGGAATCAGCAAAAAGAGAAGAGCTTTGAAGCGAATTCAAGATGAAGACGACGAAGGGAGGGAAGGTGATGAACCCTACGGACGCTTACCGGAAGGAGCTCCGGAAGAAGGAATTGAAACGGGTAACGATTACTTCCCTGAAAACTACGCCGTTTTGTGCTCTTTTTCTTCTGTTAATTCCTTGATTCTGTGCTCGATTCGCAATTGGGTTGTTCGTTTTCGTTTGTATTTGTTCGATTTTTGCAATTTGGTACTCCATTGTGTCTGATTTCAGTGTTGCCCTAATTCTCAAGAGATTAGAAAAAGTAAAACTTCAATTGAAATTTCAAATTTTTTACTACAATTTAGAGTTAGTAAATTTTTTTTAATGTAATTTTATTTGGCATCTGCATTATCGTTTTACCATTGTTGTTTTTGAAATAAAGATGTAAGCATACTGAAGCAGGCATTGGCTTATTGTAAATGGACTTGAGAGCATTAACTTCATGAAAGGCCCTTTTATTTCGTATTACCATTGAAAAGTTATATCAGGCAGTTTGCACAGCTTCACACACTTTGATCTTAGCCGAAAGGTCGAGAATGGTATATATATGTTCACGCACAGACATATTTGGAGAGCGGATGCATGACTGTGATGCTTAATCAGTAACCTTTGCTAGTTATTTTTTCCTTCTGTTAAGTGTGTTTGATAGCGTATGCTTGTGCCTTCTCTTCTTAGAATTATGCAATTCCAAAATAAAACTCCCTTTATAAGTTTCTTCTGGTGTTCTTGACAAGAATAAAAAAGAACGAAAGAAGGTGAGAAAGGTGGGGATCTTGAAGAAGGATCCTGAGACTCTGAAGTAGCAGATTGATAAGCTTGAAATGATGAGTAAGTCTGACACACCCCGTCCCGAAGGAGGGCATGCTGGTTACGTCACGTGACGGCCAGCATGCCCTCCTTCGGGACGGGGTGTGTCAAAGTCACCGTTTGCTTATGGACTTCAGGTTATAGACCCTTTTTTATTTATAGAATGAATGGTTATAATTTATAGTTGTTATATATCTATATAGTATAATAGTGGATCCTTTTTATGCTTGAATTTATTGAAGGTTGATTGTTTGAAATTTGAATGGTTGGAATAGTATTCATTTAGAAAAGAATGAATTTTTCTTGGCGGAAAATTTTAGCTTGTACTTTATTACTTGTTGCTTCAATTTGTCTAGATTTTTTATTTTCACTAGTTTGCTTGTGATCTGCAGCCATATCATGCTGCTTTTCCTGTTCATAAACACTGATGTATTTCACTGATTGGCGCAGAGGCCAATGGCGCTCTTGACAAAGCAAGAAAACACAAGAAGAGGCAACTAGAGGATACACTTAACCTTGTTATAAAGAAGCAGAAAGTATGATATGAGAAGCTAGGAGCTAGGTGAACACATAAAATCACTGGAACAATAGACAAACCATTAAAACAACACTTGGTTCAACATACGATGAAATTAAACTTCATAGCTCTAAGAAATATACTTCAACATAAAGTTGGTGTTCTTAGCTCTAAGGAATAATATACTTCAAAAGTGATACATGCATTTCATACTACGTCCTCGACGTTCTTCATCCTTAAGATAGCATGTAGACGACTCAATAAACCTGGAAAAAACTCGTTTATTTCCTTGTTAATCCCGGTGAAGTTTCCATATTGGGCGTGGTGCGCATAAACGTTCCATATGAGCTTGATTAAATCTTCAATGTCATCTCCTCGATAAGTTTCTTTTTTGTTTGTTTCTCCATGTCGCTTTGCTTCGTCGAGATAACCATCTTCGACAATCTTGGTGTCCCAATCTCTGAAATCTATGAAAGTTGAGCTTTTAATAACCTTGTGAAAGTGGGAATCGTTGAGCCTTGTTCTATGTCTTTTCGATTGGTGAATATTGGCAAAATATTCGAGCCTTTTGAACCCACTCATCAGACTTGGATGATTGATGAGCACACTGATAAAATTCGCATAACTAGGAGGGAAAAAAACAATAAGTCTTTGGCATTAAGAACAATAGGCAAATAGTTTTACTTAATAATAAAGTTGTTTACTTACTCCAATAAGCAAGCCAGTCCATCAATTTTGAAGCAACCAAGAAATAGTGTCCTGTCCACTATCGTCATAGGCAACATGTCGGAGATAAACTTGCCAAAGTCTGAAAGATCTTGGAATTTTTGGCTAATCTTTTGGCTCTCAACCACACTTTTAATGTTCAATATCTTTAAATCTTCACCAACAACCGCGTAACTAGAAGCTTTATTTAAGCTTCCATGTGTTTGGTTCTTGTTATGCTTAAATAAAGCTTCTAGTTACGTGGTTGTTGTTGAAGATTTGAAGATATTGAACATTAAAAGTGTGGATGAGAGCCAAAAGATTAGCCAAAAATTCCAAGATCTTTCAGACTTTTGCGAGTTTATCTCCGATACGTTGCCTATTACGATAGTGGACAGGACACTATTTCTTTGTTGCTTCAGAAGTGATGGACCGGCTTGCTTATTGGAGTAAGTAAACAACTTTATTATTAAGTAAAATTATTTGCCTATTGTTCTTATATGCCAAAGACTTATTGTTTTTTCCCCTCCTAGTTATGCGAATTTTATCAGTGTGCCCATCAATCATCCGAGTCTGATGAGTGAGTTCAAGAGGCTCGAATATTTTGCCGATATTCACCAATCGGAAAGACATAGAACAAGGCTCAACGATTCCCACTTTCACAAGGTTATTAAAGGCTCAACTTTCATATATTTCAGAGATTGGGACACCAAGATTGTTGAAGATGGTTATCTCGACGAAGCAAAGCGACATGGAGAAACAAACAAAAAAAGAAACTTATCGAGGAGATGACATTGAAGATTTAATCAAGCTCATATGGAACATTTATGTGCACCACGCCCAAGATGGAAACTTCACCGGGATTAACAAGGAGATAAACGAGTCTTTTGCAGGTTTATTGAGTCGTCTACATGCTATCTTAAGGATGAAACGTCGAGGACATAGTATGAAATGCATGTATCACTTTTGAAGTATATTATTCCTTAAGAGTAATATTATTTTGGCAGCTTATGTAAGGCCTGTCGTCAAATTTGGTAATGACTATGTTGCTTAAATAGTAACATAACTTGTTTATACTTCACAATGTGAATTCCTTCACGCGTATTTCAATTTCAGCACGCCACACTCCCATTACTTTTTATTTATCAAACTGTTTGTGATTTCTGATTCGTTCATGTCTCAGACAATTTGATGAATTTGAACTCAGTGGAGACAGGAAAGTGCAGCTAAAGCTGGTACAGCAGGTGAAACACATGCATCTGTTTGTAATCTTTTTGTTTAATATTGCCTGTTGAGTTAAAGAATCAGTTGTCTATGCCTATGGATTTTATTTGTCTGTGTTCTAGTTTTCTGATAATAATTTTGGGTTTGACAGTGGTTAGCCAGACAGAGAAGCAAAATGAAAGAAAAGAATTCCAATAGGTCGGTCTCTCTCTCTCTCTCTATGTGGACTTTCCATTTTTCCCCTGAATGCACACTCCATGTTTATCTTGCAGAGCATATAATCCATCCAATTTTGTTTTACTTGGATGTGCATCGCATTACTATGAATTGTTTTGCAGCTTATGTTAAGGCCTGGTGTCAAGCTAACAGTTAACCATGCCAACGTATCCAATGTACTCTCTTAACTGAATTATATGAATATTTTGAGATTAATATAACATGTTACATTTGTGGAGCCCCTGGTGTCAGTTATGCTGAACTAAAATGAAAAAAAAGGATGACGGTGTCGCTTAAATGGTTGATAGGATTGACATAGCTTATCTTAGACTCTTGGTATGTTTAACTTTTTGTGGAAGCTTGAGGATGATATTATTAGTAATTGTAACTTGAGAATATGGAGAACTCAGCAGCTTATCCAGAAAAAGCACTTGGAAAGATTAAGAACCAGAAATGTAGTTATGTCTTCAAGTTTATGCATGCCCTACTTTGATCGATAAGCAGTTAGTTTGCTTGAAAATCCTTTGAGAGGCTAGAGAATTGAATTATGTGCAAATGTGGAAATTGAGTCAAAAGTATAGACATTGTCGATTTTGTTTGCGTTGGGTGCAATTTCCCGTGTGGGTTATCCCTTAGTCAATAATGGAACCGTATGACTAAAATATAGAAATCTATGTTTTCTTAAGTTCCTTTTTGTTTCTTTGCTTTAATTACAATTTCATTACATCAGGATTCTGTTATAACGATCTGTAATTCTATCATGTCTCAGTACGCCTGAGGTTTTGGAACCCAATGTTGGAGAAACTAACAAGTTGGCTAAGAATATTGAAATCAAAGAAGAGACTGACAAGTCGACTTAGGATATTATACTCAAAGAAGATGAGACTGATAAGTTGGCTAAGGATTTTGAACCCAAAGAAGAAGGGACTGACAAGCTGGATAAGAAAAGGGCGGAAGTTTCACGTGGTGCATCCAAAAAGAGAAGGAAGAGGAATAAAAAGAAGAAATTGGGTATGTATATACAAATTTTCGTTTTTGTGTTTGCTGCATCTCGAATGGTTATATGTTAAGATTGTGTATGTTAAAAAAGTCATGTATAGAAAAGATCTACATGTTTTGCTTGCAAAATTTTAATTTGGTTCATTTTCGTGGATTGTCGTGTACATTGTATAGATTGCATGGGTCTCACAATATGGACGGCCTAATTGATCATGTAATTTTTCTTCTTTTTTCTGTATCTTTCGTCATTTTGGTGTTTCTTATGCTGCAGCTGGCAGAACTGGAGCAAGCGCCGTTCTTTTATCTTTTTTGTCAGGCCTGTATATGGGAGCCTCATCCTTGCCAGGTCTGGTGCCGAGGAGAGCGATGGACGGGCTCGTATCAAGGTTTACAAGTCTGCTGCCAAGAAGAGTGATAGGCTGGCTCTCAGCGTGAGTATCCAAGTGAATTTGGAAGACCTCCTATACATCTTGTGCTTTTCTTGGTTTACGATTGGGACGACCTTCAAAAGTTAGAAAACTCTGATGTGTTAGGGATGTTATTTATAGCGGGACCTATTCCTTCTCTTGTTTATTTTTTTTGGTTGAGAAATCGAAGCAGAAATCAAACCAAACTTGCAAAGCAAGCAAGCCTACTAGGTTTAGTATAAATAAATGCACAACTGATGGAAAGCGTCATCACAAAAATTACCCAACTCTTTTTCTCTGTTCTGTCGCATGCTCCATCTCCCTACAGTAAAATAGGCCCTTAGTAGGGCCGGTCTGGTCCAGTGCGGGCTGGACGATCATCTCGGGCTCAAAAAAATTGGGAGCATCAAAATTATTAGGGTGATATATTTAATTATTTATGTATGTTTTTATAGGTGTGTAAATTTATAAAATTTGGTTAAATGATAGCTAGAACTGGAGGTTTTTGTTGTTTAAAATTAATAAATTTGTTTTTTCGGTTTCACTCTCTCAATACAATATAAAATTAGTTTTTCCATGTTTCTAATTTATTGAGTTGAAGTGTTTTTCTAAGTATAATTTCGTTGAAGTCTTAAGTGTGAAAACAAATAATCTTTTTTATATAAAGTTAGGGTACATTTTTTGACGTTGTCCGGGACCTCAAAAATCTTAGGACTGGCCCTGGCCCTTGGCAACGATTAATGTTAAGGTCTACAAGTAGATTGATGCCTTCACGTAAAACCCCTCCCACACAAAGGTGTAGGATTCTCTTCCTTCTATTACCATCCCCTTCCCTCATCTCCTCTTACACTTTCTTTTTTATCTTTTTCTCTAATAAAAAATTCAAAACAAGATGTTGACTTGAATTAATTGTAACTATTTAAATAGGAGGAGAGAGAACGAGAGAGTGATTAGGAGGAGAATCTTACTCCCTCACCGTAACCATATCTTTTGGTTAGGATAAAGCACAACATGTTGACTTTATCAATTAGGTTGAACCTAACAGGTTAGCTTATCACATTGGATAATTAGGATTTGTATCCCATCCGAATCCAAATTGTGGGGATCCTAGGATCTCACATCTTAGCCATTCATCGTGCATCGTGCGATTAGAAATTATTAGACTTTTTTTATTTAAAATTAAACACAAATAGTACCTGACGAAAACTGACGCACGATGTATGATGAACGGTTAAAATGTGGGGATTCCTAGGATTCCCACAAAGTGGATCCGGAGGGGATCCTCTTCCGGCTAATTATCCACGTTGCATGCATGGAAAATCCAATCTTTGCAATGTGACCATAAGCATTCAAATGACTTGGCTGATCTTAAAAAAGTTAACGTCTATCTCTTTGTTGATAACGATCTTTCTTGATTTTACCTTTAAATGACGGTATATAGTCAACTTAACTAAGTCAGACCGTATACATCCTCCCACTCTGAGCTTTTTCGTTGGGGGGAAGGCTTCCAATTCTCTGTATTTTGATTTGGGGAATATTCATTATTCATAACCTGTTTTGTCTCGGTTTCATTTCGTAATCGAGGTTTTATGATCATTTCTTGACGAGCACGGTTCAACGAGTTTGTGGGAACTTTCATAATTTTTTTCCGACTGTTCTATGAATTCATACGAATTTTAGACCTTATGTATTATTTTATTCAGTATGTGCCACGCGGCACCTTGTGATTCGTTTGATACAACTTTTCTCAAGTTTTTTACCATCAAAACGACGATCATCATGCAACGAAACCGTAGCTAATTCTAAAATGTGAGAACTACTCAAGTTAATATTCTGATTAAACATTTCTTTGATGGACCGCAAACATTTCTTTAAAATTCTGATTAAACATTTCTTTAAAGGCCCGCAAAGAAATGTATCGGAGTTAAAATTCTAATTACAAATAACACCGTTAACACATACCAGAGTTTTCTAACTTTTGAAGGTCATCCCAATCGAAAACCAAGAAAAGCACAAGATTGTATCGGAGGTCTTCCGGCTCACTTGGATGCTTATGCTGAGAGCCAGCCTATTACTCTTCTTGGCAGCAGACCTGTAAACCTTGATAGGAGCCCGTCCAGCACTCTCCTCGGCACCAGACCTGGCAAGTATGAGGCTCCCATATACAGGCCTGACGAAAAAAACAAAAGCACGGCGCTTGCTCCAGTTCTGCCAGCTGCAGCATAGGAAACACCAAAATGACGAAAGATTTTTTAAAAAATAAAAAGAAAAAGAAGAGAGAAAAATTACACGATCAATTAGGCCGTCCATATTGTGAGACGCATGCAATCTATACAATGTACACGATGATCCATGAGAATAAACCCAATTAAATTTCGCAAGCGAAACATGTACATCTTTTCTATACATGACTTTTTTAACATACACAATCTTAACATATAACCCTTTGAGATGCAACCAACACAAAACGGAAAATTTGTAATACATACCCAATTTCTTCTTTTTGTTCCTTTTCCTTCTCTTTTTGGCTGCACCCCGTGACACTTCCACCCTTTTCTTATCCAGCTTGTCAGTTCCTTCTTTGGGTTCAAAATCCTTAGCCAACTTATCAGTCTCATCTTCTTTGAGTATCATATCTTCTGTCGACTTGTCAGTGTCTTCTTCTTTGATTTCAATATTCTTAGCCAACTTGTTAGTTTCTCCAACATTGGGTTTCAAAACCTCAGGTGTACTGAGACATGATAGAATTACAAATCGTTACAACAGAATCCTGATGTAATGAAATTGTAATTAAAGCAAAGAAACAAAAAGGAACTTAAGAGAACATAGATTTCTATATTTTAGTCATACGGTTCCTTTATTGACTAAGGGATAGGAAAACCCACATGGGAAACTGCACTCAATGCAAACAATATCAACAATGTCTATACTTTTGACTCAATTTCCACATTTGCGCAGAATTCACTTCTCTAGCCTCTCAAAGGATTTTCAAGCTAACTGCTTATCTATTAAAGTAGAGCATGCATAAACTTGAAGACATAACTACATTTCTGGTTCTTAATCGTTCCAGGTGCTTTTTGTGGATAAGCTGCTGAATTCTCCACATTATCAAGTTACAACTACTAATCCCATCATCCTCAAACTTCCACAAAAAGTTAAACATAAGTAAGACAATTTATGCCAATCCTATTTAAGCGACACTGACCTTTTTTTTTCCTTCTCTATTTCAGGCACTAAAAGGACACCAGGGGCTCCATACATGTGCATAAACATGTTAGATTAATTTCAATAGGATACGTTGGCATGGTTAACTGTTAGATTGACTCAAGGCCTAACATAAGCTGCAAAACAATTCACATTATTGCTTATTTCGATGCACATCCAAGTAAAACTGGATAAACAGGTTTTTTTTTTTTTTTTTTTTTTTTGTGGGGGGTGGGGCGGGAAGATGGAAATTCCAGAGATACAGAGAGTCTAACCTATTGGAATTGTTTTCATTCATTTTACTTCTCTGTCTGGCTAACCACTGTCAAACCAGAAATTATTATCAGAAAACTAGAACACAGACAAATAAAATCCCTGGGCATACACAACTGATTCTTTAACCCAACAGGCAATATGAAATAAGAAGATTCCAAACAGACGCATGTGTTTCACCTGCTGTGCCAGCTCTAGCTGCGCTTTCCTGTCTCTACTGAGTTCAAAATCATCAAATTGTCTGAGACATGAAACAATCAGAAATCACATACAGTTTGATAAATAAAAAAGTAATGGGAGTGTGGCGTGCTGAAATTGAAATTATAGGGTAAAACCGTAATAAGCGTGAAGGAGTTCACATTGTGAAGTAGAAATAAGGTAAGTTAATCCTGTTAACCATGTAAGCGACATTGTCATTACCAAATTTGACGACAGGCCTTACATAAGCTGCCAAAACAATTGATAATATTGCAATGCACATCCAAGTTAAACAAAAAGGGGGGAGAGAGAGAGAGAGAGAGTCTGACCTGATGAACTTATTATTTTCCTTCGTTTTGCCTCTCCGCCTGGCTGCCCACTGTCAAACCCAATATTGTTATCAGAAAACTCAAACACAAACACAAATAAAATCTGTGGCATACACAACTGATTCTTATGACTCAACACAAAAGATTAAATAAAAAAGATTCCATATAAATGCTTGTTTTTCACCTGTACCATAGCTGCCGGGCATTTGTTGTCTTCTTCGGGTTCAAGATCGTTAAATGATCTGAGACGTGAAAGAATCATACATCATATACAGTTTTATAAAGAAGCATGTAATGTGAAGTACTGAAACTGAAATTATCGGGAGAATTAAAACATAATAATTGTGAAGGAACTCACGGTGTGAAGCAGTAACCAAGTTCGAATCCACCAGAAATCTGAACATCGACGTCACGAACAACAGAACATAAGGTCTTGATACACCTTTCCCCTGAACCGTCACTGGCAATTTCTAATGTTGTGATCCGCAGAGGTTGAAAATCCCAGCGCTTGAAAGTTTGCAGGAGACAAAATCTCAGTTCCCCCAAATGAACCAAAGACTCTGTTATGGCGTTGTCCCTCTCAATGAAACTCATGAGCCGTGGAAACTTGAATAGATTCTTTACGGTAAAGAGAATGCGACCACTAGGATCTGAATCCATCGCAAGAGAGAATGATATGATGACCCTGCTCACCGGAGATGCGGCGTAGATAACATCGTTTACGACCACAGCCCTCCCCACGAAAGAAGGATAAGGCTCAGTACCAGTCATATCATCATCAACTGTAGGTATGTAGACTGGGTGCCATGTTTCACTGGCAATGTGAAAAAGCACGAACTCAGATGGTCCAAAGCCATACATTGAAATTAGAATACAACCGTAACAAACAGCATAGCCCGTAACGTCCATGTCGGAAAGTCCCGTTTTCTCACCATATTTTGGAAAAGGATCGAGAGGCTCCCAAACCCCCTTCTTGGGATTATAACACTCAAACGATGGATTTGTCATAAAGGGGAAGGATGCTGGATCAGTAAGATTGTAAAGCTTTCCGTACGCAGAGATGAGTAAAGAGGATCGCTTAAATGCTCGAGGCCCCTCGATTTGTTCCAATGATTTTGTCTCTGTGTCGAAAGTATACAAATGGTGCCGGTCTTCATCGGGGACCATATCTCGATCAGGTCCTGGAATTGGCAACAGGTATAGTTTGGACGGGCTGCCGTACCTCACACCGTTCAATATAATATAATTGGGGACTGGGGCTGGGAACTCAGATGATTTTTTAGGATCGAAGAACCACTGAACAGGTTCAAGTGGTCCACAGGTTTCTCCTTCCATAATTTCTCCTGTTTGGTTGATTTTCAACTCATATAAGGCACCTCCGAACGGGGGAGGATTAAAATTCATCAGCATGAAAACAGATGCTGTAGGTCTCTCCCCCTCCATGGGCATGCTGATCACAACAATATTACGGTCCAAGTTCAGATAAAATTTTCAACGCCAAAAAGCCATACGATGATTTACTATCTATATACACACACTTAGTAAACAGAGTAATTGTGTTATTTTATATTTCATCTCTTTTGGAATTTAACAAAATCAAATCCCTCTACTTTCAATCAGTGGTTCCAAATTCATACAAATTATTCTTCTAAAATGGTGGCACTAGACATAATAGCTGACATCAAACACTGAACCGAAATTTATGAATAAAAATTCAATTAGATAAAACAAAAATTAAAAAATAATCTATAAAATCAAGCGACTGACCTTGTTGCTGTCTGGGAAGTCATCGGAAAGAGAGGTTCAACTGTGTTGGATAGAAATCGGATGAATCAGAGACGGAAGAGTGATTGTATCAAACTAGACTGAAGCCTCCTTCATGCGGTGGCCTCAGCGGCGGCGGGGCAACGGCATAGCCGTAGAGATCAACGAGTTTGGGTGAGATGAGGGTTGGAATTTGGGATTTTGAAGAAGGGAAGGAATGCCGAAACAATTGTAGTTGCAATTGGGCCGAAACATTTTGCAGTTTCAATTTCAATTTTACCCTTCCCTAGAAATAGCTATAAGCTGTTGCATGTGCACTTGTAGTGTTTCCGTTGCTAGGTCACGCTGCCGCCGTTGTTGATAGGTACACGATTGATTATTAATTAAGTGTCGATTAATGTATTTATTATTATTTTTTTAATGGTTGACGTCTCATTTAGTTTGTAAATTTGACTTAAAAGTTTCGTCTCGCTAACTTTATCATCTTGGTCGATCTATGAACACTAGCTGAAACTAAAAAACAAAAATGTACATGCTTTTGTGACGTAGCATGAAGCGAAGGTTACAAAAGTAAATCCCTGAAGAACTGATAATTTGGAATCAACTAGTTTTTGGAGAGTAATCCCAAAGGAGTTTTGTTTAATTCTTTAATTGATTGAAAGATGATTACAAATGAGAAGCCAAATAGCTTACATAAACAGATTATAACTCTTTGGACAACCCAAAGAACTTTAGGAATTGAAACAAAAGTAAATGACATTAATCCAACGACAAAACAAAAAGTCCGATTTTAATTACAAACATTAAAAAGCTGTTTTGGAAGCTGATATATGCCTTCAAGTTGATGGGCTCTTGGTGCAACCATGAGTCTGACTAATAATAATAATAAATATCATTTTATATAAATTAATAAGTTGAAGGTTATAGTCGTCATTGAACAAATAGTGTCCGAAGAAAGAAAGGGCAACTTCACTCCCTGATCACTCTTCCTCTTCACTGATAAACCCCCAATCATATACCGAACCCTAAAACCCTTGTCAAAGTTGAATATTGAATTTTTGAAAGGTAAGGGGGAAGTTGAACTTATGAAAGTAGAATTTTGAATTTTATTATTCTCCAATTTGGAATCGGCCATCCCCAAAATCGTATCCGCCCGATACCCTAAAAACTCCCTTCGTTTTCCTGCAAATTGCTGCTGCTGGTGGCTTGGATTCAGCTGAATCTCACAAGAAGGTCAGTAACAGTAATTCTCTTTTTGACTTTTACTTTCTACCAGTATGAGTAGCCGTAGCCGTAGCAGTAGCAGTGCCCAATCTGAACAGCAATTTGTATAAATATGGATATGATTCTCCCAGTTTAATTTAATTTAATTTAATTTAATTTATCCACGAATCTTCAGTCTTGATGGTCCGATTAACCTCTCTTTTTCTCTTTTTAATGAGGCTTTATGCTGCCATACCAAAATGATGAAATATTCATTTTCAATGATAGTTTTATAATTGGGTATGTTTTAATTCGGGGTTTTAATTTGATCAGTGTGATTTTTTGTGATTAGGTTTTAGGACCTTGGTAACTTGATTTATTAGGAATTTGTGTGTTTACCTCCTGATCAGTATTCAGATTTAATTCATATAAGTCCCTTTCTTAAGAGGGATCTATTTTGATAAGAAACAAGACCTTACAGCTGTTGCTTTCTTCGTTTTCTTGAATTTCTTTGGTTTTTGATGGGTGATTGAGTGGTGTTTGATTGAGAAATTTGTGGATTAAGGTTAGGTTGGGTCCGTTTGGTTGCCTAGAAAATTTGGGAAAGAAAATGGAGTCATGGGATTAGGATTTAGGACCTTTGTAACTTGATTGATTACGAATTTGTTTGTGTTATCTCCTAATTAGTGTTCAAATTTAGTGCATATAAGTCCCTTTCTTAAGAGGGATCTGTTTTGATAAGAAAGAAGACCTTACAACTGTCGCATTCTTCGTTTTCTTGATTGTAAAGTCTCTGTACCATGTCACATGTATTAATAGGATGCTTAGGTAATTGTAGGAGAAGTTATGCATGCATTCTTTTGGCCAGAACCCGTAGTGATCCCGATATGAGTCTAACTCTGCCTTGGTCATAGCTCAACATGGAAACGTTATGGAATATGTTCTTTTAAGCGTTTCTAGGCTCTAGCCTCCTCTTTTTTAGCAGACTTATCTAATATTTAACAAAGCATGTTCTACTAGAGCTCAAATCAAGCAAAGAGGGAAAATCAAAATACACCAGAAACAAAAAAAAAGAAAAACTTAATTTATTAACATGTATGGAGGAAGGGTTTTAGTCATTTAAAATTGGGTTAAATTAGCGATGTTATGTAGTGATACTAATTTGATGCTTGCTTGCCCTGCAATCAACTCAGTGTTTAAGGATTATGTATGTTTCCCACTTCCCAGGTCTAATTCGATCGCATGCATGTAACACTAGTTAAATTTGGGGACTGAACAATTAACTAATCATAATTTATTTATTGTGTAATTACCTCCATAAGTGTGGTTACAAGTTGAGCCCTTTCGTTGAAGCTTTCCAGGGCTTCTTTGTATTCCTTTTTCCTGTTTGTAATAAGATCATGTTTATTTTTCTTATAATTTTCGAGTATATATACATAAAATGTCAGTGGAGTCGATGCATGCTCGAATGACAAACCTCACACGGAGTCACTCACATAGAGTCTGAAAATCTAATAAACTCTAATCTAATTTTCTGTTCGAGTGATGAATGAGGAGTGTGAGTGCAAATTCTAGGTTATGGGGAAGCATTAGTATTTGGAGGCTCAAATTTTTTTCTAACATTATTTCAAATGTTCTCTAACTTATAGGCATTAATAATCTGTTTAACTACATGATTCCCCATGTACCTAATTTTCCACTGCTGTTATTTGTAATTGGGGTAGAGATTTTTAAAATTGGATTTAGACCTACTATAATTAACAACTCATGCAAAAATTATTTAATTAAGCACCAAATTTTTTGTCCTTTATGTCTTAGTAGGACAACCAATGTGGTTTACACATCACATGTAGAGAAGTGGAAAGGAGAATGCCAACGGGTAGGTTGGAGAGCACGGTCATTTTCTGTATAAGTTTTCCGTCACCAAATATAGGTTGGAGAGCATGATCATTTTCTGTTTGCACATCACAATGTTTGTTTTGAGTACTTCTCACGCCATTGAGGCACCAATGTTCTTCCTGCATTAGTTAATTTTCTTTATATCAAAATTGAATAAAATTAATTTTCCTTTGTATCCAAATGTATTAAAGTAATTGTGATTGAAGTTTGTTTATGTCTGCTTTCCAAGATTTATTTTTTGGTTACTAGATGTCTTATTCCGTTTACGAGTGCTTTTTAGTTAACTGAAAGAACGCTTTTCATTCTTCGGTTTTCAGGACTTCATTTACTGTTTACAAGTCAACCCCACAATACCAAAGTAGAAGAGAAGCGAAGATTTGAGGTAGTTTTTGCTCTAACTTATTTGGATTTTATATTATGGGTTAGTTATCAACCGGTTTCTGTTACTAGATTTAGAATTGTAATTTGGTACACTGCTGCCACCTGCCACTTGAGTTTTCACATCCTAATGGCACAAAATGGTAATTTTAAATTCTAGGTTATGGGTAAGCATTAGCATTTGGAGGCACAAATTCTTTTCAGCCACTGAACCAAGTTCAAAATATTTTTTCGCGTAGCTTAAATTAATCTAAAATATCATTAGAATACAAAAAAAAAAACTTGGTTCTCTTTATCTCATTGTCTCTTGGGTAGTTTTCTAGAAATGAGGTTGAAAGGTTGCACCAGTTCTTTACTCCATATACATGCACATCCTTATAATCTTTAGACTAAATAAAGCAAAGAAACATCATGATATTGCTAATGGATTTGCTATGTTTTGGAATTTCAGGAATTTCGATTGATGGAGGGAGAAGTTGGTTTCTTGGCATTTTCAGGTATATAATTATGTACCCTGTTTTTATTCAAGCCCAATTTTAAATGTATGATTGGTTTGTGTGAAATGAATGAAAAAGAGAGTTAGAATACCCTGTTTTGGATTTTGAAAAAGAGAGTTAGAAATGTACAAGGATGTCCATTTTATATACCCTGTTTTGGATCACTGTGTGTGTTATTTGAAAAGGAGAGACATGAATGATCTGTGTGTGTGTTATTTGTTCAAGGAGACATCCTTATTTGGATTTTCTCGCAAGCCTATTTTATGTACCCTGTTTTTATTCAAGGGCTGCTGCCATTTGAATATGATTCGTTAAAACATGCTATCATCAACAATTTGCATGAAAAACAGATTTCACTTTGTTTTCTTCACTCAAGGTGCTTTTCAATGCTGTTTCTAAGCTATTATTCTTGTTACTGTTCTGTAAGTTAGTGCTAATGGATTTGCTATGTTTGCGATTTTCAGAAATTTGGATCGTTGGAGGGAGCACTTTCCTTTGGCTTTTGAGGTATATTTATTTACGGTGATTTTGTGGCTGTTGTTACATTTTATTCATGCATGTTGGGACTAGATTTGGCTATATAATTGTGGCATCCTTTGACTATGTATTACTATGATAACGGTGGGATGTGTAATTGCTATCTCTTAAGTTGGTATAATGTTAATGGTTTGCAGATGCTTAGCAGACTATCAATAAAATTGTTATCGATGAAATTGGGAAAGAAACTTGGGGAGATAATGTTAATAGTTTGCAGATGCCTAGGAGACTATCTGAAACTGCTTAAGTTTTATATATTGAGTTGCATAACGTCCACTAACATACACAATCAGAGTCAGATTGCCACCCTTAGTTGGTGGTATTATCTTTGCAATGGATTTAAAGTGGGGATTTAGAAAATCTAATAATAAAAATGAATTATATGTCCCATGCTTTTCGTTTTCATTTTGGGTTAAAAGGTTGGAGCTTTGGATTGGGATTTTCCTTTGTTAAACTATAATTTTGTGCTTAGGAGGCTACATGAAACTGCTTAATTTTTTTTTTAAACAGGAACTTTTTTTTTTTCACTGTAATCTGTTTTGTTAAAGGTAATGACAAAGATTTATCAATTTTGTTTGTTCGGGGGGTTTATGATCAGAACCCTGATGAGACCTTCAGTGTGAAAGCCTTTTGGTTTCATAAGTCACAACAGAATTGAATACCAAATGAATAAAAATCTGGCCATAAATGCACCACTTCTTTACTCCATATTTATGCACATATCTCCCAATATATATGCACTGATGAGACCTTAAGGAGGTTACGATATGTTTCCCAATTATTAAACAAACCGAGATAGCTTAACAAGTTAAGTCCGATATCAGGCTCAATTGTAGGTTGCCTTTAATTATTATATCTTTATAAGAAACATTAGCTTACATGTGCACTAAGTAAACTAAGGTCATCTATTATAAGTTTCCCTATGTCTTCTATCTCTTTACAGTGTGTGTTATTTGTGTCTGATTGGTGTTTCCCCTATATTTCCCTATGTTTTCTATCTCTTTATATGTGCACTAATTAATTTGACAAGTGTGTGTGTATTATTTGTGTCTAATTGTGGTTGGGTGTTTTCCAATTTGGGGTCTTTATTTACTTAGTGTTCAATCCAGTGTCTTATCTGGTTAGAGAGAACATAATGTTTGACAATATGATGCCTGATATCTGATCCAATCTGGTTCTGTGGATATGCTGAATAAGTAAGGACTGTTTGCTGATTTAGTTGCATATCGAGTATCTAGAGATTGTCTTTTATCAGTAGATGATTAATTGTAGATGTAATGCCCCTTAGTAGAAGGAAATTAAGGTGCATTAATAAGAAAAATCAAGATAATGTGTACACAAATGGATTAGTTTTTTTGCTGTCAGCTGGTGTCCAACCTGATGCAAGCATCTTTTGAAGCGTGTAATATCTTTTGAAATGTGTATAAAAACCAAGCTGCTTATCTTACCGACCCCATTCATTCATCTATCCCTTTGTTCAGTCAGGTTAATGTGTCTTATTCATGCAGTTAAGGCTGGTGCATTCAAATCCCGCAGCAAAGCGTGGGCATATTTTCTAGTTTCAGGCTATTAATTTACTTTTCTCATCACTGTTAACATATTACTCTACTAGATCACTCTGTGTGTGTGTGAATTCTATTGTTTGATAGTATGCGGCAGTAAGTGAACCCGTACCACCTGTGGCAGATTTTGCATGACTAATACTTGTATCTATATTTCTTCTACAGTAATACTTGTATAATTAATTGCCTTGCTTGACAAATTACGTTTTGTTCGGTATCTGATCGTTAAATTAAATTAATTAATACAGTGTGCATGCTATACATCGTCTTCAAATGCCGCCCATCACTTGGATTCTTTTTATATTAAGCGTCGCCGTTGTCACCACGCTCTTTTTCGTCGCCTTGAAGCTGAAGTCATCCAAGAAGCAAGACAAGAAAAAAAAGCAGAGGGGGAAGCGGGGAGGGACTCATAAGCAGCCTACCACACTTGCACCAACATCTCAAGCTACTCCTCCTGCACCCGAGAGTGAATATGAAAATCCGAGTGAGTCATCACTCGTTGACGATGATGATTGTCCAAGTGAACAATTAGGGGGGAGCGAGTACGGAAGTCCAAGTGACTCATCAGTCCTTGACGACACAGATTCTGAAATTGAATCAAGGGGCGAGCCTGCCCATACATTGCCCCGTAAGCAATTCAGGTTGAATGGAGTGAAGCAGCGGTACCTTGCCAAGAAATTAAAAGGAAAGGTATGTATCTAATTTCCATCTGTGTTTGGATAATTATTTCTACTACTCTCAATACGAAACAAGTTGTCTGATCATATGTTCCATCTGTGTTTGACTAATTATTTCTACTACTCTTAATACGAAACAAGTTGTCTGATCATATGTTCTGAAGAAATTTGAATGTTCGTTCACATGCCAATTAACTACTCAAAGTAATTGAATTCATGAACGTTATGAGAAGAATTATCAGGTTGTCAACCATATGTTTTGCTAATAGTCACACATATTTTAATATCCTCTAGTTTGGTTAGGTTGGTTAGAAGGCATTTTTTGGCATAGTAAGGTTTGTTAATTTGATTTTATATGTATACGTATGCATACGAAATTCTTTAGGATGATTTTGTAGACCTTCAACCTATATTTTAATGTTACATTACTTATTAGTTTATATCTTGGCTATTTGAATTCAAATTACTGGCGCAAGTATTATCCCGTATGAAATTGAATATGAAGGTGACCACTGTACTTTCACAACACCGAGACAAGTAACATTATACTTTGAAGATGGGGAAAGAACAAGGTGTACCATGGTGCCATACTTAGGAAACTTGAAGAGGAGAGCCACAATGCACTTCCGAAATAGCTCCAACATCAAGCATGAAAATCTTCTTAATGCCAAACTCGTCGCATTTGATGAAGTAGAGGAACAATGGTATATATTCTATGATGAGTTCAAATGCGCATTTGCTCAGTGGACCAACAGTATCGCTTGTACCAAGAAATGGTGGAGAACATCCATTAAGTAAGTGTTAATGTGTTCTTTAATATGTGTGCGTGTGTGTTTGCTTGTGTGTGACTATCTATGTAGGTTTGGTAAATTTATCATTCGTTACTATCTTTATCTGTAGGAAGATACTTGAGATGTTGGAGTATATGCATAACAAGAACCAAACACATGGAAGCTTAAATAAAGCTTCCAGTTACGTGGTTGTTGGTGTAGATTTGAAGATATTGAACATTAAAAGTGTGGATGAGAGTCAAAAGATTAGCCAAAAATTCCAAGATCTTTCAGACTTTGGCGAGTTTATCTCCGATTGGTTGCCTATGACAATAGTGGACAGGACACTATTTCTTGATTGCTTCAAAATTCATGGACCGGCATGCTCATTGGAGTAAGTAAACAACTTTATTATTAAGTAAAACTATTTGCCTATTGTTCTTATATGCCGAAGACTTATTGTTTTTTTCCCTCCTAGTTATGCTTATTGTTTTTTTCCCTCCTAGTTATGCGATTTTATCAGTGTGCTCATCAATCATCCGAGCCTGATGAGTGAGTTCAAAAGGCTCGAATATTTTGCCGATATTCACCAATCGAAAAGACACAGAACACGGCTCAACGGTTCCCACTTTCACAAGGTTATTAAAGGCTCAACTTTCATAGAGTTTAGAGATTGGGACACCAAGATTGTCAGAGATGGTTATCTCGACAAAGCAAAGCGACATGGAGAAACAAGCAAAAAAGAAACTTATCGAGGAAATGACATAGAAGATTTGATCAAGCTCATACGGAACGTTTATGTGCACCACTCTGGATGTGAAAAGTTCACCGAGATTAACAAGGAGATAAATGAGTCTTTTCCAGGTTTATTAGGTCGTCTACATGCTGTCTTGAGCATGAAGAACGTCGAGGACATAGTATGACAATACATGTATCATTTTTGAAGTATATTATTCCTTAGAGCTAAGAACACCAACTTTATGTTGAAGTATATTCCTTAGAGCTATGAAGTTTAATTTCATCGTATGTTGAACGAGGTGTTATTTTAATGTTTGTCTATTGTTCGAGTGGTTTTATGAGTACAACTAGCTTCTGGCTGCTTCTTGCGGATGAATTGTAATGACTTAAAAATCTGGGAAATTTCTTTGGATTCATGTATACCCGAAAAGAGTTCCAAGTGCTGTTTTAGTTGTAATGATTTGTCTATTTTTACTGTGAATTTATGTGTGCACCTAGCTTCTAGCGTCTCGTAGCAGGTGAATTTGTGAATACTTATAACTCTTGGGAGGGTTGGTACTAAGGCTCATCCTTCTTTCTTGGGGAGGGTGGTCGTCGTAAACGATTTTATCTACGCCGTATCTATGGTGAGTGGGGTTAGCACATCATTCTCTCTTGCGATGGATTCAGATCCTTGTGGTCGCATTCTCTTTACTGTAAAGTATCTATTCTCGTTTCTACATTTGGTATTTTGTCTCCTGCAAACAGTCTTCTGCAGCAGTGGCAGGGGATTCCAACCCCTGCAGATCACAACATTAGAAGTTGTCAATGATGGTGCAGGGGAAAGGTATATAGACCTTATGTGCTGTTGTTCGTGACTTCGGCATTCAGATTTCTGGTGGATTCGAACATGGTTACTGCTTGTGAGTTCCTTCACAATTATTATGTTTTAATTTTCCCTTTTAATTTTAGTTTCAGGACCTCACATCACATGTTTCTTCATCAAACTGTATATGAATTCTGATTCTTTCACATCTCAGCCAATTTAAGGATCTTGAACTTGAAGACAATGAATGTGGGTCAGCTACGGTACTGGCGAAATACAAGCATCTGTATGGAATCTTTTTTATTTAATCTTTCCTGTTGAGTTATAAGAATCAGTTGTGTATGCCACAGATTTTATTTATCTGTAGTCTTCTGCAAGTAATATTGGGTTTGACAGTGGGCAGCCAGATGGAGAGGCAAAGCGAATGAAAAGAACAAGTTCATCAGGTCAGACTCTCTCTCTCTCGCTCTCCATTTTTGTTTAACTCGGAATCTTTTTATTTAATATTGCCTGTTGAGTTAAAGAATCAGTTGTGTGTGGCCAGGGATTTTAATTCTCTGTATTCTAGTTTTCCCTCTGAATAGCACTCTCCCTGTTTATGTTGCAGAACATATAATCCATCCATTTTTGTTTTACTCGGATGTGCATAGCAATGTCTATACTTTTGACTATACTTTTGACTATGTCTATACTTTTGACTCAATTTCCACATTTGCGCAGAATTCACTTCTCTAGCCTCTCAAAGGATTTTCAAGCTAACTAATTGCTTATCTATTAAAGTAGAGCATGCATAAACTTGAAGACATAACTACATTTCTGGTTCTTAATCTTTACAAGTGCTTTTTGTGGATAAGCTGTTGAGTTCTCCATATTATCAAGTTACAACTACTAATCCCATCATCCTCAAGCTTCCACAAAAAGTTAAACATAAGTAAGACAATTTATGCCAATCCTATTTAAGCGACACCGTCCTTTTTTTTTCTCTAGTTCAGGCAAAAAATGACACCAGGGGCTCCGTAAATGTGCATAAACATGTTAGATTAATTTCAACAGGATACGTTGGCATGGTTAACTGTTAGATTGACACAAGGCCTAACATAAGCTGCAAAACAATTCATAATATTGCGATGCACATCCAAGTAAAACACAAAAAATGGATAGCTTATATGTTCTGCAAGATAAACAGGGTTTTTTTTTTTTTTTTTTGGGGGGGGCAGAGAAATTCCAGAGATAGAGAGAGTCTAACCTATTGGAATTCTTTTCATTCATTTTACTTCGCTGTCTGGCTAACCACTGTCAAACCCAAACCCAAAATTATTATCAGAAAACTAGAACACAGACAAATAAAATCCATAGGCATACACAACAGATTCTTTAACTCAACAGGCAATATCAAACAAACAGATTCCAAACAGATGCATGTGTTTCACCTGCTGTACCAGCTTTAGCTGTGCTTTCCTGTCTCTATTGAGTTCAAAATCATCAAATTGTCTGAGACATGAAACAATCAGAAATCACATACAGTTTGATAAATAAAAAAGTAATGGGAGTGTGGCATGCTGAAATTGAAATTATAGGGTAAAACCATAATAAGCGTGAAGGAGTTCACATTGTGAAGTAGAAACAAGTTAAGTTAATCCTGTTAACTATGTAAGCGACATTGTCATTACCAAATTTGACGACAGGCCTTACATAAGCTGCCAAAACAATTGATAATATTGCAATGCACATCCAAGTTAAACAAAAAGGGGGGGGAGAGAGAGAGAGAGAGTCTGACCTGATGAACTTGTTATTTTCCTTCGTTTTGTCTCTCCGCCTGGCTGCCCACTGTCAAACCCAATATTGTTATCAGAAAACTCGAACACAAATAAAATGCGTGGCATACACAAGTGATTCGTATGACTCAACAAGAAAGATTAAATAAAAAAGATTCCATATAAATGCTTGTTTTTCACCTGTACCATAGCTGCCTGACATTTGTTGTCTTCTTCAGGTTCAAGATCATTAAATTGTCTGAGACGTGAAAGAATCATAAATCATTTACATTTTATAAAGAAGCATGTAATGTGAAGTACTGAAACTGAAATTATAGGGAGAAGTAAAACATAATAATTGTGAAGGAACTCACGGTGTGAAGCAGTAACCAAGTTTGAATCCACCAGAAATCTAAACATCGACGTCATGAACAACAGAACATAAGGTCTTGATACACCTTTCCCCTGAACCGTCATTGACAATTTCTAATGTTGTGATCTGCAGAGGTTGAAAATCCCTGCCCTTGAAAGTTTGCAGGAGACAAAATCTCAGTTCCCCCAAATGAACCAAAGACTCCGATACGGTGATATCCCACTCAATGAAACTCAAGCGCTCTGGAAACTTGAATAGATTCTTTACAGTAAAGAGAATGCGACCACTAGGATCTGAATCCATCCCAAGAGAGAATGATATGATAACGCCGCTCACTGTAGATGTGGCGTAGATAACATCGTTTACGACCACAGCCCTCCCCACGAATGAAGGATAAGGCTTAGTACCAGTCATATCATCATCAACTGTAGGTATGTAGACTGGGTGCCATGTTTCACTGGCAATGTGAAAAAGCACAAACTCAGATGGTCCAACGCCATACATTGAAATTAGAATACAACCATAACAAACAGCATAGCCCATAACCTCCATGTAGGAAAGTCCCGTTTTCTCACCATATTTTGGAAAAGGATTGAGAGGCTCCCAAATGTCCTCCTTGGGATTATAACACTCAAACAATGGATTTGTCATAAAGGGGAAGGATGCTGGATCAGTAACATTGTAAAGCTTTCCGTACGCAGAGATGAGTAAAGAGGATCGCTTAAATGCTCGAGGCCCCTCAATTTGTTCCAATGATTTTGTCTCTGTGTCGAACGTATACAAATGGTGCCGGTCTTCATCGGGGACCATATCTCGATCAGGTCCTGGAATTGGCAACAGGTATAGTTTGGAGGGGCTGCCGTACCTGACACCGTCCAATAAAATATAATTGGGGACTGGGGCTGGGAACTCAGATGCTTTTTTAGGATCGAAGAACCACTGAACAGGTTCAAGTGGTCCACAGGTTTCTCCTTCCATAACTTCTCCTGCTTGGTTGATTTTCAACTCATATAAGGCACCTCCGAACGGGGGAGGAATAAAATTCATCAGCATGAAAACAGATGCTGGAGGTCTCTCCTCCTCCATGGGCATGCTGATCACAACAATATTACGGTCCAATTTCAGATAAAATTTTCAAATTTAACAATATCAAATGCCTCTACTTTCAATCAGTGGTTCCAAATTCATACAGATTACTCTTCAAAAATGGTGGCACTATTTTCAAATTCATCAAACACCGAATCGAAATTTATAAAAAAAAATCAATTAGATAAAACAAAAATTACAAAATAATCTATAAAATCAAGCGACTGACCTTGTTGCTGTCTGGGAAGTCATCTGAAAGAGAGGAGCCGGTGAGTGGAAGAAAATCCGATCCGAGGTTCAACTGTGCTAGAGAGAAATCGGATGAATCAGAGACGGGAGAGTGATTGTATCAAACTATACTTAAGCCTCCTTCATGCGGAGGCCTCGGCGTCGGCGGCGGCGGCGGCGGCGGTGGAGGGGCAACGGCACAGCCGTACAGATCAACGAGTTTGGGTGATGAGGGTTGGAATTTGAGACTTTTAAGAAGAGAAGGAACGCCGAAACAATTTTAGTTGCATTTGGGCCCAAACAATCTGCAGTTTCAATTTCAATTTTACCCTTTCCCTATAATTAGCCAAGCATGTGCACTTGCAGTGCTTTCGTGGCTAGGACACGGTGGGGTTGTAGCCGACGGTACATAATTGGATTATTAATTAAGTTAAAGCGTTTGTTTTTTTTTATTGGTAATTCTCATTTAGTTTGTAAATTTGATTAAAAAGTTTGGTCTTCTTAATTTTATCATTTTTGTAATTTTGGTCGATCTATTAACACTAGCTGAAACTAAAAAGTAAAAATGTAAATGCTTTTGTGACATAGCATGAAGCGAAGGATTACAAATGTAAATCCTTGAAGAACTGATCATTTGGAATCCACTAGTTTTTTGGAGTAATCCCAAAAGAGTTTTGATTAATTCTTTAATTGATTGAAAGATCATTACAAATAAGAAGCCAAATAGCTTAAATAAACATATTAAAACTCTTTGGACAACCCAAAGAACTTTAGGAGGAATTAAAACAAAAGTAAATGACACTAATCCAAAGACAAAACGAAAAGTCGAATTTTAATTACAAACATTAAAACATTGTTTAGGAAGCTCACACTATCATACATGCCTTCAAGTTGACGGGCTCTTGGTGCAACCATGAGTCTTGTTCTTCACACGATTCTCTTCGAATTCATATATTAAGGTCCCAAAATAGACATGTCAAAAAAGTTGCGTTAATATGGACAGAACGAAAAAATCCAAAACATCCACTTTTTGGGAAATGGTAACAGCAAATAATATATTAACACGAGAATTACCGATTATTCAATCACTTTTCACAATTGCTCGCCGCTTCCTTATTTTAATTTTATTGCATCTAATTTTTGTCCTACATCATTTTGGGAAGAATTTGTTGTCCTTGAATCTCCCATGCGAGACTAACAGACCCAAAAACATAGCACAATGTTGAGGGTGATCGAATATGAGATTGAATCTGATTCAGAATATAAGCGAAATGTGCTATTACAATAGATGTCAAAGCAGAGAGTATGATGTGATATCACCGGTAGGGGAATGCCTCGTAGCACGGATCGTAAGCCTCGTTCCTATGTCTTGAAGGAGGCGCAAAACAAATATGAGTGGACCAAGTTGATATATATATATATATATATATATATAATACTGAAACATTTATCAACATACTAACCCCGAAGGTTTTATGAAAACTAATAGCATAGTATGTAATAGGTTTTCCGAAAACCCTAGCATGCCATAAAACCTTTCAAAACATAACTTGTATATATAGTGTGCTGAGTAGTGGTATCAGTATCGCCCGAAGGTATAGAGAACTCTTCATTTAGAACACTTCCTTTAGAACACTACATTTGCCAAACATGCACATACCCACGCCCGGCCGAAGCCAAAATAAATATCATTTGCCAAACAGGCACCTACTCATGCCCGCCGAAGCCAATATAATTATCATCGCCCGTAGGCAGAACAATAATCACTAGATATGCACAAAAACATTGAATATACATTTTCCAAACATAGGTACAAATAGCTCAAAAACATATGAGTAAAAACATGTTCATAAGTAGTATATAGTCATCCATCATATATGCTACAAAGAACATCAGTTCGATAAAATATAGTAATTCAAACTATTCTCAGTAAGCATAATATCTCATAAAACGTAGCCATTAAATCATGCTTTCCATGTATGCATTTCTACTATTAAAACATTCATTTTAGAAGGGGTCCATTCACAGATACTTAGTCGTCGAAGAGCCGTGTGAAATAGGGAGAACGAAATCGCCGTTAATAATCGCAGCTAAGCATATAAATGGTCCAATTAATAAAACTATACTCAAACGATTGAATTTCAGGAAACGAACGTCATTAACGGATTCAGGACATTAAAAAACATAAGGAGGGACCTCAGGTACCCACACGCGCCGCCGCAAGGTGGTGGCTCTGGCAGTCACGCGCAGCTACAAGTGCCGGGAAAAGTCGTTGAAAAATTTGCTGGCTCAGCCGTGGATGGTGGCTCATGTGCTTCACGCGCTGGTGCAGGCTCGGCCTTACTCGAGCCCACGCGAGGCCAAGGGTTATGGGATCCGACCAGGTGGGGCTTGGGTTTAGTGGGTCTGGGCTTCTCCACTAGGCCGAGTTCTAAGGCCCAAAGATTTGGGTTTAATGGGTTTTGGGTTTGGGTTCTATCAAGCCTTGGGCTTGAAGGCCCGTCCCAAATGCCTTTGGGTTTTTGGAAAATAAATAAATTAAATAAAATGATTTGGGTTTAACGAGCCAAGGCCCGAGTTCCAAATGGCCTGAAGGCCTGAAAGGTAAGGGTTTGGGTTTGGGCTGCTCTAAGGCTTGGGCTGCTCTAAGGCTTGGGCTTTTGGGTTTAGGCCCAAAAGCCTTGATTTGTTTCTCACTAGGGAAGAAGATCGGAGCCTCCCGAGCTCTGGTCGACGGCGATTTGACGATTTAACCCACGATCTACCTACCAAATTGAAGATATAGATGAGAGGAAGAGGTTGGTACTTGAGATTCATCGCGAAACGGCCGGAGGTGGCTGGATTCTTGCTCGAAACTCACAGGTTCGCGGGACCTGGGTTGGGTGTCATCTGGGTGTCCCAGTGTTCCACGGAGGTGAGGGAGAGAAAGTGGGGAGGTTCTGGGTTTGAGTGTAGGTGTGTGGGTGAGAGCAGAGAGAGATATAGTTATGTGAGCTGAAAAGGAGAGATATCCGAGAGCGAGAAAGGGAGAGAGTGAACTCGGGGAAGGGAAGAGAGAAGAAGAGAAAGATAGGGTGATTGTGGGCTGTCACGTGGCAAGCAATGAGAGGAGGGGAAATCTGAAAAATGAGAGGAGGGGAAATTTAAAAAGAGGATTCAGATTGGGTAGGAAGTGAGGGACTAAAATGCAATTTCAATAAACTTGTAGGGAAATTGTGAAATTACATAAAGTTTTGGGGATGGGGTTTCACACCATACCTACGGATTGTGCACTTGGTAATTACCAAGTTGGGGATAATATCGGTGTTGGAAGTGAGTCTTCAGCCCGTTTCTTTGATAATTCTACAAAACATGCAAGATAGACATCTAATCTAGAACGACCGATTTCTTGTGAACGTGTTCAACTTCTAATTTGTGGTCCGTCGTGTAAGAGTGGTGCTTCACTATGTATTTGTTTTAGAAACTGTACAAGATGGAATTGCTGGCAAAACAAAGGAGTGCACAGGCGAAAAGAAGTGCGTAAACTTATATTGATACATACACTTAATGAAAAGATATGATGATTTCGTGTCGGCTAATATAGTACACCATGGTCAGTTCAAATATATAAAATAATTGAATGAAATTGTCAATTTTCGTCAGTGACATCACTATTGTTCTTAAGCCATTCATAGTGGGCATGAAAATTGATTTTGAGTTTCAATTTATAAGAATCAAATTCTTACAAGATGCCGCAATTCAAGTTCTATGAGAATGATTCTAATTTTTTAATTTAACATATTTATTTCCATTTTTGAGAGAGATAAAATAAAAGCCAGTAAGGGAGTAGAAATTAGATGAATTAAACCACTGTGAAATGCATTTTTGACACATTTTTAAAAATCCAGGGACCAACTTGAAACCAAAAAAAAGGACCAAAGTTGAAAAACCACTAAATATCTGAGACCAAATTTGTAATTAACTCTAATTTTAGTTTTACAAAATAATAAACAAAAAATAAAGCTACCTCTTAAGAAAATCAACAGAAAACAGTGTGGGGGTTTGGGCTCTCGTCGGGGTTTCATTCATCTCTCTTTTGAGCAAAAAAATACCCAAAACATTTTTCCTTCATCACCCACGCTTCTCTCTGTAATTCGAGTTTTCCGCAGATTTCCTGAAATTCGAATTGGAATCAGCAAAAAGAGAAGAGCTTTGAAGCGAATTCGAGATGAAGACGACGAAGGGAGGGAAGGTGATGAACCCTACGGACGCTTACCGGAAGGAGCTGCGGAAGAAGGAATTGAAACGGGTAACGATTACTTCCCTGAAAACTACGCTGTTTTGTGCCCTTTTTCCTCTGTTAATTCCTTGATTCCGTGCTCAATTCGCAATTGGGTTGTTCGTATTCGTTTGTATTCGTTCGATTTTCGCATTTTGGTACTCCATTGTGTCTAATTTCAGTGTTGCCCTAATTCTCATGAGATTAGAATAAGTAAAACTTCAATCGAAATTTCAAATTTTTTACTACAATTTAGAGTTGGTAATTTTTTTTTAGTGTAATTTTATTTGGGATTGGATTTGGCATCTGCATTACCAGTTTACCATTGTTATTTCTGAAAGAAAGTTGTAAGCATACTGAAGCAGGCATTGGCTTATTGTAAATGGACTTGATAGCATTAAGTTTGTGAAAGGCTGATGCTTTTATTTCGTATTACCATCTAAAAGTTATATCAGGCAGTTTGCACAGCTTCACCCACTTTATTCTTAGCCGAAAGGTCGAGAATAGTATATATATGTGCACACGCAGACATATATGGGAAGCGGATGCATGACAACGATGCTTAATCAGTATTACCTTATGTTTGCAAGTTTTTTTTTTCCTTTCTGTTGAGTGTGTTTGATAGTGAATGCTTGTGCCTCCTCCTCTTCTTAATCAGTATTACCTTTTGGTGTTCTTGACAAGCGTATTGTATTGATTAAATCCTTATTCATACACTTCTGACTTTGTATATGACAAACAGAATAAAAAAGAACGTAAGAAGGTGAGAGAGGTGGGGATCTTGAAGAAGGATCCCGAGACTTTGAAAGAGCAGATTGATAAGCTGGAAACGATGAGTAGGTCACAGTTTGCTTATGGACTTCTGGTTATGGGGCCTTTTTTATTTATAGAAAGAATGATTATAACTTATAGCTGTTATATATGTATAGAGTGTAATACTGGATTTTTTTTATGCTCAAATTTATTGAAAGTTGATTGTTTGAATTGAATGCTCGGAATAGTATTCATGTAGAAAAGAATGTATTTTTTCTTGGAGGAAAATTTCAGCTCGTGCTTTATTATGCCTTACTTCGTGCTTCAGTTTGTCTAGATTTTATATTTTCACTAGATTGATTTTGATCTGCAGCCATATCATGCTTCTTTTCCTGTTCATACACACTGATGTATTTCACTGATTGGCGCAGAGGCTGATGGAGCTCTTGACAAAGCAAGAAAACACAAGAAGAGGCAACTAGAGGATACACTTAACCTTGTTATAAAGAAGCAGAAGGTAATTGTCACTTATAACATGATTGTTGTTTTTCATTATACGTATTTATCTTTCTATTTGAACTAGCCACGCTGTTTTATAATGCTGCACTGTGATCTTCGATTGGCCACATAGTGGTTCAGGGTCCTCTATGTTCACTTCACGTTAATCCTGTGGGCCTTTTTGTTAGAATAAGTTTCATACATCCAATGATCAGACGCTTTTGTACAGGAATATGTAGAGAAGCAGAAAGAAAAGGGCGAGGTCCCAGTTATGTTCAGGTGAACATTCTGTTTTCCCATTGTATTTCTGTGCTAGTGGTCAAACTCTAAATACATTTTCTGTAATTGTTTGTTTTGATTTATGAACTATAGTTTTTTCTTTTTTCTTTTCTGGTCAGTCATTTGGGGCCGCCTAAAAGACGAAAGACTGCAGAAGAAGAGGAGAGAGCGAAGCATCCGATGCCTGAGGTAAGAAATAACTGGTTTCTAAATGCTATTTTCCGTCCTTTCATTTTCTTTTTCAATATATAAAACTCAACATTTCTTTCTTTTTTCTCCTGCAGGACTCAGTTTACTTCCATCCGACCCTGAATCCTACTGGTGCCCCACCACCTGGAAAGCCTCCAATGTTTAAATCGTCAATAGGTCTGGATCAGCTCCACTCCCACCCTAATTTTGTGTATTGTTGTGACCACTTTACTTTCTCTCTTTTATTCAGTTCTGGAATTTGAATTGCAGGACCAAGAATTCCCTTATCTGCTGCTTCGTCAAGTGGTGCTGCATCATCCTCGAAAATGGAGTCAGAGGACACTGTACCTCTGGCTGAATCTGGTAACAATGGCCCTGGTGATGGCTCTGTCATACCTGAGTCCTTGCCGCTACCTCCTCCACCTCCATTGCCGCCTAACCCTGCAGCTACAAACCCAGGTATTTCATTGCCACCACCACCACCCCCACCTCCAGGACCCCTGCCTAAAGATCAGATTTCTAATCACCCCCTACTTCCCCCTCCTCCACCTTTTCAACAGTCTGCCCAGCCTCCTCCTCCTGGTATCAGCGGAAATGAGAAGGAACAAAATCAATCTTCATTGTCTGATTTAACCTCTAAGGACTCCACACAGGTAAGCTTCCTTTATTGTCCACTGACCGATATATTATATTTTAAAAGGAAAAAGAATTATTAGAGGTGTAAAATGGTGGGTGATATTAGTTACAGCAAATTATGAAAATTACTTGCATATACATGACTGGTATGCTCAAAGAGAGGGTGTGGACGTTGCCAGGCTTATCTCAAACTTGTAGGCCAAAAATATTCTTATTAAGTTTTTATATTTGTGAAATTAATGCCTCCTCCTCTTGTAGGTGCATACCATGCTTCCTCCCCCTCCTCCTCCACCTCCAGGTTTACTGCCTAAGTCAACAAATAATCAGTCGGGAGGTGCAACATCTGACGCTGAAACCAATAATGCTCAACTTACCAAGGATTTTACTGACATGGTTCCACCACCTCCTCCTCCTCCAAGACAACAACCTCCAGTTCCTGGACCCACCCTTATTCCAAATTTACATCCTGATGTATTGCCCCCAGGTATCTCACATTTTCCTCCCCCCCCACCTCCACCAGATATGCGGCCACCATTGTCCACTCCTGGACTTCCCACTCGACCAGGTCCCCCGGGAATGATGGTCCCAATGATCCCCAGGCCCCCATACGGTCCTCCCCCTGGACCTCCCCCAATGATGAGACCACCACTTCCACCTGGGCCCCCTCCTACTTATCAAGAAGATGATTATGCTGCTCGAATGGCTGCCCATCAGAAACCTTCATATGTTAAATCTGCAGCATCTACTGTTGTTAAGAGGCCTCTGGCTCAGCACACTCCAGAACTTACATCCATGGTGAGTTTATTCTCTTTTGCTGTCAATAAGATGTAACGCAAGTCTATTGCTTTGCATGTTTTTACAAGTAACACATAACTTGATAAGCAATGTAGGGTCTAATTTCTGCTTTAAATTTTTAACCTTTTAAAGGAAGATTATTGGAGTGGTGAGATGGCCGTGGTGGGTTAGAGGTTTATTGTTGTTATAATTAGAGGTGGTAAGTTTAGACTTCTATCACATTTTATAGACAAGCTTCGTCAGTGCCAACAAAATCGGTAGCTTTATGAGACATTGGTATTGGGTTAGCACTTATTTCATGTTATCTAATAATTTTGTTTCTATAGTATTGCAAGATGCCAATTTCCTTCTATGACCCCAGCCTGTTTCTTGGTTCTGGATTTAGGTTCCTGCATCTGTTCGGGTAAGGAGAGAGATGGCCGCCCCAAAAGCAAAAGCAAAACCTTCACTCCCAACCACAGCAGCACCTACCCAGTCAGCAACTCCTGTTAAACCAGAGTCAGCAAACTCGTCGTCAGCACCAAAAGGCAAGAGCATAGATGACTCGTATATGGCTTTCTTGGAGGACATGAAGGCGCTCGGAGCACTTGAAGGTTGACATCCAGCTGGTTAGTCGGCACCAAGATAGAAACGAAAAAAGAGAGAGAACATCGAAAAAGGATGGCATGCGTGTAGCCAAAGGAAACACAAATGCACAGGCTATTGAAGTCGAGATGGAGACTGGTGGTATTGCTTTTTGTTGCCATTGTCATTAACTTAGTTTCCTAATGCATCGTTTCACGGTGAATTCAAAACAATATCAGATGTTGAGATGGGTGTATTGTTAGAAATTCAGAATGTACAATTTGTAGCAATCTTTTATTTAAAATAATTTCGCACTGCTCGTTTGTTCCATCTTTCTTACCAAAGGGTAAGCATTGCTTGCTCATCTTCGCAGCGTAAAAGGTTAAAAGAAGATTCTTACTATCAAAGCAATTGCGGAGCAGTTTTTCCCCATATCCCTGTTTTGGAATCCAAATGCATTTTACGATTGCACGAACAACGGACTCGATGTCGTGCTGAAGCAGACACAACTTCATCTTGTTATGCAAACTGGTATTGCCTTTGTCTGCTTGAGATCCGGGAAAAACGGTAAAACCCTAGTGACCATTACTTGGTATGGCTGCTTTTATGCAATGTAAAAACATAGGACTGCTGCTTCCAATGCTTTTCTTCACTCTGAAACCCAAAGACTAAAAATAAACCTAATAATTGAAACTTGCAACGCACGTTTACCAAAGTTTTAGCACCGGAGTAAACATGGGATTTAAATGAACTGAAGAAGCTCTAGTTTTCGGGTTGACTAAAACAACACTAAGTTGTTTATAAAGTACGCTTTAGTGTTGTTTATCGAGCTTTGTTTCTGTTTAAAAGTTTGTAACTAGTTCTGTGTCCTCCTCTCAACAAGACGTTTTGTCTCTTGACATGGCAGCAGGTCGACTAGTAGTGGCGGTCGGTGCCAACCAGTTATAGTTTTTGTTGTCCGATCGCCTGACACATGTCAATGGGGTTAGATCTTAGGTTTTAATTCTCGATTCCTCCATAAAAAACTAATTATGCAACCATGTCACAAAATAGATCAAAGCTAGCCAAGTATCATGAAGGCCGGTTGACAAATGTTCTGCCCGTGTCAAATCCATGACACGGGATGTTTATAATTCATAGGAAACAACTTGGGTTTAACTACATGCGCTAACATTTCCAAGTTTCTAAACAATGTTGTCCTTGACTTACTTTAACTGCCGAACAGGAAAAATTAGTGAAAAAAGCCAAAAACTGACAATTAAAAACAAAAGCGTGTTGCTGAAAAAGAAACCGGAAGCCTTTTGAGCAAAAGATTCGGATCGTTGAAATTTGATTCAACGGCTACAAACAAGAAACGCTTTAAAAGTTATAATAATTATAGCCGTTGGATCAAATTTCAACGGTCCAGATCCTTTGATCCTTAGGCTCAAATCCAAAGGGAATCCGGTTCCGCCGAGAAAGATTAGATGTTGTTGCCAACATCAGCAACAAGCGGAAAGCTTCAGGGTTGACTTTTACCAGAGAAAACGGGAACAACAAGTAAAAGTAAAAAGTTAAAACTGTTTTCACAAATAATTTCCCGCGTTTTCGGAGAAGAGTTTCAGCCACCTTTCGTCGTGCTAATATATGGTTCTTATAATCCGTCCAATTTTCTATGCAAACAACAGAACAAGTGGTCATTTGATCTGATTTATCTATCTTACCGACAACCCTAATCAATTCAGATAAACAACTCAGCACAAAAGTCAAACCCCCAACATCCAAAAATGGCAAGTTGTTCATAAAGCTTCATTCTTTGAATCGATGAGTTGACAAATGAGGAATTTGTTAAAAGGGTTGTGAAAAGAGAGAGGGACAGTCGGACAGATATTGAAAACAAATCCATTTCTGCAGCTGTGTGAGAGAGAGAGAGAGAGAGAGAGAGAGAGAGAGTTTGGTTTTAGCAAGGAGGGAGAGAGATTTAAAATGATCTCCCTTCTGGAAGCTGAATATTAATAATGGCGAAGCATACCAGGAGAAGATGGGGGTGACTGGATTAGCAGAATGTTGATAATTCAGTTAACTTTTAATTTGAATTTCTCTAAGTCAATGAAAGCAACAGTGTGGCTAATTGAATTCTCTTGAAGTAGATTAAAAGGAAGAGAATTTATACAGGAGGGACAGGAAAACAATCATTTCATCTTTTTCTCTATCTCCACTCTCTCTCTCTCTCTCTCTCTCTCTCTCTCTTCTGGTGTGGGGATGGATAGAGTTCTTGCCATTGGCATTCTCCTTTGCGGCTTGCTGCTGCTGTTCAATCCTTCAACGTCACATCCTTTATGCATTGATTCAAGTAGGTTTTTCTCTATACTTCCTTTTTGTTAATTTTGTATTGCAAAGTTTGCCGCTTTACGTTCGAATCCTCTTCCCAGCAGTTTAGATTAGTTTAAAGAAGAATATCGCTCGTATTAAAATGGTTTAGTTGGTTGCAGGGGCACCTTCTACTCTGAGTGATCCACTCAAGTTTTGTCCTTACAATGAAACTGCTTGCTGCAACTCCACTGAAGATTCACAAATCCAGAAGCAATTCCAAACCATGAACATCTCCAATTCTGACTGTGCTTCCCTTTTGAAATCAGTACTTTGTGCAGTAAGTCCTTTTCTTTCCCTTTTCAATGTTTCCGCAAGAGGTTTGTAGCTCAAGCGAGTAGGAGCGTTTATCCAAGTATTGGTTGTATAAAAAAATACAACGTTTCCAATTTTAAAATTCTGTACTTATAGTGAGACCATGATGCACAAAAACCCTCAATTCCTGATTTCTTTTCTGTCATGGTTTTTAGAGGTGTGATCCGTTTTCGGGTGAGCTTTTTACAGTTGATTCTGTGCCTCGCCCTGTTCCGGTTCTCTGCAACTCAACTGTTTCATCAAATTCATCCCAGTCTAAAGAAGCAGTGACCAATTTTTGCTCTAACATATGGGACACATGCCAAAACGTGTCTATTTTGAACTCCCCCCTTGCCCCTTCATTACAAGGTGGAGTGCCTGCCAAGAACAATGCTAGTGAGCTAACCGAACTTTGGCAATCAAAATCCGATTTCTGCAGCGCATTTGGCGGAGCCTCTAGTGATGAATCAGTATGTTTCAATGGTGAACCAGTCACACTAAATGATTCCAGCACTCCCATCCCCCCACATGGTTTGTGCCTTGAAAAAATTGGAAATGGATCTTACCTTAACATGGTTGCTCATCCGGATGGCTCCAACCGCGCATTTTTCTCAAACCAGCAAGGCAAAATTTGGCTGGCAACAATTCCTGAAGAGGGATCAGGAGGAGTAATGGAGCTTGATGAGTCAAGTCCCTTTATTGATCTAACTGACGAGGTTCATTTCGATACTGCATTTGGAATGGTGGGGATGGCGTTTCATCCCAATTTCGCTCAAAATGGCCGGTTTTTTGCTTCGTTCAACTGTGATAAGGTTAAGTGGCCAGGATGCACTGGAAGATGTTCGTGTAATTCAGATGTCGATTGTGATCCTTCAAAGCTAAGTTCCGAAAATGGTGCTCTGCCGTGCCAGTACCAAACTGTTATAGCAGAATATACTGCTAATGGTACTGCATCCCAGCCTTCCTTGGTACACCTCTACATACACTCTTTTATCAGTTTCGGTTGCTTGAACTCGCTGATTGCTTTAAGTTTTCATACTTCCTGTTGTGCTTTTATTCGTGAAAACTGACCACAATGCTCCTCCCAATGAATTCTACCGCCAGGCAACGAGTGCTAAACCATCGGAAGTAAGGAGGATATTTACCATGGGCCTTCCTTTCACATCTCAGCATGGAGGACAGATACTCTTTGGACCGGAAGATGGGTACTTATACTTCATGATGGGAGATGGTGGCGGTGTAGGCGATCCATACAATTTCTCTCAAAACAAAAAATCTTTGCTCGGAAAAATTATGAGGCTCGATGTTGATAACGTACCAAGTGAGCATCAGCATTTCTGTTACCAAAACCAATCCGCTTCCTTTTGCACATTTGATAACCTTGCAATGTACTTCCAGGTCCAGCAGAAATTGATAAACTTGTTCTATGGGGAAACTACTCCATTCCCAAAGACAATCCATTCGCCGAAGATCCAGAACTGAGGCCGGAAATTTGGGCTCTAGGACTAAGAAATCCATGGCGCTGCAGTTTCGATTCAGAAAGGCCTTCCTACTTTATATGCGCAGATGTCGGGGAGGTATAAATTTAATTTTCCATCTGTAAGTTTTTTCCATGGCGCTGCAGTCCTCGAAATGTTCTGTTTTCGACATGAACAAAAGAGAAATACAAACTCTTTCCTCCCCATGACATTACGTCCTCTTGACACTGATTTGCTTATCTAACAGAGTCTGTATGAAGAGGTGGATGTGATCACCAAGGGTGGAAACTACGGCTGGCATTTCTACGAAGGCCCGTACGATTTCACTCCTCCAAAGTCACTTGCTGGAAACACATCCACAAAACCTACAGACACAATTTTTCCCATCATGGGGTACAACCATTCTGAAGTGAACAAGAAAGAAGGTTCGGCATCTATAACCGGGGGCTATATCTGTCGATCTCAGACTGATCCCTGTATGTATGGAAGGTAACCGAAAATTGTTCTTTCTCCTCTCGAAACTTGACCAAGCTAGAGAACTGAAGAATTTTCTTGGGCTACACATTTTTGCACTAGTACTATTGAACTATTGATCTTGATAAGGTTTTGATCTTCAGGTATGTGTACGGAGATTTGTACGCTGGTGCAATATGGGCAGGCTCCGAAGATCCAGAAAACAGCGGGAACTTCAGCTCGAACAAAATCCCTTTCAGCTGCGCGCTTGACTCTCCGATAGCTTGCAGCTCTGTCCCGGACAGTAGTCTTCCAGCTCTAGGCTACATTTTCTCATTCGGGGAGGACAACCGCAAGGACATCTTCGTTCTAGCCAGCAGCGGCGTTTACAGAGTTGTTCGGCCTAGTCGGTGTGGTTACACATGCTCAAAGGAGAATGCGACCGCCGGTGGTCTGCCTAAATCTCATGCTTGCTGGTTAAGCCACCCATCTAAGAATGCAGTGCTCATGTTTTCTTCTCTAGTGTTGCTTCTCCTCAGTTTTGTCTAGTATTTTGTAGCCTTTTGGTATCATGTGATGGGGTGGATGTTTCATTGTTTTGTGCCATCAAAATTTCAGAACTTTTCTTTGTAATTATATGTTTTAAGTGTTAAAATGGGAGATTTTATCTCTATTTCTGAAGAACTTTTACGTGTATTGGGAACACTTGTCACGTGATGTATCATCTTGTGTTATATGATGGGTTATACATCGATGGACGACAAGTTTCATAAGTCCTATTTCTAGCACATATTAAAATTTTAAAAATACATGTATGAAAATTTTAGTTGAACAAAAACACTAAGTGGCAGTGTTCTGAGTGCGCCAAAAATTGCTCATATTTATAGTGTTTCTTGCAAAAAATAAAAATAAAAACAAACAAAAAATGGGGAATAAACTGATGAACTATCACATTACTTTATTATTTTATCTAAAAGAAGATATTTCATTCTAAATTACTTTAATATAAAAATTAAACAAAAATGTAAAAAAAACGGATATATTATGTGCCCTCAACTGATCTGATTCACATTTATTTCTAAAATCTCAAATTAAATTAAATTTGTGTAATTTTATTCTTTTTATATAATCTCTTATATCTCCACTGCAGCCCTAATATCATGAGTACAAATATTTAAATTAATTAATTAGCCAATTTTCCCAAAATTAATAATAATACCAATATTAACGAGAAAATAATAAACCCTTGAGTGATATGTGAATGGTGGTTTGGAGCTTTTGGTCCCTTCTCCTCCTCCATGTCCTTCTTCTTCTCTCTCCTCCCTTTCTCTCTCCTCTGTGTTTCTCACTCTAAAAAACCAAAAACGAAATTACCCCACAAACCCTAACCCCCAATGTTGCTGATCCTCTACATGTAATCTCATCCTAAACCCACTTTCTTTCTTCGATCTCCCCAAAACCATGTCTCTGGAATCTTCCCTTCCTCCGATCCCAGCCGTCCGATCCTCGCCGGAGCCCCTACAGCAAGAACAACCCCCTCAGAACGAAAAAGCGACATCAGCCCTGGCCCCCACGCCTCCCCTGTCTAGGAGCAACCGCCCCTCCCGCGCCTGCACCATACGCGCCGCCGCTCGGATACAGCAGCAGTTCCAGCAGCAGCAGAACCAACCCGCCGAGAAACGGCGAGCCGTCAACAAAAAGGAACACCAGCAGCAGCAGAGAGAAGACGAGTCGTCGTCGCCGCAATGCAGCAGCGCCAGCAAGATTGTGACGCCGCTGGTGGGACCTCCCCCGCCCTCGCAATTGCCGCGCTGGACCCTCCGCTCCATGTGGGAATTGGCTTCCCTACTCAATTTCTTGCACGTGAGCTCTCGAAAGCTTCGATTTTTTCCGTTTTAGGGTTTTGTGGTTGGTTTCATGGTGTTTAATGGCTTATGTGTTTTTCATTTTGTTGTGTATTTCTCAGGCTTTTCGGCCGCTGCTGAATATTTCGGCTGAGTTCTCGGTGGAGGAGTTGGAGACGGCTTTGATCACACCCAACGATACTTTGAGTGACATTCACATTCCATTGTTGAAGGTTGGTCGAAAAGGCTTGTAACTTTGTGCATTGTTAGTTTTCATTAGTTCATATTTAGTATAAAGCTTGTAAATTTTTAGTTTTTATTGCTTAAAATTCGGAAGCATTTCTTCGGAAAGTTAAATTCGCTTAGCAGTCCCATTTAGAGTTTTCATAGCTTGTTTCTTAGCGGAAAACTTCGTCTGTACATAAGCTTTAGGTCCCCTTTAAAATGTAGGTAGGAATGAAGTCAGCTGCTTTCTAGGAGGTGATTATTTCTGCTATTAAAATTGTTTTATGGATCTTCCAACTGTTATTGGATTTCCCCGAAGGGGCGGTTTTCTAATTGTTAACAGCAACCTCAATTCATGAAACACCTTAACACTCGAGTCCTTGTTGTTTCAAACAACTCTTTAAAGCTCAAAGAAATCCATATAAAAGAAGAGTTTGGAGGTTTCTTTTAGGCAACACACTTATGGTGGGATTGGAGTGGTTTGTATCAGCTGTTGTTAAATATTCTGTGAAAATATTAATGCAAGTGACATGTATCATGTCATATAATCTCGAATGACTAAACTTTTAGTCTTTTATTGGCTGCTGAGGCATAATTTTTGTTCAAGTCTTTGTCTAAATTTCTGCAGAAGACATGTCCTATGCGAGGACTAATGTTGTAGTCAATCCTTTGCCAAAGACTAATGTGGTTAGACAAGTTGGCTTAAGTTAATCAAAACCATTACCCAAAAATGGATAGAGTTGATTATGTGGATCCTCTTTCTTTTCCCCCCCATCTAAGATCATCTTTGCTATTAATTCTTTGTTGCTCAGGCCTTCTTCAATTCTCTCATCTGTTTTTCTCTGTATACGTGAACTTAATTACTTATTCACACTAGCGCATAGCCACTGCTATTTCTATCGTGGTAGAGGATCGTTGTCATGGTTACAAGTTTATTGATTATATATTACTCATTGTCTACTTATTGTTCACGATTTAATTGAACTTTTCAGAATATGTCAATACTCTGGAAAAGGAAGGATCTCTTGGCCAGATGATATTTTTTATGCTTTAATCAATTTTGTTTGGTAATTTTCAAGGTTTCAAAATCGTAATAAGTCTGGAATTTTAAGTTTTTCCATTGTACTGCATAAATGTGGATGCTTTAAGTCATATTGTTGCTAATGGAGTAGAAAATGTCTCCTTGTAATTTAATCTTATATAACCCATGGAATGCTGATGTTGCTGGAAAATTAATGTTTTGTTGATAGTTTGTCAATGCAACTGCTACTGGCTTGCCCCTGAATTTTAATTGGTTTATTCTACAGGCAATTCCTCCAATTACGCGAATGGCACTTACACGTGATACTTGGGTCACTGTTTTATGCAGAAAGTTGCGAGACTGGTGGCATTGGGTAACTGTACTTGTATAACTAGTTTTTGGCAATATTTTGGCTGGTGCCAATTTGTTTTGTATTTCTTGAGGAATCATATTAATTAATTTGGATATCTAATTGCAGGTTGCAGAGGGGGATCTACCCATTGTTGCTTCACATGGGTGAGCAGTCATGTGTATTTGTCTATTCTTACATATGAATCTTTTTCATTTATAAAAATGTCACATCATGCTAATTTGATAGGGCGGAGATTGAGGCATATAAAACACTTGAGCCTGGGGTCCGTGTGGTCATCTTGAAAGCACTTTGTGATATCCGCGTTGAGGTATTGTTATTGTTAATAAGATTTAAACTTGTTATTGATTTTCTGTAAAAGTTAATGTAGAATCCGTTGAATATTTTTTAGTAACCTTTTGGTCAACTGCCTTAGCAAGATGATAGTCTGTACGTCCAAACTCGTAATATAGAACCACTACTTTAAAATTGAAATGAAAAATCTATTGGAGACCCAATGCATGCTTCAGAGCAGGATGCCCCTTCTAATAGGTGATAACAGGAGATTCCCTATCAAGTCCTTGGATAATACCAAAGACTTCACATGAGCTGAAAACCGAGATGATAGTTCGGTTTCTACATTGACATAGTATTTTTTTAATATTCTTGAGAGTTTTTTTTTTTCAGAATTGAATCTTAGAATTATGACAAGGAAATCATGTTTTTTAACTAGAAAATTGATTTGGTATTACCTACTTCCTGGATCATGTTTCTATGCTTCTGTTACTTTACGAGAAGGATTAAATCTGAGTGATGTATTGCAGCAAGAAGATATTCGGAACTATATTGACAACTCACTGAAGCATGGAGTTCAACTTTCAGCATTTCGCAAAGAACGTGTTGGAGGTGATTCACAAGGAATATCTTACTGGTAATATAATGAAGTTTCTTATCGTATCCATATTAGTTTACCTTTGTTTGGTTCGTATGAAATGTTCATCAAGTATCCCTTCCACTGTTGTAGAGATATAGTACAACTCTCTTTTTGGAGGGTTTTTGTATAAAATGTAAATTGAACTGTTGCGTTTGAGTGTTTATTTACTGGGTGTTTGGGGTTGCTGCAGGTATGAAGATGATCCAATAATTGGTTATCGGTTATATCGGGAGATCAGGAAGGTTGATATGAAGAAAGTAAAAGGAAAAGGTTCCCATGTCCTTCCCAGTGCGTCATATCAGTGGGAAACAGTAGCAACCAATTTTGATGAATTCCAAGATGTTTCTGTAAGATACTAAATTTCTCAGCCCATCTGTATGTGCTATTGTGCCCTGTATTAATATTTCCTTGCACACTTTTAGGGTTGAACTTTTGACTTGGTTTGTATATTCAAGTATTTCTGGGATCCGGAACCTCTGAAACCAATAATGTTGAGGAAACAGCATTAGATTTATCAGATTCTATCTTGTATATGGGAGATAACTTATTCAAGAGAAGTTTATTGTTAATACTTTGGATGAATTTGTTGCTGCTCCAAATCTAAAAGCATCTACTGTCACAGGAGAAACTTTTCTCGAGTAAGAATAGAACGGAGGCTTCTCTAGGGAAGAAGTTGAAAGGAGACATGCTTGCAGAGATTGAGAAGGTTCACAAGGTATGCAACAGTGATAGTTGACCCCCCTTTCAACCTTCGTAGGTTTATGTCTTTTATGTGGATGAAGAATAATTTTTCAAATAGAGATTCTGTCGCAAAAATTGTATCTCATTCTCATATACTATTTTTACAATTCGACTTGCACAGAGGAAAGAGAGGCAGATGAAGAAGCAACACAGACAAGCTCTCCTCCTTGATAATTTTTTGACTGTGGATGGGCTTGGTCCAGGGCGCTCTCTTCGTGACAGAAAACCTGTAACCTACACTTTTGGTAAGGAAACAAACTTCTACCTTTGTTTTCGTTTTCCCAATAACAGTTGCTCTGCTTAAAAGCCAATCTTGTACTAACCATAATAGAGGATTTAACCTTTGAGATCTTGGGTGTCATTCTGTTGCATATTGAATAACTCGACGCCGGTTATTGTTTAAAATAATAATTAGAGAAATGTGGCTGTTGGTGAGGCACCGGCTTATGTGGTTGTATTCCTGGATTACTGGTGATGGATTGAGATCAACTGATCAGATTAACGTATTATCAAATGTGGTCTAGTGATACAAATTCCTAATTGATTGCTTGAGCAATATCCCGTGGTTACTCTTGAGCAATATATCTGGCTTACTCTTGAGAAATATCCCATGACTTTTTATATCTCAGTTTAACCCGAATGCTCTAGATTTTAATTGCAACTCTGGGAATTCGAGGATGGCCACATCAGGGCAGGATGTTTATACTTACTGTTATTCCCATGTGTCAATGGGTATATGGAATCTGATTGTTTTGTCAAATAATTTTGCAGATGATTATGACCGGTCCATCAATGAGGCAATCAAAGTAACCAAGTATGGGTTTCGTACTCTTCCTTTCTCTCTCTCTCTCTCTCTCACACACACACACACACACACACACATACACACAAACTTCTTTTAATACCAATATATAGGACTTTTGACTTATTTTTATTGTTCTTCTGTGTCAGAATGAAGCAGCCATCTCCTGACCCTTTACAGAAACGAGAGCTAGTTGCGAGACCTGAAGCTTCTAGTAATGGTAAATGGAGTGCTACTACAAATTCCTATGAACATGTAGGATTTAGTGCTGCATCGCCTAAATCACCTGATTATGATGATGATGATGATGGCGAAGAAGATAATAAGTCTGAACAATTGGATCGAAGGTGAGCAGGTTTCTTCTTTTTCTTCTTAAAATGTTTGTCTTCAGTATTCTTTAAATCCTTGAACTTTTTTATAGATTGATTTTTACTTATTACATGTAGCAATCGGCGAAGACAGAGGCCCCAACGGTATTCTGCGAAGGACTTTGTTGAAGCAGTTTCAGATAATGATGCAGACTTTGACAGTGATGATGATATAGTTGGTGAGGCTGTATATGATGAGGAATACTTGAAGAAACGTAAAGAGAGAAGAAAGTTTTCTAGTAGCTCTGAAGGAGATGAGGAGTATCATTTTGAGGAAGAAAATGCTGAAGAAGAGGAAGAAGAGGAAATGGAAGATTCCGCGAGTGCCAGTGAGGATAGTGATGAACCCCGAAAATTTAAGAAGTTGCCAGGCCGTACTAGGAGGGAAGCTAAATTGAGGTCTGTTGATGAGCTCCAGTCAGGTTTGAGACGCAGTAAGAGGGCCACCAGAAATCGTATTGATTATCGACAATATGAGTTCTCAGAGTCGGAACCGGAGCCTATGAAACCTGAGAAATCAAATGCATCGGATGGACATTATGATGCCAGTGAAAACGGGGATTATTCAATGGAAAGTCATGATTCAGATGGTAATGTTGAGGACCAAGAAATGAAAGTTGGTCAGGCAGTTGAAAATTACCCTGAGACAACAGTTGAGAAAGAGCAAAACCAGCCACCTGAAAAACCAAATAGCCCAGGGGATGATGAAGTCGAAGGTGTACAGAAAAGACGTTTCCTCGACCTAAATGAGCTAGCCCCCGGTTCAGGTTTTGATGACGGTCCAAACTCAATAATGAAAGATGATGCGGATGATTTGTGATTGGAGGCTTCCTCCTCTGCTGGATAGCACAGGTGTGATTTGCAAGGAAGCCGAGGTGTACGATTGTAAAATTGATAAATTTTGTGCGTTATTCCCATGGAGAAAGTTGCGGCCAGAGTTCTCCTAGGTGTATTTATGCAGCAACAACCTTGGTGCGAGATTTGCAACAGGGTAGCGACATGAGGCGGAGAGGTATGTAGATTAGATAGTCATTTTTTTTAGTATGCCAACGTCGAAAGAAACCTATGGAGCTAGGACCCGTGAATGGAAGTTGTTTGGGAGTTGCTTAGTTCATCCGATCAATGTACAATAACCCTCAGCTAATATTGTAACTGAAAGATTTGGCCTTAGATGTTAAAAGTCGAAATCATTTGTAGTATGGTAATATTATTATCTCTCGTGCTCGTGTATCCGCCGATATGGTGATCTCCCGTACAAGTCCGAGAGCATATTAGGGTTGGCTGTGTTGTAATGGAACCATCCTCCCTCCCTTAGAAGGTAACTGCTCTTATCTTGTATTCAGATTGGCTTATTTCTTATTTGTCATTTCATTTTACCGGAACTTTTAGATTTCTTAGCTCTTTCTCGGCACAGTTTCAAGTCACCGAAAGCACGGTGACTATCTCGGAGTCCTTTCACGGAGTCCGGGAGTGCGTTATGCACGCCGGCCCTCCTGCACCGGAGTCTGGAGTTTATGAGTGGAGCACGAAAGGCTCTGCTCTGAAATGCCAGCATTCGTGTGGCATATTTGAAATGTGAACGTTAGTTTTCATATGATTCTACGTATTTAGAGTGCACGGCCGAAATGCCCCCGAACTTGTACTCAACTTTCGATTTTCACCCTTAACCTCTTCTTTTTTTGAAAGAAAATTAAGGACTCAAAACTAAATTTTTTTAGCCATTTTCTTCCTATTGTTTATTTTCATCATATTTAATCCAATTTTCTGTTAAATGGTGGCATTCACATGTTCTGCACATAACTTTATATTGGATGAAATGTGGACAATAGTAAGGGAAATTGGCTAAAAAAAATTAGTTTTTCAGAGGGAAAATCGAAAGTCGAGGACAAGTTTAAGGTAGATTTTGGCAGTTTACTCTCTTATTTAGGGTTTGTTTGGAATTGTTTTTAAAATGGTTGAAAGTGTTTTTTGTGAAAATATTTTTAGAACTAATCATTAGTAAAAATCAAGGTCTAAAATATCGATGATATCGGAAATATCGGTAGTTCAAAAATACGGAAATTTCGATGGAAATATCGGGATATTATCGATATCGATAAAAATTGAATAAAAACCATGGAAATTTTTAGAAAAACTTGGAAATTTTTATTGAAACTTTGCAGGATGTTTATTTAGTCAATTATCTATTAGTTTATCATAAAAAATTGGAAGGAAATGCATTGCATGATGGATTTAATTTATTTAAGTTGATTATATAACGAGTTGGCAAACATTGTGAGTGTAGAAAATATATAAATATTTTAGCATATTTTCACAAAAATATAAGTGATATGGTGGTCAATGTGTTGAAGGAGTAAAATGGGAGGGGTTCGAATCCCCTTAGTGTTTTTTTAAATATAGAAATTTAAAAAATACGGAAATTTCGATGGAAATATCGATGACGACATAGAAAATATCAGTAGTCCAAAAACACGGAAATTTCGATGAAAATATCGGAATAGTATGGATATTTTAGACCTTGGTAAAAATACATGTGAATCCTGAAAAATTACTTGAAGTGTTTTCTACAAAAAAACATATAACTGATGCTTCTTGTAGGAAATGCTTTTAGTGCTTTTGTAACCCAAAAACATTTTATCTAAAAATGCTTTCAGCTATTTCAAAAACACTTTTAAATGAGTCTTAGTGAACCAAATAGTGAGTTTAGAGAAGCTATCACCATATTAACGTCTAATGTTTGGATATAACAAAGGAAACGCTTCTTTCTTTTTCAACAAGTCGATATTCTAACTATTCTAATTTATGAAAATACTATTGAACTCAAAAGTTATAGGGCGTACAAATTATCTTGACGAACTATTCTAACCCACATATTCAAGTAAGAAAGGCTATCCACATACTCATTTTACCTCTCATACACCTCTTTCAGTTTTCAGCCGTCGGATCGAATAAATTGAAGAAAATTAATAAATGAAAATTAATAAAAGGATGCAGGAAGTAAAAAGAGGTGTGTTGATAACCCTGTGCTACCGGAAAATGTCTTTGTCTAAGCATCATTCTTTTCCCAAACACACGAGAGCTATAATTCATTATTGGAAGAAAATGACAAGAGAATTGAAGCATCATAAGAAAGTTTGAATAAATAATGTTCAAGGAGGAGAGCCAAGCCAAAAGCCAGCTCATTCTTCCTAATGCCTTTAATATTATGTTCCTATGATGGAAAAGAAAAGATTCATCATGTCACACATTAAAAAATTAAGCTTACTATTTTCATGTAAAAGTTGTCCTATGCCCGATACCCACCACTACGGTGCAAGCTGGATTGGAAATTCCAAACCGAATTAAAATTTCCATTTGCGTTTAAATATTTTTGAAAATTTTGGATAGAAATTGGAATGTAACTACTAATTCAAAATTCTGAAATTTAGATCTGTAAGTTTTCAAACTTTGTATTATTTTTTTGTTTGCTACCCTCTCATAGTGAGTGGGGCACCCCACTAACTCGAGTAGCTTAGGGCATGCTTAGAGTGATCTCACCAACATATGTGATAAACATATTTCAACACATCATGCCTCACTTGGACCTAGGCTCCATCACCAATTAATCACTTTAATGTCCTACTTAGTTACAAGTCTATGTTACCAGGCTCGGCCTCAAATTTAGTACTGTAAGTAAAACCACAGTCTAAAAAATCGATATTATCGGCGATATTTCGCCGATAATATCATTTTTTTGACCGGCCGATATTTTTTGGAGCAAAATTAAAATATCTTTAAAATATCCCGATAATATCGCGATATTAGCGATAATATCGCGATATTAGCGATATTATCGCTAATATTCGTCGTCGCCGCCGCCGGGAGGTGAGAAAGGGAGGAGGAAACCACAGGTAACTCGGCGGAGTTGCAGAGAAGAGATGGGGGGGGAGGTGGTGATGGTGCTTGGCGGAGTTGCAGAGAAGAGATGGGGGGGAGGCGGCAGAGTTGCAGAGAAGAGATGGGGGGGAGGTGGTGATGGTGCTCGGCGGAGTTGCAGAGAAGAGATGGGGGGAGGCGGCGGAGTTGCAGAGAAGAGATGGGGGGGGAGGTGGTGATGGTGCTCGGCGGAGTTGCAGAGAAGAGATGGGGGGAGGCGGCGGAGTTGCAGAGAAGAGATGGGGAGGGAGGTGGTGATGGTGCTCGGCGGAGTTGCAGAGAAGAGATTGGGGGAGAACTGGAGAAGGATCGAGTTCGAGAGACTAAGGGAGAAGAAGAAGGATGGAGAGACTGAGGGAAGGATCCAGATCGAGATCGAGATTCGAGGGAGAGAAGGAGACTGGATCGAGGGAGAGAAGGAGACGGAGAGACCGAGGGAGAGACGGAGACGGAGAGACCGAGGCAGAGAAGGGTTCCGTGTGCGTGTGAAGGAGACGGAGAGACCGAGGGCGAGAAGGAGACGGAGAGACCGAGGGAGAGAGAGAAGGATCCAGAAAGGCTTCTGGGTGGGTATGCGTGTGTGCGTGTGCGTGTGTGCTTGTTGCGTGTCCGTGTGTGCGTCTTGCGTGTTGGCGTGTGCGTGTTGCGTGTGCGTGTTGCATCGTGTGTGTGTGTGTTGCTGCAACTTGCAGAGGTGAAAATAATTTTGCACCCGTGAAAAGATGTGAAAATAATTTTGCACCCGTGACTGCAGAGTGTTGCATAGGTGAAAAGAGGTGAAAATAATTTTGCACCCAGAGGTGAAAAGATGTGAAAATAATGTGCATGTGACTGCAGAGTGTTGCAGAGGTGAAAAGATGTGAAAATAATGTGCCTGTGACTGTGAGATGTTAGGTTTGTGTGAGTGTGTGCCAATAATTTTGCAAATAAATCCAAAGAAAACCCACTGAAACTGAACCAAACCGTCAAATCACATGTGAAATGTGAATATACACTGCCAAACCCATGTGTGTGTGTAAAAAAAACAGTGCCAAAAGTTCAAAACCGTGTGCGTCCCAAAGGTGGAGTATCAGATCATCACACATATTTTGACCCTTCGAAAATTGAAAAACCTATATTACACATTTCCGTTTCTTCTTATTCCCTTAGCCCTTTCAGAGCCTTTCCAGAACCTTTTCTCTCTCATTTATTCACAGACGGCAAGCTGCAGAGGATCGTCGAGGTTTTACTGCTGCTACGTACGACATCGAAAGTTCCAGATTTGTTACATTTAAGGTAAGTTTACAAACTTACATTTATATTATTGTAATTTATACAACAACAAAAAAATTTGTGTGGACCCATGCATGAGATTCTTTAATTTTCACATCCTCACACTATCGTAAATGAACTTTCCAACACCAAAAGAGGGGCAAAACATTTACTAACTTTGGTTTATGGCTTTGTTCGAGCTCGTTTGCTCCTGATTATCCATTTTGATTAAACAATTTCTACATACCTCCCACGAAAAGGGTCCATAATCAATCCTTTTAGTCTCCATTTTCAAAGAATATAAAAGAAACGGCAAGGAAAATAAAAGGAAAGAAGAAACAATTTTAAAAAGTTTTAAAACACTTTTGTCAAAAAACAAAAAAAAAAAAAAAAAAAAAGGTTTTAAAACACTAAAAAAGAAAGAAATTTGTCTAGAACACTTTATTAATTCTTAACAATTTGTAATAATGTATAATACAAACACTAGTTAAGTTGGATATATAGATAATGTACATATCTAAGGAGGTTAACTATACAAAAAAATTTGTGTGGACCCGTGCATGTGATCTAAGAACCAAATAATATGTTAATTTTTTGAAGTAATTAAGTAATGTTGTATAATTATTCCCTAGGATAATTTTAATATGTTTAATGTTATTTATTATTTTATTATCAAACTGGTTATTATTCATTAATATTAGGTTTTATTATTCCATATTATTTTTATAATTACTTAAATTCTTACAATCATTTTCTTTACTTCCTATTTAATTCTTTTGTAGAATAACTTTATTATTTAGGTTCTCTTATATAACCGTCACTACTATATTTTTTGGCCAAAAAATAATTGCCTAATTTCCATGCAAAATAAATACAGGTACGTTTAAGATGTCTAAACGTGATCCAGCTTGGGAACATGGAGACCCAATAGACGGAAACAAACATGGCACAATTTGCAAATATTGTGGTCATGTAATGAAGAGTGGCGGAGTGACACGACTTAAGCACCATCTTAGTGGATTAGATCCAGGACATAATGTCCAACGATGCGATAGTGTCCCCCCAGAAGTGAAGGCATTCATCACCACATTAAAAAATAAAAAACACCAGAAGGAAAAGAAAACATATGGAATGGAAAATATTCGAGCTGGGCTACGAGGAGAAGGCATTGGCCAAGCGGTTGACAGTGATGATGATGAAGATGAGGACGAATGTGATGATGACATGGGACCTGAAGAACGGCGCAGTTTCAAACAAGCATTACGTGCCTCCAAACAGTCAGCCTGGGAAAGAGAACACCTTCATAAAATTCCTAATAGAGGACAAGGTTCCGGGACAAGTGGTGGTGCACAAATGAGACGGGGAGCAAGTGTTAGAGAATCACAACCAACACCACCAATAGCCCCAAGTTTATATAACTCATCCAAAGCACGTCAAAAAAGTGTTTGGAGTTATTTCAAGGGAGGTAATGTGAAGGAGGGAATGAGACGTCTAATTAGCAAGTTCTTTATCTATGAAAATGTCCCTGCTGAGAAGGCATCATCACATCATTTCAAAAATATGGTATTGGGATGTCAACAGGCCGGTGTTGGAGTACAACCTCCCACTCCCTATGAGGTAAGAAACAAATATTTGGAAATGGAGCATAAAGACATTGGCGAGTATGTTAACAAGTTGAGGTCAAAGTGGGAAACTAATGGTTGCACAATCATGTGTGACGGATGGACTGGCCCAACCAGATTGTCTATCATAAACTTCATGGTATACTCCAAGGGAAAGACAATTTTTTTGAAGTCCGTTGATGCTTCAGACCATATAAAGAACTACAAGTATATTTACAAGTTATTGAGGGATGTAATCATGGAGGTGGGAGAGCATAATGTTGTCCAAGTCGTGACCGACAACGGTTCTGCATTTGTCAAAGCTGGAAAAAAGTTAATGAAGCATTATAATGTGTTTTGGACATCATGTGCAGCACATTGTATTGATCTCATGTTTGAGGCAATGGGGAAGAGAGAGAATATTGCTAATGTTGTAAAAAGAGCTAGAACGATCACAAATTATATTTACAACCACGGTTGGTTGTTGGCAAAGATGCGTGAATTTTGCAAAGGAGAAATTATTCGTCCAGCTACCACTCGATTCGCCACCAACTATATTGCATTAGACAGCCTACTTAAGAAGAAAGCAGGGTTGAAGCAATTATTCACTAGTGAAGATTGGGCCAACCACAATTTGAGCCGCTCAAATGCAGGTCGTATGGTGGAAAGTATAGTGCTTGATCATGCTTTTTGGACTCAATCAGAATATGTGTGCCAAGTGTTTGAACCTCTTTACAAAGTTTTACGGATTGTTGACACAGAAGTGTATCCTACTATGGGGGCAATATATGAGTTGATGCGTGTAGTGAAGGAGGAATTGGAAAGAAAACCTGGTGCAAGGTGGGTCATAAAGATAATTGATGACCGATGGTATAAAACATTATACCACGATTTGCATGCAGCAGGTATAAATTATGTCATAATTTGCAATTCATTTCTTTAGTTGCATAAGTATTATTTCTCTTATTAGCGTATGTGTTTCTTTGAACAGCATATTATTTGAATCCTCGATACCAATACAGACCCGGTGTTGGAGATGATGGTGCCCTTATACGTGCTGTACATAATGTATACTCTAAATTGGACCCTGCATCACCAGAAGTTGGCCAATTTGGAAATGAGGTACACAATTACTTAAATTATAATAATTACATTGTTGGATTAAACTAACACGATTTATTGAATGCAGCTAACATGGTTTAAAGATGCAAGAAGAACTTTTGGAGAACCAACATCGGTTGCTGCTCGAACAAAAATGTCTCCTAGTGAGTGTAAACATATTTCACTATAAGTTTATAATAGAATTTGTTGGAGTTATTAGGCTTATCAACATTGTTTTTCATTGTAGCTGAATGGTGGATTATGTATGGGACCGATGCACCAACTGTGAGAAAGTTAGCAATCAAAGTATTATCACAAACAGCTTCCTCATCTGCTTGTGAAAGAAATTGGAGCACATTTGCACTCATACACACAAAGCAAAGAAATAGGTTGGCTCATAGTAGGTTGGAAAAATTAGTTTATTGCTACTACAACATGAAGCTTCAAGTTCGAGATAAGGAAGCAAAAATAGATCATGTCGACCGTGGTGACCCACTAGATGTGTTTGATATTGTTGCTGAAGATGATGATACAGAGGGTAACCAACTTTATCAGTGGATTAGACCTCTTCATTTAGATGATGATGAAGGCAACCCAGCTCCCAGAGTTGCTGAAGAAGCACGTAATGAAGGGATAAATGTAGAAAGAGTATTAGAGGAGGAGGTGGGATCTAGCAGCGCTGACTCTTTGGAAGAACTTTTGCGCCCAACACCAAGAAACACTGGAATTCCACCTTCTTCCAATACTACACAACCACAACATCGTGCTGATACTAATGATAGCTCTAGTACAAGATCCGGAGACTCACCTACCACCGGAGGTGGGAATGATGATGGATATAGTGGAGCTGGAGGTAGTGGTGGTGGATATGGAAACTATTATGGACCACCTCCCGGATTTATGAGCCCCTTCACTGGTGAGGCAAACTTCACACATGCAACACAAGATGATGACCATGGCAGTAGGCGGGCAGGACCAGGAATTGGTGCCATAGGGAAGGACTATACTCGTAGAGAAAGAGGCAAGGGGATTTTGTCAAGTCAAGAAGATGACTCGTTATCTAGAACTTCGGACTCTGTTGGAGTGGGAAGTAGTAACTATGGTTATACTCATAAGCAACCATTTCCCTACCCTTCATATCCCATTCCTGTTGGGATGGAATCGAGGGACTCATGGAAAGAATCCGAGACTCAATCTTCAAATGATTTTGCTTATGGACAACGTCAACCAATCTCGGATCCATATGGGTGGCATGTTAACAATTACATGCAAAACTATTTTGGGGATTTATCATTTGATAACTACTCTTCACAATACACTCACTCTACACATAGAGATGATGAAGATAGTGAAAAATTTGAACCTCATAGGAACTCTATGTGGTACTAAGTCACTCATGTATCTTATCATGCAATGTATAAAGTGTAAAATATTGTACTAATTCATTATATATAAATGATTATGGTGTGTTTAAACTTCTTTCATTAATTACTACATATTTTCTACACTCACAATGTTTGTCAGCTCGCTATATAATCAACTTGAAAATGTTAAATCCATCATGCAATGCATTTCCTTCCAATTTTTTGTGATAAACTAATAGATAATTGACTAAATAAACATCATGCAAAGTTTCAATAAAAATTTCCAAGTTTTTCTTACAATTTCCGTGGTTTCCATATAATTTTTATCGATATCGATATTATCCCGATATTTCCATCGATATTTCCGTGTTTTTGGACTACCGATATTTCCGATATTACCGATATTTAATACCTTGAGTAAAACCCATATTGAAATGCTTGTTTCCGATTCGATCCAAACAAAAATCATCCCTACCCATCACTATTTAACGAGAGATTTTTTTCAAGTACTGGGTATTCAAGTGATACTCCACATGTTACAATACAGGTGAAGAAAATAACATATTTTTCTGTATTCCTCAACTTATTTTATAACGGATGAAGTAATCGCTTGAATATCAGGCATTTCAAAAAATTTCACTCCGGAAACAACAAAAAAGTTTTCCTGGATTCTGGTTGGCATAGGCCGGTGGTGGGCTTCGATTGCTTTAATCCATCTGATTTTTTTTATGGTACTTTTTTGGTTTTTATCTGATGAATTGGTCTAAACTGTTGTATCACAACTCAGCAAGTCAGTGAGTCAGTGAGATTGGAAAACGACTTGTACTAGTACATGTGCATTGCGGTCGCAACTGTAGCATTATGTGTTAATAATACAACGAAAATGTATAATAATAACAGTGTACTCGTACTATATAAGTTGTTCTACGGTGATAAAGTTAGAGTATAGTGTAGATTGGATCGGATCACTTTTGTGAGAGAAAAGTGGTGTAATTGTGTGGCCACTGCATAAAGTGGCTTAGTTTCTTTCGAAATGGATGAGTTTTGAGTTCACTTTCGTTCGCCCGGTGAAACAAGAAAATCCAAAACGATCATCAAGCAACCAATCCATGGAACCAACCCCACATCACTCATCACGTGGTCTTTTGTCCTTTCACTCTTCCATCCCTCATGCCATTTTTAAGTTTTCTATTTGGTAGTGTCTCATTAGCTTTGTGTATCGCCTCACTGTTGGGTCGAAAAGTTGAAATTCATTAAACTTAAAACCTATTACAAAGTCTCACAACGGCTCAAGACAAACAGTGGGAGGTCCAATTCCACACCAACAAAGTAAGAGGAGAAGGATGGAAGGCATAAGAACAGGAGAGACGTCGAAAGACATCCGGAAAAACTAAGATAAGCGTCGAGAAAGCATGCTCACAACTCTCAAACCGGCAGAGGTAATTTTGGAGCCGGTACCAAAGCTTTTTGATAGAGAAAGGGAGTGTTTTGGATGTATTTTGGTTGAACGTAAAGGAAAAATATAGGGAGATTTTGGATATGGTCCCTAGCTATGAACATTCTTTGACTAAAACCTTGTTGTTTTTCAATTTTTGATCAAAGTCCCTGAAATTAATATGATAATTTATTTCTATGTACGTTACTATATTTTTTTTAAATTAAAAATTGAAATTTATAGTTGTTTATATTAATGAGATTTTAAATAAAAAAACCATAATTTGTGGGATTAAAAATATTAAAATATAAATATATTATTGTGTGTGTGTATATATTTTATATATATATATATATATATATATATATATATATAAACATGGGTACATTCTTCAAAATCACAAACAAAAAAAAAGAAGATATTAGGCTTAATAAAATTAGTAAATTTTTTTGATTAAACTTAACATGGATACATTCTCAAATAAAAAAAAATGTACCCATATAAATTTAAAGATGGATTAGAAAAAAATTGAATAGATTTTATATATAAAAAAATGGTTCATTTTACATATAACAAATTGGTATATTTAAGAATGAGTACATTTTAAGATTAAAAATTTGAAAAAAATTACATGAATGGTATATATAATTAGCATGGGTACATTTAACAAAATTAAAAATGGGTACAAATAAATAAAAAAATATGGGTACAAATACAAATAAAACTTTATAAAATATGGGCACAAAAAGATATTAATATATGGGTACAAATTAAAACTAAAAAGAAAATTGGTACAAATTAAAAATGGGTTGCAAATTAAAAATGGGTACAAACTAAAAATAAAAATATATGATAAAAAATTTAGCCATAAATATAAATATACTAATTGTAACTTTTTTTAACATTAAATGAATATATTTAGAAATAAAAATATTTTATTATTGAAATAATTAATGATGTTATTAATACCAAGGACCTTGATCAAAAAATGAAAATGAATAAGGTTTTAATCTAAGGAGTAGCAAAATGAAGGATGAGAACCTAATTTCTCCAAAAATATATTTTTAAGTCGTACCAATGGGAGTCAAAATGTGTTAGAGCACTCCTACAAAACTTTATGTACTTGTTATTGTTAACAAAAACAACTTTACTTATTATTATATCACCCAAATTAAAAGTGAGCAAAAGTTTTGGATTAGATCAACTCTAGTTACAATCTTTTTGCTTGATTTAAGTAACTATGATCCCTCCCTTCGAATATTTAATAATGGGACATTTAGATCCAGGTCCAAAAAAATCAGCTACTTTTGGATTGAGTCCCGTTAGATGTCCTTACCAGTTTAGGTCTAATTTATCTCACCTTATTCCCATTTTGCCCTTTATAGTAATAATAAATATATATTTAAATTTCCTAATTTATGCATTATTTACTCAAATTTGAATTTCAAAATTTGAATCTTCAAATTCCTTAGTCTAGCCACTATTTAAGGAAAAAAATTTAAACGTAAGTTCATGTGTATGACTATAAACCCACGACTTAAGTTGAAATGAATGATATATAAAAAAACCTATGAACAAAAACCTGTGATATAGGTAGACTATGAACAAAAACCCTGTAATATAAGCAATGAACAAAAACCTATGGTATATAAATACTTTTAATTTGAATTAGAATATCAAGAAATAATGCGTGTGTGCACTATTAATCCATGGTATAAGGTAGACATAACAAGATAACCTATGATACAGGTAGATAAACACAATTAACTTGAGATAGATTATCAATAATGTGTGATAGGTAGATAATACAATTTATCCATGATACAGGTAGTATAAAACACACAGAGGTAGATTAGAAAAAAATGTGATATATATATACCAAGAAGATCCATATAGAAAATGATGAATAAAAAGATGATGCTGAGGGAGTAAAACACGAAGAGGAAAGAAAGAGTTTTAGAATAGAAAAAAAAAAAAAGAAAAGAGAAACATGAAAAAAAAACAGAATTAAAGCATACAAGTTTGGCTAAATTCTACAAATCAAACCAACAATAGAAATTTGAGGTTGGACATCTTTGATCATCTATGCTTGGGAGCAGGGAGGAGGGAAAAAAAGAAGATATCGTGAGGGATGAGAAGGAGACATCGTGAGGGAGAAAGAGAAGGAAGAAGAGGAAACGTTTTGGAGAATGAAAGAATATTAAAGAGATTTAAATTCCTATACTTAATCCGATCATTAAGTATAAGATAATCCTATGAATAAGGATTAAAAATCATCATAAATAAATAAAAATTAATAATATATTAATTACTTAATTAGTCAATTTAGGGATAAATTTGGCAGGAGAATAAAAATAAGCTGATGTGTACAATGAGTCATTGGACCTAAGTCAATAATTAAGCAAAATTGGACTATACCTCATAAAGGCTCACAAAATTGGGCTCATATAATTTAATCCACTAACATTACCGTTTGTAAAAATTAAACTTTGATCCGACTATTTGTTTTTCCTCATTGAAGTACGAATATCTAGTGACAAAGTGCTAAAAGTCGTGGTAGCCCTTGACAATGCTTTTGCCATCGCATCCATATAACCTCAAAAGATAAGTTTTATAACCACCATTTTACTAAAGTACGCATCTTCAAAGATAATAGACTATAAATTTGAATCACACGTTCGACCGAGAATCGATATATTGGTACAAATGTTTGTTACATGTGTGTACTTATAATTAAAAATTCATACCAATGAGAGTCAAAACGTGTTAAAGCGCTCCTATAAATTTTGGGTGGCGCTACCCACACATCAGTTTTTACTTTTTACACACTCCTCTCAATTTCCGGTCGTCGGATCGAATGATTCGAAGAAGACCAAAGAATAGAAATTAACAACAAAGGGTGTCTGGATTAGATCAACCAAATGAAAAAGTAAGCAAAAAGGCTTTGGATTAGATCAACTCTAATTAGAATCTTTTTGCTTGAACTCTCAACTTTTTTTATCCAAATAATGAGATTAGTAATTTTAATTGACATCATCAAACTCAAAAACCCCAAATAATCACCCACTTGCCCTAGCTGCCCTAATTATATTGGCAACCAAATCTCTCTTACCTTCAACCTCTTTGTTTCCTCCTCCCTCCTCCTCCTCGACCGCCACCTCCTCCTCCTTGCTTGTATCAATCTCTTTGATCTCCTCATATTTTTTCTTTGCAGCTTCCCCCTTCACTTCCTCAAGAGCTTGGATAAAATTCAAAAGACATTTCTCCGGATCATCATTTGGTGACTTTGGCATGAGATTCTCAGCAACGTCGGCCGGGGTCACTTTCGTCAATCCAATCAGCTTTTCTATCTCATCAAACATCTCATGCCTCTCAATCTTCAAGTAATTCTTGGCCAAAACACTAAACCCATCAAAAGTACAGTAAGAAAGGGCAATGTGTTTGTCCATTCTACCCCTCCGAATCAATGCCGGATCAAGCTTCTCAACATAATTAGTAGTAAAAACAACCAGCCTCTCACCTCCGCAAGCAGACCATAACCCATCAATGAAGTTCAACAGCCCCGAAAGCGTCACCTTGCTGCTGCCGCCGTACACTTCCTCTTTCGGCTCCTTCCAGGCTCCTCCACCTTTCACCTCCTCCTCCAGAAAACCCTTCTCCGCCGCCCCCCTCTTCTTCATCTGCCCCGTCAAATCAAGCGAACAGTCTATGTCCTCGATCACAATAATGCTCTTACTCGTCGTCTCAATCAAAAGCTTCCTCAGCTCCGTATTGTCCTTCACCGCGGTGAGCTCCAAGTCATAAATATCGTACCCCAACAGATTCGCCATCGCAGCTATCATCGTGGACTTCCCGGTCCCCGGAGGACCGTAGAGCAAGTAACCCCTCTTCCAAGCTTTCCCAATTCTTGCATAAAAGTCCTTGCTTTTGCTGAAAGTCACCAGATCTTCGATGATCTCCTTCTTCTTCTCCGGATCCAACGCCATTGTCTCAAACGTTGCCGGGTGCTCGAACACAATGTGGCTCCACATCGTCTGCTTGTAGCTCGGCCATTTGTACCCCGGACTATTTGTGTACAGCTTCCTCTGCCGATTTCTTGCACGGATCTCCTTCCCTTCATTAACGACATGGTTTAAATAGTCGACCGTGATTATGTCCCGGTACTTTTTGTGAAAAGTCAGCTTGTAAAATCGTTTCTCCTGGTCGGGATAATAGGCCATGGACATAGATCTCCCGCCAGGGGACACGGATTTGAACAAAACCCACCAGACTTTGGCCCCCCTGAAATCATCCGTCGCTCTCTCGTACTCGTCCATGCTGAGGACGAGGTTGCTGCTGTCCTTCACCATCTCCGCCTTGAGCCGCTTGGCGCTCTTGGAGGTGTTGGAGCTGAGGTAGGCCTCCACGGCGGAGTAGGCCTCGCTTCGCTTGAGGCGGTCGCTGGTGAACTCGTGGATGGAAATTTCGATGTAGGGGTAGAAGTAGCCGGTGACTCTGTGGGAGTATCGCTCCAGGAAGTGGCGGAGTTCGTACGGACAGTACTGGCGGATGATTGCCCAGATGAACATGAAGCTTGCTAGGGTTGAGCCCATTGTTGCCCACATCTGCTGGCTCATCATTGTTGGTGGCAACATTTCTGAAGCTTGCTAGGTCTTGTTTTTGGGTTTGGGATGGGGCTGTCTAGGGTTTCACTGGCTAAACTCTGCACCTTTAATTTTCATGGTTTTTGTGTTGATGATCAGAATGGGGACTGTGAATACAAAGGGGTAGGTGGATAATGAGATGATGGTGGAGCTTATAACCAAGATCAGCTAGTACTAAGAGGAACCTCCTTTTTGAAAAAATCACATTCACAACGTGATTACTGGCTTTTTACTATTTGCAATTTGACATATATAGAAGAAAAAAAATTTAATTTAATGTTACAGTAAAAAAAAATTATGTCAGAATGTGATTTGTATGCGACTTAGATTTTTTCTTAGAGAAGTGGTTTTAACACATTTCTTTTAGCTTTTCACACATTCTATATAATCTCAACCATTGATTTCGTTTGATTTATTCAATTTGGTGGCCATAAATAAAGAGGGATGTATAATAAGCAAAAAGTGATTTGTTAAAATCACTACCTTCTTTCATTCAACAATTGGCGTCCATGCAATATGATTAAACAACTTGATATATTACATTACTCGTGAACCAACTAACATTACTCGTGAACGAATATGGTCAAAATGTGTCAGGTGCAGATTACGTACGTTAGATAAGTTGATCAAGGTAATATGTCACCCTGTTTGCACACAAGTTCAAATTTACACAAGTGGGGGCAACCATAGGTTTAAATGATACGGAAGTACATAGCAGTCTAAATTTTGTGTGTCTAATTATCCATACAATGGTCTCGCTACTATCTTAAATTAGAATAATTTAAAATATTACGTTTTAAGGAATGGTCACAATGTGAACCTTTTAAACATTTTTGTATAAACAAATGACAGAAAGCAAGCAAAATAATGTAAACAAATTGGCAAAGAACAAGTTCGAAAAGAGAGATGGGGGAGATGATGAGAGATTTTTTCAGTGTGATCGGTACACGGGATGATATATTACATGTCATTATACAAATTGTGAGATATATGTGCTAAAAAGTTAATAACTTAAAAAATAAAAAATTTCACCACTCTTATTAAAATACGTGGTGTACCACTTGTGTTCCCGTCATAATTAAAAATTTCTCGAGGATGAGGATTAGAACAATCTCAAATTTGAGGATTACACTGATTGGCTGGTGGGTCTACGTGCAGTGTGGACCAAATTAATTAAAGTACAGAAATTGCATGGGATGGGAGGTGACTAATCCAAATGCTAAAAGGAGTCAATTATTGAACACGTGTCTCGCACATAAGACACTCAGACGAAAGAAAGTGGGTCTCCGAATGGGATTAGAAATATTGGTGGGACTTTGATCAATTGTTCATGAAACAAAATGATAACTTTAGAAGGAAATATTTCAGTGTATTAAGAACACGGTCTAGTACATTATGTATCACAATACAAGTAGTTAGGTATTTGAAAAAAAAAAAAAATCTAACTATTTACATTATGACACTTAGGCCCCGTTTGATATTGTTTTTTTTTTTTTCACTAAAAACTACTTCACTTTAAAGTTAAGTAGTAAAAAAATGTTTAGTAAAAGTAATATATCCTGCTTATTTTAAAACCAACGAGCTTCAAATAGCAGCTTTTAAAAGTTGCTTTAATAAAAAACAGAGTTGGATTTTTAGTAAATATTTTCATGTTCTAAGCATAATTTACTGAACAATTATGGAGGCCATATAGAGAGAAGAAGGTACGAAGAGAGAGATGTGTAATTGTGGGTGTGTGTTATTCCACCCCATTGTGCCTTTATTTATAGTAGTAGGATAAGTAAAAACCTTTCCCTTTAGGATTACAACATTTAATAGGTAATCTACTTCTAATAGGAATATAATACTAGGATTTACACAATCACAATCCTAATCTAATAGGACTGCAACACTCCTCCTTGAGTGTGTAAATACTTAAGTAAATGGCGCATCAGGTCTTCAGTGATGAAGCAAGTACAGTTGATGAAGTCGTTGGCACAATGAGCGAATGTGAGTCTCAGATCAACAGAAGAATGCATAAAAAGTAAAACTCACAAAACCTCGTTATGGTAAAACCCAAGGTAGGGAAAAACTCATAGTCAAAGGAGAAAAGTGAGAAGTTGCATTAAGTCAAAACTATACGTCTTTTGGACACAAATAGAATAGCTCACAAGGGTATGATCAGCCCAGGATGGGTGCCTTGTTAAAACTTAGTTAGTTAGCAAAAATTCAGTGGAAAAAATGCTCCTAATCGTAGGGAAAAAGAGTACATTAAGATCAAGTGAGTATACTTCTAGATACTCCCATTGAGTTTGACATAACTTCCAAATGAGAACTACAAGCATTACATATGAATAGTTAGGCATACCAATTCCTCGGACAAGCTTCTCGAAGGTTGACTTCAGCAGTGACGTCGTGTAGAGGTCGGCAAGGTTGTCTGGGATCGGCTTGCATGACGTCAATCTCCTGATGCTTTGCTGATGTAGATGCAATATGTCTTGGCGTTGACTTTGTTGATGTATCATGGCTTGGTCGGGTTGATACATGTGGCATAATCTTCATGGATCGTCGTCGGGACTCACCGATGGATGAAAATATAGCAAGTACTTTGAATATGCTCAACAAGAACTCCTAACCATGTCTCACTTGTGGCGTAGTGAAGTGAGGTGAGTCTTGGAACGATTCAAAGATTTCACAACTAAGGTCATATCGTAGACCTCCAAGATATTGCGATATCCCTTAACAGTAAAGACATAACCATTCGGGGATTTTACCTTATGCGGGTTTGATAAGTAACATGTGTCAACATAACAACAAGGCAAACATCATTTCGAGGATCAGGGGGGTTGGATCCGCTCGAGATGTGTAGGGATTTACCCTCATAATACCTTCAGGGTACATTTTTAATACCAATTCAGTGGTTGCGTGTAGGTGCGGTGCTGCATCTTTACCAAGATCAACAGCGAAGGAGACATCCTGTCTAAATACAATAAGCTAAGTACAACGAAGCGCAAAGTTGAACTTTAGATATGGAATTTCGGATTCCATAACCTCTTCAAGGGTCTTATTTGCATATAACGTATGGACGATTAAAGGTATACTCAAAGGTAACACATTCGGGGTGTAGTTCGACTGGTAGACCAAAGTACCGTCAGAACAACGCTTGAACTTCAGGTCAATGCATAAAGGAGTTTTCCCAAGATCCTTCATCTCAAATTCCATCTTCAGGTGCGAGGCAGTTTTCTCAAGCTCTTCCAGAGTCTTAGTGAGATTCGTGTCAACGACATAAACTGTAACTCTAGCAATTCGAAATAAAACTTCATAGTTTAACACGCTAGGGCATAATTCATCCCTAACTGATCAAATAATCACGTAGACAGGTATACCACATCCGTTAGATTTTTCAATCCATACGTGAACCCCTCAAAACAAGTTAAGAGGGTGTTCCGTGGTTTAGAACTATTTGAACCAGTCCATGTAATTCTTCGAGAACTTACATGTAAATCTCCATATCTATATCCCCATGGAGAAAACACTAACCACATTTCATAATGCTGTTATCAATCACAAGACGTTTTGAGAGAAACCTTGCACCATAAGACGTGCATCCACAACAAGAAAACATGGAATAGGTGACCAAATTTTATGTGGCGCCCAAAAATTCATCACATGTTTTTTCTATATGTGACGAATTGTTCAGAGCGTCACACATGACTAGTTTTTTAGGTATGAAATTTGAGAACACTTAGGTGACGATAAATACGTCACATATTCTAGAATGGAGTGACGAAAATCATAAGCATCACTTAAAATTATTTTATATATTTTAAGATGAAATAGTGGTGACACAAATTTTTTGAAGTCCTTACTATAATCTATGGCGGGAAACAATGGCGCCCTAACGAAGTATGATATGTGAGGAATTGCAAAAGGGTCACATATGTGTATTCTCGGTGACGAAAGTAATCCATCACTCTTCCAACAGTAAATAAAAAAATAAAAAAACATAGTAAAGTATTAAACAAATTTGAGAAAGCAAATCTAAATTCTAAATTGTTCTCTTTCACTTTCACTTTCTCTGTCTCTCGAACTTCTCCCGTCTCTCATCGCCGGACCCAAGCCAACCGACGCATCTCTTAATCTTCTTCTCTCTCTACCGCGACATTACCGGAATCTTCTAAGCCAAACGCTCAAACCCTCTCTCATTTATTCGCTGTCTATCACACTCCACAACCAAAAACCCTAGAGAGCAATTCAACCAACAAGCCAAATCCACACCCTATCGCGTCTCAACCTTTTTGCAGTTTCTTGCGCCACCACCGAAAACCTAAGAACCATAGAAACCCTTTCCACCAACTACATAAATCTGTGCCAAATTTCTCCACGCCTACGAGACTCCTATGTGGCCAAATGGTTAACGAATTCAATTTTTATCATTCTTTTTAACTTAGGGTTTTGGATTTGCAGGTAATTGCCTCCAAATTGAGCACGCCAGCAGCCCTCGACCTCTTCATCCATCTTTCAAGGACTCTAATTGGGTAAAATTTAGTTTTTAATTTTTAGATTTATATATAAATAATATAATATCCCTGGCTTTTTCTATTTGTTTTTGAAACTTGCATAATCGTTGGGGATTATTCAAATGATTTATTTGCACATATGGAGGCTTTAATAAGTTGTTTTATATGGTCTTTCTATTTCAGTTTTTTGTTTGTTATGAACTTGCAAGTTGGTATTTTTTTTTTTTTGGGCTTATTGGTTTTACATGGTGATTGAAGGTAAAAAATTTTGAGTTGGTGATACCATTTATTGAAAAGGAAAGTTGTTTGATTTGGCTTTGAATTGCTCTGAAATTTGAACCATAATTCTTTTAAGTGCTCTGCATTTGAAAAAGATTGAAAATGGTCTCTTGGGCAAGCAGAATGATTTCCCCCATCATAGATGATTTTCTTTCTTCTAATTATTAGTGGCAATGTCTTTTCTATTTATTGGTGTTATTATTTGGAGTCCTAGAAAACCATAAAAAACTATATAAAGAAGGACTTAAGAAACACATATATTTCTCCTATATATATTTTCAGTTGCTCGGTTCTGTTTAAGCATTGGCTTTTACTTCCTTTTAAGTTAGATACAAAATAGTTGAAAGCTTATGTCATAGTTTGATTATTATGACTTTGTACTGATCTTTAAGCATTCTTCCAACTAGTGACCGTATGACTTGCTCAAAATTCATCCAATGTGTTTTTTCTGCTCATCTATTGGCTGGAGGCCATTACCTCAGGTGAATATATCAATTGGGTTGTTTAGTAAGAGCACAGCCACCTTTGTAATACCAAAGTTGGTTTCGTTTTTGTTGAATGAGATCCAGTGCGGAGTAAAATTTTAATTATTGAAAACTTTATCTGCATGCGAAAATAGTAGACTGATTTAGATCTTCTTTATGCCTCATTTGCCTATTTTTTGTATTAAGCACACTAATGTTTTTATTTCCAAAGTAATTTATTGTTGTGATTGTGTTGTTTGCAGGTTGGTCATGGTTTTTTATAAGGGTAGTTCTCTTGCTTGTGTTTTTAAACCAAAATGTTGCTGGTATAGGTTTTATACTCTGCAAGTTTTTGGGTTGTTTCTACTTTCAGTATTTTCATCTTAATCTCACTTTATCAACATACTTGGTAACTTAAGTGGTAGCCACAACTTCCAGAACTCACATTTTGAAGGATATTGAATTTGGAAAACTAATATGTTATTCACGTTTATTAGACGATATGGGGTGACTGATGCTGCATAGGACTGAAGCTGCATCAGTCCTATGTAGCATCAGTCACCCCATATCAGCATCAGTCCTATACAGCATCAGTTACCCCATATCAGCATCAGTCTTATGCAACATCAGTATGTAAGGATAAGATACATATAAAATTAAAGTATGCAGCATCAGTCCTATGCAATGAAGGCTCGCAAGGTAATGAAATTAAAGTACATATAAAACTCGTTGTGTAATTTAGATAGGCTCGTCTGTTATGTTTCGTTCTTCTTACTGTTAAACTATTCCTTCAATTCTTATTTTCTTCTCTTTTGTTATTCAAATTCTCAATGCACCTGCTATTCTCTAGACATCAATGTTTATTTTCTTCTATTTTATTATGTAAGGATAAGATGAAGGAAAAGAAGGATAGAGTTAAAGGAGAAAGTATTCAAGAAACACTTGAGGTGGTGATGGTGATCTTTCAAATGACAATGATACCTGTGCTGAACTAAATACCATGACATGGCCGATGACTTATATTATGTATTTTGTTGTTGGTTTCAAATATGCACACGATATACCTGTTTTGTTACCGACTTATTGACTTAGAATCTTGTTAGCATCTCAATATGTTTAGAGGTGTTAGGATGCTTATGTTAACTTTTGAGACACTTGGTGTATGTATTGGATGGAATCTAACTTATTGATCAATGAAATGTGATTAACTAAAGTATTGCCTCATATATGTTATGAATTCTAATTCTAGATGACGAAGCAGGGAATATGTGATAATTGGTTCGTCACAAATTGTTCCTAATAGGTTTATGATTTTGACACATGTGACACAAATTGCGCCACATGTCAAAGGAATATGTGACGCTTTCAGTCTCACTTATCCTCAACCATAGCATTCTAGGATCAAATTGGGTGACGATAAATTCTTCACTTATACATTTGTTATGTGACAAATTCTTCACTTATACATTTGTTATGTGACAAACTTATAGGTCACTGACTTTATATTTTGTGACGCTTATTTCGTCACAGTTAAAGTTATTAAGTGACGAATTTGGCGTCACAAATACTAAAAATATTTGGCGAATGTAAAATTCGTTACATGAACTATAGGTGACGAACATAGTGACACTGGATTTTCGTCAGATATAATCAAATGTGACGAATTTTCATGTTTATGTGACGAATGTCTATCACCACCTAAGCCATATTTTCTTGTAGTGATCATATCATAATATTTCATTCATCTCATAACGCTTCATTTCCCATTTGTAACATAACAGGGTTACCTTGGGCAGTGTTGTCACATCCCGGTCCGGGGCGGATCACTTCCCAGGCCCGCTTCACCACCATAACACGATATTATCCGCTTTGGGCCCCGACCACGCCTTCACGATTTTGTTTTTGGGAACTCACAAGCAACTTCCCAGTGGGTCACCCACCCTGAGAGTGCTCTGGCCCCCTTCTCGCTTGACTTCGGAGTTCCTACGAAACCCGAAGCCAGTAAGCTCCCAAAAGACCTCGTGCTAGGTAGGGATGCGAATATACATTTAAGGATCACTCCCCTAGGCAATGTGGGATGTTACAATCCACCCCCCTTAGGGGACCGACGTCCTCGTCGGCACACTTCCGGTCAGGGATTGGCTTTGATACCATTTTGTCACATCCCGGCCGGGGGCGGATCACTTCCCAGGCCTGCTCCACCACCATAGCACAATTATCTGCTTTGGGCCCCGACCACGCCTTCACGGTTTTGTTTTTTGGAACTCACGAGCAACTTCCCAGTGGGTCACTCATCATGGGAGTGCTCTGGCCCCTTTCTCGCTTAACTTCGGAGTTCCTACGGAACCCGAAGCCAGTGAGCTCCCAAAAGGCCTCGTGAGGTAGGGATGCGAATATACATTTAAGGATCACTCCCCTGGGTGATGTGGGATGTTACAAGTGTAGGAACGACAGGTCCAATACATACTTTGGTAAGGAATTTGACCTGGATTGTAACTTTAGTTATCCATATAGAGAGAAGAAAGTGTGGCATAGAGAGAAGAAGAGAGAGATGTGTAATTGTGGGTGTGTGTTATTCCACCCCAATGTGCCTTTATTTATAGTAGTAGGATAGGTAAAAACATTTCCCTTCAGGATTACAACATTTAATAGGTAATCTACTCCTAATAGGAATATAAGAGATATTCCAAGATATACTAGGATTTACACAATCACATTCCTAATCTAATAGGACTGCAACATTTCAATTGTTGTAGACCTTCATTAATTCTTTTTAAGTGACATTATTTAACTTTCCACACACATTTTATCCCTTAGTGAGAAAAGTAAATGCTACCACCTACCACTACAAATACTAACCTTACACCATCATCGTCATTACAACCACCCTTACAACTACCATTTTTGCCATCACCACCACCATAACCACAACCTCCACCACTGTCACCACTACCACCATTGTCACCACCATTATTACCTCCACTGCCACCATTGTTGCCACCACCACCACCACTACCACCATTGTTACCACCATCGATGATGCCAGCACCAGCACCATCACCATGCATCATTACTGCAACCGCCACCACTGCCACCACAACCACAACTGCCACTACCACCATCATTTCCGCCACCGCCACTACCACCATAACCGCAACCGCAACCACCACTACCGGTGCTACCACCGCCCTACCACCATTGTTACATCTCCACCCCAGCCAACACATCCCACTATTAGCATCACCACCACACCTCACTGCAACCACCACCACTGCTGTCGTCACCCCCACTCCTACTACTACGTCCATACAATTATATCATATTTACATTAAATTTCACCAAACGCTTTTACCCTACTCTTTATACTCAGAGTACTTTTAAAATTCAATTAGCCAAACGCTCGTCAGATTTATTTTACATCTGATTATTGTTAAAGCACAGCAGAAGCAGTTTTTTTTTTTAAAGCACAACAATCTCAAACTGGCCCTTAGTGTATCAGGCCATATTCTTGACATACTGAAAAATTTCTTCTTTTGAAGAGGATTGTGGAGTGGGGTCCTGTCTTCCTAATGTTTCTTCTTTTAGCTTAGCTTTACACTTTTCTTTTGTGAAAAATCATCTTTTTACTAATTAGCTTTTGGATATTCCATGATTAACAAACACACAAGACTTTATTCAAAAATTACATAAATAAGATTAAGACACATTTGCATGTGGTTAGGCGAGTTGGTCATGGCTGTAAATTTTAAACTTTACACTCAAGTTTAAATTTTTTAGGGCGAGTCTAGGTGCAACAAAAGGTTGCTCCTTTGTGTCCAAAAGGTCACGCGTTCGAGTCGTGGAAACAGCTTATTTGCAAAGCAAATGTAAAGCTGTGTACGATAGATGTTTCCTCTCTCAACCCTTACAAAGTAAGAAGCCTTGTTAACTTGAATTCGCGTTTTATACTCAAGTTTAAATCCTTGTTGTCGTAAACTATAACAGTTTATGATATCGACATGTAACTTGTTGAAACAAAGATCTTTTCGAGATTCACCCCTTAATCATAACAAATTGGTTCATCTGGATGCATGTGTGATTGTACCAGCTAATCAGTATACTTAAATATTGCCTTAAAGTCTTGAGTTTGGTAGGATTTCGCTTTTGGCATATGGTAGAAGCCACTAATTTAGAATTAGAGCACAGTTAATACCATTATTGTGGATGATTGTTAATATCTAGGTGTGTTTTGATTTTATGTGGACGATTGATGCTACCATAATTCTTACGGGAATATTTTTGTTCATTACCCTCAAATGATGGTAATGCTCACCACCATATTTATCAGCGTTAAATGAGTTAAATTTTGAGATTTGTGTAGTGGATAGAAAGAAATCTCAAAATTTAAACTCATTCAATGATAAAAAATAGAGTAGTGAGCATTATTACCACCGCTTGAGAATGATAAGCAAAACTGCACCCTAATTCTTAAGATCAAATATGAGATTGTGTCTTTGTTTTTCGTCTTGACTGTTGTTTGATCACTTATATTCACAAGTTTTAGAAAGGAGTAGGGAAGATTGATTTTGAAATTGTAAACAAATCCTACTTGCAATTAGCGCAAGTGATGTGATGATCTTGAGCTAGAGTAATTTTTTTCTTTCAATTTGCATGGTCCTTAATTGACTTCGTTGACGATGTAAGACATTATCGAGTGTAAAGATTTTCTGTATTGGTTGACAATCATTCACGCTAACTTCAACGACTATCCTAAAGTAAAGAGGTCTAAGCATACATATCAATGTTTGGTCTCCCCTCGTTTTTCACCAAAAAAGTCGGCCCTGCAATAGTTAGGCAAACTCAACATGCTTGCTCGAATATGAACTGTTTCTTTAGAGCAATTTCACCGTTACTAATTGCTTTGGGGATAGGCAACCCAATCCACTCTTCCCCCTCCCCAAAACACTTCAGCCCACTCGAGCAATTAGACCCAAGGCAAGTCCGATGGAAAAGTCAGGCAATAATCGCCTAGCCCAGCATCCTGCCTATGTGACGGAAGGCTAACGTCATCATGACGCCACAATTAAAATTAATAAAAAATTATAGAAATTATTAAAAATTATATACAAAACTAATTAAAAATATAAAAAATATAATTTCTTTTCTATAAATATGTAACCATATTCTCCCACATTACACTACATTTTAATATTTTTGAATTCTTTCAACTAACCTTTTACTATTATCCGTAATTAAAAATAAAGTTATCTTTTATTATTTTATAAAATAAAAAATACTAATATTTTATATAAATTGTCTAAGCTATTTAATTTAAGAGTTTAATTTAAGAATATAAATACATTTTGACAGTTACTGTTCGTTAAATTAAAAAGATTAAGTTGCCTATTGCTCAGAGAGGCCTTCCTAAGTTGGAACCGCTCTTAACACTCTCGTTCACATCAGAACTCTAAGGAAAATATGCATGTGGCATTTGTTAAGCCTTCTCACATGGTTGGTGAAGGAGAAAGAAGAAGACAAGTAGTTACAGATTTTCAGTCACAAATCACGTCACTCACGTGGCAACTTTGCATGCTATGGATTCGCAGAAATTTGCCATCAAGTACCATGATTGCTTCCCCCAAAATTTGAAATTATTGGACTGGCATGATGGTACGTATTTGTAACACAATAACTGACAAGAGAACAACATACATCGAACCCTCGTTAGCACGAATTTTTTTCAGTGTAACCGTCATACTTAAATGCTTCTTAAAGAATGCCTTTGAAACTGTTACTTTTACAGCTTTATCATATGCCTTTGAATTCTGTAAGAGGCAAAGGAAGCAAGGAGAGAACTGTAAATCTTCCAGTCATGAAGTAAGATTTGGACCCTAATTTGGGCAGCTAGCTATAAAACTCATCAAGGAAAACCCTAATTTATTCTACATACAATGAAATGAAAAAACAGTACAAGGAAAAGGCAGAAAGAACGAATTCCTAATTGCTTTCATACAACGAAAGATTAAAAATACTACACTTTCTGATGCTTCCGGCATATATTATTGATTTCAAATTGTTCCTACTTAATTTAACTATGATCACCACCTTCAGGTTCTAGGGCTGCAGATTCTTGACACATTCCTCGTTGGTGAACCAGTTCGGTATTATCCTTGCTAGATGAGGATGCAGGTCTTTGTAGGAGTTCTTGATCGTCCCTTCAGCAACTTGAGTAGCAACCGAGATCTCTGCAAGAAAACGAAATTAATACAGGCTTTTCCAAGAGAATAATCGATAGGTCACATAGATTCCTAACCTTTAAGAGACATTTTCTCATCTGATAGTTGATTAATGGTATAAATAACGGCAGCTGCCACCGATATGGGGCTCCTCCTGCAGAAGACAGGACCTTAATTACTTCTATGAAGTTGAAAAGAAGCCATCTAATGCTGTGAATGCTTCGATTCGGTTGAAAGTTAAATCCAGGGATTTTGGTTGGGTACAATTTCCATTGGATTGAAGTATTCGCAATACTTCATATCCAAAATTGTATCCGAAGGAGGAAATTCTTAGACGCGGTCTAAAGAAAATTCGTTACTGCGAAATATGTAAGGACTCTCCTCTAGTCAGAGTTATGACAAAAAATTCAGGCTAAAAAGATCATGAATTATGTAACAAGATTGTTGTGAACTGGCGGAGGACAACCTTATAACAAGCTCTTCAATGTTCTGCACCATTTCTTGCGCAGCCTTGACATCGCGATTCTTCATTCCAAGATTGGAACAAAAGCGTCTCTGCAGAGAAAATGCGATAATTATGTTCTCAAGCAAAACACATTCCAACAAGAAAATATAATATTGAAACGCAAAGAGACGGGAAATATAAAAAAAAAAAACTCACCAAATAATCTCCAGCATGGATAGTTCCCATTTCCTGACCAAGCTCGGCCTCCAGGTGTTTCAAAATGAACTCTTTTGCCCGTCCAATTTCCTTCTTGGTAGCTCCACTGACTGCAGTGCATATTTCTGGTCGGAACACAAGTTTAGTAAGTCCCGTGCGCATAAACATAAGCAAAGCAATTTATATCATTACGAACACATACATGCGCTTCTACCTTTCATAGTACGAGCCTTATTTTCTTGTCTACAGGCAATGTAAAGGCAAGCAGCCACAATTGCATCTTGATTTCGCCCTCGGAGAGGTTTTTGATCTTCTACCTTCTTGTATATTTCATTGGCTCGATCCTGGTAGTCAGAATTAAAAAACCATAAAGATTACCAATCCGAAACAGAAGGTTTTAGACTTTTAGTCAAATAAAGATTAGAGTAAATTACACAAAACTACCTTAACTATGGGTCGAACGACACTTTCATACCTCATCTTTTAAAAATGACAATGTCATACCTCATCTTACGAATTTGTGCCAATGTCAGAACTCCGTCAGTTTTTCTGTTAATTTCTCTGTTAAGTGCTGACGTGGCTAGATACGGGATCCACTCACTAATCCAACTAGATTAAAAAATAATTAAATATTAAAAAATTAAAAATTAAAATATTTTTTTATATAAAATTGTGGGACCTCTCTCTCCTCTCTCTCACCTCTCTCTCTCACCTCTTTCTCTTCTCTCTCTCTGGGCACCTGCATCCCCAAAATCCCAAAACCCAGAAACCCTTCCCACCCGTCCCCCCAACCTTCCTCCACCACCCTCTCTCTCTTCTCTCTCTCATGTGCAGCGTCGTCGGCCACAGCGGTGTTGTTGGTGGCGCACAACCCATCGTGGGTGATGGAGGAGGCGCCGAGGATGACACTGGAGCCAAAATCGGCCCTCGACCTGAGCAGAAAAGTTTAAAAAAAAAAATAAAAAAAAAAAACCAGTTCATCTTCCCCACCCCCTTCTCCCCACCTGAGCCCACTCCCAAATCGGACACACCCCTTCTCCCCACCCGTCGATCCTCCGTGTCGGGCCCCACCGAATCAGGCCCTGCATCCTCGTCGCCTCACTGATCTTGTCCCAGGCCCGACGAACCCGCTGCAAAAAAAAAAAAAAAAAATCTGGGTTTTTTTTGTCCAATTTTTTTTTTAAATAAAAAGGTGAAGAATGGATGAAGGAAGAAGGTGAAGAATGGATGAAGGTGAAGGTGAATAATGAAGGTGAAGGTGAAGGTGAGAGAGATAGGAGAGAGAGAGAGAGAGAGATGGAACGTAGGGGAGAAAGGGAAGAAAGGGAGAGATGGGTTCGGATCAGGAAGAAAAATGAGAGAAAGGGAAAGAATTATTAGGGGTGGGTCCACAAGTTTTAAAATAAAAATATTAAAATAATTTATTTTTAATTTATTAATATTTAACTAATATTTTTATCCACTTGGCTAGGAAGTGGGTCCCGTCTCAAGCCACGTCAGAATTTAACAGAAAAATTAACAGAAAAACTGATGGAGGTCTGACATTGTCACAAATTTGTAAGATGAAGTATGACATTGTCACTTTTAAAAGATAAGGTATGAAAGTGTCGTCAAACCAATAGTTGAGGTAGTTTTTTATCATTTACCCTAAAGATTAATTTCAAATGCAGTGAGTATAAACCCCCTAATAAGAAGTTGAAACTAATATGTGAGATCACATAATAATCCTACATCAGAAAAAGATACATAAAAAACACTGAAAAATTGCAACTTCAATGAATGTGTTGGAATACCGAGTTACCAAATAAAAACTAATGACCAAATACTAAATAGATTCAAGAAATAGTGCGCCCGCGGACATGCACAAAGAAGTCACAACAGGTCACTAAACCATGAAAATGGTAAATATAGATTCATCCCATCGATTCAAAATGAAATTAAATTCTTCATCATACAACACTAATATAATTACATCAAGGAATTAGCTTTAAATGTACTTCATTTACTAAAATGCAGGATATGACTAGGGGATGATAAGGGAAAATATGACGAAATAGCAAGACAAAAACGATATCTTTTCAAAACTTGATGAAATAGTGGGACAAAAATGATAGCTTTTCGTTCAGCTTATATCGTAAATCATTATTAGAGTTGCCACTTTTCACTGTTTCAACCCATCAACTAGCGTCAACCATTCATTACCTAACATCCTTGTAATTAGCCACAAAATGGGACAGTGACCAAAAATGCATTTTACACATTTCCAGTTGAAAATAAATCAATTGACAAAACCAAAACACAAAGAAAATGATGCTAAAATATTAACTGATATACCTTTATGGTTGTAACAAGTCCCAACCTGCAGTGAAAACCCAACACATTGCATCAGATTATGCTCCCCATTGACAGCCAGCAGCAATTAAGTACATTCTAAAAGCCAAAAACGCTTTTAACTATGTTTACTAAAAAAATTTAAATGTAAATAATTATCGATCGTAAAAGCGTTCTAGAGAAGCACTTGCTATATTCTTCTTCAAAAAGTACTTTCAAGTATCTTTTAACAAAACTCTGGATTTTTTAAAACAAGTCAACATGCTTATCATAATAGCACTTCTAATAGAAGCACCTTTGAGCGTAAGTACTTTCTAGGATAGCAATCCCATATGGGCCTACCGTTGATGATATGATAGTGATGCGGTGTTTTCAAAAAGTGAGTACGATTTTCTTTCCTCTTATTGTCATTCTCTTCTCTTTTCCTTTCTCACATTTTTTTTTTTATCTTTTTATTTATATAAAAAATTCAAAATAAAATATTAATGTAACTTAATTATAACCGTTTAAATAAGAAAGGATGAAAAGGAAGAGAGAATCATAATTCATACTCCTTTCGAAAATACAATCCAAAATAAAAAATTTCTTCCTTTTTCCTTTCACTTTCCGAGCAACCAAACAAATACAAATTAAGTTAATTAACAAAACCAAGTAAAATTAGAGCATGCAAATAAAAAATACCAAACCTGTCGGCCATCACGGCAATTGCACCGAAGACGTCGAGAAGATGACGGTCGGGCTTAGAGGCGCGGCCTTGCCACTTCCCGACGGAGGAGGGCAAGGCTTCGGAGGAGGAGCCGCCATTTCTGGGCCTGGCGATGACGGTGGAAAGCCCAGCTTCTGACAAAAGCGGGTTAACGGGTCCGCCGACACGGTTCGGGTCGTTGTCATTGGAATCGTCTGCGAAGGATCGCCACTCAGCGGTCTCGTCGACGGTATGCGCCTCCAGTACGAGGCCGCACTCGGAGCATATCGCGTCGCCCGCTCTGTGGTCGAAGACAACCTCCGTCAGACTATTACAGTCGCGGCAAAACGTGTCCGACATAACTCCACCAAAACAACGTAATTTTTTTGGATTTTTTCAAGGATTTTTTTTTTGTCGGAGCCCTTCAGACCGTTATGACATTTTAAATTCTTTTTATTTGCTGTGAAACTGTAAATCTTGTGAGCGGTCAAGGGAGGGTTTTTATAGACGTTTGGAGGGGAAGGAGGAGGAAGGAGAGGTGGATATGGGAATTTTAGGGGGTAGCGATTTATTTTGGATTTGATGGGGTAGGTTCAATGAACAAATTAGCTGGAATAGGGATTTGGATACGTAATTTAATTGCATATCTGATTCCGAGAATTTTTTAAATGTTATATGAATTTATACATTTTTTTTAATTTGTTATACGACAAAATTTTAAACGATTTGATGTACCAACTTTATGAACTTATTAATCTGTCATCATACCTTAAATTTGTTAAAGTTTTCATACAAAATAAGTCATGTGACAGAATTATTTCGGATTTTTTAATATTTCACTCCCCTTTTAGTAAGTTGTTTTTTACAAAAATAATTCTAGAGTTTCTCAAAAGATACAAAAAAGGGTTGATCTGGTATACAAGGATCTAGGGTCTGTCGTTTGGAAAAAAAGAAAGAAAAAAAAGACCAGCAAAATTTATCGAATTTAGAGGATGTTTATGTCAAAATTAATGCAGAATGTTTGATGATTAGTTTGACTCTTATTTATTGAGACCGTTGCATGCTGATGTAGTGTTACACAAATTATAAAACGCGTCTACTTATCTAATGTGTGTTTGATGTAATATTTTATGCACTTGTAAGGCCATCTTCAACCGAGAACTGGCCAGAGGGCTCGTTTTAGCCCTCTGGCCCTCCAAGATATTAATATTTTAATGAACAGTACAGGGTCATATTTACCTCCGTCTCCAACCGAGGGCCATAGAGCTCGTTTTAGCCTTGTCACAAAAAACCGTCCCCAACGGAGGGTCAAATGGTCATAGGGCCAAACATAATTTATTATTTAAATTTAAAAACTACAACAACTTAAATTCAAATCCAACAACTTAAATTTAAAAACTACAACTTATATTTAAAAACTACAACGGTAACTGGCCCAAAAAACCAAAAAAAATTAGAACTTAAATTTAATGAATGGTTTAGGTATTTATAGGAAAAAAAATTAGAATTTTTATGAATTTAAAAAAAAAAGGCCCAAAAAACCAAAAAAAAAAAAAATGAATACAACGGCTAGTCAGCTAGCCGTTGGATTTAAATTTTTGTTTAAGCATTCCTATCGGTTATATCTGATAGGATTTTTTGAATTTCTGGCTAGCCTCAGGCTAGCCAGCCCTTTGGCCATTTCAGATTTCGTGGGGCCCATGAGCCCTCTGGCCTAGCTCTAAGTTGGAAACGGTTTTTGAGCTATTTTCGGCTCTCTGGCCCTCTGAACCCTTCGGTTGGAGATGGCCTAACACAATTCTGACACGTCGCATCGTACGCTAACGTGAGTTCTAAACAACCACTTACCTAAAGTGTAAATTTTGGGACAGTCTCATACATCTGTTAGTCAAACTGTTAAGTTTGCCGTTAACTGATGACGTGGCGCCTATATGGACAATGAATGGGCGCCACGTGTCATTAAGAGGTCCACGTGGACAATGACTGATCACCTCACCTCACCCTTTTTTTGTTTGTTTAAATTTGGTTTTATTTTCTAATTTGGATTTTCAGATTGAGTAAGGTTTGATGTTTTATGTGTTCAAGTAGGCGTGTGATTTTTTTTCAAGTCATATCTTAAGCGATTAGTTTTTGTACACGGTATAAGTTAGTAAACATAATGACAGGAAGAAGACTATGGTTTAGATAAAACATGTTAATTTGCAGTCTTCTGTTAAGATCATCTGTATTTATAGTGTTGTGAAAAGATTATTTGTGTTTCTATTCTTTGCTAGAATGTTTTTGCATTAATTTTCATACATTTCTGTAGCACCACTTCATTTCTCTGCACCGTGTTATTCCTCTTCCACTCCAAATCAATACCAAATACTGCTCAACCAAATTTTCTCACCATTTCATTCCGAACTTCTCCACGTCTTCATTCGTGCTGCACCATGAATCGAAATAAAGAACTGCTCATCCAAATCAATTTCAGTTAACTCAAATCCGTAAAACCCAAATTTCTTCAGACCCTTGGAATCAGTTTGCTTTTGTTGTTGCTAATCTACAGGTAAAGCTTAAATTTACATACAATTTTTTATATTTCTTGATTGGAATTTGGAAAGTATTAGTTGTTCTTGGAAAGAATTACAGAAAATTGGAAAAGGGAAATGGGAAAGCGAGGAAATGAATGCAAATGGGTTTGGGAAAGGACTTTTCTTTGGCATTCGCTTTTAGCTTTCATCCCTTCTGCGTTTGCTTTTCCTCATTTTTCTCAAGAACCAAACAGAAAATAAAAAGCATCTAGAAAAAAGAAACGGAAAATCACAAGATTAAGAACCTGGGACTGCAATTCTCTAAGAGTTATTTTATATATTGTCTTGCAGCATTTCCTTTTCTACTTATGGTACAAGAAATTAGGATTCAATTTTGAATTTTTGTGCAGGTACATTTTTGTCACATCACCAACTACTACTACTACTACACCTTAGGGACAATTAAACAATCGTATTCTCAAATCCATACAAAAAAATAAATCATGTAAACTGTAATAGTTAGGACTTGTAAATTTCGATTTGTATGGTACATAGACTCGTAATGTAAATCTAATAGAATATAGATGAAACTGAAAAACTTATTTTACCATGTGAATGAAAATAAATTATACACAAGCAATTGTAAATCATGAGTACAAGTTTCATTCAATGTTTAAACGCTCAACAGCTTGATGACCAATCGTTTTACAGCAAGAGTAAAGCATCAACCATTTCTGGCAACTAAGAAACAAAATAAGCATACATTTACTGGTATTTCCTACTTGACAAAAGCTGAATACATGCCATACAAATTGAAAACTTTGCAACTCAACACTGCTTTTCTTCATCCGGTATGCCCGGGAGACGGCTTGTATTGCTTTGGATAATAAATTACAGATACAGGTAAAGGATTTCAGGTTTAGTTGATATTAACCGAACCAGACTCCACACTCCAAAAATTTAACCCATCTGCCTCAGCTCATGAGCAGAATATAAGAACCTGGTATGCTGGCTGCACAAAGCGATTATCATGTTCAGTTCATCACCTTTACAAGCAGCAAGTCATGCCTTGGCTTTCCCCATTACTTTAAGCACTCCAGTATCTATGGAAACCCTTCCTGCTATCTAGACATAACTTTAGGAACTCTTTCTTTGTAAGATTTTCGTGATCTTGGTCTCGTTTTCAGTGCTTCCTAATATCCCTCTATCAGGCTACACAGCCATCTTAGAATATGCACATTTTTGGAATAAATGCAGTCATCCTTAGGTTCTTGACAATAGGCAGAGCCTTCCAGTGCAAGCTCTTCAAGAGAGAAAATCAGTGTCGGGAATTCAAGGCAAGACTCAGTCCCTCGTGCAATCTTGTTAACTTTATCCATGATCTAGTATTTTGATAATTGAAAATATTTACTGTTGGTCCTTCTTCCAAACGCATATTCATTACAAACCTCCCCATATTGTCCTAGTCTACATCCATCGACCTTGCTGGGTACGCCTTTAGCAGTATGTTTTCATGTGTTTTCAACTGTGTACCGAAAAATGTTTTGCACTTTCAAAATTGATAAATCATCTAATCCCCATTCCCACACATCTGAGCATCCAACATTTCTATCTTCAACCTTTCTGCTACTTCCTTGTTCCCTTGTTTCATATACCCACTAATGAACGCATTATAGACCTTAGAACTCGATTTAAACCCTTTTCCCACCATCTCGGCCTGAAGCTTAAGCGCTTCTTCCAACTTCTCATCCTCACACAACCCTCTTATCAGATTCTCATAACTCTTCTCAGTCGAACGAAAACCAAAATCTACCGTTGCACCTCTCATAACATTCAAAGCTTCTAAAACCCTACTCTCATCACAAAGCCCCTGAATCAATGCATCCATTGTTGAACACTCGAGCCTGAAATCTTTCCTAAGCATGTCCTTATATAAGAACATAGCAGAATCAATGTTTCCTATTTTACAGTACCCAGTAATAAGATGATCATAAGTAGCACAAGTACTCTCTACTCCACTCAATCCCATTTCTTTGAAAAAATCTTCAGCCATTTCAATTTCTCCGATTTTGCAAAACCCGCCAATCATAGTGTTATAAGCAACAACATCAGGCACCACACTCTTCGCTCTCATTTCTTCCCACAACTCCTCTGCTTCACTCATTCTATCTTCCTCACAATAAGCAGCCATCAAAATACTATAACTATAGCCATTTGGACAGCAATTCAAACCCGCCATTTGATCCCAAATCTCCTTCACCTTCTCCACCACACCATCCTGATAAAAACCCAACATCAATGCATTGAAAGTTTGCACACTCGGACTGATTCTAGCAACCCTTCTCACATTTTTCTCTAAAACATCAAAATCCAATCCAAAAATTTCCCTATAAATCTCATAACCAGCATACGCACCTCGACGCTGCGAAAGAAGCCGAATCAAAGCATTGCAGGTGCTCAATCCGGGGCTGATCCCACGAGACAACAACATTCTCACAATCTGAATTGATGGGTCGATTTTCTTCGACTCCAAGCAAGCTTTGACCAGCAAATCAAACACAAATGGCACTGACCCACATTGCCTATAGGTCTTGACAAGGCTCTCAAACACTTTCAACGGCTCAGATTCGTCAGATACCCGAATGGCGGCTCGAATAAGGTCGCAAGCTTGGGACCTGAGCCGGGCTCGGGCAAGGATGTGGATTATGGTGGAGTGAGAGAGGAGGTTGTGGCTGCAGAGGGTCTTGCGTTGGGTCCAAAGGAAAAAGGCGAGGACAAGACGGGGATTGTTTTTGATGTGGAGGGCAATCTTGGAAAAGTCGTCTGGGTTGAAGCCGTTGGGGTAGAGAGAGTGAAGGTAGCTCCATCGGGATTTGGAGCGCTGGTGGGTTAGGATGGAAACGACGTCGGAGATTAGGGGGCTGGTTTGTGATGGAGCTTGATCGGACGAGGAGGAGAAGCGGGAGACGGAGAGGGGTTTGGGGTTTCTTGCTGAAGAAAGAGTGCGTTTGAGGATTTGAAAAGCCATACAAACCAGGAGAGAAGACAGAGCAGAAGAGGAGATGAGGACGAGGATAGTGGGCCTCAATCAAAGGCGCATTCAAGAAACTTGCATCCACTCCGTTGCGAACGGGGTCATTTTCTGATGGAGAGAAGACAGAGCAGAAGAGGAGATGAGGACGAGGATAGTGGGCCTCAATCAAAGGCGCATTCAAGAAACTTGCATCCACTCCGTTGCGAACGGGGTCATTTTCTGACGGACTTGATCGGATTTCACCTGGAGAATGAGAACCAAAATGAATTTTAAATATTTTTAATTTTCTCCAATATCTTAACACAACATTTCACCAAAAAATATTGCTTGGAACAATATTACTTAACACAAATATTTTTAATTTTCTTTAATATCTTAACACAACTATTTCACCAAACAATATTGCTTAGAGATCATATATTACACTTCCTTCCTATTCTTCCTTGTTTCGTAATGAACAATATATAAAAAAGTCACACAATCTTTTTAGCAAAAAAAGATTCACATAATTGTTGCTTACCTACATACAATTCACATGACTCATAATGTTATAGCATACATACTATTCTTCTTCTTCTTCTCCTTTGTCATAAAATGCCAAAAGCACTTGCATTTATCACATCAACACTTAAATGAACAACATGCCAAAAACAATTGACTTGAAAAAACCCATTGTCATATGTTTTATTATTTTGCTGATGTGATGTGCTGAAAATAAATGGTTAGATTGGACCAAGTGTTTCGTTTTCAAGCATAAATGGATAATGTTCGAGGTGGTGTCATCATCTCTTCTTGTATATACCAGATAAGCAAATAAATCAACAAAAACCCAGAAACCCAGCTCACAAATGTAATTATATGAATGCAAGAGGACTCGGCATCTTACTTGATAATATCAGACCTGTGTCTATGGCCATGATGAACTCTTTAGGACACAAAAAATCACTCTTTTTTCTTTATATGCAACTCAGGGCAGGAAACACTAAAACACAACCCCTAAATCCAACTGAATCAGACGAAAAACAAATTCGAATATAATTTTCTAAATTCAGATTAAAAAGAATATATTTGTTTGGAGCAGATGAAATTGCAGTCCACAGGAGCACGTCTTAGTAAATGCAAAATTTCTAATCGTTAAATTGGATTAGACAAAAATTTTCTAAAGCCCAATTATACTAAATCACAAATTTGAAGCAGATTTTGACATGCAATAGGTCAATAAGGTAGGAATCGTTTCAGACTAACCTTGATGGCGGGCGTCGAAGGAATCGTCCAATTACCGTCAGAAAGCTTGAATCAGAACCAAGCTCCTAGGTTTGGTTGGTTATAGGGAGATACTATTTTTGAAATATGGTGTCATTCAATAACCTGTTAAACAGAACATAGGAAGTTGTTCGGTTTAGTGTATATTTCTTTGAATTGTTAGGTATTTGACAGTCCAAATCTTTTCATTATCTTAATTACAATTGCTAACCTCAGGAACTTGCAATCAAATTCTCCAAAGAATAGCCAATGACATGATGATGGTAAATACTTTCTTATAAAACAAAACAGATACAATCTGTTTTCTATCATATTCTAGAAATGAGTACATTTTTAATTGCCTTCTCAAACAGTACATGTATATTTGAGCAATCTGGGTAATTCAATCCCCTAGAAAATAAGTTCACTGAACACGATTTCATAAAATAAATAAATAAATAAATAAGGCGGAAGCTTGATGCATGCCCAGAAATCAAAAGAATGCATAAATTTTTCATTGCGTATAAATTGTGCCTACAAAAAAAACCCAGTAAATTAATAAAAAAAATGCCAAACAACTGAAAAACCAACCCCGGTTGAATCGAATAAATCCCAGCAAACTCAAATATATTAAATATTTCAGACCGAAAACGGAAGCCAAAGTTAGGTACCTCAAGATTCAGAGAGAAGAGGAGAAGGAGTTTCTGGCGATTTTTCTTGCTGAAATTTTCCTAGCTGCGTGTACACATAAATCTGAGCTTCGAACCTAATAGACAAAGGCAAGAAGATTGTTAATAACAGTGTGCTCTGTATCGCTTGCGTCCGGCCGGAAACAGTTCGCCGGAATTCCAATACCCAAAACGTAGCCGCTTAGTATTTGAAATCGAGATGTTGAGAAATTTGGGTTTTATGGTTTTAGGATTTGAGTGAACCGAAATTGATTTGGATGAGCAATTTTTGGTTCGATTCGCAGTTAAGCAAGGATGAAGAGGTGGAAGAGGAAGGAATCAAAGGGTGAGAAAATTTGGATAGGTAGTAATCGGTTTCGATTAGGAAGAATGAAGCGGTGCAGAAGGAAGAGACCAGTTGAAGATGGGTATTTGCGTCTTTACACTGTCGCTTATGAACAGTGTTTTTCATTGCCCCTGGAATAAAATACCAAAAATCACAAACCAAACCAAACAAATACCGAACCAAAATTCTCGAAAATTTTAGTACCGATTCCGAATTGTTCGGTATGAGATTCGGTCTCACACTTTGAAATATTCGGTATTCTCGAACCGTACTGTAATATATATATATATATATATGTGCGTGTTGGAATGTGTAATGTTTTATTATTATATTATTAAAACAACTCAAGTGTGGTGTGGAGTGCTGACAAAAGTTGCATCAAGCACATGGGAATGGGATGGGTCACGCGAGGGTGCTTGCTTTCTAAAAGACAGAGCCCTGTCTGAGATGTCTCTCTCTCCCCCTTATTTTCTGTCTGATCAGTCATCTCTCTTGTATTATCTCCCTCTCTCTACAACCCATAAACCACCTAACTCTTTATCTCTCTCTTATTTTCTATCTCCATCTCTCTCTCTCTCCAACTCATAAATCTCATCTCTCTCGTATTATCTCTCTCTTTCTCTCTCTACAACCCAAAAACCACCTAACTCTTCATTCCACCCAATCCAAAACCAAGCCGAACATCCTTACTCACTCTCTCTCATTTCATTTCTCCTCTCATCTGCCTTCACTCAGTCTCAGGCTCTCTCTCTTTCTCGGATTAGAAGCTCAGCAACCACCCACCGTCTAATAATCTGACTCCGACGAACTATCTCCACTCCGGCCACCACCACACCTCAAGGCTTCATCCCCACCTCCGATTCTCTCCAGTGATTCTCTATGTGTGTGGGATTTCGAATTAAGGTTAGGGTTTCGAATTGGGGCTTAGGGTTTTGAATTGGGGGCTCGGGTCAGGATGGGGACGCATGTCTCTCTCTTCACTCTGTTTCTCTCTCGACCATAGATCTTTCATTGATTCACTGTCATTATGTCTTTGATTTCAATTTGGATTTTTAATGCAGGTTTGGATGATTTCAATTTTAATCTAGATGATTTGGATTATGATGATGTTCGGTTTCAGGAAATTCCGAAATACCGAAAATATTTCGGGGTTCGGGATGGGTCATGAGATTTTCGTCCCGAAAATTTTCAGTTCGGGATTTGATATGCCATTTTTGGTTCGGTATCCCATACCGAACCAGCCCTACTTTAGTATATACTAGCCCTTCACGCGTTTGCAGAAAACATTTTTTAAATTACGGCGTGCTACTCACGACTTATATGTTTTAAATGTATTTATATGCGTAAATTGACAAAAGGAAAGTCAAATATTCAAAGTAAATGAATAATTTTAGATCATGCTAGAAGAAATTCCTCATAAACCAATTAAAGCAGCTGAATTCACATAATAAAATTGGTCTCTATAGAATTTACATTAAGAATACAGAAAATCATATTTAATAAACAATTGATTGAATCATATTATTGCTAACCTATTGTGAGGCTAAGCCCACCATCTCCCCCTTAGTGCAGATAATATCTTTTATTTAAAAAAAAAAATCATTTGATAATTAATTTAATCACATTATTATCTGTGTGCGAAAGACCTTTTTTTATAACTGGCATTACACGCCTCTTTAGATGTTTTAAACGTGTTTAAAAATAGAGAAAATAATATTTAATAAATAACTGAATGAATCACATTATTGCTAGCCCATTATGAGGTTAAGCCCACTCATTCCCCTTTAGTGTAGATGATATCGTTTGTTAAAAAAAACAATCATTTGATAACTTATTTAATCACATTGTTATCCGCGTACGAAAAAGTTTTTTTATAACGGCATTACACACATCTTAAGACGTTTTGAACGTGTTTAAAAATAAAGAAATTGAATCACATTATTGTTAGCTTATTGTGAGGTACTAATTAAAAAAAAAAGCACCAAAAAGTAAATTATTAAAGAAATACTGTTAAAATAATGAAAATGCCCCTACCTTTTTGATGTATTATTTTAGAATGCCTTTGAAGTTTTTTGCTTTGGGAGCATTTTTGTCCAAATTTTTTTTTGAAGCATGGTGACACCAAATCACTATTCACCTTTCCATTCTCTTTATACATAACTAGCCTTTATGCACGCGCGTGACATTTTTTGAATTACGACGTGCTATGCACGACTTACACGTTTTAAATATATTTATATGCGTAAATTGACAAAAGGAAAGTCAAATATTTGAATTAAATGAATAATTTTAGATTATGCTAGAAGAAACCCCTTATAAACCAATTAAAGCAGCTGAATTCACATAATAAAATAGGTTTATATATAATTTACATTAAGAATAGAGGAAATAATATTTAATAAACAATTAATTGAATCACATTATTATTAGCCTATTGTGAGGCTAAGCTCACCACATCCCCCTTAGTGTAGATAATATCGTTTGTTTAAAAAAAACACAATCATTTGACAATTAATTTAATCACATTATTATCCGCGTGCGAAAGACCTTTTTTTTATAAAGAAAATAATATTTAATAAACAACTGATTGAATTATATTATTGCTAGCCCATTGTGAGGCTAAGCCAATATTCCCCTTAGTGTAGATAATATCGTTTGTTAAACAAACAAACAAAAAAAAAACAATCATTTGACAACTTATTTAATCACATTATTATCCGCGTGCGAAAGACTTTTTCTATAACCGTCATTACACGCCTCTTAAGATGTTTTGAACACAATATTAATGATTTTCCTTCTTTTTTTTATTATATTTTTCTTTTCCTTTCACGTGGGCACCATCAACTTTCACTCATCCTTCGTTATTTTCTTTTTTTTATCATCAATGCTACACACCTCTTAAGATGTTTTGAACACAATTTTCATGATTTCTCTTCTTCTTTTTTTTTTTTTCTTTCCCCATCGTGGGCACCATCAACTTTGTCATTTTTTTATTCGTTTCTCTCTTCCCTTTCATTTTTTTTATTCTTTTCTCTCTCCCATTTATATTTATATTTTATTTTATGATGATCAAATTACCAAATTACCCTTGCTTATATTAAATTGGGATGCTTTTGGATTTTTGGTTGAGGGGCAATTTTGTCCTTTTCTTTTTGTTGAAGCCGTGACCCCAAAGTGGGGTTCTGGCTTTCTATATAAAAGATAATATATAATATATATAAATTTGGTAAAGTTTTCATACAAAATAAGTCATGTGAAAGGATTATTTCAGATTTTTCAATATTTCACTCCCCTTCTAGTAAGTTGCTTTCCACAAAAATAATTCTAGGGTTTCTCAAAAGATACAAAAAAGGGTTGGTCTGGTATACAAGGATCTAGGGTCTGTCGTCCGATAAAAAATATTTATAAAAAAAAAAAAAAAAAAAAACGGCCAGCAAAATTTATCAAATTTAGAGGATGTTTATGTCAAAGTTAATGTAAATGTTTGATGATTTTTCGAGAGCGTTGCATGTTGATGTAGTGTTAGACAAATTATAGAACGTCCTAATGTGTGTGTTTGATGTAATATTTTATGAACTTGTAACACAATACTAACATGTCACGTCGTATTTCACGCTAACGCGAGTTCTAATAACAAAAAAAAGGACCAGCAAAATTTATCGAATTTAGAGGATGTTTTTACCAAAATTAATGTAAAATGTTTGATGATTAGTTTGACTCTTATTTTTCGAGAGCGTTGCATGTTGATGGAGTGTTACACAAATTATAAAACTCCACTTATCTAATGTGTGTGTTTGATGTAATATTTTATGAACTTGTAACACAATACTAACACGTCACGTCATATTTCACGCTAACGCGAGTTCTAATAACAAAAAAAAGGACCAGCAAAATTTATCGAATTTAAAGGATGTTTTGACCAAAATTAATGTAAAATGTTTGATGATTAGTTTGACCCTTATTTTTCGAGAGCGTTGCATGTTGATGTAGTGTTACACAAATTATAAAACTCCACTTATCTAATGTGTGTGTTTGATGTAATATTTTATGGACTTGTAACACAATACTAACACGTCACATCGTATTTCATGCTAACGCGAGTTCTAATAACAACCACTTACAAAAAAAAAATTAAGTACATCCTTACAAAAAAAATAGAATATATATATATATTTACACTAGAGGAGGAGAAGTTCGGCTAAACCACACAATAGACAGCCTAATTTGATATCGAATTCGCCATCTACAAGATTCGAACCTAAGACCTCTTTTGGTATCGAATTCGTCATCCACGAGATTCGAACCTAAGACCACTCACTCCTAAGTGAAGAAGAATACCACCAGACCGTAATACTGAGTTTGACAATGAAAAAAAAAAATTGAATATATGTTATACAATTAGCAAGTACATAATTATATTGACCCAAAAAAAAGCAAGTACATAATAATAAGGGAGAGGGAAGTACAATACAAAAGCAAGAGGGAGATAATTCAGATTTCTTAGTATTGTTCATTGATATCACCAGTTATATACAACTACGGTTTTGCCTCTCTTCTTAGGTGACTAGTCAATTGTACACGAACGGAATTCCTACCTGAAAATGGAGTGTGCAGCCCAATGGGCTTCACATAGAATGGACTCGGCCTGATATACGGGTTCGGACACGAAATTGCCATCAAACGTTAACAGTATAATACCAAAAAATAAAAGACAGATCATTTTATAAACAGTAGGTGATTCCATAAGCAATAAAAATATGAAACCAACTTGTGTTTTTGTTAATTAAACTAGTTGGAGAAACTTGACGACCAAGGTTGTCAAGCACTGAAACCAAACTCGTTGACAGCCAAAAACACCAGTACGATTCGTCGTTTGAAGATCCATGTCCATGTGAAGCAAATATACTTTTCAGTTGGCACATGTCTAGCTCTTTGTCTGGAAATGTTCTCTGCACACACATCCGGTCGAACTCGACCTCGACCTTAACCTCTTCGTCTTTCATCGTCGTCTTCCTCCCGGGAGTCCGGAACATCAGGTCAAAAAAGAAAGAAACTAAGAGCAGTACCAATGAAAGAATCTCGGGAGGAAGACAACGATGGATAACGAAGAGCAGTGCCAATGAAGGAATATGAAAACGCAATTTCTTTTTATACATGCCGTTTCTTTTTGTACAGGGACCAGATCATACGGTGCTGTAACTGCAAAAAATTTCAATGTCCTAGATTCTCGAGATGGGGTCATGAAATACCACATATACTATCTCATGCTGCAGCACTGTGGTCGTCCGAGTTGTTTCAATTTGCCCCACATGCACATCATCTGTCTCGGAGACTGGTAATGGGCGGTGTAATAATCTTCGATGCACCCGAATTGGCAGAACTTGAAGCTGTGCCTGTACTCGACTGGTTTTGAACTGTTGAATTTCTCAACCCACATTCCCATGCTCACATCTTCCATCTTAAACAACTGTACAAAGATCAAATTGTTTAGAACCACCCATTACATTATCATATCGGTGTGTGCGTGCGTGCATGAAGTAGAGAGAGGGCGTGGATGTTACTTACCCTTAATTTACGCCTTTCGAACTCAGATACAATGAACTTTGCAATGTCTGATGACAAGATGTAACCTGGTCCATTTGCGTAAGGTGGATAGTCTTCTTCTGGCCACTCCTGAAACAAGAAAACAGAGAACAAATGGCTATGAATACTAATATCAAAAACAAGCATCGGCACAAAACCATGCAAGAAATTGAACATAGTGCAACATCGACACTTTTAACAAGATTTCAACAGAATAAAGATTCTTACAAGTCAATATCACAGTCAATAAATCTGATATAATTAACATGCTTCGAAATATATTTTTAATTCCCCACCCCCCAAAACAAAAAACAAAACAAAAAAAATCCAAAGGAAAAAGAATATCGGTAAACTGAAGAAAATGAGAACCGACTACATGTAGAAGTAGGGTCGACAATCTCACTACATAACATGTATCAGAAACAATAAGTTTGTACATACCTCATATGTGACAGCCCATTTTCCATAGCGCAGAGGCTTATGGTAGTAATTTATGTTCCCCACATACAAGCTCCTTCCCTCTGGTACTTTATGTGCCTCTCTGATAACGGCACCTACTCTAACAAACGTGTCATCATCGCACTTCATAATGTACTTACCAGCCATGGTACGAACCTGAAACAGAAGCAACACCATTCTTAGAAAACCATTTCCAGGAGAATACTGTACAGTATCGAATCTTCATTTATGTTTTTATTCCAAAACTCACCCCATACTCGCAGATAGCAACAGTTTTCAAGACGACCAAGTCATAGTTATCCATGTACGGCACTATAACAATATCGCCAAAAAACTCCGCTTCTTTCTTTAGCTCAACATTCACTTCTTTTTTAGCATGCTGTCCAAGTATCAATAGAAAAGGTTGTGAGTCTCCCACTTAATCATTGTACACAACCAACTACAAATTTTCAAGTGTCATTATTGCTATTGCTTACCAATGCTACGAAGAAACGAGCGACCACTTTTGATGATCTGATAAGATTGTGCTGCATCCAAGACTTCCTTACCGCCATCCTCTCGGCAAAATGGTTGCCTGCAGAAAGGATACCTATGAAGAGTTCAACACCGCCACCAGAAAGAGGTGGGGCCCGCCATCTGGTTGACATCTCAAGATGCTTCTGTGGAGCAAAACTAGGATGGGATGAGGGCAAAGAAGCGGCAAATACCGAGTGCAGATCAACATCCCCACTCAGAGACAGCCCAGTGGCGTCCTCAAGAGAAAATCCCTGTCAACATCACAACTAAACTCTTAGCAAAGAATCCTCAATCATCACGAGGTAGAGGTAGCAGAATATTACTCACATTATGATAAGGAAAAGAGGCGATATGCCTCCCATCAACATTAACATGATAACCCTCCAAGCCAGCACTAAGAGTTAAAACAAACAATTTCTCCTCTGCAAACGGGTATGGCCAGTCAACAGGTACCCTTTTAGTTCTGCCTACTAACCGGCTCAACCACCATGTTGCCTTGGTCTCCACTGAGCGATTGTCGTCATCACGAATCCATTTCTCGCACTTCACCTGACCATCAACTAAAACCAGTCTAAAGAATTACACAACTTGGTGGTGCGGCATCAAAGATGAATTAACCCGGGGAATAATGAGAAAAATGGCCAATAATCGAAAGATGCAAGATAACGAGCCAACAACCCAAAACAATAAATTTCTTCCTGAATAGGAAAACGAAAATCGTATCATTTTCATATCATTCTTCTGGAACATATTATCAATGAGCAGTTAAGCACTATTAACATAACAACTCAAACACACTTTGAATTTTGAAAATCGATACCGCATTCTGCATATCAAGCTGGCACAATACCACACTTCATACAAATTCAAATGCTGTTTTTATTCCCATTTCAGTAGCTTACTTGCAATGCTCCAAATCCAATGAATGCAAAAAGCTCAAAACAGAAACTAATGTACCAAACCAACATAAACAGAACAATTTACAAGTTTCATATCTAGCATTTCCAGTATATAACGTCATAGGACATTGATAATCACTCACCAGTTTCTTCATCAGCCTTAGATTTCCAGCCCTCGCATCGAAGCGCCGCACCCCACTGCATCCTGTAACAAGTGTTGAGTTCAATCACAGGCCTTCCACTCCAATCCCCCCTCAACCTTGGATTGAAATGCAAAAGTCTCGGTGGCTCCTCACCTTCCACAGTCTTCAACCCCAGCAACTCCACCTTAAACTGCGAAACCATCGCCGACTCACCGTCCCTCAGCAGGGCAATCTTGGGCTGAAACTCCTGGTGCGCCGCCCTCGGCCTCCCCACAAGCGTTATGTGCGAACCCAATGTCAGCCCACACGGCAGCACTATCACCCTCCCCTGTGCCGAAAACTCCAACCCAGATACCGAAATCGAATGCTTGCATGCCTCGGATCGGTTCTCCACCTTTCCAGCATCTATCTGCACCTTTCCAGATTCCACCTCTCCCCAGAACTTCCTCCCCACTTCCCAGGCAACCTTCGCTGGCTTGTAAAGCTCCGAATCAAAAGTTTTCGGGTCGAATACTAAACCCGAAACAAAATTGGGCTCTCTGGGTCGCCGACTCTGAGTCGGCTGGTACGAGTTCTGCGAAACTTGCTCAAGAGGGCGACTTGGGGCGTCCTTTTCCTCCACGTCTTCCTTGCTATGGAGCCTGTTGGGGCGAGACAACGAGTCCGGCGAGATTGTACTGAAACCAGTTTTGAACACGAAGGGGATTTCAACCGTAACTAAAAGTAGATACAGAAGTCCGATAGCGATCAGAATCTGAATCGATCTTTGCCTATTGACAGAGAAGAAGGTGCCGAATCTATCCAACTTGGCCCTCCTCATCCCCAATTTCGTAAAAAATTCAAAACTACAGAATTTACCAGCAAGCAGAGATCAAACGCACAAAAAAATGAAAATTTGAATACTGGGTTTTGCGAAGAATGGAAGTTTGAATTCTGGGTTTTGCGAAAAATCGAGTCTTTGATTCAAATGCAGAAGAAGTTGGAGAACGAGTCAGCAACTTGAACCCACCGACACGTCGAGAAGTTTTGGGAAAAAGAAAAAGTGAAACTTGATTCCAATCCAGGTCGGTGTGCGACCTATATTTCCTGGAAGATGAGAAAAATAATTTCGAGTTATTTTCCAAATTTCGTTTTCGATTTTGTTCTCTCTCGTTTATTCAAATGGAAAATTTGGAAGAGTAAATTGTACGAATCGTCCCTCAATTTTAATAAAATTGGAGCAATAGTACTTCAATTAAAAATCCATTACCATTGGTCCATCAACTTATCAAAATATGTAGCTATAGTCATTTTCATAAATTTTGTCAAAATAAGTTATATTGGATTGATCATTTATACAATTAGGGTCCCTCAACTCATCAAAGTGTATAATTATGGTTCTTTTTGTCAACTATATCAAAAATTTTGTCAAAACGAGTTACATTGGAAGGACCATTGCTACAATTGGTACAATTGGGTTAAAGTTAAGGGACCATTTCTCCAGTTGAATTAAAGTTGAGGGACCAATGGTAATGGATTTTTAGTTGAGGGACCATTGTTCCAATTGAGTTAAAGTTAAGGGACCATAGCTACAATTTACTCAATTTGGAAAGAAGTGAACTTGAAATAAAAAGAGACGTTTTATTGGTTTGGAGCGGAAATTATTGAATGAAAGGGTTGTGGGTGGGGTTGGGATCCGGTAATCAAACACTACCCTACCCGCCACTTCGCCGGTGAGCAGAACTCACTGTTACTGTATGGGTAACTTTAAGTTCCACCAAATTAGGAAATCCGTGTCATTGAAATTTGATCCAACAGCTACAAACAGGGGCTCACTTTAAAATTTCTAATAACTTCAACCGTTGTATCAATTTTCAATAGCACGGATTCCCTGATTTGGTGGATTAGGAGAAATAAAGTTACCCATATAGTTTTACTGGGAGTAATTATATCTTGTGGAGTAATTATCTGCAATTAAACGAGAGTTAGCAAAAACAGATTAAAAATACTATCAAACCATTACTAAGTGGATAAAGAAGAAAAACCTTTTCTAGACCACATTGTTTGAAATTATCTTGATATGGTCGATATTTTTGTGAATATATCAAAAGTCATAAGAAGATATGGAAAGGGGGTTGAAGGTTAAACTTCACTCCATATGGAAGAAATTCTCAAATTTCGACAAAAATTGACATATTTCATCAATATTTCCGACAGTTAACTCTTGACAAACTGTCATAAAATATTTTCATTTTAAATTTATGCGTTTTTTAGTAGACTTTCATCATTTCCATCAAATTAGTATCGATAAATTCATCAATATTTTCACAAATTTACATATTAATAATTTTATGTTTTATTTGTGTATTAATAAACAATTAAAAATACTTGTCATGAGAACTATAATTTTAGTAGTGGATTTATCTTCAATTCGCTTTGAACTTATTCACTCCCATCTTCACCTTTAATTAATAAAAAAATAGAAACAACAACTTTTATAATGTCACCCACCGACATATTTAAAAGATGGAAATAATATTAAAAGGTTATAATCAGGAAATGGGTGGAAGAAGAACAGAAAAGCGACCGTTGTAAAGGATGAGAGAGAGAGAGAGAGAGAGAGAGAGAGACACAGAGAGAGAGAGAGAGAGAGAGGGAGAGAGGGAGATTAAAAGGTTAATGTAAAAGATTAAAAGATTAAATTTAGATTAGAATAATGAAAAGTGTTGGGAGCGAAATGCTGTTGAGTGGGCCGTCTTTGAATTTTGAATATTGGATGAACTCATTGCGATTAGGTGGCATTTGGCAAGCATGGCCATAGCCAGGTGTGTTTGAGTTTCACAACCTGTGCTATGATGCATCTCCAAGATTTCTAAAAGCCCTCTATTTAATTTCCATCCTCATAATTAAGTCCTATAACAATTTATAATCCTTATGTAGTGTAATGATTGTGTACTGAATTTTGGCTTAAATGTTAAAATAGTCTCTGTGTTTTATTCAATTTGGTCTCCGTATTTGTCTTCGTTAGCCAATCTTAGATAATCCGTTAAAGGATCGTTCAAAGGGCAAGGCACATGTCAATTTTAATGGTCCTCTAATGGATTGTCTTGTATTGGCTAACATAGGTGAACACGAAAACTAATTTGGCCAAATTAAAAACACGAAAACCAAAATTGACTGATACAGTAAAATACAAAAACCATTTTGACATTTAAGCCTTGAATTTTATACCGATTTTTTAAGATTACGTGAGGAATTTATAGTTCAGTTAAAAACTCTAAATCTAAACGCACCTCTCTCCTCTCTCTCAAAAAGCTCTCTCCCTCTACAAGACCCTAACCCTAGCCAGCTACCTTCATCGCTGCCAGCCTCTAGCTATGACTGGGGGCCAGTGGCAGCTTCCCACCTAGCCTTTCCCCCTCTTCCCCATCCCAGTTTTCTCCCCCTTCACCATACACGACCTCCCCCACCCCCCCCCCGCGACTTCACACCTCACACCGACTACTCATCCCCGACCTTCATCTACCTCATCTCCCTTCCCGTGCTTCTCTCCCACCATTTTGTGTGCAACGTTCCTTGGATTTTGCCTTATACCTTGATTCGGGCCATGCCCTTTTCAAAAATCTTTGATTTGGCGCTCGATTTTCTCGATGGAGGGTGGACTCGTGCTGCAGGTGGAGTGGATCCATTTTCGTCAACTCGTTTCCATGGTGGTGTCACCTTCCTCGCCTGGGTCCTGTGGTTGCACTGACATGTGCACTCTAATATGGCGGCTTGGCTTGTGCATCTTGGACCTAGTTGCTTTGTTGCCTATTGCGGCTAGCCCTTTGGTGTTCGATGTGTGGATGCCGGTACCTCACTGTCCAGCGAATTTTGTAGATGGTCTTGGCCTGTGTGCCTCATCCCCCACTGTGTTGAGTTAATATGTGGATCCCTTCTCGGAGTAGTGTAGTTGTTTTTCACTCGCCTTATGTACACCGTGGTGGCGCTATTTATTTTAGCTAGATTGGTCTTCGCCTTTGTGCGATGCGTTATGTAGTCTCGTCTTTCAACGATGACTTGGTGTGGTCTTGCTCTACTGCGATGACTTTATGTAGCCTCGCTACTCAACGATGACCATTGTGGCTGCCTGTATTTCTCTATTGCGGCTATTATTGTGATGGATCTGTACTGGTGGCACTTGTGCGTTTGGCGATTGTGTGTTCATGCTTGTGGTAGTCTACTAGGGGTTTACTTTTATTTGTCTGTCTGCGCAAATTCACTCCAGATCAATTTATTGGTCATCAGAGCTTTGTACCCAATGACACCCGTGTAATTGTTAGTGTTGATTAATGAAATACCACACTATCGTTTCTTGTCCAAAAACAAAAAAAAATTAGTTAAATAAGAGTATTATTTATTACAATCGAGGTTCTGAGTTTGAATTCACTTATCAGAACAAAACTATTAAAATTATCAAACCTACAAAAGATATTGAGATTATTGGTAATAAAATAATCAGAAAATCCACCTCTTTCTTCTAATATTGAGATTATTGGGAAGATTAAGTGCACTAACAGAATAAATGTTATACCTATTCTTAGTGCTAAAATCTCGAAACGAACTTTAATTTACCGGAGTTGTTTGTTTTTTGCCCTCCACAAGAACGCATGGTTTCTTAATCTAATTAATTTGAATGCACAACTCATCATACTATTTATCTTTTAAATGTATTAGTTAAATAATAAAAGAAAATGTATGAAGTTACTTTAATTTTATGAGCAAAGGAGTTGTAGATACCAAACTAAAAAACTTGGGGTCATGTTTTAGATGAAGAGAATATACATTCACTATCTAGGTCAAGGTTTGTCTAATGTAACTAATTACCAAGTGAATATGGCAAAATTTGTATTGTAATTAAGATACCATCTTGGTAACCACCACAGGGCAGCTCAATGGCTGGTGATGAATTATAGGCTTGTATTTCACACGTCACGTCCTGAGTTTGATTTTTTGGCGTTGGTGAATCACACGATGGTACCGAGATAGGCGGAAGTGCCTCTATGAGTCTTCCCAACCCCCGCCCCCCCCCCCCCCCCCCCACCCCCACCCCTCACACAAAAAGGTTGGAATGTCGTAGCGAAACCACCAAATCGTCCCATTTTCAAAAAGGAAGATACCATCTTTGTCTATAATCACCACCCCACATAGCGCTTTCTAGTATCCATCTACTATCAACTTATTGCTCATTTAAGGATCACGCAGTGTCACTCCAGTATTGACTTTGTATTATCTCATTTTCAATTTTCAAATAGGTGATACGCACTCGTTAATGGTGTTGCCACTACGATTCTACATTGATACTATCTCATTGAATAGAGGTGACAAATGTTTTGTATTTGGCAAAGTGCTTTAGAAAAAGGGTGCTTTTGCAAATGGTAAATCCTATTCCCAACCATAGTGAAAGGAACAAGCAAGTCCCTCCATATATAGAGATTAGAGCGTGTGTCAAATACTAGGTTTTGCAAAGGCCTTTGGGTTAATTGAAGAGAGTGATGTCAAGTGATTTGACATGGCAACGAGGGACAACTTAAGTATCATTGAAAGCTTGGTAGAGATCGCATGCAGAGCGGCAAAGATCCCATTTGGCATTTCGGTACGTTAAACTAACTCAATTCAAAACTTGAAGTTGAAGCACTCCTTCAACATATATAAAAATGTGCTTAAATATACCTATCACACAAAGACAAGAGATGAGGTGAAGTATTTCCATCACACATGATATATTATTTTATGGAATTCGATGGTCCCTTTCAAGTGGTTTGATAATTCGATAATTTCCCTTTCAAGGTATTTTTCTTTCTCTCTGCTAAGGACAGATTTATTAAAATTTTGACAAAGTTAAAATATTTACGTTATCCAATCATCATGGGGTGACTTAATGATTGCGGATGAATTTCAGATCCGTATTCCACTCGGCACGTTTTGGATTCGATTTCTGACGTTGATGAATTGCAAGATGGTGGTCAAGAGGATATTGAAATGCTTATGTGAGTCTTCATGACCCAGAATGGTGAATATCTTTCCAAGCTGAATGCACTAATAAGAGACAATCACCTGGAAATTAACTGGCACACCTCAGATCAAAAAGTCATCTATGCCACATCACGTAATATCTTAAGATTGAGGAACCCTACACAACCACTACCGATCTGATAACATTTATGTGTCAGCTTGGGGAATCAAGGAAGAGAGCTCTACATGCCCAGATCAGCTCGGTTACCACAACTACTGACCTGACCTGACCTGACCTTTTTAATCACTAGCTAGCAGAGCTTTGAGTGGTAAATGGAGGTCTGCCAGCCGCTAAAGCTCACCTCACCTCGGCCTATTGACGAGCTCATCTTTCTGACCTCGACCCCTTCAAAGTCCCACTTTCTGACTTTGATCCCGTCAAAGTCCCTTGTTTAGTATGCTAAAAACAGACATCAAAACTAAATATTTAGTTTTGATTAGGGTTTTGTGATATTGTTGGGGTATTGACTTTTCGTAAAACCATGATGGTAAAACAAATCGCCAACCTTTTACCTTTACAATCCAATATTGTTTTAAAAATCCGCCTAGACGTTAGGCGGCTAATCACCGTCCCGATTAATACCTAGACATTTAAAAATTAAGAAATGGCACATAGGCCTGTTGATGTGCCCGTCTAGACTGTCCAGGCACCGACTAGGTTGCGACTCACTTAGACAGAAAATAGATAGCTTTCATTTTGCATTTTATTTTTTTTCAATAAATTGTAAAGACTTGTTGAAAATTTAAATGAATACACATTATATGCTTGTTTCCCATGTTTTCATTATGTCCAATACTTCATAATATATATGTCATTCTATTTTGTAGTTTATGATGAAATTATATATATTTTAAGTATAAACAGACACTTATTTACACGAAATATAATAGATTTAATTAAATCCGTCTAGGCGCCTATCTAGGTCCCTCCTAAGCGCTAGGCTCAAGCTCGCCACCCGACTAACACCTAGCGTCTTTTAGAACCTTATTGATACCACTAAATATTATAAATTTGACCAATAATATTTATGGCTGGAATATTTACGTAGGAACGTCAACACAAAAGTGAATGCAGAAGATGCAGAAGTTGAACATGCATGAATGCATGCATGGCACATCTAAAGTTTGACAACGCCTGAGTGTGACACCATGCATGGAATGAAATTTTGACTATTTCAAACTCACCCCACTTCACCCACCCTCTTCTCTGTTTATTTTTTTTTGGGTCAAACTTTTCTGTTTCAGTTTATGTCACTCACATACTGCATGCGTTGTAACAGCTCTGAAAATGAGGGTCGATCTCCTTCATTAGCGCAAGTTCACCCCTAAAAAAATACATCAACATCAAGCCTATTTAATCCACTCAGTGAACAGTGAGTGACCATAATGAACAGTAATAGGCCAAATGCATATCCATTCCTAAAAAATACGCTGGCACAAACGATCTTCACCCCTACAAAATGCGCTAGCACCCAACTCATTTAAAATATTATTAATTTTTTTATAAAATAATAAATAAATAAATATTTTTAATTTCGGATATGATTTTTGACCAATCTCGTCACGGTACGTGTCATTATCATATTAAAATTACATAAACTCATCAAATAAACTTAAAAAAACACACTAAATAAAATTACATAAACTCATTAAATAAACTTAAAAAAAAAAACACACTAAATAAACTAAGAACTTTATTGTTCCACCATAATCTCCTTTTAATTATCTTGACCTTGTTGCAATCCCATTGGTGCTCAATCAAGTCACTTTGACAGGTACAGTGCCAATATGGCTCTTGCAATGAAGTGTACCACTCAGCAATCAATTGATTGTAACGTCCATCCCGTTCCAATGGCTCGTGTTGCACGGGATCTTCGGTGCCGTCATGAGCACAATAGATACGTGTTCTTGAGTTGTTCATTGTGTCCGGCTCGTATTCGTCGACGACATCATAATCATACATATCTTCCATAATCATGTTGTGGAGAATGATACACGTCATCATGATGGATCGAAGTGCCTCGACATCAAACATTCTGGCAGCTAACATGACAATCGCCCAACGAGCTTGTAGGATACCAAAACAATGCTCTACATCCTTCCTACACCTCTCTTGACATTTTGCAAAGTGTTTTTCTTTTTCACTTTATGGATGTGGGACTGTTTTGACAAACGTTGTCCACCTTGGGTAAATGCCATATGCAAGGTAGTACGGCCCGTCGTATGTATGGCCATTGACTGAATATGTGACTATGGGTGCTTTTCTTTGCAGCACTTCGTCGAAGACTGGAGATTGGACTTAGACAGTTTTTCCAGGTCCATTGCATGCATTCGATGCTTCCAATCATGCTAGGGAAGCCTCGCATCTCACCCTTCCTCAGTAGTATTCGCAGATCCCTATGCGTTGGTTTCCGGAGGTACTCCTTCGTATAGTGGGCTTTGATTGCAGAGCAAAACCGCATCAGGGACTCCAGAACAGTTGATTTTCCCATCCTCATTATCTCATCCACTTGATTTGCAGATGCTTCATATGCAAGCATCCGCAAGGCAGCAGTAACTTTTTGCTCAAGAATAAGACCTAGAACATTGAAAGCATCATTTTTTTGCACAAAGTATTGATCATGGTTGCAAATAGCACTCATGATTTTGTCCAACAAACTTCGTTGCATTCTAAAACATGATTAGGGAATACACAGTTGGGGATAAAATAATCTTCCAATAGATTTTTACCTTGTCTTTCCCTCTTTCTATCGAAGTTTGCAGCATGTCTGGGTTTGGATATCTAACCCATAGCTTCCATGACACGGCGGGAATGTGAGGCCCTATGCCTTCTATGGTTATCATCCTCATCCCCCTCCATTGCGAAAGCCTCATCTCCACCTCCACCTTCCTCGAGATTGACCAATTCTTCCTGTTGTGCCAACAATCTTTTCTGTTGCTCCTCAAACTGTTTATACACTCTCCTTGAAGAAGACATTGTAAGAACTCAAGATTTGAAAATGATGAAGAATGATTGATTTTGGTGTGAGGATGGATGTAGGGATGTAGAGTTTATATGGACAAAAAAAGAAAGGATGAGGTTCTGGTTAGGTATTTTTTTCACACAAAAAGTATAGGAAAGCTTTGGTAGAAAGTGTTGAAAATATTGAAATATGGTGCAAGGTGGAAGATGATGGTTAGGTATTTATAGGAAAAAAAAATATTTTTAACAATTTTTTATTAAGTGAATTAATCTGGACCGTTGGATTTGAAAAGATTCAAATCCAACAGCCCATAAGTATGACACATGGCCAACGGTCACAATTCTGACCGTTGGTTTTTTTTTTTAAGCCAAAAAATTGTGGACCTTTGATCTTTGGATCGGACGGCCCAGAGCGCGCCACGTCATCTAGCCGTTGGATTTCAAATTCAAAACTTTTTACCGTTGGAAATCCAACAGTCCAGAAAACTAGCCTTTCGAAATCCAACGGTCCAGGACTGGCCACGTGCCCTCCTCATCAGACCGGTAAGTGCACCTGCGCATGTGGGCCCCGCCTCTGTTTTCTTGTCGGCGACGCGCGCCCAATCACGCATGCTTCCCATGCGCCTGGCGCAAAAAAAAATTAAAATGGCCCGTGACTTCACGCTGGCGTCAACATGATGTCACATAGGCCGGGCCTTGGCTCAGCACATTCTGGGCTGGCCTATGGGACGGCTTGGGCTGGGTGCCAGCCTATGGAGGGTTTTAGCTGGGTGCCGGGCTGTTTGGGGGGCTGGGTGCCGGGCTATCAAGTCCCGGTGGACTTGCTCTTAGCCAACACAAAAGGTAGTTAGGGTTACGTTGGAGCACCACTAACTTTGATAAAAAAAAAAAGAAATAAAGTGATGAAGTACTTTATCAAGCTGAAAAGAAATTGATCCAGGGAAAAGAAAACGGTGACCAAGAAATCGACATCACATATAAGGCAATTCGAACTTAGACACTTTTTCATTATACATCCAGTTTTCTTCATTTATTTGTATTAACAGAGAAGGCGATTCGAACTTGGACCATCTTTCAGCATAGACCTAGTTATTCATCTTCCATTATAGAGAGAGTTTTTGGAGTAGAGCAATCAGAAAATTCAAAGTATGATTACATGAACCTTAAGTCGGCGATACCAATAATTTTCTCTTGAGTTTCTTACTCTGGAAAGCGTGAATTTTAAATTTGAGGCCAAAATCCAAAAGCTGCTATTAGCTGTGTTGCACATGTTTGCAGGTTCTTGCTGAAAAGAGAACAAACTGGATGATTAAAAAACGTTATAATTATCTGTATGCGATATTGCGATTCTTATTCTGGTAATATATACGCAAATCCATTTTATGGTTTATTCACTGAACGGTATCTTTTATCATAATTTAGCTGCCCTTTTGCTTTCATATTTCTTTTGTTAACATTTTTTTGCATCAACACTTTGAAGGAGGAAAATGCTTCACCGACAATGATATATTAGTTTTCTGATTTTATTTTGTGTTTAACCAAGTCACGGGTAGTAGAGCAACTTTCTTAACACAAGTGTGACCAGCTGAAGTATGGCGATGTTTGATTATGGGCAGTAGAGCAACTTTCATAACACAAGCGCAACCAGTTTAAGTAAGGTGATGGTTGGTTTGGTATTGATGTCTTTTGAAAAAAAACTGTTTTTGCTGTGCTGTGAGAATAAGCAGCTGTGAAATAAAGCAGCAGAGTGTTTGGTAAACTGTTTTGTAAAAGTGCTTTTGAAAAAAAAAAAAAACAGTATTATAGTGTTTGGTAAACTTTTATGTAAAACAGATGTGAAAAAGCCGGTTTTTCAAAGCTGGGTTTTGCAGCTTCTTGTTTTTGGCTTTTTTTCATCCAAAACTGTGAAAAAAAGTTGAAGCTGAATGTTTACCAAATACCAAAAACTCTTCCATCTTTTTTTCATAGCAACTTTTTTTTAAATTACCTCAACCCCAAACTGGGGCTAAGTTAAGATAGGTCATGGGCAATAGAGCAACATTCATAACACAAGCGCAACAAGTTTAAGTATTGTAATGTTTGATTAAGCTAAAATAGGCCATGAGCAGTAAAGCAACTTTCGTAACATAAATGTAGATATTGACATCGATTAGTCGACCCAGATCTACATGTTAGATGGATTAAGACAGGCCACCGACAACAAAGATGGATTCAGAATTACAAAAAAATTTAAACTTCAGCGATCATCAGCATCATCATCACCACCTTTAAATCAACGTTTGTCACTAACTCCTGGTTTCCGGATAGGAGTGTTGTCATATGGTTAGAGTCTTTTTCTTTCTTTCTTTCTTTTTTTTTTTTTTTTTTTTTTTTTTTTCTCTGGTCAACATATATATTTGTTAGAGTTGTTAATTTTGGTTAACATATTATTAGAATTTATGTTGATGGGTTAGAATTGTCACAAGAATATAGGTAAGCTTACATGCAAATTACGGGAAGACTACTCCGTTATTTCTTTGACATCCCACTAAAGAAGGTGAGCTACTACCAAAACAAAGATTTAAGTACAATTCATTCGTAATTTACCAAATGCTTTACAAACTGTATTAGTTAGCATGTGTGTGCCAGATAAAACAAAGTAGGTCTGAATTATTAGTCAAGTGGCTATTTAATACAAAAATACACTAAACAATTGACTTCGTATAATTTGTCCTATCTGATACTTTATATGGCATGCCAAACAAGACCATAATGTTCAAAGTGCAACTCAAAAGAGAGGTGACTTGGCATTTCTATCCATGCATGCCCAATCTTACTGGTTTGTGAGGCTCAAGCTCCTCATCAACACCATGAGGAGGTGGTGGTTGCACTGCACTGCACTGCACCTGCCAATCTTTTGTTGCAGATCGATGTTGAAGGAGCTGGGATGCGAGTCTCTACCAATAAAAACACAGATCAACTTCCCCGAGTTACCATCATTGATGTAATGGGACCTCTGTATTTCTCCTCATGTGGCGGGATCGGGAGACCTAGTTTGGCTCCTTTTGTATTTGCCTTCTACTTAATTTCTATAAAATCACATAACGATTCGATGTAAAAACGGAGTGCCGGCTGTCGACCATCTGATGCCCTTCCCCTCTTCATTTATCCAGGCTTGGGACCAGTAGTGCAAGGCGGAGTTTTTTTTCTATAAAATCACATTTTAACAAAAATAAAACACCACACCACATCCCTAAGCCCCTTTAAATGCACACAAAATGATTCAAATTAATGACATAACTCCCCAAAATAGTTCTGATTGACCATCTGAAGAAATATTTACATAAAGCGCTACTGGTTTATTGATTTCAACGTAAATTCAAGAAGAAACATATTTTTGCCATATATTCTATAATTTTCTGCCTCATCAAGTCTAAAGTTTCTTAACTAGTTGAGCTTTTTGTTTAAAATAGTTATAATCATCAAACTTGTGATCATCACAAACTAAAACAGTATTCAGTAGTCATTTCCTTTTACACAAAGGCAAATTAATCTAAATAATCAATTAACTATGCTATTTTACTTGGATTTAATCTAAGTTTAACCAAATAATTCACCCAATTTGAACCAGATTCAAAAGGGTCCCTAGGAGCCAAGCGTGTGAGCATACGGAAAGACTGATTTTTATTACCGTTAATGTACGTGAAGATGTCATTCATCATGCAACTTAGTTAAATGGAAGCAAAACCCTCATGCTTTTCTTGCCTTTTCACGCTTGTCATACTTTTAACCAGTACCTTTCCTCATCTCATCTCATACCTCTTTCAATGAGCATCTGCATAAGCAGAACTAAACGAAGGTGAATCGGTTTCATCTCTCTTTTAAATCCAACAACTTTTGTTTATCATTTCCTTTTTGTTTCCTTTTCAATCTTTTTCCTTTTTATGATTTCATGTGCAAGTTTTGAATCACACAGATAATTAATAAGGATGGTGAGACCTGCTTGTTGTGACAAGCTGCATGTGAAAAGGGGCACTCTTTGGACTGCGGAGGATGATGCAAAGATACTTGCACATGTGTCGAAGCATGGGCCGAGTAACGGGACTTCTGTTCCCAAAAAAACAGGTTAATTCGGATGCTTTCTTCTTTAAATTCTTTCGTTACCGGGTTTCCGGGGGTGCTGTTGGATTAAATAGTGCATTTCCAGGATAATTAATTAACCTAATGTAAGAGTGTTTACAGGAGTTACAAGATGTGGAAAGAGCTGCAAGCTTAGGTGGACTAATCACCTCAAGTCTAATCTGAAGCATGAATCCTTCACGCCCCATGAGGAGGAATTGATTGTCAGGCTTCATGCCACAATAGGTAGCAGGTTAGTATTTATGCAAATTTCTAGCTGATCTTGGAAGAAGAAAAATTTCACTGCATTAGTCTTGGTTTTATTGTATCCGAACCGATCTGTGCTGTCTTCCGTTCCAAATATCATAGTTTGTAGATCTCATTTACCCTTTGGAGAGAAAGCTTATGAAGGTTTGTTCATTTGAGCCTGCTTCTGGAAGAGCTAAAAGTGCTTTTTGACAACCAAAAGTGCCTAAGTTTGAAGAAGTACAAGGTTTTTTTTTTTTTTTTTTTTTTCTTATGATTTTTGTGGTGCAGATGGCCAACAATAGCTCAACACCTTCCTGGGAGGACAGACAATGATGTAAAGAACTACTGGAACACTAAGCTGAAGAAGAAGCTCTCAGAAATGGGAATTGATCATGTTACTCATAAGCCCTTCTCTCAAATCTTAGCGGACTATGGAAACATCGGTGGCCTCCTGAAAGTTGGAATGAGAATCGGGATAGGTTCTCTCAACAAGGACTTGAGGAACGCAATGCTGATGAAGCCAGCAGAGCCATACTCATTGCCAGCACAAGGGTTTTCCAACATCAACAGCCATTTGATGCCAATTACAATGATACCAACCAAAGCGGAGCCAATTCTAGACAGTTTCTTGGGCCACACTCAACCTGGCAGCCAACCCCCGGATCTTCTCACACAGCTGCAGGCCATAAAATTGGTGACAGAAGCCTTCAAATCCACCGAATCCCAATCTTCTGCACCAAATTTTTACAGTCACAAAGGAACATTGTCATCATCGTCTTCTACTTCATCTGCACCACAAGAGCAGGCAACCCTGCAGGCGTTTAGCTGGAGTGATTTTCTCCTTGAAGACGCGTTTATGCCAATTGGTGACGCCCAAGAACACGAAAACAAGGCTGAGTATTCATCGAAGGACCAAGCACAAGTAGCAATACAACAAAGCCAAATCAACATGGATTATGCAATCTCAACAAATGAAGTTGAAGCTCCATCGGTGGCATGTGACAGTTCGTTTGTGGAAGCCATGGTAGCTAGAGAGAATGAGATGTTCTTGGAGTTTCCTGAACTCATGGAAGAACCATTCTACTATTGAGTTAAAATTTACACCAAAGTTATGGTACTAATTTTGCAAACAATAAGATTTTCTGTATAAGATGAAAATTATAAGAACTAGCTTATATATGGGGCTTTTTGTTGGAACTTATGCCTTTGCATGATACAAGTAATTAAACTAGTTAATGAAGATTTTGTTTGATTCCTTAATTACGTTTCAATAACACACTCAGTTTCCTTGATTTTCTCATTTGGTGGTGATTTGACTATTAACTAATACTTTTGCTTCGAAAATATAGTTTTAATTGCATTGAATAATCAAAAGTAATTATATTTATATCTGAGTCAAATATGAGACTTATAATACGAATCAAGATCCTCTCTGAATATCTGTGTTTCCGCATAATTTAAAATGAATGGTTTAAATATCCTGATCATTGAGACTGGTCTTCTAGACATAGAGATCCGAAAAGGATCTCATCAATTCTTGTAATACTAATTGGTAACTAACGATAAACGTTAGGCCACACATAAAAAACTTTGTTTGGTTAACAATGACTTTGCTTTCAAGATATTTGTGTTAATTTAACCGCTCCAGCAGAAATGGAGCCAAGTTAGGTGTCTGAAATTTTGTCTTTTTTTCTTTTTAGTATACATCAACTTCAACGTGAAACTTATCTAAGAGATCGGTATTCAAGCAGATACTTCACATGTCATAAAATAAATAGAGGAACACAAAAAAAAAAATTATTTCATTCACTTGTATTATGATATATAAGTACCGCTCAAATACCCGTTACTTAAAAAAGAAATAACTATTCTATCTTAATCAAAATTAGTAATCTATAATTAAGGACAGTCGACCATAAAGCCTCAAGTAACAGCGGTAACGAGTGTTTTACCCGCGCTGCCTAATTAGCTTCACCTCTCGATGAGTGAATGGTCATTGTTTACTTTTCACTACAAGTCGTTTATTTATTTACTTATTTATTAATTCTGATAATTCATCATTAATTCAAAATACAAAGAGCAGAGAGCAACAGAGAAATTGCAGAAGAAGATAAAAAATCGACAGAAAAATTCCTGCAAAAATGGTGGCGATTTCGTTGTACAGAGGAAACCTCCACAGAGTTCCCGACGTACCGCGTCGGTGGCTTATGCCAACCCCTAAAATTTCCCTCAAGGACTTCAAATCCCTTTTAACCCGCCGCTCTGTAGCTCTCTCCCGCCTCCGCTCCTCCGCCCTCCCCGACGCCGCCTCCTCTAACCCTGACCCTGATTTTTTCCTGGACCAGCTCAACGGAGCTCCAAAGGCGGGAAATTTGTCTCACCCCACGATTAAATTTGAAGCGCCGGAGAATGTTGATGCTGATTGCGAAGCTGGGCCGTCCGGGGAGAAGAAGGATGGAAAGCAATTGGACGGTGCTGATTCTGCGGTGAAATCCGGCGGTGAGTCCGATTCGCCGCCTGCTCTTAAGCCCGATTTGATCGAGAAAGAGTCGGATGTTGCGGATGTTGGTGCGAGTTCACTGGCTGTGAAGGTTGATAAATTGGATGAAGTGGAAAACCCTAATTCTGAGGTATATCTATATCTGTATGTGTATTTATATCTGGTTTTCAATTGGATTCTGAATTGGTATGGAAAGTTTTGTTTTCGAATTGGGCATTTTTATGGGTTTGTGTTCTTAAATTGAAGTATGAAAATTGGATTTAAACTGTAATGTGTGGAGAAAGAACAACTTAAATCTATACAGCACAAGCATGCATTTTGATTTGCTGAACTGTTTAGTGTAGTTTCGATTCGTGTTTAGTAACTGCAATTGTTTGTTTATATGATAGAGATGCAACAAAGAGGAGGAGGAGTTAAGTGACAATCAAAAGAGGAAAAGAGAAGTTGAGGAGAAGCTGCAGGTTTTGAATCAAAAGAAACATAATCTAGTTCAAGTGTTGAAGCAGGTAACTATTGGGTCCATAGTCGATTTGTGTGTCTGTTTATGTTACATTGGGAGGGATCGATACTAGGGAGTTCTTTCGTGTTGGTTTACAGATCTTAAATGCAGAGGAGGAGTTAAAGAGACGAAATTCCATGCAAGGAGTGGTGGTTCGCCCGTCTGTATCACTTCAAGTGGATGTAACAAATGACTCCGGTTCAATGACCAGGCACGCTGCTGCTAGGTTGGGCTCGGAGTCAAACCTTGAGATGGAAGGGGTTGAGGGCGATGAGCTTTCAAACCATAACATTCAATCTCGCCATATTTTCCGGATGAACAGTACATCCCCATCTTCAGAGTCTCCTCTCAGAAGGCCAGCTCATATTCAGCACAATGTGGTAATGCATTTTGGTTATACTTCTGCTACTACATTTATGGTACCAGTCATGTGTTGATGCACGTATTGTTTTTGTTTTCATTTGTGTCGACTACTGTGTTGATGGTTTTATCTTGTGGGAGCATATAATTTAAGAATCTTTTGAATTTCAAGTGTTGGACTAGCAAAAGCAGTTTTCGTGAGAGATCAGAAATACAAGGAACTATTTTGCAATTGATGTCTCTTTGCTTTGCTATTATCTCGTGAACTCATTTTCAGTTATCAAATTTCTGTGCAGGTTCCACACCCCTCTCGAGCAAGTTTAGGGGCAACCGGTACTAGTCCATCACGCTTTGCTCCCATAGGGCAACTGGGGCATCCTGCAAATCTACCCACGTTATCCGTATCAGGAACAAATTACATGGCATCCTCTCCATCCCCTGCAGCATCTGGCGGTACTTCTGCTTTCCGAGACGCTCGATTGCCAAGTCCATGGAATTAGATTCGGGCTGTGTACTCCCTTTGTTTACAATGGGGCTCTTTTCTGAACACCAGTGTCTGGTGGATCGATATTTGATATCTATGGCCCTATCGTCCTTGTATTCAAATCTGGGTGGCTTTCAAGGATCAGAAAACTGTCTCAGTTGGCATCCCTTTTCGTTTTTCCTCCTCCTCGTCGTCCATGGCACGGCCAAATTTTCATGTCTCCTTGTATCTTTGTAAATTAGTAAAGCTTGTCCAATTAAGCTGTATTGAATTTCTTTAGCCTGCAATATGCGTACTGATAATTTTGGTGAATTTATGGAAAACGTTCTTGAGAAACTAGTGTTTTCCACAACAAAACTTGGACGCTAGAATGGACGAGCTATAATAAATGAGTTATTAAACTCTTGACAAGAATAGCCATAATTATAAATCGAATTCATCACAAGTATATACCGTCATAGCATTTACTGCGCTAAACTTAAGACTGCTTCCAACTGTGTGGTTTTTCCGAACTTCTCATCTCTTTAATGTTAAATATCGATGTATTAAAAAAAAAAAACTACATAATGTTGTTTATTGTTTCTGTTATCATTATTATTATTATTATTAAGTTTTAAGTAAAAATCAATCTTGATTAACTACTTTTGTATGAGGTCATATCTTGTGCGTTAATATTACTCAATAATACTTTTACATGAACGTTAACTTACTCACAAAAAAATTTATATTAATCACGATTTAGTATCAAACTCACTACAAATATAAATCATTCTCGCACCCTTGTAAGTTAAACCTGAGACATCCTCCAACAAAAAATAGAATTTGTAGGGTAGCCACCCAAATTCCTTCCCGTATGCTAAAATCACGAGACAAGATCCCAAAAATGTTGCCCTAGCTATAGGCAACTTAACACTAAAACCCCATACGGATTTAGATAGTTGGGTGAGTCAACGGTCAAAACATCACCAGAGACCCTCCCATCCTTTTCCTCCGCCAACGGCGCATTTTAGAACTCAAAAGTGACTAGATCTCACCACACAAGTCCCAATTCACCCCGACCCCCCCACTGACCCAAAAGCATATCAACACAAAATCCATACCTCCCCTCCCATTTCCTCCCATTCATCCACCCACCACCGCCCTAAACCGCCCGTAAAACACCACCATGTCCAACCGCGCCACCCACCGGCGCATGCTAGCAGCGACAGAGCCAAAACACTCCAAGCCCTCCACTTACCTAGATCCTCCTTCCCTGCCCACTAAACCCTCTTCCACCTCCAACCCCACCTCAAGAGTCATCGCAAGTCAACGACCCCGCACTTCTCAGAGCCTCGTAGACACTCGTTTGCAGGCCAAATCGATGTCGGCGTCCATGGATTCCTCCAAGCCTTCCCCCAAATCGAATCCTCAGCTCAAATCATTCGACCCCAGAATCGAAAAACAGCGCAAGAAAACAAAGGAATCAGAAAAATCCAGAAAACCCAATAAGGATGTCGTCGTGGTGGTGAAGAAGAAGGAAGCTCAAAAGGGGTTGGTGGATTTTGAGAAAGAGAAGGAGTTGGATAGCGGGAGAAGGCTGTCGGTTTCGTCCGCCGGGAGCGGCGGCGGAGGAAGGAGGAGATCCTTATCTGAGCCGCAGGTGCAGTTGGCGGATGTGCTAGCAAGTAATGGGGTGAGAATTGTTTCAGCTGATATGCCGCCATTTATGCAGATCCATGCTGTGGAGTGTGCAAGAAAGACACATGATAGCCTGGAAAAGTTCACCTCCAAGACTCTTGCTTTGACTCTCAAGAAGGTAATTTAATTATGAGCTTAATTATCATGATTAGGATGTTAACTTTTGATTTTGCTTAGGTTTTTGGTGATTATGTGATGTGGGTTTTGTGAGTTTTATGATTAGGTGGTAATTGTTTTTGTGGGGTTTAAAGAACTCAAAAAGTCCCACTTCTTTTCCAAAAAAAAAAAAAAAAAAATAGAGTCCCACTTCAAAACTACAATATATAATGAATGGTTCTGTCACTAATGGTCACCGAGTTCTTTTGTGATCAAACCCCACATTTGCGGTGCGTGTGATTAGTAGTGAGTCGTTAGTCCGACTATGTGCAAATATTGACAGGGTTGGGTAATTGTTATGCAGGAATTTGATGGGGTATATGGGCCAGCATGGCACTGCATTGTAGGAACAAGTTTTGGGTCTTTTGTGACACACTCTGTAAGTGGGTTTCTGTATTTCTCAATGGATCAAAAGTTGTACATCCTCTTGTTTAAGACCACTGTACAAAGAGCAGACTGAAAATCTGAAAAGTTTAAGACTTTTATTAGGGTAGGAAGAAAGTTGTGGAAAGCTCAAGAATTAAGTCTCTGCATTCTTCTTCTTTCCAGTGTAATCATATCACTGTTATAAAACCATAAATATATCTGTTACATTTTTCGCTTTCTGTGTTCGATTTGTTCTTAGGTGTTACCGGTTTAAACAATCATATATCTCTCTCGTGTCACATGAGATACAACGCATAATTGTACAACCGGTGACAAAACAGATTTCGCTCATCGGATCTTTAATGCATTGTGATTACAGAAGTATGGAAAGTGGTACTCAATCCATCATATCCAAAAATGCGTTCTGTTTTCCAAACTTATATTGTATTTGCATCTCATCCTATATTATTGGTAGCTTGGTCTGAGACTCAGAGGACACCCCCCTACCCCCCAAATCATTTACTCTTGCTTGTAAATTGGGGACTGTTGTTCCAGCAAACAGTAGGACATGGGAACTTTTTTTTTTTGAACAAATGATATGGGGGTGGGGAATGAGTTCAGCCTCACAATTGACTAGTAATAATGTAGTTTAAATTTGCTTTTAGCGAAAATCAAACTTAATACATTTCACTTATAATCTAAGAGGAATATCAACTAGACAGTAGTTTTAAGCGGAGACATGGAGACATGGGACCATTTTAAAAGGGACTCCTGAATAATATGGCTTGACCAAAATTGTCTTTTCACCCCTATCAGTTTGGAATTCAAATTTGGGCATGCCATCCCAAAATTAATTTCTGATACCAGTGAATGAGTAACTGGCCCATTCTCCATCCAAGCAAATCTGAGCGCTTGATTTCCTAATGAACATCAACACAAACTGTAATACTTAAACTACTTTGTATTGGCATAAAATTGAAATTCCCATTTTTATGTACATATAGGTTAGGTCAGCTGATTAAAGACGGATTTTCCGGTCCCTGTCTCCCAAGTTTGAATTTCTCTTCCTATCAACTATAGTAGTTTAGATTACCGCCTCGGCAAAAGGAAAAAAAACGTCTTCACCAAACAAAAAAAGGAAAAAAACACCTCATTTAGGTGTTACTAATCCGTCACTTATTAATCTTGATGGGCATAAATGGAACTTTGGAAATGATAATTCTGCAAATAAAACCTTCTATTCTTAGTAGTATGGATGGAGCAAAAATTATAGAACGGATCAAGCACATAACACCGACCAAGTGAATGAATAATTGAGTGTGCGGTTGAAAATTCAACGGTTAAAGATTTCCATTCCATACTATGTTCCGATTCATACTCAAAAAACCCCAAAATGTAGAGGAAACAATGATTAAGAAGAATAAATTGAGTGCGGTAGATTTTACGGCAATCACATGCAGAAGGGCATAGATTTTGTTCGAGCATTGAAAAAGTAGCCACATATCGCAAAAAGGTACCAGAACATAATTTGTAACAGTTCCATGTACTAGGGACTGCAGAATAAAGTTGACCTGGTAATTTCCCAACCCAACAGGAAGTTGAAGTTCTTACACAAAATAGTTGGCATGGTACGGTTGGTACTGTTTTCTTCTTTGTTTACGTTGGAAGAGGATCATCGCCGGATCATTTTTTCAGAGATCCTGCAATCGTGTTTGTTCATCGTACATCATGCGATCAGTTTTCGTTAGGTACTATTTATGTTTAAATTTTAAATTTTGAATGATTTCTAACTATACGATGTATAATGAACGAACACGATTGCAGGATCTTTAGGATTCTCAAGAAAGGATCCTTTTCCGTTTACGTTATCTTTTCTGTTCAAAATTATGAAGGCACTTCAACTTCAAGCAACCCAAATATTATCCTGCAACAACTTCAAAACAGCCAAGTTTGTTGCTTCATGGAAATTTGGATGAAGGCTTCATTGCACCTCTGGGTATGCCACCGTAGCATTTCAGAATAATAGAGCGACGTCATGTGAAATTATAACACACAACATTATATTATTGGTCTGAAACATTACAATGACTTTAGGGAGTGTGTATGTAAATCTCTGGAGGAATAGACATCGGTTTTGAAGTGAGGCAGGTACAACATTATACGAGGTGGACATGAAAATGAAATGGGCAAATCCATGATAATGCATCACGTTTTGATAAACCAAATTAGGAGTAGGAGCCTTTAAGAGGGAAATTAACTCGTTTGGAAGTACTTTAAACTAACTGAAAGCGTTTTTAGTGAATATGTTTTCGAAACCAATCTTTAACAAAAATGCAAATAAATCTTGAAAAAGCACTTGAAGTGCTTTCGTAACGCAAAAGTATTTTCTCTAAAAGCGTTTCTAGTCATTTTAAAAGTACTTCTAACCAGCCCTAAGCCACTCAAGTCAACTTTTGGCAAATGCCCAAGATTCCACAAGGGCACATGAGTTTGGCAAAGCACAAAACTATCTTGGGCATAATCTCAAACACTCTTTCTCAAAGTGTAACTATTCTTGCTACCATTTTTCTGCTAAGCAAGTTAGGCACCCCCATTAATACTTGTCACAAATGAGAAAAATAAGGGTTAGGTATTGATGGTGCTATTATTCCAATTATCCAAGCTACTTAGCTCTTAAAATAAAGGAAATTAGAAAGAGAAAAGCATTTTTCCCCCCCAACATAAAATTCTTTGAGCAATAAATTTGGAGGGTTTGTGTTGTTCACTATTGCAAAGTACCTACACCAACCCTTGTTTTTTTCCACCCAATCTATGAATTGAAAGAGAATAAGATACCCCAATTTGAATATCTCCACACATGAACAGTTGCTTTCACTTTCTAGGCACTATTCTAAATAGGGTAATTTCCATTTACTACGGAAATTTGGCATGTTACTTCCACAGAGTTGTAAATTGCTCAAATGTAAAATTAGGTCAACTAGTCAAAATAACATCCATCGAAATTTGATTCCTTATTAACGTCAATTTAGAATATATTAAAACAATAAAAAATCTAATTAGTGACGTCTTTAAGTATGCATATGTAAATTAAGTTAATTTATCTGGTCAACATGGTCAGAATAGTGTGTGTGCTCTGTTACTCTAAGATAATTTATTTTCACTGTAAATCAGAATTATATTAAAATATTGTTTTTTCGAAAATGAAGAAATATAGCCAATGGAATATTAAGTTATTTGAAATACAGGTGGGTTTGGATCCTTTGATCTCCACTTTTCTTGTAATAATGTATTGGTTAGGCACTTGATCCCATATCTGGTTTACATCAACCAATTAATCAACTCACTAAATTAATAAAAAACCCAGAACAATGAGAGATTTTTTAATATGACTGTCACACGAGGCGGTACACCACGTGTCCCTATATAAATGATGAGATATGTGTGCTAAAAGGTTAATAACTTAAAAATTAAAAAATTTCACCACTTACATAAAAACACGTGGTGTACCATCCGTGTTCCCCTTCACAACTAAAAATTTCTCCAAAACAATGCTCATGCCACGTGTCTCTTGTAGAAAAGCGTGTACCCTAATTGCCAAACGCTATGTTTGGATGAGGGAAATAAACTTGAAATTCAGGTAAAAGTCAACATTTATAAATTGATATTCATCATTTTCTTTATTTAGATTTATAAACATAGAAATTTAGAATTTTCGTGTGAAAAAAAAAAAAAAAACTTGAAATTTGGAACCTCTAATTTCCAAGTTTAAATTTAAATATATATCATTTCTCAATTTCTATGATTGAGAGTTTAAAAATAACAAATTCAATATTCAATTCTATTGTTCTTTAAGATTAATCAAATAAAAAAATTCACAATTTTTAATTTTCATTATTTTAAAATTTTGTAGTAACCTTAAATTTCTTCGTGCAAATATAATGTAAAGGCTGTCCTGCTGGGGTTAAAATGCACAGTGGGCGCACTGCGCACTACACCGGTCCAGCTAAAACGATCACCCTCTGCCGCCACTCCCCACCCTTTCTCTCTCTAACTTTCATCTTCGTCCATTAATGCTCTTCCTCTCTCTCTCTCTCTCTCTCTCTCTCTAAAAACCAGATCTTTCTCTCTCTAAAATCACTTGTTAAATAACCCATCAGCTCACTAAACCCACTAGCTCTTCAAAAGCTCACACACTGCTACTCTCTCTCGCAGTTGGTATCTCAAGTTTCGGTTTTGGATTCGGGTTCGGGTCGAATGAGTTCGGGTTGTTGAGAAAATGGATCCTCCACTGATCAACGAGTCTTCCTCCTCAGTAGCTAACTCAGCATCCTACAGCCTGGCGGAGATTTGGCCCTTAAGCGGCGAACCCGGTGGCAGCGGTGGCGGGTTGGGGCTCCGAGTGGGTAACTTGGGTCAGAGTTTGGGTGGGCTTGGAGATAGCTCTGTGAACAGAGATGGGTCGTTGGAGGAATCGACTGTGACTGAGCAAAGCGGCGACGGCGGCGGCGGCGGTGGAAGGAAGAGAAGGGATGTGAACTATGCGGACGAGTCTTCCAAGCGGGTTTCCACTCGTAGTGGCAATGGCTTGGTTCGTAATTTTCACTCTTTTACGGGAAATTTGATTGCTTGGCTCGATTTTTTGTTTGGTTTCTGAGAAAATGTTGCAAATTAATGCTAAAGCAATGAACTTTATTTGTGGGCTTTTATAAATTAGCTGGATTGTGGAAAATGGATGGAAATAATAAGAAAAAGAACGAATTTGAAGTCAAGGGTCCTTATATTTGAACTTAATTTAGGGAAAATTTTGTTGCAAATAATTGCGTGAAGCGGTTAGTTTGTGTAATTGCGATTGTGCTATCTCAGTTATCTGTAAACTGTAAAGACTTGGTTTTGGATGTTAATGCATCCGAAAATGGCGTGATGTGTGTCGATAAGCGAGTTAAGCTGCATGATTTTCAGTTAATGACGCCTGTCTGTATGTTGTTTGCTTGTTCTTGAATTTTTGTATTGTTGTTTATCGAACAGAAAGATTTGGGTAAGCGGATGAAATTAGCGGTATCCAGAAATGAAAATGACAATTTGAAGGCTGAAGTTGAAGAAAGTTCAGCTGCTGGCGACAACAAGCCAGCTGAAGAAAGCACTAAACCTTCCGAGCCACCCAAGCAAGACTATATCCATGTGAGGGCAAGAAGGGGCCAAGCTACGGATAGCCACAGCCTAGCCGAGAGAGTAATGCACTTTTGGTCCATTTGAATTTACAATATTAGAATCTAGAACATCAATTGCGGTTTACATGTTCTTAATCAAGCTCTGTAGATCTCGATAGGGAATAAGTTTCTGTTTTATTGACATGTTTGGTAAATCAGTGTCATTCATTCACTCTTTCAACGTGTGCGTACCATACCCGTTTTGGCAGGCTAGGAGAGAGAAGATCAGCGAAAGGATGAAAGTTCTCCAAGATTTGGTTCCCGGATGCAATAAGGTATTCGATGCTGTCTAGTTGTCTTTATGTTGGTCAGAATATTTACTTAGAGCATATGATCGACGTAGTTAGTATAGGAAATCTTTGTTATGTAATATGTGGTTTCCAATTTTATTACTAGATTTATTCGAAACATCTTGGGTAATTATCTAGTGATCTGAATTCTGAAATCAATTTTGTTTCACCAAGTATGTTTCCCTTACGCATGTTGTACTTTTCTTCTGAAAAGGTTATTGGGAAAGCACTCGTCCTTGATGAGATTATTAATTACATCCAATCGCTGCAGCACCAGGTCGAGGTGTCTATTCCTTCTGACTCTATCTTGTGCTACTTGGTTACACGGTTTTGCTTTAAACTGATTAACCTAAGACTGTAAACTGGTTATTCTATTCTGTAGTTCCTTTCGATGAAGCTGGAAGCAGTCAGTTCGAGGATGAACATGAATCCCACAATTGAAGCGTTTCCTCCAAAAGATGTAAGTACTCTGCACTTCTATTACCTTCATAAAACCCGTGGACCTACTATTTTTGGAACTATTTTTCAATATATAATCCTTGAGATGCTTTGTTATTTCCGGTTCAATAGATTTCTGAAGACACTACTGCTTTTTAGAATGTAAACCTTTGTCTCGGGATTTTTTTTGGTATAACTTGTCAATCTTAAACCTTTGTCTAGGGAATTATTTTTGTACAACTTATCAATCTTAGGGATGCATCAAGGAATGTAAATGTCTGTCAACCGAGGAGTGTGCTTGTCGTAAAGTTGGCCACTGGACACCACAGTGTTGCTCTTGGTTTTCCAAGATTTGTATTTATGCTTTTCTTATTGCATTGCTAAGGGAATGAACTGAGAGCAAGGCACTTCTAGGCTCATTGTTTTCCATAGCCTAACCCTTGCTATATGCATAAAGATTCCAGGAAATCTTGTATATTATTTGCGATGACATATTTTCTTACTCCTCGATTTCCCTTGAAGTATAACGTACTGATTTCGTTTTCCCATTTCGAATGTAAATGCTATCACCATTATGCTGCCTCCTAATTCCCAGGATCACAGTCCCTTTTCTGTATATTCTCATCCCTTTAACTCATATTGCAATGATTCACTATCTCATCGCTTGAATAAGTTTGTCATTGATGAATAAAGTTTCTTTCCATGCACGGAAAGATAACTATGTTCTAGGTATATGCTATATGAGTTTCTTACGGGTTGACCTGGTGTTTCAGCTTGGTGCACAGCCATTTGATGCTGCGGGGTTGTTATTCAGCTCGCACACACCAAGGGAATACGCCCAAAGCTCACAGCCCGAATGGCTACATATGCAGGTTGGTGGTAGTTTCGAAAGAGCAACGTAACTTCAGGGGATAATTCTTCAAGTCGTAATTGGTGGCAGATGTGATTATTCCGTAGGAGATGCATCTAATTGTCGTACGTATCATCTGACTAGATTATATTATACTCTACTTCGTTGTATTAGTCCCATAGAAAATATGTTAGAACGGCTTAGTTAAAATGTGTAACAGAAGACTTGTGCTTGCTTTCGAGATTTTTATTTTTACATGATATTTCTTCGTGTCACGAACTTTTGGTTCGGATTGAATGGAAAAATTCAGGTATAATTTTGTATCATAAAAACTCAAAAAGAAAAAAACTCAGCTCCTTCGCCTCCCTCGGCTCATGGTGTCATGGCCGGAGACGCCTAATTACACCTATCGGTGGCATACCTCGAACGAAAGTTTAAGTAGAATATGAACAAGTGAAACCAGTTACTGTATGATCCGTTGGTGACCAACTGACCTAGAAACATATCGATGCGCATACACAACAAAGAAAGCAGGAAGCAGGGGAAGAGAGAACCAAAACAAAAACCAAAAACCAAAAACCAAATTAAATTCACAGTATTTTAAACCCCGAACTTGGATCGAATGGCATCGATTACATCTTCATCTACTTGGAAGGCCTTAGTTAACACTTGGTCGGGGACCAAAGGCGCCGAAGCGAACAGATTTAAAGGCAGTATAACAGAACCAGGCAAGTGACTGTTGAATGCTGTGAAGGCCAGAGCCTTACCTTCTCCAACATTGAGCTGAAAGTGAACGAGTCCTCTTGGAATCACAAACATCTGCCCAGCACTCAAAACCTTGGAGTAGTACACGTTTCTCGTCGTCACAAACCCTACGAGGAGCTTCCCTTGGATGACCACGCCCGACTCACTCGCACGAGGGTGCAAGTGAGGCCGATTAAGACCGCCGGGGGCAAAGTCAACCCTGTTCATTGATATCCCAAGAGTATTGAGGCCAGGAAATGCAAGGACATTCGCAGATGTTACAGTCGCCCCAAAGACATTGCTTGTGTTCCCTTGTTTGCTTAGTCCATCAAAGAAAAAGTCATCTGAAGTAGTGTTCGAGACGGGTTTGCAGGGAAAGCCGTTAACTGCCCCGGACGCGCTCAAATCCGCCACACAGAAGTCTTGTAATGGATCAGGATCAGCAGAATCGGAGGGTAAGGGAAGAAGGAGCGTCGAAACGAGGCAGAGTATGAGGCTGATAATGTTCATGGCTAGAATAGTAGACTTTTGTTATATTCAAAACAAAACAAGCAGTTGGAGTTGTAGATTTTGGTTCTCTCTCTTCACAATATGCTGAGGCACTGTATTAAAAATGATGACTTTTGTTGTTGAACTCAACCAAAAAAAACAGCAGCAGCAGCTTCGAAGAAGGGGGAGGGGGTGGTGGTGTGGGGTTTCAAAAACTTATGGTCTTTGTATTGGACCAGAATCATAAGTGCATATATTGGTGGACGTGAGTTGGTTTTGAAAATGTTACCCTGATAGCAACATTAACTCCTTTTCAATTTTTTCTTGGGGTACCAGCATCATCCAATCCCACAAGTGGCTTATTAACTTAGAAAAACTAACAAAAATGACTTGATTAGGGTGGATGAGATTAGGGTTTAAGATAAAATTGGATTAGTAGGGACTTGTAAGACGTGACTTGTAACCTATGTATAAGAATAGGTTAGATAAAATACTCTATTGTGGATTCATGACTCATCATGTCCAGTCATATCCATCTCACATTTGACACAACAAACAACGAACTGGACTCAAGTTCATTTTAATTTATCACAACCTATCTCATACAGTCGACCAAACCGTACGGAAGATTTGCAAATACTAAGGGTTTTAGAATAAATTAGTTAGAAGCGAATTAGACAGGGAGGATACAAACAAATGATTCACAGATGACGGTGTTGTGTTTAGTCATTTCAAATCTCTCTGCCAAATGTTTGTAGTAGTGCATTTCTAACTAATTCAACATAAATCTCTTCGTACTTGCACACTGCTCACCACCGGTACCATAAACGGTGTTGATACTTGGTACAATTATGAATAGCTATTTTATTTTTTCTGACAATGCAATAATTTAAACGACTTTAATATATGAAGAAAATAATTCAAACTTGAGTGCAAAGAGCGAGCGCATTGTCTTGTGGCACGTCTTGTAACTTGTTTTTTTTTATCCTTTTGGAATTGTGACCTTCTAGGACCCGTTTGATGAGCTGGATGAGATTGAACCTTAAGAATATGATTGGATTGACAGAGACTTGTAAGATAGAACTTGTAACTCATCTATAAGGATATGTTAAATAAGACACTTTATTGTAGACTTATATCTTATCATGTCTAGTTTTATCCGTCTCAAATTTAACCACGATAAACAATAAACTGGACTCAAATCTATTTTATTTTTTATTTTTTATTTTTTTTTGAGAGGAAACACACTTCATTGAAACAAGACCGGATCAACAAAGCAGCAGCAGGAGAGCCTACAAGCACTAACAACAAAGGCAGAGCCTGAACAGGAAACTACAGTGCGGGGCTTACAATTAAGAGGACACTTCCACTTTGTGAAAGCGTCACCCCAGCACCGAAAGAACAAAAGAGACTTAGTGACTGGACTCAAATCTATTTTAATGCTCACAACAACCAGCCTATCATTCAGCCCGCCAAACAAGGCTGCAGTGGTTGAAAACTTTTGCCAGTTGACTGGTTAATACTTTGACACAGGCCTACCCCTTGCGTCTATTTTCTCCTCATGACCCATAAGCATTGACTCGGCCAAAAATGAAAGATGCATATGTCAAAATATGAATCCACCTTTGCTTTAATTTAAACGAAAACTAATGAAAAGGGTTTAAAAACTTTGAGTTTTAACGATAAGGGCAAAATAAAGGGTAAAGTGAATAGTACCAGGATTGACTTTTTAATGTAAAAATATGGGTTTTTGTTAAAATAAACAGTACCGGGAGCTTTTCGTTAAAGTTCCCTTAATTTAAAGCTTTAAACCCCAACTTTGTTATTGGGCTTATTTGCGTGAAATCAAAGCAGGCAGACCGTTAAGGTTTTGTTTCGGCCCATTATTTCAATGTTCCCCAAACCCATATAGTTTCATTTGCATTTTATTCCAAATACGTGCGTGGTTCTCGGCAATATTTTGGTATCATAAACATCTCTACGTGGTGTGACCATTCATCGTGTTATATATACAGACGACAAGATTGATATGTCTCAATATACTGAAGTTTTTTTCGTGGCCCTCGTTTTATTTACAAGGACCTCGCCAAGTCGACCGATTTATAAATTGTACTTTGGGATTTTTCAATTTACTTCAAACCTCAATTTACAACGGAATCAGGAATCAGGAATCAGGAATCAATTGGAATGCATGGTATGAATGAAAATACATAATTCTCAAATTTTACAAGTGTCGTTTTACAATATGAAGAACTCAACCTCTGATTCTCCTGTATAATTCGATATGAGCAATGGGCCAATAAACAGAAAAATATAAAATAAAACAACATATAGGGGGAAGAGAGACAAACCCCGGTTTAATAGTTACAATTTTCACACAAAAACCAGCTGATTTCCTAAAATTTAACATCTACATCTACTTGAATGCCTCTGTTAATGCTCGGGCCGGGATGGTAGGTGTGATGAAGCACACGAGACCCGGGCAAGTGACCGTTGAATTTAGTCGAAAGTGAAGAAATCCGGTGGAAATCGCAAGCATCCGCCAAGCACTCAAAAACCTTGGAGTTACACACATGGTTAGTTGTCCCAACCCCCGCAAGTAGCTCCCCCTTCACTAACCACTCCAGACTCACTTGTGCAAGCGCATGACTGGTGGATTTGGATGCAATCCGCATGGAGCAAAGTTAACTCTGTTGATTGATATCCCATACGCGTTGAGCCGTGAAATGCGAAGGAAATTCCCGGCTGCTAGTTTCACTCGGAGAAAGATTGTGTCGGTCCGTCAATTAACTTTAGCACTTCTATCCTTACACAACACATGCCACTCTTGGAGCACTGCCGTTTGAAGAGCACGGTGTTCAGCCTCCTCCGCTGTCAACTTTGACAGGGTTGTAGGTCCCTTTGGTTTCCCATTTTCCTCCCCATCTTTTTTCTTTTCCTTCTTTTTCTTCATTTTATCCGCGTCGTCTTCATCGCTTCCGTCGTCCTCTTCTTCTTCTTCGTCGTCGTCATCATCAGATGTTGGAATCTTTTTCTTGGGTTGGGCTGCCTTTAGCAAAGCTATCCGTTCCATCGAGATCCTAAGCCTCTCAGCAGCCGCCACCTTCACTTCGTCTTCAGGCATGTACTCAACACCCCCATCTGTGAGGTCATCCAACCAGCCCTGTAGATCTGATCCTATCTCCTTTGTAATTGATGCGTCAGAAGCTCGAACCACAAATTTGCATATCATGGTCGTAGTCTCATCGCCCAGGTCAACGTTTCGGCTCACTTCACTGGCTCCAAAGATCATCAGGCCCAAGAAGCCACCATACCAGGTTTTTGCAGCAAAGCACAGCTGTCTCAGAACAAAGAATTCAACATGAATATTGTGTGGTTGATTAGAAGGCCAAAAGCACTACCATTGAATAATTTTACCAAAATAACATCTAGCCAAATACCAGTACCTTAATTTCGATGAAAATCAAGGATACTTGAATATAATTTCTACTTGAATTTGATTGCCAATTCTACTTTTCCAAGTAACATTAATTATTATAATTTATGACCAAGTTCATCTGGATTTTACAAGTTTTTCTTTCTTCCAGCTTTTAGCAGGAAAAGTAAGGCCATGATTTGCCAAGTTTGGCTTACCGGTTACATTCGCAATCAGTCTATAGAATTTCCATAATAAAGCAAACAAAGAATAACAAAAGAGAGATGCAAATAAAATAGTAGTAGAGAGCGAGAGACAATACCTGAAATCCTGCCACTGTTCGGATAACATGTGAACAAACTCTGTGGAATGGCTTGGATGACAAGGATTTTAGCCCACTCAGGAAAGGAGATGCCCCATACTGCTGTGCAGCAGTAGCCTTGAAGCCACTTCCTTCATAAGTATATGTACCAGTGTACTCTACTATGGCTGGTAAACTGGGCCATAGGCGGAAAAATTCAACGGGGGAGATCTTATGAGGCAAAAGAAGCTCGGTCAGCGGAATTTTGTAAGGTTGACACCTTAAAATGACAGGTTCTCCCAGTTCTGGCCTTAAACTTCTCTTTTGTCTCATGATTTGCGGATCTTCTTCGGTGTAGTCACCTTCATAATCTATAGCAGCACTTCCATAAAAGGGGTAGTATAAGACTTGAACCCAAAGGGCGCACCTTTCAAAATGGGAAACACCCACAGTTACACTGCAAAGTACTGGATCCTAGCAACAAGAAAAACAAGTAAAATCAGAACATCTGATCGTCAAAGAGAAAATTACAACACGGAAGACAAAAGTGCAAACAAAATACATAAAATTAAAGAAAAAACAACGAGAGCCCAATGATACTTGAACACTGATGTCAAACAGCATATCTTGTTCAGCTGTGTACTACATCACATGAATTATTAACATCCTAAAGCCATTCTCCAGCCCGAAATATTTGTCCAGAAACAGGACAGGGGGAGAGATGGCAGAGAGCACATACTATACAGAACAAAGCTTCATTGATTGACAGAAATTAGGGAATAAATTAGCGAGGGTGACCGAAGAAAAAGGGCATCCCACTGAGTCAAGCGATATACCAAGACAAAGGGCAAGATAGGGATATCAATTTCACTCTTCAAGACATAAACTGATAAACATTTGTATACAAGAAGCTATAGATCCTCCTCCCAGAAACACTAACAGACTAACAGTTTAACTTTCTAAAGGCAATTACTAACTGTAGAATACAGTTTTAGAAGAATGGTGATTCTTGACTAGCAGATTACAACAAAAAACAAGATGCTTTGCAAAAGAAAGCAAGGAAAAGAGGACAAAGAATGAATTCATTATAGAGGTAGAAAGGAAACCTGTGAAACAAGGCTACGCAACTGCCGTACTGCTTGAGGAGACCCATCCATAAAATATAATGCACCAGATAACCCAACTCGAATATCGACCCGGTTGAGCTCAAGCTCAGTTAAATTTAAGACCTGCACGTTCATCAATAAGGAATAAGAACTACTAACAGAAACGGGAAACTGGAGTCTGCCAAGAACATAGAGGCCATTTAATGGCACTTAAAAAGGTAGGATGCAAATTTAACCTTCAAGTGGAGAGATATCCTTCCATCACTAGAATCTGCCAAATGATATGCTTCGATGTAGCAGGGATCACTGCTACCAGTCAAAGTAATTGCACTGGGAGGAACTTTGAGTAAAGTGGAGTCAACTCCTTTAGTCAGAAGAAGGGTTAGTTCACTAGGATCCGGCCTCCAAAGTTCTAGAATAGCCTTATGAACCAATCCTTCTAACTTTCTATCCTGAGCTGCAGCTGCTTCGTAGAACTGGACAGTTAGTTTATGGTGGCTAAATGGGTAATCACCTCTGGCTTCACTCACCCCTGCCCACCTGTAAAACAATTATTACTGTTTTACTTTGTGTACAAATGCATAATCACCTCTGCAGTAATAACATGTTTCTTTAAAGCAAGGAAAACATAAACACACAATTCAATATTCATGTCATGTTGTTATTTATGCCACGCATCTGTGATGTATATATTATTATTTGTTCATGCATATATATGCATTAGACAATGGTAGGTGTAATTTCGTACTGAAGAGACGTGCTTCCACTTTGATCCAAGTCACTCTCCTTCCCGATAAAGTAAGTTTTGAGTCTTTCGACATAGGCTGAAAATCTATATCTACACAGATTTTCTTTCTAATATCTGGATCCAGCAATTAGAACCTTGTGGATATTTGATATGAGTCTACACAGACGAAGATATAGAAGAGATAAGATAACCCATCATAGAATGCAAATCACGGTAATCACCACATAAAATAGCATCAGACCACATGGAGGGAAGAACACCTCTTGAAAGTAGACAACATGGATGTAACTTACTATAAGCATATATTGGTGTAACAAGAAATTTCATTAAAAATTCGATACAGACCACCCAAACTCTACGGCACATGGCACCATCACAGGTTCACAAAAATATATAATATGCTCACCTGCTTTCTGGATGACGTGTAACATACTTGATTCTCTGCAATATCAAACGGCACTGATGCTTGTTAACAGAGTCCGCAGTACTACCATTCCTGAACTCTTCAAGTTCTTTAGTCAGTAATTGCCCAGCCCTTGGGTTGCGTGATCCCAACCGCTGAGCACATAAAAGAACTGCCTGAACATCTAGAAGCCTGTTTGCTGAATCAGCAGATGAATCTATATTGAACAAAACCTTGTGGATGTTCGAAATAATCATGTTCAATGGATCCTCAGGATCATCAGCAAGAAGCGGATCCAGACCTTCTAGATCTATGTGCTCTGAAATAGCCCAAATAAGGCGAGCACATATTCTTGGGGTATTTACCTGTAAAATTGACAGAGGTGCAAGATAACAAGTAGGAGAAAAAAACACGAATTCAGCCAGTTGTCAAAACAAGAGATAAAAGAGCATAATTAGCTTGGAACTTTGGTAGTTCTAGTACTACAAAGAAATAAAGAAGTTAAAAACGAGAAAACAAGCAAGAAAATAATATGGGAGGCAGTAGTCATAAAAGAATGAAACTTGGGAACTTCCACAGTAACTGCCGGTAATCAGGATATAGAAAGGTTGGTGTCTAGCCCATTTGTTATGATCTTTCAAAACTTGGAGTCTGTGTGAGCCAAAATCAAATACAGTGTTTTTCTTCTTTTTTCCTCAGCTGGCACAAAATACTGGTTATGTGAAAGGTAGGGAGTTTTCACTGTTCTCTAGCTCAAAACAAGAACGTATATTGCAGTCTCTTTCCAGTCTCAAATATCACTTGGATAGAGGAATTCAGATGTAGAAATTGTCAAATTTATACATTCAATTCACTGAGATGTAAACAATCTGCTGACGTTAAAATGTTCATTTGCTGATACTAGATTGCCTCAGTTTCTTGTTACTTTATAACTTCATTCCTTCGGCAGTGGAATGCTATATAATGCACCGTAGTGCAATGAAAATTGACTTGTTTCTAGAAATAACTATGTTCGAGTTTGTGAGGTCTATGAAAGGAAGAAGAAAGCTACTTCGGATTTAATGTTTATCCACCACCAGAAGCCTTTTTCTATATTGAAGTTCTGATTCAACAACTAGCTGTCTAGAAGTCCATTTCCAAAGGTTCATATATTCAGTAACATATTGAAAGTTCCTTTGATACTTCTAGTGCTACCAACTATCAAATTCTATTAACCTATCATATTAATGCAATGCTTGACCAAAAAACTAAATCATATCAATGCAATGAAACTCATAAATGGTCTACATAAACAGTCATCATAATGTATAATATGATTCAGTAACTGTCCTTGCCTACAACGTATATGCAAAGCCAACATGCTAAACCATATTAATAAAAGAAGAGTGTGCATACCTCGCGTAGATCTTTCACAAGTTCACGTTGCAAATTCTGCAATCTTGTCTCATTTAAAATTTGGTCCTGTGAAGCCCCATCTTTAACTCTTTTTACACCTCCCCTAGTATCATAAATATGACATAGCCTCACAAGCAACTTCAAATAGCAATCAATTGCATAGGTCCGGCCATCACAATCCCATTTGACACAAGGCCGGCAAACCTCCACCACTTCCAAAGCAGGCTCTGTCCAATTCAGTGCACCATAACCAGTTCCATATGCCAAGGCTCCTATAACCCTGCTCTCCATCCATGTGTTCTTTTGTTCAGGCAAAGGCAGAGACAACTGAAAACAACTTTCAACTAATGATGCCACTAACTCCTCCCTAAATAAGGTCTTGCTCGTAACACTATTAAGGTCATCTTTGATTCTTGCATCCTCAAAAAGTGAAGCTATATCAGTTCCGGCAAGAGGTTTCTGGCCTCTTCGGACACTCTCCTTTGCAAAGAGATCAACACAAAGCGCTGTTCGACAAATACAAGCTAAAGCATGCATACGATCTGATTCTGCCCTCAAATTTCTCACCATAACAAGCAGCCTCCTAAACAACGAAACCTACATACGAACAATTCCTTTCCTTAAAACTAGAACTCATGCGAATTAAAATAACGAACCAAACGTTATAGCAAGCTAAAAGGAAGTAACCATATTTACCTGCATATGAAGATCAAGCAGGTACAGATTGGTAACCACAGCTCTAACAATACTCTCTCTTGCGGAAGCAAACTCTTGCCTATCCCAAAGTGTGAGAATTGCGATAATCGACTGCGAAGCCCACTCAGGCTTCCCACCAGGCACATCAGCCAGATACAGCATATCAATCCCAACTTCGAATATCAAAGCCGGATCCAATGACGATGCCAAGAATGGCACCAAATGCGTGACCACATCCGAAACTCCCACCAACCTCTCCGCATTGGTATCCACAACCGTCCCATTGGAGCCCTTGGACGACTTTGACAGCTTCCTTATGACCTCCACTGAGCCTGAAGCCATGGCCTTGACCGCGTACACGATCGGAAACACTGTGGCCCGGAAACTCTCCACCGGCAGAACCAACGACCTGGCCATTAACGAACTCCGCTTCTTCCACACGAAGTCGACCATCGACGACACCCAATTGGATCGAATCGCCAGCGAGTTCTCACTGTCCACTAACTTATCACCGGCCAGTCTGCTCATCCTCTTGGAATCGAACTCCTGAAACAACCGCCCCACCGACTCGAACGCCACCTTTGAAACGGCGTCGGATCCGTCGAGCATGTTCTGGCCAATGCGGGACCACCAATTCGACACCTTGTCGAGCAAATTGACATTGTTTTCACAAAGCGTGACGAGGTCATCGCGCGCCAGAATGCATCCGAGGGTTTCAGTAATGGAGAACCGGAGATTGTCGCTCGGCGAATCGAAGCAACTGTTGATTTCCTTCTGAGCGTCGGTAATGAGCTTGGAGAGGCGGTAGGAGGGGATTGCGGCGAGGATGGAGACAGCGGCGGCCCTGACGTCAGGATCGGGGAAGTCGAGGTCGGTGAGAACTCCCGTGCAGACGGTGTCCCAGAGGTCGGCAGTGAGGCGGGTGGAACGAATGAGGTCAAAGGCGAGTTTTTTGGAGACGGCGGAGGCGGGGGAGGCGACGATCTCTTCGACGGCGGACTTGGCGATGACGGAGATGTCGCGGCCGGCGGCGGATTGCTGGAGAGCTTGGAGAAGTGCGCCGGACTGGCGGAGGGCGTCGTTGGAGCGGAGGTCCGCTTGGATCTGGGCGAAGAGTATGTCCATTTGAGATCAACTTTGTCGTTCTGATGAGCTGAACTGGTTTAGGGTCCGTTAGGATTTTGGAATTTCGGACATTTGAGAGTACGAATTGAGAAGCAGAAATTGGTTTCAGTGCGTGAGGTGGTGAGGAAGAAAATGGGGACGGTGGTAAAATGCCAGCCTTGGCGGTTCAACTGGTTCAGTTAGTTGGAATCGCCGGGTCGCCAACAATCGAGTTTATTTGAAAACAAGCCGAACCAGCCCCAATACTTTATGGGTTGGGCTTTGAGTTGGAAGGCCCAACTCAAGTTTCTCTAGGCCCTTCTTGTTAGTATTTCATAGGGTTCGGGAAGGGTATTGGTCCGGGATCCGAAACCCGAGACCCGAGATCTAGATCGTTGATTCAAACCTAGGACCTCGTAACAAATAATCTCAGAGTCCATATAACACTGTGAGTGATTTGTATAATTCTTATCGATGAACAGGTCATGATTCAAACTTCGAAATTCGTCTTCCGAGGCATTTTTTGGAAACAATTATTACCATGTCATATGCTCATTTCATTTTATTTGTGATGAAGAACTCCATGACTCATGGCAAATTCTTCTGAGCCTAAACAATCGATGAGTATGGCTGATGAGCTCGGTATTACACACTTTCCAACATGAAAACAAAGACCAAACAACGTTTCAGATAGAAATGTTCAAACTGCAACAAGCACTTCTTGTTGAGTTAAATTCAGAAGTTCCTAATAACATTACACTTTAATTTTGATCGTAAGTGGGAAAGAACACAGAAAATTCGACCAAAACAAGAACAGAGAAAAATGACATTCTCAACCTTAAAAACAAAACTTTGATGTTCCTGATAATCCCGAGTCTTGATCTAAGTTCGTACAATCAGCGGTTACCTCTCAAGGGGCAGCCATTCATTTGACAACATCAAGCCCTATATCTCAGACAGTCCCCGATCATTTCCTTTTAACAGATCAAGGGGAAGCCAGGGTTCAACTCCACGAGGATCTCATCTTGGAAGACTTCAAGTATTGTCATCAAAGCTTCATTCTGTAAAATGTTAAACGAATCTCAATTTGCACCCGAAGAAGGTGAAGAATAAAACTCACAATGGAAGATTTACTTGGTATACCTGTCTAAAGCGGCTGCGCTGATGGGAATCACACCCGCCGGGGACACTAGCGCATCCACCAGAACGTCATGTGTAGTGATCGGTGTAACTCCGTCATCCAATATCTGTGTAGAATAGGACAGTGCAACTGCAATAACACCAGCCATCTTAAATAAATACCGAACAATAACACCAGTACCTAGAAAACTGACTACACTGACTTAGACCCGAGGCATGTATGCTATAACTAAAGGGAGAAACAAAAATTATGCATACCAAGGAGCGGTTGCTTCCAATTGTGTGCCTTTGCAAGCTCTTGGTAGCTTGTCAGGAAGGTATCAGATGTTAATTACACATGTTAACGTCAGTTATGCACAAATCTATTATGAATTTATGATACGTAAATTTATTTTCTTTACAAAAATGTAAGGAGAGAGTATCAAGAGCTCTCGGCCTTGTATTTAAGGAGCAGTGACATCTCCAAACAACTGAGCACATGGTAGTCGACAGACCGAACAAAAGCTTTATGTAGGCCAAGATGCATAAACAATGACATACCTTCCACCACGAACAAAAGCTTGGTAACTTGAATCCGCTAGCTCACGAGCTTGCTACTTGCAATCGCATGTCAGGTGATATTGTCCTTGTTCAGTACGGTGGAAATGGTTCTTTGCGCCGAGCAAAGAAGAGTGTGAGCCACAACCACAAACATCAGTTTTATATTTTAGCAAGCAATTCTTTCCACGGAACAAAATTTGTGCACTAAATATCTTCTATGGAACAAACATAACATAAATCTTGAGATAAACATGTTTGTCGTGAATAGAAATGATCTATCTCAAGCTTTTTGTTTCAAGAAAAGTTAATATTGAAAATTCTTGAAGTTTACGTTTGCCTTCTACTACGAAATTACACCGATAAAGGATTTGATATGTAAAGGTTGTACAGATTTTGAATTGATTTGAAGGAGCTGAAGACATGTTTAAAGTGTTGTTCATATATTATGGTGACAAAGAGGACATCTCTTATAATAGCTTGAGGCCTCTCAACGACGATTATCTTCGTGATGCAAATGGACTTGTTCAATTATGCAGCCTAGCATATATTACAGTCCCTAGCTGATGGAGGCAGGCAAATATTTGCGTGAGCAAATACCAAATAAAGAGTTTTCTGCCACAGTTAAGCTACTGGATTCTGAGGTGAGATGATTAAACGTGGACATCACCATTGTAGCGTTGATACTGCTTTTAGAATTTGCTGCTATAAGAAATACCAACGCTCCAAATTCATTACATTTTCAGATTTACGGACCTTAATGATGTTAAACTTCTTCGCATTACGGCTAGTTGTAGTGTCGTTTTATCGCATGCTTTCAATTTTGGTGAGCTCTAAAGATTGTAAAATAATTGAAGTTGGATTCCTAGGCCAAAACTAGTTTGGAATGCACTACAAAAATTAGGAGGGACTTTGAAAATGACTATATATGCTACGTACACGTTTGAGAGAACTTTCAAATGACATGTTTTAACATGTTTTAAGGTTGAGAGTCTTTGGCTTAGTGTCCTTGTATTGTTATAGAGTCGCTTTGTGGTTCACTAGTAGTGTTTTTTTAACAATAGAGTCCAAAGCTTCTTGAGACTTTGAAAGTCCCTCTTCCAAACATAGCTTAAGAAACAATGTGTATTGTTAATGGTTTTAACTTTTTTATCTAGGGTTATGCGAAATATGTAAAATGGAGTGCGGCCCTAGCATAATTGGGTACTGCAAATTCGAAGGCTATGTTAGAAGCATAATGCAACGTGGTGTGGTGTGATTAGTTGAAAATCTAATTGAAAATCTATTCGTAAGTATTCTAAACGGATAATAACACATGGAGCGATCGAATTGGTTAAAAATCTTATTTGAAATATATCCGTAAAATTATTACTTGATCATAACACGTGACGCTACGAGATTGGTTAAAAATCTTATCGAAAATCTATCTATAAAAATTTTAGGTTGTGAGAGTTAATCTCCACCAAGTAAATATGAGAGCTAATCTCCACTATGGGTGGGCACGGGCCGGGCCCAAATTTGAAGGGACCGGACCGGATCCGTTTTTAAATGCAACGAGCCGGGGCGGGGCAGGTATAAGGATTTTGAGAAGTAGAACCGGACCGACCCGACCTGTTTGAAACGGGCCGGGTCCACGGGTCCAAACCCAAGCTTGGCGAAGTAACGATTTCGGACGGATGGCCATTGCTGCCGAGCTGCAGATCCACCGCAGAAGCAGAGCCGTTGAACTTGTGGCCAACAGAGAACACGAAGTTTGCCGACGCGTCGGAAAACAACGTGGAGAGAATAACAGAAACAAACCAGAACGATAGCTGCTGAATTTTTGTGAAGATCCATCTGAAATTAAAGAAAGAAGGAATATTTGGGTTGGGAAAGGAGTTGGTTCTGTGGGAGAAAAACCCAGTTTCGAAGACTATTCCTGGATTGGATTTTGGGAATTTGTGTGATTTTTGGGAAATGGTTTTGGTTTCTTGGCAGGAAGAAGAAAAGTTTCATAATTTCATTTGCTTTGATGATGGACACGCAACTTGGCAGGAAGAGGAAAAGTCTTCATTGAGTTTGGTGAAGGCACGCATTTCTTTGGCAGAAAGTCTTGCCACGCGTGGTCTGATTAAATCCAATCAAATCCGCAATTGAACAGTTTGATCCGGGGCCCCATTTCTTATAACTTTTAGGCCCGCCCCGCCCCGCCCCATTTCTTCTGCACAATATTAAGACCCGCCTTGTACCCGCCCCAACCCGCGGGTCCAAGACCCGTTTGCCCACCCCTAATCTCCACCATGTAAAAATATGATGTGTGAGAAAAGCCAAGTAGATAGATTTTTCCTATAAAGGAAAAGCTACCCGTGTAAAACCTGAGAGAGTGAACAATGTCTCTCTCCAATTTGAAAATACAAACAGGTTTGAGGGATAGCGAAGAGCCCCCCTTTACCAAATTGTCAAAATATTTCTTCTTCTCTTGTTGTCTAAATTCCAACAACTGCGACCTCATGCTATTTGCACCGAAATCCTTACTAATCTCGACTTCTCCGACCTTCATGTCAGTGCCGCCCCCTCCGTCCTCGCCGCCGCCGCTTCCATCCTCTCCATAATCTTTTTTTTAAGTGTTTTATATTGGATGGCTTTTTGAAAAATTAGAGCATAAATAGATTAAATTGAAATATTTCATTTTACTGAAAGTTCTGAACTTGGTAGTGAATTTGTATTGTTAGAGTCGTTTTTTAAACAATACTTTGAAAGTCCGTCTTCCAAACATAGCTTAAGGAACCATGTGTGTTCGACACATTATTTCTTAAGCTATGTTTGGAAGATGGACTTTCAAAGTATTATTAAAAAAACGACTCTATAACAATACAAATTCACTACACAGTTCAGAACTTTCAGTAAAATGAAATATCTCAATTCAATCTATTTGGCCTCGTTTGGCAACTCGGACTGTACTGACTATTTCTGTCGGATAGGATAAATAGCCACCGGATAGTACTGACTAAATTAGTCAGGCGTTTGGTGCAGTATCGGACTAATGACCGTATTATTTATACTGTGTTTGGTATTATACCGGATAAGAGGAATCAAACTTAAAAAAAAATTAAACTTTAAAAAAAAAAAAAAAAAAAAACTGAAATCAGCTTTTTGTTTCCAGATGTCTCCGCACCCCCAAACTTCTTCCCTTTCTCTCCCTTCTTCTTTTTCCCCGACTGCATAATCCCAAATAATTGTTCCCCAGATCTCTCCGCCGCACCCCTTAAACTCCCTCCCTCTCTCTCCCTTCTTCTTCTTCCCCGACTGCAGAAGAATCCCAAATAAATTCAAACAACCAGTTGCAGCAGAATCCCAAATTGAAATCATCTGTCAGCCGCACCATGTTTCTTTGTAAGACCCAGTTGCAGGGGAGGACGGCGAGGAAGGCCACAAGGAGAGGGCGACGAGGAAGGCGATGAGGACTAGGAGAGCAGAGATGGCGAGAGAAAGCGACAACAAGAGAAGGCAACGGGGAGGACGACGATGGCGAGAGGTGACAGGGAGGACGGCGATGGCGAGAGGTGACAGGGAAGACGACGATGGTGAGAGAAGGTGACGGGAGGACGACGATGGCGAGAGGTGACAGGGAGGACGACGATGGCGAGAGAAGGTGACGGGGAGGATGACAACCTGCTTATATAATCTGAGCCTTTTGGTTGGTTTTATTAAGCAGGCGTATACCTGCTTAAATAAGCAGACCAGACAGATTAATCCGGTGCTTATTTAGTACGAAGGGACGCCAAATACCGGCTCCGTATAACTAATCCTATCCGATCCTTTATCCGATCTGCCAAACAGGGCCTTTATGTTCTAATTTTTCAAAAAACCATCCAATATAAAACACTTAAAAAAAATTACAGCGAGGATGAAAGCGGCGGTGCGTGAGGATGGAGGTGGTGGCGCTGACATGAGGGTAGGAGAAGTCGAGATTAGTAAGGATTCCGGTGCAGACAGCGTCCCAGAGGTCGTAGTTGTTAGAATTTAGACAACAAGAAAAGAAGAAATATTTTGACAATTTGGTAATATACTAGCATTTGGCCACCACTAATGCAGAATTGCATATCTTTAATTTGTTAATACTTGTATCCTTTTAAAACTTTTTTATAACCTTAGCTAGAAGGTTACCAAACCACTCATAGCAAATTATTTGGATATTTTTAGGCTCACTATAGGTGACAAAGTAAGGCTTTAGGATCCTTAAGGGGGCGTTTGTTTACCCTTCTTAGCCTTCACTGGATTGGATTGGATTGTAGTCTTGTGTTTGGTGGCTTGCGGGACTAACATTAATGGCACTAGGTGGGACTCGCTTTCACAAACGGCTTCACTAGCCGGTCTTAGCGAGAGACCCCAACACCCACGGGTTTAGCTAAGACCTTCCATCATCCTCTCTCGCCTTCGTCCACTCTCGCTGCATCCTTTATTGCCTTCGTCTGCTTCACTGCCCTGGGTTCATCGACCTCCATTTTCTACAGCATGGGCTTCAATGAAAGCTAGAACTTGGAAGATAGAAAAATTTTTACGGCTGGGTTCATCCATCTCAGTCTCCAATTTTCAACGGCATAGACCTCGATCTCGATTTTGACGGCTGGTTCATCCATCTCTGTCTTCAGTTTTCGAAGGCATCGACCTCGACCTTGATTTTCGATTGTTGGGTTCATCCATCTTGTCTTCCTCCACCTACCCCTTGCCGTCTACAACTCCAATCCCTGCCCACGCCCATATCCAGCCCCACTCACCCGTGCCGTCTGCAACTTCAATCCCCACCCATGGAAGAACAAATGAAGTTGGATGGGAAAAGAGGCAAAGGGAAGAGAGAGAGGGATTTGAACGGAAAAACTAAGGGAAGAGAGAGAATGAGCTGAACAGGAAAACTCACCATGGCTGCCATTGAATTGGCGATGCTAAGCTTGAGAGGGAGGGGTTGGGGTTTTTTGGTGGAAGGCAAGTCTCCATTTTTTTTATTTTAATTCGAGTAGTCTGTGCAACAGAGGGACAAAAGGAGCGAAGAAACTTGGATACACAGCAGAGAGGGGAGAGAGAGGAAAAAAAGAAAGAGAGGTTAGCTGGAAAGAATGATTCTAGAAAATAAGAAAAAGATAAATTAATAATAGAATATTAATAAATATATATTAAGTAAATATTATAGTTATAGATTAAATAATATAATATTAGAATCATACTTCTTAGTCTGACACTGCACCAAACGCTTCATTAAATCAGCCCAGTTTAGTCTAGTCTAAGCCAGTCCAGCTTAGTCCCTAAAGTTAGTTCAGTCTGAGATAATCTGGTGCAACAAACGCATCCTAAATGATTGCATTTAGAAGTTCAGGAAAAAGTTTCATTCGCAAATTTTAAAACATGGACCGTCAATCTTTTGTTGTTTTCACAGCAAATTCAGACAGTGAAATAGAAACCAAAATTATTTTCGATGTCATACTCAATAATTTCATAAACTCTCGCTAATATCTGCGAAACAGAAATTATATGTCATATTTAACCAATCCTATCACTATAGGTATGAGAAAAAAAAGTATCAAATATAAAAAAAGTCAAAAGACTGTATTGTATCTTCATTCACGTTTAAGGGATAACTCTGTGTTTTGTTGCTGCTCGTCGCTAAACCTCGAGAATTATAGAAATCCTTAAATTATATTCGTTTATATCGTGCGGTCATAAATCATTTTGAAATTTTTCATCTAAAATTAAACACAAATAATGCCTAACCAAAACTGACCGCACGATATACAAAATGAACGAGTAGAATGTGATACATCTCTCTAGTAGAAATAGAGCTCGCCAAAACATGTGAGTTCCATCTCCATTAGAAGGATTATACAAATAGGTATTAATAGATGACAAGAGTACTATTTTTGCCTGGGGCAACTATAATTCTAATTTTAAGTTCAAAAATGAAATAACTGACCTAGAAATCCAAATCTAGATTATCCAAATTCAAACCCAACAGAAACCGTTGACCTGATTTCTCTAGGGCTTTCCGCTTCGTAAAGGAATGGGTAGTGGGCCCATCTCTAGGGTTTTTTAACCCTCCCACGCCCAGCCTCTCAAACGCAAACCTCTCCCCACGGTCTTGATTTGAGTTTTCGACGATCGACTTTCTTACTGATCTGATTTGCTCATATTATTCCTCTAGGTTTTAAACACATCGATCGATCTGGCTTGTATAACCAAACCAATCTGATCATCTCTTGAGTATTGACGCACACTGGGACACATTGGTTTGCTTTGGTGCCTGCCAATATATATCCTGACTGTTGATAAGCTATGGTGAAGGAGAATTATGGTCTTGTGTATGTACAGATGCCAGATCAACTATGGAGTCTGGATGTTTGTAAATTATTGCAGCGGCCGCCAACTCCAAGGCCAAAAGAAGAGACTCCAAGGCCGAGGCCCGAGTTTGAATTTTTGTGTAATTATCAATATCATGAAGGACATCCAGAAGGTCCCAGGGGACGTCTGCCCCTTGGAATGAAATGTATGATGGTGGATACAAAACTGCATATGGTTGGGGGTTATTGGAAGAATATGTGCGTTAATGAGACTTCAGCTGTGTGGGCTAACCTAGATGTCTATGCATGTGAACCCGTCGAAGATGATGGTGATGGTACTCCAAAGGCAATGGCAAAGGAAGAGGAAGAGGAGGCAAAGGAAGAGGAAGAGGAAGCAAAGGAAGAGGAAGAGGAAGAGGGTCCATCTCCATTACCGTCCATCCGACTCTGCAAGAGTTGTACCATTCCTAGTTTGTTAAGTTGATTTTCTTTATACGTGGAACAATTGAAAATAAAAATGCATATAGAATGCATTCTAGTCAAACGGTTCTGCTTTTGTTCCCAAGCACATAAATTTCTAAGATGATGCAAATGCAAAGTGTCCAAAACCCAGGGTCGTGTATATGTTGGATGAATTTGGGAGATTAATAGTTCTCCAAATTATTTGAGAATGGTACAATGTCTTACTGCAGACTGGCAAAAACTATTGGGCTTCATTTGTATAATACCACTTAGAAGAGGCAAGTTGATCACTATGACATATGTGCATTCACCTAAAAGGAAACACGAATCCTTTGAGAGGCGAAATAATGTGATGGCCATCACCAAAGTGTCAAGTGAGTTTTGCATAACTCATGATTGGTCATAGTATCATAAAGTTGTTGAATGGCGACACAAAAGCCTTGTTGAATGGCGCCAACAAGTGTTTTTCTTAAAAACACAAGTGGCTTTTATAAAGCCTATGTGAAGATATAAAGAGATTTTATCTTTACGAGAATTCCTATCTCTTAATATGAAATATAATTTATTAATAGCGTTAAAAGTAACCACAATATGAGAGAATTGTGGGGGTGACTTAGCTATTTTTGAGAAATGAAACATACTTAAAAAGAATGTAAAAGTAATTTGCTTGTATAAAGAGATAACGATTATCTCTTATAATTGAAGTTTTAAGGTATTGAAAAGTTAGAGATTTTCTAGCAAATACCTTAAATGCAGGGGAATTTACCCTAGTGTTAGCAAATTACTTATCAAGTTCGAACGCATGTTTGGAGGAATTACGTTGGAACAACTACCCTCGAATGAAATATAATTTCATAAATGGAAGTGCACACCATAAGAGATAGTCATCAATCTAGTGGATCCAATTAATTAAAGGTTTGACTAGAGATTAAGTTGTATCATCGAGGGGAATTGGTTAAAAGCCTACATCTTAAGAATCGCCATAATGGCAACCCAACCTAGCTGACTAGAGATCCCAAGATCTAAGTTCAAAGGGACAACCGAATTGTGGATGATTCAATGGAAGCACTACGAAGATTACCTCCTACCCATGTCTTATGATGAAACAGTGTTATCTACAACGTATTTAGGATAAGCTTTGTTTTTAATGATTCCTATACTTGGAAATAACAAGTGGGGTATTGCATGATACTTTTAATGGGAAGTCACCTATCTTGATTGAGGAATGGGGCCGTTCTTGTGAGAATTTTTTGAAGGGCTTAGTTCTCTAAAAGCACTCATGAGAAACCAAGAATTGTTCAGGACCAAAATGAACACAATCGAGCAACCACGGGGTGTCTGGAAGGGTATTGTGTGATTACTATTGTCTTGGTTTACACAAACGACTGAACAGTTCAAGACATTGCGTTCACTGATTAGCCAATTAAATCCGATAGTAATTCACTACGAAAGGTTCCAAGCCAAAAGCCACATATCCCGATGCGGTACTTTTCCTACTGAATTCTCTCTCTCGTGTCTGCATTGTCATTTACATGGTATTGAGTCAATTTCCATTCATGAGGGGGATTGTTGGAAAATTTAATAATATTATTATTATATTAAATTTATGAATTGAATGGAAATTAGAAGTGGAGCCTTTTGGTAGAAAGATATGTCTACTTAAATCAAGTGTTGCAACTTTTGATTCTTCATGAATAGTCACATGTTTTCCAAAGAGGTATCTCACATTCTATAAATACAAAAGCCCCCTATAATCATTGAATAACTTTTCATTGTTTACATAATTATACATAGAGTGCACTAAATATTAGAGAGTCTTATTGAGTCCATATGAGAGAGTTTTCAACACAATCATGGTTCATGAAGCCTTGTGATTTACTATTACAAGGACGTGATCGTTGTATCTTGTGAGACATGCGCCGATCAACCATGAGCACCGTAGTGGGACGTAAACTTGTCTTAAGAAAAAAATGTCCAACACTTGCCTCGACCGTATTTTCTAGGTTTTTCTAATCCATTATTTTATGTTCATTTAACATTGGTTACTCATGTGCATGCATTAATTTTGATATATAATTGCATGAATTATTTCTTAAATTTTTATGTGATTTAATATAGCAATTAGACCCAATTTTTCCAACTAGCCTACAACTTGTTGCTTATGAATTGGATTCAAATGGTATCCCCAATTTGTATCGGGTGTTCACCGAGCGTGATGGCATGTTCTATCATGCTCATCGGTTTGAGGAAATCTTTGATCCAATCTTTGCATCAACGTCGGTGGTGATGGCCTCATGTGCTTTATCTATTATGGTATTGGTGGTTCACGCGGGTTGCGATTAAGTGTAGGGTTGTTCCGAATTTTCACAGACGAGTCTGAAGAAAACGGATGGAATATCTATGCAAGGAGAAAGGCGGCTGTCGAGACTTATTATTTAGGATAAACTGTCAATTTAGTCTCTGAATTATCACCTTAGTGAAAATTAGATCTATAAACTATTATTTCAAAAAAATTAGTCCTTGAATTATAAAAAACTGCCAATTACATCCTTAATGTTATATTTGAAGCTACTATATTCAATTTTCCATCAATTTAAGTCACGTTACTTGCATGTGATACACATTGGAGGGTAGATTGATAGTTTTTCATAAAGAAATAGTGTATGGAGTTAACTTTGGAGAAGAAATTAGTAGTTTTTCATAAAGATATAGTGTAAGTTAACTTTTGAGGGTAAATTAGACATTAAATTGGCAACCTATATGAAATGTCAAGCATTTATAGACGAGAAAATGATATTATTACACTCTAAAGTGTGCCAAGTGACTTAAGTTGACGAAAAATTGGATAAAATAGCTTTGAATATAATAGTAGGGATGAAATTAGCAATTTCTAATGAATTTAGAGACTTATTTTACCGAAAAAATAATTCAGCGACCTAATTTTCATTGAGGTGATAGTTCAGGGATTAAATAGGCACTTCATCCTATTATTTAAACCATGCTAGCAATGGAGTTGAGGATCCAGAGATTTACTTAGTTGTCGTGTAACCAAAGATTTACTTTGGATTATAACTCAAACAATTATGCGAGTCGTGAAGAGTCGTGAAGAGATGGATGGATCGTTTATGGTCAAATTTTTATCTCATATTTGTCAGTTGATTTTTTTCATCTTAGGAAGAGACGGTTATGGAGCCAAAAATAATCACAAGGCGACACGTGGATTTTTGGATTAAGAAGACAAAAATACCCTTGAGGTGTATCAGGATTCCTACGCGCGAGTAGCAGGTAATCATCCTCAACCAAGTCAGAAATGCCCAAAATAGGTAACAATTCCAAACCTATTTCATTCCATATATTTCTTACCTTTTTTTTCCTCTTTTAGCTAATCAATTAGCTAACATTACATAACCTTCAAAATATTCATTCCAAAAATATGTTAATTGGCTAATTAATGGATTAATTACCTAATTAATCCATTAAATGTCAATTAAGTCACCCAATTAACCACAAAATATACCCAAAAATCCCAAAGGGCCGGCCACTCTTGTTGATCTTATCATATTTACCTATTTTATCATATTAATTAGCTAGTTAATTTGGCAATAATTCTATTTGCTAAAATTAACTAGCCAATTATTCCTATAACTCCTAAATTCAACCTAAATCAAGAACCTAGCCCACAAAAGGAGCTAGGTGGCCGGTCATCTCTCACCCAAAGAGGTTGGCCATTCTCCTATAAAAAGCCTCATATCTTCTCTAAAAAGCTAAGTTCTACACTCTTGCAAAACAATCTAAAACTCTCTAAACACTTTTCTATCTAAATTCTAATTTTGACATCAGAGGTTATTTGGCCAAAGCCCCCCATTCATCGTGGGCACGTGAGGCTTTTAGTCTTCACCTAAGGTGTTACAGACTTTTGGTTTTCACCTAAGTTGTTAATTGTTTTGTAGGTGCAATTTTGTTCAAGAAGAAGACGAAAATTTATATCCACAACAGTGTTAAAAAAATCTTGGTTAGCTCGGTACTGAAGTTTTTGTTTTTATCAAGCAAAAGGAAACGAAACGAACTTTATAGGGTGAACATTATGTATGACACGACTCACGAGAGTCGATTGGAAATTATTCCTTTCAAATTAGGATTTCCAAATTTTCTTAAAAGCATTGCTAGTGTATTTATAGTTACATTGATCTGTAGGGCGTTTGCATCCTTCCATTCATCTTCACGAGTGTCGAAAATGTACATTTTCTCCTCCAAGGAGAAAACAGCGAGCGTGCAGCCCCATGCAATGTGTCGACGAGAGACGTAAGTACCACCTAAAGAAACATGGGCAAATTTGGGGATTTGGATGAACGTTTCCCAATCGAGTATCGGAATAAAAAACCTCGCAAAGGTTCTACTTTTCTGACATGCAACATAGATTTTGCCGTGGTGTGTGACCATGATAGGATTGATCAATTAGGATCAGACAATATAGAGATTTTAGTAGTGTTATATAGGCCGTTGGATGCTGATAAACCTGATAAAATTGAGGTTGCACCATAAAACCAATTGACAATATGGGAAGTAGCCCAATACCATTGACAATATGAGGAGTAACCCAATACCATATAAGCACATAGCAAACCTTGTCCCTCACCGATGTGGGACAACTCTCAACACGCCCCGCACGTGCGGCCGATACCATATAAGCACATAGCAAACCTTGTCCCTCACCGATGTGGGACAACTCTCAACACGCCTCGCACGTGTGGCCGATTTTTAAGTCTAACACGTGGACAACACAACAGGGTGTGACGTGGAGCGCGTGTGGCCGTTGGGCTTCACACGTGGGATAACCTACTCTGGTACCATGATGAAATTGAGGTTCCACCATAAAACCAATTGACAATATGGGGAGTAGCCCAAGACCATATAAGCATATAGCAAACATTGTTCATCACCGATGTAGGATAACTCTCAACAAAACCCTCTTCCTCCTTAGCCTAGGGATCGTCGTTGTTGTTGTCCCAATCCTCATCATCGTCATTGTTTTCGTCATTCTCCTCATCATGATCATAATATCCATCATTGCTCCTCCTCATCATAGTCATCATCGTCATCAAAGTTACAAGGAAAAATCTTAATATCATATATCATGAGGATAGCCACTAATTGTAAAATCGGCCCATAATATTTTTCCTCTTCGACTGGGTTGAAATTTTTAACAAAGTTTTAATCTGAGTCCCATATAAATGCATTATATCCTTTAATGTATACTATTTATTTTTCACATCAGCATGTTTTTCACAAGTATCATATATTATGAAAAGAAGAATTCTCTCTTGCAAATTGAACTACAGTCTCAATGACATTCGTTTAATACATGCTTGCCACATGTTCAAAAAATGCACCATACGTCCAATAAACCCTTGACACCTGGAGAAGTGGTGACAAGAGATAACCATGGATGTACTTGTTTGAGACTGCTTTGGGAAAAAAATTTCATTGTACTCAGAATAGAATACGGATGTTATTATATAAGTAGTGAGAAGTTTTATTTTTGAAGTTTTTAATTTTTTAACATATGTATCACACCACTTGGATAGACACGTGGTGTACTATTCCGTATTTCGACACACTGAAAAATACTTTGGAGGGCTAACAAAATGAAATACGTAAAGGTACATCTGGAATTAATGGCTACAGTGTTTGCCATAATCCAAAAGGACTTGGACTGTCTGCCCTACCCTTTCCATGCCCTCCTCATGCCCTCCTATGTTTTGTGGTCACGGTTAAGCCACGTCAACATTTTATATTAATTTTTTTATAAAAATAATAAGACAAACAGTAAAATTAATATAAAATGTTAACGTGGCTTAATCGTGATCACAGAAATAGGAGGGCATGAGGAGGGCATGGAACCGGCAGGGCAGACAATCCAAGTCCAATCCAAAAACCCCAAAAAACAGAAGACAACTACGTACATGCACAAAATCTTAGGGACCGCCACTGGGAAGCTCCCAACTGTGAATCTCTGACACAATGTACGCACCAGTCACCAGCAACGAAAATTGAGCTTCAGCACCCAATCCCCAAATCCCCTCTCTCTCTCCCTCAAACCCTAACCCTAATTTCCACCACCGCGCTCCGGCGATATGACCTAGATGCCCCTGCATTCCCGGCGAGTTCAGTTCAGACCGTGCACCAATCAACGAGCACCGAACAAAATCCGCGACGATGCCACCGCACGCCGATCTGGACCGTCAGATTGAGCACCTGATGCAGTGCAAGCCTCTGCCGGAGGCGGAGGTGAAGACGCTGTGCGAGCAGGCGAGGACGATCTTGGTCGAGGAGTGGAACGTGCAGCCGGTGAAGTGCCCCGTCACGGTTTGCGGAGACATCCATGGCCAGTTCCACGACCTCGTCGAGCTTTTTCGGATCGGCGGCAACGCCCCCGATACCAATTACCTCTTCATGGGCGACTATGTAGGTCAGTTAGAGCATTTTCACATAACCTTGCTGTTTAATCAAGTAATTAAATAAATAATTTAGTTTATGTGTTGTTGAGATTTAGAAATTTATTGAATTTTTGGATAATGTGGTTTGTTTGGGAACATGGACATGTTCCTTTCAGTGAATTTTTAGTATTTAGTTGATATGGTTAAGAAGTTAGTTAATGTGTAAATGCAGTAAGGTGCAGCAGGCTGGTGGGTTTTACCAAAGAGGAGTTTTTAGCTGGTTATTTATGGTAGTCTGGGGATTTGGGCAGTCCACGAGCTGTTTCAGTAGAACATGAGATTCGTGGGTGCTTTACGCTATTAAGGATGAGTTTTGAGGGTGCTTGTTTGGGTCGCTAGATTTTACTTGTGTTCGGTCTACTGGAAGGAGCAGAGTAGGCACAAGTAGTTTTCAACCAGACTAGGCTAAATTTAATGTCTTTTCCAGTTCCGCTGTCTAACCCAGTGACTTTCATATATTTTTACAATGCAAGCCTAAAACTTAGATTTAGATCATTTGACTGAGCACACCATATTCTATATTATGTTCATAGTTTTTGCTCTTTCTCATTTTGTTGTATCTTTGTTTTTTCGGAATTTATGAGTAGTGTCAGCAATGAGCATGCTATCAATTTTTTATGGTTGATGAAGATGATAATTAGACATGTTTGCATATAACCTGTAATTGAAAGCCATTTGCTCTCTGACGATGTAGTTGCAAATAGGACAATACCTTCCTTCTAGAATGATAAGATATGTAACTTAATGTTCCACTATTTTAGACTGTTAAATCATTTTGTTTGACCAGAATTTGCCTGTGCAACCTTTTTTCAGTAATTGTCTTGTTTCCTTTTTCTTATACAGATCGAGGATACTACTCTGTGGAGACTGTCACACTTCTAGTGGCCCTGAAAATACGTTACAGAGATAGAATTACAATTCTTAGAGGAAATCATGAGAGTCGGCAAATAACTCAAGTGTAAGACATTCTTCTCAAATGTTTTCATTCCAAACTCCTAAGGTGCAACCTTACAAGTATTGATAGTGAAAACATAGTCGTGGAATTTTTCCACTGATTCGAAGGAGGTTTTGATTAGTCATGTGAAAGAAGCCATTTATATGTTGTAGATAACTTTTATTTGCTTCAAGTGTTTTTAATAGTGATTTTTAAATTTCAAATCCTTATTTATATCAGTACACTGTTGCCTTTTCAGGTATGGTTTCTATGATGAGTGCTTGAGGAAATATGGAAATGCTAATGTCTGGAAGTTTTTCACTGACCTTTTTGATTATCTGCCGCTCACAGCCTTGATTGAGAGTCAGGTTTGAATTTTGAAGATCTTATGTCCTACATCATTATCTTAACTTGTTATCCCCGTTATCTCATTTAACAAGGGTTGTTTCCTCCTAGATCTTTTGCTTACACGGCGGACTCTCTCCTTCATTAGATACATTAGACAATATTCGTGCTCTGGACCGGATACAAGAGGTACACTACGGTTTCCACTTGATTAAAATCCAATTTCATCTTCATATTCTCTAATGTTTTTTTTCTTGAAGGATAAAATTGCCCCATTCCTGTTTTTGTTCTGCATGTTCTAGGTCACTTTGGTTGTTGTAATCTGCTTGCCTGTTAACTTGTTTATGAAATAAGACTTGAGTGGTCCTGATTTTCCATTATTGGACTCGCTTGTCTGTGAGTCATGCAATATTAAGTGCCTTGAACACTATTAATGTGGAGAGAAATCGCCTACTAAACTCCACTCGAACATATTCAAGTAGCACATCACTTACTCTAGGCTTGTATTGAAGTCTCCCATGTAAGACATTTTTCAAGATATTAATGTACCTACTGCTGGCATAGGCATCTCTTGTATACTGGTGTGGCATTCTTATTTCATGGTATATGTTTAGAAGATTTGTGGTAATTCTAGTCTTCCCTCGTCTGAATGGAGCAGGTTCCTCACGAGGGTCCAATGTGTGATCTGTTGTGGTCTGACCCAGATGATCGATGTGGGTGGGGAATATCTCCTCGGGGTGCAGGGTATACATTTGGACAAGATATAGCAGCCCAGTTTAACCACACTAATGGGCTAAGTCTTATTTCTAGAGCTCACCAGCTTGTTATGGAGGGTTACAATTGGTGCCAGGTTAGTGCATAAGAAGCAGAAGTCTCGTATCAAATTTATGCTTTCAGAGTTATGTGCTGATTTTTGTTTAACCATTTTAGGAAAAGAACGTTGTGACGGTGTTTAGTGCTCCAAATTACTGCTATCGCTGTGGAAATATGGCTGCAATTCTTGAGATTGGAGAGAATATGGACCAGAATTTCCTTCAGTTTGACCCAGCACCGCGTCAGGTCGAACCTGATACAACACGCAGAACTCCAGATTATTTTTTGTAATCCTCGTAGCTTACCGCCTATTAGCAATCTTCTCGTGTCGTGTGGCTTTTTGTAGATTTGTCTTACAAAGAAGATGAGTTTTGATGTTTAGTTGAGAAAGAGACGGAAAGAAAACATTTCATTCTTTTGGTTAAAGTTGTTCTGCTGCTTAGTTCATGTGAGTTATAGGATTATTTCAGTAAGACTTGTGTCATGTACCAAAAGAGTTGAAACGAACGACGGAAACAGGAATAACATGTTCTTTATGAGATGCTTTCAGTTCGGGTGAACGGAAAGATTGTTTCCATTTTCAATTATGATCGTAAGCTGTCGAATTAGGTGGTTATGCAAGTGCTTTTTCGATTTACTCGTCGGGATACCGACGTGGTTTCATGGGGAGAGAAAAACTCTATTTAGAAAGAGAATATGAGCACAGAAAATTCATATGCTTTGGGATCCATACATGAAGCAACAGCTCTAGTGTAACAGAAAAACTCTCTGGTGGACAAGACACAATGTATACTTCGAGCAATCCGTCTGCGCAGGTTCGCCTGGTCCTCCGCGGCGGGGTTTGCTCCTCAGCTGTGAAGTTTTGGCCTCACCTTTTCTACCTTCTCTGGCATGGCCAGCAATATCCTTGCATCCTTGTAAACGCAAAACAATTACAAATGAGTTGAAATTTCAAGCTATCTAATCAAAGAGAAATATGATATCCTGTAAACCATGTAGAAGTGGTAGAATTGGTGAGAGGGTTATAAGCAATTTTACCATCGGAAGTTCGGGACTATTAGGACGACGAAATATTTACGGTAACCCGCTGTTTTCCTCCGGGGGCATCATGACGAGATGCCGAAGCTTCTGTAAGTTTTGAGTTATCTCTGTCAACAGTTTTGTTCCTTCACTATGTTTCTCAAGCGTCTTAGCTGCATGCTTCAGGAATCCTGTGTCTGATTCAAGGGCCTTCACCCTTTCACTAAGATGAGACAACAACGACAATTGCCTTGTTAGAGCAGCTTTATTTCCATTTCCTGCCATATTCGAAGCATAAATCGGTCATTTGTTCGAAATACAAAAGAGATAACATGCTCGTATTGTACTTCTGCGCGTGTTAGCGTGTGCGTGTACATAAATATGTATGTAATGTGTGCGCGTGACCTCATGTGTGTATGTTTGAATTGTTACCTATCTCATCATCCGTATGATTCAGACCGTCAGGGCCCTGCAAAGAACAGAACCCCTTAGCGGAGTTGGTTTTCTTATCGAGTTTCTTCATCCGACCCAGGAGGTAGGTTTTCTCCCCTTTCAGAGGCTTCAAAGATTCAGCAAGGGCTCCCTCTAAGTTCTCCTCCTTTGATTGATCATTTTGTGTGTTTTCGCCATTAGGCTCGCCAGGAGAACTGCCGCAGTCATTTTTCCCTCTGCCCTCATCACCAGGTTCGTAAGCGAATTCCTTCAGGAATCCGTATTTTTCTCTATACGCCTCTACTTCAGCTTCTATAAGTCTGAGCTCCTCCTCTCTCTTGGCAAGCAGATCATACGTTGCTTCCAGTGCTTCTTGGTCGTACTCCGCCTGTTCCTCCATCATTCTTTGATACTGCAAGGCCTCCATCTGAACAGCAGCCTTCTCTGCTTGTAGCCGGGTGATCATAGCCATTGCATTGTTCGCTGCCACAGCCGAAGCGCTTCTTTCTTCGTCTAGCTCCATGTACAATGCCATCAGCGACTTCCTATCTAACCGGACCTGCCTCTTCAACCGGTGCAAAATGGAATCACACTCTGCCTCATTTGAAGTGCTTCCCTCGACAGATTCTAAGGCATACTCGCCGGTTTTTTCAAGTGGCGATTTCCTTGAAATCCTCATTGCCACCCTAGGACTGTTTGTAGCTGAATCTGTAAGTGGGATTCCGAAAAACCTGTTTCCTTTACCAAAAAGAGGAGTCCTGTTTGCATCATCAGCCAAATCTTCACCTTCTGTCAACAATGGCACCGTTGCAGCTTTGGGATCTTCCTTGACTGCTGCATAAATTCCATCCTCCGAATCAGTTCATGGTTGTGAAAACCCGAAAAAAAAAAGAAATAAGAAAAAAAAAAGACTTAAACAAGCTTGGGAAGTAATTTTCGCACGGCTATGCTTTGTATATGGCCCTTCAACTGAATAAATCAAAAGAGAATGAAGGCGTATAAATAAATATACGAGGACGTGAGCAGATAATGTATGTCAAGTTTTTACGTTTAACTCACACTGAGAGACACGATTCGGTGGTTGTGATTCATACTCGTCCTCTGGAAGCTCGGACTCATTGTCCGACATGAGTTTGAGTTCAGTGTACCGAATGTGGGGCAAGTCCAAGCTGCGATCATCACTTCGCAAGGGTGCTCGTGGAGAAGGCGCGGGAGCTTGTGCGAATGCGCTGTCATTTTTCCCCTTCGGGTAGGAGTTGGAAGTGGAGCTCATCTTCAATGGCACGCCACAACACGAACACGAAATGCAAACAATGCTGTTGCTCTTCTCAACCTGCCCTGCCCCCTCCTCCCACGTCCTTGCCGCAGGCACACTCAGCTGAATTTGGTGGTGATCATCCTCGACGAAGCACTCAAGATCCTTGTGCAAGATCCCAACTAAGGACTTGTACGTATCGCAGTCAGATTCTTTCTCCGTAGCAAACGAAAGCAGGCACGCCTCGCACATTTTTCGTATATCGGACAGTTTCTTGTGGTTGTGGCAATAAGCAAGATACGAAACGTCTTTCCTATGAGCCTCACAAATGGAGTCATTGTAATAGAAATCTTGGTCTCTATGTACGAGAATGTGATCGATTCTGGTGCAGAGCCAGCAGGGGATTTGCAGCTCGAAGAACTTGGCGAATTCATTGGCGGCAAACGCAAGGAACCCGTCAACGAAGAGCAGAATGATCAGCGTCCATTCGAGCAAAGCGTAGACAACGAAATGTGGCAGCCTCCCCAGCTCTTGCTCAACATAACGAGTAAAGGATCGCTTCGTCATGTTGCTTTCCCGCTCTTCAAACACGAAAACAACCATAAAACCAAACAAATGCTGGCCTAATCCGTATCTGAATTCGTTCGGAAGCTAGAAGGAGAAAGCGAAAATGGTGTCAAAAGTGCTTCTTCTCAAAAGTGCTTATTGGGCGGTGGCGAGATCGAAGATCATGACCTTGGCGGAGCACGAAAGCGTTCCGAGATCATGACCTCTCTCTCTCTGTGTCTGTGTGTAAAGTGTCTAAAAGAAGGAGAGGGCTAAGGTTTTCCAGATCAAGGTTTTAAATTTTGGGTGGTGGAATTTTGCTGCCTATACATAGAAAAATACAAGAAAATTTGGATTTGACAAAAATGGCGGTTCTTAGGCATGGCGTGTACCTGAAATAACGGTCTATCATGCACTTTCCAACCAACTGGATTTGTCTTTAACGTCAGCCTTTTCTGGGAAGAAAGTTTTGAGCCACTGATTTGTCCAACTTAGAATGCTCTGTGTTCCAGAAAGAAATCTTGGGGTGTTAGGGATGTAAGTCTATCTTAAAGCCTTGGGCCATTTCTCGAATTTCAAAATATTCGATGTGACATCCCAGATCAATAATACGATCTTATGTGTCCTTAAGTTTCTCAGAAGCAGACTACCAACGTAAATTAGCCTCGAAATTAAGAATAATATGGAAATAAAAAGTAGACAAAATCGAAGAATACAAACATGCAAGTATTATAGCCAAATTCGTTATTGTCTTCGCAATAACGGGAAAAATTAGGGATCAGAACTGCTACTCCAAACATAGCTCCACCAAAACATTAGAGATCAGACATACATTCATTCACACCCTACTGCAGATTGCTTATAAATTTGTCATCTGCGAAACGTGGCTTCTATACAATGCAGCCATGCTACTTACTCCAGTAGAAATGTAGAATGTCGATGATGAGACGTCAACCGACCCATTCGGCATTTACGTTGCCTTTCTGTATCGCCCGGTAATTTGCTAACCAAACGGTACAGAAGTATAACGACAGTAAATTTGAAATTGCAGTTCAGCAACTCACAGCAACAACATTAGTTCATAATGGGGGCAAGTCAAGTATTGATAATGAGAATGTTTTTAGGTAAGTGTAAGAGTTTCAACAGATACTTTTAAGTTTGTTATACATTTGTTTAATTGTGTAACCATCAATTTGGAATTACATAATACAGGAAGCTGCCCTGTTGCTTGACATCGCTTGCACAGTGGGCAACTACTTCGCTTAATTGTTATAACCCCGATCAACTGTGAACTGTGGATGAGCTTAGCTTGTAGACAGAACATTAGCAGACATATAAGGCGATATGCATCCCTGGACCTGAAAAATTCAGTTGATTCAACAAGAGGAACAGATCAACTTTTATGAATCTTGCTCCTCCGAAGATTTAACAGAATTAGCACTTCAATAAGATTGGATGAGAGAGAAGATATATGTGTTAGGTGAGGCCTTACGCCAGTTCTTCTGTTTCATTTAAAGTAAGGGATACCTTTCATTTGGAGATATGAATGCAGGTCAAGGAAGTTAGAAGGTCATTGAGTCTTTTATGGTTCAGATAATATCGGAAATCAAGTTTTTCATTTCCAATAAAGCAAAATGTAGCTACCCAACGAAAGGATTCTGATTTTGTTCAGTGTGTGAGACTCTGAGTGCTTATGTGTATACTACCGAGGACATGCCCATAACATTCTCCTAGCTGCTTGTATAAACTCCCCTAACATGATGCTAATCAATATGGTAATATTGTCCCAGTGAAACTCTGCGAAGGGTATGGTACATGCCAGTCGGTGTTTTCCTATGCTCATAGCATCCCCTCTAATAGTGGGAAACTGATTGATTGACTATCCATGCAACAAGAACGTTTCATCCTGCTATAAGATCATATTGTACTGGGAAAAGGGAAAAGAATCCAAATTTTAATGCATGTGAGAGACTACGAAGAAGCAAACAATTGGTCTAAAACATCTATTACATGGGAGGGGTTCAGTTACCTGCAACAACACCGTAGGAATTTGGATATAACCTTGCAGAAATAGATCGACCTTCTCCAGAGTGCCTCTTGGAACCGGTGTTATCACATATAGCATGCCTTTGAAAGTGTCAATACCTCTCACAATTCCTAATTAAAAAAGGCATCAACTGAAATGCATAAGAACCTTAGTTCACATTGCTTGCCTTGACCTATCTATGTATCCGCATCGCACCAGCAATAAAAACCTGGATCTCTAATAACATAAACATAAAAACCTACAGGATGGACTGTACTGCCACCACTAAACCAAGGTTCTTAATTTTTCGGCAGACTCGCAATTAAAACCACAGCACAGCTATATATTAGATGAATATAATTGGCAAAATGTTGCAAAACAAAGAAACCTACCAAGACCAACACACCAAGGTAAATCCTTTGATCCTTCAGAGCTAACTGCCAACCCAACAATGGTTGCGTTCAAACTGTAGAAGATCTCAGCACCTGGGACCTAGCATAAAAGAACTAATTATTACAAGCCTTAATTGAAAATAGTAATAACAATTAACAGTAATTCCCTTGGTTGTTGATACAAAAATCAAGGATATGAGGTATAAAAGTAATCACCAATAAGGCTCTCTCTTAAATGTTCTAAACAACCTTACAGAAAACAGGTATAAATGCAAAATTCACTCATACATAGAAAAGAAACCAACATTTTAAAATTTCTAAAACCTGCAGTGAGCAGATCAACAGTCAGAACTTAGAACTGACCTGACAATGGAGATGTCTAATCTTAATGCTAGATATTGGAACTTCATAAGGAGGTTGAGAGGCCAAAGCATTAGCAAGTTCTTTGATTGCAGTAATGTTCAGGCTACTTGAAAAGCACTGCCTGAAATAAGCCATTATTCGTACATCACGCAACAGGTGTGCATCCTTTTGTACTAGAATCCTGCAGCACAACAAAGCTAATATGTCACGGAGACGTCCAGTACATCCATACAATCCCATGTCTTCTAGCCAGCATATGCTACTTAAGAAGCAAAATAATTTATGCAAATGACTGACACTTGATAACTTGATTCAATAATCTTGTATAAAAGAGGAATTCTTCTAAGCTTACCTATAAGTGATCACCTCCTACAAATACGTTAGGGAACATACTAAAGAGATTTGGTACTTGGTCCGAAACTAATGCGGAATTTAGATATAATAATAATGAAAGTAAAATTAATCAATCTATAAATGATTCTGGAATTAAAAAATAATAATAATGATAATGAAATTAAAATTAATCAATGTATTGGAATGGTGGAAAGGCAATTAAAAAAAACAGTACAAATAAGCTGCATCCAAAATAAAAGTTTCCAGATATTCTTGAAGAAGCTAAGAACTTACGATCTATTGAAAGAGTCCTGACGAGCTGAATTGATCTCTATCAGCTTGAGCATAGCGTCATGATCCTCATCTAACCAGAATACCCCACTTGGTAGATTCTTACTCTTGGCCGATATGTTTATTTTAACAACATGGGTAGGGGCAATATACTTCAACATATCCACCAATATATCATAACCAATACCTAGTACACAAGAGGAATAAGAAGATCATATATAATATTCATATCCAACCAGGTGATAATCATCAAAAGAAGATTCATAAAATAGCCACTTGGCCTTTGCCTCAAACGGTACATGGCTAGGGTGGAACTTGCGCAAATCTTAGTTCATAATATAATCTACAGAAAGAACCAAAGAGGGGGGCAATTGACCAAGTGAAAGACAAACAAACAAGCAAACAAAACTACAGATTGGGAGAACTTGTTCAATGACAATTAAAAGAGAGGAGTAATTGGCCAAGTAAAAGAGCATACCTTTCACCCAGCCAGGTGTATTCACAACAAGAGGCAATCCGATCTTCTTAGTAGGTCTATCACTCTGGTTAGACAAGCAATATTCCTTCTTATAATAGTCATATAAAGCGAACATAGAATTCAAGTATGTTGTAGGATTCGTCTTCGAAGAAACGTCACCAAAGAAAAGACATCTGAGAAAAAGGAACAAATGATAAGTCATCAGATTCCAAGATTCCTTTCGTCCATTACATCAGACCTAGCATCACAAAATCCGTGCATGGCAGTTGGGGGGGGGGGAGAGAGAGAGAGAGAGAGAGAGAGAGAGAGAGAGAGAGAGAGAGAGAGAGAGATACAAAACCAGGAGGGCTGAACTCAGGCTAACTAATCCTAGTTACATGGAATGTTGATAACAGATTCGTAGTTGTTGCAGCTACTTCCCATTTCAAATTTCGTGAACAGAACCTTTCCAGCTTTGTAATTATAATTTTAACTCCAAGTCTAGTTGATACTTTGTGATCTAAAACTAATGCATACAGCTTTGACTATAGAGCAACTAAAGTCTTTGCTGAACCCTTAGCAAGTCCTAATTTTCATACCGATTGTATTGCTCCTAAATTCCTCAATTTTTCTCAAGCTTTTACACTACTATTCCAAATACTATATAAAGAACCAAAATCTGCTACAACACTGATGAGCTAAATTGAAATCTTTATGGTAAACAATAAGACAAACCCTTTTCTCAGCTTGAAACTAGCAAAAAAACAAAGTAACCTTGCTCCAAAGGAAAGTCGTATTCAGCCCATGAACATTCATATTCATGCAGTCTCAACTAACAAGCATTCTGCCCTATATAATTGTCATCTACTACATGGTAAGCACCATAACCAGTTCTTCTAACAAGTTCAAAACCATAACAAGGCAGAAAACTGTTCATACCTCTTCGGTGTCTTCAGATGCGGGATTGTCAAATCTAATTTTAACCAAAAAAGAAAAAGAAACTCAATTAGCAATCAAACCGAACAAAACTGCTCATCTAACATGAATACATGATTAACAATCCTTTTAAATTCCAGAGCAAATTATTCACAATAAGTGCAGAAAATAAGCAATTGCCTGGAGTGACTTCATCTACTACAGTGAGAGATAAAAAACCAGGAGGACTAAACTCAGGTTGACCAACATCTGTATCCAAGTAACCAACTTTTTTATACCTGAAAACAAAATTACAGAAAAACAAGGTAAAAAACAAACCCAAATGCCCCAATAAAAATTCAAATTCAGAACAAACTCAGTAAAAAAAGATGAAAACTTTCAGTAAATTTCACTTCCAAATTAGATAAAATTCAGGTAAATAAGGTGACCCAATTCAGCTAACACGAAAACAAACACAAAGAAATCAACTTTTACTAAAAATTGATCATCTGAGCCGTGAATTTAATCAACGAGTACAAAGTGGGGGAAGGGAGCCGAGCAGCTGACTGACCTCCGGAGAAGAATGTTGAGGAGGTGGCGGGAAAAGGTGGATTTTCCGCAGTTTTTGGCACCACATACTAAGGCAATGGGAGGCGGCGAAGTGACTGAATCGGACGCTATACAGTCTACTGCCTCGGACCACTCCGGCGATATGTAGATGTTCGCCGACGGAGTTTCAGTCGGCGAAGCCATTCCTCTCCCTTTTTCTCTCTCTAACTCTCTCTCACTCTCAACTGTGTTGCTCTGGAGCAGAACAAGACCGGGTTCGAGGCAAAATTGCCACGGCGCATGCTGGTTTCGTTAATTTTCCAAACGGAAAAAAGCATTTTCCTTGGTTTGACCCGCGATTCCGGCTCGGATTCGTTTTCGGGTTGGACAGTCGGTGGGCCGAACCGCCGAAGCCCAAAAAGACTGTAGCAGAGAAGCCCTGACCTGAGTCACATATTGGGCCTCCTCCTCAGCAAACAGGCCTACTGCTATTAAAAACTATTTTACCCAAAAAAAAAAAAAGATTGTTGTTTTGCACATATAATTTTACAGAAATTCTTCTAAAATTTCATACAAAATGCATTGGAGACAATCATTCATGCATTTTATTTATGTGATCGAATGCATTTAATTTTTTATTTTTATATTTAAGTAAATTACTTTTTTGCCACCGTCCGTATTCACAAACTAGGAACCTCCTCGTTAATTTAAGCACATAATTTCACCCTCGTGGTCTCACCTGTATAAAAGGTGTTGCATACAGACGACCGTTGTCACATCCCGGCCCGGGCCCCATCACATCTCGGCCCGACTCCACCGTAGCACGATATTGTCTGCTTTGGGCCCCGACCATGCACTCACGGTTTTGTTTATGGGAACTCATACGAGAACTTCCCAGTGGGTCACCCATTATGGAAGTGCTCTCACGGGCTACTCGCTTAACTTCGAAATTCTAATGGAACCCGAAGCCAGTGAGCTCCCAAAAGGTCTCGCGCTAGGTAGAGATGGGAATATACATATAAGGCTCACATGATCCATTCCCCTGGGCGATATGGAATCTCACAATCTACCCCCCCTTAGGGGCCCGACATCCTCGTTGGCACACACGCGGCCAGGGTTAGGCTCTAATACCAAATTGTCACATCCCGGCCCGGGCCCCACCACATCCCGGGCTCGACTCCGCCGTAGCACGATATTGTCCGCTTTGGGCCCCGACCACGCCCTCACAGTTTTGTTTCTACGAACTCGGACGAGAACTTCTTAGTGAGTCACCCATCATGGGAGTACTCTCATGCGCTACTCGCTTAACTTTGGAGTTCCAATGGAACCCGAAGCCAGCGAGCTCCCAAAAAGCCTTGCGCTAGGTAAAGATGAGAATATACATATAAGGCTCACAGGATCCACTCCCATAGGCGATGTGGGATCTCACAATCCACCCCCCTTAGGGGCCCGACATCCTCGTCGGCACACAAGCGACCAATGTTAGGCTCTGATACCAAATTGTCACATCCTGGGCTGAGCCCCCACCACTTCCCGGGCACGTCTCTACCGTAGCACGATATTGTTTGCTTTGGGCCCGTACCACACTCTCACGGTTTTGTTTCTGGGAACTCATACGAGAACTTCCCAGTGGGTCACCCATCATGGGAGTGCTCTCGCGCACTACTCGCTTAACTTCGAAGTTCCAATGGAACCCGAAACCAGCGAGCTCCTAAAAAGCCTCGCGCTAGTTATAGATGAGAATATATATATAAGGCTCACATGATCCACTCCCCTGGACGATGTGGGATCTCACAACCGTATAGAAAAATTTCTCCTAAAATATTGTTTTGTGACCCTTTAGCAAATATAGGATATTATTACTTAGATGTTACTAATACATAAATTTGTGTATAAAATGTTTAACCAATAGATAAGTTTATTGAGACAAATGAATATTCGAATGCATAAAAATAAGGGTAAATGACAAAAAACTACCTCAACTATTGGTGTCACGACACTTTCATACCTCATTTTTTTTAAATTGACAATGTCATACCTCATCTTACGAATTTGTGCCAATGTCATACCTCCGTCAGTTTTTCTGTTAATTTTTCTGTTAAGTGCTGATGTGGCTACATACGGGGTCCACTAACTAATTCAACTGGATTAAAAAATTATTAAATATAATTTTTAATAATTAAAAATTAAAAAAATTAATTTTTTTATAATATTAAATCTCCCTCCCTCTCTCTCTATCTCCCCCACCTCTCACGCCTCTCTCTTCTCTGCATCCATCACCCTCCACAAAAACCCAGATACCTGTGTCCCACCTTCCCCAGAACCCAGCTCCCCTTTTCCCATTGACGAATTAGGAATCAAGGGGGGAAAAGAAGAGGAAAAAAAAAGGAAGTTTTCCTTCTCTCCCGTCGGCACTTGCACCCGCACGCCATTTTTTCCGTCGAATCACCATCCAACACCCACAACCTCTTCCACATCATCCCCTCTACGATCTCCACCCAAATTTGGGGATTTTTAAGCACAGCAAGTGATGCATAAGCTTTTCGTTTTTTTTCCTTCTTCTTTTTGAAATTGGCAAATTCAAATTTTAGGGTTAGGGTTTGGGTGGAATTGGGATATTTATAGGGATTAATTTGGTGAGGGTGATGGGTGTGTTAGAAGAAAGGGTGGCCGCGCGACGCGGAGGGGGGGCGCTGGTGGGTGGTGGTGGAATAAGGGATTAATGGCAGGAGGGTGGAATAAGGGGTTAATGTCAGGAGGGTGGAATAAGGGGTTAATGTCAGGAGGGGGATGGGGCGCGGGGGGAAGAGAGGGGGAGGGGGGGGCCGTGGGTGTGTGGTGGAATAAGGGTGCTATGGTGGGTGGTGGTGGGATAAGGGATTACTGGGGTGGAATGGATTAATGTCAGGAGGGGGAAGGGGCGCGCAACACACCGGGGGGGGGGGGGGGGTGGGGGGTGCGGGCTGCTGCTGGGTTGCTGGAGCACGGGGCTAAATGGCGGGGGGGCTGCTGGATGTAAGGAATTGCAGAAGGCTCGTTGGGGGGGTGTGTGGGGGACGGGTGGGAGGAGCATGGGTGGGAAAGGTTTTTAAGAATGCAGAGAGGAGAGAGAGGAGAGAGGGGTGGGGGAGAGAGAGAGATGGAAATTTAATATTATAAAAAAAATTAAAACAAAATTAATTTCTTTAATTTTTAATCATTAAAAATATATTTAATAATTTTTTTATCCAGTTGGATTAGTGAGTGGGACCCGAATGTAGCCACATCAGCACTTAACAGAAAAATTAACAGAAAAACTGACGGAGGTATGACATTGGCACAAATTCGTAAGATGAGGTATGACATTGTCAACTTTAAAAAATGAGGTATGAAAGTGTCGTGACACCCATAATTGAGGTAGTTTTTTGTAATTTACCCTAAAAATAATATACAACTCGAACCAGCTCAACTACGTTTAGATTTCTTGAGTTTTAGGTCTTAAATACCATTCATGATATCCGAACATACAATTTTTTATTTAAAAGAAAGGGAAATAACAATATATTATAATATTTAATGAGCAATTTTATGTTTGTTTTTAGTGGAAAAGGATCATTACCGGATCCTTTTCCTAACGATCCTATTCCCGTGACAGTTTATTGTATATCGTGCAACCAGAAATCATTCTAAAATTTAAAATTTAAAATTAAATATAAATAGTACAAAACGAAAACTGACCGCACGATATACGATAAACGATGAACGATTACAATCACGATCACGGATCCCTAGGAAAAGGATCCGGCAAGGATCCTTTTCGGTTTTTAGCCACCGCAAAATATTCAAACTGGTGCGGTTTGGTTGTTGTTCGGTTTTGAATAGTTGAGGAATTTTTTACGCCAGCTAACGCTATTTAGTGGAATAAAGTTTGGTTGTTGTTAATTTTTCACGTGGACCAATCTATGATCTGTCAAATGGGAACCAAATCCGATCACCTAGTTACATCCGAATCACGCGACACGTGTCCCCATCGACCAAACATCTCTCTCATCTCAATTCAAACAAGCAAATATATTTTTGACCCAAAAAAAAAAAAAGCTAATATATTTACACACATTGACCCAAAAAAACACATATTTACACACACAGCCCCTCTACCCGATTAATCGTATTGACCAAGAGTCAAACATCGGCACGCAGATCCGACGGCCAAGGCAGCTCCAAAAAGCCCCTCGACTTCTCACCGGGGGGGCGCCAAAAACCCGTTTTATTTTATAAAATAAAAAAACAAAAGAAAAAGGAACGAATCGAACAAGTGCGAAGAGAGAGCTCGGAGAACAGCTGCGACGACGAACCATGGAGCTCCAGAACACAGTGAAAGAAGCCCTCAACGCACTCTACCATCACCCCGACGACGGCGTCCACCTGCAGGCCGATCGCTGGCTGCAGGACTTCCAGCGGACGCTCGACGCCTGGCAGGTGCTTTTCCGTTCACTTTCTGTTTTTGTTGATTTGAATTCTCCTTTCGGCTTTTTGAAGTTTTTTATTGGTGGCTGTAGCTTGTGAGAGTTTGATGTTCGGTTCTCGTTTCGATTTTCGCTTAGTATATGCTGTAATTTCAGTGATTAGTTTGGTGATTTTGTCACTCGTGATGGGATTGGATTTTGAGTAGTTTGGAATCCCTTGTTCGTTCCATTTGAATTAGATGAATTCAATTTTAGGGTTTTGGTCAATAATCTGAGTTGAGGGGTATGCTTTGGGTTAGAAGCATTACTTATTTTCTTATGTATATCATTTTTAATATGCGGGAGGGAAGCAATTTGTTGCTCTGGTTGGTTTGTGAGAAAATTTTGATCCGAAAGGTTTTACCTTGCAGAATCGATCGATTTTGGTTGTGGCATCTCTTTTTATCTATAATGGGAAGCTCGTCTATGAGCCCGAGAACAACGTAAAACGAAATATGCTCAAATACTGAGCTTAAGAAACAAAGATGATATGAGTTTACATGTATATTTGAACTGTGAACTAGTCATTTATTGTAGTGTAAACTACAAAATAAATCTTAACTTATTTTAAAAAAAATCTATTTAAGATCATAAAATTTAACACAAAAAGATTTCCCGTGTGTGCAATGTGTTGAATAGTGTCCAAGACAGTAGGACATCCCACTCCTAAACCATGCATGTGCTTAGCACTCGCGTAAAAGTTAAAACACACTCGCACACACGTACATACAAGATAGGGCATCTGGTGGTTTTTTAATTATCTACGCAGCTAGTAAGCTTTAAATCTATACCCTTAACCTTTTTCTTAATCAATGATGAATATCTCTTTCAAGATTTTCACTTTTTGTATATGAGGGTAAAGGTAAACCAGCAGTTTTAGTCTTTTTTTTCTTTTATGCAACTAGATATATTAAGTTTATTTTCCCTAGTCCTTATTTTCCTTTTAATTTGTGGTTTCCATGTAAAAATTCTTGCCAAATTACTGTTTTATTAGTTATTGGTGTTCCAATTCTATCCTCATACCTGTTAGATTATACGAAATTTTGCTCTCTAAGTTGAATTAATTACTTGAGGCCAAAACAAAAGTTGAATTTATTCTCGTTATTTTATTTTTTGGTATATGGGTTTTGTTAGCTGAATTTACTACTGTTGAGTTTTCTGAACATTATTGTGCTTCTTTTTTCTTAGGTTGCTGATAACTTGCTTCATGATGCAACTAGCAATCTGGAAACTTTAATATTTTGTTCACAGACCCTTAGAAGCAAGGTATTTCTCCTCTCCTTAGAGTTGGCCATCAATGTTCATGCACATGCTTTATTGTGTCCTATTTCCATAGATGCTTAAAATATCTTATGTTCAAAATGTGTACGCCTTGTTTATGTTGTATTGGTTGCGCATTTATAGATTCTTAGTTCATTTTGTATCGTGTCTAGGTACAACGAGATTTTGAAGAACTACCTTCTGAAGCTTTTTGCCCATTACGTGATTCGTTAAATGTGAGTGAGTATCCACTATCCGTTGACAATTTGAGTGAGAATTGAGTAAGCTATGGTTCGATTGTTTGTCTATATGAAGAATGGTTCGATTGTGTCTTTTGATAGTGTCATGGACCTGTTTTATCTATATGAAGAATGGTTCGATTGTTTGTTTACAGTATTGAAAGTTTCGCATGTTTTGAATGTAGAACTTATTGAGAAAATTCCACAAAGGCCCCCCTAAAGTCAGAACTCAGGTACTATCCAGAACTCTTTCTGATACTCTTTCATCAGATTTTATGATCCCAAGAGGATATTAAGCTCAACTATCTGTCTTTTGTAGATTAGCATTGCTGTGGCTGCTTTGGCTGTACATGTTAGCGCTGAAGATTGGGGGGATGGTGGTATTGTGAAGTGGCTTCGTGAGGAGATGAATTTGCATCCAGAGTTTATACCAGGATTTTTGGAGTTACTAACAGTTTTGCCTGAGGTATATAACTATACAGATATGATACTTGCTGAATTTATATTTGCACTGTAGTGTGCAACTGTGTGTGACAAGGCTGATTTAAACCTTCTACTGTAATATGATGAAAGTGTTTTGTACACTTTAGAAATAATGGATGTCCTTTCTAAAGCATACCGTTCCCTTTGTAATGATTCCTAAGATGTTCAGCATCATGCTCTTCTGTCTTTTCATTACTTTTTGCTGGGGGGAATTCATGTAGTGGTCTCATATATTAGTCCAAACAATGTATGTTTTCTTAAAACTTTAGTTGATTGACAGATGCCTACCTTTTCACCATGTTCGTTTTCTTCTGGGATTTAAATTCAGGAAGTATTCAATTACAAAATTGCAGCTCGCCCGGAAAGACGCCGCCAATTTGAAAAAGAGCTGACTTCACAAATGGAGATTGCTCTTAACATCCTGACAGCCTGTTTGAATATTAATGAGCTTAAGGAGCAGGTAATTATTCAGAATTGTATAAGTTACACTTTGCTGATGTTTGAGACTTGCTTCTGATGCCTTTTTTAATCGTTTTGCTGGTTGGTTTTTCAGGTTCTTGAGGCATTTGCTTCTTGGCTTCGACTGAAGCATGGGTATGAACTCTCTCTAACTCTCTCTCTCTCTCTCTCTCTCTTTCTTTGTATATATGTGTATGTATAACATATACATATACATAACCTTTTGTGTAAGGAATGTAATTAGATATGTGGAAGCTTTGTCATTTTTAACATATCAAGGCTTTGCATATCTGAGATAATGTGGTTTCCTATAGTAGTCATTTCTAGAGGCTGTATAGTCTATTGGAATATTAATTAGGGCATCACAGTGCCACCCAAGTGACAAACAATTTTGGTTTGGGCGGTTGTTTGGAGAGATGATTCCAAACTTCTTGTAATGTGGAGGTTGGTGGTTTCTTCCATGGAAAAGATCACATGCTAGGGTCTTACTGCCCTATTACAAAGATCTCACTTGAATATACCTCAATGATCTGCGATGTGAAGTTTTACTGTGGGCATTTGTATGTGGAGTGCCTTGAATCTGTGGATTCACCAATAGCCAATTTGTGGATCATATATTACATCCTTCTAGTTGATATGAGAGTGCATAATTGGTTGTACAATTCAGGCATTAAACTTGAGAAGAAGTCCTTTCAAGTTCTTGTATGTGTGCACTTATTTCCATATGGTATCAAACATGCATTCTACTTCCCTGCACCTGTTGGTTATAATACTGAAAAATGGAAATCATTTTGGTAGTGGCACATACTGCAGTACATGTTGCAAGTTGAGATTTATGCAATGCTTGTTATAGTTGAAGCCTGTTCTTTCTTCAATATACGTAGATCTACACATGTCGCATCAGTGTAATTGTTGTTCTTATAAAATTGGTATAGTTTGTGGGTGTTGATATGATAGTCCCAAATTTCATCTTGTGTTGTTGTATGACTTCTCTTATAGGGAGACTGATAGAAATTCATGGTACTTAAATGAACTATTGTGGGTTTCAGGATCCCTGGATCTGTGCTTGCATCCGATCCATTGGTGCTCACAGCCCTCTCAAGCTTGAATTCTGAGCTACTTTCAGAGGCCGCAGTAAATGGTACAAAACAAGTTTGATAAGCTGATGAAAACTGTATGATAATTTTGTGTTTTCAGCTTGTTTTACTATGACGATTTTATAGCAGTGATACAAGCACCCAATAAATCCAACTTGTTTGAATTTTGAATATGCTTTCATAACAGCTTGCTTTTTTTTTTAATAGTGCATATAGTTCTTTTTTATGATGTAGTTCTATAATTTGTTGAGTTGTAAATTTCCTGGTACAACTTCCAACAGACTTTTTTTTTGATCGATTTAGCTCTGTAAAGTGTTTCAATTTCAACATTTGGAGGTTCTATTTCTCAAGATATTTAAAAGGGTGGTTTGAATTTTTTTGTTGCTTAGTATGTCAAATCTTTTGAAGTAGGTATTATCTAGAAAGTTGCCCATCAATTTGTAGGTAATGCAGAATGTTAGTAATGAGCATTGTTCTGATTGCATGTTAAATTTTCTTACATCAGAGGTGTGGCAAATATGGGACTGAAAGTAAGTAATACTGTAAATATATTACATTTCCTTGAATAGAATGTGTTTAGCTATGTTTCTTTTTAAGTTGTCTAGAATCCTCGTTATGTTCTGACATTCAGTTCAATATTATCGTCAAATTATTTCATGTCAATGTTTTAGCATTTATCTCTGCATGGATGCTGTAGTATTGAAATCTGTTAACTCAGCTCTGTGGTTTATGTCTTTCACGTTGCTTCTCTGTCAAAACCATATTGTAAATTTTATGCAGTTACTGTATGTGTTCATCAATTTCTGCCTCACCCTCGGGTGGATTTTCTTATTTTGCTTCCCCTCTTGTTTTTCTTTTTCATTGCAGTTATATCTGAATTGATACACTATACAGCAGCTGGAAGCTCTGGTGGTGTTTCTGTGCAGATGCCCTTAATTCAAGTGCTTGTCCCCCAAGTAATGAATCTTAAGGGACAGCTAAGAGATTCTTCGAAGGTATTCCATGTGTAGAGTTGGGTTAAAAAGTGTTTTTTTACCTACAAAATACAAATAAAGCTCAACAAACAACCCCTTAATCATTAAAATCAAGTGTGAAATAGTAACTTCGTTGATGGTTATTTTGCCCCTATCTCTGTTCTTGTTTTCAGGATGAGGAAGACGTGAAGGCCATTGCTCGCTTATTTTCGGACATGGGTGATTCATATGTTGAACTTATTGCAACTGGTATACGTATTTAACAGCTATCAAAAACTTCTCTGAGGAATTGTTGGATGTTTTTCGTCTCTTATGATCTCTGAATTTTTTGAACTTTGTCTGATCTGTTTCTTTTTGGTTGATAACATCTTTTCTTCAGGCTCAGATGAATCAATGTTGATTGTACATGCGTTATTGGAAGTTGCTTCACACCCAGAGTACTATATTGCTTCCATGACATTCAACTTTTGGCACAGTCTCCAGGTGAACTTGACCAGAAGGTGAGTCATTCTAGAATCACAGTGTACTTGATTGTGTCTAAAACTAAAAAAAGACATTCAATGTAAGAACTCTAACCTTCCAGGGAATCATATATTTCATTTGTGAATGAATCTTCCATTGAAGCTGAGAGAAATAGAAAGCTGCAAATTTTTCGTCCAGCTTATGAGTCACTTGTATCCTTAGTAAGTTCTTTTTCTTAGAAGCTTTAAAATTGTAATTCGTGGCATCAGTTTCAAACACCTATTGATAATATCTGAATATAATGTGTGTTGTTTTCTGAATGTAATGATACCACTATATGTTTCTCATGATAATTAAGTGATTTTACCAAGCTAATAGTTTAGTTTGTTAACCGAAGATTCATCTAAAGAGAATCACATTCGTTCTTTAGTGTTGTTGATATTTGTATCTGTGTTCTGCTTAGAGGTTCTCCAAAGAAATGATTATCTGATACAGGGATCCACCATGATTACTGTTTGTCACATAATTAAATGGGTGTGTAGATATTGGAGAATTAAGATTCTCATATATCATAAAAAATACATTATTTGGGAAAATGGTCAATTATCGTAAACCTGAGCTTCAACTTAATGAAATACCACATTGCATGCATTTTGACATTCTTTTATTGTACTAAACTTTGAGAGACTGAAACTGTTGACAGGTAAGCTCTCGGATTCAATATCCTCAAGATTATCAGGACCTTTCATATGAAGATCTGAAGGAGTTTAAGCAGACTAGATATGGTAATTCCTAGTTGTTTTGTTTGGTGTGTGTCATTGTCTTATAGTTTCCCTAAAAAATTTGCCTAAGTTTTATGCATTTGTTCTCATTATTGAAGTACATAGAAAAGAACACAACTTCTTGCCTAATTTTGCATCTTGCCTAATTTTGCATCTGATAGCAGTATATATTTTTGTTGTTGGGAACCTTAAGCAAGGCAACTTCTAGCCGATAAAATGTGCATCCATGTGTGAATTTCTTATAAAGATATTAAAGACCTGTTCATGTTGAACCTCTTCCAAACCACTGGTGTTGGAGATCACAGTCCCACTAGAAAGTTGGTCTTTTGTTTTGTTTATTTTAAATTTTAATTTTATGTGAATGTCAGTTTATTTGCCTCTTCCTCATTTATACTCTTCTTGATGAGACCTTGAATGTAGCATGACTGAATCTGTATTGTTTCCAGCTGTTGCGGATGTCTTAATTGATGCAGCATCAGTTTTAGGGGGCGATGCAACACTTAGAATTCTTTACATGAAGCTTGATGAGGTGTGTTTTGATTTTTTCTAACTGTAACTCCAATTTTATGTAAAGTTCATTAAATATTCTCTTGACATATCAGTTATATGTGGGTCCATTGAAATTTTATGAACCTGTAAAGAACTGGTATGTTTGGAAAATATTTAATACATTGAAGGATGCTTAATCTTCTCTCCAACGGAGTGGTCCTTTACTGCTTTAGCAGTTTTAGTTTCTTTGTGTAAGATTCGTTTTTTATTTTTCTGCTATATTTTGGACATGATATTTTCATTTTATTAAGGCTGCAGCTTGCTGTCACAATGAACAAAGTGAATGGCACCCAGCAGAAGCTGCTTTGTTTGGCATCCGGGCTATATCAACATATGTTTCAACAGTAGAAGCTGAAGTAATGCCCAAGGTATGATGTTGTGCAAATTCGTGTCTAAGTCTTTTCTAGTTTTACTATTGTCCTATAGAAGTTGAAACTGAAGTAATGCCAAAGTTATGATCTCATAAACTCGCTTCTCTTTTGCTTTCTTTGATGTGCACAGGTTATGGATAGGCTGCTAAAACTACCTCATCATCCTCAACTACTTCAGACAGGTAATGTATTTTTATTAGTTATAGTTCATCTGTTGTGAATGGTTATGTTTTATAGAAGTTATATTTCACCAGTCTGTCTAATATGGTGTACTAAATTCATTTTACCTGCATGTGGAGAGTGTTGCAGTTTGCTTAACTATTGGAGCGTATTCAAAGTGGCTTGATGCTGCATCTGGGGGACTGTCCATACTGCCTTCAGTTCTACATATCCTCATGACTGGCATGGGTATGTCTGAAGATTCTGCAGCAGCTGCAGCGGTAGCATTTAGGCAGATTTGTGATGGTACTAAATCACATGAGTTCAAAAGAAAAAATTTCCTTAGTTTTTTGTCTAACCTAGTCAGCATCATAGTTGATAACTCTCTCTATGGATGCTTTATATTTGGATGCAGATTGCCGGTTAAAGCTCTCTGGATGTTTGGATGGACTCTTCCATATATACCATAGGGCAGTGAATGGTGAAGGCAGTTTTAAGGTCTCTGCTGATGATTCACTACATCTAGTTGAAGCCTTAAGGTAACTATTTTCTGCATCGTCCAATGTTGCATGACCTATGTAGTTTTGCATGATACAGCTGATCCAAGTGTCTATTGAATTGTTGCATGCAGCAAGGTCATTACTGAACTTCCCCCAGATCATGCTAAGAGGGCTTTGGAGGCCTTGTGCTTGCCCGTTGTTACTCCGTTACAGGTGTGTTTCAGTTTTAGAAGAAAATCTATGTATGAATCCTTTTGTTGGTGAAAAGCTGATTTACTGCTGTCAATAACCAGGAAGTTGTCCGCCAAGGCCCAGACACGCTAAATAGCAAGCCTGCTCGTGATTTAACCGTTCACATCGATCGATTTGGATACATCTTTAGGTATGTGAATCATGCAGAAGCTGTGGCAGATGCAATTCAAAGACTTTGGCCAATTTTTAAAGCCATATTTGATATGTAAGTGTTTCTACGTTCCTAGTTGTGTAACATATTTCAGTATTGATATCTTAATCTCTATTTATTCTTATTCATGTTTTGAATGTTTATGGTGAAGTCGTGCTTGGGATATGCAGACAATGGAGTCTCTGTGCCGAGCTTGCAAATACGCTGTGAGTTTGTTGATCCAGCTTCTAAAATTTTAAACTTAGTTCACTAAAGCTATTGTAGACTTGAATTTTTGCCTGCTACTGTATACATTGAATGCATTGTGTTATGTGATTCAACTATGGTACCCGTCCTTTTGCCTGCCACCTCGTGTGTGGGTCTTTAAATTTTTTTTCCATTGCCTTACATGATGTGATGAAGAGTTAGTCTAGAGAGTGTCCCTTTTGCCTATCATTAGCGGCTTGTGTGCGCCATATTAATTTGATTCTCTGGTAGTGTTTTATTGAAATCTTTCTTGTCTTACTCATTGTCCTTCTATAGGTGAGGACTTCTGGAAGGTACATGGAATTTACAATTGGAGCAATGCTGGTGGAGATTCAAGGTTTATATCAACAGCATCACCAACCATGCTTCCTCTATTTATCTAGCGAAGTTATAAAGGCAAGCTATCCACTAAAACCCAAAAACCTGAATTTTTGTTTCCTTTTCTTTTTTGTTGTTTTCTATAAATTTAAATTGGTGCATTTGTTGCTTCTTATGCTGCAGATATTTGGTTCTGACCCATCTTGTGCAAATTATTTGAAAAGTTTGATTGAAGCACTTTTTATGCACACCACACATCTTCTCACTAGCATTCAGGTAAGCTTTCATTGAGCTGGAGCCTGCAATTGTTTTTTCTTTCAAATATTATCTTTCTTGTAGTTAACTTGCACAAGTATTGCAGGAATTTACTGCGAGACCTGATATAGCAGATGATTGTTTTCTGTTGGCATCAAGATGCATTCGCTATTGTCCTCAATTATTTATTCCATCTGCTGTATTTCCATCATTAGTTGATTGCTCGCTGATTGGGATTACAGTGCAGCACAGGTACTCTCTCTCTCTCTCTCTCTCTCTCTCCATGTAAATAGAAGTTTGAAAATTTGAAAATTCAAACAATTTCCAAGAGATTGCATCACTGTATGTGTAGTAATTTCAACTCGACCTCAACTTTTGCAGTAAAATTAGTTTTTACCATGTTCAGTTAAATATCTGGTTGCAGTTGAGTCTGAGATCTTTGTTGAAGAAATTATTTTTTGTTTCACAACAACTTTGCCCTCCCCTCTGTTTTTGTATCTCAAGTTTGTCGTTATTTATTTAGAAGTTTTCCTCTGTCGAAGCTTCCTACTTAGACTTGTTAGATTTCTGATTCTGCGTGTATCAAGTGATCTTTGGTACATGGTGGTCACAGACATTTTCTTTCTGTGTTTGATATCAATTATCTTTTTGGTTGAGCGTGGCTATTTACCTTTTCATTCTCTTCTTTGCAGAGAGGCATCAAATTCAATATTAACGTTCTTGTCCGATATATTTGATCTTGCAAACTCTGCCGAGAGAAAACAATACTTACCAATCAGGAATTCTGTCATTATTCCTCGAGGGTCCAGCATCACAAGAATCTTAATTGCTTCACTAACAGGAGCACTTCCAAGCTCCCGACTAGAACTGGTAATTTTTTACTTGTATTATCAGCATCGACTGTTACGCTCACTGTTAACTGCATGAGTATTGATCGTATGTGTCTTCGATACATGTCTGGAATTTCACTGTGCTTTCCCATCGCACAGGTAACCTACACACTACTATCTTTATCTCGAGCTTATGGGCCACAGTCAGTGGAGTGGGCCAAGGAGAGTGTTTCTTTAATTCCTTTGACGGCTGTGACAGAAGTTGAGCGTTCGAGATTCTTGAAAGCATTGTCAGATGCTGCGTCTGGGGCTAACGTTAATGCTCTATCTGTTCCAACTGAGGACCTATCGGATGTTTGCCGCCGTAATAGAACAGTTATGGAGATTGTTCAACAATCTTTGAGGCCACTTGAGTTGAGCATAGCACCTGTATCGTAAAGGAGAGATTAGTCGTCCTAGAGTGGCCATTTTGCTAACGCCTCACCTGTCGACGGTAAAATGAGTTGTCTACTGTGTATTTTTCTCATATTGTTTCAGTGTTTTACTTTGATTCTCCAATTTTTAAGGAGATTCAATGCCCTACACATGGATCGAAGAGAGCGGCCGATTTCTGTATGAGTGGTTGGTTTCCTTGGCATTGTCATTTTTTGGGGTAGGATGGCATGGTATAGAGTTGTAGATTTTTGAAGGAAAGAAAAATTTAGGCATTCTTTAGGAGTATTCCGTCCTTTCATGTCGTCGGATATCGGAAGCTGTGGTGGTGGTGGCGGTGGTCAGTGGTTGTACAAATTATATTGAAAGCTTCGGTATATCGTAATCCAAACAGTTGCATTGTTTAGGTTCCGGAGATTTTTTCAATTGGTTTCCGATGCTAGGAAAAAGGACCAAATTATATTGAAAGCTTTGTTTGTTTGATTCATATGCTGTGATCTAGACCGTTGAATCGTTCATATTCCACATCATTTGTCAATCGGCCAGGTGTAGGGATGGAAGTGGGATTGGAAATTTCAATTCCGATGTTGTCTTTAATTTGAAATTTTCCAAATCCCAGCATGTTCAAAAGTTTTGCTGGAAATTGAATGTATTTAGAGATTCCGAAAATTTTCATATCGGAACAAATGATATCAAGTTTTTACTCATCTCTCTTGCAATCATCTATCTCGCAATTTATATGCATCTACATTTCCATTTCCGAATGCATTTAACGTGTTCAGGTGAATCGATACAGCTTCATTCCTTAGTTGTTAGTAAAACATGATATAAGATGATTGAATTCAGGAGAACCACAAAATGGTGCCCACTACAATTGTTCTTGTTTCCCCGGCGAAATACGGAGAGAGGGACATACACGGGCTGGAGAGAATTAGTATTATTAGGGGTAATAGAGACTTTTTATCTAGGTTTTTGGTTCGAATTGTAAAAATTTAGAAAGTTTGGCTAAAATTCAATCCCCTATCTCTAAAATTGTCTATTTTTTCAAAATTTTGCCTCTTTCCGGTACTTTTTTTTTTTTTTTTTGTGATTTTTATTTTCTTTTAATTAATTTTAGTGAATTTAAATTGAAAATTGCTAGAAAAACTTGCTGGGATTTTAAATCTCAGTCTTTATGGCCTTGTTTGGTGTCTAGAATTAGATCGGATAACTCGTGTATTGAACGAAGAAATGAATGCCACTTCCAAATTTTGTCCTAGTTAAATGTTATAGATGCATTAGTTGTTGAGGAAACTTAGCCCTTCGAATCCCAACAAAAATGGTAGAATTGTAAGGGAGTCTGCTTCACGGTTAGTCCATATTTTCATTTGACGAATATTGAATCTAGTGAGTTATCTAATCTTATCCAAGCATAGACGCCAAACGAGGCCTTTATGTACCAAAGATCTTGTCTTTAGATGTACCAAAGATCCTATCTTCAGGTACCGTTTGATACGCAGATGGGATAGAATGGGACGGAATTGAACGGAACGGTTCTATGTGAACTTCATTGTGTATACTTGTAGGCTCTTAAGCAGGGATCCATTACGAAGGTTAGGCAACGGGCCAAATGGCGGGGATAATATCAAAAGCAACAAATGGTTTCGATCGATCAACTGGAAGAAGTTGGAGGCCAGAGAAGTGCTCCCAAAGTTCAAACCAAATGTGAGTGGGAAAGACTGCACGGCCAACTTTGACCGGTGCCGGACTGCAATGGCTCTGGAAGACTCACCCACTCCGATACCGACACCGACTGCGGGTGAGCACTTCCGGGGATATACTTACGCGGCACCTAAACCGCGGCTTTCGTCTGTATAAACTGACCTGAAGGCTCTGCTCGAAAGCAGAAAACTGGAGAGTCAAGGGACAGGAAGGAAAACTCGGTGGAAGTTTTGACTTTTGGAGTGTGTTTAACATGCACTTATTCCACTTTCAATAGTCTTTGTGTTTTGAGGAAATGATGCTTGATATTAAATTCAACAGCGAATGACCATGAATACTGCATCACAATGAATCCATTTTTTTGATCTGAAAAAACAAAATGTATTTGGACTTATTTGGAAGTGTTTTTAAAGTGATTAAAGTGCTTTTGGTAAAACGAATTTTGAATTCTAAAAGCACTTTAAATATTTTTTGAAGGAAGCATCATATATTTACTCTTTGCAGGAAATACTTGTAGTGCTTTTCAAAATCTACTTGAATTTTTACTAAAAATTAGTTTCAAATTTTAACTAAAAGTTTTTTCACTCATTTTAAGAACACTTCAAAACGAATCATGTATCAATATTATGAATTAACGATGATTATTATCAAAATAATCCTCGCCATACTTGGAAATGCTTCTCCAGAAAGCATAAAGAACAAAAAGTAGTTTTAAAATTCAAAAGCATTTTTAGTTATTTTTATCAAAATCTGATAGTAGCGTTCTGAAAGCATTGGAAAAAGTGCTTTCAGCCTATTCAAACAGTGGCGGTGAAAGCAACCATTTTTCTGCCTAATCCAATGGGGCCAAAAGCCGACCTGACTCCTTAAAGTTGACACCTTGAATTCATCTAGACATTTCATTTTGATAAGGCATTCGCCAATGTCGCATGCACCTTTCTATATACAACCACCATCATCCATTATTGACGGCCATGCCACATTAAATCCACAATCGCAAAATTAAATTTGTCCATCCAAAATAAGTAAAGGATAAGAAAATGCTCTCCACTCACGAAGAAAGACCTACATGAGACGGAACGCTGTGGCAGTATTCTGAGCGAATGTTATACTAACCAGACAAATGTTGTATCACTAGCACGTGATTGTTAAGACATGTTTTTATACTCATTTAGAACACTATGACAGAGGACTTACATAATATGGATCCATCACCACAGTGACATCCTGTACAAGACGCGTATAAATTTTTGTCTGTGTGATTCCTATTTCATTGACATAGAACACCACAATGACGGTATACCTATGCTACGTAAGTTGTTCTCGATGCAGTGACATCCCCGTGAGTCCAATACGCTATGGTGACATCACCGTGGGGTGCCAGAGGAGAAAATTTTAGTGCGGCTTAATACACAAAGTATCATAATACAAGTTGTTAAAAAGTTTTAAACATCCAACCACTTGTATTAAAGCACTGGGTATACCAAACGATGTACTCCAAAACCCAACTTCAAATTTATAGAATTGGACTTGGCTGCTGCAAATTCAGCAGCAGCTGCTTACACCCAAGGATCCTAGGGATTCCGCAATCCTGTCTGTTCATTGTATATCGTGCGGTCAGTTTTCGTTAGGTACTATTTATATTTGAATTTTAAATTTTAAATTTTGAATGATTTCTGACCGCATGATATACGATGAACGGACGGTCATGATTGTGGGATCCCTGGGAATGGATCCGGCGAGGATCCTGGTTCCACCTTAAAAAGCTATGAAGGCCACTAGTGAGTTTAGACAAGGCCCCATCAAGGGGAGGGGACCAACACACCTGTAACAAAAGCACCCAAATGAAACCAAGAATCTGAATTATAATAGCAGAAAAACAGCAAGAAAAGGACATAATATTATCTTGAAAGGTCTGTACAACAATCTAGAAGAAAAACAGTTCAGTAACCTAATTTACCTTGCCTAAATTATAAACCATTCCCCCAAATTGACCCAAATTGACACTCTCAAGCGACACTGATCATGCTATCCCCGTTGCTGAATCCTGGCATCGTCTGGAAAGCCGAATGCCTTGACAACGGTTCCCTCGAGTCCATTGACAAGGAGAGGTTGAGAGTTAGGGTTGATGTGTCCGTTGTTGAGTTCAAGTTTAGGTCGGATATTGCGGTTGCATGAGGGGCCGAATGAAGGGCAACTGGATGGACGAGCTTAGCCGAAGTACTATTCTCGGGATTTGCTTGTCGAAGAGCTAGATTTCCCATTGGGTTCTCAACGTGAACTGGCAAGACAGCTGGACCTACAGTCCTTGGAAACTTTGGCACCATGGAAAATCCACCAGCATTGCGAGACTCGGATGGTGGAGGGGCTGGCAACGGATGCGACTGAGACTGAGATGTGTTATCTTGATGCTGTACTTGCTCTTCATCCATTGGAGTTGGAGCGACCTAACACACAAGCAAAAGAAGTTATCATGATAAGCTTACCTTTTCCTTTGGTGGCTGTGAAAAAATGTCGAAAACAATTGATTAGACAAACGAAATTATAACATCCACTCAGCAGAATAACAAATCCACAATCCGATTTCGTTTTCTTAACTTTGTTGAGCTAGCAAAAGCAATCCGAATCTTGAACTGCCAAAATGTAAATAATCTTATGCTCACACTAGAAACTCATCAGGGAGAAAATCGCATCGAAATTTCAGAAATTGCATACCCATTTCATTCACTGAAGCACTTATAAACAAGGTCCACCAATTCAAATGACTGCAAACCAACTACTTTTAAGATCCACATGAACATATTAAGCTCCAACAAAACTCAAAATACATGAATTGAATTGGATTAAATTGTTACAGAACTAGAGGGTATTAAATCGTTACCGTATCAGTGGTGATGTCGAAGAGGCTAGACCTGCGGCGCCGGCGATTGAGGTTGCTCCGGCGCAGAAAGTACTTCTGTGCGTGGCTGGCAACCTGAGTCGGGGTGCGAGTCTTCACGAAGTTTCTTGAGATCCCTCTCCAATCTCCTTTCCCTACTTTCTGCAATCCAAGCAAGAAAAGCTTGTGCTCTTCCTCCGTCCATGGAACCCCTGATCACAACAATATACAATAAATATACATTCTTCAACCAAAATTAACCAAATTCAAGTGAAATTTCTTCTTTTTCCGATATCGAAAATGATCGATTAACACAGACAAACAAAATTAGCAATTTGATTAATTTAGAACATGCAAAATTCAAATGTTACGTACAAAAAACGCAAATTTTGTTACCGGTGACCAAAACACTGTTAAAATTTGTTCCAGTTTTTTACGAATCCAATACAATAAACATAATTGACTGAATGATTGATGAGTTTAGAATCACTGATCGCAGATTATCGGGGAGAAAGAGAGAGAGAGAGAGAGAGAGAGAGAGAGAGAGAGAGAGAGAGACTGACCTCGCTTGCGTTCGCGCTCGCGATTCCCGCCAGAATTGTGAACGACGTCGTTCTCGGAGGCGTAACCGGGCGCCGCGTCATCCTTCCCAGCGGCGGCGCCTTTATTGCCGTTGTTAGAGGCGGCCTCCTGAGGCTGCTCGTACTGCGAGAGATTGTTCAAACTGACGCTCTTCCTCATGGAATCAACCACCACGCGCACGCCGAACAGCATGATCTCTCCCGCGCCCGCGGGCTCGACGGTGGAGCACGTGCCGGACGACATCTTCACCGACCGCGACGACGACGTTTCGGGTCGATCAGTCTCTGTTTCTTCGACGACGATGGATCTGAGGCCGTACGATTCGGAGAAGAAAAAGAGAGCGAATAAAAAAGATGGGAGCGAAGAGGTCTGGTTTATCTATATACGTGGGAGACGACAGGGATGACGTGGCACCATGTGGATCGTGAAACGGACGGTGTATAAAGGCTGTAAAGTGTCCGATATTCTCGTGAGATGCTGACACGTGGTATCTAATTGAAATTATTATCTGGCATTAAAATCCTTATTTTCCAACATAGGGTAGAATATTAGAATTTTCGGACAACTTTACTTATAAGAAACTTTAACGAAAAGTTTCCGGTACTATTCAGTTTAACGAAAAATTACATTTTTACTCTAAAAAATCAATCCTGGTGCTATTCACTTATAACACCTTTTTATTCTTTTCGTTAAAATTCAAAGTTTTCAAATCATTTTCATTAATTTTCTTTTATTTGAACGGAGTTTTTTTTTATATTTGTCGAGAGATAAACTTTACTTTACTCTAATTGAAATATTTTCGTCAACCGCTAATATATTAAAGAAGAACTCAAGACTAATATGATCTCCACTAAAAGAACCTCTATTTCTTTAACAAAGCGGAATGCGCCGCTCGATTGCCCTCCTCCTGGCGAACAAAAGCGAACGATACCGTGCCAACTTCATTGGCTAGAGCCCAAGTAATGCCTTCCATCTCTGCATCCACACTTTTCTCCTTCCTAAACATTTTAATTACTTCATGAGCATCAGATTTCGAACTTTTAATTTTTTTTAAAATATATTTCTCTAAGTTCGATTAAATCTCAATGAGTTTATATATCCATCTATTGTAAATTTTCATAATTTTCATCGACGGCAACATGTATTAATACTGGTATATTCCTCAACATTTTTATAAACATGCATATCGATATTTTAAACACTGCTTGTATAGTATGGAGTTGAGTTATTTTGGTTTTCTATGTTTTTAAGTCTACTAACACATGTATATTATCTAGCTCTGACGTTGTATTTTGTAATCTAATATTTGAAAAATTAGGAATTATTGACTCGTGCATTTCAACATTAGTAAGTGGATATGCGTAAAAATTGACTAACTCATTGACAATATTTGGGGTTAGTGTCAGTGATGATAATTTTGAGAATTAAAAGACCATATTATAATTAGGAATTGACGATTTAAATAACTATAATGCTCGTATTTTTAACTGATCACCATCTCAATTTTTTGTCAAATTATCAAAATTCTAGCTACGCCGTTTGATGTGAGTTAATATTTATTCATTTTATCATCTGAAAATGTGATTGCGAATTTTCCGAACAGTTTTGGATAATAATATAGACAGGAAAATGGGATGGAAGGGACGTGACAACCATATGTTGCTTGGTGAGAAATTTGTACACAAAGATTCCACATTTCATTGGATTTTTTTCACAATCCGAATCATCTAAAACCATATGGGTTACTTGCCACCCTAGCTATTAAAAATTAGAAAGAGTTAAAAAGGGAATAGGAAATTACTAGAGAGAGGTAATGAGCCCGGAGGATCCTTTTTGTGAGGATTCTAGGATCTTTCAATCACATCCGTTCATCGTATATTGTGCAATCAGAAATTATTGTAAATTTTTTATTTATTTAAAATTAAATATAAACGGTACCTAATAAAAATTAATCATCCAATATACAATGAACAAATGTAATTAAATTTTTTTCGAAATTCTCATAAAAATAATCCGACGATTATCCTCACTCAGCAATGAGACCCCACTCAACCACCAACTCATGCTATCACAAAATATTATATGCTATCTGCACCCCCTTTTCTTTATCCGGTCGAACCCAACTTGATATCCAAAGCAGTGGAGATGACACAAATAATTACATATTTAATTATCCACATCCTAAACCTCAAACTCATGCACAATAGAGTTGTCACAGTATTACGGGTTCGTTTGTAAGTATTTTTTAAATGATTAAAACTGTTTTTAGATAAATTTTTTTGGGTTTTCAAAGCAATTTAAGTGTTTCTTACAAGAAGTTTCAGTTATATCATTTTTGCACGGAGTTCACTTGCATTTTTATTAAAAATTAATTCCAAAAATATTTTCACAAATACTTTCAGTTATTTAAAAAACAACTACCAAACAAGTTCAAGGTAGTCAAAATGACAGATGTTTTAATCTCTTATTCTTAATCTCAGTCAGTATTTCTCGTATTATTCAATGTTATTATTGAAAAGCAATCTCAAAACGAACTAAAATTTTATATTACTCTGTGACTTAGAACTTTTAGGTCAAATTCAATGATTGTCAAAACAAAAATAGAACATCTATGAGATAAAAAATTAAAATTTAATGCTTTAAGTGACGGAGTATTAATTCAATAATCCGAAAGACTGACACCCCACTCTCCAAATCTTAAATTACTTGCAAATTGCAATTAGTTATTCATTAAACCAGCTCAATGCTAATCTTTATGCTTATATAGTAGTTATCAATCTATGATTATTTAACTTATATATCTTGGATGTATTACAAAGTTAATTAAAATATTAAGAGATGCTATTAGTATATGGACCGTCAAGTTGGCATATTCGCTTTTTGTCCACTTAAAAGAAGAGGTAGATTTTTTTTTCGTTATCCCTTAAGCTCGTACACTTTATTATATATGCATATGCATTTATATATCATATATTATATATTTATATATATAGAAAATCTTTTAAGGGAATGGATCCCATTTTTTGATAAAAATGGGAATTAGTCGTGGGTCCACACTACATCGAATTTTAACGATTCGAACTGTCTATTTTTCAAGTTGCACCTCATAGATCATCCTTGTAAAATATTAGCTAAATCGAAAATGTTTAGAGCATCTAATTGGGTTCAAAGAAATTAACGAATACTTTGTTATATAAGAAACAATGAAATTTTATCTTCATAATTAAATAGGCAAATGGTTTCGGATTGAATTGAATTTTTACAAGGATGATCTATGAATCGAGACTTACAAAATAAACGATTCGGATAGTTGAAGTTCGAAGTGGAGTGAGCCCCACACCTAATCCTCATTTTTTGAAAAAAAATGAAATTCTTTTTAAAGGTCTGTGTGTGTGTATATATATATAAACTAATCACTTTGATGGTGGGGTTATAGTGCTTCTGTGAGCAGCTAGGATAACACCAAAGATAAGGTTTTTGTGTCTTCCAAAACAAAAAAGAAAAGGTTTTTGTTGGGCTCCATCATCCATTTGCCGCACTCTATCTTCTTCTTCGTGGCCTCATTCTCTGGATCTCTGTCTTGGGAGCAGATGAACTTGAAAATCTGGATCATTCAAGAGAGATGAAGAGATGAGGGTGTGGATTTGTGTGTAAGATGGGTATGTGAAATAAACAATGGGGGTTGTAAAATTTAAATTGAATGGTCCGGATTTTTGAATCGGTCTACTCTAGAGGCAGAGATGGCAGAGATCCGATGACGATCTCATGATAAATTTTAATTCCACACATGCACGCGAATGGTGCACAATGCCCTCCTTTTCTATTTAGTATCGGTAAATATGTTGAAGGCTATTTCTGATAACAACAGTTAAAACAAACTAATATTTACATTTTACAATGTGTAATGTTATACGGCAGAATTTTCCTTCACGCGTTGCATAAGGGTGTATCATTGGATGAAATTAGAAGCCATCACCTAAACTACTAATTTTGGAATAAAAGGGGAATTGATTAAAAATGCCAGGCAGCAGGTGATGGATCCCATCAAAGAAAGCACTTCCAATGGAAGCAAATGTCTCTACTTCTAACTTGGACGTAACTTTTTTGACTTTATGGCTTTTAGATAAGCGAGGTTGAATTTAAATCCGCATTTGCTTTTATTATTTGCATTGATACGACAATGTCTCTCTTTTCTTGTTACTTTATCACTTCAACCTTGAGATTCTCTTCGGATCTCCAGCTTTAGAGCCCATGGATTAAAAATGCCAGGCAGCAAGTGATGGATCCCATCAAAGAAAGCACTTCCAATGGAAGCAAGTGTCTCTACTTCTAACTTGGGACATTTTTTTTTTGACTTTATGGCTTTTAGATAAGCGTGGTTGAATTTAAATCCGTTTTTGCCTTTATTATTCACATTGATAAGGCAATGTCCCTATTTTCTTGGTACTTTTTCAACCCTTGAGATCCTCTTCAGATCTCACGCTCTTGAGCTCAAGGATTGAGCAATTCTAACTATTCAAGAGAGAGATACTTGGGCGTTCGAGAGAGATTGTGTGTGGTGGGTCAATAAGAATACGCTAATAGAAACTGCGTGATTTAAATTGAACCGTCTGAATTGCCCGATCTGTAGGGTTCGAAATTTGATATCCGAAAAGAATCTCAATCCTAGCAAGTAGGTATATGGCGTACTACTTTGCATTTGGGACCATGTGATATTTCTTGACTTTATTTCTTTCTGCGAAGAATCATTTGGTCTCTTTGTATTCCCACGAGTGTTTTCTTAGTCTCAAAGAAAATGATGGAGAAACCGAGGCAGATGTCTACAAGTCTCCAAAGAGAAATAGATGAATCAGCCTCGTGCTTCTTTCAATAAGAACTTGCATTTTTATTAAAACTTTTGGTGTGCTGTAGAAGAGCTTTCGGTACAACGTTTTTGAGCCAAAGTGCTTTTTGCAAAAGCAATAATTCAACTCCCCAGAAATAGATGCATGAATACCCTTTAATACATAAGCATTTGAAGGTCATTTACTCTGAACTAAAAGCAAATCTGTTAACTTGTCTACAAATATTTCGACACAAAATTCTAATGTCCATTTACACGTGAAAAAGAATAACCTACGGCTACAAAACCACTATCCTCGACGCCTTCCTAAAAAAAACCTGCAAACAACGTCGAACAGAGCTTTTCGCAGTGCGACCGATGCTGCCTTCTCCGGCAAGCTATTAGCTAACACTTGTATTGGTAATGACCCGAAAATCATTCTCCACAAAACTGGAGCAGCATTCCCATTCTTCTACTGATTTGGGAAATAAGTGAGTAAAAACTTTCGAACCCTAGTAAGTGACGGATATATCTAGTGTGTGTTTAAACCATGCTTGTCAAAACCTCCGTTCTTGTCCTAATTCTTTCATCAGAACCAGCATCATTATACCGTCCGCTATTGACAGCACTGGAGGATGTCTTTGTTCCTGGAGGAGGAAACGGGGAGTTACTTAACGTGACAATATTATTCCTTTCGGACCCATCTGTGGATGGTTCGATGCTTGATAGGATCCGCTTGAGCTGAGGGCGCTGACAGAGAATTCGACCATTGTTCCATTTTGGGAAAGAAAAGGAAGCTGGCATATTATCCTGCAGAAATGTATAAGCAGACTTTGTGATCGGTAGATCTTGTGTTATTGAGCTTTTCTCCATCTTCCCTCGTCTGATAGATAAAAAATAGATCAACCGCAGTCAGACAAGTTGATGAATGCAGTACCAATAACAACGTTAGAAACACTTCAAATTCTATTTCTGGAATGTAATGTGTCATAATTTTAAAAATAGCATTTCATGCTTTTTTCTCCTTTTGTTTTTCCCCCTTCGTATCCGTCCCCAACAAAATACTTTGATCTGTGAATTCTAATGCAATATAAAATCGCTGTATTTATGCAAGTTTAAGAATACGCCAAATGACACCTAATGGCATGTTTAAGTATAGCCTATTTTGCTGAAAGAAAAAACATACGTCAGACTTGCCCATGTATAGATTATGTTTCGAGTTTTAACTTTTATTTCTCATGCTTGTTATGTTAAAGTCAAAGAGGAATTTTTTTTGTTAAGGAGTAAGAGCACATCATCAATATCCTCAAATGCACACAAGCAGCGATATATGCAGTATTCAAGCATATAGACCTAACAACGAGAAACTGAGAATACGTAATTTTTACATAAATCCTAGCATACCCAGACCATATAAACCCTACTATTACATCAAGAGGCTTTCAGGACAAGAACATCCGAAAAGAAATGTAGAATGAAAAGAGCAGCTTACACTACAACGACAGTTGCAAGATGGGGTAGATCCTCGCCATTGAGGAACATCTCATACATATTGTTTAGCCAAACTGACATTGCTGTATATGCACCGCCTTGCCACATTCTGCAAAATGGCCAACATCAAGATTGAAATAAAACTGAGAAAGAACATGGCTAGAAAGAAACAAATTCTCCAAATACCTGTGCACATCAACAGACACCACAAGTTTATTTTTACGAAAAAGTTCAGGAAAAAGCCCCCGCTGTGTTGCTTCATTAAGAACTCGCGCGGCTCTTTGTTTCTGACCCAGCCACCAAAGTGCTTCTAGTAGCGTGTTGTAGAACCTCATTCCCAAGCCGCATCCTTCAGATTTTAATTTGTCAAAAACATACTCTACCATCTGCCAGTTAGAGTCATCATCATAATCTCCCTTGATCATCTGCCCAACCACTTGATGAATATTCGATGCCCTGTTTGTAAGCATCTCATTCAGCAACACATAGGCATCATCCCACCTGAAAGCAAGAAGCCTAAAAGGTAAGACATCACAAGACAAACAAATAAACTTCGTTTCTGTAAAACTTTCAAAATCCCATGGACCAATGATACTCATGAAAGCTTCAAGAGTAATCAAAGTACCCTTGATTTGAAGTTCTCCTGTGACCAATTGCTAAAGGCTATAAGATTAACAATGTAGTGAATGGAGAATGACGGGTACATCTTTAAGGTTGCAGAGGCCATACTGCACATATTTATTGCCAGTCCACTTAGTTGTAAGATTCTGTGATAGAGAGTATGTATTGTCTGGAGTAGATTAAGAATTTATGAACATAAGAAGACTGGTAGGTTAGTTACCCAAGCTCAGTAATCCTAAATCCTTTATTGCCACTCCTCTTAGCAAATACATATCTTATGTGCTCCAGGGAACATATGATGTTGGATAATTCTAAGCGTAACCATTAGCTTAAAAATTGATGGTTTACTTTAACAAATGAAAGCAAAAAAATTGTGAAACTATTGAGTGAGTACTGACCTGTCACTCCTTGCATAAACAGCAAGCATCATGCAGTAGCACATAACACTGGGTAATATTCCTGAGGCTTTAATCTCTTGGAAGTGCTCCTCACACTCATTAACAAGACCTGCAACGCAGTAAACGCTTAAAACTGCCTCAAGGGTCCACTCATCGGGATCGCATCTTGTCTTTTCCATCTCAACGTACGCCTTGATAGCTTCTTCAAATTGACCTCCTTGCCTAAAAGCTTCTATCATGCCATTGACTGTATGGACATTCCTGGCAACACCAGCCTTGCCCATTATTAACAAGACTGCTTCAGCCTCCCTGTATAGTCCGCCTCTTGCAAATGCATATATCAGCGAGTTGTAGCTTTCAACGGATGGTTTGCTTCCCACTTCATTCATTGTGTTGAAGGCAACAAGAGCTTCGTCATACAATGCCGCTTGCCCATATGCTTCAATAACCCCTGTATAAGCCTTGGTACTAGGCACTATTCCATTCTCGTGCATGTGATGTAAAATTTTCTTGGAATCCTCATGGAGTCCTCCCTTTCCACAAGCATATATCAACCCTTCATACGTCTCCATATTCGGCTCGATTTTCTCCTCCACCATATCATGAAACAAAGTCACTACTTCCTTAAAATACCCACCCTCCCCAAATACCTGTATGAGAATGTTATATGTAGCCGCATCTGGCTCCGTATTGCTCACTTTCATCTCAAGAAAAAGCTCTCGAACATCATCATACCTTCCATGCCTCCCATACAAATTCAGCAAAATACTATAAGTAGCAGCATTCGGCATACACCCCGCAGCCTGCATCTGCCTAAACACACCCATTGAGTCTCTAATCGACCCCAATTCAGCATATGCCTCCAGTAACACATTGTACGACGTAATATCAGGCAAATTCCCTCCAGTTTCCATCTCTTTAAGAAGCTCCGAGACTTTCTCGAGCTTGTCCAATTTACCAAAAGTTTCAACAAGGTAACGATACGTGGTCATATCTGGAACAATCCCACCCTCATTCATAGTCCTGAACACCATCTCTGCCTCATCGCCTAACCCTCTACCAGCACAAGCACTAAGCAAAGTATTATAAGTAACAAGGTCAGGCTGTATTCCTTCGTGCCGCATTTCGGCAAACAATCCTAATAACCCTTCCCAATCCAGCCCACCTCTAGCACAGGCATTGAGCACAGTATTGTAAGTCAAAATACTCGGCGGAACCTTATCTTTCTTCATTCTATCAAGAAATTCAAGGGATGTTTCATACTGACCGTTACGCCCGTAGGCATTGATCAATGCGGTGTAGCTGAAGACGCTGCGGACCACGCCCTGGCTAGGCATTTCGTCGAACACCTCGGCGCACTTATCCAGCAGCCCCTCGCGGCCGAGCAAGCTGATCATTATCGTGTATATGTGCTCGTTCGGCTTGCACCATATCTGGCGCTGCATATACTTGAAGAGGCGGAGCGACCGCTGCCAATCGCCGCGCGCGGCGAACTCCTTGAACACCAAAGCGAAGTCGTTTAGTGACAGCTTGTTCTTGAAGATGTCGAGGCACCGAGCGATGCTGCCGCGCGGAGGGAGGCTGCTGAGCTTGTTGATTAGGGTTTCGACGTCGTAGCTGTACTTCCCCTTCTCCACCGTCACCGACGGGTTCCCAAGGATGAGATCCTTCGGCTTCGCCCTGGCCGAGAACTCCAGCCGGCGGTCGCGGGAGAGGAAGGTAGTGTGGCCGGAGAGGAATCTCCGGTGGGTTGATGAGTTGGTGAGGACGGTGAGGTGGTGGGACTTGGGGTTAATTTTGGAAATTGAGGTGGAGAGAGGCGAAGAGCTGGAAATGGAAAGCGTGGGGGAGAAGGACATTTCGGTAATTAGGCTCGCATGAGCCTCTTGGAGCTTCGTATTGGATTTTCTCGAGAAAGTTACAGGAGATAACAGAAGGGGAGAGCGGGTGGGAGAAGACTGAGCTTGAAGAAGGACACGTGGAAGCGGTTGTGGATAATAGGGGGATGAAAGCGGGTAGAGATAGTGGGTCGGGTCCAATTCCAACGGGTTATCCACCCGAACCGTGCCCACAGTAAGTAAGCAGGCCCGCAATCGCCGCCACCCAACTGTCGCACCACGCATTTCAAAGCTCCCTTTTCCCTAGGGCTGGAAAAAAATCCCAAAAATCTCAAACCGAACCGAAAAATTCCCGAAACCAAACCGAAAAAATCTCAAACCGAAATTCCCGAAAATTTTGGTACCCAATACCGAACCGATCCCGAAATTTTGGTACGGGAATCGGTTTCAAGTTTTTGGGATTTCGGTATTCCCAAACCAAACCGAAAAAAAAAAAAATATATATATATATATATATTATTTAATTTTTAAATATATAGGATCACATCTTTAAGGGGATCATCATCTACCTACAATAGTGAAAATTGAAATAATGAAGGAGCACTGGAAATCGATGATGGAACATATACAGGAAGGAGCCCTAAGATAGATAGTGGAACATATGCAGAATTTTTAAATCACAAAAGACTGATAGATTGATACATAGATGCAGAATAAACATGGGAGATTGATAGATAGATACATGGATAGATTATAAGTTACAATTTGCTTGAGAAAACTTTACATCTATCTATAATATTTATATTATATATGTACAGAAGTTTACTTAAGCATATATTAACGTTTTAGACGTAATTTTGGAGACTAACATGATTATAGATAGATTTACTAGTTTACTCAAGCATATATTAACGTTTCATATTGGCAGATTGCTTTTGAATAGGCAGATACTAACTGGGCATTGCCATTTGATTGACAGATTTGAGTGCACAGATTAGTAGAAACAAATTGGCAGATTGGGCATGCCTATATGTCAATTTTTCAATATAAAAGGTTGAATTTTAGTCCAAAAGTATAATATGTCAAATTTTAGTCCAAAAGCCTAAAACCATTTCAGGATTCCCGATTTGTCTCGAAATCCCGAAACTATTTCGGGATTCCCGAAAATTTGGTTTGGGATCGGTATTGAAATTGGGATTCCCGAAAAATTTCGGTTTGGGAATCGGGACAAGGGTTTTGGTATGAGAGTTTCGGGATTCCCAAAAATCGGGATTCCCGAAAATTTGGTTTAGGATCGGTATTAAAATTGGGATTCCCGAAAATTTTGGTTTGGGAATCGGGACAAGGGTTTCGGTATGGGATCCCATACCGAACCACCCCTACTTTTCCCACAACGGAAAGAGGTATTGTCCGGATCTCTTCCACCAAGACTACCAGATCAAGTGATCATGATCTTTTAAATTTCATCCGACGGTAAAAAATTATCACAGCTTTTAAGAGGACAAAACAGGTGGACCGTTGAATGAAATTTAGAAAGCCCGGATCACTTGATCTGGTAATTTTGGTGAAAGAGATCTGGAGAGGATCCCTTTCCTTCCATAATAAGGAGAGATTTTTCAGTGTGATCGGCATACGAGGTGGTACATAACGTGTCACTATACAAATTGTGAGATTTATGTGTTAAAAAATTAATAACTTAAAAAATAAAATTTATCAGCACTTATATAAAAATAAGTGGTGTATCATCCATATTCCCGTCACAACCAAAAATTTCTCCACAACAAGCCCAAATGCATGTCATTGAGCCACGTGTCTGCTCACCACGTTCGCGCCTAATAGACTTGCACGTCACCACAAGTGGGACCGTAATTATGGCGCGAGACCCACAAACCTCAAAAGAGTAACTGAAAACGCAAAAAAACAAAAAAACCGCACCGGGGTCTGCGGCTCGTCAGGGGTTGTGGCAAACATCGCAATTAAGAAGGGCAACAAGGGTAAATCGGTAATATGATAAAAACATTCAGTTCCTAACGGACAGCTGCTGCGAAGTGAGGGGGGCAAACTGAAAAACCTCCGCGTCTTCTTCTTCTTCTTCTTATTCCTCTCCTTCTTTCTTCTTTTTCCTCAGACTCAAAAACGACTTCGTTTTAAACCGGTGACGGCGTCGGGATTGAATGCATTGGCGGAAATGGACGAGTCCGAGGTTGTGATTTCGACTCTTCCCCCTTCAACTCTGAACTCTCCCACCAACTAACTTCTTTTTTTTTTGGGTTCTATGATCTTGTATGTGTTTGGTTTGCTGTCGGATTTTGTTTGATTTTTTTTGGTGGCTTTTGGGGTTTTTTATCAGAAATTGACGGCGTTGAAGAAGGCGTACGCCGAGATAATCCTCAACACGGCGAAAGAGGCGGCGGCTCGAATTGTGGTGTCGGAGAGGAAAGCTCTGCGGTTCCAGAGGGAGCTCTTTTCGGCGAAAGACGAGGCCTTTCGGATGCTTCTTAGGCTCAAACAAATGTTGGATTCGAAGGTAACATGGTTTTGTCTCAAATGGGAATTATGGGATTGCCTTTTCTTTTTTTTTTTGGTCTGTTTGGATGTTGGGTTTGACTGTTCTTGATTTTCTGTGGATTGAGTAATGTGGTTTTTGCAGTTTGAATTGGTCAAAGTGTGTTTTTGTGAAGTAAGTTAGTGTAATTTTTGTTTGGTTAAGGTTGTGTTTTTGTCAACAACATATGATCAGTTGTTTGGTTAAGGATATATTTGTTTTCATTTTAAAGGGGATTTCTTGGAGAAAAAGACATGCTTCTTGTTAATTTATTGATGAAATGAATCGAGGGTTTGATTGATTTCGCCGTGTGTTCAGGCTGGCGAGGCAAAGATGATGTCCTTGAGTCAACAAAAAAAGATTGATGAACTCGAAGCGCAGCTGCAGGAAGCTGAGGATATAGTGAAGGAGCTTAGGGAAGAGTTGAGTGAAGTGCAGGCTCAACTGGAGAAGGCGAGAAGCAATCCAAGACAGCCGGATGGGCAAAATTTAGAGAGTGATACTGCAGCTCGAGGGTCAATAGCATCGCAATTGAATTTGCAGCTAGATGCAATTGCAACTCATGAAACGAATTCAATTTCGAATGGGACATATGAGAGGAAAGGGTGTTACAGTGGAAATGATTCTCTTAAGGATAATTACTATGTTCAAAATCCTGATTTCGCCTCGTTAGTAATGAGAAGTAAAGATCCTGAGTTGTACAGAAATGGATGCACTCAGAGAATTCGTGCATTTGAAAGAAACCTGTTGGATGAAAAATTGTCTCTTTCTGGACTTGTTGATGATGGGAAGAATGTAACACTCATCGGAGGAGATGATGAACAACTGTGTAAAACCCCTAAAATAAACGGTGATAATACGAATGGGGTAGAGGAGAACCCGGAAGAACTGAAAGTGATGCAGGCAGATGGTAGCCATATTCAAGCACCTGCCTTTACGTCCTTTCAGAAGAAGAGAAAGAGAGCAGCTAGATTTAGGAGAAGTAAAGCTCCCTCGTGCAGGTATCTTGATCCTCATCAGTTGACGGAAATGCACCAAGTATCTGATTTATCATGCCCTAGAACTTCTGCTTCTTCACTCAATAACAGTGTTCTCGCAGATAATGCTTCCAAGAAGTCTGAAGATGAAATTCAAAAAGTCACATCATCCATTTCAACCTCAAAAATACTCCCGGATAAAACTGAAACGAGTACACAGTCGGAATGTGGTAATGTTACTCAAAATGATAGTGTTCAGAAGGCAACGAATAATGACAAGACGTTTATTGAACAATCCAGATTGACCGGACAGGAGTGTATATCTGCTGAGAGCTTGAAGGTTCTGACATGCAAAACAGATGTTGAAAATGATTATCCATTCGATAAGTCAGATACGAAAGTATCCGATTTAGATGAAGGCACTGCTAGTCAACCTGAAAACAATAAGTTTCTCAAATATACATTCTGCAGAAAGCGCAAGAAGGACACGTTGAGCAACCCTGAAAGCAAGTCTCTCCTTGACAATGGCACTTTGGAAAGGAACATGGGCGAGGAACAAAATGGTTCTATAGAGCCACGGAAATCGAGCTTGTTGATTGAATCATCCCGGGAAAGTCGACGACTAGCACAGGTTGCTCGTCAGGTAGGGATAATCATAATATTAGTGTTTACTTCTTGTCATGTGTGTTTCTTTGCATGTAAGTGTGCTTGTGTCACCTCTGGCTTACATTATTGTATACGAAAACTACTGGTAGAATTAGTAAAAGTTATGCAAGAGGCAAGAGTCAACTTTTTAGTGGTGAATACTGAGAAGGTCAATCTGAGTGCTTGCCTAGTTTGTCTTCTGTTCTTCCCCGAAAAGATTAAGTATGCCTGTGTTACCCTGAAAAATATTGTGAATTTGAGCCGAACTCAAGCTGGTTCGATGTTGAAATGCTGTTTGGTGTTGCCATGTCAATAACCTGGAATAGGATGCCAATAACCATAGTTGTGTAAGATTGTCATTCGCCCTGATCACACCCCTTAAAGATTCACAACATTCGCCAAGAGATTTATATCTTTCCAAAAATGATCAATTGCCATGTAAAATCTCCTTCTATCAAGTTTTTCATTGTGTTTTTCGGATTCTTGAAGATCAACTTTTATTGCATTACACTTGTCCCGTTGTCATTCTTGTTTGTTTGTTTCACTGAAGTTTCAGATGCCTCGGAGAGATTTGCCTCCGACCTTTTTGGGATATCCTAGGGCATTGTGCTTACCTAGTCATCAACTCGTTCTTTCACCTTAATAGGAGCCTGCATTACTTTCAACTTGTTTTTGGTTTATCCCTAATTTCCTCAGCCGACGGATTGAGCAGCCTTAAGTTTTCTTTGTTTAGAAATGAATGTAAACAGTCAACAATCTTGTAGCTTTGAACAACTTTACCTGTTTGGAAGTTGGATGAGAATCCAATAACATTACTTACGATACCTTATGCGTTTTCTGTTGCACAGCTTATATCTTTGTCGGAGAAGAAGTGGCGGTGATAGAGATCTTGACGGACTTTGCAGAGTAATGCAGAGGATATCGAAGTCGAATTAGAAAGAAAGCCAGATGAACTGCATCTGGGATAAGAGAATCAGAAGAATGGACAGTTTCGTTGTTAAGGAAGAAGTGTAGAGATGCCTGAGTTAGTTGTAACATATTGGCAATGTTTTCTTCATTCAGATCAGTTTAGTAAAACTATAACTGCATATGGCAATGTTATCCAAATTGCAGCATATACTAAATGATTGAATGATTTAATTGGGAATTTACCTCCTCTCCTGTTCCTTTTGGTAAATAGATTTTGGAATGCACTCATTTGCTATGCATCCTTGATGAAATAGTGGCTTACTAACCCGAGTAACTTAGGGCGTACATAATTCACCTCACACATCAAACGGTTGCCAACAGAGGATAGCACTTTTACAGTGTTTTTGGTTTTTTATGTCAAAAGTACTTCTATTCATAAGCGTTTCTGCTAGAAGTGATTTTTATTATAAACACGTAACAATTTATAATAAAAAGAAGGATTTTTCCAAAGGAAGTTCATAACAGGTGTTTCTCCTAAAAGCATTTCACGAATCGTAAACATTTAAATTTTTCTGTCAAACATAGTCAGAAGCGTTTTTTGTTGTCACATAACACTTTTAGTCATTTCAAATCCGCTTCCAAAAATACTCTTACTCACTTGAATTCAGCTCTGTCACACACCGTAATCACTTGTTTACTTACAAACTCACGCTATTCCGCCTTCAATATGAAAAGAGACAATTTGGAGTTTAATGGTAAAAGATATAAAAATAGGCTTTGAATTAGTGGAAACATTTCACAAGAGGGATCCCCACTTTCGCTCTCCACCGTTGGATTTAACTTTAATGAAATTGTGTAGTTGAGATTATGTGGCCTGTATTTTAATCTCAACCACATAATTTCATTAAAGCCTATATAACGGTGGGGAGCATGTCCCTATTTTTTTGAAAAAATGGGATCCCTCCCCTTAAAGGCCCTGTTGAATTCGTTGTGGAGCTTATTGAAGACCTCAAGCAGTCGGAGCTTGAGCGCCGCACACTCCCCCCACACACAGACGATACCAAAAAAACTCGCAGAGAGAGAGAGATGGGGATAGTGAGCAAGGTAGGGGATTGGGCATTCAAGGCGTTCACGGCGGGGCTCGGCGTCACCACTTTATACCTCACCGCCACTTTCTCCGCCAATGTCTACAAAGGCCTCGCCTGGCACAAAGCTCAATCGGTAACTCTAACACCTCTCTCTCTGTGTCTCTCCAGCTAGGGTTTCCTTTATGCGTTCAATTATTGGGGATAAATTCTATGCTCTGTGATCTCGTATGAAGCATGAAAGATCGTCCCTTTTCGTTTGAACCTACCCTAATTTTTCTGTAATTACATAAATTTATAAGATATTAGGTTGTATTAGTAGTTTAATTATTGGGTTAACATAATACAAATTGCATCTCTGGCTCTGGGTAGGTATGTGTGAATTGAATTCTGATGGGAGCTCTAGGAGGATAGAATGATAGGGTTTATTGGGAATTATAACTTCAGAGGATGATGAACCTCAGCTTAACTGATCCAAAATAAGCACTTGGGTAGATTTGAAACCAGAAATATATCTGTTTGATAAAGTTTATGCATCCCCGACTTTAACAACAAAGCTTTTTCCCACTAAGTGGGGTCGGCTATATGAATCATAGAACGCCATTGCGCTCGGTTCTTTGTTAGATAAGCGGATATTTTGCGAAAATTGTTGCAGGGGCCAATTTCCTGTATTCAGGGCGGGTTATTATTCCCACATTTCCATAGTGAAAAGCTTTTGAACCCCTAACCCCACGCCCTAATGAACACTATTTATTCGCGTTCCTTTGTTTATAGTAAGGGTTGAATGACTGCAAATTGGAAATAAGTGAGTACTGGTGTATGCCGTCAATTATGTTTGGCTCATGTGCAATTGGTGTGATTGTTATACCAATCCTTTAGCAAAATGGTACAACTGCTTCTATAATATAAGTACCCGAGAAAACCACAACCTAGCACAATTATACATACGCGAATCCTTTTGACGGAAATAAGCAATAAGGCCGCAGTTTTCATAGTATAGATTTTCGGAGTTGATCAAGTGCTTAAGATGCTATTCAAATCTGTTAAGTGTTATCTTGTCATCAAAACTGTAAAAAAGATGACGATACAGTTACTAGTTAAATCCATGTTTGTTGTGTTTCTAGCAGATAATGGCGTCGTTTATAATGCTTTTGTAGGCTTCTTGTTTAACCCTTTTTCAGTAGCTCCCTAACCGAGTTTCTTTTTCTGCGCAGAAAATCGAGAAAGAGGGTGCTTCTGCTGAGCAAGCCCCTTAATTTTGAGTTTTCACGGCAGTCAGGTGTGTCCGGGAACCTTATCCTCTATGAAAATTAGTGTTGGTCTTTGTCCTTCGCGTTTTAAGTAATTGAATTAGATTTTGAACCAGTAGAGCCATCAGTTGGCTTTACTTCCAAATGCTATGGAGATATTTGTGATTCGGATGACGTATTTTATTTCTATGTGATTTCGATAACTTGAATATGTAATTGTTTTTCAATATTTACTAAATAAATTTTTCTACAACAACAACAAAGCCTTTTCCCACTAAGTAGGGTCGGCTATATGAATCCTAGAACGCCATTGCGCTCGATTCTGTGTCACATCTTCCGTTAGAATTGGAAATTTGGAAATTCATCAACTCGTATGTTCTTGGAATTCCTTTGGTGACAAGCCAGACCTTTTCATATGCCTTGAGTTTGTTCAGAATGGACCGGCATTGATCGGGATTCGTGGCCGTTGGATCCTTAGCTATTGGATCTTCGATTCAGGCCGGTCCATTCAAGAATTTTCGCATATACCTGGCCTTGTAAGGCATAACATCATGATGTTGCAACTTGCAAGTATTTGCAATCATGCTTATAGCCCTAATGATGAAACATAGTTGCGTACATCAAACTAAAGGTCGGCTCAGGTCGGGTTTAGTTGGCGTTGTCCAATTCCGAAAACGAGTAGACGATTGAGAGCACTTATGATCTATGGTCTTTACTTGAAACTGTATAAATTTGTAACGAAACAAACAACGGTTGTTGAAAAGTATAGAATTCATCATCATCATATCTTAAAACTCTTTAAGAGCAAGTAAAAATCAGTGAGATGAAAGCTACAAAATGATACTCTACTCCTCTGTACACAATACATTCTCTGTACCAACTACCAAGAAAAATGGCATTTGTTGATAAATCACACTGCTTTGAAATCTTACTGCAAAGAACAATAAGAGGTGCACTTACCGAATAGCACGCAATATATTCGCTTCCGTATCTTCGTTTAATCGTACGAAAGACTACTATCGTAGGTATACTCAAGAGTACGACGGTTGCAAATTTTCCTGGAGGCTGCTCTTATGATAAACCGAGAAGGCGAGAATATAGCACAAACCTATTACCTTCACTTTGCCTTGATCATACATCAATCACACCAGGCCGGTGACAAACTCAAACTTTCCGGCTGAAATTATGCTGCAGGACCAGTAAACAGAATCTGGCGAAAGGAAATGCAAATTAAGTGAATGCCTAGCAGTGCAAGAGACGAGTTATTACGCGTGGAAACATTTGTACATTACCTGCTGATTTGACTGGCTAGCGACGTGCCCCTTCTGATACACCCCTTGAGCCACTCCGAATCTCTGCCAAAGGGTTTACAATGAATCCACTCCTATCCTGAAGCGCAAACCTAAGGTTCTCCAATGTTTCAGCATTGCCATTGTCATCAGCTCTGTAGCGCATAGCTGCTGCTGGAGCTATGCCACTGGAATTAGGAGACCTTGAGGTTGAGTACCTGCCTTCTGTTTTCCTCCAGAACTTGGAACTCCAAAAATCGGCACCAGGTAGCAGGCAACATGAGCTGCGGCGTGAGTCAACTTTGGTCATCCTTCCGCTTGACAAAGCCAAATCATATGAGATCCCATCCAGTGCTAGCTCTAGCCCATGCACACGCGTCTCCAACGAACGCATTCCAGTTTGCGAGCTCCCCATGAATTTCTGATGTAAGAAGTGAAATGAAGAAAATGGTCAGAAGAAGCCCTGCATCAAAATGCGCTACAAATTCACAGGTGAGTAGTAGCCTAATACGTTAGTTTCGTTTCAAGAGTTGATAATACTTCTTAACAACGGATTAAATCATAATATAGGCATATTTAGCGCCGCAATTATTCAAGAAAATAACACAAATTTCTTTAAACTCGATTTCAAGCAGTGGAAACAAACCTGCACGAGATCAAGTAGACTGGACTGCTGCTTTTCAATCTGAAGAAGTTGATTGCGGATCAGCGATAAATCCTCGCATTCTCTGTGGTTCTTATGATTATTCTCGGTAACATTACTGACTACAACGGGAGATTCCGCTCTCTCCTCATGATATGGAGCCACACGAGATCCTGACCTTGACCCACCAAATTTGTGCACTTTGTTATCAGAACTCCTGTGGAACAAGGCCCGTTTTGTGTTTCCGTTGATCCTTCTTTCTGGGATATTCTCATCTGTCTCCTTAAAACCGTCATTAAAAGCCCCAGCCGATGAGGGAGCGCTAAGCGCGGTAATCTCAGCTTCCCAATCTGAAGGCTTCTTATAACCTGGTTTCCGAAACATTCCTGGATTCGCTTTCTTGTCATTACTCTTCGAAGTACTTCTGTTCCTAGCAGTGGTAGCATAAGAACTATCAGGCGGAGTTGATCTACTAGCCGGAGTAGGTTTCTTCTTCAATTGGCAAGCTCCGGAACCAGGAACGTCGCAGTTTCTGGACCTAACCGGCTGGCGTCCATCACCTGCATTCTCTGGATTCATCAAAGAACCCGAATCCAACATCGATAAACAAAAGAACATCAGATAAAATCCTATCAAAGACTAGAATACCTACTAATCCAATGAATTTACATAAAACTAAGATCGATTAATCATCCATTGGTGTGAGCAATCAATGATTAAAATCTAGTAATACCTTTGGAGGAAGCAATCGAATGCGGCGGCGGCGAAGCCTCATCGGAGAGATCAGGAATCTGCTTCCATGCTTCCATCATCTGATTCATAACCTCCCTAACACCCTTCACCTGTTGCACGCCATTTCCAAATCACCCACATTAACAAATTAAACAAAATTAAGTACACTAAAAACTCAATAATTAAATAATTATTTATGAAAACAAAAGAATTAAAATTTACCGTATCGAACTTCCGACTCTCGAACGTTCTCAAAGACCCAGCTTTGAACTCCGACAACTCGTCTCTCTCCACAACCGCCAGCTTGGCCAGCGCTTCCGCCGCGGCCTTCCTCGCGGCCCAGTCCTCGCTGCTCAGGAACCCGACGAGGCAAGGAACCAAGCTCCTCAAAGCTCCGTGACCCGACGCCCCGCCCGACCCGATCACTGACGCGATCAACGTCAGCACCGCCGGCTTCGCTTTATACCCGTCGCACTTTACCAGCTTCTCGAGCCTAGGCAGCAGCCTCGCCAGCTTCACGGGTTCCGGGTCAGGCGCGGCGTCGATTCCCGAGGCCAGGCAGAGGGCCGACCCGATCTGCGAGTTCGGGTCCTGCTCCGTGAAAAGCGCGTCGGTTAACGGCTTCAGAAAAGAGCCGAAAGAAGAGGGCTTGGTGACATGGCAGGAGAGGGAAGCGACGGCGGTTTGGCAGGCCGATCGGACAGCGGAGTCCGGGTCGCGGAGGCGCTTGGTGATGCTGTTGAGCATTTTGGTGAGGTGCGGGGACAGCGAGTTGCCGTGGGTTTCGGAAAGGACGGTGATCATGTGGACGCATTGCCGGCGGACAGGAGACTTGTCGGAGGCGTCGGTGGACTGGATGCAAGAGAGGAAAACGGGTAAGGACGTCGGGTCGAGCGTTCGGGCGATGGATTCGAGTTCGGAAGCTGCGAGGGAGTAAGTGTCGCGGTCGGAGAGCTTATTCAGGCAGATGAAGACCCGGTGCTTGAGGTTCTGGGCGGGAGGCATTGTGGATGAAGCCAGTTTGGTGGATTCGAGTCGAGTTTACGGGTCCGGTGGCGGAGCTTCCGGAATCTCCAGCAGCATTGCCGGAGGAGCTGACGGTGGTTCTGTCGGTGTGTTTTTGGAGAGAAAGGTGGTTCGAGGCTTTACGCTTTTTAAACTGAAAGAGAAAAAGGAGTCGGTACGCGGAAGTTTTCAGGAGGGTAACGATGACGGTGTCGTTTCGGTTAGAGGATGAAGTCGTTATTCGTTAATCTCCTGTTTAAGAGAGTGATTATGATTAATGACTGGCCGGGTGAAGGATTACCAGTTTTTTACTTCACTCAAGGATAATTTAGTCATTAAACCTTGCTGGATTTCCAAATCACCTTCGATTAGTATGTTATGAGAGTACCATATATTTGTCTTATTTCTGCATTCTCTTCGTAAATACAAGACAAAAAAAATAAAAGAACAAAAGAAAGAAATAAAACTGTGAAATCAATTTATTTTAATAGATTATCTGATATGACGGTTGATGATTAAATTATTTTTTATAATTTAAAAAATAAGTTCAACCATCAATGGTCATATTATGTGGTTTACAAAATATGATTCAAGTAGAAGAAGAGATTTTTCAGTGTCTTGGATCATGGTCTGATAGATTAAGCCCCAGTTTGGGGTTGAGGTGATTTTAAAAAAAGCTGCTATGAAAAAAAGCTGTGACAGTTTTTGATGTTTGGTAAACTTTCAGCTTCAGCTTTTTTTTCACAGTTTTGAGTGAAAAAAAGCCAAAAACAAGAAGCTGCAAAACCCAGCTTTGAAAAACCGGTTTTTTTTCACATCTGTTTTACATAAAAGTTCACCAAACACTATAATACTATTTTTTTTTTCAAAAGCACTTTTACAAAAAAAGTTTACCAAACACTCTGATGCTTTATTTCACAGCTGCTTATTCTCACAGCACAGCAGAAGCAGCTTTTTTTCAAAGCACAGCAATACCAAACCAGCCCTAAGTGTCATAACACAAGTGGTTGGATACTTGAAAAAAACTTTACAACAACTTATATTATGACACTTGGGTATGAAAATTTGGGTATGGGGAAAAACCGTGAATATTATTCGGCTATGATTTTGGATATAGTTATAGGGGTTTTCAATCCATATTCGTACCCGAATCCGAACCGAATAATATATAATGTAATTATATGTATATATATGTATATTCATTATTCACCGAATTCATTACCTTGAGAATACAAAAATTGCATTGTGTGAGTTGCATTTTGTAACAAAGTTCAAAAGTTTTTATGTGAATCAAAATCAATGTTTAGCTTTAGTTTTTATGTTTCACAAGATCCATCAAAATCAGTTTATACATCAAATATTTAATGACGAAATTAATATTTACTAAATTATCATGCGTTTATTAGACGAATATATTTTTTGTATTAACGAAGATGGATATAACCGTTAATCGATGGAAAATCCGTTATCTGGTGGGTATGGTTATGGATAAAACCCGATAGTTAATTTGCGGTTATGAATATAATTAATTTTCATGGTTATTGGAATTGATATATCATTTTTGTCCCCAAACAGATCTGTTGCCATCTCTAAGTGTATCTGGTATTATTTACGACAGACTGAGAAGTTTCTCCATCTGATGGGGAGTGGTTCACATGAGCTTGACACCGTGCTAGAATCGGATTGGTCCAATTGGGTAACTTTAAGAAAAGGATGGAGGGAGAAGTGAATGAGGATCCTCTCCAGATACTCTTTGTGAGGATTCTCGAGATCCTCTAATTGTGTCTATTTATCGTACATCATACGGTTATAAATTATTTTATATTTTATATTTTAAATTGAACATAAATAGTACCTGATGAAAACTGACTGTACGATTTACGACGAACATACACAATTAAAAGATTATTTGGACCCTCATAAAGAGGATCCGAAGAGGATCTGAATTCGGAGGAAGTAAATTAAATTAGGGGACAAGAGAGCACGTGAATAATTATAACGTCGGCAGTAAATGGCCATGGTTGGTAGGTGGGTTAATTTTGGGCCTAACATTAAGGTGGTCACGTGACCGTTGCTACCCTTGCGGGAGTTAATCATGCCAAATTCACTGTGCCTACATTTTTTTTTTTTTTAAAACAAAAGATATTATTTATACTAAGAAATATGGGATAGACTTAGCCTTACAATATACTAGCAATAATGTGGTTCAAATTCGCTTTTGATGAGAATCGAAGAGTAATATTACTAGACCGTAGTATTAAGTGAAAGAGTTATGGTAATAAATGATTACACTTGTAGTGAAAGAGATCTGGTAATGCATTTGATATGTAACTAAATCATAACATAGTGCGTAGTGGTTTACTTGATCATGTTTAAGAACTAATTAATTAAAGAGTATTAAACTAAATTTTCGATTAATCCTTTGTTTGTTGCACCTACCAATAAGAGGGGTTGAACTAATTAAAGATTTAATATGATAGCGTATTGGCATGATAATGGATGCAAAATTTACAACATTATAACATTTCAGACCATGTGCATCAGATAATTCATAAGAAGGTGTCGATTTTTAAGGGTTTGTTTGAAATGGCTTTTAAAATTGCTCAAAATGTTTTTTATGAAAGTGCTCTTAGAACCAATTCTTAATAAAAATGCAACTGAATCCTGAAAAACACTTGAATTGCTTCTTGCATAAAGCATTTCAAGTACTTTTGGAATTGAAAAACATTTTCACCAAAAATGTTTTCCGTCATTTTAAAAACACTTCCAAACTAACCCTAATTCAGCTATAATATTTATAGTTTTGGTATTTTTTTTATACAACGAGATTCTACTTTAAAGAGCGAAATTAGACTACGTCACACAATAAACTAATCATACATAAGTATCGAACTCAACATACTGTTGTATCATTCACGTGAGCTGAACGTGAAATATCTGACTTACAAGTTCTTGAAAACTATTAGGCCATCTCTAACCGAAGCGTCCAGAGGTGCGAAAATCGTCTCCAACCGAGGGCGAGGCTAGAGGGCTCGTGGGCCCCATGAGATCTGAAAGGGCCAGAGGGCTGGCCCCTTCCAGCCAGCCAGCCTCGGGCTGGCCAGAATTTTGCTTAAAATTGTCGAATTTCCTGTCGGATATAACCGATAGGAATAATTTTGTTTACCGCAATAGTGTCGGTTATAGAGAGCTCGTGGGCCCCACGGGATCTAAAAGGGCCAAAGGGCTAGCCCTTTCCAGCCAGCCAGCCCCCGGCTAGCCAGAATTTTGCTTAAAACTGTCAAATTTCCTGTCGGATATAACCGACAGGAATAATTTTGTTTATCGCAATAGTGTCGGTTATAACCGACGCGAATGGTAACGGCTAGACATGAATAATTTTGATTAATTGCAACCGTGTAGGTTATAACCGATACGAATAGTAATTTGAATTGCAATCGTGTTGGTTATAACCGACCTAATAGTATGAAAAATTTGAATACAATGGCTAGCTGGCTCAGCTAGCTGTTGTATTCAAAAAATTTTTTTTAATGAATTTAAACCTTTTTTTTCTATTTTTAAATTCTATTTTTTTCCTATAACTTCTATTTTACAAAATTTGGTTCATATTTTTTTTTTTAAATTCTATTTTTTCCTATAGCTTCTATTTTACAAAATTTGTTTCATATTTTTTTTAAATTCTATTTTTTTCCTATAACTTCTATTTCACAAAATTTGTTTCATATTTTTTTTCAATTCTATTTTTTTCCTATAACTTCCTAAGCTATTATACAACATTAAATTAAATTAAGTAACATTAAACAATATTTTTTTTCAATTCTATTTTTGTCCTATTTGAATTTAAGTTGTTGTAGTTTTTAAATTCAAATAATAAGCTATGTTTGACCCTATAACACTTTGGCTCTCGGTTGGAGACGGTTTTTTGTGACAGAGGTAAAACGAGCCATATGACCCTCGGTTGGAGATGGAGGCAAATATGGCCCTGTATTGTTCATTAAAATATTAATATCTTGGAGGGCCAAAGTGCTAAAACGAGTCATCTGGCCAGCTCTCGGTTGGATATTGCCTTGGTGGACCAACAAAATCAAATCAGAAATGCAATTTGTTAATTAATTGTGGGCTAAGAAATGCATGCTTTAGAATTAGAACCGTACTAAAAATGTGGGTCGTCTCAGCTCTCAACCTCTCCTTACCAACCTGCTTACGCTTTACACCTCAAAGGAAAGCTAAATGGTTTCTGAAGTTAAAAAATTGCTTACCTCAATTGGATGAACGGCAATGATTGTGGACAAGGAAGAAGAAAATTCATACAGGAAATAAGGGCAATTGTAATGACAACTCCAATTTGATTGAATCATGTACCAAAGTGAAGCAAATTTGGCATGGTGGCCATGTGAAATTTGGTTACAAGGTCATCACATTCATCAAGATCATACCGACAACTATATCGATAATGTATCGACATTTGTTAGGTATCAGTATTGACAATATTAATAATATTAATGTCGTGTAATCGTATTTTGAAAAAAAAAGAAAAAAGGTTTGTAACGAGAAAATTTATGTGAAATAATATATAATCACCCTTGATGGAACCAAAATCAGAAACCAACACGATGGCATATGAATTTCAACTTTCAAGAAACCCTAAACCGGCCTTCATACATGTAGAAGAGAAGAGATGTCTTATCCTAATTTTATACGCCAAATATGACTGCCTTCCCAATTTTATACGTCAAATATGTTTGTCTTCCGCAGCATATAACTGGTGCATGAAACCTACGTAATCAAGTTTTCCTCGTATATATATAAAAGGTGAGTACAATTAAGCCTTATTCCAAATGTCGCATGCACAGAGAATGAGAACTTGGTCTTGACTCAATTCGGTCCTATTTGCAGGGTGCAGGCCATGTGCAATGTGCTTTATATGTGGTACGACACATAACATGAAGTTTCCAAGCTCAATGCACATGTCGTTTAAGGATTCAAGGAGTAATATATACACAATATAATATAATATATACGATATATGTATTATATTATGTATATATACAGAGAATGTAGCAGATACGGCCAAGATAAAAACATTCTTTTAGTTAGGCTACTGCATGCTGCTATGCTTGTTTGGCACGTCATAATTTATCTAATTAGAGGGGAGAGAGTTTCAAACACGGGACGTATGAGTGAAAACCTAACATTCTATCTACTAAAATACTGAATAACATGCATAATCATTAGCTTTTTATGCCAAAAGCATAAGAGGAAGTTAAGTATCATATTGTTTTTAGATATAGATGGGTGACTTTAAAATAAAGAAAAAGAGTTTAATTTGAAGTATAGGGTGTGCAATGTGTTGTATTCCCACATGGGATGTGGACTTAAAATGAGCTTGAGTGGCATTATAGCAATTAATATTAAAATTTAAAATTATTGTACCCTATATATGATGTATCATCATTCATGCCTTGTTTATATAAGATGCTTTTAAATAAGGTTATCATCACTCCTCATAATTCCACATGCAAAGGAAGAGGACGATTAGGTGGTGGCCTTTGGCTTTCAAAGAGAAGGAATTAAAAGAAAAAAGCAAATGTATTTGGTACTGTGGGACCATGATTTTAAGAGCAGGAGTAAGACAGATCGGAATACAAATATTTCAGAAATTCGGTCATGGAATCAACAACTCTTATCAGACTAAGATGCACAAATGGATCAGCGATGCCACCATCATCCTGCGTTCTGGAAAGGTAGGTGAAGTATGTCGACTTTGTTGAGATTGACCATTTTTATTTTGCAAGATACAGAGACCTTATCTAATTGAGATCAAATAAGTTTCATATATTTTTGGAGATTCTTATAGTTTAGTGATTGGCATGCGCTCAAGTAATCACACTCCTAAGATGACGCAATATCTACTCCTAGATATCTTCCGGGATTCTCTCGGTTTAATACAGATTCTATATCCTGCTCATTGCTTAAGTCTTAAATTGCTTACTAACTTGATCGTCGCAAAGTCTTGGTCGCTATCCCACCGGTACCAAGGTGATCTTACGATTATTCGAGTAGATGCATCTCCTCCATATACGTTAGTGCACGAATTTGGTCCCAAAATGCACTATTTTTTTAATACATTGATATATACACACTAAGAGTTAAAGAATTTGGGTTAAATCATATGAGTGAGCGCTAAATCATAGAAATGAGTAAACCATAATAATTCGAGTCCAATGTGCCATTCACATAAATCAAATATAAAACCTTCAACTTACAAATAAAGAAGAATTTTACTAGACAATAGTGTACTAAATTACACCATCTTTGGAGTTAAATTATTTTCTTCATTTCTAAGCAATTCTTATGTTTCCATATGTAGGTTAAACAAAACCCACTTGTTTGGTTTAATGGATAAGTGATTAGACAAAAAAAGTGTGTCGGTGACAATTAACAATCTCACTCACTCATTGATAAAACAATATGTGAGCGCTAACTCCATCAATAGTATACATCTGATAAAACAATGCGTGAGCGACTAATCCCGACAAGCTCACCCAAATCTATGACTATAATGGTATCAAGTCTAACATTATCTTTAGCACAAAAGTTTAATGTTTTTGTTTTTTAGTCATTTCATGTAATTTGGGACTTGGCCATGGTCAACATATTGAGGACCACAAGATTGCTAGGTGTGGTAGTCCAAACTTCAATTTCCCTAACTTTTGGCCCTTCAACATCAGATCTAACTAGTCATAGAACCCTACACAATGAGATGCGTACACATGCCCAAAATTGCCTTCAACATGTTGGCTGGGTGACAGCGTAATTTTGTGGTTGGATTTGAAATGGAGAGGTGAACTAAATAGGACAGGGACAATTCAACAGGTTGATCTAAACCTAACAAAATAAAGTTGGCTTGAATTCAAAGGTTTTTTTTTTTTTTTTTGGGTCATGATTTTATGGACCCAAAAATTGTTTTTGGGGCCCCAAGAATTTTCCCATCCAAAGATTTAGAAAACTTGCTTAAAGTTTGGGCCAATCAAAATCTTAAAAAACAAGCCCAGCCCAAGTATTAATCTTAAAAGAACGCACACGCAGCGCGCAACCAGAGACGGAGCGCGACCACGCCCAATTCCTCTCACAGTCGTGCTAACCACCCAATACCAGCCGCCGGCGGCCTTTCCTCACTCCCATCACCGCCGGCAGCCTAACCCTATTATTAATTATTAAAAAACCCACTATCATCAACCCCTCAAGCCCGTTCGCTCCCTCACTGCCACCATCTCCCCTCCCTCCCCAGTCTCCACCCCAAGAAACCTTGCCCAGCAAACCCCGCACCCCAAACCCATTTTCTCAAAACCAAATCAGAAGAAAGAAAGAGAGAGAGAGAGAGAGAAAAGGACAGATCTGGGTTTTCCGTGGGATTCGGTGGCTGGGTACTTTTTGGGTGGCAAAGAGAACCGGAGAGATGTGGTGGTGGCTGATGGTGGCCATGGGTTGCGATATTGGAGTTGTGGGTCGTATGAGAACGTTGAAATGGTGAAGTACGACGACGGGATTGGTGTTGTGGGTGGTATCTCTGGAGAGAGAGAGAGAGAGAGAAGCGGAGTGTGCTGCAGGCCCTGCATGTCCATGAAGATTATGTGTAAAATTACTTCAGGAGAAATGTTTAGGGACTCTTTCAAAATGGGAGTTTACACCGTCACATATTTTTGATATAATAGTTTATGATATTAGTATATAAATTTACGTTAAACTAAAAGTAACAGAAAATTTATGAAAAATCTCATTTGAAGAGACTCTGTTTATTATTTATCTTATTTCAGTATTTACACTTTTTGAGCCATTATTAAAGCAAATATGTAACTTTGTGTTTTTGATTGATTATTCCAAAAGTGTTATTCTGTTCCTTCCTTGAATATAAAATTTTGATTCACGTTGTAAACCATCCAGCAAGCTGAGAAAACTCGAATATTCTGGAATTGGGGAAAACTATGCCTACTACTACTAGTCAAAAGACTCTCTCAACTCAATGCTGGTTGTTTTATCAAAATGTTAGTTTTATCATTTATTTATATCATCTCGCTAGTAGAGATGAGATTCACATGTGTTTGTGGGCTTTACCTCTGTTAGAAAGATGATACAAGTGATGATACAAATAAATGTTAAGTGTAACACTACTCCTATTTTATTAGGCAATGTATTTTTTGAAATCTTAAATATTTTGATCGGCATCAATATTAAATATCTTGTTCGACGTCTTCACTGCATATATGATGGATAGGGATGGGATCCCGTAGGTTATAAACTTTCAAGGTTGGTTCACTACTACAATTTTGATCAATCATCTTCTTAATCATCACGTATAATTCAACTTCAACACTGTTATCCTAATTTCTCAATATGAAATGTTGATCTTGTGTATAATTGGCATGACATGTTGATTATTTCCAGTTTTTTTAAGTATTTTGTCATGTATCTTGCCTCATGGCAACCAAGTTCAATCAGGACATCAAAGAACTAAAAACATGCACCGTTTATGTACATCTGCCAATGAATTTTAAGACACATATTTTAATTCGTATATACTTGAAATTCTGAATCATGATCAGCTGTTAATAGCAACGATCAAATTACATGATACGCTATATCATTTGACATGAAAAAGTTGGCTCAGTTGGAAAGCTCCCTGCTTGTGTGTCGTCCCACCAAAATTCAAGGTCCACTGCCAGCAATCCTTGTTGTTGCATGATCTGTAAATTCATATCGGTGACATCTGACAGTTAGGCGCCACGTTAAGTCCTTCCAACTCGAGGTTGTGAATATGCCCTTAGAGCACTTCCATCCCTTTCAAATCCCCCGAGGGATAGTCTGATATATTCAGTTTAGAAGTGAAGATGCACTCGGACAATTACTATTCATTAAAGGTAGTTATTGTTCACTGCGAGATTGAATTGCCTATAGCCCATGGGGCATTTTAGGGGTGAAATTGCTCTTTATGGGTCATCAAATCCATTGAGCATGGTGGTACGGTTCACATTGTACATTATATTGGCTGCCATCGAAAGAACAATAAACTAATTTATAGAATGAAACACGTAGTATTCCATACCAACTACATAATATTTATTTATACCCTAATAAGTTAAAAAAAAATTAATTAAATAAGCAATGCATGTCTTTTGCGATGGAAGAAGAGTTGTAGTATATATAATATATATATTTGATAATTGGCTTTATGTTAATTATAGTTCTGTTCCAATCCAATCAAATATTTAGAAGAAAGTAGAAATTTGGTCTCACACAAAAAGAAATATTATATTTTGATGATAAATATTAAATAAAGAGTTGAGTTTCACTCAGTATTTGATTAATTTGTTGTCACAATATTTTACAAGTAACGTCGTGCATTGAGGTTAATTTCCATGCAAAACTTTTCGTCTGATTTTCCCCTTTTTCTTATTATTTTGAGCCTAATTTTTGCACTTCAAGGAGGCTCAATGGGTTCAATCTAGCCTACATTGCAGCCCATTAAGTAAACGGTAATGCGACTAAAACGAGAGGAAAGTGCAAAAGGAGAAAACGAGTTACATTGCAGCTGATTAAGCAAATGGTAAGTCTTATCACGAAAATACAACTAAAACGAAAGAAAAGTTGAGAAGGAGAAAACGAGTGTAGAATTACTACTTTTTATCACGAAGTGGGGGGAAAAAGGATAATCGCCAGATCCTTATTCTGAGGATTTTAGGAATCTTGTGATTGTAACCGTTCATTGTACATCGTGCAGTCAATTTTTGTCAGGTACTGTTTATATTTAATTTTAAATTTTAAAATTTGAAATGATTTCTGACTGCACGATGTACGATGAACGGTCACAATCACGAGATCCCTAAGATTCCCAAAAAAAGGATCCGGCGAGGATCATTTTTCGAAGTTGGGCATCTGAAATACTCGATATGGTGTGTTTCTAAGATGCAGTCAAATTGTGCAAAAGATAGCTGTCGAGCTACCTTTCTTGATCTTGTTGATTTGCATACGAATAATGTCGTTAATTTTTTTATATGACGAAAAATGAGAATAATAGACAAAATTGTTCATGGTATCTCCGACAATGGTAAGTTCCTAGAACCCCATATATCATGTTTAGGAGTGAGTTTGAGACGTCTCTGAGTAGTTTTTGGACGAAGAACCCTCGAGAAAAGGCACTCCCTAGTTTTCCGGAGAAACTAGAAGCTTGCAGGCCATTTTCCAGCTAACTCCGGCCACCACACATCTTGAAATTGGTACGAATATATTCCTTGGGCTTCATTTTGGTATATTGCATGATAGGTTTTAGGTAGGTTTTGGGGTTGAACGGAGCTGGAAATGCTGCGGCTTTCTTCTTCCTCAAAACGGCCAACCCGGCCTGAAAACGGGTCAAACCCGACCTGGAAACACTAGACTAGCCCAACTCGTTGGGCCAAGGATCCCGGCCCAAACTCTAGGCCCAGACCTAGTTACCCCAAACCCAAGTCATTATTCGGCCCAACCCATAAACAAGCCCAAACCCAATTACCCAAGCCCATCCCAAAACCGTGACCAGTACGTGGGCCTACGCGTGAGCGCCTGTCTTAGCCAGTGCGTGGAGAACACGCGCCTCCCGACAACTTTTTCGGCGACCCAAATCGGCCCGTGGCTGTCTGGGCCGCAGTCCCGTGGCCACTCGTGTGGCGGTGCGTGGGGGTACTCGAGGTCCTCCTTATGTTTTTCGACATCCTGAATCCATTAATGACGTTCGTTTCCTAAAATTCAATCGTTATGATAGAGTTTTATTAATTGGTCCTTTTATGTGCTTAGGTGCAATTGTTTATGGCATTTTTGTCTTCTCTAGTTTGCACGGCTCTTCGATGGTGAAGTATCTGTGAGTGGACCCCTTCTAAAATGCATGTTTTACTATTAGAAATGCATACATGAAAAGCATGATTTGTTGGTTACGTTTTATGAAACGTTTATGAGTAAATTGGATTTACACTTTATGATATATTATGTTTTATCGACTTTACATTCTTTGTGGTATATATGATTGATGACTATATACCTACTTATGAACGTGGTTTTACGATATGACGTTTTAGTTACTGAGCTCCGTTTTGAGAGATATATATATATATATATATATTAGAAATATTATGTTAATGTTTTTATGTGTTTACTTAGTGGTTATTCATACGAACTGCCTACGAGCGAATGGTTCTGCCTACGAGTGAATGGTCCTGCCTACGGGCGAATGGAATCATTAATTGGCTTCGGTCGGGTGTAGATTGGTGGCTTCGGCCGGAAGATATTTATATTGGCTTCGACTGGGATATGTAATACCTTCGGGCGAATGAAGATATATGTGTGTGTGTGTATATATATATATATATGCCTTGTGCTACTACTACTAAGCACCCTAATATGTCTTATGAAAGGTTTTGTGGCATGCTAGGGTTTTCGGAAAAACCTATTACTTATTATGCTATACGAGTTTTCTAAACCTGGGGGTGGGTTAGTACGTTAAACATTAACTATTTTAGTATTATTTATATATCAACTTGTTCCACTCATGTTTTGTTTTGTGCCCCCTCAGAACTTAGAATAGAGGCGTGGCGTCAAGGCACTCCCGCATCGGCATCTTCGAGTCATCTCGGTGTAGGACCCATCTCTTTGTTCATTCAATTTTACATTATTCCTTTTTAATTGTCTTAGATTAGTTGCATTCTCTAAACACGTTCCACAATTACATATTCATTATAATTAAATTTACAAGTTTCATTTGTGTCGATTAATTGTTTCTAGTTCTCATGCATTATAATATGGCTTCGTCACCTTTGGATGTCGGCCAGCACGTGCCTACCCTGGTGTTTGGAGGATATCCAGGGTCGGGCGTGTCAATTTGATATCAAAGCGTGGTGTTCAGAGCATACTTAGGATTTTCTGTTACTGTAGTAGTGTGTTGGTCATGACGTCATTTGGATGTCACGAGTTCCGGATTTGGTGCATTTCGGTGCAGTTGTGTAAACCTTTCTTTGTTTGAGTTATCACCTTCTGGTTGAAATACAAGAATTCGTGTCGGGATTATGCTTCATTGGTGACGAAATGGATTGTTGGACGACTTTCAACATCGGACCGATACTCTGTAACATGCGTTCCCTAGGAAATGCGAGTAGCGTCGGTTTTACGTTGAAGTGACATGAATTAGAAATCTCAGTAAAGGGGAAGTCTGGTTAAGACCAACTGAAGATCCGAGATGGCAATGCCACTCTGCAACATGTGTTTCTTAGGAATTACGGGCAGAGTTGGATCTACATATGAGTGTTTGGAAACAAAAATATTTTAATGGTATGAGTTGGTTAAGAGGAATTGCGGGCAGAGTCGTATCTACATAGAAGTGGTGAAACGAAAAAATCTAAGTGGTTTGTGTTTGGGGATCTAAAACGGTGATGATACTCTGCGACATGCGTTCCCTAGGAATGGAGGGTAGAGTCATATTTTTATGGAAATTATTCGAAACGTTTGAGGTTCGTGTTAGAGAGAGCGAGTAAAAGCTAGTTGTTGCGAAGTTAGTAAGTGTTAGTTTGGTAGGATCGAATCAGTGTCCTTTGACTCGTTCCCATTGAGGAAATTTGTATGGATCCTTAGAACAATTCTCGACGATTGTTCTATCGATAACCTTCTTGCTTACTCTAACCATGAGGTCAGGTTCACTAAATATCGATAGTCAGTTGTACATCAAATTCTTCGAGCGTCACTTTTATTTTAGAGTAGATACTTTTCTTGGGAGTTTCTTTGGTAGCAGACGTTATTCTTATCAATTTTCTAAGAGGGTTGGGATCGTTAGAAAATGAGAATCCTCTCAGGGTGTTGTGAAATACAAAATGTCCTTAGTTTTGTCTCTTTCTTTCAACAATTCTTAACTATTCCTTAAGCTTAGCTCTAGTTCCTTTTTTGCTAAGAAACTAGTCAATTTTGTTGCGATGCTGACGGTGAACGAAGTTTCTAACAACGGGGTATTGTCTCATCTGATTGTAGTTCTTACACTTTTCAAATTTTGCGATGGTGTATTATTAAATGTTTGGCTGCAAGCTGATGCAACAGGATCGAGTAACGTGTGTGCCTCTTGACGTTTGGAACCGCATGATGTGAACCATCCTATCTTTAACCTAGAGCTGATAACAATCCCTATTGCTGTAAAATCTGGTGACGTTTTCTCTACAGCGAGAAATGTTGTATCCCTTTTGACCGAAAAAGTTGTAGTATGTTTTCACACAGAAATGGTTGAGTTGAAGATAGAAGAAGTGGATGGAACTCATCGGTGAGTTGTTTGCACATTTGAGTACCATCGTGGTCAGGCAACTGTCCTAGCTGATGTTCTTAGTCAAAAATCTCATAGACAGTTTACCTTCATTCGAGCTATCCATATCCCACTATCGTTTTCTCTTCGAATAATTAGTTTTACTTTGACATTCGTCCCATGGTGAGTATTGTTGGCTCACATTTCAGCGTATGCCATGCATGCTTGCAATACCGAATGGTACCACTGGGTTCGTCCACTTTATTACGGGTATTATATGCATGGTTTATCGCTGAATATGTAAGGGAATATCTAATTTACTGATCAGTGAAAACGATGAGATGGAAGTCATCAGGCTTATCTCAAATTCTTTCTATTCATGTGTGGATATGGGAAGAAATTCCCATGGTTGTTCTTCTTGGGTTGTCGATGACGTACTGGGGATGCGAACGGAAGCTAATGAGTGTCACCACAGATTTCCTAAACAAACCACCTAGTACATGTGGAGACTTTGATGACGTTTCGGTACTTGATGGTCAACTCACTCAGCGTATTATCTACCTATCCGCGAGGACTATACTTTTGACCACTTGGCAGAATTCTTCATCCTAGACTTTGTTTGACTGATGTCTCAATTTACATCAGTTGCTAACGTAATCCCAGATTCACCTCCTGGTCCTAAAAAGCATTTTAGTCAACTTTGGGTTCGTGTTTACCCTAAAACACTTGTATCATTTCCAAACCAGATAAACTATTTAGGAAAACTACTCAGATCTGAAAGTTTTAGCCGGAACCATCATGCATTCAATCACCCATTAACATTCTATCGAGCGAATTATTATCACTGGTGTTTGAATATCTTTGAAATTTGCGTTGTAACAAGTTGTTGTGAATATTAGAATGGGGAAAAAGTTTGAGTTCTCGTATATCTGATTATTTTATACTACCACCCGAGTCGAGTCCGCACTTAACCATCTCGACTTACCATCACATAATCAAATTGGGTACTTACACGTATTCTTGTATCTAAGCTATGCATTCATTCCAGTTATCTTATACTTTAGATTTGTTGGACATGTTTGACCCTTAAATTCGTGAGTGTTCACCTAGCCTTCTCGGCATAGTTGTTCGCTAAATTCGAGAGAAATTTTTCTATGAATCAACTTGCCTAGGCATTATAAGTCACATTGTTCTGGTTTTCGGTGCATCGTCACTTTTGTACCTCATCGTGATGTGCGTTTCACTTCTAAGTTTTGTGAAGTTTTTATGAAGGCCTTGAGTATTAAGTTGTTTGTTTTGTATCACATTTTTATTTGCCAACTGTTGGACAGCCTGAACGAACTATCTAGATCTTGAAAGACGTGTTGCGTTCTTTTGATTTGTGGTTTCTGAATGATTAGATTTTGCACCAATCTCTTTTGGAGTAATTATGACAATAGTTTTTATTTCCAGTTTGGGTATAGCACTATTTAAGACTTGGTTTGATTGATTCTTTTGGCAGCATTGGTTGGACAGTGGAGTTTTGTGAATTGGTCTTTGGATGTTTGATTTCTTTTCGTTATGAGAAACTGTGTGCTTATGTTATTGTCGACTTGGTGTTGGACAAATGGTAATGTTTTCACCCTTAGGAAATTACTACTTGTTTATCGAGTCAACAATGTGTTGTCGATATCACGGGCCGTCAACTGTAATATCGATGACTTATTCGTTGGGTTCGTTAAGCAAGTGGACAAGTAGACTCGTCTACGATAGTTGTTACTGTTTAGTTATTGTTGGGGCTCGACCCAAAGACACACACTTGTTTTCGGAGTACATGACGTTACAAATGCTTAGGCGAGATTCACTTTCATTTTCGATTTTGATTTTCAGTACAAGTATTTTGATTTACCTTATATTAGTTATATATATATAGTATTTGTGATGTTACAAATGTTCGGTTGAGTATTTTCCACTTTAGTTTTAAGTTCAGTACTAGTTTTATACCTTTATGTTAGTACGTACCTATTTTGACGTTATCGTATTATACTTATCTATTCTTGACCTTACGTTATTATACAATTTCGACTTTATATTTTTATAAGGTATGTTTCTACTTTTATACTGATGAGGGAATAAGGTGTAAGCTTGGAGGCATCCAAGAGAAACCATTGCAACCCTCTCGCGACGGTGTGGCATATTCTCTTTGATTCAATCGCTCTGACTTGATTTCTTTATATATATATATATATATATATATATATATATATATATATATATATATTCTTCTTTCTGTCTTTGAGTTTTGAGTATAGCAAGTTATTTCAAATTTCGGGACGAAATTTTCTTAACAGAGGTTAATTGTAACAACCTGTCCCGATTAATATTACGGATTTTGGAACGAAATGGTATTTTGGTAATTTCATTAGGATTGGGCTGGATATTTTGAATGGGTTGCTTTTGGTCTTAATTTCTATGCCTTGTGGGGCCACTTCTTTTGGGTTTTGTTCCCCTCCCCCCCGGCCTAACTCTCATTTCTCCTCTCTCTTCCTCGTGACCTCCCTTATCTATCTCTCCCCCTCACTTTATCTCTTTCTCTCTCACTCTCCTCACCTCTCCCGAGCTACACACACACACGGCACCACCACCCACACCACCCCACCGTTTCTGGTGAGCCTTTAAACCACACCCCCAGATCACCACCCCTTGACGTTGGACCTCATGAGCCACGGATCACATGCCATGGAACCCCACAGTAACAGAGTCATTGTTCACTAACTTTCACGGCAAGCTCCGACGTAGTTCGTGGTATCTCCGACAATGGTAAGCTCCTAGAACCTCATAGATTGTGTTTAGGAGTGAGTTTGAGACGTTAATGAGTAGTTTTTATGCTTTGAACACGTTCCACAATTGTATATTCATTATAATTAAATTTACAAGTTTGATTTATATTGGTTAATTTTTTCTAGTTCTCATGCATTATAATATGGCTTCGTGCCTTCGGGTGTCGGCCAACACGTGTCTACCTTAGTGTTTGGATGATATTAGGGTCGGGCGTGTCATTACAAATATAGGGTTTATAAAAGGTTAATTTCAGTTTACTATCCTGAATTTTTTTAGTTTTCAACATTTCATACATCATGTGACATCCCATATCGTCCAGGGGAGTGATCCTGGGATGTGACAATTGGTATCAGAGCCAATCCCTAGCCGGAAGTGTGCCGACGAGGACATCCCACATCGTCCAGGGGAGTGATCCTGGGATGTGACAATTGGTATCAGAGCCAATCCCTGGGCGGAAGTGTGCCGACGAGGACGTCGGGCCCTTAAGGGGGGTGGATTGTGACATCCAACATCGCCCAGGGGAGTGATCCTTAAATGTATATTCCCATCCCTACCTAGCATGAGGCTTTTTGGGAGCTCACTGGCTTCGGGTTCCGTAGGAACTCCGAAGTTAAGCGAGAATGGGGCTAGAGCACTCCCATGATGGGTGACCCACTAGGAAGTTGCTCGTGAGTTCCCAGAAACAAAACCGTGAGGGAATGGTAAGCCCAAAGCGGACAATATCGTGCTACAGTGGTGGAGCGGGCCCAGGAAGTGGTCCGTCCCTGGCCGGGATGTGACAATTGGTATCAGAGCCAATCCCTGGCTGGAAGTGTGCCAACGAGGACGTCGGGCCCTTAAGGGGGGTGGATTGTGACATCCCACATTGTCCAGGGGAGTGATCCTGGGATGTGACACATCAAGTTTATTTTGTCCTAGTTTGGTACCTAAAGTCATAATTTTGGAGCATTTTCATACATCCGTTAAGTTGTCAGTTAGAACTTTTGTTAATTGATGATGTGGCGTGCCACGTGGATAATGACTGGACGTCATTTGTGAATATCGACTCACGTGGATATTAATTTTTTTTTAAACTAAAACAAAACAAAACTAATCATTGAACTGAAATAAAGAACGAAACTGACTTCAAAATTTTTGCAGATTTCGAACTTTATTTTTTTATATTTTTTTTAAGAAAATTTTCTCTAATTTGACTAAATCTGAATGAGTTGCTATACCAACCTAATGCAAATTTCTATAATTTCCGTCAAAGGCAACCGATGTCAATATGGATATGTACAATTATACATTAACATTTTCACAAATTTGCATGCATTATTATTTTCACAAATTTACATATCAATATTTTCACCTATATCGATACTTTAAATACTGTGGGTAGGGGTGGATTCAGTTGGGATTTTGAGGGAATTTAATTCTTTTAATGAATCTAGCGGTGTTCAATCAGGATTTTAAGTAATTACAGATGTATTCAATTAAAATTTGATTTTAAAGAATTTCAAAAAGTTCTAGAATTAGAGGAAATTTGAGAGATTTTGTAATGTATTTTAAGCATCCACAAATCTCACAACTCTCCATGAGATTTCGAGGGAATTGAATCAAAATTTTACATGCAATCTCTACAAATCAATTAAACTCCATAAAAATTCTTGGATTTATAAATCCATTAAAATCTCTACAATTTCCAATTGAATAAATCCCAAATTTAGCAAAGTAAAATTATTTATTAGAAATATCCTAGTGAATTAACAAACGGAAATCTAACCATCGAACCAAAATAAAAGCTGATTGACGTTTTGAAATTAAAATCTCGGTGAACCGATTCGTGCTCCTTTTTTTGTTAAGGGAACATTTTTGCTCACCACTATTTAGTGTGGTGTATGCTCATCGAGTCCAAACCTTCTGCACCCAAAAACTCATGTAGCATCTCTATGCCTTTGATTTTATTGAACATGTCAATAGTCACATCCAATCAAATCAAGCTTCAAGTCCCGAGTCTAAAGACATGCTCAATAAAATCAAAGGCACAGAGAGGCCACATGAGTTTTTGGATGCAGAAAACTCTCTCTCTTGCTCACCACCTTATTTATCATCATTAAATAAGTTTGAATTTCGAGATTCGTGTAGTGGATAAGCACAAATCTCAAAATTCAAACTCATCTGACGGTGATAAATAGGATGGTGATTATACCCCACACTAAATGGTGGTGAGCAAAAATGCATTTTTTTCTTAAGAAATCATTTTTGCTTATCACCATTTAGTGTGGTGTATGTTCATCACATTATTTATCATCACACAAAAAGTTGGCGAACCTCATAGGGTATAAGCCTGAAAAATACAAAAAGTGAAGGGGTATTTACGTAAATAAACTGCGATATAATAACTCGCCCGTCCGTTTTGCAGAAGCACAAAAAGGGGCGAGCGGAGCAGAGGAGTTTACGAATTGCCGGTGCCCATTTCGTTTTTCTCTCTCTCAATCTCTCGAAGATTTTTACCAAATTTTAGGGTTTTTCTGCAACTCTTTGGAATTTTGAATCCATCCGTCGAGAAAGAACAATGGTTTCCGATTCGATCACCAGAGCCTCCGCCCATGCAGTCCCAAACAACGGCGGCAGGGATTTGGGGAAGAAGAAGAGGGTGAGATTTTAAATTTCAGTTTTTCCTTTCTTTCTTTTTTTCTTCCGAATTCTTGAGATTCTAGGCGCGAAAGTTTATTTTTTTTATTGATCTTTTTCGATTTGATTGATTTATTTGGGGATTTTTCAGGCGAGGTCTGCCAAATTGAAGCAGTGCAAGCTCGATGTTCGTCGGGAACAATGGCTTTCTCAAGGTATGCATGCGATCTTACAAGTTTTGAGTTTAATTTTCATTTGCGGTTGGATATATCGTTAAATTTCGGAGATTTGTGGGTTTTCTATGGAAAGTTATGGTTTTTGGCATTTGATTGGATTTGGTGGGAATTAGGCGCTATGAAGAACAAGGATTGCAAGGAGGAACAGAACAGCGTTCTTAAAGCAGGCAAAGAGCGGAATAACAACCGATCATTTGGTAATCTGGAGATGAGGCCCAGAGGTGGACAGATTGACGGATCCGTCCCCCATCACCACCACCACCATGACAGCGATTTGGAGTCGAACAGTCCGACCAGTTTGACAAGTAGTGTCTTGGGCAGCAACTATTCCGAGACTACCTTTACTAGCAGCAGCAGTAGTAGCAGCGGTGGCTGTTGCTCTGGAAATATCACAGAGGATGAGGAAGGTGGTGGCGATGATGGATGCTTGGACGATTGGGAAGCGGTGGCTGACGCCTTAGCTGCGGATGAGAAACCAAAAAATCCATGTCCAGAATCGCCCCCAGAGCATGAACCAATTGCCCAAACGGTTTTTCCTCAGGAAACGGCTATTGGGTCTGATCGGGTCGAGAATTTGAACCCTCCATACAGCAGAGTTATCCCTAAAGCTTCAGGGAATGGCCATGCTTGGAGGCCTGACGATGCATTTCGGCCTCAGAGTCTGCCCAATTTGGCTAAGCAGCTTAGCTTGCTGAATTCAAATCGGAAACATTACAGTTGTGGTGGTGTTCCCTGGGCCTATAACGGTGTTGTGCCTTCCTCATGTCCTATATGCTATGAAGATTTGGATTTCACAGACACGAGCTTTTTGCCTTGCTTGTGCGGATTCCGGCTCTGCCTTTTCTGCCACAATAGGATTATGGAGGAGGATGGTCGCTGTCCCGGCTGCAGGAAGCCATACGAGCATGAGCCTGTTGAGGCAGAGACAAGTGTGCATGGAGGAAGTCTCACATTTCAGCTGCCTCGTTCTTGTAGCATGATCACAAGGTCCTAAGGAGAGCTTCTGCTATCTGGTTTTTCGTTTCATGTGTTTTGCGTGTTCTACAGTCTTAGTATTTGATTTCGCTAGTTAGATGTGGGTATAGGGTTTGAGCGCCCGGAATTGACCTGCTTCTATTTTGAGTTGGTTCTTATCTGTATGGTGCATTTGCTGATGTAGAGAACTCAGTGACTCAGTGTTCTTATGTGAATAGATAAGGTGGTATAGAAATTCAATACATGAAACCATTATACTCTGGTATGCTACTTCTTTTAGTTTATTTTTTGCCTAGATTTCCTCCTTATATATTTAATTGTCCTATTGATTGTCGTGGTTTAGTTTTGGTTTATTGACATTGCTAATTGATGGTGTAGAAGGCATCCTTCCTTATCCGGGATGAGTTGTTCCTAATGGTTTAAACTCTATAGTTTCTTCATAGTTATACATCTCTATGGCTGGATTTGGATTCAAACACAAGGTCTGTTTCATTAATCTGAGCTTTTAAATCATGGTAATGTAGAAATTTCGGATCTTCCTTGTGGTCCATTAATCTTTGTTTTAACTTCTGAGAACAATGTTATACACCCACCTGTTTATACTTCTAATGTAGGGGATATTAGTCTTCTAAGATTGTGGTGTATACAATTTTCACGTGGAACTTCATCTGGGTAAGATTATGTACATGGGCGTCAGTCTTTTAAGATTAACATGGATATTGGCAAACCCTAATCTACAGTTATTTGTGCTGGTAACATGTTTCATGTGAGAGAATAGGGTACAATGTCAAGAGGGAACCTATGGCTTCTCTTGCTTAGGATAGTGTTGGTACCATCGTCGAGGGCATCTTCCCTTGTCGAGGGCTAGACACCTTTTCAACTTCTATGTCTGGATTAGTCAAATGTTTATTTCAATGTTGTTTTATCTAATGGATTCTAATGAGCGTTGCAGCTTTTGATCATATTGCTGCTTTCCTCTTTATGAGATTTGCTTCATTTCTGTTTAGCTTGATAAGTTGGTTGTCTTTTAAGGCACGAAGGTATTATACAGTACTTATGATGCTTTAGCCCTCAAGAACCCGGAGATTATGACTCCGGTCACTTGGAAGTCCTTGTGTTTTTCATGGCTTTTCGTGTTCTATCACGGTTTCACTTATCTGTAATCTGTATGCATGGATTCTGTGTTCTTTCTCAAGCAGCCTCAAATGTCTCACTAGCATCTCTTCATATATGAATGGTTTGAAACTTTGATACATCAAATTTGCCTTCTACGCATAACGAAACTATTCATGTCTGGATGTTTACCGTTACGTTTTGGAATTCATGTTCATATTTACTGTTATATTGAAAACGCGTCGTGGCGAACTAATCTCATCTCTCTTGTGCGTGTACAGTAGGGAAGCCATTTACAAATGGTCCCGACAGTCCAGCAAAATAATGTTATTTTGTGACCCTTCTGGTTGTCTTAGACATGTTAGTTGTTCGGAGCATTTAATGTATTATCTGGAAGTGATTTGTAGCAAACTCAATTCGAATTATGTTTTTCTATGATTAATTCTTGTTTGTTTGATCTCGAGTACGTCGGAACTTGGAGACCTGAGCGTGTCGAGTTCAATACATATCGAATATGACCTCGAAAACGAACAAATCCATGAAAAATTCAGGTTGCAACTAGGGATGGGCAACGGTTATGGCGGGCGGGTAATCACGGTTATTTACCCATAACCGTTTATGTTCATACTCGCATAACCATTTACCCGTTGGGTAATTGCATAAACGGTTAACCAAACCGTAACCCGCATAACCGTTTACCGGTTGGGTAATTGCATACACAGTTATGGGTACCGTTTATAAACTGTTAACCATACCCATAATCGTGTACCCATTTAACCAACCATAATTATTTACCCGTTTACCTGTTTTTGAACCCGTTTATCATTTTTTTTTTACCTATTTACCCCTTTTTTCACCCGTTTACAGGTTTTTTTTAACAACTTGAAGAAAAATTTGTCATAATTTTCGTTTTCTTATAATTAAACACCGTTATAGGTACATTTTAACATGCATTTCCCTATTTTAATCATTTAAATCCTCATACAATTCCAATAATTGAAATAATAGTTTACGAACGATATTTTTTTGCTACACACAAGCAAATCTTTAATTCTAATCCATATGATTACAAAGTAAAGATTCTAAAAACAAAAAGTAGTCATTATCTTGAATAGTAGATGATTCAAAGCTCCAAAATATTTTGAAAATAAACATTTTCGAACACTAATGTTTTAGCACGTTCAATAACAAAGTCTTATCGACTCGTCACCAAAAGAGGCCAACAAAAGAAATGTATAAATTGAATTAGTATCCCATTTAGGAACACTAACACCAATTAGCATGAGAGAGGGCGGCCAGGAGAGATAGATGAGCGTCAGAGATAAGAGAGAGGGCAGCGAGGAGGGAGAGATGAGAGGGGACGGTGCATTTAAGAGACTGAGTCTAGCGGAAAGATTGAAAATTTAGGGTTTTTAATTTTTTTTTAATTTTACATATATTAAATTAAATGGGTAAATGGATACCCGTTATAACCGCGGATAATACCCATAACCGACCATTTAAATTTCACGGATAAACGGTTATACCCATAACCGTTTGTTCGTCTAAACGGTTACCCATAACCATGGCTGTGAAATTTAAATAGGTGGGTGTAACCATAGGTACCTAAACCCATGGATATTTTGCCCATCTCTAGTTGAAACTGATAAATACAATGATTTTAATTTGCTGTTATTCTGCAAGGCTAACAGGAACAGGCAAACATCTTATAATCGGTCCCTACTGCTACGCTTGCACATTTCCTAAACCATTCATGAGTCTCGAAATCGTTTCTGTTTTGAGGTCAGTGGGGAGCTTGCTCCACCACTTCTCGAAGGTGGACGACTTCAGCAACACATCCGTACCGACCACACCGTCCTGAATCCATTTTCCTACTTGCTCCTGAACTCTCAAAACCCCCTCCCTTTCCCCGTACACCGCCGTGAAGTTTCCTGAAAGCTTGTGCAACTCCTCCACATCTGCCCAGAAGCAGGACTCCCCGCATGAACCAGTTTGCAGTTTCTGTTCGTGCTCGAGCCATCTTTGCGTGCATTTGTACCGCTTTGGCCTGCCTGTCTTCATATAGGGTCCTGTGTCTTCGTCCTTGGAGTGCCTGTAGTAGTTAGCAACATCGAGAGGCTCGACAAGGCGGCGAAACCTGGTTCCTAGATTTATCCACTCCTTCGTAGCCTCGAGTTCATCGGGAAGGTCGTATCTTTTGAGCATCTCAACGATCTCATCCCATATACCTGTTAGCTCAATCCTGCTCAAATTAGCATTGAAATCTGTCTTGTCTTTATGAATTTTGAAGGCGTCATAATATCCGACAGTGTGCTCGCATAAGGCTCGGTACTCTTCGATTACTTTCAAATGTTTCCTGATCATCTCCATTTTTGAACGAACTTTTTCCTGGTTTCTTCGTTTTTGCTTCTCAAATTCTCCCGCTGCGCGAAGGCATAATCTAGCCTTTTCGCTCTGTGATTTTAGACATCGTTAGAATGTATTATTTTGAAAAGAAGCAAATATAGTATCATTGAAACGAAAAGAGTACTTACCAAGCCAAGGTCATCAAAGAAACCATCTGAGGCTAAGGGGAGCGTTTCTAGGTTATCATCACAAGTCACACTCTGCATGTCCAAGCTGCCTTCAAGCTCATTCTCGTAGGCCAAATGCTCGTTTATGCATTTAAGCACGATCGTTGCCCATTCAGTTTCGCTGCTCCATTGACACGAGTAGAACAAGATTTGCAGCACAGCTTCAGGGTTTTTCATAACAACCAATTTCCCGTTCCCGGTACAAAAAATGTAAGTTCCGACAGGTTTGTACGGGCTTAGCTTAACGAACTTTTTTACAGTTTCCAGTAATAGGTTGGTACTCCCCTGTTGTTTGGAGGCAGCATGAGTTGTAAGAGATGCTGCATTTCTCATCACATTTGTAAACAAATGGAAGGCCTCCGGGGATGATCCAATCAATTCACTCGCGTAAGCGGGGGAATTTGGATCAAAGAAGGGGAGGATCCTCTCGAATTCATGTTGAATCGACAAGAGCGGAGCAAGCAAAATTCTAGGGACAATGTCATATCTCTTGACAAAATGTATGAAGCATTGAGACCAATTTTCTCTCCTAAGGGCATGGGAAATAATATGGTTACCAATAAGGGGAGATCCGAATGTCACACAGAAAAATGTTCCATTGCTTTGTTTCGGATAATTTTCCAAGCACCAGATTGTGGTCAGCACAGCAGTTGCTCCGCCGGTGGAGTGGCCGGTAAATACTATTCTCTTCTTTTCATTGATAGCCTCTTGCACCTGAGAGAATTAGGAATGAAAGACCATCTGAATTACTAATTAACATCCTGCAACACATTATATATGGGCCTACTAAAGCATAGCCAACAGGTGTAGGGTTTTATTAAAAGGGATGTGATATCCACACTCTTTTTTACTTCTTACACACCTTTCTAATTTTCGGCCTTCGAATCAGATGAATTTAAAAAGATCAAATAACAGAAATCAACAAGGGATGTGTGAGAAGTAAAAAAAGGTGTGAATAGCACACCCCTATTATAAAACGTCTCAGTGTTCTTAGGTTAGTAAACTACGAAAAACGCGTTGAAAATTGTACATTTTATGCAACTTAAATGGCTCATCGAGAGGAAAAATCCCTCTACTATTCACTTGTTATGTTCTAGCTGATTCTTAATTGCATAAATTCTTTGGTGCCCTCCTCATATAAAGTCGGAAAGCTATTTTTCTAAAGTATTGGATTTGAAGCGTTTTTCTTTAAAGCATAATGCTATTAAGTCCTTATACATGAAAAATCCGCATTAGTTTTAGCACTCATATATTTTCATCGTGAATACACTCACTTATATATTGCGTTTATTTTGTCAAGCTTCCGAGGTGGTACGTTACGTTAGCCAATAGATAATAGAGTAAGTTGTACGAATGGTCCCTTAACTTTAATCAAATTAGAGCAATGGTCCCTCAACTAAAAATCTATTACTATTGGTCCCTCAACTTATCAAAATATGTAGCTATAGTCATTTTCATAAATTTTGTCAAAATAAGTTATATTGGAATGATCATTTATACAATTAGGGTCCCTCAACTCATCAAAGTGTATAATTACGGTTCTTTTTGTCAACTATGTCAAAAATTTTGTCAAAACGAGTTACATTGGAAGGACCATTGCTACAATTGGGTTAAAGTTAAGAGACCATTTTTCTAGTTGAATTAAAGTTGAGGGACCAATGGTAATGAATTTTTAGTTGAGGGACCATAGCTGCACGTTTTGATAAATTGAGGGACCAATAGTAATGGATTTTTAGTTGAGGGACCATTGCTCCAATTGAATTAAAGTTAAGAGACCATAGCTACAATTTACTCTAGGTAATATGTATGTTGGCAAAATCTACAATTAGCAACTATAGCAAATGAATAAAAAGGACGATCAAGCCAACATGTTTTCCCACTTTACGAAGATTGGGAGATCGTCTATAGTACACAATATTACTCTTGCTTTGCAAAAATGCTGTTTTCACGACTATATGTGACTTTTCAGTCACAAAGAAACAACATTTCTATTGCGCTCGCCCTCAACTATAGTCTATAGCAAATGAATAAAAATAACAAATACCTTATTTTTAAGCTGGGAATTCTGCAATAAATGTTCAAACTTTTGCAGAAAGGCTTGGTTGAAACTTGCAATTGCAAAATCTTGGTGCTCATCAGGTCCTGCAGCTTCATCATAATAACCTATGCTTTTCATGGAAGGAAAGAGTGAAAGTTGGATCTTTTTGTCCCCAAAAGCACTTTCTCCAGAAGCCCAACTCTCCACAGACCAAGATCCTGGGAAGCTGAAAACAACATCTGACGATCCTGCAGCAAATTTTTCCACACGAAACGGATCATCTGGGAATTTGTGTGCCTGGAAGGAAAGATAACAGCTTTTCTTGATAAGCTCCTCACTTATATTCAACATCTCTCCAAGCCTTTCACTACCCATCTTTCTGAATTATGGTATTTTTTCTTTGTTCTGGTTTTTTGATGATTTGATTTGGGTCTTGCTTTAAAGGAGGCTCGGAGATGGTGGGATGGATGAGGAAATTATAAGATACTCCTGAAGCATTGACCAAAGACTTGGTCTTGGAGTTTTTGGAGGAATTCTTAATTCCATCCAAAGCACCACGTCATCCGTAATCCCACACACACACAATCAAGAACAACTTTTTTTTTTATGGATTTGGATTCTCACCGGATCCTCTCTATGGGGATCCTAGAGATCAACGAACGTGGACCGTTGATCAAAAATCGTACGGCTATAATTTTTTCCTTTTCACGCAAAACGAGACTACCTTACTTTTAAAAATATAAAAAGCATTTAATTGTGACCGTACGATTTTTGATCAACGGTCCACGTTCGTTGATCCTTAAGATCCCCATGGAGGGGGAATCCAAATCCTTTTTTTATTGAGGTCCACCAAAAGCCCTCATAGTTGCGAGTTGGTGTGCAGATGACATGGTCTTCCAGGTGTCGACAATAATTACTTTAATTTTGTGTTTTGAGTAAATTGTAGCAATGGTCCTTTAATTTTAACTAAATTGGAGCAATGGTTCCTTAACTAAAAATTCATTACCATTGATCCCTCAACTCATCAAAACGTGCAGTTATGGTTCTTCAACTAAAAATCCATTACCATTAGTCCCTCAACTTTAACCCAATTGTAGCAATGGTTCCTTAACTTTAATCCAATTGTAGCAATGGTCATTCCAACATAACTCATTTTGACAAAATTCTGACGAAGTTGACGAAAAGGGCTATAGCTACACGTTTAGATGAGTTGAGGGACCCCAATTGTAGCAATGATCCTTCCAACATAACTTATTTTGACAAAATTCTAACGAAATTGACGAAAAAGACTATAGCTACACATTTTGATGAGTTGAGGGACTAATGATAATGAATTTTTATTTGAGGGACCATTGTTCCAATTTGATTAAAGTTAAGAAACCATTGTTACAATTTACTCTTTATGTTTTTAATAAGAGTTCAAAAAAGTGTTTTATGAATAACGTGATCGAGATATGAGATATTGCAATCCAAGTTTCTATTGCCTTTAAACAATTATTGCTTGACGTGGTTGACGGGTCTTAACTTGCTGCACTTCAACTGTGAGTCAACCACAACTTCTAGGAACTATAGGTCTTCGCCTTCCACTTTCTTTGTAACTTCATTCTTTCTTTATTTGCAGGAAATTATGTTTGCTCTGTCGATTTGGAAATTTACTGTGAAATTTACTAGTTAAGTAATCAGTAATCTGATTTCTCTTTTTTCATCAACGCTATTAGCAGCGAACCACCTATTTAAACTCGTAGATTATTGTGGTACTTTTTAAGTGTATAATTACGTCCATCCATATCCATAGAGAGATTTTCAGTATGTTAGAAACATGATCTGTTACACAATGTGTAATAATATAGTTGGTTGAAAACTTGAAAAGAAAAAATTCCAACCGATTGTATTATAATACTTAATATACCAGACCGTGTTCCTGGCACATGAAATTTTTTTACACATATATCGAGCCCCACAAACTCAACACGTGATTTTGCGACCCTTCTGGCTGCCTTAAAAAAATTATCGATGTTACTTGTAATATAACATTCATTGCATATCTGGAACCAAAACTATTACAACGAGAACTGTAATGGTTGGACGATCACAAATGAAAACTATACCAAAACAAAACACAGATACAACAAACACCAGATTAGAGGGAGCGGATTCGAACTTGTGTGCATAGTGGACTATTACGATGAGAACTATAATGGTTGGACGATTACAAATGAAAACTATACTAAAGCACAACACAGATCCAACAAACACCAAATTATGGGGAGCGGATTTGAACTTGAGTGCAGAGTGGAAGGTAGGCACATTGCCTTAGCCAACTCGGTTATGCCCTCATCCGTCCTCTTATTATCACTTCGTACTACTACACTTGCATATTTCCTGAACCATTCATGAGTCCCAAAATCGGGTTTGTTTTGAGGTCATTGGGGAGTTTGCTCCACCATTCCTGGAAGGTTGATGACTTCAACACATCCTCGCGTAGAACCCTGTCCTGAATCCATTGTCCTACTTGTCTCTGGAGTTTCAAGACCCTCTCTTTCTCCTTGTTCACCGCCGGGAGGTCACCAGAAAGTTTGTGCAACTCCTCCAACTCTGCCCAAAAGCAGGACTCCCCCCGGGAACCTGCTGACAGTTTTTCTTTGTGCTCGAGCCATCTTTGTGTGTATTTGTAACGCTTTGGCCTGCCTCTCTTCATATAGACTCCGGTGTCTTCGCCCTTTGCGTGTCTGTAGAAGTTAGCAATGTCAAGAGGCTCGACAAGGTGGCGAAATTCAGTTCCAAGCTTTATCCACTCTAGTATAGCCTCAAATTCATCAGGAAGATCATATTTTTTCAGCATTTCAGTAATCTCATCCCATATGGCTGCAAGCACAAGCCTTGACACATTTGCTTCGAAATCAGTTTTGTTCTTTTGAAGCTTGAACGCGTCGTAGTATCCCACATTGTGCTCGTACAAGTCCCGGTAGTCTTGCAGTTTTTTCATTTCTATCTTCATTTCTTCCTTTTTTGAATCAAATTTGCCCTTGTTTCTTAGTTTTTGCTTCTTGAATTCTCCCGCTGCACGAAGGCATTGTCTAGCTCTTGCACTCTGCAATGTTACAAGAAAAATATCAGAGCATGTTAAAGACCCCAAGCAATAAAACATAGGGCCCGTGTGATAACCATTTCATTTTTATTTTCAAGTACAAATGGATATCGGGAAAAAGTACTTACCAGGCCAAGGTCATCAAAGATGCCATCTGAGGCTAAGGCGACCGTTTCTAAGTTATCGTCACAAGTCACACTCTGCATGTCCAAGCTGCCTTCAAGTTCATTTTTGTATCCCAAATGCTGGTTCAAGCATTTATTGGCGATTGTTTCCCATTCACTTTCGTTGCTTAATTGACAAGTAAAGAACAAGAGTTGCAACACAGCTTCAGGGTTTTTCAAGACAACCAGCTTTCCATTCCCCGTACAGAAAATATAAGTGCCGAAAGGTTTGTAAGGGCTTAGCTCAAGGAAATTCGCTACAGTTTCGAGTAATAGATTTGGACTCCCCATTAGTTTAGAGGCGGTACTGCTTGCAACAGATGATGCATTGCTCATCACATTTTTAAACAATTGCAAGGCCTCCAGGGATGATCCAATCAATTGACTCGCGTAGTTGGGGGAATTTGGATCGAAGAAGGGGATGATTTTCTCGAATTCTTGACGAATGGATGAGAGAGGAGCAAGTAGAATTCGAGGGACAATGTCATACCTCATAACAAAATTTATGAAGTATTGAGACCAATTTTCTCTCCTAAAAGCATGAGAAATAAGGTGGTCACCAATAAGGGGAGATCCGAAAGTCACACAGAAGAATGATCCATTGTTTTCTTTCGGGAAATTTTCCAAGAACCAGATTGTGGCAAGCGCAGCAATTGCACCGCCGATAGAGTGGCCGGTAAATATTATTCTCATCCTTTGATTGATAGCCTCTTGCGCCTGACAAAATCAAGAGTAGATGAGAACACTTGAATTACAAATGAATTAGCCTGCAACACATCATACATATATGCCTCAAACTTCACTGTAATATGCTCAACCTAAAATAAATAAATAAATATGAAAGCACATCACATGAAGATAACGCTTCGCTATTGTGTTTCGCAAATGAACACTGAACCTAACTTGTCCAACAAGACTTGACTCGAAAACTTGATTTTTCTAGATCCTTCGGACTTGTTTTTGGGTTCCAAAAGCACTTTAAGTGCTTTCTCCTCCAAGAAGCACTTTTAAGTGTTTTTTTAAGATTTACTTGCATTTTTACTAAGAATTAGTTCTAAAAGCATTTTCATCAAAAACGTTTTCGGTCATTTTAAAAGCAACGAGCTTTTCATGTTATGGCTTCGTACATTATTTTTTTCCATGTCTAGACACACACACAATTAGTAACTAGAATTACCTACTCTGTAACACACCAACAAAATTCAAGAGCACCATAGCAATTCATGTGATAGCCCAAAATTACATCAAATTCAAACAACACACCTTAGCTTTCAGCTGGGAATTCTCCAACACATGTTTAAATTTGTTAAGAAATGCTTGGTTGATAGTTGCAGTTGCCAAGTCTTTCTCTTCTGGCTTTCCAGCTGGATCATAGTTCCCGACACTTCTCAAGGAAGGAAAGAGTTTGAGATCGGCTTTTGCTTCTCCAAAAGCACTTCCTCCAGAATAATAACTCTCCACAGACGAAGATCCTGCAGGAAAGCTGAAAACAACATCTGATGACCCAGATTTCTTCACAAGAAACAGATCACCTGGTGATTTCTGAGCATTCAAGGACAAGCTTTCCAGTATAAGCTCTTCACTGATATTCAACATGTCTCCAAGCCTTTGAACACCCATTTTTCTGAATTTTGTTATTTTTGGTATTTTTCTGGTTTCAGATGCTCTTTGCTTTGGGCTTTGCTTTAAGGAGAAGGGTTGAAGATGGTGGGGTGGATTGGAAATTACATAAATATCCTTGAAGGATTGACCAAGACTTTAAGGTATGAATTCGTTACTTATACTGTAAGTCAAGCACAACTTCCAGGAACCAGTCCTGAAAGTGATTGGTTTTGGTTTATATCATTAGGTCAAGTCTTCCTTGGAAGATTCTGCAGGAAAGATTAGGTTAATGCTTTATTTAATTTTGTTGCTTAATTGCAATGTCTTTGCCTTCCGTTTTCTTTGAATGTTCCTTTCTTTTGCCTTGTTTTCTTCTCTTGCGCTCCGCCAATTTTTTGCTGTCTTTTGATTTGTTCAATTTAAAAGCTAAATAAATAGGGAGAAAGAGACCCGCAATGTATATAGGGATAATTTTGTCGATTCTCTCCAACACCTTTTTTAATTAAATATTTTTTAACTTGCTCTGTTTGTATGTATCTATCCAGTATCTTTCCATAGAGAAAATTTTCATTATGACCGTAACACGAGTAGTATACCATGTGTTTTTATAAAAATGGTGGAAAATTTTATTCTTAAAGTTATCAATTTTTTAATAAATATATCACACTATTTATATAGTAACATGTGGTGTAACATTCCGTACTTATGTCGAAAAATCTATCATTGCCATGGCTTTATACGGTTATTTTGTGATTTCAAGGCCCTTGCCTTCCACTTTCCTTGAAGGTTCTGTTCCTATTGACTTTTGGGGAATGTCACCTTTTGCTTGCAGATGTGAAATTGAGCAAGAGAGAACAGAAGACTTGTGGTTTATTTTTCTTATAGTAGGTAGGTGACAAGGAAATATGTCGGGAAATCGACGTATCTATCGGAGCTTACTGTCGTTTTAGCGTCCAACTAGTTCAATTTTTTATTAGAAGTTTGTAAATGGCTCTATTTATACGTATTTTAGAGATTTAAATAGAATATTTTTTTTTAAATACAAACTTCAAAAGATTGTAATAGATTCTACAATTTTATATAAATTTTCGCAAATTTATATGGATTCCTATTATCGATTTGTATGATTTCTTTTATGAATTTCCTAAAATTTGAAACAATTGGAAATCACACGCAATGGTGTCAGGTCATTTTTTAATGGAACCCTACGATTGTAATTAAAACTCCCCCATCACAACGCACGCGGAAGCACTCGCCTCTCGCAAAGGAGAGCAAGAGTATAATATTATTTCAAGAACCTTTCAGTAAATTGATATTAGGCAATAAATATTACTATTGAGAATGATTCCCCTCAACTGATGGAACGAGGGACCTTGCATGTGCTTATAAGTAATTGAGCTATTCCTCATATTATCAATTAGATTCTTGGTGGAGCTACTTTCTCCAATTACTTTATTTGGAGGTTAGGACAGCTTAATGGATTGAGAGAGGATGTGAGCTTCTGAATTTTTATGTCTTTCATAAACAGATTCATTAGTTGGTCCTGAGCTCGATTTGCCCTTCCTTCATGTGTGTGTATATAATATCGTTTGTAATTTTTTGTGAACCTCAAAATCAATTGCAACTTTTTCATTCAAATTTACTTCCTTCGGTATTGAATTCTAAAATATTTGAGATGTGTGTGTATATAATATCGTTTGTAATTTTTTGTGAACCTCAAAATCAATTGTAACTTTTTCATTCAAATTTACTTCCTTCGGTATTGAATTCTAAAATATTTGAGACATGTGGATAAAGATGGTAGAGTCTAGCAAGTAATTTTAGGTTGAGAGAGAGAAGGAAGAACAATGGCTTAGCAATGACTGGATTTCCCAGAGAACATGGTAGAGAGGTGGGCGTGGTGAGAGAGAACTAGAGAAGCTTGAAAAGAAATTCTAGGGGTGGAGATGAGATTCTTTATGCAATGGCGGCGCCACCCACAAGGTTAAGGTGGGCTGCACAGGGAGGTTTTCTGTAAGGATAGTGCTATTCATGCTCTCATTTTTACTTCTCACATATCCCTCTCAATTTTCTGTTATCGGATCGAATAAATTGAAGATGATGAATCGCAAAAAAATAATAAGGGTGTGTTGGAGGTAAAAACGGGTGTGTGGACAACACTATTCTTTTGTAAACTCATGCTTATAGCCCACTCAATTTCAATACAGGTTATTGTTTATTGTATATTTAGTAGAGGATAGGTAGTAAATAATACGTTTTATGCTAAAAATTATAAATTAATTCTATCTCCCATCCCCCTTTTATCTTATTCGTTAAAGAAAAAGATCATTTACCCTATGCAATTTAGCATCTGTGCTTCTTACTCAAGAAAAGAAAAATAAATTTTTTAAATCAACAATTAAATCCATATCTTCGCAATTCCTTATTTATGTTGCAATTTTCCAATGAACGTAATCTTTGAATGTACCTTTTATACTGATTATTATATAATTTTATATAAGCAAAAATATAACATATGATTTTATTGTACTAATTTCAGCTAGCCCATCTAAAAAAAGAATCCTGGCTCCGCCCTTGTCTTTATGCCTAGTTTGGTATTGCTTTTTTCCATCAAAAATTGTTTCACTTAAAGTTAAGCAGTAACAAAGTGTTTGTTAAAAATAAAATATATTGCTTATTTTAAAAGCAATAGCCTCCAGATAGCAGCTTTTAAAAGCAGCATGTAGGTTGCTTTTAAAAGTTGTTTAATAAAAAGCAAAGTTGAACCTTTAGAATATCTTTAATTCATGTAATGAGCTCATTTATTTTAAACAATGACATCATTTATCCTTCTAGACACTGTTTTTACACTGTTTTTCATACTCACAACACTTTTGAAAATACAGTTTATCAGACACTCAACTGCTTTATTTTTCAGCTGATTATTCTTAAAGCACAACAGAAATAATTTATTAAAAAAGCACAACAATCCTAAACTGGCCTTAAGTCTTTATTATGCAAAAAAATCGCTCTTAAATTTTACAAAATCTCCTACTTAATGAAATTCAAACATTTTGAATACCTAAATTATAGACTCTTTATAAGTTTTTTATAATCCTAATTGACTACACCTATATTTGGATGCATTCTTTTAAAGGAAAACTAATGAAAAGTCCAAAAAAACTTCTCTTTTAACGAAAAGCCATTTTTAAAGGTATAGTGAATAGTGTCAGGTAAAGGTAAAAAAAGTGGTTTTTCGTTAAAAGTGAACAATACCGGGACTGTTTCGTTAAAACTCTCTTCTTTTAAATCTTGTTAAATACTACTTTGACTACACCATGATTTTAAAGTTCTTTAAAATCATCTTTTAGCCACTTAGTACTACGGTTTAGTGGTATTCCTCTTCACTTGTAAATGAGAGGTCTTAGGTTCGATTCTCGCTAAAGACGAATTTGAACCACATTATTGTAAGCTCATTGTGAGATTTAACTCACCCTCCCACCCCTCTAGTGTAGATAATATCATTTATTCAAAAAAATAAAAAATCACTTTAAAATCTTAACTGACTAGACTAAAGTCTTCTAAAATTATTGCAAATCTTAATTTGACTACACCCCCTCCTAAACATGGTTTGCTGAGAAAATGCGGGAAAAGGGAAAAAATGCATAGAAATTTAATAATTCTAGCGAAACTATATTACATCAGCCTCAGAATTCATCTTCTGATTCACTGGAAGATGTCCATGACACATCTGAAACAAAATGTGAGTGAAAGTTCATCAACCTCTTTGATGTTATGCTTGAAGGTGACGGTGGCGGTGACAATGATCCTACCGCTTTCGTAGAACTCTTCTTCTGTAGTTTACTTGAAATTTCTGCACAAACAAGAGTAACCATGTCTAGAAAATCTTTCACAATAACAAACAGCTGAAATGGTGCAGCTCCTTTGTCTCTCGAAGCTCCTGCTTGGTAGTACTCGGTTGTTTTCCTCACAAGCTCCATAACCCTAGTTTGCTCTTCTCTCACCACCGCGAGCTCCGCCTCACATTCCTCCAAAAACCCCTTCATTTCTCTTGCAAACCCTCCTCTCTCGGCATTGCCACTCTCTGCCAAAAGCTTCTTGATTTCGCTGACACAGTTGCTTAGAGCAGAGCACATGTGGATGAAGCTGTCATACTCTATGGTTGCTGCTTTCTTCACATTGGATAGTTCAGTGTTCAATCCTTCTAGCTTTGACAACCCTTGGATTAAGTACTCTTTTCTTCGCTCTTCAGCGGTTAGATTATCCGAATTCAGTGTACTAGTTTGGCTTCTTTGACTAGTGTTTCTTCCAAAGCTGCGGTTTTGATTTATCACGAAACCTCTCCCCCCGGATTGAGCTACTTGTTCAACCACAAAGTGAAGTAGAGTAGTCTTTCCATCAGTACTTTTGATATCGGATAGCTTTAGAAGAGCACTTAGGTTGAAGCCTTGTGCATTGCCTCTTGCAGTTCCAGCATTCATTCTATTGCCGGCTTTGAGAATTGCCTCGAGAAGCTTTAGGAAGAGCCCGCGAGTTCTTAGTTCCTTGCACCCAAGTTCAAGTGTTTGCAAGGACTCCTTGAGGTGAAGGACTTCAAGATCATAGTTTGCTCTGAAGAGCATCGCATTGAAACACGTGAATGCCGAAGGAACAGCCTTCAAAATGTGGTAGAGGAAAGATTCACCAAGTGCCAGTTTACTAGGGTTTCCATTGAATTGGAGGATTTTTGCTTCTTCCTCTTTGGTTGGAGAAATTTTGGTGAGCTTTTCTAGTGTATCAGCACCAAGACCTTGTCCATCAAGCAAGGCAGTAACGATTTCTTTTTGAGAGATTCCGAGAGATCTTAGCACGATTGCGGTGTTCTGAGACTTTCGAGGATCTAAGATGAAAACTTGAGATGTTGGGGCAGAGTTAGGTTTGCTTGAAGCTGAAGGCATGTGGTTGTTTCTCTCAGAGGATTGGTTTTTAATTTTGGAATATCCAAAGAGATTTTCCATAAGCTCATCATCAAATCTGCATAAAACATACGAACTAGCCTAAGTTATAATCATGTGACATGAAACGAAAAGTAAGAAACGCTCGTTTAATAACCATTTCAGTTTTTCGGTTTAAGTATTATGTAATAAGAGTGAGAATTGACTACCTGAATGATCCATCATTGATTTGATCCCAAACCATGGAATGATCAACAGCTGCCATAACCTTATCCCAGTGCAGCGGCTTCAGCTTCGTTTGCCCGCCACCAGTTGCTTTTAAACCCTCCTCCCCTGTTGAGGTCTCTGCCCTGATCTTGTAGCTTGCTCTGCCTTTAGGTGCGGGCGGCGGTTTTAGTGACAAACCCAAACCACCTGCCTTAGGAGGCAGCGGAGGCGGTAGAGGATTCTTTTTTACTATAACAGGTGGCGGTGGCGGTGGTAGTGGAGGAGGAGGAGGCGGTGGAGGAGGCGGCAGCGGCAGTGGAGGCGGTGCAGATTTACCGTTTGCCGGTTGGGGTGTTGGTGGAGGCAGTGATTCTAGAGCATGCTTTTCAAACACTTTTGGTGAAATTTTTCTAACTAGAGGTCTTGGAGGATGTAGAGAAAATGGTTTTTTTACCAATTGATCATGATTGATTAAATCAAACGGCTTAGTATCCACCCTTTTTTCTTCTTCTTCATCATCATCATCTTCAAAACTAGGGTTAAACATAATCTTTGGAAAATTTGTATGAGCCTGTCCAGCTTCTAATTTCCTCAAGTATATAACATCCACACCCTTCTCATCAACAATTAATCCCTTCACATTCCCACCACATTGCCTAAACTCCTCGCGATTCATCGCAACTTCTTCGCGGCGAAAACTCCCATTTTCCTTGCCTTTTGTGTTGCGGCGAGCAGCGAGGAGTCTGTAGACGAAGAACAAGATTCCGGCAATAACTAGAGTGGCTACAGCTGTTGCTGCAATAGTCTCGGCAAGTATTGTTCCTTTGGACTCTGGCATTGCTAGGGTTACACACCTGAGAGACCACTAGAGAATAATCCGGAAAACTACTTCTTAGAAAAGCAGTTGGATAACAAGTGCCTTTGGAAAATGGAGGACCAAAAGAATAGGTTTATTTGTTGGGTTTTTTTTGGATGATGAGTAACTTCAGTTCATATGTTTCGGTGCTGGTTGTTGACAGTTTCAATGAAGGTAGTTGTTTGCCTTGTTGATGTTGTTTTAATGAAATTACTGGAGTAACCTTGATGGGGCAGTGCAGCTACAAGTTCAAAGGGAAGAGGTTGGATTGTAGCCATGGAGGTTTGTGTCATTTTGTAAGGCGGGGGGGCTAGTGAGCAATTGGCAGATGGGTGGAGGTTTTTGTTAGCCGTCCTTGAATTTGCAGTGTTGTGGTCTTGTAGATTACGCCAAATGCAGGTAATTGGAGGTTTTGGTGGGATTCTTAATTCCATGTATGGAATACGGGTGGATATTACTTTTGGATTCATTGCAGAATTCCAACTTCCAGCTGGTGAATTAAAAGTTTGTTGTTATCATAAGTGGAAATATACACAAATAGAACGAGTTTCGAACTTTTAATGAAAATAGAATCCGATGAACACTAAAGGGTCAAAAGATGGGCACTGAATTATGGTAGTTTATTGTTGGTTAAGCGTTTCTCATGTTCTATTTTGATGAAAATTTTGTATCCAATCTATTTTTGTGACAAAATGTCTGTAGTTATAAGTCAAGTAGTTAAGAGCATTTACTTCTGCACTTAAGGTCTTTTGTTTTTTATTTCATCTTCATTGTTGAGTAGAATGTGCATGGTTATAGAATAATGTATAGCCATCTTTGTCTCCATCTCCATGTATATTATATTCTATTGGCATTGTTTGGTTTTTAAATTATAATTAAAAAAAAGGATATTGAAATGTGCTTAATTACTCGTTATTAACAAAGTTAAAAGAGCCTGCAATATGCCATAGGGCTTCAGCAAAGCTCACCACACCTGTATGGAATTAGTGCCCGCAATCGAAGTATATGGACTGCATTTTTTTATAAGAAATTCCCCGATAAAGCTGCTAGTACCGGGTGAACTCATATTGGTCAAAGTGGAAGAGACGAAAATGGTAGAGAGATTCGGCAAATCCATCATGTACGAATAAATTAACACATCTGAAAGATTGAAAGACTTTATTCTAGAGGATGGATAGAGGTACAGGTTCAATCCAATAAGACGAGCTAGACAGTGAAGGGCACTATGTCTTCTTACGAGGAAGAGGGTTGTAAAATTGTCCCTCCTAAAAAGATTATTCCAGGATAAATGGGCAAACTGTTAGAGTAAATGTAGAAATATAGAGAATAATTCGAATGATGATTTTGAGATACGACTTGAATCGTTTCCTTAAAGTGTTATTTTTGCTAAAGGGTTCTTGGCAAATCACTTCCAAGATACAACAAAGTATGGAATATTCAATTAGCAAAACCGAATTATATTCCCTTCGAAATAACTAGAAATAAATTGTATGAATGTGATGGAGAAAGAAGAGAGCAAGGAATGTAGAAATAAATTTATGAAATTGTGTATGAAACATTATGCCACAACATGTATTTATAGACATCAAAGTACCCGTTCATCGAGCCCTTTCATTTTAGTTGAAGATACACAACCCTTCTTAATAGTGTTGACCCAAAAGACATGTCTTCTATTTAGAATTTTCAAAAAATAAATATTGATTATTTATATCTTTCAATTCTACTCATACAATTTGAGTAAGCATCATGTCTTTTAACCAAAAGTTGTAATTCAACCAAAAGATACAAGGCTGAATTAAATCCAACCTTTTGGTACCATCATTTTCGCACACACATGCTGCACAATGCAGCACCAATATATATTATATATATTATATTCATATATATACATATATAACGTATATATAAAATATAGTTTGTCATATGCTGCAATGCTTCACTTGCAGAGAAGCAACGGTTGGGCAAATACCCAACTTTTCAGCCAACAAATATATAAATATATTCTTAAAATATTCAACACAAACATGATACGGGTTGAGAAGGGGAAGTTAGCAAAGCTAGACAAGATTGGAATGGGCATAGGAACATGAACCCAAGAGCTCCAACTCGTACTCATAGTTAAACAACGGCATGAATATGAGACTAAAGTCCTTCTATGCATCCTGCTACACCATTTGTAATAAGAGATAAGTGTAGATTGTTGATGCAGAGTTAGTCTCACGACGCATCACCAACGAGCTAACATGCTCAAAACGCATCCTCGGTCTACACTCACAACGGATCAATGGTCCACCAAACGCGGAGCAAGAATTTTATATAGGAACGGGCTGATATTTTCATTTGTTATGAGAGCATGAAGTGTGTAAATTAGGTTTATGATGGGCTAAAATGCAGTAGGGTACTCTGCCCTAGCGGTCCACAATTACCTATACACGTGACCCATTTGCAACAATGTCTCGGGGCGGATCCACCATTCAGCAAGGTGGGTTGGCTGAACGCTTCAAAGTTCAGAAGTTTTTTTTAACAAAAAAGTTGGGTGCTGTCTTTTGAAAATATGACATGCTTTTAAAGTTTCTCTCTAACTGATCGACCAATTACTTTTATGGGTACTGAGTAGGGTGGCTACTAATCTCATGTATTTGTATACGTTGCTATATTTTGATGGGCTCACTCGGCATATGTTGGCATTTGTGGCATGCTCGTTCAAAATCTATTGACATCTGTCGATAGGCGCACAATATAACTTGACAAACGATCTTAACCTACCAAGACTTGATAAAATGCCAATTTACATGGTATTTCGTCCCAATAATATTTTTTAGGCCCGCCATTGTCTCATTGTCATTTTTGCTTGGACAACTGATGCTAACATACTTTCGTAACAAATGCTTAACCTCATGGTCAAAAAGTATTAAGCCTTCATAGACATGGAAAGCTACTGAACCATGTCCGGTTCAGACGATATGACCCTTTGTGGTCCCTCAAAAACGAAAGAAGGAAAAGCATTGGAGAAGCCTCATGGAAGGAATCTCATATATTAATTGGGTCCCTTGTAACCAGTGAGGCTCATGATTCAAAGGTTCTACATCTCTCCTTGCTAGTCTTTAAAGCCAAAAAAACAGTTTGCTGGATTTCCCTTAAAGATCGTACATTCACACGTTTACCTCAAATCTTTCCATCGTGGCCCCATTGACAAAACATTTGGCACCAAATTAGGATTTTCAGAAGCAACATGCATAAACACATCACGTGAAATTATTCCATTATTCCAACACCAAAGGGTAAAAATTGACACCAAATCGGATACTGAATCATTTGAATGACTGTACACCATCAGTTGGCCAAGCGCCAGGTTTCCATTTAGTTGTAACATAGCGTTTGATTGACGGATACAAGAACGGTACACATAGTAAGTTTGATATTAGGCTATCAGATAGTTTAACGGCACCTAATCTTCATTTAGTTGTAGAATAGCATTTGTATTCACACATGCGCAAGAACCATAAATTGAGTTTGATATTAAACTTTAGGAATAGTCAATCTATTGGCATTCAAGTTTAATTTAGTTATAGAATATTGTTGGACTCATACGTAAAGACGATACACACACACATAGTGGGTTCAATATTAGGTTAAATCGGTGATAAAATTATCTTTGTAAATATTATCGTTTGTAGAAAAAGAAAATCATTTGTGTGGTTGACAAGAAAAATACAACAAAGGAATAAAGATCATTAAGACAACAAAATATTCCCCTTAAATGTCTGGGATTTTCATTGATTGTTTTTAGATTTCCATCTGCAAAATCAACAAAAAGTAGGAAGCAAAAGGACTATTTAATCCAACACTTTAATATATGTCTGCTCTTTCCCCCTTTCTTTTTCCTGGTCCAAGTGAAATTTTGATGCTGGAATTTACATATGGCAGTGGAAGAAAATTAACATACACATTGGCAACAGGAATTTCTCTGTTCTGCAAAATGGGGACGCTGTGTCAAAATGTGGAATTACAAAAACCCTAATGGCAGACATAACGATCAATCCATCGTGTGCAATCTCGGTCTCTTTGACGAACATCGTGGCAACGACGATGATGGTGACGAAGGTGGTAACTGAGACGATGCTAGATTGCAACTGCAAGCGAACGGTTGCGAAAGTTGTGGTAAAGAGGAGGGAGATGATGATGCATTGTAGTTAACTGAAAATGTTCTTTTGTGAATCTTTTTCTCTTCGGTTTCTTTTCTTTCTCCTCCTCCCATCATGAAGTTTTTTAAGCGGTTCACATCGGAAAGCTTCACCGGCTTCACTATGTACTCCTCAGCTCCTTCCTCTAAACATCTGTAAAACAAATTTGGAAGAGATTGATCAGTCAAAGAACATATATAACAGACATTAAGCACCAAAAAGAGAGAATAATTCATGATCGTCTCGAAACTTAGTTTAGTGTGAGACTTTCCGACACCTATGGGATGCCATTGTGGCATCTGGACTGAAACCAATGATACACTGTCACGTGAAAAAGTTAAAACACATACAGCGTATCATCTGTCCGGACCTTAAGATAACACTATCTTATACAATAAGACATCATGCCCATAAAATCTGTACACGGCAGATTTTGCCCATTAGGCTCCATGAAGGGACAACGAAGGGACAATGAAATGGGCCATAAACATGGGGGGATTTATTAAATGATTAATACCTGGAAAACATAATAATAATTGTTATTTTTAATATAATTGAACCAACCATGTTAGGAAATTATTTTATCAGATTTGGTGGATCACCAAAAGATTCACGACTAAAACTGATGCCTAACATATTTTTCATAATTTCGAAAAAAACACCAATATTTTCCTATTATTTAAAATTTTGGTCCATTTTTAAAGAAATTTTAGGTCTGCGGATCATGAAGATCAGAATACAGAATAATACACACTGATCTGACAAAAAGATAAAACAAAATGATCCAGCAAACTAATTAAATGTTGATTTAGATCAATAAGAATCCCCTAAATCCAATGGCGTAAATCGAAATCGCAAACTAATAGATAATCATGCAAAAACGACAGATTATATGAATTACTCACAATTATAATCTTTATGCGATTGCTTGATCGTTATATATAATTGTTTTAATTACCAAATTTCATAGGATTATATGGCTAATTAACAATTATAACCTTTCTGGCTTATGATTAAAAAACAAATCAAGTAATAGTAAAAAATAAAACAGACATTCTTCGTCGGAATATATATACCTATCAATACGAGTAAGGATGTTTTCTGATGACATGATCACCACCGGAACTTCTCGAAAAGCCGATGATTCCTGTTCATATGCAGATCAAAAAATTAATCTCCAAGTACCAGCCATGATAAACTCAGAATCCAATTGTAAATCATCTATTTTACTCCTTAATCGTGATTAAAACAAGATTAAAGGGCTAACCTTGATTTTCTTTAGCAGTTCATATCCTGTCATCCCTGGCATTGAGTAGTCCGTTATGATCAAATTCACCTTCATGTTCTGCAACCACACAAAAAGTACATAAACGTAAGAAAACCGCCATAAAACCAAAACAAGACGTTTCATTTTCCGTTTGGCAGCTGAGAAAATGTCATTTTTACTGATGCGAGGCAGAAGTTTTCTTACATCAAATCCAACGGAGCTCTTCTCTCCATCCAAGCCCAGATACTCCAGAGCTCTCGTCCCACTGTCAACAGCCGTCACTGCAAAAGAAAATTCAAATCGTTCATAAAAACAACATTTCTCAGTAAAAAATCAAAAACCAATCCGGGGTGTATGCGTACCTTTGCAGGATGATATCTTTAGTAGGCGTTCAATGACCTTCCGGTCCACGTGGCTGTCATCCACAGCAAGAACATGCAGCTCGCCGGAATCCATCTGCGAATCACCGGAAAGATCAAAACTTTCGGTCAGATTCCGCTTGAGAATCTCTCCTGCCGTTGCCATTGAGCTTAAGAGGGTGTCAGGTGAAAATTGTCAGCGTGGAAAACGTAAAAAGAACCAGAAGAGAAGAAGAATAAAGTGTTTGAAGAGTTTGTTGTGGCGTTAAGAGGAAGGTGTGTGATATATTCTAGTGGGGAGAGGCGTACGAAATGGGAAATAGAAAGAGGTTGGTGGGTTTTGCTTTAAATAGGCAAAAGGCGAAAGCTGAGATTCTGAGGATCCGATATATCTCTGAGATTTTCTTTTCTCTTTGCAAATCTAGCAGAGAGGATTACTTGTCTATTGTCCTGTCAATCCCTAATTATTGGCATATATTTACTCGAGTTTAATGGGTGAAGTTTTTGAGTGTCGATAATCTGGGTTGATATTAATCGACGTGTTATAATACGATCAAAAATAATGATTTATTTTTCAAGGTTAAATGCAAACCAATACTATTTTATTGGTATATTTACTCGAGTTTAACAATGAAATTTTGTAGTGTTATCATGTGTTGCTATTAATCGAAGTGTTATAACAAGAGTAAAGGTCGTGATCTATTTTTCTAACAAGGATGAATGCAAACCAATACTAACTTATAGGAGATTGGATTTGAATTTTAGTGCAAAAAATAACGAGTATATTAACCTGATCAACTAGTATAAACTACATTTTGTACATCATGGTTAAAGTGTCATGAATTTAGGTAATTGCGTTAGTAAAATTACTAATAGAGCGTCCAAATCCGGGTTTGCTTAAGTTGGTGCTCCACTTTCTTCACTCAACTTTGAATCTCTACTTGTGTAATGTAAATGAATTATTATATCATTTATGAAAAAGTAAAAACAAATATAAAGATATAAAGTTTAACTCTTACTTATTGTAGTGCGCAGTTTTTTGGTGTTACTGTTTGTAAAGAATTAGTGTAAGTACTCTAATCTCAACGTGACACTACCCACGTGAGTGCAATAACATGTGGCCTTTACAAGAGTCTTGATTTTGTGCGTGTGACCCCACAAATTTTGATCCGAGTATCAGACCTAACATTTTATCGTATCCTATCGATATATAATCCTAACTTGTATACAAAACCAACTAACTTAACTTAAAATCGGCATATAAACGTAAGTAATCAATGAAATGAAATATCATAAATTACTAGTGAAAATGGTCACCTTCACAGAAAATGTATAACGTTCACTTCGATTTGAAAAATCTGTATTGAGATTTGTGGGGTTACAGTAGAAAGGTGGTGTCTTTTTGACTTGGCTGCATGCAGCTCCAACTATGAAGTTTCTCAATTTCAGATTTAATAATTTCTGTTCCAATCCAGTGTGCTGAATCCAATGGTCAAAACCTAGCTAAAATGTGGATCATACGGCTGAAGACCCATGGACCCATGACCCATCCATGCCTAGTGACAAGTGACAACAGACAATAAACATTGTGATTATTTGAATTTGACTTCGAATTCTTGTTTTGTAACTTTGAAAATTCAAAACTAGCTAGTCCATGACAATTAGTAGTGCTGTTTAATGATATTTAATTTTATTTATAGATAAAAGATTTTATTTTTAAGTTTCGTCAAAGACGAATCTGAACTAAATATTATGATTAGCCCATTGCGAGGTTTAATATACTCTATTCATCCCTTAGTGTAGATAATATCGAATGTATTCAGAAAAATCAATTGGCCCATGCCAAATCTTTCAATGGTATATTTGTTCCATATTTTCCATAATTTTTTTAGTCAATATTGGAAATACAATGTTTAAGATGACCGTAATTGGAAAATACAATGTTTAAGATGAACAAGGAGGATTTTAGATAGGTAAAATTTCTAAACTACGGATCTAATTTTTTACGAAATTACTTGATTTGTACTATGATTAGATTAGACTATTCTAACGAAATTTTCTCACGTTAGAGAATTGAAAAATGTGTTAGGAATAAAGAAGTTGAATTGTATAGCATCTTCCTATATCTTTTGGTTGGGGATAGTTAAATGACAGATTTGGGTTAGCTATGATCTAACCATGGTTTCCTACAGATGGCCAATTAATTAAAAAAAGCATGGAAGGTCCTGGAAAGATTGGATTAGATGGATATGCCTCCGCAGTTCTTGGTAAATTTAGAAAGAGGATCCTATCCTGATCTACTTTGTAAGAATTCTAAGGATTTTTACACTCTCGTCGTTCATCGTATTTCGTGCAGTCAGTTTTCTTCAGGTACTATTTGTGTTTAATTTTAAATAAAAAAAGTCAAATAATTTCTAATCGCATGATGCACAATGAACGACGAAAATGTGAGAATCCTTAGAATCTTCACAATTTGAATCCGGATGGAATCTAAATCAGTAAATTTGCCAATAAATAAGATATTCATCCATTAAAATATTGAATTAAGCACCTGGGTTTTTCGAGGAGGATTCCATTGTATTTGTTTATTTTTTAATCATATATTTTTTCCTTTTTTATTCTTGAAAGTTTGAACTTTTCCACTTTTTGAATCTCTTATCACGACGTATACAACAACAACAAAGCATTTTTTCATTAAGTGGGGTCGGTATAAGGATTCGACGTAACCTAGGAGTGCCGACTGTTGACTACTTGACGCCCTCCCCCTCCTCCTTTATCTGGGCTTGATACCGGCAATGTAAGATAAACTTTGAACCGTTCAAGCAAGAGAGAGAGAGAGAGAGAGAGAGAGAGAGAGAGAGATTTACATCCTTCGTTTATATGAGGTGGGTCAATAATAAGTTAAGAGGGCCGTAAGATTTAAAATAAGTGATTATGATTTCTTGTTTCGTTGATTTTGAGATTGGATAAGATCTCGATTCAACTTTTACCACTAATGCTGCACTATGTGAAAAATGAGTTTGGTATAGTGGTAGTGCATAAAAATACTTGGTCAGAACATAAGGCATATTTTACTTGGACTCAAACAGCTCCCAAGTTCATTGGTGCTTGCAAAGGATATACATTTGGAAAGTGGTCTATTAACTAATACAGTAAACTGGAGTACTGGTTTTTAAATTATGAATTGATTGTAATTTTAATCTCTAAACTAAAAATTTATTAAAATTAGTACTTGAACTTGACAAAATGTGAAATATCGGTCACTGAAGACAAAAGACGTGAGAACTTACATTAAAATTCAGCACATGACACATGAGATTAAAAGAGACATATTTGCAACTCTTCGATTTACTACTTAAAAGGGGGTCATGTTCATTTCATGTGAAGTTGGAAATTCTCAAAGAGATTAATAAAAATGACCCATACTTCACATTACGTCAAATTTACATTAATTTTAATGAATTTTTAATTGCGCAAATAAACCTACAATTTGATCATTGTTCAAGGATCAACACTTTATATTACTCTATTAAAATTTACAAGACGACTATGATGTAGTCATATCACAAAAAATTATCAAATGGGAGATAAATCCAACAATTGAATTAAACGTTGCAGGTAAATCCAACAATACTAAAAACTGCAAATTTTATCACCTTTATGAGGTTAGGCAAATAGCCACATAAACATAAACCACTTGACTGGTTTATATTGTGCCGATCGATCAACCAATCACCTAAAATGAAAAATGAAAAATCCCATGGGATCCTTATGCTCAAGAGAAGTAAAAGACAAGAAAGAAAGTTGTATCCTCATGATTAGTATACCTCTGGATTTGAACTCATTGTAAAGTCAAGAAGTATGAATCAATTCAGATTGTTCATCATCATAATTTCAGTCTGCTAAATCTGAAAGCCTCCGATCTCCCACTCAAAAGCCTTCCATCCCTTTATCCAATTTTGACCGATATCTTAAATTACATTTTTGAAAGAACCCAACTTTAAATTTTTTTATTTTTACTTTAAGTTTGATTTTTTTTTGGGTGTGTCGATGACGTTCATTCCGAAGCGCAGAGTCCCACACCGGCGGCGTCAAAATTGGGGAAGAAAATTTAGTTTGAAGGGTCACTTCCCCCAAATATATATATTTCGTACGGACACGACATCTCTTTGGGTGATCAAAGTGGGGCTCACTTTTCACTGTGGAGGAATGAACAGAGAGAGGAAAATTTTTTAGTTATGACGGGAACACGGATGTTACATCACGTATTTTTATGTAAGTGATGAAAAATTTTAATTTTTAAGTTATTAATCTTTTAACACACATATCTCACAATTTATATAAGAACACGTGGTGTACTACGTTGTGTGATGGTCACATTGAAAAATCTCTCATAGAAAGAGAGAGATTGATTATCCGATTTGATTCTCTCTGCTGAGCAACCTCCATTTGCGTGAAGTGAACAGTTAGATCTTAAATTAATAAATAATAATTCTCTGTATTCATCTTTTTCCTTTTATAAAATAAATAAATAAATAATGTAGGCCATGAATAATCTGATTTATTAGTGATTTGCCAAGCACTTTGGTGGTGGCCTTTGGAATTAGATCTGTTGGTCGACCTTGATTCTTGCAGCCGATCAAATATATTGTACGTGTCCACAGCTGGTGCAACACATGAGAATTTATATATATGTGGTTTTCAAAAATGATGCAGCACATATCTTAGAAAGATAGAAACACTGTTTTTGGTTCCCCTTGAACATTTCAGTATCATTTGGATCTGTATGGCTTTGAAAGAAGAGAGATGTACTAATGATTTAAAAACATCTCCTCATAAAATCATTGAAAAACTAATGAAAATGGATTGAAAATTTTGAGTTTTAACGAAAAATGACAAAAAAATGTTGTAAGTGAATAGTACCAATATTGATTTTATAGAGTAAAAATGTGTATTTTCGTTAAAGTGAACAATACCAGGAGTGTTTCGTTAAAGTTCTCTAAAATCATTTAAATCCACGCTGAGTGATCACTAATTGTTCAATTTTAATACAACAAGAGGAGAAAGTATAACACAATAATGATCACTTACCATTTGATTGAGATCAAACAATGAGTGACTATTATTTCTTTAGACCACGAGGTCCATGAGAACGGGTGTGCAAACAACACTATTAAGATCATTGCTCTAAAAATCCTAGCTTGGGGCTGCATAGGTACTAAGCGGTTGGCCATCATCACGATTAATTCTTAGACGTTTAAAAAATAAAAAAGGGCGCTTAGACCTGCCTAGGCATCCGTCTAAACTGCCTAGGTCACGACTCTCACTTAGACGTAATATAGATACATTTTTCTATAACTTATAAAAATACTTGTTGGATACTTAGATAAAAACTCATTATGCATTGTTGCAATGTTTTCAATATGTTGTGGTAGTTTATAATTTCTTTTTTGTCAAACAAATGTTCTTGTATTTTATAATTTTTTTTTTTTTTTGGTCAAAGGATATATTTGTTAGATTAGAGTCGATGAGGTTCGAACCCACGTCATTGTGCAAGGACAACACTCCTCTCCACCACTGTGGTAGAGGGCTACTTGCGGTATTTTATAATTTATATGTTATTATATTTTGCGATTTATGTATTACAACAAAATTATATTATTTTTTAAGTATAATGAACATTTATATATGTTATTTAATAAATTTAACTAAAAATAAAAAAACGTCTAGAACTCTGTTGCCGCTAAACCTGGCATTTTGGACCCGATCCGTTAATATTAGTATTTGAGTGGATGCTTAACGGGTTGGGTCACTAATGGGTGAATCCGTTAATAACCCGTTAAATAACGGGTCACTTTGGATCAACCCATTAGAACCCATTAGCACCCGTTATAAATTATATTGGAAATGCTCCCATGAGCCGCTTTGGGTCACTATGGGTTCTCCTCTCCCTCCACCATCTCTCCCACGAAATTTCCTCCCTCGAGCCGCTCCAGTTCCTCTTGCGCCGCACCCCCACTCCATGATCCGCATGTCAACCCTCATCTCCATCCTCTTCGAAGACATCATTCGCAGCTCCACCACCGTCTTCTCCCACTCCGCCATCATCTGCTTCCAGGAGCTCTGCATCCTGCTCCAGAGGATCCAGACCCTTCTCGAAGACTCCTCCAACGGCAGCCCATGATCAAGAACAAGATAATTCCCAATTAGAATCAGCGGCGACGGAGGCGGCGGAAGATCAAGTCTCGGTCGAGAATGGCGTCGTTCGAGTGGGCAGCGAATTTTCGATTTGCAAGAAAAGGAAGGTCTGCAGACCGATGAGGTCGCATTTGGCTTCTGGGGTTTGGAATCTGAGTCGTGAGCAGGGCAACTAGTTTCTCCACAGCCGGTTCCGCGGCGATTGCTTGTACATTTGTGACTGGCCCGGCTGCGTGCACATCGAAGAGAAGCGAAATTACATGCTTTTCAGAGGGATTTTCAAGGATTTCAAGGGGTCCCAAGTGTGGAGGACGATCAAGGATGGGAATCGCCGGTTGTTCGAGCTTGTGTCTGTGAAAATGGACTTGTCTCTGGGGCTTGGACCGACCTGCCATTGTACTCTTGATGGAATTTACTCGACATCCTCCCCATCAAGGAGCTACGATTAAACGACGACGTAGAAGAAGTCGTCTCCCTTCTCCACACCCAGTGCTCCCGCAGCACCACGAAGTCGCAGCTCCTTATTGGAATGTAAAAAAAAAAAAGAAAAAAAAAAAGGGGTTAACGGGTGAAACGGGTTGAAACGGATGATCCATTAGCTTAAAGGGTTGGGTTCAAGTGACCTGTTAAATTAACGGGTCGGATTGAACCCGACCCAAACCTAATAAACCCGATCCATTTATAAGTCTAGTTGCCGCGATGCCGCCTAACTAGCACCTCGCGCTTCTTATAACAAGAACTACAATTGATACAAGCACTTCAACATGACAAGTAATTGTAAGGAGTCATAAACCCAAACTTTGGGATCCAAACAGGGGTTGAGGGGTCCCCTTTGTCCCGACAGATCTATCAGCCCACCAACATCGTTTCATCGCACCAAGCAAAAGAAATGGCCCAAACTATTTGAAAATCGAGGCCCGTTAATTCAACAAGCACAAAAGAACGCGGGCCCCGAAATCTGGCGCGCAAAACCGTCATCAAGCGACAGGTAAAAGAAACCAACGCCCCGAACCCGTCACACCAGAAAGCGTTGCAGATCGCCGAGCTCGAAAATGGAGGAGGCAAATGCGGCGGCGTACTGTGACGAGCTGACTCGGCGCGGCGAAGGAGCCGCCAGATTCAAACAAGGCCTCGGCTTCTCTTTGGCAAACTCGGATTCCGAAAATGCCTCTGAGCGCGGCTCAGCGCTGCCGTATTCCACCTCGTCTTCCTTCCTCAGCAAGTTTGTTAAGGCGTCCAGCCCGAAGGAGTCGGAGCTTCAGAAGCAAGCACAGATTGAATCCATACAGAACAAGCTCAAGAGGAAGAACAAATATAAAGTAACTGATCTAACTGATTTAACGATGTAGAATCCTGACTTACATACAAAACCAACTGAAGATGGTCACCGTCACAGAAAATGTATAACGTTCACTTTGATTTGTAAAATCTGTATTGAGATTTGTGGGGTTACAGTAGAAAGGTGGTGTCTTTTTGACTTGGCTGCATGCAGCTCCAACTATGCAGTTTCTCAATTTCAGATTTAATGATTTCTGTTCCAATCCAGTGTGCTGAATCCAATGGTATTTATCTTTGTCTCTGTTTCTTTGGTGTTGCGGAGCGTTTCTCTGCTTGTTGTTTGGCCTTGTGCTTTTCTTTCCTATGAAGTATTCCTTTTACCGAAAAAAAAAAAAACCTAGCTAAAATGTGGACCATATGGATGAAGACCCATGGACCCATGACCCATCCATGCCTAGTGACAACACACAATAAACATTGTGATTATTTGAATTTGACTTCAAATCCTTGTTTTGTAACTTTGAAAATTCAAAACTACTTAGTCTACGATAATTAGTGTCGTCTAGTGGTATTTAATTTCATTTATACGTAAAATGCTCTATCTTTAAGTCTCGCCAAAGGCAACTCTGAACTAAAATATTATGACTAGCCCATTGCGAGGTTTAAGACCATCTCCAACTGAAGGGTCCAGAGGGCCAGAGGGCCGAAAATGGCCCAAAAATCGTCTCCAACCGATGACCAGGCCAAAGGGCTCATGGACCCCACTGGACAAAAAAGGGCCAAAGGGCCAATCGGCCTGCCCAAATGAGCTAGCTAGTCGGCCCCAGGCCGGGCCAAGATTAAAAAAACCAACGGGTAAACGTCAGCTAGCCGTTATTTTTTATTTTTTTTATTTTTATTTTTTTACAAATTTTTCTAAATTCTATTTTTTTTCCCTATAACTTCCTAAGCCATTATACAACATTAAATTAAATTAACATGAAACAACATGAAACAATATGAAACAACATTAACCAACATAAAAATAATACAACATAAAAAAACATTTAACAACATGAAACTTAAACAACTTTTTTAAAAACATTTAATAACATAAAACTTAAACGCCTACTCCATGCTTTTTTAGGCCCAAAGATGTGCAACAAGATCCTGTTGTAGGTACTTGTTTGTGGCACGAGAACTTATCATCCTATAGCGTCTCATGTACTCATTTATAGAGATACTACCAGTTCTTGAATTGAAAGACAAATTAGGCCCATCATATATTTTTGCACGGGCCTTTCTTGACTTATTTGGATCCTACTGGTCGTCATCGGACTCTCCATCAATATACCCATCTTGCTCATGTTCCACAATCATGTTGTGTAATATGATGCAAGACATCATGATGGAATCCAAATTTTCTCGACTCCACCCTCTTGTCGGTTCCTTGATGATCTTCCACCGTGCTTGTAGAACACCAAAAGCTCTCTCAACATCTTTCCGGTATACCTCTTGGTGTAAGGTAAAACACTTTTCGACGTCATTTTCAAGGTTTGGAATTGCTTGGACAAGTGTCGCCCACTTTGGGTTGATGTCATCTGCTAAGTAATACCGCATATTGTACTGACGGTCGTTGATGTAGTAGTCAAGTTGAGGTGATTTACCTTCCGTCAGGTTATTGAAGAGGGGTGAACGCCTAAGAACTGTAATGTCATTTTGGGATCTAGGGACTCCAAAGAAAGCATGTCAGATCCATGTGTCATATTAGGCAACCGCCTCTAACACAATAGTTGGCTTTCTCGACCTTCTGCTAAAGCCTCATTGCCATCCGGTGGGACAGTTCTTCCAATTCCAATGCATGCAGTCTAATGACCGTATCATGCTTGGAAACCCACGGTCTTCAACTTTGCGAATGAGTTGATCCAAATCTTCTTGATTTAGCTCGCGGAGGTACTCTTCTTTGTAAAGCTGAACAATTTGTGTTACATAATTCAGCAAGAGTATCAAGGCATGTAGACTCAGACATACCATAGGTTTCATTAATCGAATCAGTTAGGGAACCATAGGCCATCATTTGTAGTGCAATAGTAACCTTCTAATGAGGTGAGAAACCAGGGCGGTTTGCTCTGTCCAGCTTCTGTTTAAAGTATGGATTGACCTGATGGACATCATGAAGTACACGTTCGAAGACATGACGCCTCATTCGGAAGCAACGTCTAAAATCATATTCTGTGTACACCGAGTTTGGGTTGAAGTAGTTGTTCATCAGATTGGCATGGGTCATCACTATGTTTTGTGGTTTGTAAGAGCGACCAGCAACAGAGCCACCCTATTGAGGTTATTCCTCAGTTGGTTGACACACCATGGCCGCAGCCATAGCTGCCACATATTATGTGTTACGTCATGCTTCATCTTCTTCATCAGATTCCTCATCTTCTCGTCTCATCTGTGCCCATTTTTCTTCCAATTCGGAATTGGATAAGGACCCTCAATTGGAATTCGAAGAGGATCCAAAGTTGGAATTCATTGTAAACTTGAATTGAAAGAAATTGAATTGAAAGATATTGAAATGAAATAGATTGAATTCAAAGGTGTGTGAATTATAGCCTAATATCCATCATAGCAAAAAAAAATTCAAATCCAACGGCTAGCTGACGTCATGCTGACATCAACTAGCCGTTGGATTTGAATTTGTAATACCCCGTATTTAAAAAAAATGGTTATATGTATATATGTATGTATGTGGGTAATGATTTTATTAGACTTATTTTATGCAAAAACCTACTTTCAATATGTAAAATAGTTTCAATGTAAAATCCTTTTTGCTACAAATTATTTCAAAAACTAGTTATTTCATGTTCATATGTAATTAGAGATATTTTTAGTTTGAGTTGGAAAAGGGGATTATGATGAGTTTGGCTTGATTATTCTCCAAAGGGTGAGGTGTAAGTTGATAATTAATAGAAGATAATTATTAGGGTGTGGAGATGGGAAGTCTATAGCTTATACGTATGGCTAAGTGTTGAGTTTGGAGTGAGTTGGCAAGTTGAGTTAATGTAGTGTGATGATTCATCCCCCAAGTTTGGAGAGGTGTGAGTCTATATAGGGTCATAGACTATGTATGTGTATCTATTGGCATGCATGTGGCAATATTTTGTGTTGTTTTAGAGTGCTTACTCACTAGCCTAGGGGAATTTCAATTAATTGTCTATATTCTCTCGTCAATGCTTCAATCTATCATTCCAAATTTTCCAAAGAGGTGAGAACGGGTGGGATGCATATTCCTTAGAGATGAACGTGGCTTTTGAGTGTTTGTCCACCTTGCATGATATTGATTAACTTCACATTTGTTTTCTTTCTATTGGACCACATATCATGGTTGATAATTGGTGAGGATTCATCCCCCAAATTGTTTGGACGTGGCCATTGGATGCAAGGAACATCTTGCATATTATTCATTAGTTCATGAATAGCTTCACATTTGTTATCTTGTCATTGGACCACATTTCATGGCGATGATTAAGCTAACATTTGATGTGTTTTCATTGGAACACATTTCATGTTTAATGATTGGCACAACAGTTGCTTTCTTTCTATTGGCACACTTGGAAGCCTTCTCCTCAAACTAGATGGGAATGAAGATGTCATGCAATTTTATAAAGGAAGGAGCAAAGAACCAACGGAAGTGGGGGGGGGGGGGGGGGGGGGAAGGAGAAATGAGAGAGGAAGAAGAAAAGAAAAAAGAAAAAGAAAGAACAACTCCAACAAAAAGCCATTCTCCCTTTCATATTATCCAATTATCTTTCTTTTACATATTGTTAAGGCTTTAAGCCATCTTTCATTGTATTTGTAAGTCCCTCATATATAGTGAAATACAATGGAAGCAAACCCCAGTGGATGTAGTTGATTTGGCGAACCACTTAAATCTTGGGTTGTTTACATTTTGAGATCATTGTTATGAGAAGCACTTCCACCACACCATCAAAATCTCCATTTATTTTCCCTTGAGAATGATGTACGAAAGTGTGAGACAAATCCCAGAAAAATACATGAGATATTACCCAACAAATCTCTCCATCAAACTACCATCATTTTCATCTATCAAAAGAAAGATATCCAAAAACTAGAAATTCGTCCAGCCTATGAAACAGACCAAAAAACCATCATCCATAGGTTATATCATAATACCTTCTTAATGAGAGTTGTTCGTCTATCTCTCTACCATGATATATCAAAATTTCAGAAAAATCCAACGGTGTGATCTTCCAATATGTTTGAAATACCAACTCATGTCTCTAATCCCGCAGAAAACGGGACAGCCATGTTATGAGTGCCAAAACCCCATTTTTCGTAGCTCGGATCGAAACACTTCCTTCACAAAAGTTGTTCCTTATCATCTCTTCTATAACATATCCAAAAACCACGGCAATCTAATCTATGTGATGACTTATATCCCAGTTCAAACAGCTGATAGTTTCAGCTATATTAAAGAAGAAGAAGAAGAAGTAGAAGTAGAAGTGGTGGGCTAAAATAAAAAATAAAAGATGATGTTTGGAAAGGGAAAAGCTAGAAACATGATTCCATGCCTTGTGGCCTTTGAGACATATATTTCACTCTAACAATTATTTTATCTAACATGGATGTCCATTCTTTTCTAAATAAAACAGGTTGCCCAACCAAGATAGACGAGACGTTGGAAAACATATATGGAGTGGTCAATGAGCAACATTTTATATGAAGGATTATAAATTATTACTTTGTTATTAATATTATGATTATATTATTTTTGTTACTAATCAATTTGATTTATGTTGAAGCTTGCATGCTTGTTAGATAAACTGTGAGTATTGATATCTATGTGACCATGACATATACATATACATGCATTGTAAAGCAAGAAAAAGAGTTGTGTTGAGTTTGTAAAGTGTTTGAGTTGTGAGGATATTCAAGGGCTTAAGTTTGCCTTGAATATAAAAATAATGAATCTTGTATATGTCAGGCATAGGGTGCAGGGCTTGAGTATACAATTGGCTGATTATTAAAATAATGAAATCTTGTATTTGTCAGGCGTATGGTGCAGAGCTTGAATATACAATTGGGCTTCGAGGGAAGTGCCTGTTTAATAAAGTGGAAATTGAGAGTTTAATTACAAAAATTGGGTTAAGGGATGAACGGGAGTTAACTCATATTCTAACGTACTCGGAGCCAAGTGGTACAAGCATGGTATGGGACGTGCATGCTTGGGTGCCTTAGGTATGTGTTGACGTGATTAGAAGGGAGTGAGTACATTCATCCATCTCATTTGCATACATTTCATGCATTTGAAAGAATTGTTACAATTTAATTATTATTTAATTGGTAGTTCTTGTTGTGGATTAATTTGTGCACTATAGTTATTCCGTTGTGTATTCAATACATTTTAATAATTTTATTTTAACATTTCCACCATGTCTTGGTTGTAGAATTTATTTCTATAGCTAAGATATGGGTCACACCCTAGCTCGTGAATAGTCCTTATTCGCGAGTCAGGGCGTGACAAAATTTGAATTTTTTTTCGGCCAAAATTTGTAAAAAAATATTTAAAAATTCTCATTTTTTTCCTATAAATTTAAGTTGTTGTAGTTTTTAAATTTAATTTGTAGTTTTTAAATTTAAGTTGTAGTTTTTAAACATAAGTTGTAGTTTTTAAATTTAAGTTGTTGTAGTTTTTAAATTTAAATAATAAATTATGTTTGGCCCTATGATACTTTGGCACTCGGTTGGAGACGATTTTTTGTGACAGGGCTAAAACGAGCCCTATGGCTCTCTGTTAGAGATGGTAAGAAATATGATCCTGCATCGTTCATTAAATATTAACTTCTTGGAGGGCCAGAGGGCTAAAACGAGCCATCTGGCCCTCGTTTGGTTAGAGATGGTCTAACCTACTCTCTTCATTATTTAGTGTAGATAATATCGAATGTATTCAGAAAAATAAGTTGGCCCATGCCAAATCTTTCAATAGTATATTTGTTCCATATTTTCCACAATTTTTTTTAGTAAATATTGGAAATACAATGTATAAGATGACTGTAATTGGAAAATACAATGTTTAAGATGAATAGAGAGGATTTTAGATAGGTAGAGTTTCTAAACTACGAATCTAATTTTTTACGAAAATACTTGATTTGTATTACGATCAAACTGTCTTACGTTGGAGAGTTGAAAAATGTGTTAGGAATAAAAAAGTTGAATTGTATAGCATCTTCCTATATCTTTTGGCTGGGGATGGAGGGGCATTTGATTGATTTAAGAGCACTTCATATCTACTCAAGATCTTGAGGAGATGATTCATAGTTAAATGACACATTTGGGTTAGCTATGATCTAACCATGGTTCTCCTACACATGGCCAATTAATTAAAAAAAGCATGGAAGGTCCTGGAAATATTGGACTAGATGGATATGTCTGCAGTTCTTGGTAAGTTTAGGAAGAGGATTCTCTCTAGATTTATTTTGTAGGGATTCTAGGAATTATCACATCCTAGCCGTTCATCGTTCATCGTGCGATCAGTTTTTGTCAGATACTATTTGTGTTTAATTTTAAATAAAAAAAGTCAAATAATTTCTGACTGCACGATGCATGATAAATGATTAAAATATAAGGATTCTTAAGATTCCCACAATTTGAATCCGGATGGAATCTAAATTTGTAAATTTGCCAATAAATAAGATATTCATCCATTAAAATATTGAATTAAGCGCCTGGGTTTTTCGCGGAGGATCCCATTGTATGTTGTTTATTTTTAATCATATATTTTTTCCTTTTTAATTCTTGGAAGTTTGAACTTTTCCGCTTTTTGGATCTCTCAGTATGAAGTCTACGGACTGAAAAATTTGAACCGTTCAATCGAGGGAGAGAGAGATTTAGACCCTTTGTTTATGTGAGGTAGGCCAAAAAATAGGCTAAAGGGACCGTAAGATTTAATATAAGTGATTATAATTTTTTGTTTCGTCGACTCTGAGATTGAATAAGATATCGATTCAACTTTTACCATTAATGCTGCACTATGTGAAAAATGAGTTTGGTATAGTGGTGGTGCATAAAAATATTTGGTCAGAACATGAGGCATATTTTACTTGGACTCAAACAGCTCCCAAGTTCATTGGTGCTTGCAAAGGATATACATTTGGAAAGTGGTCTATTAACTAATACAGTAAACTGGAGTACTGGTTTTTAAATTATGAGTTAATTGTAGTTTTAATCTCTGAACTAAAAATTTATTAAAATTAGTACTTGAACTTGACAACATGTGAAATATCGGTCACTGGAGGCAAAAGATGTGAGAACTTACATTAAAATTCAACACATGACACATGTGATTAAAAGAGACATATGTGCAACTCTTCAATTTACTACTTATAAGTGGGTCACATTCATTTCATGTGAAGTTGGAAATTCTCAAAGAGATTAATAAAAATGACCCATACTTCACATTACGTCAAATTTACATTAATTTTAATGAATTTTTAATTGCGCAAATAAACCTACAATTTGATCATTGTTCAAGGATCAACACTTTATTTTACTCAATTAAAATGATGTAGTCATATTACAAAAAAATTACCAAATGTGAGATAAATCCAGCAATTGAATTGAACGTTGTAAGTAAATCCAACAATACTAAAAACTACAAATTTTATCGCCTTTATGAGGTTAGGCAAATAACCACTTGACTAATTTATAGTGTGTTGATCGATCAATTACTCACCTAAAATGAAAAATCTCAAATCCCATGAGATCCTTATTCTCAAGAGAAGTAAAAGACACGAAAGAAAGTTTGTATCCACATGATTAGGATATCTGTGGATTTGATCTTATTGTAAAGTCAAGAAGGATGAATCAACACAAATTGTTCATCATCATAATTTCAGCCTGCTAAATCTGAAAGCCTCCGATCTCCCACTCAAAAGCTTCCACCCCTTTATCCAATTTTGACCAATATCTTAAATTACATTTTTGAAAGACCCCAACTTTAACTTTTTTTTATTTTTAAACTTGTTTGATTTTCTTTTGGGTGTGTCGACGTTCACTCCGAAGCGCTGAGTCCAACACCGGCGGCGTCAAAATTAGGGAAGAGGAATGGGATCATTTCCGGATTCTTTTCCATCAAATTCATCCAAAATCATTTAATCCGGACTTTTAAAATTTAATTTAACAGTTAAAATTATTATAATTTTTAAAAGACCCCAACTTTAACTTTTTTTATTTTTAAAAGTTTGATTTTCTTTTGTGTGTGTCGATGACGTTCACTCCAAAGCGCAGTGTCCAACACCGGCGGCGTCAAAATTGGGGAAGAGGAACGAAATCCTCTCCGGATCCTTTCCTTCAAATTCACCCAAAATCATTTAATCCGGGCTCTTAAAATTTGATCTAACTGCTAAAGTTATTATAATTTTTAAAATGACATTCTACTTGTAGTCGTTTGATCAAATTTCAAAGATCCAAATTAATTAATTGGATGAATTTAATGAAAGGGATCCGGAGAATATTCCTTTCCAAGAAAATTTAGTTTGAAGGGTCACTTCCCCAAAATATATATATTTCGTACGGACACGACATATTTTGGGTTATCAAAGTGGGGCCCACTTTTCACTGTGGAGCAACCTCCATTTGCGTGAAAGTGAACAGTCAGATCTTAAATTAATAAATAATAACACTCTGTTTTCATCTTTTTCCTTTTATAAAATAAATAAATTAATAATATTGGCCATGAATAATCTGATTTATGAACAAGGATCCTGTTCGGATCCTCTTTAGGAATCCAGAAATCAATCAATCGTGTTTGTTTAGGTATTATTTATATTTAATTTTAAATTAAAATTTTAAAATAATTTCTAATCGCATGATGTACGATAAATGAACACGATTAATTGTTCTTTTGAATCTTCATAAAAAGAATCCGAAAGGGTTCTTATTCCCTTATTTATTAGTGATTTGCCAGGCACTTTGGTGGTGGCCCTTGGAATTTGATCTGTTGATCGACCTTGATTCTTGCAGCGGATCAAATATATTGTACGTGTCCACAGTTGTTGTAACCAAGGTATAAAATATCGATGATATCAGAAATATCGGTAGTTCAGAAACACGAAAATATCGATGGAAATATCGGGATAGTATCGATATGGATAAAAATAATATGGAAACTACGGAAATTGTAAGAAAAAGTTGGAAATTTTAATTGAAACTTTGCAGGATGTTTATTTAGTCAATTATCTATTAGTTTATCACAAAAAATTGGAAGGAAATGCATTGCATGATGGATTTAACCAATTTAAGTTGATTATATAGCGAGCTGACAAACATTGTGAGTGTAGAAAATATGTAGTAATTAATTAAAGAAGTTTAAACACACCCTAATCATTTATATATAATGAATTAGTACAATATTTTACATTTTATACATTGCATTGCATGGGTAAAAGCTGTCAGGAGGTGAGTCACCTGAGGTGACCCAACCACACACACACACACACACACAGAAATCACACACGCACACAGACATCACACGCAGACACACACACAGATCCTTCTCTCTCTCGATCCTTCTCTTCCACAGACACACACACACACACAGATCCTTCTCTCTCTCTCTCGATCCTTCTCTCTTCTCTCCCTTCTCCATTCTCCGCCACACACACACACAGAGATCTCTCGATCTCTCTTCTCCCTTCTCCCACACACATAGATCTCTCTTATCCCTTCTCCCACACACACAGATCTCTCTTTATGTGAAATCGTGTTTTTGCAAGGTTTTTGGGACGAAATCGGCTCGGGAATAGGCACACGCCGCACACCTATCTCCGGCGAGGCCGTGGGTGTCGACGAAATTTTCGAACACCTCCGACCGTTTCACGGCAAATGGAAGTTATAAAAACATTCCTCTCGTCTTATATTTCATTTTCATACCTAGATCGGAGTCTAGGGTGCTCTTTTACAGTCGGCCGGAGCTGTAGAAGCTCCGGCGTTCGTCTCCGATTCGCAGGTCCAAAATATCGCGATATTATCAGTAATATTGCGATATTGTCGATATTATCAATAATATCGCGATATTTTGACGAAAACTCAGTGGATACCAGTTTAAATATCGGTAACTCAAAAAACCGATATTATCGGTGATATTTCGTCGATAATATCGGCATTTTATACCTTGGTTGCAACAGATGAGAGTTTATACATATGTGGTTTTCAAAAATGATGCAATATCTAGAAAGATAGAAACACTGTTTTCGGTTCTCCTTGAGTCCACATTTCAGTATCATTTGGATCCGTATGGCTTTGAAAGAAAAGAGATGTACTAATGATTTGAAAATATCTCCCCATAAAATCATTTAAATCCACGCTGAGTGATCACTAACAGTTTGGTTTTAATACAACAAGAGGAGAAAGTATATCACAAAAATCATCATTTACCATTTGATTGAGATCGAACAATAAGTGCCTATTATTTCTTTAGAACACGAGGTCCACGAGAATGGACGTGCAAACAACACTATTAAGATCATTGTTTTAAAAATCTCGGCTTAAGGCTGCCTAGGCAGATGGTCATCACCACGATTAATCCTTAAACGTTTAAAAAATAAGAAATGACGTCTAGACTTGTCTAGCCATTCGCCTAAACCGCGACTTTCACTTAGACGTATTACAGATACATTTTTTTATAACTTATAAAAGACTTGTTGGATACTTGGATGAACACTCATTATACATCGTTCCAATGTTTTCAATATGTTATGGTATTTTATTATTTCTTTTTTTTTCAAACGAATGTTTTGGTATTTTATAATTTTTTTTGTTGTCAAAGGATAAATTTGTTAAATTAGAGTCGACGGGGTTCAAACCCATGTCGTTGTGCAAAGGCAACACTCCTCTCCAAAACTGTGGTAGAGGGTATTTTATAATTTCTATGTTATTCTATTTTGAAATTTATGTATTACAACAAAATTATATTATCTTTTAAGTATAATGAACATTTATATATATTATATAATAAATTTAACTAAAAATAAAAAACCGTCCAGGCCTCAATCTGCGACACCGCCTGACTAGCACCTCGCACTTCTTACAACAAGAACGACAACTGAAACAAAATACGTCAACATGACAAGTGTAAGGAGTCATAAACCCAAACTGGGCTTGAGAGGTCCCTTTTGTCCCGACAGATCTATCAGCCCACCGACATCCGTTTCATCGTACCAAGTAAAAGAAATGGCCCAAACTATTTGAGAATCGACAAGTAAAAGAAACCAACGCCCCGAACCTGTCACACCAGAAATCGTTGCCGATCGCCGAGCTCGAAAATGGAGGAGGCAAAAGCGGCGGCGTACTACGACGAGCTGACTCGGCGCGGCGAAGGAGCCGCGAGATTCAAACAAGGCCTTGGCTTCTCTTCCGCAAACTCGGATTCCGAAAATGCCTCTGAGCGCAGCTCAGCGCTGCAGTATTCCACCGCGTCTTCGTTCCTCAGTAAGTTTGTTAAGGCGTCCAGCCCGAAGAAGGAGTCGGAGCTTCAGAAGCAAGCACAGATTGAATCCATACAGAACAAGCTCAAGAGGAAGAAGGCCGACGCGGCGGAGGAAAGAGAGAATAGGCAACCGGCTAGGGTTTCGGAGAGAGAGAATAGGCATTCGAGGAAGCGGAGCAGGAGCAGAAGCAGGAGCAGAGAGAGGCATTCGAGGCGGAGAAGTAGGAGCAGAGAGAGGTATAGAGAAAGAGATAGGGATAGGGATAGGAGGAGGAGGAGGTCTGAGAGCGATTCCGATGGAGGTAGACGACGGAGATGGAGAAGCCGGAGTCGGAGTCGGTCGCCTCGGGATCGGAGAAAGGAGCGGAGGAGGAGTCCGAGCTTGTCACCGAGGGAGAGGGGTTCGGAGAGAAGCAAAGGTAAAGCGGGGAAGGAGAGGAATGGAGGCAGTGCTGATCATTCCAAGTTGGTTGAAGGCTATGATAAGATGGTATGATTAGTTTGGTAATTGTAATTTACTTGTTGTAATTCATCAATGTCAGGAATCAGGCTCAAGTCTTTATCAATCTTAGATAAATGACACAGTGAATTCTTAATAAAGTTACTAATTTACTTGTGAAATTCTTGATAAGATTACTAATTACTCGTTATTTTGGATTTCGATTGTCAAGTATGATTAACAAACTGTTACTTTTGGTATGATCAGTCAGCGGCCGAGAGAGTGAAGGCGAAGATGAAGCTTCAACTTGCTGAAACTGGTGAGCTATCTGATGTTATAGTGCATTAAATTCTAAGATATGGGTTTGCTTGGAGCTGTGCATTATAACATTGTGTGTTCTTAAATGCAGCTGAGAAGGATACGATGAAAGGGATGGGCTCGGGTTGGGAAAGATTCGAGTTCAACAAGGATGCACCACTTGATGATGAAGACGTTGAAGGTTAAACATCTTTAAACACCACTGCATTTTATAAAGTGAAGATTGAATTTTGTTGGTTTGCATTACTTCTGTTTTCTCAATCAGTTGGATAATCATCTTTATGTTCATAATTTGGTGAGAAAACCGGGATATGTTTACAGGTATAAATGCCGCTACATCTTATTGCCCGGCCATACTTGTAACAAAAGATTATCGTTTCAAGCAAACACTTTGATTGCTCTATAACCTTACAAAGTAATTTAGTTCTATATATGTGGCATATTAGTTATTATCCAAGATCAGAAATAACCGGTCAATTAGCAGAGCTTTGGATCTTCAATCATCATAGGTTAGATTCAGAAAGAAAGGCATGATTAGGCATCCTTGACATGAGACTTGATAATACTGCCACACTGATTTATGTAGCTTTTAAGTTGTAACTCAGATTATATCTAGGCCGTCTGATTAGAGCAAAGTGAACTGATTGTGCCTGTTTGCCTTTTTGTATAGTTGCTGAAGATGATGCACCATTAGTTAAGCACATTGGCCAAAGCTTCCGGTTTTCTGCAGTTGAGGTATGTGAATCTGCGATCTTCCTGCTAGTTTCCCATTTGAGTTCCAGTTCTATGTTCATGTCACCTTACATTTAGAAATCTGGCTTTTTAAAGATGACCCGTAGTGTTTGATGTTACTCATCCGATTGTCATCGTGTAGACAAAAAGGGAGGAGCAGCTCAGATCTGCTCATGATGAGGCTATGTTTGGTGCATCAGATGATCGACTGACCATTGTGATGGATAGTGAGATTGAGGCAGAGAACGACATAAACAACAGCAAAGAAAGTGAGCCTACAACTACAAGCCTCCTGAGTGATAAGGTAAGTTGAAGATTGCTTGTTGCTAAGCGACATGTTGATGTGGGTTATTTTTTGGACTCTCCATTATATTTGAAATGATGCTGCCATTTCTGTAGGTACTTTCAAAGAAACAAGGTTCATGGCGTGATCGTATACGTGACAAAATGAATTGACATGGATGACTTGGGATAGGTCTTCTCAAATCCGGTTCATATACCAGATGCAGATGTCATGTCGACATAATCTGAAGTCAAGTTCAGATCTGAAATGGCGATGGAAGGGGCTGACGTGGATATCGGCATGGAACATTCTAATACTACCATTTTGAGTTTTGATATGAAGTTACATGATGGAGTTGACAATGGAGATGCGCTGAAGTTAGTGGAAAGAAGCTTCTGCATTGAAGTTAGAGGCCGAAGAACTTCCTTCGTCGGATCATTTATTCCGAGTCATCCCTCTGTTAAAAAACAGCACTTCTAGAGGGTATCCCCGACCCCGAGTCCATGCTCCTTGATAGAAAGAGGTTTGAGTATACTGCCTGTAGTTTGGCCGAGGAAAACAGTGGCATTGTAGTCGTATGAGTAGGCCACTAGTTGTACTTGTATTGTACGTGCGTTCGTGTATGATATTTTAACATATTCTAATACTAGATTTGATTGCGAGTTTAGAGATGTGTGTCTGTTGAAGAGCTGAGTTCTCATCCGATATTAGCCGCTAAACGAGACCAAAATCTTAATCACGATTATCCACATAATAATCGTGATTGTGCTGTAGAAAATACACGTTAATTCAACTATCCTAGTTTGGTAACAAAAGAAAAATCCAACTGTACAAGTGATAATATGGACTTATTCAAGCCAAGTGAACTTTTGAATGAGAAAAACTTGGGTGCAACCGTCCGAAGACATGAATAAGTGTTCTGCGGATCCTTTAATCGAGTACTTGTTAATTCAAAACTAATAGCATTAGAAAGCAACGAGTCGTTGTAGTATAGTGGTAAGTATTCCCGCCTGTCACGCGGGTGACCCGGGTTCGATCCCCGGCAACGGCGCAACAGTTTTTCTCTTTTTACATATTTTAAGTCACACCTCAGGAATTCCCATGGAATTACGTGTCGCATTCTTATTTGCGGAACGGGAGACAGCAAGTGGGGCACCCCACTCCGGAGACAGCCAATCAAAGTGGCGGCTCGGGTGGTCTTTCTTCCTTCCTTGGTCCCTGTTTTAGCATTTCAAGCCCTCATCGCATTTTTCTCTCCGGTAATCTCCGTACAGTGCGTTTCAATCAATGGCTGCGAATCGCTGGCTGAGGCCCGAGGTGAGCGCAGATCTACCTCCGAGTCGGAGACTTGATCCCTTCGTCTTGTACCAGATCGGCTTTGCTTTTGTTGGTTGGGCTTTTAATCCGGCGTCGTATTGTTTGTGTGTATGTAGGTTTATCCACTGTTCGCGGCCACAGGGGTCGCCGTAGGGATCTGCGGGTTGAGTCTGTTCCGCCATATCACCATCAACCCTGAAGTCAGGTACGTCTCTCTCTAAATTTGGACTGCAAAGCTTATTGCTTTAGAATTAGATTGTTGCTAATCTATTTGTTCTATTTGTAATTCGTTTATTTCTGTGCTATGCCAATAACTTATCAAATTCACTGTTCCAAACCGCCTAGCTCCGCGCCCTCCTACACCCGCCTAGCCTGGCCAGACCCGCTCGGTTGTGACTCATGTAGATAAAAAATAGATAACTTTTCTTTTGTATTTTATTATTTCTAATAATAAATTGTAAGAGATTTATTGAACACTTAAATAAACACATATTATATGTTTACTTCATGTTTTCATTATGTTCCAATACTTTATAATATAATTATATATATATTTTAAATATAAACAAACACTTATTTACACAAAATAAAATAGATTTACTTAAATCCGCTTATTGTCTAGGCTCTGCCTAGCCGTCTAGACGCTAGACCCCAGCCCGCCGTTCGACTAGCGTTTAGCGTCTTTTAGAACCTTGATCAAATTAGATGAATATTTCCAAGACGTAAAAACCTTAATTTTATAATATTTGGGTTTAATTTAACCATAGTGGGTGGTCTAGATTGATTACAAGAGAGGCCAAGTAAATTTTTGTATACCAAAATAAACCGATTTTGTGATGGATACCGGGATGGGCTGGTTTGATGCTTAGGATTGAAGTGTATTGGAGTATTTATTATATTCAAGGTGTGTTTGGACGAAGAAAAAAGGGAAATTTGTTCAACTTGAAGGTAGAAGATAGATTATTAATGAATGAAACTTGTTCCCAACAAATCCCGCAAAATGGTAGGATTAGAAAGGATACGTTTTCTTCATTTCTAATCCTCTCTAAACAAATAATCATTTGCCTCTACCTTTTAACACATTTCCTTCACACCGAACGAGCCCTCAAAGTGTTTATATATAACATGACCAGTTTGTAGTTAAAAGCTCTTTGAATCTTTCAAGCTAGCGCCTGTGGTAAATGTGAAGAACAACTCATGCAGATGTGTGGTATTTTCTTCTTGCTCTGTTGGTTCTCTTCACTCTTACAAACCTGAAAGAATTATGAATTGGATGTGAAAATTATGCTGGATGTCGTAGCGTATGGTGATACCATCTCTTTTTTCTTTCTGAATCAGAGTGACCAAGGAGAGCAGAGCTGCTGGAGTATTGGATAATCACGCCGAAGGAGAAAAGTACAAAGAGCATTTCTTGAGGAAATTTGTCCGCAACAGGGCACCGGAGATTATGCCAGCCATCAACGGTTTCTTCACGGACCCGAAAAATAATTGAACTGGTTTGAGTACCGGTTGAGAGAACAAGATGCCAGAGATTGAGACTCTGTAATTGCTATTAGTCGTTGGAGCTTTAGAGGTTGTGTTTAATTTTTACTTACTATGTATTTGAAATAATCTGAGTGGATGACAATGTGCACTTGAATTTAGTTTTATTTGTGTTGATTAACTGCCTTTCGAACATCGTATAGGCTGGATGTTGCCTTCTGTATATCAATTGGTTGGATGGGCTTGTTTGGAACTGATTTTGAAATGATTGAATTCGTTTTTGTGAAAATATTTTTGGAATCAATTTTTAGTAAAAATGCAAGTGAATTCTAGATAAGCACTTGAAGTGCTTCCTTCTGCTTTTTTCAGGAAGCAGTTTAAGTGATTTTGGAACTCAACAACATTTTTTCTAAAATGCTTTTTGTCATTTTAAAAACACTTCTAAACCAGCTTTTACATTATTTTAGCAATGGCAGATTTTTATACGATTGTTTCATGAGACGACATAAAGAAATATATATGCAAATTAAGATCATTTATTCCCACAAGTTTTACTGAATCGAGAGAAAATTACTGCATATGTTGATCTTAGTCTCTCTGCTGTATCATGCCTCTCCTTACCTTCTTTGTACACAGCGTAAATGCATTCCATTTCACACCGAAACAGGCAAAAGTTGTGTTCAAGACATTCAAATCCTTAGCAAACAATACAATTTTAGCAACAAATGCTTCCTAAATTATGAAATATTGTGTTTCACACATCAAAGCCTGCCTCGTGACTGGTTCGATAATTGACAGATGGGCAACCCAGTGCAGAAAAATAAAGAACGAACGGAAGATTAAGGAAACACTCTAGAAAACTAAAGCAATACATTACAACTGAAATTTTCTACAGAAATCAAACTAATTAACATTACTAATACAAGTACACGACACGCTCTCAATGTGATCGATCCACTTCAAGCTTCTCGCAAGTTGTTGTGCCAAAACTGGTAGAAAAGGCATGACTACCACCAGCTTGTACATCATGACTAAATTATGGAGGAAAGTGCTCAACATCCATTAAAGGACCACCAGCTTGTTCTATTCTCATTCCTCGAAGTAAGCTCTTTGCTGTTTCCTTTTCCTGCAGTGAAGCGCAGAGAATTAACGGTTACTTTCTGTATTCGAAACATTTGCACATAATTATTTGGAATGAGCGGTTTTGGAAATATGCACGAAAGATTCACGAGTCCATAGAGACCACGGCTCAGCCTGAAAGTTAGTGGCAACCCATGCAGATGTTGAGTATTAAGACCAGCTGGCGATGGCTGACCTATCTGTCGGGGAATGCCGTGAACCTTGAGTCGCAAGATCGGAGCCCGCGTCGGCGGCCGAGGAGACGAAAGTACCTGACCGTGAGCCCGCTCAGCCTGAAATTTCAGTCGTATCCCAGATTACCCAAAAATTGGACCAAGGATCGGTATTCTTAGGCGGAGTTATAGCGTACGAGGAATCCTGGGATGCGTTTCCCCAACTTGCCGCGTGAAAGCCTTTTTGCTTTCGAAACTCCTGACGGGTAACACAGTCATTGATTTCATACTCCTGGTCGTTAGTGTATGCAGTAGGTGATTAGGGGTTCTTCGTTTCTATCACAAATGTTTTGTGGTGCAATTGCAAATTAGGTGTAATTACATTCTTTCTGGTGTTCGGAAATCTGAAAACTTCTGCAGAATTATGACGAATCAGGGCTTTTGTGAAATTCTACAGATAGTTATTAATGAGTGATCAGTTTTGTGAAAGTATAATTTCATCAAAATGTAACAAAAATAAATCGAATTCAAGATAATGAAAGATGGTATTCATATCGGTCTAGTGAAATTTCTCTTTATGTGTAGGTGAGAGATCATAAGTTCGTTTTTCGTCAAATGCAAATTTGAACCACGTTTTTTGAGGCTTGACCCATCATTCTATTCCCTTACACTATGTTTGGATGAAGAAATTTAAGATTACTAAGGAATTTCAAAATGATGGAAATTAAAATGACAGGATTTTATTTTCTAGAATTTGTGAATTTTCTTGTTTGGTTAACCTAAAAGAACAATGAAATTGAATACAGAATTTGTTATTTTTAAACTCTCAATCATAGAAATTGAGAAATGACACCTATTTATATAGAATTTAAATTTGTAAATTGGAGGTCCCAAATTCCAAGGCTTTTTCTATGCGGAAATTCTAAATTTCTATGGTTATGAATCCAAACAAGGGAATTGGTGCATATCAATTTATAAATTCTGACTTTTACACAAATTCTAAGTTTATTTCCCTCATCCAAACATAGTGTTAATGTCGTCGTTAAAAAAAAAAAAATATATATATATATATATGTATATATGTATATATGTTTAGGGATAATAGGTTAAAGAAAAGAGAGTAAAGAAGTAACTTGAAATTTTGGGTAGCTAACCCCAATGAGTCCCAAGGCTTATCCATTTGGTCCTCAGTAACTTCCATGTAAAAATCATGAGTGTTGGTTATTTTGGTTCATTTTTCAAAAATAATGTGGGTAATTTTGCTTGTGGTTGTAGAACTAATGTGAGTTACTTTTGTCTAGTTTCATAAATAGTGTTGGTTATTTTGTTGTAGTTTCATAAATAGTGCTTATTTTGTTCATTTCCAGCTTTTCAAAAATAGTATGGGTTATTCTGATTTAATTTCAGAAAAAACATATAAAAACCTACAATTAGTAAAATTTTGGGTCATTTCATTTGGCTGTGTGCATAAAAATTTAAGAGGGACAAAGACTGCATCCAGGTAACAAAATAAATCATACTTAAAAGCCCATGCTAGGGTAAAGTACCCCACATATAAGGTATTTTTTGGGAAGTCTCTAATCCTTTAATATCTTAAACATTACTCGTTGTAAAAAATAATTAGTGGACTGATTAATTGCATTTATTATCTCTTTTCAAAAGAAAATTACTTATTTCTTAATTATGTATCAACCCTGAAAGATGACTATGCCACACCTCCACAAAGCCCTCATATTTTGCCTTCCTCCTTTCACAAAGTGCGCCGATGATAAATATGGAATCTCTAATATCAAATACTTAAAGCATTTTTCCATGGAAGGAATAGTAGATTGCACATATAACAAAGGCAAATACATGTACTTGAAGGCCTTACCTTTCAAATACCATTAGTCGATTCTCAAACTAGATAACAAGCTTAGCACCATTGCACATGGCAGTTATGCGGCAGTTATAGAAACATTCAGACTATTGTAATCAACATTCATACCAATTCATCTGGGATTTGATACCCCAATGACAAATTACATCAATCTAAACCGATACCACCCTTGTATAATCTAATAAATTAGAGCCAATTCTCTTTGGGCATCTTCTTCTCCACAAGAGCATTTTCATATTCATGCATCATGAATGCAAAAGGAAAAGAGACAACAAAGGAAGGGACAAATCACTTTGAACGGAAGATTAAGGAAATACTCTAGGAAACTATAGCAACACATTAAAATTGAAATTTTCTACAGAAATCAAACTAACATTGCTAATAGAAGTACACGACACGCTCTCAAATGTGATCGATCCACTTCAAGCTTCTCGCAAGCTGTTGTGCCAAAACTGGTAGAGAAGGAATCTGCCTTGTACATCATGACTAAATTAAGGAGGAAAGTGCTCAACATCCATTGAAGGACCACCAGCTTGTTCTATTCTCATTCCTCGAAGTAAGCTCTTTGCTGTTTCCTTTTCCTGCAGTGAAGCGCAGAGAAGTAACGGTTACTTTCTGTTGATTCGAAACATTTGCACATAATTCATTAGAATCCAATGTCACGTTTACATAAGCATATATAATGAAATAGAAGTTGCAACTCACTGGGCCAGTATAATCTAGAAGACGGGTACAGTAGATCTCTGATTCTTCAAATCTTTTCTGCTGCCTATAGTATTGAGCAAGAAATAGCAGGGTTTCTACCATATTTGGTCCTTCCCTGTCTTCGGCTTCCATCCTCTCCAAATCCTTCTTGTAGTAATAAGCTGCCTCTTCAGAACGTCCAAGTTCAGAATTTAGCTTTGCTAATTGGTGCAGGGCAATTGCTTCCCTGTCATTACAATTAACTGCCCTTTTGTAACACTTCATCGCTTCCTCAGTCATGTGCTGCTGTTCAGGTTCATAACACTTGGCCATAGCAATCCACAACCGAGAATCATTTGGCTGCAAGAATACCGATTTCTTGAAGTAATAAAGAGCATACAAGGGCATACTCATCATCTCATAAGCTTGTCCTAATCCATACCAAGCTCGATAATCACATGGATTTATATCCACAGCATGTCGATATGCCTCAATAGCAGCTGGGGTGTTTTTCATCTCAACATATTCATGACCCATAAGGGTCCAAGCAGATAAATAGTTTCTGTTCAATTTGAGTGCCCTCCTAAAGTACACAACCGCCTTCTCATGCTGCCCTTTTAAGCTGTAGTAATTTCCGATAATACAACAAGATTCAGGCCTGTATTTATCAGTGATAAATACTCTATGGGCAAGATAACTTAGTGCAGAGTAGCACTCCTTTGCATATAACACATTGGAATACATGTCCATGTCTTCCACTCGATAAGGGTCATTCCTGAGAAGTTCTTCAAAAATTGCTTCAACTTGTTCAAATTCCCTGAGATTGTATTGTGCCTTTGCAATTTGAGCCTGAATGTAATTACTGAAAACAAAAGTGCCCTTAAGATATTCATATTTTTTTAAGGATTCACTGTGCTTCCTCAGCTCTTGATAAGCACTGGCGAGAAAGAAATCCTTCATCCAATGGTTATTGAGCTTAAGGCTGTTCAAGACATCAACTGTAGTGCACAACGACTGCAGCTCCGACCAGGCACTCCAGTTCCAAGGGTAGCTATTAACAGACTCCACAAGAACTGTAAGAGCAAGACTCTTGCTGCCCTTGTCTTTGAGCACAAGGCCATACAAGTAGAGTCCAAAAGGATCAATAGTCCCATTCTTGCGAAGCGTTGATAACTCCCTCTCGAGAGAAACCAGTTCACCATTCACAATATCGCTCTTTCCTAGGGGCCCTTCAAGTTCTATCATTTCTTCCTCTTTCCGTTTTTCTCCAGCCTTCATCAAGCAATAAAAACAAAGAAAAATATACAACTATAAAATCTGAATGAAATAAGTAGGTTCATAAAAATCAAGGATTTTTTGACACAAGAAGCTTCTACTACTGCTATCATGTAGCATTAAACTGACATAGATTTCTTAAAGTACCCATCAACCAAAACGTAAAATCTCGTTAGATTCCTAAACCCAATCCGATTGGAGTTGTCTTTCACCCGTTTTGTTGTATGTTTAATCCTATTTGCCACATTGGATTCCTATATCTCATTATATTTCAACTAGTTCATTCATACTACATACCTGTTGACTAATTTGGCTTCAAACTGAATGTTTATGGTACTCGAGTCTTGAGCCCGTTTCATAAAAAAACTTGTCTTCTCGTAATTAAGTCTCAAGCTTGTTTTGCACAAAGCATTGTGTGGCTTTCAAGTGCCACATCAGTCTTGTTTACGGGATGTTCTCGGCTTAGTTTTTCTTTGGCTTTATGGATACAGTTCTCCGAGAGTGTTCTTTAGGCTATTGTGGATGTTGCACAGCTTATTTGAATTGGAGAAACAAGAACAAAATTTCTCGTTTCTCATTTGATTTAGTGAGCGAGTGAGCTTGGGTGTATTTGGGTCGTAGGGTTCTCGAGTGATACACACTCGTAAGTGCTCTCTTAGAAGACTCCGTCCTCTCCGACTGGACATAGGCTTGCTAACGCCGAACCATCATAATTGTTGGTGGTGTTCTTGGTTAGATTACCTATATACTACGTATTTTCATCAATTTCAAACTTGTGAAGATTCAAATTTATGGGCGAAACACACCGAAAAATCAAAAGACTAAAACTTTGATATGCAGAGAGTGAAAGAACAGAGAAAGTTACAAACCAGATAAAGAGCATAGGAGCGTAAGAAGACCGACTTCTTTCCGTTCTGATCACGAAGCACATGAGCAGCTCTTCTGTACTCCCTGCAGTCAAAATACGACTTAGCAAGGAGGTAGAAATCGCCGTCCACAATGTCATCTTCCTCCATCACCGGAGTGGACACATACGACACGCCGGCAGCCGGCGTCGAGGTGATGTCGTTGGTGCGGAATCTGCGCCGGATGCTGGAGCTCCCGCGCTGGAATCTCGTGTTCGCAGGCGTGAACTTTACCGGGTCTTGCTCGATGATGCCGACGAGCTGCTCCGCCGCCCTGCATAATCATTGAAATGACGACGCATCAATTGGATGTAAAGAATTGAAATTTGAAATGGGGATTTAGGGTTTTGGGAGGTACCATTTGGAAGCGGCGTAGAGGCAGCGATCGCTCAGCTGTCGAATCGCAGTTCGAAGCTCGATTCTGTAATTCTCTTTCGAACTCATCTAATCGATTGACTCGCTCACTCACTGACTCAGCCAATGCTGCAACTGTTCGCCGGGGCATCTAACGTGCGCCGTGAGTGATGGTTGCTACTGACTGCTCAGCCACCCCGCGCTCTCTGTTTTCAGATTTTTCGAAAACAGGATCGAAATTTAACTTGGATGGGCTGGGCTGGTATTTTTGTACCCGTTTCTACGTAAGTCTGTTTTAAATTTACAACCGTTCAGATGGATCCAACTGTCTAAAACGGGTACCCACCTTGACCATTCATCAGGAGAAATTCTTAGATAGAATTAGCAAAGGTAAATTACACTTTCATACCTCAGGTTTGGGTTCTATTTCAATTCCTTACAACATCTTTAAAACATTTCACTTTCATATCTTAAGTACTATTTTATTTCAAAATAATACCTCCGTTACATTTTCTATCCATTCATCCGTTAAATGCTGAAGTGGCTGCCACATATAAGCCACGTGGTTGCCAAATGTCTGCCACATGGCAAATTTTTTTTTTTTTAAATTTAAAAAAAAAAACCTGAATTTTTACAAAAAAAAAAAGAAAAAAAAAGGGTAAATTACACTTTCATACCTCAGGTTTGAGGTCTATTTCAATTCCTTACAACATCTTTAAAACATTTCACTGTCATACCTTAAGTATTATTTTATTTCAAAATAATACCTCCGTTACATTTTTCATCCATTGATCTATTAAATGCTGACGTGACTGCCACATATATGCCACGTGGCTGCCAAATGTTTGCCACGTGGCAAATAAATTAATTTTTTAATTTTTTTTAAAAAACCCTGAATTTTCTCAAAAAAAAAAAAAAAAAAAAAAATTTAAACCCACATCTGCAAGAGGAAGGAAGAAGAGGGAGGAAGAAAAAAAAAATTGTCCCTCCCCCCAGCGACCCACATATGCAGGAAGAAGAAGAAAAGCCTTTTCGCCCCCCCGCCCGGCGACCCTTCTCCCAGCCCCCCCCCCCCCCCCCACCCAGCCCCCGGGACCCTCCTCCCTCCGCGATCTGGTGATTTTCAGTGTGGGTGAGTTTTGAAAATAGTTTGAGTTTGAGATGATTTTTGGACTGGTTTTGTGGTAGATCCACCTAATCTCAGGTGGGATTTTTGGGAGGGGTGGCTCGGGTGGGATTTTGGGGTTCTTTTCTTTCTTTCTTCCTCCCTCCTCCTCTTCTTCTTCTTCTTCTTCTTCTTGTTGCAGATGTGGGTCGCTGAGGGGGTAGGGGAGGGACAATTTTTTTTTTCTTTTCTTCCTCCCTCTTCTTCTTCTTGCAGATGTGGGTTTCAAATTTTTTATTTTTTACTTTTTTTTGTTGAGAAAATTTAGGTTTTTAAAAAAAATAAAAACATAATTTTATTTGCCACATGGCATACATTTGGCAGCCACGTGGCATACATTTGGCAGCCACGTGGCATACATGTGGCAGCCACGTGGCATATATGTGGCAGCCACGTCAGCATTTAATGGATCAATGGATGAAAAATGTAACGGAGGTATTATTTTGAAATAAAATAATACTTAAGGTATGAAAGTGAAATGTTTTAAAGACGTTGTAAGAAATTGAAATAGACCCCAAACCTGAGGTATGAAAGTGTAATTTACCCTCTTTTTTTTTTTGTAAAAATTCAGGTTTTTTTAAAAAAAACTAAATTTTTTTCGCCTCGTGGCAGACATTTGGCAGCCACGTGGCATATATGTGGCAGCCACGTCAACATTTAACGGATCAATGAATGAAAAATGTAACGGAGGTATTATTTTGAATAAAATAGTACTTAAGGTATGAAAGTGAAATGTTTTAAAGATGTTGTAAGGAATTGAAATAGAGCCCAAACCTGAGGTAAGAAAATGTAATTTACCCATCAGCAAACTATATAGCTAGGGAGAAATTCTGGTTAATACAATTGGAGTTTGAGATTTATCATTTATATACTGGTCCATATAGCTCGAAGTTTTTTGAACGGCTTTTCAGCCAAAATGGTCTATGAGATTTGCCTCACTCTTCATTTTGGTTTTTGAGATTTGAAATCAATAGAAGTAGTCCATGAGATTGTGTACTATCAATTATTTTGGTCACTCGGTGAAAAATTAATGTTAAATAAGGGTTAAAATGATGAAATTACCCTCAATATAATAAACGATAGGCCAAAATGATTTGACAAAATTTGAGGGTATTTTTATCATTTTATCCTTATTTTATGGAGATATTTCACGGAATAACCAAAATAATTGATTGTGGACAAAATTAGGGGCCAATTTTATCAATTTCAAATTTCAGGTACCAAAGTGAGGATTTATGCAAATTTCAAAGACTATTTTAACTAGAAAAACCTTATTGAACTAAAATTGTGACTTCGCCCATATGGACAATTGATTAGGAACATAAAGTGACTTTCGTATTTTATAATATGCGGACCTTCCTTTGCGGTTTATTAGATAAAAAGAAAACAATTGTGAATTTTGAACCACTGATTTCCTGCAATTAAACACGATTGATTTCATTCGATGTTTCCCAGCTTGTACATGCATTTATTGGGCTGCAATTCATTTGCTAGGAAGAAAATATTCAACCTTTAAATTAAGACATGAAAGCAAGGCCCAACGGGAATTAACTAAAAATAAAATTAATTACAATATTTATCCTTAAACTTGTATTTGTATTTCACTTTAACGGGCGAAGGATATTCATGGTTGTCTTTTACAATATCTATAAAATGAGCGTTGTGAACTATCTGCTTCAAAAAGATGACTTTTAATAGTTTTTCAAATATGTTATGTGACTCACTTTAACTGTTATTTTATACTTTTGTTAGTTTGATTGCTGACTAAAATATCCGCCTCAAGTACATACAACAAAACATTTTAAGAAAATGACCTTACTTTAGTCTAAAGCTGGGGAAGGGTAGCACTGGCGCCGTAGAATTCAAAGCCAAATGGGTAGAACCGTCATTTCGACGCTCAAGCGGGCCTAAGAGCTGGAGGCGAAAACGGGCCACGCAGAGAAGGCCTGCAAAATGCACAGCCCGTCCAAAGCACAAACCCAGCCTCCAAACCAATGGCAATTCCGCCAAAAAAAATATAAAATAAAAAAATGTCCGATTGAATTTGCGCTGTAACTAGGCCGTAAATGTTTGGTGGGCGGTTTTGTAATTCAATTTGTTCCAAGGCATTAGGGTTAGGTGGTTTATCTTCTCTATCCATTCCTGACGATAGCCATTAGGAAAAGGTGGTTTATCTTCTCTGCTGATGAAACTCCTTTCCGCCAGAAGTAGATTATCCGAACATGCCAACTTGAGGGGGATTGTTGACTTTTTGTGTATATTCCTGTAATCTTAGGATTTTTAGTTTAATATAATTTTATGTAAAGTATTTCTTTTCTTATTGATAGGATTGTAACATCTTATATACCCCTCATTAAGAGATGAATAGAACACACAATTATTCCAAAAGAGCATTCTCTTCTGGAAGCACTAAGGTTTTTAATTTTTGACTAGTTCATAATAAAAGTACTTCTAGTATTTAAAGGGAGGGCCATTTCCTGAATCAAACTCATTGTTTCCATGCATTTTAATCTGAATTGGTAGCATGAGATTTTCGAAATCTCGAGGCCAACCTTGAATGATAGCCACTGTGGAAACATGCTGATTGAGTATACCTCTATAAATCTATCCAAAGATGTTAGCTTTGTGCAATCATCATGCATTTCTGTTTGCAGTTATATCGTCCCAGAGTATAGCTTTCTCGACACCCGTGGATTGGGGGCTTATGAAGGAAAGAACCTAGAAGTTGTTTCAGAAGTACCATTTCCAATGAACATCCACATTTTTGTTCTCTCAACGAAGTAGAATATATGGTCATTGACAAGCAAGGATGATGAGTAATTTTGTTAGCGCACCTCAGGTATATGCATCAGACACTCTTTCTCCTGCAATCAAGCCTCCCCCTATCGATGATGGAACCCCAAACGAGGGCGTCTCAGATGCATTTGTTCGGGTGACACAACTCATGTCTATACTCGAGACTCAGTACTCCGAAGACACTGTGATCATTGTCTCACCAGATTCTGACAATTTGACTGTCCTGCAAGCTGGTATAATTGGACTTGACTTGCGCAGGTAACTCGAGACTCTCTTCCTTAACACGATCACTATCGTCATAACAAGAATATGTGATTGTTATCGAGCATTGTAAATGCTAAGATGTCATATTGGAAGAAAAGGTCACCTAAAGTTAAGGCTTGTATTCACCCACTGTGCACTGTGCAGCATGGCATCAGTGTCCAGGGCATGGCGTCTTCCTTTTTCAGCATGTAGGGATTCTTCTTGTTATCTGTTGCCCTTATTTCAAGGGATTGTATCTAGCTGATTAGGACTAGGAGTAAATTAAGGAGCCATAGTTTTCGGTTCTTTTCCTCTTGTACATATATTCTGTCTAGGTCTCTTGTACTGTGGTTTTTCTGTGTGTGAATATTGAAACTCTCAATTTACAACATGGTATCAGAGTGGTGACCCTAACATGCCTGTCTCTGTATATCTTTCTGATAGTTCTCTGAACTGTCCTTCAATCCACAACCATGGCTGAAGAAAGTTCTGTAAACATTGAAGGAGACAGTTCCCATGTTTCTCCACCTTCAGTTTTTTCTGATGTTGAGGTTAATCCAAACCAACGTCTTAGTTCAATGCTTTTAAACGAGTTTAATTATCTTCCTTGTGAAAGGGCTGTTACATTAGCTCTAGGGGGAAGGTCTAAACTCGGCTATGTAAATGGAGCCGTTCCAATGCCTGAAATCTCTTCTTCAAGCTACGATGCTTGGTTGTGCAAGGACCAATTTGTCATGTCGTGGCTGCTCAACTCAATGGAGCGAAAAATTGCTGAGATTTTCAGTTATGCTGAGTCGTCCATGCATCTTTGGAAGAATCTCAAAGAAATGTATGGAAACCAGAATAACTCAGCTCGTGTTTTCCAACTGAAGAAAGATATTTCTGGTTTGCAGCAGGAAGGACAATCATTCGTGCAACATCTTGGGAAGTTAACAACCATGTGGAATGAATTGAATGTCTATCGTCCTCACACCATTGATGCTGCGGTGTTAATGAAGAGGGCTGAGGAAGACAAAATCTTCCAGCTTTTGGCAAGTCTAAGTTCTGACTTCGAAGATCTTCGAAGCCATATTTTAATGAATCCTGATCTGCCCTCATTCTCCAGTGTTTGTGCTACTATTCAATGAGAGGAGGTGCGCAAAAAGGTCATGAACATAGAAGCCAAGTCGAATATGCCAGAAGTCAGGGCTTATGCTTCTAATCATAAGGGTGTCGAGGAAAAGAGCTACAGGGGAAAAAGAGACTTAAAGTGCAGTTGTTGTAATGCGGGTGGACATTCAAGGGACTGGTGTTGGATTCTACATCCGGAATTAAGACCAAAGCTGCCAAGAGATCAGAAGGGCTCCTCAAAATTCTCTCAAAATTCTCCTTTCAAATCCAATCATTCCCCTTTCAAAGCCAACCATGCAAGCCATGTAGATCATGTAGTCTTCTTGTCTACAGATGAGATATCAAGCTTCACTTCCAATCCAACTGCATTAATCAAAGAATTTGCAGCCTTTCTTCATAAGAAACAAGGAAGTAGTGACTATGAAGGGACAATCAACCATGGTGACAACAATCAGACCGCACTACTCGGGCAATTTGCAAGTTTTTTGGCTGAAAATGAACGCATACCATCAAGAGACATCTCAGGTATCTTGAACTCATTTTCAACAGCTCTCAAAGTTGGTAGTATGCATGACTATTGGATTATAGATTCAGGTGCCACTGATCATATGACAAATAAATTTACAACCTTGCACGATTTTCAAAAACTGCCAATTCCTTCTCATGTATCTGTTGCCAATGGCAAGGGTGCTTCAGTTCTAGGAAAGGGAAAAGTGAATTTGATCTCTAACAACCTAGAGTCTGATGCTCTTTATGTCCCCTCCTTTCCCTTTCAACTTTTATCTGTCGGAAAAATCACAAATTCACTAAAGTGTCTTGCTATCTTCTCTCCTCACAATGTTATTTTTCAGGACCTAGCCACCAAGAAGACGATTGGTGAGGGTTTATTCTTAAATGGTCTCTACTATCTACCCAAAGACACCCAAGTTCCCAAAGTCTTTCAAGTTAATTCAAGTATAGGACAAGAACAGCAATTTTTGCACCAGCGACTAGCGCATCCCTCTGGAAGAGTTTTGTCCACTTTGTTTCCAAGCCTATGTAAAATTACAAACCCTTGTGATGTTTGTCATTTGTCTAAGTTTGCTAGGTTACCATTTTCTTCCTCTATGTCAAGAGCTAGTAATCCTTTTGAAATCGTGCATTCCGATATTTGGGGACCCATTTTGGAATCCTTTGATGGATACAAATATTTTGTAACCTTTGTGGATGATTTCACAAGGATCACTTGGTTATATCTTTTGAAACTTAAAAGTGAAGTTGTGAATGTTTTTAAAGATTTTCATAAATTTGTCACCACTCAATTTTCTTCACACATTCATGTTTTAAGATCAGACAATGGCACCGAGTATATGTCCCATAACATGTCACAATACTTGAGCATGCATGGCATTCTACACCAAACAAGTTGTGTTGGAACACCCCAACAAAATGGGATAGCTGAAAGGAAGAATAGGGATCTTCTTGAGAAAACTAGAGCACTTATGTTCAATATGAATGTCCCAAATAAGTTTTGGTCCCAAGGAGTGCTCACAGCCACTTATCTCATTAATAGATTACCTAGTAAAGTTTTGGACTTTAAATCACCCTACGAAGTATTGAAAGGAAGAAAACTCAATTTGGAGCATTTGAGGGTTTTTGGGTGTACACGCTTTGTTCATATTCAAGCCCACAACCGCGACAAATTGGATCCTAGAGCTGCAAAATGTGTGTTCCTAGGCTACTCATCCACGCAAAAGGGGTATCGGTGCTACAATCCCACAACTCAAAAACTGGTGGTTTCAAGGGATGTCAAGTTTGATGAAGGCATTCCCTATTTCTCACGACCTATGAACTATTCTCGGCAGGGGGAGCACTTGCGTGACCTTTTTCCTATGTCATATTCTGGTTGTGATGAGCCAACTTCTTTTCCTAGTGCTCCTGCAGTGCCAATATCCCAACAAATGCAAGATGTCACCAATGCACAAGAAACATTTGAGGTTCCAGTTACTCCTATTAGTACCACCAGTTCAAATCCTGAGGCTTCTTCAATAGTTCATTCCTCAGATCAACCCCATGTTGTCCATCGCAATCCTGCTCGAGAAAGGCACCCGCCACCTAGGTTACTTGATTATGTAACCTATACAGCCAGGTACCCCTTGACTAATGTTATTGATTATAACAAATTCTCACCTACTTATGCTGCGTTTCTAAGTACTATCACTGGGGTCCGTGAGCCACAAACTTTTCAAGAGGCTAATCTTCATGTTGAGTGGAGAAAAGCCATGGCCAACGAGCTTCAAGCTCTCCATGAGAATCGCACGTGGACGGTTGTCAAGCTTCCCAAGGGTAAGAAAGCAGTGGGAAGCCGTTGGGTTTACAAGACCAAGTTTAACTCAGATGGCACCATTGAGAGACACAAAGCACGTTTGGTGGCTCGTGGGTTCACTCAAACTTATGGTGTAGATTATAAGGAGACATTTGCTCCGGTTGCAAAAATGAACACAGTTAGGGTATTGTTGTCAGTTGCCATTAATCATGCCTGGCCTCTTTTTCAAATGGATGTCAAGAATGCCTTCTTGCATGGTGATCTTGAAGAAGAGGTTTATATGAAACTCCCTCCAGGTTATTCTCAATCCAATGACACGGATTTGGTGTGCAAACTTCACAAAGCAATCTATAGCCTAAAACAGTCTCCTCGAGCTTGGTACGCTAAGCTTAGTTTTGTTCTTGAACAAGTTGGGTTTTGTAACACCCCAACCCCCCCTAATTATATGTAATGCCATAATTCCCTAAAACTTACTTAAAATTTTCATTTTTGGTCCCTAATTTTGATTAAATCTGGACCCTTCATCCAGATTCCCAAACTCCCTCCTGCTGCCACGTGTCAGCACCCTAACAATATCTCTCTCTTCCTTCCGTCCCCTACCCCGAGTCAATCTCTCTCCCATTCTCTGCAATCTCTCTCCCTTTCCCTCATTTACCCGAAACCCTCTTCTCTCTCTCTTCTCTCTGCGCCGTGAGCACCACCTTCACTGCCTCATCGCCATCGTTCCTTTCTCTCTCCCTACACGTGTAAGGCTCGGCGGAGCCCAGGAGTAACCCAGGCGAACCCACACCCAAGCCCAGTCCCTCCGACGGGTTTTTCTAATTTCCTCCGGCTAGGTGAGTTCATTTCCCTCCTTTATCAGTGTAGGGTTGTTTGGGAGTGTCTAACGATAAGGATTTCTGTGTTTTTCTAAGGTTTTGGGACGGGATCGAATCGGGTTTTGGACACACCCACCTCCGGCGAGGCCGTGGGTGTTGGGAGGTTTTCCGGCCACCACAAGCCGTTCCACGGTGAACCAAAGGTACCATTTCACTCATCTCGTCCCACTCTTCATTTTGGTACCTAGATCGAAGTCTAGGGTGTGTGTTTGTAGCCGGCCGGAGCTGTAGAAGCTCCGGCGTTCTCTTCCGTCAGCTAAGGCCCTTCGGGCCATCTGCCTTAACCCACGGGCTTTAAGCCCGTTATGCTTCAACCCAGGAAACCCTATGGCCTTTGGGCCTTTCTGCCGAGCCCAACCCAAACCCAATTTCCTTTTTTATTTTGTTTTAATTTTAATTGTTTAATTATAAAGGCCCTTGGGCCGTTTTAGTTAAGGGCCTGAGGCCCGTGACCCAAAACCCTTAGCTGGGCCAGGCATTAGGCCTGGGCCCGTGTATCCAAGAACCCAAGCCCAACCTGAATCCAAGCCCAGACCCGTTGACCCGTTGACCCGTTGACCCGTTGACTGGATCCGACCCGTTGACCCGGTTGACCGACCCGGTTGACCGTTGACCCGGTCAACGGTCAACATTGACTTTGACTTTGACCGGTCAACGGTCAACGTTGACTTTGACAGTTGACTTTTCGTGTTTTCGTCCGAGACCTCTCCTAGGCTAATTTCGTCGTTCTGGACCCGTTTCTGAAGTCCGTTTTCCCAAATTAAGTCGTTTGAGTAGAGTTTGACTGAATTACCCCTTTATGTGCTTAGGGGGCAATTCTTGTGGCGTGTTTACCTTCGCTAGTCTGCGCAGCTTTCGACGGCGAAGTACTGTGAGTGGACCCCTTCAAAAATGCATGTTTTATAGTAGAAATGCATACATGGAAAGCATGATTTGATGAATATGTTATATGAAATGCTTTACGAGATATCGTGCCTATTAAGGCTATTTTGAATTATTACTATTTTTCCTATAACCCGTATTCTTATAGAATATCTGATGGATGACGATATGATATTTAGAATACGTTTCGAACACATTCTTTATAGTATAGATGATGGATGATTTTATACTATGAAGATGCCTTTCAAATGTACGTATGTTTAATGGTTTTGTACTTACCTAGTGGTCCTTACCGCTACGGGACGTAGGGATAGTTTCTGGTCCGTCCCGGGCGAAGGTTTGGTGTTGGCATAGGGCCTGTAGGGTGTTTCCTCTGGCATTTAAGACCAGGGATGGGGAGCCGGCATGGGGCCTGGGGGTTATTTCCTCTGACTGTCTGCTCAGAGATGGGGAGCCGGCATGGGGCCTGGAGAGTTATATTGGACATTCACTAGAGATTATTATATATACAAGTTATGATTTGAGACAGTGCACGGCATGCTAGGTTTCGGAAAACCTATGTTTATCACGATATATATGTGTTTTCATAAAACCTGGGGGTTAGTACGTTGATAACTGTTTTACTATATATATATATCAAATTGGTCCACTCATGTTTGTTTTGCGCCCCCTTCAGGACCACAGAACGACGACTACGATCTGAGCTACGAGGCTTTCCCCTACCAGTGACTTCGTGCCATATCTTCTCTGCTTGGCACTTATTTGTAATAGCACCTTCCTAAATAAACTTCTGTTCATTCTCTGGAATAGATGTATGCTCTGAATGTATTGTGTAATATCCTTATGATTAATGATTAGCTTTTGAACTTAGTTGGTGTTTTCTTACCTTTATACTAGTTTAGTACATTCCTCCGCTTTCGCTTAAATTAAATGGCTTTCGTCACCCTCTGGGTGTCGGCCAGCACGTGACCATCCCTATGCCCCGAGGGCATCGGGGTCGGGGCGTGTCAGGTTTCGTAGGAGTCATGCTGATTCCTCACTGTTTGTTCGAACTAGCTTAGCGGGAAAATTGGTGGTGCTTATATATGTGGATGATCTTATTGTGACAGGTGATAACATTTCAGAAATCACCTCCCTCAAACAATATCTCAGCAACAACTTTGCCATTAAAGATCTTGGCAATCTCAAATATTTTTTGGGAATTGAAATGGCACACTCTCGTAAAGGTTTCTTCCTCAATCAGCGTAAATATGTTCTTGATCTTCTTCAAGAAGCTGAAATGACGGATTGTAAGCCAGCTCGAACACTTTTGGATACCAATCTCAAGCTGGAACCTCATGGTGATCCAGTTGCTAATCTGAGCTACTATCAGATAATGGTTGGCAAACTCATCTACCTGACCATTACTCGTCCAGACATCTCTTATGCCGTGAGTATTGTTAGCCAATTCATGCATTCTCCAACCATGGCTCATCTCAAAATTGTTCATCGCATCCTTCGTTATTTAAAGGGTTCTGTTGGACGCGGAATATTAATGCAAAATCATGGACATACATAGATTTCTGGATATACCGATGCTGATTGGGCGGGCAACTCCATTGATCGTAAATCCACCACTGGCTTCTGCACTTTTGTGGGAGGCAATTTGGTTACCTGGAAAAGCAAGAAGCAAAGCGTTGTTGCAAGGTCCATCGCCGAGGCTGAGTATCGCGCCATGGCCTCTACATCCTGCGAACTCATTTGGCTCAAGGGTCTTCTCCTGGATTTAGGCTTCTCCCATAGTCAACCAATGTCTATGTACTATGATAATCAGGCCGCGATGCACATTGCATCAAATCCAGTTTTTCATGAACACATGAAACATATAGAGGTTGACTGTCATTATGTTCGAGCACAAGTTCAGTCCAAAGTCATCCACACCTACTACACACGAAGCCATGATCAGCTTGCGGATATTTTTACCAAAGGGCTGTCTTTCACTGCATTTCAATGCATTTTGTTCAAGCTTGGATCAATCAATCCCTTTGATCCAGCTTGAGGGGGAGTATTGGAAGAAAAGGTCACCTAAAGTTAAGGCTTGTATTCACCCACTGTGCACTGTGCAGCATGGCATCAGTGTCCAGGGCATGGCGTCTTCCTTTTTCAGCATGTAGGGATTCTTCTTGTTATCTGTTGCCCTTATTTCAAGGGATTGTATCTAGCTGATTAGGACTATGAGTAAATTAAGGAGCCATAGTTTTCGGTTCTTTTCCTCTTGTACATATATTCTGTCTAGGTCTCTTGTACTGTGGTTTTTCTGTGTGTGGATATTGAAACTCTCAATTTACAACATGTCATAACAAGAGTATTCACTCTTGCGCAGTTGCATTCGAGGTCCTAAATTCGATTCTCCCCTCCCCAGTTTTGCTCGCATAAACAAAAGTACTGCCCTAGGGTTGTGATTGTAGACAATTTAGTAATAGAAATCCAATTATGATTGTCCTCAATCGAACTTCTCCTCAATTCAACTCTCCTCATTCCGATTCGGGATTAGTGAACCCCTCCACTCACGGCGGTGTGCGCTCATCTGTTATTTTGTTGATTAGATTTGAACAAAAATTTAAAGTCATGTTTTAAAACTATTACTATGGGATTTTTCTTTCAGAGAGATCTTCCTTCTTTTTAATCCTTTTTGCTTAGAAAAGAATCTGAAGGATGTTGGATAGGCCCGGGCCTATTCTCGTCTCTCTTCGGCTCCGCCAGTAAAGTTCACACATAGGGCCAAGTACAAGGCTCCGTTAAGCAATAGCATAGGGAGAGTTTTAGTTCATTAAGCTAAAAAAATACTAATTGTTTGACCTATTTTATGATTTTTTAATTGTTGTAGCCCACCTAGAAAATGAAAAGTCTGAATCGTAGAAGTGTTTTTAGGGAAAATAAGAGTTAATAAAAGATAAATTGGACAGTTTCGAATTTGAGTGAACTGGCACATTCGCATACAATATCCTTTTCGAGATCTCGCTTTAATGGAATCTAGGATTTCAAAATATGAAGGGATGGGAGTGATGAACTGATCATCTTGAGGCGTACGAATGCAACGCAATTTAAGATGTTCAATATCCAAACCGATCGCCCAGCCAGCGTTAAAGTTCCACCAATACAGATTTCCTTTGGGAGCAACCGCTGTGCGATTCAAACTACTAAGTGAAAATCCTAATGCAATATGTTCTGTCCATTTACCAGTCTCGGAAGTGAAAATCTCGAGCTTTATTTTCGAGGGCTGCGGCAAGGATGAATGAGTAAATCGCACGATCCTGTACCTACTCTCAACGTTAAGTTGGAATGTATTACTTTTTTCCTTTCGGCTATCGTTGCCATCTTCCCTGCATTCCTTCTTATAGTAGTAGGGTTCGCAGATGAATCCGACCCACGCTTCCTCGTGGCAGCATTGATGAGAAAGGGAAGGAATGGCGTCCCATTGCTTGGTGGATGGATTGCAGACGTAGTAGTCCGAACTAGTCTTGGCTGCGCAGCATAATACTAAGTCCCGACATGCCGCTACTACAATTGGTTCCTTGTCTGGTGTGTCGACAGGCCTTTGAAAACAAGGGAGGAAACTCAAAGAGAAGCTGCGGGGCGGCCTTGGTTTTCGGGCACCAGAGGCTGCTCGGACATGGTAAAGAAATCCCTCTCATCCTTTGGATTCGTGCAGATCAGAGTAGTTGGCTCCGGCGTCTGCTTTTTATCTTGGACACACAAAAAGCATAAGCGAAAGTAATCATCAGAGAGGAGACTGAACCAACGCTTGGAAACACACCTGCATTGAACTGCGGATTCGCGGGGAAGTCGACACAGGATTTCCACCAATACAAAATCAGGGAGATCATCAATATACAACATGATCTTTATCGTTTGATCGATGTAGTTGTGATTGTGCAGATTGTTTGATTGATTGCTAATGGCACTTACTAGTATATAGTGTGTTTGTAATCCTGGTCATCTTTGGAAAGATATCCGTTATGAAATAGGATTATGAAGAACAATCAAATTAGAATACAAATTGGAAACAACTAATAGAGGATTACATATTATTTATTTATTAGGCAAAACTAGATCCAAACGATTCGTCAAATCCTATTATCCTAATTCAATAAAAATTCTTCTTTTGTGGGATGTGGTTTTTATTGCTATTTGTTACCAGAAAGCTGGAAATTTTTCCTCCCATATTAACCTTACTAGTGACTAAGTGATGTATCATATATGATGTTTAGGGTAGACTAGTAGTAATTTTCACGCTCACGTTTTCTCTTCCTTGATTATATTTATACTTATTCACCTAACGGCTAAAAATAAAGGGACAAGTGCATAGGAGAAAAATGAGTGTAACAATCATTTCTAGTGATGCTAATGTCTAACCATGGTGCTATTGCATTAGTTGCTTGTTGAGTATTCGTTTTGACTGTTGTTTTTTGGATGAATAGAACTGGAAGGTATTTTCTGGTGAGGGCAGGGCAGTCTGAGTATGAGAGCATAGTAGTAATCAACACAAATCTGGTTGCGAAAACTTCTGTTGATAACGGGTTGTCAGAGAAAGGAAAGAAGCAGGCAGTGAGGTCAGCTTTCAATTTGACGGAAATGGGAGCTTGTGACAAGAACTGTTGGATATGGCCTTCTATCACTCAGAGAGCTTACCAGGCTGCAGAGATCATTGCAGCCGTTAATGGGGTCAGTCGAAGGTGCGCAAGTTAGTACTATGAACTACGAACTCTAGTGCTTTATTTGGCACCAAATAGTACTAATTTACTAAAGAGACTGGTTAACTCGTAGTGACAAAAAAAACCAAGAGCGCTTTTTCAGTGCTCCTCTAGAAAGCACTAGGATTTTTAATAGAAATGTTGACTAGTTCCTAACAAAAGTACTTCTAGTAGAAGCGCTTATGAGCATAAGTGCGTTCTTATAAAAATTTCAATGTATTTCTAAGCTTGTTGCATTTTCCATCTAGATTATTATTTGGTTTAAACTCATTGCTTCCAAGCATTTTAACCTACCATGATTTTCGAAATTTCTAGGCTGACTCTGAATGACAGTGTCATTGTGGAAACATGTTGATTAAGTTTACCTCTATAAATCTATCCAAATATGTTAGCTTTCTGCAATCATCATGCATTTTTGTTTGTAGTTGTATCGTCCAGGAGTATAGCTTTCTCAACGCCCGTGGATTGGAAGCTTATGAAGGAAAGAACCTAGAAGCTGTTTCAGAAGTACCACTTTCCAATTAACATCCACATTTTTACGTTATCAAGATTTGTTTTTTCTCTCAACGAAGTAGGACTTATAGTCATTGACAAGCAATTATGATTAGTAATTTTGTTAATGCACCTCGGGTATATGCATCAGACACTGTTTCTCCAGCAATCAAGCCTCCCCCCTGTCGATGATGGAACCCCAAACAAGAGCGTCTCAGACATATTCATTCGGGTGATATAGCTCGTGTCCAAACTCGAGACTCAGTACTCTGAAGACGCTGTGACCATTGTCTCACCAGATTCAGACAATTTGACAGTCCTGCAAGCTGGTATAATTGGACTTGACTTGCGCAGGTAACTCGAGACTCTCTTCCTTAGCTCAATCACTATCGTCATAAGAAAGAATCTGTGATTGCTATTGAGCATTGTAAATAACATTTTTTCTTTCGATAGCCTGAACTTTACCGGGCTTGCAGGAGGCTTATATCTCATTTGGTTAATAGCATTCACTCTTGCACAGTTACATTCGACGTCCTGGGTTCAATTCTCCCCTCCCCAATTTCGCTTACAAAAACAAAGGTACTGCTCTAGGGTTGTGATTCCAGACAATTCAGTAATAGAAATCCGATTATGATTCTTCTCATCAGTTGAATTCCCCTCATTCCGATCCCGGATTAGTGAACCCCTCCACTCATTGTGGGGATTATTGTGATGAAGTGAATTGAGTTCACTTTGTTTATTTTTATTTTCTTTGCATTCCTTTCTTTTTCAGTATTAGGTTCCTATCAGGGAGGAAGAGAGTGGTGGCAGCGGCGGCAAGTGAGGAGGCAAGGAGTAGTACTTTGAGTAGGGTTGGTGAAGATAATGGTGTTGGGAGGAGAGGAACACACGAAGAAACGAATGAAGGGCATGACGAGGAAGAAATGGCACATGATATGACGGTGATGAATCAATTAATTGCTGGGAACCGAACCATAAGCAAAAGAAATGCAGGCACTATAAACCTAAACCAGATATGCAGAGCAGCACCAGCATATCTACAAGGCGACTAGAACGGCTAAATCTCTAAACTGGTGAACTATTAATTCGACAAGCATGAGGTATAGAAAAAGTTAACCCAATTTGAGTTGAGTTCTTCATCAAATGAACCAATTATCGAACAACAACTAGAATGGCTCAATCTCGTAATGGTAAAACTAAAATTTGACAAGCATGAGGTCATAAAAAAAGTGAGTCTTTCTCATGGTAGTAAGTGGGTTATTGATCTTATTATAACTTAAAAGTTTAGTTTGTTTTAGCTATTTTGCGAGTATGATTAAGTTGCCCCAATTCTTGATAATTTTGATGTGCAAGTTTGTCATTTCTTATGCATTATTGTACTTGTTTACCGTATCAGTGAGTTATATTGTAATTGTATCATACATAGGTTGTCATTTTTTGTGCATTATTGTACTTGTTTACCGTGTTAGCGAGTTATATTGTTATTGTATAGTCTTGTGCTAGTGACATGTGGTGAAAAACACATGTTGCTCAATTATGGAGACGCCACCACAACAGTGTACATATGCCATGTAATTCTTTCTCCGCTAACTCACTGTACGAATGGGAGCAAGAAGGACCATTTCTTTGACATTGAATAACCTAACCTCCCATGCAGGGAAAAACACTACCCACCTAACCCATCCTAACCTAACCACGAGAGAGTTTTTAGTGTATCTGGAACACGACTCAGTATACCAAGTTTAATAATACAATTGGTTATAAACTTGAAAAAAAAAATTCAACCAATTGTATTATGACACTTGTATAGCATACCATATTCCCAGCATACTAAAAAATTTAGGAAAACTAATGAAAAAAGCTTGAAAACTTTGAGTTTTAACGATAAGGAAAAAATAAAGGGTAAAGTGAATAGTACTAGGCACTAGTAGAAAAAACACTTTGCATGACGTACGTACCTTCGTCGTGCAAAGTCAAAAATCGTTGCCTAAGGGTTTGCGCGACGCAACCTTCATCGCACACTAACCGTCGCGCCAAGGCAGTGACGATAGGGTTATGCATCGCGCAAAGTGGCTTTGTGCGACGCATGTGTGTCGCTCAAAGATGCTTTGCACGACGTAGTCATGCGTGTCGCAAACCCCTTTTTTGTTTTGGTCAAAAATATATATATTTTTATTTTTGATAAATATTGCACGACGTAGGACATGCGTCACGCAAACCCCTTTTTTTTGTTTTGGTCAAAATTTTTTTTTTATTTTAAATTTTTGATAAATATTGTAATTAAATTCTAAACAATAATTAATTAACCAAGCAAAAGTATTTAATTATAAAATATATGAAAATGTACATATAAGATGTCCGAACAAAAAAGAAAAAACAACAAGTAATCTTCTAAAGTAAACAACAAAACGATGAGATAAACAAAGAAATATCAAACTCTCCAGAGACCTCCAACAAACAAGGACATTGTCACTTTAAGACTTCACATTTTTTGAACACCTCCAAACAAAGGACCTTGAGAGCGAACTACTGCCCCTAATGCTTGAGCCTCAAAATTGTTGCCTCTCTCTATCTGCACGGACATAAGCATATGGATCAAGAAAAAAAATTTGTACTTGTATAGGTAGAACTCCTGAAAAATTATATTAAGGGGGGTCCTTTGAGAAAAGATAAACACATGATAGATTATGAACCTGCTAAACAGCCATGGATTCAATTCTACCAGCCCCAAATACCAGAGAACATATATTCCTACAGGTTCCCCGGTATGTATGGACTGCACGAAAACAAATGCAAGGCTTGAAATTTCATATTGAGACATTAAACAATAGTATTGTAAGCAATAAGAAAGAAAAACAAGCACATCCAAGCAATTTTCATGCTTAATATTTGTTTAATAGAACGTCTCTCATTGTAGAATCTTTAAAGCAAGTAAATCATATAATTACCGTACTGCAGGGATGGAGTTATGTTGGTGATAGGCTATTATCAGCAGTTATACCTTACGAAGAGAGTGGCTGGTATGACAGACAAATGTGGGTAAAGCCACCTGAGGTTAGCACCCTTCACCTTATCCTTTCTCAGTTAATAAGGATCAAAGATGAAGTCCTTCTGGAAAATGTCAACCTTCAAAGTTTAATCCACATATCTTATTCAAGTATTCAACTGAAGAAGGCTACTTAGAATAATCAAGATATGATGAAATTCACAGAAATTAACTGATCACATAAGCCTCAACGTTCAAAGATATTAACTGATCACATAAGCCTTAACGTTGATGCATATATTGCCTCTAAATCAAAACCTCGAACATTTGATTATGCTATGGAAACTGTATCCTGTGGCTTATCACTAGAGCTTAATACTCGAACAAAGTTTCTGAGAGTCGGACTACGTCCCTCTATGTGGTGTATATGTGCATATGTATGCCAAATATTAACTGAGAAGGGTCATTGGAGACAGTGCAAATTTGAAGATATCTAAAATTGGTCATTAGGCAACAAAACTACATGACTCTTGACCTTTAACTAGTTAAAACCAGCAATTGGAAGCCCAAATTTTGTTTCTATTCTAATATTAATAACTGAGATGCAAAATAGTAGAAAATTTATGCTAAAACATTATTTCTTACGATACTGTGAAGCATCCAGCTTCAGCCACAATCCACTTTTCATAAACTTCATATAAAAAAGAAAAACCATGTGCTATTCTTATAAGCATGAATGCAGCAAGCCATAGTGCAAGACCCAAACAAAGTGCATGTGCCATACCAAATCTTCGACTGCATAACATGAGAAAGATCATAAGTACTACTAGCCGATAACTCCAAACATGTTTAATTAAACAAATGAGCACGTTGTTTGTTTGCATTAATGCTTTCCAGAAGAGATTAGAGTACGTTCCTTGTTGGAGATTAAAGGAAGATTAACACTTTCATGGTAATCAATTACCATGTGAATGCCATGAAAAGCAAAAGTTCCACAGACGGATGTTTCTCACTACAATTCAAATTAAGGAAAAAGAAAATGCGTTGCGCAAGTTTTACACAAATTATTTACCATCCACAGAAAAGAATACAAACATAATTCTTCCACAAAGAAAATGCAAGGTAAGTCATGTTATGCGAAAAGAAATTCCTCTCACAGAGGCAAAGATACTTAATCTAAATACATAAATTGGTTTCAGAAACAGAAGACTAACATATTGAAATATACAAACCATGCATCCTAATTTTCTGCTCGAAGCAAATAATAAAAAAGCCAAACAAATTTCGAGTTTTCTTTGTCAGTTGCAACAACATTTGAGTTTTTATTGTTCTGTTATGTCATATCTTCTAAAGCAAATTAAGAGCCGAGTTCACAGCTGATTTCGAAATCTCAAGTAAACCCAAAATTTCCCAACAAAAAATTTAAAAAAAAAAAAAACAACTTTCTTTTCATTTCTTATAATTTCTCAGTGACTAAACAGATAAAAAATTCACAATAATTCAACACATACAACAAATTAAAGACAGCAAGATAGAAAAATCACTAGTTCTTGGCCCAAAACAGCTTGAAATGCACTGTCAAGCAGATCTTCCCCCCTTTATACATATGAACCAATCCAAAATTACCCAGAAATTAATGGACTTAAATTACAATCAGAAAACAAAAATGGGGAAAAAGGGAAAATCGTAAAATCAAAATAAGGCCGACCTTTTGGGTCTCGCCGTCTAGCTGAGGGAGCTCGAGTTCCGGTGTGGTGGCAGGGTAGGTGATTGGGATATCGAACAGGAGATCGAACTCGTACTTGAGGAGGTTGTAGACGTACCAGCACTTGCCAGTCCACCGTGTACCCTCGGGATTGGCGGCAGAGATTCGGAACCAATCGTTGTCGTTGGACTTGTTCATCTGGGTGTATTCGAACCTTGAAATATCCAAGAACAATGTGAACTGGTTGAAAACAATTCCCTTTGCAGACCCATCCTTTTCAACCATGGAATCGACCACAATCATTAAATTAAATATGCAAATAATGAGATTGAATGTGTGAACTTGAATAGGACATCGACATTGACGGTGGCGTGAGCTTGGCTGAGATGGAGGAGTGTGAATTTTTTTTGGATGAAGGCAGAAATAGAGAGAAATCAAGAGATGGTGTTGGGAATGAGAGATAGAGAGTTTGAGAGAGTGATTGAAGATCGAGAGAAAGATGAGGCTCAAGGCTCAGGGCTCAGGTTGCTGCGCGAGATGTGAGAGACCGAGTGAGAGAGAGGGAAGAGAGACCAAATTTTTACACTCCCATTTTGTCCAAATTTGGGAAAAAAAAAAAGGCCTAATTTTTACAAAACTACCGCCAAATTTTTAACACATTGCGCAACGCATGTATACATTACGACGTCGCGCAAAGTGGTTGTGCGCAACGACCCCATCTAGGCGTCGCGCAAGTTATACTTAAAAAAAAAAATTATTATTATAAAATTCTACAAAACTAATTTCAACGATCCAACCATCAAACTTGTTTGTACATGCTTCAAGATCGCATATGCCAAAAATTGCAAAAAAAAACATGCAAAGATCAAGTGACGGGACAAAACATTTTGACGGTTATACCCGAAAAATCACGATTTAACTGTAGTTTTAACTTCGATTTTGATGATTTTTTACATCTACACTCCTGAATCCTATATGAATACAACGAACAGAATCGATTATCAATTTAAAATATTTACACAAATGGATACCACAAAATCTTATGTTATACTTAATGAAAGTATAAATAAACTCTAAGTGTCAGTGAATCTATCATTTTGATGGGAAATGCATTCTACGAAACTAGTTTCAACGATCCAACCGTCAAACTTGTTTGTATACGCTTCGAGATCGCATACGCCAAAAATCGCAAAAAACAAACATTCAGATATCAAGTAACGAGACAAACCTTTTCGACGGCTATAATGAAAAATCATGATTTAACGGTTATGTTAACTTCGATTTTGATGATTTTTTACAGCTACACTCTTTAAACCTATATGAACACAATGAACTAATTCGATTGTCAATTTAAAACATTTACACAAGTGGATACCACAAAAGAAAAAGGCAATGCAAGAACCCCAAAAGAAAAGCAAAAGGAAAAAAAAAGAAAAAAAAAACTTTGCACGACGTAGGTGTTGCGTTGCGCAAAATAGCTTTGTGCGACGTAGATACACCTACGTCGCGCAAAACCGCTTTGCGCAACGCAGTAGCACCTACGTTTCGCAAAGGCTTTTTTTTTTTTTTTTTTTTTTTTTTTTTTTGCCATTTTGCCTATGAGTACAAAATAAATAAATTAAAATATACTTAGTAAGTACATATACCATTGAACTTGATGGGAAACACATTTTACGAAATTAGTTTCAACTATCCAACCGTCAAACTTGTTTGTATATGTTTCGAGATCGCATATGCCAAAAATCGCAAAAAACAAACATTCAAAGATCAAGTAACGGGACAAAACTTTTTGACGGTTATAAATGAAAAAACACGATTTAACGGTAGTTTTAACTTCGATTTTGATGATTTTTTACAGCTACACTCCTGGATCCTATATGAATACAACGAACGGAATCGATCGTCAATTTAAAATATCACACAAATGGATACCACAAAATCTTATGTTATACTTAATGAAACTTAATGAAAGTATAAATAAACTCTAAGTGTTAGTGAATCTATCATTTTGATGGGAAATGCATTCTACGAAACTAGTTTCAACGATCCAACCACAAAAGAAAAAGGCAATGCAAGAACCCCAAAAGAAAAAAAAAAAAAAAAAGCTTTGCAGGACGTAGGTGTGTCGCGCAAAACAGCTTTGCACGGCGCAGTTGCACCTACGTCGCGCAAAGTGTTTTTTATTTTCCCTTTAGCTTATGAGTACAAAATAAATAAATAAAAATCTACTTAGTAAATATATATATATATATACACACACCATTGAACTTGATGGGAAACACATTGTACGAAATTAGTTTCAACGATCCAACCGTCAAACTTGTTTGTATATACTTCGAGATCGCATACGCCAAAAATCGCAAAAAAAAAAAATCCAGAGATAAAGTAACGGGACAAAACTTTTCGACGGTTATAAACGAAAAATCACGATTGAACGGTTATTTTAACTCCGATTTTGATGATTTTTTACAGCTACACTCTTTGACCCTATATGAATACAACGAACAGATTCAATCGTCAATTTAAAATATTTACACAAGTGGATATTACAAAATCTTATGTTATACTTAGTGAAAGTATAAATAAACTCCAAGTGTTAGTGAATCTATTGTTTTGATGGGATACGTATTGTATGAAACTAGTTTCAACGATTCAACCGTCAAACTTGTTTGTATATGCTTCGAGATTGCATACGCCAAAAATCGCAAAAAACAAACATTCAGATATCAAGTAACGAGACAAACCTTTTCGACGGCTATAAACGAAAAATCACGATTTAATGGTTATTTTAACTCTGATTTTCATGATTTTTTACATCTACACTCCTTGATCCTATATGAATACAATAAACTAATTCGATCGTCAATTTAAAATATTTACACAAGTGGATACTACAAAATCTTATTTTATACTTGGTGAAAGTATAAATAAACTCCAAGTGTTAGTGAATCTATTGTTTTGATGGGATACACATTGTACGAAACTAGTTTCAACGATCCAACCGTCAAACTTGTTTGTATATGCTTCAAGATTGCAAACGCCAAAAAGCGCAAAAAACAAACATTCGGAGATTATGTAACGGAACAAACCTTTTCAACAGCTATAAACGAAAAATCACGATTTAACGGTTATTTTAACTTTGATTTTGATGATTTTTTACAGCTACACTCTTTAAACCTATATGAATGCAATGAACTAAGTCGATCGTCAATTTAAAACATTTAACATTTACACAAGTGGATACCATAAAAGAAAAAGGCTATGCAAGAACCCCAAAAGAAAAAAGAAAAAAAAAAAAAAAAACTTTGCACAACGTAGGTTTTGCGTCGCACAAAACAGCTTTGTGCGACTCTGTTGCAACTTTGTCGCGCAAAGCTATTTTGAGCGATGCCAGACTTCGTCGCGCAAAGGTCTTTTGCGCGACGTTTTGTGTTTTGCGTTGCGCGACTAAATTTGCTCCGTCGCGCAAACATGTTTTTCTACTAGTGAGGATTGACTTTTTAGTGTAAAAATGTGGTTTTTCGTTAAAGTGAACAGTACTGGGAGCTTTTTGTTAAAGTTCCCAAAAAATTTCTCCCTAACCACCACCCACCTCTGCGAAATTGAATAACCTAACCACCCACCTCTCTCTCTTCTCCTTCCAATCCCTCTTTATAAAGTTGATCTCTCTTTGCACTCTTGAATTTTCTGTAGCAATCTCTCCCAGCTCTGTCTCATATAATAATGGTCTCCTCCGCATAAAGATTAAGAGTTTGTGTTTCTTTTAAGTCCCTATTTTTCTGGTTTTCGATGCCTACACTTGCTCAGGTAATAATTTAAATTATTATTGTTTATGTATTAATATATACTTGCAGGACAATATTTTGGGTAAGAGTGGTGAGTGCATGGATTGCTGATTATTTATTGTAGGTATGGGATGTGCCTATGACTGGAATCCCAATGATTATTTGGAATGAGCAGTTTTGGAAATATGCAATTAAATTAAACATCGAAGAAGTTAGCACTCCACATTCTATGTTTGGTTTCTACGAATCCACCGTAGCATCAATATGATGAATAACGGTTGTTAAGGTAATAAGTTGTGGAAGCAAATTTCGCCAAAAGCATGTGATAAAACATTTATTGACTCCGAAAAGGAAATTAATCCACTTGCGCGCAAGGCTGATATGAACTTCAGCACTTTCCATCATTGACCTTAGCAGTTGGTTAGGTTTCTCCTTGTTGTCAATGTGCTATGTGCTTTACCGTTGAAAGGTACAACATCGCAACGGCTCAGCCTGAAAGTTCAGTAGTGGCGACCCATGCGGATCTTGAGTCCCAAGGCCAGCTCGCAACGACTCAGCCTGAAAGCTCAGTAGTGGCGACCTATGCGGATCTTGAGTCCCAAGCCCAGCTCGCGATGGCTCAGCCTGAAATTTCAGTAATGGCGACCTATTTGGCAGGGAACGTAGACTTTGTGCCCATGAACATCCAGGACCCTGAGTCCCAAGATCCGGAGCCCGCAACGACGACCGAGGAGATGCAAGAACCTGACCGTGAGCTCGCTCAGCCTAAAATTTCAGTCGTGTCCCAGATTACCCAAAAATTGGACCAAGGATCGATATTCTTAGGTAGAGTTATAACGTTCGTGGAATCCTAGGATGCGTTTCCCCAACTTGCTGCCATGAAAGCCTTTTTGCTTCTGAAGCTCCTGGCGGGTAAGACCGTCATTGATTTCATACTTCTTGTCCTTAGTGTATGTAGTAATCTAGGACACGACTGAAATTTCAGGCTGAGCGGGCTCACGGTCAAGTTCTTACATCTCGTTAGGCACCGTTGCAGGCTCCGGATCTTGGGACTCAGGGTCCTGGATATTCACGGGCACAAAGTTTGCGTTCCCCGGCAAATAGATTGCCATTACTAAAATTTCAGGCTGAGCCATCGCGAGTTGGTCTTGGGACTCAAGATTTGCATGGGTCGCCACTACTGAATTTTCAGGCTGAGCCGCCACGAGCTGGTCTTGGGACTCAAGATCTGCATGGGTCGCCACTACTGAACTTTTAGGTTGAGCCGTTACGATGTTGTAACCTTCAATGGTAAAGCACATAGCACATTGACAACAAGGAGAAACCTAACCAATTGCAAAGGTCAATAATGGAAAGTGTTGAAGTTCCTATCAGCCTTGCGCACAAGTGGATTAATTTCCTTTTCGGAGTCAATAAATGTTTTATCACATGCTTCTGGCGAAATTTGCTTCCATAGCTTGTTGCCTTAAAGACCATTCTTCATCATATTGGTGCTAGGGTTGATTCGTAGAAACCAGACATAGAATGTGGAGTGCTAACTTCTTCACTGTTTAATTTAATTGCATATTTCCAAAACCGCTTATTCCAAATAATCATTAGGATTCCAGTCATAGCCACATCCCGTACCTGCAATACATAATCAACAATCCATGCACTCACCACTATTAACCAAAATATTGTCCTGCTAGTATATATTAATAAATAAACAATAATAATTAAAATTATTACCTGAGTAAGTGTAGGCATCGAAAACAAGAAAAATAGAGACTTAAAAGAGACACAAACTCTTAATCTTTATGCGGCTGAGAGGAGACCATTAGGTTATATGAGAGAGAGAGGGAGAGAGAGCTGGGAGAGGAAATCATAGGTTACATGAGAGAGCTGGGAGAGATTGCTACAGAAAATTCAAGAGTACAAAGAGAGACCGACTTTGTACAGAGGGATAGGAAGGAGAAGAGGGAGAGGTGGGTGGTTAGGTTAGGTTAGGTTAGGTCAGGTTATTCAATTTCGCAGAGGTGGGTGGTGGTTAGGGAGAATTTTTTTAGTGTGCTTGGAATACGGTTCGCTATACAAGTGTCATATTAAAAATCATAGTTACGTTCCACAATGCCTTCACTTGATAAAGAGTAACAATGGGCATCTATCCAATGAAAATAAGGTCAAAATCGTAAAACGACACAATTCCAGGTAACACCATGACTAATGAGATGTACATTATTTGTCATCTACAACTAGAGTTTTCTGTTGCTGGAGAAGGAGGTTTGTGTTAACCATAGTATTGCAAAGCTCAATATGGTACAGAGAAGATTAGAGAGAATTATGAAGAAGATCGAAGAATAAGAGAGAGAGAGAGAGAGAGAGAGAGAGAGAGAGAGAGAAAGAAAGAAACTTAGAGAGAGAAAGAGATCTTTGCATATATTTTCCTCAATGAATCAGATCAATACAATCACACATATATCTAGTGTAAGATTCTATTACATTTCTTATCCTTATCTTCTAAATCCATATAACTTGGACTAACTTACTAACTAACTCTTGTAATCTGGCCTTTCACACATTGACAGATGTCATAATCCTAATGACTTGATTATATACTCTAACATCCCCCCTCAAGCTCAGGTTTGGATGAACCAAGCATGAGGTTGCTGCAGTGTGTACTGAAGAGAGGTGCACTGAGGCCTTTAGTCAAGATGTCAGCAAACTGTTCTGAAGAAGAAACAAATTGTACCAGTAGCTTTTTGCTTGCAACCCTTTCTCTCACAAAGTGAACATCCATTTCAATGTGTTTAGTCCGCTGATGGTTTATTGGATTAAATGAGAGTGTTATTGCAGATATGTTATCACAAAACAGAATTGGAGAATCAGAAACTTTGACCTGCAAAAATGTAAACAACTGTTGAATCCATTCCAATTCAGCAGCTGTTGAAGACATGGCTCTATATTCAGCTTCAGTAGATGAACGAGAGATAATTTGCTGCTTCTTTGATTACCAAGAGATGGGATTGTTGCCAAGAAAAACAACCAAGCCTGTAGTTGAGCGTCTATCATTTGGATCACCAGCCCAGTCATCATCACTAAAGGCTTTGAGAAACAACTCTCATTTACTATAAGTAATTCCTTGAGACAAAGACCCTTTGAGATACCTCAAAATACGTTTAACTGCAGTGAAATGAGATAGCATTAGAGCTTGCATAAACTGGCTGACCTGATGCACAGAGAATGCAATATCAGGTCGAGTGAACACGAGATATTGCAAAGCTTCAACCACACTCTGATATAAAGCAGGATTATTGAACGGCTGGCCATCATCTTTGAGAAGTCTATTATAAGGTAAACATGGTATGGCTGCAGGTTTGGCATCTATCATTTCAGTTTTCTTCAACAAGTCAACAATATACTTTTCTTGAGACAAAAACAATCCCTGAATGGTTCTGGAAATTTGAATGCCCAAGAAGAAATAGAGAGCACCAAGATCTTTAAGATCAAACTCCTTGGTTAAATCTTCAATAACCTGATGAATAGCAGAGGATGCACTTCCAGTAATGATAATATCGTCCACATATAATAGGAGAACTACAATAGCACCATCAACATGTTTCACAAATAATGAGGGATCTGAGTGAGTGTTTTTGAAACCCAAAAGTGGTAAAAATTGAGTAAACCTGTCATTCCAAACCCTTGGTGCTTGTTCAAGTCCATACAAAGACTTATGTAATTTGCAAACTAGATAGGGGTACTTAGGATCTTCAAAACCTGGAGGTTGAGACATATAAACCTCCTCATTTAGAATGCCATGAAGAAAGGCATTCTTCACATCTAGTTGTCTCAATGGCCAATTATAATGGGCAGCAAGAGCAAGTATAAGTCTCACTGTTATTGGTTTAACAACCGAACTAAATGTCTCACCATAGTCCAAACCTTCTTCTTGACTAAATCCTTTGGCAACCAAACGAGCCTTGTGTCGAGCAATACTCCCATCAGCATTTCTCTTCAATTTAAAGACCCATTTACACCCAACTAAGTTCTTGTGGGGTGGAAGATCAACCAAACTCCATGTTTTCTGTGAATAAAGTGCATTAAGCTTCTCATTCATAGCATTGAACCACACTGGAACCTTTAATGCAGATTTATATGTGGCTGGTTCAGTGGTAGTCAAATCAACCACTATGGAGATGTTTGTAGAGGCAAAGAGGACCTTTTTCTTCACAATCCCACTCTAAGATCGAGTTTGCATGGGATGTAAATTCAATGGTGGTATGTTAAGCACCACTTGAAGATTTTCATAACTATATTTAGGAATCACAGCAGCTGGAGAATCTTGTACAGCAATGGACTGGGGTGGTAATGATGACTGAGGAGATACAGATTATGGAGAGGATTGTGTTGGGGAAGATTGAGAGGATAAAGGATCAGGTTCATGTGCTAAAGAAAGAATTGATGATGGAAAAACTAGGACATTTTGCAACGTAGGTAACACAACAGGTAGTATTGGTGTATTACTATCAGTTCTTAAGCATTGGGACTGTGAACACTGTGATTTAGAACTCAAAGCACTGTAGGGAAAATCAAGTTCATTGAAAATGACATGTCTTGATATATATATATATATATATATATATATATATATATATATATATATATCGTCCCAAGATTGAGTTCAAAACATATATAACCCTTATAGTTGGAAGCATATCCCAAAAAAATGCATTTTGCAGACTTAGGTTGTAATTTGTTGCTGTTATGGGGTTTTAAAAGTGGAAAGCAAGCACAACCAAAAATCCTTAGGTGCTGAATTTCAGGAATAGCATAGTACAATAGCTCAAAAGGTGATTGATTTTGAAGAGTGGAAGATGACATTCGATTTATCAAATAGATGGCTGTTTGGCAGGCAAAGGTCCAAAACTTAGAAGGCAAGTGTGCATTCTGTAACAGTGTAATTGCTGTTTGAACTACATGTTTATGCTTTCTCTCAGCTAAACCGTTCAGTTCCGGGGTATAGGGGCATGATTTATGATGAGAAATACCTTGTTTATCAAGAAATGACTGCATATGTTTACTAATATATTCACCCCCATCACTCTGTAAAATTTTAATTCTTGCTGAGAATTAAGTCAAGACAGAGTGGTAGAATTTAACAAACACATAACAAAGATCAGATTTATTTATTAAGGGAAAAAGCCAACAAAATCTGGTACACTCATCAACAAAGAGAACATAGTATTTGAAACCATCCACAGATACACTCGGTGCAGGCCCCCACAAATCACTATGCACAACCTCAAAGGGTATTACAGATTTTGCAGAAGTAGAAGAAAAATGAAGTTTACTAAATTTGCCTTCTAAACAACTCTGACAAACAATAGGTGACACTTCTGGTTTAACATCAACTTTGGACTTTCTAAGTATAAGAGAGACTATGGGATTCGAAGGATGACCTAGTCTGCAATGCCATAAGGTTGAATTCACAGTGTGTCCAAGGAGAGCAATAGCTAGATTAGCTTGTAGGTGAGGTGAAGAACCTGCTGATAAGGCAGGAAATGAAGGAATTGGATACAGTCCATTGTTGCACAACTCTTTATACAAGATTCTCCCTGTGATTTTGTCCTGAACCCAAAAACAATAAGCATCGAATATTAACCAACAATTGTTGTCAAGACATATTCTATGAACTGACAACAAATTATGAGATAGTTTGGGAATGTAAAGAACAGAATTCAATTTAAGATACTGTGAAGATGGTCGAATTAGAGAATTCCCAATATGAGAAACTTGCAAACCTTCCCCATTTGCAGTTTAAACAGTCTCATTAGTTGGATATGGAGAGGCCAGAGACAAATTGCTGAGATCATTTGTCATGTGATTGGTTGCATCGGAATCTGTCAACCAAACTTGTGGGGAAACAGAAGTGGACATGGCAGGAGCATAGGAAGTAGAAGCATTCATATGAGCAGAAGCATATGATTGAGAACTAGCCAGATGTACAGAAGAGCTGATATTTTGTGTACCAGTCGAAGATGACATATTAGGAGAGACCATATGCATCATAGAAGGCATATTAGAAGCATTCATCATAGAGGGCATATACAAAGGCTGCATATATCCAGGAAATGTAGCTTGCATAGCAGTCATCTGTGAAGAATGAGGTCGGTTCTTATTCCTATAAAAACAAGTTTTTGCAGTATGATTACTTCGATCATAGATCTGACAGTTCTCAGAAGATTCAGATGAATCAATGTTTATATAAACACAGGTAGCAGCACTGTGACCTTGTTGAGAGCATAACTGACAGATGAGTATGGATGCAGATAGACCATTATGAAGCTAAGAAGGATTACCAAGAACTCCTGGAGTGAAATCATGAACAACCAGTTTAGGACTAAAATACCTTTGCCCCTGATTATTATAATATTTCTGACCTTGAAAGTTTCCAGCTTTACCTTTACCCTTGTATTTAGACTTGTGACCTCCATTAAAGAAAGGAGATTGGCCAGAGTTACCATTGAAACCATTTGAAGCTTGGAACCCAGAATGAAAAACTCCATGAGACTCAAACAATGAAGCTCCAGAATGAGAACCTTGATTCTTTGCAAACAAGGCAGTAGAAAATGGTAGACTCTGACTGCTTTCAAGAATTGCTTCCTCTGCAAGTAACTGAGCACGAAATTCTTTAAGAGGAATTACATTCTCTCTGCCACGAATTACACAGCAAAATGTGTTATATTCCGCAGGTAAACCATTCAAGGCCAAGATAACAATGTCCTCATCTTCAAAATTAACCCCTGCAGCCGCAAGATAGTCCCTTGCTTCTTTAATCCGTTGAAGATATTGAGTGACAGAATCTGCCCCTTTCTTGATAGTCTGAAGATCAGACTTAAGTTGAAAGATTGAAGTCTTGCTAACCGTGGAAAAACATTCTTGAAGACGAACCCATAAATCTTTAACACTGGTACTCCCAATCGCACAGGAAATGGCAACAGACGATAAGGTTGCAGTAATGAGCTGCATAAGAGCCCTATCATGCATCTTCTACACTTTATAGTCATCAGACTCAATTCTTGAACCAACACCCATTGATGAAGCTTCAAAATCACTGGAAGAGATAGACAAAAATTGAGACGGGCAACAAGTCGAACCATCAACAAAGCTCATAATCCCATAACCTTTAAGCAGTAATTGCATCTGAAAATGCCATTGAAGATAGTTGGAATCATCCAACTTAACCGACACAGAGGATGATACAGAAGAGATCAACCCAGTAATCGGAGACTGCAAGATTTGCAGTTGAGAAGTAGTATCCATGGTGAAGAATTTTCACTAAGGAATAAAGGCAAACACTTGGTGTGTAAGAACCACCCAACTGAAACGAAGAGCCAAGGAAGAAGAGAAACGACCAAAAAAAAAAATCACAGAGAGATGAAGCGGAAGCACAAAAAACCAGAATTGAAAAAGTTGTCTAAGCTATTCGGGCTATTGATACCATGTTAACCATAGTACTGCAAAGCTCAATATAGTACAAAGAAGATTAGAGAGAATTATGAAGAAGATCGAAGAAGAAGAGAGAGAGAGAGAGAAAGAAAGAGATCTTTGCATATATTTTCCTTAATGAATCAGATCAATACAATCACACATATATCTAGTCTAAGATTCTATTACATTTCTTATCCTTATCTTCTAAATCCATACAACTTGGACTAACTAACTAACCAACTCTTGTAATCTAGCTTTTCACACATTGACAAATGTCATAATCCTAATGACTTGATTATAAACTCTTACAGTTTGAAGAAGCTCAATGCCAAATGCGTAGGCATGAGGTGCTTTTGTAAACTCAATTGCAAGTCCTACTTACATTAAGAACTCCGATAATTTAAAAAAAAAAATACAAAAAAGAAATACAAAATCTATTAATTATAACAAAGAAATAAAAGAGTACAAAAACCAAAAAATAAATATACCGAATGAAAAATATGGTTTTACCATTAAATAAAAGATTTTAACCGCACCTAACGCTTGTGATAATCAAAAGGCTTTTAGTAGTTAAAATTATGGGCAATACTAGACAGACTAAAATTTCGTTTTTGATAACCATATATACACATATATACACACATACATAAAATCAAGTCTGTTTGATAACCATTTCGTTTTTGGTTTTCAGAAACTCAAGACTGATAAATATTATAGTTATCAAACAAGCTGCAAATTGATCAAACATCAGAAAGAAATAGACGATAATCAAGCATCATTAAGCTAAAACATGTTTTCAAAAGAAAGAAAAGATAAACCTGTAAGATATACATACATATATATGTATGTATGTATGTGTGTGTGTGTGTGTGTATATATATATATAATTAATCACAAGTCTGCCAATTGAACCACCATAAATCAAGAACAAACTAAATATTCATCATTAAACATGTTTATGGAAAACTGATGTATTTGCAGAAACACTAACCTGTAGAACCCGATATGGAAGACGAAGCCATAGCAGCTTGTTGATCTAATAACCTTCTTCTCTTTAGCAAACGCAAGTGCTCTCCAAACAATAGGTATTTGGAACAAAAGAAGCAGACATTGCAAGAGCAGTGATTAAGATCATATATATAGGGTTGTTCCAATCATTCTCCTATTAGAATTCTTATAGAACTTGAAAAAGTAATCCATATTGTATTACAAGTAACCCTCAAAAGATAAAGTACAGAGATAAGTTCCTCAATAACAAGAACTTGTACTTATAATCCTACAAGAAAAAGGAGTTCACTAAGCTTATTAACAAGACTTTTCCATTCAAAAGATTTATACTACTTGGCTCTCAATGTTCAACTCATACTCATACTCTTACAAAACCCTAATGGCATACAAAAGAACAAAGGAGGGAGGAGGAAGACGAAGGAGGCTATGCAAATGAAATGAAGATGCCTTTGCTTTGGTTTATATAAAGGATCTAAGAGGGTCGTCTAGGGTCTTCTAGGGCAACTGGTGAGCGGGTTTCGGGCAACGGGCAGGTTTGTGGCGTGGGAGGAAGGGTTTTGGGCAGGGATGTCTGAGCTGCCCAAATTATGAACAAATGTGCAAGTTGGATGCTTATTTCTTGGCATAGTAGGTGTGACACATGTAATGCATATATGTAAAATATGTGTGGGAAATATACAGTAACATTTGTCAAAAGCATATTATAGCTCAGTGTCACATGAAAGGGAATATGCTCAATTTTTCCCTTTTTAGGGTCATAAGTCGGTGAAGTAAGACAAATATTGGATTCTGAACTTATCATAATATTGATTCGTTATTTTTCTCTCCTCGACAATTGAATTAGTTCTAAAAACTTTTGTGATTCATTAGCTTTCCTTGTGAGGAAACAAATCTAAAAGATTAGCCATATTTATTTTAGTATAATGTCTCTCGTAACACGAGCATGACTAAAGCGAAATGATTTATGCATTTCTGTTTTTTTTGTCTGCATTCCTAAGTGCAACGGAAAAAAAAAAAGTGCGGAAATAACTTTTCACTAATGACTAATAGTTCTCATCCATATAATCACGAGTGCCCAACCAAATAGTTAGTTCCAGATTGGCTCATAAGGCTAATAAAATCTTTGTACTCGCACAATTTTCACAAGGTAAAAGATATATAGATCTCTGATTTCCACAAGATCTTAAAGATGTTATTAGCACGATAAAATGAGAGTGTTGTTCAATCACAATTACAGAGTTGGGTTAGGAATTTCCAACTTTCAAAATTACTGCCTAAGATTTATAGTAAAAGCCAACATTTTTTTACAATTACTTTAGGGCAGTGCTTTCAACACACCCATTTTTACTTCTTACACACTCAATTTTCGGCCATCAAATCAAATGAACTGAAGATTAATGGCCAAAAATCAATAAAGGAGTGAGAGAGGTAAATATGGGTTTGTGAAAAGGACTATCCTAACTTCAAATTGTAAATGTAGTACTGTATTGTACACAAATCTATGCATAATACATGAACAAGCTATTCCCAGCGGCACTAGCAATCAAGTTTGTTTCTGGATGCCATGCCAAATGTAGAATCCTGGAGCTTAGGTCATAACTACTGTCATTACCGCCCGAGTTTGAATTTTCATGACCTGAAAATTCAAAAAATGACGTGTTTCAATCCTCAGATAGACGCATTCCATGCAAGAAAATGCATGGAAATATAATGAGGTTCAGAAGCCAACCATGCCGGTAAAATCCTCGTGCTAGGTTGCTCAAGGATGACCTCCTAGTTCTTGGAGCAGTCTGGAGACTTGGCTTCCTGCTTTAAGTTTAGAAGGGAAGTAAAAGGTTTAGAGAATAAATAAAACATAAATTGCATCTGTATAACACTGAAACTACGTACACATTTAAGTGAGAGTTGACATGGTTTCACAATTCTGACTCTCGAGTATTATGGTACACCATTTTGTAAGAGAGAAGTGACCATTTCGCACTGAGAAAATTAAAATAGAAAGTTTGAAGAAAATTTCATAATCCCTCAAGTCCAAGGAGATATATACTTCTGGAAGAGGATCCAACAACGAACAGTTGTCCCAGGAAAATGAACCCTGCCGGCTTGACTATAAGGTTCCATTGCACCAACTCGACAAATTACAATTTGAGGAATTAGGACAGACACTGTTGGGAGTTTTGCTAGCTTCTATTGTAGGTCCTTCACTTCCATCTCCATGGGAAAAAATGCACACTAGGTTGCTACGTTAAAATAAAAGAAAGTTGCAACAGTTGGGCAAAAGCAAGCACTCCACAATTTTGATTGGTAACGACGGTACTGTGACTAAATATGTGAGATCCTGTCAAAAGGGTATACCTATAAGACCCAGTTGCAAAATGAAGTCCATCTCCACTGAAACAGCATCTAAATTTATCAAATATGCGATCATTGTTATACAACTCAGATAACTGCATGGGAGAAAAATGCTGTCAGCAGTAGGGACTACGGATATAGGGCTATCAAAGGTTGTATATATGAATTTATAAGTAAAAGCTAACGATACCACATGTCTGCTGCAAGGGCAACTGGGTAAGGGACCTAGTTCACAGGTTTCAAAAACTAACGTGGTGATATTTTAATGTAGGAAGTTTATGCTCCAATTATCTAAGAACCTCTACTGGAGCCAAAACTTTGGGTTTTCTCCGCTTACCTTAGGGCACAGGTGTTCATGAATCTTGTATATTGCAACTGGTGATGAATCCATATGCATGTCCCAGATCTAAAACAGAAACATAAGCAATCAAATCAAATTTGCACCAACAGAAGAACTTTGAAAATGCCATCATAAACTTGACGATGACATACCTTTATAAGCATCACATTTTTATAAGGAGAATCCAAAATCTATAAGTATACCTCAACCAAAATGAAGCACCTTTAGATTCATGTAGTCGCGACTTAAGATGTGCCACCCATCCTTTGAAAACTTTATATCAGAGATAGATGCAATAATTTCTGTGAAAAATGACTGGCATATGAGAATCTCCATCTCGTAATCTGTCAATCCTTCCAATTCCAAATAACGAGTGTCAGTACATCCTCGTGCACTATATCAAAACTAATAACACACAGATCACAAAAACCAACAGAAACTGTGATTAGACTCAAATTCTTGCACTGTGATCACATAAAGCTGACTGCCGCATGTCAACTAAACAAAGACAACCTCTTGAGCTGCTGTATGCAAGCAGATTACAATGAACGGGATGGAATTCAGCCGCTGTTAAGAATGTAATTACACCTAATTCGCAACTGCACCACAAAGAATCGAAGAACAACCTAATTACTGAACATTTGCGACAGAAACGAAAAACCCCTAATCACCTACCAGAAGTATGAAATCAATGACGGTCTGGCACCACAAAGAATCGAAGAACATCCTAATTACTAAACATTTGCGACAGAAATGAATTACTAAACATTTGCGACAGAAACGAAGAACCCCTAATCACCTACCAGAAGTATGAAATCAATGACGGTCTGGCACCACAAAGAATCGAAGAACAACCTAATTACTAAACATTTGCGACAGAAATGAAGAACCCCTAATCACCTACTGCATACATTAAGGACCAGAAGGGTCTTACCTTTCATGTCAGCAAGTTGGGATAAGTTGGGATAGGGTCTTACCTTTCATGTCAGCAAGTTGGGATAAGTTGGGATAAGTCTGTGCAAACGCATCCCAGAATTCCACGAACGCTATAACTCCGCCTAAGAATACCGAAGTTGAACCATATTATTGTTGGATTTTTATATCGCCGGGCCCGTCCCACTCTAATGACATCGATACTGTCCTCAACTTAACCACCTATCCAATCCGGTGGGGTTTTATCACAAAAGGCCTCGCTATTAGTTAGAGTAGGGTAATCCTATTTAAACCCATTGTTTTTCTTTTGCCCCACCGATGTGGGACTTTAACACTCCCCCTCATGTGTAACTCCACACATCGCTAATTGAAACTCAGAGGTCGGCTCCAATGGAGTCCAAACTTGTTTTCAATCTTTTTCAGGAAGAACCTTTTTGGGAACTCAGAGGCAGATTATATGTTAAGAGTCCAAGCTTGTTTCTAAGCCCTTCCTGGTGACAAGCCTTTAGCTTGCACAAGCCCGAACCTTGGCTCTGATACCATGTTGGATTTTTAGATCGTCGGGCCTGTCTCACTTTAACGATACCGATATTGTCCCCAACTTAACCACCTGCCCAATCCGTCAGGTGTGGGGTTTTACCACAAAAAGCCTCGGTATTAGTTAAAGTAGGGTAATCCTATTTAAACCCATTGTTTTTCTTTTGCTCCACCAATGTGGAACTTTAACAATTATTGCTAGCTCATTGTAATAAAGTGGTTCAAATTCACTTTTGGCGAGAATCGAATCTAAAATCTCTCACAAAGTTTGAATAAAATAAAATTTTACCTAAAAATAAATAAATAATAAGGATTTAACATCCAATTTATATGGTTAAGTATGTATTCATTCCCACACCAATTCACGAAGATTTTAGTAAACATTTTCAAACTTGGGCAATTGAGCCCAAGCACGTAAGTGTCTAGAAATGTTATATGACCAACTTCAAAGGACTACATATAAACTTCGAGGAAAAGCTAAGGTCCAGAAACTACGTTGATGATAGATTTTGAACTTGTGGCCCGGTTCATCTCACTTTCGCCATGCAACCAATAAGGGTTTAGTGTGAGGTGAGAGACTACAGTCGTGTCAATAAAGGTTCTTAACATCCATGGTTTAAGTACAAAGATTAATGCTTAGTGTTTAAGCTAAAGCTGAGTCACGTCAACTATGCATTGATGGTGTTTGCAGCTAAAACACACAACATTAATTTTAGGAATTGACGTAGTTTTCTTTTCTAGAACGATCTTGATCAAAAATTGAAATTCCTTCTCTGCTTAAGATGATTATGAGGAAAAGACATTGGACTATTAATATTCATTACTTTGTTGCCTCATTGTATTTTAAGTTAATTATATAATAAAATTGCATTGGGCCGTATTCCTGGCACTATGAAAAATCTCTCTAAATGTATGACTCTAAACTCTTAAAGTATCAGCACATGGTCTTAAATGATGAGGTCTTATATAGGCCTTACACGCTATGAATGCCTTCAATTCAAAACACAAAGCTTAAAGCTATGGTGGATATACACAAAATTATATCTTACGCCCTTAAACTTAATAGTTAGTGCCAAATCCCCTTCCTTTTTTCTCGTGCTTCCTCTTGCAAATTCTGTAACTCCTTGAGTGCTTTCTTCTTTTCTTCACTGTCATCTATCTGCTTTTCCCATACTTCACCAAACCTTCCTGAAAATTTCACACATTGAAAAATGGTAAGGGAAGTTATTCACAGACATGTTGCACGAAACTACTTTTAACACAGAAGACTGGCAAGCTAGACCAAACCAAAGAGCCAAATTAATACGCTAATTTCGTCTATGAGGTAAATGCATGTATCCGATATACATGGATACTGAGTAGTCCCTCAGTAGTACCCAAGTTACGCTAATACCACATCATGCTCCTCAACAAAACAACTGAAAATACAATAATGGTGATGTTTCACCAACACTAACTTTCAATGTCAATGAAAGGTTGGGGCACTTAATGATTTAATAAAGAGACACAAGTTTTCAAAATACTAGGACGAAAGAAGATGGTTACGAATCAAACCTGAACTATGTAGCGTTGATACTCATTTCAGAATTTGCTCCTATAAGAAATACTAACCCTTCATCACAGTTAATCATCTCGCCCTCAGAGTCCAACATCACAATTGTGGCAGAAAATTCATTCTTTAGTATTTGCTCACTCAAATACGTGTCTGCTTCCATCGAACTAGGGACCGTAATATACACCAAGCTACATAATTGAACAAGTCCAGTCTGATCCCTGACGTTCTTGACATAAAATCTACCACGGTCCAAAACTTCTGTGACCAATACCTGAAATATAAAGAACACGACATATATCATCCGACATGTCACTATTTAAACATGTCTTGTTCAATTACGTCGGACGATATATGTTGTAAAATGTCGGATGATATATGTGGTGTTCTTTATCTTTTAGGTATTGGTCACAAAAGTTTTGGACCGTGGTAGATTGTATGTCAAGAACGTCGAAGATCAGACTAGACTTGTTCAATTATGTAGCTTGGCGTATATTACGGTCCCTAGTTCGATGGATGCAGACAAGTATTTGAGTGAGCGAATACTAAAGACGGAATTTTCTACCACAATTGTGATGTTGGACTCTGAGGGCGAGATGATTAACTGTGATGAACTTGGAGGTTTAGTATTTCTTGCAGGAGCAAATTATGAAACGTGTATCAACGCTACAAGGTTCAAGTTTGATTCGTAACCATCTTCTTTAGTCCTAGTATTTTGAAAACTTGTGTCTCCTTATTAAATCATTAAGTGCCCCGACCTTTCATTGACATTGAAAGTTAGTGTTGGTGAAACATCACCATTATTATATTTTCAGTTGTTTTGTTGAGGAGCCTGATGTGGTATTAGTGTAACTTGGGTACTGCTGCGAGCTGAGGGACTACTCGGTATCCATGTATATCGGATACATCCCTTCACCTAGTAGACGAAATTAGCGTATTAATTTGGCTCTTTGGTTTGGTCTAGCTTGCAAGTCTTCTATGTTAAAAGTAGTTTCGTGCAACATGTCTGTGAATAACTTCCCTTACCATTTTTTTAATGTGTGAAATTTTCAGGAAGGCTAGTACGGGAAAAGCATATAGATGACAGTGAAGAAAAGAAGAAAGCACTCGAGGAGTTACAGAAGTTGCAAGAGGAAGCACGAGAAAAAAGGAAGGGGATTTGACACTAACTATTAAGTTTAAGGGCGTAAGATATAATTTTGTGTATATCCGTCATAGCTTTAAGCTTTGTGTTTTGCATTGACGGCAGTGATAACGTGTAGGCCTATATAAGACCTCATCATTTAAGACTATATGCTGATACTTTAAGAGTTTAAAGTCATACATTTAGAGAGATTTTTCATAGTGCCGAGAATACGACCCGGTGCAATTTTATTACATAATTAGAAGCAAAGTAATGAATATTAATAGCCCAATGTCTTTTCCTCGTAATCATCTTAAGCAAACAAAAAATTTCAATTTTGATCAAGGTCGATCTAGAAAAGAAAACTATGTCATTTCCTAAAATTAATGTTGTGTGTTTTAGCTACAAAAACCACCAATGCATAGTTGACGTGACTTAGCTTTAGCTTAAACACTTAGCATTAACCTCTGTACTTAAACCATATATGTTAAGAAGCTTTATTGACGCGACTATAGTCTCTCACCTCACACTAAACCCTTATTGGTTGCATGGCGAAAGTGAGATGAACCGGGCCACAAGTTCGAAATCTATCATCAACATAGTTTCTAGACCTTAGCATTTCCTCAATGTTTATATATAGTCCTTTGAAGTTGCTCATGTAACATTTCTAGACACTTAAGTGCTTGGGCTCAATTGCCCAAGTTTGAAAATGTTTACTAAATTCTTCATGAATCGGTGTGGGAATAAATATACTTAACCATATAAAGTGGACGCTAAATCCTTATTATTTATTTATTTTTAGGTAAAATTTTATTTTATTTTATTCAAACTTTGTGAAAGATTTTAGGTTCGATTTTGCAAATTTGAACCATTTTATTACAATGGGCTAGCAATAATGTGGTTCAAATTAGCCTTTAATGATAATCGAATATAAGACTTCTCACTTAAAGAAGAATACCGTATTAATAAATGAGAGCAATTTTCAGTTTTTAAAAATGAGCGAATGTAAGAAAAATTCATTCCGATTTTAGTGGGAATTGAAACTTCGGACACATACGCTGGAGCTCCCGCGCTGGAATCTCGTGTTCGAACTTTACCGGGTCTTGCTCGATGATGCTGACGAGCTGCTATGCCGCCATAATTTGTGACTGTATTTAGATTAAGTTGTAGGTCAGGCAAGGGAACACAATTACTGTTTTGGCTCTTATTTTGGGGTTTTTTTTTCTTGTATTGTTATTTTATATTTTCGGAACCATGTGATGACCCATGCGGAGGTCCACGTGATGACACTAGTATATATATTGGAATTGGCCCCAAAAAAATTTATCATTTCAAAATATAATTAACATCCAGCGATCAAAACCGAAGAGTCCACAGAAAAAAAAAAAAAAAAAAAAGCTTCTACCCATGACAAAGGTCAACGACTCCTCCCTTCCGGAGAAGAAGGCACAACCTGAGGTAGGGCGGGAGGACTCTGCACTCGAGGAGCGTCATTTGCCACGAAGGATCTTTCTGAATGGACTCTTGGCTATGACTCTTCTTTGTTCAAAAACATCTTTCGTGGCAAAGGATGATTCTTGGGTGCAGAGTACTCCCGCTCCACCTCAGGTTGTACCTTCTTTTCCAAAAGGGAGGAGTCGTCGACCTTCGCCATGGTCGGAAGCTTTTTTTCCGTGGACTCTTCCGTTTTGATCGCTCGATGTTGATTATATTTTGAAATGATAAATTTTTTTGGGGCCAATTACAATATATATACTAGTGTCATCACATGGACCTCCACATGAGTCATCACGTGGTCCCGAAAATATAAAATAACAATACAAAGAAAACCCCCAAAATAAGAGCCAAAACAGTAATTGTGTTCCCTTGCCTGACCTACAACTTAATCTGAATACAGTGACAAATTAGAAGAATTACTAGATTGTTGGCTCGTAAATAATAAAATATGAGATCGTTTAGTTATCGAATTGTATAAAAATAAATGGTTAGACACGTTAAAATAGGAACTTAAAAAGACACAAACTCCTAACCTTTATTCAGGGACTACTCTTAACCTTTATGCGGCTGAGAGGAGACCATTAGGTTATATGAAGATGAAATAATAGGTTATATGAGCGAGAGCTGGGTGAGATTGCTACAGAAAATTCAAGAGTGCAAAGAGAGACTGACTTTATAAAGAGGGATTGGAAGGAGAAGAGAGAGAGCTGGGTGGGTAGGTTGGGTTAGGTTAGGTTATTCAATTTGGCAGAGGTCAGTGGTGGTTAGTGAAATTTTTTTTAGTACGTTGGAAATACAGTTTGCTATACAAGTGTAATGATATAATTGGTTGAATTTTTTTTTTCAAGTTTATAACCAATTGTATTATTAAACTTAGTGCACTGAGTCGTGTTTCAGATACACTAAAAACTTTCTCGTGTTAGGTTAGGATGGGTTAGGTGGGTAGTGTTTTTTCCTGCATGGGAGGTTAGGTTATTCAGCCTAACCCATCCTAACCTCCCATGGGGGGTTAGGTTACTCAATGTCAAAGAAATGCTCCTTCATTGCTTCCAAAAAAAAAAAAGAAATGCTCCTTCTTGCTCCCGTACGTACAGTGAGTCAGCAGAAAAAGTATTACATGGCATATATGTACACCTGTTGTGGTGGTGTCTCCATAATTGAGTGACATGTGTTTTTCACCACATGTCACTAGCAAGAGACTATACAATAACAATATAACTTACCAACACGATAAACAAGTACAATAATGCACAAAAAAATGACAACCTATGTATGCTACAATTACAATATAACTCACTGACATGGTAAACAAGTACAATAATTCACAAGAAATGACAAATTCACACATCAAAATTATCAAGAATTAGGGCAACTTATTCATATTCGCAAAATAGCTAAAACAAACTAAACTTTTAAATTATAATAAGATCGATAACCCACTTACTACGATGAGAAAGACTCACTTTTTTTTATGACCTCATGCTTGTCAAATTTTAGTTTTACCATTACGAGATTGAGCCATTCTAGTTGTTGTTCGAAAATTGGTTCATTTGATGAAGAACTCAACTCAAATTGGGTTAACTTTTTCTAGACCTCATGCTTGTCGAATTAATAGTTCACCAGTTTAGAGATTTAGCCGTTCTAGTCGCCTCGTAGATATGCTGCTTTGTGTAGGCATGGTGCTGCTCTGCATATCTAGTATAGGTTTATAGTGCCTACATTTCTTTTGCTTATGGTTCGGTTCACAGCAATCAATTGATTCATTGTGCAGCACCGTCATATCATCTGCCATTTCTTCCTCTTCATGCCCTTTTTGTGGTAAATCATGATTTATTGTAGTTAATGTTCATGCAAATTGAATCACATATTGGCAATGTGGGTTTACATTGGTTACCTTTGCATCATTTCTGTGGGTATTGTGTTTGTTTTCGTGTGTTTTGTTCTTTCTTTTGGTTATGAAGAAATGAAATTGTATTTGGCACGATGTCGTTCTATGTGATGTCGTGTTCTTCACGTTCGTGAATAATATATAATTTTTTATAGAATCCAATGCTTGCTGTGCGGTTAGGTTGAAGAGCATGTTTTTCTGTCTTCAAACAAAGCATAGATTGATAAACTTGGGTGCTGCTTAGTTTTGTTATCTCATTTGAGGTGTATCCAATTAAGATTTTGAGGGATTTTAATTCTTTTAATGAATTTAAATTCTTTTAATGAATCTAAGGGTATTCAATTAGGATTTTAAGTGATTATCTTAAATTCAATGTGTATTCAATCAGGATTTTAAGATAGTTTATTAAAATCCTTAAAAAACCCGGGTGCATTCAATTAGAATTTTAAAGAAGTTTATAACATTCTAAGTGTATTCAATTAAAATTTAATTTTGAAGAATTTGAAAAGGTTGAGGAATTGAAGGGAATTGGAGAGATTTTGTAGTGTAATTTAAGCATCCACAAATCTCACATCTTTCCATTGGATTTCAAGGGAATTGAATCAAAATTTTACATAGAATATCTACAAATCAATTAGATTCCATAAAAATCCATGGATTTATAAATCCATTGAAATACACCCATCTGAAGAGAATCTTAATGCAACACTCCCAGTACTGTTCACTTTTAACATTAACGACATTTTTACCTTGAAAAGTCACTTCTGATACTATTCAGTTTCACCTTTATTTTGTCATTTTGATTAAAACTAAAGTTTTTGAGAACTTTTTGTTAGTTTTCCTCCATCTGAACCCTTTTCCCATCACCCAGGAATGAGGATTCTCTCCCCTCCTAATCTTTCTCCCATTCCCTCCCCTTCTATTTGAACGGTTACGATTTAACTACGTCAACATCTTATATTGATCTTTTTATAGAGATAATAAGACAAAAAACAATATGTGAGAGGAGGGGAGGAAAGGGGATGAGAATAAGATGGGAGATAATTGTAACATCCCACATCAACCAACAGAGAGGGGGTGATGTGCCTTATATGTACATGCCCACCTCCATATAACACGAGGCCTTTTGGGAGCTCATTGGCTTTGGATTCCATCGGAACTCCAAAGTTAAGCGTGTTAGGGCGAGAACAATCCCAGGATGGATGACCCACTGGGAAGTTCTAGTGTGAGTTCCCAAAAACAAAATCGTGAGGATATGGCCTAAAGCGGACAATATCGTGCTATGACGGAGCCGATCTGGGATGTGACAGAATGGTATCAGAGCCATTCTGCCGTGTGGTAAGGGGGTGGATTGTAACATCCCACATCGACCAATAGAGAATGGGTGATATGCCTTATATGTACATGCCCACCTCCATATAGAACGAGGCCTTTTGGGAGCTCACTGGCTTCGGATTCCATAGGAACTCTGAAGTTAAGCGAGTTCGGGCGAGAGCAATCCCAGGATGGGTGACCCACTGGGAAGTTCTCGTGTGAGTTCCCAGAAACAAAACTGTGAGGGCGTGGCCCAAAGCGGACAATATCATGCTACGGCGGAGCCGGTTTGGGATGTGACAAGGATCCTACTCCATCACCCAGACCTCTTCTTCCTCCTCCGTCCTTACTAACTCGGTCTCCCTTCTTCATCCATCTCCCTACTCGCACTCGTCCTTCCCTTACGACCACCTCCTAACCCGACCCATCCCTCCCCTAGTCTCTCCATAACCAACCTGACCCATCATTCCCCTAATCCTTCCATACACAACCCAACTTGACTTGGTTTCCCTGCAACGTGTTCGAAATCGAAGAGGCCCTGACCTTGCTGAGGAAGATCACGTAGACCAAAGATGATGACCGGGCTCGACTTTGCACCTCGCAATGCGTGGTCCTTGGATTTGGTCTGCTATTCCAGTGGCAGAAAGCTTCATTGGTGCAATATGTTGTTGTGATGTGTTGGGCTAAAGGTGACGCTCAGTGGAGAACACGAGAGAGGACTTTGGGATCGCTTTTTTGTAGTTATAGATCTTTTTTTTTGTAGTTGCAAATCTCCAAAGACCTATAGGCTATGGCTTTCTACTCTGGTTTGAAATCTCCGCGATGAATGCCTCGTTGTTGTTGTCCATAAAGAAGAAAGAACCTAGGCCATGGTGGTGTTGATTTTGCAGATCAGCTTTGGTGGGTGTCGAAGAGAAGAAGAAAAAGGGTTGGTGCAGGTGGAAGAAAGGGAAGGCCCGCATCCCTAGGCCATTTTTTATTTGTTTAGTTTTTTAATTTTTAATTTTTTTTAAATCTTTAATTTTTTTAATATTTATGTGGGCTTATATTGACACGTGGCACCTAGTTATTGTCCACGTGAGTGCCACATCATCAGTTAACAGCTGACTTAATAATCAAGTTAACAGATGTATGATATTGTCCTAAAATTAAGATTTAAGGTATGACTCTGGGATGAAAAAGACATCATGTACCAAATGTTGAAAATCATAAAATTTTAAGATAGTAAACTAAGATTAACCCTTAAACTAATTCTGCAAAAAGGAAAAAGTTTAAAAAAAAAAGTAACGACGCGCTCTGGGATCTAACACAAAGCCTTTGGTTCCTTGAGAGTGCCTTTTCCATTAGACCACCTAGTCCATAAGACCATCTCCAACCCCTGGTCTAAAATCTAAAATTTTTAGGCCAGAAAATTTAGGCCATCTCCAACAGATCTGACTAGAGGGCCATAGGGCTGAAAATAGCTCGAAATGACACGAAAACCGTCTCCAATCGAGGGCTAGGTCAAAGGGCTTGTGGGCCCTACCGGGCCAAAAACACTAAATCAGGCCAGCGGGCTGGCTATCTTCAGCCAGCCCACTTTTTTTTTTTTTTGGACAATTTTTTTTTGCCCAGCCCATTTTTTTTTTTTAAATTCTATTTTTTTTCCTACACCATTTCACACATACTTTTCACCATTCCATACTATCTTACCTCATTTCTAATAATCTTCCTATGTCTGAACATCTCATTTTAATATGGTAGTTTAATTTAATTAAAATAATAAATTATGTTTGGCCTATGGCCCTTTGGCCATCTCGGATGAAGATGGTTTTTTGTCACAGGACTATTGTAACATCCCACATCGACCAACGGAGAGGGGGTGATGTGCCTTATATGTACATGTTCACCTTTCTATAGCACGAGGCTTTTTGGGAACTCACTGGCTTCGGATTCCATCGGAACTCCGAAGTTAAGCGAATTCGGACAAGAGTAATCTCATGATGGGTGACCCACTAGGAAGTTCTCGTGTGAGTTCCCAGAAACAAAACCATGAGAGCGTGGCCGGAGCCCAATGCAGACAATATCGTGCTACTGCGGAGTCGAGACTGGGATGTGACAGCTATGTTTGGCCTATGGCCCTTTGGCCCCTTCGGTTGGAGATGGTATGAAATATGGCCTGACATTGTTCATTAAAATATAATTTCTTAGAGGGCTATAGGGCCAAAGAGAGCCCTATGACCCTTGTTCGGTTGGAGATGACCTTAGGTTTTAACCCAGAAACAGCTTTTTTGCTCCAACCTTTCTGGTCTAAAATTTTAGCCCCAAATTATTAAAAAACTTTTTAAAAAAAATTATGTAGACTATCCTAAATTAATTTTATGAACATTTTAACCTAAAAATATTTAAATTCCAATAAATATTAAAAAATCACTAAATCGATACATGAAACTTAATACAAACGACAATTAATAAACCACATAAACTTAATACAATCGATAATTAATAAACTACATAAACTTAATAATGATATCCACCATCTTGACTTGGTGGTGGACTTGGGATATAGCCTTGAGATGAATCATCATCTTGAAATATACTCCTTGTGGCATGCCTTCGCAAAATTTCCTTTTACTTATCACGTAAGAACTTTTTCTTCTCTGGAGTGTATTTGTTGAGGTCCTCCATCATGAAATTACATTTGAACCTTTCTTGCTCCCTATCCCCTTCATGCGTAATGGCCAAACGCATTCGGGCTGCTTCTTCGTCCCGAGAGCTATGGCTTTCGGTCAATCTTGCAAATCCGGTAGCAATTTGTGCACTAATCGGATCTTGGAACCTCCCTTTTCTCTTTGCTTCCTTTTGTTTATCTCTTCCCGAGGGCTTTGCAAAAGAAGAAGTTGGGGTCAACGAATCGACACCTTCATTAACATCATTTGTCTGTGCGGCTTCACTATAAAATAATCTTCCCCATTGTTGGTCCGCATCGGTTCCCCACATCGGACAATCCTTGAGGACGTTCCAAGCATGATGCAACTTAAAAGCTTGATTTTTTGGTGTAGATCTTGTCTTGTAAATTGTCATTGCTTTGTCATCCTATGCAAGAAATACATAAAAACAATTAGTTGCAAAATAATATTATGTACATGACAAAAAAAATTTCTTTGCGGCGCTCCTTCCGCTAGCCATGTCAACCACAGCTCTCTCCAAACTTCCCTTCCATAAAATGCACACTTTGTTGATAACCTTCCACTGATCGTAAACACCACCACCTTCCATTTGCCTGGCGTTGGAGTTTTCATTGAACTTATCAACGATTTTACCCCACAAAACCTTTTTATTTTGATTCATGCCAACGGCACCATCTTCGCTAATAGAAACTCATGTCAAGCATAAAGCAACATCTTCCTCAAAGGTCCAATTACGACCTCTAATATGCTCTTTTGCCATCTTGAAAAATTTGGAAATGGGAAGAAATGGTAGAAAGAAAAATTTGAAGAATTGTAGGGGAAAAGTGAGTTTTGTGTGGATGTTTGAACAAAGACATAGGTATTTATAGAGTTTTTGAGTGAATTTTGAATTAAATTATTTTAGCCGTTGCATTTAAATTTGGGCCGTTAGATCTTTTTTTTACAGTTATATTTGATTATATTAGATCTCAGCCGTTGGATTCAATATATATATATATATATATATATATATATATATATAACTAAAAAAAATGAATGTAGGCCGTTGGTTGATCCAACGGCCTGTTGATCTCAACCATTGCTCGCGAAACTAGTCGTTGCCTCTTTGAAGCAGGTGACCGACATGCCCATGTGGGTGGGGCCATGCCAGTCTCTGCCTTGGGCGCATTGCTCGCATGCGCGCATGTCGCAAGCGGGCGTCTACCTTCCAACTGCCCAGTTTCACTCTTGCTGGTGGGGCCCACACCATTTTCTGGGCTAAATCCTGACCGGTTTCTGGCTGCTATTTTTTGTTTTTTAAAGATTTTAGGTTTTTGGCCCAACCTTAAACCCCAAACCCCCAACCACCGCACGCCCAACCCTGACACCACTGTTTTTAATCTCATCCTATACCGTCCGTCCGTCCGTCCGTCCGTCCGTCCCTCACATCCTCACCCACGGACCCCAGGCCAGCCACAACCGCTTCACTTTCTCCTTGCCTTTATCGCACTGTTCGAGTCTTGCTCATCCATAAAGTGCTGCACTTAATTTTTTGTTTAATAACTTTTATTTTATTTTTAGTATTTCAAATTACTTCATTATATATATTATTTTGAATCATTTTTCACGTGACAATATTAATTAGACTTATGAACTCATATATGGGGCTGCATTTTCTACTGTTACACATCATCGGATAACATAATTTTTTTTTTTTTTTTACGAAAAGACTACATTAATTTGCTGCACTTATGTTCACTGACTGTATTGATCGATTTTCAATTTGAGGAGTTATCTTTATAGGGTGAGTCAATTTTTTTGTCTAGTGGTATTTTAACACATATTTTATTGTTTAAAAAAATAATGGATATGTTTTTAATTTTTCTTTGGCTTTAAAAATAAAAAACAAGTGACATTTTTTTATTGAGCCAAATCAGAAAACAAGTATACAGAGTACACAAGTGAGTACCTAATATATGAGTACAGAATCTACAGATCCTATCCGGATCTAAAAAAGGGGAGACCAAGGATCAAATGATCCGGAATATTGAAATTTGATCCAACGGCTACAATTAAAAGTTATAGTAATTATAGCTGTTTGATCAAATTTCAACGGTTCAAATCATTTGAACTTTGGGCTCCTTTTTTTAGATCCGGAGAGGATCTGTACTCCTAATATATATCCTTAATAAACTGAATTGCTACTTTCATTGGAGTAATAAACTGAATTGCTACTTTCATTGGAGATAATTAATTTTATTCTATCAAATTTAAATTTGTTACCCTGTTGCTACATCTGTTTGAAATGCGTAGTACGAATTTATGATTGTGCTAAATCTTTGGCTCTTTCGTCTTTTAAGGTGGGGAATTATTGCAGATATGTACATTAGTGAGAATTCTGATGGTGAATTAGGAAGCACAGGTAGGTGGGGAGATTTTAACTTAAAATCTCATCTTCATGGTTCTAGGGGAGGTAATACATACGAAACAAAACGATAAGAATTGGCAGGTCTTATATTTGGGATTTGGTCAGTCAGGGCTTATAGACCAGGCAGTGGAGTGGATTGAATGGAATCTTACATACGAGAGCAACTTACATAGAACAAGTTCATCATGTGGCCTTCTGATCCAATAACACAACGTAATATAAAGAGAAACTTATATATATGATACAGTAGCGATGAACTTGTTCATGCAGGTTTTCTTCCTCATAATCGGAGAGAAAAATAAAAATAAAAAAGGACATTAAAGTTTGGTAGGATTCCTAAAATGCTTAATCAACCAATATAAAAATCTAAAGCTGATCCATATAAAAAAAACACCAAACAAACATTTAAGTTCAAATACTAAAATTGCATACGATTAAGTTCTTACCAAATAAAACGAAAATCCCAACAAGAAAAAACAGAAACGAAATGTAACCTAGTTCTTGACCAAAACGGAAAAGAGAAACGAAATGTAAAATACTTGAAAGTCTTGAGTCGAACTTCTAATCTCGAGGACGAGATATAACATCTTTGTAGAATTCTTCCTGTAGAATCATCTCTTCCTTGTTCTCTTCCAGCTGCGTTTTGATCCTCCGCTTCAAAAGACGATTTTCGTCTTGCCGCTTTTCGATCTTGTCATGAAGTATGGCATTAGTTTCCTCAGCATCTTTCCTGAGCCTCATTTCTTTCGGGAGTTTGTCCTTCAGCCGAATAACCTCTTCGCTGTCCAGACTCATCTGCCTTGTCGGCTTCAAGACCATCTCCTGGTAAGATTTTATATCGAATTTCAGCCCCGCTTTATCGTCGCAGTGCTGGTTGAAAGTATCCAAGTCTCGCTTGGTTGGCAAGAAACCATAGAGCTGTCGGATAAGACCTGGACGAAACAAGACAGGATTGCGCTTCCACGCATCCCTACCAAATCCTTGTTCTGCAAAATGCCTGTGCAGCCGCTCCGCCTCAAAGTGTCCCATCGCTGAGGCCTCAAAAATCAACATGCTCATCCCACAATGTCCCTGCGGACCATATGAGTGTCGAGCCTTACTAGCATGGTAATCGTCAAACAAATCAAGAAGCTCCTCTGTTCCCATGCCAATCAACTTGTCATATTCATCCTGCAGTTCGAGTTTTGTGTTCATGATCAGCACCATCGGAGGCCAGATAACTTTGCGATTCTTTTCTTCATCTTTCAGAGCTGCTCATCTGCCGAATACTTGGCCCACAGGTGTGACAGTGGCTCCCTTGAGCTGCAACTCCGCATCTATAAGTTTTGCAAGCTCTCGATGGAGCTTCACCCTTTTGGCCCCTAGCTGGTTTTTGAGAATGAGCAGCTTGTGAACCACCAGCACCACTGCGCGTGCGAGCTTTCGGAACCCCTTGGGGTGGCGGTCCCCAAGCCTTATAACTAGAACTTTGAGGACCAAATCTGCCATCACTTCTGTTCTTGGATTTCTTGCCAATTACCTCCCATTCTCCATCATCCTGTGCCGAGTCCAGGCCAATGTTTGCTACACTCTGACTCAACTGCTTTCCTTTCGGATTCCCGTCACCTCTTCTTGAACTCATCTTCGACAGCAATCCTCTCCCTTGACAAAGCCGGAAACCTGACCAGACACATATGCAGACATGCACATAAGTACCCCTAAAGCCCGGCAAAATCTTGAGTGTAACTATGTACATCCCTCTCTCTATAGGCAGAGGCTAAGCCAAAATTTCATTAAGAGATGCACCTTATAAAATTCAAAGCTTCTTTTTTGTGGTATCAATGCTAACCCGTATTAACAAAATATATGCAACTTATTAGGGTTGTACATGAGAGTGAATGGTAAAACAAAAGGGGCTTTTTAGCTAAAATGGTCTCTGAGATTATTATAACTCTTCACTTTGGTCTTTAAGATTTAAAATTGATATAAGTGGTACCTGAGATTGTCTTTTGTCAATCATTTTGGTCTTTCTATAAAAAATCTCATTTAAATTGAAGAAACCACTAATTCAAGGAGAGGAGTTGATTTGACAAAAATACTCTCAGTTTAACAAAGATTTCTCACATAAGAACCAAGATGATTGACGATGGACAATCTCAGGACTACTTCTATCGACTTTATCTGAGGAACCAAAATGAGAAGTTAGGCCAATCTTAAGAACTAATTTTGATAAAAAGCTAACAAAAAATGAGGAAGGAAATGTAAGAACTCGTGCGAAATTTTGCAACTATTTTAACAAGATTATATCAACATTTCTCAAAGACAAAAAATGTGGGAGGGCACACATGCCAACGCAGGGCACATGTGCTCCATCCACCCCATCTCTATGGCACGTGATGACAGAGATAAAATGAGGGGTATATACAATCTGGTTACGCGTACAATCTCTAGTAAAATGCACATCATAAATCACACAATATGACATACCTAGAAAGAAAAGCTGTAAACGTGCGTAGGAAATCTGAATGTAAACTTACAGAACCTCTGCATGCTGCATAAACTTCTGTCATAGCCCAATTCATATATCAAACGAACAAAAATTCCATAAAATCCCTAAAAAATCCATAAAAAATTTCATCAAAATCCGTCAATATCCATTCAAAAAATGTATAAATTTTTTACTTGAACACAAACAACTACATAATGCCATGAACTCATACAACAAACAAAATTCATAAAATATTAAAGAACAAATAAAAAATAATAAATGGGGATGTACCTGAAGCCGAATGAGACGATGAAGAAGATGTTGGAGGAGCTCAGCAGGCCTGATTTTTGTTACGAGATGGACTCCAACAGTTCACCAACCACCTCCTGAGACGAGAGTGATCAGTGATGTAAAAGTCTCTTGTGTTTATATAATACCAGGAAATCAATTTACTAGAGTGTTCACTCTTTTGCGTGATTATCTCTGTCTTTACTTGACACGTTTTCTTGTTTTTGATAAGTATCTCTTGAAACCTCGAGAAAAGCGTGCCTCAACTACTTTTTTATATACTATGCCACATCAAATAACCACGTAACAATGACGAATGACGTGATGACACGTCCTACTATTTGCCAACAAGGAACAATGTCATGAGGCCACGTCGTCATTAATAGACATCATTGACAAATAATTTCTATTAGGACCTCGATAATTTCGCCTGATGCGTGTGCTGTTAACCAACGTGTAACGTATTGACCACGTGATAGCGATGACAAGCAATATCTATTAGGATCTCGAGAAGTTCGCTCGATGTGTGTTGTTAACCAGTGTGTCACGCCAAATTGACCACGTAATAAGAACCAATAACATAATACCATGTTGATCATCGATTCATACATTGATGAGTATAATTAGCCCCGTTGTAGGTAAATTTTTTCCCTAAATTGGAGAAAGTGGTGCAGCTCATGTGCAACCTCGTCAAGTTGTAGACAATGTAACAAGGGCTAATGACATAATGTCACATTGTCACCAATTGCCAATACTAATTAAGTAAGGAATTCATTATTCATGTGAATCGAAGTTGAGATCTCTCACTTATTAATGAAAAAAAATACTACTAAACCGTAACGTTGGTGAAACTAAAATACACATAAGTAAATGGCAACAATCAGCATCGGAGCTGCATTATGCCCAGACGAGACACGTGCCCCGCTTCCCTTTTTTCTTTTTTTTTTTTTTTTTTTGACAAACCTGCGACGGGCTGGGCTCATATAGTGAAAAAGATAAACCAAGCCCAATTAAATTGAGCCCGCGAAACATGTTTGGCTGCCGAGAAAATAAGGAGGGAAAGACCCAGTTTTCTAATTCCGTGTCGGAGTTTCACCACCTCACCTTCTCATCCCGACTCTCACTTGGCGAACCTGATTCTCAAATCCGACCCGCAAACCCTAACCCAGATTCTTCACAGCCCCCAAATCGATTGGACTTCCGATTTGGTCGACAAAACCCTGAAGAGGCTCTGGAATCATGGACCCAAAGCCCTCCAGTTCTTCAGAATACTCGACCACCATCCGAACTACACACACTCTTGCTCCTCCTTCGACCACGCCGTCGATATTGCCGGCCGCCTGCGCGACTACAAGCCCCTCTGGACCCTCGTGGCCCGAATGCGGGCCCGCAGACTCGGCCCTGGGCCGAGGACTTTTGCTATCATCACGGAGAGGTATGTGGCTGCTGGTAAGCCTGATAGAGCCGTTAAGGTGTTCCTGTCAATGCATGAACATGGTTGTCCTCAGGATTTGAATTCCTTTAATACAATTCTTGATGAGCATTGTATTGTGCCTTTGCAATTTGAGCCTTGTGCCCTTAAGATATTCATATTTTTTTAAGGATTCACTGTGCTTCCTCAGTTCTTGATGAGCACTGGCGAGAAAGAAGTCCTTCATCCAATGGTTATTGAGCTCAAGGCTGTTCAAGACTTCAGCTGTAGTGCACAACGACTGCAGCTCCGACCAGGCACTCCAGTTCCAAGGGTAGCTATTAACGGACTCCACAAGAAAAATATACAACTATAAAATCTGAATGAAATAAGTAGGTTCACAAAAATCAAGAATTTTTTAACACGAGAAGTTTCTACTACTGCTATCATGTAGCATTAAACTGACATAGATTTCTTAAAGTACCCATGAACCAAAATGTAAAATCTCGTTAGATTCCTAAACCCAATTGCCGATTGGAGTTGTCTTTCATCCGTTATGGGCGAAACACACCGAAAAATCAAAAGACAAAAACTTTGACTTGCAGAGAGTGAAAGAACAGAGAAGGTTACAAACCAGATAAAGAGCATAGGAGCGTAAGAAGACCGACTTCTTTCCGTTCTGATCACGAAGCACATGAGCAGCTCTTCTGTACTCCCTGCAGTCAAAATACGACTTAGCAAGGAGGTAGAAATCGCCGTCCACAATGTCATCTTCCTCCATCACCGGAGTGGACACATACGATACGCCGGCAGCCGGCGTCGAGGTGATGTCGTTGGTGCGGACTCTCCGCCGGATGCTGGAGCTCCCGCGCTGGAATCTCGTGTTCGCAGGCGTGAACTTTACCGGGTCTTGCCCGATGATGCCGGCGAGCTGCTCTGCCGCCCTGCATAATTATTGAAACGACGACGCATCAATTGGATGTAAAGAATTGAAATTTGAAATGGAGATTCAGGGTTTTAGGGTTTTGGGAGGTACCATTTGGAAGCGGCGTAGAGGCCCCGATCGCTCAGCTGTCGAATCGCAGTTCGAAGCTCGATTCTGTAGTTCTCTTTCGAACTCATCTAATCGATTGACTCGCTCACTCGCTGACTCAGCCAATGCTGTAACTGTTCGCCGGGGGCATCTAACGTGCGCCGTGAGCGACGGTTGCTACTGACTGCTGAGCCACCCCGCGCTCGTTTCTACGTAAGCCTGTTTTAAATTTACAACCGTTCAGATGGATCTAGCGGTCTAAAACGGGTTACCCACCTCGACCATTCATCAGGAGAAATTCTTAAATACAGCCAGCGGACCATATAGCTAGGTAGAAATTCTGGTTAATACAATGGCAGTTTGAGATTTATAATGGGAAATTTTATTTGAACTCATATAACCTCTTTATACATTTAACTTGAATTTTAAATGTGAATCATCATTTTTACCCTATTGCATAAATATCATCAAGTACAAGATGAAATTAACAAATAAACTAAAATTTATCAATAAACCCACACCCAAACTAAACCCTAATATCAAGCAATGTTTATCATACGTTCATTCTACTAAAATCCTACGAGCCCTCGTAGAAAAAACCAAGTTTTTTGTATCGATGTATGGTGATTTTAAATTTGAAGTTTTGAATCCTCCAACTAAGGCATGAATCGATTTATTTATTTATTTTTCGTTTGATTTCAAATTTTTTTAGAGTTGGAAAGATACGTTTTGAGTTTCAAATCCCGCCTTCAACACGGGAAGCTGAGAAGATGAATTTTTTGGGTTTCATTGTGTAGATGGTGGCAAAGCCTCCCCTTGGACGTGGACTGTGTTCTTGGTTGAATATTTCAATGGAGAAAAAGTGTGTGCCCAACTTGAGAACGAGGTGAGTGTTCCCGAGGTGGCACGCGCATTATTATGACTACTGCAAAAGGAGCAGAAGATGGTACAGAGAAGGCATTCATTTTCGTCTCACCATATATACCCTTTCCAATTGCACCTTCAGAATATAACTCTCAGTTATGATTACACCCCGTCTGAGATGTATTTCCAGTGTGAGACTTTAATACTTCATTATGAAGAGATTCTAAGTAACATTTCAACGAAGAAGATATAGATGATTCTCAGCAAGTCGCGGTGGGGTTTTACAAAGTGAGCAAAAAAATCTGTAGAGTCTTGTCCATTACACAACCAACCAACCGATGTGGACGAAGCCACTCAACTAGTAGTGGTGAGAATTACATGAACATTGGAGGTTGGATACAGAGGGAGATTCGGAAACTTAAACTAACATAATATAAAATTGCCCTGATAATAGGGAGCTCTGACGTGACAAGAGCCTGAGAGAGGATCTTCGCCGGATCGTCTTTGTGAGGATTCCGGAATTCTCAAATCACATTCGTTCATCGTACATCGTGCGGTCAGAAATCATTGTAAATTTTTTATTTAAAATTGAATATAAACAGTACCTGACAAAAACTGACCGCACGATGTACGGCGATCCTCACAAAGAGGATCTGGCGAGGATCCTCACTCTTTCAGAGAGAGTATGAGTAAAGGTATTTAGTAGAAACTCGAAAGCTTTCATTCTCATAAACAAGTAGAAATTTCACCAAATTAGTAATTTGAGATTTATTTTTTAAATGGGTGCAAAAATAAATTGACATTTTGAGTTGGGTTTGTGAGGGTAATTTTGGTAGTAAATTTGGGTTTGAAGAGATATTGATTTTTTAATTGAGTATAGAAAAGGTTATATGAGTTCAAATAAAATTTCCCATTTATCATTTATATACTGGTCGACACAACTCGAAGTTTTTTGAATGGCTTTTTAGTCAAAATGGTCCTTTAAATTTCTCTAACTCTTCACTTTGGTTCTTGAGATTTGAAATCAATAGAAGTGATCCTTGAAATTGTCCATCATCAATCATTTTGGTCCCTAGTGAAAAATTATGTTGAATAAGGATCAAGATAACGAAATTACTCTCAATATAATAAACAATAGGCCAAAATGATTTTGACAAAAATTGAGGGATTTTTGTCATTTTATCCTTATTTTATAGAGATATTTCACGGAATGACCAAAATGATTGATTGTGGACAAACTTAGGGACCAATTCTATCGATTTCAAATCTCAATTACTAAAGTGAAGTTATGCAAATTTCAAAAATCATTTTGACTAAAAAGTCTTTTTGAACTAAAATTTTGACTTCGCCCATGAGGACAGTTGATTAGAAACATAAATTGACTTTCGTATTTTCTAATATGCGAACCTTCTTTTGCGGTTTATTAGATGAAAAGAAAACAATTGTGAATTTTGAACAACTGATTTCCTGCAATTAAACACGATTGATTTCATTCGATGTTTCCCAGCTTGTACATGCATTTATCGGGCTGCAATTCATTTTCTAGGAAGAAAATATTCAACCTTTAAATTAAGACATGAAAGCAAGGCCCAATGGGAATTAACTAAAAATAAAATTAATTACAATATTTATCCTTAAACTTACATTTGTTCATGGACAACGCCTTATACATTAGGCCACATACTCTACAACAGTTTAAAAGCCTTCCGTTATCTATATGTATTAATTTAATCAGTAACCCTAAACCCCAAAAAGCGTGGGAGAAAGAAGGAGTCACAATCAAAGATCAAACAGTACCCGCAAGAGACCCTAAACCCTAAAAAGCGTGGAAGAAAGAAGGAGCCACATCTAAAGACCAAACAATACCCGCAAGAGACACTAAACCCTAAAAACACTAAAACACAAACCCCGCACGCCGAAACCCTGACACCACTGTTTTTAATCTCATTCTATATTAACTAGACAAATCAGATTTACCACCACACAAAAAAAAAAAAAAAATCTAAAGCTCATCAGTTCATTGGCATGATACACAAAAATGGTGCATATAATATAGGAGTAGGATTCTCTCTCCTCCTATTCTCATCCCCTTCGCTCCCCTCCTCTCACACTTTGTTTTTTGTCTTATTATCTCTATAAATTCTTGCATCTCCTCGGGCGCCATCGTGGGCTCCGTATCTTGGGACTCAAGGTCCTGGATGTTCACGGGCACAAAGTTTGGGTTCCCAGGCAGATAGGTCGCCATTACTGAAATTTCAGGCTGAGTCGTCGTGAGTTGGTCTTGGGACTCAAGATCCGCATGGGTTGCCACTACTGAAATTTCAGGTTGAGCCGTCACGAGCTGGTCTTAGGACTCAAGATTTGCATGTGTCATTTGTCGTCGACGTCGTGGTTACGAATCGTTTGAGACCACGACGTCAACGCCACAGGAGACTACTACTTGGTTCCAAATGATTCGTAATCGTGTCATGATAACGGATACTGAGCATGGGACGGCTCAACCTGAAATTTCAGTAGTGGCAACCCATGTGGATCTTGAGTCCCAAGACCAGCTCGCGACTCTCAGCCTGAAATTTCAGTAGTGGCGACCCATGCGGATCTACCAAGACCAGCTCGCGACAACTCAGCCTGAAATTTCAGTAATGGCGACCTATTTGCCGAGGAACACAAACTCTGTGCCCGTGAACATCCAGGACCTTGAGTCCCAAGATCCAGAGCCCGCGACGGCGCCCAAGGAGATGCAAGAATTTATAGAGACAATAAGACAAAAAACAAAGTGTGAGAGGAGGGGAGGGAAATGAATGGGAATATGAGGGGAGAAAATCCTACGCTTATATTATATGCACCACTTTTGTGTATCATGCCAGTGAACTGATGAGCTTTAGGATTTTTTTTTTTGTGGTGGTAAATCATGATTTTCTAGTTAATGTTCATGCAAATTGAATCACGTGTTGAAAGTGTGAGTTTACATTTGTTACCTTTGCATTGTTTCTGTGTGTATTGTGTTTGTTTTTGTGTGTTTTATTCTTTCTTTTGGTTATGAAGAAATGAAACTGTATTTGGCACAATGTCATTCTATATGATATCGTGTTCTTCATGTCCGTGCACATATTTTTGGATAATATAGATTTTTTTTATATAGAATCCAATGCTTGATGTGCAATTATGTAACACACCGTCCCGAAATATTTATTTTATTTCGAAAAATAATAGCATTGGTGATAGGCCCAGCTAAACTCTTGTTTAGTTAACTATTGATAATTTCAATCCTCTACTTTAATATCATGATTCCACATATTAATTTATGACAAATATTTATTCACCAAAACATAAGGTTAAAACTTTTATTTTTCAAAATATCCTTTACTTAGCTCAATTTCTCAAACAAAGATTTTGCCTCGAGTATTTAACTATCACCGATCGTGATTCATTAATTATATGCCTTACTTTCATCCATGATCCATAATTCATAATTTCCATACCAAAAGTACTACTTATATTCTCACTTTGTCACCATTTTCTTTTATAGACTAATTCTCATTCTAAAAATTTATTCTCGCAGTATTTAAAGCTGCATCTAACACTGTTAGACTGTCAACGTACCCTAGAGCGGGATCAAGCCTTTCGTAGTTTACAATTCCAAAATGCAAACCAATTCCGAATATATTCAATTAATCCAACATATACCACAACCGTGTTAATATTCAACCACAGCAGTTAGATCTCAAAAGCTTAATTAGGATAACAAAATTCGCATAAAAACACAATGTCGGCTCCCTGGCCATGCGCCGCCGCAAGTGACGGTCGGCCGTCCCGCCTTGCTGGAAAATTCAACTATTTCTAAAAATTCTCAAAAATTACAGAAATGAATATCTCAAAGAGTAGATCAACTTTATACCTGTGGCCAAGTCCAATTTGGCCGGGAAAGGCTCCAATTTTCCTCGAAATCGCCCAAACCCTAGACATTGGGTGTCCTTTGATTCCTCCATTTCACAGCTCCGCCGCCCCCAAACTTGTTTGGGCTTCAATCCAGGCCTCAAGGGGAGTTTAACAGGGGTGGTGGTTGTGGGCGATACCTGCGAAAACGTCGGAATTGCGCCGTGCACCCAAGGTTCCCATCGGGATGTTCTCCCCCAAAACCACCACCAATTTCCCTTTAAATTTAAGTGGAAATGGAAAAGGGAAGGCTAGGGAGTGGTCCCCAAGTGGCGATTTGCCTTAATTCTCCGTGAAACACCGTGAAAGGCGTCGGATTTACACGCCGCCGTCGAGTCGGGTCGAAGGGTTTCACAGGTTGGGGTGATTTCATGCCCCTCGTCTCTCTCCCTTCCCCTCCCTTCTTCTCTCCCCCATTGGTCAGTTCTCCTCCTCCCTCTTCCCTGATTCGTCCCCCCTTCTTTTCTTTTTTTCTCCCGTAGCACATTTCCATCCAGAACAAAATCTGGAACCTTCCCAAAATCATGGCAAAATGACTATTTTGCCCCTACTTTCGTTCGTTTCTATTTCATTCGTTATAACTCTGTTTCATTAACGATTTTCGCCCACGTGCTCGTAGGGTCGTCCTCTATTTCACTTAGCGATATTTTAAGGTGTAACTTATAATAATTTACGAGAAAAAAGTTTAAAAGTTCTCCATTCAATTTTTCATAATCATAAATCGATTTATTTCGAGGTTCTAAAAGTCGCTAGGTGCTAGTCGGGCGGCGGGCTGGGGCCTACCGCCTAGGCGGCTAGGCGGGGCGTAGGCGGGCGCCTAGGCGGACTAGGCGGATTTAAGTAAATCAATCATATTTCGTGTAAATAAGTATCTGCTTATACTTGAAATATATATAATTTCTTCATAAACTACAAAATAGAATGCATATATATTATGAAATATTGGAATATAATGAAAACATGTGAAATAAGGATATAATGTGTGTTCATTTAAGTATGCAACAAGTCTCTTACAATTTATTAGAAAAAAAAAACAAAATGCAAAATGAAAGTTATCTATTTTTTGTCTAAGTGAGTTGCAACCTAGGCGAGTGTTTAGGCGGGAGCCTAGGCTGTCTAGGCGGGTGCCTAGGCGGTCTAGGCAGTGCCTCAGTAGGTCTAGGTGCCCTTAGCATTAATCGGGACGGTGACCAACCGTCTAGCGCCTAGACGGGGATTTTTAGAACAGTGATTTATTTTCGATTTTTCTCCACATAATCATATATTTAAATTTTTAGGGTATTACAAATTAGGTTGAAGAGCTTTTTTTTTTTCTGTCTTCGAACAAAGCATAGAATGATAAACTTGGGTGCTGCTTAGTTTTGTTAACTCATTTATGTTTGTTTTGGTGTCGGGGTTTAAACCCTAAACCCTAGCATTTTTGTGTTCTGTTAGTAAAATGTGTGCTTTTCTTTTTAATCCAGTACATGTGGTCTAAAGATTGAACTGCTAGAGATTTTTTGTTAGGTAAGGGTGGCATTGTGATTATCCTTCATATGTTCAACAACATATGCTCCATTTAATTTTGAGAAAGAGAAGACAACACATAACAAACATTAAATCACATAGCCAATCTTGAAGAAATCCAAAACTTTTAACAAGATAAACATACCATCATCTCTTAGTACACTGTAACATGCCACTTTTGAACTGAAATAAGGCAAATTTAATCAAACGTGTATCTCAATCCAAAATTAATTTAAACCAATGAAGGTTACATTTGGTCGAGAAGCCTTAAGACCAAACAAATTCTAAGCCTTAAGACCAAACAAATTCTATGTTATGCTTTATTGATCCCAAAATGGGATTTAAGGGGGCTCATATGAAAAGCATTCAAAACTTTAAACATAGAACTATTATGACTTTATATTCACAAATGAACAAATACCCCATAGACTTTACAATTGAAACAACTCGCACCTTTGTTTGGTTGAAGCTTAATCAGTTTTTAGTGTTAAAATATAAATCATGTGAGCAAAATATAGACATGAAAACTATCCACCTTTGTTTGGCAATCAGTTATCACATGCTTCACATAATCCATACTATACACTAAGCCACTAGTAATCGAACCAATAAGACTAGTCACACCTTTGTTTGGGGATACAGTCATATTGTTATGACTACTAATGCAATTCGATCAACTAAACTTTGAATTTTTAGCAGCCATTGAATCAATGGAACGGATTTGTTGTGTCCCATTCACCCAAGAACATCTCAAAAATATTGATCTTATGATAACTTCTAGCATGTCTTAATAATAAAAAATTTCAATCGAAGAGCATGCTCATTTAGCAAAGTTAGAGAAAACATACAATTTTCCGGTTTTAATTAGACCTAATATTTTAAAACATGTGAAACTAATTTTCTCCAGGATCTTAACCATGCATTAGTTCCATATATGCATGAAAAGAAAAATAGCTGCTATAGAATTGAAAATTTGAAAGCAATTCTAGTATGATTTATGCAAAATATTAGGCAACAAAAATATTGATATGTAAGAATAGTTTTTCCAGTTTTAGTTATTCATATAAATTATTTTCGGTTTGATCATATATATTAATTTGAAAACGTTAACTGGTCCAAATAGAGATTGAGCATGCAGTAGCATATTAACATAGTAAGAAAATATACTAGTTTTATAAAAGAAAATTGCAAACAAAATCTATGTAGCAGTGAGCTTGAAGACAATTAAATCCTGATATATGTCTTATTTCATATAGAACTCATGAGTTGGATATGATATATTCCTTGAATTCACATGTTGTAGGGATGTACTTACATTTAAAACTTATGAATTCACATGTTTTGCGACAATAGTTGTCTCATACACTGCTTCAAGTTTATCACATATGTGACATACATAATCCTGCAGGCTTCATGATTAGATGTGTCCTCTAATGTTCTTAATGAGGTTGTTCCCTCTTTTAGCCAATTTCAGCAGCAATACATATCCATGGTATTAAATCAATAATATAGTCTGCATACTATTATCTCAATAGTTAATTAATCTCATAATACCAAAGCATGGGCTATAACATAAGCAATATTATATGCCTATGAAGTATCATTAGTTAAAGCTGAAAACTAAGCCATTGAAATAGACATGGATTTACCATATGCATACCTCACCGAATGCAATCCGGATTTATCATGCCTGAAAGATAATGTCTATCACTGTAGACAAACATGAGATTTACATATGTGCATATGAATTGCAAGGCTACAAGTACCACTGATAGCGTATAACATAAACTTAATGAATAAAAGGTAATCAAAGTCACTTTAAAATTACCACTTTCATGCTAACAAATTTTTCATATATTTATACACATATCAAGACTTACAACGTCTGTGAACTAACCAAGAAACTGAAACAAAGTACATTAGTTCTATCGAGAATCTCCAAAAAATTATTCATTTAAGCTCATGTAGCCATGAGAATGTTAAGGAGAACAAAATAAGCAATAGTCACGTTCCAACAAGTAGTTTATTAAAAAAATTGAATAAGGAACTCAAAAAACATATTGAACCATATGTTAAAATAAACTACTGAGTTGCGACATATATATACACACACACACACATACATTCCCGAAATTCTTTATGTTGATAAAAATAAAACAAATAGGTTTATATATATGCTTCTCCGCATGCAGCATGCCACTATTATAGGATTGATCCACGATTTTATGCTATTCTTGATAAAGTTTCCCCAGATTCATACCATAAGATTATTAAAAGATATTCTGAATTAAAACAGAATGGTTATACAACCTATTAATAATCCTCAAATTCCACTGATTAATCCAACACCATGGTGTTGCCGTGTACATGCAATTATATGCAGGAAAAGTTATGCAGTTTTCATGGAGGTTCGGCGTGATGGTGTTGCCAAGTGCACAATTTGGATGTAAGATCAAAACCGCAGTTCACATAGAAAACCAATTTCTTTTTGCCGTGAAACATGAGTACGGAAATTGAGCAAAACTTAAAACATGTCATCGATTCAAGACATCAATTTTTAGGGTTTATCGAGTAGGTCTTTAGTTGTATTGTGACCTGCTCTGATACCAATTGTTAGACTTTATATGTTTCATAAACAACTAAAAACATTAACCTGAAAGAATTCATAAATTATGCTCAATTGATAAAGTACTCAAAGCCAACATGGCATGTAGGAAAGATGAACCATCTTTGATAGAACCATGCAGAATAGGCTCAACCATGGACTTCTCCTTCGGTGGAAATCATATTGGAATCCTGCGGAATAATGTGTTAGTTGACCAAAATGCTAGGGTAGGATTTTCTCCTCTCCTATTCTCATCCCCTTCTCTCCCCTCATTTCACACTTTATTTTTTGTCTTATTGTCTCTATAAATTCTTGCATCTCCTCGGGCGCCGTCACGGGCTCCGGATCTTGGGACTCAGAATCCTGGATGTTCACGGGCACAGACTGCATTCCCCGGCAGATAGGTCGCCATTACTGAAATTTCAGGCTGAGCCATCACGAGCTGGTCTTGGGACTCAAGATCCGCATGGATCGCCACTACTGAACTTTCAGGTTGAGCCGTCGCGGGCTCAGTATCCGTTATCAGAACACGATTATGAATCGTTTGGAACCAAGAAGTAGTTTCCTGCACCGTTGATGTCGTGGTTACGAATTGTTTGAGACCACGACGTCGACGGCACATGAGACTACTTGGTTCCAAACAATTCGTAATCACGTTCTAATAACGGATACTGAGCTCATGACGGCTCAGCCTAAAATTTCAGTAGTGGCGACCCATGCGGATCTTGAGTCCCAAAGACCAGCTCGCGACAGCTCAGCCTGAAATTTCAGTAATGGCGACCCATCTGCCAGGGAACGCAGTCTGTGGCCGTGAACATCCTGGACTCTGAGTCCCAAGATCCGGAGCCCGTGACGGCACCCGAGGAGATGCAATAATTTATAGAGACAATAAGACAAAAAATAAAGTGTGAAAGGAAGGGAGAGAAGGGGATGGAAATAGGAGGGGAGAGAATCCTACTTCTATATTACATGCACCATTTTTGTGTATCATGCCAGTGAACTGATGAGCTTTAGGATTTTTTTTTTGTGGTGGTAAATCATGATTTTCTAGTTAATGTTCATGCAAATTGAATCACATGTTGAAAGTGTGAGTTTACATTTGTTACCTTTGCATTGTTTTTGTGTGTATTGTGTTTGTTTCTGTGTGTTTGTTTTTTTCTTTTGGTTATGAAGAAATGAAACTGTATTTGGCACGATGTCGTTCTATGTGATGTCGTGTTCTTCATGTCTGTGCACATGTTTTTGGATAATATAGATTTTTTGGTGCCGGGGTTTAAACCCTAAACCCTAGCATTTTGGTGTTCTGTTAGTAAAATGTGTGCTTTTCTTTTTAATCCGGTACATGTGGTCTAAAGATTGAACTGCTAGAGATTTTTTGTTGGGTAAGGGTGGCATTGTGACTTGGTGACGGTGCAATTTTGATTTGGGGTTTAGGTTTATTTACGGAATTGCGATCCTTTTTTAAATTTGAAAAAGAGTGGGGCCTTGCTTTTGTTGGGCAATTTTTTTTTACGGAATTGCCACTAGTTTGGGGGGTGGGTTTGTGTTTAGGATTGGCTGTGTATTTTTTGGGCTTTTCTAGGTGGCCCGTTTCCTTCTTCAATGCTTGGGCATTTAAACGACGGTTCTGTCCATCTGGACTTTTGAATTTTACAAAATAAAGGGTAAAGTAAATAGTACTAGGATTGACTTTTTAGTGTAAAAATATTATTTTTCGTTAAAGCAAATAATATCAGAAACTTTTCGTTAAAGTTCCCTTTTAAATATGATGGAAGCTTTTCAACAAGACCACGTAAAATTTTATGGTTATGAATCTAAAGTGGGTTTGCTTATTGGTCATAACCCTAAGAGCACCCCAAACACTTTTTTTTAATTTTTAATTTTATTTTATTAAAGTCATGCAATTGTTGGATGCATTTTAACATGTGTCTCTTTATTTGTTTTTCCTTTTGATTCTCCTTTACGTTTAATGAATGTTCTTACAAAGCTTGTTTTTCAAGCTTTACGTACTTTTCTCATGTCCTCCGTTTGTGCATTTCTATGGATATATTATTGTTGATGTTGTATTCTATCTGTGATTAAGAGCAAATAAAATATTGAAAGAAATTTATGGAAGTGAACAACATATCCTCTAAGTTTTGGTAAAAAAATTATGGAGATTGTTTAGGAATCAAAACAAAGAACAATTTCGGGAAACTAAACTTAAATTTTCAGACATTGCTCTAGGACCAGGCACACCAATTTATTATGACCCGAGCTCTACTTCTTCATGTATTGCATACAATCTTTGTATTACATTCCACAACAAACAATTACACACCCTTCTTCTTACAGATATTTCCCTATATACTCGCCCGTATCTCGCTCCCCCAAACAACCTCCTAGCAGATTATTCTAACAGACATCCAACAAATTCTAACAGTCTTATCAATTAACTAGCCATCTTGGCCTTACATTTGGACAAACCCGATGATGCCACTTGGCATCCTAACAATACCCCCCCTTAAAACTGAACCTCACATTGAAACATATTATTCTAAGCATCAAGCCACACAGACTTCACAAATTTACAATATCTGGAAACTTGGATTTGAGATCATGATAATTCTCCCATGTAGCATCATCTGTGGTATGATTTTGCCACTGTACCAACACTTCTGTAGCAGCAATGTGTCCCTTTTTCACCATTCTTCTATCCAAGATAGCCAGCGGTACATCCTGCAATATACCAGAATCAGTAATAAGTGGTAATTGCACAGAAGGTTGCACTTGGTCACCCAGATGCTTCTTCAAATAGGAAACATGAAAAACTGGATGGAGTTTGGAAGTCGCAGGTAATTTCAGCTTATATGCCACTGTTCCCACTTTAGCCAAGACTTCAAAAGGACCATAGAAGCGGGGTTGCAGTTTGTGAACTGAATGAGAAGATTAGGACATAAACTGATAAGGAACAAGCCTGAGGTACACCCAATCACCAACGTCGAACACCCTCTCAGTTCTTCTCTTGTCACTCTGCACCTTCATTCGATTTTGGGCAGCCTGCAAATTAGACTTCAAAACTGCTAATATTCGATTCCGTTCTTGTAAAGTTTGATCAACTGATGCAACCTTAGTGGTACCACTGTCATAAAAAGAAACAAGTGGTAGTGGCTGGCCATAAACGACTTCATATGGAGTCATCTTTGTAGCCGTGTGATAACCTGTGTTATAGCTCCATTCGGCCCAAGATAACCACATAGCCCATTTCCGAGGTTGTAAACTGCAGAAACACCTCAAATATGTTTCTAGACATCTATTGAGAACCTCAGTTTGCCCATCTGTTTGGGGGTGATACCCAGAACTGAAACACAGTTTGGAGCCTTGAATAGTGAAAAACTCATTCCAAAACTTGCTCATGAAGATTGGGTCCCGATCACTAATAATGGAGTTAGGCATCCCATGTAGCTTGAAGATATGATCGACAAACAATTGAGCAATCATAGTGGCTGAATAAGGATGAGCAATTGCCAAGAAATGAGCATACTTACATAGGCGATCAACCACTACCCAAATTACAGTTTTTCCCTTGCAAGGAGGCAACCCAACAATGACGTCCATCGAGATGTCAGCCCAAATTTTGGTAGGAATAGGAAGTGGTTGAAGCAACCCTGGAGGAGACAAGGTTTCATATTTGTGCTGTTGACAGATAGGACAGATAGCTACCATGTCTTTAATGTTCTTCTTCATGCCTTCCCAATAAAAAGATCTAGAAATCCTTTTATATGTTTTGAGAAACCCTTCATAGCCCGCAATAGAACTCGAGTGATGTTCTTCAAAAATTCTACTTCTCCAACAGCTTTGAGGACTAATAACAATTCTATGCTTGAATTTCAAAAAACCATTATGCAATTCGTATCTGAGATTTCCCACTAGATCCTTATCTGCAGATGTAATGAAAACTTGCTGGATTTCTTGCAGTATCCAAGGGTTCTTCTCTACGTGTCTTCTCAATTCATCCATCCACTGAGAATAGGGATATGAAATTGCTAGACATTCCACAGGGTCCATTACATCCAATGCAGCTACTTCAGTACCCCCTTGCTTCCTGGAAAGTGCATCCGCTGCCAAATTATCACTACCCTGCTTATAATGAATCTCATAATCAAACCCCATAAGCTTAGATACCCATTTTTTTCTGAAATTGTGTATTTGCTCTCCCTTGAAGGAAATACTTCAAACTATGGTGATCAGTTTGAATAATGAAATGGTTACCAACCAAGTATGATTGCCACTTGGTAATGGCATGAACAATGGCTAATAATTCCCTTTCATATGCAGACAACTGTTGGTTTCTTGGGCACAAAGCTTTGCTTGTGAAAGCTATAGGTCTACCTTCCTGTTGCAAAACTGCTCCAATTCCAAACCCAGAAGCATCAGTTTCGATTATAAATGGCTTGTTAAAATCGGGTAAAGCAAGAACATGTGGTGATAGCATAGCAGTTTTGAGAGTATTGAAAGCTGTTGTAGCTTCTTCAGTCCAAATGAAACTGTCCTTCTTAGTTAATGCAGTCAAGGGACCAATAATTTTGCCAAATTGAGGGATGAACTTTCTGTACTAACCAGTCAAACCCAAAAACCCTCTCAAAGCTTTGACAGAAGTAGGACGAGGCCAATTGGCAATAGAGTTTAATTTGGAAGGGTCAGCAACCACTCCTTCTTTAGACACTATGTAACCTAAGTACTCAACCTTATCTTGGCCAAAAACACACTTCGATTGCTTAACAAACAAGGAATGACTTTGTAATGTATCGAAAACTGTCCTGAGATGCTGCAGATGAGACTTCCATGATGCACTGTAGACTACAATATCATCAAAGAAGACTAATATGAACTTCCGCAAATATGGTCTGAATATCTCATTCATTAAGCTCTGAAATGTTGCAGAGGCATTTGTTAATCCGAAAGGCATAACTAAGAATTCATAATGACCATCATGAGTCTTAAATGCTGTCTTCTCTATATCATCTGGATGCATTCTTATCTGATGATAACTAGCTCTCAAATCCAGCTTTGAAAAATACCGAGCTCCATACAATTCATCTAGTAATTCATCAATAAGTGGAATTGGGAATTTATCTTTAACAGTAATCAAATTGAGACCCCTATAATCCATGCACATTCTCCAAGTACCCTCTTTCTTTCGTACTAAAATAACAGGATAAGAGTAAAGGCTGTTACTCACTCTAATAAAACCAGATTGCAGCAATTCACTCACACATTTCTCAATTTCAGTCTTTTGTACTGGCCCATATCTGTATGGTCTACAATTAGGGGGTTTACTCCCACTAACTAATGGAATCCTGTGATCGTGCGTACGATGTGGCGGTAAGGAACTTGGAGTGAAAAACAATACCTCATACTCTTCAAGTAATGATTTCAATTCTTGCTGCTGTGGAGGAGACAAATTGGGAGGTAAGTGGTTGCCCTTAGATTGATCCACAGGTGCTAACTCCATATGGCACAGAAAAGCTCTAATCGTAGTTTCTTGCTGCAAAAGTTTCTGCATTTGTAATGCAGTGACATCCTCGATCTGGTGCAAGGAAGAACCAGGACTGGAAATGCAAAATGTTTGTGAACCACTGAAAAATTTCATATACATTTTGTCAAAGTCCTATAGAATTGGACCAAGGGTTCTTAACCACTGCACTCCAAGAACAACATCACATCCTCCTAGGGGAATTGCATACAGATCAATGATGCAATTGAATTGTTGAACCCTGACAGAAACTTGGCTCAAAGTCCCTTTTGTAGCCACCCTTCCATCATCAGCAATTTTAACATTGAATGTATGTTCAGTAGCCAATGTATACCCCACTTTCTTCACCAAACTCAGATCAACAAAGTTGTGAGAACTGCCGGAATCAATCAATATTGTAACTGGACAATTCTTGATAAATCCTTGAACCCTCATTGTATTACTAGTAGGAGGAGCAGGAGTACCAAACAAAGCACATGCTGTGATCTCAGGTTCGTCAGTTCCAACTAATATGTCATCCCTATTCTCCAAATACTCAGAATCTTGAACATCAATAAGAAGCAACTGCTTCTTCTCACAAGTGTGCCCTCTAACATATTTGTCTTTGCAATGAAAACACAAACCATTCCTTCTACAATGATCAACGTCTTCAGGGGTTAATCTTCTCACAGGAACATTTTTTGGACGGTTTTCAATGACTGTTGGATTATTAACATTTTGCAAAACAGGGGATCGAAAAGTAGGCTGAAATGTAGAAGCTTTATGTAAAGACTTAACTTTGAGATCCGAAAGCTTAGCATCCACTTGCTGGGCAAGCGATGAAGCTTCAAGAACATCATTTGGTTTCAGCAACTTGACATCATGGCGCAACTCCGCTTGCAATCCCCCAATGAAGCATGATTTGAGAATTGCAGGACTGATATCTGTGGTTCGATTAGATAATCGTCGAAACTCCAAGATATAATCCTTAAGACCTGTTTGCTTCAAGTTGACCAGGTTTTCCGCACAATCTTCGAACTCGGAGTACCCAAATTCTTGACAAAAAACCTTCGTAAATTCAGCCCATGAAGGATATTGAATGAGACATTTCGCCCATTGGAACCACTGCAAAGCTTCTCCCTCCATATGGAATGATGCCAGCTTCACCTTCTTCGAATCTTTGATGTTAAAAAAATCAAAGTAGTGTTAAGCATTATACACCCACCCCAATGGATCATCGCCTTCCAAAAATCTGGGAAAATCCATCCACAAAAATGGTGGACGAGCCGCATTTGAACCCAATTCTTGACGATTGAAATTGGGATTAGGGTTCATCCCTTCTGTAAAATTGGGGTTCGATGGAGTCGCCTCAGAAGAATCCCCACCGCCCTTCGCCGCAAGTGACTGCAGTTGGAGCAAAATCAAATCTTGACTGGCTTTGAGCTCCGATTTGAGATCTTCGATCTTGGTTTCAAGATCAGACATACAAACATCCATGGCTTTCCTCGATGCTTGGCGCGTCATACAATAACGAAGGCTTAAGAGGATCAATGTTGGCTGATACCAATATTATGACCCGAGCTCTACTTCTTCATGTATTGCATACAATCTTTGTATTACATTCCACAACAAACAATTACACATCCTTCTTCTTACATGTATTTCCCTATATACTCACCCGTATCTCGCTCCCCCAAACAACCTTCTAACAGATTATTCTAACAGACATCCAACAAATTCTAACAGTCTTATCAATTAACTAGCCATCTTGGCCTTACATTTGGACAAACCCGATGATGCCACTTGGCATCCTAACACAATTGCACACATAATAGAAAAAAACAGAATGAGTTTACAAGTTTTTGGTAAAGGTGTCGATCAAAATAAGTTGGTTGTTCACACTATGTACTCGTCTCAACATTCTAATAATTGGTCAGATGAAGAAGACGTTGAGCCATAGATCATTTTCCTGTCCACTTAGACCCCCATTTCACTCTCGAGTATCAAGGGACAAGTGGTAAGTTAATTTATAGGATAAAGATAGGTGTGTGAATTATATTATTTGTACGTTGGTTACTGTTCCAGTGTGGAAATTTTGTCATCCATTGTATATGTGCAGATGGCGCCGTTGTAAATATGTGTAAAAAAAGTTATGGTCAACAAATTTGAACGAGCTTATTAACCTACATACTACATGTGTTTCTTATGCAATGACATTGTATTGTGGTCACTTTCATGGTTCTAGGGGAGGGTACTACATACGAACCAAAACGATAAGAATTGGCAGGTCTTGTATTTGGGGTTTGGTCGGTCAAGGCTTATAGACCAGGCAGTGGAGTGGATTGAATGGACTCTCACTATGTGAGAGAGCAACTTGCATAGAACAAGTTCATCATGTGGCCTTTTAATCCAATAACACAACGTAATATAAAGAGAAACTTATATATATGCCACAGTAGTGATGAACTCGTTCATGCAAGTTCTCTTCCTCATAATCAGAGAGAAAATTACAAATAAAAAAGGTCATTAAAGTTTGGTAGGATTCCTAAAATGCTTAATCAACCAATATAAAAATCTAAAGCTGATCCATATAAAAAAAAAACACCAAACAAACATTTAAGTTCAAATACTAAAATTGCATACGATTAAGTTCTTACCAAATAAAACGAAAATCCCAACAAGAAAAAACAGAAATGAAATGTAACTTAGTTCCTGACCAAAACGGAAAAGAGAAACGAGATGTAAAATACTTGAAAGTCTTGAGTCGAACTTCTAATCTCGAGGACGAGATATAACATCTTTGTAGAATTCTTCCTGCAGAATCATCTCTTCCTTGTTCTCTTCCAGCTGCGTTTTGATCCTCCGCTTCAAAAGACGATTTTCGTCTTGCAGCTTTTCGATCTTGTCACGAAGTATGGCATTAGTTTCCTCAGCATCTTTCCTGAGCCTCATTTCTTTCGGGAGCTTGTCCTTCAGCCGAATAACCTCTTCGCTGTCCAGACTCATCTGCCTTGTCGGCTTCAAGACCATCTCCTGGTAAGATTTTATATCGAATTTCAGCCCCGCTTTATCATCGCAGTGCTGGTTGAAAGTATCCAAGTCTCGCTTGGTTGGCAAGAAACCATAGAGCTGTCGGATAAGACCTGGACGAAACAAGACAGGATTGCGCTCCCACGCATCCCTACCAAATCCTTGTTCTGCAAAATGCCTGTGCAGCCGCTCCGCCTCAAAGTGTCCCATCGCTGAGGCCTCAAAAATCAACATGCTCATCCCACAATGTCCCTGCGGACCATATGAGTGTCGAGCCTTACTAGCATGGTAATCATCAAACAAATCAAGAAGCTCCTCGGTTCCCATGCCAATCCACTTGTCATATTCATCCTGCAGTTCGAGTTTTGTGTTCATGATCAGCACCATCGGAGGCCAGATAACTTTGTGATTCTTTTCTTCATCTTTCAGAGCTGCCCATCTGCCGAATACTTGGCCCACAGGTGTGACAGTGGCTCCCTTGAGCTGCAACTCCGCATCTATAAGTTTCGCAAGATCTCGATGGAGCTTCATCCGCTTGGCCGCTTTAGTTTCTGCATGCCTTTTCAGGGGTTGCATGCCATCGTACCAATCAATTGCTCCAGGACCATTTTTGCACGCAGGGCAGTGCCACCGCCTGGCAGGATTAATGACCTCATCCACACTTAAACGATCAAACTCGTCGAAGAATTGTTTGAACCATTTACTCTTCTTTTGAGTTCCATGACTCTTTTCACTAGAGTCAGAGTCAAACTCGTCGCTGAAGAGTTCGTCATCCGAGTCGTCAAGATCACTCAGAGGATCAGAGTTGTCCTCGTCATCATAATCTTCAGCAACAGCAGCAGGAGGAACCACATTCTTGTCTTTCTTGCCAGCTCTAGATTGCCAATTCCATCCTCGGTCCAGCGGAGGAGGAATCACATTTTTCGGGGCCATAAAGTTGTCTCCAAAACCACCTGTGTTGTTATACGGATGCCCTGCATTTCTTCCTCCAGCTGGTTTTTGAGAATGAGCAGCTTGTGAACCACCAGCACCACTGCGCGTCCCAGTTTTCGGAACCTCTTGGGGTGGCGGTCCCCAAGCCTTATAACTAGAACTTTTAGGACCAAATCTGCCGCCACTTCTGTTCTTGGATTTCTTGCCAATTACCTCCCATTCTCCATCGTCCTGTGCCGAGTCCAGGTCAATGTTTGCTACACCCTGACTCAACTGCTTTCCTTTCGGATTCCCGTCACCTCTTCTTGAACTCATCTTCGACAGCAATCCTTTCCCTTGACAAAGCCGGAAACCTGACCTTCAATCGAGGCACCTGATGTTAGTGCAAATACTTACAACAACACAATATACTCTAAAGAATCGAGTGATAGAAAAGTAACTTTAGTTCACATCTAAACTTCACCGGCATTCGGCATCCAACTCTCTAATGTTTTAAAACCCTTACATTTTCACACTCAATTCTCTCAATTTCAGTGACCAGACACATATGTAGACATGCACATAAGTACCCCTAAAACGCGGCAAAATCTTGGGTGTAACTGGGTAGATCCCTCTCTGAGGCCAAGCCAGTAATTTAATTAAGAGATGCACCTTATAAAATTCAAAGCTTTTAACTTAATAGGGTTGTAAAATGCACATCATAAATCACATCATAAATCACACATAAATCACACAATTTGACACACCATAAATCACATCATAAACTTGTGTAGGATCTTTGGTAAAATGCACATCATAAATCACACAATTTGACACACCTAGAAAGAAAAGCTGTAAACTTGTGTAGGAATTCTGAATGTAAACCCACAGAAACTCTGCATGCTTCATAAACTTCTGTAATAACCCAATTCATATATCAAAAGAACAAAAATTCCATAAAATCCCTAAAAAATCCATAAAAATTTCATCAAAATCCATCAAAATCCATTAAAAAAATGTATAACTTTTTTACTTGAACACAAACAACTACATAATGCCATGGACTCATTCAACAAACAAAATTCATAAAATATTAAAGAACAAATAAAAAATAATAAAAAGGGTTGTACCTGAAGTCGAATGGGATGATGAAGAAGATGTTGGAGGAGCTCAGCAGGCCTGATTTTTGTTACGAGATGGACTCCCAACAGTTCACCAACCACCTCCTGAGACGAGAGTGATCAGTGATGTAAAAGTCTCTTGTGTTTATATAATACCCGGAAATCAATTTACTAGAGTGCTCACTCTTTTGCGTAATTATCTCTGTCGTCACTTGATGCGTTTTCTTGTTTCTGATAAGTATCTCTTGAAACTTCGAGAAAAGCGTGCCTAGACTACTTTTTTTTATATACTATGCCACGTAACAATGACAAATGACATGATGACACGTCATATTAATTGCCAACAAGGAACAATGTCATGAAGCCACGTCGTCATTGATAGACATCACTGACAGATCATTTCTATTAGGATCTCGAGAATTTCGCCTGATGCGTGTACTGTTAACCAGTGTGTAACGTAAGATTGACCACGTGATAGGGATGACAAGCAATATCTATTAGGATCTCGAGAAGTTCGCCCGATGTGTGTGTTGTTAATCAATGTGTAACGCCAAATTGACCATGTAATAAGAACCAATAACATAATACCATGTTGATCATCGATTCATACATTAATGAATATAATTACCCCCGTTGTAGGTAAATTTTTTCCCTAAATTGGAGAAAGTGGTGCAGCTCATGTGCAACCTCGTTAAGTTGTAGACAATGTAACAAGGGCTAATGACATAATGTCACATTGTCACCAATTGCCAATACCAAGTAAGTAAGGAATTCATTATTCATGTGAGTCGAAATTGAGACCTCTCACTTATTAATGAAGAAAAATACTATCAAACCGTAGCGCTGCTGAAACTAAAATACGCATAAGTAAATGGCAACAATCAGCATCGGAGCTACATTATGCCCAGACGAGGCACGTCACGTGCCCCGCTTCCCTTTTTTCTTTTATTTATTTTTGACAAACCTGCGACGGGCTGGGCTCATATAGTGAAAAAGACAACCCAAGCCCAATTAAATTGAGCCCGCGAAACATGTTTGGCTGCCGAGAAAATAAGGAGGGAAAATTACCTGCCAACATCTCCAACCGCAGCAGAATGCTCACTCTGCAACTCAAAACTGCTGCACAGAAAAAACCCAGTTTTCTAATTCCGTGTCGGAACTTCACCACCTCACCTTCTCATTCCTCTCAAGACTCTCACTTGGCGAACCTGATTCTCAAATCCGACCCGCAAACCCTAACCCAGATTCTTCACAGCCCCCAAATCGATTGGACTTCCGATTTGGTCGACAAAACCCTGAAGAGGCTCTGGAATCATGGGCCCAAAGCCCTCCAGTTCTTCAGAATCCTCGACCACCATCCGAACTACACACACTCTTGCTCCTCCTTCGACCACGCCGTCCATATTGCCGGCCGCCTGCGCGACTACAAGTCCCTCTGGACCCTCGTGGCCCGAATGCGGGCCCGCAGGCTCGGCCCTGGGCCGAGGACTTTCGCCATCATCACGGAGAGGTATGTGGCTGCTGGTAAGCCTGATAGAGCCGTTAAGTTGTTCCTGTCAATGCATGAACATGGTTGTCCTCAGGATTTGAATTCGTTTAATACAATTCTTGATGTGCTTTGTAAAGCTAAGCGTGTCGAAAAGGCGTATAATTTGTTTAAGGTGTTTAGGGGCAGGTTTAAGGCTGATTGTGTTAGTTACAATATAATTGCGCACGGGTGGTGTTTGATTAAGCGAACCCCGAAAGCTTTGGAGCTTTTGGGGGAGATGGTGGAGAGGGGATTGGACCCGAGTTTAACGACGTTTAACTTAATGCTTAAAGGATATTTTAGAGCTGGTCAGATTAAGGAAGCTTGGGAGTTCTTTTTGCAAATGAAGAAGAGGAAGTGTGAGATTGATGTTGTTACCTACACTACTTTGGTTCATGGGTTTGGTGTTGTCGGGGAGATTAAGAAAGCTCGAAAGGTTTTCGATGAGATGGTTGGGGAAGGGGTGCTTCCTTCGGTGGCAACTTACAATGCTTTGATTCAGGTTTTGTGTAAGAAAGATAATGTGGAAAATGCTGTTGTGGTTTTTGAGGAGATGGTGAGCAAGGGTTATGTGCCTAATGTGACAAGTTATAATGTATTGATTCGAGGGTTGTGTCACTCGGGAAACATGGATAGGGCGCTGGAGATTATGGACAGAATGAAGGGGGATGAGTGTGAGCCAAATGTTCAGACATATAATGTTGTGATTCGGTACTTTAATGCCGGAGAGATTGAGAAGGCGTTGAATGTGTTTGAGAAGATGGGTTGTGGTGATTGCTTGCCTAATTTGGACACTTACAATGTTTTGATTAGTGCCATGTTTGTGATGAAGAAACCTGAAGACCTGTTGGTGGCAGGGAAGTTGTTGATTGAGATGGTTGATCGAGGATTTTTGCTGCGAAGATTCACCTTCAATCGCGTTCTGGATGGGCTTTTATTAACAGGTAATCAAGGTTTTGCAAAAGAGATTTTGAGATTGCAGAGCAAATGTGGTCGTCTTCCCCGTCAAGTAAAATTGTGAATCATGTTGGAATTCAGTTTGGCTCATGAACCATGTAGATTTGACTACATTCAAATCTTAACCCCAGCTACTACTGCTCCAAAGGGGTTTCTGTTCCTGTTGAAGTTTCAACACTTGATGTTTTCTTATTGCCATGTGTTGAAAGTCTACCGTTTGCAGGATCATGTGGGCATTCTGGTGCACTATGATTGAAAGAGAGATTTTTTTTTTGCAGCCGACTTGAGGCTGTCACAGCAGACAGTCAAAAACAGGTCTGGCTCAAGAAGGACCGTCTCAGCATTTTGGTTGAAATGAAATATCACGGCGAGAGAAACTTAAATAAGAACAACAGACTGTGAACATGGCAATCATTCGCTTACCAAGAAAAGAAGAACGAGAAATAAAGGCCATGATTGTCGGTGGTTTCATGAGTTTCAAGCTTCAATTGCTTCGTTCTAGCTTGTGATCGTGTAAACTGTATAAAGTGAAGAAATTGAGTAAACTGCACATATCTTCTGTTGTCAAATTTGTAGTTCCATACGTTAGTCAAGTTGAAACCGTTGTATTTTCCTTGCCATTCTACTCAAATTGTATCGCTGCAGCTTTGAAGAAGCTGGTTTCTCGACTCTGTGAATCAATACGTTCAATTTAGATTTCCAGATGTTTGTGTCAAGTAAGTTTACATTAGAGCTGGTTTCCTGAAGTTGCTTGTAGCGTTTTGGTATAAAACTACTGTGAGATATAAGTAGACAATGAGTTTATTTCAAAACCACTTTTTCCGTTGTTGAACGAAGCCCTAAGATCGAATCCTCTCTTGTATTTAGGGTAACAAAATTTTTATTTGTTCTTTTCAAAAAACACGCTTAAAATTTTTTCATTCAACGTGCTAAAAGGAAAATTTCGTATTTCCCAAAACAGCAATTTTAATGTTCTACATGGGAGTAAAATTTGAATTAGGACAATAATTATCGAGAGGGAAATTGGGCAAGCTCAGCAAATTAGCAACCCCAGACCAAATATCGTGATGACAAAAAATAAAAAAAAATGGAGGCAAAAGCCGGTAAATTTCCAACCGGATCTTTTCCGGATCCTTTTGGTAAGGATCCTGTAAATTCGTGAATTGTGTTCGTTCATCGTACGTTACGATTAGTTTTTGTCAAGTACTGTTTATGTTTATTTTTAAATAAAAATATTTAAAATAATTTCTGATCGCATGATGTACAATGAACGGATACAATTCACAGATCCTCTGAATCCTCACAAAAAAGATCTGGCGAGAACTTGGTAAATTTGGCTCCCATCTACGAAAAGACAAAAAGCCCAAAACCATCAGATTTCGCGCTCATTCATCAAACATTTGAAAAAACTCGCCATCTCCCCCCCCTCTCCACCGTCATACTATTTCTTTAGCAGACTGCTACGCTCCACCGCGTCGGTGCTCACTCCCGCAGCTGCCCTTCCGATCCAAAACCCAAACAAACGCTCGCAAAGATTTGAAATTTGTAAACCCCGCGCCTTTTACTCCTCAACCCCCTTTCCCCCTTCTTTCTTAACGGTCCTCTCTCTCTCTCTCTCTCTCTCTCTCTCTCTCTCTCTCTATATATATATATCTGTCTCGCCCTCTCTCTCTCTAGTCTTTCAGTACCTTCGCTTCCCTCCATTTTCTCTCTCAACCATGACGGCTCCTCCACCCCCACCTCCAGCCACAGAGCAACCCCCGGACCCGGCTTCAACAGGGCCTTCCGCCAGAAACCACGGCTACAGCAGAAAGCAGAAGTCTCTCGGCCTCTTGTGCTCCAAGTACTTTCTCCCCTCACTCTCCTCCTCTCCCTCTCTCTCTGTCTGCAATTTTCTTGATTCTTTGATTTTCTCTCTCTAATTCTTCCTTTCTTTCAAATCGTGTAGTTTCCTCGTCCTCTACAACCGCGACGGCGTGACTTCAATCGGCCTTGACGACGCCGCTTCACGACTAGGTCTCCATCTTTCCCCAATCTCCGATCCCTTCGCACCTCATTGTATTCATTTCATCGGGTCTAATGGTTTCTCGACTTGCAGGTGTTGAGAGGCGGAGGATCTACGATATTGTCAACGTCCTGGAGAGCGTTGGGGTCGGTTTCTCTCTTTCCTTTCTTGGTACTTTTGTTTCGGCTTTTTGAATATCGATTTATTCATTAGGTTGATTTTAATTTCCAGTTTCTTGCTCGAAAGGCGAAGAACCAGTATTCTTGGAAAGGATTTAAGGCGATTCCTAATGCCCTGCAAGAGCTAAGGGTATTTATCTCTCACAATTCATCATTAAGATTCAGATTGATCCAATGTTCTCTTTAATTCTGGTGTTCGTTTCTTGAATTTGTTTGAACTTAGTACTGATTTGGTGATTTTATTGTGTAATAGGAAGAGGGTCTGAGAGAGAATAGTTGTAACTTTGACGGCAACGAAGATCCAAAGGTAAGTCTTTTCGGGGGTTTTCTACATTGAGCTGTTCATCTCTTCAAAATATGGTTTTTGAATTCAAAATTCTAAAATTTTCATTTTTTCTCGCAGGGTTATCAAATTTCGGACGATGAGGATGATGTAGAAAGATGTGGGAGTCAGCAGAATGAAAACTCCAACCCTACTCTCAATCTTAAACCTATGAACCCAAAATCAGGTAAGCCTTGTTTTCGGTGTTTTCAATCTTGTTCGGTGCTTTGGGCTAAGTTATAGGGGGGATATTCAATTACTATGAATGGTAAGTTTGGTGATATCCTAAAGACTCTTACTCTTTATTTGTTGTTAAGCAGATAATAGAAGGGAAAAGTCGCTGGCGCTTCTTACGCAGAATTTTGTGAAGCTCTTTGTGTGCTCAACTGTGAGTGAAATAATGGATAACAACTTGCTTATTTTATAAAACTATGATTTGGGTTTTGCGTAATTTTGGGCCATTATTGATTTTACTGCGTGAACTTGTAGGTTGAAACGATTTCCCTTGATGAAGCTGCCAAATTACTGCTTGGAGATGCACACAATGCATCAGTGATGAGAAGTAAGAATTTATACTTGGTTTTCTTTATTCCTGATCGTATGTTATAAATTAATGGAGCAGAAACTCTTGACTAACTTTTGTTCAAAACTTGATAAAGCAGCAAAGGTAAGGCGGATTTATGATATTGCGAATGTTTTGTCGTCCATGAACCTCATTGAGAAGGTAAAAACACTAATTTGAATCCTCAATAGAAGAAAGAAATGAAACTTCTAAATTCAGAATTCAACTTTCGTTAACATATACACATTATTTGGTCAAGATAAATGTTTTTCTTCTTATGCAAAAATGTGCAGACCCACACGTCAGATACGAGGAAGCCTGCATTTAAGTGGTTGGGATTGAGAGGAAAAGAGGAGGTTCCTCAGGAGACTAAGAAGAGAGCTTTTGGCAAAGATATAACGAACGTCAGTTCTAAGAGGGGAAAGGTAGACTCTTCTATTGGTGGGAAGTTGGATGGGCAAAAACAGAAGGGCCTAGTAGGTCAGGCTGATACGAGCAATTTGGAAGACTCAAAAGATGGTTCAAAGAGCTATCAGTTCGGTCCTTTTGCTCCTGTCACTACTGCCAGAGCTGGGACTGGCAACACGAGGAAGGTTCATGACTGGGAGAAATTGACCTCTACATATCGTCCTCAGTAACAAAACCAAGGTATCATCTTATGATTCATCATGCATTAGATTGAAAGAATTTGATTTTGAATCGTAACTATAGCTGTTCTTATCATTTATCATTAGCATTAGTGATCCATTTCTATAGGTTTGAATTCACATCAGGAAGCCAACTAAGGGATAAGAAACTTCATTAGTTTTTATACCCACAGATGATTGATGGACACACTTTTTTTTTAATGATCTATGACTATCATCAACCTTGGTGAACTTGTCTGTAGGACCAGGTGACAATAGTGGGAGAAAGAGAAGAGAGGTGGATAGAGAAAGAAACATGACCGGAGACTGACTAGGAGTGGGAAGAACAGAACTGGATATCCAAACCCCGTGTTGAAACCAAGCCAAGAGGACAATCGTACTAGCAATAGGAAAACGTCTTATAGCAGAAATCGAAATCAAAATTAAGCAGGCCTTACATGATTATTATTGTCTCCGTTACTATTGGATGAAAATTTACTAAATCATGTGTCTTGCTTCATGTTGAAGCTTTGAAGGACCTGTTTTCTCATTATATGGAAGCATGGAAGACATGGTACTCCGAAGTTGCTGGGAAGAATCCAATCCAAATTTCTTGATCCTTCTCTGTTTTGACATGCGCCAATTGACTCAAGGAAATCACTTCAATTCAACTCTCGTTAACCTGGCAGAGAAGGGACGGCCCCTCCTAGTTGGATGCAAACTCTATGCACCATGTTTAGAACGGCTACCCTCAGGAGTACCACTTTTAACCGTCTTATTTCGACATTCTCACAGAATTGTTTTATTGGTTTCCCTTTGAATCGGTGGCTGGTTAGAGATGTGCGTATGTTTTGTGTATTTTCTAACAAAAATGGAGGGTGAATGATGTAAATTCATGTTGGGAATTGGAAAGTTGGGCCAATTATACATGACAGATTATTGTGTGCTCATTTCTAAAGTAAATTACAGTAAAACTTGCAACTATATATGCAAGTCGTACAAAATGCTTGATGAACAAATGCATAAACTCAGAAAAAAACTCCACATATCTTCTCTTCTGATCTCTGGTTCCGGATCTCCTAATTAACATTGCGTTTCATGTTATTTGCTAAGAACAACCTCGTAATCATATTGTCATTTTGCAATGAGGAATTTCGCGTGCCCTCACGTCCACAGATAGAGATTCTCCACGTAGTTACGCCTTGATAGATTCGTACACCAATCCGAAAACTCCCTGTTTTGCTGCAGACATTCCTGAATCTTTCTATTGTTCTTTCCCAGTTGAATGATTTTGTTGGATATACGCGTTATGTGTCCGATGTTCCCCATCCCGGGTGGGGATTTTCCCTCAGCAGCAACCGCTGGCGAAATACAAGGCACACCATACTGCACATTATCTTTGATGGGATCACTCTAGTTGTAGTTTATATAGTCTCTGAAACTGAAAGGCTCTTAAAAACTTGCAATTTTTATGCGTACTGTAATTAATTTTTTGTCTACTTTTTAACACTGCGAGCATCCTTGTTGGACGACTGCATCGAAGATTGGAGAGATCTCAAAGCCGACGTATCTGAAGATCTGGACCACTCATTTTAAATTATGCGGTCCTCGTTAGCCCATTCCACTGGCCCACCTCACACAAACCAATGATCCGAATCTCTCTTTCTGTCTCTTCTACGACCTGGATCTCCAGGTGTTTCAGCTCCGAACACAGACATCCGGAGAGAATCTCGACTCGTCTATCAGTATTTTTCCTTCCGTGTTTGGCAGTAACACTGTTTTTCTTCTGGAATTTGAAATTATTGACACATTCTATCTCCCGAATGATTGAAAACCTTTGGGTTTCGAGTGGACCGTTTTAAGTTGTCCTCTATCATCTATACGAAGAAGCAAAACATCTTATCCAACAACAACAAAAAAAAAAAAAAAAAATCATCTTTTTATTATACATATATATTTATTTATTTATTAGCAAATAGCAAGATGTTAATTTACAAAAGAGAAATTTGAATAACAGCAATGACGCAGAAAAGCAGCAATCAAAGAATGATTTCTTCCTGAACGCTGACGTTGAGAGTCTTATGGGGCAGGACAATGCTGTTTATAACCACCACTTCATCTTCAACTGTCACTGCTTCACCTGAATTATCAATAAAACCGGCATTCAGATGGCGCATAAGGCAAAATCGATATATAATTTTATCAGAACAAGAGGATTGAGTGAAAACGAAAGGATTTATGTACCAAGGATCGTGATCCCGAGCTTTGCATTGTAATCCCCAGTAGCCTGAAATCATAGTGCCAAACTTAGAAAGTCAATTGCGACAAAGCTTTAAATAAAGAAAGAACGTTGAAGTTCTGTTATTAAGCATGGGTTGGTAGAAAGTTTTTGAACGTGCCTGGACGCGAGACCATCTCCCGATTGAAGATTTCCATCCAACAATTGCATGAATAACAACTGCGTTTTCCTGAAACAAAGCATCGTACATATGTCAACATGAGGCGATGTCTAGGATGCACTCCATAACCTATGCTTTTGTTATGTACCTTTATTTCGACATTGTCAAGGATGATACAACTTATGAGCCTCACACCAGCTCCTATGCGAGCATTTGCAGATATTGAGACATTGGGACCAATCTGTACGAGCAGATAACGGGAGATTTAATAGATGCATTACTAAGGGAATGCTAAATGATCTGGAAAGCGACAATACTAATCTGTTTCACTATATAAATCACAGTTACGACAACCTAGTCATAGGATTCCTACATTGGTTGAAAAGAAATCACTCGAATGAGATTTTTGCAAGGCCATTCGTTGAGTGTGCATATTTAGTAAAGCCAGTATGAGAGAACGTACCTTAGCACTTGGATGTACTTTTGCTGATGGATGAACATAAACATCACCAGTAATACTGGCACTCTTTGGACCATCTCCACTCACCAAGAGATGTGGATTGGTGAATCGAAATTGTGCAAGATACAAACCAGAACACCTTAACGACATTCTGCAAGTATCGACACAACATATTTACAAGATGGCCCAGACTGATGAGGACAAGGTTATAGCAAGACAACACCTCGGACGCAAATCTTACCCAGGAGTTTTGATCTGTTCCCAGAAGTCCAAGGTTTCATATGTGTATAACTGCTTTTTCCCCGCAAGAGGCGATAGGATATCTTGATCTAGCCTTACAAAATGTGTGGGAGCATTCCTGATAAAGAAACTCTCTATCAGCATTACTTTTCTGTTCTAGTCAATTCAATATGTTGGATGGCACTATAGTAAAGCGGTGTTTTTAATTCACTAAACAACGTAGTTTTCAACTTTTTATACTATATGAAGAGAAACCTTGTTGTTGAATGAAGGGATTCGAAGCTAGAAAGACGTCTTAAATCAGCTGCAAATAACAGAAAACGGTCCAGATTTCAGCATGGTGAATACCAATGCTATCAATAAGTGAAAATACATCTTAGTGGAAGCAATCTATGTATCAAAGAATTTCCTACTGACAAAGAAATGAAAAAGATGCCGTGTTCTTGTTGAACTAAACTTTCATGTTACCATAATTAAAGCACACTAATAGCACAGGCAACCTATTCACGGAGAATGTATCACTACCTCTGTCCTTCCACTGAGTGGAAACACCTTCGATGGTGTTAAAAATGTCTGGTGTAAATATGTAGACACCGCAATTTATCCTGTCGCTGACCTGAATAAAATAAGAATTATAGAAAGAAAGATAAAGGAGAGCAAAAAATTCTCCATTGATGCACCAAAAGCTTGAAATTCCAATCTCAAACGTACAAAAGTCTCAGGCTTCTCGGTGTAATGCAACAGTTCATTGGTGACCGGATCAGCTACCAGTTCCCCAAACTGACTGGCTGATTCAGCAGAAACCTATACAAAGAAAGAAGAAAACTTAGATATGGAGAACAAAAGATAATATAATAATCGATATTATTATTAAATAACTTTGCACATTTTTTGACCAACCTTGATCACAAGGATTGTTCCCATACCACCATATTTTTTGTGAGCCTCTGCAAATAAACACGGCAAAAAGTGGAGATTAAGCTTTCTGGAATCCCCTTATAAATCCACAATGAATAACCTGGAAACAATCATACGATACTCCCAGCAACTCATGAAACAATTACCAAGCATTTCTGGAAGCGGAAAACTGCAGCAAACATCACAATTCAACAAGACAATGTGCAACTGCAAACAAATATAAGAACAACAATCAGCCTTTTGCCTGAGAATTAGAACATGTATGCACCGACACAATTTATTTAAGAGGAAAGACCTACACAAACAAAAAACCAGATAAAAACTAATCAATTGATTAAAAAGGAGTTGGTAAAAGACTAACCGGGTTGTCTTCCGTGATCAGATCTCTGAAATTATAAAGTCCACCAGCTGATCCATGTGGCTTGTCTTCCCTCAAATATCTAATCGCCACACCAACGCAATGTACAACCAACAGATTAAACATCAAATCCAGTTCAATATTTTCAAGATCTAATCAGTAACTACCAACTGGAAAACAAAAGCAGAAGCTCACACCTAACAGGGACTTTAAGCTCATTAGAGATTGAGGACACATATAACGCGAATTCACGCTCCTCGTAGAAACCAATGAGGAAAATTTGTGTGAGGTTCGGAATCTGTAATCCAAAAGACAGTGAATTCAACTAGTATGCACACTATGAAGCCAGAAATGACAGATTTATCTACAAGAATATACCCTTTTACAAGCGGAAATCGGATGATGAACCATTGGTTGTCCTGCTAATGGAAAAAGCGGCTTCGGTATATTCAGTGACAATGGCCGGAATCTAGTTCCTGTAGAATTGAAACTCCAATATATTAAGAAACGCTTTCTCAAAGATTGTAAGAGAAATGCCATGATTCCCAATTCATGATTCAACAATTGAAATTTACCCTCAAAGTTAAATCTCTCAAAAATGCACAAAGCATTGAACTTTCCAATGAAAATTCAAACAAGCATCACCAAAACTGAGAGAAATTGAGAAATGGGGGCTCATTATTCGATCCAAAGATCATGACAGTAACTTTTTATTTACCTTTAGTGGGCCCACCCACCATGATCACAGCAACCACCTTCTCGTCCGAGCTCCCCATGTCTTATGCAGAAAACCCAGATCCCAAAAGCCGACGGAGGCAGCGGTGGTTCCGCTAGAAAGCCAGAAACTTGAATAAAAGGAATGGAGTGGCAGTAACAAAGGAGCCCAAATGCATAATTTATATGGAAAGCCAAAATCTGTAGTTGGAGGTTCACCAGGGAACAAGGAAGCTACAGCGACGGACAAAATCTGAAGTTTCTCACAGCTCAGAGAGAGAGAGAGAGAGAGAGATTAAAAAGGGTCGGTGGAATCCAGAATAATGCAGTGTATGAGGATGTGAGTATATCCAATCCGAAGTTTGGAAGATAAATGCAGAGAGAGGAAGGTTCCCTCTGTTTTTTTCCCATTACTCTGTTTTTTTCCCATTACTTTTTGGATATGGAGGGGGTGAGGGAGGTGGGTGGGACCCGGGTAACTGAGCATCCCCGTGAGGCTGACTGGTTGGGAGGCTCTCACCCTAGTTGCCGGGGACACGGACACCGCACTAACTCGCTCCATAAGGAAAAGGATTCTCGCCGGATCCTTTTCCTAGAAATCTAGGGATTTCGTGATCGTGTCCGTTCATCGTACATCATACAATCAGAAATTATTTAAATTTTAAGATTTAAAATTAAATATAAATAGTATCTAACGAAAATTAAACTGACAACACGATGTAAGATGAACATACGTGATCACGGGATCCCCGGATCCCCTGGATCCTCGCCGGATCCTTTTCCGCTCCATAATAGCTGGGTGGATATATGGATTATCTCTCAATTCCTTTTTTGGGGCCCAACATTACACTCTCTTTGGGTTTTCATTGTTGTAGCAAGTTCATTCCTTTTTTGGGGCCCAACATTACAATCTCTTTGGGTTTTCATTGTTGTAGCAAGTTCATAATATCGACAACATATTGATATTTTATTTGGATCATATTTTGATTATTTGAAATTAATCGTGTGATAATATTAAAAGTGTTAAGACAATATCGATATAATATGAAAAGTATGATAATATTTTTCTTTACTTAATGATTTTAATATTATATTTATAATAAACTCATTGCGCGACAAACTCAAAGATGTGAAACAAGAATTGGATGATGAATGCTTGGCCATTAAGTCAGGCTTTATTCTTCTTTAATGCACTGAAACCCAGATCCCAAAAGCCGACGGAGGCAGCGGTGGTTCCGCTAGAAAGCCAGAAATTTGAATAAAAGGAATGGAGTGGCAGTAACAAGGGAACCCAAATGCATAATTTATATGGAAAGCCAAAATCTGTAGTTGGAGGTTCACCTGGGAACAAGGAAGCTACAGCGACGGACAAAATCTGAAGTTTCTCACAGCTCAGAGAGAGAGAGAGAGAGAGAGATTAAAAAGGGTCGGTGGAATCCAGAATAATGCAGTGTACGAGGATGTGAGTATATCCAATCCGAAGTTTGGAAGATAAATGCAGAGAGAGGAAGGTTCCCTCTGTTTTTTTCCCATTACTCTGTTTTTTTCCCATTACTTTTTGGATATGGAGGGGGTGAGGGAGATGGGTGGGACCCGGGTAACTGGGCATCCCCGTGAGGCTGACTGGTTGGGAGGCTCTCACCCTAGTTGCCGTGGACACGGACACCTCACTAACTCTCTCCGTAAGGAAAATGATTCTCGCCGGATCCTTTTCCTGGAAATTGGTAAAATTTAAAATTAAATATAAATAGTACTTAATGAAAACTGAACTGATCACACGATGTAAGATGAACATACACGATCACAGGATCCCCGGATCCCCTGGATCCTCGCCGGATCCTTTTCCGCTCCATAATAGCTGGGTGGATATATGGATTATCTCTCAATTCCTTTTTTGGGGCCCAACATTACAATCTCTTTGGGTTTTCATTGTTGTAGCAAGTTCATAATATCGACAACATATTGATATTTTATTTGGATCATATCGAGATTATTTGAAATTAATCGTGGGAAAATATTAAAAGTGTTAAGACCATATCGATATAATATCGAAAGTACTGCGTTATAATGATATTTTTCTTTACTTAATGATTTTAATATTAAATTTATAATAAACTCATTGCGTGACAGACTCAAAGATGTGAAACAAGAATTGGATGATGAATGCTTGGCCATTAAGTCAGGCTTTATTCTTCTTTAATGCACTGAATTCAGTGAGCTGGCCCTTTGATTTTATTGAGATTTGCCACAAAGAAAGTAATGATTGCCATTTAATTTGAAAGAAGTTGGCTTCAAGACTTAAGAAGGGGAAAAGGTGAAACTTCACCTACATGTTTAAACTTTGAGAAAGATTGAAGCTTGCCTTCAGACCTTGTGACATTAACTCCCAAACTAAGTGGTCAATCTCTTGTGGAACAAGCCACCACCGAAAAGAAATCACATTTTAGATCACCAATACGATGACCGGAATGTTTGCAGCCACAGCCGTACCGGAATGTAGGGTGGCCATGGCCCCAACATACATCGAGTTTTCGCACAAAAAATTAGGCTCGATGACAGGAATAGTATGACCACCTTCTTGCATTCAAGTTCGATTCTTTTTTTGTACTGGAATTTATGGTCCTCTAGGACCCCTACTAATAAAATAATTGGAACCCTTGCCATTAGTACACACTGCATCATGGGTTGCAATTTTATGAGATCTATAAGACTTGAGAAATGGAAAGGTTAATTATGACTTTGTGCGCGACTGTAATATCTCATGACTATAAAAAAATGCTTAAGTATAACCGAGTGTATATCCTCTTACGCCTGCTCGTCGCGCGCACAAAAGGATATAACACTGGTTGCACCCAAGATTTTAACCATGACTTCCTCCTCCTCAACAAAGTACCTCTGAATTCAACCGTATCTTATTCCCACTCAAATGGTTAAAATTGACATCCAGTTTTCTAGCTCAGTACATATTTTCACCCTCTTTATTCCTGTGCGTTATCAGTACATCTGCAGTTTTCACCATACTATTTCGCAGGTAAACTTTCACAGCTTTGAAGGCGACTTGTACCAACCCCATGGATCATCAGATACGTATTCAGTAACCTGCTTCACGGTCAAGTAATTATCAAGTCCCCTGTTCAAAAGAGAAGAAACTATTATTACCATCGGCAGTTCATCGATATTAATTTGCAGAAGTAACTGTAATGTTCGTTCTTTTATGCTTAGTTCGGATATGTAGTGTGATCATATTAGGCCCAAAATATATGCAATATCAACGGAACATTATAGCACAATGCCGAGAAAGCCATACCATTTCCCTAATTCACGCCCGAAACCACTTCGTTTGTTGCCTCCCCATGGAGCCTGACAGAAGCATGGTTGCGAGCAGTTGATCCATACAATTCCTGCTTGAAGGGCCTGCAGAAGAACAAGAAACACAACTCATAATCAGATGCTGTTTTTACGAATGCTGGGGCAGGGGATGATCCGTTCACAAAAGAAGTACAAAGAAGTCTCACCTTAGAGACACGCTCACACCTTTCTAAATCTTTCGATATAACTGCAGCGCCTAAGCCGTAACTGTCAAAGTTCAATAAACTTCATCAGTCCAAACGGGACAACAGCCAAAAATTAAAAAAAAAAAAGTCGAACAAATCTCTCATTATGGACAGCGACAGAAATAAGAGTCAACTCACTGGGTGTCATTTGCTAGTTCAAGAGCTTCGTCTTCTGAACTAAATGTTTTGACACAAAGAACAGGTCCGAAAACTTCTTCTATCCAGATTTGCATGGAGGTTGTTACATCAGTTATGATTGTTGGTTCAATGAAGAATCCTTTCTTTAGATGCTGCCATCCACCAATAATATAACTCACATATTGAGTTTGCGACAAATAAAAAAGCAGAATGGGGTTGATGAAAACATAGGTTTATACCTCAGGACGAGCCCCACCACTCAAAACTCTTGCGCCTTCACTCTTAGCTGTTGCGATGAACTTCAATATTTTCTCATACTGAAACAGATCCAGTGAAAATCAGGTAATATTCTAATACTTCAATCATAAACTGGACAGTGAAATTAAAGATTTGAAATTTTGAACTACTTGATGTTACTAACTGTTTGACTTTTGCATATTTTTGTATCTGAAGAACACACGTATACTTATCACCAGCAGAAAGTGACCTATATGCCCTGATACATGTCAACCCGTAGGGACTCTAATCTTTATAACAAACATAAAATACAATTTATCAGCCTAAATTCATCCAAAGAAGAAACTTTTAAACAGACTGTCCAGCAAGGCTGCAACATAAATGGCTGGGGAGTTGTTTTAGCATAAACATGGCAATTTTAGATAAGAAAACACTTTCCAGACACTATAAAAATGGTTCATTACTGGGTAAGATTTGAAATTAGAACCCAGGCCCACACACAAGACAAGCCCGAATATAACATATTTATTAACGTCCAAACAACTACCAAGACATGTTCAAAGTATTGGAAGGATAAACAGCTCACACTTGCTGATTTAGACAGCCCTTGTTTTACATGTTTTACAAGAGTGACAACTTGAGTATCATAAGTCCAAATCTTCAATTCAGAGACTTAAAACGAGAAAAAGATAACCAGTTGGAACTTTAGTGCTTCTCAATTGTCTAATATGTGTCAGTGGACCTGTTTCTTTAACACACTATCCCCCAATTCAAGAAATATAGAATTAAAAACAGAAACAAAAAGCAAATATTGTTAACAGTATACTCACCTGCCCTCCACTAACAACAGGGCCAAGCCTGCACCCTTCTTCAAGAGGATCTGCAATCTTGATGTTTTTGCACCATTGCACAAGCCTATCCAAAAACTCTGCTGCAATGTTTTCCTGAAACAAGGTGCAAGGAAATTAATACAGTAGTATAAGCTTGCTTAAGATGGCACTATGAATAAGCTTCTAGGGAAACCACATTCAACTACCCGCGGGAATGTGGCACAATTGATGATGTTGTAGCACAAAAGTTAATTATCATGCATGAACCCCGTGGTCTAGAATTGTTTGAATTTAAGTGTAATGTCCACTGAGTTTAAAAAGATGCACCATCATCCGTGCAACAGAGAAGCAACTGAAAAAAAGTGATGTATCATCTTGCTATCATACTTACATGTATTATAAGACGAGATGTTGCACTGCAAATCTGACCATTTGTCCAAAAGATACCGAAGGCAGTCCATTCAGCAGCTGTTTGAGTCATAGGGTAAACAATTACCATTATAGTACCAGGAATAGTATATTTTTGGGTAAATGACAAAAAACTACCTCAACTATTGGTGTCACGACACTTTCATACCTCATCTTTTAAAGTTGACAATGTCATACCTCATCTTACGAATTTGTGCCAATGTTATACCTTCCGTTAATTGGCCTTGAATTTTTCAGTTAAATGCTGACGTGGCTTGATTCGGGATCCATTTTTTATTAAAAAATTAAAAAATTATTATTAAAAAAAATTATTTAAAATTATTTAAATATCAAATTAATAAAGAAAAAAAAAACCTCAGGTCAGTTCGTTCCTCCCCCCTCTCTCCCCATCTTCCTGCAACCCAGAAAGAAGAAGAAAAAGGAAGAAGGAGGAAGAGAGGAAGAAGAAGAAGAAGAAGAAGAAGCAAAAAAAAAAAAAAAAAAATTAAGGAAACACCCAGTTCGTCCGCCCCACCCCACCCCCACCCCCACCCCCACTCCCACCCACCCAACCTGCAGAAGAAGAAGAAGAACCTCCATCTATCCCCACATATGGGACCTTCTCGAAAAAAACAAAAGACAGGATATTTGATATTGATTTCATGAGGTAGAGGGACCTTCCACAATATAAAATATGACCAGTGCAAAACTATTTTTTTTTCGAAAGAAGATTATAACTTGTTTATTAGAAGAAGATTCATGAGGTAGAGAGACCTTCCACAATATAAAATATGACCAGTGCAAAACTATTTTTTTTCGAAAGAAGATTATAACTTGTTTATTAGAAGAAGATTCATGAGGTAGAGGGACCTTCCACAATATAAAATATGACCAGTGCAAAACTATTTTTTTTTCGAAAGAAGATTATAACTTGTTTATTAGAAGAAGAAGAAGAAGAAGAAGAAGATTATAACTTGTTTATTAGAAGAACACCCAGTTCGTCTGCGCCCCCCCCCCCCCCCCCCCCACCTACAGAAGAAGAAGAAAAAGAGAAGAAAAAAATAAAAAAGGAAACCCAGTTCGTCCATCGTCCCCCCACCCCCCACCCTCTTCCCTCCACACCCATTCCTCCCATTTTCTCTGCACCCAGGTTCTCAACCTTCGGAATTGGCCTGCCGAAGGTTTCCCGATTCCACCTCAATGGGATCTGGGTTTTTTTTTTTTTTTTTTTTTTTTTTGGGTTTCAGGTAGTGGGTGCGAGGTTGGGTGCGAAGGTGCGGAGGTTGGGTGCGGAGAGTGGGTGTGGGGAGAAGAGGGGGTGGGGGGGGGTGGGGAGGGGGGAAGACAAATTGGTTTTTTTTTTTCTCTTCTTTTTTCTGGGTTGCAATTGCAGGAAGGGGAAAGAAAGATGGAGATGGGGAGAAGACAGAGAAGGGGGGAGGGGACGAGTGTGGGTTTTTGTTTTTTTTTTTTTTTTGGGTTTCAGGTAGTGGGTGCGAAGGTGGGGAGGTTGGGTGCGGGGAGAAGGGGTGGGGAGGGGGGAAGACAAATTGGTTTTTTTTTTTTCTCTCTTCTTTTTTCTGGGTTGCAGTTGCAGGAAGGGGAAAGAAAGATGGAGATGGGGAGAAGAGAGAGAAGGGGGGGAGGGGACGAGTGTTGGTTTTTTTTTTTTTTTTTTAAACTTTTCTTTATTATTTTAATATTTTAAAAAATATTAAATGATTTTTTTTTATTTTTAATAATTTTTTAATAAAAAATGGGTCCCGGATCAAGCCACGTCAGCATTTAACTAAAAATTTCACGGCCAATTAACGGAAGGTATAACATTGGCACAAATTCGTAAGATGAGGTATGACATTGTCAACTTTAAAAGATGAGGTATGAAAATGTCGTGACACCAATAGTTGAGGTAGTTTTTTGTAATTTACCCTATATTTTTTCAATTCACTTTAGATTCATAGATTTTCTCCCTATACAACTAGATCCTGATGGAAGTATATAGTCTTAAAAAAACATGTAAGTCTAAAAAGTAGCCTTCATGAGGAACTAACCCTTGTCGATATCAACATCATCAAAAACAACAATTGGGCTTTTCCCACCAAGCTCCAGTGAAACAGGCTGCCAAACACCATCGGAGAAGGTATATGAAGTTCAAATGAAGAGAACAAATGTCACAAATATAAATGAACAATTATCAGATTACAAAGCCTTGACAGTACCTTCACCAATTGGGCTGCAGCTGTCATAATCTTGCTCCCAGTCATAGTACTTCCGGTAAATGCAATCTGTTGAATATAAGTTTATTACTATTACCGCCGCACAGCTAAAACAACCCAAGATGTCACAACTAACAAATTTGCAGGATTACAGGAAGATGTATTCGTAGAATTTCCTACTACAGATTAGCAAGGAAAACCCCGAACCTTATCAACATGGGGATGAGATGCCAAAGGAGCACCAGCTTCATGGCCCAGCCCAGTCAGGATATTGAGGACACCAGGAGGAAGACCAACCTCTCTACACACATCAGCTAGCTCCAAACAAGTCCTGAAATTGATTGATAACATGATGATAGGCATACAATGTACAAAAGCAACATAAGAGCTGAAGAAAGTATATATAAACCAAAAAGGGACATACACAGATGCCAACTCAGATGGTTTCAATATTGCAGCACACCCAGCAGCTAAGGCAGGAGCGACTTTCCATGTAGCCATTAACAAAGGGTAGTTCCTTAACATAAAAACATAAGCACTTCATCACCATATAAATAATAAAGATGCTTCTTAATAACACTGGAAGGCTATTTACAAGATAAACCTGCAATATCTAAAGATTGTCATTGCTAACGGGACCGTTAGGACAATTCACAATCCAAAATTTAAGGTTTACACATGAAAATTTACTTTACAAACAGGTTAGTGCAACCACCAAGGAAGAAAATCTTACTAAAATTGAATGCATACTCATTTCATATAAAGAATCAGCAAATACCATGGTGTAATTAACCCAACAACGCCAATGGGCTCCTTAAGGACGTGGCTCTTAAATTGCTCCATAGGAAGAGAAATAGGAGTCTTTAGCTGTGCATCCAAACCTTCAGCAAGGTCTGCATAGTACTCAAAACAACCGGAAACATCATCCTGCATTGCATGTGCCAGAACATAAGACCTTATGCATGATAAATAACAATTCAAATTGCCAGAGAATCACAAGCATACTATGTCCCATGCAGCTTCATCCAATGGTTTTCCACAATCAATTGCTTCGAGTTTGGCTATTTCAGATTTTCTCTCTGCTATCTGCACGCAAACAAAAACAAGAAAATCTTAAGACATCTGAACACGACCAAATCTTTGAAAGGTCATTATGGAAGTTAGAAAATCAACAATTGTCCAAGAAAGAGACTTGAAAGAAACACGAGGCAGTTATTCAAAATTGTTCCGTTCAAACCCATTTCTTCTTCTTTTCTTCTTGAATGTTAAAATATCAACCTCCAAACATAAGAATCGAGACAAGTACATAGCATAAAAACTACAACTATCGGTTTCCCCATACGCTTTCATCATCCAATTCAAGACCCGATTAATTTAATTGAAAACAGAGCCAATACCTTAGCAGCAATAGCACGCAAATACTTGGCACGAACAGCCCCAGGCGCGGAGGCCCAGTCTCTCCCCTTGTTCCTGGCAAGAGCTTTCCGAGCAGCCTCCACCGCAAGCTCCACATCTTCAGCAGTAGCTGCAGGTATATCCCCTGCATCCACACATCCCACAACCAGTTCACATATCAGATTTAAGTCAGATTACAAAACCCATCATTTCATTTCCATTATTTTCTGTATCAACACAGATACCATAGAAAATTTGAAAAAAAAAAGAAAAAGAGACGATCTTTGGATCTCCCATTAGAAAATCAAGCAAGAATCGAATACCCAACAGGGCCAGCACTCTACTTTTACGAATTTAATCAAATATTTTATTTAAAACAAAGTTCTGGGTCAGTAAATAAAGCCAAATTTACATCAAATTTTTGCTCAATCTCTTCAGCCACTAAATACATTAAACGATCAAATGCGATGACTAAACAGTATATTAAATTTAGAAAAACAACCCAGAAATTAATTTAATTGACAAAAATGCTCAGGGTGAGAAAAAGACCGATGATTTGTTCAGTAGCAGGATTGATGATTGGGATGCGTTTCTTGAGGGTCGGTTCTCTCCACTCGCCGTCGATGAACAGCTGCCGACTCGGTATTTGGATCGCCATTTTTCAGCTCTCTCTCTGGGCAGTGATAGAGTGATAAGCAGAGACTGGGCTAAGCAGCAACGTGATGTGTTGAAAAAGAAGGAACCGGATCCCAATAATGCAGAATCTACACGTGTAAACCACCGATACCGGCTCACCAGGTAGCCTGTGAAGTTTTTTTTATTTTTTATTTTTTATTTGGCGAAATTTCAAAGCTTTTGGATAACTAGGATCGGAACGAATTTGAAATTTTTATTTGACTGTGAATATTAGTTTGAGATACTGTTACTTTTTAAAACAAGAAAATTAAACGCTTAGTTTTGGGATAGGAAAAAACATTTCAATCAATTAAATTACAAGCCGTACAAAATATTATTTTTCACGAAATAATCACGTAACTTGTTTCATAAGAATGAATACAACATAACGACATGAATATATACTCAAATAGTTATTTCTCTAAAGTCCAGTTCATTACATATTTATTGTACCTGGAACACGAGTGATACACCGCGTGTTATTATATAGGTGGAATGATGTTTTATTTTTTCAGTTGTTAATTTTTTAACACAAGTATCTCACCATTTATATAGCGACATGTGGTGTACCAGCTTGTGTTTCGGACACATTGAAATATATATATATTAATCTTTTTATTTTATTCAACATAGTTGAATTATTTTCCAATTTTTAGTTTTTTTCAAATTCTTCTGTTCAGGGACTTGGAGGAGGTGCCTGAAACCAACCATATGGTTGATCTGATACATATTCGGTAACTTGCTTGATGTTCAAGTAAAGCTCAAGCCCCCTGTTGCACAACAGAAAAACGGAAATACCATCATTACCCTTCCCCTAATCAAAATCATAACACAATATTAAAATTAAATTAACAGAAAATTAAGAATAAATAATGAACACAATGCTGAGGTTGAGGAGAAAATGAACACAATGCTGAGATTGAGATTGAGAGAGAGAATTAAAATTAAATTAACAGAAGATTAAGAAAATGTACCATTCTCCTAATTCACGGCTGAAACCGCTTCGTTTGTAGCCTCCCCATGGAGCCTCAATGAAGGATGGTTGTGAACAATTGATCCATACAACTCCTGCTTGAACGCCCTGCAAAGCATCACACCAACAAAATGAAACACAATTCGTAACCAAATTATCAAAATGATGTCATTAATATTCCTCGCGTCATGTGTATAACGTGATGAAAGAGATACTAAAAAGGAATATACAACCAGTTATATGCAATGTTCTAAAAACCACTAGACTGTAGTCAAAGCGCCCAAGGGCCTAGGCAAGGCTTAGGCAAGGGACTACGCAGATTTTTTATTTTCGGCCATTAAGAGTAACAACTTCCATTTAGAGATTTCGGCCGATCTGCAGCCCATCCAACCCACGCGTTGCCTGCCTAGTTCCCTGCCTAGACGCCACCCAATTTTTCTAACGATTCGGCCTTAATCATGACAGTGGCATTACGCTAGTGCCTATACGCCGCCTAGAGCGATTTTTAGAACACTAACTTATAATATCTTATCAGTCTTACCTTAGCAAAGCGCTCACACTTTTCTAAATCTTTTGACATGACAGCAGCACCTAAGCCATAACTGTCAAAGGAAGATCAAACAAATGTGGGCAGTAGGGAGACTATAAGAGGAAGAAATTGACCGAAAGAAGGAAACGGGGCTAAAAAGAAGAGGAGATTCAACTCACGGGCTGTCATTTGCTAAGTCAAGGGCTTCCTCTTCCGTATTGAATGTTTTGACACACAGAACAGGCCCGAGAACTTCCTCTCTCCATATTTTCATGGCGCATGTTACTTCAGTTACGACGGTCGGTTCGATGAAGAATCCTTTCTTCAGATGCTGCCATTGCCATCCTTCTTTTAACAAACTGTCTCAATTTTTGATACAGAATAAAGTCATGTACTATGTATAGGTTAGTTTATACCTCAGGACGATTGCCTCCGTACAGAACTTTTGCTTTTGCACTTTTAGCCCCTTCGAGGTACTTCAATATTTTCTCATACTGAACCAAATGCAGCGAAGATTAGATAACACTCACTTGGATCGTAAACTTCAGAACGAAATTTAAGCTTTTCGTTGTCTCAAAAGACAAACACAAATGCGTTCACTCGCTCGCACGCGGAGACTCTAACATAAAATGCAGAAATTGTTGCAGTTGATTTACCTGCCCTTTACCAACAACAGGGCCAAGCCTGCAACCTTCTTCCATAGGATCCGAAATCTTGATGAGTTTGGTCCAGTCCTCAAGCCTGTTCACAAACTCCATAGCAATGCTTTCCTAAAGTCGAAATGCGAGGGATTAATTAGTACTCTAGTAAATATCTATGTAACTTAGAAGGGACTAACAGAAAGTAATGTAGCATCGATCACGCTATTATACTTACCTGCACTATGAGACGGGAGGTTGAGCTGCAAGTCTGACCACCTGACAAACATATACCGAAGCAGGTCCATTCCACAGCTGTTCAATTGAATCATAGAGTAATAGAGGGTTAACATAACAGTACCGTCATCCGGCAGCAGTACCATATCTATATGTTTATTGTTTTTCTAACATGTTTCAATCCAGATGCTCGTGCATGTTCTATCCGTGCTCAACTAGTTTCTAACGGAAGCAATTTATTTGCCCAAGAGGTACTAACCCTTTTCCATATCAGCATCATCAAAAACAACAATGGGGCTTTTCCCTCCAAGCTCCAATGCAACAGGCTACAAAGAAACCACATAGGAGAAAGTATGCGAAGATTACACGAAGAGAATGAACCCCGAAAACAAAATGGACCAGTTATCACATTAGAAAGTTTTTTAGTTTTTCAACCTACCTTGACCGATTGAGCTGCAGCCGCCATAATCTTGGTCCCGGTGAGAGTACTTCCGGTAAATGAGATCTGTTGAATATTAATCACATAGCAATTACAGCCTGGTGGCTAACAACTCAGAACATCTTACAATCATCGAGTTTGCAGAAATTCAAATAACAGAATTAGTAAAGAGAAAAAGCTGTACCTTATCAACATCTGGATGAGTTGATAAAGGAGCGCCGGCTTCATTGCCTAGTCCAGTCAGAATGTTGAGGACACCGGGAGGAAGACCAACATTTATACACACCTCAGCTAGCTCCAAACAAGTTCTAGAATCGATGGATAACACAAACGGTACGCATATATGTGAAAAATCAACATACCAATTAAATAATACGTATTTATAAAGTGTAAACCAACCAGGACATACACAGATGCCAACTCAGACGGTTTCAGTATAGCAGCACAGCCAGCAGCCAAGGCAGGAGCTACTTTCCACGCAGCCATTAACAAAGGGTAGTTCCTTAACATAATAGAGAAGCACTTTTGGTTAAGCACTTTTGGTTCCTTGACATATAAATCATTATTGAGATGCTTCAGGCTTCTTTTGAAATAAAGAAGCTGCAACATACCATGTTGTGATCAACCCAACAACCCCGACCGGTTCCTTAACAACATGAGTTTTGAACTTCTCTGTGGAAAGAGAAACCGGAGTTTTTTGCTTTGCATCCAATCCTTCGGCAAGGCCTGCGTAGTACTCAAAACAGCTTACGACTTCCCCCTGTATCGAATTTGAGTTAATTAGATGCCATGACATCACATAAGACCTTATGCATCATGTCGTAAGCAATAATTTCAATATTTGTCACTAGCATACTATGTCAGAAACAGTTTCATCCAGTGGCTTTCCGCTATCCATTGCTTCGAGTTTGGCTAGCTCGGTTTTTCTCTCGTTTATCTGCATCAAAAGTACTAAAAGCTTAAGACATCTCAAACAATTTCATTACAGTGAGAGTTATTCAAAACTATTCGAAAGATTAGAAGATCGAAACACGATCAGCAATAATACTGTTTTAACATGCAACTGATGACAACCAGATTGATCATTTCACTAACAAAAAATTAAATAGTGAAACTCAGAGACAATGTACCTTAGAAGCAATAGCGCGCAAATACTTGGCACGAGAAGCCCCTGGCGCAGAGGACCAATCTTTCCCGTTGTTCCTGGCAAGGGCTCTTCGAGCAGCATCCACAGCAATCTTCACATCACCAGCAGTAGCTCTAGGAATATCCCCTGCATCACACATTCCCACAAATCAACCACTAATTCACATATCATTTCTTTGAAACGCCTATCCAGAAGTGCTTTTGGGATGGCTTATAGCGTTTTCATATAATCAAAAGCACTTCTAACAGTAGTTGTCTGAAAAAAGTTTCAAAAAGCTAAACGTGTTTCTGGATTAAAACACTTCTAGCAAAAGCGCTTGTGAGCACAATTGCTTTCTAGAGAAACATTTCCAAACGAGCCCTAACTTGGAAAACAAGTTACAAACCACAAATCAGTACTTCCACAATCAAAATAAAAAAGCATAGAGAGTCGAGGAAGAGAGAGACCAATGGTTTCCTCAGTGGCAGGGTTGATGATCGGAATGCGTTTCTTGAGGACCGGTTCTTTCCACTCGCCGTCGATGAATAACTGCCGGCTCAGAACTTCTACCGCCATTTTTCAGCCAGCTCCGATGCTCTTCCAAACTATAACAAAATAATTGTTAGACAAGTGAGTGAACGAGGTGATTCGAATTAGATCGGATTTCGGATTGAAATTCTAATATTAGTAGTATGAAATCTGAAAGTGCGGATCGCGTGAAGAGGATTTCAACAGCTGAAAACTCGAACAAAGAAGAGACGGTATTTCCGGTGCTTACGATGCTTCACTAAAAGAGAGCTCTCTTGAATTTTCGCGGGAGGAACGAGGGTCGTTGGCTTTTTTCATTTGATTAATTAATTTGTTTATTAGTTTAGAATTAGCCGCGATTGATTAGGACTTTCTTTGTATTCTGCTATAATCCAATTTTTTAAACTTAAAAACAATTTTCAAATTTTATACTTTGATTGGTAGGACTATTTTAAAAAGTGAACTTTAACGAAAAGTTCCTGGTACTGTTTACTTTAACGAAAAACCACATTTTTACACTAAAAAGTCAATCCTGGTACTATTTACTTTACCCTTTATTTTGTCCTTATCGTTAAAACTTAAAATTTTCAAGCTATTTTCATTACTAAACCAACTTAAAAATTTGCTTACTTGTTAAAAACATCAAAAATAAGTTTTTAGAGTTTTTGAAGTTATATTCAATATTTTCTTCTCCGAATATTTTATGTGCACTCTAACTTTTCTCTCTCCTCCGACACTCTCTCTCCTATTTCTCTCTCATCTCTTACTCATTTTTCTGCCTCTCTCATCGAGATCAAATCTTTTACATCCAAATTTGATGTGACATCTCTATGGTCTTAATGAGTAATTGACACATATTAAATTCATAGTTATTGTCTTAACTTTTCTAAATTTTGTTGTTATGAATTTAATATGTGTCAATTACTCATTGGGGCCACATAAAGGCCACACCAAATTTGGGTGCAGAAGATTTGATCTCTCTCATCCGACCCTCTCTCGTCTTTCTCTCCTTTGGTATTCTCTCTCCACTTCCTCTCGTCTCTCTTTGGATTTCCATGTCCGGTTGACATTACCGAATCCACTGTATGATGAGGTTTTTTTTAATTGTTAAATTTAAAACAATTTTGAATTTCATACCACATAAGTTTTTTAGTCTTAAAAAATATTATTCTTAAAAAATGTTTTGAATAGGATACAAACGAGCCCTTAACTTTTTTGAATTTTGCATGCATCAACTACAATATATAATATTATCGGGTACATAATTGATTTAGTCCCTAATTTATCTTGCGAGTGAAGATGAAGTTCCTAAATTTTGTTTTTAGAAAATTAATTCCTTAAACTCTTAAAACTTGGCAATTTCATCCCTACCATTAAGTTTGAAACTATTATATTTAAACTTTCCGTCAATTTATGCCACGTGACTTGAACACAACACACTTTAAAGGTAATACTGTCATTTTTTTTTCACCCATAAGCCTTTAATGTTGGATATTATGAATATAATTGCAAATTTATTTTCTAAAGTTAACTCTATACATTTTTTTCCCAATAAATAAGTACTTAAACTCATTAAAAACTATCAATTTATACGCAAACGTGTATCACATGCAAGTCACGTAATTTGAATTGATGAAAAAATGAATAGAATATCTTCGAATCTAATAATATGAATGAAATTTGCAGCTTTTAAGAGTTTTAAGGACTTAATTTTCTTAAAAAAATAATCTAAGAACCAAATTTTCATTCGGTTATTAATTATGATATTAAATCTGCAGTTCATCCAGAACTAAAAGCATAATTAATCTGAAAAAGGTTGGTGGGTTGCTGCAAGAAACACTGTTGCGAAACCAAATTAGGAACATTAGGAATTTGTTACCTCAACTTATTTACCAAAATAATAAAAGGAAAACTAATGAAAATGACTTGAAAACTTTGAGTTTTAACGATAAGGACAAAATAAATGGTAAAATGAATAGTACTAAGATTAATTTTTTAGTGTAAAAATGTGATTTTTCGTTAAAGTGAATAGTACCATGAGCTTTTCGTTAAAGTTCCTAATAATAAAAACTTGCAATCTGAATTGGTCCTTTGTACCAATCTGAACTCTCCTTTTTTTTTCTTTTTCTTCTTTCTCTCTCTATTTTTTCTTTTTATCTCACTACAAGAAGACATCCCGTGCGTTCAGACAGAAGGGGAGAAAAGGAGAGGAAAAACAGATGAAAGAGAATCCTTGTCCATAGTCAATTATGGTATAATTTTTCATTGATTTCATAACTTGCAATGAATCTGACCAACATTCATTATCCATATCTTGCTTCAGACATTTATGAGCATATACGTCAACAAAATATTCAAACAATAGTTCTAAAGTGTGGCTATCATATGATTTATTCTGAAAATACATGACATTTTGGAATGAGTAATTCATTCGTTCTAATCAAATTTTGAGATTATGCATAATTATAAATAAAAAATAAAAATCACAAGAAAATGTGTTCACAAGCGTTACATATAATATAATATCCTAGTAGATAGAGTATTAGAAATCATTTCCCCTCTCCTTAATCTCTAATCTCTAAGCTCTAATATTAGAAAGCCAGAAGTCAAGTTTGGTGTCTCAAGGCTTCACCAAAAAATTTTGGACTAAAAAGCCCCCCAAACAAAAAAAAATTACAACTACCAACATAAAAAGGGTTGTAATCTGCAAGGGCATTTTGGGACAAAAAATTATCAGATAATTAAAGGAAAAAAGATAAAATAAATAAATAAAAGATAAAAACATGTGACTTCACAGGAGAGAAGAAGAACGTGGTGTTGTTTGAAACTGCTTTGAGCAGTTGCGTTTGGTTTATCTCTTTCTTCGGTCACGCAAAAACTGATTCATTGGTTTCTCAGGTATTTTTCTTCACTTTTTTTCTCTATCATGCACTTTAATTTCAGCTTCCAAGGAACTATTGGTTATGTTAATCCAATTTTTCCATTGTTCTGTTTTCATAAACTCGATTGCCGAGAAAGCCAATGGGGTGGTGGAGCAGAAGCCGAGCAGCAACCGGTGGTGAGGCCCTATCCTTTCCACGAAATTGAGCTCAAATGGCAGCATCATTGGGAGGAAATTGGACTTTTTCGAACCCCAGATGAAATTGATACCTCGAAGCCCAAATACTATCTTCTTGATATGTTCCCTTATCCCAGGTACACTCTATCACTTATTTATTTTAAATTGCAAATGCAAGTGATTGTTTATGTAGAAAATATGAAGACCCAGTTTTATTAAAAGAGTGATTGTTTAAGCAATTGCAGAAACTTAAACTTTATTAATTCATATGCCTTAAGGAAATTCCAGGGCGAGGGTTCTATGTGTTGTTCCAGCAGATGAGGATGCCTTCTGAAAATTCCAGTGCGAGGTTTCTATGTGCTGTTCCCATGGATGAGTAGGCGATGCAAAGGTACGATTTAATTTTGACGATGGAGTTCGTTTCTTTTTTCTGTTTAACTCATTTATGTTTGATTGGCTTTTGATAATTTGATGGTCTTTCTTTCGGTTCTATGTGTATGCTTCGCCTCCATGACTTAGGTTTGGGGAGTTTTTGTCTTTTAAATTTTCTTTGATACTCTTCTCTGCACTAATTGGTAGAGAAGAATATAGCTCTTCGAGGCTTCAATCACCATCTAAATTTTCTGAAGGTCCATTTTTGAATTGGTGAGTACTTCAATCACCATCCTCAGTTTCTTTTTTCATTGCAGAATTACGAACAATGATGGGGCCTCTAGAGAGTAACTGCATGCTCTGCAAAAGTTTGAATCACTTTGTTAGTGATTCCATTAGGTGCACACACTCTTATTCCAACAAACACTGCAAAGGACAAAAGAAACAGAAAAATCTACACCTTTAGTAATGCAAAAATAAAATAAAAAATTTGACAAGGTAGATTATTTGACTGAAAGTTCAAAATTTTTTTCTCAACCTATTTGACTATTTGTGAAATTTTTACTTTCCAGAGTTTGTTTCATGTTTATGAGTGTTAACCCAAATGGTTTTTGCAGCCATGATGATGGCATATGACGTGTAATGTACTTTGTTGGTCTGATGAGAAAGGTTTCATTTGATGCCAACATTATAGTTCCTCTACCCTAACATCTTTCCAAATGTTATTGATCCTGTAGTTCTGGAAGCCACTTTTAATTATATCCCCTTAACCATTGTTCGCTTTCTTTGTTTGATGATTATTTTTTGTCCTGATATCCATTAACTACCTCATGTAAATGGAGCCATGGACGGACGGAAGGAAAGTTCACGTCAGCTGCAGATAGGCTGGCTCCCGATGATAACAGACTAGCACCTGGCATGTCTACGGAAATGGAGCACAAATGAGCATGTGATGGTAGTGATGAGGATCCCGATGTGCCTCCTGGTTTTGGTTAATTAGTTTCCATGCATTTCAGTTTTCACGATTACTATTTAACCATCAAATTTCAGAGACAATGCAGTCCATGATCAATCTGTGGTAACCGCTTAATGAATTTTATATTGAGTTGTTACAATGAGAAAGTTCTCTGTAATTCCTTGATAGAATGCGCTCTGTTGACATATGTTACGTGTGGGAATCTGGCTCTGAGTATTTAGTGTATTGAAAATTATTAGCTTCCTTAAAACTCTGTATGCCGTTTGTAGCGCGCTGTTATGTAAAAAAAGCATTTCGCACGCGCAAAGCGCGTGCAGAAAGGCTAGTAATAATAATTTAAGGAAAAAATGTATACACAAGTGGCATGCGGTAAGGAATGGCTACTTTCAAAATATGTAAGTAATGGGCATGAAAAATTTTTATGCGACAACTGGTGGCGGGTCTAGGGTTTCCTCCTAGGACTCGAGATCCTACGGAAATCGGAAAACATGGGAGGAAGGTCGCTGCAGGATTATGACCATCCGGTATAGAACCTAAGAGTGCCTACAAACATGGGAGGAAAGTCGCTGCAGGATTATGGCAAGTGATGCAGAGATGCACAACAGGCCTTGGGACAAGCCTTGGCAAGTGATGCTTGACATCAGGCCTTGGAAGTTGTCGATACAACTAAGAAAATAACAATATGCTGAACAACTACTCATTTCATGCTGCGATGAAAAACAAGAAACATTTTAGGAGTTGTGCATGCTTGGATCTTTTACACTAGCAACAGGCACAGCCCCAGTGCGGGCAGGGCGACAGTCCGGGACCCAAAAAATTAAGGGTACCAAAATTATTAGTGTGGCATATTTATATATGTTTTCATAAGAATATAAATTTATAAAATTTGGTTTAATGACAAGGAAATTTAACTAGAATTGGTGATTTTGTTGTTTGAAATTAATGAGGAGGTCTTGGATTCAAAACACCATGTGTGCTTATTTAAATTCTAATTTTTACAAATTTTTTTTCATAACAATATAAATTTATAAAATTTGGCTAAATGATTGGAAGCTTAATTAGAAGCAATGGTTTTTGTATTTAAAATTAACGAGAGGTCCTAAGTTCGAAATGCTATGTGCATGTTTATTTTTTTCAATTTTTACGAATTTTTGTTTCGTTGTTAATTTATTTTTAATTATTAGCTAATAACTATGTGGGTTGCTATTTTTAAACATTCGTTTCAATTCAAGTCTAATCTTCAACAAGGGGTAATGTGTAGACTAAATTTTTAGACAAAATATGCAAATCATATGCAAAAGGTTTAATTTGGTGCCCATTCATTACTTATACATATCCTTAAAGACTCGAAAATATCATTATTTTTTTAGTCTTATATTGACGAGGTTAGTAAATAAGAAAAACACCTCATGATTTATATAAAAACACTTTAAAAGTTCACATGGAAGACAAAACTCATAATCTATCTACTTGTAAGCCTAAATTTTTTGGTTTCCTTCTAGTAAGAACACATTTTTTAGCGTTGCCCCAGGCCTCAAAAATATTTGGACCGGCCCCGGGCCTTAGGACGAGCCTTGGCAAGTGATGCTTGACATCAGGCCTTGGAAGTTGTCGATACAACTAAGAAGATAACAATAAGCTGAACAACTACTCAATTAAATGCTGCGATGAAAAACAAGAAACATTTTAGGAGTTGTGCATGCTTGGATCTTTTACACGAGCATAGAGACCTCTATGCTTGAGCGAACACATGGTTCAATCGTTCGAATGGTGCAACCCACCATTTACGGGTGGTGTGGATGGAGTATTATCTCCGGGTTATTTGCCCATGACACATGGTATTTTGATTTGGAGCTTTTGGGCGATTTGGGGCCCTGTGCTCAAGATCTTCCAAAATTTCGAATCAAATTCCAAATTTGGTGGATCTCACCTCACCATTTGCTTGCTGCTTGTTTCATGCTTCTCTCCGGTCAAAGACAACTATATGTTGTCACCCCTACAAAGGTCTGGTATATCTTCAGAATGGTGTTTACACCACTTGAACTTTTTGGTTACAGCTTGGTTCTGGGCATTTAGATGCCCTTTGTGTGTTTGGTATCGGCTGAGGGCTCGAAATGTGGCTTTCGGTATTGGTGTGGTTTCATTTAATCTGAAGATTTGGCACTTTTTCCCCAACATAGTGACTACGATGGGTTCGAGCCATGCACCTTGCGGTGATGTCTTCACCGATTTAGCTGCGTCCGTGGCGGGCGAAGATCTGTTTAGGATTTTTAGGTTATTTTGTGTGGTCACTTTTGGGCCTCTACAATTAGGCCTTAGCTTTTGGACTTCTATGTAATTTTATGTTTTTAGTATAGATAGAAACCTTTACTCATGCACTGTGTGCATATGTGGCATCATGTATGTATCGTCCTCTTTTTTTAGGCTGTTTTATTTTTCGCTTTTACCTACGAAATCTTTGTAATTTGTCCCTCTGGACTTTGTTATAAAAATTCCCTTTGACCAAAAATCGTTCGAATGGTAGAATTTCTCCATTTAGGCTGGTTAGACTCGACCCAATAAAAATGGTTTGGACCCAATTCTAATCTTCCAATTTCAACTCCAATATTATAATAATCGTCTCAAATATAGGGAGCTGTTATTGACACTCTCATAATCTCAATCCACATTCCTATATTTTTAATTTATCTATTTTAATTCTTTTAATGTGATTTCTCGATTTTACCCTTATATTACTTTTAAAGTCCACAATCTTGAAAACCTCATTAAGTATGATGACATAAATATTTATAGGGAGTTGTAAAGACCTTCTATGCTCTAGAAGCAAGTCAGCTTTACAATTGTTTACTTTGAGGTTTTCCGTGCAAAAGACTCCAAGGCCTACATAAGAACTAGAGTGTGATTATCATGAAAATGGAAACACGCTTCAGGCTTACGTGGCTAACACAACCATTCTGAACACATACATATAGCTAAGCTGTTGAAATCCATACAGAGAATTTGGACATGATCGAGAACGATTCAATGGAACTCTCTTTTTTAAGATTGTTTGGATGTTATGTTTAGTTCTTGTGAATTGTTTAATTTTGCCATGGTTAAAATTTCAGAAAGGAAAAAACATGAGATTATTTCTCGTTATGATGTTCAAGATACGAACTATGACATCACAACTATTATGTTGTATTTTAGAAAGATTACTTGTTGCCTTTGCTTAGCAACAATTTTATTTTGTATAATTTTTTTCGTTTCTGTATCAAATCTACCAAAAACAATGAGCCTACTTACAGCTCCCACTCGTTTTTCGTTTTTCATTGTTTTCCCAGGAAATTAAGTTTTGGAGTTTTTTTCCATTGGTTGCTGGCTGCTGCTTTGGATTTTACTTGCATTGACACACCCCGTCCCGAAGGAGGGCGTGCTGGCCGTCACGTGAGAGTGACGTAACCATTTACACAGTTCGGAAGCTTAAAAAAATACAATTGTGAATTCTGTCAGAACACCGTTGGATTCCTCGTGGCCACCAAAGCTCTGCTCTAACTCGAACCTGGAGGGGCTCAAAACAAAATTGAGTGGGTCAGTAAAACAAGTCTTTTCAAAACTTTTCTTTATCAAAGTTCTAACCCCCTCACTGTAAAACCTGTATACTTTCCCAGAAAATAGCATTTATAAATATATATAGCTTCAAAATTCTCAAAACACCATTCTTTATCACTTTTCAGAAAATATGCCATGTCATGTGCCAAAAACATAATATGGATGCATCAACATAAATCAGGTGAAATAATAAATCAACCGGACACCCTGCAGTGGTCCTGTACGGCTGATTCTAAAGCTCAATATCCAATCCAGCCGGAGTCACCAACTGTGACCTGTACGGCACTGCCGGAGTCGCCAACTGCGACCTGTACGGCACTACGCTGCACATGAGTCGGAACTACCTGTAGTAGTCTGTACGACTCGGATGGTGTAATAATACGCTCTAGTGCTTCTCTCATCAATCATCTGTGCACATAATCTAGGGTCACCTACTAGTCGGAACCGTCTCTAATGGTCTGTACGACTAGCATGTCGGAACCACCTCCAGTGGTCTATACGACTAGCATCTACTTGGATCCAAGGTGAGCGTGTGATGCGGGTGAATAACATAAGCACTAACACCAGGGGTGCAGGTTATGAGCTATCAACATAAATCACATCAAACAATTCAATGAACCAAATATAACTCACCTGATACTCACCTGCGCGTCCGCAACACCAATTCACATATATGCATCATATAGTTATCAATTCACATATCTCATATCAATTCTATGCATGGCATTTCAAATCACATGATTCATATAAATCTATGCATGGCATTTCAAAATATACTTTCATTCAAAAATCGATTTCTGGGAAACCCATAAGTATATAGGTGTATAGGGAAAACAAAACTGCCCACTCACCTGGAGTTTGCCCTGCAACTCCCTAGCACAACACATCAAGGCGTCATGACGATCGGCGCCTAGAACAACCATCAAATCATGCCTCAGAATCATATCGATAGAATATATCACTTATATAAAACACGTCACTAAGTAGTTCGATCCGGAAGATCTGCAACTCAGATTTCCAATCCGTAACTTCCAGAGGTCCACAATAAATCTCTAGAACAACATCCTAAAATTTCATGACCATCCAACGGTCGGATCTCCGTCAATTGTCGAACTAAGTGACGGTTAACATTATATTTTATGAACTTACAACTCCAATTCCGGGAGATCCGTAAATCGGATTCTCGATCTGTAAGTTCCTACATTCTTCAAATATTACGTACTACTACGTATCAAAGTTTGGTGACAATCCAACGGTCGGATCGTCAATTCATATTTTGGCCTAACCATGCATCTTAACGAATTTAAGTCCAAATGATCAACCAACGTTAAGCCACTATCAAAACTGAACTCAGGACATCCAATATAGTTTAAAAATGACATTGGCGGCCCACTGACCACGCGCCGCCGCACGCGCCGCCGTGGGTGGCGGTCGGCCGCCCCGGCTCGCCGGAAAATCCAACTATCTCCAAAAATTACCAAAATTTACAGAAATGAAGATCTCAATGAGTAGAACAACTTTCATACCTGTGTCCAAGGCCAATTCGGTCGGCAAAGCCTCCAATTCCAACAAAACCCGTCGGAACCCTAGGTTTGGTGTGCTCCAATTCGACCTCCAAACTTGTTCCAACGCCTCAACCACTGCTTGGGCTTTGTTCTAGGCCTCAAGAGGATGCCATGGGTGGTGGTGATTGGAAGAAATTGCTTCACATCGTGGCGGAAATGAACCCAACCCGTGCGCCCCCTTTTGCACGGTTTCTTCCATTTTTACAACCAAATCTCTTCAAATTTGAGGTGGAATGGGTAGAGGAAGGGTCCTAGAGTGTTTCCCATGAGGTTTGTTGGATCAATTCGCCGGAAAAACGGATGAAAATCATCGAACATGGACACGGGTGCCGACCGGGTCCGAAAACGGGTCAAGGGGATCCGGCCGATCCCCCGCGCCGCACTCTCCCTCCTTTCCTCCTTTCCCCTGTTCCGATTGGCTGGGCTTCTTCCTCTCTCCTCTCCCCATTCGTCCGGCTCTCTCCTTTCTCTCCCGGAGCTGTCTTCTTCTTCCTCTGGTTGGGCAGATTGCCCAATCTCTCTTCTTCCTTCTTCTTCCGCCAGCCACAAACACACACACACATAAACTCATACATAAACTCATATCATTTTTCCTATTAATCCCAGCCATCCATTAATTCCTCATTAAATCTGGGCCGTCCATTTTCATAAAAGAATTTCCATATTTTATTCTTATAATTCCCAAAATGCCCAAACTTCAAACTTTAATATCTTTTTCGTTATAACTCCAAATCACGAACCGCTTGCGCCCACGCGTCCGTAGTGACGAGTACTACGAGGATATGTCAAGAAAACAAATCTTAGATGGCACGACACAACGATTAACCTCGAACAATGCGCGTGCCTCAAGGGCATTTTCGTAAAATCACTTAATAAATTATAAAATCAATATTTTCCGGGACGGGCTGTCACATGCATTGACTGTTATTTGTTATGCGATTTGAAGTTCAAATTATATTTTATCATATTTTGTTTCCCTTTGATTTTTTTCATGGATCTGTTTGGGATTCTAGTAATAGCGTTCAGATTTTGGAAATTGTTCTCTCTTTTGTGTTCTGGGTTATATTATTGTATTGAACTCATGGTTCTTTTGTGTAGAAATGCAAATATGGAATCATTGTTTCTAGTTTATTTTGTATCAATTTTTTTCATTAATGGAGCAAATCTAGAAAAAATAAATAAATCTACCAGAAATCCCTCCAATTTTTTTTCGTAGGCAAAATCAATTTCAAATGAAAGATTAGTGAGGCTTTCAAGAAAAGAAAAACATGCTCAAGATTATACTTAATGAGGTTTTCAAAATTTTGTGCACGTTAAAAACAATATAAGGGCAAAATCGAAAATCACATGAAAATAATTAAAATAGATAAGTTAAAAATATAGAAAAAGTATGGAATGAGATTTTGGGAGTGTCAATAACAGCTCCCCAAATATAAACTCAAATTATAATTTATGACACTCCCCAAATATAAACTCAAATTATAATTTATAAGTGAATTAGTAACAATCACAGATAATTTTTCAGTGAACTCGAAACACTGTTTAACAATTTTACTATTTCATTAAAATTAATAGGTTGTAAAAACCACTTGCCAAGTATTCCAAATACACCTAAAAAATTGTCAACAATGATATAGAACCAAGAAATTTGCTTCACCGGATCAATAGAAATAAATGGAAAATATATAAAAAAAAGATGATAATTGGATAAATATGTATATTTCTGGTAGCCTTCTACGCTAGATTTATGCATTTATCATCGAAACATGAACAAAAGATCATACAAGTTTATTTGTACAAACGAATTACCAATATCAAATCACCCTACAACGAAACTAGAAGCTCAAATCATATTTAAAAAACCAAGAAATTAAAACTCTGTATCAAGAAATTAACAAGAAAATTCAAAATCAACGCTTCTGGGTAGCCTTCTGGCACTTTTCTTTGATCCAGTGGAATCCAGCGGAGGCGCCTTCCTTGACCTTCTTAGCGCCGATCGAAGCCACCGCCTTGGTCTTCACAAGGCCTTCCCCGACCTTCTGCTTGTACTTTGCGGCGGTTCCGCCGTCGCTGCTGCCCTTGGATTCGACGGGGTAAGAGGAGTTGTTGTAATCCCACTGATCCGCCCACGCGCTCTCGTGATTCGCTTTGTCTCCGTTCATGATCGCTCTCGAGGAATTGAAGCTGGAATTAATCGGCGGAAGAAGTCGATCGATTGGGGACGGTGAGAAAATCGGATTGGGATTTTGGGGGTAATTCAAAATTTCAGGAGAGAAGTAGAAACGTGATATGGGAGGAGGGGTTTAACGTATGATTTTATAGGAGTTGGTCCAAGTTTAGGAAATATAGAATCGATAGGAGTTGGACCAAATATTAAATTCGGACGCGTGCTGGGGACTTAAATGGAAAAATAATATATAAAATGTATTGGGACACGTATGGCTGATTTGTATTTGAACGTTTCTCTTTCCTTTTATTTATTTTTATGACAAGAATACCCTTATCCCCTTTCCCAATTTTAATTTCTTTGAAGAGTGAATGGCATACTGATAATTAGTCGTTTTAAATTCGAATGGTATTATAAGGGTAGTGCATGAGAAAATTTCAGTCAAGATTGGACGAGTCTCCAAAGAGGAAGAATCCATATTAATAACGATACGAGAGTCAGTTTGTACATCTAGGGAGGCTGCAAGGTTGTAAGCAGTTTTAACAAGGACTGATCCGAGCTATAGACAAATAAGGACTTTGATAGATAGAATAAGGTACTCAAACATCAAAAAGAGGTTGCTATACAAGTTTGCTTAACACACTATCTTTGAGTTTGGATTTAAAAGATCTTAGAGGTTGAAAACCTAAAGGCAAAGCGCAACGCTTTCATGCTCGTCAGTAAAATCCGTTATTCACTTTTTATAAATGAATGTTGTGTGCTAATTGACTTGCTTATCGTAAAATAAAGAAAGTGATTTTATCTGATAAATACATACTTTTTATTTTTCACATGCTAATTGTTTAATGTTATTTTTGTTTTGATTTGATTTATTCAATACTGCTACCGTGATTCATCTTCCTCTAGGAAATTTACAATTTTCTCCGGACGAATTTTTGGTCAACTAGCTCCTCCTAACTATAGGTTTATGAATTACTGATTATTCAACTAATAAGGGCAATTTTGTAAGTAAACTTACCCGTGTATTTCTCAGAAGCCTTCTGGAACAATCCAGAACAAAGACTTTTAACCCATAAACTCTCACACCGTCGGGCCCACAGACTTTGATAAAACCTGATAAAATAAGGACCTGCCCAGCAGGGTCGAAATTTCTTGGCGGCTTCTACGTCAAGCTCGCAACCTCAAAAGTCAAAACTTCACCGATCACGATCCAATTTTCAATATATTCCGAGGTATTATATTTCCAAGTCAAAGCTAGAGTTCCCATCAAATGACACGATACATGGGCTAACTTTTGGTAAGGGAATCAAGATTCAAATATAACAAATATTGAATGTTGCGGTTGATGGTTGATGGTTGTTCGTTCTTCAATGCATTCTACGTAATTTTTTACACTCGTTTTTATGGAGTCTATTTCATAATGTGTTTAAATAATATGAATCGTCTATTCTTTCGGTTTTTTCTAAAAATTATGTCTATAAAACATCATTCAAATTTAAAACTAGATGATCGTTGGATTAAGAGTAGAGTTTTTATGCAGAATCATACTCGTTCATTTTCTTACCTAGAAATGAATGTCGTAATAGTTTTTTATTTGTCTAGTTTTTTGTAATGATGATTTATGAATGGTGTTATAGATGGGTTAGATCGTTAAAATACAATTACAGAGTCAATCCTACAAAAACGTGTGTTAAAAGTTGTGTCACAGATCTTCCCCTTTAAAAAATGCATATGACCATCAACTGTTAGTTACTTGTTTACAAAATATGATTCAAATAAATAGTCCCTCTAGCATCATATCTTGTAAATTATATATACTCAACCGTTAGAAACACGGGTCGAACAATTTTTGTATACACATCAAAATAATAAACCTAAATGATAAAGAAAGTTTTATATGTGAGATCACGACTATACTTGAATAACAAATAAATATAAGGAGTATTGATTTTAGGGAACTTTAACGAAAAGCTCCCGGTACTGTTCACTTTAACGAAAAATCACATTTTAACACTAAAAAATCAATTTTGGTATTATTCACTTTACCCTTTATTTTGTTCTTATAATTAAAAATCAAAGTTTTCAAGTCATTTTCATTAGTTTTCCTTTGATTTTATATGTATGACCACATAGACACGCTATCCATTAATCATACATCATTTTTTTTTTCTATAAGACCCGTAATACTGTGGTAAACAAATAACTTATTTTAAAAATGAATAAAGAAGAAACATAAGAATAGGGTTTTGTCGTAAATGTTTATGAATTATGCCAAACTCATCAGTTTTTTCTTTTAAAATTATTATTATTAAGGAAAGGGTGATGATTTGAAAATATTACAATAATTTAGAAGATAATATAGTTTTGAACCCGAGACGCATGAATGGAAATTAGATGCATTGCCAAACTCATCAGTTTAATTACTGAAGAAAACAGCAATTTATCACACAAAGTCTTCATATCCATATTATTCAAACACATTATAATTACAATTTCGGATAAGCAGCTTCATTAAGTGGTTGTATGTCAGAAGCACTTCCTAAGAAGTACTTATCAAAAAGCCACCGGGATGTGTTGAGAGCGTTTCCAGTACTTTTCACAGGAAAAGCCTTCCTGCTGTTTTGCCAATCATTCGTCAGCTTTATCCACTCCCTCCTCCAATCCTTCAATCCAAACTCGCCGCCCTCCTCCAAGCTTTTCGTTAAATACTTGAAATATATAGCTGCTCGAGGGCCATAATAATCTCGTAGAAGCCCGCTCCAGTACTTGTTTCCTGCACGAAAAATCGAAAAGACAGATGTTTACATCAATGTATATGGATGCAGATCGCAGACGGTTCAATGTTACTACATCACTTGTCATACCGTAGTCGTGAAGCAGACTTGCTTCCTCCTCCGTGTTGTCGAACCACATTGTTATCTGAGTTCTAGCATTCCACTCAAACTGCATTTTCGGATCACATCAGATGAAAAAACAAAATCTTGTTTTCCTTGCTAGCATAAGTTTATTTAGGGAATGTAATTCAATGGGGATTCGAACCTGTTTTTCCTGTTCTTCGTCCTGTGCGAGTTTCTTCGCACTTTCCAACCAGGGTCCTAGGAGAAATCCGTCGTGGCAGGCTAAGAGTGCGTCCATGTCTTCAACTAGGTCTAAAAACTTCTTGCTGTCGCGTGCCACTCTGAGGACATCATTTGAGTGATAGGCCTCTATGACCTTTAGAAAGAGCTGGTTTGCATATTTAGATAAGGCTTGTCTAGTCAGATCAACAAGATCATACCTGAGCAGTACAGTTAAAATGTCAAATAGAACTAATACGAAAAGTTTAAGTGCGAAAAAGCTAACGCGCGTGAGGTTTTTTGTACACAAAGGGGCTAACCTGTAAGCACTACTTTCTGAGAGCTCATCTCCACTTGCAATAAAGAGTTCTAATGCATGTATTACTTCAGAAGTTGAATACCATAAATGAGGTCGATCGAACGAATCAGTTACTTCCTTGAGGACTGCACTTCCTGCTACCGGTTTCTCATTTTGATGACGACCTTCTGACAATGTTGATATAAAGGATGGATCAACGTCGGGAAATGCCACAATCACATCCCTGTTTTTGTCCTGTTTTAATAGGAACTACTAGTTATGGCATCCATGCACTAACAAAAATTTGAACTGAAAAGAGGAACCATGATTTATGGAATCCAATCGAAAAGTTGTGCGGGAACAAGATTGAGCCAACGCAATCATGCAAAAATTGAAGAGATAAAAATGTTTTTCGAGGTAATGATTAGCAAGAAATTATCCTACAGATGAAGATACTGAAAGAATTTAAGCCGGGAACTTACATAGGCACCATCAGTGCAGTTATAGATGGTGTGATAAAGTATATTCCAGGCATCTTGTATTGAAGGAGTTGAACGGCCATAACGTCTGGCAGAATATTGATCAATCCAAGCCTGAAATCAGAATGAGTGAATGATTTTTCGGTTTTATATCCTAATCACCAGTTACACGTCACAGCTATCCTAACGTTCAACGGGATTAGGAAACAACTTGAGCTTACCTTAGCATCAACTTTGTTGTGCTGAAAAGCCATCTCAGACATGAGATCATAAACAACAGGATTCTGTTCTATACCTTCCATTGACATTCCGACACCAACCTTCAGAAAAAGTAATCGATAAGATTAATCATATGAAGATACTATGTAGTTAAATGAAGGCGTTTAACATGTATTGATGCAAAGCCTAATCGAAGATTACTAAACAACTTATAATATCATGACTAAGCGAACTTTTTATGGGTGGATACCATTGTTGAGTTTTCACTTATACGAGCATCGATTGGTCCAGATGCTATTGCATCCAAAACTCCGTACATCTCAACATTTCCTGCAAAATTGTGCAGCATACACCTGTAATACAGAACTCCGACAAATCAAATAAGAATCTTCAGAGAAGAAGAAAGAGCATAGATGAACTTCAAATGTCCCTCTGCAGTATACACTAAAGGACTTATAGCAGCTTAAACTTCAAGATGGACATAATTGTCAAGCTTTAGACATATGACTTTCCAGATGTAAGGAACACCATAAAACTGCTCCGTGGTACTCCATATAGGTTTCACTTCAGCAAACAGATCAAGTACTACCAGCTTCCCCGCGGGAACGGAGTGTAAAAGTGCCTGAAATAAGCACATTTCACTGTCAACCATAGCCGAGAAAAAAGGGAGCAAGAAAGATACAAAATTAAAATGGCTTACGGTTGGAGAAAATAAATTATAAATCTGACCTTCATTTGCGGAGGCCTCCAGAATGGATCGTATGAAAATAACCACCCCTGGAAACTCATTAGCATACCAAACAAAAAGTGAGCAGATCTGTGCATAATTGCATTGAGGACTCATTGTAACTAACCATATTCTCATAAAACATATGGCTTGGAGATAATTCCTTTTACCTGCATTAACCAGACACCGTCCTTGTCTCCACTTTGCATACCCCTAAAGATTGCTGCACCTAACGAAGATATGTACTCCGGAGCATCGTCAGGTGGAGTATTCTCATCAAAAGTATCACTGCACAGGTTCAATCATAAACAATGTTAACAGAATCTTTGGTATTTAATTAAAGCTCAGGCAATTATTTGGGAGACAAAAAGAACGAAACCAACTGGTTAATTTTACATGTATTTGAGAGAATTTAATGACCAGTTTAATAATTGTTATCTAGCAGATGTCAATGATTATAAAAGAATGGAAGAATGAGCTTTTGAAGAAGGTAAGTGGAGGAACCCTTATACCAGTTGTATATGTGACTAGTCCTGCCGTACTCTGAACAAATAGGTAATCGACCAATGAGAAGAAATTAGAACGGAATTAGTGTTTGACACAAATATTATATCCACAAATATAAAGTGGGGAGGCACAAGATCCAGATTACCAACCTTTTACCTGTTGCTCAATGAATGCTCTCCCAATTTCAACAAACAACGGATCAGTTGCATCAAGAAGGTAAGTGCAGGTCCATCTAGGATCACTCTTAACAGAAAACCTGAAACAAAAGTTGAAAAACACAGGTCAGGTATTTAAGAGTTAGATTATAAAAGTGGAACGTAGCAGTACTTACCAATTTCCTAAGCGTGTTATCTTCGCTGATGGATATATAGTTTTGAGTGCTGCAGGAACATTTCCGGAAAAGGCTGGAAGGACTAAAAGCAGGAATGAAAACATCATGCGTGTTAATGTCCTTTTTCTTCCCTTTCAAATAACTTAAAGTACTAAATTTAGGAAGTACTCAAGGCTAGATGTCTTGTGATAATTAGTACCTGGAGTCATTCCAAGTTCATACATTCTGACCAGAATCTTTTTCTGCAGAATCAGCTGTTGATCCAACCAACTTTGAGGTAGAGGTCCGCCCCATCTGCGAAAAAACATTTTATATCATCAAGGAAACGGGCTACATTGTTACAAAGTCGGAAATTTTTGCAGTCTAAGAAAGCTCACCCATGCAAATTTCCCATACGAGACCAAGCAAGGAAAGCGGGGCCTCCAAAAAAATCATCCAGGTCTGATTTGCTCATATTAAATTTCTGCTAGAGGATAAACAACACATTGGTGAGAAACGAAAAAACCATTGATTTATTCGTTATTTTTAACAGACGAAAACAGGGATGAAAAAACAAAGGCGAGAAAGAACTAACCCAGAAAACTTTCTGCCAAATAGCCTCTTGCCCTGTAAATGCTAGTGGCAAATTGATCCCTTGAAGGGCCATCCAGTCAATCTCCTTCTCCCATCTTTCCCAATCCCACCAAGCGAATGTATCTTCAAGAAATCAGATAAAAGAAAAGATCACTTCCAATTTATTGAAGGAAAAGTTCCAAGGTTTGAACTTTAAAATCGCGAATACGTAAAACAATGTCAAAGTAGAAGCTTACAGCTGGAAGTAACAGCATTCTGGTAGTAGTTCCAAGGAACAGGTCTCTGGACCAAAATGCCAGCATCTTGTACCCGGGTGAGCAACCCTGATTTCGGCGCTGAAAACAGTTGCGCACCACCAGTTTTATCCCAAGATATATGTGAATTACACAAATTCTTCAAGTACCAGTGCAAACCAGCCAAAATCTCCACTCCAGTGACCCCAGAAATTCTAGTTAAAGTACGGAATTTCAAAAGTCACATAAAAATATATATCAGCAACTTCAACTATTAAATTATATCTGTCGATGGGTTGGATTCAATGTTAAATTTTATTGAGAAGGAGAGACAATGCCAACATACCGAATTTGAGGACCCCCGAGTCTGCGAAAAGAAGGATTGTTCTTGATCATAAAGCAAGATGCACCCCCACATTGCTCCTGCAAATTAAACAAACCACAATTTTTCATAAGAGTGAAATCCGGGAAGAACTTCCCCACACATGGGAGTCCAAGTTGGTGGTATCACAAGTCAATGACGCATTGTCACGCAGGAAAGTTGTGTGATTGGATTCGGAAACCGTCAGGTGACATCCCAAATGGAATTAGAAGCATAATTAACAACATTTCAGCTACAGATATATATAAAAATAAAATAAAATTCATTGGCAAAAAGATTGTACCTTTCCTAAATTTGAAAGAAAAAAAAAATAGAACTTTTCAAGTTACAACTAGAAAAAGGAGAATTTTGAGATACCTTGGAGACGATTTGGAAGTCGAAGCTGGAAGAGTGAGAGGGGAGGAGGCGGCGGAGGACTCCGCGAGCGGCAGCGACTTGAACGTGCGGCGGCGCCTTCTCGCGGTCCTGGATTTCGAGAAGGCGCGAAATGTGTCGGACTCCGACGGTGGACGAGTAAGCCAAGTCGAGTAAGAGGATAGTAAGGAGGATTGTGAAGGCCGGAGAAAAGGTGGGAAATTTGGAGGCCATTGGAGGATTAGAGTGCGAGTGAGGAGGAAGCGTGTTAATTAAGCTAATGGAAATGGTGATTAGCGGTTAATTAATGGAGGAGGAGAAGAAGAAGTGGAGAATCTTGGAGGATGATGACGACTACGAGACAAAAGTGAAGGCCGGCCGGGCCGGGCCGGTTGGTGAGCGGGCGCGGGAAGGTTTTTTTGTTTTTGTTTTCTTCTGTCTTGTTTGATTGGATTTTGTTTTTTATTTATAGGATTCTCCTTTGGTAATTTTGTATTTTGTAATAAAATTAAAAAAAATAAAATCATGCAAGATTAATGTTAAAAGCGTCTCACATTAATTAGAGAGATTTTTCAGTATGACTGAAACACGGGTGGTATACCACGTGTCATTATACAAATAGTGAGATATGTGTGTTAAAAAGTTAATAACTTAAAAAGTAATATCTCTCACCACTTACACAAAAACACGTGGTGTATTACCATGTTCCCGTCACAATGAAATTTTTTCCCATTCATTGAGGGTCTCTTCTCACTAATCACATTTCTCTTATTAATTGAGAAATAATAACTACATAGTGATCAGTAGTTAGAGACGAATTTTAAGTTCGTATTTCACATGATAGGTCATGTTTTTGATTCCTGGTGTTGGTGAACCACACGATGGTGTCCATATGAAGACTAAATTGCCTCTGTGAGTCTTTATAATTCCCAAAAAGAGGACTGTGGCGAAGCCACCAGTTGGTCACTTCGCCACCAGTTGGTCCCTTTAAAAAAAACACACTTAAAAATTAGAGGGAAAAACACTTCATTACAAGTGTTCATGTAGAAGTGGTTGTACTTAATAGTATTTTTGGTTTTTTCAAAATCAATCCCAAACATGCCTATAAATCATTTCAAAGTAAGAAGAATTTAGATGATTATTTTTCCTTTTAAATTCCCAAAAAGGGTCATGGAATTGGTCGAATTGAGTTTCAAAATACTTTTTTCTATAGAAAATGATTTCTGCACTTCTTATTTTATTTCTGCAAATTTTTTCTTCTAGCCTTCGGACTGAGTACCTCAAAGTAAAATTAATTGATACACAATAAATAAGTAAAAGAGTGCAATAAAAGAAACTGAAATTGCTCTTCTTTGGTAGAGGTCCGACTCTAGATTGTTGCGGTGCTAAAATGATTATGTAAGGCTTGGGCCTTATTAGGTTTGTTGGGCCCTATGTATTCTGGGCTAAACTTTTTTTTTGGTAATCCTTGGGCTAAACTTAGCATTGACTTCCATGGGTTCTAAACCCAAGGAGGGAAAAGTAAACATGGACCAACTCTTATAGGGTCTTATTTTGTTTTTTGTATAACTTTGGGTTTTATGTTTTATTCTTGAAAATGAGATCAGTTAGTGGCTTCGTCACAGCAGTCCACCATTTCAAGAATCAGAAAGATTCACAGAGGTATTCAGCCTTCTCCGGGCCACCATCGTGCGATTCGCCATCACCATGAATCGAACCCAGGATGTGGCATGTGGAATATGACCTAAAATTCATTCGCAACCACTAGGCCGATGGTTAACTTATAGGGTTTTATTTGAGAAGGGGTTTTTTTTTTTTTTTTTTTTTTTTTGGGTAACATAAGGGGTGAATCACCCAAAAAACTAGCTCAAATAGTCATTACATCCACATAAATCAATACATCAATAATGAATCAAGCAATAAAAATAAAGAGAACAAACGCAAGTGAAGAAGAAAAAAAGTGTGAAAATCATTTCCCTTATTAGCGAGATATCAAGAAAGAAAAAGAAAGTAGAACGAAGCACGTGAATGGTGAATGATGAATGATGAATGGTGAATGGTGAATGGTGAGGGGAAGGACAAGAAATGCAGATTTTGATGCAGAAACTGGTGAATAATGGTTGGTGAGGATATAGCCATTGTCGTCATCTGCATATGCACGGGAGATGGGACCAAAAGACAAATGTGGAGAGAGAGAGAGAGAAAGAGAGAGAGAGAGTAGTAAGTTGGATTTCTAACAGACACATGCTTTTGGTCATAACAGTTTAGTGCCATTACCATTAATTATTATTATTCATCAATCGCCATGATGTACGCAATGGAAAGTAGATCAAACCAGAAGAGGTGAGTATATAGGCATTTTTTCTAAATTTGAATATGAATATATATTCCACTTTGATGTTGCTTTCATCACTATACACATAATGTGTATGTATATGGGGATGATCTGTAGCACCATATTTTTTACACAATTTTTTACTCTGTAATGTATTTTAATGATCTGAACGTCTATATTTTAAAACATCATTCATAAATTATCTTTGTAAAAATTTAAACAAATCTGAAACAATATTTGTAATGATGAAACAGACGAATACATTCTACAAAGACCCCTAAACCCTTGATCCAATGGTTATGTGATTTCAGATTTCGGTGATTTTTGGTTGACATGATCTTTGAGGGAAGACCTAAAAGATAGACGATTCAAATCGTTAAAATACATTACGAAGTGACCTTACAAAGATGTGTGTCAAAAAGTGTATAAAAAAAAATGGTGTCAGTGATCCGTCCATGTACATATACAAATATATGTATGTTAATAGATTTCAATCCTTGAGGTCCCCTCTTTCAGTCCCACCAAAAGCTGCAGGTTGGTATAATTAGGCTAGTGGGTGAAAAGGGTGCTTGAATGAATGATTTAGAAATGGAATTAAGAGGGTTTAACTTGGTTTCATAATTGAGATCAAAAGAAAAAGGCTTCATTATACATAATCTTCACAAAAGTTATTGTTGACGCTCTCAAAAAGTTGATTTGCGGTCATGAAAGTGCAATTTCTCCCGTATATATTTTACTTTTTTTGTGATAAACTTAATAAAAATGATTTATGCCGGGGCGGAGGCACTACAAGGTCAGCATTGGCCTTGGCCTACCCTCACTTTTTCAAAATATTTAGTATCATATGTATCATATTTCCTTTTTTTTTGGTAAACTTAATATTATACTTTTTTAGTATACACAAAAAACCTAATTCTATTCACCAATAAATAAAACAAGATGTCTACTTTTCTTTTCAATCCCAACAACTCTCATACTAAAACTAGCATCTTATTTATAAACAAATCAATAACTCTTAAAATATAAAATCTAAAGTCTAATTTAGTTTTATCAAAATAATATTCTTTTACATTGCCAACCGAAGAATAATAAACTTTGAGCTTTTCTTCCTCCCCTTCTTGAAATTTCAAATATTTTGTCCTCTAAATTCCCAGCCCACAACAATATTAAGGTGTGTAAATCTCTCTGTTCTTTGTAACTTTTACTTAGTTTTTAAAATTTGACATATTTTGTTCTCCAAATTTCCAATCCATTCTTCTCATTTTTGGTTCGAAAATTCCCAATTTATTCTATCTTGACTTGAGGTGGTGTTAGAGAGGCCATCTACTTGAGCCATACTTTGGGATTACATGATTATATAGCGGTTAATAGTTGGATTATTTCTTTAAATCATTAAAGGAAATTAAATCATTAACCACCACATTGGTCTCCAAAATATGGTCTAAAAAGTTGGTCTCACTAGCATTTTTATTGACTTGATATTGGAAGGTCAATTTCTCTTAATCCTCTTAAATTTTGATTTACTACTCTATATTAACTTGATATTGGAAGATTAATTTCAACATGAAAAAAGCATTTAGCACCTCAAAAAAATTTAATTAGCTCACAACTCCAAGTATGTATTATACTGTCTTGTACGTACTATCTATTTTTTTAACAATTGTGAGGCCCCTCCTCACGTAAAATCATGGCTCTGCCAGTGGATTTATGCACGCTATTTTTTACCTAGTGCAAACCGCTTCTTAATTTTGGCTCTTAATATCCAACAACTAAAAATGAGAGGAGTATGTACATGGAACACAACATGAAAGTGGGACTAGTGCATGCCTAGCCTAGGACCCCATATATACAGAAGTTGCAGGATGTGGCAGTTAGGATTAGAAGTCACTTACAAAATATGTCTGCATCGAGTCTCTAACTACTAATTCCCCAAGCACTAATCCAACAAGCTGTTTGGCGTTTGGCCAATGACTAGATTAACAAAAGGAAGTGTGTCCCAAATGGAAGGTATCATCAACCAATTGTGGGTAACAAGAGCCACTACCAAGAGAGATAGACACTATTCTTAGACTATGATGCATGGACACGGATACGGATACGGAGATATAACATGATACGATACGGGAATACGTTAAATTAACAAGGAGAATTGTTGAATGATCACAAGGGAATACGACACGACACGGTAATACAACACAACATGACACATAAATACGAAAAAATACTACCGTGTCCATACATCGTAGTTCTTAGCTCAGCAATGCCACTAGGTTCTTTTCTTTTCAAAGGCACAAATTTGAATATAAAGGCATGCCAACTACTCTTCGAACGATTTTCAAACCCTTCATAAAATTTTCTAATACATTGAAGAAAATTGATCAACTGTAAGACAAGAATCAACAAGTGGCATCCATATCCACGCGAAAGTTCGACTCTCATCTTCATTGTTTCTTGAGCTTCAACCAAATGTATAGTCTAACTGATAACTAATAATACTAGTGGAAAACACTTAAACAATCAACTTATACAAGTAAAAAAACACATCTCACCTACAATACAACAACAATCAATTGTAACATCAATTCAACGCTCATATTCCCTGTCACTCAAGTTTTAACTAAAGAAAACAAAAAAGAATTGCTTTGTTACTGTAGTCTGATAGACAACTGACAATACAATAACAATCGAGCGGTGCTTTTTTTTTTTCTCACTCTCCAAAATAGGGCTTTAAAGTGCAATTAGAAAGTAGATATGAAATAACGCATCACTTAATTGCCATTAAAGGTGCATAAAAAATAAGCCAATGATCTTTCCATATTGCACTAAAGCACCATAAGCACCCACAAAACATCCTTCTCGTGCTCCTAATTAGTTATTTTCTTCTACCTCTAGACTCTCTCCCCTCCCCAAAAAGCTCCATTGGAGATCAGAGGCTAGTCACCGTCAAAGAGTACATTTTTATATGCGCCAAAAAGGACCATCATTTGTTAGCCAAAAAAGATGGAAGAGAACAATTGTACCTACAAAACGATGGGGTCTAATAGAAGGGGAGCTCAAACACTTATCACTCGCTGATAGGTCCAGAGGTTCCATTCATGTGGTGGGTCCCACTGTCCATTTGATTTTCCATCTGCAGGGATAAAAATGCAGTAGAGATCCTCTCCGAACCTCACTGTCCAAAGTCTAAAGGTCAGTAATCCGAACTGTTCAAGAGAGAGATCTCCAAGCCTTTGGTTTGTGTTAGGTGGACCAACAAATTGAGTTAATAAAAACCGTCAGATTGAATTTGAGTGGTCCGAATTTGTTGATCCTTTGGCCTTGGACAATGAAATCCGAAGAGATGGGAGTTGAATGCCAACAAAAAAACCCATATTGCTAGCAAGAACCAGTGAGACACAAAACTTTCAATTGAAAGAGATCATCAAGCAATTATGCCCAAGGGCAATGTTGAGCTCACATGTGACTACTCTGCCTAGCTACCCAATCTATCAACTTTCTGTCTTTTTTTTCTTCTGCACGTAATTTCACAATATTTTAGGAAAACGACTTAAAAGAAATCGAATCAAAGCATTTGAGCCTTGTGTCGTGAGTTTGTATGTGTCGTGAGTTTGTAATTAAGCAGAGTATCAAATTGATTCACGGCTCAATAGAGGCTGAGTCCTCAAGTCCAAGAACTACTCAAGAGAATGAGAACAATGGTTGTGGGTGTGTGCTTCATTTCACCTCACCCCAACGACATGTAGGTTGTACGGTGGAGGTTCAAGTCCTCGTACCATATTGTTCGTCCATCATACTGGTGAGGTCAAATTAAGCACACACCCAAAACCATTGGATTAGAGTATTGAAAAAAAATCAAATCGAGAAGCATTTTCTCACTCAGTTATAGAAAACCTTATACCATTGTTGCTGATCGGGAAGCGGATGGCTCTGCTCACCCGCAAATGCCCTCAAAATTAGATTAATCTTTTGGCCATGCATCATAATTAATTAGGTGGCAATCAGACCTTAAACATGGGTTAATCACGAACCATATTAGCGTAGGTGGAGGGAAAGGGTTGGGTGAGTAGAGCTTAATTTCTCCACCAAAGAAGGGAGAAATTGTTATATAAATATGGTGGAGGGTAAGACTCAGTGACATAGACAAAATTGAGCAATCAAAATGGGGACCAAAATAGTTGAATCCTGCACTGTTTTTTCTTAGGTCCAAGCTTTGTACGGAACCATCTGATTCTTTCCCTCGCTGCATGAAATAGCAATGCTAATGTGATGGTGTACCAAATTAATCATGCAGCACAATGAGAGAACATAAAACATGCGGTGCCGTGTTATTGGTCTGGGTAGTAGCGTTTCTGGGGTATGATATGTGTTATACTGCCACGTGAAGTTATAACATAAGTGAACAATATAATTGATAAAGTTTAGAATACAAAGTTACAAATAAATTTTTTCATAACGTGAAGGAACTAATAATATCATGCGGTAGAGTGATTGCACAACGAAAAAGTCCTCTTGCATTGGAGTAAGAGAAGTATAGCATAATTTGATGAAAATCATGATGGATGCCAAATCACAAGTAATTCCTAGGCTCCACATCCCACCAAATAAACTGGGCCAATAATATTTGATGGGTAATGCTAGAGAGACTAAATGTTGGAAACCAAAGAACATGGAAGTTGATGATTGATTTATTACTTAAGCGTTGATAAACGTGCTCATTCTTATTAGTGACACATCATTTAGTTTGCAAATTTAGTCTTCTTAGTATTACCCATATTTGCTGCATCACATTTTGCCAACATAGAATCTATTTGTTTATATTTTGTAGCTTCATATAGGCCTCCTAATAAAGCTCCAACATTGTTTCCTTCCCTATATAATAACTCATTTTCTTCTCCCTCTCCCTCTCCCTCTCCCTCTGTAACATGATCAGTCATGGAATGCAACTCATCCTATCAGTACTCAGGCAATGATCTCTATGACCAATCAGAGTTTCCCTACCTTTCTTCTGAGCCAAGTCTCCAGTCAGTTCCTTCTCTCACCTCACAATCCCACAGGCAACACAGCTTTCCATCAAACACTTACCACCACTGCCTCACCACCTTGCAGGGCCACAACTCCTACATATCCTCTCTAACCCTAGCCGGAAACTTCATCTACACTGGCTCGTCTGACAGAGAAATCCGGTCGTGGAGGTGCAACCCTTTACTGGAATTCAACAACGAAAACCCTACTCAGCATGATCACAACATGGTGGCTGCAGGAAAGGGTGCAGTGAAGTTCCTAGCGATTTCAGGTGACAAGCTCTTCAGTGCTCATCAGGACCACAAAATCCGAGTGTGGAAAATCGACAGCCAGGAGCCTGATTTTCAAAAGTGCTCGCGGCTAGCTACGCTGCCAACGCTTGGTGACCGCGCTTCAAAGATCCTGATGCCGAAGAACCATGTCCAAATAAGAAGGCACAAGAAGTGCACATGGGTGCATCATGTGGACGCGGTGTCTGCACTGGCCTTGTCGAGCGATGAGCTGCTGCTCTACTCGGTTTCATGGGACCGTACACTCAAGGTTTGGAGCACAACAGACTTCAAATGCTTGGAGTCTCTATCAAATGCACATGATGATGCTATAAATGCAGTAACATCATCAAGTGATGGACATGTTTACACTGGATCAGCAGACAAAAAAATTAAGGTTTGGAAAAAGGACTATGGAGAGAAAAAGCACTTTTTAGTTGCCACACTTGAAAAGCACAATTCTGGGGTGAATGCACTAGCTCTGAGCAGTGATGGGTGTGTGTTGTATTCTGGTGCATGTGACAGGTCCATTGTGGTTTGGGAGAAGAAAGATGGGGGTGGGAATATGGAAGTTGTGGGTGCGCTTAGAGGTCATACCAAGTCAATATTGTGCTTGGCTGTGGTGGCAGACTTGGTGTGTAGTGGCTCTGCAGATAAAAGTATAAGAATTTGGAGAGGGGTTGATAGAAGTTACTCATGTTTAGCAGTTTTGGAAGGGCATAAAGGTCCAGTTAAGTGTTTAACTGCTACAATTGATGACCACTGCAGCTCATCTGACTCCTCCTGTGTTATTTACAGTGGTGGTTTGGACTGTGACATCAAAGTCTGGCAGGTCTTTATTCCTAGTGAACTCTAGGACCCTAATTTACTTTTTCTACGAGAAAAACTTATATGCACATGAAATATTACAGTGACGGTATTTAAAGACAATCACGAACTTTTCACATGGAAAATATGTGATTGTATTGAGATACCGTCACTATGACATTCTAGATTGAGTATTGTGTTTACTAGTGATTTGGTTTAGTTAATGAGAGGAGGAGATAGTGTTTGTACTTTCTCTTACTTTGCTCTGGGGGCTATAAACTATAATATAATAAAGGAGATCAAACAATTTCTGAGCTTTCTTTTTTGTGTGCTCCAAATTATTGGGTGGAATTTTTCTGTCACAACATGCATGTGGGAGTCACATTCTTCAGTATGCTCTGGAAAAAATATTAAAAAATCCAAATGTTTAATTTGTTGGCTATCAGAGAGTTACAGATAGGAAACCCACCTCACAAATGACAAATTAGAAAAATATGGGAAAATCCAAATACATTAGAGCCAATAATTGACTAATGACCAAATATGATATAAATCCCAAATCAAGAGGCTAAATCTCAAATTAAAAATAAATTAATTAATGAAAACTGGAAACACTTTCTTAAAAGTGGCAGATGACATATGTAAAGGACATCACCTAAGAGAGATACACTCCTCTGCTTAAAGCAGGATTGGTTGGCAACTTGGCAATTGACATGCATTAATAATAGACTATATACACACACACACACACATATATATATATATATAGAGAGAGAGAGAGAGAGAGAGATTACTTGTTAATCTCACCTTCCTTTCGCTCTAAGTTGGGTTAATTTAGGCAGCTAAAGCAAGATTATCTTCTAAATCTACCTTCCACAATAAGAAGCTTCTTTGACAGGAGCAGGTAGCCAAAGTAGGACTTATCCAAAGCTGATTAATTAGAAATCTACTTACTTTAATATGTAATAAAAAATTTCGTACAACATTTACGTGGAAGTTTAACATGCTAATGATCTACCATTAGTTCTTAACTTCATATTACAAGTGGAGGGGAAGTTAGGTAACACAGTAATTTTATAATCTCAGGACAGAAAGCACACCATTATTCTGACCTAATTCATTTTTGTTCTTCTTTTTGTCTCAAATCTAATCCTTGCTGATTGCTGTCATTTAAATAACGTTGTTGACCTAAGAGAAGAATGATAGGTATGAGATTTACTTCCTTTTTTCAAAGATAAGTACCATATTAAAGGATAAACAATAGAACTGATGATCTAATTTGGATAATCTTGTGTGCAGGTGTCAACTATACAGGCAAAGCAAAACGGGTTATCTACGTCACACAATGCTTTACAAGGTAAAACCTAAGTTTAATCCTGATTACGTTCATGCTTAGCCAAGATTTCAAGTACCCAAAATTTTCTAATTTCTCTTAAGCTACAAAAAGTGACTTCAATCCCCAAACTTTCAGATCAAAAGGGGTGGGTGGTGCTGGCTAAAGGTGGAGCAAACACTAAAGTACGTCTCTGGACCATTACAATTGACATAGACGTGCAATGTCCTTGTCGAGAGAGAGAGAGAGAGAGAGAGAGAGAGAGAGAGAGAGAGAGAGAGAGAGAGCCTATGAAGTACAGATTGACCGAAAGAAAGGTGGGGGTGCAATGAGATCTTGCGGATGTGAGTGGCCGGTAGAGAACACCTCGGGCTCAATTCAACCAATGTATAGGTTAGCTTGCCACCAAATGAGGTGTCTAATGGCTCAGCTAGCAGTAATTTAATGGTTTAAAAGCAGCACTTAGTATGGCACTGAAAAATTCACACTAAAATCTGACCTTATGAGATTATCCTAAATATTTGTTCACTTCCTATTTTTCATCAGCTCAGATCTCATTCTCTAGCTCCTGAGTTTTTCTTTCGAGTTACTATGTAGATGGGATCAACTTCTTCTTCTTTTTTTCCCCTAGAAAATTTTCACTGAAATAAAACCTGTGTGAATGTAGAACTGTAAAAGGCTCACAATGGAAATCATGAAAGTTCTCTTGATTTATGAGACACGAAATATTTGAAGAAATGCCTACGCCAATCTCGACCAGAAATAATAAAAAAAACTTGCAAAATGTCGCATTTCATTTCCAAAGCAGAAGGTGTTACATAAATAACTGATGAAAGGGGAAGGAACACCAAGCCAATTATATATAACATTTGAAATGGGGGCACTGAATTATTTTACAGTGGTATTTTCTCTGGAGTACCTGGATCGCGAGGATACTTCCTTGGTGTAGGAAAAGTTTTCAAACACACGATGGCAGTTCTTTGTCCATATGGGCTGTGCGATTCCACTGGATACAAACAGAGGTTACATCAGTAAACATGTTTTAGCTCTCTCTCTCTCTCCCCCATATACATGATAGGTTTGTTAAGTTTTCAAATAGAGATATGACGTGCCTGTGTATTGTTTCAATACGGAAGCACCCAAAATCTGAATTGCTTTTTCTGCATTCCTAACTTCCTCCTGTTCAAATGTGACAAATATGCAGAATGCTTAATATTTCATATCTAATAGTTTAATTGCACAATAGAAAAAAAAGGGGCCGTTCGTCATGTTGCTGAAGTAATTAAAGTCATAAATCTCCCTAAGAATTCCCACAACCCAAGATTGTTAACCAGTTCAGTTTTTAGTGACATTTTGGATACGATTTCAGAAATGAATGGTTAGTGTGATAAGACTTTTCGATTACATACCTGAGGATCGTGGCCCTTTGCAGCAACCAACAAACCGCCAACGCAAACCAGAGGAAGACAGTATTCAGCTGGCCACCAAAGTAACAAGAATCAGCAACTCACACATAGCAATGAAACTCAAAATACACATACGAAATCTAGACAGGAATTTTTCTTTCCTACCTAAAACTCTCATTTCCGCAACCGCTCTGGCTACCGCTACATCAATTTTTTCCCTGAAGCAAATAGCCTGCCCCAAATTCTGTCCTATAACAAAACTTCATATCCTTAATTTGACATCTCTAGAAACAAAATTATATCTACGAAAAACACGAAACAATACCTCCGCTCTTCCTCTTACAACTTCAACATTCGACAAACCATTGTGACCGACAACGTGTTCCAAGAAAATGCATCTCTTGTTCATAGACTCCATCAGTGTCACTTCCCAACCTATCCAGCGAAACCTGAACAAATTATACAAACTTCCGAAAAACTGCAACAACAAAAATCGGAACTTTTGCAAAGTAGTTACTTAACTGGGCAAGCAATGGCTAAGATCAAATCCGGAAGACCCGCACCGCTCCCCACATCTACAAGGCGGAGGTTTTCGGACCAAGGGCTACAGTGAGAGAGATAAGAATTTCTAATAGGCGGTATGATTGCGAGAGAGTCCTCAATGTGCCTCTCCATTACCTCATCCGCCTCCTTAACAGCTGTAAGATTCATTTTCTGCAAGTTCAAAAATTTCATCAATTGGTAATCTTTTCATGATTTTTCCACAATTTTCCCAGCAACCAAACAGAGCATAAGTGTAAGGAGAGAGAAAAAACCTGGTTCCATTGGAGAAGAGTGTCGACATAGAGATGGACTTGCTCTTTTTGGCGGGAATCTAACGTCTCAAAGTAAGAGGAGCTACGAATTGCGGTGGCGGTTAGGGTTTTGGGTCTGAATCTGTACGGACAGAGCGTCGCCGGATTTGATACCGGAAGGTGTTTGAAGAAAGTCCCCAAAGAGAATTGAACTGCGCAACGGCTAACTAACATCTTTCCCGCGCTCTCTGTCTCGGCCTCAACGGCTTTTCATTTGTTATTCTGAACCAAATTGAATGTGGGCTCGTTTAATGGGCTTTAATATTTCATAAATCAAATAATTTAGGCCCAAATAATAGGGCCCTAGTAAGAATGTTGGGCTAAGAGACTGTAAAACTTATGTGGGCTCAGTTCGGTTAGCCTGACTCTGCTCAATATTCTACTTGCACCTAAAAGGTGAAATGCTAGTATAAAGAGTTAAGCTAGTGTGGAATAGGAGAAGATATTCGGTAGGACTGTATAAGTATGATTAGAGCATTTTATAATGAGCGGAGACATCGTCGAGTCGGATGAAATCAACTGATAGTAATAGAATGTAATTGCAAAAAATATTTAGTAAAAGTATCTCCAAATGAGATGTCAAAAAGTCCACATCAATAATAACAGTAATAAAAGACATTCTTAGTCTTTTCCAACCGAAATGTCATTTCCTATGTGACATGACATGGAAAGGCAGCAGAGAAAGTTGCTGTCAAATTTGACAGCAGACTCAAATCTATTTTTAGTAATTAATAAATGCTTTTCATAATTTTCATACTTATCTTTTGTTTCAAAATACTAATTACAACTAAAATAAATAAATAATAGTTTAAATTTGACATATCAGTTGGAGAACAAAATTTATAAAAAAATCAATGTGCCACATAAGCCTTCAAATTTAAATTTTGTGTTTAAACTTTGACATCTCCTTTGGAGATGGTCTAAGGCTGTCTAATTGGAGCATTTAAATAATAATTGAAAATTGCATCCGGAGGAATTAGAATACACAAATAAAATGAAATAACAAAAGAAATTCGATATCACTGTCTAACTAAATCCACTCTCTTACGAAGTTATAACTTCTTTTTTGGTCAAATACACCAAGTTCAAATTGCATCTCATACTTACCGTATTTGAGATGAAATGACATCCAAATTTTGTTGAGATATCGTATAAAATTGATATGATTTTGACGCTAATGGTGCAAATACAAGTCCATCAAACCCCCGTACTGACTAAAAACGGGATTGATATACATTGTAGCAGATAATTTTGCTCCTCCTTTTTTTTTTCTCTTTAAATTTGCAAAGGCATTTTCTTGTCCATGCAAATTTGATGCAATCTTGTATTTTGATATGTAAACTGCTTCCATGTGCTGATGCGCATGCTTTTGGCTTTGCTCCAGCTTGGGCATTGAGTACTCTGTGAAACTAGTGTCACAAAATTTGGATGATCAAAACTCAAAAATGTTCTCTTAGTTAGTTACTTGGTGACCAAGAAATAGATGGTTAATATGCGATGTGCGACAAAGTTAAACTTAAATCCCACCGTTCATTACGATCCAAGGGCTAATATTAGAAGAAAATAATCACCGACTGAAAATGGGAACATGTGTCTTTAACAAAACACACACACACACACAAAAAAAAAAAACCATAAAATTTTTTTGTTATGAATAATGCTAGAGAGAACAAAATTTTAAACTAAATGACATGTCACCAGTTGAAAATAAACAAGTTAATCAAAACTTAACTAATAATCCAATCATTAACAATCATGTCATTTGGTTATCAAATTTCGTTTAAAAATTTGATCTTCCTAACATTACCAATTTGTTATTATCAAGTGATCTGTGGTTTGTGTTAGCCCAAAATGATATTCATTTTTTCTCCGTAATTAATATAAATATTTCTCGGTCTAGCAAAATACCAGGACTCTCTATGTCGTCGTCCTTTTTCCTGCTTTGCATTTTAGGAATATTGAATGTGTGGCTTGACTTGGCCGCCTATATTTTTGGACGTCTCAAACACGTAACTATGAGCAGAAGCAGCCCTTCTCAAGTTGAAGGGAATCAATGGATGTGTGAAAGTATTGCGAACTCGGTATTTGCTATAATACTTACATATCTAATATAATTATCATTTCGATTGTCAGTTAAGGATTTTATTAAAAGTTTATGCGATATTTAATATTATAGTTTAATAACATTTTTCTTTATTTGTAATAAAAAAAATTTAGGTTCAAATCGTGAATTATGAGTTTGTAACCAATTTATTCGCCTCACTTCTTGGTGTGAATATAGCAAGGAATTCAAAAAGTATTAAAGAAAAAGTATTAAGAAAAAGGTGTAAATATAACAAATTTATTCTCTCCACCCTTCGTGTATACTTGTAACACTAAGGCCTCATTTGGTATTGATTTTTTCACAAAAGCTGTTTCAATTTAAAGTTAAACAGTAAAAACATGATTGGTAAAAAAAAATATTGTACCTATTTTTAACACAGCGGCCTTCAGACAGCAGCTTTTAAAAGTCTAGTGATATTTTCTTTTCACTTATAAATGAAGATTTAACATTATGAATTAACTTCGTTCATGACTCAGTGAATGAGGGAGTTCTTCCTCAAGATACCTAGTTTTCAATTCACGAAATTTCATATTAATGATCGAAACCATTCAAATACTTTGTAAAGATCATTCCAAAAAAATTAATAAAATAAGAAATCATGTAGTCATTCAACTATATAAAAACAAACGACTAAAAGTATTATAAAATGTCGATTTATTTGCTACAACTGATTGACTAAACGACCTTACAAATTTTGTCCAACTTTATGCATGCACTACAAGTAAATCACACACATGCCAAAGGGCTAAGGCAAACAACATTTAAAACGAATAATGAATCCATAATATTATATTTTATCCAACTTTATGCATGCAGTACAAGTCAACAAATATTGTATGTTTTGAACGAATAATTCCAAGGACCAAGTAAAGAATGAATAATTCCAAGGACCAAGACTTTAAATTACTAAGTCATGAAACCAATATATTCCCACTTGAATAGTGGAAACTTTAATGCTTGTATAAAGATATGGCTATGTTTTGGTCACCTATTGTATTGCCTCTGATAGCTACTTGTAGCCCCACCTTTGATAGCTACTTGTAGCCCCACCTTTGATTGTGCGTGTTTGAGATGAAATGACAAATGCATTGGAGAAGGAGAACCATTGGTTATTTTATTGTACAAAGATTTCCACAAGTATTGAATAGTCTATTTTCAATCTTGTCCATTTATTCTTTACTATTCATCATTGCGTACTATTGAAGAATTTTCTCATTTTGTGGTATTCTCTTTGGTTGTGCTCCAGCTTAGGCATTGAGTACTCTGTGAAACTAGTGTCACAAGATTTGGATGACCAAGATATATATGGTCATTCACTATTGATTTGATATTAACTGCAGCGAAAAAATGGATCTCATTTTAGGTTAACACAAACCCCAAATCACCTCACAATAACAAACGGATAATACTAGGGAGCCCAATTTTTTAAATCAAATTTACCAACCAAATGATATGATTGTTAATTATTAGTTAAGTGTTGATTAACGTGTATTTCCTATTGGTAACATGTCATTGGGTTTGCAAATTTGGTTAAAAATTGAGTAATGTTACACTTACCACCTACTTGAACCATCTCTCTAATAAAGGTAAGACCCGTCAACGCATATGAGTTTCATATCTATTAGAAAGATAGTACAAATAATGGTACAACTAGGTGGTAAAAGTAGCATTTTTGTTAAAAATTTGGTCTCCCTAACATTATCCATAACAAAAACAAATGAGAAATTTTATTTGAACTCATATAACTTTTTTTTTACACCCAACTTACTCTTTACACATATATCGTACCTATTTTTAAAGCAATCGCCTCTAGACAATAGCTTTTAAAAACAACTTGTAGGTTAATTTTAAAATTTGCTTTTTATAAAAAAGCGGAGCTAAGCGTTAAATGAATATTTTTAATTCTTATAATACCCTCATTAATTAAAACTGACATTATTTATCCTTCTACGTATATTTTCGCCCTCATAGAGCAAAGACCACCACCATCTACCACTACAATGACTAACCTTATATCACCACCACCATTACCACGACTACAATCGACACTACTACCGTTGCCACCACTGCTACCTCTACACCCCAACCACCACACCCTATTATTGTCATAACCACCAAACCCCCCACAATTGCCGCTGCCATCACCGCCATTATCCCCACCACTGCTGTCGTTGCCACCACCCCCACAACTATGCCTATGTTTGTCATTATATACAATAGTATCATTTTTCCATTAAATTTATCAAATGCTTTTACACTCCTTTTCATACTCGCATTACTAAATATACAGTTTATTAAATGTTCAACTGTTTTATTTACAGCTGATTATTCTTGAAATATAACATAAGCAGTTTAAAAAAAAAAAAACACAGCAATCACAAATTGACCCTAAAACATTCTACACGTGTGGAAAATTTGTGAAAATGGTTTTCTAAATATCTAAAAGGTCGTGGGAGTTTAAAGTGAATGGAAATTGCTCAAAAGTATACAAGGTTATCCTATCGTCCACATTTATGAGAAAATTTAAATTTTTAGTATGCTGAGAACATCTCAAGTAATTAATTCCCTACAAAAAGGAAAATCAGTTATCCTTTCATAAAACCCCACCATATCCGCTGCCAGCCTACCATCTCTGCGATCCTCATCGACATCCCAGTTAATTCCTTACAAATAAAAAATAAAAAACATCTCAGTTAATTCCTTACAAAAAAAATAAATAAAAAGCATATGAACTTTCTATTTATTTGTCCAACTTTATGCATGCAGTACAAGCAAATCACACACATGCCAAAGGGCTAAGGCAAATAACATTAAAACGAATAATAAATCCTGGGTATATAGATTTTATCAAACTTTATGCATGCAGTACAGATTAACAAATATTTGTATTTGCTCAACTAATAATTCCAAGGACCAAGACTTAAAATTACTAAGTCATGAAATCAATACATTTCCACTTGAATTGTGAAAACTTTAATTCCTTTGTGAAAACTTTAATTTTTGTATAAACATGTAACTATATTTTGGTCACCAGTTGAGTTGCCTCTAATAGTTACTTGTAGGCCTACCTTTCTTTGTAACCTTGGAGAAAGTGGTTGCAGATCGAATCTGGGAGCTTTTGAAAGTGGCGCCCCAATCGGCCAGACTGAGTGGTCCTCGGGGATGGAATCAGATCCGACTGACCAATTCATTTCGGCCCTTGGATTCACATCCTATGGTTAGTAATTAATTTGCTTTTTAATGGGTTTCTCTTTCTCTCCCCGATGTCTTGGGGCCCTGGGAAAAGATAGGAGTTGAGAAGAATAAACCATCTCACCAAAAACAAAAGAGGGAAGAAAAAACCCCATTAAAAACAAAATTAATTATTGAGCGTAGGGCCCATATTGAGTTTTTTAATTTTTAATTTTTTTAAAATATTCACGTAGAGCCTGTATTGACACGTAATACTTAGTCATTGTCCATGTGAATGTCACGTTATTGATCAACAACTGATTTAACATTAACCTTAAATCAACAAGTATTGTAGAGAAATGCTAAGGAGACTTAACTTCATCCACAATAGGCTCACAATAGCACATGGAAACATTGAAATTAAGAAGCAACAGATTTGCTGGAGAATTGCCTCCATCCTTCAAGAATTGCATCTGTCACTATCCACTAATTTGTTATTCAAGAATTGCACCAATTAAGAAGCAATGGTACCTAAACGTGATTTTTTTCTTCTTCTGAAATTTAGCGATATGCATGCATCTCTTCGTAAAGTCTTCCTTATTAATTTGGTTGTTTTCTTCAAAATTTAATTACGCGTGCTTGTTTATTTTTATCTTCACTAAAGGAGCTTTCGTGAGCCATTATATGTACACGTTTTCAAGTATTAGGTTGTCATATAAAGAACTTTACTACTAAATCTCCTTTGCAGATGATTTGTTAGTGTTAATTGTTTGTAAGAAGTTTGTTGCTACATTTACTTTATCAAGACCTTGCTGCAATGTATGTTTTGAATCATGATATTTATTAAAGAAATTCAGTTAATTCTGAACTGCATATGATTGTTTTGTTCGTTGTAGATTTTAGTTCAAATGATTGGTTGAACTCCTGTGCAAAATCCTGTCAGATTTACTAAGGGTTAACTTTTTATTTTTTATTTTAATCCAAATAGTAACTTATATCTCTGTCTAACAACAATGCCACAATGTATAATAAACTAATTATTATTTCATCAAAAATAATACATCGATAATCGTATATGCTTATTGTACACAAATTACAAAAAAATTCATAAAAAATAATTACGATATATAAAGGTTGTGAAGGGTGAAAAGGAAGTGAGTGGAGAATTTAAAAGAAAAATAATATAACAAGATAAGATGTGGGGCCTTGGCTTTTTGTGTAAGTGAGAGGTGAGAGAAAGTGATGGATGAGAGAGACAGGAAGAAATATTTGAGGCATGGGTGGACAGGGGATGGGTGAAAAAGAAAAGAGGGGGTGAAGACTGAAGAGGAAAAGGGGGGTGAGAGAAGAGAGAGAAGAAGACTAATTTGTGTTTTTGTTAATATTTTTATAATATTTTTGGTCTTAATTATTGACTAAAATTATTAAATTACTTTTAGTTAAGATTCAAAATTTTGACACTCTTTTTATTATCCTTTGAAGGCTGGGTTAGGACCTTGTACTATTAATTGTAAGAAACTTTTTGTTGAACTGTTATTTGTAAGAATCATTTTTTTAACTGTTATTTGTAAGAATCATTTTTTTAACTGTTATTTATAAGACTTGGTACTTCTTCAATGAAATGTTTTCTTTGACATTATTCTTGTCTCAATGTCGATATTTTGCGCACTATATTTTGAAGGGAAAAAAATACACCATTCTTTACAGAAAGGCTATTTAAGATCGCATATCTCGAAAACTTTCTAATGAAAATATAGTTTTCTTATTTAGTAGTATGATATAGTCGTATTTCTTTTCACTTGTAAAAGAGACCTTTCACTTAAAATAAAGTTTTGCCACTCAGTATTACGTCTTGTTGTACATGACAATTGAAGACCAAGCTACTAACTATCCCCAATCATGTACAACTGTGACCAAGACTAGCAAGGGGCCTCTTAAGTTGTGCATCATTTCTGAATAATTATCTCTTTTTGAGTTTTGAGCGTGGCCTCTTTGTGGCGCTGTTTAATTGTGTCCTGCACTTATAATTCCAAATAGAGTTTTGAGCATGAAGGATTAGGACGGAAATCACACACATGCCAAATGGCCAAGGCAAACAACATTTAAAACAAATAAAAACTGTGAAAACAAATATAGTGTTTTGAACTCATAATTCCAAGGGCATAACAAGGGTTGGCTCAGTTTGTAAGGTCTCTGCTTTGTGTCTCGCCCCACCAAGATTCGAGTCTCATTGCCAGCGGTCCTCGTTGGTGCGCGATTGGTAAATTCCTATGTAAATCTATACTAGTAGCAGCTGGCAGTTAGGTGTCACGCTTAAGTCCTTCTAGCTTGAGATTATGGGTATGTCCTGAATCTGGTGATGAGTAACCAATCTCCCCTAAAGTTTTGATGCGAATAATTCCAAGAACCAAGACTTTAAATTACTAATTTAAGTCAATGCATTCCCACTTGAATTGTGGCAACTTTAATTCCTGAATAAAGATGTGACTATGTTTTGATCACCTATTACATTGCCTCTACTTGGTACTTCAAGGCCTACCTTTCTTTAGTGTTTGAGATAAAATGGCATATTCCATTGTATAAAGGGAGATTACATTCACACACCCCAAATTACTTCTTCCACACCCTTTTAATTTTTTAATATTTTTCTATCAAGTGATAGTGGTGTGTAGAAAATATTAGAAAATAAAAAAAGTGTGGAAGAAGTAATTTAGAGTGTGTGAATATAATATCTCTTGTATAAATATTTTTCACAAGTATTGGATATTTTATTTTTACTTTTCTCCGTTAATTTTGAACTACACTTGCGCAGCTTTCCTTTTGCTCCAAAATCAAAATCCTAAAGAAACTCTTTCGTGCTTCAATTGTCTCTTGGTTGATTTAGTTGAATTAAGATGGAGGGTGACAGAATCAGGTGCTTGATGAAACTCTTTCGTGCTTTAATTGTGGTGTTCACTTTACTGCAATGTGCTGTCAACCCTTCCCTTTCCCTTGGATTCAAAAATATTTCTTCAGAAGGAGTGGTGAGGTGCTTTGAGAGGGAAAGAGAAGCACTCCTTGCTTTCAAGCACAGCCTCGTGGATCACTACAATCTCCTCTCTTCGTGGGGAAGAGAAGAACACAAGCAAGATTGTTGCAAATGGGTCGGCGTCCACTGCAGCAATCGAACCAACCATGTTACTCAACTTCATCTTGGGTGGTATCCTTTGAATGAATCTTACTCACATCAACAGAAAGGAGACCCGCAGTACATCCATTATTTTTTGCAAGGTAAGAAGATGAGTCCTAAATTGATTGAGTTGCATCGTTTGAAATACTTGGACCTTTCTTCCATTAACTTCAATGGGACCCGACTTCCATATTTCATTGGTTCTCTTTCCAATTTAAGACACCTCGATCTCTCTTATGCTTCTTTGGGTGGTCGATTTCCAAGTCAAGTTGGAAACCTTACCCACTTGCAATATCTTGATCTCAGTGGGAATGACTTTAACAGTGTAGAAAATCTGAAATCATGGCTCCCTCTTCTTTCTTCTTTAACATATTTGGATCTGAGTAGCACCAATCTCAGTAATGTTCATGACTGGCTGGAAATAGTTAGTAAGCTCCCTAAACTTACAAACTTGACGTTACGGGGGTGTGGTCTTCCTTCTCCTGTAATCCATTCCAGTACTTTTTTTAACATAAATTCTTCAAAATCTCTTGCTCATGTTGACCTCTCTGACAACCAATGCACTTCTCCTTCAATATATTTATGGTTGTCAAACTACAATGCTAGCCTTGTCTTTCTTAACCTCGCTAACAGCAGTTTAACTGGTTTAATTCCCAGTGTCATTGAAAACTTGACCTCTCTTGTCGATCTATCTCTCTCAGAACAAATTTGAAGTTGTGAATCCGCATTCTTTTTCCAGCTTATGCAGTTTGCAATCACTGGACCTTGGCAATACTAGTCTGAGTGGACAATTTTCCGAGTTTGTTCAAATGTTGTCTACATGTTTTCAAAGCTCATTAGAGTTTCTGTACCTCTCTGACAATCATCTTTCTGGATCAATTCCCAATCTTACAAACTTTTCATCGTTGAAAAAATTATCTCTCTATAGAAATCAATTGAATGGAACAATATCTGAAAGTATTGGGCAACTGTCTAATCTGGAGTATATGGACTTGGGTATGAATGATCTGGAAGGTGTGGTTTCGGAAACCCATTTCTCTCAACTCTCCAGATTACAGTATTTGGATTTGTCCTCTAACTCGCTAGTTTTAAGCTTCAATTCTAATTGGGTTCCTCCATTTAAATTGAAGTATATATATTTGGGGTCTTGCAAAATGGGTCCGTATTTTCCAAAATGGCTTCAAACTCAGAATGAGTATTTATACCTCAATATTTCTGATGCTGGAATTGTGGATATCCTTCCAAGCTGGTTTTGGGGTACGACTCGTTACGTGAGATTTATCAGTCTTTCCAATAACCAAATTGGAGAAATGTTTGCAAGTTCGACAATGAATTTTACATATCACCCTCAAATACATTTGAGTTCGAACCAAATCGAAGGTCCAATTCCCTCAACTCTATCGCATGCGTCATCTTTGGATCTCTCTGATAACAACATTTCAGGATCAATTTCTATCTTGTGTGAAGCATACAAGAGTTTAATGTTTCTTAATCTCTCAAACAACAATCTCTCCGGAGAGCTTCCACAATGCTGGACACATTTTGACAATCTAGTCATGCTTGATTTGAGTTACAATGCTTTTTCTGGCAAAATTCCATCCACGGTGGGCTCACTATATCACATGGAAACATTGAAATTAAGAAACAACAGATTTGTTGGCGAGTTTCCTTCATCCTTCAAGAATTGCACCAGTTTAAAAGTTCTTGACGTTGGATACAATCGATTATCAGGACCCATACCAAAATGGTTAGGGGTTAGCCTTCAAGAATTGGTTATCCTGATGCTTTCCTCTAATAACTTCAACGGAAGCATGCCATCTGAACTATGCCGTCTAACAAAGATTCAAAACTTGGATGTGTCTGCGAATAACATCTCTGGAACAATACCAAAATGCCTCAGCAATTTTACTGTTTTGGCACAGAAGGGAAACTCATCTCCGACCCTTCAACATTCGTACATAAGAGATGATACTTTGGATTCGGTTAATTATATGGATGATGCAACATTTATATGGAAGGGAAGAATGTACTCCTACAAAAACATTTTGGGACTTGTGAAGAGAATTGATTTCTCGAGCAATAGATTAACGGGGGAGATTCCAAGTGAAATCACGGATCTTGTTGGGTTAGTTTCTTTAAACCTGTCGAGAAACGGATTGAAAGGTGAGTTACCTGCAAAGATTGGAAAGTTGCAATCATTGGATGCCCTTGATTTGTCAAGAAACCAGATAGATGGCAGAATTCCAACAAGCCTTGCTCAGATATATGGTCTTGGTGTCTTGGACTTGTCATACAACAACTTTATTGGCAAAATTCCAACTGGCACTCAGCTCCAAAGTTTTGATCCCTCTGATTATGCTGGAAATCCTCAGTTGTGTGGACCTCCACTTCCAAAGATGTGTGGTGATCAACAGGAAACTCCGATCTCGAGCAACGAAGAAGAAAAGGATGAGCCTATAACATGGGGATTTTACGTCAGCATGGCGCTTGGCTTTATCGTTGGATTTTGGGGGGTTTGTGGCAGTCTGATTTTTGTGAGGCCATGGAGATACTCGAACTTCAGGTTCTTGAATATCTTGAATGATTGGTTTTATGTGAGGGTGATTTCAATCAAGCAGCACTTCAATTAAGCAATGGTATGTAAATGTGATTTTATTTGTCTTTCTTAAATTAAGCAATATGCATGCATCTATTCGTAAAGTCATTCGGATTAATTTCACTGTCTTCTTCAAAACCTAACTACATGTGCTTGTTTATTTTTATCTACAGCATCTTCTGAGACAGTGTAGATGGCTTCACTTCACTGAAAAGAGCTTCCACGGCCATTATATGTACAAGTTTCCAAAGTATTGAGTTGTCATAATAAAGAACTTTACTACTAAATCTCCTTGACAAATGATTTGTTAGTGTTAATTGTTTGTAAGAAGTTTATGTTTATGTTTACTTTATCAAGACCTTTCTGCAGTATATGTTTTGATTCATGATATAAACTAAAGAATTCAGTTAATTCTGGACTGCATATGATTGTTTTGTTCGTCGTAAATTTTAGTTCAATGGATTGGTTGCAGTATTGTGCATATGTCTATCAATGATCAGACGACGTTTAACAAACTAATTATTATTATTTTTCATCATCATCAGAAATGATACACCAGGAATCCTAAATGCTTTCTGCACACAAATTACAAGCTTATGAATGACATCCTCCCTACCAGTGTTTTTTTACAACTTTCTATTTTTTCTTTCTATTTTGTCAAAGTAATTCATATACTCGAATCATTTGATGAACGGGAAATCAAATCAAATAAACAATTCAAATACAAGATATACTGCTGGAAAATGACAAAATCTAATACCGTGGAAATGATGAAGCTTTGGCTCTAGTGGTTTTAAACCTTATGATCGATCGACGGCTATATAAGCTGAGAGCCAAACCGAGAGAAGTGGCAAGCTAGGCACCTGGTCGAGCGGCCTAGAGTTTCACTTCTATCCAGCTGCTTTGCTCATTTTGGATTCAAGCATAGTACCCTCCTTAAGTGCTGCTTCAGCTTCACTGTCCATTCCAAGGGCCGAAAGGGCAACAGCCTGAAGATAACATGCAATGTGCCAAACTGGGGAAACTACTTGTGCTTGCATTGCATCTTTTATAGCTTCCTGAGGCTTGTCACTCATGAGATAAGCGCCGGTCAAAAATTGTTGGAGAAACCATTGTTCCAACTCCAATGAACTGCAAGCGAAATAGAACTGTTAGCAACGACAACAAATGCAGAGAAAGCAGCAGTTAAAGAGGATTTACTAATTTTTCCTTTCTTTCAGTTTTGTTCTTTTTATTGGTCATGCAAGTAGAGTTCCTAGGTTCAGGTACTCTAAGGTACCTTAAACTACCAATTTTCGCAACATACGTCGTTCCTGACTGATTAAAAATACCTTAAACTACCAATTTCATTTCTTCAATTCTTCCTATCATGAATCAGAAGATAAAATGTAACGATCGTGTTCTGACCGGAAATCTAACGCCAAACAAAAATTTCATACAAAACTGTGTTTGGTAATTTATTTTAACAGGTCAGATAAAGAACATCCTATTGAAGGCCAAATTCAGATATCGGTATGAACATGAAAGCAACTCTTATCAAACCTCTACTCAGAATTTCCCACTAGTATCATAATAAGAACCTAACCTGTGAATAATACTCAATTGTGGTTCTGATGTCCTAGTGCTTAAAAGTAGAATCTCCCCTTTTCTTTGAATCTTATGATTCCTGCATTTGGTCAGTCCACATTTGAACGAGCGCTGCAGTGGAACGTAACTATTGAGAAGGCTAAATAAAGATATATACACAACACAACTTATTAGATAGTTCTCCATTAATTAAACAAAATAAAGAACCTCATTTGTCATTCCATCGTCTTTATAGCCGATATTCTCTAGGATCTCATGTATAGCGGTCAAATCCCTTCTTGAGCAGGCATCACCGAGTTGTAAAAGAGAAGACCAGAAGGTACCATGTGGGATACCCATCAAAACAAAAGAAGGAACCTGCAGAGAAGACCAGAAGACCAGAAGGTACCATGCAAATAGCCCGCCCCAAATTCTGTCCTACAACAAAACTTCATATCCTTAATTTGACATCTCTAGAAACAAAATTATATCTACGAAAAACACGAAACAATACCTCTGCTATTCCTCTTACAACTTCAACACAATATGACCAACAACGTATTCCAAGAAAATGCATCTCTTGTTCATAGACTCCATCAGTGTCACTTCCCAACCTATCCAGCGAAACCTGAACAAATTATACAAACTTCCGAAAAACTGCAACAAAAAAAATCGGAACTTTTGCAAAGTAGTTACTTACCTGGGCAAGCAATGGCTAAGATCAAACCCGGAAGACCCGCACCGCTCCCCACATCTACAAGGCGGAGGTTGTCGGACGAAGGGCTACAGTGAGAGAGATCAGAATTTCTAATGGGCGGTATGATTGCGAGCGAGTCCTCAATGTGCCTCTCCATTACCTCATCCGCCTCCTTAACAGCTGTAACATTCATTTTCTGCAAGTTCAAAAATCTCATCAATTGGTAATCTTTTCATGATTTTCCCACAATTTTCTCAGCAACCAAACAGAGCATAAGTGTAAGGAGAGAGAAAAAAACCTGGTTCCATTGGAGAAGAGTGTCGACATAGAGATGGACTTGCTCTTTTTGGCGGGAATCTAACGTCTCAAAGTAAGAGGAGCTACGAATTGCGGTTGCGGTTAGGGTTTTGTGTCCGAATCTGTACGGACAGAGCGTCGCCGGATTTGATACCGGAAGGTGTTTGAAGAAAGTCCCCAAAGAGAATTGAACTGCGCAACGGCTAACTAACATCTTTCCCGCGCTCTCTGTCTCGGCCTCAACGGCTTTCCATTTCTTATTCTGAACCAAATTGAATGTGGGCTCGTTTTAATACCAAAACATATGGGCTTTAATATTTCATAAATCAAATAATTTTGGCCCAAATGTTAGGGCCCGAGTAATATTGTTGGGCTAATAGACTGTAAAACTTATGTGGGCTCAGTTCGGTTAGCCTGACTCTGCTCAATATTCTACTTGCACCTAAAAGCTGAAATTCTATTATAAAAAGTAAAGCTAGTGTGGAATAGGAGAAGATATTCGGTAGGACTGTATGAGTATGACTATAGCATTTTTATAATGAGTGGAGACAGCGTCGAGTCAGATGAAATCAAATGATAGTAACAGAATGTAATAGCAAAAAATATTCAGTAAGTCTGTCTAATTAGAGCATTTCAATAATGAGTGAGAATTGCATAAAAAAGAATTAGAATACACAAATAAAATGAAATAACAAAAGAAATTCGATACCATTGTCTAACGAAACCTACTCTAATACCAAGTTATAACTTCTTTTTTGGTCAAATACACCGAGTTCAAATTGCATATCATACTTTGAGAAACGTATCTTATGAATTGTTGGGCATCCCTACACAATTTCTACCAAGAACAAAAGTGTGTGCAATGTGCATGCTCTGTTGTCAGCCTAATGTTCGATTGTTTATACTATTTTTGCAACAAGGGCGGTGTCAACCCACTTTCTCAATGTAATGATGATACGCAGAGTTGAGAGATCAACAGGTTTCAAGGTAATAAAAAGCACTTTTTTCCCTGTTGGAGGCATAGCAGCTCCTGCCTCTCACGAACCCCTTTTTCTTTTTCTTCTTTTGTTGGTTAATAACTAACCTAATTGCCTACTGCATGAACTGGTGGAAATATGGTTGTTTTATGACAGATTAAACTGCTGGGCCATAATTATCATCTTAAGTTACGTAAAATTGGGGGTATATTGAGTTAAAATTTACATGAAATCGAGTGTATATATTATATAAGTTACATGAAATTAGATATCTCTGTACATCCGTCTCTCTTGTCACGTGAGAATAGACGTATGGAGTATGCATTCGGTTTTATGTACGTTTCGCAATTCATCCAAATAAAATGGATGACAAAATAAGTTATGCTTTGATGTGCATGTCCCCCATCCATACCATCATCCGCCTGTTCTTTTGTCCGCCATGGATTCCATCTCCGCTTCGATCTGCAACTATTTTTAGCCGCGATCTGTTGCGGCCTTTCCTCGAGAAGGTGCGTAGAGTTCCGGTGTTTACACCCCTCGGGTGGTCACACCACCACCTTCTCCCTGTGTGCCTTCTTTGGCAGTGTTGCTTGTGGAAATCCCACAAGCTTCTTCGGTTTCTATCACTTGGTGGTTGAGATCTTCGGTTTCCTTTATGATAGAGGACGAAATATGTTTTCTTTTCATCTCTGAGGTGCTATTTGGCTGGGCTTCTGGCAAATGTTGGTTGTGGAGGCTCATGCTCGTTGTGCTATTGCGGCGCTTTCGGCGGCAGCGGGTGGAGGAAGCTGTTAGGGTTTGTCTATGTGCTTCTGTTTTGGGCTCTTGGGTTATTACGAAGGTCCATCTTTTGTTTCTGTAGTTTATGTATTTGGGCCTTTGTTATGTAATTATGTTGTGTTTTAATAATAAGTAACCTCTTTATCAAAAAAAAAAAAAAGTTATGCTTTGGATGGTAATGGAATATCATAAAGTGATTGTGATATGAAACAAGCACTGGTAAAGGCAGTTTCCCAAAAAAAAAAACAAGCACTGGTAAAGGCTGGCTAGACACGAAATACTGTGAACTTTTGACCTTTGGTTTTGTGAATTGGATCCCCTCCTGAGCATTAGGTGGGGATCCTCTTGACCACACTCTTTGGACCGTTGGATGAAAATCCAACGGCTATAATTATTATAACTTTAAAGGAACCTCCTGTTTGTAATCGTTGGATTTTCATTCAACGGTCCAAAAAGTGTGGTCAGGAGGATCCCCACGTAATGCTCAGGAGGGGATCCAATTCCTTGGTTTTGGACTTTGTTTGGTGCTAAAAAGATTTGAATATCCGGGAATGTCTACTTTTTTTGGCTAGCTAGGGTTTTCTTTTCCGTCGGACTCTATTACAAAGTGGAATAAAGGCTGGTTGAATTAAGTGGGGACTTTTTTGTTTTTTTTGTTTTTGGAAAAGAAGTGGGGACTTTATCAGGGTCAAAACATAAAGTCTTTGAGTGGCTAATACAAGTTGATATGTGAATTAAGATTAATGTTCTTCAGGCTCATTGCATGTTTAACTATTTGGTAATTTCTTGCAACTTTCTTATTGTCAAAGCAACATTTTTCTTTGGATAAATTACATTTTATCCTTTCAGGTTTGGAGTTGATTTCAATTCCTTACAACATCTTTAAAACATTTTACTTTCATACTTCAAGTACTATTTTATTTTAATATAATACATCCGTTACATTTTCCATCCATTGATCCTTTAAGAGCTTACATGGTTGCCACATTTGTGATGATGTGGCTGCCACGTGGCAAAAATAATAATTTTTTATACATTTAAAATATTATAATATTAACTCTATTTAAAAAATAAAATTAAAAAACCAGAAAAACCCAAACCCATAAATCCTTCCCCGCAACCCCACATCCCACCCCCACCCTCTACCCATCTCTTCCTTCCCGTCCGTCCATCCCCTCCACGCCTCCATCCCCTCCATCCGAGCACCCCTCAGCGCAGGTCCCACCACTACCGGGCTCATTCCGACACATTCTTCCGTACCCTCAACTTCAACGACCTCCTCCTCTTCGACCCTTCCAACCTCAACCTCTCCTGCCTCACCTCCCCCAACCTCCTGCCATGTTTCTCGAGTCCGACGACTCCTCAGGGGGCCAACCACCCAACCCCTTCTCCTCGACCCCCAAGCCCACCGCTTTCTTCGGCTCCACCGCCACTGTTGCCCACCTCTGGAGCCTCTCCATTGACTCTGACTTTTTCGACGGCCTGAGCAGGACTCTCTACGGGTTTGGGGGTTAGGTTATTAGGGTTCCGGAGTGGGGATTTTGTAAATGGGTTGGTTGGTGGGTAGAATTAGGTATGGAAGTGGTTCAATGGGGATGAACCGCGGGCTGAGCGGTGGATTTTGTAAATGGGAGTTGCAGAGAGGTGAGGGGGAAGGAAGGGGATCTGGGTTTGGGTTTTTCTGGTTTTTTATTTTTTTTTTTAAATTTTAAATAGGGTTAATATTATAATATTTTTAATGTATAAAAAAATTATTTTTTTGCCACGTGGCAGCCACGTCAGCTCTTAACGGACAAATGGATGGAAAATTTAAAGATGTATTATATTGAAATAAAATAGTACGTGAGGTATGAAAGTGAAATGTTTTAAAGATGTTGTAAGGAATTGAAATCGACTCCAAACCTGAGGGGGTAAAATGTAATTTACCCTTTTTCTTTTGAGATACAAACCATGTTTGGTTAGGGACAAATACTAAGCTCATATTCTACACGAATCGTTTGGGATGGTGGAGAAAAACCCTGTTCAATTCCTAGTGCTAATGAATCACATGATAGTAGAGAGTATATATTTTTTTTCTTTTTAGTAAATAACTTTGTAAATATTTGTACAATGTAGCACTCTGATATTAGCGATGAGCTTGTACTTCAATTAGCTAAGGGTATATTATCCATGCATCTGTGGTCATGTTTTCGACTTCCACATTCCCTAACATCCAGGGTTTAGGGCTTAATCAGAATTTAGAATTGAATATTCCTACATTCCTTCTTCAGGATTCAAGATGTGGGATTTTTCACATTTCACCAGCAGTACAAACTACACACAGCATAAAACAAAAGAATGGTTAATTGAGTACTTTGAGGATGATCATTGCAGGTATAGAGAGGACTGAAATGATCCCTTCAAAATATGCTTTATTTGGGAATCTTATCCTTTCTCTCCAGGCACTTCAGAACTAAACTTAAATAAGAAAAGACCACTTTTGTTTTTGACAGGAAGAAGATTGAATTACTAGCAAACATTTCTGTCCACTTCTATTTAACAAACTGCTTTTGCAGGAGTACAGCATGCATTTTATCCTCACAAGCTCACAAGTTCTCCCTCAATTTTGTATCACATCTCTGATCAATCTCTCTCTCTCTCTCTCTCTCTCTCTCATGTAAATATATTATTTGATTCTTTATCTCTGTCATTCTTGATCATTTCCAGATTCCTCTGCCATTTTTAATTAGTTTCTTATATATATTGGTTTATATATGTTGGCCTGCCGTTTGCATCTTTAACTAAAACCGATAAAGCTTTCAGGGTTTCAGCAACTCTCTACATACAGTAACAGACAGCCTTTTACTGTAGTCAATTAAAAAATGGAGAGCATGTATAAAGAAAGAAAAGAACTTGAAAATTTAAAGTAACAAAAAATTCAAAAAAAATTTAGTTTTAATGAAAAATGACAAAGGAAGGTGTAGTGAATAGTACCAGAGAAATGTTAGTAAATAGTACCAGGGAAAGGTAAAAATATGATTTTTTGTTAAAAGTGAACAATATCAGAAGTGTTTCGTTAAAACTCTCGAAAATTTAAGCTCCAATGTACACACCACCTAAGCTTTACTAATTTTGGAGTCTCGCTATTTAGGACCAACTCGTTTAACTTTCTTTTGTACAATACTTTTTCTGTTGAATTGTTATTTAATTAGAATGTGTAATTTTATTATGTATATATGTAATATTACAAGACAATATATGATATTAATGGCGGTGAGCAAAATATAGTGTACTCTAGTTCTTCACTAAAAAAACCCCTACAATTCTTTTTTCATAGTGAAAAACACTAAAAATACACCACTGAAGGGAAAAAAAAAAAAAAAAAAAAACTCATGAACTCAATTGTTATTTGGAATCCAATATTGTTATTGCGGTAATTCATGATTTTTATTCTTTCTTTGTAGAGTTTGACTCTTGAACTAGTATCTTTTATTAGAGTAAATTGTAGCTATGGTCCCTTAACTTTAACTCAATTAGAGCAATGGTCCCTCAACTAAAAATCCATTACCATTGGTCCCTCAACTTTTCAAAACGTGCAACTATGGTCCCTCAACTAAAAATCCATTATCATTGGTTCTTCAACTTTAATTCAACTGGAGAAATGGTCCATTAACTTTAACCCAATTGTAGCAATGGTCCTTCCAATATAACTCATTTTGACATAGCTGACGAAAAAAACCATAATTATACACTTTGATGAGTTGAGAGATTCTAATTGTATAAATGGTCATTCCAACATAGCTTATTTTGACAAAATTTTGACAAAATTGATGAAAAGGACTATAGCTACACATTTTGATAAGTTGAGGGACCAATGGTAATGGATTTTTAGTTGAGGGACCATTGCTCCAATTTGATTAAAGTTGAGGGACCATTCGTACAATTTACTCCTTTTATTAACATTAAATTGTTAGAAGAACTACACTAATTAGGTATAATTTCATTCTCTTAGTAATCATGTGACCAAAAATTCATGGCTAAGCACGCCTTCAACCTTAATGTCATATTTAAAGGTGTGTGATTATGCATTCTTCAATCACCTGCTTCCTTAACTACTATGTGACGAAGTAAAAAATTTTGAACTCAATATTAAAAAGGGTAATACTAAAGAGATTAAATTTTATAAACTAAATGACATAAAAGTTGATAATTGAATTATTACTTAAACGTTGATAAATGTGCTAATATTATCCTATTAGAAAAGTAGAATTTTTTTGAGGGAAAATATTAGACATGTAGAATTAGAAGGTACGGTTTGGTGGAAGTTGATTGGGGTAGGAACCGAGGGGTCCAACAAGTGTTGCAGGAGATTCCTTTTTCCTCTTAGAAAATGCAAAAATCTTTTCTTAGAAAACAGGAGCTGGGGGGCTTGAAAAAGCTACCACACACCAAAGGCCTTCATGATAATAATTCCTCGATCTCCATCAAGAGAGAGAGAACAGCGATGGCACACAATAGCAATAGCTTGGATTTTTGTTCAAAGTTTCAACACAAGAACCAAACAGCAATCATGATGCTCTCCTCCTTGCCCTTCCCTCTGACTCTCTACCACCATCATTACCCCCTCACCCCCACCTTTATCATCATCATCACCACCACCACCACCACCATCCACCAACCCCACCACCATCATCATCTCCAACATTACTCATCACCTGCAGGAAACCTACTTCTACTTCTGCTATTACTGCTGCCAAAGCAACAAGCAGCAGCTGATCAAGATCAACAGCAAGAAGAAGAAGAAGAAGAAGAAGAAGAAGAAGAAGAAGAAGAAGAAGAGGAGGAGGAGGAGAGAACTGGCATAGGCTTTCACTAGTACTGCTACTTCTTATATATGAGATCAAAACCCTACTTATTGTATGAGTAGGGTTTCTCAGACAAAAGGGTTTTCTAACTCTTTGGCTCAAGGGGAATCAAGCGTCTCGGTCCGATCATTTGCTACATCAACCCTAGCAAATCCACACATACCTAGTTTGTTCTGAATTTTTGGCTACCAGCTAGTTCTGAATCAAGTGTTTCTCTTCACTTTTAATTATCCCTTTTAATTAAGTAATTAAAGTTATTTTTCTTTAATTAACATGTTCAGATGTGCTACTTCTACTCATATCTAATTAGTAGTCTTGCTGTGTAGATGATTCCAAACATGTGAGAGCATGATAATTATTGCAGTTCGCTTCATTTTGTCTGTAAGATTTTGATTGCATACTGTTGAGTGTTTATAATTAATGATTTGATCTTATTAATTATTATTTTATTTTAGATATTCTGAAAGAGTTTCCATTGATTTCTCCTTTTCTAACTTCAGTGGAATCAGTGCCTCGCTAGATGTTATTCCCAGTTCTACAAGCCGGCCTGCAAAATAGTGCATGGATATTTGTTAAACTAGCTGGCTAGGGTTTGGTTAAGTTGGTTTCTCTCATACTGTCATGGCAGCTGTGTGTTTAATTAGATTAATCGATTTAATGTTAATTTAAGGTGTTCATATAATTAAAACATGCATGCTAGAGTACTAACTTGGATAGCCGTGTTACAAAGACATCTTGTTGTTAGCAAGAGTTTTTTTCTATTGGTTTTTACACATTAGGTTACAATACCGAATGAGAAGTATTCTGTGTAACGTACGCAACTATATTACTTATACAGAGTACATAACCCTAATAGATCATAAGCCTATTAGGAATCCTCATGCATCTATACTTTCTTTAATTAGATCCTAAATATAATAGAAACCATTTTGCCCATATTACTCAAATTCACTAAACCTTAGTGGGCACTGAATATGCTAATTAGTTAATATTCCAAATCCCAATTAGATTTCCAAGCAATTCATGAGTGACTAGAAGACCACATTAGACACTAATGAGATTTCTCCTATATGCGGTGCTAGGAGAAATATATTCCAACGTTTAATTAACATGGATTTTCATGAGACTGATTCGGTAACTTAACATTATAACATAATTAAGTAAACACAACTTAATTATTCCAGCTGTACTCCAGTTTGAATTTTGAATCGATCATATTGATATATGGGGATTGACGATTATGAATTTAACTATGTGTCAAGAAGCTAGGGGTGAAATTTCAAAGTCTCTATGGTCTCTACTTAGAAAATTCAAGTCTAGGTAGTACATGATGTCAAAGTTCTAGAGTCGATTTAGCTAATTATACTGTCACTGTCTTCAACTTAACCACTTGTAAAGGCCTCATGCAAAGATATATAGTGAAACCATTCAAACGAGTCGGATTTAACTTCTTTAGGTTTTCGATACGAGACACACTTCAACACATGAGTGCTCATGTCAACCCACGTGTACTTTGCTTAATTGGTTATGTGAGGACAAAAGACACGGCGTGCTAATAAGGAAGAAATTTTGCAAAGATTGTTGGTGAAATATGCATGCCGCATTCTTGGTTTATTCCGTCCTGTTGCATGTCAAGTTTCTTTCCTGGCATACCCAGGAGATTTAGTCCAAAGCATGCCCTTCACTTTCAATCTGTCGAGACTGGTAACCAGTTTTGCCTACTGCATGTGGATTGTCTAGTACATATATTGGAGGCCAGACATGGCACATCATTTAAGTAATTAATTAGCTTGAATTTTTTGGAATGACAAATAAAAGGTTGATTAATTAGCAATAATAATGCATCTCATATGTTCTCATCAAATTATCACATATGTTCTCATCAAATTCATCTCTCTCTTGCACTTTAATTTGTACATAATTAATCATCAAATTTACCTTTCCAGATCAAGGGCAAGAGACTTTCAAAAAGATTGGGTAGTGAAATTTTTTTTGCACAAACACAATTTTGTAAAGCACGCAGACTTTTTTTTTCTTCTTCAAATTAATCATGCACCACAAACTGTACATAAATCCTCTGATAAAATGTTGTATCTATAATTTCAATTTCCATGGATACTTAAAAGAAGTTGTACATAAATTCTCTCACTTATGAACATTTTAATCTAATAATATTTAGATTCCGGTAAAAGTTGAAAATTCACAAAACCGACCCATGATGTTAGAGCCCGTCTCGGAGATTTCGTACGATGGATGTGAAATGACGAAAATGCCCTTGGGCGTTAATTAAGGTATGTGTGTGAATCTAAGTTTGGGAGTGTTTGGTTGGTGGTATTTGGACCACACACACACGCACATTCACACACTCTTTCTCTCTCTCACTCCTGCACTCTCTCTATCTCTCAGACTCTCTCTCTCTCCCTCTCGGCTTTTGTACGGACACACCCATAACCCTTGCAAACTTAACAGATCGAAGGTGTGAAGCACCCCATTATGTTCCTGAGGTCCAGACGAACACATTGGAACCCATTTCAGGTAAGGATACCTTCGAAAACTCGAGTTCTCTTAAGCTCCGATTTGGGTACTATTCATGCCCACGTAAAATGTTGTGTTTTTGGAGATTCTAAGTTCATAGGAAACTTAAGGAGATCCTTACGAAGCTCGGAGTGCTTCGTTGGAAGAAATTGGACGTCGGAATCGCGAGATCGGGGAGTTTCATTTTGGCCGAAATTATTGAGGCTTTTTTTCAGCGAATCCCCGGCGAGTTGGGGGTCGAGTTAAGTATGGTTGTGTTCATCTTTGTGAGATCTTCATTTTGGTATGAAGTACGTAGAAAATGGTGCAAAAATGAAGAAGAAACCACAGTTGGAAGTTTTTCCAAAAACCGGCGAACAGTCGCCGGCAACCGGTGACTCGCGGGAGAAGACATTGAATATTTCGTCAGTCTTGACGGAATATGCTGACGCCGTCAATCATCTTTAACTGTTACTGTTGGATTTTAACGGAATATTCCTGACGGCGTTAACTAACGCCGTCAGTGTGCTTGTCACGTGGCCGCGCATGGGGGCGCGTCTGGCCATACCTTGGCCGGCGCGTGGGTGGTCAGAAAATTTTTCTAAAAATTTGGGGATGTTCGTGAGGTTGTGTAGATCACGGTGGTATATTCATATACCCAATTTGAGCAGTGTATGAAAAGTTATTTCTAAGGTTTCGATTATGTGCGTTAATTAACATTATTTCAGTTACTTCTCATATAGGCGAGACTTATCCGGAGGACTAGCGTAGCCAGGCTAGGCATGGGGGTTACGGCCCGGTTACTTATCAGTGAGTGGGCTTTTGTTTTCCGTATATACATATATAAATGAGATTTTTCCCAGAAAATCAGTTTAAGTGAAATGTGATATGAAATATGATATGAAATGCCATGCAAAGTATCTATTTATTTTATTATGTGTTATTGATTGCATATATTAATGTTGGTGCTGCGGACGCACAGGTAAATGACAGGTAAGTTTATATTCTAGTTATGATGTGATGTGATGTGATGTGATATGAACCTGCACACTGATATTAGTGCTCCCGCCCAGAGATAGGGGCTCAGTCCTTCATGTGATGTTCACCTCCCGCACCGTATGCTTGCCTTGGATCCAAGTTAGGTGCTCAGTCATGTCGAATAGACCACTATAGGTGGGTTCGACTCGTAGGTGACCCACGATTTATCAAATAGTCTTCACGTGATCGTAGCACTAAAGCATATTAGTTTATATTCAGTGATGTTGTGCAGACCACTAAAGGTGGTATTGATGTGTGTGTAGGATATATATACGTTATGATTGAGATGATTATGAGCTATATGATATGATGAGATTGTTATAAGCTATATACAGCCGAGGGCTGAGATGATTATCTAGTATTCAATCACATTCACAGAGTTATGTTTGGCATTCAGTTATGATACTTTGGCATGACATACATTCATTCATATATACATATTTTCCAGCAGGATTTTGAAAATTATATATATGAGTATATACTTTATTTCTGGGAAATTATACAGGTTTTACGGCGAGGGGTTATAACTTTTGAGAAAAGAAAGGTTTTGAAAAGATTTGTTTCTGACCAACTCAACTTTGTTTTTCGCCCCTCCAGGTATTAAGTAGTGTTCGTTGGTGGCATACGAGGAGCTCATTGGACGTTCTGACAGAATTCACTTATGTAGGACCACATTCAGGTGTTATCTCTATTTTAGTACTTTTGTTTAACTGCACATAAACTTTTATGCTCTGTATTAGTGGAATTCACACTTCTTTTACACTAGTATTGCTAGTGTTTCGGTTTTAATTGATCCGTAAATTCTATTCTTTATTGCTTCTGCATTGTGCACATGGTTACGTCACTCTCACGTGACGACCAGCACGCCCCACTTTCAGGTCGGGGTGTGTCAGTTTGGTATCAGAGCATAGGTTTGGCAGTCCTGCATATCTTGTGAATATTCTAATTATCTTGGTGTTTCTGTCAGAACTATGCCGCCTCATAGAGAGCCATGTCGTTCAGCTGAACCTAGTTTCCCTGACATAGCTTAGTTAGGGGAAGCTATACCGAGTGCTATTCAGTCAGTTATTCAGCCGCCTTAGCAGACCCCTCTGGAGTCGGTTAATAATTTGAAAATAACCATTTTTGTGGGGAATGAAGGTCCCGAGGGTTCAGAGAAATGGTTGATGCATATTGAGAAGACTTTCAGGCTGATGCAGAGTCAGGAGAGTCTATCTCCGGACATATGGGTCGAGATGACTTCATGGTTTTTGGGTAAGGAACCAGCTTCATGGTGGGGACAGTTGGCTGATTAGTTACCCCAGGAGGAATCTAGAGATTATGAGGTATTTAAATAGTTATTCTATAAGAGATTCATTCCTCCGGCATACATTGATCGTAAGAAACATGAGTTTACTAGTTTGAGGCAGAAGAAGCTGTCAGCTAATGAGTACTATAGGAAATTTACTGATCTATCTCGTTATCATCCAGAAGTTACTGCTAATCTGGTTGAGATGCTAGGTCGTTTTAAATTGGGCACTAAGAAGAAATGACGTACCATTGCGACTGCGATTCCCTGTACCACTTATCATGAGTTTTATGAAGCTTTACTTCAAATTGAGGATTCTGAGAATTTGCCTTGCGACAGTGAAGAAGAAGAGAAAAATGGGAATCAGAATAAGGATAAGAGTAAAGGTCATTTCTTACAAGGGCCTCGCCAAACTCAAAGCTTTAAGCGCAGTGGGACTAATTCTAGTTCGTCCAGTAGAGGTTTCAGATCCACAGGTTAGAGAGGAGGTGGTAGGTTCTTTAGAGATTTTAGATCCCAGAGGCAGGGGAATTTTGGTAGAGGAAATACACCCTGGTGCCGTAGGTGCAACATTCAGGGGAATGTCGAAGAGGTAGCAGTGGTTGTTACACTTATGGTCAGGAGGGACATCTAGCTAAGTTTTGTCCTCAAGGCCAGCAGAGGCCTCAGCAGCCTCCTTTACCACCGCCAGTTCCAGCTCAGCAGCTTTCAGGACATGGTGGTTATACCCAGACGGGTCGTGGTGGTGCATACCACTATCAGGGGGATTCTGTTCCTTATTCTTCGGGACAGTACCAGTACCCCCAGGATCCTTATCAGCAGGGCAGTTATGGACAGTATTCAGGAGGATATATGCCTCCACAGCAGTACTCTGGAAGATATATGCCTCAGCAGCAGTTTTCAGCAGGTGGATCACAGTGGCATTCTGGAGGACAGTCTTAGCAGTTTGATGCTACTACCAGTGGAGTTGGGTCTTCGAGATAGTACTGTCAGTCAGGACAAGGGCATAATCCTCAGGGGCGAGGAGTTCATGCTAGCAGAGGTAGAGGAAGGCAGCAGAACCAAGGACGTATCAATAACCTTTCGCTGCAGGATGCTCAGAACAATCCGGACTTGATCATAGGTACGTTAAATATTGTTGGTCATTATGCTAAAGTGTTGATTAATTGTGGTGCTACTCATTCTGTGATTTCTCATACGTTTGCTCAATTAACACAACCTCAATCTTCACCTCTTGGATATGAGTTGGAGTTTGCTATGCCTAGAGGGGAGAGGTGTTATGTAGATTATGTTTACCCAGGTTGTCCCGTAGTAGTGGAGAATGTGGTTATGCCTGCTAACCTCACTCCGCTAGACACTGTGGATTTTGATGTGATTTTAGGCACAGATTGGTTGCATTACGATCATGCTAAGATTGATTGTTATGGGAAGTCAGTGACCTTCCATCATCCTGGATTACCTGAGGTTACATTCTTTGGTGAACCTAGTGGATTGAGACATGGGATTATTTCAGCTGTGAGAGCCAAAAAGTTACTAAAGAAAGGTTGTCAAGGGTACTTGGCTCACGTGGTACTAAATGATGATGCTCCAGTTAGTGTGGAGAATGTCAAAGTGGACAGACACTTTTCTGATGTTTTCCCTGATGATTTACCTGGATTGCCGCCAGATAAAGATGTGGAGTTCGCTATTGATTTGCTTCCAGGTACTGATCCTATTTCCTTAACTTCTTATCGTATGGCTCCTGCCGAGTTAAGAGAATTGAAGATTCAGTTACAGGAATTGGTTTATAAAGGTTTCATTCAACCTAGTACTTCACCTTGGGAAGCTCCAGTTTTGTTTGTTCGGAAGAAAGATGGTACTTTGAGGCTTTGCATTGATTACATGCAATTGAATCGGATGACGATTAAAAACCGTTATCTTTTGCCTCGTATTGACGATCTTTTTGATCAACTCAGAGGTACCTGCGTATTTTCTAAGATTGACCTAAGGTATGGTTATTATCAGTTGAAGATTATGAGCGATGATGTTCCTAAAACTGCTTTCAGGACTCGTTATGGTCATTATGAGTTTCTCGTGATGCCATTTGGATTGACGAATGCACCAGCAGCTTTTATGGGTTTGAAGAATAAGGTGTTTCAGCAGTATTTGGATAGATTCTTCATTGTCTTCATTGATGACATTCTGGTGTATTCTAAGTCAAAAGTAGATCATGTTCGACATCTTACTTTGGTGTTGAAGAAGCTGAGGGAACATCGATTATATGCTGAGTTCAGTACGTGCCAATTCTGGTTAAATCAAGTTGCTTTATTGGGGCATGTTGTTTCAGCTCAGGGTATTCAGAGTTGGTAGCCATTATTTTCGCTTTGAAGATTTGGAGACACTATCTCTACGGTGAGAAGTGTAGGATTTTCTCAGATCATAAGAGTCTCCAGTATCTGTTCACACAGAAGGATTTGAACCTTCGTCAGCGGAGATGGATTGAGTTGCTAAGTGACTACGATTGCACAATTGAGTATCACCTTGGACGTGCTAATGTGGTGGCTGATGCTTTCAGTAGGAAATCCCAAGGTCGGGTTAATGCTTTGTATGCTTCTTGTGTTCCTCTTCTTGTAGATTTGAGGTATACTGGAGTGAAATTGGAATTGGAAGAACAAGAAGAAGCTGTGGCAGAGCAAGAAAGAGCCTTACTTGCTAGTTTCCAAGTTAGGCCTATTCTGATTGATCGTATACTCAAGACTCAGATGAATAATGAAGGGATTCAAAAGCTAATTCATTTGAGGAATCAAGGGAAAAAGAAAGATCTCAGAGTTAGAGACACGGATGACATGCTTATGCAAGGAAATAGGATGTACGTGCCAAATAATGAGGAAGTAAAGAAGGCAATTCTTGATGAGGCACATATTTCAGCTTATGCGATGCATCCAGGAGGAACTAAAATGTATCATACCATTAGGCCATTTTATTATTGGCCAGGTATGAAAAGGGAAATTGATGAGCATGTAAGTAGGTGTGTCGTGTGTCAGCAGGTCAAAGCTGAAAGAAAGAAGCCGTTTGGTTTGTCACAGCCACTTTCTGTTCCACAGTGGAAATGGGAAAATATCACCATGGATTTTGTGTACAAGCTTCCACGTACACAAAACGACTATGATGGAATCTGGGTGATTGTAGATCGGCTTACTAAGTCATCGCACTTCGTTCCTGTGAGGGAAAAATATTCTTTGAACAAGTTAGCCGAGTTGTTCATCACGAAGATTATGAAGTATCATGGAGTTCCTGTGAGTATTATTTCATATCGAGATTCAAGATTTACTTCTAAGTTTTGGATAGCATTCCAGTAAGCTTTAGGTTTGAGATTACTGTACAGCATGGCATATCATCCTCAGACAGACGAACAATCAGAGATGACGATTCAGACTTTGGAAGATATGTTAAGATATTCGGTGTTGCAGTTTGGCGACGTTTGGCATAAGCGGTTGGATTTGATGGAGTTCACATACAATAACAGCTTTCACTCAAGTATTGGTATGGCGCCATTCAAGGCACTATATGGCAAGCTTTGTCGTACACCTTTATGTTGGTCAGAGGTTGGTGAACGGGTTTTAGTGGGCCCTGAGTTAGTGGATGAGACTACTCAGAACATTCAGGTTATTAAGTCTAATATGAAAGCGGCCCAAGATCGCCAAAAGAGTTTAGCAGATAGACATACCACTGCTCGAGTGTACAAGGTTGGTGATTGGGTATTTCTGAAGTTATCGCTGTGGCGAGGTGTAGTACAATTCGGGAAGAAATGCAAGCTAAGTCCTAGGTTCATCGGACCTTATCAGGTCACCGAGCGAGTTGGTGAAGTTGCTTACAGATTTGAGTTACCATCAGAGCTGTCTAAGGTACATAATGTGTTTTATGTATCGATGCTTCATCACTATGTTGTAGATCCTTCTCATGTGATACCTCATCAACCCTTAGAGATCAGTTCAGATTTGACTTATGATGAGGAGTCGGTGACGATACTTGATTGGAAAGAAAAGGTTATGAGGAACAAGACAGTGCATTTGGTCAAAGTTTTGTGGAGGAACCATTCAGTGGAAGAAGCAACATGGGAGACAGATGATCGGATGAGGGAGATGTACCTGAGGTTGTTTTATGAGTATTAGTGGATGGTTTTGGTTATGTAAATTTCGGGGACGAAATTTTATAAGGTAGGTAGATTGTTACAGCCCGTCCCGGAGATTTCGTACGATGGATGTGAAATGACGAAAATGCCCTTGGACGTTAATTAAGGTACGTGTGTGAATCTAAGTTTAGGAGTGTTTGGTTGGTGGTATTTGGACCACACACACACACGCACATTCACACACTATTTCTCTCTCTCACTCCTGCACTCTCTCTCTATCTCTCAGACTCTCTCTCTCTCTCCCTCTCGGCTTTTGTATGGACATACCCATAACCCTTGCAAACTTAACAGATCGAAGGTGTGAAGCACCCCATTGTGTTCCTGAGGTCCAAACGAACACGTTGGAACCCATTTTAGGTAAGGATACCTTCGAAAACCCGAGTTCTCTTAAGCTCCGATTTGGGTATTATTCATGCTCACGTAAAATATTGTGTTTTTGGAGATTCTAAGTTCATAGGAAGCTTAACGAGGTCATTACGAAGCTCGAAGTGCTTCGTTGAAAGAAATTGGACGTCAGAATCGTGAGATCGGGGAGTTTCATTTTGGCCGGAATTATCGAGGCTTTGTCCGGTGAATCCTCTGCGAGTTGGGGTTCAAGTCAGGTATGGTTGTGTTCATCTTTGTGAGATCTTCATTTTGGTATAAACTACGTAGAAAATGGTGCAAAAATGAAGAAGAAACCATAGTTGGAAGTTTTCCAGAAACCGGCGAACAGTCGTCGGCAACCGGTGACTCGCTTGAAAAGACAGGGAATATTGCGTCAGTCTTGACAAAATATGCTGACGCCGTCAGTCATCTTTAACTGTTACCATTGGGATTTAACGGAATATTCCTGACGGCGTTAACTAACGCCGTCAGTGTGTTTGTCACGTTGCCGCGTGTAGGGGCACATCTGGCCGTGCCTTGGCCGACGCGTGGATGGTCGGAAAATTTTTCTAAAAATTTGGGGATGTTCGTGAGGTTGTGTAGATCACGGTGGTATATTCATATACCCAATTTGAGCAGTGTATGAGAAGTTATTTCTAAGGTTTCGATTATGTGCGTTAATTAACGTTATTTCAGTTACTTCTCATATAGGCGAGACCTATCCATAGGACGAGCATAGCCAGGGTAGGCACGGGGGTTACGACCCGGCTACTTATCAGTGAGTGGGCTTTTGTTTTCAGTATATACCTATATAAATGAGATTTTTCCCAGAAAATCAGTTTAAGTGAAATGTGATATGAAATATGATATGAAATGCCATGCAAAGTATCTATTTATTTTATTATGTGTTATTGATTGCATAAATTAATGTTGGTGCTGCGGACGCACAGGTAAGTGACAGGTAAGTTTATATTCTAGTTATGATGAGAACGAATGATGTGATGTGATGTGATATGATTAGTGCTCCCGCTCAGAGATAGGGGCTCAGTCCTTCACGTGATGTTCACCTCCCGCACCGTATGCTCGCCTTGGATCCAAGTTAGGTGCCCAGTCATGTCGAATAGACCACTATAGGTGGGTTCGACACGTAGGTGACCTGCGATTTATCGCACAGTCTTCACGTGATCGTAGCACTAAAGCATATTAGTTTATATTCAGTGATGTTGTGCAGACCACGAAAGGTGGTATTGATGTGTGTGCAGTATATATATACGATATGATTGAGATGATTATGAGCTATATGATATGATAAGATTGTTATAAGCTATATACAGCCGAGGGCTGAGATGATTATCTAGTATTCAATCACATTCACAGAGTTATGTTCTGACATTCAGTTATGATACTTTGGCATGGTATACATTCATTCATATATACATATTTTCCAGCAGGATTTTGAGAATTATATATATGAGTATATACTTTATTTCTGGGAAATTATACAGGTTTTATGTTGAAGGGTTATAACTTTTGAGAAAAAAAAGGTTTTGAAAAGATTTGTTTCTGACCCACTCAACTTTGTTTTTCACCCCTCCAGGTATTAAGTAGTGTTCGTTGGTGGCATACGAGGAGCTCATCGGACGTTCTGACAGAATTCACTTATGTAGGACCACCTTCGGAAGTTATCTCTATTTTAGTACTTCTGCTTGACTGCCCGTAGACTTTTATGCTCTGTATTAGTGGAATTCACACTTCTTTTACACTAGTATTGCTAGTGTTTCTGTTTTAATTGATCCGTAAATTCTATTCTTTATTGCTTCCGCACTGTGCACATGGTTACGTCACTCTCACGTGACAGTCAGGACGCACCACTTTCGGATCGGGGTGTGTCACATGAAACATGTATTTATAGAGTTTTTGGATGATTTTTTATTCAAATAATTTTTTTAATTGTTTTGGATTTAATTTTGGATTGTTAGATTTTTTTTTTTTACTGTTAAATTTAATCATATTCGATCTTAATTATTGAATTTAATATATTTAAAAACTAAATAGGTCCAAATCCGAATCGTTGGGCCAGTTTTTAACTCCTGCCCGAATTCTGGGTTAAAGTTGCCCAATTTTAGGTTTTTTTTAAAGATTCAATTTTAAGCTTTAATCCAAAATTTATTTTAAGCCTCACTTTAAAAAAATAATTGAATTAGTTTAAAACTTACATTTTAGATTTTAACTTAATGATCAGAGATAATCTAACCAAACAAAAAGGTGATTCGTCTATTTTTTGTGAACACTGGCCGAGATGGAGTAAGTACCAAAGCCCGAAAAAACGTAAAAGTCCTTCAGTAATACATGTCCATTTACAAACCACACTTTAAACCCACAAGTCCCAATGCATTGAAGCTCGCACATTCAAGCCCACTGCAAGTGCAAGCATAGTACTTGATTGTGTTTGAAAATCTTAAGCTTTGTATGTTTCAGGAAACGGTGGTACTATTCACATATTTTTATTTTATTTTTTCACACGCTATTTTTAATTTTTGAAAGACAAATCGAATGAAAGAAGAATATTAAAGAAAAAAAATTAACATAAAGTGTGTGAGAGATAAAAAGAAGTGTGTGAATAGTAACACCCTTAGGTAAATTCCCAATCCTTTTGAATTGGTCATTTAGCATTGCTAATATTAAGTTGTTAACAAAGAGTTTTTAATTCCTTTTTTTTTTAATGTAAATGTGGCGTTTGGCTCTAAACAAATAGGAAATAAAGGTGTTCCTTCACCATCAGATTACATACGTATGTGAAATGGGGGATAGAGTGTATTCTCAGACTTGTGAACATTTATAACTTAATCTATAATTTTCCAGATGGCCTATTGGGTCTCTGGAAGAGCTACTGTTGTTTTGATTTGTGCAACCATGAACTGTAGGAGTTCATCAGTTTGTTGGCTCTGCAGCCCTTACCTCACCTACAACTCTGTGTCTTAAAAGTGTAAATGAGAGAATGAAGTAGTTTTGGGTACATTAACGCCATGTTTTGGATTGAGTATGTAGTCTGTATGAACTAAAAGTGTTTTCCAATTCTGTCTCGCTGAGAGCTTGAAATTGCTTATAGGTCATAAAAGCGTTTCTGAAAAAGCTCATGGAGAAGGACTTCCAAATACTTTCCCATGAAACACATGGATTAATAAAAATTTCAACGTGTTTATAATAAAAATACTTCTAGCAAAAGAGCTTATAAACACCAGTGTCTTCTACATAAGCAATCCCAAACGAAAGCATTTAAAGTTAAAAGATACGTTGTAGTGCATTAGATTGTTCCAATATCTCATCGAGAATGAAACTGAGGTATCAGTAAGAATCTTTCTAGTCTAGTTCATCTTTTAGTTAACTAAAAGTTTGTTTATTGTTTCTTAATTACTATCTAACTGTAGTTGAATGATCTTCACTTATCTCCCAAATATACCAGCTGAGAGTTTCAGACACAGAAATATAGTAAATTGACTCAAGGTATGGCCATTGTCAACTATCTGCTTTATAGTTGACAGAGACAAAAAAAAAAAACCATATTCTTAATACACACACATAAAGGACTATGCTCCACTGTTCACGAAGAGGGATTATGAATAACATATCAATGGTGTACCAACAAGATATTGAAACATTACCAACACCATATTGATGCCATATCCTTACCGTGTCGAGAGAACATATGGACTTTCATATCAACACCATATTGATAATTATTTATGATATGAATAGTTTGAATGTCCCACTTCATGAACAATAAAACGAAATCCTCTTAAGATATTTAAGATGGTTCTCTATTATAGCTCTACGTATTCAAGTTGCCTGACTTGATACAGCTCTGGTTTGACATGGTTCGGTAGGCACTGCAAAAATCTGCTGACTTACAATAAACCCAAGTTCTCAATCATAATTCAAAACCCTAAACTTTTAGGGTTATGATCATTGAAGCCACCAAGTCCGGCATGTGAGAGCCTGTGACAAAGACTTTCAAACTCCAAGCTCTCACACAATCTCTCTCTATGATTTCGTAAGCTTTGCATACGTATGATTAGAGTTGAATGCACCGTTAGATCCTGTTTTTGCCAACGTGGCTCATTAACATGTATTTGATTATCCATTTGCGTACTCCATTGGAGATGATGTAAGGAGATATAAGGCAAAACCCAAAACCTTGTAATTTTAATTGCATGTTGTTTAATGTTAATCTTTAGTCAAGGAGATGGATTAGCTAATTACAACTTCTTGACCAGATTTCCATCAACTCTAGCTCTTTATTTATTGAAATCTCCCTTCAATAAGACTGTTTAACAGAACTATATTGGTGTTCTTTTGGTCTACACCAGTAGGAGGTAGAACATGCTAATATTAAACTAAATTGGGAGTACAGATCCTCTCCCGATCTAAAAAAAGGGAGCCTAAGGATCAAATGATACAGGCCGTTGAAATTTGATCCAACGGTTACAAACAGGGGGCCTCTCTAAAAGTTATAATAATTGTAGCCGTTTGATCAAATTTGTAACATCCCACATCGACCAACGGAGAGGGGGTGATGTGCCTTATATTTACATGCCCACCTCCATATACCACGAGGCATTTTGGGAACTCACTGGCTTTGGATTCCATCGAAACTCCGAAGTTAAGCGAGTTCGGGCAAGAGCATTTCCAGGATGGGTGACCCACTGGGAAGTTCTCGTCTGAGTTCCCAGATACAAAACCGTGAGGGCGTGGCCCAAAACAGACAATATCGTGCTACGGCGGAGCTGGTGTGGGATGTGACAAAATTTCAATGACCTGGATCATCTGATCCTTGGGCTCTCTTTTTTTAAATCCGGAGAGGATCTGTACTCCTAAATTGGTGTCCTTTATCCTATTTTCTAATCCACTCATCAATATGAAACCAATTAGAACAAATTTTAAATATAACTTAAAAATGGTATTGCTTAATCTGAAAACCAACTTTTTTGGAACCAAGCTTAAGAAGCTAGATGTGAACGTAAATATTCTTAAGCTACAAGCGAGTTAAGTTCAACCATTAAATAAGTAGAGGTATGCAAGCAATTACCTTCTCATTTCGAGATTTTGATCATGCAATCTTATACGATGATGATCAAAACTATTTGTTATCTACATCATTATTTAAAGACCATTTTGTAAAAAAAAATTAACTAAATTCGAAATCGTTTACACATCTATTGAGACAATTTTTTTCAATTAAACACTAAAATTCCGACAATATTAACCGAACAGTTAAATAATTTTTAATTAGGGTTTAATTTTAATGGAGTTGATTAAGAGTGATGTTGAAAATAGACGGTTTCATAAAAAAAACATTACTAAATCATGAAGGGAATGAGAATGTAGAAAAAGAAGATTAGAATAAAAAGGTTGCAACAAATAATTTAAAGAACAAAACTTAAGATGAGAACAGAAAAAATGCTATTATGCTAGCCATGTAAATTAAAATTATAAAGAGAAAATTCGAACTGTTATAAAAAAAACGTAAAACACACTACCCTACTAAATTTGACTACAATACCAAAACGCATTCTTGAAAAACAACACACAATACACAATAAAACCTCAATTATTTTTACATTTTCCTTACACAAGAAATGTTCGATTCTATTCAGAGGTGAATTGAACCACATTATTAAAAGGTTCGATTCTCGTACTCTCTCACCCTCTTTCTTAAAGTAAATAATATTGTTTAATTTTTTTTTTTTTGGACAAATAATATTGTTTAATTTAAAATAAAATAAAATACACAAGAAAACCCGAGTAATTTTTACATTTTCTTCACTCCAAAAATAATAAACAAAAACGAAGTACTTTTTCTTTTGCCCTAGAAAGTAGGGCTGGTTCGGTATGGGATACCGAACCAAAAACGTTGTCCCGATTCCCAAACCGAAATTTTCGGGATTCCCAATTTCAAGACCGATCCCAAACCAAATTTTCGGGAATCCCGAAATAGTTTCGGTATTTCGGGACAAATCGAGAATCTGAAATAATTTTGGGCTTCTGGGCTTTTCAGTTTTTGGGCTATAATAACTTGCTTGTGCTGCTGTGCAGTGTGCAGCCACTCTGCATATCTATAGTTCCCAAGCATGAATGAAGTGATCAAGTTATTCTGTAGAAATAAAATCAAACCAAAATCATTGCATATATCCCCTACTCACAATAGCCAATCTGATCTGCCTATTCTACTACACATGCATGCAACAAAAATAAATTAACAAATCCAAAAGCAAAAAAATTAATTACAAGCCAAGGTTTCAAAATAAATAAAGTAACAAACCCAAAAGCAAAAAAATTAGTTACAAACCAAAGTTTCAAAATAAATTACGTTACAAACCAAAAGCAAAATGAAAAGCTTAAAGTTTATGAAGATTGTTGGCCTCTTCGGCCCCTTGATCTTGTTGATGGTTGTGGTTGCTCCCTTCTTGTTGGTGAAAGACCTCCTAGTGTCAAATTGCAAACGTTATATACACAAGGTAGCCAACAACATAAAAAGAAAAGGACGTGTATTCCCGTTACAAGGATTCCATTAATAAAGTAGGACTAGGACAGTACAAAATATAATCGAAAATTTTCTTTTCTCCTTAAGCGTAGGACTAACTTCATATATATTCATAAAGAGGAAACACAATTAAGGAGTCATCAATTCATAAAGAGAATTCATATTATTCATATCTAACTAATATACTGATATAAATGCATGAGTTTAAAACAACCTCTGTGGAGCAAGAGGTGAACACGACCAGGGGTCAACACTCTCTGCTTCATAGGGAAACCTTGCTTGTCGCAACCTCCCATGATCATAGCCCTTAAATTCCTGTTTCACAGATAACAATCAATAAAAAACTTGGAACCAAAAGAAAAACAGAAAAAAAGACACAAAAGAAAGGCAAGTTTAGTACCTCTCCAAGAGCATCTCCGCTAACCTCCTGAGAGATTCTATTGTCAAAAAAGGCCCGCCTACACAATAGCACAAGCAAATAAAATCAAACTCTTTGCCCAATGAACTATCTAAACAACTACAAGATTTTAGACAGTTTCTGGTAAATGATCAGACATAAAATGCTAACATTCAAACAACAGTTTAAAACATAAGAGCTTAGTGTTCACAAAAAACTGATCTTACCAACAAATCTGAAATACAAAATGAAAATCAAGAATAACTCTAAACACAAAACAACTCAATAATCCAATTAAACATATCGAACAACTTTCAGAAATGCAAAGAAAATACTCAAGGCATTGGAGCTACACACTAAAAGGGACAACAGGGGCTACAAAGAACTAAATCATGGCTGAAATTGCACAAAGTCGAAAATTTATAGCATTTCAAGAAAACCCAAATGGAAAAAGACGTACAGTTTGTGGTCATCATCAATTTCAAGCTTCTTCTGGCACCTAGTGGTGGGGTTAGCGATGTTAAACTGCAAAGAAAATGCAAACATGATTAGAAAACAACGAGAACAGAGAAGGAAGAGATAGATAGAAGGGGAGAGGGGGAGAGGATAAGATTTGGGTAGAGAAAGAAACCTTCATGTTTGGGTCAGAGACGTTTTCTACCAGACTCACAATTCTGCCTGGTCAAAAATAACAATAAAACAACTAATCTCAAATTCCAACCCGCAATTAAAATTCAAACCCTAAATTAGCTTGTGAACTTTACCTGATTTGGGGGAGAATTGCACAGTGCACTGGATGATTGGAATCGAGAGAAACTGAGAAATTGGGAAGGAGAGCAGCGCCGGTGGCCGTGAGTCATGAAGGAAGGCTCATCCACTGTGACTCTGTGAGGGATGAGAAGTCGAGAGAGACTGAGAGAGAGAGATCAGAGTGGTGATAGTCGAGAGAGATGTGACTCAGGTGAGTCACTTGTGTGGCCGGATTCGAAAATGGAGAGACAAATCGGCGACGAGGGTGGTAAGGTAAGGGTTTGAGTCTGAGGCGAGCCGCCAGAGAGAGTGAGTGAGAACAGAGTGTCGAGAGAGACGGGAGAGACATAGTATAAGTGTAGGGTTTGATAAATCTCAACCGAATCTAACGGCTGTTATAATTTCAAATATATATTTAAAAATTAAATATTTTTTTTTTATTTCGGTTCGATTTGGGAATACCGAAAAACCAAAAACTTGAAACCAATTCCCGTACCGAAAATTTCAGTTTGGTTCGGTATTGAGTACCGAACGTTTCGGGATTTTCGATTTGGTTTCGGGAATTTTTTCGATTTGGTTTGAGATATTCGGTATTTTTTTCCACCCCTACTAGAAAGTGGGCATCTACAATGAGAGAGTTGTCATGACTGGTCAAACAAATATCTCACACAGCTTATAGACCAAGATTATGAGAGATTTTTCAGTGTTATCGTCACACGAGGTGGTACACCACATGTCTCTATATAAATAGTGGGTTATGTGTGTTAAAAGGTTAATAACTTAAAAATTAAAATTTTTCAATACTTACATAAAAACATATGATGTACCATCCATATTCCTTTCATAATTAAAAATTTCTCAAATAGTAAGTCAAAGAATAAACAAGACCCAAAACTTTCTAGAAAAAAAGTACCTTAATTAAGCCTACTCATGTCCACCACCACCACAACCCAATCCCTCAAACACCCATCAACCCAAAATTCCTGAAACTGATAGCTCTGCCGCCCCCGCCACCGCAGTCTCCTCTTTGGGTATGGGCGGTAATGGCAATCACAGGTGGAAGATCACCTTCTACCGCTCCAATTCCAGCTCCAAGAATCCCCCAAAGGAGCTCTTGTGCCCCATTTCCGGGTCCTTAATGTCCGACCCTGTCGTCGTCTCTTCGGGTCAGACCTTCGAGCGCCTCTCCGTCCAACTCTGCCGCGAATTGAGCTTCTCCCCCAAGCTCGAAGACGGGACCCGACCCGATTTCTCCACCATGATTCCCAATTTAGCCATCAAGTGCACCATCCAGAACTGGTGCGACCACAACAACGCCCAGTACCCGCAGGCACCCGATTCAATCTCCCTCGATAAGGCCATACGGGCGGTGATGGAGGAGGATAGGGAAGACCCTGGAATTAGAGTTTCGGAGCGGGAGCTGCTGAGGGGGATGGCGGAGAAACCGCCGGTTAGGTTCATGCACGCGGCGACCGAGTTGTGCCGCCGAGTCGACCATTTCTACTCGAGCTCGTCGGAGGAGTCAGTGGTTATCCCGTCGGCGAGTCCACCCGCTCCTCTCCCGTTCGCGACTCGGCCTTCGTGTTATTCCTCGTCGTCTTCTTCTGAAATCACCGCCGAGCTCGAAACACTAAACCCTAACTCCTCGTCGCCGGAATGCAAGGAGGAGGAGCAATTGATGACGAAGCTGAGAAGCTCCGAGGTAATCGACCAGGAGGAAGGAGTAATTTTACTCCGGAAGCTCACGAGGACGAAGGAGGAGCTTAGGATTTCGCTCTGCACTCCCCGGCTGCTCTCCGCCGTTCTATCACTGATTGTGTCGCGATACAGCACCGTGCAACAAAACGCCGTCGCTTCGCTGGTTAACTTGTCTCTGGAGAAGCCCAACAAGGTGAAGATCGTACGGTCAGGATTCGTCCCGTATTTGGTGGATGTATTGAAGGGAGGATCCAGTGAGTCGCAGGAGCACGCCGCCGGCGCGCTCTTCAGCTTGGCGTTGGAGGAAGACAACAAGATGGCGATCGGCGTGCTCGGCGCGTTGCTTCCGCTGATGCACGCGCTCGTGAGGGCTGAGAGTGAGCGGACGCGCCACGACTCGGCGTTGACGCTCTATCACTTGACGCTGGTGGAGAGCAACCGAGTCAGACTCGTTAAGCAACACAACGCGGTGCCGACTCTGTTGGCCTTGGCCAAGTCTCCGGCGTCGGCGGGCCGATCTCTACTGATTCTGTGCAATCTAGCGAGCTGCAACGAGGGCAGATCCGCCATGCTCGACGCCAACGCGGTGCAGTGCTTGGTGGGGATGCTGAGGAGGTGGGGAGACTTGGACTCCGAGTCCACTCGGGAGAACTGCTTGGCGGCGCTCGACGCGCTGCGTCACGGATCGATGAGATTTCGCGGGCTGGCGAGGGAGGCCAATGCGGTGGAGGTGTGGAGTGAGATCGAGAAGAGTGGAAGCGAGCGGGCGAGGGAGAAGGCGAAGCGGCTGTTGATGGTTATGAGAGGGAGGGAGGATGAGCCGAATTTAGACTCGGTGTTGGACTCGGTTGTAGGAGCTGGACTCGGTCCGACTCGGTACCCAGTTGGGAGCAACTTGCATACAGCCAACTCAACTACGTTTTAATTTTATTTATTTATTTTTATCTTTTTTCATTATTATAGAAAATGGATATTTTTTGTATTTTTCAGAGTGGTTGTAAATTATTATTTCATTGCTAAAAATGACTAATAAAAAAGAAAATGTAATCGCTGCTGAGTTGACAAGGTCGAGTCATGACTCGGTACTGAGTTTGGACGCGTGGTGGCATACGGCGTCAGCGGCGATGGCGGGTGTAATTATGAAGTCCAAATCCTCTCTGAGAGTCGGGACTTGAAGTTTGATTTGATTGAGATTCGGGACTTGAAGTTTGATTTGATTGGGTGTGACTGTTGACATGATCAATAAAATTAAAAGTACAAAGAGGTATTTTTGAGTGCAGAAGATTTGAACTCGTAATTATGTGGCGGGTGTAATTATTGGCGGGGCATGATCCTGTCTCCTTTATTTTTGTGTTGTCTTTTTGCTTTTTTGTTCAGGATAATTATATTTTAGTGTTAATTGGTGTCTGTAAGTAAGATTTTATTAAGGATTTTGGAATGTTAGATTGGCTTCAAAAAAGATTGATTGATAAGAACAATTTAGAATTTTGCCTTTTTGTGGCTTGTGGCCAATTTTTTACTAGAAATTATAGTGTGTATTCCATTGATATTTCCAAACAAATACAGAGGTGCCGATAGGGTATATTGCTCTAACGTCTATGAAATTAATTTGGAGTGAATTTACACAAATACATAATTACTGTAAACCACTATACGTCTATCACACGCATGAAACTATAAATGTCGCCCATAGAAATCGGTCACAAAGAACAACAGATGCAACAAAATATGTGTCAACGACGACCACAACAGTCGTCATTGAACAACGAAGCTGTGTAAAGTTATTGCAAGAGCGAGACCACGCAAAGTGATTGTTGAAAAAGACGAAACACCAATCTCAATGCCAAAGTGCGACCATAACACTCGTTAGGCGAGACAACAAAACTACACCATCCGAGAAGGGAAACACCGGCTCATTCTAGTGGGGGACACTGACCAAATCAATCTGCACTATCGCCATTTGCCACTCTAGTTGGATCCGGAGCATTCGCGCTTAAGGGATGTAGTGAAGTCGCCATAACTGAAAGGCAAGATGCAGTGCAGAGAAGGGTATCCCCACCACATAATCAAACAAACGTTGTATGTATATAGGTGGAAATTCGCCTCACGACTTAATAAATTTTATTGTGCTAGTCTTCTAGCAGCCTAGAAGAACTGTATAAATTGGTGCAATTTCGCTTTGTAACTAATTAACCTTTTATGATGAATGGAAGAAATGAAAATTAGGAAAAGAAAAAAAAAATTATTGTGCGAGAAACATTGTATACATGGTGAACATTTCACTTTGTAACTGATTAACTTTTTAACATGGAGGAAAGAAATAAAAAAAATAGACTTAGTAATTGGCAAAAAGATTGTATGTCGATGATGCAACTCAATGGTGGCATTCATGTTGCTTGTTAACTTGTAAGAAATAAGCATGTTCATATTTATTTTTTCTTCAATAACCTGGGACTTCTTTGTAGTTCATAAAATAAACAATGAAGATTCATTTTAAAAAATCTAACGGTGAAAATTATTTTATACATCAGACTACTTAATAAGCTGGATTACCGAAAACAAAGGAAATTAGGTTTATGGATTCGATAGTTTTGCTCGTCCTTTGGCATCTTGTCTTGCATGGTGGTTGGTGTTGGAAACGTGGTGATGATGGGGTGTGTGTTGATGCCTAATTCTCGTTTTTTTATTTTTAATGTTTTTTATTTATTATTAATTATCCATCGCATGCCTAGTAGATTGCTTAACAATGAAATTTGTTTAATTAGTAGTTTCTAAACCCTAATATATTATTGCAAGAAATGAAGAAAAAGAGCTTTCGGGTTTGGACTAAACTGGCCCTCCATTGCTTGTCAAAGAATTGCTTTTTGTCATATCAAATTCGTTTGTTGTTAACTGAATTTTTTTTATTTTTTTTATCAAACAAATAGTAAAATTGCCATGATATTTCCCCTCTCCCTTCCGAAGGAGGACTGCTCCTTCCAATTCACATCCACTCTCCATTTTGCCTTCTCGTCTTTCAGTTTGATTTTCAAGTTTACGCAACCTTTTAAAGTTCGTCAATTTACTCTTCAATTGTCAAATTTATATCATGTTCAATTATGTTCTTCACTTAAATTAACGAACATCACCCTTAGTTGAACAGAAAAAATGATTGATTTGACAGTGTGGAAGCAAATTTCCATTTCGAATTGAATTGACAAAAACCTACACACATTAAAACAAACGAAGTTAGATTAACACTGGTGTAGTTAGAAAGACTATAGAAAGTAATAAGAGTATGGTGAAAATTGAGAAGTTAACTCTAGCATTCAGGTTCGTTAAACCTATTAGCATTACCTAGTTTGCACACCGATGAAATTCCTCTGAGATTCCTAATATATGCTTTGGAAAGTCTTGCCATGCTAAGATACTGATAAACAAACCCATTACATATCATGATGATTTGCTTATGTCACATGGCGATCAAATGTGATGAATTGAACTCGGAGGCCTGTTGAGTGTGAGCTTATGGGCCATCGTAGAAAATGTGGCCCGTTAGCCCATTAGGATTTGACTAATGAGCCACATATTCCGTCAAGTGCAGAGTAATCATATTTGATAAGTTGTACACCGAACGTGTTTGTATTGATCAAGATATTTTATGTTCCAACAGCCAGTATGTGAAAAACTAAAACTCTTTTTAGTTTTATAGATTGAAGAGGTTGAAGAAGTACACGAAAACACTATACTAAGTAGGTATGGGCAAAATACTCATGGGTTTGGATAGCCGCGGTTACCCGCCCATTTAAAGTTCACGGTTACGGTTATGGGTAACCGTTTAGACCAACAAACGGTTATGAGTATAACTGTTTATCCGTGAAATTTAAATGGACAGTTATGGGTATTACCTGCGGTTATAACGGATATCCATTTACCCATTAATTTAATATGGAAAATTATTTGATCTGTAACCTGATTTGCAACCCGAGATTTTTGTTGAATTTTTCTGCTATTAAGTATATGTTTTGTCATTTATATTACTGTGACTTGTTATCCTTATGTTTTTAATTTAAAGAAAACTAATGAAAATGGTTTGAAAACTTTGAGTTTTAACGATAAAAACAAAATAAAGGGTAAAGTGAATAGTACCAAGATTGACTTTTTAGTGTAAAAATGTGATTTTTCGTTAAAGTGAACAGTACCGGAAGCTTTTCGTTAAAGTTCTCTTTAATTGATTATCTTCTCAGTTTCTTCTTTTCCTAATAATTTTTTACCTCTACAGATTAATGCCTGCAATGGCTTCTACTGTGACTACTTCTCTCGTAGCAGAAAAGTATTGGTCGTAAACTATTATTTTAATTATTGAAATTGTATGAGGACTTAAATGAATAAAATAGAGAAATGCATGTTAAAATGTACCTATAACGGTGTTTAATTGTCAGAAAACGAAAATTATGACAAATTTTTCTTTTGTAATTTTCAAGTTGTTAAAAAAAAAACATGTAGACCCGTGAAAAAGGGGTAAATGGGTAAAAAAAAAAAAGGATAAATGGGTTCAAAAACGGGTAAAAAGTTAAATGGTTAAATGGGTACACGGTTATGGATATAGTTAACCGTTTATACAATTACCCAACGGGTAAACGGTTATACGGGTATGAACATAAACGGTTATGGGTAAATAACCGCAGTTACCCGCCCACCATAATCGTTGTCCATTCCTAATACTAAGTTTATGAGCCTTTCCGTAGCATGTTCTAGTTAATGATAAAATATGACTATGATGTCTCCAGAAAGGGGTTGAGAATCTTTGTTTGGTCAAAAAGAATGTGTGCACATGATTTTTCTTACATCAATTGCACTTTACATTGTTTATGGCCCTAAGACATGTAAAAGATATGGATCTTTTTGTTTTTTTGTTTTTTTTTGGAAAGACTATGGATCTTTTTGTTTTAACAGAAGTCAATGGATTGATTCTACTAAAATGTTGGTCAGTTTCTGACTATTAGGGTTCGTTTGGCCTTTCCTAATCATTAATTCAGGGTCAGACACAAACATAAATAAAATACAAAAAATGGGTTTAGTTCGTGAATTAACAATACATTGGGGTTGAGGTTTTCAATGTTAAGGGTGTTCTTTCTTTGTTTTTTTTTATAGAAAGGCTTAGGATGTCCTTGCTTTAAAAAGGGATCAGTTGTTAGTTTTGGCAGTCTCATTTTTTAGGGTCAGAAAAACTCACATAAGTATTTTAGCCTTATTTTGACCGACATTGTGTTATTAACCGGTGCCAAGAATCAAACTCAGGCCCTATCGTGTGGAATACAACTTTGAAATTTGTCCCGAACCACTGGATCATCTCGTGATGGTTAACAGCTAAACAATTATTGATTTAGTCAATTTTTGTCGTGGATACTTCTTGTTGGAGAAACAAAAATTAATCCTACATCTTTAGTTTTCTCAAGTAAATACATACTATACACAACTAAGTACTTCCTTACTAGATAGAAATACGGTTTAATGATATTCTTTTGTACTTGTATAAGTCCCGTTCACCATGCCAGTTATAATAGATTTTGTTTTGTTTGTAGTTTGAGCGTTATTAGTGAATTTTGTTTTGTTAAATAGTCTTTCACCTTCTTTTAGTTAACAAAGAAGGTTCTATTAATATGTAGTTTGGATTTAGATAAAAGAAGAATTAACAAAAACAAAGGGTTCAAATATCTTTAAATTTAGGTTTTAAATTGTTGATTACAAGTGTTTAAATACGAATTATAGTAGATTTTGCACGAAAAAATATATTTTGAAGAACATGAATATAATAGTTTGTTGTAGTGGTAAGAGAAATAAAAGAAAAATTAACAAAAATGAATCAAATTCTTGCGGTCACACGTGACTTTCTGCCACCCACAAGAATTTAATTCATTTTTGTTAATTTTTCTTTTATTTCTCTTACCACTACAACAAACTATCATATTCATGTTCTTCAAAATATATTTTTCCATGTGTGGAGCCCGACTCGTTTTCTGAGCACCCGGGAGTTCGTCTCGTTCTATGTGCGCGAAGCCTGCCTCGTTCTGCAGGTAAGGTGTCCGAGTCGTTTTGCGTGCCAGAATCCCCCCTTTTTGCATCCACGGAGCTGCGTTGTTTTGGCATGTATAGATCTAGCCTCGTTTTCCATGCGCATGGTTGTCCTCAATTTGTGCGACGTATTTCGTCTCGTTTTTTGTGCACGGAGCTCACCTTATTTTTCGTGCCAGAATCCCACATCGCTTTTCGTGAATGGAGCTCGCCTTGTTTTGCGTAACATGGTTCACCTCGTTCTACGTGAGCTAAGTCCACCTCATTTTGCGTGCGTTGAGCCCACCTAACACTCATGTTTTTTGTGACAAAAATGCATTTTTTTTTTTTTGAAAAATATTTTTTCTGAGCATTAAGTTAAATTTTTTTAAGGAATTTGGAAGCAGTTTTACAGTTTATTGAGCAACAAATATATAATTAATAGAATATTTAAGCCGAAAACTAAAAAAATATGTGAGAAATATAGTAGTAAGGCCCATAACATTGTCAAATGGGGTTCTACACTCAACAATCGCAACGAAAAGTCTCACCTTAATTTTCAAAACTTTACAATAAGGCGAAGGTGAAAATAAATAGATTGAACGGTGATTATGTACAAATTTGCAAAACCGACTGAAAACCGTGAGTGTTAATCCATTTTTTTTGTAAATGCAAATTTTTTATTTTCTCGAAATAGTTTCTGTGAGCATTAACGAAATCTTTATAATGTATTTGGAAGCGGATTTACTGTTTATCATGCAACAATTGAATATTTAGTAAAATATTTAAGCCAAACAATAAAAAAATAAGTGAAAAATATAGAGAAATTAAAATGTATATTTAGTGTGTGTGTGTGTATATATATATTTTATTTTATTTTAAATTAGAGATGTTAAAATCACCTGTAGGTGAGGTTTAAACAAAAAATAGCTTTGTTTTGTTAAATAGTCTTTCACCCTCTTTTGGTTGACAAAGAGGGTTCTATTAACATGTAGTTTGGATTTAGATAAAAGAAGAATTAAAATTAAAAAAAGGTTCAAATATCTTTAAATTTAGGTTTGAAATCATTGATTACAATGGTTTAAATACGAATTATAATATATTTTGCATAGAAAAATATTTTTTTTTTAAAGACGTGAATATGATAGTTTGTTGTAGTGGTAAAAGAAATATAAAAAAATGAACAAAAATAATTAAAATTCTTGCGGTTTGTTAATTTTTCTTTTATTTCTTTTACCACTACAATAAACTATCATATTTATGTTTTTTAAAATATATTTTTCTGTGCATGGAACCCGGCTCGATTTTTGAGCACCCAGGAGTTTGCCTCGTTCTACGTGCGCAAAGCCTACCTCATCTTGTGTGCCTAGGTTTGCCTCGTTTTGCATGTAAGGTGTCCGCATTGTTTTGCATGTCAAAAGTCAGCCATTTTTGTGTCTCAAAACTCGCGTTGTTTTGGTGTGCACAGAACCAATCTCGTTTTCTGTGGACTGGTCCAATCTGGCCCAATGCACCAATAACGCTCAGACTACAAACAAATCTAAGGCCCAAAAAGCCGTTCACCATGCCAGTTACGACACCACCAACAGAGCTTCTGCACCAAGAAAATGCCGAAAAGCTGGAAAGGAAAGCAGGTGGAGGCCGAGCAGAAGCCAAAACCAGCAACCAAATCAGCCAAACCGCCAATGCCTTCAAAGAGACGGCAAAAGACCCGTACCTGGATCACCCCCGACCCACCCGAGAAGAATGCTTGTCAGTGCGAGACGACCTCTTGGCCTAACACGGCTTCCCGGAAGAGTTCGTCGAGTACAGAAAGCAGAGACTGATGGATCGTGAAACCGACGGCGCCGTGAATTCAGAACCGTCCGATTGAAACGAGAGTGTTCTGGATGGGTTGGTGAGGACTCTGCTGTCGCAGAACACCACGGAAATCAATTCCCAAAAGGCTTTTGCTTCTCTCAAACCCGCTTTTCCGACTTGGGAAGATGTAAGCTTTCTGCTTTCTTTTGAGCTTTTGATGGTTTTGGAATTCTGGGTGTGATTTCGTTTGTGAAATAATGGTGGGATTGCATGGTTTTGGAGCTAATACTTGATGGTTCTGTTTATTTAGTTAATATTTTCGTCTTTTGGTTTATTGGGTTTTTGGAGACTTAGTTTGAACTGCTTGTAGAAAGCACTTTTAGTGCTTCTGTTAGAAGTTCTTTTATTGTAAACATGTGGACATTTTTATAAAAAAATGGAAGTGCTTCATGGAAAAGCACTTGGAAGTACTTCTCCAGAAAGCGCATATATGACCATATACGCTTTTAGTTTTTCTGCCAAATGCAATCAGAATCGTTTTTGTTTCCCACACTGGCCCTTAAACTAGTTTCCTATAGTTTCATCTGCTTTGAAGTATTAGGACTTAATCAAGTTGGTTTTATCATCTGATATTATTTCAGTTTTGGCTGGTTTAAATGTTCACCATTTACAATTTTCGAATATATTGTTTAGGGTTTGTACTTTGTTGTAAGTGAGATTTAGACTTACAATTTGAATTGCCCGCATCGGATTTGAATTGTTGCTCTGTTTTTGTGATCAAGGTTCTTGATGCGGATTCAAATTCCGTAGAGAATGCCATAAGATGTGGAGGCCTGGCCAGGACTCAAACGTTGTGTATTAAGAACATGTTGAGGTGTTTACTGGAGAAGAAAGAAAAATTGTGCTTGGAGTACTTGAGAGAGTTGTCAGTCGATGAAATTAAGTCCGAGCTTTCTAGTTTCAAAGGGATTGGTTTGGTCCCAAGACGGTAGGCTTTCTTTTCATCTGTTAGCATTGAAGCTCTCCTCGGATAAAGCCAAGACTCGAGAAGTATCTATCTTCTACCTCTTTCTCTCACACCCATTTGTCTTTACCATCTGTTTGGTCACCGGGAAAATGCAGTCGTACGAAAAGAAAATCAAATTGTTAAAACGGGTTGTAATTACTTTCAAGAACCTGAAGAACTGTATGACTTAACAACCAAGAGGATCGTCTGTTCTGATTAGTTATGATGATTCAACTTGTAGAAAAATATTTGAAGTTTTTGAACGTTGAACAGTAGCTTAATGTCCACTCAATTTCCCAAAAGTTAGCTTAAACTCCGAGTTCAATCGGGTCAAAAGGTTATAAACTCCTAGTTTAATCTCCGAAAAATGTGAAGGGGTTTGCGAAGCTGGAAGTTTCCGATTCTCCCACCAACTTACAACCTGAAAGGGGCGAAAGGCTTAAAAATTGATTCCTGCGACGTTTCTGGCAAGGCCGCCCAAATTTCAACCATAGAGCACCCTCAGCAAGTGCCGCGTACGGAGTATGCCTCCATCTCTGCCTCCATCAATGATGTTCGTAATGAGGAAGCGCCCAGGTCGGGTACAAATATTGAGCAAGGTTTGTAATTAAAGGGGAAAATTTCACAAGTGTTGGGCGGGGTAATTTCTTTTCTCGACTCCCTGAATGCTATATACCGCTCCAAGCACTCTTTCTTCCGAAACTTGTTCTACTGAAGACAATTGTCGATTTCCTGGTTCTGGTGATCACCTGGATCGTAAGGTTCTGGTGATCACGTAGACCGTAACTGTTCAATTGTAATAGTGAATATATGTAACTGTAACGAGGGTTGGGGTTCATGTATCTGCCGGTCTGCAAATCTGCGGATCATGTTCATCTTCATATTCTGTTTCTGGGGATGTTGTAAGGCATCATATCAATATTCAATATTAATGAGAGATTCAGTTGTTGTGGTTACATATCATTCCGTAAATGATTCGTAATTTTGCTATCATCACCATAATACATAAAAATTTATATAATATATATGACAATTGAATCACAATTAAGAAAATCCGTCTCTTTAATTCTCTGGCGAATTCAATCCATGGCCAATGACAACCCTTGGCGATAATCTTCTTCTTCAACATCATCTAATTAATTCAGCTTTAATCGAGTTAAAAGCATCACACCTGTGCCTGACCTCTCCTTTACGTCCAGTCTTAACTCCATGATGGCTAAGCTTCTCCATAGCATGACCAAAAGCCTCGAAAAAAGCAGCCTGGTCCGTCGAGTACAACTCCACAAAAGGCCTCGTCCTCGGGTCCTTAACAAGTGCATGGTCCGATGCCAACAACCCCAAACCCCTCTTCAGATTCTGATAATATATGTTATCGAACTTGCCGGGCGTAATCACATCGTTGAAGGCAGACATGGCGATGTTCGTTTTGTAGTCTGCACAAATTTTCTTCAGCCCTTGAGCATAGTTTGGGTACATGTCAGGATCTGTTGGTGTAGTTTTGTTGTAATTGAAAATCCGGTCAACGAATTCTTTGCAATGAGCGAATCCAATTGTGTGCGCACCGGATAAAGCCACCATTTCTTGGAGCGTGAAGCCTTTTGTAGCGAAGAATTTGATCATGTCATCTAGGGTTTGGTTGCTTCTTGGGAGATTTCCTTCCACCAGTGAAGCTTTGGAAACCTGTCCGTCTTTCCGTCCCAATCGGACTCTGTAGAACGGACCGCCGACCATCGTGACCAGGTTGCGTGTGGCTAAGGTGAGGATGTCGGAGCAAGAAACAATGCCTGGGCAGGAGAGCTCGAGGGCGGTCTTGGCTCTTGCCACGAGGTCAAAGGCGTCTGCCGAGAGAGATTGGTTGATGTCGGCATCACGCTCTGCGGTGTTAACGTAGTTGGAGGAGATGAGGATGGAAGCGTCGCAGCCTTCGACCATGCAGTCGTGGAAGAAGAGGCGGAGAGTACCTGCTGCGGTGGTGGGACTTGCGATTTGTTTTGAAGTCACAGTGTCACGGACAATGCTTTCAAAGTCAGGGCATGTTTTTTTGTAGTAGTCGATGGAGAGCTTAGATTCGGAGAATGGAATGGCGAGGAAGAGAAGGAAAAGGATTGGAAGAGCCATGGATTGAGACATAGCAGGTAGCTAGAGAGAGAGAAAAATTATTTGGTGTGTTGTTAATAATGTTATAGAAAATCAAACATGGCTAGGAGAAAAGTAAAACAATTTTGAAGAACTTTGATGGAAACTTGTTTTGTTTTGGTGAATGAATGGAGAACTACAAATAAGGCTGGAAATTTATACGTAATAGTAGAACAGTTCTATGAGCTGTGTAAAACTGACTAACAAGTAACAACTTTGAGCTCGACAGTTCTTAACCGAATAGAAGTATCGATTGCTGAAAAATTAAGCAACTTATCAGTTAGAACGACTACTCGGTTTAGTTGACAATAGCTAGCCTTTTATAGCCTTACAATCAATTAGATTCAGTTTTATTCAAACCCTAAATGCTTCCTGCAATCCCATCCAACTTTTGTTCCCTAAAGTTTCCATTTCCCCTTGGAAATCAAAAGCTCACACGTAGCAATGGCAAGCATCACTTGTGAAATGGGTGATAGCCAGCTATGTGTCTTGTGTTTTGAAGTTCCGACTTCAGCAAGATGACTTTCCGGCGCCGGACACCACTGTACATATATCAACATGCATAAATAGATGCGATTCTTTTGAAGCTCAAATCTTTAATATGCAGGTGTTTGAGGTTGCACAGGCGTATTGGGTTTCTGTAAGTACACATATCAAGCTGTTTTATATTCCTTAAGATTATTACAAAAGAAAATGTTATTTCTGAGGGATGCATGGAAAATTCATCATTTGGTATTTAATCCGAAAAAACTTTTGATGTTTCCCTGCATGCCTCTCTGTAGATTTGATCTCAAAGGCTTTTTCCTGATAATTATTTGACCCTAACGAACAATTAATTAACGTTTGAGGTGACATTACTGTCGATTAATATGAGAGATCTAGATTCTAGTACTACACTACCTTTAATTGAAAGGTCCCCATTTTTCTCAAAAATGAGGATTAATTTTGGAACTCACTCCATATCAAACTTCAACGATCCACATATTTATTTTTTAAGTCTCGATTTATAGATCATTCTTACAAAAAGTCAATTCAATCCGAAATCATTTGCCTATATAATTATCATGATGAAATTAAATGTTTTCTTAGAACAAAGTTTTCGGCAATTTCTTTGAACTCAATTAGATGCCTCAAATATTTTCGATTTGGCTAATATTTTGCAAGAATGATATATGAGGTGCAATTTGAAAAATAAACGATTCGGATCGTTAAAGTTGGATGTTGTGTGAGCTCCATAAAAAAAATAAAAAAAAGATCCATTCCCTTAAAATTAAACTCTTATTATGATAAACCCATTGTAAGACTTACCCACTCTCCTACATTTTTAGTGTAAATACTATCGTCAGTTAAAAATAAAAGAAAAAAAAATCATCACAGCTCCTCGAAAGCTATCTCAAAAATCACATTGTAATGTATAAATACTCAAATATCATATAATCATGAACTTATGTACCATCATCATCATCACCACTATCGTCATCATGTCACATATCGAACCAAATAAGAAAAGAATGAAAAATAAAATAAAAACAAAAAGATTTGTAAAAACTCTCTCTCTTTATTCCCAAGTGATGAATTTAATCCATGGCCAAATGAAAACCCATAATAACAATCATCTCTTCTCATTTCATCATCATCATCATCTTCTTCTTCTTCATCTCTCATCCTTCATTATAATCTAAGCCTGAAGCGAGTTAAACGCGTCGCACCTGCGCCTCACCTCTCCCTGGTGCCCGGTCTTAATCTCATGATGTCCAAGCTTCTCCATTGCATGAGAAAAAGCCTTGAAAAACTCCGCCTGGTCAGTAGAGTACAACTCCACAAAAGGCTTCGTCCTCGGGTCCTTAGAAAGTGCATGGTCCGATGCCAGCAGCCCCAACCCCCTCTTTAGATTCTGATAGTACATGTTATCGAATTTTCCGGGTGTAATCACGTCGTTGAAGGCAGCCATGGCGGGGTTAGTTGTGTAGTTACCGCATGTCATCTTCAAGCCTTCGGCGTATTTAGGGTTGATTTCTGGGTCTGTTGGAGTAGTTTTGCTGTAATGGAAAAGCCTGTCAGTGAACTCCTTGCAATGAGAGAACCCAATTGTGTGTCCACCAGTTAAGGCAACCATTTCTTCAATTGTGAAACCCCTGGCGGCGAAGAATTTGATGAGCTCATCCACTGTTTGGTTTGCTCTTGGCAAGTTTCCCTCAACCTTGGACGCAAGGGAAACCTGTCCATCTTTTCGTCCCAACTTGACGGAGTAGAAAGGTCCACCAACCATCGTGACAAGGTCACGTGTGGCCTCGGCGAGAATGTCTGCGCACGAGACAATCCCTGGGCAGGTGAGCTCCAGGGCGGTCTTGGCACGGACTACCACCTCAAAACCATCACCTGCTAAGGATTCGTTGATCTCAGCATCGCGCTCAGCTTTGTTGACATGGTTGGAGGCAATGAGGACGGAGCCGTCACAGCCCTCAACTAAGCAGTCGTGGACGAAGAGGCGGAGAGTGCCTGCGGCGGTGGTGGGTTGGGCGGCTTGCTTTTGGGACGCGGTGTCTCTGACAATCTTCTGAAAGTCTGGACATGTTTGCTTGTAGTAATCTTCGGTGAGCTTCGATTCGGAGAAGGGAATGGAGAAAAAGAGAAGAAGAAGTATAGCAATAGCCATGTTATTGGAAAGAGAGACAGATAATGATGATGATGATGATGGTAGCTAGAGGAAGATCAGGGCTTGGGGTCAGACCTGCTTCTTCCCCTGAGATCTTTCCTCAATGGAAGTTGGAAAGAGAAGGCAAATTAAGTAATAGGTTTGAGAAAAACGGAGGACAGGGGAAGAAGGTGGAGTGTTTGATATGTGGATGGCAGGAGTTTTAGGGGATTTGATGTGTTGTTACTATTTCTGCATGGAATTTTCGTGGATTTAAGTGTACATTTGTGGTTTTTGGTCTGCTATTTTTGCATTGCATATAGTTTTGGTGTCTTTCTTTGAGCGAGGAGTGCGTTGGACCAGAGAGAACAGCCATGCAATTGATCGTAGTAGAGTCATGCATGCAGCTTCCAATTGATTGTTGTCAAGATTGTATCGGTATAACAGAAATCGAAATTCAACTTTCAACTGCCCTACAGTTTAATTAATTAACAATATTATAAAAACTCTCTACTTTAATTATAATTCGTAGATTGTATGATATGACAATTGATGATTGAATTTCTTTTTAAATCATGAAAAAAAGAACACGTGTTTTATTATTTATGCACTGTTATTTAATTTTTCTTGGACTTCTACAAACAAAAAAGACGTCTCATCTTTTGATTGAGCCAAACCACAAAAGCGAATATATGGAGGGAACCTTGTCCCATTAGTTTTGGACATAGGGTTAACAAAAAAAATAGTTTTTAGTGGTACTATTTTTCATTTATCGAGAAAAAAGTATAACTAAACTAATAACTAGTTAATAATAGTTATTTATTTTGGACTTGGACTCAGAAGTGTAAGTTATTCGCACATTCTTTTTTACCTCTCATATACTCTTGTTAACTTTTGTCGATTAATTTTTTTCAATTCATTCGATTTAACAATCCAAAATTAAGAGAATAGTGAGAAATAAAAATGAGTATGTAGATAACGCCACCCAATTTAAAATTAACATAACCAGTGTAATAACTATCTGGTGAGCCTTGTCACCCCAAAAATGAGTGAAAGTGTGTGGGGGTTGAATTAGTGGTCCAATCAGCCATATTGGGTCCAAATAGAGTCCAAACTCAATCTTGATCACATTCACATTTTACTATTTCATAGTGCATCCTTATCAATATCATCAAAATCAAATAAAAACTCAAATCATAGAAAATACAAGGATGACACTTTGTTGACCAATCATCTAATCCCACTTACACACGTACACCAACATCCACCAATCATCTAATTCCTTCTAATATATTTAATTTAAATTATAACATGCTCTCTAATTAATTTTATTTTTCTTACAATTACCTGGCGCCTGCAGTAACAACCAGACAAGCTAATTAGCAAATCGCAGAATAACCCGCCTTCCTAAGTCCTCTGATTCTTCTCTCTCCATCTCTGATACGAATCCCAATCCAGTCGGACCCAAAAGCCATGTTGCCGCGCAAACGCGCGACATGGGTTCTTCTCTTCTTTCTGATCTCTCCCACCCTCATAAACTTATCGACCTCCGCATCGCCGTCCGATCCCCGTTGGGCAGCTAAGAAGCGACGCCTCAGAGATAAAGTCCGTAAGATGTAAGTAAACTCGAATTTCACCTCCACCCGCTCGGTTTCTCAGCTGAAGTTTCCGTTTTTCTTCAATATTTGTAAATTTAGCTTAATGGGTATCCGTAATTTTGCTCCCCAATCAGGGGTTTTTAGCTGGACTTTGTGGTTTTGCTGATTTGGGTTTGTTTTGACTGATGCTGTTGGTAAATTTTGTGTTTTGGTTCGAGAAAAAGATCTGAGTTTTGGTTTTAAGTGATTAGATTGTAGAAAGAGTTCATTTTTGTATTGAGGATATTTGTCAAAATGGAATAGCATGCTTGGATGGAATTGGTAAATCAAATACTGATGGAAATGTAGATTTGAGATCTTGAAGTATGGGGCTTTGGGGAACTAGACATTTCCGGTTGTTACGGTTTCGACGATATGGGCTAAAGGCAATTTTCTTAAGAAAATGAAACAGAACAACTCTAAGACTCTATTAATTGGTATGACTTTCGCATTTCTTTTGCACTTTTTGAAGTAAAGAAATCACATTTTATGACTTGCGGATTTGTTTTGCACCGGCCACTCGGAAGCCCCCTGTAAAATATAATCTGGTTTTTGGGAGAATTTGCCGACGTGTGAAGGAACTAAACAAATTGTATAAGAAAAGAGTAGATAACTGTATGAGGATCTCTTTAGTACAACGTCTATGTTTGTTTGTGGAAGTACTTGAAGGGTTCTTACAGTAAAGTTGTTTCCCTCCTTTCAGGTTTTATCATGCATACGACAACTACATGATCCATGCATTTCCGGTAGGTTTTTTGTTCATTGTTTGTTCTAGATTTTGCACCTCCGTTCGTATGATATTGAAACTGCATTCTTTGCAGCATGATGAGCTAAAGCCACTGAGTAAAAGTTTCACCGACTCTCTTAGTGAACTTGGAAATCTGAAGGTAACTATATATTTGTAGATAAAATGAATTATGATTAGTTGCAATTTTCAAAAGTAAATTGAAGTGCTTTCTTTCCCTATTTCAGCTTGAACACCTACCACAGAGCTACAGTGGATCGGCTCTGAGTCTTATAGAATCATTGTCTAGGTTTGACATGAACCGATTATGTCATAGATACTCTTCTATAATCTGAATTTATATGCCTTCAGTTATTGCAATATTATGCTGAACTCTGGTACTTTCTTCATAATGATTCATATAATTTTGTTGTCACTCTGATGTAAAATTTTCTCGCAGCCTTGTCATTATGGGTAACAACACTGAATTTGAAAGTGCAATTATTTGGCTTTCTGACAATTTGAAGTTCGATGTTGATGCGAGGGTAAATCTCTTTGAGGTATATATTGAATAGCTTGTGGAAAAGCTTAATTTAGTTGAGTTATGCTGATTCTAGAACTTTATTATTGTCATACCTTTTAGATTGTTCAAAATGGGATGCAGTTTCTGGATTTAGATATTATTTTGAATGTTAATCAAGAGCAATATGTTGTCGTCTAGTTTTGTTCTTTATGTATTTAATTGGTTCTCTTTTCCACTTGATTGCTATTTTGTAGTGCAACATAAGAGTGCTTGGAGGACTTGTTTCTGCTCATTTACTTGCAAGTGATTCTTCAAGCAGGCTGGGTCTAGGAGTTTACAAGAATCAGCTGCTTACTTTGGCCAAGGACTTAGGGAAACGCTTCCTACCTGCATTTAACACGCCAACGGGGTTGCCGTATGCATGGATTAACTTAAAGGTACTACCTGTGACATGCTGAGCTCCAATATTCGATTACATTGTGATTTTTGGGATGTATGCATGATATGATTCTTTCTATATCATTATTGTCAGTCTAAACATATAGTTGGGTGTACCTGTGTCTTGCAAAAAATTTCAAGACTTCACCTTTCAAGTTTCAAAAATATATGAAAATGTTTTGGTGGTTTTGTTTGTAAGAAGGATATATGACTCTGCATCAATGCGAAATTCTGTGGACAGTATGGAGTGATGGAGAATGAGACTACTGAAACAAGCACTTCAGGATGTGGTGAGGGGCTTTCTTTTGCTGTATTCAGATGAGGACACCAATAAATGTGACGTTCCTGAACCTCCTGATTTTCTGTATGAATTCAGGTTCTCTAATTCTGGAAATGGGAGCATTGTCCCGATTGACTGGAGACCCCAAATACGAATCTGCAGCTTTACGTGCTCTTCGTAAATTATGGGGCATGCGTAGTTCCTTGAATCTACTTGGTACAACGCTGGATGTATCAACTGGGGAATGGCTTGAGTACTCATCTGGGATTGGAGCTGGTAGGTTTGGTCAGGGCTTTGGGGTCTTTAATGTACTACATTATATGTATTGTTACGTAGTTTATTGGGTTTCCCAAATCGTACACTTGCCAATATTTCCTTGTGTGATGGGCTCCAGGCCAACAGAAACCATTCCCTTGATGCATCTTGAGCGTGTAGAGTTTTAGTTTCTGATGTTGGATTATATGTTTCTTCATTTAGGGGTTGATTCATTTTATGAGTATCTATTTAAGGCCCACATCCTTTTCGGAAAGGAGGAGTTCTGGAGAATGTTTCATTCTGCTTATATTGCTGTGCAGAAATATTTCAGACATGGTCCATGGTACAGCACTTCCTCCTAGCCTTATTGAATGCCTTATTTCAAATTATTATTGGTACTTTTCAAGTGTTGAAAGTTTGGATTCTAGCTGTAAGTTTAAATTGAAACGAGTGGGCTGCAAAGTTATTTTGATAAAGCATGTTACTGTATTTAGGTACCATGAAGCTGATATGAGGACAGGAAAAGCAACTTATTGGCAGCTTACTAGCCTTCAGGCATTTTGGCCTGGCCTACAGGCAGGGAATCTTAAACTTTGTCATACTACTTCGATAATAACTCCAAACCTCAGAGAGTCTTCTAATCTTTAGATGTGAACTTTGTTTATAGGTTCTTGTTGGCGATATTGCAGCCGCAAATTCTTCACACCGAGAATTTTTCCATGTATGGAAAAAGTTTGGAGTAATACCAGAAAGGTGCTTTTGAAACCGTTTTCTTATGAGTCTCTACTCTTACATTCTACATATGGACTTCTTAGTTAGTATTTCTCACAAGGGAAAGAAAAAACTGTCTAATATGAACTGTAAAATAATGTAGGTATTTGTTGGACCATCAAATGTTGCATCCCACAGAAAAGTATTATCCTCTGCGCCCTGAATTGGCTGAGTCAACATTCTACTTGTATCAAGCAACTAAAGGTTTGATTTTCTTTATTAGTTTTCATTTTTCACATGGTTCTAAAAGTTCAGGCGATATTTTGGAAGCATTCAGACATTTTAGTGCCCTAAGATGAAATTTCTTTTATTCAAGATAACATAAGAAACAGAAAAGAATCCTTGTATCGGGATTGTAGCCGGTCCTTCTATTTTCTGATTTTTCGCCCATGTTTGTTCCTGTGTTATCAGACCCATGGTACATTGAAGTGGGGGAGTCAATTGTAAATTCTCTGAACCTATACACAAAAGTGGAAGGAGGTTTTGCTAGCATTAGAGATGTCACAACTATGCAGTTGGAAGATCATCAGCATAGTTTCTTCCTTGCTGAGACGTAAGAGTTGTTTTTCCCTTGCACTATGCAAATACGGAGAAAACAATCATGCGTAAATTATTGCACTAACATATATCTGAACTGATGTCTTTTGTTTTTTTGTAGGTGCAAGTATCTATTTCTTTTGTTCGACGATTCATTTTTGGTTGAACAAAATTATATTTTCACAACCGAGGGTCACCCCCTTCCAGTGTTGAGGAGTTGGCATGACAGGCTTCCTGAGACTTACATCCGTAGTAACCGGACTTCTCTCAAGGTGTTGCTTCTACTCAACTGCATGCATAGTAGTTTTCCTTTGAGCAAACAGAAACAAGATGCGGTCGTATTCTTAATGTCCTTATACGAGTTGCAATTTCATTTGTGCAGACTGGAAATCAAGCACGACGGACAAGTGCAATGTCTATGCAAGTATGTCCTACGACAATGAATTCGTGGGAATGTGGCGGCCAACAAGTTGAGAGTGCTTGCCACGTCCCAGATGCTCGTAGTGATCACAGGTGTCTAACAGACGATGAATGTGGAGTTGACTCAACTAATTGTAGACGAAGATCGTGTAGCATGGCTGGCTACTGCGGGCTATGGTTGTTCATATGATTCCATGGAAGAAACCGGAGTTGTTTTCGGTGACAAACAATAAACGTAATTTCTGTAACTGGAATATCAGAGCATAGGAACACACTATGAAAAAGGGAAGAAGAAAGGGGGGAGAGGATAGGAATACATGTTTTAGAAGTGAACAGCAGATTATGCAATTGAGTTACCCTTCAGATTCTCAGAGCAATGTACCAAATTTTTGGGTGATGAAGTTTTTTAGTTGGGAAATATACTTTTATTCAAGATAAATGTGATCCATACAACGTATTGCCAAAGCGTTAATCCAAAACTCAAACGTGAAAGTCAGGAACAAAAGTATCATCTTAAAAAGGTAAGAGAAGAGCTTGATTATTTAAGGCTAAGGAGTTTTTTTTTTAAAAATACTTCGTGGCCTATTTATAGAACCTAGTGTTTATAATTGAAATCGTTCATATTTATAATTGAAACCGTTCATATTATAAATCACTTTGTAAAAATCATTTTTGCAAAAAATCAATTAAAACTAAAATTGCTTAGTCAATCAATAATGCTTTTATGGAATCCCTCAATATGTTTTTATACTCCTCATGCCTGAAATCTTGACATGATAAAACAAATGAAGTTTCAACGAAAAGTCTGCGGTACTGTTCATTTTAACGAAAAACCACATTTTTACATTAAAAAATCAATTAAAACTCAAAGTTTTCAAACCATTTTCATTAGTTTTCCTTAAAACAAAAGAAAAGGACAAAATAATCAACTAAATAATAGTGAAAGGCTTGGCCAAAAACCTAAGGTGACGTAAAAGATACTTTCATGCTAAAGATTTCAAAATTATTATAATACACAAAATTAACATAATTGTTAGCACGCTTTATAAAACAATTGCGTTTTTATATGTAAGTTTCATTTATATTAAAAAATGTATAAATAAACTTGTCAATTTATGCGTCTAAATAGCATCACCGCAATATCGTTAACTCACCATCACTACGACTATGGGGTTAACCCCATTGACTTCTTTTCTTCTCAACATCCCTAATGCCTAATAAAGGATATGATCAATCATATCACAATAACACATGGTTTCTAGCCTGCGGGGTCCACTGACTCGGCTGCATGAGTTTTCCTCTGGTTTCTATACAACGAGAAATTTTTGATTGTGACGGTCACACATATCACACCATCTAACGATTGTTAATAAAATCATAATCATGGTCTAAAATATCCATAATATCCCGATATTTTCATCGAAATTTCCGTGTTTTTGGACTACCGATATTTCTGATGTCATCGATATTTCCATCGAAATTTCCGTATTTTTTAAATTTCTATATTTAAAAAAACACCAAGGGAATTCGAACCCCTCTCATTTTACTCCTTCAACACATTGACCACCATATCATTTATATTTTTGTGAAAATATGCTAAAATATTTATATATTTTCTACACTCACAATGTTTGCCAGCTCGCTATATAATCAACTTAAATCAGTTAAATCCATCATGCAATGCATTTCCTTCCAATTTTTTATGATAAACTAATAGATAATTGACTAAATAAACATCCTGCAAAGTTTCAATAAAAATTTCCAAGTTTTTCTTACAATTTCCGTGGTTTTTATTCAATTTTTATCGATATCGATAATATTCCGATATTTCAATCGAAATTTTCGTGTTTTTGGACTACCGATATCATCGATATTTTAGACCATGATCACGATCACGACCAATCAAACCCCATCATCAAGTGGACAAGTGGCAAGGTGGAGAATCTCTTAACCACTCACGTGACAACGTCAAGGACACAGGCCCAGTGGTCCCGTGAAAGCTACGACGAAAGAAATTGGGCCCATTCATTTTACTGCCAACCAGGCCATGGGCCCCGTTTTTCATCCTTAAAGAAGAAAGACACGGGCCCAATGAAACAGTAAAACACGCAAGCAATTACGTAACATGTGTTCGGTGCCGGTCAAAAGGTCAGTTGATTTTTTTTTTTTTTTTTTTAATCTCTATTTATTATTTACATTGAAGAGATCTTAATTTTATTCATATGCTCACGGGTAAAAGGTGCAATCAGTTGACTAACATTTTTTAAGAACAATAGCGCATCGGTTCTTGACTACTAGTGTTTAAAATGTCGGTATCTACGAAAATATCAATATACAAATTTATAGAAATATTGATGTATATAAATATCGATAGCGGTTCCAATTATAAAAATTTGCTAAAAAATGGTCATTTAAAATTAAACTTAATGTCATATGACAATTTGTCGATAATTCATCGATATGTCGAAAACATTGACGAAATATGTCGATTTTAGTCAAAATTTAAGAGTTTTTCTAATATCTTGTAAAATTAAGACGTCACTCCCTCCATTCCATATATTTCTTTTTTTTTTCGATAGTTCCATAAAAAAATATCTGTCATATCAAAGAATTTCAAACAGTGTTGACAACACCCACCCTCGGTTTAAATAAAAGAAATTTCATATTCGACTCATATAAATGTATAAACTATTTATGTTTGCAATGAATACGACATTTTAACGTGGCGCATTATAATTAACAACTCATTGCGTAAGTATCTTTGTAAATAGCAGCCCTCTTTTCACAAAGAGTAAAAAGTGAGATTTCCCGGCAGGCATATTGCTGTTTTTGTTCCCATTACCAACGTGAAAATCATAAGACTTTGGGTAATGACCAACGTCCCCAACACACCCACCCCCCCCCCCCCCCCCCCCCAACAACAAAAAAACACAAAACCAAACAAAAAATTTCACAAGTCGATTCTGTGAAGGACAAAAAAACACAAAACCAAACAAAAAATTGCACAAGTCGATTCTGTGAAGGGCTTTTTCGGTATTTCGCAATCGTTTTCAAGTTGCGGTTAAAAGACGAGCACAAATCTAGGGTTTTGAATGCTAGTGCTTTTCGGTAACATCGTCGAGAAGTGAAAAGTCTGTTTGGGACTGTACTAATAAGTACGGAGTAGGAAGATTCGCGGAAGTGGGATGGACTGATGGAGTATCTTGTGATTGACATTTTGGACATTTTGGACATTTCTGACATGCATGCATGGCGTACTACTTGTTCTTCTTACAAAGTTATTATTCTCAAGGGAGATATTATTGTTGAAAAAAACAAAAAAAAAAAGAGAGATTATTATTTTCTGAGAAATACTAAGGAGGTTCTTTAAAAAATAAAAAAATAAAAAAAGATTTTTTATGAATTCTCTGTTACATTATTTTTGTGGTATAATTTTCGTACCTACATTATAAAATATTGTGTAAAAATCTTGAGGTGACGGAGAGTTTATAGAGAGTCGCCTTTAGGAGAATTTTGTTAAAATCCAGTTTATGAAATTTGTCTAAATAGAAGACAATGATGGTATATTATTCCCAAGGGATAGAAGAAGATTTTATTCCGTTTTCATGACGTTGTATTGTTATTGACTTGAGATGGTTGACGAATATTTAGATCAAGTGTAATCTAAGGATGAGGCAATTGATAAGGCAAATTCGGTTTATTTTTCAGTACCTAGCATTTTACCGTTGTAATAGATGGAGTAATATGCACTTGCGGGTCTAGGAAATATTATTAGGAGGGTCAGTAAAAATACTAAGTGCAATGCACAAATTTTTTTGGATGTAATAGCATGCAAATTGGCATTTCATCGAGCCTTGGTAAATCTGAAGTCATTTGTCAAGTTACATTGTAAGCTTGTCGACAGATGCCAACAGCTTCTAAGCAAGCATGCCGACTGATTGATGTCAATAGCTTTTGAGAGAGCATGCCGATAGATGTCAACCTATACCGAATGAGCCTATCGATAGATGCCCATAGCAAAGCATACAAAGGCATAAGGCTAGTAGCTATCTTACCTAGTACTATCCATAGAGGCAATTCGTTGAGCAGTTAGATGACAAATTTTAAGAACATCTTAAATTTCAAAGGGCAGAAGCCAGCTCTTTCATAAAAAATTTCTGAACTTGGGGATCAGATGATATGTAAGGTGATTTTACCTAACGAATCCGAAGATGAAAAAGTCTTCCACGCAGGTTGCCAATGCACATGCCCTCTCAAAAGTCACAACGGATGTGGGATCTTAAGAACCCTTTGTGAGAGAGCTGCCAGATACGAGCAAACGTACTAGAATTTCTCATCTTGCGAGGGTGCTTTCTTGGAAGGTAAAAGTATCGTATAAAGTGTTGTTTACTAGATATATACGTAACTAGTTGCCTTATCTATTGAAATGACAAAGTTGTTGACGTGACAAATGTGGAAGATATCTAAAATATGTGGAGGGAAATTTTTTTTATCCTTTTCTTTAGTAAGTAGTTTTAAGCTTATGAGCAATATAACCTACACTATATAAAATTATTAACAAACGTCATTGAAATAATTTCAAGATCGACTTTGAGATTTTAGATGTCCTGTGCAGAAAATAGTAAATGAGCCAATGTAGAAAGAATGCTGCTAGAAAGCTAATTTATATGCCTATAGGTACTAATAAGGAATCTAAATAGCGTATTAATTAAGAACATCTAAACGAACGAACGTGGTTTAAATAGCGTATTAATAAATAAAAAATAGCGTATTATGTTATAGTTCAAATCAACAAAACAAATGAACGAAAGAAATAAAAACGAATTTTAGACCAAAGCCGTCATAATCAAACTAAAAACATAAAAGTGATTTTTCTTATGTATATGGGGGCCGTATTTCTCTTATTCATTTGCAGAACTCAGAAAATTTCCAAAGATGAAGTTTTTGTACCACAAACCAAGTTGGTATGTATATAGATGATATGATTTTTAAGAAGGGAACTTTAACGAAAAGCTTCCGGTACTGTTCACTTTAACGAAAAACCACATTTTCACTCTAAAAAATCAATCATGATACTATTCACTTACAACACATTTTTGTCATTTTCGTTATAACTCAAAGTTTTCAAACCATTTTCATTACTTTTCCTTTTTAAGAATCATTTTAGATTAGAGGCCCTATGCAAGGGCACCTATTTCACATGCCCAAAACTCGCCACGGACTCATGGCTCGTTTACTAATCTGTAATCAAAATGAGGGGAATTGAATTGAGGAGGAATTGAATTGATGCGGAATTGGATTGGGGAGGAATCAGAATCAGATTCCTATTAAAGGTGTTTACTAAATTGTCAGGAAACGGAATAGGAATGTGTTGGTTTCATATAAGTTGTTTACCAATTCACTTCTGAATCGGAATCAAAACCATCTGATTACTAAACTGCCCTTGGTCTAAATGAATTATTTTATGTGATAATTAGTATAATTTAATTTTCACACAATCTTAACCCATAAATAATTGAATTTTCTATCACTTTATAAACTAATGTTTTAACTTTTTTTTTGACCTTTTCAAACCTAATTTTTTTTATCCACCCTCCATAACTTCCCAAGCCAGCAGCCCCAAGTTTTCTACCTTTTGAAACCTAATTTTTCACCTCTTTTCTCCTCCCCAGTATCCTTCGTCAGTCCTCACCAGCCGCTACCGCAACCACTCTCTCCCTCCCTCTCCTCCATTTCATTTTCTGTGGATCCTTCATCATCATTTTTTGCGCATCCATTGATCTCTCTCGCGCGTCGCACCTCCATCTTTACACGACCACGATGCCACAACCAAAGAACAACCAGCTCACTACGATATCTGAAGATGCCTTAGGATTCTTGAGATTGGTTCACTGGGGCACGGGGAGGTGAAGGGGAGGCAGGCAGAGAGGTGTGGGCTTGTTGAATTGAGTGGCAGATTTGGAGTTTTTAGGAATTACATGGGGTTATAATGGGTAGAAAATTGTATTCCAAATTCCTCCTTTGTCTGGGAATTCAAATGACACCTCATACTCAGGAGTTCAATTCCTCCAAAATCAGGAATTCAATTCCTATCTTTCGAGTGGACCCCACCCATTTTGATTCCTCCAAATTTTGGTAAACACAAGAATCATCCGTAATCGGAATCACACTCCGACTTTTGATTTCGATTACGAACACATAAACACACCCTCAATTCATACACCAATGATTGTGTTTTATTTTCCACGTAGAACCTTATCAAACCACGTCGGATCAGTATAATCCATTATTTGGGTTGTTGCTTGTTTGGGAATTTTTGTTAGGTTTGCTATAAAAACAAGGTGGATTATTTATAGAGTGCATTTTTGCTCACCACCATTTAGTATGGTGTATGCTCACCATCATATTTATCACCATTAGATGAGTTTGAATTTTGAGATTTGTGCTTATCCACTACATGAATCTCGAAATTCAAACTCATCTCACAGTGATAAATAGGATGGTGAACATACACTACACTAAATGATGATGAGCAAAAATGCTCCCTTATTTATGCTCCAGTTTAGAAATATAATAAGGTTCTGCGTCAGCATTGACATTTTATAACAAGATAAAGAAAGGCTTCATGTTTCTTAAAAAATGTGACTAGTTTCCAAAAATAAAAAAAGAAGATACTAGTTTTTTCCTTAATTTACAACGCGTGAGTGACATAACCTTCACTCACTTTATTCAAAAGATTCTTATTTTATAAAATTGGGATTAGTTTGGCCTCATATTGAACTTGAAAGATTCGAACGGTTTATGTTTTAAGTTGTACTTTATAAATCATTCTTGCAAAATATTAATCAAATCGAAAATGTTTAAGGCATCTAATTGAGTTAAAAGAAATTGACGAACACTATGTTCTAAGAAACATTGAAATTTCATCATTACAATTAAGTAAATGGTTTCAGGTTAAATTGATTTTTTGCAAGGATGACTATAAATTAAGACTCAAAAAATAGAATGTTCGGTTCGTTGAAGTTCGATGTATGGGCCCCACAACTATTCTCCTACAAAAAAATGGGGATCCGTTCGGATAAAGACTCTGTACGTACTTTTAGGATAACAAGGTTTCGCTGCTGTTCCAATTCTATTATTTTATATTATTACAAGTACTATTCTACACTAATTTATACTAAAGAGACAAGTGTTTTAAATCTGAAATGTAGTGAGTTGATGAGAAATACCCTAACTACCAGGACAATCCACCACTTATCATTCCAATTTATTAGAAGCACACTATTCACATATATTTTTAAACCTAGGAGGATCCTCGTCGGATCCCCTTTGTGAGGATCATGGGAATCCTCCAATCATATCCGTTCATCGTACATCGTGTGGTCAAAAATTATTGTAATTTTTTTATTTAAAATTGAATATACACCTAACAAAAACTGATCGTACGATGTACGATGAACATATATGATTGGAGGATTCGGCTAGGATCCTCTCTTTTTAAACATTCATATGCTCACTAAAATCACCACTCAACTAACTCAAAATGTCTTCAGTATTCGTCATTCAATACTTTAATTTCATCTTAGCTTGGGAATTCCTCCTAAATTCGTGAAATTCCCCTCTATAAATGACAATAATGTTGAAAATTACAAATTTTCGGTCGTTACCTACGAAACTTGTGCACAAATCTCGTTACTTGTTAAGTGGCTATGCTAAATACTAGGACATATGCCAGACTCGATCTCGAACAATAATTTGATTGATGATAAAAAAGAGAAATTTTCGTTCAGTTCTGCTAATACACCCCCAATCAATGTTTGTAAGAAAATTCTTTCCTTATCAATTGACGGGTTCAAAGACCAAAAAGTTAATTATCTATTAACTAAACATTCTTTTTACAGCTAGATCCAATCCCCTGTAGCATGTGGTAGAAAATCCTCGAATATTTCGAGGATTTTCGTTTGCTGGCTATTGAACTAGTACAAAGTTTTCACTTAATTGTTAGTATTTATCTAAGACGTTATTATTATTATTATTATTATTATTTAGTACATCGATAATTTTACACTAAATGGATGAGGAGTTCGGTTAAGTCACACAATGGGCAGCCTAATTTGGTATCGAATTCATCATTTACAAGACTTAAACCGAAGACCTCTCATTTCTAAGCGAAGAGATTACCGTACCATAGTACATTATTGTTTTTAGGGTAAATGACAAAAAATTATCTCAACTATTGGTGTCACGACACTTTCATACCTCATCTTTTAAAATTAACAATGTCATACCTCATCTTTAGAATTTGGTAAATTTTATACCTTCCGTTAGCTTGCCTTGAATTTCTTAGTTAAATGCTGACGTGGCTTGATTCGGGACCCACTTTTTATTAAAAAAATTAACAAAATAATAATTTACCCTTAAAGAAAAAAAAAAAAGGAAAAAAAAACCCTCAGTTCGTCCCTTCTCCCCCCTCTCTTTTCTTCCCCATCTTCATCTTCTTCTTTCTACCTGCAACCCAAAAAAAGGGCAAAAAAAAAAAAAACCAATTTGTCTTCCCCCCGCACCCCCCCTCAGTTTGTCTTCCCCCCTCAGTTTGTCTTCCCCCTTCCCACCCCCTCTTCTCCCCCACTTGAGCCCAACCTGCAACCCAGAAAAAAAAAAAAAACCCATCTTCATCTTCCCCGACCCCCCTTCCCTGCAACCCACCCCTTTCTTCCCCCTCCTGTCGTCCCTAAACCCTCCACACCCACTACCTGCAACCTAGAAAAAAAGAAAAAAAAAAAAACTAGATCCCGATTGCCCCGGCGAAGGCCGATTCCGTGGGTGGAGAACCTAGGCGCGGAGAAAATGGGGGGAATGGGTGTGGATTTAAGGAGTAGGGTGTGTAGATGAGGGAAAAGGTTGAGTGCGGAGGGTGGGTGCGGGGAGAAGACGAACTGGGAAGAAGATGAAGATGGGGGAGAAGAGATGAGAGGATGAGGGGAAAGGGAAGGGGTCGGGGAAGTCTGGGCTTTTTTGTTTTTTTGTTTTCTTTTATGAGGAAGAAGATGAAGATGGGGGAGAAGAGAGAGAGAGACAGGGAGGGGGTGGAAGGGGAGGTTGTGGCTTGTTTTTTTTTTTTTTTTTACTTTTTTTTATTATTTTAATAATTAAAAACTATTAAGTAATTTTTTTTAATTTTTTTTTAATTTTTTAATAGAAGATGGGTCCTGAAACAAGCCACGTCAGCATTTAACTGAGGAATTTACGGCCAAGCTAACGGAAGGTATAAAATTGACCAAATTCTAAAGATGAGGTATGACATTGCCAATTTTAAAAGATGAAGTATGAAAGTGTCGTGACACTAATAGTTGAGGTAGTTTGATGTAATTTACCCTTGATTTTATTTAAGGTTGAAATGTCACATGACAAAACAACCACAAGGACCCACCCAGTGGACGTATGAGCTGACGAGTCGCTCTATTTTCAGTTAAGCAAACAAATTATCAAACAACGATGTCCATTTGGCCACCCGGACCCCACTTTTACCAGTCGTTTAAACGCGCTTTTGCGGGCCCCACACGGCATCCTCATCACGTCACCCATCTTAACACTCTCTCTTCTCCCTCTGCACCTGTGCGAGTATCTTGTCCACCTTTGCGTGACGACACCGAAAGAAGAAGCCGAAAGAAGAGAGATGGTTTTTCGGGTCGACGAAGGAGCATCCCGGACACAACCAAATTCTAGCTACACGCCCTCTGCAAACAGTACTTGTACTACCAAGATTTGGACTTTTCTCATTTATTACCCCATTTATTATTGCTATTTAAGCCCTTCTATTTTTCCGTTATTTGTATCTGTGGATCAATAATACTAGTTCTATTGCGTGCTTGTCGAATGCTGGTGCTTTTGTGTAGTGGCACAGCCAGTGCGTCTCAGTGCTTGTTGCTGGTGAGCTGGGTGTTGCTGGGTTTCGATAATGTCGCAGAAGAGGCAGCAGGATGATGGCAAGGGTCGATCGGATGGGACTAGTAGTCCGGATGACAAGCGTAGGAGGACCAGTTTCCAGAGGTTTGAGTCTGTAAATCTTATTTGGGATAAAATACGAACTGGGTTTTGTTTGGATTGTGGAAGTGTCTGATGAATGTTATCCAACCCATGTGTGTTATTGAAAAAGTTTGGGTCTTTTTATCTTGTTTGGGATATTTATTTTTGCTTTGTAATTGGGTTATTGTTACAAAGTGGAAATATTGGATAAAATATGAATTGGGTTTTGGCTTGTGAAAGTGTTATTTAGTTTTCTTCCCTTCTAGGAAAAATGGGATTCTCGACTAGGAGTGAATTGAGTTCTGTTTACTTTAGATTTGATTGAGATTCTTATGTTGGATTGGAAGGATGGATGGATAGAGAACTGGCGTCGAGAATTTATGTCGGAAAATGATTTGTGTATCTTCATTGTAAGAAGTGAACTTTGTGGTTTTGAGAATTTCGAAGCTTAGTTTAGTAAATGAAGGTGCTTTCTTTGTGAAATGCGAGTGCATTTGGCTCAAGATAATGGAAATTGATATAGGTTTTTGTAAGTAAAAGATAAGCTAATTAACTTTTGATATCACCGTCTGGAAGACAAAATTGATTGTTCAGTTCAATCACAAGTTGCAATGAATCCGCCTTACCTTCTTAATAATTTGATACCAAAACAAAGTATGATAATTTTCACATCTGGTTTCTTTCTAATGCCTTTGTTACTGGTTTTCAGCGCGGTTCTGGAAACGATGAGTTTGCGCAAAGTCCAGCATTCACTGGAGCCACTTCTAGAGCGTTTGATTCGTAAAGTTGTAAGTGTTTTCCCATTATATTTTCCTTTTATTTTGGATTTAGTATCTGTGTAATTTCTACCATTGAGCTCGAATCTTGTACGCGTTCTTGCTCTACTGCGTAATTGTAAAACAGTATTGTATATTTGAAGGGGTTGTATATGATTTATAAACTTCATAAGTACATGACTGTGCTAAAATCAATCAATTGAATTGAGCCGTTGTTAGCTTGGAAAGTGTAAAACACCACCATGCTTTGCAGGGTGCAGCTAACGTGCATGGCAGCCCACTTTGTGGTCGCATTTGCTCTAGCCTGACACCAGGTACCCTTTCCGTCAAGTCAGGGCTGCACTCTTCTTTCCAAGGAGTCGTTTTACCATAAAATTTCAATTTGTCAATGTTACCTAGCCACGAGTTGCCAGTTAGACGTAGAACTTAGGATGTGTCAACATAATGGGTCCAGGGAGCCCTTTCATTACCACTTTAGCTTCTCTCATATGGGGGATGACCAAATTGGGTATTCTCGAACCATAACCTTTTCTAGGAACAACTTTTATGATTATCGATGGGCGTTTTTAGTGGCATGTAGTTCACCTTCCATACAATAGTCTATGACCCCTTCAGCTAGTGTCCTCATTCTCAATATTTTGCGTGTTCGATGTCAAGATAAAATGGTTTCACATTCACTCTCTGAAGTTTCTTAGGCCTCAAGTATACCTTTGAGGGTTTTATTTATTTTCTTTAAGTTTATGTCCCTGCAAATCATAATATAGTAAATGATTTTCACTTTGAAATTCAATACATGCATGCATATTGGATGCATCCTTTTAGTTTTATGGTGCTGCAGCTTTATTTGATTGTTATATAATTTTGTTATGTATTTTCAGGTTAAAGAAGAAGTTGAGTTGGCCCTAAGAAAGCATTTGGCGAGTATGAAACAGTAAGATGATGCTCTAAAGCTTTGAGATGTAGCAATTTAGGGCCAAATCCGTAGTTTCACACTTGCCATACAACAGTTGATTTATGTTTTACCTTTCTATTTAGGAATTGTGGGAAAGAGACGGATCCTTCTGAATCAAGAATATTAAAGCTACAGTTCTCAAATAACATTTCTCCTCCAGTATTTACTGGAGCTCGGATTGAAGGAGAAGAATGCTCCTCTGTACAAGTAGCTTTGGTCGATTGCTTTAGTGGACATATTGTCAAATCCGGGCCTGAATCCACAGCCAAGGTGGAAATAGTTGTTCTTGAGGGTGATTTTGACGGTGAGGAGGGTGATAATTGGACGCTTGAAGATTTCAAGAATAACATTGTAAGAGAGAGGGATGGAAAGAAACCTCTTCTTACAGGAGAGGTGGCTTTGAATCTTAAAGACGGAGTTGCACTTGTGGGTGAGATTTTTTTTACTGATAATTCAAGCTGGACAAGGAGCCGTAAGTTCAGGCTAGGAGCAAGAGTTTCAGATAACTTCGATGGAACTAGAATAAGAGAAGCAAGGACAGAATCCTTTATTGTCAGGGATCATCGGGGAGAATGTGAGTGCTTCTTATTTGGTTTATTTATAAATAAATTGTCTCTAAGGTTATTGCTAGAGTACTGATACTAAGATCGAGTGTTCTTTCACCTTTCCATTGTCGGGGTTATCCTCTCTTAACCGTTTTCATTTATGATCAGACTGGCCATATGGTTAAACAAAAAATTTCATTGTAAAAATTAACCATATCTTGTCATAATACCTCCTTATATTGAATGTAGTTAACTCCATATATTTTCATTTGCGATTATGATGCATGGCTCATGGCCTTCAAATTAGGATCAGCTAACTTAAGTAAACATACAGTATTATAACCTGACCTACTTCTGGTTCTGCAGTGTACAAGAAACACCACCCTCCATCTCTGCTTGATGAAGTATGGAGACTAGAAAAGATTGGCAAGGACGGAGCTTTCCATAAGCGGTTGAGTCGGGAAAACATCAACACTGTGAATGATTTTCTCATCCAACTCTTCATAAATCCTTCAAGGCTCCGGAATGTAATTACTGAATTTTCTTATCTTGGTGAAATTACCTTTTCCAATGATTAATACTTTATTTTGAAGATTACGTATCATCTTGTGCATTTAAATGTTTCATAAAAGGGGAAAATGTACTAGTTTGAGCAGCCTTGTTCAACCCAACACAAGTATCCTAGTGGTTATGATATATATATATATATATTTTTTTTTTGGGTGGAAAATTGCAGATCCTTGGGACGGGTATGTCTGCTAAGATGTGGGAAGTCACTGTGGAGCATGCTCAGACATGTACACTCGATGAGAAGGTGTACTTGTACTACCCTCCCAGTTCACAGGAAACTGGTGTGGCCTTCAACATTGTAGGGCAAGTGATGGGACTTCTGTTGGAATGTGAATATGTTTCTGTTAGTAAGCTGTCTGAAACACAAAAGGCATGCTACCTATCACCTCAGTCCACTCGCTTCTATCTTTTTTCTGTTGTATTTTCTTAAGTCATGTCTAATTTCGTATGGTCAAATATTGTTTTTAGGCTGATGGCCAGCACTTGGTCATTTCTGCATTTGAACACTGGGAAGAAGTAGTCCCGTTTGAAGATGAAGCCTCTCTTATAGCTGCATCTTCCAACTTCACTAATGTTCTTCACACATCGAGCTCACCAAGGGTGGAGGATCTTGAAGGAAGCAAGTTTTTGGCTTCTCAGAAGATTGGTGGATTTGATTATGCACAGCCATCTGCCTCTTCTCCAGATATCATCTCATCCATCTATTCGGTGGGTAGCACCAGTGGCTTGGATGATTATGCCTTGCACAACATTGACAGCTTCGGTCTTAGATATGACCAGCCTCTGAGTTTCCCGGGTCAAGTCACCAACTCCTTGATCTTTGACACCGACCCCATGGCTCATGCTTTATTTGTTGAGGATCATCTGCAGTTTTCCGATGCTAATCTTCAGTCCCAGAACATGAGTTCAGAATCACAAGATCTACATAGCGCTGTGGATCGCTTCTTGCCACGTTCAGCTGTTGCCATATCCGATAAGGCTCAGAGGGGATGGACAAAGCTATTCAGTGTGCTGCAGTGGTTCTCAATATGGAAGACCGTGGCTTTGAAACGAAGAGTTCAAGATATTCAGAGATACTAGTAATCACGCGTGAAAAGATTGTTTGGTTACAGTTGCAAATACCATTAGCGCTGCCCGTATAGTACTTACGTGTGCAGGTAGAGTGAGATCTCTTGGAGGTTTTGATAGATGTAAATATATCTGGTAGTTTTTTTTACTAGTTTCTTAGTTCTGAATGGCCAGAGATAAACTCTCAACCAAGTTGTTAGCTTGTATCTATGGAGATTTGTTCAATAAAGGTATCCTTTGCCTAGCTTTTTTACAGTGTTCGGTAGAAAAAAGGGCTTCTAGATTGTGAAATGTGCTCCTAATAGAAGCGTTGAAGTGCTTCTTACATAAGGGGAAGCAACCCCAAATCGGTGCAAAATAATCTGTCATTCATCTTTACTTGCCTGAAGCGATGGAAGTCATGAATCGTGTAAGGAATAAAAACAATGGATTGGGATCAACCATAGCTTCTCTTATTTGATTTTATTCCTAATTATCTTCATGTATTTGATTACGGAATTTAATGTGGAACTTGCGCTATCGTTTATCCCACGAACGCATAGAATGTCGGGAATTGAAATAATTACAATACCCACGTTCTAATAAACGAAGTGACGTCAAGAATCAGAATGACTACAGTGCAAACAACAGAAGCAACGAAGGCCTTGTTTGGCACGCCGGATAACACACCGGATAGGATTCATAATACGGAAGCAGTTGTTTGGTGCGCTTTCGTACTAAATAAGCATCTGTTTCATTATCTGATCCATCAAATTTTATCCGGTTGACACCGGACTATTAAAACACCCCAAAAACTCGGGATAATTAGTCGGACCGCATCCTCTCCACCTTCACGAAGCCGCCCTTAACAACTTCTCAAAGAGGGATGTCGAGCAGTTCCTCGACGAGTTCTCCTCCCCGGCCGCCACTCCTCTACAATCAGTTCCGAGCAATTTTCCGTCTGGTTCGCCGCTTCCTATTCCATCGCTTCTCAGTCGTCGACATCGAAGTGCGAAGATGTGGACAAAGATGTAGTTCAGATCAAGAAGCCCAATCTTCATCGTCAACAACAATAAGCTCAGTAGCTCAATCATCCCGCAGCCAACGGCGTTGGATCCAACTCTGACGACTCCGGTTAACTCAGACTAGTACCACGAATTGAATTCTTTTCTTCATCAATTTGCATCCTCAATTTAATTAGTAGTATTGTTTTGGTGGTGAATCGATGTGGGTCTTGGGATATTGAAGAAATTAGGAAGGGGGTTCGTATGGGAGGGTGGGGAAGATGAAGAAAGGGAGGCATGCTGGAGATAAACCTCAACCTGGGTTTTTCCCCTTTCTTCTTTAATTTTTATTTTATGATGATTAATTCCTTTTTAGTATTTTTCTATGGTTTTCTCTCTTTTTATTCATTTTAACAATTATTTTGAGATTTTTTTTAGAAAATTATTATAGTCCGACGTATTATCTGGTGCACAGATTAATCCGACAGAACATCAAACGTCCGACTAATTTAGTCAGTACTATCTGATGACTATTTATCATATCCGACTGAAATAATCAGTACAGTCCGAGCTGCCGAGTCCTAACAGTCTAACATGCTATTGCAGTGCAGTCAACCCATTGCCCAATAATTTCAACTGGGGAACCATTTTTCCAACTCTCAGCCACCATTTTCTATGGAAAATTGGTAAAATAAACCTCAAACTTTACCTATAAATATTTCCTCTATTGACCACCAAAACCAAACCCAAAAAATGGAGAACCCAAAAGGGCAAGTAATTGTGGTCGCATATCCAGCTCAAGGCCACATAAACCCACTCCTCCAATTTGCCAAACGCTTAGCCTCCAAAGGCCTAAAAACCACCCTAGCCACCACCCCTTACACCATCAAATCCATCTACGCACCCACCGTACGAATCGAACCCATCTCCGACGGCTACAATCAAAGCGGATTCAACCAAGCGCCAAGCCTAGCAGCCTACCTACACTCATTCAAAACGGTTGGCTCGAAAACCCTAGCAGAACTCATACTGAAGCTCAATGCCTCAGCAGGCTCACCACCTGTCAGTTGTATTGTGTATGATTCACTGTTTCCATGGGCACTTGATGTGGCCAAAGAGTTTAAAATCTACGGAGCTGTATTTTTAACCGTCTCAGCTTCTGTCTGCTCCATGTTCTGGCGTGTCATAAATCGCGGTCTGTCGTTGCTTGTGATGCAAGAAACTGATGATGATCAGGGTTTGGTGAATATGCCTGGCCTTCCTCCACTAGCTCATTCTGAGCTGCCAAGTTTTCTTTCACAACCTGAGAGTGAGACTCACTCTCCTTATTTGGCTCTGATCTTGGAGAAGTTGAGCAATCTGGAGGAAAATGATTGGGTCTTCTGTAATTCTTTCCAAGAGTTGGAAACTGAGGTAATTGTGTTAATATTCTCCCAGATCTTGATATTATTTAGCTGAAAGTAATTTTTTTTCTTTCAAATAGTGAAATTAGTGACATGGGATTTTGGTATCATCTGCTAAAATTGAACTAGAATTTAGATAAACAAAATAAAGAAGGACTAGACTGGTGGAAACTGAATATTTATGAAGAAATATGCACAAATAGTAACGATTACAAAGTTTTAATAGAACTGGGGCACAGTGCTTTTTACACTTTCGTTTTTCTCTTGTGCACTTCTTCCCTTTCTATCTTTTGATTTATTCAGTTCAAAAGCGAGAGGGAGAAGATCACCGAAAGAATAGGGAAGTTCGAAATCACTACCCCACAATGAATCCGTATATAAAACGAGGTTTAGTGCATCTTGATTGTTTTGTTTGTTCCTCCAGTTTTGCGCTTATGAAATTCCATGTATATCACGAAAATTGAGAATTATTGCTTGATGAGGATATAAAATTCAAGTGAGTTTGGTTCGATTGACAGAAGAGCCAAGGATCAATGTCATCAGTGTTTTACTTGTCCAATTTGTAAAGCAATTGCAAAATTCTAATTAATTGTTCTTATTCAATTAATTAATTAATATACTTGTGGAAAAGCTGGTGAATGAAATGCTGGGGCTCTGGTCCCTGGTGATGGTGGGTCCCATGGTGCCATCAGCCTACCTGGATCAACAAATGGAAGGAGACATAGCTTATGGAGCAAGTCTGTGGGAGCCAAAAGCAGACCAGTGCATGAAATGGCTGGAGGAAAAACCACTTAAAAGTGTGGTTTATGTCTCATTTGGAAGCATGGCAGAGATTGCAGCTAAACAGGTTGAAGAAATTGCATGGGGATTGAAAGCAAGTGGTCTGAATTTCCTGTGGGTTGTGAAAGATCCTGAAGAAAAATTGCCAGATGAGTTTTTGGAGTCAGTAGGTCAAGCTGGATTGGTTGTGCCATGGTGCAACCAACTGGAGGTTCTAGGACACCGATCGGTGGGTTGTTTCTTGACGCATGGAGGGTGGAATTCGACATTGGAAGGGCTGAGCCTAGGCGTACCGATGGTGGTGATGCCACAGTGGAGTGACCAGCCGACTAATGCAAAATTCGTGGAGTTGTGGGGGGTTGGAGTGAGAGTTCAGAAAAATGAAGAGGGGATCGTGAGTAGGGAAGAGATAGAGATGTGTGTGAGGGAAGTCATGGGAGGAGAGAGAAGTGGGGAGATCAAAAGGAATGCCTTGAAATGGAGAGAGGCTGCAAAGAGATCTGTTAGTGTAGGGGGAAACTCAGATGACAACATCAATGAATTTGTAGCCAAGCTTTCAAGGCCGAAAGATGGCTAATTAAGCAACAATAAACCCAAGCATTGTAGAAACTCAGCGTATCGACATTTTACATTCATCATATTGTTTACATATAACTATGAAAGAATGTATGAGTGTGAAATCTATACATATGCTTGCCTTTGTATAATATATTACTAGTATTAAATGTTAAGCTAAAAGAGGAAGAAAAACCTCCGTATTTGATATAGGCGCATATACCGCCAAAAGTTTGGAGGACAATGGAGGAAACCAAACACGAAACCTTTAAAATCCCGACTGGTGCCAGTTATTCTGGAAGTTTACAATCTTTTGAATCTTTACATACTTCTCCCTGCATCAGAAAACAGATAATGAGATGCTTATTAGCACCAAATGGTTCAAATATTTCAAAATCTTAAGCATTTTTTTATGAAATTCAGACTGTCAGCAGACTTGTTTGATGTCTAACATAAGCTAATGGTTCAAGTCCCATTCAGATTCAATTAGAGGCATTGAACGGTAGTAGAAATGAAATCCATGCGATCGAATGGTGCTTACCTTGTTCTTCTTTCGCAACTCCAAAACCTCTTCTAGAGGTGGCCGGCCTAAAACAAAAACAGGATATCAGCACCATATAACACAAGTTCATATTAATAATTTAATCATAATATATATGAGGCAGCAGTGTTAAAAAATTAGCATACCTGTGATTTGAAGACGATATTTAGCCCAAACGCCATATACAGCACCTGCTATTGTTGCAATCTGTGAATAAAATGCTTTCCCATTAGTCCCCCAGATATAACAAGACAAACTTTGTAGACCATTCAGTTTACAAGATGGAAATTGATGAATATCGATGCAGCTAACATAAGAATTGAAAGAGGAGTCTCACAGGTTCGTATTTAGTTATGGCATACACCCATCCGAGCCCCACCTGTTCGTATAGCTTTCTAAACGCCTGCAGAAGTTTTCATCAGCTTTGTCAATATCTCTTAGACAGCTAAAAGTAAAATTGAACTCAAAATAGGGAGTTCAAACGTGGCACGGAAAGGGGCTTACTTCGACATCAGTGACTATAGTTCCATCAGAGAGGATGGCATGTATGTTTCCCATAACCTAAGAAAAGCCAACACAAGAATTTGTCACTAAATTCTAATATCTTTTTCCAAAACATGTTACATCATCGTCCATCGAATTTTCAATCTAAGTTTTTCATATGCACTTCAGGAAATCCGAAATCTTATTCTACGAGGTCATATTAGATATGTAAAACAAGAAATACTCCCATTGATATAAACTGATTTGTAAATCTTCGTATTGAATTTCATCACTGCAAACTTACAGTCTTGTAGTCCAGCCCCTGATTCTCCTCTGGGGAGTAATCATCTGAACTTATGTCAACAAACTTGATGGTACCATAACGCTTATTTCTCTCTCGCAGCATGTCCACCTACCAATGTAACGAAAACTTCAATACACCCGAATCCATCAAGAACAAAAAGAATCCGTAGCTTCACTCTCACGAAACCCATCAAACAAACGCTAATTACATTAAAATCAGCAAAACAACAACAGGAATATACGGATAGACGTTTGAAGGTAAGGATAGACCTCTCGCATGCATAAAGGGCAATCCCCATCATAGAGCATTTTAATCTTCCAATTCTGAGGTGTTTGTTCTTGATCATTTTCTTTCTTTGGAGTCATGGGGTCTGCAGCCGCCCCGCTAATAGCCCTTGTTGAAGACTTAAACCCTACAGATAGATACATATATATGCATCATATAAAGCAACCAACAATAATAGACTAAACCCGAAAACCCTCGGACATTGTTCGGCTCCTTACAAATTTAGTACGAATCACAGTTTGACAATGCATAAACAACTCAAACGAATACCGCGATAACGAAAATTTATACGCACATATCAAACTGTGATTGACAGAAAAGTCGGAACTAAATGAGAATGACATAGGGTTGTGTATTTATGTGAGCATACAAAATGATTAATTAGTTACCACTGAAATGGATACATCATAAATTAAACTAATTGCCAACGATAAAAAGAAGTTAAAAAAATACGCAGAAATAAAACTGGTCACAAACTTTAAATCAATAGCATAACTAGTAAGACGCTAAACAGATAATATGGAGCACCATGCAGCTTATTGTCTGTTTCGTGTCCGCGAGTTTGGTAAATAGGATCAATTAACTCACCAGGTTGGTGAATAGGAGCTGAGATGAAACTTTGGGGACGATGAATCTGATGAACTTTGAGTTGTTGGAGAGAGAGAGGAATTGATGAGAGAGAAGGGTTTCTTTGTCTCCCTCCAATTTTGCATGCGGAAGCAGCTGCTTTCATTGCCATTGCTTCTTCTTCTTCCTTCTGTAACCAAATCCAAAGCTCTTGGGATTGAGATTTTGGAACCAAAGGGTTCAAAGTTAGTTTGGTTGGACTGCCCTGGTTCGTAACTACCATGTATACGTGGCAGCCTATCCTTCACCCGTAAACATGACACGGCGAGTTCTAAAATAATATGGCAAAAGTATGGGGGTGGAATAGAAATATATGGTGGGAACTAAATGATATGGCAAAAATATGGGGGTACAACAGAAAAATAATACACAAAATTCGGCCTGATAGCGAAAGCTCGAGTCTTTACGCAAATATTTGGTTTTGATAGCTGCTGCTTCAACTTCAAGCTCCGGTCTTGAACAATGGCGTTCCTGCTCCGCAATTCCGTCGCTTCCCATCTCCAATCCCACTCGCAGGTTTCTCTCTCTCTCTCTCTCTCACGTTTGATCTGCGTCGCCGCCGTTTTGATTTGGCTCAGTTTTTCCTCTCTCGCTAAATCTAACCTTCTCACTTCGACAATCAGAGAGCGCAGAACGATTCGCTTTCACAATCGCGACGCCAGTTCCACGTCGAGCCAGGGCCTCGCGAGAAAGCTGTGAGTCTCTCTCTCTCTCATTTTTTTTTTTCAGCTGTACAGGATTTTGATGAAGCTTATAATTTCATCTTGTATTCGAGATTCGTCCTTGAAACTTTGTATTTTTATCATTTTTGATAGCTGGGTAGCAAACCCATTTGAGCAAACAGCTTAAAGATGTTAGCTTTAGATTTATTTGTGCAAATTTTGTTTATTTATTTGTTTGTGATGTTTGTTAGCAGCAGAGTAAATGTGTTTGATTGATTTCACGGGTTGAGTTGTCCATTTTTGCTGGACTAAGTTGTTTAACATTGCAGCTCTTGGCAGCGGACCCATCTTTAAAACGGTTCAAGTCGCATAAGAAGGGCGTCTCGCGAGTTAAAAGACTTGGAGATGTTCTTACCATTGTTGTCATTGCTGGTACGCAATTCTTTTGCTTGAGATTTAATCAGATGGTTATGAGTTGCTATGCACTTGTTTAATTTACCATGATACTTTTGATAAGACGTAGCTGTTGTAACGCACTCCTCTGGCTTTCGTAAATTAGTTCTAGTTACCATACATTTTGAGAATTTTAAGATAATCTTGTTATGGTTTTGGGGATGCGGTGATAGTCTATCAACATTTCGATATTAAGCTGTCAGTTAGAATCTATCAGGGTGCTAGATCATTCAGAGATGAGATTAACAACATGATATCTATCAGGGTGCTAGATCATTCAGAGATGAGATTAACAACATGATATTTATAAGAATATGTAAGTGCTTACTGGAAGAGGACATCATATTGAGACTCACACAACAAACCCAAATGACAAATAGAGAAGAAACCGGAAACTCAGTTTTCAATAGGAAAAACTTCAATATGAAACCGTTTTATTATAATGTTCAGTGTTCGATTATTTTCCTTTTCCTTGTTTAAACTATATGATCAATTGATTTGATTGCATTTATTGTCTGATTAGTAAAGTCCTCAGTATGGTTATGACGAAAGAAGGGGTGGGGGTCACAGTTGTTTTAGCCTCATATAGCTTAAGTTTGGAATATGCCCCTCAAGAATGAGTCACAAGCAAGATGGGTTCATTTTCCTGCTTCCCTCTCTGTCTTTTCTAGGGTTGCAAAGAGTGTTTGTATTCGCAGATGCACATTCATAGACTTATAACAACACCCACTTCAAACTATGGGTAGAATCTGTTGCTTATATTCATTGCAAAAAATATGATTACTTTTGCCATCTGTGAAAGTGGCATGACAAACAACGGAAAATAGCAATCAGGATCATTAAGACCTGATTAGAGAACGATATTAGTTTTTTTTCTAAACTGCTGAAATCTGTTTTATATTTTAACTAATAATCTGTGTTCGATGATCCAACTGTTCCATATCTGCGTAAAAGATACGTTGAAAACACTTGATTGAGTACATTTCTTGATAGAAGGCAATAATGGACTTCCTTTTGATTGTGACTTTTCTTTTATTATGGTACCTTTCGTCGGTCATTTTTTAGTCTTGTTTTACTTGTTAGTTGTTACAGTGTTCCCAGTTTCCCAGTACTCATGTGTTTGCGATATTTATACAGGCTGCTGCTATGAAATATATGTAAAAGCGGTAATGCGAGAAGAAGCTAGGAGACAAGCAGGGGCTTCGGGTGCAAGTGCATAATCAAGTGTGTATGTGGGCAGTGTTTGGTTTTCTCTAGCAACCATGCTGGAACGTGTTGATTCTGAATGCTGAATAAGTAGAAAACAGATTATCCCAAGTTGCTTTCGGAATATCTGTTTCTGATCTCTATCAGGTTTTGTTTCGTAATAATAGTCTATTCTATAGAAATCGTAGAACAACTTCAACAAATGCATTTGAACATTCTTTGTTTTTCTTTCTGGTAATGAATGTTTTGCTTGATTTTAGACCATATACCATTCCTTAAGCTGGAAATGCGGAAGAAACATTACCAAACCATTACTGTTTTTGTGTTTGCAACGCGTATACTTTACCGATACCAGTTGAAGAGACCAAAATTGGTGATGAGTTGGTTAAGATGATGTGTTTTTTCGCATATATTCAATTTGCTCTTGGTATCTGAATCTGTGAACGACAGAGCGAGCGTTGCAGCTGGAACGGATGACTGGTGATCGATGATTTCAGTGGAGAAACACGAAGGGTTCAGATTGAAAACAGTTCCAAAAGGATTAGCAGTGTTCAATTGAAAGATACTAATATGAAATTAATACATACTTTATTCTTACTTTAATTACAAATATATTGCAATTAATTAGTGTACAAAGTTCTTGACTTTTGGTAGGGGCGGCTACAAAGCACCACCCAAAGAAAGAAATATTTTGGCTAGCTAGTGGTGGCTAGGCTGGTGACGATGTGCTGTTTCCAGATGGTTCCTTCCTTCCACTCCATGTGACTTCAAATTGATTAGAAATTTCGAGGCAGATGTAAGAAGCATTGAAAAACGAAGATAATAATATAAATGGTGCATTCTCGCCACCTTAAAATGACGGTAATGTTCATCATCCTATTTATCACCGTTGTATGAATTTATATTTTAAGATTTATATCTATCCACTATGCAGATCTTAAAATTTAAATTTATCGAACGAGAAGAATAAAGCGGTGAACATCGCAATTACTTAAGGTTGGAGAGCAAAAATATTCTAGTTAATAAAGAAGCTGAAAATTGAGAGGGAGCAAACTCTTAAAATTTGAAGCATTATTGAGTTTTTGGCCCACTGACCCATATGATAGAAATAATGTCAAAAATATTCAAAAAGAAGATCATACAGACATACACCACCACCATCATATGCCCTATCCCTGACCATACCACAACAAAAATATTCATAAATGGAAGATATCTCCTATTTTCTTACCTTAGAAAGCAACTGAATGTTGCTCATTTACTTTATTAGTATAAACTCAGCACCGTATCCACTAAGATATTAAATCATATGTAAAATTTAGGTGCAATTCTCAACGATATGAACTAAGAGACCTTTGCAATTAACACGAATTAAGTGACTTTTTAAAATGAAATTAATACGTAAAAGTAACGAGTTAAAAGGAACAAAATCAATTGATTTCACTCAATTACAACAAATAATTAATAAATCACCAATTTTTTTACCAAAAAAGAACAAAATCACTTCATGCATATAAATTTAGGAAAACTAACGAAAAGTTTACAAAGATTTTAGTTTTAATGGAAAAATAACAAATAAATGTGTAGTGAATAGTAACAAAAAAAATAAAAATGCAATTTTTCGTTAAAAATAAACTGTACCGAAAACATTTCGTTAAAACTCTATATAAATTTGCATTGGGTCCAAAAATATCAGTTAGGCGCGCGAGTTACGACAGAAAAACCACGATATGTCCGTATCTGCGTGCTAAATATTTTTTCCCCACGCGTCAGAAGGACACGTGTCTCCAACCGAGGACAAAATGGTCATTGTACATGAAGTTTGGTTAGGTGGAGCCAAATTCATCATAACCTTGTATGTAATTTACCAAAACACCCCTCAAAGTGTCCAGCTACCAAATTTGATTGGGCCAAGTTCAAAAAAGTAAGACCCATCACCATCACCAGGCATTTCCAAAATTTTCATGTATGTCTGAGCTGTAAACCTTGGACTCAAAACTCTCAGAGAGAGAGAGAGAGAGAGGAGAGAGAGAGAGAGGAGAAAGTCTTCTCTTATCAAGAAAGCAAAGTTTTCAGGGTAGTGGGTCTGAAAAAAGTTTGTTTCTTGAGAGAGATTTTTGGGATTGGGATTGGTGGTGGGAAGAGAAGATTATTGGGGGGTCTGTGAATATTTTTTTGGGGATGGCAACATTTGGAGGGACAACCCAGAAGTGCAAAGCATGTGAGAAGACAGTATACTTGGTTGATCAGCTCACTGCTGACAACAAAGTCTACCACAAGGCTTGCTTCAGATGCCACCACTGCAAGGGCACCCTCAAGGTATACATATGCATACAGAAATACATATAAAGGCACTCGCTTTTGCATTTATTTCATGGTTTCTGATGCTTTTTGCTTCTTTTTTGTGCTCAGTTATTGATTTACTGGATTGGGGTTTTTTTTTTTAAATTCTGAGATTTGATGATTATGGTGGAATTGGACTGATGTGAGAATAATTGGAAGAAAGAAAAAATTTGAGATTTTATTTTTTTGTTTTGGAATTCTAACTTGTTAGATAATTGAGCATAAGTTTGCATAGTAAGAAGCTATTTTAGCTGCTTGAGTGATGATGGTGAGCTCAAGCAAATGATCTTTGGATGTGGGCATGTAGATCCACTGGGGATTGAATTGTGATTCACTGTTTCCTGCGTTGCTGTGTTGAAATCTCTTCGTTTGATACATCTTAAATTACTTGCATTGAATATGTTCTTGAAGTGCTTTTGAGAAAGAGCTTTCTGTTGGTAGAAGTAAGATTGATTTTGAATTCTGGGTTTGTTCATAAACGATTATTCATCCAGTTATCAATTTTACCTCCAAATTAAACTTGATCAAGAACTTGTTCATAATTGCAATCGAGCGAACATTTCATAAGTGTAAGGCCGAAGGACTTGTTCAAATCACAGAATGTGTTTGAGTACCAAGCTAAGGGAAACAACTATAACTATTCTGCATTTTTCACCTTAGCATTGAGTGTTATTAGCAATGTGCTAACTAAATTCCCAATCATGAGTCCATTATGTCTTCTAGGTTCTCGAATTGTCATATAGGTTCTCGTAAGCGGAGTTTTTGAAATCGAGTGGACCCATTAAGAGTTAATAATTTTTCGAATTTGAAATTTGTATTATTCAGAAACAAGGCACTACTCATCACGTTAAATTCTGTGTGAATGTTTGATCTTCTAAAAATGGAAAAGTTTAACTCTGTTTCTCTTGTTGTAAGTGTGATATTCATGAGATGTTTGATACATTTATCCTTATTTACTTCTGTCTATGCAGCTTAGTAATTACTCCTCTTTTGAGGGTGTTTTGTATTGCAAGCCTCACTTTGATCAGCTATTTAAGATGACTGGGAGCTTGGATAAAAGTTTTGAAGGTGATAAGCTGCTCAAATTGTCTTAACGCATATTTTTTAAAGCTTATAACCTCTTGCTAATTTGTAATGTTGGATTGTTTTCTCCCTATCATTGTCTTTTAGGTATACCAAAAACTGTTCGAGAAAGATCCGATCAGGTACCTGCCTTGATTTGCTAATTCTTTCTTTTTTCCTTCATAGAGGTTATGCAAGTTCATCGAAAATACAGAATTTACTTGTGGGATTTTACCCTTGTTTTTATAAGTTTTTATATTTACGCTAACTAGTTCCAGTACACAGACCAACAGTAAAGTTTCGAGCTTATTTGCTGGGACTCAAGACAAGTGTGTTGCTTGCAAGAAAACAGTTTACCCCATCGAAAAGGTAAATTTCTGCTTCAACGTATCAATGAGCTTCCTCAGTCCAAACTGTATGTCAGCTCTTATGGAACTGTCTATTTTACATGTAAATAATTGTCAATGTTAATACGCGTTATGAATGTATAGAAGGTGTGACATTGTAGAATCCAGCGTTCTTTAATCTGATTGCTTCTTGTTCCAGGTGGCAGTTGACGGCACATCATATCATAAGCCTTGTTTCCGGTGCACTCATGGAGGCTGTGTGATCAGTCCATCAAACTATGTAGCTCACGAGCATCGTCTCTACTGTAGGCATCACCATAGCCAACTCTTCAAGGAGAAGGGAAACTTCAGCCAGCTTAGCAAGCACGAAGAAGTTAAAGAGGTGACTGAGAACACTGACGCAGAGGTTTAGTAATTCTATCAAAACTTCCATGCTAAAACTGATCACTCCCAGACCAGAGTTTCTAAGCAAGATTACGATGCAACTGTTGTAGCATATACAAGAAGAGCTATTCGGGTTCCCCTTTTTTTTCTCCTATTTCTATGTAATGTGTTGCACTTTCAGGTACAAAAATTTGTTTTGCAATTTCTTTCAAATTTTTTAGTGTGAGTTTGAATGGATGATATACCGCGAGTTAATGCGTAATTTTCAAATAAAATACTATTGGTTGAAAATTGAAATTGTCACATCTCATCTTAAATTTCTTTATAAACACATCATTTCATCAATGTAGAAGTTTATAGGCTTGCCAAGTGGAGCCATTTATTAGTATTCTGCATAAACGGCTGGTTGGTTTCTTCAGTTGTAAGCAGCCAAAGCTTGAAATTTTGAATTGAATACTAAAGGTTGAAGATATTGGATAGAGCAGATGTGTTTTCTCCTATACTTTAAATCTTACTCTCATAGTTTAGATTAGTTTAAAGTGCTGGTAAATCCAAGAACTTGTAAATTTTAGTAGTATATTTGAAGTTTGGAATTTCGGGCACCGGACCCTCGGAATTGATAGTTGATGGTGATGGCTCTTTCTTGACTCAAACAATTCCTTGCTACAATTTAGAAAATGGAAAATTAATGAAAAGGAAGTTAAAACTTTGAATTTTAACGAAAATGACAAAATAAAAGGTGAAGTGAATAGTATCAGGATTGATTTTTCAGCGTAAAAATATGGTTTTTCGTTAAAGTAAACAGTACTTGGGGCTTTTCGTTAACGTTCCCTTTAGAAAATCTTATGTCTCGATCTCTTGTCTTTATCAAACAAAGTTGGAACGATTTATTCAGCACTTATTCTAATTCCCCAGTTGGATATACATCTTACATATCATCTCAAATAGCACTAATACTGTTGCAATATTCTCAAATGAATTGTTATTAGCACTCCAAAAATCTCATTCTACACTCCCAACTTTCTATATTAGGAAAGAAAAATGCACTTGTGAGGAGTGTAGAATAAGATTTTTGAAGTGCCAATAACACTTCTCTATTCCCAAATAGCATTATTGTTGTAAAAAATAGCATCACCATAATTTGTATGAAGATCATCTACATATGAGGTTGATATTGTCGATGTTCCCCAGATAGTCTGGATATTATATAACTACTGTATCAATAAGTTGTCTTTATTGGTTGGAAAATGTTAACGGCACACTACTTTTTTCCTCTTGCACGTTTTTCATTATTTTTTGTCATTAGATTGAGCAAATTAAATAAGAGTGACCATTTAGTATTACCGTTTAATGGTACTCATCTTCATTTATAAGTGAGAGGTCATAGGTTTGAATCTGAAAAATTACAAGTGCGCAACCTATTTATTCCCCGCTTCTTTAGTGTAAATAGATCGTTGTATAAAAAATGAAGAGACAATGTGTAATTATTATTTCCATGGTTAATTTTGTGGATTTGCTAGAGATTTTACCAAACAAGGGACAGGCCACAAATGACCCTCTAGGCCAAGAACTTTTGTTGATTGTTTTGGGGTTGCCTTGACCCACTTTTCCACCAAAATGTCAATGTTACTTGGCAAACACATTGAAAGGTATGGAGAACTTGTTCATATTGCACGCTGGTTTTGCAAGAATGATGAATGCTCTCTCTCTCTCTCTCTCTCTCTCTCTCTCTCTCTCTCTCTCTCTCTCTTACTCTTATATAAAGTAGAGTATTCTTGCAACCATTTTGAAAATAATAATTTAAGCGGATTTAAGTCTTTAAAATGAAGTAACTGCACCTCTAGAAATAGAAGGGAAAATAAAGAACATAGAAGTGTTCTTTAAAGGTTTGGTTAGGAAAACCGTTTGGCGCTTGTATTAGTTCGAATTTTCCTCCTAATAGACCATAGTTGTTTAAAATATCGCTTTTGTTAAAAAGAAAAGGGATAGCCGGGTTAAGCAAACCAAACATGTAATTGAGTGGGTTTCCAAAGGGCAAAATATAATGCAGACAATATTTATGTAATTCTTCTACTAAGTTGCTCAACAAGGATCAGGATCCTCTCCTGCGCTAAGAATGAGGATCCTCCTGACCAAGGAGTGTGAGTCGTTGGATGAAAATTCAACGGTTATAATTATTATAACTCTAAAAAAATCTCATATTTGTAGCCGTTAGATAAAAATCTAACAGCCCACACTCCTTAATCAGGAGCACCCTCATTAGTCAGGAGCACCCTCATCCTTAGCTCAGGAGAGGACCCCGATCCGCTCAACAATGGCAAACGTATGATGTCTGCCCCACATCGGAAGTGGGATTTCACTTATTTCAGGGAATAATTTGAGGACCCCAAAATCCCAAAAAAAAAGAGCATAAATAATCAACTGAGAGAGTAAGTTGCATGCCTAAGCAAAAGTAGCCTCGTGTGAGCTGTTTGCAATTGTCTTGTCCTACTTCAAAAGCTCTTCCCATATGAACGAAGTGGAGCAAATATTCCTTTCCTTGTAAATAATATGGTTTTTATATATAAAGTTTTGAGAAGAAAATAAATTAAAATTAAAAAAATATAAAAAGGAAGGGGAAAAGCCTTCTTTTGCTTTGTTATTTTTGGTCTGTCTTGCTCTGATGAGTGCAGCGAAAGCAAAAAAGATGAGGAATCAAATCAATGATGTTGTGTTGTTGGGAAGTTTCCGTTTTTTACATTTGCGTTTGCAATGGTTAGAAGATGTCAAAAAGTACAGGCTTCCGTTGATTAAAGCTCACTTTGCAACCTTTTATAGCTAGCAGCTCACTGTTGTTTGTTTTGCTAATTGAGAATATTTTTCTGCAGTTGGATGCTGAGATATGTCTTCGCTCTAAACACTTTAATCTAAGTATAAGTACCAAGTATGACTCACCTGTCACGCGTTATATACGACGTGACAAACTTTTATCTTAATCCTCATTTGAGGCACGATGAGAAAAAAGTACAATTTTTTATTTCGTTCTTTACGTAAATAACGTGAAAAATGAGATACAACATAGAGTCATGGAGAATATGTATTAGTTTTATGAGACATAAGGGGGCGTGGGTATAATTACATTATCCCTAGATCTTCCGCTTGACTATGATGGTTGTGTGCATGCAGCAGGATATGATAAACTTTTTACTTTTTTCTATCTCATCTTGAAGAGTAAATTGTAGCTATGGTCCCTTAACTTTAACTCAATTGGAGCAATGGTCCCTCAACTAAAAATCCATTACCATTGGTCCCTCAACTTTTCAAAATGTGCAGCTATAGTCCCTCAACTAAAAATTCATTACTATTGGTCCCTCAACTTTAATTCAACCGGAGAAGTGGTCCCTTAACTTTAATCCAATTGTAGCAATGGTCCTTCCAATATAACTCGTTTTGACAAAAATTTTGACATAGTTGACGAAAAGAACCATAATTATACACTTTGATGAGTTGAGGGATTCTAATTGTATAAATGGTCATTCCAACATAACTTATTTTGACAAAATTTTGACAAAAGTGATGAGAAGGACTATAGCTACACATTTTGATAAGTTGAGGGACCAATGGTAATGGATTTTTAGTTGAGGGACCATTGCTCTAATTTGATTAAAGTTGAGGGACCATTCGTACAATTTACTCCATCTTGAAATATAGCAGAGTTCAATTAAAGAATCGAAATTCTTTATCTGAAATTTAGCAAAATATTTGGTAATTTCTGAAACTTAGACTTAGCCTGATTTGGAGGAGATCAATTCTTAATGAAGGATAAATCTCCATCACTCTATCTCACTCATAAAACAACATCATCTTATCTCACTCATCGTATCACTACATCTAATTTGAAGAATATTCTTACATGTATCTGAATGAATCTCCATCACCTTATTTTGCTCATTAAATGCGATGTGTTATATAATAAATGAGACATAATTGGTGATACATCCTCCGTTACACTAAAATTTTCTCTGGATAAGAACTTATTCAGAACCATTGGCCATTATATATTTTGGTTCTAAAGTAATCTGCAAGGTATGATACGTGAGCTATAGTAAACTTAAATTAATTAACAACTATTAATTAACCATGGAACCAAATCAACCAAAGCAATTTTCTTTTTGAACTAAACTTTCATTAGAAAGAAAATCTCTTCGGTACATTTAATTCTAAACATTCCACCCCCTTTCTGTACACAACTTAACTCAAATCCCTTCACATGAAAACCCTTTCTGCCTGCACCCGTAAATGTGCTTCGATCTTCTGCAGGTGGAGTACTGATTGATCCACTACACCTCCACTGAGTTGCTTACGCGTCATGTGGGAAGATTAGGAAACATTGATATCTCAACTTGCAGCCTCTGAGATGCTGTGTAATGAGGGCTGCCACGTTTTTGATGTTGTTGCTGTTCTTGGTCGGTGTCCTCCTCTCTCATGTTTATTATTATTCACCTGTTGAAAATATTTGACATGATTAATTAGAGAGTGGTTTTCACTTAATCAGTATTTCTACAGAACAATTAATTCAACTTTTTATTTTTTAATTTTATTTAATTATTTATTGGTTCTTTCAATTATTTCTTAATTATATTTGTTTATTCATTTAGCAGATTAACGAAGGGAGTTTCAAAGCATTTTATAATTTTATTTATTTATTCATCTACTTAATGATTTGAGCCGTTACAGAAGGGAAACTCAATGCTTTTTCCCCGATTTTATGCTGATATAACAAATCAAAGAATCTTCTTTAATTATGAACTTGACTAAATAATTATGCTTTTTACTTAAAAACTTAATCAAATAACAAGAATGAGATTGACCACTTCAAGCACAATCAAAGCTCAAAAGGGTTTGCAGTTCAGTGATTAAAAGCGTTTAACTTTAGACCTGAAGCCTCGTGTTCAAGACTCAATTGGTTTGAGAGATTCAGGTGTAAAACTTAAGAACACACAGCTTTCACTTCAACTTAAAACCATGTATGCAATTGTAAAAGAGAATCTACTCGAAATGTGACAGAGGAATTAGACATGAACCTAATTAATAATTAAGAAGATAAACTTGTTAAATCAAAATTTTAATTACCTGGATGTCCTTCTCCAGCTCAGAAGTCTCAGATCTTCTGGCTGATGTCAGAACTTGCTTCTCTCTCATCACCCTCTCCACTTGTGGCTTCTGCTGTCCTTCCACCTGATGATTATTATTTCTCTTCACCTTCGCTTGTTTCTTTGCCCACAATCCCTTCGTCACTTCTAAAAAACGAACCATGATTTAATTAAACTCTCATAATTTTAAAGGAAAAATGAGTACAAAAATAAGAAGATTAAACAGAACAAAGTGCGATAATTTGAGTTAAGCTAATTGGTTATGACGGTAGACCGCACTGACTAACTAAGGGTTGTGGGAATATGTCGCCCTCTCTAACCCTAGTTGGTAAGGACAGTGTAACATAACCATGACCAAACCTTAGTTGCTGCCTTAGTTGGTCAAGTCCGCCTCGTTGTGTCTGAGTTCGAATTCCTTTTTTTCTTTTTTCCGTTGATTAGAATAGTTAAAAATATTAATAAAAATTAGAGTAAAAGTTTAAACCTTGAGTGGTGATGAGTCTGTAAACTTTGCCAAGAACAAGAGAATCGGTTGGCCTGAGGAGCTTTATGCGCGTCACGCGAAGCGAAGAAGCGGTGTTCTTGTTGTCGTCCGGATTCGAGTTCTTGTCTTTCCTGTCACCGCCATTGTCGGTGGTGGGATTGGAGGGACACAAGGTGGTGGAGATGAGAAGAGCAACATAGTGGCCAGGGTTTATCTTCATAATCTCACTTGCACTCACTGCCCAATAGAACTTCTCTTCTTTCCCACTTGGGTGTTGTACTACCAGTGTTGCTGCATCAATCGCTTGACAATTTCCCATTTTCTCTCTCTCCTTCTCTCTCTCTCTCTCAAGAATGAAGTTAAGAAAAGGGAAGAGAAGGTAGGGGGAAAGAGGAGGTGGTTTGAGCTCTAGAACAAGCTCTTTATAGCCATCCACCAAGTCACCAACGCCCCCACTTATCATCTTTTGCTTATATTACTTCTGTAATTATGGTCCAAAAGATAATAAAGTTTGATGTAGGGGTAGTTTAGTGATTTAGGTCCAACTTTCCATGACGTGGAGATCCGTGATTGGTTGGCTGGACAAAGGAGAGGTTTGGAGTCTTTGAGGGGTTGTTCCGATTTGTTCTTTTTTTTTCGAATTGAGGGGTTGTTGCTTAATTAGATGCTTTGGAAAAACAAATAGATGCGTTCCATTTGCGACAAGTCATCTAACGTTCGTGGTTTACTGCCAATTTACCAAGATCAAATCGTCTACATCCAAAATAGGTGTAGCTTCTCTGTGGTCCCAATGAATAGTTGACACATATTAAATTCATGACAACAAAATTAAGAAAATTTAAAGATATTGAATACATGTCACACACTCATTGAGGCCACAAAGAGGCCATACCCATTTTGGGTGCAAAAGATTTGATCTCCACTTTACCACATGAAAGAACAGTACACACTTAATGCTTCCCACGCGCCTGCTTTGAAGGGATTTTTAGTGTGCGACTTGATACGCCAAGTATAATAATACACGTTAATTGAAAATTAGAAAAAAAAATTGACAAATTATGTTACGGAATATGTTTCCGAAACACTAAAAAATTTATCTGTGTAAATAGAAACGCACGCAACAGTATCGATGCTACTGGATTGCATAAACCGGCTTCATATGCTCCCATGTCTCAGTGATAGAGAATAAATAGATATTGTTTTATGGCATGTTTACTTAGAATATCACTTGAAATTATTTTTGTTTTCATGTTTTTTTGGGTTTATTAAAATATCGGTATGAATTTTTTTTTTTCACTTCTTAACCTTCCTTTATGTTTACTAATGCATATGGAATAAAAAATGTATATTTTTTTTATTTAAATTTGTAATTAAATACCTAAAACCAAGAATAAGAATCCTTAATTACTTTCCATTTTAATTTTAGTTTATATCATTAATATTTCTTCATAAGGAAGGGATAAAAATAAAATTGCAATCCACGTATGCCACCACAAAACTACGAACCAAGACCTACCAACATAGTGACTTTTCAATTCCAAAACGTATTGACAAATTTAAAGATAGCAATAGCATGCCCCATACAAATATAATTTATAGGACCACAAAAGAAAAAGACCCCCATGAATTTCAAAGAGCATCAAACAACAACAACAACAATAATAATAGGGGTGTGCCACACACCCCATTTTACTTTTCACACATCCTTGATAATTTTTGTCCGTTGATCTTCTTCAATTCATCTGATCCGACGGCCAAAAATTAAAAAAGTGTGTGAGAAGTAAAATAGGATGTATCCCTAATAATAATAATCTATTTTATCATTCCATTATTGCACGCCCTCATGCCTTGTGTTACACTGTAGCACACACCTTTAGACCACCAGATCAAGACGCAGCCGTTTCGTTTCGCATTGCCCACCGAACAAGATCAAAAGAGAAGAAGAAAGCGTGAGAAACGTTTCCAGTTTCAGTTTTTAGGGTTTCCTGCAAAACCAACAGAAAAACGTGAAGAAGCTTTGCGGTTTCTCTGGGGGAGGAGGTGGGTCCGTCCGACTAGGTCATGCTACTTGAATACAAAGTTTGAGAAGTCTCAGTACAAAGTTTGAGAAGTCTCAGCTTTTGAACACGTTAGATAAGTACGTGTCGAATGCATGTGAGCGGATCGGGGCTTCGGTCATTCTCTGATTTACGTTACAAAAGGACTTCCAAAAGCGGTAGCCAAAGCTCTGGCTTTTGGCTTTCTGCTTCTGCCTTTTTTTATCCCTTTCCATGGCGGCCAAACAAAGCAACGTATTTAGATTAGAAAAAAAAATCCCATGCTCATCTTCTGCCATGCTTATTTGTTTAAACGAGGGAAGTCAGAAAGAGTGATGACAAAGAGTTGGAGTAGGGTAAATCCTAGCAAACAATAACCCATGAAATTCTTAGGTTTTCAAGGATTGTTAATTAATGCCGAAAATGTTTTTATCCCGCATGTGTTAGTAGATGTACAGAAAATGAAAATAGAAACTGTCAGAAAGCGAAATTTCGACTACTTACTATTTCTATGTATGTAAACATAAGTAGTGCAAGAGGGATCAAAACTTACAAAGAGAGTCTAAGACGCTTTCTTTTTCAAACTTTTAACATTTCAAGAATGAGATTCAAAAGCGATTAAACATGTACATAGGAATATTAAACTCGTCTTATGGGGTACCTAACACAGAATACACGTGTATGTATGTAATACAATGCATTCGTTCTCTTCTTTATTTTGTAATAAGATTTTGACAAGCGCATTATTTGAAGCTTTTAGGAATTAGAGCTGACTACTGTATCATATGATTGCTCAAGGGAAAGTATTGTGTTTCAAATATCCCTCTCCATGCTTGACCAATTGCCATGATATTGCAATGGGGTAGGGGACCGCTGTAAGGTTCCATGCTCGGTTGTTGAAATTAGGAGCAAACAATAGTGATACTACAAGATCAAAGAAAAGTGGAGCCACCACTCTATCAGATTTTTCTGTCTCTAAAATATGGCTAGGAATTGATATGGTCCCTCTTATATCTCCCTTAATATTTATTTTTGTATCAACTTTAGCTTTACAGATTATTCAAAATCCTATATATATGAAATTATGCTAGTAATATATATATAGAGAGAGAGAGAGAGAGAGAGAGTGGTGCTATTTGCACATCTCTTTTTACATTTCGCACACTCCTCTCAATTTTCGACCGTCAAATTAAATGAATTAAAAAAGATTAAAATTCAAAAATTAACAAAGATCGTGTGGATAGCACCACGCATTAGAAATATGTATTCTATCACTAAAACTAAAAGCTTCTGCTCTAATCTGCTTTTGCGTTGGTATCAATTAATATATCAAATATGTAATGCCTAGATTTGTACACATATTTTGACTATTTGGTTCGATAATGTATCAAATGCAATGCCTAGATTTACTCATATTCAAGTCCAAAACATCCGTGTTAAAGAAATAAAATAATTGATTGTTGGTGTAAATTACTCTTTACAATTTCTTGTTTGAGAAATGCTAAGGGGATTCTCTTAAAGTGGGAAGAAATTTTTAGTTGTGACGGGAACATGAGTGGTACACTACGTGTTTTTATATAAGTGGTGAAAAATTTTATTTTTTAAGTTATTAACTTTTTAACACACATATCCCACCATTTATATAGCGACGCGTGGTGTACCACCCTGTGTGACGGTCACACTGAAAAATCTCTCCAAAGTGGGACTCTCAGTCACCTTGCAGCTTATCATCAATTCTTGTATCAATATTATAAAATATTATACCAAAAACATTAAATGCCAGAAATTCCACAAAAATTTCCACTTTTGAGAGAGTCTCCTTAACATTTATCTTCTTGTTTTATATTTTTGCACATGCCTGGCCATCTCATGTGAACTGAAGATGTTATCACGTGACATTTGTATATTTCAAAATCTTGAACTATTACACTTGACAAGAAAAGTTAAATATTCTGATTACGATTAACAAGCATATATTTAGTGGTAAAAGCCTGCAAATCCAGCAAGTAATTCATTAAATTTTGGACATCTACCTGGGAAAACCCACATTATTATACGTGCAACTGGAGGGGAACAACAGTAATCATTCAGGATCATACAACTTTGACTCTTGTAACTAGCTAGATCTTAATCTCATAATTAATAAACTAAGATTATTGCTTAGCTTTAATCTTAGTTAAATCTTATACTAATGCAAAAGTTTCATCAAGTTGGTTTTTCTGTGTCCTAGATTGTAAACACTTACTTTTGCATATCCACAGTTAAAGGTCGAGTTTCGCATTCGATGTCAAATCTTCTAATTGCTTCAACACCCTCATCAGATTCGTTACCAAATTCTTGCACACCGTCATCATCTATCATGCTTTATTTACATAGTTGGCTATTATTTTCTAACGTAGTTAATTTCGGCGTTATTTATCACACCTTTAATTTATAGTTTATGTGTATATAAATATTGGGATTTTCTATCATTATCAATTTATCACTGAATTGCATCTGAATTACAATCGAATTCCACCAAACCGTTTAACATTCTTCATATTAGTATGGTAATCACGTCTAGCCATTGATCCTTGGTTAGACTCTAGAAAACATGTGTTTTTTGTGGTTTAATGGAGTCAAGTTTCCTCGCGCACCCACGAGCTTCAGATCAGTACCAATTTTCCAGCATCATAACCACCTATAATAAAATTGGTGTTATTTTTTATGCGGGAAAGTTAAAAGATGGAGGCGGCATTTAAAGGAAAACTAATGAAAAAAGGTTTAAAAACTTTGAATTTTAATTATAAGAACAAAATAAAGGGTAAAGTGAATAGTACCAGGATTGACTTTTAAGTGTAAAAATGTGGTTTTTCGTTAAAGTGAACAGTACCATGAGATTTTCGTTAAAGTTTCTAGCATTTAATCTAGAAAAGTGATAAGTTGGTAATTCACGGGTTACAAGGTTATTTGCTGCTAGCATATCCTGAAAATGGATGTTTAGAATTTTTCGAGTTGTTCATATTAACGTAACTTTCATTTAATTAACGTGTCAGTTTTGAGCCAATTACATATGGATTTGAAAGAAACAATGAGGTCTACAAAATCCTTTGAAAAGCAATTAGCGCAGTCAAAATTTGTGCAAATAATATCGTTTACCGAGTTTAAAATGGGGTTTTAATATTTTTTGATATTTTTTATATTTTGTTGTTTCTTTATTCCTATTGGATTCTTAGAGTTTCTAGGGTTAAGTACATTATAAATAAGGTTGTATTGACCTTAGGTTTGTAATCTTATCGTATTGGCCTTAGGTTTGTAATCTTATCATATTATTAACCGAAGTTCGAGAATTTTTCTCCATATTTATGATATTTCAGAGTTCTATAAGAATGACCGTTCATTGCCACAAAGCTCCTCAGTATCTCTTGTATCGAGGATGGTTGCTCCCACGTCTTCTATAAACCTTATACCAGTGCTTCAAAACTTGAGAATTTTTTTAGATTAAATGCCGCCTCCTTTTTTTCACTTTCTTGCATAAAAATTAAAACCAATGTTATACTATATAACGTACTCAAAAACTCCAACTACTATTTTTTTTTTTTTTTTTACAAATGAATAGAATAATCTACACTAAACTAAACTACAGAGAAGAAAATTTTAACACATGACCTCATAGGCATGGGTGAATAATTTTAACTAACTGAGTTACAAGTTACTTGCCTAACTACTGTTTCCATTAGTTCATTCCTCCAAGCACTACAGGACAACCCCTTCCTGCCAAACCTCCAGGTTCCAGCTCGCGTCTGCAAGCCGTTTAGATCATGAACTTCGATGGGTCCTTGATTGTTGTTGATCGTACCACTATTGTATGTTGAAAGCTTCAATTTCGTTGGGGTGCACATATTATATATCGTAGTGCATGATCAACAATCTGCATGCACCTGTTTCGTTTGTCTGCACTGCACATTCGTTCCGACCACTCATCAGGCTTGTCAAGTGGCTTGTTAATTGCCTCAGTGCCAATTTACATGAATGTTAATCCTGTTTTCATGCTCGCACTCGCCATATTGAGCTTACTATGACGTTGGGTAGTCATCGGATTCACTTTATTCCCTATGTTGATCATCATGCTGATGTGCTCACCAATTTTTTTCCGTAATCTTCTAAATTAGGTTCATTGAATCTTGTACATTAGGTTCATTGTATGAAAAATTTATTGGTGTGCACTCAAAGATTCATTGTATTGAATCTTCTACATTAAGTTATACAACTTAATTGTATAAAAAATTAGGTTGATTATGTACTTATACTTCTATAAATAGTATATTTGTGAATATAGAAAAAGGCCGTCACCTTTTAATACCATTGAATATACTTTCTATTATTTTCTATCATACATTTATCTAGCTTCGTTTGTACCTTGCATAAATTAAATATTGGAGTTTGGTTTCTATGAACAATAGTAATTGGAGTTCCACCAAACCATTTAACAATTTTAGTATTAACACTCAAAACTTAGATAGAGTTCGGCTTTCATCACCTTCTCATAATTAACAATTCTTAAGCCTACCAAAACGTTAGCTCGTATTTAATAGTCCATCCGTCTCAAACCCTAACACGGAAAAATAAAAAATTTACTGTAATAAAACCCTAATCTGATCTGTTAATCGAGAATTAGGGGACTAAAACAATTTAATTAACATTAAATGAAAGACATTGACCCTTCTGAGTCCAGACTTCTCCATAGCTATATATGTGCGCATTTCATTTTCTCTGTGCTTAAATTTATCGATGCAGAAAACGAATGGACTGCGTTGCACTTCCTCTCCTTTTCATGAATTGAAGTGGGTGGATCATGGTTAGTAACAGTAACAATATTGTAGGTCCCCATTGCCATTCCCTTGGCATATGCATTCGACTTTCTCTCTGTTTGGACCTCCCACCAAACAGCAGCTGCAGTATTTTCTGGGAATTTTTATATGATCCGAGTTGTTTTTTGTTTCTTTCCCTTCTGTATTAGTTTCTAGGTCCCATGCATTGTCATCTCCATTAGGCAATAAAACCTTGTATTTCTACTAATTTCCCATACCAAACAGCAAATAGGATGTTGGGAGATAGATTTGCTTAATTTGCTGGTTTTTTGTTTCTTCCGTTTTTTGTAACCCTTTGTCTGTGACCAAAACCCAAGAAGATATCCTAATAAAATCCTCTCACCTGGAGCTAATGGAAGACTTAGCGCAAAACCAAAAGCACTGGCGTTCTAGGATTTATTTATTTATTTTTAATTTGGCCACAAAGTCCATCCCACTCCAACATTGCTATCATGGGAAATGACTTTGAGGAGAATTTATTGATAAACAAGAAAAATACAATATGTCAAGGGGACATGAAGCCAAACCCTGACCGTTAAAGAATTCATAAAAACAAGTCAAAACCTCTTTCAGCAAAACCTATAACAAGGAAGCTTAGAAAGGTTATGAGAATAAGCAGCTGCAGCACAAGGAGGGCATGAATTCCACCAATAAACACCGGGGTTAAAGAATTCATATAGCCGACCTCACTTAATAGAATAAGGCTTTTTTATTGTTGTTCTTTGTCTATTCTTTTTAATTATTAAAAGTAAGTGCTTAAATTTAGTGAAGTTGTCTTCGAGTAAGACACTTCTCCTCTTTCTTCTGTGCATGAGGATTTTTTTCTAATGGAATTATGGGTTGTCTAGTTCATCACCATTCACCATCATCTAATGTAGGAAATTTTCAAATAATTTATAATGCTGCTAGTGTCGGTCGTCTATATGAATAACTGTGAAACGTTAATGTACTGGGGACCAATCAACGAACTCGAGTAATTGCCAGATGCTAATGCATTGGAGGATGTCAAACTCGAATAATTGTTAGACATTGACAAATTATGAGACGTGCGACTGAGTTTGGCACCTCTCGAGAATATATTACGCCTGTGGAACATTTTATTTAATGTTTTTTTTACCAGGTAGACCGTTCGTTTGGTCAGTTAACAATTGGTCAAGTTGCAAGGAACATGGTGTACAAGGAGAGATTTTTCAATGTGACCGGAAAACAGAATGGTACATCATGTGTCATTATACAAATGATAGGATATCTGTGTTAAAAAGTTAATAACTTAAAATATAAAAATATTCACCACTTACATAAAAACACATGGTATGCCACCTCTGTTTCCGTCACAATGAAAAATTTCTCGTGGACAAGCTGGTAGGTTGGAATTAAAGAGATACTTATGCTCTAAGCTGCTTACTGATTGGAGTGAGATTTCAGTGGGCCTGGTGTAATTGGGCCCTAATAGAAATTGTGTGGATCAACCACACTACAGTGGGTCTCACCATATTTTGGGTGCACCAATAACACAGCTCTCAATTGAATTCATTCCAAATCCAAAGCCGATGTATCCAAATGCTCCTCCAACTTGTTGGATGGACCACCAAGTTTTTTATGTTATGTTCTTTTCTTGGTCAAGAAAAAGATAAAAACCAATATAAACTGCAGAAAAGAGCACATTCGCTTAAGTTAATGTAGCTACGAGATCAAATTTTCTGCATTCAAAATGGATGTGGCCTTTCTGTGGCTCAAATTATTGACTAACACGTGTTTATAAATTTAATTATTCTTAATACTGTTGTCATAAGCTTAATATGTATCAAACAATAATCGAGGATGCAAAGAAGCTACACCCATTTTTGATGCAAAAGATTTGATCTTTGTAGCTACGCCCATGTCTTCTATGTTATTAGTTAACTAGCCAACAAATCAAATGTAAGACGATGAATTTTCACGGACTATTGAGTTCAATTTTCGCAAAAACTCTTCCATGCTTATGTGTATGGCAAGCATTAAAGCAATGAATTGTTAGATATGCGTTCAGGAAATTCAGTGAACAAGAATCCAACAATAAAAAATCTCGGTGCATACACAGGAGCATACTAGAAAATCACCAACTTTAGACTCGCTTACGGAACATGGATGGGTTAAGAGGGAACACTTGTCAAGACTAAAATTTCCTTACGTGATCAAGGAAGTTATGATCTCCATAGTGTGCCATCAAATTTCCAGATGTCTTGAGACAACTAAAATTGGAGAGCACAGAACTGCTTCAATGCTTACTTTGATTGACATTCCCAGTGGGATTTACGTACAACTACAACATCGTATTCAGGAAAAGAAAAATCTTATATATCAGCAAAGAAACAGAGGGGTCACAGACAAGTTATTGAGACTTTGGGGTGGATCAGTGCACCGGAACCCCGCTTCCCCTTCAAAAACTCCAAACCACGAGCTTCTTCATACGGATGGAAAATACTTGTTGAGATTGAATGGTAGCGAATAAAACTCCTCGCTCCTTGAATCGCCCTTGAAGGACCGGAACTTGTCCCACCAATGTTTACCTCGGTCTTTCCTAACTGAACTGTCCTTCCGGTGCAGTGTGTTGTCCAAGAAATATGCGACACAGCCTGCGACAAACGCTTCTGACTGTAGAGGGACATTGATCATATCATTGAACTGCGAAAAATAGATGAACATTTATGTTAGTAAAGATCATAACATAAAATTGCATAATTCAGGGAAAGCTACATGGTTTGTTATAATTGTTGCATACCCATCTTCCTCCTGTGTGGACTGGACCGTAACCGTTGATGGCTGTGTACTCGTTGAAGTACTGCGGCACGGACAAACCAATGAAGATAGAGAAGCCCAATATGAACTTTGTTCGGAAGCTGTTCAGGTTGCAGAACTGTAGAAAGCTAAGACCTCCGGCACCTGTGAATGCATGATTAAATAGAATAAACACATCATATAATAATCTGATATAAAAATGAATGAGCTTGAGTCATCTACATTCTGCTAGCACATGTCAAAGGAGCTGTACATACCAACATATGCAAAGAACAGACAGTACAAAGCAGCAATGATTGGCCCTGGGATCGACGCAAAGACTGCTCCAAATTTGCCTGTACAATGATGAAATATTGAGTAACAAAACAAAATGGTCACAAATAGTTGCCAACATAACATAAATTATAATGTAAGTTCAATTCAGAAGATCACATACATTAATAACTTACCCAGAATGGAGAAAAATATCATGAAACCAGCAGATATTTGCACAACCCTTCGACTGCCAACACGCGTCAACGCCAAAAGACCAGCATTTTCTCTGTTCGGAGACAAAGGGAAGTCTTAGAACAAGGTAGAAACTCTATTTTCCACTTAATGAAGTAGGATGTTTATACAGCATAAATGTTTCCTATTAAGAGTCTTACACAGATACTGAGGATCCAGTCACAGTTCCAAACAAGCCCGAAATCAGAATGCCAACTCCCTGAGAATACAAAAACTGCATTATATTTTGCTCGCCTGTATAACGGAAAGATACCATAGAATACAAGCTGGATGGATGACGAGGAAGAGTGCATCCGGCGTGTTGAGTGACCATCGTATGCCACCGAAGCTCAAGGGAAAATTTTATAGGACAGCAATAAGGCCGGCAATGCTTTATGGCACGGAATGTTGGGCAGTGAAGCATCAACACATACATAAAATGGGTGTAGCGGAGATGAGAATGCTTCATTGGATGTGTGGGCACACGAGAAAGGATAAGATTGAAATGAGGATATCCGAGGTAAAGTAGGAGTAGCTGAAAGTGAAGGAAAGATGAGAGAAAAATGGTTACGGTGGTTTGGACATGTGAAACGAAGGCCTACTAAAGCTCCGGTTAGAAGATGCGATTACAGGATAGATGTTCAGGGCCAAAGGGGTAGAGGAAGACCTAGGAAGACTTTGGAAGAGACTCTAAGAAAAGACTTAAGAGTACTTGGATCTAACGGAAGATGTGACACAGAACCGAGCACAATGGTGTTCTAGTATTCATATAGCCGACCCCACTTAGTGGGAAAAGGCTTTGTTGTTGTTGTTGTTGTATAACGGAAAGATAACATTGATAGATTGATGCGCATTCAGGTTTGGAAACAAAATCAGAAAAGTTTATGTCGAAGAAATTTGTAGAAAAATAAAATTCACACATAGATAAGCTTTTATACCTGCCAACCAACTCCACGACTCAGAATAGCAGGTGGCACTGGAGTTGCACTAGCATATCTTGAAACAGCGATGAAAGCACCAGTGGACTGTTTTATAAAGTAATACAGAGTAATGAAAATTATGAATTTCGGCTTATCAACTAATATCAATTTAAGAGAACGAGAAGGTAAAGAGAGCAAACCTCAACAAGTGCAACGAAAGACGCTGCCATCATAGCAAAGGCTTCACCAGCATCAAAGGAAGGTGCTCCCCATTGGAAGGGATATGGAACTCTAATCCTGCAAACCCCAGTTCCAGTAACGATTAATTTCCAACAAATGTTAGGTACCAATCCAAAACATAAACAATGCTGGTGACTAAATATTTACTATTTAACGAAGGCAAATCAAGAATTTAAACGTCATAGAATGTCTTAAAACTCCCTAGTAAGGCTTGGGAGCCTACTTTGAAAAGAATAACAAAATGCCATTTCAATATATTTTTTCCTTGTTCACCAAAGATTTTGGTTGGACCGTGGTAAAGAGCAAGGATTACAGCAATAAAAATGTTAAAACTGTATTAAGGACACATTTCATACTAACCACGGAGCAGCATTTATAAGTCCAGCACGATCAGTACGGCAGCTTGCCTGTGTTTTTGGGCCGGTATCATTATATGCTCCACCAACAGTGAGTAGGTGAGCATAAATCCACACAATCACCACAGAAAATATGACAGCAAAACGATCGAATATAGGTTTTCCTTTGTGAATTATGTGCGGCAAATACTGCATCACAACCATTGCAAATACAATATTATCAGCCTTGCAGAATAGTTTTCCCTAAGGTTACAAAGATAACAGCACAAAGGCAAGAGACATAATAAGGATTCAATCACGTTTTAAGGACCATTACCTGAGAAATGAATACTAAAATGATAAGTTCTGGCAGTCCAATCTCCACACATTTTGCAAGCTAAATATCCAGGAGAAGCATTAAGAAATAATTGTCAGAACATTATCCACTGTATATTATGTGCCCATACACATCTCAGAAGAGCACTTACCACTGGAAAACCTAACTCGTAGAGTCCAAAACCAACCATTCCTACCAAAGGGACAACTGAAAGTGGGCTTAAAAACCTGAACAATAAAATTTGTTGAGCTTTAATCACCATGACTTTTTAAGCTTAGCAAGAAAACTGAAATATTTCTCTATGAATCTCACAAGTTCTAGACTAATCTAACCACCATGATTGAGTTTCGCTTATTTAGAACCAACCTTGCAACATTACGCCAAAGGCCACTGAAGCCTAAGACTATCTGAAGAGTTGAAGCAACAATAAGAGCACCCTGGATTGCCCGCATTGTCCTCTTAAATTTCTGAAATGAAAGACGTTAAACATAGTCACAAGCTGCAAGCTTCCAATCAAGTCTGTGCAGATGAAAGTGAGAATTATTGATGTCTCAATGCACGTAACTCATCCTCTCTCTAAATTTTATAAATCAATCACTGTTCTAGTAAGTAGTGCATCAGCATTTAGTGTACGCATTTCAGCAAGTTCACTTGACACACATAAAATAACAACTATGGTTACCTGATGTATTTTTGTTATGCACCAGTGAAAAACAATTTGGTAATGACTACCAAAAAAAGGGGAAGGGATTCAGAACAAACCTCTATAGGGTCTTGACCATCACTGAATCGACCAGCTAAGATGATGGAAATTGTGGTCGGGACAAACGTATACGACCCTCCAATCACTGCTGGTAGTCTAGTCCCAAACAAAGTCTGTTTCAATGTGTTCAAACCAGCAACAAAGAGTAGGGTCTGGATCACCTTGGCCTTCTCCTCCTATAACAATAGCAAGAGACACATGTTTATACATATATACAGTCGGTCAATTTTGAAGAAAAGTACAATATATGGCTGATGTCAATCACAATTTGCGCAAAAAGTTCTTCAGGTCTTACATTTCCTCCTCCCATCTGGGGAACAAGAGCACTGGGGATGAGAACTGAAGTTCCAAGCATCACAAGGTAGTGTTGAAAACCAAGGAGAATGGCATCGGCTGCACCAGAAATGGGCCGTGATTTAGTTAAATCATTTATGACTAACAAATGAAGTAATAACAGGATTTAAGAGTAATCAAGTTCACCTGCACTACAAAATTAAAACTACACAATATCTGCAATGTATCAACATGTTCAATTTGAATTCGTAAGCAGATAAAAGACGTAAAACAGAACTTAGAGCAGCATTACCAAAGAGCAACGGAAATGCTTTGCAAAAGCCGAAAAGAGAAACGAGAAACCAAAGCGGCCATGGTAGAATTTTACAGGTAACCCAATAAACAGAAATCGAAAGTCAAACTGATTCCCACCGAATTAGAATTCAGCACATCGCTTAGGTTCCGGCTAATGCAAAACAAGATACCAGGTTCCCAAAAATAGTAGTGATAACACTTAATCAGTAAAAGCTACCGAGTCAAAAGAATAGACAAATAAGCAATTAACAAAATATAGAAAAGATTAAGACGAATCCCTCCAGAAAGAAAAAGAAGAGAAGGGTAAGAAGAAAGACAGTAAATTTCTTTCAGAAAAACAAAAGCACATAGAATTTCGACTTTCTATTTCCCTTTCGAAAAGTGGTATCTACCAAAGAAAAAGAGAGAACTAAGAAAAAGCTACTTTCAACAATTAAAATGCAGGAATATGACTTCTGAATAGAATAAATTAAAGAGTGGAATTATCTAACACCTGCTTCAGATATACCAAAATGATTCAAAAGAATCACAGCTAGAAACTAAAGATCCACCAAGAATAATCTTACAATATCATTAGTACGTGAAAAAAAGCTTATAAATTTAGAATCCCAAATAGCAAAACAAGTAAAATAATTAATGAATGTGGTATTAGAGGCACTCACGCCATCGAGGTGGACTTGTAATGCAGTAAGAAACGTTGGGTAGCTGTTCTTTTGGTGGATGTGGCTGTGGCTCTGTAACTTTTGGAGCTCCACCGCCGCCTCCACTCGCCATGATTCCTCCTCTGAACTTGCTTTATCTCACTAGAAAAACACCAGAAACACTATGAAAACACAAATCTAAGTAAAACCCAGATTCCAAATCTAGCAAAAACCCCACTGAAGTGAGCAGAAACAGGGGAAACAGTCAGCAGTCATGACCCAAAAGATTGAACAACTCACATGTATAACGCACTAAACTACCAAATAATAGAGATGGGAACTGTGTAACCTATAAGAAAAAGAAATAGAAGACAAAGAGTGATGGTGTAACAAGAAGCTTGATATGGTGACAAAAGGGGCATAATAATTGCACAAAAAAATAATCAGGGAAAAAAGAAAGAGATAAGCAGAAAAGCACCCTTATTTTCAACCAGCTGCAAGAAGCTGAAGCAAAAGCAAAAGCCAAAATATATGAAAGTGGGAAAGCTCCCTCTGAAGTCAAAAATTCATATACCCCACACAGTGCACACACCTAAAAGCTGTTCACTCAAAATGTGTAGAGAGAGAGAGAGAGAGAGAGAGTAGAGCAAAAACACAGTAAACCCAGTTTAGAGGAGAGCAGGTGAAGACAGAATGGGAATGTGGAATGACATACAAAAGGAAAATGTTGAGATTGAGAGCAGCAAAAATGGATTCCTGTATTCCTTCACTTTCTCTCACTAGAAAGGTAAAATGTGTGTCTCTCTCTCTAGGAGCTAGTTATCACTGTACGCACTAACTACACGTACTTTTAACATGAAAATGTACCCTACCAAGCATCATTTATTCACCCCTACAGAAAAATAATTACTTTTGCTCGTTGCCAAAACCTAGTGATATTACCTGTATTTATAAGCGATAACTTTTATGAATAGAAAGTTTAATACTTATTTATATACATTTTATAAGCCACAACTTTTATGAATGGCGAGTTTTTAGAGACAATACGATAGCTTGCATTAATATGTAAAACTTGGAATCATAACAAGTCTTGGAGGAAGACGCCCTGTATAACATTATGAGGATTCTCAAACCAAACTAACTCATCATCAATAGGCGAACTAAACTTCGCAAAGATGATGTGCAACAACATTACATAAGCAGGGAAAATAAGCAAAACTAATAGCCTGCACTGAAAATTCGACTTCTATGAATTACATATTCAATACTTAATTAAGGTAACTCATTATTATTATTTTTCTTTAATTAAAATTTTATTTATGTTTTGAGTGCTTTTTTTCGGAGATTTGTGTAAGAATGTAAAGCTAAAAGAGTCTCACATCGATAAAATAAAAAATAAAAAATAAAATCTTATAAGAGCTTATAAGAAATTGAACTATTTTTCATATTGACCATTATTTTATAATAGAACCTCAACTTTTTTCGCGTCGGTTTGTTTGGTTGTTTCTGCTTCTGAGTGTGGTTCAGTTGTGCAAAAAGCCAGAGGAGCTTACCTGTTGAAAAGCAAAGCGCCATGGTTGAAACGATATGATACATGTCAGGGCCTGAAAGCACTAAATCAATTTCACTGAGGACAAAACGACACCGTTTGAGTTCGCGTTGTGTCAGATAAATGTGCCTTCCAGTTCCTTGGCAATATCAATAACCCGCTTACCAACACCCCTAAATTTGATGATTATATTGAAAGACGTTATTACCCCTTAAATTATAAAAAGTGAATGAAAATTCATAAGCTACAAAATATTTGGAAAACAAATTTTCTGTTATTAAATGTAACGAAAATAATTGAAATTTTTTTTATGGTGAGGAAACCGTTTAAAATTGAATTTAGGGATGTACTATCCACACACTTCATTTTACTTCGCACACACCCCTTGATAATTTTTGTCCGTTGATCTTCTTCAATTCATCCGATCCGACGGCCGAAAATTAAAAAAGTGTGTGAAAAGTAAAATGGGGTGTGTGGATATCACACCCCTTGAATTTATTCAATGCTTAAGTCAGTAAGTGTAAGGGCTTGTTTGAAAGTACACTTAAAATAATTGAAAGGGTTTTTGGTGAAAATAGTTTTTAAACTAATCCTTTATAAAAATGCAAGTAAATTCTAAAAAAGTACTTTATTGTTTTTAGAATGCTTAAAGGCTCGTTTGGATATACTTTTAAAATGACTGAAAGCGCTTTTAAAGAAAATATTTTCGGGTTCCAAAAGCACTTTAAGTGGTTTCTACAAGAAGCACTAGTTATATGCTTCTTCCAATAAGCACTTTAAGTGCTTTTCCAGAATTTATTTGCATTTTTACTAAGGATTGTTTCTAAAAATATTTTAACCAAAAGCACATGCAGTCATTTTAAAAGCACGTCCAAACGAGTTCTAAGTCATTAAGTGTAAGAGCATAAAACACTTTAAGTGCTTTTGGAAGCTAAAAACATTTTTTTCTAAAGCGCTTTCAGTTATTTTAAAAGTTGTTTCAACAAACCCTAAATAATTTGAGATAAAGTTTTGGACTTCTTTTTGTTGAAAAAAAACTTGTGTTTAGTAATTATAATATTGTGTATCTTAACTTATTCATAACTAGTTGTATTTATCTTCTTCTTTTTTTATGGGAAGATTCCTCATTTGAGATTTGATATCACTTATTAGAATTAAGTGTCCAACTAAATAAAGAGTTGAAGTGTGATTAACTTGATACAAATAATAATACTACACTTAATTATTCGAAAAGTATAAGATGAAATTCAAACTTTTGCTGGAGATAAAATTCAAATTTAAATGCAAGAAAGCACACTCAATTAACTAACTTAATGAAAGCTTTAAGTACACTGAAGTGTACTTGATTTAAACGGAATAAAAATTTGCATTTAAGAAAGTATTGTTTTGTTTGTTTAAAAAAAATTTGTTTGGTTGGTCACCAAAAATAAATAGGGGTATTTTGGTCATTTGAAACAAAATGATCGCATGGTTCCTATACTTGGTGAATATTGGCTATATGGTTTTCTCCCTCCTATTACCATCTCCTTATCTCCCCTCTTCTTATTTATTTTTTAATCTTTTTCTCTGTATAAAAATTCACAATAAGATGTTGATGTGACTTAATCATAACGGTTTAAATAGGACGGAAAAAAAATCGTACTCTAAATATTTGCGCACCCAAAGCATGAACCAACAGTGAAAGAAATGACAGCCGACAAATTCTCTGATTTATTATCTTTTCCTACTCTTTTAACACAGTTTTTCTTTAATAGTCCTGACTCTTGAGTAGTCCGGAAAATAAACAATGAAGATTAACTTTAAACAATCAAACAGTAAAAATTGTTTGAAAAATTGGACTACTTGATTGATAAGATTACTAAGGACAAACCCCTTTTTACACTTCCATTTCTTTAATTCCTATTATATTTCTTGTTTTTCAAGCAAACCCATAGATTAGTGGCGCACGTACATCCTTTTTCTTTCTCTAATTTTCTGTCTTGTGTCACAAGTAACCTCATAAGTCCTTTGTTTTTTTTTTGCAGAACTACCATGTCGCAGTCTGTATACTTGCGTTCCTCTATTTCTCTCCGTTGAGAATATAGAGAAAATGAGTATACAATTCATGATAGGTACGTTTTTCACAGTATGCAGATGCAGGTTTGGAGATGCTAATCTGAATGGCAATCAAACATGAATTAATTAATAATTAGGTGTCAACGTGTTGTACTAAAATAAGTGTTGCATATACCAAAATTAAATGTAACACATATAGAGTTGATATATAATATAGATGATGTTGTTGAATCAACGATATGTGTGCAGTATAACGTAAATTAAACAAGACGCAATGTTTAAGAGGTTCGGCAAGTGTGTTTAAGAGGTTTGGCAAGTGTGCCTATGTTTTCATGACAGTAGCAGTTGTCTTTATCATTATCAAACTGAAATTACAAAGGCAATGGAAACAATAGCTAGTGTATCTTCTTCTTCTATTGCTTGTGTTACATTTGTGAGCTAGTATGCCATTATAAAGGAATTGTGATATGCGATAATTCGAGGATTGGATAGAAATTCTTGAAATTGTGTGCCTCTCCACCGAGCCACTTTCCTTGACTTTGTCCATACAAGGAAGTCCATTCAAACCAAAACTTCCATCCACATTTACAACGTATGCAGATTTTTACATCTGCAGACCAAATGTACGATACTGTTGTGCGTTTTTGCTTCTTTGGGGGTAAAATATAACTCAAATGTTACCAAGATGAAATGTAGAAAATATAGAGAGATTCTATTTGGAAGTCAAAATATACAAAAATAAATCGGTGTGACCTGCCAATGCGACCCCCCCTTCCCCCACCCTCAAAACACTAATTGTTTTGTTTGGAGGTGCTATTTGTCCTTTTGGCACTATTCACTTCATACTATTCGTTTAAAACTATTTTTTGGAATATAGCACATCATGTACTACATAAATAGAGTAAATTATAGCAATAGTTCCTTAACTTTAACTCAATTGGAATAATGGTCCTTCAACTAAAAATTTATTATCATTGGTCCCTCAACTCATGAAAACGTGTAGCTATGGTCCCTCAACTAAAAATTTATTACCATTGGTCCCTCAACTTTAATCCAACTGGAGAAATAGTCTCTCAACTTTAACCCAATTGGAGCAATGGTCCCTCAACTTTAACCTAATTGTAGCAATGGTCCTTCCAACATTAACTCATTTTTGACAAAATTCTAACAAAGTTGACGAAAATGACCATAGCTACATGTTTTGATGAGTTGAGGGACCCCAATTGTAGCAATGGTCATTCAACATAGCTTAGTTTGACAAAATTCTAACGAAGTTGACGAAAATGATCATAACTACACATTTTGATGAGTTGAGGAACCAATGGTAATGAATTTTAGTTGCAGGATCATTGCTCAAATTTAATTAAAGTTAAGAGACTATTGCTACAATTTACTCACATAAATATGTCTTGTATTTATGTACTATCATCAACGACATTGAAAAAAATGAGAAACGTCGAGTTCAAATTATCGATATAGCTTATACAATACCTTATTCAGTGTCGAGCTCAAAATTCAAGTGATGGTGAAGATTTAGGAAGGATTAAGGAAGTCATTATGTAATGTGATGTTGGTACCATGATAGCGAAGATTAAGGAAAGATTAGTTGTTAAATCAAAATCTGCATCGTAATTAAAAAAAGTGGGGATGAATCATTATATTACCTCAGATTTTCTGTACCCACAAGATAGCTTTAAGCCTTTAGTTATGCCGTACTGGAAAGATTAGTGAACATAATTAATTGACACATAGACCAATGTTGTCAATATTTGAAAAAGGTTATAAAAAGTTCACTTGAGAAGGGGGAAAAAATAAAAGAATAATAGAAAACAAATTGAACCTTGGGAATATATTCAAACAAAAAAGAAAAATCTTTGGGAATGTATATAACACGAAATAGGATTCTCTTTTCTTCAAATTTCATTCCTCCAGTCTACTTTTTTTTCTTTCTCTTTATAAAGAAGTCAACACAAAATATGAACGTGGTTTAATCGCAACCGTTCAAATAGGAAGAGACTTGAGAGGAGGAAAATTTGGAGGGAAGAGAATTATACTCATATAATACAGGATACAGCTGAGTAAGAGCATCTCCAAAGGAGATGTTAAAATCTTAGGTGGAATGTCATTGTGCATATTTGACATCAAAAGTCTCTCAAACCGAAGTGTTATTTGTTGACTGGATTTGAAGACTTTGTGATTTGAAATCAAATTTGACATCAATGTCAAATTTATTTTTAATTCATTTTAATGGTGGATCCCTTATTCCACTTGCATTTCAACCAATAAAAATTTTGTTTCAACATTTTTTTAATAATTACAATCATTTAAAGCTTTGTTTAAATAATAAAATAACATTTGACAACTCAGTTGGAGAAGTATATAAAATTTGACATAAGACTTCAGATTGCCACATCAACCATCAATTGTAATTTGACTCTTATAATTTGACATTTCCTTTAGAGATTAAGTTTGTCTTTGTCTTTGTAATGCTGTAGATTTCCCCAAGATTTCCCCATCAACTTATATGTAAAGCCAAGGAGGACATGTCGAAATCATATTGTAGGAGCCTTTAAAAATGGATTCAAACCCACTTTAACCTTTATGATTTGAGAAAATGGGACAATCTTGGCTAAACCATAGTATTGTTATGACAGAGATTTGTAAAAAACTTGTAACTCAGTTGGTTATGTAAGTGTCCGTTATTAAGTTTGAACATATATGCACCAATAGAATACCGACTCCTTGCTTATATGAATACCTTGTGCAGTATCAAGTCTAATTGACTTCAGATATGCGATTTAACCTCACAAAGGCTTGATGAAATTAACAATGGATCATATCCTTAAAAATCTCAAGTTACTGTTGTATTATCTCTGATGCGAGACTTATCTTCACATCCTTTGGACTGCATCAAGCTAAATTTACACTACTTACATATGAGATCTTATGTTCGATTTTCCCATTTTTTGTATTGATTGTATAGGAAAAATGATAGAAATCTACGGAAGTGTAAGTGTCGTCATCAACACAAAACAAAACTAGGGGAGAGAGGAAAAAAGAGAAAAAGAAAGAAAGGTGCATGAAAGAAGAAGAAAACAAGGGACAGAACGTGGGTGTCGCCATCAGAGTTCTTTGGGGGAGACTCATATATCACCAAGCCCTAGCACCATGCAGTGCAGGGGACCACATGCATGATAAAAAGTGTTATCAGGCCTTTTAATTGTAAAAAGGGCATACAGAGAGTGCTTTTTCTCTCTCTCAGTCACTAACTCTCTCCCTTTTAGTTATCCGGAATATTTTTGCCCACCACTCAAGTGAATGAAATACTTATGATTTTATTTGTCATTATTTGGTATAGTGGAGAGATATAAATTTTAAATTTAAACATATTCAACGATGATAAATATGATAATAAGCATTACCACCGCTTGACAATGATGAGCAAAAATACATCCTTTATTGCCTTCCTTTCCTTCCCTTTTGATCGAAAGTAAGGTTAGTGGTTGCTATATCTGTTTCGCTTAGATGAGAACCACAACCTAAAAAAAGGAATAGAAAACTGTTATGCACTTGAGTTGTGATTTACGACAATTGACAGGGATCGACAACAATTTTTTTTGCCAAGGCAACACAACAATTCTCTTATGCGCCGTATCTGATAAAGTTTAAGTGAGATTTGCCACATAACAATAATTTTTATCCGAAACAATGAATTATATAATCTTTGTTAAAGCGTGTTTTGCACTCCTTTTAATGAACACTTGATAAGGTTAAGCCACATTTCTACTGGGACCAGTCGTGAAATAAATACTTGCCACATGGGGTCTTTGGTTTACGAAGAATTTTTCTCTCCAATCCTCTCAAGATCCATTTGGTGAGGATCTTAGAGATCCATAAATCGTGTCTGTTCATAGTACATCGTGTGGTCAATTTTTGTCAGGTACGGTTTGTATTTAATTTTAAATAAAAATATTTAAAATGATTTATGACCGCATGATGTATGATGAACGAATATGATTCACATATTTCTAGGATCCTCACAAAGAGGATCCGGCAAGGATCCAGATTCTTTTTCTCCTATCTAAGGTAGTAATAGTTTAGTCTGTCAAAGTAAATTTGAGTTAAGCCAATTGGTCAGAACGGTGTTCCTCTTTTTGCACTAAAGCTTGAGTTTCTTACCTACATATTAGGATATTTTAAGTCAGACTTGCCTTAATAAAAATAATCACCCAAAACTTGGAACTAATAATTATACCAGAATTTTAGCGCTGCAGTATAATGCTACTCATTTTCACTTATAAATGAAAGGTTTTAGATGCGATATCAAATTTTATATGTCTGACTTAACCTAGATCATGCTACTCTATCATAAATATATCATTATATTAAAACAATAATTATATACCAAAATAAAATTGAACCAATGATGGGAAATATTCAAGATAGGCTTAGTCGTAGAGCATTTAGGCATCTACCCAATAGCTCAAGACCATTTTGGCCAAGTTTCTTTCTTTTTTGTTTGGTTAATGGGCTTAGTTGTTTGGTTTTGGTCTAATAATTGGGCCTTCAATTGTCAAGTCTGGTTTTAATACAATGGGCCGCATATTGGCTCTCAAATTAAACCCAATTACCCGGCAAAGCCCAAACGCGAGAAAGCCTCTGAAATTGCCATAGCCAGAGTTCCCTTCGGTCTCGAGTCCTCAGCCTCCATCCACCACGAACCGAAATCAGGACCCAAAAACGCTGCCGTCAACCTCCGCAAGTAAGTAGTTTCTGGGTTTTCCTCCTACTACTGTTTTCTCATCATCTATATTGTTTCACTGCTTCCGTTAACTGGTTGGATGCGTGTTTTGTGTCATCCTATAATTTGTAGAGCACTCTAGGTGTTTGCGAAAATGCCCCAAAGAAATATACCCAATGAAGTTTTCTTTGTGTTTGTGTTGGGATTTCAGCGTGAAATGATCTCTGTCTTTTCTGGCATTTGGTTTTCTGATGTCCTTGCACTGTTATGCAGAAATCTGAGCACGATGATCCAGGTGGCAAGGTATTTCAGGAGAACCCTCTTTTCTGCAGCTAAATCGGAAACTTCTGCTGCGGCTTCGGCGGCTAGGTCGACGGAGTACAACCCTCTTGAGGAGTTCTTTGAGAAAGATAGAAGCCAAGAGGAAGAAAAGCCAATTGTATACGGTACGTTGTTCTCATTTCCATTGTTTCTGGGTGTTAATTACCTATGTACATTTGGAAAAATTCCATTAATACCCAAGTTTTCATCTTTCTGTAGAAAGAAGCTGTTTTGTTCATGTATCTTATTCGAATAGCAAATACGAAATTATATTGTATTTTCAGAATCGAATTATTATGCTGATTTCATGTACGAAAATACTGTTAGTTAAGCAATGGAGAGAGTTTATGCTTCCCTTATGAGTTTTCATGTTATTATACTCACATTGCAAGAGATTTTTTGGATAATCGTGCGGTGGCCAGCTGCTTATTTTCAGTGTATTGTTGTTTTGCAAGTTATGCGCAGAAATTCTAGCACGAATATAAAGTTTAAGCATTACTCTACATGTTATTGGTTATTTCCCTTTTCAATTGGTATGTATTACATGTTAATTATGTGAAGGGTTTTTTCTCTTTTAACCTCCATCCTTTTATTCCTTTGATTTTCTGATGTCACTTTGTGCAATGCATTTCTACAACACTTTTGGATGTAATCTGAATTACTTCACTGAAGATTCTTATTTTGATACTTCCCTCGCTGTCAGGTCGAAGTTGGAAGGCAGCTGAATTGCGTCTGAAGTCTTGGGATGATCTCAATAAGTTATGGTATGTTCTGCTTAAGGAGAAAAACATGCTGATGACTCAACGCCAGATGCTTCATGCCCAGAATCTCCGGTTTCCCAATCCTGAGCGCCTTCCCAAAGTATGACCCTTTCTTTTAACTATTTTTTATGTACTTGTATTAATACTTGGGAAGTTTTCCAAACATGCTTTTTGCACGAATACTGATGCCTTTCCTTCTTTTTCAACTCCTACTTCTGACTTTCTCACTATATTCATCTATTTGTTTGGTATGTTCGGTTATATCCATATTTTTTACTTGCAAACCAGTGTCATTACCTGGCTACTCAGTTTTATATGAATGTCTGAAACTTTGAGAAGTCAATAAGCAACACCTGTGCTAGAACCATGCTGCAGCAGACTCTTTCTTTTTGTTGGATTCTCTACATTTGAGTATTAGTCTATTAGAATTTAGATTAGATATATTTATTTGTTTTATATGCTGGCATGATGCCGCTTACATACAATGTGAAGTATGTCTTCAAACTGCTGGATAGCAAATGTTCTTTTACAGTTTTGTTTTAATTGGTTGCTTCAGCGTGATTCCACAAAATAAAAATATCAGAAAAAGGGAAGTATAACCATCTAGAACCTACTTTGTTGTTCTGGCCAAGTTTTCTTTCTTTTCGTAGTACTAATGTCATTGTGAAATTCAGGTGAGGAAGTCAATGTGTCGTATCAAGCACGTTCTCACTGAGAGAGCAATCGAAGAACCAGATCCCAGGAGGTCTGCTGAGATGAAGAGGATGATAAATTCTCTGTGATAACCTATCAATCTCCGGAGTCAACCGTGTGTTGGATATGCCGGTGCAATACCGATGCTGCCTTCTTTTTCTTCTTGTAGGACTAGAACTTATAGTGATTCGATACTGTAAGTGTAGGAACAACTTGTAATCTGTTGTTGAATCTATGATGGTTTTGTCTTTGCGTTTTGAGACCGTCTCACGACAAATGACAAATTTGTGGCCTTTGTTTGCAAATAATCAATACTATTTCTTCCAGTTGCATTCTGATTGCGTCAAAATCTACTTGTTTCTACATACTAGGAGTCTAGGAGCCAAGACTTCGTGCCTAATATGGTATTTCATAATGGATTTTTAGTTGAGGGACCATTGCTCCAATTTGATTAAAGTTGAGGGACCATTTGTACAATTTACTCTAAATTAGAATGGATGGTTTCTACATACTAGGGGCTAGGAGGCATTGCGCTGGGTTTCATACAGCTGACCCTACTTAGTGAGTTAAATTAGATGCATCATTTCTATGCCAAACAAACGATGATGGTGATTGCATACTCTCTTACTTATTCACTTCAATTTTAAATCGATTTCTTATTTTTATTCCCTCCGTTCCCTCTACCAACTTAATATTCCACGCATCTCCAACCATCTATATTTTCTCACATATTCCAAAGCACTTGTTACCAAATTCTGATGGTGTGTGCGTGTAATCTGTATGGCCATGACATTATACCCACAACCACAAGGTGCCTAAACTATGTTCAAAAGACTAATTCTTTTGGAATAAATACTAATGATTGGATTTTGATCCAATGGAGATTGAAAAGTGACTATAAACTTTTGTGTTCACTAAATCATAAACACTGGGGGCGGAGTTTCATCGAGGGCTGGACATACACGTATCTAAAGTTCAACTTCTATTTAATTCAACATTTCGACCCAACAACTTGACTCACGTCTCCAACCCAGCTTACTTTGTCAACTTGACTCCTACCACTGAGGAATGGGGAAACAGAAGACATGTTTGTGCTTTATGATGCGAAAGAAATAGAGTTTGAGAAAAAATTCAAAAATTTAGATAGACCGCTTTCACAAAAAACAAGGCTCTTCAACATTTTGTGATAGTGACCTAACCAGCTAATTCTACTTAAATGTTCTTGTTTTTTTTTTTTTTATAACAAATAATATTATCTAGGAGGGCTTAGTCTTACAAGAAGTTCGCAATAATGTACTTCAAATTCGTTTTTGACATTAAAACCGGGTCCAAACTTCATCGCAAACCCTCAAAACAAGTTTTTGATTTAGCAAAAAATAATACAAAATAAAAACTACCTTTAATTTCTATTTGTTTATTTATGAAACCCCAAAAGGCAGAGAGGAATGTTCAAAAAATGAAAAAAAAAAGGCAGATAGGTACAAGGACCACATGATTTATATAGACAAATTTTTTTAAAAAAAAAAAAGAATAAATATATTAATGGCAGAGACAGAAACATTTACATCACCCACCACTTCCCACCTTGCTTTTAGTTATGTGTTGGAACAACCCAAGACAACCTTAACCAGTCTCCCTCGTGGGAATTGCTGTTACTAACCCCCACCCCAAATTACCCTCTTACCCCTCCCTTGACAGCTTCACTTGACCCCATCCAAGGCTGGTTTGGTATTGTTGTGCTTTGAAAAAAAACTGTTTCTGCTATGTTGTGAAAATAAACTCATGTTTGCTGCTTCACGCTTTCAGTTTTTTTTACCCAAAATTATGAAAATAAGCTTTTTTTTAAGCGTTTACCAAACACCTTTTTTAGCTTAGGTTTTTTTTATACTCACTTTTTATAAAAGCACATCAGTACCAAACCAGTACTCAATACCATCATCTCATACCATGCTTTACCAACGCATTAAAAAAAAAGGAAAACTAATGAAAATGGCTTGAAAATTTTGAGTTTTAACGATAAGGACAAAATAAAGGGTAAAGTGAATAGTACCAGGATTGATTTTTTAGTGTAAAAATGTGGTTTTTCGTTAAAGTGAACAGTACCGGAAGCTTTTCATTAAAATTCCTTTAAAAAAACTTATATGAAACAAGTTAACCAGCAACGTTTTGCTTTGTTAATGTAACAATGTATTAGTGAACACAAAAATCATGACAATAATATACTCGTTCTATAAATGCTGCTCTCTAAAACCTAAATAACGCCGATGTTTACTAATAAAATATAAAAAGCAATAGCTCAATAAAAATACAAAAAAAATCATCATGGGGTGACCAGGGGTTAGAAATGAATTTCAAATCCGTATTCTACACGTCACGTTTGGTGGTCAGTGAGAAGCTGAAATACTTATGTGGATCCTTCAAAATGATATGTCGTGACAAAATCAAAATGATATGTCGTGACAAAATCAATAATTGATTATCTTTTAAATAATAAAAAATACGAAAATTTTAAGTCACAAGTAATCAATGACCATGAGATGCCCCTAGAAATCCCCAAAAAATCAAAAGTCAAATGGGGACAAAACGGTCAAACACAAATCCCAGCCACAGTTCTGAGTCCCTGCAAGTGAATCCAGTCCAGTCACATATTCTAATTCTTAAAAAATTAGGGGCACATTGGTTTTGTCATATCACCCGCGTGTGAGGTTACACTTCACTCTGCCCGGTCTGCCCGATCTACCCGCCTGCCCGAGACTCTGCAGCTTTGCTCTCGCTACCAAGTACACCTTTCCCTTTTGCCGTCTGGCTCTTTCTCTACGACTTTCTCTCTCTGAAATAGATCGAAAGCCGGCTCGAAATCGGGACTTGTTGTTGGATCTGACCTTCAATTAGATCGGGACTTGTTGTCTGGGATACTTGAATCGTCGCAATTCGAATTGGAATTCGGAGTTTCTGTGCGTTCGGATTCGTTTGGGGGGCAAAATTAGGGTTTCATTTCGGGGGAAGCAGTCTATCCGGGGCTTCGTTGAGGGTGGATGGGCGGAGAGGTGTGGAAAAGGAGGGATTTTGGCGGGAATTGAGGGGTGAGGTTGATGGTAGTTGTTGGAATTGGAGGAGGGATCGCGGTAGGGATTGGGGAAAATGCAAGGCTATGCATGGGAGGGGAAGTGAGGAGAGGAAACGGAGTTGGCACATGTTGAAGGTCCCCACGCGTGTATCCGTGGCCAATGGTTCTTCTTCATCACCCTCGTCTTTGCCCAATTCGTTTTTCAAGGTTTGGCTTTCTCTGCTGGTTTTCTTTTGTCTTTTGATTTTGGGGTGTGCGTTTTGTTTGCTTTTCGGGTTTTCGGATTAGGTGTTGTGATTGTTGTGTGTTATTGGGGGTGTTATCAGTGGAGAAGTGAAGTGGGGTTCTGTGAATTGATTGTTATTTTGCTTATTTGATATGGATTGAATTTTGCGTTAAGATGGATGTGTTGTTGACTTTGGGGTAGATAAATGAGCGAATTCCACCAAGGTAGATATGAAAAGTAGCAGATGAAACCGTTTGTGAAATTGGGGAGAGGACCGTAAAGGGGAAGGTGCAAAGTTAGATTCGTAGTCGTATTTTTGGTGTGATTTGTAGTTGTCAGGGATCTCTATCACAGGGGAGGGGGTATGTAATATGCCGAGGGTGAATTATTATGTGGGGTGCTGTAATGTGTCAATCTTTTTGGGAAGAATGTCAATTTGGTACCAAATTTTGGTATCAAAATTGGAAGAGTGATACTTTTTTATGGGTTCAGTTAAGTTCCCTTCTTTATATGAGGGATGGCTTTTCAGTCGTTGAGCAATTCCCATATAATGTCATTGGTTCTTGGACCATGTGATGGTCAGAATATTGACGAGCATTGTCATATTGTTTGTGATAATTCTCTCTTCTGTATGTATGTTTGATAACTTCATATTCTGTATGTAGCATTTTAATTATTTGTTTTTAATATCTACCCGAGTCGTTTCCCTTATTATCATTCATTTAGATACATAAGTTACCATGAGTGATAGATGCAATGAATATGCTCACGAGTTTTTCCCTTATTGTTAAATGGTTAGATAGTCTTAAATTTTCAATGCTTTATTTTTCTTGCCGTTGTCAGTTTAATGACTCTTCTCTAGAAGGTACAGCAAAGCATTCTTTGCTGAGGGGATATTTCCGTTTTCGTTCTATAATTTTGCATCTGAAACTGACTTTCAATGAAAGTCTGTCATTCCCATAGATTAATTGTGAGAAAGCTCCCTCTTTTAGGGGGAGCTGAGAATGGAAGTGCTGTTGGGCATGGTGTTATGCTTGGCCATCATGCTATACCATCATAAGGCTCCTCTGATCATCTGAACTTCATTTTTGTCCTGCATATTATTTGTGGTGTATGCTAATTATTCAAGATGTTTCACATATTTTCTGTGTATTTGCCTGTGCTAACCGGCATAATGCTCCTCTGAACAACTTCATTTTTGTAGGACGGACGTAAGATCAGTGTTGGCGATTGTGCTCTTTTCAAACCACCCCAGGATTCTCCACCCTTCATTGGAATAATTCGTTGTGTGACTACAGGCAGAGAGAAGAAGTTAAAATTAGGTGTTAATTGGCTTTATCGACCTTCTGAAATAAAGCTTGGCAAAGGCATCCCGTTGGATGCTGCGCTGAATGAAATTTTTTATTCCTTTCATAAGGATGAGATACCTGCCGCATCATTACTTCATCCGTGTAAAGTCGTGTTCCTTCCTAAAGGTGTTGATCTTCCGTCAGGGATTTCATCTTTTGTGTGCCGGCGTGTTTATGACATCACAAATAATTGTTTATGGTGGCTAACTGATCAGGACTTTATTAATGTGAGTTTAGATGATTTCCACATTCTCTGGGTGTGCTCATATGTTTAAACATTCAGAGTAATTGATATCGTTTCTTTTGACAGGAGCGACAAGAGGAAGTAGATCAATTGTTGTATAAAACTCGAGTAGAAATGCATGCAACTGTGCAGTCTGGTGGCCGATCCCCAAAACCAATGAATGGTCCAACGTCAGCATCACAGTTAAAAGTTGTGTCAGATGGTGTCCAGAATAGTGGCTCACCTTTTTCCTCTTTAGTTAAGGGGAAAAAAAGGGAGCGGGGAGATCAAGGATCTGAGCCTGTCAAACGAGAACGCACTATGAAAACGGATGATGGGGATTCTGGCAGCTTTAGACAGGAAACCACTTTAAAATCTGAAATTGCCAAAATAACAGAAAAAGGAGGGCTTTTAGATTCGGAAGGGGTTGAGAAATTGCTGCAGCTCATGTTGCCTGATGAAAATGAGAAAAAAATAGACTTGGCTGGCCGGTTAATGCTTGCTAATGTCATAGCAGCCACAGATAAATTTGATTGCCTTAGTCAATTTGTACTCAGGGGTGTGCCAGTATTCGATGAATGGATCCAAGAGGTTGGACATAAAGGGAAGATAGGTGATGTGAATGGACCCAAAGATAGCGATAAATCTATTGAGGAGTTTCTCTTGGTTTTACTTCGGGCACTGGATAAGCTGCCTGTTAATCTTAACGCTCTGCAAATGTGTAACATTGGAAAGTCTGTAAATAACTTACGGACGTACAAGAACTTGGAAATCCAGAAGAAAGTAAGAAGCTTAGTTGATAAATGGAAGAAACGAGTTGAAGCTGAAATGGATGCAAAGTCCAATTTAAATGCGGCTGTCTCCTGGTCTGCAAGACCACACCTCCCAGAAGTTCCTCATGGTGGAAACAGGCATTCTGGTGGATCTGTTGATGTTGCCGTGAAGAGCTCAGTCACACAGCTCTCCGTATCCAAATCTGCTTCAGTTAAGCTTGTCCATGGAGATAGTATTACCAAATCTGCTTCAGTATCCCCGGGATCTTTGAAATCAGTTCCCTCACCAGTGTCAGCAAGTTCTAACTTAAAAGATGGACTGCCTCGAGTTGTTGCTGTTGGCGTCACAGTTGATCTTCCTTCGACAACTCCAAGGGATGAGAAAAGTAGCAGTTCTAGTCAATCTCACAACAACAGTCAGTCATGTTCGAATGATCATGCAAGAACTGGAGGTATTTCTGGGAAAGAGGATGCAAGGAGCTCTACTGCTGGTTCAATGAATGTGAAGGTATCGGGAGGCTCTTCCCGACCTCGGAAATCAACAAATGGCTTCCCAGGCTCTGCTCTTTCAGTTCAAAGAGAAACTTTGTCAAGCAGAAGTTCATCTTTGCACAAGAATCCAGTTCCAGAAAAATCATCACATCCTGGATTGACAAGTGAAAAGGTACTAGATGGACCTTCTGCTGAGGGAAATGGACCCAAGTTGATTGTTAAGATTCCAAATTGTGGTCGCAGTCCTGCACAAAGTGGCAGTGGAGGTTCGTCTGAAGATCCTTTAAATACTAATAGCAGAGCTGCTTCTCCCATGCAAAAGGTTGATGCTTATCGAGCCACTGTTGCCTCAGATGTGAACAACGAGTCATGGCAAAGTAATGATTTTAAGGATGTACTGACTGGATCGGATGAGGGTGATGGATCCCCGGCTGCTGTTACTGATGAAGAGCATGATAGGCCTGGTGACAACTCTAAGAAGATTGCCGAAGTCCCAAAAGCTGCTTCCTCGTCATCTGGGAATGAAAAGTCGGGGAATTTGCAGGATGCTTCTTTCAGCTCTATAGATGCATTAATTGAAAGCTGTGCGAAGTATTCTGAAGGTAAGGCCTCTTTGTCAGCCGGAGATGAGCTTGGCATGAATCTGCTTGCTAGTGTTGCTGGAGAGATGTCTAAATCTGAATCCCCAACTGAGTCTACCCCGGTTTCTGAGTATCTCTGCAAAGGCACTGATCCCAGAGTCAAATCACCTCCTGTTGATGAGCTTGCTCGAGATGAAAATCAGTCTAATGATGTCGCTGATGATGAATGTGAGAAGCATGGTGTTGCATTCACTACTTCTAGGGCTAAGAATGGGGTTGTCCACTCTTTTTCTTCCCTGCCTGAACAGTCTTCTGTAGCAGAGGACACTGGAAATCTACGCTCTTCAAGTAGAAGTTTTCATCATTCTGCAGAACCCACCCCAGAAAGCAAAGAAAAATCTATGGAAGTTACGCTAGCTCCTTTTACTGCTTCCCCTCCTAGTACAGTTGAGAAAGCTATGGACGGTGAAGGAGTACCCCTTCAAGACAAAAAGGTGGTTGGTGGAGTGAGTGCTGATGTCATTTCAGAAAATAAGGTCAGTGATGTTAGTTCGAGGGTAGTAGTGGGGAATGAAGCCATTGAAGAACCTTCCTTGCACCCAGAGTTTGATGTTGATGGTACGATAAAAACTTCAAGTTATGAAGGGGGTGTACATACGGAGGAGAAACCATCTAGTTTAAAGAAGCATTCTGAGTTAGTGAATGGAACCTGTGAAGAAGTGCTGCTTTCTTCTGGTTTTCGTAAAGGTTTGATCTCAGAAAAAGTCAGTGAACTGAAGGCTGAAACAACTGATGAAAAGGATGGCCCGAGTTATTGTAATCAGGCTGAAAATCCCAGAATTGATTCAGAAAGTAATGGTCCTGGCACTTTGAAAACAGAAAATAGTGATCTGACAACTCCTGGGAGTCAAGCTCTAGGTGGCTCTAGTTCCGCTGTTACTGATAATACCAGTGAAGATGTTGAGGAGAATATGAAAACTAAAGAAACTAATGATCAAGTTGTTGAACCTGGTATTACGAAGGTGTCACCTGATATTCCCATGCAGGAAGTAGAAGAATATTTGAGGCCGAAGAGTTCTAAATTAACCAACATGGAAGCAGAAGAAGCTGAGGAATGTACATCTACAACTGCAGATGCTTCTTCTGTGTCTGCTGCAGGGGCAGCAGATGTGGATGCAAAAGTGGAGTTTGATTTGAATGAAGGCTTTAATGCCGACGATGGGAAATATGCAGAGCCAAATAACTTGACATTACCTGGATGTTCAACTGCTCTTCGGTTGATTAGCCCGGTACCTTTTGGTGTTTCTTCTGTGTCTAGTGGCCTTCCTGCTTCAGTTTCAGTTCCTGCTGCAGCAAAAGGGCCGTGTGTTCCACCAGAGGACCTGTTGAAGAGTAAAGGAGCGGAGGTTGGTTGGAGGGGATCAGCAGCTACAAGCGCGTTCCGGCCAGCTGAACCCAGAAAAGTTCAAGAATTTCCACTGGGTACAAGTATTTCAGTTCCCGAGCCTACACCCAGCAAGAAAGGACGCCCAGCTTTAGACATTGACTTGAACGTACCTGATGAAAGAGTTCTGGAGGATATGGCTTCTCAAAGTTCTGCTCAAGAGACATCTTCTATTGCTGACACAATAAACAATAAAGCTTTTGCGGGTGATCAATCGACGAGTATTGCACCCGTTCGCAGCTCTGGAGGTCTTGATCTTGACTTGAATCAAGTTGATGAGGCTTCTGAAATGGGCAATTATCCATTGAGCAATAGTCATCGAATGGATAACCAATTCCTATCAATAAAATCAAGTGGACCTGTCAGTGGAGAAGTTAGTCTTTGTAGGGATTTTGATTTGAATAACGGACCTGTTGTTGATGAGTTGTGTGCTGAACCGGCAGTGTTTAGTCAGCATACCATGAGCAGTGTACCATCTCAACCACCTGTATCTGGTTTGAGGATGAACAATACAGAAGTAGGGAATTTCTCATCATGGTTTCCTCCTGGCAATACGTATTCTGCAGTCGCAATTCCTTCAATTATGTCGGATAGTGGAGAGCAGCCATTCCCAGTTGTTGCAACTGGTGGACCACAGAAGATGTTGGGTCCCCCTAGTGGTAGCAACCCATTTAACCCTGATCTGTACAGGGTGGGGTCGGTTTTGTCACCTTCCCCAGCAGTGCCCTATCCTTCTACTTCATTTCCATATCCAGTTTTTCCTTTTGAAAGCAATTTTCCTCCGCCCTCGGTCACTTTTCCAGGCGGGTCAGCAACATATCTTGATTCATCATCTGCCGGGAGGCTTTTTCCCGGGGTTTTTTCCCAGCTGTTAGGACCTGCTGGTGTGGTTTCATCCAATTACCCAAGGCCCTATGTTGTTAATCTTCCTGATGGTAGCAATAACAGTAGCGGTGAAAGCAGTAGGAAGTGGGGAAGACAAGGGCTTGATCTCAATGCAGGGCCTGGAGGCCCAGACTTAGACGGGAGAGATGTGACATCACCTCTTGTCCCGCGGCAACTACCTGTTGCCAGTTCACAAGCCCTGTCTGAGGACCAAGCAAGGATGTTCCAGATGCAAGGTGGCACCTTTAAAAGGAAGGAACCCGAGGGAGGGTGGGACGCCTACAGACAGTCCTCGTGGAAATAGGCATGTCTAATTGCAGAATTGGGCGACTCGTGAAAGCTTGTAAGTCTTCTATTATGTATTTTTCCCTCCCGTATACAAGGTCTGGTAACCTGATTTGAGGGTTCAAGTTGCTGATTCTCATTTGACCTACCAAATAAAATCTTTTAGGATTTCATAGCCGGGAGTTTCTCTGCAATCATCTTTCTCATTTTGTCGTTCAGCTTCAGAACTTGTCAATTTACATGTCTTTTAACCGTCCTCTGTAATATAGGTTGATTTAGTCTCATAACATTAATAAAGAAACTGATGGCTGCCTGTTGTCATTGGAAATACTGGGAAATTTGTAAAAAAATAAAATAAAAACGTCATTGCATTGTATACAGTTTTTTATCAATTGTATTCAAGGGAAATAGAAATAGGAAGACTCCGGAAAACAGAACTGGTGAAAGAGAATTGGAATCATGTAAAAGAAGTAGGCTTTGCGCGTCTTGCCTTCCGGGAACAGTTGAAAGTTTGTGTTGTACTTCACTTTTTCATTAATGAATTCGATGTCAAACCTAAGATATTTATGTTTACCTCTCTTTATTTTCCAGTGCTTTGGGGATGGGCATTTGCTAACGCCCACGAGGTCATTATCTAAGCTCGTGTGCTTCCGGAGGATGGGCGGTAAGTGAGTTATTTGATGTTGTTCATGGTCTCCGACCCCCTCCTCGTTGATGTATCAGTTGTAATCGTAAAAGATATATGGGTTCTTCAAGCTGTTTGTTCCTTGAATTTGTTAGGCGGACGCGATCTTGTTTCCGCTTTGTAGATATTCTAACAGTTAGAAAACATACTGTGGTTCCCATACACAATCTTTGGTGCCCCTATTGGTCTTCAATGCATTAGGTATAAACCGAAAACCATCCTCACCATTGCCAAACCTTTCCATTTGTCGATGTTCGACCGCTCAAAACAGAAGCTTCTATTTTTATTTCTCTTTGATCGCATATACAAGCAGATCAACAAATTTTGGAACCTCGGGTTGGTTTAGTTGCTGTGGTTTAATGTGTTTTTTGTAATTTGCTTTAAGTTTCCATTGTCAACCAAACTTGGAGCTTTTCTTTCCGGTACAAGTGTTTCCGGGGAACTTCATCGTTTGCTGTTCGAGGGGTACTCCAGATTACGGAAATGGGGGGTATCGCGTCGCCTCCGTTGTGCACGGTGCCTGTCGCGCAATGTCTCGTAATGCATAATTGACATAAGGATTTCTCCAAGTAGCTTTGAGAAATTTTATCTAACCAAATACATCATTTTTGCACACAATAACTTTACAAATAAAGTAGCATCTGCAAACATAAAGCCGAGCTTAATAAAAACTATCGGTGTCACATTGGCATTCTGTTTTCATGGTACCTACCTATGGCGTAATACGAAATTAGTAGAACGAAAGAAGCCAGTATGTTCAGATGGATTCCGTGCATAACCAAATGCACGGGATCCTCGACAGCCTGATCAGCCTGACGGTGAAGGAAGCTTTAACTGGCACTAGCACGACGCGAATCGCAATCAAAACGGGATCCTCGACAGCCTGATCAGCCTGACGGTGAAGGAAGCTTTAACTGGCACTAGCACGACGCGAATCGCAATCAAAACGGAAGAGGAAAGTTTTCACTTGAGACACACTAGCCTCCGGCCGCAAAGGATATTGCTGCAATTCGATAAAGGGCCGTATTATTCCCAAGAACATAAACAGAAACTACGTATATGACAAGACGTATCAAATAATACGTAGCATGTGACCCCTAAATTAGCGCAGAATGTGACATATTTGTAATCTCGAAACCCAAATTGACGAGAACGAAGGGAAGACACTCACACTAGGCATCCTCGACGTTGCTTTTTCTTCTTTTCCTTCTGCTTCTGCGGCGGCTTGATAACCACCCTGATCGCAGCATCGAAAACTGCTTTCACATTCTGCAATTGAAAGTTGAAACGGCACAGGAGTGTTACGAAATACGCAATGAGAGCAAATTTAAGGAAATCTACCATGGACCATGGATAGTGAAGGCATCCAAAGATTCCAAATCTTTGACATTTTTTTGTCAAAACAGGAGGACCAGACAGGCACCACTGAAGAGAAGAGGCCCAAGAAAATTTTAGGGATTTGAGAAATGACTCAAGATTTCAGGAGACTGGCACTATGCTCATAAGACGTTCTTAGACCAATCTCAAGCTTGGCCCGACGATTTGGTTGAGGAAAAGGAAAATCCGGAAAGCAACACTCTCGTCCCCATATGATCTGGAAGTTGGTATTTGGTTGAGGAAAAGGAAACGCCGGAAACCTACACTCCCATCCCCACATGTCTGGAAGTTGGTTTGAAAGCCAAACTAGTGAATCGTACATCTGCAACTACTAAGTTTGGGGTCTTCTAATGCTTGCATAGTAATCAATTATCCGTTTTCTATTGATCTTCCAAAAGCCGGCACATTGTCTAGTTTTAATTTGACGAGAAATTAGTTGGTTTTATCTGAAGAGGCATGCAACTCCTTAAACTATGCGGCTCCTTATAAACTGAACAATTTACTGGCCTATGAGAATGTAAGTACTATATTATTCATACCTGTTGGGTTTTTGAGCTGCATTCTATATAAAAAGAAGCACCAATCTGTTTGCGCAGCTCCTCACCCTGCTTATTTAGAAGAATAATCAGTGATATTACCCGTTGTTGCACGATACACAAAGCAGTCTGTACCAAAAACTACACCTGTGCAGTGGTCACAGGTACCAATCCTGGGTGATCAGCCAAATAGTGCTTATCCTCTCGAAGATCTGCATATCAATAACAAACGAATCTTTAGTTCCAGAAGATGATATTGCTGACTCCAAATTCCCCTACCAGTTAAAACGATTAACGATACAATCAGCATGTGTGGTTAATTTAATGCTTCCCGGCATTACCATTGGTGCAAAATCAAATCCTATGTGCAGGTTTATGCGACAATACATGATCGAATAAGATAGTTGTATCAATAGCATGCTCCTTCTTTCCCTTTCAACATGTTTGGATCTCACTCTTCTCATAGAACAGGTCAGACTTTTGACACACATATATATAAGAGTATCACTTTACCCACTCACACAAGCTTTCGGGACTCTAAGCTCATCAAATCATTGGACGGAAGAAACATAATGGAAAAATTGAATTATGAACATAACTAACTGTAACCAGAAACCAAGTTTAACTCCGGACTGAGTTTGGAAAAGTAGTACACGCATTGAGCTTACCTAATTTCGTGCCGGCAAGTACTACCGGCACTCCGGGAGCATAATGCTGGAGTTCAGGGATCCACTGACCAAGAAATTTGAGTGTCAGAAATCATAAATACAACACAAGAGTGACAGATTAACAATAAAAAGAAAGAAGAATAAACCAAATTTCTCAGGTAAATGCACCTTTTTCAATACATTCTCGTAGCTTGCACGGCTAACTAATGAGAAAGCCAAGACAAAGACATCTGCCCCTCTGTAGCTCAATGGCCTCAACCGATTGTAATCCTCTTGCCCTGTGAAATAAATGCAACGGATATGTAATACAACAAACTTGCTAAATTTAGCAAAACTATGTTTAGATAAAACCCAAAAATTTATATAAGATGAAATTAGAATGTGGGTTAGAGAGAGTTAAAAGATATCATACCAGCAGTGTCCCATAAGCCTAAGTTCACAGTGGTGCCTTCAACCACCACATTTGCACTGAAGTTGTCAAACACAGTTGGTATATAGTCCTGATCAACACAAAAACAATTGAAAAACAAAATCAAATTTTGGGAAGGGAAAGGGAGAAAAAGCAAAGCAACTGAAAAACAAAATCAAATTTTGGAAAGGGAAAGGGAGAGAAAGCAAAGCAATTTGTCTAGAGAGAGAGAGAGAGAGAAATTTCTGAACTAAAATCTTGAAAACAACAAAAAAAGCTGCAAACCCAGATGCATAACCACATAAAGTAATTGTTGACCGAAAAAAAAAACCACATATAGTAATCCGAAAAACCCAAAAGTCACACAAACTAGTCAAATTTGCGAGACCCAGATGGATATTTTTGGCAGAAAAGAACATACAGTGGGAAACTTGTTGCTGGTGTAGCAAATAAGCATACAGGTCTTCCCCACAGCCCCATCTCCCACAGTCACACACTTGATGAACCTTGAAGCGCTTGAAGCCATTGGAAGCCAAAGAAAATACCCAGAGAGCTAAAATCCACACATAGAAAACGAAAAGAAAAAGATGGGTTGTGGTTGGTTTGTTGGGATATGCACAAAGTTTATGGCTTTTTGATTCGGCGGGAGAGAGGGTGGCTCATCTCACATGATTCTTTAATCTTTACACTCATTCACTCTTTCTTTCCTTCCTTCCTATAGCTGTTTCTTAGCTTTTTTGCTGTTGGGGTTACTTTAATTTCTCTCTCTTTGGTTATATATAATACCCAAAATAATGTATGCATACGTTTCATATTTGGGTTAATATTTTGTGATGCAAATGAAAAAATAGCTTTCATTGTGGGGTACAATTTTATTTTATGAGTTTAGCAAAACATTTTCTATTTTTTTGTAAATTACTTTGGAAGGTTTCTTGTTTGTGAGGGAATTGTGGAAATACCAATATCCTATGTGAATATTTCAACCTAAAAGTGTTCATTATATGTACACTTCGTAATAAAATTCATAAGCTCTCGGATTTCGTTTAAGTGGTGCAGAACGATGTTGTAACGTATAAGATAAGTTCGGTATATGGAGAAAAACTTGAATACAATTGTCTAATATCTAAATTTTTCTCTCCACGATGGTTTCCTTCCATTGCAAACAAAAGGAAAATAAATAACAAGGCTTAATTGTAGTAAGTCTTTGAATTTTACTCGTAGTTTAATTTAGTCCATGAACTATCATATTAGTTAATTTCTTTAGTCTTCGAACTTAACAATATGTTGTATGATTGGTCACTGTCACTAACGCCGTCACAATTTTGCACCACTTACACTAAATCCGAAAGCTTATTCATTAAGATAGATTAAAATTAAATTAAGGGTAAAGTCATCAGTTTATTAAGACTTCAAAGTTAAAACAGATAGAAGAAGATGGTATTAAGGCAGATTAAATATGGTGAAATTAATTAAGAACTTAATTATGTTTGTTGGCATACGATGTAGCTCAAAAGCTTCTTTCAACTTTTGTCATATATATATATGACTCATATATCTTAAAATAAAATAGCATCGCGCAGGCAAATAAACTAACATAATGCATGGCATTTAATTATTTTATCTGCAAAACTGGCATCATAAGCAACACCAATTGGTGAAAATTGGGATTAAAGGATGTTTACATCATCTAAAAACGATGGACCACAATATAAATACACTAAAGTTACACCTACTGCATTACTAAACCACTACAATTTATGGGTATTTGCAGACTATAAGGACCACAAATATTATTTTTATGGGGTGGAAGGCCGGCGTTGAGGGTAGCCGGATAAGGCGACCGTCTAGGGCCTTCCATCTCGGGAGCCTCAAAAATTTTTATTTTTTTTATATGTTGTAAATATAATATAAAGTAACAATAGTAAGCCAAATTTATCAAATGAGTTATTGGTTTGGTGGAAATAAAGTGTGTAATGCTTCTTGACTCAATTTATATGTTTACGGAAGTGGTTTTTCGCACTATTTGTTCCCCTTTGTACGTTTTCCTTATTTTCTTCAAGTATTTAGATTGATTGAGTTAAGAATATAAATGAGTAATGAACATGAACCAAATGAGGAATGCGAAGGAAATTTGAAATTTGAGTGTGAAAATCATTATCCTTTATTTACTTAGAATTCGTGAATACTTCAATTGTATTCTTCTCACCAGGAGGAAATATATATAGTTGTATAACCCTAATCACAATTAATCTAGGAAATAATCTAAAAAACCTATTAAGGAAGTCCTCAATACAATCAAATTACAATATTTATCTTCCTATTCTAATATATTTATGCCATAGTTTCTCTTGAAAACCTAACATTGCTCATTGGCTTATTGGGACAGCAAAATTAAGTGATTTCATTATCATAATCCTACATAAGGAACAAAATTCGAACAATCGATCTCGACTGCATAAATAAATACTCTTAATCCTAGAAACTACAAAATCGTTGTATCATAACCCATTTTTGTGAAATTAGAGGCATTAAATTTATGACCATGTGGGAGAATTGAATAATCTTCTATCAAATATGTTGCTTTTTCTTCTTTCGGCCAAACAAAACAAGTATACCACCCCCATAAACATACATATTCAAGAAAGATTGGATTCATGTATGTATTATGAGGCATGGAAGTGTAATAAAAACACACAGCACACTTTTGCAGATGCACCAGCCACCAAGAATCAACTGAGCTAAAATTTGAGACTTTATTGTGGAGAAAAACTTATATGGAACGAGTTCACGGTCACTGTGACGTCTTGGTCTAATAAAACAATGATATGTGTGAGTTTTTCATCATGTCTTTATTTTAGTAGATAGAGATGTCACATGATGATGAACTTGTCCTATGTAAGTTGCTCTCCTTATTATGTGTCCGTTATGCTTGAAAATGGTAGATGGAGTAGGATTCTCTACCTTCTAAATTCCCTCCCCTTCTCTCATCTCTCACTTTCCTCTTTTTCTTCATCTCTTTATAAAGAAGTCAACATAAAATTTTAACGTGATTTAATCATAATCATTCAAATAGGAAGAAACTAGAGGGGAGAAGAATTTGAAGGGAAAGAATCCTATTCCGTAGTAGACTTGGGACAAAGAAAGAAAAAGGGAAAAGAGATGACTAGGTCGGGTTGAATTATTGCAGATTTTAAGAAGGGTTTGGTTGGTCGGACGGTGAAGTAAATATTGGGCAACATAATTAAAAGGGGTCACCCACAAAGTGGGTTAGATAAGATATAATTAGTAGAGGGAATGCCAAATAAGAGGATCTCCAATAGATATGTCAAAAGATAAATATTAAACGTTAATTTGATGGCTAATGTGTCAATGTCAGATTTTTTTTTTTTCTAACCGATATTTTTTTTTGTTATAAATGATATTTGTAGGACCAATTTTAAAAAGAAATCAATTAAAATAAATTTTCAAGATCTATAATTGGTGCATTAATGGGACCCACACAACAAAATAATTAAAAATTATTTGACATCACATTTTCTCATATGTCAAATTTGACATATGAAAACTCATCTGTCAATTCACATAGGATTGACATATCGGTTAGAGTTTGCTCACCTTCAAATTTGATTACATGACATTCCACTTAAGATTTAACATCTCCTTTGGAGATTGTCTAAGAACTGTCTCGGTTCTGTTGCCTGTCGACAATAAAGAGCGACTACAAGCTAACAAAGCTTTCCGTTTTGCGAAGGTCGGGAGAGGAACGTCTTTCCTACGCAACCTTACTCTTGTTTTGCAAAGATGTTTTCACGATTCGAACTCATGACAATGTGATAGTTTAATTTACCAGGAGAGAGACTTGAATTCGAGTGCAAAAAAATGGACACACTACGTTGTCCTAACTCAGATATGGAATTTGAGTTCTACTTTGTTGTTAAGAGCCATGTGTTTGTTACAGTTCTTGACCTGCCATGATACATCATGAGTTGTAACATAGAAAGATTGTGTACAGTTCAACATTTGATTTGACATAATGTTGTTCAACCACCATTGTTCATTATTATGATGAGCAAAGCATTACGGGTTGTGATGTCTCCAAATAATGCTACCAAATGAAGGTAATAGTGCACAACTGTGAAAATCTGTTGCGTTTTTATCCGTCTTCTACCTCTAATTTGGATAAAACTTCAAAATTCGCCTTTATTTTTCCGTCAACGCACCATGAGTTGATATAATGGGTTATCCAATCCTAGACACCACTGTCCTGTTTGGTGGGCTGGATGAAATAGATTGCGGTCAATTAAAATGAACTTGAGAGTCCTGTTCATTGTTTGTTGTGTCAAATTGTAAGATGGACAAGACTGAACATGATGAGTTATGAATCCACAATAAAGCAGATTATCTAACCTATTCTTATATATGAGTTACAAGTCTAATGTCAATCCAATCATATCCCTAAATGCCAAATCTCATCCAGGCTACCAAAATTAACCTAAAAGTATAAAACCTATAGCAAGAGTCTTCGGGTTAAATCATTGAGAGCGCTTACCACGGTAATTAAGGTCGTATGGTTGATAATATTTTTGTATAACACTCGTCACGTAACCACAGGTAAGATTTTCTTTCAAGGGTCAATTGAGACTATCAACACCAACATCGAAGCCCAGCAATTTCATGGGCCACACAATGGATGGAACTTGTAGACGTTGGACAATATGGTCTCCAAAGGTGATTGATTCTGCATCAAATACGTAGGCCCAAGGAAGAAAACAAGGTGACATGACCTTTTTTTGTTGTGGTTTTTTGTGGGGGGGGTTTGGGGGGGGGATTTTGTGGGGATGTGAGTTTGTTCCATCCACAGCTCCTTTTTTTTTGGGGTGGGGGTTTTTGGGGGGGGAATGTGAGTTTGTTTCATCCACAACTCCTTTTTTTTGGGGGGGGGGGGGGGGGGGGGGGGTGTGTGAATTTGTCTCATCCACAACTCATTGAAGTGCTTTTAAAAAAAAATATTTTTTAAACCAATTCTTAATAAAAATGCAAGTTAATCTTAGAAAAACACTTAAAGTGTTTCCTGTAAAAGGCACTTCATACGAACTAGTTTAAAAAATATTTTAGCTAAAAGCGTTTGCAGTCATTTAAAAGCACTTTCCAAACAAGTCCTTGAATGATGGTGTTTTGGTCTTCCGAATGAAATTTTATACATTTGATCACTTTGTTTTCACACAAGTCTCTTATCTTTAACTCGAGTTGACCTTAAACTCATAAATTTTAAACTTGAGCTTCAAATTCCAAACCTCAAACCTTTAGCCCTAAATCCTAAATCTTGGACTCTTAACACTAATGTCTAGGATTTATACTGGAATTTGAACTCTGAACGCTGAGCTTATAACACTGACCTGGATGTCGGGTTCTAATTTTGGAAAGGATCCTCTCCGGATCCCTTTCTCCTAATTCATCAAATTAGGGAATTCGTGTTATTGAAATTTGATCAAACGGCTACAAACAGGGGCCAACTTTAAAGTTATAATAATTTCAGTCGTTTGATCAAATTTCAATAACATGAATTTCCTGATTTGGTGAATTAGGAGGAAGGGATTCGGAGAGGATCCCTTTCCTCTAATTTTACCCAAATTCCAAAATAACCTTAAGCCTTGGACATTTGACATGAAATATGAGCCTCAGATCACTCCTTCGAGCTCTGAATCACAAACCCCAAACATGCAAATTAACACTCAATTTAAAGCTAAACTTCGTGTGTTGACAATCAAATCAAACCAAACTTGAACCTAAACATAATTCTGAAACCTCCCAATAAAAAATAAATAACTCGAAAACCTATGCGTGTCGAGTTCAAAACCTTTAAATTTCCTAAATTATTATAATAATTTCGAACTCTTCCATTCATTATTAATAATAATAAAATTTAAAAAAAAAAAAAACTATCCAAGAACAAAAGAATTGAAATTAAGAAGAAAATTGACCCTTTTTAATTTTCCTAATTTTTTCCAGATGATTTATTTTACATATTTCACTCTCCCTCCAATTGCCCTGCACCGTCTTTTTCCCGCATTTTCTTCCCCTCTCCCTCTCTTCATCTCCATCCAAATCCGGCCAGTTTTTACGCCCACACCCCCCCCCCCTCCCTTTCGCAGACACGCAGAAAACAGACCCTTTAAATTTTGAAAATTAAAAAAAAAACCCAAATGGGCAAACGAGGCCGCAAGCCCAAAACCCCCACCCCCGAAACCCTAGATTTACCCGCCACCGCCATCGCATCCCCATCGGCCCCGCCGGTTACGACGGCCACAACCGCAGTCGACGACGTTTTCTCCGTCAGCAACGTCGAGATAATCGAGCAGCCTCAGGCCTCGCAGCCCCAACACGAAGGTCGCCGCCGCGGTCGACCTAAGAAGCTCCAAAAGCTCTCCGACAAGCCCGATGCCATGGCCCCTTCCCGGAGGATCCTTCGAGCGGTCGACAATGGTGACCACAAGGTGGCAGTGGGGACGTCCTTGACGGTTTCGGATCCTGGTGAGGCGTGGGAGGGCGGGGCGAGGGTGGTGCCGGCCATGGATGCGGTGGTGAAGGTGTTTTGTACGCATACAGAGCCGAATTTCTCGCTGCCGTGGCAGAGGAAGAGGCAGTACAGCTCGAGCAGCAGTGGGTTTGTGATTGGTGGGAGGAGGGTGCTGACCAATGCGCACTCTGTGGAGCATTATACGCAGGTCAAGCTCAAGAAGCGTGGCTCCGATACTAAGTACTTGGCCACTGTTCTCGCCATTGGCACCGAGTGCGATATTGGTATTCAAAGCTTTCCATTTTATGTTGTTTTCCTTCTTTCCGATTCTCATTGTATTTTGAATTTTCACTGATTCATGATGTTTTTATGAATGGGGATGATATATTGGGTAGAAAAGCCTCATACTTTCTGCTTAAGGGGTTGTTTAACTTGGGTTTTTTAGTGCTTGTTCTGTGTTGTTAGAAAAATTTGCGTGGTGAACATATAGGAAGTGATTTGTTTTTGGAAGGGAAGGAGAATTTCCATGTTTACCATAGGGGGCGTGTTATTTAGTAAAACTGTTAGATATAAGGGATATAGAAAAGTTGAGAATAAATTGCATAGTAAACGAAGGCATAGGGGATGAAAAACTAATGCATCGGATGAATTTCATTTGTCATATGTGAATGTGGGGAAATGTGTGAATTGATCTCAACGTGGGTGGAGATGGAGAGATTGTGAGTGAATGTCCATGCACATTGTGCATCAATTCCCATTAGTTGGATTAAACTATTTATGGAAAACAAATTTTGGTTACTGATTGAGCTTATGTGGATATTATGTAATGGAAAACTGTTGTTTATATGATGTTGCAGCCATGCTTACTGTTGATGACAACGAGTTTTGGGAAGGAGTGTCACCAGTGGAGTTTGGGGATTTGCCTGCACTTCAAGATGCCGTTACTGTTGTGGGTTACCCAATTGGAGGAGACACAATTTCAGTGACGAGTGGTGTTGTGTCACGAATAGAGATTCTGTCCTATGTTCATGGGTCTACTGAACTTCTTGGTTTGCAGGTAATGAGAATGTAATTCTAGCACTTATGTTGGATGGCTTATCGGTGGAACATTTTTTCTAATGTCATGTTTCTTACCGTTTGGATTTTTCCAGATAGATGCTGCCATAAACTCTGGAAACTCAGGTGGGCCTGCTTTTAATGACAAGGGAAATTGTGTCGGTATCGCATTTCAGTCCCTTAAACATGAAGATGCAGAGAATATTGGTTATGTCATACCAACACCAGTCATTAGGCACTTCATCCAAGATTATGAGAAGAATGGAGCATATACAGGTAAATCTGTTACAATTTGATGTGTTTCAAGTATTTAATTTTTTATAAACTGTCATTGGCATAGGTTGTCTTTCTACATAAAGTAGTTACATGTCTTTGAGCCCAGCAGTGCCTAGTATTGCCAGTTCTGCACGTACTTTGAATCTTATGATTGTCTATAATGTGCTAGGATTTCCAATTCTTGGGGTTGAGTGGCAGAAGATGGAAAATCCTGATTTGCGTATGGCAATGGGCATGAAATCTGATCAGAAGGGTGTTCGTATAAGAAGAGTTGATCCCACTGCTCCGGAATCTCATGTTCTGAAGCCATCTGATATCATTCTCAGCTTTGATGGAGTTAATATTGCCAATGATGGAACAGGCATGTGTACTTCTTATTCCTGCTACGTACATAGATATGTATTATCGGTATATGTTTATGGCATACATCTGTAATTTGTTGGGCAAGCGAAAAGCTCGCATTCATAAGAGAATTGATAGTTCTTGCTATTATTTGTTTATTATATGACTCTTCTGCTGATTCTTATAACTGTTGATAAGTAGTGAAGTTTCACTTATATAATGTGCGACCTGTTTTTACCTTTCTGTTTCCCTTTCTTAAATTATTATCGTACTCTTATGTGACTGAGCACTTTGCTGTATTCCACGATGATTTTCAGTTCCTTTTCGGCATGGAGAACGCATAGGTTTTAGTTACCTTGTCTCTCAGAAATATACTGGAGATAATTCGGCGGTTAAAGTTCTGCGCAATTCGGATATTCTCAATTTTGACATCAAACTTGCATCCCACAAAAAGCTAATCCCAGCACACAACAAGGGCAGACCTCCTTCATATTATATAATTGCAGGATTTGTTTTTACAGCTGTGTCTGTTCCATATCTTCGATCTGAGGTTAGTAGCTAACCTTTAATCCCTTCTATGAGCTTATACCTCTTTCTTACATATGCTTAATGGAAGTTAAGGAGAGGGTTTTGATTGAGTAGTACTGCATGTAACTATTGCGCATCTACAGTGTCTATATGTATGTGTCCACTCGTGTGTGTAATTAATACTGAAATGATCTGACACAATGAATTAACGTGACATAACTCAATTACATGGCTATATACGTGTGCGCGCCCTTGCGTGTGTAATTAATATCTTAAAATGTTTATGATAATGCATCTCAAATTAAGATCAAATTATGCAAGCTATCTCAATCCAACTGTTTCTGCTTGTGTTTACAGTATGGAAAGGAATATGAATTTGAAGCTCCTGTCAAGCTTTTGGACAAGATGCTGCATTCAATGCCACAATCACCAGATGAGCAGCTCATCGTTGTTTCACAGGTCCTTGTGGCTGACATCAATATCGGTTATGAAGAAATAGTTAACACCCAGGTCAGGGATTTATTTTTGGATGTTAGTAGTTGATACACTTCAAATAACCAGTTGTTGGATGGCTTACTATGTATGTTTGTGTAGGTTCTTGCTTTAAATGGTAAGCCTGTGAAAAACCTGAAGAACTTGGCAAGCATGGTAGAGAGCTGCGAGGATGAATTTTTGAAATTTGATTTAGAATACCAACAGGTTCTCTCCCTCTCTCCGTCTCACCCCCTTCCCCCTCTTTTGTACACGTTTGCGTGTGGTTTTCTGTGTGTATCGTACTCTAATTTTTGGCATATATCCAGGTGGTGGTTCTCCGAACAAAAACTGCTAAAGCAGCTACTCTAGATATTCTTGCTACACATTGCATACCCTCAGCAATGTCTGATGATCTGAAGACTTGAGGTTGTACCGAATGCGTGCGGATTTTTTGTACCCCTCCTCCACAGAGTGTCAAATAGAAACTGTAAGACTCTGGAGGAGGGTAGGCATACTAGCTATGTTTTCACAGTTCCGATATTGTTTCCTGGCGGGCTGTTAAGACTTGCGGTTAGAAAATTCAGTAGGTGTAGGTGCCTCGTTGAGGATTGTTGTTTTGTCGCTTCTTTCAAGGGATGGTTGTAACCGTATGAGGACATAAAATTGAGCAATCGCCCTCAAATTTTATTTTTTAACAAGTTTTCTATAATGCATGAGGCATATGTTCAACTGGCAGTGTCTTACCTTCTTTTCATTTCTTATAGGGGCTTGGAAGGGGATATTTTGCTCATTATTTTCCTGCAGAAAGTTTCCTGTAAAGAGCTAGCCTAGTTATGTTACTCCATTGTTCTCAAACTTCGACTAATGTCGAAAATTGTAGCTAGTTTACTATAGATGCTTTAAACGTGCTTGGAAAAAATGCTCTGTCGGCGGGGTCGTCGTGGTGGTGGCGGCGGTGATCACTTTTGCATCTATTGCATGAGTGAATTATCAAATCATTGGCGTAGATTTAAGAACAAAATGATATGATGTAAAAAAGTACATCAAATATCATTTTTGACGATAAGCCTATGATGGGGTGTGAGGACTGTGGACTTGTCTTCCCACAGGCCGTGACGTTGTGATTGGGTCCAGAGCGGACTGCCTACATATCTTGGGAAGAGAATCAAACCGTGTGTAGTTGGTGTTATCTTTTATTTTACTTGATCTGAAGGCGCTGGCAGAGAGGGGCCCACCTTAGGGTGATCGGGATTGGGTTCCTCATGACTACATCCATTGCTTGCATGTTCCTTGCCCTCTCTTACACTTCGCAGATGCAGCTTATGTTAAGCGTTGGTTTTTTTGCTGGTCGTCGATCCTCGTCATCAGTGTGCTTATTGGATCGGTCTCTGTCCCTGGGTTCGACTGAGCTTTTCTTTCTTGCTTTATCCCTTGATTTTTAAAATTGAAATAATAGAAAATAAAAGCGAGTCCTCCACTGACATTTGTAGGTATCAAAAATCTTTGGAATGTCCTAAAGATATTTTAGAAAACATGTTGTGCGACTAGAATGACTCAAATTCTAGCTTGTAATGAATCTTGTAAAAGTTCTTTAAATCGATTGGAAAACGTGACATTTTTGTGAAAAAATTGAAATTTTAAGTTTTAGGAAATATTTTGCATGAGAATTAACGAAAATGTTGCAAGACCTTTGGCTGTGATTTTATCCTTTATTAGGTCCCGAAACTATTTTTTATTGATTTTAAAGTTGAAAATAGAAAAAATAATGAAAGCTAATAGCGGGGCTCCCAAAGAGATTTGTAGGTGTCCGAAATCTTGGGATTGTCCTAAATTAGTTTTAGGAAGCATGTGGTGCAAATATAATGACTTTAACTTTGGCTTATAACGAATGTTGTAAAAGTTCTCAAAATTGATCGGAAAACTATGGACTATAACTCACAGTTTTTGTGAAAAAATTGAAATTTCTAGCTTTCAAAAATATTTTGCATCGGAGTTAAGGAAAATATTCAAGACCTTTGGACGTGATCCAACCGTTTATTAGGTCCCGAAACTATTTTTATTGATTTTTAAAGTTGAAAAATAAAAAAATTATCTATAAATTTAGTATGACACACCCTGACTGGACATCGGGACGTGCTGGCCGTCACGTGAGCGTGACAAGGCCATGTGCGCAGTGCGGAAGAATAAATATAGATAATAAGTACTAGAGTATCATTACCAGTGATACATGCATATAAAAGAGTGAGGAAGTTAATAACATAAAGTACAGAGTTCGGGCATTCTAGGTGCAGTCCAAAAGTCATAAGCAAGAAAGTAAAATATTTACATGGATGGTGTGCTGTCAGATATGCCTTTGATGCCTCGTTTGCCACCAAACTACCTAGTACCTGGAGTGGCGCAAAACAAAAGTGTGAGTGGGCAAAAACAAAGCTTTACCAAAATCTCTTCGATAGAAAAGTTGTAACCCCTCTCTGTAAAACAAGTATACTTCCCAGAAAATATGTATATACGTAATAGTACTGCAAAACCATCAATCAACCAATCAATCAAACAATCAATAAATGCCATGATCGAATGAACCATAATACGTAATAAACATGTATCAAATATCATCAACCAATCAGGTGATATCCCAACTCAAATCATGCCGGCAATATATATGTCAATCAGCTGGAGTCACCTCTAGTGACCTGTACGGCTGAATCTATGGCTCCTCAATCAAATCCTCAGTCCATCTCTCAATCAATAACCTGCACCCATGACGGAACCACCTAATGTGGTCTGTACGTCAAGCTGGGTATAACGCTCTGTGCTACAATCACGTGAAGTCTAGCGACGTCTCGCAAGTCACCTACGAGTCGGAACCACCTAGTGTGGTCTGTACGACAAGCTGGCACCTGCCTTCGTCCAAGGTGAGCGTACGGTGCGGGAGGTGAACGATCACGTGAAAGCTAAGCCCTACTATGGCGGCACAAACCCCGATGTGCAGGTAAATGAGCCATATACTAATCTCATCGATATCACCATAACCATCATATCACAAGCATACACTTACCTGACTTCCCTGGCGTCTGCGGTGCATCAATATATAATCATATAAACATAAAAATATATATGGCATTCGACATGGCATTCAATTTCATAAAAGCATTTTAAAACGTATTTCTGGGAATCAATCAAGTATATATATATACATACTGAAAACAAAAGCCCACTCACTGATAGGTAGACGGGTCGTAGCCCCCAAGCCTCACGTGGCTGCGCTCGTCCTCAGGATACGTCTCTCCTATATGTGAAACAACTATATAACCGTTAATTATGCACATAACCTAAATCAAGTAATAACTTCTCATACATTGCTCAATTGGGGTGTTTGAATATAACAACATGCTCTAATCAATCCCACGAACACCCCCATATTTTTAAAATAATTTTTGGAAGCCTCACGCGCCTCCCACGCGCGGCCACGTGCCGTGCACACGGACGGAATCCTTAACGCCGTTAAGGAATATTCCGTCAAATCCTAGAATATTCCGTTAAAGTTAACTGACGCCGTTAACCTCCGTTAGGAATATTCTGTCAACTTTGACGGAATATTCCGTCACCTTCAACCTCAGTCGCTGGCGACCGGCGCCGGCACCGCTGTGTCGCCGGAAACTGGGTAATTTTTCTACCTTTGATTTCTAACTCATTTTTCAACCAAATTTCATGAAATTTACACCAAAATGATCCTTAGAACAAGGATAAGAGATTTATACCTGTTTTGAACTTAAAATCCAAGTGAATCTCGCCGGAAAAATTTCACCAATTCCGGCCAACTTCCAAACCGGCGATCCCGACGTCCAAACTCCTTAAATTTTGTCCTCCGAGCATCCCAAGAAGATTCTAAACCCTCCTATGATCTCCAAATGAGCTAAAACCCCGTAGATTTCGAGTGTATGAACAGTACCACTTTTGGTACCACACGGGTTCTAGGGTTCTCGACCGTTTCAAGCGACACAAACAGTACGGTTGGAATCACCAGGTTATAAGGGTTCTAAATATGCTATTTAGGACCTTGATCTTTGACCAAAACACCAGGAACAAGGGTTCGTCCGTACGGTTGCAGGGGAGAGGATAGAGAGTTTGAGAAGAGAGAAGGGAGAAGGTGACGGGGTGGGGGTAGGTGCTGCACACGTGTTGTGCAAGTGTGTGTATATATTTTCTCATCCAACCCCATCCACACAAAATCAACCAAAAATACAATAAAATAAATATATAGGTACCCCTACCTATAATCATTAATCCTTATTCACACATCTTCTCACTCCCGCAAGGGTAAAATCATCATTTCATAAATAACATATTCATTAACTTGGAACGAACTGTTACATAGTAGGTCTTAAATCGTTGATTTCAAGTGTTTAAATATGAATTATAATAGATTTTGCATGAAAAAATCTATTTTAAAGAACATGAATGTGATCATTTGTTGTTACGGTAAGATAAATAAAAGAAAAAAAAATTTGAAAATGAGGGATCGTTATGAAACTAGCGTCTTGACCGTAGGGAAGTCGCTATCATACTAGCGACAACCTTGATAGAGGATCAACATCGAAGTATCGATCATATCATTTTCTATTTTTTTTTTCTCCCTTTTTCTTTTTTCATTGATTTTTTTTCTTCTTACATTACTTTATTTGGATTCAAATACCTTTAGATTTATATCCTTGTTTTCGAATTTTTTGACATGGATTATAAGAAAATTTTCACTAAATATACATTTTGTAGAACATGAAGATGATAGTTTGGTATTGTGGTATGGAAAAAAACGAAAATTTAACAAAAGTAAAAAAATAAAGCATAAAAAATAAAAAATTAATGGTTTAAGCGCAAGAAGACGCAGTCCAAACTCATGCCCCCGAGAAGGCCCAAGGCGTAGCAAAGGTAGTGGAGGCCCGTTAGATTAAAACTAAACCCTACTTCATATTGATAGAGGCTTATAGATGCTCCACCCCTGACACCAATGCTTCGTGGGCAACAATGGTGGACTTGTGCACAGAGGCAGATTGCCTGCCCTCCCAATACCATACCCTTTCCATCCCCTCTTATTTATGCGGTCACGGTTAAGCCACGTTAACATTTTATATTCTTATTGCTTTTTGTTTTATTATCTTTATAAAAAAATCAATATAAAATATTAACATGGCTTAACTGTAACTGCACAACACAGGAGGAGATGAGAAGAGTACGGTAAAAAGAGGGCAGACAATCTGCCTCCCTTGTGCGCTCGGCCCGCATTGTTTTGCGTAGTCGACCTGCCTCGTTTTGCATGCACTGGCCATTCTCATGTTTCGTGCGTCGGCCCAATTTGCTTGCCAGAAGTCCGTCTCGTTTTTTCCGCCTCGTTTTTCGAGCATGAATTGGCCGGATCTATATGGGCAAGCCGTTGTTATTAATCGGGGTCAGCATTTAACTCAAATAACCCGCAATTCGGACCCACACCTACCGGGACCGACCGCATCCGCCACCATTACTTCCATTTTCCTCCACTTCCTCGGTCTCTGCTTTCTTCTTCTTCTGGTTTCCAATTTAGGGTTCGCGATCCCGAAATTGATTTGACCATTTTCTTCAATTCTCGCGTTCTGTGTATGGAGAAGATGAGCGAGGCGGAGCCCACTTTAGAAGTATCTTACGAGGAGAAGAAGCAGGTCCGGAACCCTTGGGTACCAGCTGGTAATTTCCCACCTCAATTCCTTCACTATTTCTCTGCAATTTGTTTTCTGTGATTGTTTTGTTCAAATTTTGAGGTTTGATTTGAGTTGGGTTATGCATATGTGATCGGAAAGCTTCGTGCTTGTTTGAATTTTTGGTGATTTGGGATTTTATACCAAACTAATAATTTGGAAAAGTTAATTAATTAACGGGATAATAAAATTCTGATGGAAGGGTACTTGTGAAGCTTCTATCTTGGTTAATTTATCGTTAAAATCAACTATATATTTATATATTTCGAATTTGTTTGAACTTCATTGCTTCAGCTGTGGAAAATAGGGCTAATTCTTATCTGGGTTTAGGGTTTAGGGTACATTCTCTGCCTGCAGTGGCAACGTCTTCATTTGGCAATGACAGTTAAATATCGGGAGTTTTAACGAAAAGTTCGCGGTACTGTTCACTTTAATAAAAAAAATCACATTTTTACACTAAAAAGTCAAACATGTTACTATTCACTTTACCATTTATTTTGTCTTTATCGTTAAAACTCAAAGTTTTCAAGTCATTTTCATTAGTTTTCTATTAAATATTAGGGTAGAATTGTGGAACCTATGTCTTTTGTTGAAATGCAACAAAGTTTTGATATATTGAAATGATACGGGCTCCTTGTTACTTGCTCTTGAAGCCTCAAGCGATAATGTTGGCAATGAAAGTGGCGATTCAATGACCTCACTTGCTCCTATTTCAAAGCCCGGGAAAAGATAAGCAAATGAAAACAAAGAGAAAAGAGATGCAAGGTCCGACTGGTGTCAAGCTTTCTTTCGCAACTAAACAATTTATTGAAGGCCGAAGGGAGGCCACCACGGAAGAAATGGTCTAAATGCGCTTGCTCTCCGAGAAGCAAGCGGATTTAAAGCAAGAAAGGTTTGAAATTGAGTTAATGATGGAGGACCTCAACAAATACACTCCAAATAGAAAAAAGTACTTGCGTGATATGCAAAAGGAAATCTTGCGAAGGCATGCCCCAAGGATCATCTTTGAGAATGATGATGCATGATCTCATGTCTATTTCCCAAGCACACCATGAAATCCACCACCATGTCCACCACGAATTTCACCACCAACTCAACCAAATGATGATGAGTATTACTATGATTAGTAATTGTTGTAATTTTTATGTAGTGTTTTAGTTATCGTTTTTATTTTTTATTTAGTGTTTTAATTATCGTTTGTATTAGTAATTGTTGTAAGATTGAAGTATATTTGATGATTCTTCATTATTTATCGGAATATAAATATTTTTAGGTTAAAATGTTCTTAAAAATAAATTAAGATAGTATACATAAATTTTATTGTAAGAAAAAAATTATGGAAAAAGAAATTTAGGCTAAATTTATTCTTTAATTATCTCAGACTAAAATTTTAAGCTAAAATTATTGTGACAAAAAAAAAAATCTATTTTTGGGTTAAAACCTAAATTTTATGAGCTAAAAATTTAGGTTTTAACACCAACTATTAGAGTTGGTCTAAATGAGTGGAATTAGGATCCTCGCCAGATCCATTCCCTAGGGATCATAGGGATCCCACAATCCTATCCGTTAATCGTATATCGTGCGGTAAAAAATTATTTAAAATTTAAAATTTAAAATTCAAATATAAATAGTACCTAACGAAAACTGACCGCATGATATAAAATAAACGGACATGATTGCGGGATCCCTAGGATCCCTAGGGAAAGATCCGGCAAGGATCCTGATTCAAATGAGTGATTGCTGGTGTGCCAAAAAAATATTCAAAGAAATTTCTATTGGTAGGACTTCACATCTAGCGTAAATATACTGACTTTCGGTTTTTACCAAAATTTCTTCAAAAAAGTTTCTTGTTGCATATGGGATCTCTTTTTAAGAAAGCAGCTTACTTGGAACATGTTTAATGATACCTAATGTCTCGTGCTATGCAAATTTTTATCTTCTTTTTGGAGGTTGTTATGCCATTTCATGAAGAACAATATACATGATACAAGTAGACTTCAATTATGATATTAAATGTCAATGCTATGACAATGTGTAAAATTTTCCCTATAGAACGTTGTATCGTTGGCAAGAACACAAGAATGGGGTGCGTTCACCAAATTTTTCACTACATGACGGTTTTAATAAAACTAATTGTTGAAATTGAGATAGGTGTAACAATCACACTAAAAAGGGTGTGATTTCAATACTAGTCTACTACATTATATTTTAATTATTAAATTTAATTTTCATATTATTTTCAATCTCAATCATTTTTTTTTATGTGTATTGTGGATGCAAATTTCTTCCTCCTTGATATTGGACAAAATTGCACCTACAAAACAATTAACACCTTTGGTCAAGGCCAAGAGTCTCACACGCCCACGATGAATGGGGGGGGGGGGGGGACTTTGGCCGAAGAACCTCCGATGCCAAAGTTAGAATTTAGAGAGAAAGAGTGTTTAGAGGATTTTGGGATTTTTGCAAGAGTTTGGAACCACCTCTTTGGTGAAAATAGGAGCCTATTTATAGGGCATGGCTGGCCCTTTATGTGTATTTTGGGTGTTATTTGGTGATTTAATTAGCAATTTAATATATTGATTAGGAATAAATATATTAAATTGGCTAATTAACATAATTGAAAGGAATGTTTTTGGGAGGTTATGTAATTTATGTGGAATGTTTTGTAAGTTATGGAATGAGGATGGATGAGACAAATTTGAACTTGTTACCTATTTTGGGTACTCCTCATTTGGTTGATGGATGATTCTCCACTGCTCGTGTGTAGGAAACCCGGTATGCCTCAAGGGTATTTTTGTCCTCTTTTATCCAAAATCCACGTGTCGCCTTGTGATTATTTTTGGCTCCACAAATGCCCCCACACCTGTTGGGCTGCTCGTAGGAAATGGCAGCAGGTGTAGAGATCTTCTTGCTTTAGGAAACGTATGACTGCTTCCTATTTTGATGTAAATTCCCTCTTTAATAGGAAATTAGGTCATTCTAAGAAAGGGAAATAAATTTCTCTCAAAGCCTATTTAAGTCCACCTTAAGTGGGTTATTAAATCAACTTTGGAGAGCAATTTATTTTACCCTACAAGAGAGAGAGAGCTTAGATGATATTTTGTTCCCCCTCCTCTAACAATCTTCTACATCTTGCCTATGCAAAGGACCGTCTTTCGTTGATTTCTTCGTCTTCTCCGTGCCGCATCGATGTAAGAAAAATTTAATTTTTCTTTTCTTCTTCTTGGATAGTCCTATTGCGGGGCAGCCGTCGGGGTGGTGCGGCACGTCAGCTGGCAAGGGCCAGGAGTCGGCTCGGCATGGGTCGATGAGATGTCGTGGTAAGGACTACTGATTGGGCAGCTCGGCTTGGTTAGAGCCAAAGGCAGCTTGCACGGCTTGGACTGCGGATTGTAGTGCTGGGGCACAATGCTAGGCGAGCCGTATGGCTCATGTCCTTTAGGCTCTGGGACCTGACTCGGGCTAGGCTGGCGACTGAGAGAAATGAGGAAGTCGTGGAACCTCATGGGCTGCTGGAATGCTGGGCATGTAGGCCTCCTGCCTGCTAAAATGTTGGGTTGAGCTCTTCTGCTGAGTATCGTGAATGTCGTTGGTTGCTTAGTCCTCTTCGTCGGGAGAAATGTAGGCTGCCTCCGAAAGAAAAGGTAAAGAGGATCAAGATGGATGCATTGGCTTGTCTGATCGCTGTTGTAGAGCTTACTATGAATGAAGGTGGAAAGAAGAGATCTTCCCTGCCTGCTCAAGAGATGCCGGTTGAGAAAAATTGAAGACTTCCTCCGCTGCTCATGAAAGTCCGCCTGCTGCCGAAATGCCTATGATTGACATAACTTCTTCCAATTGGAAGAAAAAATAAGGCTGCTAGATCTGAGCCTGTGGCACCTGCCATGTTGAGAATGGCTAGTACGATTGCTGATAGGATTGTTCAGCGTAAATGTCTTGTCATGCCCCCAGTGCCGAAGTCTGTACCAAGATGTCTGTTTGGAGCTAAGTCTAGTTCACATTTGGAGAGGCTTGCTATTATGGAGTAATTGGAGAAGTTGGTGCCCAGGTTGGGGCAGCCGGAGGTGAAGTGCTGGATGATGCCGCTGCTAAGAGCGTCGCGGCTGCTGAAGGTGTGGCAACCAAGTAGTTATGGGATGTCCAAGCTGCTGAAGTGTAGTCTTTTAGGTAGCCTTTAGGATTTTCTTTGTTTTTCCTTGTAGCTCTTTGCTTTGCTTGAACTCCTTCGGTCTTTGCTAGTTGTTTATCAATTTTGTTAGAAAATTTAATAAACTTGCTTCCTTCGCTTTTCTCCTTCTTCGCTTCTTTTGTTCATGCCCTAACCTTCAGACTTTATAGATCAGTGGCAGGCGTGCTACTTTTCTATAAGTAGACAGGCCCGCATAGCCGATGCAGCCGCAGGTGTTGATGTAAAACTTTGCAAAGTTGTTAACCATAGGGTTGACAGCCGGATGCCTTACTTACAGAAGCAGACAAATCCGCGTAACCACTAGGCTGTTAACCTTGGCTTTTTCCAATTCCGTAGGTTGCGTAGCAAGTATCACAACATTTTAGGACTTGGTGTAGGTCGTTCCGTGCTTGGCAGATATGAAGTTTATCGACTACGTAGCATGTCGGCAGTGGATAAAGCTTTGTATATGCTCGCTAGCTTGCTTAACCTTTCACAAGAATGTGCAGTTGTATAAGTCTAAAGCAATTTTACTGCTCGAAGGGCAAGCCGTAGGCAGTCTTCCGAAAACCGTAGGCTACCTTAGTGCACTCGGTAGCAGCTTTAGGTTTCCAGGGCAGCCGTCCATCGGATGTACTGCGTAATGTGCCCCCTCCGTCTTTAGGGCCCGGTTCCCAACGGATTAGGCCAAGAGACCCAAAATCCTTCAGTTAGCTAATCCTTGAAAAAGGCAATTGTGGCTACTTCTAGGAATCCCGGCGCAAGCCATCGTGCATCTAGTTATACTAGGGCAGCCAGGCTCATCCACGTCTGGATATTCGGAGTGTAGAGTTTATCCTCCCGTCTTGGAGAACTGACCCATGTGGGTGTCGGGGAATTGGTTTACCCTCTCGCACTGGAGAGTATGGTTGGTCCTTCATGGGGTGCAATTCCTGCGATGAGTCCTTAAAAAGAGCGCGGTCTTCTTTTGAAGTGCAGGAATGATCAGTTGTTATAAGCATGCAGTCGAGCCAAGTTGTGATTACTTCTGAATTCTTCATTGAAAAAATGAGAACTTTGCTGTAAGGTAGGAACTGCATAACAACTGGATAGTCCTTAGTTTGTGAGGTGGTGCCCGTCGAGCTGCTTTGAGTTTTCAGGCTTTGATGTAGTGGGAGGTCACATATAGTACTTCCTCAGATTGTAGACGTTCCACTGCTTTTTGATCTTTTTGTCGTTTCATGGTGACAAGGGTGTAATTACTCTTGCCGCCTACTCTGCTGATCTTGTACGGACATTCCCGGATGAGATCCATCTTTTTGGAGCCTTCTCTGCTGGCAGTGATGAAGGCTTTTCTTAGGACTAAATCTCCGGGCTGGAACTGCCGGATCTTGGTCCTTTTTTTGTAGCTGGAGATGAGCTGTTGCTGGTAGGCTGCGATGCAGGTAATGGTCTGCTCGCGTTTCTCCTCTGCCAGATCTAAGCTTGTGGCCATCTCCTTACTGTTCTACTCAATGCTTGGTAATAGAACGATGATACTTGACTTGATGACATTAGGATGAATGATTGCTTCTGAGCAAAATGCCAAAGAGAAATGAGTCTCATTGGTTGCTCGTCTTTTGGTGGTGCGATATGCCCATAGACATCCGGGAAGTTCATCTCTCCATTTTCCCTTTTTGCTGGTTTAGGGATTTCTTGAAGCAGTCGAGGATTGTCTTGCTGGATGTTTTGAAGCCTAAAGTGATCGACTGCTCGGGCATCGATCTGTCTGGGGTGACAAGGACCACACCTGCTCGCGAGCCTTTGTAGTTGGATGCGTTGTCGACATGCAAATGCCAGAACCATTGAGGGAGCAGGTGTAGCTAAGGTGTGCTCGGCTGCCTTTGGGGCGTCGTTGGGTCGAGTTGTTGCGTTTGTCATAAAACTTTGCATTCGCCAGGGTCTACGCCTTTATTGTCGCCCGTCTGGATTAGGTGGAATAGTGCGTCATGAGGATGATTGCGTGTATTTGAAGGTAAAACTTGAGCTTTCGGGTTGCAACAACTATCGCCAAAGTTAGCTTTTCAATTTCTGGTAACATCGAGGAGAGCTTTTGAACTGTGGAATAAACTGTGGAATACAGGTAATCGGGCCCCCAGCTCTTCTCGTATGATGGTAAAGTTTATTGCTGCTTCAGATACCATCAAACATGGGAATAAGTCATCCGCTGCTTCCGGTTTGGATAGTAGGGAGGTGATATCGGGTACTTCTTCAAGTCCTTGAATGTGTATTAGCGAGCCTCGTCCCAAAGTACATGTTTGTCTGCCAAAGCGAAAGAGTCTGCCAGAGTTAGATCTTCTTTCATGATCAATTTTCCAAACAGCGGATGGTCTGTTGGAAGTCCTTTTTGGAATGCTGCTCTAGCTATCGAGTCGTTGCATCTGACTATCTTTGCCTTCTCTACTTTGAACCTCTTCATATAGTCACAAAGCGACTCATTTGGGTTCTTCTTGAAGTTGAACAAGTGGTCGGACTTCTTATTGATTGAGCGATATGATGAATATTCTTTGGTGAAAACCAAAGATAGTTCGTCGAAACTCTGAATGGATTATGGCGGCAGGGTGTAGAACCAATCTTGCGCCTCGCCTTGTAGAGTGGTGGCGAATATCTTGCACATGAGATCATCGTTATTTCGATAGAGGATCATTGCACTTCGATAATGCTTCAAGTGTCTCTCCGGGTCTTCATCCCCTTTGAATGATGTGAAATGTGGCATGCTAAACCTGGATGAAGGCTCTTCCTGCTCGATCTCGTCCGTGAAAGGTGACCTGCTTATGTTGGTCATGTCCCATCGTAGTGCCTCGTCGGTGACCTTTTTGCGTCTGAAATTGGGCAATCGCTTGGTCAAGAGTCTCTCTACTTCTTCTTGAATTTTCCTTTGTTGGGGGTAGCGGAGTTCTCGGCTGCCCCCAGTCGTGACTTGCTGGTATACGCTGCTCTTCCATGTGTTTGGCTCATCTATGCCTCGGATGCAGTGCATGTGGTGCGTTCCTAGCAGGCGAACGAGTTCTTCGTAGGCTGCTAGTTAAACTTGAGCCGAATTAAGTGACTATTTCTCTCTGTCCGTCATGTTGCCTACTCCAATGTGAGGTGGATGATGCTCCATGGGGACTTAGCCGCGAATGAACACTTCGCTTGGAAGGCTGCTCATGTTGATTATCAGAGTGTGGCCCCAATCGTAAGTGTATGCTCGTCCGTGGGCCTAGTCGAGAGTGCACGCTCCTCTGCGCGCTAAGACGGGAGCATACGCTATCTCGGGGGCCCAATCGGGGATGTACCTTGCCGAAGGCTCGATTCGTTGAGTGGCTGCTTGCCGGGACGTCGTTGGAGAGGTTCCTCGTCAGCCCTTGTCCTACTTCGGGACTCCTCATCTGGGGCTCGTTGGATCTTGGTGCGCTGCAGGAGCTGGTTCACCAAGGTCGTTTGTTGTGCAAGGGCGCTCGTCAACTATATGACTTGTTGAGACAAGTGTTGTTCGCCATTTGGATTGGAAGAGCTTGGAAGAAATGTGCCTCATTGGGCAGTGGAAGGGTGGTAGACTCCGGGCGCAGGATTTGAGTTGGGAAATGTCAAATCTGCGGAGAAATATAGTGAGAATTCCCCCGACTTAATGGTAGGTCTGGATGGTTGAGATAATCTCGGGCCGACTTTGGCTGCTTGGAGTGCCACGGAAGCAGGCTGGGCTGCGGGAGCAGACTAGGCCACAAGAGTGGGCTGCTCGACAATAGCAGGCTGGACTGCAAGAGCAGGTTGGGCTACGAGAATGGGCTGCTCGGCGGGAGCAGGCTGAGCTGCGGGAGCAGATTGGGCCATGAGAGTGGGCTGCTTGGCGGGAGCAGGCTGAGCTGCGGGAGCAGATTGGGCCATGAGAGTGGGCTGCTCGGCGAGAGCAGGCAGGTCTGCAAGAGCAGGTTGGGCCACGAGAGTGGGCTGCTCGGCGCGTGATGCTCGCGAATGCGAGGCTTGGGCTCGGATTGGCAACACATTAGGCTCGCATTGGGCATGGAGTGGCATGGCTCGGACCGTGGCTTTGGTGGCGTGGGCCTTGGATAGCAGGGCTTGGGCCGTGGTGGTGGAGCCATGGACCTCGCCGCGGGTGATTGCAGTAGTGGCCACCGCAGTGGTTCTCATGGTGGAGCCTTGTGAGCAGGCTGGACTGCAGAAGCAGGCTGGGCTACGAGAGTGGGCTGCTCGGCGAGAGCAGGCAGGGCTGCAGGAGCAGGTTAGGCTACGAGAGTGGGCTGCTCGACGCGTGATGCTCGTGAATGAGAGGCTTGGGCTCGGATTGGCAACGCATTGGGCTTGCGTTGGGCATATAGTGGCATGGCTCGGGCCGTGGCTTTGGTGGCGTGGGCCTTGGATAGCACGGCTTGGGCCGTGGTGGTGGAGCCATGGACCTCGCCGCGGGTGATTGCCGTAGTGGCCACCGCGGTGGTTCCCATGGTGGAGCCTTGTGGTGGTGTGCCGCTCCCCCTAAGATCACATTTAGCCTCGTGGATCGCCGCGGTCCCACTTCTTGAATATTTGAATTTTCACTTGTTGAATTTTCTAAATTTCTAGCCATTATATTTTTCTTTTACGTTTTACCAAAGAATCTTTGCAAATAAAAAATTCTAATAATAAGAACGTACGAAAAATACAAGTGGACTAGAAAATAGAGAAAAAACCTTTTTGCGGGAGAGTCTTCTACGAGTGTGAATCTCAACTCTCAATGAAAGCACCAATTTGTGGATGCAAATTTCTTCCTCCTTGATCTTGGACAAAATTGCACCTACAAAACAATTAACACCTTTGGTCAATGCCAAGAGTCTCACGCGCCCACGATGAATGGGGGGGGGGGACTTTGGCCGAAGAACCTCCGATGCCAAAGTTAGAATTTAGAGAGAAAGAGTGTTTAGAGGATTTTGGGATTTTTGCAAGAGTTTGGAACCACCTCTTTGGTGAAAATAGGAGCCTATTTATAGGGCATGGCTGGCCCTTTATGTGTATTTTGGGTGTTATTTGGTGATTTAATTAACAATTTAATATATTGATTAGGAATAAATATATTAAATTGGCTAATTAACATAATTGAAAGGAATGTTTTTGGGAGGTTATGTAATTTATGTGGAATGTTTTGTAAGTTATGGAATGAGGATGGATGAGACAAATTTGAACTTGTTACCTATTTTGGGTACTCCTCATTTGGTTGATGGATGATTCTCCACTGCTCGCGTGTAGGAAACCCGGTATGCCTCAAGGGTATTTTTGTCCTCTTTCATTCAAAATCCACGTGTCGCCTTGTGATTATTTTTGGCTCCACATGTATCATTAAAAAGTTATAGTAAACACTGGTAAATTATCAAATATCTTTTTTTTTTATTTGAGTAAATACTTCTTCTGCGCACATGATGTGTTTTGATCAGTGTTTAAAATATCCATGAAATGGTATATTCTTGTTGAAATATCTGAAAGATCAAAGATCAATATGGAAAGGGGGTGTAAAATGCAAACTTAACCTTATTTCGGCGAGATATAGGAGCAAAAAAAGGATCCTTTGTGTATAGTCCTGCATAATCTCAAATGTTACCAGTTCCGGTACGTATGATACAGTGCAAGCAAAAGTTCCTAGATTCATCGAGATATAAAACAACATATAAGTTATCATGCTTGCATATCCACCATTTGAGTCTCCAACAATTATTCCAATAATTACATATCCAATTTGACTTATGGACAAATACACAAGCATATGCATACATTTCATGCTTGTTTGAGTAATAGCAATGAGATTCCCCGAAATTCTTAGTATCATACTAAGAATAGTTAGGATTTCCGGAAGGAGATGTCATTCGTTTGATGAGAAATAAAAAGGAATATAAAAAATCCGAGTGCTTGAAGCTGAAGCAGCTACTTTCGAAGTAACATAAAGAAAAGCGACAACTTGGAACATGGGATCTCTTTTTAAGAAAGCAACTTCCTTGGAACATGTTCAATGACACGTAGCGTCTCATGCTATGCAAGTTTTTATCTTCTTTTTGGAGGTAGTTAATTATGCTATTTCATGAAGAACAACATACATGATATGAATAGACTTCAATTATGATGTTGCATGTCAATACTATGACAATGTGTAAAATTTTCCCTATAGAACGTTGCATCATTGGCAAGGACACAAGAATGGGGTGCGTTCACCAAATTTTTCTCTACATGACGATTTTTAATAAAACTAACTGTTGAAATAGACAGAGGTGTAACAATCACACTAAAAAGGGTGTGGTTTCAATACTAGTCAGCTACATTATATTTTAATTATTAAATTTAATTTTCATATTATTTTCAATCTCTGTCATTCATTTTTTATGTCGCCTATCATTGAAAAGTTACAGTAAACATTGGCAAATTATCAAATATCTTTTTCTTTATTTGAGTAACCATTTCTTCTGCGCAGCTGATGTGTTTTGATCAGTGTTTAAAATATCCATGAAATTGTATACTCTTGTCGAAATATCTGAAAAATCAAAGATCAATATGGAAATGGAGGGTAAAATGCAAACTTTACCTTATTTCAACGAGATATAGGAGTAAAAAAAGGATTCTTTGTGTATAATCCTGCATAATCTCGAATGTTAACAATTTCGGTACGTATGATACAATGCAAGCAAAAGTTCCTAGATTCATGGAGATATAAAACAACATATACGTTATCATGCTTGCGTATCCACCATTTGAGTCTCCAACAATTATTCCAATAATTACATATCCAATTCCCTGATATCATACTAAGAATAGTTAGGATTCCCATAAGGAGATGCCATTCTTTTGATGAAAATAAAAACGAATATAAAAAATTCGAGTGCCTGAAGCTAAAACAGCTACTTTCGAAGTAATAGAAAAAAAAGAAGCAACATCTAGAGTGGGAGAGTTAGAGTCGAAAAGAGGATTCCTCGCTTCTTTTTCTCATTCAAAACTGTGCATGAAACTCCCATCTCGCACGACTCCTAAGTGATAAAAGAAAGAAGAACTCATCAAGAATATTAATAATATTTACTAATTCACTACATAAATTTTGTTGTGGCCCATTGCAGATTTTTACTAAATCTGAATGAGTTGATATATTGACCCAATTGAAAATTTTCATAATTTATGTCGAAAACAACAGATATCAATATCGATATTTCTGTAAATTTACATATCGATATTTTCATCTATATCGATATTTTAAACCATGGTTTTGATTAATAATTTAGAGACGTGCCCCCTAGTTGGGCCTAGGCATGAGTTGGTTAGCGGTTGTTATCAATCGGGCTCAGCTTTTAACTCCAATAACCCGCGAATCGGACCCCTCCATTCTCTCGGTCTCTGCTTTCTTCTTCTTCTGATTTCCAATTTAGGGTTCGCGATCCCAAATTGATTTGATCATTTTCTGCAATTCTCGCGTTCTGCGTATGGAGAAGATGAGTGAGGTGGATCCCACGTTAGAAGTATTTTACGAGGAGAAGAAGCGGGTCCGCAACCCTTGGGTACCAGTTGGTAAATTCCCACTTTGATTCCTTCATTATCTTTCGTCAATTTGTTTCCTGTGATTGTTTTGTTCATATTGTGAGGTTTGATATGAGTTGGTTTATGGATATGTGATCGTAAAGTCTCGTGCTTGTTTGAATTTTTGGTGATTTGGGATTTATATATAGCTAAGAATTTGGAAAAGTTAATTAATTAGATGATTAAATTCTGGGGAAAGGGTATTTGTAAAGCTTCTTTCTTGGTTAATCTATCATTAAAAATTAAAATCAACTTTATATTTATATATTTCGAAATTTATTTGAACTTCATTGCTTTAGCTGTGGAAAATAGAGCTAATTCTTATCTGGGTATGGTTAGTGGAAGTTAAAGTAGGAGCTAATTTACTCTGGTTTTTGAATTGTTGGCCATTTGGATAGAATGTAGAATATAGTTTTCAGTTTAATGTCAATCGTCTCTCGTAAATTCTCTGTCTGCTGTCTATGAATTTGGAGAAGTCTTTGGACATTTTTCCTAGTATCCAGTGCAGTGGCAACGTCTTCATTTGGCAATGACAGGTGAATATTACAGTAGAATTATGGAACCTATGTCTTTTTGTCGAGATGCAACAAAGTTTTGTTATTTTGAAACGATACGGGCACCTTTTAAGTAGGGTGCTGACCGAGTGAAGGTTAGGTATGAAACTGGCATTTTTAGTCTAGTCTTAAAAATGAGATATTACAAGAAAATTTAAGAGAATGCGGAAGTTTTCCAAGGAGAAGTGCTACTTAGGTTGCGAAATGGAAGTCACTCCGGTCCTAGAATACTGTGGTAATGGAGATGAAAACAACTAGGGATGTGTGTATGCTGGATATTATGGTATGGGTCTGGTTCAAACTTCAGAGTGTATTCATAAGTCCGGAGCTATTTTAAATTTTCCTTTGAACTTGATTAAAAAGAGAGAAAAATGTACTTTTGTGTATGGTTTCAAGCGATAAATGTGGGAATCAGATCATCTCTGGATCTGTGTCCTCCGGATCATGCAGATCAAGTTTTCTTGGCCGTTTGATTCAAATCCTGCGGTCAGAAATCTTTTTTTCTCCCCTCTTTCTTTCCCTTCCTCTTCCTATGGTGCAGACATCTTTCTTCTTCCTCTTTCTATCCCCTTCCTCTTCCTCTTTTTCCTTCCTCTTCCTCATCCTCAAAGATTTCAACCTTAGAGTTGTTTCTTAATTTTTGCAGTGAAAAATTGATGACCCAAATCAGAAAACAGGTGGAGAGAGAGAGAAACATATCTCTACGAGAGTAGATGTTGGCAAGAATGGCGCCCCAACCGCCGCTATCATAGTACATCTGAAAATGGAGGATCCGAACAGAACAAACACAGGCCTTGCCGGTCCAACCATCTCTCTCTCTCTCTAAAATAATGGGAATGTACAAGGAGGAGGAAGAAGATGAGGAATTGATCGGATGAGTCGAGAGGAAGGGAATCTGCACCAGAGGAATAGGAAGGGAGAGAAAAATAGGGGGAGGGGGAGTAAAGAAATGTTTCGGACTACATGGTTTGAATCAAACAGCTAAGATAACTTGGTCTGCAGGATCCGGGGAGGATCTGAACCCGTAAATGTTAAATGCGACATTTTGATAGTCGAATGATGCCAAATTGGTGTGCTTTCTGCTTCCTTGTCTGTCAAATTTATTCTTGCGGATGATTTCCTAGTGTTAAAGCTGTGATTTGTGTTGCTTTTATTAGTAAAAATGAGATTCATTTCGGTTAATTCTTTAAAACTAAACTTTTCAGGTGCGATGTTGACTGCTGGTGTGCTCACAGCCGGCTTAATCAGTTTCAGGCAAGGCAATTCTGAGTTGGGCCAGAAGCTAATGAGAGCTCGTGTCGTTGTCCAAGGTGCCACAGTGGCTCTTATGGTTGGCAGTGCATACTACTACGGGGATAATCCGTGGAAAAAGCGAAGTTAAATTATTCGATGGTGTTATTGTTCTTCGTTATTGCAATTACATTGTTGTTTCATTCATGTTGAAGCGAAATTAGGTATCGATGAGTTGCATAGCTTGCGCTAAATAAATAACATTTTTCAAAGGAAAAGTATGGAGGATCTTTGTGTTGTATTTGTAAGCCATGTTCATCTTGAATGTCCTTGTAACAATCAAATAGTCGACATTCAAATCTTCAATGTTCTTATGGCTCGTGGGTCACTCGAGCAGTTTACGCATCTGGTGCTTTTTCGAGTTTCCATCTATCATCTGGTTTTCAACCCTAAGGATCGGATGCTCGACGTAAACTCGAGGATGTGAAAACTTTTGGCAATTTGGTTGCAAAGATTAGTCGACATACTTTTCATTGTAACCTAGCATGACCGTGTAATGTTACCAACCTAACACGATTGCGTAATGTTACCAATCTAACACGACCGCGTAATGTTGCCGATCTAACACGATCGCGTAATGTTACCAACTCATTCATGTGCAGTAAAGATCTTTTGTAATATTTTTCAACAATGAAAAGACTTGGGAATGAAAATAAAAATGCAAATCAAATCAAGTAAGGACTTTGTTTACTCATTTCACTAAAATTCGAATCAAGAATTGAATTAATTGACTAATAAGTTATTATTGGATAAGAATGTATATGGACGTCCTAATATTTTTAACAAATTAAAATATTTTCAACAAAAAAAAAAAAAGAATCGTGAATATTTTCATTATACAAATCTAATAAGAACACTATAATATATTCCATTTTCATTTTGTCAGTGTAAATTATATTAGTTTTGCTTTTATTGCAATTGTTTTTGCAGTTCTATTTTTGTTTTCTTCGAAGTTTTTGCAGTTATGTTGAGATACATGTCTTGTATACAATTTTGATGAATGAGGATCCTCTTCGGATCCTCTTTGTGAGGATCCCGAAGATCCTCCAATCACATCCGTTCATCGTACATTGTGCATCTAGTTTTCGTCAGGTAATGTTTATATTTAATTTAAAAAAAGAAAGATTTATAATGATTTATGGACACGATATACGATGAACGAATGTGATTGCAGGATTCTTGGAATCCTCATAAAGAGGATCCGGATAGGATCCTCATTCACTATTGATGTACTTTGAAATGTTTTATGATAAATTCTTTTATTTAATTATAATAAAACAAACATATAATAAATGTTTTTTTAAAGATAAAATGATAACAATTTTATTATAATATTAAAAGCTAATACAAACATCAACGAGGGCATTCTGAATAAAATCCAAGAGATCCTCAATCTAAAGTGATGATAATAATAGTTAACATAGAGAATTTAGGGATTAAAAGTTAAAACGGTCCTTATATTTATCAATTTTTTGTACAATATTTATCATTGAGTAAACTATAAAAAATAAAAAAAAGTTTTAAACACTTTCTTTTTCCTATTGACAAAACATCCCCTTTTTCTTCGCTCTTCTAGAACCGGTAGGAAACTTGCTTAGTGCTTACGCTAAGGAATTCTATCCAATGTTTTCTACTTTTAAGGAAAAACATACAATGAAAATAATATATATAGTTCAATGAACAAGAAAAAATAAATAAATAACTATAAAAAATACCATAATTGAGGAAGATTTACTTGGTAATTATGAATCGAATTCATGTGCCCTAACAAGATTAAATTTGAATTTAAATTTAAATTGTGAATCAATGTCACAAGATTAAACTTTAATTTTAATTTGAGACCGTGCGTGCCACGTAATAACGCTAATATTTGAACACGTGCGCCTGAACATGTCGACATTCACACCCCCCCTTCCCCAACTCTCTCTCTTTCCCTCTCACCCTCCTCTCCTCCACCGACCCGTTGTTTCTTCCTTTTCTTCTCCAATTCCAAATTTTCTCAATTTTCTGTTTGGTTCTCGGGATTCTTCAGTCAGACAAGAAAAGGTTCGCCCCGCTAAATAAGTAGCTCTTGTAAGATACCCAGTTCCCATCCTCTCTCTCTCTCTCTCTCTCTCTATATATATATATATATCTATTGTTAATTTTATTTTTCATCGACATTCTCAAAGAACAAAACTTTTTCTCTTTCTTTGTATATGATTTTCTGGGTAGGTCTTAGATCTTCAAAAGATTGCAGCTTGCTTTTAATTGTTAGACTTCAGAAGCACTTATGACATTGATTCACAAAATCTCAGTATTGGTTTCATGACAACATTCCAATTTTTATTGAATTTTTTGATAGGGGGAGTTGAATTACTATAATGCCTCAACTGGGTGTGTCTAATAATTGGTTAAATTTGGAAAGAAGAAAATTTGGAATCCCATTTTGCTCGGAGTTTTTATTTTATGCTGTGGAGATAACAGTTGCATTGCATTTTTTATCGTATTGTGATGACCCAATTATAACTTTTAATCCTGTTGTGCAGTTTAAGATTTCCCATGAGTGTGATATTTCGATTTTTTTTGCTTTTTCGATTGTGTGGCATGTCTGTTGTTGTTATCAATTGTTAAGTATGCTTGCATAAACAAACTTTCAGATGATAAGTATGTTAGCTTTGCAATGTAGTATATCGAATTGTGGGAAGCCGGGCTTTTGGCGTTTTGGTTAGACTTAGGGTGAGTGATGAATGGTAAACATTCGTGTTCGACTTGGGAACTGAAGTTGAACTAGTCATTTTGACAGTAGCTTGTTATGGTTATCGTCCAACTTTAGGGGAGGCAAAGTCCATTTTATGGAGAGGCTGTAGTTTGTACTTGGTGGCGAAGCATAGTCAATGCATTTAGATTCTGCAATCTGATGTCATCGGCGTATGAGCTAATTTGGTATTAGTATATGTAACAAAAAGCTTTACCTGTCAGATTGAAGATGGTTCGGTGACCCTTAAGTTGCAGTTATGGAAATCTAAGCTATAAATCATTTTTTCTTTTTTCTACTTTGTTTGTACAGTTGATTGATTCTGTGGAACTAATGAACTGAGAAACTGTGATAGTTTTAATTTAGGGGGCTTTCTTTCTGCTGCATCATCCAATGGGTACAAAAGTCTCTAACAAAACGCATTACTACACATATAGGCTGGTATTGCTTATACTGTAACATAGGTCCGTTTCTTTCATGGTCATGGTTTGTGAAGAACGATTCCCCATTTGAGGAGACTTATAACTTCTTTCGGTTGAATCACTGATTTGTTTATGTAATGTACAGATATGTGTTTACCTTGATTCTGGACATTGATTTAAATCTGAGTTTTTGTTACATCTACTTCTGCTTCACCATTTATTTTTGCGAATCTTGTTGATTTCTGGAAGGTCAGTGTACCTTGTTTGTTGTAAATTAGACTGTTTTAGTTTCACCCATATGGTTTTAACATATTTATCTTTTTTGAAATTTGTTTCCTTGAAAAGTTGATCACTTCGGTACGTTTGTGACAGGTTTGGGAATAAGCTAAGATGTCTTCTCCAAGCAAGCGGAGAGAGATGGATGTCATGAAGTTGTAAGTTGTTTGTTACTTAATACCTCCAACCTTTGCAATGTGGGTCTTATGTTTCATAAGATTGGATTTCTCCTTTTGGTTTACTGAGTGGGATGCAGTCTTTTAGGTAGAAGTATGTATAATCAGGTTGCTAACTTCATCTCTGGCACGAAATAAAGCTTTGGAACACTATTTCTAATGCTTTTGTTATCCATTCTTTTCTCAATGATATTCAGGATGATGAGTGACTATAATGTGGAGACAATAAACGATGGGCTGAATGAATTCAATGTGGAATTCCATGGTCCGAAAGAAAGTAATGTCTGACACTCCTGCTTTTACTTCATTGCATAAAATTTTCTATATGTTTATGTGTGGGCATGGTGGCACACTTTAACTGAATTTGGTATAAGAACCTGTGCAATCACTCAACTTTGGAAAGTTTTTCATCTTTGTTTGCCTTGTAACTTTATTACAGTTTGCTCTTAGATCAGAACTGCATCTTGCTTCCTTTATTTCCACTAGGCTTTTATCAGCTGAGGCTCTTACAGTGTGATGATATGGTTGCAGGCCTTTATGAAGGAGGGGTTTGGAAAATCCGTGTTGAGCTTCCGGATGCTTATCCATATAAATCTCCTTCTATTGGCTTCATGAACAAGATTTTCCACCCTAATGTTGATGAGCTGTGAGTGTTCTTCAGTTTTAAAATCAAATTCACCTCACGACTAATCCAGTTTTGTTACCTCTAGGAACTTTTAAATTCTAACTGCTACTAGTGGCACGCTGGCAGATTGGGTCAAACAAAGGCAGAAGTATTAAGTTTATTTAGAAATTTAGAATGCTGTAATACTGCTGTTGATTATCACATGCTTTGAATAAGTCTCTGGTTTTGAAAACTATGATTTATTTTTTTAGCAAGGAGCAGGACTTTGAGTAATTGTTTATTGGTTATTAATCTGGTTTGTACTTACTGTTTTTTTTTTTCTTGCGTGATTGCAGATCTGGTTCTGTCTGCTTAGATGTAATTAACCAATCATGGAGTCCAATGTTTGGTAATTATCATCCCGTTTTAGTAAAAATTCTGACTCTCCTTTTTTCAATACACTGCTGAAATATTAGGTTTGTGTCATTATACTCTCTTCTCTGAGTCAGTCATGTTTGGCTGTTCTATTCTGTTTCACTTTTATTTTTCTTTCTTCATTTGGTTTTTCTTGGATTTCTCACGTATATGGTCATGTTTCTTCTTGATGCAGACCTTTTAAATGTTTTTGAAGTTTTCCTTCCACAACTGTTGCTTTATCCAAATCCTTCAGATCCACTCAACGGTGATGCAGCGTCATTGATGATGAAGGACCGAAAACTCTACGATCAGAAGGTCAAAGGTAAAACTTCATCTGGAAGTAATATACCTTTCTTTCAGTAAATATGCTTTAAACCAACAATGCCTAAATTTTTGAAACTTCACCGCAAACTCTCTCACAAATAACTTAGGAAAATTAGGAGATGGACCTTCCAAACATGAGCATACGTGTGCAAGAGCTCCTGCTTGTAATTAGATAGTTCCATACACTTCCTACTTTTTCTTGGTTCCTTTGACTGTGTCTCGAGTTGGAATTCCAACACCGTCTCATAGCTGTGAGTGTGACTTCAGCAAGATGGTCCATGGACCATGGCTACTCTAATTACTAGTCTATCAACAACAACAAAGCCTTTTCCCACTAATGCTTGCATACAATATTCCACTTAATTTTCATGGTAAGTTAGTTCCTTCAGCTTCGAAGATGTTATGCAGGGAGTATTTTTAGAACGTAGAAGCTATTCTTCCTTGGTTGCTCATAGAGCATAAGCTAGCGAGAAAATCTTCTTTATTTTTGCGGGATTTTTTATCATGTAAATTGTACTGTTTACAAATTTCCATTGTGATTTGTGGACACAGAGTACTGCGAGCGATATGCCAAGAAGGAGCACATTACCAATACAACACCAGATGAGGAGAGCGATGATGAGAACATTAGTGACGAGGAAAGCAATTCAAGCGACGATGATGTTGCTGGACATGCAGACCCATAGTGAACTGCAGGTGCAGGGGGAAACTTTACCTATGATTAAAAATCTACTTATAGTTATAGCAGCAGCATTGTAATCCCCCATTACACGCTTACGATTTGAATTAAGTTTACTACCAATATTTGTATGACTAGATTCGAAAAGACTGCGTTTTCTTGTAAAAATTATGAATTGTGTCAAATAATCTACTTCTGTTGTTGGTTACTGAACTGTTTTAATGTTCTGAAGAATCGTACTGAATGATGAACATGTAGAAATGATCAAGACACATCTATTTTACGTGTTCTTTCAAATTCTATGAGATGTATGTAGAATCGTTTTAATGTTCTCAAATTCTATGAGATGTATATAGAAATGATCAAGACATATCTATTTTATGTGTTCTTTCATCCTTCAAATTGGTCAATTTTCTTAATCAAGACAAACAATAGCACACCAAGCGTACTGTTCTAAAAATCGGCCTAGGTGCTAGGTGATGAAGGCTCGATGCGATTTAGGCCAAAAAGTAGAGGAAGATCTAGTAAGAGCTAGGTAGACTAGGCAGCCTAGGCGATGGCTAGGCGGTTCATGGTTTAGGGTTCTATTATTTTTTAATTTAAAAGAACTCATATCATTTCTCTCGCCGTTTCGTGTTTTCTCTTCTTTCTGTCAATACACAAAGGCGTTCCCCCACAACAACCCCCGCGCCCCCCCCCCCCCCCCCCCCCCCCACAAACAAACAGGCGGTTGTGATGATGCCAATGTCACGATGGCTTAAGGTCAAATACACTTTTTTTTTTAAGTGTAAGTAGGCACCTATTTATATGTTATATAATAAATTTAATTAAATCCGCTTAGCCCAACCCGTCACCCGATTTGCGCCTAATGTTTTTTAGAACCTTAACCAAGCAAAATGTATAACTTTTTTTTTTTTGGTAAAAAATAATATTTGAGTTACTTTGGGGACAAGTTAAGTGGTATAAAACGTTTTCTATAGACACGAGCTTCTGTGTGTGGATTTGTACTCGAGATTTTGTGTTCAGATCCAGATTCAACTCGAGGTTCTGTGTTTGGATCCATGCTCAACATTGCGTGTATAAAAAAGAAACGAAAGTCTGCAACTTGACCCGATGATTACTCTACTTGTGTGTTTGTACAACGTGCAACACAGTAAGGGAGAGCATGATACCTTTATGTGCCATTTGCCATGCTCATCCATGGTTGACTTGTCTTCAACTTAACCCAGTCAATCACAATCTTATACCTATTTTTAAGTAATTATAAACAACATTAAAACTAATTGAAAGTTACAGCCTTGGCACTTGGAACTTACCATTGTCTAATTCAGTACTTGATAAACATGTGGCATTACTAGGACCATTTTATCATCTTTAATTCCAAAAAAGATAACACACGCTCCTTACATCTAAGAAGTCATTCTACGTTACAGACCAATAACCGTTTGATATGTGCATAAGCTTTTCATTGTGCGTTTTTCATAAGAGATCTATGCATGTGTTCAAAATGTATTGTGATTAACAGGTAAGTAGGAATAACCGTGTTCTTTCTAGAAGGGCTTGTTGAAAAAGACATGCCATCAAAAAATTTGACCGTTTAAAACTGCCGGCAAATATTTCTTTTTAAAATTGTTACAGACTTTCGTGCCACCTGTTATGAGCCCTACATACACCCAGAGAATGCTTCAAACTCTCTGTCAGTGTTCATCCAATCGGCAGCAAGTGATTCCATCAGCCAACTCCAACATTTCCATTTGTTCCTTTCTTCTTGTTTCTCCAATTCCAATCACTGAATCCCACTTCATAAGGAAGAAACACAAAACCACAGAGCCATTTCCCACACCAAAAAATCTAATTTGTACATAGACAACACGAAAAATGGACCGAATTCCCATTCGGGTGTTTGCCATTTTGATCCTTCTTGTAGTCTTTCCAGTAGCATATCCAGAAGATCAAGAGTGGATTCAGATCAAACAAGCGTTGGTGCAGTTCATGGACAAACTCTCACCGGTCAATGCAGCGCCCATGAACGGAAATTGGGGTTGGAACATGAGCTCAGACCCCTGCAGAGATAAGTGGGAAGGTGTGACATGTGATGGAAAGAATTCTGTCAAGAAAATAGTCCTCGAAACCTCAAATTTTGCGGGAGTTCTTGATGCAAACTCTCTCTGCATGGTGACGTCTGTTGGTGTTGTGAGTCTGAAGAATAACAAGATCACTGGACAGCTCACAGAAGACATTGGAAACTGCAGAGATTTGACTCACTTGTATATAAGTGGGAACCAGTTTTCGGGTGATCTTCCCGAGTCTCTTTCGCAGTTGAATAATCTGAAAAGGGTTGACATCTCTAACAACAACTTCAACGGTGAGCTTCCTGATTTCTCAAAGATTTCTGGCTTGATAACTTTTCTTGCTCAGAACAATCAGCTTGATGGGAAAATCCCTGATTTTGATTTCTTCAACCTCAAGGAATTCAATGTCTCCAACAACAACTTCAGCGGCCCTATCCCCGATGTCAAAGGCCTATTAAAAAATGATAGCTTTTTCGGTAATCCTCAACTGTGTGGAAAGCCACTGCAAAATGCCTGCCCTCCTGCACCACAAACTTCCATAATGCCAAAGAAATCGAGAAAGTCCTGGTTCGAAATGCTTTTGCTCTTATCAGGATATATAATTCTTGGCGTGGTTGTTGTTTGCTTCTTTCTCTATAAACTTGTCAGCAAAAAGAAGATCAGAAAAGATGAAGAAAGGGGCAGAAATAAAAAGATGGCGGCGAATGATGCTGCTAGCTCTACTATTTCTTCTAGTGTGAAGGATGGTAGTGGTCAAAAAACGTCAGAGTACTCGTTATCTTCTGTTGAAAACGGAATGGCTCCACCGCTCGTGGTTCTCACTAGTCCATTGCTGAGGGGGTTGAGTTTTGAGGAGTTGCTCCGAGCTCCTGCTGAATTGCTTGCCAGAGGAAAGAATGGAAGCCTCTACAAAGTCATGCTCGATGGAGGGGTTAACTTAGTTGTGAAGAGGATCAGGAACTGTGGGATTTCGAGCCAAAAATTCAAGACTCGGATGACACAAATCGATCAGGTGAAGTGTCGAAATGTCTTGCCAACTGTTGCATTCTATTGTTCCAGACAGGAGAAGCTCTTGGTTTATGAGTATCAGCCTAATGGCAATCTCTTTAACCTTCTTCACGGTAGGTTACGCTTGATTTGATCAATTTTTTGCTACTTATATATATATATATATATCGGAAATCATAAACATAACTGGTTATTTGTACTAGCCTCTCCACACTTTCTGACGTGCTTGAGAATAGGCTTTTCTTACCACGAGTATTTTGTTTACGATCAAGTAAAATTTAATCGAATTGCTCATGGGTTTTTGGTAACACAGGATCTTCAAACGGACAAATATTTGACTGGGGAAGCAGACTAAGTGTTGCAGACATCATTGCTGAGTCATTGACATTCATGCACCAAGAGCTACATGAACATGGCATTGCTCATGGCAACCTAAAGTCCATGAACATTTTGTTCAACATGTCCATGGAGCCTTGCATCAGCGAATACGGCATAATGGAAGTTGAAAATCAAGACGGGTCACTCCTTTTGCCAAACAACGGGATTGAAAGTCCGAATGCAGGCCATGCAGATAGCACGTTCAAGGGTGATGTCTATGAATTTGGTGTGATACTTCTCGAGCTTCTGACTGGGAAGCTGGTGCAGCAAAACGGGTTGGATTTACCAGGGTGGGTGCACTCGGTGGTTAAAGAGGAGTGGACTGTCGAAGTTTTCGACAAGGCTTTGATCCAAGAAGGTGCAAGTGAAGAAAGGATGGTGAGCTTGTTGCAGGTAGCATTGCAGTGCATAAATTCAACTCCAAATGATAGGCCAAGTATGAGTCGAGTTTCGGCGATGATTAAGTCGATCAAAGAGGAGGAGGAGAGATCTATATCCTCCGATCCATGAAAAGTAAAACAGTTCAGCAGTTGCAGCTCACTTGTTGGAGGAATTTGATATCAAAAATGTTTGTTTTTGGGTAAACCTATGATGTTATTGTCCTTGTCACTTGTTCATATGAGTTATGTTACATGAAAATTTTACTTTGGAAAAGGGGATTTGTGGCAATAAAAAGACCATGTAATAATAATATGTATGCATTCACTATTTTTCGTTTTCCTTATCAACAGGAGATAAGACAGTCGACTTAGAATTTTTCTCAAAGTTAAGAAGAGATGTATCCCTAGATTAAGATTTAGTTGATCTAGGTCGAATTATTTGGTTGAAAATTTCTTTCCAAATTTCTTGGAGACTGATGGAACTGACTCACAACGGATAGTCCTTTTTCACAAACAATCATTTTGGTTATTCCGTGAAAAATCTCCGTTAAATTGAGGGTATTTTTGTTAAATCAACCCCTCCACTTGAACTAGTGGTTCCTTCAATATTTAACAGATTTTTTTTTTTTTTTTTTTTTTTTTTTTAACTGAAGAACCAAAATGATTGATGGTAGACAATCTCAGGGACTACTTCTATCAATTTTAAATTTCAGAAACCAAAATGAGGAGTTATGACAATTTACCATTTTGGCTAAAAAGCCGAACATAAATTGGACCACAAGATAACATAAATTGGACCACAAGATAACATAAATTGGACCACAAGATAGAGGCACAGGATAAATTATTTTGAGTATTATGTTGAACACTATATGCATTCGTCTTAATTAACATGAGGAGAAGTAGACTTACTCCATAGACCAAAAGGTAAGACAAAATGGACTGATTCAATATGCACAGGGTGTCCAAAATGTCTGAATATGTATCATATAATGTACAACCCTCTAGCTTATATAATTGTTTAGATTATATAAAAAAAAAATAAGAGTGTCACACCATTAACATAATCTGCAACAAAATTTATTGGCAGGAGAAAATATGTTTTATACCTAATTGTATGCAATTATGAGTTTATCTTTCTCGTCACATTGTGATGTAGAAATTGCGGTCACATTCGACCAGGTAAACTCAAGAATCTCCCCTTTGACCGGCTTGCCAGTTGGTTACCGACTAACATTAGACAAAGTTTGTCAAACAAATAGAGGTCAGCATTACAAAAACATGATTAGTCATAATCACATGTGTTTAGTGGATACAATCATGGATATGATTAGGTGCTAATACGTGCCAGGAAAAGCAAACGTAACCCCACCATTTGATTTTGTCCGACCTTTGGGATTTCAATTGGGTGGTGCTATTTACATGCTCATTTTTACTTTTTATGTATTTCTTGTTTATTTATGTCTTTTGATTTTCTTCAATTCATCGATCTGATGGCTGGAAATTGAGAGCCGTATGTGAGAGATAAAAATGGATGTGTGGATAGCACTACTCTTTCTGTTTTGCCACCATATCATAGCAAGGAAAAAGCTAGAATAGTGCTACTTACACACTTGTTTTTACCTCTCACATACCTATTTTAATTTTTGTTTTGCCACCATATCTGACAGCCAAAGATTAAAAGGATGTATGAAAAGTAAAAATAAATGTATGAACAACACTACCGAAAAAGCTAATATAGTAAGATAAAAGATTTGCATTGGTACATGACTTTTTACCTACAAAGAAGACTTTACCTACTGTTTTTTACTTACCCACTTCATAATTACTGCGGTTGATCATTCAGATTTTCAGTCTCGAAGTGGTTGATAGTGTGTTTTCATGCCAGGATTGATGAAAAAGAAGTCGCACTGATCACTTTGGACAATCAAAACTGGGTGGTTGGTGGACCTCCTTCAGCTTTTGAAGTTTATGTGACATATAGGTCCAGATCACCATACATATGAGGGTGACAAGTATAATGCTTTTCTTAGGTTTGTCTGGTATGGTGTCCTACAATTTTAGTTTAGCCAAACATGTGAAATTGAAGTAGGATAGAGTCACGCAGTGGAGTTTAGAACAGTTTAGCGAAAGCGAAAACACATAAAATTTAGAGTGAAGTGAAAATTAAAGATAACTGAAATCATTCCAGAAGACTTGCATCCGTTCTTTGCTTCACACCAGTAATTGAAATTTGGAATCACTCTAGATAAACTCCGACCACAAAAAATAACTCAAACTTTTTATTCACAAACTTATATGTCCTCGTCAAAGGGGTTCCCTTCAACGGTTCAACATTTTTGAAGAAAAACCCAACCACGCAGTCTCACAAGAAAGAGGGATTGTGGCATGAATGTCTTGGTCAGGCTTCTCCATCTAAGAATTTCTCGGCTGCTAGCCCTATCGTTGTAGGTCTGTAGAATTTCAATTTTTCTTGAGTACTTACAGACACTCATTGTCGACACATATTTTGCCGGTGAAACTAATCTAATGACTTAAACTGAGATTTCTTTTTAAATACTACTGACACTCGGCACCAACACATATTTGACGATTAGCTTTGATCCAACGACCTAAACTTAAACCAAATCCAAGAGTTAAATATTGTAAAAACTCAAGAAAAAATTGTAAGTTTGAAGGGTCTTTTTGTATCACAATGGGCTCAAGAGCCTATGGCTGTTTCAATGTCGACAGCACACTTCACACTTCACACTTCACAATCACACCAGTCTATATCAAAACACAACAGAATAAGAAAACCTATCTTTCTCACACTTCTGTGGCGCAAAAGGAATTCAAATCAGACGGTGCAGACCCCATCATCACCAACCCCCATAAACCCTCAGTTTCGTACCCTCCATATCCAAAGGTAGGTCCTTTCCAATTCTACCAGCTTACTAATTCTTCAAGACCCAATTTTTATTCTCTCAATCTTCCACAAAACAATATTATCTCCACACAATATGAAATATTAATTTGATTAGGTTTCTTGTAAGCATTGCGTTCTTGATTTCTTCTATATATTCTGCATTTTCTTGAATATTTTAGTGTCTAATCTGAGAAACCCTGCAAACAATTTGCTTTTGAGCAATACCCATCTCATAAAATCTCTAGAATTCTCTTTTGAGTCAAGCAAAAAGATGGTGATTTGGTATATCTTAATCCACCCTCCTCCAAATTTTGAAATTGTGCATTTTATTGAGAATTTCAGTGTATAATCTGAGAAACCTAGCAAAAATATTTGTTTTTGAGCAAAACCCATCTCCAAAAATGTCTAGAATTCTCCATGGATGGCAGCAAAAAGATGGTAATTTGATATATCCAACCCCCTCATTGATAACCCCACCATCATCATCTCCTTCTTCATCTATTGGCAGTATCAGTCCAGTGCTTCTTTTGGTTATAGTAATTGTAGCTGTTATGTTTTTTATCTATGGGTTTTCCCATTTGCTTTTGAGATGCCTCATAAAAAGGTCACCTTCCTCCTCAATCTTTCAATCCAATAGATTCCCAGAAACCTCTGGGTCTCGAGCTATCCAAAGGCAGCTTCAGCAGCTCTTTCGGCTTCAGGATTCGGGCCTTGATCAGGCCACCATTGATTCTCTACCTGTGTTCTTCTGCAAAGACATTGTTGGTTTGAAGGAGGAGCCATTTGATTGTGCAGTTTGTCTGTGTGAATTTTCTGACCAGGACAAGCTGAGGTTGCTTCCTGTGTGCGGTCATGCTTTCCACATTGATTGCATTGACACTTGGCTTCTCTCGAATTCGACGTGCCCCCTTTGTAGAGGAACCATTTTGGAGTCTGGGATTTTGTTGGAGAATCCGGTGTTCGATTTGGGTGATTCTAGAGAGATGTCAGATGGGGTTGTGAGTGATGGGGAGAACATGTGTTCGAGCGGTCGGAAAGGTTTGGTTGTGGAGGAAGGTGTTGGTGAAAAGAGGGTTTTTTCTGTGAGGCTTGGGAAGTTCAAGAGCTTGAATGAAGGGGATGAAAATGGAGGGAAAGTGGGGGAGAGCAGTAGGTGTAATTTGGATGCCAGGAGATGTTACTCAATGGGTGCATATCAGTATGTGGTTGGCGATTCAAATCTCCAAGTTGCATTGTCCCACGATTGTGATGCCAAGCTTGCCAAAGAGGGAGTTAGAAATGGGAGCTTCTCAGTTAATGAGAATTTGGAAGGGAAGAAAATCAGTGGCAGACATAAAGGTGAGAGCTTCTCAGTTTCGAAGATTTGGCTTTGGTCTGCAAAAAACAGATTCCCGGGTTCTTCAAATGCTCAAACCGGTTTGCCTCCTTTTCGTGTAATTTCTCCAATCAATGCTGAAACATGAAATGTACAATTACGATTAGTAGTAGTTATGCTTTTTTTGCTATTTCGTTGTATAACAGATGCTTAATTGTATGTTCAGTTTAGCAAGAATTTTGTTCAGTAGCGATCTTGGAGAATTTGTACTAGTTTCTAAGTGTTTGGATTCCAGAACAGAAAACAGAAAACAATCCTCATTTGTTTAGCAACTAAGATAAGCGCTTCTTTTCGAAAGCAAGAGCCCTTTCTTCATAAGCAAGAAACATGCACATAAGACCATGATCAAAGTATCAGACACAAGAAAGAGGCAAATGATCAGTTCTTTCTACTACTTTCCTTCATTCTGCAGCAATCTAATCGTGATGTAAAAAGATTGCGAGAAGCGTATAACCGAGGATGCAGGAAATGCCAAGTGTTTCCTTTTCCTTTTCCCTTTTTTCTGGTAGGGAATGGATAAAAATTCTTTGGAAAATGGTATCGAATTCATGATTTGCTGTTGAATGGACATAAAACCCTCAGGAAAATGGTACGGAAACATTACTGTTCCTTAACTCTATGCTTTCCATTGTGATTACATACACATGGAAAAGAAAGTGTTTGCAACCCTTAAACACTGTTGCAATTTGCAGAGTTGATATGAGCATATCCAAGACTTCTTCCGAACGACAAGATGAAGCTCGCTCGATACTTTGCCTAGTTGTCCTTCGGCCACCGACCGTGCCTCAACCTCTTTGAGGTATTTTGTCAAGCATCTCGTCCCATAGTAGCCATATTCAATGATAATACTAAACAAACATTACCTCATTCATCCCCTTCTCTTAATGTAAAATAGATTGTTGTACTAAAAAAAAAAAAAAAAAAAGAAACATTACGCCATTCATATGCTAGGAGGATCCTCGCCGGACCCTCTTTGTGAGGATCCTGGGCATTCTTCAATCACATCCGTTGATCGTACATCGTGCGGTTAAAAATCATTGTATATTTTTTTATTTAAAATTAAATATAAATAGTATCAGACAAAAAATGACCGCATGATGTACGATCAACGGAGTGATTAGAGGATTTTCGGAATCGGATCCTCTCTCATTCATATGGATTAGTGAATGGGCTAGCCTCATAATGTTTGGTTGGAGTGAGGCCCAATTAATTTTTATTCCCTTTGAAACCCACGACCCGTTTAACTCCCCTTTCCCTTTCCTTTTTCCCTCTTTTTTTCTCACAGTCAAGAGTCACAGCCTCCCAGTTCTCTCTCTCGTCTCTCTATCTCGCACTTTCTCTCTCTACTGTATCAGTCTCTCTCTGTGTGAAAATGAGGGTGGCAGAGCGACCCACAGTGCGAGTGACAAACATTCCGCAAACCGTCACAGCCCAAGAGCTATTAACGTTCCTCGAGTCGAAACTCGGCCGTGACTCAGTCTTCGCCATCGAAATCAGCAGCGATCATAAGAACTGGAAGTCACGCGGCTTCGGCCGCGTCCAGTTCACGACCCTCAAGGCCAAATTGGAAGGTCAGTCACTCTCCCTAAAAAACGACCTCGTTTTCAAGTCCGAAAGCATCCGCCTTTCCGAGACCTACGACGACATCATCCAGCGGCCGGTGGACCCGAAGCGCCGGGTAAACGGCACCGTTTTGCATGTGGGTTTTATGGTGAAGGAAGATTGCATGAATGTGCTGGAGACGTGGGAGGGCGTGAGGGGTTGGGTCATGCCCGAGAGGAAGCGGGTCGAGTTCTGGGTATGGCGGAAAGACGAGTGTTATAAGCTGGAGATTGCGTTTGAGAATGTTATGGATTCTGTTGGGTGCTGCTTGGGTGGCGAGAAAGTGAATGCCCTGCTTTTGAAGGTAAAATTTTCTCTCTCTTACTCTCTCCCTCTTTTTCTTTTTTTTTTTCTGAATTTGAATAATTTTTGAGAAATGTGAATTTAATTGCTGTTGTTTGTGTCTGTTGGGTTTTTTCGCTTACATTTAGAGCTGTTTTTGTTTCAAAGATTGTTGCTTTTGTTTGATTTGGTTAAGAATTAGTAAATTGCTGGTATTTAATACTTTGGGTTATTGGGTAAGATGTTGAGACAATGCATTTTGATTTTTTCAGCTAAAGTTTGGTCCGAGGATCTTTCGAAAAGTTTCAGGACCTAACATAGCTGCCAAGTTCAGCGCTGATCGGTATCATGTATGCAAGGAGGATTACGATTACCTCTGGGTACGAACTACTGATTTTTCGGACATGAAGTCCCTCGGTTATGCTACTTCATTCTGCTGGGAGATTGAGGAGGAGTTTTCTGTGCCGGATGTATTTGAGTGTTTCCCGTTCTATAAAGATAATGATGTGGTCGATCTCATTTTAGAGGATGGTGAAAGATACTGTTTGCGGTCGGAGACAGTTCCACTTGTGAACTGCGGATCAAATTCAAAGTTGCCATATGAGGTCCTTTTCCAAATCATTGCACTCGTTCATTCCCAGAAAATTAGTCTTGCAGCAGCGGACTCTGATCTGATTGAGTTCCTTAGTGGTTTAAGTGTAGACACTGCTAATGCGCTTCTTGAGAAGCTGCACAAGCGCAATACCATTTGTTACGACCCTCTATTATTCGTAAGGATTCAATCACATGACTTGGAAGGAAAGTCTAAGAGTCGTCCCTCAGCCCATAAAAGATTAGTGGAACATAACGTAATGAGTGTTCATAGAGCCTTAATTACCCCATCAAAGATTTGTTGCTGTGGGCCTGAGCTTGAAAAATCAAACTATGTTGTGAAGAACTTTGCAGACTATGCTTCCGATTTTATGAGAGTTACATTCGTTGATGAGGATTGGGGTAAGCTTTCTCCAAATGCTCTTTCCACAAGCATTCACAAAGGTATGTTTACAAAACCCCATAGAACTGGAATATATCATCGGATATTGTCTATTCTTCGAGATGGGATTGTGATAGGGGAAAAGAAATTTGAGTTTCTGGCTTTCTCGGCTAGTCAACTTCGATCCAACTCTGTTTGGATGTTTTCTTCTAATGACAAAGTAAAAGCGGAAGATATTAGAGAATGGATGGGCTGCTTCACCAAAATCCGGAGCGTATCTAAGTGTGCAGCTAGGATGGGCCAACTATTCAGTTCTTCTACACAAACTCTTGTTGTTCCTGCACAAGATGTAGAGGTTATTCCTGACGTTGAGACTTCTTCTGATGGAGTTACTTACTGCTTCTCGGATGGTATAGGAAAGATTTCTCTATCTTTTGCCAGGCAAATTGCTCACAAGTGTGGTTTGGATCATATTCCTTCAGCATTTCAAATTCGATATGGTGGATATAAAGGGGTTATAGCTGTTGACCGTAATTCCTTTCGGAAGCTATCTTTGCGTGGCAGTATGCTCAAATTTGAGTCAAAAAACAGAATGCTCAATGTTACCAAATGGACTGATTCCTCGCCTTGCTATCTGAATCGAGAGATTATTATCCTCATGTCTACCTTAGGGGTAAAGGATGAAACATTTGAGGCATTGCAAGAGGAACAATTGCGTCTTCTGGGGAAAATGCGGACAGAAAGAGCTGCAGCGTTGAGTGTCTTAGAGGGATTCAGTGGGGCTAGTTCCAGAAATATTCTTGTAAAGATGTTACATCATGGTTATGAACCAAATGTGGAACCTTACCTCTCAATGATGCTTCAGTCATATTATGAGAACTACTTGTCTGATATAAAAAGTAGATGCCGCATAAACGTCCCAAAAGGCCGGATCCTGGTTGGGTGCTTGGATGAAACTGGAAGTTTAAACTATGGTCAAGTTTATGTTCGAATAACCATGACAAAAGATGAGCTAGAAATGGGGGATCAGAGTTTCTTCCAGAAGGTTGATGAAACAACATGTGTTGTAACCGGGAAGGTGGTTGTCACAAAAAATCCTTGTCTTCACCCAGGAGACGTCCGGGTACTAGAGGCTGTCTATGATGTGGTACTGGAGGAGAAGAATTTGATGGATTGCCTTATCTTTCCCCAAAAAGGAGAAAGGTATACATCACACTATTACTGTACTTATTTCATCTTGAAGATTATGATTTTTCTTTTCACCAATTATGGTATGCTTGTGACAATATTATTGGAGACGTTGCATTGCTTTTGTTTTCCTTTCCCTGTATAATCCACTCTTTCTACTTTCATCCATGGTATTAAATATAACGTTGACAACAAAGAGGTGGAAAACACGAAAGTATTGACATTGATGATATCATGAGAAGGATGGCAGAAGCTATGAGAAAAACATGGAAATTTTGACTGAAACATCAAGAGATGTTTATTAATAAAATATCAGCTATACTTTAGTTAAAATTTCTGCAAACTTACTTGCATAATTGGATTAGGTTTAGGGTGAATATAATATCCGTGGACACATTGTTGTCCAATACTATTAAGTAGTCCTTGAAATCTTACTGAATATAACAGTTTGAAATAATCTGTATGGTACATTAAACTGGTAGCTTACTACCACATAGAGTTCTTCAAATGCGTAATCATACACGTATGCCAACAAACTATTATATTGATATGATATGTTAAGTAACAATATTAAGAAAAAGTAACACTTTAGAGGATTAAGTATTTAGAATTCATTTACTTATAATGTCATGTGTATAACTTATCGTTCAAGTATACTTTGTTTTTAGTTAATATTAATAAGTATAATAAATAGGGAATAATGGACAAAAGAGAGGTTAGTTGGAGTGGCCATCGCGACCTTAAATGGAAAGCGGGCGGGGGTTCCCGCCCCCTGTAGATGACTAGCAGATTAATATCAATATATCATTCAAAGCAGATAACTAAATTATCATTGAATTATGGGCACATTGGTGCACATATTTAGATGTTTCATATAATATGAAAGATTAGTAAGAAATTATTTTCATTCCATTGGTTACATTTTTCTTCCTTGTTTGATTTGTCTCTCACGGTGCTATTGCATTCTTTGTTACCTTTTTTTGGGGATGAAGTAGCAGTGTAAGTGGAAGCGAAGTTCCTGAATAAGCCGAGGTAAGATATTAGGGGAACTGAGCTTGAAGATAAGAGAAGAAAAAAAGAAGCTCACGGATTTGTGTTTCATCTGGGTGCTTTTAAGACTGGTTTTAGATCCTAATTACAGCTGGGGAGGGCCCCCAAATTTTTATTTTTTATTTTTTGTTATATGAATTAGTGAAGTGCAGCTAAGATATCGCAACCTCTAGCGCAGTGTTTAGTCAGTAGTTGCTAGTTTTTTAACAAATAGGACTCAGGTTCGATCCCATATACGTCAAGATAGATCCCCTAATCTTTCTTTTTTGTCTTATAGGTGTTTGTAAGATTGTAATCCACCAATAAATATCACACTAATGGCCAACTGAAAATTAAATGCTTACGGTAGGAGTGGCCTTTTTGGGTGATTTACATATGGAGAGCTTGGGTTCCATACCTAGCTATATGCTGTGTTAATGTTTAAGGTTTTTGATTTTTTTATTTACGCATGTTTAATCATTACTTAATACTTGTATATAACTATATATACAGTTATTGGCAAAGAGTATATTATGCGTGTGTTTTAATGAGGCTTTAAATCTGTAAACAAATTTTGTTGATAATCTATATACACAGACGTGAATAGAAGATAAAAAAAAAGTTATTTAATGATGTTATATGTAGCCATGTAGGGACTTTTCTGGCGTTGCCCCTGGCCTATGAATTCTTAGGGCCGGCTCTGCTCCTAGTCATCAGACTTGTGAACTCCATGTCTACTTTCATTCAATCTAACTTAATAAGATTGTGTGATTCATCAGCTCAAATGAATTGAACTGGATGTTGTTAAAGCATATACTGTAGAGCAAGAAAATTGTCTGTTTAATTGTCTAGTGATTGTGGTTGAAAACTTTTTGCAGGCCTCATCCAAATGAATGTTCCGGTGGTGATCTTGATGGAGACTTGTTTTTCATAAGTTGGGATAAAGATCTGGTCCCTCCTCGAACTGTACCTCCCATGGACTACTCTGCACGGAGACCTCGGACGATGGATCACGATGTAACCTTAGAGGTAACTTCCTAATTTGACTATAACTCTTCCCCAATGGCAATGAGTATGAGCTTCCATATACATGATCAATCTAAATGTCATTTCTGTTGGACCACATCTTAATTGGATTGAAATCCATTAGTTAATATATCCATAATTCTTGAATGTGCAGGAAATTCAAAAATTCTTTGTTGATTACATGATAAATGACAATTTGGGTGCCATCTCTACTGCACATCTAGTTCATGCTGACCGTGAACCAGACAAAGCCTTGGATTCAAAATGCCTGCAGTTGGCAGACCTGCATTCCCAGGCTGTTGACTTTGCAAAAACTGGTGCACCGGCTGAAATGCCCCGGATCTTAAAACCGAAAGAGTTTCCAGATTTCATGGAAAGGTGGGAAAAACCCATGTACATCTCGAACGGGGCATTAGGGAAGCTCTACCGTGCATGTGTTGGCTCTGTGCTGCAGGAAAAAACAGGCTTGGTTTGGTCAGAGCAGATTGCTGAAGCAGCTTACGATCAGGATCTTCAAGTAGGTGGTATCGAGTCAGCTCTTGAAGTCGCAAAAGGCCACAGGGACCTGTACATAGAGAAGATGAAAAGCATAATGAACTACTATGGGGCCAGGACCGAAGATGAAATATTGACAGGCAATCTTCGATATCGTGCAGCATATCTGCAACGTGATAACAGGAGATACGGAGATATGAAGGATCGGATATCGCTGACATTCAAGAACCTACAGAAAGAAGCTAAGGGGTGGTTCGAGAGTAGCTGCAAAGCCGGTGAACATGAGAAACTGGCGTCTGCTTGGTACCATGTAACTTATCATCCACTGCATTTCCGAGAAGACATGCACTGCCTTAGCTTTCCATGGGTTGTAGGTGATATTTTACTGAGCATAAAGTCGGCGAAAATCCAAACAAATTGAACTTAGATGTCTATCTATGTATAAACCATGTGCTTCGAGTAGGCTTTCCTTTAGTTGTAGGTGCATCGAGTAGTTAATTGTGTAGGCGTATGTGTTTGTAACTTTAATAACATTGAACTCCATTTTCCCTCAGAATTGCTCTTGCAGAGTCACAAGTCGGACCACCTTGCCCTTGCCCTTTCCAAACGGGTGGAATTGAAGTGCTATTCAGAGTGAATAGCAAGGGCAACTTACATGCCCTTGCCCTTGCCTTCCACCAACAGATGGAGATGTTCTTGGTCCGGCAACAGGTAGGGGTCTAGTGCCTAGGCGTTTAGGTGAGGTCTAGGAGGTTTATCTAATTGTAATTAAATTTTTATAATATATGAATAAATGTCTATTTATACTTAAAACACACACAATTACTAGGATATATAAATTACAAAAGAGAATTGACTATAAATTATAAAGCAGTGGAACATATTGAAAACTTCATTCAAGTATCCAACATGTCTCTTTCAAATTAACAAAATAAAATGGAAGTTATCTATTTTTTATCTAAATGAGAGTTATGACTTGGGCAAGCTAGACGTGCGCTTAGATAGAGCTAAACGCCCTTTCTTATTTTTTGTCCAGGTGTCATTTCTTATTTCAAATGTTTGAAGATTAATCGTGGTAGTGGCCAACCGTCTAACGCGGTACCTAGTCTCTGCCTGCTAGGCGGGGTAGTTCACTTGTTTCATAAACAGTTTTATTTGCAAATTGGTTGTTATGGGACAAGTTTCTTGCTTCGGCAACCGGGGTTTCGTAAAACGTCTTGCGGCAGTCAATTTCCTTGTTGCGTAACATTGCAGTTGCCACAAGAGAAAGCCACTAAAGAGTAGATAATTAGTTAAGTGATTAAAAACGTACACTCTAATTAGGTTTGACTGTTTCAGATAACGACACTTAAATTACAATGCCAAATAAAAGTAATATTAATATAATATTTATTAATTGATAAGGAATCATCCAAAATCCACAAGATATTATTTCATCCTCATCCTTAACCGGTCTCTTAGTGTCTGACAATTTTGTAATTAAATACACCCAATCCCAACCACGTCACCATCCAAAAAACCAAGAAAATAAAAATAAAATAAAAACCTAACATTCTACACCATCCAAAACAAAAAACGATAAAAATAAATAAAAAAAATTGAAGTGACGGCGCCATGTCAGCGTTACGTCACCCTTTCCACCTTCAAAGCCAGCTCATTGGCTAGCCATTCCATTCCAGCAAAATCACAGTTTTCACAAAACGCCCCCCTGGCGCACGATAGCTGTCGCGGCGCAGTTTCTTCACCCGTACACCGACACTTCTTTACCCGATTCCGGCAGCCCCCCGGACTTCGCCGGTTGCGGGATCGAGGCGAACCGGGCCGAGAAATCGCGGAACCCGCCGGGTTCGTCGTCTTCGTCGACCGGTCCCTCGTCGAAGTTCAGGGCGTAACTCAAGGGATCGTATTGGAATTTCCCGTGCCTTCCGCCGCCGCCGGAACCGCCTCCACTTTTGCTTCGGTTGAACCGGCGGATGAAAGTCTTCCATTTGGGGCCGGCGACGATCTCGGACCACTCTCGAAGCTTATAGAGGGCCTTGATGCCTCGGGACCACCACCGGTCGTCGTTTTGGGAGGTCCGCACCCGCGACCACGACGACGGAATACAGAAGCAGCAGCGCGACCTTGATCCTCCATGGCCTATTGACTCCAAGTCAATGTCTTCCATCGAAGAGAGAGAGAGAGAGAGAGAGAGAGAGAGGGAGGTTTGGAAAACCCCAGTGAAGAAATTGCGTCTCTCTCTCTGCGAAACGGGGTGTTTTATACAAATGGCGTTGATAGGTGGAAGTTTGTAACGGAAACATGAGGTGACCGGGGATTGCCGGTGGCCATTGTGACTTTCTGTGCGCGAAACGACCTGTCGTTTGGTGTGGTTCCGGTTTTGCCTAATGATTAAGTTTTTTTATTATAATTATTATTGATAATAATCCATTATTTATGTTTAGGGAGCGGAGGAACCTAACTTATAGGCATAATTATGGAAAAAATACGAAATTAAAGAATAGTGCCGTTGTAGGTGACGCTTCGGGGGAGGAACGTGCGGGTCCCAGGGCTTAGGTGGAACCGACGAGAAACTTAAATATAAAGATGAACGGTGGTGATTAGGGAATCTGTAGAAACGCTCTCCAACCGACCATGATCAATTCCAGCGCTGCCATAGACTAATCACTCTACCATCTTCGTTCTTCTTTTCTTTCCTTTATAGTATTTTAGTTTTTTTCCCTTGTCAAATTAGCATAAATTAATACGGTCCTAAATCTTTTGAGAAAATGCAGGACTCTTCATGAATTTTCAAATTTTCTGACACTACAGTTTAACATCTATTCTCATACCAATATTAAAATATTATGTCAAAAGTATAAAGTGACAGAACATCTATAAAGAGTCGCACTTTTAAGAGTCTCCTAAGCATTTCTCTGAATCTTTTAAATACGACAACGTATTTCTCTAATCAGAAATATACAAAATTAATGCTGTGTAAGGTAGAGGAATATGAGAGTAGAAAAAAAGTAAACAGATTGGCACCAACCATATTGATTGAGAGAATCTGAGATAATGCTTTTCTATGGAGGACAAATTGGCCACTCAGGCCTACTGAAAACGACATCAGTCAAGCTTCTTCGTTTAAAACGATCAAAAGAACGCAAAAATCTTATGCTACATACGACACATTCAAACTAAGAAAAATCTTATTCGAACAGGGGGGTGAAGGGCTGAAGGCTAAAAGTCAAGTCTGATGATCTAAACCTCTAATCCATCACAATTTCTAAGCCTGTGAAATACCAAACAGGCCCTAAGAGATTCAGGCCGAAAACAAACGAAGAAATTTCATGAACACGGAAAGAACGTAGAGAAGATGCGAAACTGAATCCATCCAGTCATTTCGTGCCGGCAGTTGATGCAGCAGCAGCACAGATTATATCGAGAAATGATGCGCCGGCATGACACTGAGTAGTGAAGTGAAAAGCAGAAGAAATGAAAAGTGCTTCAAGAATAAGTGATGCTACGCCTAGGGCATGATAATCACTTTTCCATACACCGTTGATCAAGAACAGCTCAAAGAAAGTAGCATCACAATCTAGCATATATGATCTCCTATAATCACGTAAAGTCGGACCAGAACCAGTGCACTTCCATAACAAGCATTTCCGGAAATCCAAAATGTTCTCAAACTATCAAGTATTGAAAAACGTAGTTCGTTAAGTAAAAGCAAAAATCGAAACACTTTAGTAGTATGATGCAACATATACCGAAGAAGAAAATAAAAAGATCCCAGGATGGCTCGTATCCTGCATCTTTCTGAATCTATATCCGAGGGAATGTAGAAAAGATAGACATTCAAATCAGCTCCTAGTAAACAAGTTTCCAACAAAAACACAGTTGAAGGCAAGTGACTCTTTACCACAGAAGTGGAAAGGAGTTGAGCCCTTGCATGACGGCGTGGGTTCGAACTCCGTCGGTGGGTAATTTAACATCTAATCTAACAAAATCTATCGTTTGACCCAAAAAAAACACAGTTGAAGTACAGCTGAAATACGAAATGCCCTTTCTTTCATCAAACAAACATACTAGATTAGCAATGTTTTTCGCACGTACGAAATTACAAGTAGCATAATATTGTTTAGGGACAAAGGCACAAATTATTCCAAATGACCGATATTGTCAAACCATATTAACAAACAGAAAGATCATAGCAAACCACTCTCTCTGGTACTAAACTAAATCCCACAAGTAGCAGCTGGTACTCTAGCATAATATCTACTGAAAGCTGATAGGGAGCGAGCTGCGCTTACATTGCAAGAGCTCCTCCAACTTGGCCACCATGAACACCCCAGAAATATCTTCCAGCATCATCAGCCTTCTCAGTATCAAGAGCAATTGCACCAAAGACCGCTCTGAAGGCCCCACAAACCACCAAGGGAGTTGAAGAATCGGTCTTGGGAGAGACTCTAACCACCTTATGCAACCCCAATCGCTTCCCATCAGCAGCACAGGAAGATTCTACTTTCGAGACCTCAGAAATGCGGTGGTTCAACTCTTTTGCAGATATCTCAAGGTTGCTTTCAAGTGATCTCATAGAGACTGATGTTTCTATGACATTGGCACCCAAAATGCTCAGTGCCTTGTTGTTCTCTTCGGAGAAGGAGGCATGGGTCATGGCACGGCGCAGGAGACCAATTTTTTTGAACTTATACCTGAAAATTATACAAAGAAACACAATAACAGTACATTTCTCCAATGTCAGAGAGACACAATCAACATGCACACATACGCACACAAACAAACATATGCACATACACCGATACACGTAAATGCAATCAATGTTGATATTTAAAGCTATTTGTTGGGTTTCACAGTAGTGCCCATATGGGACTGCTTCTCTAGAAAGCACTTGTACTCATAAGCGCTTTTAACAGTGTTTTTAATAAGAAACATGCTGCTGAAGTGATTCACGGAAAAGCAGTTGAAAGTGCTTCCTAAAGAAGCACCTCCTCATAAACTGCTTCTATGACATAGAAGCATGCATTTTTACGTTTTTCAACCAAGTATAATCGATAACGCTTTTGGTTGTCGGATAGTAAATTTAGCCCTTCCGGTGAAGGGTCCCAATCTGATGATAACATGGTTAAGAATTCCTTTCCTCTTCCCAAATTTTCACGGAAACCAAACAGGATCAATGATCCAGAATTACAAGACCACAACGAAAGAGAAAAAAAGATGGAAACTTTACCCAATTTGCACCTGAAGGGTTTCGAGGGCTGTTTCGAACGGCGATGATCGTACGGAGATCTGATCGTGCTGCTCATCGTTCGCCAAACCCTGCACAAAACCACCAGCGGAAACTATCAACTGAAAGAGATGAAAAAAAAAAGGAACTTTCGATAAATCTGTATTTAATTTTCTCGTGCATTTTCTCAGGAACCAAACAGAGGTTTAGGGTTTAGAAACAGACCTGAATATGAGGAAGGATTGCGAGGACGAAAACGGCGACGAGGGCGAAACGACGAGGAGGCATTTTTCACCTTCTATTGTTTTTGCTTGGTGCGTGATCGGAAGAGTGAAAACACAGCAACTGCGGTGATTTTGCTTTCCCTTTCCCTTTTCTTTTAGGATTGAAGAGAGACTTTGACCATAGGTCAGAAGGCTATACTGTTCTTTGAGAAACAGTTTCGGAAATTTGAGTTTAGTCGAAAATTCAGCTCAACGAAAATATTGTTCGGTACATCAGGTGTCAGATTATAAATGGTTGAAAATTTATTTTTTAAGTATCCAATTATTTGTATTGTGATACTTGTACTGACCTGTACTTTTGGCACATTAAAAAATTTCTATCCTTTTACGAACCTAATAGCACCCTTGTTCTAACCTTCACTTGTACGATAATATTTCTTCTGTATTATTCAACAACTTCTTCTACAAGATATGCCCTGCATTTGTACAAGTGTTCAGTATTTATATCAAACTGCAAGCTAAGGTAGTTACAAGATATTTCCCAAATCTTATCTCTAACCAACCGATTATTATTGACACTAACAAACAACAACTACTTAACAGATATGGTGCTTAGCACTAACACTCAATCAATTACTCAAATACTAACAACATCCTATCATTACCCCACCCTAAAAAATGAACCTTGTCCTCAAGGTTGGAATGCAGGAAACATGTTTACAAATTCTGCATAGTTTTCCCATGTCGCATCCTCCTTAGGCCGATGCTTCCATTACACCAAAACCTCTGTTGTAGATGAACTGCCATGACTTGTTATCCTCCAAGAGTTCATCCTCTGTAGCTATAGGTAATGAAACTGCATGAATGATATCAGAGCCCAATTGTTTCTTCAAGCAGGAAACATGAAAAACTGGGTGAAGTTTTGATGTGGCAGGTAATTCAATTTTATAAGCCACTTGACCAATCTTCAGCAACACCTTAAATGGACCATAAAACCGTGGCTGAAGCTTATGAAAGGGATGTTTAGCAAGGGATTGGTGTTGATAAGGTACCAATCGCAGAAAAACCATATCTCCAACCTCAAAAGATCTCTCACTTCGATGTTTATCCGCTTGCCGTTTCATCCTTACTTGAGCCGAGACAAGATTAGTCTTGAGCTAGGACAAAATTCTTCCCATTTCCTTTAAACTCTTATTAACCAAATCAATCTTAGTTGCTCCAGATTCATAAGTAGGCACATCGGGAGGTGGCTGCCCATACACAACTTCATATGGTATAAGTTTGGATGAAGTATGAAAAGTAGTATTGTAATGTCATTCCGCCCACGGAAGCCAGTGAACCCACTTCTTTGGTTGATGACTGCAAAAACATCTCAAGTATGTTTCCAAACCTCTATTAGTAACCTCTGTTTGACCATCGGTTTGAGAATGGTAACCTGAACTAAGACACAATTTGGAGCCTTGCAATGCAAAAAATGCCTTCCAAAAAGAGCTCAAGAAAACAGGATTGTGATCACTTACTATTGTGGAGGGCATACCATGGAGTTTGAATATATTGTCAACAAATATATGTGCTACTGAATGGGTAGTGTATGGATGAGACATTGGCAGGAAATGAGCATACTTAGAAATGCGATCAACTACCACAAAAATAATGGTTTTACCATTGCAAGGGGGAATACCAACAATAAAATCCATTGCTATATTTGTCCACACAGTAGATAGGATGTGAAGTGGATTAAGTACGCCAGGGGAAGCTAAAGTTTCAGTCTTGTTTTGTTGACAAATTGAGCAAGCTGCCACCCACTGCATAACATCAGATTTCATACCCTGCCAATAGAAAGATCTGGAAATTCGCTTCTATGTTTTAAGAAAACCAGAATGACCGGCTACTGGAGTACAGTGATGCTCATAGAAAATCTTGTCCCGCCAACAACTACATGGACTTAAAACAATCCTCCCTTTATACTTAAGAAAGCCATTATCAAAATGGTACCGAGCTGGAGTACAGTGAAGGTAACTCCCTAATTTTTGCCATTATCTAGGGATCTTGTTCATTATGCCTCCTTAGATCATCCAACCAACCCATGTAAGGATAAGAGATGGCTGACAATTCCACATCCGAATGCATCCGAGAGAGAGCATCAGCATCAACATTATCACAACCTTATTTATATTGTATCTCGTAATTGAAACCGAGAAATTTAGAAATCCACTTCTATTGAAAAGGGGTGTGAGCTCTATGTTGTAACAAGAACTTCAAGCTATGGTGATCAGTTTTAATTATAAAATGCCTCATTTGAATATATGACTGCCACTTCTTGATTGCATGTACCATAGGCAACATTTCCTGTTCATATGTGGACATTGCTTGAGCTCGTGGGCCTAAAGCTTTGCTTGTAAAAGCAATTGGCTTTTCTCCTTGGTGTAAAACAGCACCAATTCCATTATTGGAAGCATCAGTTTCAATAATAAAGGCTTTGGAAAAATCTGGTAAAGCAAGAACTTGAGGAGATACCAGGATATCTTTGAGAGCTTGGAAGGCTCGAGTAGCTTCATTAGTTCACTTGAATGCATCCTTTTTTGTTAGCACAGTGAGTGGTCCACAAATCTTTTTGTAATTCGGAATGAATTTTCGATAATATCCAGTGAGGCCAAGAAAACCCCTGAGAGCCTTAACCGAATGAGGAAGAGGCTAATCTTGGATGGATTTAAGCTTACTCGGATCTGCAGCCACCCCTTGCCGAGACACCACATGGCCCAAATATTCGATTTGTGATTTGCCAAAGTCACACTTAGTTTTCTTAACAAACAATTGATGGTTTTAGAGAACTTTGAAAACCAAAGACAAATGGTGAAGATGGGATTCCCAAGAACCACTATACATTAGAATATCATCAAAGAAAACCAAAACAAACTTTCTCAAGTAGGGTCGAAAAATCTCATTCATCAAACTTTGGAAAGTGGCCGGGGCATTAATAAGCCCAAATGGCATTACAAAAATTCATAGTGACCGTCATGGGTGCGAAATGATGTCTTCTCAATGTCATTAAGATGGACCCTGATCTGATGATAACCTACCCGCAAATCCAACTTCGAAAAAAATTACGCACCAAACAACTCATCCAACAATTCATCAATTAAGGGTATTGGATACTTATCCTTGATTGTTATCAAATTTAGAGCTCTATAATCCATGCACATCCGCCAACTATTATCCTTCTTCTTAACTAGCAGAACTGGTGAAGAAAATGGACTGTTACTATCTCAAATAAAACCCGAATCTAATAATTCCTGAACACACTTTTCAATTTCAGATTTTTGTAAGGGACTATATCTATAAGGCCTTGCACTTGGAGGCTTGCTGCCTTCTGAAAGATGGATTCTATGGTCATGCGATCTAGAAGGAGGTAATGTGGTTGGTGTCTGGAAAACAGAAGCAAATTGAGATAATAAGTCATCTAACTCTGATTGCTGACTACCCGTGAGATCCCCAACCGTAGCAATCTGAGACTCGGGATCAATGAAGAAAAGAACTACACCAAAGGGACCCTGAGAAAGCAATTTCTCCACCTGACAGGTTGAAATTGACATTGGTGAATGAGGTGGAGAACTAGAAAGACAATAGTGCTTCTTGCCTAATGTAAATTCCATTTTGAGTTTGTCAAAGTCCCAAAGAATAGGACCTAGAGTTCTTAACCACTGAGCTCCCAAAACCACATCACAACCACCCAATTGAAGTACATAGAAATCAGAAATATACTCATATTGTTGAATTTGCAACTTAATCTGAGAACAACAACCCTTAGTGGAAATAGTGCCCCCATTTGCAATCATTACCTCAAAAGAATTGTTAGAGTCAACCTTCCACCCCAATTGTTTGGCAATAGACAAGCTAATGAAATTGTGTGAGCTACCCGAATCCAGCAACACAATAACTGAGCAATTCTTGATCAATCCAGAGACCTTCATAATCTGAATATGTTGAGGGGCCGATGTGCCAAAAACTGCACAAGCCGTGATTTCGACCTGTTGGCCATCTTGATCCTCACCATCGATATCCTCAATCCTATCAGCCGAAACATCTAATAACAGTAGTTGTTGATTAGCACAAACGTGCCCCCGAACCCATTTTTCTGGACAAGAATAACACAACCCTCTTTTTCTATGATCTTGAAGTTCTTCAAATGACAGTTTTCTCACATTACTAGCCCCAGGTGTGCTAAAAGAAGAATTATTACCAGATAACAGAGGCACAGATTTTGAGTTTGTAACAATACTGAAAGAAGAAACAGAATTTCTGGAGAAATTTTGAACCTTTGTATCATCTGATAGTTTGATGTCCAATTGGAAGGCCAGGGCAATTGCTTCATGTACATCAGATGGGCGAAGCAATTTGACGTCATGATGTAACTCCGACTTTAGTCCTCCGATGAAACAACTTCGTAGCATGACTGGACCGATGTCCGTAGTCCGATTCGCCAATCGACGAAACTCAGAGACGTACTCTTTGAGAGAACCCAACTGCTTCAATTGAACTAGGGCTTCGGTAAAGTCTTCAAATTCAGAAGGCCCAAATTCTTTACAGAAGACATGAACAAAATCTTCCCATGTTGGGTGATTCTTGATGCAGTTCCGCCATTGAAACCATTGTAAAGCTTCATTGTCCATATGAAAAGAAGCCATCCGTACCTTTTGTGCATCGTCGATCGAGAAATAATCGAAATAATGCTCTGCCCGATAAACCCATGCCAAGGGATCATCGCCGTGTGAGAATCGAGGGAACTCGAGCTTGATCAATGGCGGTCTTGATTGAAACGATGAATCTTGACGAGAAAAATGCTAACCCATATGAGCAATTGGATCTGACAAGGTTTCTTCAGAACCACCCATTGGATTTGGAGAATCGCCATGACCCACAGGAGCACAATGAGGACGATCAGCGCCAAAAAAATGAGATCCAAAAGCTGCGAATAGAGACTCCATTGATGCGATTACAGTGGACAAATTCTACATCGTCAACCCGATCGTTGCGACGGAAGATTGGATTTCCTGAACGGAGCCTCCAAGAGCCGCTACTCGTGTATCCATGGTTTTGGCGCGCGTCGTTGCTCGCGTCATACAAGAAGGGAAACATGGAGGTTTGTTACTAGCTCGATACCAATAATAGCACCCCTCTTCTAACCTTTACTTGTACAATAATATTGCTTCTGTATTATTCAACAACTTCTTTTACAAGATATACCCTGCATTTGCACAAGTGTTCAGTATTTATACCAAACTGCAAGCTAAGGCAGTTACAAGATATTTCCCAAATCTTATCTCTAACCAACCGATTATTATTGACACTAACAAACAACTACTTAACAGATATGGTGCTTAGCACTAACACTCAATCAATTACTCAAATACTAACAGCATCCTATCAGAACCCACCAATCAAAACTAGCCACACTCTCAAAATGTAATTTTTACCAGCCCTCTATAACGAATTGAACTCCGTTGTTTTGTTTAAGATTTCAATTAAGATCCAAAAATGAAAATTGGCGTTTTGTAGAGCGGTAATCAAATGGAGGGCAAATTCTAGACTCCACTCTTCAGATTTTGCCGGATTCACATAGTTGTGAAGTCACACATAAAGAACACTGCAAGTGTAATTTGGTACTTCAAATACTAATTTACTGCACTCCCATCTCCATTGAGAATGTAAGAAGTATTTGCCAGAGACAACTTTCAGTAAAAACTATGATTTCATAAGGAAAAAAAAAAGAAGAATCGAGTATAATGCAAGTACAAGCCAAGTTCAAATTTACAAACAAATGATCCCCTTTGTATCTATCTGTGAAAACTACTAATGACGAAAAGAAGAACAAGTTTTAACCTGTGAACTAAGAAGGTAAAGCCCATCTGGTTGATGGCGCCACCGCGTAACCATTCGTGATCATTGACATCTCCAAATCCATAGTAACCCTTCTGTGATCATCGTTCTCTTCGAAGGAAACACCCAGAGCAGCATCATGTCCGGCTTTCCACCATGCAAAGAATAAATTAGTGTATCGAAACATAACGAGTTAATCCATGATTCCTTTGTGTATACCTGTATCATCAGAAGAAAAGCATCCATCGATGTTCTTCACTACCCTAGGCACCTTGCCAAACAGTGGCAGCTCATTCATCTCAGATAATATTCTCGAACGGGACTTGAATTTCCCAATTGGACCTTGCCCTGAGACTTGAATCGGTTGCCAGGCCTTTGAGCAAAGTGATGACATCCGCTGTATCATCGAGGTAGTACCTGGCTTTACTAGGTTTTTGTCCGACAGTGCATGCAAAGATCTCGGGAGCTGCAGCTTGAGATGAACTATATGCTGTGCTCGATATGCTTTCAAACATGTCCTCGTCTGATCTATCATCCCCAATGCACAGCACAAAATCTGGCGCATTCCCATTACCAATCATCATGGAAAGAACTTTCTGTGCAACTATTCCTTTAGTAACTCCCTGCAGTTTAAGAAGCAACGTGACATCCTTTAGGCCACCATACGAACAGAGAAATGAAAAAGCGATGAAAGAAATCGGAGAACATAAATACCTGTGGCTTTACTTCGACAATATGCTGACCCTTTTTAACAACTACAGGCTCATTCGCAAGGACATTTTCGAGATGATCCAGCATTTCCATGGCCTGGCATGATCCGAAATCAGGATCAGCATCTAGATGATGCCACACCAAGGCACTCTCTTTGGTCTCTATGTAGGAGCCATCGGTTGCCTCTGTATATAACTTCATCACAGGTTCTGCAATTTGCTTCCAATTGAGATCTATGGCCAAGGAACTGGTTTCCCAACTGGATGCACTACTCCATCTGTGAGAAAATAAAATTGAACGCAGAATCAATACAAGTATAGGCAATTGCTAGAAAACAACTCGTCACATTGAAGTATAAAATTACATTTATAAGCGCATGTAAGAACGTACCTTATGAAGTATCCATGCTCAGCTGCTATACCGAGATTCTCACATTGAGTAAACCATTCGCTAAGAGAGCTTTGGCCCCTTCCACTCACAATAAACACGGTGTTCTTGGGGTCGCTGCAAAGGTTTTTCAGAACAGAAATGACTTCGGGACTGGGGGTCTTAACAATAGAAGATTCAGGCATTATTGTTCCATCATAATCCAAAAATATTGCCCTCCTGTTTGTCCTCTTATATACAGAGAGGATATGATCAATTGAAAGCTTCCTAAAACTTGGAGAAAGAGACAAAATTCTGAAATTCAGACCAAAACCGATTCCCCAACAACGTTTTCTGTAATGATCTTTGCACGCTCGCTCCAAATCCTGTAGAAAACTGCGGGACCAGTAAACCACATCATGAGAGCTAACATACCGAAAATGTTTCTCATGCCGCAACTGCTTTTCCAAATCAGGCATTGTGAGGGCCACATTGAGTGCATCAGCTACAGCTTCAATGTTCCACGGGTTCACCCTGATAGCTCCACTCAAAGATGGTGAGCAACCTATGAACTCCGAGACAACAAGTGTACTTGTACGAGGGGAATCAGAGGCAACTCCAATAGCTTTATCAATGTTTTGATTACCCTGCCTGCAAATGATGTACTCGTAGGGAACCAGGTTCATTCCGTCCCTTACAGCATTAACAATGCAACATTCTGCCAAGGAATAATAGACAGCCTTCTCATGAAAGGGAAGGCTACGGTCAATCAAAACAACTGGTTCGTAGCCTGGAAAACCAAAGACTCGGTTTATCCTTCTGGTCATTGAATACATTTCCTTTTTCGCTTCCTGAACATCTTTCCCTGTGCTTCTTGCAGGATTTACAATTTGAACCAGGACTACCTTCCCCCGCATCTCCGGGTGCTGCATCAAAAGCTGTTCCATGGCCACCAACTTTAGACTGATGCCTTTAAATATGTCCATGTCATCGACACCAACAATGATTTTCCTCCCCTTGAACTGCTCTTGAATCTCTTTGGCCTTCATGGAAGAAGAGGGACGATTTAACGCAGATTCAAGTTGGCCCATGTGTATCCCCGCCGCCAGAATCTTAATGTACACTGTGCGGCCAAAATATTCAAGTCCAATGTAGCCCCGCTTCGATTCATATTCAAGGCCAAGCATTCTACTACAGCAAGAAAGGAAGTGGCGAGCATAATCAAACGTGTGGAAACCAATCAAATCTACATTTAGCAGTGCTCTCAGAATTTCATCTCGGACAGGAAGGGTCCTGTAGATTTCTGATGTGGGGAAGGGGGAGTGGAGGAAAAAGCCAAGCTTAACTCGTGTGAACCGCCTTCTCAAAAACGTTGGAAGAAGCATAAGGTGATAGTCGTGAACCCATACACAATCATCTTCAGGATTGATCACCTCCATAACTTTATCAGCATATATCTTGTTAGCAGAAACATATGCAAGCCAAAGTTGCCTGTCAAAGCGACTACTATGGTCCGGACACATGGGCAGCATGTAGTGAAAGATAGGCCACAAATATTGCTTACAGAACCCATGATAATACTTCTTATGCAGCTCGGAAGGAAGGAATGTCGGCACACAATTAAACTCCTCCAGCAGTTTCTGTGAAACTTCTTCTTGCTCACTTGCTTCTACGTCAACCGTCAGAGAACCGACATGTAATACCACAGTACCAGATGGGAAACCATCTTTGAGTCGCAACGAAAGTGCATCCTCATCAAAACTGAAGCACCACTTCCCAGATTTTGCATCCTTCTGAGCATGTAGAGGGAGAAAATTCGCCACTATGATCTTCTTCTCACATACTTCCGAAGGAGGAACATTTATATCTTCATTATTAACGCCGTCACTACTTTGTGCATCAGGAATAACTCCTTGAAGAGTCATCACCCTTGGGAGGTTTCTAGGAGTCTGAGGGAAATTCAACATGTCCCCAGATGACAATTCCAACAAACTTAAGCAAGATCTTGAGCACATGATTGCAGTTATGCGCTGTTACGCCAGTTTAATGACTTGGAGTTCCAAATAATCCACAACCAAGATTTTGTGCAAAGTAAGAACCTATATGAAAGGCAGCAAAAGACCTAAGTTGAACCCGGCAATATTAAGAACATATATTCAATCAATCATCACAATACCGAAAAAATTTAGTAATTGGTGCAGCATCCGATCCCTATATCTAGACAAAGAAGATCATAAAGCATTGCAGATTGAGCAGATTTGTAATGAAAACACCGTTGTTTCAGAGAGATTCGTATAACCATTAGTACCTAATTCTGCCTCTTCGTATCCATACGCAAACTTGCAAAATATGATGAAACGAATTGGCTATCTATTCCAACTAAATTAAAGAAATGAAAACATACCCAATAACAAGAAGAGTTCATAATCTAGACCCATAGACAGGAAAAAATAACAACAACAATAATTAAAAAAAAAAACAATACAAAGATATTAAATGGAAGGAATTTACTAAAATGTATGCATATAAATACCTCGTTTATTAACTTAAAAGCAAATTCTGCATCAAATAGCGTTTTTCACATCCAAAGCCATTTCTAAAATCTTCAATTAACTAGAATGATCTTCAAATCAACTTCTCATAGCAGCAATATTAATCGAATTATTCACGAAATCGAAAAGACTCGCAGTTTAAATTTTGTCCACAAAACATCGACTTCACACACACATATGCATCATTTTGGAAGTGCTTTTGAAATGACTGAAATCGCTTTTGGTGAAATGTTTTTGAAACCAATCCAAGCTAAAAATCCAAGTGGATTCTAGAAAAGTTATCTGGTGCTTCTTGCCCAAAATCAATTCCACCCAAAGCACTTTCAGTCGTTTTAAAAGCACTTCCAAATGAAGTCATATATATATATACACACACACACACACTCTTATGCACTCTTATGCATCAAGCTTATCTGCATAAAAATAACGGAAGCAAGGAATAATTTTCAATAAATGAAAATACAATCTGATTCGACTATTCATAGGATTCTCCTTATCTCTGTTCATTATTCATATCCTCACGTAACAGACTAAATCAGGTAAAAATTAAATTCCAAAAACCATTACTTGTCACTGCAACTTTTGCAATTTTTGCTCTGTTTTTCATCAGCATATTTAATTCACAAAGTATTTTTTAAAATATTTTTTACTTTAAAGACTCAAAATCTTATTGATTTATCATTTACCATGATGCATAAACACAGCCTTTGAGCAAAAGATTTTATCTTTCTCGATTAAAAAATAAATTTTCTATGCAAACAAACATAACTGGAAGAATTGGAAACAAGTAATGAGGATAACCTGAGATGGAATCGGATTGATCCAACAACAAAGCTATATGATATCAGTGAAGAACAAGTTTCCTGCGAAAACACCTTACACATTCAGAAAACAACAACAACAACAAGAAGTTTCTGTTTGGTTGCTGAGAAAATAGTGAAAAGAGAGAAGAAAACAGCCGTGTCATTTCAGAGAAACTGAATCATAAAGTCAACCCCCAACTACCCAAAAAAGCACAAGTATTGATTTCCCTTAAATTCTCAGCAACCCAGAAAAGAGAACTCACTGTACAACTGAGAGCTGTGAACAAACTCGCAGAGAGAGAGAGAGAGAGAGAGAGAGAGAGAGATAGATGGATATGATGAGAGAAAGAATGAAAGAATGAAAGAATGAAAGAATGTTTGATATTTTTTATACGGGAAAGTGACCAAGGGGAGGAGGTGTGTGTTGTGTTAGGTTGGAAACAGGTGGAATTTCTGAGAGTTTTTAATGGTTTCGAAACTGACCAAATAATTTAAGGAAAAATAGTATATATGTATTTTTTTTTTTTGGAAAGAAGGAAAAGTAGTATATTGGAAATAAATAAAGTGGAAAATATTGGGAAAATAATTTTGGATGGAGGCTCCGTTTTGGGTTTCTTTTTTGGTGTTTAAATTGTTTCGTTCAACCAAGAAGTTCGTGGAGTCCCGGCAGACGGATAATAAGCGTACAAAGTCAAAAAAGAAGATAGATATGGAGAGATTTAGAGAGAGAAACAAGAGAGAGAGAGAGAGAGAGAGAGAGAGAGAGAGACACTACGGTTTGGATTGCAACTCCTGGTTGGTCTTACGTTAATCTTGTTGCCGTGCCCTTCATCTTTAAATAATGCCACCTCCTTTCATCTTTATTTCATATCTACCCCTTACTCTCATTTTTTTCTTTCTTTTTTTTTTCTTTTAAAAAAAACGATATTATCTATATTAAAGAGTTGAAAGAATAGATTGAGTCTGACAATGAGCTAGCAATAACGTAATAATGTAGTTTAAATTTATCTTTGTCGAGAATCATCTTATTTGTAAGGTAAGAAGAATGATACCAGACCGTAATATTACGTGACTTCCTTACTCCCATTTATGTTATGTATTTCTAATTTTTGTTCTCTGAGTACGTTTAACATGTTATGTTATGCTTTGATCTAAATCATTAGTCATCATAAAACATTTTAGATTATTCTTTTCTTTTCTTTTTTGAAGGAAAGAAGGGGGTGCAACACGAAAACTTCCAAGAGGTCACCCATCCAATACCACTATCGCTTGAACTTACTTAACTTTTCACAGTTATGATGAGATTCGGTACATGTGAGTTGGTAAGACCGCATCAATTTTAGATTATTCTTTCATTTTAAATACAAGCAATGAAACGGGTGTAAATCGATAAATTCTTTAGTGCAAGAGTGAATGTTGTTAATCAATTAAACTAAAAACCCGTACTTCCAAATTATTTTATAATTGACCGTTTATTGTTTCAACATAAAGAAAATTCTTTTAATGTTTGTGTATGAGAAATTCTAGTTCATTATCTATGATGGAACCATATCCGCAGGTCTTGCGCCCAACTTCAACTAATAGTCCTTGTTCAACTTTTTTTCAAATATTCCCCCAAGTCCAATTAATGCGATGTTTTCAGAATTTGGTATAATCATGGTCATATTCCACCCTCAATTAGTTTGGCATGTTACATAATTACACGATTTATTTAAATTATAAATCAAATAAGTTCTAATTGTGTGAGACGTGAAATTACCCGATAATTAAATATTGTTTGTATCAACATTGAGAAAAAAATTTCAATCTCTTTATTTTTGTGCATGTAAGAAATTCTAATTAATAATCTATATATGTTGGTATCATATACATCCAAAGGCTAGTGAATCATAACCAAACCCACCACTAATCCTCTCTACACAAGAATACAAAAATTACAAATGAGTTTGCCAACTATTTATGTATAAAATCATTATAGAGTGATTTAATGGTTGGGACGAATTCTACGCCTGTATTCTACAGTACACATCTTAGGTTCGATTCTTGGCATGTGTGAATCATACGATGGCAATTAGGAGGATGATGAAATGTTTCTGTCAATCTTTTTGTCCCCTAAAAAAAATATGTCGTGGCGAAGCCACCAACTAATCATTTTAAAAGAAACAAACTATTTCTGTATATTGAGTAACCTACAAATATACAGCCTTTTACCTAGATAAACTAGCTTGGCCTAAAACGTAATTACAATGGGTTTTGTGGGTTTAACCCTAATTCTTTAGGTCCCAAAAACGAAAACCTAACTTTTTAAATAAAATTATAAAACGATGTTATCCTTTAATAGTAGTGTTCTTTGCATTTACCAACTCTTTAAATAAAGTTTGACCATCCCTTCATAACTTAAAAAACGAATTAAAGATGGCTTGGGATAAATTAATCCTTGCATGCGGATAAACATAAAGTAGGCCAACAAAAAATAGTGTTTGGGGTCTTTTTTTTTAATTGGACTATTGGCTACTTATGTAGAAAAGTACTACTATGATTTCGGGGCTAAAACCGTTGTGTAAGTTCTCAAATAAATTTGTGATATGTTCTGGTTCTGAAATTAGATTAGTTACCGTTTCCTAAACATTTCCGATCAATAAGAAAAGAAAAGTACCACTATTATGGTCACTATATTTAATCAACAAAGTGACCTTTCAATTTGTCACATTCATGCAGCATTATTATATACATCCAACAAGAAATTACTTTAGCCTAAAAGACCACGACGAGGCTAGAGGACTGCAACCCTTGGAGTTGCTTGCAAAACAATAAAATTTCATTGTTGGCAACTTTCCTAAAATACCCATCTACTTATCTATATCATTAAAACACTTCTTTGCTTTTAAGTAAGATTTGATTACAAGTTTAGAAAAACTTCTAATGTTGAGTTTTTATCAATAATATGGTGTGCAACAATGTCTCGTGGTATTAATATCTCGTATTTGTAGTTATATAATTTATCTTTTTTGTAGCAATTAGATCTCATTGTTTAAATCTAACCATTTATTTTTCAAACTATATACGCTTTGTTGCATTGTGCAAAAATTGTATAAATACACATCAATAACCTTGCCCCTAGTCCTAAATCCAATTCTCGCTCCAATATTGATTGATAAATAATAAAATAAAATAAAAACTATACAAAAAAAATTAAATATTAAAAAACACTATTTATATGATGAAAATACTCTTACATTATTTGGTGCATTATTATTTTGGGTTGCTTTTGAACTTGGGGGGGGGGGGGGGGGGGGGGGTGGTGAGGGGTGAGGGACATTTTTATCCAAAAATTTTTGGTGAAGCCCGTGGCCCTTTATATATAGAGATTTGATTAGATAAAAGTAAAATTTAAAAAATTCTTAAGCATCTAAATATTATCTACATGTCTACTTATAACGATTTACAAAGATTCATAAGAGATGAAAGGAAAAGCATGTATGATATATGGAAAAACATGTATGATGTAAGGCTCATGGAAGTATTATCCCATTACCTTGAGAAGGAAGTGTATTGTGTGTTTTCACAAGAATTTTTCACCATATTTTTAAGGAACAATCACAAAGTATCTTATTTATCTTGTGGCAAGATTTCTCGAGCAACATTTGCTTACTCATGTGCGAGTCAATCTAATGCATTGTATAACTCACTCACATGATTACATCAATGCCAAGTAAAACGCATGCTTAAACGTCTATTCATAATAATACATATATAAGCCATTGCTCTAACCTTTTTCTTTTTATCCAACGTATCGCGAGGGAGTAAAAAGTTAAAGAATCAAAATGAATTGTGAAACCAATATAAAATTTGTACTAAAAATTGTAATCCAGTAATAATTCTCTTCATTTTGAAAGGAATTGTCTGTTCAAATTTTGAAAATAATGAGTTTGATATTGTTGAATAAAAAAAAATTGGTACCTACATTTGATGGGGAGATGATCATTAGCAATTAGTGGGCAACCATTTTTACCGTGGTGGGGAGATGGGCAGTAAACGCGGCTGCTCGACCACGAAATTTGCTTCTGTCACGCTGTCGCCCATTTGGATAAGATCGGTTTTTTCTGCCATTTTACTGTTTTGCATTCGCCAATTTCACGCGCGAGTAAGTCGGTGTGTCGTTTGTTGAATTTTCACGCAAACGAGGCCGTTTGGTTAACGAAAAGCCATTTCTATTTTTAAATCATTTTTAGTTTAGAATTTTTGAACTTTATTGGTGTGGTAAATAAAGATTGCATTGAAAGTTGAATCATATATTTTGTCAATGATAATTTCATTATCGTGGATTTAGTAAAATCTTTTTGACTCGTAAGTGAAAAACTTCAAATTGGATTCTCATAGATAGTGTCACATGCTGAAATCGATAAAAAAATTCGAATTTGGAACACGAGTTAAGATTTAAAAAGTTGAATAGAATAAAAAGAATTGAAACAAGATGAAAAATGAAATTCTTCTTATAGAAATAACTCAATATTCTTTACAAGATTAATATAAATAAATGAATAAACTTTCTAGGCCAAATTTTTTTTATGGTCCCTGTGGTGACACACTACTTTCAATGTGACCCTCGTGGTGAAAAAATTGTTAATTAAACCCTTGTGGTGAGCCTTGTGGAGCAAAAAATAATCGCAAGGCGACACGTGGATCTTTGATAAAAGAGGACAAAACTACCTTTGGGGCATACCAGGATTCCTGCGCGCAAGCAGCGATCCGTCAACCAGGTCAAAAATGCCTAAAATAGGTAATAACTTAAAGCCTATCTCATCAAATTCCCTTTTGCAATGTAACCTCCAAATTATTATGTTAATTGGTTAATTAGTAGATTAATTAACCAATTAATCCATTAAATATCAATTAAATCATCCAATTAACCACAAAATATATCCCATTCAATCCCAAAGCTAGGCAATGGCCGGCCATCCCTTTTGCTCTTTACCTTTTCTATCTTTTCCCTCTTTATTACCCCAATTAAGTTAGCAAATCAATTCTATAACCCCCCATTTATTTTATTCATGTTTAATTAGCCAATAAATTGGCTAATTCAACCAAAAACCCATTTATTGGCCGGCCACTTCCTCTTTAAAGTGGACCAACCTAGCCCTATAAATAGGCTCCTATTTTCACCAAATACTAATTCCAATCCTCTTGCAAAAAATCCTAAATACTCTAAAACACTTTTTCTCTCTAAAATTCTAATTTTGGCATCGGAGGTTCTTCGGCCAAGCCCCCCCCCCAATTCATCGTGGGTGCGTGAGGCTTTTGGCCTTGACAAAAGGTGTTAATTGTTTTGTAGGTGCAATTTTGTCCAAGGAGAAAGCGGCGGAAATTTGCATCCACAAATTGGTGCTTTAATTGAGAGTTGAGATTCACACTCGTAAAAGACTCTCGCTCAAAAAGGTTTTTTTTTCTCTATTTTCTAGTCCACTTGTATTTTTCGTACATTCTTATTATTAGAATTTTTTATTTGCCAAGATTCTTTGATAAAACGTAAAAGAGAAATACAATGGCTAGAAATTTAAAAAATTTCACAAATGAAAATTCCAATATTCAAGAAGTGGGACCGCGGCGATCCACGAGACTAAATGTGATCTTAAGGGGAGCGGTATCACCACCACAAGGCTCCACCATGGCAACCACCGCGATGGCCACCACGACAATCACCCGCGGCGAGGTCCATGGCTCCACCACCACGGCCCAAGTCGTGCTATCCATGGCCCACGCCACCAAAGCCACGGCCCGAGCCATGTCACTCCATGCCCAACGCGAGCCCAATGCGTTGCTAAACTGAGCCCAAACCTCGCATTCATGAGCATCAATCGCCGAGCAACCCACTCCCGCGACCCAGCCTACTCCCGCCGAGCAGTCCACTCTCATGGCCCAGTCTGCTCCCGCGGCCCAGCCTGCTTCCATAGCATTCTAAGCAGCCCAAATCAGCCCAAGACTATTTCAACCATTCAGACCAACCATTGAGCCTGGGGCATTTTCACCACGCTTCACCACGAATTTGACATTTCCCAATTCAAATCTCGCGCTCGGAGCCTACCCCACTTCCATTGCTCAAGGAAGCATATTCCTTCCAAGCTATTTTAATCCAAATGGCGAACAACACTTGTCTCGACAAGTCATAGAGTTGACGAACGCCCTTGCACAATAGACGACCTTGGTGAATCAACTTTTGCAACGCACCGAGATCCAACGTGCCCCGGACGAGGTGTCTCGAAGTAGGACAAGGGTAGATGAACCTCTCCACCAATGTCCCGGCAAGCAGTTTATCAATCAAACATGATCCAAGCGTTTTGGCAGTTTACGCTCCCGCCTGGGTCATTGGGATAACGTATACTCTCCTCTTAGCGCGCGGAGGAGCGTGCATTCCCGATCAAGCTCATGGACGAGCATACGTTCACGGTTGAGGTCATACTCCGATTATCAACATGGACAACCTTCCAGGAGAAGTGTTCATTCACAACTAGGCTCGTAAAGAGTATTCTCCACCTCACATTGGAGTAGGCAGCACGGCAGACGGAGAGAATCAGTCACTCAATCCAACTCAAGTTCAACCGGCAGCCTGTGAGCAGCCCGTTCGCTTGCCAGGAACATGCCATATGCACCGCAGCCAAGACATAGACAAGTCGAGCATAGGGAAGAACGGCCTAAACGCATAGGTCATGACCGGGGACAGCCGAAAGTTCCACTGCCCTAGCAGAGACAAATTCAAGAAGAAGTCGAGATGCTCCTAAATGAACGATTGCTCAATTTCCAACGTAATGAGGCTACTGACGATGCGCTTCGACGAGACATGACCAATATAAACATGTCACCATTCACAAATGAGATCGAGCAGACAGATCCACATCGCGGGTTCACTATGCCTCACTTCACTCTGTACAAGGGAGACGAAGACCCGGATTGACATCTCAAGCATTACCGCAGTACCATGATCCTCTACAGGAACAATGATGTGTTTATGTGCAAAATTTTTGCCACAACTCTACAAGGCGAAGCGCAAGACTGGTTTCACACTTTACTACTGCAGTCGATCCGGAGTTTCAACGAACTTTCCTTTGTTTTTACTAAGGAGTATTCGTCTAACCGCTCAATCAAAAAGACATCAGACCATCTCTTCAGCATCATAAAAGACCATTGGGAGACGATTCGCGACTATGTCAAGAGGTTCAAAGCGAAGAAGGCCAAGATTGTTGGCTACAACGAAGACATAGCAACGGCGGCATTCAGAAATGGGTTTCTCACTGAACATCCTTTATTCGGAAAACTGATCATGGGAGAAGAACTGACCCTAGCAGCTTCGTATGCTTTGGCAGAAAAACACGCACTATGGGACGAGGCCAAGCAGTCTAACAAAAACGAGTCGGAAAAGAAGCACATGGAATGTTCCCCGACTAGAGAAGACTCAGCGCCTAAAACATTCACCAAGTTCACAGTTCCAATCGGCCAAATCCTCCCCAAGCTCAAGAACGAACCTTGGTTCGAACTGCCGCCACCCATTAAATGCAACCTTACCAGGCTGGATCATACAAAGTATTGCGCATTCCATCAAGGACCGAGCCACACCACCAACGGCTGCCTGAAGCGGAAGCAGTACCTTGAGAAGCTGACAAATGAAGGCCGATGCGACGAGTATCTTGACAGGTCAACAAAACGGCCCACACAAGCAAGGGAAACCTCCATCACCCCTTGAACCTCGTTTGGGTTTGTCCAAATAAGTTCGAAGTCTCAAGCAGTTCGACAAACAAAGCTTCGCAAGCCGAAGATTACCCAGTTTGTTATGTAGTTTCTACCTTCCAGCACAGTTGATTTATTTTCTTTATTCTCAATGAAGATTCAAGAAGTTATTCATAAGCCTGGCTCAACTGCTGTCCACAACAATTGCTCAAAACCCTTTATGGGTAAGCTCTCCAGTGCGAGAGGATAAACTAATTGCTCTCCAGTGCGAGAAGGTAAACCAACTCCCCGACACCCATATGGGTAAGCTCTCAAGTGCGATAGGGTAAACTAATTGCTCTCTAGTGCGAGAGGGTAAACTAATTTCCCGACACCCATCTGGGTAAGCTCTCCAGTGCGAGAAGGCCACATAGCTCAAAAGATCGAATGCTTGAAGATCAACTAGGCAGCAAATGGTCAGGGGGCAACATCTACTTTTGCATTCAACAGTTCGTTCATCCGATACTTCATCTTCAGCAGTTCCGATCTTGGCAGCTCTATCCTTTACTGCTCCAAATCCACAAGCCTTGTTAGCAATTGAGGTCCAAATCCAAATTTCTGTTAGTCTTCCGCGACTATCACATGGATCGGTCAAATACGTCATTTCAATCCAAATTACATTATATTCCATGAACATGAACATATACACTTGTTCTTTTTGGGTGGGTTATGACATACACTTTTTTTTTTTTTTTTTTTTGTGAGTTAAAAAGTTGGCATCTGATTCTAGTGCACAAAGCAAATTGAAACAAGTGAAAATGAGAGATTTTTTTTTTGGACAAACAAAGTAAATTTCATTAAAGAGAAAGCTAATACAAGGTAAGGACCACTCCAAAGAGAGCCCAAAAAAGCCAAGCAAAAGCCCAACACCATAAACGAAAATTACAAAGAGAAGGGCCCAAAGTGAGCAGTCCATAGCAACAACCAAATCGAAAACCATAGACAACCACCTCCTCCAACACAACCGCATCTCCACCGCGGATCCGTCACCACCACCCGGAGAAAGGGCCAGAGAACCAACCCCCATTTTCCGAAAATGATAGATAATTTACAAGAATAACTTAAAGAATTAAAGACAACGGGGGAAAGGCATTGCAGTATTTATGCATTTAGACGGGTGGCAGGCATTGCATAATTAAAAAATTAAAGACAATGGGTGAAAGGAATTGCAGAAAATTCAATTTTCACATCTACCCTCCGCATATGAACTTCAAGAGCATAAGAAACTTAAATAACTAAAATTCAAAGAAGATTAAGAAAAAAATTGAAAGGTTGTGTACTGGTTGACTACGGCGTGTATCAAACCACAATACCAATTAAAGACAAAATTGAAAGGCATATATGCATTTGGACTGGTACTAATTAATACAAGAATGAAAATTTAAGACAGACTAAGACTCTAACTCATGATCAAAGACGTGTTGGCATTGAAAAAAAACAAAGGTTTATTAGAAGTATTATGATTTCCAAACGAAATTAAATCATACATGAGAAATTAGGTGCAACTTCACCTTCACCTCTTCTCCTAGCCATTGACGTGGTTTTACAGGTTTTGTTTCACTCTTTGCATTCAACGTATTTTATGTGAAATCTTATTTCCGTTAAACACTAACTCATACTAGATGTCTATGGAATAGGATGTAATTTGAATTAAAATGATGAATTTGACTCTCCATGTGATAGTCACGTGAGTTTATTTAACAGAAGACTAACAAAAGTTTGGATTTGGACCTCAATTGCTAACAAGGCTCACCACGAGAGTTTAATTAAAAAAAATTTCACCATAAGGGTCACATTGAAAATGCCATGTCACCACAAGGACCACGAAAAAAATTTGGCCGACTTTCTTTCCTCACATCTAATAAAGGGTGAGCTTCAATGGCTTCGTAGGGACATAACTTTTCTACAATAAATTGACCACGCTAAATTACGTGTCATGGTATTATACACAATCAGTTATTAAATCATTATAAATAACAATGCAAGAAGGCAATGGAAATAACCTTCACTATACCCGCTAATTTGTATAATTAAACACCCAGACCTTGTACGTCTCATATCATACTTATACCATCCCAAGTGATAACTCTTGTAACTAAATCATACCAATTTCCCCTTTTGTTAGTTGTCTTTCCTAAACTCTTTACCGCCAGTCCCGACTAGCTAAAAGAAACTGTGCACTGTGGACTCGCTTGGTACCTGGTACCTACTAAAGTTTGGCTCAACTATACAAAAGATCATTTTCATTTTCCTCATGTTCATATTTCATTTCTCAACACTGGAAGCTCCAACCACATGACACATTATGAATGATTCACAAATAATCTCAATTCTTATTTCACATATTTCGCCAATGAACAATATACAAATGGTAGGCTCGCCTGAGACCTGATACCAACTACGAGTTTGGCTCAACTACACAAAAAGATCATTTTTCATCACCTCATTTCCATAATTCTTTTCTCAACACTGGAAGCTCTAACCGTATGACACATCATAAATGATTCACAAATAATCTCATTTCATATTTCACATATTTCACCGATGAACAATATTCCAAACAGTAGCACAATAATCAATAAAAAATAAGTATCTAACCAGAATAACCAACCAAATACAATCAACATATAATATAGCACTACATGAAATTCAATAAGATCTATTTCCGTAAAGCAAGCAAGCAATATTCTTTACTAACATGTCGATTAAAACAAGAGTCGCGGAAATTGAAATCACTAGCCGACAATTATTGTCACTCACACGAGCTTCACAGTTTATCGGGGTTTTTGCTTTAGCGGATGCACCATTCCCACGGTGTAAGGAGTGATTGTGCAAGTGATAGAGTTTAGTACATACTAGGTGCTTCTTCGTTAGTAGGGCAGAGATCATAGTGCTTGGAGTGAGTAGATTACTCTTGTACCTTTCCTTGTATTTCTTTTAGATTGTCATTTTTTTGGGAGCTTACGGGCACAATACTAGTGAAGGTTATATTCGAATAAGTTAATATTTAGGAGAAAAGAAATGTAAATATTTTTTAATTATTAGAGTCATGTTTTAGGAAGGATATTATGTCTTTTATTTTTGTTTCCTTTTGTAACAAGGATTGTATATACCTATTTATTCAGAGTTATGGAATATACGAAATTAAGCCGTAAAATTCAATTTCACATCAGAGCCAAATCGTAACCCTAATGCCACCATACTGCCGTGCTGCTTGTGTCGCGAGGGAAGAAGGAAAACAAAACTGGTCTTTTTGCTGCATACCTGTAGCAAAAACCGTTTGTTGTGCTTGTGTGCCATGTGTTGTGTTGCAGCGTGTGGGTACTGTGTGTTGCCGTGACCTATGACGAGTGACAAAGGCGAGATGAGGCTGAAGTTGGAGGGTGGGCCGTATGGCTCTACCCACGGTTCAGTCGTAAATCCAGTTGTTATTCAAAGTAATGCTTCGGCCGTACCTAGTACTGTAAAACTTAATGGATCAAACTATCCTCTTTGGTCCAAGGTGTTGAAGATGCATATTGCTGGGCATGGTAAGAAAATGTTTGTGACAGGAAGCATCAAAGAACCCAAGGAGGACAGTGCCGAGTATGAAGTTTGGGAGACAGGGAATGCCATTGTGAAATGGTGGTTGATTAATTCCATGGATCCTACCATCATGGGATTTTTCATTCATCTTCGTACTACTAAAGAATTTTGGGAATAAGTTACTCGAACGTATTATGACGGGTTTGATATTTCTCAGATTTATGAGTTGAAAGTGAAGTCATTCAGACTTCGACAAGAAGAGAGGCCTATCTATGTATATTATGCCAATCTCAAAACTGTTTAGCAATAATTGGATCAAAGGAGACCAATCAAGATGGAATGTGATGTTGACTTGAAGACACTTGGAGAATAGATCCAACTAGACCGTGTGTATGCCTTCTTAGCAGGGCTTGATGATATCTTTGATAAGGTACGTAGTGATATCTTGAGAACTCAACCTTTACCATCTGTGGATGAAGTGTTCTCCATTGTGAGGCGGGAAGCACAACACCATGCAACGCTGATGGGTAATAGTGGTGTTGGGAACCAAGGAGAAGCCCTCTTGGTAGCTATGGTGTCACAGCCACCTTCGGGTAGCCGGCCTTTTAATCCATCATCATCAACAAGTTCTCGGCCATTCATTCGGGAAAATAAGGATGATTTGAAGTGCATTTTTTTTTGGGCAAACCCGTCATACGGATGATACATGTTTTCAGAAACATGGAGTACCTGAATAGTTTCAGTAATTGAAGAAAAAGTTACATGCCAAGAAACGAGCCGCTAGTGAAGCAAGTAGAGGCTGTGCATCTGTTGCCACTGCCACTAAGGATGCCGTACCCCCCCTCTGGTGATCCAAGTCATAGCTTGTTGACTATGACCACTTCTAGTGAAACCTCAGCCACTCCAGGTAGTATGGGGCATGCTTTTTTAGCCTCTGATATAGAACATCATACAAGTTGGATACTAGACTCGGGTGCAACCGATCATATGACTTATGATAAGAATTTAATTACTAGTATGACAACAAGTTCACGGAAGTGTATTGCAACTGCCAATGGAACAACAACACTAGTTTTGGGGGCCGACACTGTACACCACATGCCGGCCTTTTTTCTTCATCACAGCCTACTTGTTCCCTCGTTGTCTCATAGTTTGTTATCTATTCCTCAAGTTACTGAGCAATTAGATTGTGTTGTACTTATTTATCCACTTTTTTGTTTACTTCAAGATATTCAGACCAAGGAGATAATTGGGCGTGGCACTAAGAGAGAGGGGTTATACTATGTGGGTGATGTCGTTCTTAGCAGAGTTAATGCAATTCGAGCATCCCGTACCAATAATTTACAAGAAGTTTGGTTATTGCATCGTTGGTTAGGACATGCTTCGTTTGGTTATTTAAGGCATATGTTGCCTAGTTTATTTCATGCAATAAAAGAATTACATTGTGAAGTATGTATTCTCGCGAAAAGTCATCGCGCTTTGTTTCCTCCTAGTATGAATAAAAGATTGTTTCCCTTTGATCTTGTGCACTTTGATGTTTGGGTCTCTTTCCTATTAGTACTTTGTCTGGCATTAAATGGTTGGTTACCTTCGTTGATGATTGCACACGTATGACTTAGATTTATGTGATGAAGAATAAAAGTGATGTTAGTGTGGTGTTTCAGTCATTCTCTTAAATGGTTGCAACACAATATTCCTCTGTTATTAAGGTTTTCCGCTTTGATAATGGAGGTGAGTGTATTGGTTCCGAGTTGTCTAGCTTTCTCCGGGATCAAGGAATCTTACATGAAACTACTTGTCCTCATACCCCACAACAAAATGGAGTTGCTGAGAGAAAGAATCGTCATATCCTGGAGAGTTCACGTGCCTTGCTTATTGGTGTGTCCGTACCTAAACAGTTATGGCCTGAAGCGGTCACCTATGCATGTGTATGTAATTAACCGTATGCCATCCCGAGTTTTGGACTTTCGTACACCTCTTAAGTGTTGACATAATTTGTTCCAGTAGTGTCCACCAATACTCTTACTCCTTCTGTATTTGGGTGTGTAGCATATGTTTATATTCATAAGATTCACCGTAGTAAGTTGGATCCATGTGCTTACCAGTGTGTTTTTCTTAGCTTTGCTCCTTATTAGAAAGGGTATAAGTGCTACCACCTTGAAACTCGCCATATGTACGTGACCATGTATGTTACTTTTTCTAAATCCGAGTATTTTTGTGGTTCGATTCCATCACTTTCTGATCACCGGAGGGAGAATATTATTGGTGATCTTGGGTGGTTGGAAATATGTAGCTTAGGGGGGAGAGTGTATTGAAGAAAGGAGTTGTGAAAGCTCTCGGCAAATAGACAGTCAGGGTTCTCGGCAAGAGGATGCCGAGAACTAGAGTTTTCTTCAGCCACCGAGCGCCTAACCACCTGAATCCTCTCGGCAACAACCTGCCGAGTGTGATGAAGAATGTCGGCATGAAGCTGTTAAACCAGTCACACCATTGTCTACCGAATCCACACCTCATTCTCTCTTGAGTTCGATAGTGCCACCCAATGTGTCTTCTTTGAATATCCTTGAGGTAAGTACCACTAATACTCATGTAACTAATTTAGATAACATTATAAGTACATATAAGTTGCCACCAAGGCAAAATCGTGGTGTTCCTCCTAACAGGTTTTCTCTTGAAGGAAAAGTGAAGTACCCAATAGCTAATTATGTGTCATGCTCGAACCTTGCCTCGGAACGCCAAGCTTGGGTAAATAATGTGGAAGCAATCCAAGCACCAACCCGAGTTGAGGAGGCCTTGAAGGATCCTAAATGGGCTGCTGCAATGGATGAAGAAATGATGGCACTACATAAGAATGATACATGGGAGGTAACAGAGCTACCTAAATGAAAGAAACCGGTTGGGTGTAGATGGGTCTTTACAATCAAATACAAGGCAGATGGATCAGTAGACAGGTATAAAGTAAGGTTAGTAGCAAAGGGTTATACTCAAACTTATGGTGTTGATTATCAGGAAACTTTTTCTCCAGTGGCGAAGATGAATACAGTACGAGTTATGATTTCTTTAGCTGCAAATCTGAATTGGCCATGAAACAATTTAATGTGAAAAATGCTTTTCTTCATGGGCACTTGGATGAAGAGGTATATATGGATTTTCCTCTGAGGTACAATACCAGAGGGAAAACCGAAGTATGTAGGCTGCTAAAGTCACTTTACGGACTTAAGCAATCACTTCGTGCATGGTTTGGAAAATTTACTCAAGTTATGAGAAGGATTGGGTATTATCAGAGTCACTCAGATCATACATTATTTGTGAAACGGAGAAGTGGGAAAGTGACGACCTTAATTATTTATGTGGATGACATGATAATAACGGGTGATGATACGGAAGAGATAATGAAGCTAGAGCAAAACCTGGCTACTGAGTTCAAGATGAAGAATTTTGGAGATTTGAAATATTTTCTTGGCGTGGAAATTGCTCGGTCACCTATAGGTATTTTCTTGTCTCAACGTAAATATGTTTTGGATTTATTAAAAGAAACAAGCATGCTGGGATGTAAACCTGTGGACACTCCCATCGTGGAGAAACATTATTTGGGGATTTATCCAGATCAGGAACCGGTCGACAAAGGTAGGTATCAAAGACTAGTGGGGAGGTTGATTTATTTGTCTCACACTCGTCCATATATTGTCTATGCCGTAAGTGTGGTTAGTCAATTTATGCACTCATCAAGTGTGGATCATATGGCGGCAGTAATGAGAATCTTGGCATATTTGAAGTCTGCCCCTAGTAAAGGGATTTTTTATGCATGCCATAGACATATGAGGATTGAGGGATTTACTGATACTGATTGGGCAGGTGATGTGATTGATAGAAGGTCTACATCTGGATATTTTACATTTGTTGGAGGTAATTTGGTCACATGGCGGAGCAAGAAGCAGAATGTGGTATCACGATCCTCTATCGAAGCCGAGTATAGGGGGATGGCACAGGGTGTGTGTAAGATTCTTTGGCTATGGAAGTTACTTTGGAGTCTTAATTTTAAACAGAATGGAGCAATGGAGTTGTATTGTGATAATAAGTACGCTAGAGAAATAGCTGAGAATCCAGTACAACATGACAGGACTAAGCATATGGAGGTTGATAGACATTTTATCAAAGAAAAGCTGGAGAAGAAGATTGTGTCAATATCGTTTGTGAACTCAGAGGAACATCGTGCATATATTCTTACCCATGCCGTGTGTAGTAAGCAATTCAATGACTCCCTTGTCAAGTTGGGCATGAGTAATATCTATGCTTCAACTTGATGGGGAGTATTGGAATAAGTCAATATTTAGGAGAAAAGGAATGTAAATATTTTGTAATTATTAGAGTCATGTTTTAGGAAGGATATTATGTCCTTTATTTTTGTTTCCTTTTGTAACAAGGATTGTATGTACCTATTTATTCAAAATTATGGAATATACGAAATTAAGCCGTAAAATTCAATTGGCTATGTGTCTCATAGAAGTTGGTTAGCTACTTCTCATTTTGTTCTAGGATTCTTCCTATTTGTAGGTCATTTATGGCACGCGGGAAGGGCTCGAGACCATTTGCACTTACTTCAATAAAGGAATAGCGGGTCTCCTCGATAGAAGAATTTTTTTTCTTGGTCTTAGTCCAATAGTAAGCAGCCGTTTTATTTTTCCATTGAGGCCGAACCTAAACTTGTGCTCGAGAGACAGAAAAGCTTCCTTGACCAATTGGATATATCAAGAAAACAGCAATAGCAGCTGCAACATGAGCTTTTACGCTTTGTAATTCTTCCTCAGCCAGGCTGGGGCAGAATAGTAGAGCAAGTACAAGTATTAGTAACATAGCAAAAATGCTTTCCTCATCATTAATATGTTTGGTCGCTGTAATTTGTGGCACATTTTGTTGTACAATTGTTGACTATATTTGTGGGAGGGAAGGTTATGTGCATTTTGTTCTACAATTGTTGACTATATTTGTGGGAGAGAGAGAGACACCACTAGTATTCTTTATTTTGAGTTTCAATTTAGTATGCATTTGTATATCTTGTGTGTATTCTTTGCACCCCAACATCCTAGAGTCACGGGTCAACCTTGGATATATCTTAGGATTGCGGCGTAACAAGTCCGTATTCTTGAAAATACGTTATGAGTTATCCTACTTAATCTAGTCCCAAACACAATGTTTGGTATGTGAGAAAGGGAGTTTGGGAATGAGAAACTGTTGTGTTTCCCATGTTCGACAAGTCTAAGCTTGGAAAATTGTTTCTTCACACAGAAAAATAGGGGGATAGTGATGCCTAAACACGCTTTGGTATTCATTTTCCTTCATCATGGAAAACAAAAAAAAAAGGCATTGATTGTCAATTTTTTGCAACAACTACATCTTCGTTATATCATACAAAGTAGTATTTTCGATGCAAACAAAAACGAGAAATCAATTTTCTTAAAAAGAAGTTCATGAAAATTGTAGAAACGATCATCAACTAAAAATTAATGATCATTGATCCCTTAATTCATCAAAATACACAATTATTATCTTTATTTAATAAAAAATAATTAAAAGCTCATTGCTACAATTTTCTCTTACTTTTTTTTCCATCATTCGAGCCGCGACCCAAACGTAAAATAGAAGGGAAATGGCAGACAGATGTAATAAGGAGAAAACATAGGTCCATCCTGGAGTCACGCAATTCAAAGCGGATAAAATCTAGGAGACAAGGATCTATATATTAAATCCCATTCTCTCTCTCTCTCTCATCCGTTTTTTCCCCTCGTCCTATATTATCCTATTCCATTCCCTTTCCTAACTGGATTGGATTTGGACCCATTCCCATTCCCATACTTCCATTCCCACCTTCTTCTTTTCCAGCACGCCAACATTTTCTTTTCTTTCAATCCAGTCCAGCACGCCTAACTTATTCCAGTTCCCTCCGGCTTCTAATTGACCATTGACATTAATCCACGTGGTCACACTTGCTTCCTCGTGGTTGGTCCCTCCTTCTTGGGCCCCACGCTACCACGCTACTACTAAGATAGTAAGATTTGATTTTTCTTCTGGCATACCCCACCACCTCTTGTAAATCTTGTGCACAAGTGGAATACAATCGTGTGTATTTGTGGTTGTGTGTATTTGTACAAGACCATTACCAGCCGGAAGTGATGCAATACCATCAATTAGTTGCAAGGCCCTACACCATTCATCTCTATTTCTTTATTTTCCTTTCCGTGGCAAGATAACCTATCCTGAAAATGTAAGGACAAAGTCCACCATAAATAAGGGACAAATCAAATAATATTTTATAAAAGAGTGAGCTGCTATTCATATTAAAGTAAGTTGGCTTACGTGTGAAACTCAAACGGTCACATATGTTCCACGTCAGCCTGTTTGTGTTGTCCATGTTTTAGACTAAGAGCTTATATATAAGAGGTTAGGCTACTCCTATATTACTAATTATTTTTATGGTAGAATACTAACTTTTTTCACGTACTCGTATTAGACTTAAGTTGTCAAACAAATATTTGTTTTATAGAATTTTATTTTCATGACTTTTAAATGTTGTTAGTTCTGTTTTAGTGTACTATTTACCTTGTGACTGAAAATAAGTTATCGTGTTATATAGGATGGGGACTATATAAAAATTGAATTAATCTGACATCAATATGTAATGAGATAACTCTTAATCAAATTAAATACATAATACACTTTCAACTTAATTCGTATCAATGGTCTCATAATAAAAAAAGTTTCATGTGAAGCCTTGTCACAAAAATAAAAAAATCAATAGAGATTTCAAAAGTTGATCTTGACTAAATTCATTTGAGTGATACATGTATTAACTAATTTAAAATAGATCCAAGATATTTTATCAAATCATTGATAAGGAGATTCACATAAAGAGATTCGGTGTGATATTAAACCAAACTTATATCGAAAAAAATTATGTAGAAAGAATCGTGAAAGATAGAAAGTTCTAATCAAGTCTTTCATATTTCATTATAGTGGCAATTTTAAAAACTAATATGTCAATTTATAATCTTTAACACCAACTTTGAATCCAACGCTTGCGTTAGTCTTTGTTTACGGTGATATAAGCCCTTCCCTACAACTTATCAATCAATAATTATCACAAGAACAAGGTCTACACGACATAGTTATGAAGTTAATGAAATGATCAACGAATTTTTTCTCACTTTCACATCGAATAAATGAGATTTCAATATCTATTTTTACAAACATAAAAGATAATGTAATATTTTAGATTTTGTTCGTGGAAAGTAGTCATCCGAAATAAAAAAAATTCAGATATTTAACGGATGTCTATCCGATCCTCCACGTTGCTGTCACTAGTAAAGAGGTGACCATAGTCTACAATGGATATTCGGATTAGCAAGGAAATTACATGAAATAAAATAACTCACTTGTCAACAAATACTTTCTTTGGCGCAGAAAATTAAAAAACGGAAAAGGCCAAATATAAAATTAGAAAATAAAGTCGCATGCTGAATTAAGACATGGAAAAAGGTGGGGCCCGCGTTATCTGGTTTCCGTGGTGGGCCAGCCATGTATATTAGTCTCGTGCCGTGTCGCGGGCGGAGTGAGGGCGTCAGCCGATTGCATGCACACAGAGAGAGAGAGAGGGAGAGAGTCCTTATCCCTTAAAAAGACCAAGAAGTTGACAAGCCGGCGGGTCCCACCGTTTCTCCGCGCCCGTTGCCGATGGAGGCAGATTGTCTGCCCTCTGTTATGGTGCCCCTTTCCAATATCTTTTATTTTGTACGGTTATGGTTAAGCTACGCCTACATTTTATATTAATTTTTTTTATAAAGATAATAAGACAAAAAGTAATAGGAATATAAAATGTTGACGTGGTTTAACCGTGACCGCACAAATATGAGAAAATGAGAAGGGCACCATAACAGGAGGGCAGACAATCTGCCTCTGTTGCGGATTGGTATCTTCCGGTTCTTACGCGTTCTTTCTTTCCGCCCGACGTTGCTAAAATAGGTGATGACGTCATTTCAAGTTGGGGATTTTTCCAACCAAATAAGTAAGGAATTAGAAATATCAAACACAGGAAAGAAACATTGCTTCTTGGAACTTATCTGTTGATTTATTTGATAGAAATTAAAACATATGCTTTTTATTAAATGGCTCAATGGGACTGGGACGCGGTCCATACTCTTACAAGAGGCAGCAGTGGAGAATTTTCTGCAATGGGCGAAAGCCTGACGAAGCAAATTTTTAATTTTGAAAGGAACAAGAGAGTGGAGACCAACACTGTGGCGGGTAATTGGTTGGACTTTTTAGGCTTAGGTATTGGGCCTAGACCTGGGTAAAGTCAAAGAAGTGGGGTGAATGAGTCCACAGCTCTGGACCTCCATAGGAACCCAACTTTGAGGGCATTTCCCGTGAAGTGGAAGGTATGGAGTTCATATTTATTGGGGTTGCATTGAATTTAATTTTACCATTTACAATCGTTATCAGTGGAGATAACATTTTTCGCTATGAATATATTGTTAAAATTTTACTTCGTAACAAATTTAGAGATACATGGCTAACCATGTTAGTTGATTTTTTATGTTTTTGCTGAAAGATCAAAGCCTTAGGAATTGGGTTGTACAAGATTACCAAATGTTTTGACATTGTCAAGTCTCCCCTCCCCACCTAACTAGATCTAGATATATAGGCTTGTTGCAATATCTACCTAAACCACTTTTTTCCCTTAATGTGGAAGAAGACTTGTAATATTATTCAAAACCTATCCAAGAAAGTTGAGACTACATGACCTTTCAATTCATGTCGTAGTTTGATTAACACCCAGCAAAAAATCATTAGACTTTTAATTTGTTCCAGGTTAATTTCAGAGCAATGATTCATTTGTAATGATGAACCATCGATTTATTTAATATAGAGTAATGATTCATTTGTAATGATGAACCATCGATTTATTTAATATATTTGAATGGTTAAGCGATTTTATATTCGAATAAATTCTTTTGTGGGAATAATCTTCAAATTTAAGATTAAGAAATTAGGCAGTTTCGATTATGAAATTTCTACCATTAAAAAAAGTATTAGAAAGTGGGGGAGTGAGCTTATCCCCAAAGAGAAATGCAAGTGTTATTCATCTCAAAATGATTATGAAATATGAAGGGGATGGAACAAGAAGGTTCTACAGAGGTGGAATGCAAGTTTTTTTCATTGAGAAGCTCCTCCTATAAATCCATAAACACATCAATGGTGATTCCTAAGCCCTAACACCCAAAACCTCAAAATTCTGAAACTCAAAAGCCGAAAAGTAATAAAGAGCAACAAGATACAAATGTTAGATAGACCAATCAACCAGGACACCGTACCCAAATTTGATTCGGATCCCCTCCCCATAAATTATAAGGAAAATTAATGAAAAAAGTTTGAAAACTTTGAGTTTTAACGATAAGGACAAAATAAAAGGTAAAGTGAATAGTATCAGAATTAACTTTTTAGTGTAAAAATGTGGTTTTTCGTTAAAGTGAACAGTACCGAGAGCTTTTCGTTAAAGTTCCCTAAATTATATTAAGTTTATAACAAAATATCATCTTATAAAATAAAATTAAAAGGACCAAAATAATAGTTCAATTTCATTTTTTTTCACAGAGCTAGTTCATTTTAATTGAAAAAGCACAATCCAGACCGAGTAATCAAAAGACTAAAATCCCAAAAGCCCAAAATAACAAAAGCACATAAGCCTAAAAGCACAATTTCCAAAAGGGTGAAGTGCCGATTTAGTTCCTGAACTATCACCTCAGTGAAAACTAGGTCCCTGTATTATTTTTTTGGTAAATTAAGTCCCTAAATTCATTATAAATTGCTAATTTCATCCCTAATATTATATTCAAAGCTATTTTATCCAATTTTTCATTAACTTAAGTCACTTGACACACTTTAAAGTGTAATACCATCATTTTCTCATCTATAAGTGTTTAACATTTCATATAGGTTACGAATTAATGTTTAATTTACCCTCAAAAATTAACTTACACTATTTCTTTATGAAAAACTACCAATTTCTCCTCCAAAGTTAACTCCATACACTATTTCTTTATGAAAAACTACCAATCTACCCTCCAATGTGTATCATATGCAAGTAACGTGATTTAAATTGACGGAAAATTGAATATAGTAGCTTCAAATATAACATTAGGGATGTAATTGGCAAATTTTTATAATTCAGGGACTAATTTTTCTGAAAAAAATAGTTTAGGGACCTAATTTTCACTAAGATGATAATTCAGGGACTAAATTAACTGTTTACCCTTTCCAAAATTATAACATGATTAACTGATCTCAGAGTCCTTAACCAACACTTGAATTTAATGAAACTCAAATACTCAAACTCCAATATTCAGCTGACATGGATGATCTGATGGTGACAAAAACCTAATGCTTTATTCGTGAATGGAAAAATATGTGTATTCTCCTCGTAAAGGGAATGCAAGTATTATGCGTACAAAACAATATTTGAGTAAGTTGTCATTTTCTAATTTAAAGCAAAGCAATTGCATGATTTAACAAGACATTTCCACCAGAAAATCATGGAATACAACCATATATAGTTTGCCATCATATAAAATTAAAACACGCACAATAATGATGTTTGGTGTTGGGATTTTGTTGTCTTCTTCTTGAATATTCACTTGTGTTTTGCCTCATCAGCTACGAGCGTTCCAACTTCATTCACTTTAGACCCATTAGTCACCTTCTTTGCAAAAGATGGCAAACAAAATGCAGCCATGTGCACCTGATCAATTGGAATCGACAGAAATTAAGAGAGACAAAAAAGAGAGAATCGAGGTTTAAATTTATAGCCATGCATAATTAGTTAGGAATTATGTTAGGTACCTCTGTGTTGTAAAATTTCAGGGGCTCTTTTGCAACCCCATAACTATTGTTGGGGTCTATTGGGTTGACAGGATTTCTGAAATCCACCAGTGGCCCCTCCGTGGAGCAAAGCAAGAAACCAATCACCCCACTGAAATTAATAATCGACTGAGAGTTGTTAGAAAATAGTGTTTGAATTTTTTAATTAGTACTAAGACTAGTAACGAGATACTTAGGAGTCGTTTGAAAAACTATTTGTTTTTATTTTTATAACTGAAAACTTGTCTAGTAACTAATGAAAATATGAAATCAGAAACGAAAAGATGCTTTTGTGAAAGTTTTCAAAATTTCGCTTGTTTTGAACATTGAAAACATTATCAAACGGATTAAAAAGCTATATGTATATAATATATGCATACCTTGGATATGCAGGAACAATTGTCCACGCATACTGAAAAGAGCCTTTGAATATTGGTCGACATTTGGCCATGAGTTGCTCAATGTCTAAAGAACGAAACCATATGCTCTCTGCTTGAATACACATGACTCCGCCTGGTCGGAGGGCTTTTGCCACCAATTCAAAGAAGGGAGTCTTGTGAAGCTCATGATCCGGCCCTGCATGCATGCATGCACAGAACGATAAATTACGTCGATCATGTTGTATATGCTAACTTTTTTTTGCTAGATTTATATTAATGAACAGATTATTAATATTTGGAAATATTTTAGACGCATCTACATACTAATAGGATCAAACGCATCCACTATTATCGCATCATATGTTCCTTCTGGGACAGACTTAAGAAATGCAGAACCTGCAAATTTAACATGAATTAAGGACTCACCATCTTTAGAAAAAAGCACATACAAAACATAAATTTATATAGAAACTAGAAAGGACTTAATTACCATCTTTAACGTGAAGGGTCACCCGAGGGTCCTCGTATCCAATAGCAACACTAGGAAAATATTTCTTGTACACCTAAAAATTTATATACAAATTGCTTAGAAATTCATGTAGATATTTTAGTTTGAGAGCTTCTATTTGGATTACTTCCTTTAGTTTTCATATAGAATTTTTTACTCACATCAACCAACATGGTGTCTATTTCGCAAATATCAATCTGCTGGACAGAAGAGTGTCGAGAAATCTCCCTTAAGATACCGCCATCTCCTCCCCCAATGAGTAACACCTTAATTTTTGACACATAAGAAAACAAGGATTAAGTAGGTGACAAAATGATTGCATTTACTTGATCATGAGCTTTCTAATTTTCTGCAAACTAGGGATTTATTATTATTAGAGCTGGCAAGATGGACTCAACCCGTTAACATGACCTATATTTAGGTCACATAATTTCAATTCACAGGTGGAGACATAATAAGCTGGCAATAATGAGTGAACCCTTAGCAACCCATTAATCACCCATTAAAGAGTTGGCGTTGACAGCGGCCCACTGCTGCCCTTGATGTTCGAGTTCAGCCTTGCAATCCTGACCGCTGACGGGAACCCAGATGTTGACTCGAACGAGGACGTGAAGCCCTTCATAGTTGAGGGTTTGGAGTCGGGCTGGAAAGCGAGAAGTTTTGGCGAGTTGGGGAGGAGGAGCGCGGCGGGGATTGCCATGGGCGTCGTAGACGACAATGGAGACGACGTCACATCGCCGTCGTTTTGGAGGAGGCTAAGAGGGAGAGGATATTGGAGGTGGTGGAATAGAGCAAGTGGGTTATGGCGGGTCTAGGTTGTTGCTGCTTTGATTTGTGGTGGTTCTATTGGTGAGGCTATGAACGAGAGAGGAGCTTTTGTTAAAGGGTGAAACAGTTGACCCATTAATTGAACTGATCATTTCGAGTTTAACAATTTTCACTCATAAGCTTAATAGATTGAGTTTGGGTGACCCAATAAAAAATTAGGACTCGTTTAGTACTGCTTTTAAAATGGAGAAATTTTTTTTTGTGAAAATATTTTTGGAACCAATCTTTGGTAAAAATGCAAATCCTAGAAAAATACTTAAAATGTTGCCTGTAAGAAGCACCTAAAGAAGAACTAGAAGTGCTGCCTACAAGAACTAGTTAGGTGCTTCTTGTAGGAATAATTTTAAGTGTTTTTAGAACCCATAAATATTTTCTCTAAAAACGTTTTCGGTCATTTTAAATGTACTTTCAAACGAGCCCTATTTTGTGATGAACCCAAACCAAACCAACTAAACTAAACCATTTACCAGCTCTAATTATTATTATTAAGTACACTTCAATTATACGTAATTTAATTTATAGAAAATTTGAGTAGGAATTATGTATGAAACGTGTAAGATTGACACCTGTCTTCTTTCTTTCACATGATATGTTGTGGCGTATTCTCAAATTCTTAATTGACTACCTTGTTTGGGTTCGGAATGGAGCAAAGAGGAAGATGTGTAATCATTTCTTGGTAAGCAAACTCATCCTTCTCAGTGAGTTGGAGTGCTCCATCCAGAATAAAAACCTTGCCATATGCTGATGACTGCAAATTAGAAATTAATCAACCATATATAATTTAGCCAAAGGTTAATTAGTCAACGTACCCTACAATAATTTTTTTATGCAATCACGTCCACACACATATTTATAATTTTTGATAGTGTAATAAGGCGTTCACAACACAAACACTTATCTTGCTATTGTAATAACAGTATTGTGATTATATGTTGACTATAACTTTACAATTATTATATAACATTGGATTGTAAATTTGACAATTATAATGTAATCTTATATTCCTTGTAATTTAGACATTAAATATTGACGTCATGTTACGTTAAAGTAGCTAAAGAATCCAAAAGTAAATAACGACAATAGTTAATTTCATAATATCGACTAGTATTTTTATTAAAACAATGAGCTCCAATTCCTTTTTCTAAAGGTTACCATAAACTTTCTCTTAGTCAAAAAGTTTTCTTAATGACTATTTAGTTAAAAGTTGCATTTTGCACAATAAGCAGATTTTATTTAAATTGTATTTATGAAGTGAAATGTTATATTGTTATACTATTAATATTACGATTATTGTTATTTTTTCAAATATGTGATAGAGAGAGTGATTTTCTTTCACATTATATAATGAAGACGTTAATTAAATTACCTGAAATACCATCATACTTTGGTACTCGGACCTCCCTTGAAATAAGATTTTTTCTACCTTCAAAAAGTGGGCTTGCCCTACATGATCAATAAAGTAAATTTATTCACCGATAAGAAAAAATAACAAGCATTTGTTTTTGGACTAAAGTTGTGAAATCTGAAAACTTTTTGTCTGTTTTACATTCAAGAAAACTAGAAAGGCGCCACCAAAAAAGAAACCTCTGATCCCGGTACCATCTCCTCCCTATCTCACTGCACAGCTTGGAAAGCTAATCTAATTAACTCCTTAAAAACATCATTGAACCTACAATTGCTGTATGTTTGAACCTCGATTGCTTTGACGTCTTAGAAGATGGGTCAAGTTGTAATTGCTCAAAATTAAGAATTTTAGTTTATTGGATCATGCGAGTTGGTAGAACATGTGTTGAAAATTTAGTAAAGAAACGAAAGGAGACAGCCATTTGGGGACAACAGACTCGCGACCCTATTTACCAAGACTATATACACAACTCCCTTGTCTGAAGCAAGAGTTACTTGAATTGAAAACAATATGAAGCTCTATTTTCATCATGGTAAAAAAGAATGAAATAAGCTTATTCATACCTATCACAACATGCAGAAACGAAATTGTTACTGATTAACTAGAACTCAATCTGAATTCCTTGAAAAAAACTAATTAACTCAATGCAAATTTTGAATCAAATTAAACAGTCATAAAATGTATTCTAAAATTTAAAAAAAATAAAAATTAACTTCATGTCAATTGAAACCCACCTGGCCATATCGGACAATACTCAGAAAACCATCCAGGAACCTTTGGATGATCATCAGTAAGATCATCATCTGCAAGTTCTTTAGTATTGTATTCAGTTCCAGCTGAGATTGGTGGAAGGGAGACTTCACTGTCGCCATTTCTGACCACCACAACTCCATCTTCGTTTGCCATTTTAACATACAAATTATATTCAGATATGCTGTCTGCTCTATGCAACAAACCCTAAAAATAATTCGTCAACTAATTTTGTCTAATGGATTCTCTGAGTTGTAGTTAATTATTTGTCAAAACTGAGGAGGCTCAGCTTGACAAATAACCAAGCTATTTAGTGTTACTGCGGGGTGGCTAAACCATTTGCTCATTTGTGCATACTTATAGGTCCTAATGACGGTGAGGAATCTAATAAATTATTTACAAGCAAAACTCTTTTGCAAGGGAAATTATGTTTTATTAGTATAATATTAATTAGATGAAAGGAAATTTTTTGTATGATAATCACACCACTATGTAGTGTTATTAATTCACAATAGTAAAAATAACGTGATTCATGCCTTACTAATGAAAAATTATGGTAGAACATGGTAGGTGTATATCTTTCTATACTATTATTAAAAAAAAAATCATGGTAGAACATGGTAGAATATGGTAGTGTTTATCTTTCTATACTCATAGGCAATTATAGTGTGTAAAATGTCACTTATTATACTGTTTTCATCCTTAATACGTTTGATAGTGAACAAAAAGAAAATGAATGAAAAAATTAGTTAGAATGATCAATTTTTGACATTTGGTTGCAGAAATGAACAACTTTTATCATATCGTTATTATACTATTGTTGTATGGTTGTTATGTCATCATTGTATCATATATATGAGTAATATGTTGTTGTTACTAAAAACTGATCATTTTTGCAACCGAATGTAAAAAACTAATCATTCCAACTAATTGCCCAATAAATAATGTCAATAAAATAATTAGCCATTGTTTCAGAAAAAAATAAAATAATAATAGCTATAGTTTTACCCCTTCAGTCTCTCTATCCCACTTTCTATTTCCCTCTTGTATTTAAATTCCTTCGTATTAGCCACTTAGTATTACGATCTAGTGGTATTTCCTCTTCATTTGTAAGTGAGAGGTCTTAGGTTCGACTCTTGCTAAAGACGAATTTGAACCATATCAGTGCTAACTCATTGTGAAGCAAAGTCACTCCCCCACCCCTTTAATGTTGATAATACCGTTTGTTAAAAAAAAAATTTCATCATATTCATATCAAGACACACATAGTGGGTGGCCTCTAATCTTAGTATATACGGTGAGAACATCGGATCAAAAAGCAATATGAAAATTGGAAAACTACCGTTTTACACTTTGAGAAAGTTGTGGAAAAACAAAAGTACGTACTAAAAAGAAGGTGGGAAAATGTAAATTTTTGGGTCAAAAGGGGAAAAGGAATTATATCGTGTAGTTTCACATGAAAAAACATGTGTTATTTTATTTAGCATTCTATAATCACTTCTTCTATTTCATAAATTCAAAAATGATATTTGTCATACGAAAAAAAAAAGAAGATATTTGTCACAAAATGTGATTGAAAAAATTTGAGAATTTTTTGTTGATGTGACTATCATGTTCCCAACTGTTACTAAAGGGAGTTAATATACCATTTTAATTGTAACAACAATAAAAACAAAGCGGGAGCAGTGACGGAGTCATGATTTTCAAATAATTGAGTCATTTCGTCGAGCACTCGTGGGCACTGCTGATTTTGCAAACATTTTTCGAAAACTTATGCTGACGTATGTCGACAATTACTATAAACTGTAAAGGCTTGTCGAGGACAACAATTGCAAGAAATTGTTGAGTAATGTTGAAGACAGCCAATGTTTGTCAACTGAGGCATTACATCAACACTTTGTGCACACAATACAGTTGCATACAAGACGAGAAAAGGAAGATATGGACAATAGAAGAAAAAAGAGAAAGTACTTTAATTTATCATAGTTGTTTACACGAGTTAAATACAAATACACGAACAAATATACATAAAGATTTTGAAGGGCAATAGTTAAACCCATGCTGACTGTGCCAGAAAGAGATAATAAAAGTTTTTAAGTCTTCAACTCAAGTTTTTTTTTATTTTTTATTTTTTTATTTTTTATTTATTTAAGTTTTAATGAAAAAAAAATACAAAATGAAATGTAGAAATAAAAAGTAATGAACATTTGGCGCGTTTTTCCCGTTCATGCAACGGTCGTGAAAACCCGAAACCTCAGCCCTTCCTCTCTTCTTCTTCTTCTTCTGGTTCTTCTTCTTCTTTCTTCCCCCACAAATCTCTCAAACTAATATCTCTCTGTCTCGTGGCTAAATCTCAAAACGCCCAGAGATGATGCACAGCTTCCAGCCATATACAGCAGCCTCGGCTCGCTTCCGCAACTTCTCGACCCCATTTTCCCTCAGCAAGAAGATCCCGTGGTGGTACCAGATCCTTGACCCAGGATCCGAACGCGTGACCCAATGGAACCACATCTTCTTTGTCATATGCATCGTCGGCCTCTTCCTCGACCCCCTCTATTTCTTCTTGCCCACCACGGCCAGCGAGCAAGTCGCTTGTATGCAGATCGACATGGGCCTTGGCATCTTGGTCACCTTTCTCCGTACAGTCGCCGACTTCTTCTACATTATCCATATCCTAATCAAGTTTCGAATTGCTTATATCGACCCAGGTTCTAGGGTTTTCGGGCGGGGCCAGCTAGTTAAGGACCCCAGAGCTATCGCCATCCGCTACCTCAAGGGCGACTTCTCTATCGATCTTGCCGCCTCCCTACCACTCCCACAGGTAGTTACTCAACAATGATTTCTACTCTCCTTTTCTCACGTTTTTTTTTCAGTTGTTGATTAAATAAATCAAAGGAGAATCAAACGACATAAGTAAAAGGTGGAGTGCAAAATGAGAAAACAGGTGTGCGGGAATCCTTTCCCCTCCAAATTTGGAGTACATTTCCTTAGTAGAGGTGGATCTCGATTTTTCGATTAATTTTTACTTTTGTGTTTTTAACAATTTTTTTGTGTATGTGTTAAATTATAATTTGCAGGAAGTATCCGAGCAGTGTCCAACGAATACCATCAATTATGGAATATATAATTTATTTTTGTTTTGTTGTGTTTTTGCAGATTGTGATTTGGTTTGTAATTCCAGCAGTGAAAAACCCAACAGCTGCTCATGCTAATCATACCCTTTCTTTAATTGTGCTCATTCAATATATTCCTCGATTTATTCAACTTTTCCCTCTCAACCGACGAATTACTAAATCAACCGGCGTTGTAGCCAAGACTGCTTGGTCAGGGGCAGCTTACAATCTCGTTCTGTTTTGTCTAATTGGACATGTAAGAACCTAGCTGGCTAGTTATATCTATGTGTGTGTTTGTATCCCATTTTGTTTCCGTTCAATTATTACTACGTACTTACAATTTGACAGTGACATCTTTCGTTGTTAGGCTGTTGATTTTGATATCTTTGTTTCGGTAAGCTCTTCTTCGAATATGTGGTGCCAAATTGGTGGTCTGACAACATAAAATGCAAGATAATAATAATTGATCCAGCGATTTACTATACCGCACCTTATTTATTTGGTTTGATTGTTAGGATGGTTGTTGTTCTTCAGTGCAGATTGTTGGAGCTTCATGGTATGTGCTGTCCATTAGACGGCAGTACGAGTGCTGGACGGGAGAATGTAAAAAGGAGGTGAATAACACACATTCTCCATCCTGTAAAATTTCGTTTCTTGATTGTGGCAGTGCCGATAACCCCGAACGAAAACTTTGGCTGCAAATCACAAAAGTTCAGACTAGTTGTGATGCAGCTGGTAAGGACGAATTTGAGTTTGGAATGTTTGCGGAGGCTTTCACTAATGAGGTTGCTTCTGCATACATCATTGAAAAATATTTCTACTGCCTTTGGTGGGGTATGAGAAATTTATGGTATGCTTTGCTGTTACTAGCTCAAGCCAAAATGCATTTTTCTGCTGTTACATTTGGATCATATAATAATAGTTACTTGTCCATCAAGGAATGAAAACAGTTGAAAATCAAGCAAGCTATTTGTGCTAATTCATGTCTTGTACTCATTTCGCGATACACAGTTCATACGGACAAGATATTAAGACAAGCACTTTTATCAGTGAAACCTCATTTTGTATTCTCATTGCCGTTCTTGGTCTAGTTCTCTTCTCACATCTCATGAGCCAGATGCAGGTATAATTTGCTCAAGGCATCTACTACATACAAGAAAATGTCTTAATTTATTAATCTAGGTCTAATTTTTCCTTCACATGGTTGAATTTTTGATACATTGTTACTAATTTTTATAAATTTTCTGATTTCTTCAAGACCTACCTGCAATCTGCAACGATTAGACTTGAAGAATGGCGGGTAAAAAGGAGAGACACAGAGGAGTGGATGAGGCACCGTCAGCTCCCAGCGGAGCTGCAGGAGCGTGTTCGTCGGTTTGTTCAATATAAGTGGATTGCCACAAGAGGTGTAGATGAGAAAAACATTTTGCAATCCTTGCCTGCGGATCTCCGCCGCCAGATCCAAAGGCATTTATGCCTTGCCCTTGTTCGCCGTGTAAGCATTATGTTTGGGAGACTGTCAATCTAAACCATTGGTCACATGCCGACACTTGCTGATAAGCGCAATGCAGTTGAGTTTATAAGTTGTTGGCACTGATCGTTTACTGGTGGTATAATTTCTTCAATTCTCAGGTACCCTTTTTCGCACAAATGGACGATCAGCTTCTAGACGCCATATGTGAACGTCTCGAGTCATCCCTGAATACCAGGAACACGTACATCATCAGGGAAGGTGATCCTGTGAATGAGATGCTTTTCATCATCAGAGGGCAACTTGAGAGCTCCACAACTGATGGTGGAAGGACAGGGTTCTACAACTCAACTACCCTCAGGGCGGGCGATTTCTGCGGCGAAGAGTTGCTCACATGGGCCTTGATGCCTACATCAAGCCTCAACCTTCCATGCTCGACGCGTACGGTGAGGTCCCTAACCGAAGTTGAGGCATTTGCGCTGAGAGCTGAAGACCTCAAGTTCGTTGCCACTCAATTCAAGCGCCTTCACAGCAAAAGACTGCAGCATGCTTTTCGGTACTATTCACACCAGTGGAGAACTTGGGGGGCTTGTTTTATACAAGTTGCTTGGAGAAGGTTTAGGAAGAGAAAGTTGGCAATGGAGTTGGCAATAGAGGAGGAGTACTATTACGCACATGTTTTGGAGCAAGAAGAGCTTGGCAGTGGCAATGAATCTAGAGTAGGAACTAGTAGAGGTTATGATGGTATAGGAGGTGCTGAGAGGTCATCGTCCGTGGCGAATAGGCAGCAGAATATTCCGCTTGGGCCGGCGATATTGGCTTCCAAATTTGCTGCAACCACCAGAAGAGGGATTCAGAAGGTGGCATCAGTTATTCAACATGATGAAACCAGCTCTAGTATGCCCAAAAAACTGTTCAAGCCAGATGAACCTGATTTTTCAGCAGATTAGTGGAGTATATAATAATCAGAATCCTTTGATTTTTGCCACAATACATACCAAATAGAGTGACCAGTTAAAGATATATATATATATATATACAGACACAGTTTGTATTACTATATATTTTCATCATTTCCAGTTTCTTAAATGTAAGGAAATATGCAATGGATTAAACAAAGATAGACAGCTGAGTAGTGATTGACCAGTGAGTCAGTCCACTACAACCAGAGTTTGATAGTGTTCTTCAGCGAAGGCAGGCATCCTCGGGGGTAAAACAAAATGTAAAGAAAACAATTAAGCACAGAAAACAAAATATATAAAAATAGAACAGTGATTTCTCAAAAGGAGAGTTCCATTGATATTGGCCACTGAGGGCAAAGAACAAGTTTACTCAAACGTGGTTCCAAAGAGATGGACCACTAAGATTGCTCCAAAGAGATGGACCACCAAAAGAGTTGGACCAGAAAGAGCCATGTTGCAAACCAGACTGTGTGGGTCTCAGGAATATTTGACAAAATTTGGAGTGGCCCGAACACGTTGTCAATTACGGGGTTGACACCGCCATCGAGATAAAAAAAGCACTAATCCCTCACAAAACCGACATAGCAGGGGTGTAAACGCTGCCATCGAGAGGGGTGTAAACGCTGCCATCGAGATAATGAATACCGCCACACCCAAACATAGTGTATGACAAAACCACCATAGTATCCCAGTTGACACCGATCCTAGGTTAATCGTACAAGAAGATACAGTGCGCCAATGACAATGTTACGCGATTCTTTTAACCCGGTTAAAGGAAAAAAACAAGTATCACATGTAGTGGCGGATCTAGGATTTTAACATCGGATGGTCTCAATTTAGAAGCTCTGAAAAAAATTAGACAAAAAACCTTGAAAAATTAAATGATGAACTACTAACTTTTCATTTATACGCTACATACTACAGCTTGTGATCATTTCCAAAATGAGCCACAAGGTTTCGGTTTTAGCATTTTATACCTAAATGTTTTTATGACTGTTTTAAAACGAAGCAAACAATGCAAGTGATGCATTGTCCTGATGGTTAGAGTTTTCCTATTCAACCACTGCGTCCCGGATTCAAACTTTCTTTCTTCTTTTATTGTAAAATAAGCATAGAAATTGTCTTATGTAATTAGAAAACGATGCAAACAAATGAAAATTATAAAAAATGAAGAAAACAAAGGGAAGAACATACACACAAACAAGATGAAATTGATAGCAATTACAAAATAGATCAATAAAAGAAAGGAAGAATGAGGAAGCGATAGAGAACAAAGGGATATAATTTCAACCAAAAAAAAAAATGAAGCAAAGACGTAAAATAAAGTGACGTGGCTTAATTTTCTAAAAGCTAGAAAACTCCTTGGCCCAAAAACAAACGGCCACAAAGCAAATACTTATTAAATGACGGGATGAAATGACGCCGTATTGTCGAGTGTTAAAAGTTGAAAAAAGCTGTTTTTCTTCTTCTTCCTCGTCAGGCTGCCCTTTATGGTTTTCTTTCCCCGCGGCCGCCACCCCTAAATGCCCAGATTTAGGTGGTCCTCAGTGGTCTTCACAGCCAACTATTCAGACTTTCGGGTGGTCCTAGGACCACCTTGGTCCCTTAATAGATCCGCCCCTGATCACACGGTAACATGTATATATATATATATATAGGAGGTATTTAAGGAAAATGATTCTATTTATAAAAAATTGGGACTAAGTGTGGGTCCACATCACATTGAATTTCAATGATCTGAACCGTTTATTTTTAACATTGCACCTCTTAGATCATTCTTACAAATTTTTTTTTAACAAACGATATTATTTATACTAAGATGTTCTTACAAAATATTAGCCAAATTAGAAATATTTGAGACATAAGTTCAAGAAATTGACAAACACTTTGTTCTATAAGAAACAATGAAGTTTCATTGTGATAGTTAAATAGACAAATAGTTTCGGATTGAATTGAATTTTTGCAAAAAAGATCTATGGATTGAGACTTATAAAATAAACGGTTCGAATCGTTGAATTTTGATGTAGAATAAATCCACAACTAATCTCCATTTAAAAAAAAAAGAAATGGAAATCCATTTCCTTAAAGGCCCTCTACATATATAAACACGCACAATTGGACTATCTTCTAACAATGAATTTGAAATTACAACATCTCATAAAAAATCATGAATAACACACTGAATGATTAACCGCGAAATCTCAACGTGGTAGTCTATGAGCAAAACTACATTAGATGCGGAAACATTTCCCAGACAAAACTATAAACATATATGATTGATTAACTAGGAATCGAGATTCTCTCTGGATTTCCAAGTTCAGAGCCTGCAGACAAAAAATTTGGGCCGTTCAAGGTGGGCAGAGAGAGATTCGAACTCTTAATTTGTGTGAGGTGGGTCAGTGGGATGGACAAATAGGAGCCATAGGATTTTAAATGAATGGTCTGGAACTCTCAATCTGCCGCCTCCTCACACAGAGATTCAGAAAGGATCTCAATTCATTAACTAGGTAAGATTTGTAATAAACAGTTAACGCTCACTAAAGTGTAATCGGAATAAGAAAAATTCAAACTAATTATTATGTAAATCACACAATACAACCCAGAATTAAAATATAAGTTTCATTGATAGTTCACTGCAATTACAGCCTCAAAATACATCTAGAGATACATATAGATCCATCACTTATTCATTAGTCATTCTACTGAGATCTCGAATCCCGGGCGCCCTACTAGGTGGTGATGACCTTCTCATCCTCCGCCGAAGCCCAACTACCTGTTGGTGGGGTTGTAACTTACTAAGACATTGTTTTTGGCCTAGTAATAAAATTTCTGTTACTTCATTTCTTTGGGTGCCTTGTGGTATGATGCCATGCATTATACTTGATGCTTAGTTGAGTTCTTTCACAGATTTGTTTTCCTCTGTTTTCACTCCTGCAAATCCTGGCCGCAATAAAACACCGAAGTGGGATGTCCTGGTGGCAAATGTACTTGCTTCAAATGAAGAGTGTAATGTAATGGTGGTGATGGAGTCCTGGATCCTACAACGTGGTGGAGTTTAGGAGTTTTTAACTTGTCATTGCAACACAGATCCTGCAATGCGTGGATCGTAAAATAGCTCAATTTTATGCTCCGAATGATGAATTTTGTCGAGTGGATTGATGAGGAACCCTAGTTGTTTGACCCCTTTTGTTATTATTGTTGTGTATATATAGTTTGGTTAAATCTGTGTTGCGTTAATGAAGTGTTGTGGTACTCTTTTTCTTGACCAAATTTTAGTTATGATCTCTTTAAAAATTTTCTTTGATTTATGTGATGATCATAATTGTGACAGCCCGTCCCTGATTTTAAGATTTTTTAAAGTTTTAATAAAGGATTTTACAAAAATGCCCTTTGAGGCACGCTCATTGTTCGAGGTTAACCGTTGTGTCGTGCCATCTAAGATTTGTTTTCTTGACATATCCTCGTAGTACTCGTCGCTACGGACGCGTGGGCGCAAGCGGTTCGTGATTTGGAGTTATAACGAAAAAGATATTAAAGTTTGAAGTTTGGGCATTTTGGGAATTATAATAATAAAATATGGAAATTCTTTTATGGAAATGGATGGCCCAGATTAAAGGAAATATTAAATGGATGGCTGGGATTAAAAGGAATAAATTTATATGAGTTTATGTGTGTGTGTGTGTTGTGGCTGACGGGAAGAGGAAGAAGAAGAGAGATTGGGCAATCTGCCCAACCAGAGGAGAGCAGGAGCTCCGGGAGAGAAAGGGAGAGAGACTGACGAATGGGGAGAGGAGAGAGGAAGGAGCCCAGCCAATCGGAACAGGGAAAGGAGGAAAGGAGGGAGAAGGTGGCGCGGGGGATCGGCCGGATCCCCTTGGCCCGTTTTTGACCCGGTCACGACCCGTGTCCATGTTCGACGATTTCCACTCGTTTTTCCGGCGAATTGCTTCAAGGAACCTCATGGGAAACACTCTAGAATCCTTCCTCTACCCATTCCACCTCAAATTTGGAGAGATTTGGTTTTGAAATTGGAAGAAACCGTGCAAAAAGGGGGCGCACGGGTTGGGTTCATTTCCGCCACGATGTGAAGCAATTTCTTCCAATCACCACCACCCATGGCATCCTCTTGAGGCCTAGAACAAAGCCCAAGCAGTGGTTGAGGCGTTGGAACAAGTTTGGAGGTCGAATTGGAGCACACCAAACCTAGGGTTTCCGACGGGTTTTGTTGGAATTGGAGGCTTTGCCGACCGAATTGGCCTTGGCCACAGGTATGAAAGTTGTTCTACTCATTGAGATCTTCATTTCTGTAAATTTTGGTAACTTTTGGATAAAGTTGGATTTTCCGGCGAGCCGGGGCGGCCGACCGCCACCCACGGCGGCGCCTGGCCAGTGGGCCGCCAATGTTATTTTTAAGCTATATTGGATGTCCTGAGTTCAGTTTTGATAGTGGCTTAACGTTGGTTGATCATTTGGACTTAATTTCGATACGATGCATGGTTAGGCCAAAATATGAATTGACGATCCGACCGTTGGATCGTCACCAAACTTTGATAGGTTGTAATACGTAATATTTAAGGATTATAGGAACTTACAGATCGAGAATCGGATTTACGGATCTCCCGAAATTGGAGTTGTAAGTTCATAAAATATAATGTTAACCGTCACTTAGTTTGGTAATTGGCGGAGATCCGACCGTTGGATGGTCATGAAATTTTAGGATGTTGTTCTAGAGATTTATTGTGGACCTCTGGAAGTTACGGATTGGAAATCTGAGTTGCAGATCTTCCGGATCGAACTTCATAGTGACGTGTTTTATATAAGTGATATATTCTATCGATATGATTCTGAGGTATGATTTGATGATTGTTTTAGGCGCCGATCGCCATGACGCCTTGATGTGTTGTGCTAGGGAGTTGCAGGGCGAACTCCAGGTGAGTGGGCAGTTTTGTTTTACGTATATACCTATATAAATGAGTTTTTCCCAGAAAATCTATTTAAGTGAAATATGATTTGAAAGTGTGATTTGAAATGCCATGCATAGAATTTATATGAGATATGTGAATTGATATTATATGATGCATATATGTGAATTGGTGCTGCGGACGCACATGTGAGTATCAGGTGAGTTATATTTGGTGCATTGAATTGTTTGATGTGATTTATGTTGATAGCTCATAACCTGCACCCCTGGTGTTAGTGCTTATGTTATTCACCCGCATCACACGCTCACCTTGGATCCAAGTAGATGCTAGTCGTACAGACCACTGGAGGTGGTTCCGACATGCTAGTCGTACAGACCATTAGAGACGGTTCCGACTAGTAGGTGACCTTAGATTATGTGCACAGATGATTGATGAGAGAAGCACTAGAGCGTATTATTACACCATCCGAGTCGTACAGACTACTACAGGTAGTTCCGACTCATGTGCAGCGTAGTGCCGTACAGGTCGCAGTTGGCGACTTCGGCAGGGCCGTACAGGTCACAGTTGGTGACTCCGGCTAGATTGGATATTGAGCTCTAGAATCAGCCGTACAGGACCACTGCAGGGTCTCAGGTTGATTCATCATTTCACCTGATTTATATTGATGCATCCATATTATGTTTTTGACGCATGGCATGGCATATTTTCTGAAAAGTGATAAAGAATGGTGTTTTGAGATTTTTGAAGCTATATATATATTTATATATGCTATTTTTCTGGGAAAGTATACATGTTTTACAGCGAGGGGTTAGAACTTTGATAAAGGAAAGTTTTGAAAAGATTTGTTTTACTGACCCACTCAACTTTGTTTTGCGCCCCTCCAGGTTTGAGATAGCAGAGCTTTGGTGGCCACGAGGAATCCAACGGTGTTCTGACAGAATTCACAATTGTATTTTTTTTAAGCTTCCGAACTGTGTAAATGGTTACGTCACTCTCACGTGACGGCCAGCATGCCCTCCTTCGGGACGGGGTGTGTCAATAATGCCTTTGGTCATATTAGTACATTAAAACTTTGAAAACGCCATATAACTTACATGTTTTGCTTTTCTCAAAGATTTATAAGAAATTAACTCGAAGAAAACACTAGCAACAACGAAAGAAAGAGAGAGATTAATTTAGCCATAATTGGTTAAGAAATATGAAAAGTTAAAAATTCAATTAAAAACCGGAATAAAAAAGAAGTATGATAATCACTTTTCTTTTTCTTTTCCGAATATGATAATCACTTTCACCATTGCCAATTTGCCATACCAACTCATTACCCACCAAATGACAATGACATTTTCTTTGGAACTACATTATGTAAAGGATTTTGGGGCCTGCACAATCATGTTTATTCTCGAACGTCCTTTATTTTTGGATGCTAGACCAATATTTCCCTCCTTTTTTTTGTTTATCCTTAACAGATGCCACCAACCATCCCTTTTTACACCAAGTTAGGGTTTGTTTGGAAACATTTTTAAAATGACTGAAATTAGTTTAAAAAAAATATTATTGAGTTTCAAAAGCATTTAAAGAATTTTCTGAATGAAGTACTTAAAACACTTAAAATACTTCCTGCAAAAAGTTACCAATTCTGTGTTTCTTGTAGGAAGCACTTTAAGTGTTTTTTCAGGTTTTACTTGCATTTTTATTAAGGATTGTCTCAAAAATATTTTCACCAAAAGCGCTTTCAACCATTTTAAAAACATTGTCAAACGAGCCTTTAAACACTTGTCATTTTATTTATGTGGTACTTTATTTTTATTTTATTTTTTTTGTAATTCCTTATCAATTGTGACTGTTTAATTCTACTCATAATGTTGTTAAAAAAAATATAAAAAAATCTCCTCATAATGCAATCATTCTAAACGCCTTTATTTGTGGTAGATTGCTTTGGTTGTTAAGACTTTCTTTTTCAATTTATTGGTTCCTAGTTTCTACCTATTAGTGTAGATTAGGAATTTTTTCCATTCGGTCAGATTGCGGAAGATACTTAACCATACTCGTATTGTATTAATTCCTAAGGTGTCGTACCCTAAAAAGATGACATAATTGCGGCCGATTCGCTTTCAAATATGCTAATATAAAATAATATCGAAGGTTTTGGGACAAGAAATTGATGATAATTTTCTAAGTTTTGATCAAGTTAAAGGTAGAATATAAACATGTATGATGAAGCAAGAAATTAATAATAACGTTCAAATTTTAATTTTAAATGTTAATTTTTTAAAAAGTCGAACCATCAATCCACTACTAGCAACACAAATATTGTTTCACAACTTGCATTTTACTACATGCGCATACAACCATTCAATATCAGTCATGTTTAATTTTGTAAATCTCTAATGGGAGATTTGTATTCTTTAACACATAAATTCTATTATTTTTTGTGAGTTTAGAAAGGATAAGTTTCATTCATGACTAATAATCTTCTACTACTAATTTGAACACCTTGCATACCTAAAGCTTTATCAAATTGGCTAAGACATTGTGTTCCCTATATGAATCTAAATTCGAATCCACTTCAATGAATAATATAAATTTAGTGTTGTTGACATAAAATAATCTAAACACAACTTAAAAGTTGACATCTACTTTTTCCGTTAAAAAACGTACTCCAAGATGACGATGAAACCAAGAGAACAATAGTGCTTGTAAGGCTAATAACGTTTTTTTTTGTTTTTGGGTTGAAGAAGCAAATCATAGAACCAGCAAGGCACAAGGCCAAAAAGCAAACAGCAAGGCTATTAACGTTTGGACCCATAAAATTTGTGATGTGGGAAAGATATCAATAAAATTATAGGGTTTGGTGATGAGAAGAATATTAAATAAACTCGTAAGAGTTTTTTCATTTGTAAATTAGTGTGTAAGAATCAGAGCATAATCTATTATTTTCTGATAGAATAGATAGTTTCTGGTTTGTTTAGTTGATGGAGAGATAGACAGATTTTTCATCCGAACTTAGTGTCTGTCAATTTCCCACTGAACTTGAATTTTAACCGATTACATTTATAAACTTTTTACGATTAGTCAAATTTTCTTTAAATCCTAAAATTCAAGCAAAAGTGTACAGATTAAACTAACATAAGAGAAGAAGAATAAATGATGTCCATACTAGGAATAGAAATTATTTTTCTTTTTTAACAAACAATTGCTATATGTCATGCACGTGACAAAATACATAAAAAAATTGACTGAAAAAGTTTAAAATCTAAGGCCTGAAAAATTAGGCCAATTGTAAAAGTTTAACTGAAAATCCACCGCATACTCTTTATTCGTTTAGCTTTTTAGTAATTTTCTCTGCTATTTTATAATATTTAATATTTAATTTTTAACGTCATTGTGTCTGTGCCGTCCAGTGGGTTAGAGAGCGAGAGAGAGAGAGAGAGAGAGAGAGCTATTTGTCTTCCTTGAAACTTTTGAGGCAGAACACAGAGGACTGTTTTTCTATAAGATTGGAATCAAAACTCAAAAGATACAAAATATAATATCTTTTGAGTTTTGAGGTATTCTTCTCAGCAGCTAAAGCTCTGTGGGTGGATATGGCAGCTCGGAGACTCTCCTCCTTACTCTCTCGCTCCCTCTCAGCCGCTTCTTCTTCTTCTTCTTCTGGTTCTGCAGCTTCTCTACTTCGCTCTCGAGGTGGCACCTGCTTCCCACCTTTGTCCTTTTCTACTTTTTTGCTTTTTACTGTTTTGTTTCGCGTTTTCTTCTGTTAATCTTTCTTGGGTTTTCTTCTTTTGATTCCATGGTTTTTATCTTCTTGCATGCTTTTACTGTTTTGATCTGATATTCTTCTCTGATCATCAGATTCCAAATTTAATCTGTTGTTAATCTTGTTTGATCTAGCATTAAAAAGGGCATTGACTGTTTTTGTTTGTGGATTAAATATATGACTAGCAGCTTGGATCTTTATAAAAGCTAGCTGAATCCCCCAGAAACGAAAACTTAGTGATGTTATCCCTGATAACAAAAATGATGCTAAAGCTTAAAGTTGATGAGCAACCCAACTGAGATCATGCAAGTAATTTGGAAAAGAGAGATGACTTGAGTAAAATTCAGTTTTGCTTTTTGACAAAGCGATATGGGGATTTGAGGTGACGGGCACACTGTCGTGACCAACTGACTTAACTCACATTTGCGAGTAATTCAAGCTGGAACTAATCACGATCAATAGGAAGGCTAGTAATTTATTGACAAAGTTCATGCGACGACGATCTATATGAATTTCTGTATTTGATTTGGTGTCTCTCTCTTTGTGGGTGTGTGTGTGTGTGGAATTTCTGAATGATGGCTTTCTTCTTGTGTTGGAGGGTGGTGGAAATAGTATGACCAAAAAACACTTATCGCATGACTCAACTAACGATTTACAGAACGAAAAAATGAAGGAATCGTGGGATTATGGAATTTTATGCAAAATTGATTTATGCAGATGCCATCATACAACCAAGTATGGCATTTTGATTTTAGTTTTCTTTGATTTAATATGACGAATAATATTCGTCCTATGATCTTCAGGGAGAAGTGTTAGCAGGTTTAGCAGTACTGCTGTAGCAACTGAGGAGTTAATCATTCCACCTGTTCGAATTAGTCACACTCAGCACCTAATCAATGGGAAATTTGTTGACGCTGCGTCAGGTAATCTTTTCTTCATTGAACAAAAGATTTTCATTTGATGCCTTTGTGTTTGGCTAATTGGAACTTGCAAAAAGATGTGGCTGCTGGATAGAAAAACAATTTAATGGAGCTAATGTTTGAATTCTTGTTTGCCAGGAAAAACATTTCCAACATATGATCCTCGTACAGGAGAAGTGATTGCTCATGTGGCTGAGGGTGATGCAGAAGATATTAACCGTGCAGTAGCTGCTGCTCGCAAGGCATTTGATGAGGGACCATGGCCGAAGATGAGCGCTTATGTAAGAACTATTGTACATCGCATTGGTCTGGATTTTAAAGTACATTATTTTGTTGTGCTTTCGCTGCTGGATTAGTATATGAGGGATATAAAGATATTGATCCGCATTTTCACTGAGACTCCATCTTTTTTGTTTTCTTTTTGTCAGGAAAGATCACGGATATTATTACGCTTTGCTGATTTGGTTGAGAAAAACAGTGAAGAGCTGGCAGCTCTAGAGACATGGAATAACGGGAAGCCTTATGAACAAGCTCTGACAGCTGAAATACCAATGTTGGCTCGTCTATTTCACTACTATGCTGGTTAGAACACTAAAATGAACTGATTTGTTTTGCTTTTTGATTCATTACATTATTTTTACTTACAATTTACTCCTCAAATTATCCAGGATGGGCTGACAAAATCCATGGTCTAACTGTTCCGGCTGATGGACCTTATCATGTGCAAACGCTGCATGAACCAATCGGTGTTGCAGGACAGATTATTCCATGGAACTTTCCTCTACTCATGTTTGCCTGGAAAGTTGGGCCTGCACTTGCTTGTGGTAATACGATTGTCTTAAAGAGCGCTGAGCAGACGCCCCTGACTGCCCTCTATGTGGCAAAGCTATTCCAAGAGGTAGGCCTGTGACGCCTCACTCTCTCTCACTCGTACACATCTACGTGCCAAGAGAAATATATAAAAATAAAACTGTAGTATAGTTAAATTTTTATTCTGCATCAACATGAAGTATGTGCATTCTATTTTTCTTTTCCGTCCTAGTTCATTTTCTAATATACTCAGCTTCCTCTGTGACAGGCTGGTCTTCCTCCGGGTGTTCTAAACGTAGTTTCTGGAGATGGGCCAACTGCTGGTGCTGCTCTTGCCAGTCATATGGATGTGGACAAGGTATTTTTGGAGCACATTTGTCCTTCTCTCCCTGTACACTGGATACCAGCTACTTAAAACCATGACCGCGTCCCTTTTCAGGTAGCTTTCACCGGATCAACTGATACTGGAAAGATTATTCTTGAATTGGCTGCAAGAAGCAATCTTAAGCCTGTAACATTAGAGCTCGGAGGGAAATCACCTTTCATTATATGTGAAGACGCTGACATTGATCATGCTGTGGAGCTTGCGCACTTTGCTCTCTTCTTTAATCAGGTTGGTTCAATTAGTTTTCCACGAAGCCGGGTTCTGTACAATCAGAAGTTCATCATTAATGAATGCTTGGATGACATGCAGGGGCAATGTTGCTGTGCTGGGTCTCGTACTTTTGTACACGAGCGTGTGTATGATGAGTTCATAGAGAAAGCAAAGGCACGTGCTGTGAAACGTGTTGTTGGCGATCCCTTTAAGAAGGGCGTTGAACAAGGCCCTCAGGTACTCAAATATTTGTCATTTCAATGATGTTCTTTTCGTTTCATGTACTCATCTGTGATATAAAGAATTTAAGTTTATAAGTTAGGCTTCTAATCATTGCAACAACTCACAGATCGACAATGAGCAGTTTGAGAAGGTCCTTAGATACATAAGAGCTGGCATTGATAGCGATGCTACCCTTGAATGTGGAGGTGGAAGATTGGGCTCCAAGGGATACTTCATCCAGCCTACTGTTTTCTCAAATGTTAAGGTATATTATTTCTTCGTCCAAAGATAGCGGCTTCAACTTATACACCTGAAATGTCATTTCGCGTAACAAGATTCCTGGACATTTCAATCAGGACGATATGCTGATAGCAAAGGATGAGATCTTCGGCCCAGTGCAATCAATTTTGAAATTCAAGTAAGTTAAAACTGTCACACTGCGTCAAGTTGATATACTATTTCACCAATCGAGTTACAGGTATCTAACATATTCATACCTAACAATTTTCCACAAAATGGTGACGAAAGGGATAACTTGTACAAATCTTTACATTTTCCAATTCGATCCGGTCCATTCGTTCGTATAGCTATTTACTCGATCGCAAACATTTCTGGAACACTTCTAACAGAGGGATGGATAGTCAATTTTGAAAGAAGTTATTGTCAACCTCTTTCAGATATGAATCTGTCTGATTCAGAAGGGAAGGCTTGCATCAGTATCGCAATTTCAATTCAAACATGGGTTTGATTCACACTCCATGTTTTGAGAAATATTTACCATCTGAAAAGAGGAAAAAACAGGGTCTTTGTCTAAAGAAATGCCTTGAGAAAGGGCGGATGTATAGAACCTTTCAACGAGATAGTGCTTTTTCAACTCTCTCAAAAATGTAGTATATTCCAAACATATATGCCATGGTTCCTTACTTCGACAGGATACAAATATCTAAATTTGATAATTTTAGATACTTTTGGGAATATTTTTTACATGCCTAATAATTTCACATTTTGTACCAGGGAGCTCGGTGAAGTGGTCCGAAGGGCAAATGCAACACGTTATGGTCTAGCTGCCGGAGTTTTCACCAAGAACATTGACACCGCCAACTACTTGACACGGGCATTGAGGGCTGGGACAGTCTGGGTGAACTGCTTCGACGTGTTTGATGCTGCAATTCCATTTGGTGGATACAAGATGAGTGGAATAGGCAGAGAGAAGGGAATCTACAGCCTTCATAACTACTTGCAGGTGAAGGCTGTTGTCACTCCTTTGAAGAATCCGGCATGGTTGTAAAAGACCGAACCATATGCTCCGATTTATGTGGTTTCAAATAATAAAGATACACAAAGTCTGTCGGGAATCGAAAGAAGTTGACGAGTTTCTGGTAGTATAAAGACGTTGTACTGTTTTATGGGAATGCTTCAAAAGTTTCATCCTTTCAAATTTTAGTGATTTTCGGCGTTCATTTCTGAATTGTGAACCAAAGAAACTGTTTGAGTCTCGTGAAATTATTACAAATAACCAAGACAGATTTACAATCTTGTACCAAGTTGTTGAAAGTATAGGAACAAGAAGATTAAATCGGATATATCCGTAGATTCTTACGTAGTCCAAAGAACAAAGAATTCCAATTTCATCTCTATCGAATTTTAATATCAGAGAGGAAATGTTCCATTTTTTAGGGCACTTCCAGGAACAGATTTAGGGTAGACGGGGGTGAAGCCTGTAGCTCAGAGGATTAGAACACGTGATTACGAACCACGGTGTCGGGGTTCGAATTCCTCCTCGCCCACAACCGGCTGAAAAGGGAAGGTTTTGTTGCCATTGCAGCCAACCATGTCATTTTTTTGATGTGAGATTCTTTCTAAAATATTATAATATAGGAGTAGGGACTTAAAACTCACATCTATCTCATGTTTAAAAAGTTAAGTCAGGTGAAAGATAAGAATAATTTTGTCGTAACAAATCACAGTTTGACAATAAGGTTTTTTTGAGAAAAATTTCAATGACACTCACACGTCAAATTGGATAAAGTCATTAGATGAGATGATCAGATTGTAACTAAATGTAGTTAGTCAAAAATAGTTACACTTAATTGTCCCGATATGTCAATGTAACAGTGCCTTTTATCAAAAAAATAAAATTGATTCGTTTTTCTCTATGTTTCTTCTTCTTCTAACTTAATACTGCCGTGAAATATTATTAACTCATATTTTATAATCAACAACGTATATTATAATATTAATAAATTGATAACACCACTTGATCGGACATCGACTAATTACTCTTTCCATGAGAATGACATCAAAAACTTATATTTTTTTTATCGTCCCAATCACAGTTATAGGATAAACCAAAATCCAATGAACGCGTATTAATATACTAATCTCCAAAATTATTGCAAAGCAAAGACAATAGACGCGTTCAATTTGGCCCAATGTTGTTGGTCCACTTGTCAAACCCATTTGTGGCCACAAACAAGCATTTGATTAGTGAAATAAAACTGATTATTTATGTATTAACTTATTGCTTAAATGACCAAATTGCTTGAGAAATAAAAGTGGTGAAATCACTTCACCGCTACAGCTAAGCAGTTTCATTAGTCTTAAAACATTGTTTAAGATAAGGTCTCTCTAATAAATTAATGAATTCTGATTAAAATAATTATTTATTTTCTCGACGTCAAAGTATGCCACGTATGTTTGTTGTTGGAAAATATGTTTTATTAAAAAACGAAAGAAGTATTATAAGATCATATTTAGAGAAGTTCATTCACAATTCAAACCTGAGAGTCATGATTCATGAACAATGATGCATTTTTCTTCATCACCCAATTTATTATCATTAGATGAGTTTAAATTTTCAAATTTGTGTCTATATCTCGAAATTTAAACTCATCTAAGGATGATAAATAGAATGGTAAGCAAAAATATTCCCCATGAACAAAAGCAAAATCTTAATCAGAAGCTTCGTATCCTGAACACCATTATACGAAACAAAACAAAAAACAAAAATTAATCGGAAGAGAAGAAATGCACACTCGATTAAAACCCTTAACACACTAACTTGGCCCAAAAAAATCATTATTATTGTTTGCACCATACTTTACCAATCCTGAAACTACCGAGTACCGGTCACTTTATTCCTTCAGGGACCTACTGAAGGGTTCATGCTAAGGCACAACGGATGAAACACATGAGTTTCTCTCCAACTAAGAGATCAATATAACGCAACACTTATCAACACTAGAATAAAACTCTTAGAGTCCCACATTGACTGATGACAAAAACAGGGAACTCTCCTCAATTATAAAAAGATCATTCTCCCACAATTAAGCCTCTTATGATCTTAGATTCTTTAATCCATTATTAGAACTTACTATTGATGATTGTGCATGAACCTTGGTATCATGTAAGCTCTATATTATTAATGAGAAATCTACTACACTTGTCGACGTAACTCAACTTAAAGTGAACCACTTGCATTTTGTGTTTGTTTTCCATTCACCATCTTTTTACACACTATCTTCACTTAGTGACCGAAGCGATCTTGTAAAAGTCATACCTTCCGTTCTAAAATCTACCCATTTTTGTGCGTAAATCAGTTGTTAATAAACGGTTTAAACTAAAAAATTTTGGTCGGTATAACGTGAACTTGCATGCGTTGGCCCATGGTTTTAAACTCTAATTTTCTATTTAGTCAATCGACTTTTGTCTCGAATTAAAATTGACCCAAAACACAGAAAAACACACGTGTGTTCCTCTGGGTGCCCCATTGCCACCGCAACACGTCACCCAAAAGCTGTGTCCACGTGTCCTAGTCGGATTGTGGTCCCCACAGATATCACTCTCCCGCCAACTACAAACAGTCCGTAGACACGAACCCCACCTCCCCACGTGTCCAGGTAGCCTATCCAGTAATCCTAGTCAACTTAGGAACGTGGACTGCTAGGATCCCGCCACGTGCCCGTTATATCCCTATATTGATGCAACTCTCGCTGCTACTCCTCCCATTAATTCCGTAAACAAACGCAGAGCAAAAACAGAGAACCATTTCTCTTCTGAGTTGAATTCTACACCAATTCTATGTACAAAAACATAGCAAAAACAGAACCACTCTGTTTCTCCACACACAACTGTATCAATGAATTCGAAATTTGATAGCGACGACCGCCGGATACTCATGTTTCCGGCGGTGCGCCCTTGCGAATGTATTTCTCCGGAGACCCTTCTCGAGTCTCTGATCCCTCTCTCCCACACAATCTGCAATTTCCACTCGGAATGCTTCGTGACGCAACGGAAGAATAGCCGGGAAGCAATTCGCCTAGTTCGTGTTCTTCTCATGTTCTTTGAGGAGGTACGTGAATGCAATTCGGTTCTTTCGAAATCTTCCGCTGTCCTGTGCTTCTCCGAGCTTCATCTCGTCTTCCAAAAAATCCGGTTTTTGCTGGAAGACTGCACGAGAGTAGGCGGTCGGATTTTGATGCTGACGAAATGCGAGTTTCTTGCTACCCAATTTCGGTTGCTGATTCGAGCTTTGGCGACGGCTCTTGATGTTTTGCCGTTGAAATTGATCGATGTTGGCGATGAAGTTAAGGAATTGGTTGAATTGGTGTCGAAGCAATCGTGGAAGGTCAAAATGGAGCTCGAAGCGGATGACAAATTGGCTTCGAAACGATTGCTTGCGATTCTGAGCCAATTCGAAAAGGGAATCGAGCCCGATTTGAATGCCGTAAAGCGGGTCCTCGATTACCTTCGAGTCAAAAGATGGAGCGACTGCAACATGGAGATCAAATTCTTGGAAGAAGAAATTGCTTTCAAGCGTTTGGATGGCGACGAGAGGGAGGTTCCTTTTCTCAGTAGCTTGGTGGGGTTCCTGAGCTACAGCAGGGGAGTGATCTTCGAAACATTGGATCATCAAAACGCCGCGAATCAAATCGATTCCAGGTGCAACGTGGAGATGTTTCGTTGCTTAAACCCTGAAGATTTCCGGTGCCCGATTTCTCTTGAGCTAATGCTTGATCCGGTGACTGTATCTACAGGTCAGACATACGATCGAAGTTCGATTCAAAAATGGCTCCAGGCCGGAAATATGCTCTGCCCCAAAACAGGAGAGATGATCACAAACACAGAGTTGGTACCGAATTCGATTCTTCGCAAGCTACTAAAAAATCTTTGTGAATACAATGGCGTTTCTCTTGGCAGGTCAGGAAGGCAAAGCTCCGACAAAGATCAAATTGTCGCGCCTGGGAGCCCCGTTGCTGAACAAGCAATGAAGTTTCTCTCGGGATTTCTCAGCGGAAGGCTTGCTTGCGGAACAAGCGAACAGAAAAACAAGGCTGCTTATGAAATTCGACTGCTAGCCAAATCAAACATTTTCAATAGGTCTTGTTTGATCAAGGCTGGCTCCATCCCTCCTCTGCTGAAGCTATTGAATTCCGCGGATGCATCCACGCCAGTGAATGCAATTGCAGCCTTGTTGAAGCTCGCGAAATACGCAAGCGGAATGAATTTGATAATGTCATGGGGAGGACTACCATCAGTTGTTGCTGTTCTTAAAAATGGGTTGAGTTTAGAAGCCCGGCAATGCGCCGCTGCAACGATATTTCACCTCTCTTCGACGAGGGAGTATCGGAAACTAATTGGAGAATTACCTGAGGCCATCCCAGCTCTTGTGGAGCTGATCAGGGAAGGAACAACGTGTGGCAAAAAGAACTCTGTGGTTGCAATTCTCGGGCTGCTCCTTCGTGCCAAGAATCGACAAAAAGTGCTGGACGCAGGCATTGTTCCATTGCTAATTGACATAATATCTTCATCATCAGAAAACCCTGATCAGCTTGTTGATGATGCATTAGCAATTCTTGCAATTTTGGCCGAGAATGTGGTAGGATCACACGAAATCCTCTACGCCATTGATTTGCATTTGATCATCCGCATTCTTCAAACTCCGACATCCCAAAGAGCGAAAAAGTATTGTGTTTCAACATTGCTGTCTTTGTGCATCAATGGCGGGGCGGAAGTTGTTGCTGTTTTGGCAACGGAAGCATCTCTAATGCCTAGACTGTTTTCGCTCTTGACTGATGGAACATCTCATTCGATCAAGGAAGCGCGCTCCCTCATCAAATTTCTCCATAACTTTGGTGAAACTAGCGCACCGAGATGGATGAGTTCTGCAGTTAGGCGCAAACAATGCGTTCGGTAACCGTGATTCATCTCGATTTTGCATGTAAATACATTCATAGATGGTGAAAATATTTAAAAACAATCATTAGTTAGGCTTTATGCTCCTCTTTTTTTTTTTTTTTTTTCCGGTAACAGAAAGTTTAGGGGGAGGAGAGGCTACTCCATTACAGGATCAGGCATACCAGAAGTGTCTTTGAGGACATATACAGATTGCCCATCAATAGAGATTGTCGGTAGTAGGACTTGAAAGTCTAGTGAAGAGAACGATCCTTACCAACTTAACCAACCCTTGAACCTAGGCTTTTTTACTCTTTGATTCGTAAGGAGATTAGCTCTTGTTTTCTTCAAGTAGCCATATGTGACCTTGTTGCTTGTATATCGTTTTATACAGTTGAATTTGGTTTTTCTTGTGGTGGAACAAAGGGACCCTATTTGGTTTTGGAAAGAGTCCCTACGAGTAGACATCCTAGTCCTATTTGGTTTTGAATACCCCTTCATTTTGGTATGCGTATTGTGTTGTGTGGACCCTCCCTTCTCCTTCTGAGTAGAAGAGGGGGGTTTAAAATTTGTAAAATGCTAGAAAGATTATGTTTTTATAATATATTTTGTAAATAACCTGAAAAGGCGGTTGATTGATGGATTATTTCTTTAACCATCACTTATCACATTATATTATCTGCAAAATATAATTTAAGTAATTCTCACTGTATCATTATCCTTAAAATTCAAATGTAAGAAATACTATTTAGGCTTTAACTTGGCCCAATTACTTGTAGTGAGCCCAACTCACTTTTCATTCATCTAAACTTTTATTAAAAACACAAGAATAGTCCGTAATCAAAATCAGATTCCTCGGTAAACATATCCTTAGGTTGAACAAGAACAAATAAATGGGCCCAAGGCTTAACCATAAAAAGCCCACATATGAGATAATTATGGGCCTACCCTCAAATCTATTCTAGGGATGGCAATTCTAACCGTTAAACCCGATAACCGTGGATAATCGCCCGAATGGATTAGATTTGGATATGAAAATTCGGGTATGGTTTGGATATGGGGAAAAACCGTTTATATTATTCGGTTATGGTTTTGGATATGGTTATAGAGGTTCCCAAACCGTATCCATAACCGAATCCGATCCGATTAGTAAATAATATAATTTATATATAATATAATAGTATAATATATATATATATATATATATATATATCTATTTGTATGTCTATTATTCACCAAACCATTACCTTGAGAATACAAAAGTTGTATTTTGTAGGAAAGTAAAGTTTTGAATCAAAATCAATGCGAACTCAATGATGTTTATAGGACATAACAAAGACAAGCCAACATCATCAGTGTTTTAATTTTTATACTCAACAAGATCCATTCATTTGATCATTTTATACATCAAATGTTTGATGACGAAATTGATATCTACTAACTTATAATTTCTCAATTGAACGAATATATTTTTTGTATTGACGAAGGTGGATATACCCGTTAACCGATGGGGAATCTGTTACCTGGTGGGTATGGTTATGGATAATACCCGATGGTTAATTTGCGGTTATGGATATGGTTATTTTTTGTGGTTATGATGATGAATATAGCATTTCCGTCCCCAAACCGAACCGTTGCCATCCCTAATCTATTCTCACTTCGGCTTTAACCTCTTTGACCGTTGACACTTCCTTGTAGAAAAACCAAAAGTTTCCCACCTAAAATCCCTAATTCCTAATTTCTCAGCTTCTCCAATCTCTCTCTCTCTCTCTCTCTCTGTATGTTCTACTTATTCTTTAATTTCTCTATGTTTTGATTCTGATTTCGTCGAATTTGAAAGCTGAATCGGCTTTTTGTTGTGTTAGGTGTGTGCGCTTTGAGGATCGATATGGCGGCGGAGCCCCAGGCGGTGACGGAGGTCGCGAAGATGGATCTGTTCGAAGACGACGACGAGTTCGAAGAGTTTGATATCAACGAAGGTATGAATTCTGCGCTTCAATACGTGTTTGAATCGTTTAGCCTTAATTTCAATTCAATCTCAATTTGTGCTATTTATTTGTTAGGGTTTCAATTGATTGGAAATGATTGAAATTTACTGTTATTGACCTATTGTACGTATTTTTTTAATTAATTTGGGGATTTTTGCAATGTCTCGCCTGCATTAGCATTTAGTAGGTGGATTTAAGTTTTTGGGTCTCTTAGTTTTGATCCTGTGGTATGCTAAAACTGTTGAAATTCGTTAATTTGCTTATGAATTCAAATTGGTTAACTTTTTCTGGGCCTCATGCTTCCCAATTTGGGTAACCTGTTTGAATATTTGTTAATTTGACGAAGAATTCAAATTGGGTAACTGCTTTGAAGATGGAGCCGTTCTAGTTGTGTTCGGTATTGTTTTGTAGACTTGATTTGTGTAAACACAGTGCTTCCCTGCATATCTGGTTTAAGTTTAGAGTACTTGCATTGCTCTTACTTATGGTTCATGCTGTTTTGTGTATGCTTGCAATGCTGATCTGGTAAGAGTTATGCCTCGTTCTAACTTCGTCTTGTTTTGTTTTTGAACAATGACAGAATGGGAGGACAAAGAGGAAAGCAAGGAAGTGACACAGCAGTGGGAAGACGACTGGGATGATGATGATGTTAATGATGACTTCTCTCTGCAGCTGAGGAGGGAACTTGAGAACAACACTGAGAAGAGCTCAGCTTAGTTTGCAGACTACGTCGGTAGTTTTCTTTGTTTTGTGAACTTGAGATGGGTTTTCTTGTTATCTTTCGTTTCAAAACACTAGCTTTTACCTTTCCAATGTACTTTTTTATAAAGCCTCAAGATTTAGTGGTTTGAGCTGAGTTTGAATTTTGCTTAGAATCACAAAGGTTAAGCTTGTCTCTGTGAATGTGAAATCTTGAGAGCACATTACATTGTGTGTTTTCCTAGAGTTATGCGTAAACATCCGAAATTTGTAAGCTAACATGTTAGTAGATGATGTCCTGGTCTTTGTGAGTTGAAATTTATATGGCGATGCTTTGTATCTATAGCGTGACCATGAACGTTGTCTGAAAACCCCTCATTAAGGTCCGAGGGGCATGCCTATTCGACCAAGAATGGTGAAACAGTTATCACATAATTTCATTGCTGTGTACTCGACAGATTGTTTTGTTCTTCAGGGTTCTTCTGAATTAACTGATCCTTTGCGTTTTCATGGCTTGCACAAAGCGATTACTGAACTCCATGAAACGGGACGGGAAGGCTAAGGTGGCGGTGTTCCAATTATATCATGCATTGCCGTATGTTTTAATAACATGTGATTGCATTATTGGTTTGAAACACTGTCGCTTGGTGTCCCCTTTTATGTAAGTCCTCAAGGCTCAAGATCAACAAACAGGGCGAAACTTGAGCTTTTGCCCCCTGATGCAAGGAGACCGTAACAAATTTTGCAATCTATTGTGGCTTCAAATCCCAATCTACCGGCGGCAGAAACCAAATTTTTTTTTGGTAACGTTAACGAAAAGCTCTCGGTACTGTTTATTTGAATGAAAAACCATATTTTTACATTAAAAAGTTAATCCTGGTACCATTCACTTTACCCTTTATATTGTTTTTATCGTTAAAACTCAAAGTTTTCAAGTTATTTTTATTAGTTTTTTTTTTTTTTTTTTTTACCTTCCCAATACGATGACTAAACAGAACCAGCATCAAATTCTTCAGAAAAAGCATGCAAGAAAGAAACATTTTACCAAAAAAATCATTTGACAGCGAATACAAAACATAGAGCAACCTGCCTGCTAGGTCATTTCGACTCGATAATCGCCGGAAGCGCCACTTGCCCCTCCCAAACTCACATCAATCTTTGGAGTTTTAGCACAAGTCCGAGACACAGGACAAACCGGAGTCTTCAGCAACCACGAGTCTATGCATGGAGCATGGAAGCTGTGCCTGCAATTTGGCAACAACCTGCGCTTTTCGCCTCCCTTGAAACTTTCCAAGCAAACTGCACAATCCACAGGGTGGTTGGTAGTGGTCCCTTTCTGTTCTGCCGTGTAGTCGAAGCAAGGCAGCATGTTCAGTTCCTCATTGGACATCTTTTTTATCCCAACAATGCTGCTTCTTTGAACCAGATTAACACCTTGATCATTGCCTCTGTTGAATGCTCTCCCAACGATACACACATGAATTACTACTAAAACAGCAACCCCCACGAACAGTAAGATCACAGAGATTAAAATCTCCATTCCCTAAATATTGTACAGAAGTAACACAACCGAGATCAAACCCAATTAGCTGAACGCTTCTGGAATGGCTTAAAGCACTTCCGAATGCGATCGACAGAATAACTCGCATCTGCCACGTTCTTATTCAGGAAGCTCTCTTCCAAGTGATTGGATTTTTAAAAAATTTCCAACGTGCTTCTAGCGGAAGTAATTTCTAGAGAAGCAACCTAAGCGAGCCCAAAAGCTTTTGAAGGCCACCTAATGCATCAAAACCATCGATCTTATCTGAAATAACGCAGTTTTGAGGCAGAAAGATTTTATTCAAAGTTTAGACTAATCCATCCAAAATAAGAAGTAATCTATGGTTAAAAAAATTGAAAATTAGGTTAAGCTCTCTGATTGAGAGAGAGGCAGAGAGAGTTAATTTTGCGTTTAAAGTTGAGGCCAGGCTAAACGCTAATTAGAGTTTGAAATATGTGCATAAACTTTTATGTTAATAGTTTTAGAGAGCTAATTTTACGTTCATATCTTATTGTGACTTGCATGTAAAAAATAATGACTCTATATATTTATTAACAATCATAACTTATCATTAATCTAACCGATTAATTTAAACAAACGCTCAAGAAATTGGATTTTGCTCATCAACAAATTAGGTTCTTAAAACGGCGATTCTATGACCAAACTTGTACAACACAAGAGTTTGCTAATTAGACATTTTCAATTAAACAAAGGGTATGTTTATTTTGATTTATAATTATGATGTCAACCACCAGAATGACACCTACGTGTGTGTGTGTGTGTGTGTGTGTGTGTGTGAGATGTAAGGCAAGCTTGTTAGTTAGCCCAACTTCATCGCGGAAATAATAAGTTAGATGGTGGTAGTTGGAGAATTCATATAAACATGCCCCTTACTTTTAATTTTAAATCTAGTCATTAATAATTTTTATCAAGTTATCATGTTTAATCATGTACGAAAGTGGGTTGATTATTACATGCAATATCAAAAGTTTGACAAGGATCAATAAAAGGTAAATAGGATCTAATTGTTATATTAAATATATATAAAATAAAATAAAGTCTTGCAATTAAATAAACAATTTAATGCATACAGATTATAGAAAAACAATGCTAAATGCACGTGAAAATATATTAGAAAAACTTAATAATGGTCGAGGCAAATGTTAGATATTATGTCCTTAAGACAAGTTTATCGGGGCCCCACTATTAGTGGCGAAGCTAGGAATTATCGAGGGTGAAACAAATTTAAAAGAGTGCAAGGTTAAAAAAAATGACAACAATCAAATCCTTCTATATAGTAATGTCGTCTATATTTTAACAATACAAACAAGTTTTATTTGAAAACCCTTTTTCAATGAAGACATCAATGCCAACATTTCCCGCTTTATTAAAATCACATTTGAAAAAATAACAATAACGACAAAATGCAGCATCTCTTGCTATACTATACTCCAACCATTCATAAGTATCAAACCGATTACCCGAAAAATTGGAAGGAGGATTTGAGCACTGTATAGCTCCGCCTAGTCCCTCCTAGTCCCGCCTAGGCGTTTGCTAATTTGCTTTTCGAATTTATGACCGATTAGGAAAGGGCTCCATGAGTTGCAGGTTTTTTTACGAGAGCAAAAGGGCGGACTGTCGCTCCTGGGCTTCACTTCCGGCGATGGGATTCCTATGTAGCTTCGCCTGTGCAATAGTAACACTCTAAACCATGATTGTGTAGAAAACTCTCTCGTATGGACTTAATGAGACTATAATATTTAGTGCACTTTATGTATGATTATGTGAATAATAAAAAAGTTATTCATGACTACTTGGGGACCACTTTCAATTTCTATTCAATTAATAGATTCAATATTCTAGTTATTATATGAAATTTTCCAACATAAAAAGATGTATATGACACTACTATGTTTGATTTATGGGAAATCCTATGGAGACTCTCTTCAAGGGTTTCTTTGTTTTTTTTTTTTACCATTTGATTTTAATACTTTATTTTTTAATAAAAACCTAAAGGTTTTCTGAAAATGCAAAAGCCTTTTTGGTAAAGAAAATGCCAAAGCTTGGAATCCAAGTAGATAAGATTGTGCAGATCGATGACCTAATTTCTTTTGGGTTAAAGCCGCTCCACTCTATTTTGTAGGAATATTTTAGATACAAATCTGACATTAAGAGCTTGTTGTTTATATTTATTTCAAAAAAAGAGTAGATATTATTAACATACCAACTAATTAACATTGAGCATACCAACTAATTGACGCTTGCTGCAGATGTGTAGTAACTGTTGTCTTCTAAATGTTATTTGAATTCTAGTAACCATAAAAATTTCTCCGCACGTTGATACTGAAAGGATGTAATTTTTGTCACCACAATGAAGTGGTGATACTGCTCACTACTCAACTTATTATAATTGGATGAGTTTAAATTTTAAGGTTTGTGTCCATCCAGTATCCATTAGATCTCGAAATTTAAATTCATCCAACAGTTATAAATAAGGTGTTGAACATCATTATCACCTGAACGTGATGAGCGAAACAATTATCCCGATATTGAAATTGAAACACCGGCTTGAAGCTGGACATGTGGAACGTATATACAGGAGAGAGAAGTCCGGGGCTGCTATATACTCTACCTGAAATTTCTGAACTGCGGGGGTTTTTTGTTTTCCTTTTTTTTGTGGAACCCTAATCCATGAAACGCCGCTCTATACTATCTGGAAACGCAACACTCACACCACTCCTAATTCAACGGTGAATTATCCAGAACCATATATTAATTAACAAAAGAAAATGTTAATTGCGGTTGATTAGAAAATTAAGGACGAAAATTTAGTCAATAGATTTAGAGACCCTCCAAATTTAGTGGATGGTATCTTGTTTTGATCCAAAACTTCATGCATCCGTTCATATATAGGCAGGTTGACCCTTTAAATAATCAAGATTTGGAATCATTAAGACGTTAAGTACTTAAACTAGCACTCTTTAAACGGAAAAATGGTGGACAGAGGCTTAGTCAGAACGATTATTGGCATTATCGGTCAGTGAAATTGTGTTGGTGTTTGCTTTTAACCTCTTACTTTTACGTTTTCAAATTTATTTTTGATCGGTAGCGACATATCGAGCTTTTGGTGACCTTGTGCATGGCAATTCCCATGCATGAACACTTGATTTAGGGTTTCTTTGTCAAAATCGTAAACTAAATAACAATACTAATTAACCAATGACTGTTTTATCAAGAAAGAATGTGTGACGTCTTTGGTTAATTGCATGAACTGATGGCTGATAAAGAATCAAACATGAATGTGTACACAAAGATAAACGACCTGCACATATTGCACGTATAATGTGGAAGAAATACATCGGAAATGCTCTCTACATTTTGATAAAACTGTATATATTATTTAAACATAATTACCAGGTTGATTTTTGTCTGAATGTGTTATCTTGTGACAAAATCATCTAAACATAATCTTCTTTAATCTAGGTTTTTCTAGTATTTAATATTTTTTCACTTTTTCCAGTTAAATCTATTACATTTATAATGATTTTCTTGTTCCGTAAATACCTTGCATCCAGGAAATGTCATCTCTTTGTGCTTATTTCTCTCCCCAATGTAATTCTCTCTCTCTCTCTCTCTCTCTCTCTCTCTCTCTCTCTCTCTCTCTCTCTCTCTCTCTCTCTCTCTCTCTCTCTCTCTCTCTCTCTCTCTCTCTCTCTCTTCTCTCTCTCTCTCTCTCTCTCTCTCTCCCTCCCTCCCTCCCTCCCTCCCTCCCTCCCTCCTCTTCAATCACAAAACTAATTAATCTAACTGTGTTGATTAATGAATCAAACATTGCAGCCCAACATTTTATAGAATAGTAAAGCAAAAAGCAGTATCAGATTTCAAGCCGGATCCCTACGTAGTAACGTTGCTGAATTGTGCCTTATGGTTCTTCTATGGCATGCCCTTTGTCCATCCTGACAGCATTCTTGTGATAACAATCAATGGTATTGGATTTGTCATCGAACTCGTCTACATTTCCGTCTTCTTAATCTTTTCTCCAGGTTCACAACGCGTAAGTATATATTGCAACATGTAAGTATATATTATGCTAACGGAATATAAGTAATATAATTTAGACGCACAATGATACAATCCACCTTTATTAAAAAGTATATTAACAAATGTATTAGTTGGTGCGCCAAACTACGTTATGTTGTTAAATGTATCAAGTATTAATATTTCTTTGTGATTCAAGTTATATTCTTTGTCATTGTGGTAAAACTTATATCCTAATGTTTTTCCTTTTCTTGGGTTGCAGTTGAAGGTCTTTATTGCACTTGTGGTTGAAGTTGTCTTCTTTGTTATTGTGGTTTTTGTTACCATGTACGTTTTCAGTACAACTAAAGAGCGGTCTCTGGTAGTTGGGATCATCTGCATTGTCTTCAACATCCTTATGTATGTATCACCATTGACAGTCATGGTATGTATATATTTTTCTATGAATTAATTAGTACTCTCAACTAATATTCAATCTCTTCACTGGAGAAGAACTTAAGTAGGGCATAGAGATTTTGATGGTGTTCACGGATAGTTGTAGTTCTATAAGATTCCCGGATCATAGCCAAATAATATGAGACCCATTATGCGTGATTATTGTTGCCCTTCCCAAGTTTCTCTCATTTTCGTTGATATATGAGAAAAACAATTCCATATATTTATGTATTTTTCTTGACTGGTAGTGTATGGTGATCAAGACAAAGAGCGTAAAGTATATGCCATTTTGCCTCTCACTTGCTAACTTCTTCAATGGAGTTATTTGGCTGGTCTACTCACTCCTCAAACTGGATATCAATATTCTGGTAATTTTATGAACCAAATTAAGTTTCAACACATATTAATTGACCATATGAGCGCCAACTAGTAAATAAAAGAACCTTTTCCTATACAAAAGTGCAAATTTTTAACATATTTGTTTGAATAACTTTGGCAGATTCCAAATGGTTTGGGAACGATTTCCGGCGCATTGCAGCTCATTTTGTACGCCGCCTTCTACAAAACCACTCGATGGGAAGACGACGTTAATGTCAGACCGCGGTCGGAGGTCCAAGTGTCCAATGTTTAGAGAGAAACTAATTGACAAACAACAAAAAAATTTTTTTATCCCACTAAGTAGGGTCGACTGCCTAAAGAGAAACTAATTGACATGCATTAATATTTGTTTTTTATTTTATTTTTTATGGCCAACTAGTTCTTGTGCCATTTAGTTCCTCAAAATTTTTGCAGGTTTTTGCCTGAATTATATGTTGAGTTAGTCATTAGATGGATTACTGCTGTAGTTCACTGTATCAGTTGAGGTAATGCTATTTGTATTTAGCGGTCCTATCACCCTCAAATTAGCTCAGTTGATCCTTATTACTTTTTGAACAAGTTTTATCCAATTCTTTGTCCTTGGGAAAAACTAAAACACAAACTTTCGTTCTTGGTAAACTAATTACAAGTTCAACTCTCTGATGTTCAGAACTCTTGCTTCAATATTCTTGATCTTTTTCAGGACCAACTAATTCTTGAGTTTTATTCATTTATTCTTTTATTAATTTGTTCTCAAATTTTATTGCAATTTGCAATGTTAATTGGTCATAAAAGGGTATTTTTAAATTCACAGTGCTGAACTATTTTTATTTTGGGATAAACACCTTCATGCAGTCAATTACCTAAATAATTCATCAAACAGGCACATACTTAAAAAATAAATAAATAAAATCTTGTCAATTTAGTCATTAATTCATGTCAATAAACTAGTATATAACGGATCTTACAAGGTGCTGGTAGTGCCAGTCAAATAAATACACATTCGTTTAACGAAAAAAAAAGAAAAAAGGGTAACAATATTTAATAAAAGCTTTACATTCTCGAAGAAAATGAGAAAAATAGCATTGCTCCATCAATCTATACCTTTCTGTTCATCTCCTTTTGATATCCCATACGTCTTTTTCTCTGTTTGCTATCTTAAGTACAAATTGGACTCTTTTGATCTTGGAAATAATCATATCCCAGTTGGTATCTTAACGAATAAAATCTTCAAGGTCCTCTTTTCATTCGAAAGCAAAGACAGCCCTGAGACTGATCTTGAGGGATCATACCTCCGCCTTTCGTTGTGTCAATCGCCTCCAACATTGTGACTACCTCATCCATCTCCGGCCGCTTGTCTGGGCTCGCATCCCAGCATCGCTTCATTACATTTGCAAGGGCACTTGGACAACATCTAGGTATCTCAGGTCTCAAGTTCTGTGGTTGCAAAGAGGCACATGATAGCAATAAAAGGATTAATTTCGAGGAACAAAAAATGACAACTTAGGCTGATGGTTGAGATAGGAAAATGGTTTACCTGGCGAACCACAGCTGAAGTCACTTCGGAGAAACTAAGGTCAGGATATGGCATGTCACAGCAATATATTTCCCATAAACAGATGCCGAAACTGTAAACATCACATTTCCTGTTATACGGGTTGCCATTGAGGACCTGTCACCCACCCATTCATCAAGTCACTAAACATCCAGTAAACAATTCTTTTATTGTACGTTTCCTGTCTTAGCATAATATTAGCAAAACTGCCCTCCTTACGTCAAGCGAAACAGGGTTTCGAAATGCCAAAGTTTCATTTTCATGCAATAAGAATCAAGAAAGTACATGCGCATACACATGTGATTACCAACTACCTAAGATCCAAGAAACGTAGCTGGTAAGGTGGTGAAGTCGTAGCCAGAATATGTTTAGCAACTAGACTAGACCAAATACCTCAGGAGCCATGTAACCAAGCGTGCCAGTCTCCCCAGTCATGTCATTGGGATTTGAAGCTTCAACACGAGCAACACCAAAATCAGCAATCTTGACTAGACGACTCTTGTCCAGCAGCATGTTCTCCGTCTTTACATCTCTGTGAACAATTTTCTGTGAGTGTAGGTAGCTCAACCTGGAAAATACAGCACAAGTGAGTCTAAGTGCTTGGCTTGACAATAACGCAGCCTGAAGTTCACTCCTTATCTACCAAATTACAATGCTCTAAGGACAAGGAAATTAAAAATTGTATAAGAACTGAAAAGGGATACCCTCTAGCAAGATCTAGTGCCAGCTGGACAACGACTTTAAAAGCTAGCTTCCTTCTCCTATTCTTTATGAGGTATGATTTTAGAGCACCCCCAGGAAGATATTCGACAACGACACAACAGATATTAGTTGGCATGCCAATTTGACCATTTTCTGTCTGTATTTGTAGATCTGATGAACCCATTGTCGCCCCAATAAACTGGACATCAATAGACCAGAAGTTTAGCGAGATTCAATCTGTAATAAAAACTACTAGAAACTAATTGCAATGTATATCATATTTCTGGAAATCAAAATATAATCACAAAATATTTTATGCATGCATTTTACGTACTAAAGCAGCATTTAAGTTTTGAACTTCTTATAGCCTGTTAAATAGCATAGAAAATTGTCATATTTATGACGTCCAGACAGAAGAAAATGTAGCGTGTATTCACTACCGTACAGATATTTAAAAAGTTATCCTTAACTTATTTGCTACCTGAAATTGCTCAGTAAATTCTGAAAATTCATGATACAAAAACTCATGCTTCTACCTCACTCAGGTGGTGAGAGATGCAACTGAAGGATACCAAAGAAAAGGAAGGCAACTGTCTCGGGTAAGGTTACAACCTTAGGCTGTGATACATCAAGGAGGATAATGATACGGTGACTAGAGAACAATTCTATTACTAGGAAGTTAGAAACCTCTCTGCGGACACATTATGGATAACGCCAGAAAAACCAACCCTAGTGAAGTGACGTAGTGAATATCTTTAACGTTACATATGCTAAAGGCTTCCTTAAAACAAAGACGTTCGGGTTTTGATATTCATAAAAGTTAGAAGAATCGATCAAATCCATTGACACTTAACAAAATTTCTTAAAATAGAGAGGTAGAAAGTTACCTTAGTAACATTAGGATGGTCTAGTTTATGCCAGACGGCAACTTCTTGAGTAAAAGCTGCTCTTAGAGAAGCAATCTCGGAGTCTGTCCTGTGACCCTCTTCACCCCAGTCGAGCAATTTAACTGGCATTAAAAAAAAGAAGCCGTCATTGTAACGTTAGAACTTGCAACCCGATTGTATATCATGACGAACCAATAAAATGAAAAAGGAAGAGAAAATACAAAGATTCGAAAAGGTCATAATTTGGTTGAATTAGGCGATGATGACAACAGCGACTACAATAATATGTCGACAAATAAGGATCTTAGTTTCACTAACATAAATATGTATGTATGAGCATTTCTCCTATTCAGTTGTTGGATAGGTTTCAACTAACAGGTGGGGAAGTCACATGAAAGTTGAGGAGTACAGCAACATTATCCAAGTTGTTGCTCTCAACAGAAAATTTAACACAAACCCGTGTAAGAGTCACGGATTCCATAAGAGTACAATTACAGTGGACAATCGGCAACCTTCATTGCAGTCCCTTGAATAATATGCATTTGGAATTTTGCCACAAACATATGTAAGTACCTAAATGTATATAAAGTAAGAAACTTGTATTGACTTGCAAGATCAACCACACAGTACACCTAATCCAACATCTGAACTGACTAAACAAAGTGAATAATTGTAAAACAACACTACAATCAACCTTACTTTTGTGCTTAAACGACATTTTACAGTAGATAAACCAAAGTGAAAATTACTTAGATCTTCAATTATCTCCCGAAATTCAATTAAATTAAAGTAAAAACCAAATGGGTTTTGCTAAAAACATCCATAATACACAGCAGAAACAAAATACAACAAAAAGATTAAATTTTTAAGAAAATGGGTATCGAAATCGAAAGAAAAAGATTGGATTTTTGGGGAGAAAATCACAAAGGGGAGACACTTGACAACTTTCAAAGGACCCCAAATGAAAGATGAAGAGCTAAAGTGGCAGAAGGGGAATACCGGCGACGTCTTGACCGTCGTAGATGCCACGGTGGACGGTGCCGAAGGTGCCACGAGCAATGACGGACTTGATGAGGAGCTTGGAGGGGTCGATCTCCCACTCCTGGCGGTGGCGTTTGGGGATGGAGAGGGTCATGGAGGAAGTGGAGGTGGCGGTGGTGGTGGCGGTTGAATTGGAGGTGGAGGTGGTGGTGAGGTGGATGCTGTTGGAATTGGTTTCGGGGTCTCTCATGATCTTGCTCTTCTCCAAAGTCAAGACCCTGTTGAGATGCCTCTCCAGCTGCTCATCCAAGCTCTTCAGATCAATCTGATCCGCCCTCACAAACCCATCTGAGCTTTCCTTCATTTTTTGCTGCTTCTGATTTCAGAAGCTTAGAAATTGAATGACTCGGGTTCTGCTTCGTTTTGTCCTTTGACTAGGAAACGATGAGTATTGACTACGACTGAGGAGAGAGAGAGAGAGGGAGGCTATGGAGGAGGAGGAGGAGGGAGGAGAGCAAAGGAGAGGAGGGGGTATGAAATGAAATGAAAGAATAAGAAGAGGGGCATGTGACATGCGAGCACATGCTGTTGCCTACAATCAACGTGTGTCCCTGAGTCTTCTGACCCACTTTGGTCTCCTCCCCCGAGTCCCAACCTCCCCTCTCTTTGAACTCCTCTCCTCCTCTTTATTCACACCTAGTTATTTATTTATTTATTTTTTGTTGGTAAGTTAATAAAAGTCACTATATTTAGAAAATATTATGCTACATATATGCCTTTCCACTTTTATTTTTCTATAATTTTTTCTAGTGGCAAAGTGATAATTAAACTACTCTAATCTTCGCAAAAATTTTGTAATTCAAGTTCAGGCTTGAATCTCTTTTCTTGATATTATTTGTTAAAAAAATTACTTTAATCTTTAAAAATTTAAAAAGCAAATTCAAACTCGAATTTAAAAGAACTTGTTTTGATGTCACAACTTCAAATAACATATGTTACATCACAATAAAAATTAGGTACATGCTATTTTTCATAACTAAATTAGCTAGTAAGTTTAAAAAGAAAAGACTAGGTACAAAGGATGTTGATTCTTTAACTTATCAAACTTGTAATTTTATGGCTTATCAAACTTGTAATTTGCATTGAAATTACTATAACAATGAAAAAAAATGAAATCTTAACTCAGGTGAAGCGTCTAAAACATTGATTTCATTTCCATTAATCACAAGAAATCTTTTTCAATCAAATACACATTGATTGAAAAATATTACTTTTGACAAAAGATGTGGATAACCGTAGTTTGCCACCAGTTGTTTCTCTTTTTTTATAAAAAAAAATCAATGTGTATATAAATTCATTGGTTAGGATTTGCTCTACAATAAAGAGCGATAGCGGCTTTGATAGTAAAAAGAAGATAAATAATCATGTGATATAATAATTTGGAATGTATTTAGATTTTTTTTAATAAAAATCTTACAAAGTTAAAATTATCGATTTTAAAAATAAAAAATAAAGAGTTGATTTTGACGTTTGAGCTCTGATTACTCAATACAGCACATCACCAAAAAAGAATTAGAGAACAAAAATATGAAAGTGAAAGTTTGAAGTTTCTACAATCTAATCTTTAAATTGGCGAACTCGAACCAACTTGCTTGTTCGTCTTCAGTCTTCGGATTGATTTATCAAATTATGCATCGTTTACCTTTTTGTTTGTTTGACTCTTTCACTTTGGAAGGTACAAATATCAGAATCCAAAAAACGTATAAAACTTGGATTGAAAGTGTACAATATGTTCATGAACCCTTTGTAGTTGGACCACCACCATCGCCAATTGATACTAATCCAAAAACTAAATGCCAAACATGTTTAAAACAATGTCCTAAATAAGAAAAGATCTTGCGTATGATCGATTGTATGCAACAAGAGCGGATCGGGTGATACAAAAATACATCCGAGGTCTCAGTTTTGTTTTTGAATTAACAATAATGGTTTATGAGTTTTCAACTAGAAATAGCATATAACAAAGTAGAAATTGAATGCCGTTAAACAATGGTTAGATTATGTGTCTTAAGAGCTTTGTTAGATGTCATTATTTCATTGTTAAATAAAAAAAAAAAGCAAGTGAATTTTGTCTCGTCTAAAGTGGGACTGGGCCTTATTGTGGACCTTGCCCGACTTTAGGGTCGACATAGCAGCACGAGCAAGGAATCGGATGTCAATAGATTGACTCAGCCCAGCCCATTAGGTTGCAAAGAATTAATTAATATTATTATTTTTTAAAGTTTATGATTGAGCGACACTGGAATTTGAGCTAAGTCATAGGATAGATCGGTCATAATAAAATTTTAAATTAGCAGTTCGTGGAATTCAACCCGCAGTTTATATGTGCCGCTAGATTGTAAAACTAATTTTGTCAAATATTTAATCATGCATAATTATAACGTGATGATAGCATTACCCCACGAGTCATTAGCAACACTAATTTTGTCAAGAGGATTTTTAGTGTGTCGGAATAAAGATTGTTACCCCAAGTGGTTAGACACGTGAAAAATAAATTCTTTTTCTGCTTATATAATGACATGTGATGTATCATCCTATGTTCCGAACTCATTAAAAAAATTCTCAATTTTATTAGGCATATATAATATATAGGCGGTGATTTATGACCTAAAAAGCAGAGATAGACCAAGCCTAGATTGAAGAGATACGTCCAAAGAATGTCAACCGTGACATGATATTGAATGATGATGTGTCCAAAAGGGACCATATATATAATACGTAGATATATTTGTTCTTGGCTTTGTGTTTTCAGTAATGATACAATGTGCATGCATATCTCCACCGATCACCGATTTGCTACCAAACACTGAACCATCCAAGTAGCTACTTCAAGTTGACATGCACCCTCCCGCTAATTAGGCCTCTTCCCAATCCACTTGAGCTTAATTAGCACAGCACTAAGTGCACTGTTGGTTGTTACTTACAAGTAACTTAATCCTAATTACATTCCGAGGATGAAACTAAGATGAGAAATGCGAATTGAGGTGGTTTGAAGAATTGAGGTAGGTGGGTACATTGTGGTCCGTCCCTAGTTAGTTACACATATCTTAAGCGTCCATTTGGTCGGTTTGATGAGATCGGGTCTTAAGAATACAATTATATTGGCATGAACATATAAGACAAGACTTGTAACTCATGTATAAGAACATGTTAGATAACTCATTCTATTGTGAATTTATAACTCATCATTTCCAATCATGTTCAGCTCACATTTTGACGCAACAAACAAAGTATTGGACTTAAATCCATTATAATTAGAGGTGGAATTTTTTGCCAAATTACCATACCAACCGTACCATACCAAAGTTGTGTCAAAAAATTTGTATCATTGGTAATGGTACAATATTTGTACCGTATCATACATTTTTGGTATGGTAATGGTATTCAAATCATTACCAGTGGTATACCGTACCGTACCACTACTATTAATATTATATCATTTATTTAATCATTTATATATATATATATATATATATATATAATTAGGTATTATTATCATTATATATGCACTTTATATTTTTTTTCCTAATCATTTATCCAATCATCTAACCCTCTAACCTCTACTTTTCCAATAAAAAAATCTAAGCCTTCTTGCGCTGCGAGTCTTTATCTTTTCAATCATCTAACCATAGGCTTCATCTCTGTTGCTCTCGTTTCGGCGACACTCTCTTTTTTCGCAGTCCATCTCATCTTCTCCTTCATCAAATTGGGATGTCTTTCTCCCTAGCTTCGTCTATCAAGTTAATTTTTGTATAATTTTAAAGAATGTAGAGATGGAATTTAGGAATCTTTGTACTATTTTTTTAGGGATGTTGGGTTCTTTCAGCAATTCTTCAATCTATTTACTTCTTGTTTCTTAAATGAATCTCTATAAAATTCTCATAATTAAATAAAAAAGTTTTAGAAACCCAAAGAGAGTAGCCAAAACACGTTTGAGCCTTGAATTGTGTTGGAAAAAAAATCAAATTTTGACCTAAAAGAATGGCCCAAAGCAAAGTGGTAATTACCATTACCATATCATACCAACCAAATTATTTGGCATGCCACAATTCGGTATACCGAAAGTTTGGCACGGTAATGATAATAGATTTTATCATACCAAAAGTTTGGTATGGTATTTGGTACATGAGTTTTGGTACGGTAATCGTACCAATACCACCCCTAATTATGAAATTGCTCACAACCTATCACAGCTAGCTCACCATATCACAGCCAACTCACCAAATAGGCCCTAAATGAGTTACAAATTAACTCATTACACACAAGACTTCCATACTTAATTGTGATGATACAATGTGCATGCATATCTCCACCGACCACCGATTTGCTACCAAAAACTGAACCATCCAAGTAGCTACTTCAAATTGACATGCACCCTCCCGCTAGTTAGGCCTCTTCCCAATCCACTTAAGCTTAATTAGCACAGCACTAAGTGCAGTGTTAGTTGTTACTTACAAGTAACTTAATCCTACTTACATTCCGAGGATGAAACTAAGATGAGAAATGAGAATTGAGGTGGTTTGAAGAATTGAGGTAGGTGGGTACATTGTGGTCCGTCCCTAGTTAGTTACACATATCTTAAGCGTTCATTTGGTGGGTTGGATGAGATTGGGTCTTAAGAATACAATTGTATTGGCATGTGTAAGACAAGACTTGTAACTCATGTATAAGAACATGTTAGATAACTCACTCTATTATGAATTCATAACCCATAATTTCCAGTCCTGTTCAGCTCACATTTTGACGCAACAAACAAATGACTGGATTCAAATCCATTATAATTGCTCACAACCTATCCCAGCCAGCCCATCAAATAACCCCTAAATGAGTTACAAATGGACTCATTACACACAAGACTTCCATACTTAATTGTGAGACTCTAATAATATCGAACGTAGTGCTTCCAACGGATAGAAAAAATGAACTTCGTATTATAATGTGAATAGTCAACACTATGGAATGTTGTCTAACGTTGAGCATATGACAACGGCCAAGAGGCAACAATGTCGTTTTCTAAGCAAGTCAAGAAATTGTAGCAATGGTCCCTCAACTTTAATCAAATTGGAGCAATGGTCCCTTAACTAAAAATATATTATCATTGGTCCCTCAACTTATCAAAATGTGTAGCTATAGTCATTTTCATCAATTTTGCCAAAATTTTGTAAAATAAGTTATGTTGGAATGACCATTTATACAATTAGGGTCCCTCAACTCATTAAAGTGTGTAATTATAGTCCTTTTTGTCAACTACATCAAAAATTTTGTCAAAGCGAGTTATGTTGGAAGGACCATTGCTACAATTGGGTTAAAGTTAAGGGACTATTTCTCCAGTTGAATTAAAGTTGAGGGACCAATGGTAATGAATTTTTAGTTAAGGGACCATAGCTGCCCGTTTTGATGAGTTGAGGGACCAATGGTAATAGATTTTTAGTTGAGGGACCATTGCTCCAATTGAGTTGAAGTTAAGGGACCATAGCTACAATTTACTCTAAATATATTGAGCTTGTATGTGAAATTGTGAATGTATGGTGCCTTTCTTGTTAAGGTTTGTCTAGACCCAGCGCATCTAAAAATGAATAGCCCCTTTGTCCAAGAAACTTGGAGCCGTCGCACAAGGAAAAAAAAAAATATAAATGAGATCAATTAGTTCTCTCGAGCTACTCGATTTGATTCTTGATTTTTTCGAGTATTGTATTACGAATTTAAAGTTAAAACCCACACTTAGTCTGTTCGTTTTCAGTTTTTTGTTGTTAAATACATAAGAAATTAGGAATTTGAATGAAAAAGAAAAATAATTTAGTTTTCATCTTATGTAAGTAAGAGGAATGTTAAAGAGACTCAAAAAAATGAAACTCTTTATGGATTTTGACAAAAAAAAAAAAACTCTTTATAGACTCTCCATCATCTCATGTTTTTTTTTATAATATTGGCACAAAAATTGTCAAAAAAATATAAAGTAGTAGAGAGTTCATAAAAAGTCTCACTTTATAAAAGTCTCCTTATCAAAATGCGATTAAAAGTCCAAGTCATTGCCATGGGAGGAGGAGTATATTTTGTGAAGGTTGACCATAGCTCTTTAAATAAATCAAAAGCTTCAAATCCTTGTCAACCACTCCAAAGTACTGTTGATATTCTCTCACCTCTGATTAGTTTTGACTAGGGCTGGGCACGGGCCGTGCCTAATTTTGAAGGGACCGGACTGGACCCGGATTTAAAAGAAACGGGCTGGGCCGGGCCGGATACAACAAATTCTAATTCAAGAACCGGACTTAACCCGGCCCATTTGAAACGGGCCGGTTCGGGCCTGGTCCACGGGTCCTCTCTTTTTTTTCTTTCTTTTTTTTTCCTTCTCTCTTCTTCGTTTGCTCTCTCGAATCTTGATCTTTCCAGGAGATGTCGGTGTCCCCTCCGCTCTCGCCTTCAAGCTCAGATCCTCCGTGTCGCCAACGAGATCGAGACCTGCTAGAGATCTTTAAGATCTGTTGGGGTTTTTTCAAATTTCCCAGTACAACGAATTCATCGAAAATCTCAAAATTCAATATAACCCAGTTGATATCCTCAGGAAAATCCTTCAAAGCAACAAACTTTAATAAAAAATTGAATTTTAGACAACCCACCCGGATGACTAATTTCCTAAGATTGCATTACAATATAACCCAATTGATCAAAATCCACAATTTAACAATATACCACAATTTAGCACCAAAGCAGTGATTGCATGCATCAGAAAAAATAACAAATTCCTTTTCTAGATCCCTTTTTTTACTTAGAATCCCCACAAACAGTTTGAAATCAAAACAAACCAGAGAGATAGCACCAATGGAAGACCTCAATAACTGGGTAAGCTTCGAACTTTTTCTCCCAGTCGGCGAGAACGCTGATCTTCTTCTCTGTGAGGTCGTCGAGGGAGGCGGTGTTGTCCTCATCCTTCTTGATCATCTTTTCCAGAGCCCTGCTGGCGTCCTTGCAGCGAATATGGCGTCTGGACCGACGAAGAAGTCGAAGTCACGACGACGAACGGTGGTAGTCGGAGTCCGCAGAGAGACCTTCAGATTGATGCTTGAGTTGGGGATTCAAGATCGAGAGAGAAGAGTCCACAGACTTAGGAAATATCGATAGTGGAGAGAGAGACCGAGAGAGAGAGTAAGATTTGTTTTAAATCAATGGTGGAGATTTAATCTCCATATAATGGACAGTACCAACAGTCCGGGCCGGGGGCCCTTTTTTTTAGAAATCTGAAACCGGCCCGCCCCGCCCCGCCCCGTTTTGAGTTTACAAAATTTGTACCCGCTTCGTACCTGCCCCGAACTGACTGGACCCGGCCCACCCCGCGGGTCCTAGGCCCGTTTGCCCAGCCCTAGTTTTGACTAATGGAAAATGGCGACACCGCAGTACTCATAGACAATCTACCTTCGGGATTATATTTTAGGAAATTTTAATGAAAAGTTCCCGGTACTGTTTATTTTAACGAAAAATCACATTTTACATTAAAAAGTTAATCCTTGTACTATTCACTTTACCCTTTATTTTATCTTTATCGTTAAAACTCAAAGTTTTCAAACCATTTTCATTAGTTTTCCTTATATTATATATATATATATATATATATATATATATCTACTTGGGTTAATGTTCTCTTCAAAATTTTTGTCGTCGTATAAGTCATTTTTGAATCACTCAGGCAAGAATTAAACTTGTTTTGTTTCGTTTGAAATTATGCATATAGCACACATGCACAACGATTATTAGGTCGGAAATTATGCAATCTTTGATCACCATGTGAATCACAGCAGTCAAGTACCAATCTAATTTTCTTGGCTGTATGAAACTCAATTTTAGTCTCCGCCCAGCTGTGAAACCAAGAGCCAACCGTACGCCTCAATCTGTAACGTGATATCACTCATTGTTAATCCAAGAGCCATCCCCAACACAAAAAAAAAAAAAAAAAAAAAATATATATATATATATATATATATATATATATATATATATATAAACACACACACATACTATTACTAAAAAGAATACTTTTTTTTTTTTAAAAACAACTAAAAAGAATACTCTTTATCAACTAAAAAATAGTGAAATAACAAAGATAGTAAATTCAACCCAGCCTTTCGAGTAAAAACAAAACCCATCTTGCTTTTCAACTTTCTCTCCCCCACTTTCTACATTTTCTCACGAAACTTCCATTTTCAACGATTTTTGTATTTTCTTTTATATTCTCATTTTAAATTACACACAAGTATTTCAACCGAAAGAAAATTTTAGACACTGTGTGCTCCATATATATGTATATATAACAAATTCACATGCATCTATCAGCTGAAAAGATCAGGAAGCTACGCGTGTTAGTTGTTTTTAGTAAAAGGATGATAAAGGATTAATGAAGTTAGCTACATATAAGGCTTGGTCATTGGTTTACTATATTAGTCTTATTCTCTGAACCAACATATGACGATCAGAAAGAATCAAGACCCTGGAATTTAGCCATATCCTGCAAATTAGGTTACTTCTTTCCTGCTCAGAGAGTTTAGAAAGGGCTAACTCTACAATAAACTGACCCCTTGTCCCTTATTTATATAATTTTAGTAAATAGTAAAGAGCATTAAAGAATAAATGCAAGGGGGGACGAAGCCAAAACCCACAAAGAAAAAAATAATACATCATTATTGGATACGCATTAGTTTGTAAAGCGGAATCCATGCACGCACACATAATCCGTAAACAAAGCAGTACGGACAACCGAGAATCGTGCCAAACCAAATTAGTAGAAGCATGCCTATGTTAGCAAAACTATCGGCTACAACATTTCCATCTCGAAATATGTGAGAGAAGAAGAAGACAAGGAGGATCAAGATCATTCGAATAGAGAAACGGAAATCATACTAGAAGAGTCACTTTCTAACCACAACGCTAACTTCTCTTAAAAAACAAATTCCACACCAATAATATGACATAAAGTTCTACGAAGAAAGGAATTTCGATGGCCAATATCCTGACATAAACCGCCAAAAAACCGATCATAACAATTTCTAAAAACGTCGCCACAAGTGACAAGACCAAAATTTCCTTTAGACAAACCATTCATATGAAGTTTAATCCAAAAGTCTCAAGGAGGATATCAGAACACAAAAAGAAAAGTAGAGACCTTGTGAGGAATAGGCGGAATCCCTAAAAAACAAATAATGCGAGTATCCAAACCTTAAAGCGTGTTAGCTGGTTTGAGGCTCAATTCCAAAATTAATTTTTCTACATAGAATTTGACTCTACCTTTCCCCTAAAAGACTAACTATTCATGCATGCGGCCGTATGAGTGGTCATTGAAAGTTAGCCGCACTTATTATAAACCTGCACATAGCTTTCCGCAGTCTCTGTGTACGAAGGAGATGGATTGTCCGCTCTCATCTTCTCATACCCTTCACATCTCTTCCTGTTTGTGCGGTCACGGTTAAGCCACGTCAACATTTTATATTCTTATTCCTTTTTGTCTTATTATTTCTATAAAAAAAAAAAAAAACTAATATCAAATGTTGAAGTGACTTAACTGTGACAGCACAAAACAGGAGGGGATGAGAAGGATATTGGAAGGGGAAGGCAGACAATTCATCTCTGTGTATGAACTTGAGTATCGGTATCCCTCATCATCACTTTAATATATTCAAAATTTTCTCATACACATGCATTGGTGAATGCATGCGTTTTGATGACTAAGTCATATGTGAGTAACATGAGTAATTGGGACTGTGGAAGGTATGTTATATATGTTTGATTGTACAACAGTTAGTCTACTTGGGTATAGGATTACAAAGTAGATCCATGCCGAATCGTAACTAGAAGATAAATCGTAATGAAAACAACAATATGACGAAAAAAATTTAACTGCACATAAGACTGATTATAAGTATGTCGACTGATTATAAGTATGTCTTACTAGTCTTACTATATTTATTCTTGGTAAATATTTAATAACTAAGTGATGAATTTACTGACAGCTAAAACAGGTGTCAAATTTTCATTATTCCTTTCCCCTTTTTATTCAATAAAAGGATAAAAGCTTCACTTTATCATTTTAAAAATATTTGGAAAAGAACGTGTTTGGGTTATATGGACATCTGTAATTTTTCCTTACAAGTTACGAATGTACAGGTAGTATTTTTGGCACATAGCTAGGAGAACAAACTAGTTGTACGTACAAAAATAATTATTAAAGGGGCAAATCCGTTACACCATATTTTTACATAAAATTTAACATAAAGTTATAAACTATTAAACTATCTCACTGTCAATAGTTGAGATTTAACCTAATATGATAATTAATTAATTTGATTTTTTTTTTTTAAATAAAAAGATACATTGAAAGTAAAAATATGAAACCTTTCTTCTTCTTTTTTTCTCTTGGTCTTCACCAACAATCTCGTCTAATCCCCAATAACTTTCCATTTTTTCCTTTTCTTTTCTCTTGGTCTTCACCAACAATCTATTCTGTTCTCTACTTCCATCTCTCTTCTCTATCCATCCTCACTTGAGATAATTTTTTTGCTTCTGCTAAACGATGTTAAATATTAATTCTAATGCAATTCATTGCAGAACTCTTTTGAATTCCAGAGATAAATAACAAGGAAGGGAAGAAATAGCGTTGGCTGACAGAATAATTTTATTTTTTGATACTCATGTCGAAAAAGAGGAACCCTATTAGTTTCCAAATTACCCGGATTAAAACTAAAGAAGAGCAATGAACCTTTTGTATTTGGAAGATAGTCAATTTTTTTTTTTTTAGAAAATTTAGGTTCTTTCACTCAATGTGAACAAGGAAAAGAGACGGAACAACTTTGAAAATCCAATATGAACGAGTGCCTGCGTAGGGGAGAGCATGTTCTTCCTTGGCCTGCAGTGGTGAATAAAAACTGGAGATGGAGAGCCATTGAGAGTTTTCTTACTTGATTAACCTTTGAATTCGTACCATACGAGGCTTGATTGATTACTGTGCATTTTAATTGTTATTTTGTATATAAGTTTTTTTTTGAAGAAATTTTGTATATAAGTTAAAAAAAGTAATAATAATTTCTTATGAAGGGAAATTAATAATAACTAATTAGCTATCAGACTAAGTCTTAACCATTGATAGTGGGATAATCTAATGGTTTTAAAACTTGTGTCAAATTTTGCGTAAAAAATATGGTGCCACAAATTTGTCCCCATATATGATACTAAAATAGTTGTACAAAAACTTATTAACCTAATGGTAGACAGGGAATAGACTCCGTTGCATATGATTAGCACATTATCTTAGTTTTACATAAACTATATTACTAGAAAAAAATAGTTATGTTATATAATATAGTTATATATATGTATGTATGTATATATATATATATATATATATATATATATATATTTCAAGTAGTTATAAGTATTACTTTGGCATTCGAAGTCCTATGTTCGTTTATCTCTCCTTCGCTTTCGCTTCTTGTTAGAAAAGTCCATAATTTAAAGATTTTTATATAAGACCTGTTATTTAATTAAGCTTCACTTATGTATCACTGCTAGAATCCTAGCTACTAAATCTAGTCTTGCTGTAATTATATAAAATGGACGTTTGCAACAAAATTACATGAGAACACATAATACTACATGGTATAGGTTTGCCCTTTGCCTCACAACTCTAAAACCCTAGCTTTCTTTTCTTCTCTACAAACCGACGTTCCTCCCCTGAAAACCCTAACCTTCACTTCCTGTATCAATGTAAGGCATGTTAACTACATTGGAAAAATTAAAGAGCAGTGAAGAATTGAGAAGATGAAGAGCTAGAGAGCCAACATAGAAGAAATGAAATGATCTTTATTATCAAAAGACTTGATTGAATTACAATCTGATTCATCACTCAGTTAAATAGAGTACAAAGCTTAGCTCCAAAACTAACAGATATAACAAGCATAACATCAATGACCAACTGTATCAATCTAACAAACTTTCAACAAATTCTTGATAACATGGCATTCTGATGTGAATATTGCCAACATCCCCCCTCAATCTCAACTGGGATTTCTAGTTTGAGATTGTATGAGTGCTTGAGAAATACAGAAGCAGAATAATGAAATCCTTCTTGTCCATGTACTCCTAGCCTTGCTCCCATCATCAATTAATCAGCACTGTTTTCAAAATGTCTCTGTCCAGTTGTATTTCTTGTCTTCACCATGTGACTGGAATTGATAGCTCCACTTCCAAAACACAACCAATATTTGTCCAAACCCCCTTTACTTGTAAGAGTACATATTGGATCCGTCGATTATGTTATGGCATGAGCACCACTCATCGTGACATGTTCCTAGAGTTGAATATATACCTCATTCAAGAATTGTTTTTTATCCAATCCAATAGAAAAGGCAAATCCCTTATGATACACCAGATCCAGCTCGGTTACTGACAGAGTGAATAGATGTGCCGTTTCTTGAAATCTCTCTTCTGATCGATTTCATGAGGATGAATATGTGTAAAAACATAATATTAAGGATTCAACACCCTCTATGTGTAATCTTGTATATAAACATGAAATTTTCTAATTTTTTATAAAGATGGTTAAGAATCAATACTTTGAGACCGATGTAGAAAGGGGAAAAACAACAAACAAAATGTTAACTCCAGACATCTGTATATATATTAATTGATTTGTTGATCATTAGCTCAATGGCTTGTCCAGCAACTGGGAACATCAGTTTATCCTAATTAAGCATCTCTCTCCTTTCGGAGCTCTTTCATGATGCAGTTGCTAAAACCTTATTTATTAATTTTCAGTTTTCAAAAGGTAAAGCTAGCTAGCTACATCAAATCCTGTAGTCTCTGCAATACCGTCGAAGTATCTACTCCAACTCTAGAAATTTTGACCTACAAAGAATCATCACCAAAATAAAATTAATTAACTCCATTTCATATATAAATGAACTTAATTGTTTTAGTATTTTTTTTTTTTTTGAGGTTAAAATAAAGGGTTAGACGATATTAGCTTCTCGGATAAATGTTTTAGTACCTGAGCATGCACCGAGTAGAAAACTTTATTGCCTATGGTGGTAAAGCTGGCACTGACAACTTCAGCTCCTTCTTCCTCAAGAACACTGATGACTTCATAAAACATGAAGTTCTTATTCAACCCACTGATCAGCATCACTTCTATGCTTGAACCCGAGTCTCTTAATTCAATAACTGGCAATCTTAAGCCCATCATCGCGGTTTTTTCTGGGTCAATATAGCCAATGTCAGACTTATAACTGCCTAATTGTGACCTCATTGCTTTCTCCTTCCTCTCTTTCAGATTCTCGATTCTCTCTCTCAGTTTCTTTATATAGGATGCCGCAGTATCAAGCTGATTTTGCTGTGACATATCCTGATCAATAGGGGAAAGGAATATTGCAATTAGTAAAGCCAATAATAAAATTTGATTGCTATTGAAATATATTTAATTAAGGATCAACGTTCTCTCATCCCAGATATTTGATATGTTATGTCATCAGATTGAGCGTCTTACAACATAATATGTCATAAATGATACAGTGAATCATTTTTCCATTCTTAAGTAAAGGGATACTGATCTTTCAAGGCTAGTTAGAGAGGGTGATGACTATATATTTATACCTTGGAGTTGGTGGTTTTGAAGTGTTGGGGAGGAACAAGTGAAGCAAGCTTGAAGCAGAGACTTTTCATGTGAATTCTTCTGTTTCTCTCCACTGTCTTCCTGTCCGGTTTGGAAGAAGACTCACTGTTACACCTCTTCATCCTCTCTCTCTCTCTCTCTCTCTCTCTCTCTAAAAACAAGCAAAAGCCACAACACCCAAAATCCAAGGAAGCATGAAAAGCAAGAAATAGAGAGCAAATTAAGGGAGAGACTTTGGAAATTAGGAGGAGCTTACTGTAACATGGATGCTTATATATAGTTGAAGCTACAAGTCCAGCCGATATAAGCAAAAACGAGTAAGGGGAACATACAGATACAGTGAACTTTCGATGTCATTACCTCACAGGCAACTGGGGCCCGGCCTAGCAGATATTACGGAAGAGTACGTGGCGGGATCTGAATTGGGTAGGACCCATTCTGGTTCTCGTGGATCCGTTGGATTTTGTTTGATCCAAAACGATATATAATTTAAGGTGTCCGCAGAGGCGGGCTGATTTGCTGATTTTTACCTTTTGACTTTTGACTTCCCTGAGGAACCCGCGCTTCCACCGTCCACTTCTCATGTTATATACATTTTAAAAGTATCTATCTGCACCTCTGTTGCAAGGGTTGCTTTAAAAAAAGAAACAAGTTTATATTTTGCATTCACAGATCAAATACCTCCGATTATTATATTTTGTTTTCAAATTAGTTTTGACTGTTTTTTTATTTTTTATTTTATATACAGCCAATGTGATGTAGTAAATTTATCCAAATTGTAGGGAGATGAATTGGAATGCAAAGCGAAAAGCACATTGTTCTAGTCAATTTTTTTTTTCAAATCCATATTTTTCAAACTTTTTTTGATATTCTGTATTAGTGTTTTATAAAAGGGTCATATTGAGTTCTCGTCACAGCTAAATGCGACTATGACCAATTGTAGCATTTTCAATATTAGTTTAATTATCATTGTTATTGGAAAATTAAGATAGAGTCTCTCAGGCCATTTTCAATCGAAAAGGCTAAACATAGCTCTGTCTAAAATTATAACTCTATAAAACATTGTTTTTAAATGACCAGCGTCAGTTCATACTCATATACCATCTCCAACCGAAATGGCTAAATATAGCCCCTTAATAATTTATTAGTTTTAAGTTTATACTTTAATTTATTAGTTCATTTAGATAAATTATCGTTGGATGTTTTCAATCTAGCCGTTGAATTTGAATCAATTATTATAATTGAGTAGCTGGGCCCCAAAAAAAGGGTTAAAAAGGGGGCTATATTTGGTCAACCTGATGCCCTTTGGCCAAAAATGGCATGGTGGGTTTTGTAGAGTTATAGCTTAGTCTTCGGTTGAAGACATATTTTTTGCCAAATCAAGCCATTTTTTTACTTTTAAACCTTTAGCCCTCTCCACTAAAGATGGCCTTAGCTTTTCATTTTATCTCTCTTGTAACTTATCTTTGATATTTTGTGCTTATTACCCTTAACTAAGGGGTGACCAATAAGTAAAAGCGTTTTTCCATCATTTTGCTTAATCTATCATCTCAGAATCCCACTTCTCCTACGACCATCCTCTCTACTCCATCTTTCATTCTGTTCTTACTGGCCAAAAAGGTTGTTCTTTTGTGGTGGAGCTTTGTACTCTTTTGGTTGTGCAGATAGGTTTGAGTCCATACAACAATTTAGTTGGGTTGTTATATTTTGGAGGGACAAGTCAAGAGATATACTGTTGCGCCGGATCGTGAACTTTATCAAACCACTCCTTCAAGAAAGTGAATATGTATCCGTGCCTCAGTCTAATTATCTACGAGCTTCTTGAAAGAGAATATTAACGTTTCATTTTTTATTGTAATTTTTTTACTGTAACTTTCCCAACATACTCAATTTCAACTCCACTAGAAATAAAATATTTAATAAGCTTGACCTCCTCACCAAATTTGATTTAAAAATATATAATGAGACTTTACCGTTCAAAAGACGAAGTGCAACATTGAGTTTAGTTAATATAATTGTATCCGTGTATCACTTCATATTTAACTAAGTCAATGTTAGATAAAAAACAATAAAATTGGTATTTTAGCCGCACCGTGTAGCTAGTGTTTATATTTTGTGATTGTTCTTCGGTCAATGTGTGACAATTGGTTTTTTTTGGGGGGGGGGGGGGGGGGGGGTGTGTGTGGTATTATGGAACTTAGTTGTACTTGCACCAGCCACCAGTTTATGCAATGAGTTTTCACTTTCTCGTCAATAAAAGAAGAAGAAATTTCTATGTCTGCTTTTGCTCGATGAAAGAATTCGAGTGTAGTACCACCAGGAAGTCAAGCAAATACACATATATACTGTACACGTCGCAAGAAAAAGTCCGTTCATGAATAAATGAATCCATTTATACAATCGATTTTTTTTAATTATGACATATAGGTATATTGAGTGGTTTTACTTTTGATTACATTAATAATAATAATATTATTATTATTATTTTATTTTTTATGATGAAACCTTCATATTGCCATGTTGTGCATGTGATAGGATGCAAGTTAGGGACAACATGTCGTTGTTAGTAGTGAGCCGCTGACTTGTTCTTATGAAATCTTGAGGCGGTATTTAGTTGAACGATATGTAAGCCTAAATGGATGTGATGTGCATGCGGTCAGAAGCGGATGCACACTGGGACCAAGGTATTCCTTGGACTCTCCAAATGTTTTTTACGAGTCCCTTTGTACCTACTAAGTGTTTGATGTAATACATGTTAGCCATACAGGTTGCATGAACAACACTCGACAAATTCTCTCGATACTACTCATCAAGTGTTAGAACAAATGTCTCAATGAATAAACTGAAATTGTTTTTTACATGCCTCACACACTGTTTCTATCTAAAAAGCTTAGACCTTTAATACTGAGACCATCCAAGACTCGAATCTTGAGTCCACCACTGCATGTGATAAGATGAAAGTTTGATGTGTAGGTGATAAAATACAAGTTGGAGGAGAATAATTAGACCTTGCATTCGTGTCGTGTTTTCCGTGTTCGTATCGTTTTCGTGTCATACCCGATATCTTAACGGGTCGTGTCGTGTAACACCCGTTTAAATAAACGGGTAAAATGACCCAACCCAAAATCGACCCGATAATATTAACAGATAATATGACCCGACTCGTTACCCGTTAAGGAAAATATATTTTAAACCAATAAATAATCAAATGAAAAACATAATACTAAATAAGTATATACATACCATATTGTTACATCCAAAACATAAAAACGCATTTTTCTTTTAAGTATATTTTCGCTTACCTAAATTGATCAAATGGTAAAAATGGAAAATATTGGAATAGAGAAGGGGTTTTTTCATCCAAAAAAGTTCTAATAATATAAGTGAAATAAAATCCAACGGTACATATTTACTCTCATTTATCTTACGGCTGTTATTTAAGTAAAGTTTTTAATAGTTTTTTAATTAATGTAGAAGTGTAAAAAATATAGAAAATATATATAAATGCTCGTAATGACAAGCTTTACAACTGTCATGAATAGCTTAACTTCGAAATTCGCCAATATAATCATATAAATCATATATCAAAATTTAACTGTTGATTGTTGTTTACATTTACGCTTCATTGTTCTCATCAAATTTTGTTTTTTCATATTTTCGTTTTTGAAAACATCATCTATTAGAGGATGTAGGAGGATGAACGGTTTGGATCGTTGATATTATATTCAGAGTTTTACGGTTAGTGAAAATATTGCTTGATGTTTATAAAGTTTTCATCGACTCATATTTCAGTTAATCGTAAATATCGAAACGTGATATCAAAGATCTGAACCGTTCATCTTCTTACATCCGCTAGATGATCATGTTTTCAAAAAAGAAAATTTTAAAAATGAAATTCAGTAAGAAGAATAAATGGTAAATGACAATCGACGGTTAAATATAAATTTACGGTTTATGGATTATAATGTTGGATTTCGAAGCTAACCCCTTTATGAAAGTTGTAAAGCTTGTCACTATGAGTGATTGTATATTTTTTTTTTTACATTTTTTACAATTCTACAATAATTATTATTAATTTTGCCCTCAAATAAAAAACATTATTCATGAGGGTTTGGAGGATTTTAAAAATCTAAATGATAATGTAAGTGTAACCATTATCTACTCGTGGAGGAATAATGATGAATCACGAGTGTTTATATATTCTGTCACATTTTTCATACTTGTATGTATGTCTTCTTAGTTCTTGCCTATACAAATACTATACTAGTTTATTTTAATTTTGGACAACAACATGTTAAGTAAAATTTATCCTAGTAATGATAATAAGGAACTCTCATAATAAAAATAAATAATGACTAAAACTTTTTTTTTTTAAACTTATATAGAATAATAATACAAAACTATATATTTAATATAGAATATATTGTATATATTAATATGGCTATTGTATTTTATAATAAATCTTTTAGTAATTTAACTTTAAAATTATCAAAATAATTTTTTTCTTAACGGGTTGAAACGGGTTATGTCACATCCCGGCCCGGGGTGGATCACTTCCCGGGCCCGCTCCACCACCGTAGCACGATATTGTCCGCTTTGGGCCCCGACCACGCCCTCATGGTTTTGTTTCTGGGAACTCACGAGCAACTTCTCAGTGGGTCACCTATCATGGGAGTGCTCTGGCCCCCTTCTCGCTTAACTTCGGAGTTCCTACGGAACCCGAAGCCAGTGAGCTCCCAAAAGGCCTCGTGCTAGGTAGGGATGGGAATATACATTTAAGGATCACTCCCCTGGGTGATGTGGGATGTCACAATCCACCACCCTTAGGGGCCCGACGTCCTCGTCGGCACACACGCGGCCAGGGTTAGGCTCTGATACCAAATTGTCGCATCTCGGCCCGGGGTGGATCACTTCCCCAGCCCGCTCCACCACTGTAGCACGATATTGTCCGCTTTGGGCCCCAACCACGCCTTCACAGTTTTGTTTCTGGGAACTCACGAGCAACTTCCTAGTGGGTCACCCATCATGGTAGTGCTCTGGCCCCCTTCTCGCTTAACTTCTGAGTTCCTACGGAACTCGAAGCTAGTGAGCTCCCAAAAAGCCTTATGCTAGGTAGGGATGAGAATATACATTTAAGGATCACTCCCCTGGGTGATGTGGGATGTCACAGGTTACCCACGTGTATACCCGTTATTAACGGGTCACCCGATAATGACCCGATTAGTTATCGTGTTGATCCGAAACCCGTTATTTTTGTGTCGTTTTCGTGTCGTGTCAGAAATTGCCGTGTCTAAGAATAATATGGTTAGTAGAGAGCCAATGTCTTGTTTTTTCCGAAATCTTGACAAAGTCATGCATGTTAGGTTGAAGAAATAACAGGCTGGTTATTCATTATCCTTTGGAGTTTGATGAGATGATCATCTTAATGCTCAGTTAAATTATAGACTCTAGAAACTAATTATAATTTTCTAGGAAATAATAACGATTTCGTTAGCATTTTTTTTTAAATACAAACATTAAATAGAAAATCATGAATTAAATCCAAATGATGATCAAACAAAAAGAACACTAAAACAAAAAACAAGCCCAAGTTAAACAATCTAATAGTCATCAGATCGACGGATTTCAGTTACGCGACAAAGATATTGCTGAAGTTTTAGGCAGAAATCACGACGCTATAGACAAAAGATGGAAATTTGTGTCAGAGATCAGGAACAATAATGGGCCATATATGCATGTTCTTTCTATACTAATTATGGACGTACGTGATTCACATTGATAGGTACAGTGGTATCATCTCGTTAAAATTAATAAGTTAAATGACCCGACTCATTAAGACCCACTAAGAAACGAAAAAATTAAAATTAACGGGCATGTCATCCTTTATTATTCATTACTGTAACTATTGTTTTAATGGTTATTTCTCATTCATTATTTTCATATCTAGAAATTCAAGTATGATTTAATTGCAATGTCCATTGTTCTTTAAAAATAAACATTGACATGTACCAACTCTCAAATTGAAACGTACCTATACTAATTTAAAACATATTCATACCGAATTACAATGTATGCTTACTAAATTGCAATTTGCCCATGCCGAATTGGAATGTACCCATATTAGTTTGAAATGTACCGGTATGTTTAGGTTACACATAACTTGCTATTAGGTTTTCACATACTAAAATTATGATAACATAAACATATCAGTAAGCTGGCACGTATCGAAACAAAAAATAAATAACATCAAAATACTAATTTGCACACACATTTGAATTAAATGACGTCACAATAATGTACCAATTTATTGGTACACTATTTTTAATATACATGCGCATGCATATATGTGACAGCCCGTTTCAGAATAATTTTATCATTGGTGTGAAATGACTAAAGTACCCTTGGACATTGAGTGTGTGATTTATATTTAAGTTGGATTTAATTATCATTTTCCTAAGTGTTGGACCTAAGTGAGCTAAAGAACTTAGTTTTGTTTGGTTGGAGACCAAACTAAGACCACACAAAAACACAAAAACACATACACACTCACACCAATGCTCTCTCTCTCTCTCTCTCAGACTCGCCTCTCTTGTACGGACGAGACTCAAAACCCTTCGAAACTTGGCAGATTGAGGGATTTAACCACACGTTTATGTTCGTGAAGCTCAGATGAATCGATTGGTACCATTTTCAGGTAAGGAAACCTTCGTTTTCACGTGAAATACCCTAGCTCCGATTTGGTCACTGTTCATGCAAACGTTAAATCTTGTGTTTTTGGAAATTTCAAGCTCACAGGGAGCTTAAGGAGGTCCTAAGGAAGCTCGGAGTGTGTTGTTTGGTGGTTTTGGACGTCCGGATCGTGAATTTCAAGCTTGGCCGGATTTCGTGGAATTTCTCCGGTGAGATCCCGTGACTTTTAGAGCTTCAAATTAGTGTGATTGTGTTGTACAAGTTAAGAGCTTCATTTTGATATAAATTGCATGAAATTTGGATGAAAAACGAGTGAGAAATCGAAGTTTTAAAAATCCCCAGTTTTCCGACGACGGCGATGGTCGCCGGAGTTGAAGGAAGAAGATGAGAGAATATTTTGTTAAGTTTAACGGAATATTCTAACGGCGTCAGTAACGCCGTTAAATTTTTATTAAGGACTTAACAGAATATTCGACGAAATATTCCTAATGTCTGTTAGGAATCCGTCAGGGTTGGCAGGGCGTGAGGGCGTATAGGGCCGTGCCCTTGCCGACGTATGGGTGGTTGGAAAAATTTTCTAAAAATATGGGGATGTTCGTGAGGTTGTGTAGATCACGGTGGTATATTCATATACCCAATTTGAGCAATGTATGAGAAGTTATTACCTATTGTTGGTTATGTGCGTTAAATAACGTTTTTTCGGTTATTACGCATATAGGTGAGGCCTATCCTGAGGACGAGGGCCATCAATCGAGGCTCGGGGGTTATGACCCTTCGACTTATCTGTGAGTGGGCTTTTGTTTTCCGTATATACCTATATAAATGAGATTTTTCCCAGAAAATCAATTTAAGTGAAATGTGATATGAAATGTGATACGATATGCCATGCAAAGTATATATCTATTTTATTCATGCTTTAGTTGTTGCATATTATGGTAATTGGTGTTGTAGATGCACATGTAAGTATCAGGTGAGTTATAGAATGATTAATATGAAATGATGATTATGTGAGATGTATTGAAAGCTCATAAACCTGCACCCCGGTGTTAGTGCTCCCGCCCAGAGTTAGGGGCACAGTCTTTCACGTGGATGTTCACCTTCTGCACCACATGCTCATCTTGGATCCAAGTTAGGTGCACAGTCCTGTCGTATAGACCATTTTCAGTGGGTTCGACTCGTAGGTGACCCGCGATTAGCGCACAGTCTTCATCACCTATGATGAGTTTATTTCACCTGATATGGTTATGTGATTTGATGAGATATATTTGGCATGGCATATACCTTGCATATCACTACTTTTGGCATCATTTTGAGTTTATGAGTTGAGATGAGTACATATGTATATATGCTATTTTTCCGGGAAATTATACAGGTTTTACGATGAGGGGTTAGAACCTTTGAAAAGAGAAAAGGTTTTGAAAAGATTTGTTTTTGCCCACTCACGCGTTTTGTTTTTCGCCCCTCCAGGTTCTAGGTAGCAGTGCTTTGGTGGTCACGAGGGATCCAACGGTGTTCTGACAGAATTCACAAAAGTAGGATTCACCTTCGGGTGTTATATCTTAGTAATTGTCCTTGACTGCAACTAGACGTTCTTATTACTCTGAATGTGTATTTATACACTTAGACTCTCACTAGCAAGTTATTTGGATAGTACGGCTAGTAGTTGGTTTTTATTTATTCGTATTTATATTTATCTTATTAGCTTCCGCACTGTGCACATGGTTACGTCACTCTCACATGACGGCCAGCACGCCCTCCTTGGGACGGGGTGTATCAATATATATATATAGGATCAAGGGACAAATATTTTTACAAACATTTTTACACTTCTTTGTAGCCTTTAGCTTTTATAACATCCAAGGGTTCTTATTTATTCATTAAGTGACTTGGATCCTTATGTGGATTTTAACTAATATTAAAAATAAAAATAAAATTGCAAAAACATAAAATCTGGAAGAAAATTAAAACTAAAATTAAAAGAGGAAGAAACCTTGGATCATGGGCGTTTTATTCCTTCTATGGTCGCTGCTACCATTTTCTTTTGTTGCTCAAACGAGAGCGTCTCAGACATATTCATTCGGGTGATACAGCTCATGTCCAAACTCAAGACTCACTATTCTGAAGACACTGTGACCATTGTCTCACCAGATTCAGACAATTTGACAGTCCTTCAAGCTGGTATAATTGGACTTGACTTGCGCTGGTAACTCGAGACTCTCTTCCATAACGCGATCACTATCGTCATAACAAGAACCTGTGATTGTTATGCCTGAACTTTACCGGGCTTGCAGGAGGCTTGTATCTCATTTGGTTAAAAGCATTCACTCTTGCACAGTTGCATTTGACGTCCTGGATTCAATTCTCCCATCCCCAATTTCGCTCACATAAACAAAAGTACTCCTCTAGGGTTGTGATTCCAGACAATTCAGTAATAGAAATCCGATTATGATTCCTCTCATCAGTTAAATTCCCCTCATTCCGATCCCGGATTAGTAAACCCCTCCACTCACTCATTGTGAGGATTATTGTGATGAAGTGAATTGAGCTCACTTTGTTTATTTTTATTTTCTTTGCGTTCCCTCTTCTTTCTTTTTTTCAGTATTAAGTTCCTATCAGGGAGGAAGGGAGTGGTGGTGGTGGCTAGTGAGGAGGCGAGGAGTAGCACTTTGAGTAGGGTTGGTGAAGACAATGGTGTTGGGAGGAGAGGAACATACGAAGACAGAAATGAAGGGTATGACGAGGAAGGAAATGGCACATGATGTGACGGTGCTGTACAATGAATCAATTGATTGATGTGAACCGAACCATAAGCAAAAGAAATTCAGGCACTATAAACCTAAACCAGATATGCAGAGCAGCACCATGCTTAAACAAAGCAGCATATCTACAAGGCGACTAGAACGGCTAAATCTCTAAACTGGTGAACTATTAATTCGACAAGCATGAGGTTTAAAAAAGGTTAACCCAATTTGAGTTGAGTTCTTCATCAAATGAACCAATTAATTATCCAACAACAACTAGAATGGCTTAATCTTGTAATGGTAAAACTAAATTTTGACAAGCATGAGGTCATTAAAGAAAAGAGAGTCTTTCTCATAGTAGTAAGTGGGTTCTTGATGTTATTATAACTTAAGAGAGTTTTGTTTTGTTTTAGCTATTTTGCGAGTATGATTAAGTTGCCCTAATTCTTGATAGTTTTGATGTGCGAGTTTGTCATTTCTTGTGCATTACTGTACTTGTTTACCGTGTCAATGAGTTATACTATAGTTGTATCGTATGTAGTCTGTCATTTCTTGTGCATTATTGTACTTGTTTATCGTGTTAGCAAGTTATATTGTTATTTTATAGTCTCATGCTAGTGACGTGGAGAAAAACACGTCGCTTAATTATTGAGACACCATGACAACGGTATACATGTTTCATGTAATTCTTTATCCGCTAAGAGCATCCCCAGTGAGGGGCTCTATATGGGGCTGGAAAAGTGGTGGATATAACCCATTTTAGAGCTCTAAGGAATCTTTGGGGCTTTATAAAAGAATATCTCTCAATGATGGGCTATTTCTTTGGGCTCTATATGGGGCTATAGATATTTATTTATCTAGTAATTTGATTATCCGATATTTTTTTTTTTGTGTTAACTTTTCTTAAGTTGATTTTTGGACGTGCTATCTTAATTTTTTTTTTATTAACCTTTCAACCCAAAAAAAGTTCAAATTGTGACAAAGTTAGATTTCATCACTAATGAACCATTCGTTGTATTATATTCTCTTATATCAATCTCATCCATTGAAAGATACAAACCACAACTTCGCCCTCTGAAATAATTTGATTGTCATGTACAACAGAACAATTTACCTAGCACCGATTGGTAAATTAGTATCCTACAATCATGAAAAAAAGTATTTGAAAATTTCACCCACCATTGCCCATGAACGTTAAATCAATTGAAATTTTAATTCATATGAATTTTAAAACAATAATTAATTAGCCAAATTGCAAGAAAAATATGTAAGAAAAAAGAATTCAAAAAGAATAAAGGAGGGTATAAGTGCATTCGCAAATGAAGGGAGAGTGATAGAATTTTGCTTACATGGGTTGCTACTTTTTTTTTTTGTGGGACCCACTATTTTTTTGGGCTAGATGTAGCCCAATTTTATGCTACCCAAAAAAGGAAGTTGTTAGCCCTAGTGGTGGATCTAGCCCCATTTTATGGCTCATTGGGAATGAAATTTCTCACTAAGGCTTGAAATATAGTAACCTCATAGAGGATAAAACCACCATTGGGAATGCTCTAACTCACTGTACAAGAGCAAGAAGAACCATTTCTATGAAATTGAATAGCCTGGATTTGGATCCTCTCCTGAGCTTAGGAGGCTGAGCCTCCTGAGCAAAGCACACGGGCCGTTGGATTTTGATCCAACGACTACAATTATTAGAACTTTTAGACTGCCCTCATGTTTGTAGCCATTGGACCAAAATCCAACTGCCAGTGTGCTTTGCTCAAGAGGCTCAGCCTCCTAAGCTCAGGAGATGATCCAAATCTGAATAACCTAACCTCCCATGCAGGGAAAAACACCACGCACCTAACCTATCCTAACCTAACCACGAAAGAGTTTTTAGTGTGTCTGGAACATGACTTAGTACACTAAATCCAATAATACAATTGGTTAGAAACTTGAAAAAAAAATATTTCCAACCAACCGTATTATGACACTTAGTGTATCATACCATATTTCCAGCACACTAAAAAATTTCTCCCTAACCACCTCTCTCTTTTCTCCTTCCAATCCCTCTTTATAAAGTCAATCTCTCTTTGCACTCTTGATTTTTTTGTAGCAATCTCTCCCAGCTCTCTCTCATATAACCTAGGGAAATACTCCAAAATGGGACAAATTCTTAATCTTGGGACAAAAATATGACAAACCGGCCATGCACACCATGCACAAAATCGAAATTACTAAAATAACCACATATAAATGGGTTATTTGACCCGTATAACTCACATACCCCGCCTCTGGGATGGACAATGCACAACTCAAGATTTGAATTTCGTGATAATTTTTCGTATACTTTATGGCTGCATTTAACCTCCTTGTTAGACTGCCTACGAACTCTCAAAAGGGATCAAGCCATTCGTAGTTCATCATTCATCAAACTCTAATCTTTTTGTAAAATACTTCTAGCAGAAAATCATAGAGCGCCACACTACACATCAACCTTACGCCAAACAATAATTATCATCTTTCCATGCACGCAGGTAAGCCATTCTCACACAGATGCTTTCCAATTCATCCATCATATAAATCACTATGTTTCACATAATACCGCAATTCATAGTATGTAACATATCAAAGAACCAACGAAGCACAGTGTTATTCTCAAGTCACATTAATCAACTAATCTAATCATAATAATCTCAATCATACCCAACATCATTCCACAATCATGTCAATTAATCAATTCCATGAATCAAAGATACCCGATATTAACTCTAACTATATTAATCAATCAATGAAAATAAAACATATAATTTCCCGAATTTAATTAAGGAACTCTTTATAATTCCCTACTTGAATTATAAGTAATAAACATGGTAATTCTAATTTATCTTCACAAGGTCTATTGTGGGTAATTCCCACTCACACGAATCTAGGGTTCTAGACTAACCTTATGGAAATGAGCAAGAGCAAGGATTTTTTACCACTCAACAGAATCCAACTAAACTATGATCACCTATTTCATATGTATCAAGTACAACTAATCATCATCACCCCTAACAGTCCCCCAACGCAGATATACCAAGCAGGATTGTATCCTAACTCTAGGTAGTGATCACCTAACGCGGATATACCAAGCATGACCACTCCTAGAATGCGTATGATACCAAGCATGACCATAAGCATAGTCTAATCGTGCAGGCGGTGATCACCCAACGCGGATATACTAAGCATGATCACCCTTGAAATATGTATGGTCCCCCAACGCGGATATACCAAGCAGGACCATCCATGTACCCCTGCTACATGGTGCAGTAAATTCAACACACAACCTATCAACACCTCAACCCTTATGAGTTACAACGTAGTCACCTACACCATCAACTTCTCATGGCCACCAACTAATATGTCACACAAGTATATAAGTTCCACATAATACTTCTAATATGATTCTAGGGTCACATTGTCATAACATTTATCTTCCTTATCATTCACATTACTAAAAAGATAATTAAACACATATATCACAATCATCATCAGTACATAAGCCAAATCATGTTTAATAAACATAAGTCTATGGCTAATATATAAAAATCACATTTCAATATAAATCACATTTCAATATAAATCACATTTATAAGACCAAGACATATTCACAAATGATATTAATATAAGAAATTAGGGTGATAACCATATGACATAAATTCAAGTCATTCTCTAACCAACGTAGATCTACTAGACTTCACTTAGTCTCCCGTAGTACTAATTTTAGTATTTAGAACGTTTCGAGACATGTTGACCAAAAGTCAATTCTCGGTCAACAATAGGGTCCACAACCCTAGAAATCTAAACTGGAAGGTCCGCCTATCTGATTTATGATCCGTAACTTCTCAAAGTCTACATTAAGCTTTTAGAACAACATACTAAATTTCATTATGATCCAACGGTCGGATCTCTGCCAATCATGAATTCAAGTGACGGTCGACGTTTTATTTTTATGAGCTTACAAATCCAATTTGGGCTTTGCTCCAGGGTTCAAGGGAAGTCAACTGGAGGTGGTGGTGGGAATGGTGGCGACCGGAGAAGACGGATTCGTCGTTGGAAAGCTTTGAAACCCTCACGGGTCCAACTCTTTTTTCTTCTGAAATCATGATCAAAACCGAGCCAAATGTGGAAGGATACCGTTCATGACAATGATAGGAGTTCAGTAGGGGTGGTGGCGACGACCAATTCGCAGGAAAAACACCAAAATCAGTGTTGGGTGTGCGTGGGCTCGGGTCGGAAAACTAGGTCGAAGGGGAGGGTCCGGTTCCCTTCTCTTTTCCTTTCTCCTTTCCCTCCTTTTCTTTTCCTCTGATTGGTCTTCGACTTCCTCTCTCCTCCCCCGATTCGGCCTTCCCTCTTTCCTTTTTCCCTTCAGTTCCCTCATTCTCCTCCGTCCATCCCCTCAATTTTCCCTTTTTTTTCCCTTCTTTTTCTTCTCTTATTGGTCCTTTTCCAAACTAATTAGGACCCCCATAAATATTAAATTCCTAAAAATAAAATATAAAAACTCCTTAATACAAAAGCGTAGTTTGCAATAGTGAAATCCAGGAACGAGATTTCACATCTCTCCCTATCTCTCTTATCTCACTTTCTCCTTCACGCACTCTCTCCCTTTCTCACTGTGCACACACGATGTACTATCATCCCGACCAACACCGTCCAAATCGAAGCCACCACCAATTTCATCTCGTCCTCACGAGTCCAAAAAACCTAGTCTTGTCATGAATCTCATCCGCAATCGTTAAGATCGAAACTCAAGCAGGCTGCAAGTTTCCCAGCCATTTTTCGGCAACACAACAAACAATCGAGGCTCGAGACCACCACTACTAAACTTGCATCAAAGGTGGGAATAAAGCCCAGTCATTAACTGTTGGTCTTTTGTTGGATCAATTTTTTCGGTTTTGCCCACTATATGTACATGACATGCACATGATATGCTCATAGATCTAAGCCAAAACTTGAAATTTATTCCATAAACCCATAGGCCCCAACATGAAACACAAACCTTAATTTAACTTCTAAGTATTAATTCATCTGGGATTTTGGGTTGGCTCATATCCGTGAGCAAATCATGTGCATGTCGTGTACATACAGAAGGCAAATCCTGAAAAATTCATCCAACAAAACACCAACATTTAATGACTGGGTTTTGTTCCCACCCTTGATGCAAGTCCAATGGTAGTGGTCTTGAGCCTCAATTGTTTGCCGTGTTGCCGAAAAATGGCCGGAAAACTCATGGCCAGCTTGAGTTTCGATCCCAATGATCAAGGATGAGATTCGTGACAAGGCTAGGTGTTTTGGACTCGTGAGGACGAGATGAAATTGGTGGTGGCTTCGATTTGTACGGTGTTGGTCGACAGTGCACCGTGTGTGCACAATGAGAAGGGGGGAGAAAGTGCGTGAGGGAGAAAATGAGAGAAAAGGGATAGGGAGGGAGAGAGAGTGGAGAGAGAAAAATTAGAAAACTTGAGTAAATAACCCATTTATATACAAGGGCAATTAAGTCATTTCAAAGTGTAGGAAAATCCTATTTCTGTCCGATTTTTGTGCATGGCATGTGCATGTCGTGTGGATATTTGAAATGTCCTGTTTCTGTTTCAAGATTAAGAAACTGTCTTATTTCTGGGTATTTCCCTATAACCTAATGGTTTCCTCCCCAAGCTCTCTCCCACCAAGCCTAATGATTCCTCTCAGCCGCATAAAGATCAAGAGTTTGCGTCTTTTTTAAGTCCCTATTTTTCTGGTTGTCCATGCCTACACTTACTCAAGTAATAATTTAAATTATTATTGCTTATGTATTAATATTGCAAGACAATATTTTGGGTAAGGGTGGTGTGTGCATGGATTGCTGATTATGTATTGCAGGTATGGAGTGTGGCTATGACTGGAATCCCAATGATTATTTGGAATGAGCGGTTTTGGAAGAAGGAGCACTCGCGCATTCTCTGTCTGGTCTCTACGAAACCACGTGATACTCAGCACAAAAAATCCACAATGGTCTTTATGGCTACAAGCTGTGTAAGCAAATTTCGCCAGAAACATATGGTAAAACATATATTGACTCCGAAGAGGGAATAATCCACCATAAAGTTGTGCACGCATGAATTACAAGACCTTGTCATCAAGGCCGATAGGAACTTCAGCGCTTTCCATCATTGAACTTTCTGAAGCATTTAAGGTGGTTTCTCCTTGTTGTCAATGTGCTTTACCGTTGAAGGGTACAACAACTTCCCTGCATTCGGTTTGGGGGCCTCGGTTAAGGTTTCTTTGATGGAAATATCTTCAAAATGTCGAGCAAGAAAGAATTAAGTAAATTGCCAAAATAAATTCTTCATGTGGTAAGTGTGCACATCTATGAGTCCAAGTTGGATTGGAAATTCTAATCCGAATTGAAAATTTCCGTTCCGATCCTAAACATTTCTGATTTCAAAAAATTTCTAAAATTTTGGATGAGAATTGGAACGTACCTATCTGATCCAAAGTTTCTCAAACTTATTACTATAACAAAATAAACCATGCATAGCCTTATTTTATCATGTTTAATTATGATTTACTTCGTATTTTGTATATTTTTAATCATACTATTAAATATTAAAAATCATATGTATTATTTTACCTTGTCTAGCATGACTTTATATTATACACACATAACAACCTACAAATAACGCAAAAAATCATATTTTTATTGAATGGTGGATACATAAAAATTTGAAAATTTTGAAAGCATTGAAAAATGTAAGAAATCCAAAGTACGTTAAGAATCCGAGATAACTGATTTCGAATTTTCAAACTCTCACACGATCGGCGGTCATGGAGTTACCTGTAGCGAAACTTTATATTCGACTTCTCCGCTCCTTCTGAAATTGGACGTTGCTTTGGATTTTGATTGGCAAACATTCATTGCGGCGTGAAATTAAAGTTTTCAATTTCTTTTCTTTCTATTTCTCTTCTAGTGGGTTTATGCATAGATACAGATTTAAGGATATATTGCCTAACAATGTATTAATTTTCTCCAAGTTTTATGTTCTTTTAACAGTTGTTTTGATTTATACAGTAGTTTGAAGGCATCGACATCAGAACAAGTCTATAACAATTTATCTGCGTTAGTTCAACATTTAATTTTCTCACACGCTCTCCGTGTCTTGAATGAATTTTTCCCTTGTGATTGTGTCTGATTGATTAAATCTGAGTTCTAAGGGTTTTTGTTACTCAATGTTTCTTCAGGCCTTTCAACAATATACAGAGTGCCAGAATGGAAATTGAAAGCAAGTATGAAAGCACGATCCAAAGCTGCTTACACAATGAGATGTACATTGTTTGTTGTCTACAACTAGAGTTTTCTGTTCTGTGCAAATTCATTCCAGATCAATTTATTGGTCACTGAAATTATGTACTCAATGACACTCTGTAATTGTTTGATGTTGATTAATGAAAGACTAAGCTATTGTTTCTTGTCAAAAAAAACAAAAAAAAAACTATGAGTTTTCTGTTGCTGGAGAGGGAGAATTGAAGAAGCTCAATGCCAAATGCGTAGGCATGGGGTGCTTTTGTGACAATTAAAAGGCTTTTGGTAGTTAAAAAATTATACATTGTTTGACTTTTGCATGAATAACATATAAATTATTATTTTATGTAAGGGTAATGTTAGGAGACCAAAATTTAAATCAGATTTACAAAACAAATGATGTGGTTGTAGATGATTTGATTATTAATTAATTGTCGATTAACGTGTTTGTTTCTTATTGGTAATACATCATTTGATTTGCAAATTTGGCTTATAAAATGAGTAAAGCTAAGGAGACTAAATTTGTAAACTCAGTGACATGGAAGTTAATAACTAAATTATTACTTAAGCGTTGATAAATGTGCTTATTTTTTATTGGTATAATTTAGTTTGCAAATTTTGTTTACATTTTTTTTTTTTTTTGAGCTGTAAATTTTGTTTACAATTTAGTCTTCCAAGCATTACTCTTATAAATTTGATCTTTTTAGCATTATCTTTACGCAAAGTTATGACAAAAAATATGAGGCTCTAGCCGCTCGTGATGGAGTGTGGCACGATTTGCAGCATAACAGGCAATGCATGATTCTAGAGAGTGACGCGTTGTAGGTGGTTCATTCTGTTGGCAGCCCTCACAATGGTTCTTCTTCCGCCTTTGATTTATTGATTGAGGACGTTAAAGCTAGTTTGCAGGGTTTTGAAGTCTCACGAGTATGACATGTTCGTAAATGCGTCAATATAACGGCGCGTAGGATGATCAAGTTGGCCTTAACTTCTAGTTTTCAATAGTTATTTATTGAGGAGCTCAGGAGCTAATTCATGACATCTCCTCAAGGATCGTATGCCTTCGTAATATTTTAAATAAAATCACTATCGTTTCTCTCGATATAAAATAAATAAATAAAAACTCTGAAAATTTAGGCGCGTGCGGATATGAAAGTTGGAAGAAAGTCAGCATTTGTCACAGCAAGTCGTTTTCCCTCACCGTCACTCTCACCGCTTCATACTCTCCGTCGCTATCTGTCTCTCTCTCATCAGTCTCTTTCTTGCTCGCCAGCTTTGTTCCGTCCGGAATCTCCCTCCTCTCATCTCAGTCTCTTCGTACGCAAACTTGCAAGCATTTCTCTCTTCAAATGACCACCGTCGGATCTTGGAATTCGCCGTCCTCTGCGTAGCGTTCTTCCGCACAGCTTGTCCTCCGCCATGGCCATCCGAGGCGTCGATTTCAAGTGGTAACTCATCTTTCTTTCTTTCCTTCTTTGTTTCCACCCGCCTCTCGATTACTGCGTGTGGGTTCTAAGGATTTTGAAGTCGAATTTTCGATTGTTTTGCACTTGCAGGTACGATGGGTTCTTCTTGTCGATGCTCGCGACGAGTGTGTATCCTTTAACTTTATCTAAATTTGGGTTTCTAATTTCGTATTGGAATCCCAATTTTCCCAGTTGTTCGCTTTCTTTAACGGTTTGGGTAACAGAGTGATTGTTGCAATTAATTGGAAGCGGTACCATACCTGTACATACCCGTTGCACATATGGATCGTGGTAGGTATATATATTATCTGAATTCCCAGCAATTTTGATATGGGATTGTTTAGATATGTGTTTGGCTTTAATGTCAGGTTGATTACACTACTGTGTTTGTTTTTCGGATGCTGATGTTTGTGGATAATGGGCTTGCCTCTGGAATGGGTTTGTAAGTCCATATATTTATTTAATGTTTCCCTGGAACTTTGTTCGATTTTTGTAGTTTGAATGGTTCTAAAACCGAGTTCTTTCCCTTCGAATTGTTATGGTATTAGGGATCTTGGGTGGCAGCAAAGGTATGCTCGTTTCTGCGGAAGAGTAGTGGTCCTTTCGATTCTTTCTCTGTTGCTCTATCCATTTCTTTGGACTTGGACAGTGATTGGTACGCTGTGGTTTCAAAAATCGAAGGACTGTGTAAGTTATATATCTTAGTTCTTAGCAGAATGGTGGTGTTTAAAGTTTAAACTATAGTGGCGGTGCTAATGCATTTTAATGCTTGCAGTTGCCTGAAAATGGTCACAAATGGGGTTTTCTCATTTGGTTGCTTTTTAGCTACTGTGCACTACTTTGCGTTTCCTGCATGTCGCTTGGGAAGGTTAGTGGTGCTTTGTGTCCTCGTCCATTTTTTAGACTCAACCAGGACTTTATTCTATGTGAGCTCATTTGAACATCGTATTCAGACATTCTATTTAACATATATATATATGGTGCGTTGTGTCCCTATCTGTGATGTTCTGATCCTCGTTTTGGAACCCCTCTATTTCAGTGGTTGACACGAAGAGAGGCACACTTATTGCGTGCTCAACAAGGGATTCCTGTGTCAGAATATGGGGTAAATCCTGCGACGTTCTTTTTCCCCTTCATGGAAGTGTTTCTTATTGTAATATTTATGAATGTATGCCCTTAGTGTTTTGTTCCTCAATTTAGCTTATGCCAGTATTGCTAGTGTACCAGATAGACAATATATGATAATGCTGTTTTGACTATGTAACACACCCACTTGCTGTTGATTGCACTTTAGTGTTCAAAGCTCTTTTATTCTGTGTTGATCCAATTCTTCCTATCATTCCTAGTAATGATTTCTCCTCATTGTTAAGGTTTTGGTTGATATGATCCGGGTGCCAGATTGGGCATTTGAAGCTGCCGGTCAAGAAACAAGAGGGATGGGCCAAGATACTGCTGCATACCAACCTGGACTTTACTTGACTCAAGCAGAGGTAACCCCCGCCCCAAAATTCTCCTGCTGAGGAAATTGCTTACTTGCCCTGAGATTCACGGCTTTGTTCAGTTTTGTGTCTAATTGTTATCTTCACTCTTTTTACAACATATTATGTGTAATATAAAAAACTTATATGCGGTTGTTTTGTTGAATTCATGATAGTAGTTACTCAAGCTATTTAAGCAGTAGCATTTTGGATGAATTCTATGCTTAAAACATTGGCAAAAGCAATGTCTAGAAAATAGAGATTAGGGATTCTAGTGGGTGTTGCTGACATGTATGCCTGTGTGTGTATATACTCGTTATTCTGTCTCAAATTCTCAAGCACACTTGGACTTTAGAGGCCTAGTATAAAAATGTTTATTAATTGTTGTGCTTTACTGGTAATAAGGGGACATACTAAAAAGAAAAATTAACCTCTTCAATGACAGTCCTTTTTTCCATTGTGAATTATTCGTTGTCTATGTCAATTCACTATTGATATTTTAATTCTGAGTTCTGATGGTTGACGTTCTTATCTTGGTGTTGCAGAGAGAAGCAGTGGAAGCACTCATTCAGGAGCTTCCAAAGTTCAGACTGAAGGCTGTTCCAACTGATTGCAGTGAATGTCCAATCTGCTTGGAAGAGTTTCATGTAGGCAACGAGGTAAATTTTTTATGAATATCTATCCTACTTTAAACACCGCATTGATCTGAATTAGTCCATGCTTCTTGGGTAAAAGTCAAATCTTTGTTTATATAAGGATTGGATCAATGGACCCCTTTTGTGGCTCCCTGTCAAATGTTGAGAGAATTTTAAGAAAATAGGAACCGAGTGCATAGCTTATCGTTTAAGCAATGCAGACGACCTCTCCAATTTTATGAACAGATTGCCCGTACATATTTTACCTTCTGATAATGGCTCAGTTATTACAAAGTTCAACAACAGATTCTTACAGGAAGTTCTGCAGGTTCGCGGCCTGCCTTGCGCTCACAATTTTCATGTAGAATGCATTGATGAGTGGCTTCGACTGAATGTGAAATGTCCCAGATGCCGTTGCTCAGTCTTCCCAAATCTCGACCTTAGTGCTATATCCAATCTCCGTCCTGACTCTGAGCGTTCATCTCTCAGTGTGTTGACAGCCAACCGGTATGTGAGAACCCGACCTGACAGTCAGAGGCATTTGTTGAGGTTGCAGGGAGCATTCTGCCCAGTTCGTACTGAAAATGCAGGTGCAGGCAATGAGGCAGACACTTCTTTGGAAACTTCTGAGGAAGGGGGTATTGCTCTCTCATCTACTCGGGATCTTTCGAGCCCAAGGCCGGTCCCTTCCATTGAACGTATTGTCGTTGTCGAGTCCCCCTCACAGCAACAACAATAGGGGATCCTTCCTGGTTTACATTTTCTAAATTTTAACTGAATTTTCTAACCCATATGCTGAGGGAAGGCATTAAAGGTATGGATCTGTGTACCTCGCCGTCGGTCGGCATGCTTTTGCAATCGCTGTTGCTTACTGAAAGTCTAAAGCTTTTTGCCATGGTTTCTCATTGTAATGATGGATATACTTATTCATGGATATGAGAACTGGATATGATCGGTTAACCAATGCAGCTATTCTGTTTCATGAAATTTTCCTCTTCTTGAGGGCTTGCATGAAACGGCGACGCAAAGTCTCCGGTGTATACAATCAGTCATACTATTCTATATAAGAAAGCTAAAACAATACCAGTCATACTATTCTATATAAGAAAGCTAAAACACATGACAAGGCCTAATAGGTCCAGGACACTGCCGTTTTTAGCTAAGCATTTTCCGTTTCATGCAAGTCTTTTCTTTCTCTTCTCATTCGAAGGATTAATTTATTTGAAGGGGGTCCTTGGCCCTCGTGGAGATTACAAGCCAAGTGGCAGTACACGTGGTGTATTTTTGCAGCCGTCTAATCGAACGTGTGTAAACCTAACTTTTGTGATAATTTATTAATTTGTAGTCCACTCATCCAATTTTGACAAACAATCACGGCTGTATGTCTTGGGAAAGGGATCACCGAAGAGGATCCCTTTCTTCTAATTCATCAAATTAGTAGATTCGTATCATTGAAATTTGATTCAACAGTTATAAACAGAGGTTTACTTTAAAAGTTATAATAATATCAATCGTTGGATTAAATTTCAATGATACGGATCCACTGATTTGATGGATTAGGAGAAAGAGATCTGGAGATGATCCTTTTCCTATGTCTTGTTGGCACATCTAACACGTGGCAACCAGCAGAGATAAGTGGGGTGGGTCAAAAACATTCCTTACCGTATGCAAAAAGAGAGGTAATGCTAGGTAATACAGTGGATAATGTTTTTGTTCATTTGATGGCGATGAACAAAAACATTCCTTTCCGTATGCAAAAAGAGAGGTAATGCTGGGTACTAAATTTATAAACAAATTTTGTAAATTAAATTACAAGAAAGTTGATAACTAAATTATTAATTAAGTATCGATTAACGTGCCTATTTTACAAATTTGATTTAAAATTGAGAAATTTTATTTAAACCCATTTATCATTTTTCTACACCCAACTTATTATTTTTTATTTTAAAATTCCAAATGTGCCCAATAATTCTCTTTCTACACCCAACAAGAACAAAAAGAAAATAATAATAATTTAGCAATAGGCAACTTCAGCCACCCTATCTCTTCAAACCTCAACGACCAAGTTTCTAACCTCCCCAACTCCCCACCGCCACCTCCCTTACCACCCACAACAATTTGGAAATTAGAACATTATTCCCAACAACCCACAATTAAAAAACCCAAAAGAAACATGTCAATATTTATTTTTTTGGAAAAATTAATGGTATTATTAACATATGGTCCGACACAATTAGATTTGACACGTTGACAATTTCAGCATAATTCGGACATGTTAGAAGGACTGCAAGGAAAAGCGAGCTATTGTGTGGCCGGCGAAAGGTCGCTAAATGGACATTGATGGCTGAGATCTTTGTGGGTTTCATAATGGGTGATAAGAAGATGGCGGTGGGGGGTTGGGGATGGGTAGAAATTGGGGGTGGTTAGGGTTTGGGTTTGGAGTGATGGCAAGGCCCGGGTTTTCTAGTGTTGGAATTTTATATTTTTGTTCTTTTTTATTATGGATGTAGAAAAAAAATTGTTGGGCAGATTCGAAATTTCAAGATTAAAAACTATAAATTAGATGTAGAAAGAAAATAAATGGATCCGAATAAAATTTCCTTTTAAAATTTTGATCACTAACCCACAAATCTGTGGGCCTGAGTAGCCTGTAATTGCAAAAACATTTAAGGCGGCGATTCTATCCATATATGATATATCTCTTCCAGTCTTCATCTTCGTCACCAACTGCGACAACACAAAAAACTCGGAAGATATTCATTTCTCTAATTCCCCACAAAATACAACACACAGATAATTGTGGGGAAGAGAGAGAACCAGAGAGAAAACCAGAGGGAGATAGCGAGAGAGATGGCGGTGGCCAATGGGTGGGGCGTGGGACAAGCAATCCCACTGCCTCAATTCGGACCCAATTGCTGCTCCGGCTTCTTACCCAACACCAAGTCCAAATTCAACACTTCCAATAAAAATCTGAGCGTTGTTCTCAGTTGGGGCTGCTCTGTCCAGACCAAGCTCTCACCTTCTTCGTCATCGAGTAGTAGCAGGAGTCGAAAGAGCTCGAATTTGTGCTGCCGGTGCAGTGAGAGCAACAGTTACAGTGAGGATTGTATTGGGTCGTCTTTGGAATGGGATTGGAATCGGTGGAGCCGCCATTTCTCCGTGGTCGAACAGGCCGAGAGCTTCGTCTCTGTTCTCAAGGTATGTAGTTGCTAATTACATCGAAGTTTCAGTTTTTGTCAGTAGTATTGTTTGGGCAGAAATGCTAGTTCTCTAGAAGAATTATGCTCATAAGAGCTTTTACTAGAAGTACTTTTATCAGAATCAAGTTATGTCAAACGTAGTAAGAAGCGCTTTTGGTTTTGGATAATTGTTTCTTATTTTATTTGGAATTCTGTTACTTCTCAATGTACAGTTCGCAGTTGCTGAATATTAGTTATGTTTACTAATCTATTAGTTGAACTGCCAAGTTCCTAAATCCAAAAGTAAGCTGAATTTATTTGAAGTTCGTAGCCTTTGATTGTTATATATCATTGATCATGCTCATTAATTTCTTCTTCGTTGAGCGTATAATTATTTAAATCCGTCTGCCTTTTGCTACCATTTCTCATGGTTTTATAGAACATAATTCACCCTTTTGGACCCTGTTTCAAGACAGCTGCGAAATGTCAAAACAAATTTTGGAACTTGGTTCTTGAGAAATTTAAGATTTACTTTGCATTGTTTGAATTACATGAGAAATTTGGGAAGGCGTGGAGAGTTTGTTCCCCTGTTCCTTGGTAGATTAGCAAGTTTCATGGAATTCTTTAAGTTGCTAAATTGTCAAATGGCGGTCAGTGATGGACCGATGGTACAAAATTTGCTCCATCTACCATTTCTTACTTTCAGTTGAACCATGTACTAGTGCAAATATTGTAATTTTTTCTGGAGTCTCGGTTGCTTGGGTCTGTTCACTGTGGATACAACCATGTACCAGTACAAAGAATCATACGCAACTGAACATAATCACACGTATACAAATTACAAGCGTCTTTTTTTATGTTTTATGACATGATGCTATAAGCAGTTTCAACTTGAAGATGCAATTGAGAAGGAAGATTTCCAGGAAGCTGCAAATCTGAAAATGTCTATTTCAGAAGCTACATCAAACGACACTGTTGCTGAGATCATGTCTCAATTGAAGGTTAGTTGAGCATTTATGCTTTTGTAATTGTGTACTTGCTCACATCAATGTCTGTTTGTTTACCTGGTCTGTTGTATGTTTGCAGAATGCGATTGAGGAAGAGCGTTACCGTGATGCTTCAAGGTTGTGTAGACACACAGGAAGTGGACTGGTAATCTTCCCACGTGCTACTGGCTTATATATTATCTTCCAATTTCTAACAACATGGCTTCGCAACTCAATTTTATTTGTTGGCTGAAATAGCCAGCTTTTACTCTTTTTTTCTTTTCACGCTTAGTTGAAATACTGAAAGCAGATTTCATTGGAAGAAATTAGATATATTAGGTCATCCTTTGTACATGAATTTTATTGGCAGTCATGGAAGTTTTTGTGGGACTCCAAAGTGTCGAGGGGATGAAATTATTACATTTATGATTTATCATATAATACACCTTTGTTGGAGGCAGCTTCTACCATCACCTACATGCTGCTGCCTTCCAGTTTTATCCTATGCATGATAAAGCCTTTTTCTTTTCTTTTTTTCTCGAAAAAAATATGAGTTTACCTTATGGCTCTTGAAACTTGAGTCAGAGATATGTGCCTAGTTTGTTTTTTCCTGGCATCTTTAAGATATTTGTGTGAATTTTATTGATAGGCCTTATTAATTAGGCCTGCTTTGTGGTAAATTTTCGCTGTGTCCCTTAAATGGTTCTTTCTGTATCTGCAGGTAGGTTGGTGGGTTGGGTACCCAAAAGATTCAGATGATCCTTTTGGAAGGCTAATACAAATAACTCCTGGTGTGGGCAGATTTATTGGGAGGAGTTACAGTCCAAGGTAAGATCTTTTGGGTTTTGATTTATTTTTCATCCACTGGAGAAAACTACTGATTTGTTATTTGTTGCAGACAGTTGGTTGAAGCATCACCGGGAAGTACCCTATTTGAAATTTTTGTGGTAAAAAATGCTGATGGGACATACGTTATGCAGGTAAAGACAGATCTTTCAAACGAACTATCTTTCACCTGTCTAATGCAGTTTGTTTTTCCTCCCTCTCTGGTCTTCTGATATCATATCTGTTGTAGGTAGTGTACTTATACCAACCCAAAGGTAGTTCAACAAACTTCGCTATTACACCATCAAAACCTGAAAAAGGCTCATCCACGTCCGAACTTGAGAGTGCAACCGTAGTAGATGTACAGAAAAATGAAGGCACGGCAGAGAGCAGTGAGGTGAAGGGCATTAATATTGAGGGAGCAACTGAGGAGGGGATAAAAAGTGTGTTAAATTTTCTTAAGACAAAAATTCCAGGACTGAAAGTTAAAGTCATGGATGTTGATATTGCTAAGGAAGTGAAAGAGGATGACAATTCTGTTAACCAATTGATGCAAGAAAATAGTGACTCATCAGATTCTGTTGAGAATTCTGAAGACGAAGTGGATAATTTGGATGAAATTCAGTCTGACGAGGTCACTCTAGGAGAAGGTAGTGATACCATAGAAGATGAAAAGGATTTGGATATGAAACTTTTTATTGGTGGGGTTGTACATAATAATGAGGATGTTCCTACCAAGGATGAGTCTGTGCGTCGGCCTGCTGAAATCAAAGATGTGGAGAAAGATTCTTTTGTGTTGCATATTCCAGGGAGAAGCCTAGATCATGACACGGGAGAAAGTAAGGCATCTAAGTTCAAGGTGGCAGCTCTAGCACCTAAAAGTGCCGCTGAGCTCATGCCTTCTGAGGTTGCCAAGGCATTTTTTAATTCTGACAAGCTTTCTTCAAAGGTCAGTTGAACTTCTACGCCATCAGGAAAATATGATATGGAGATTGCACATGCTAAAAAACCGACTCTTCCAGTCGGTAAAAAGTGATTGGGTTCATGAACAGAATCATTTGAGTTGGATACTTTTGTTGTACATGGTAGACTCATGGAAAACAAGGGTTTAGAATTTGGATTTTCCAAAGACTACCCTTGCTTTATGTCTTCCTTTTCCCGTTTTCTAGCATTTTTGGATTTAGTATTTCTAGGAAGTTTGCTTCATGTCCATAGTTTGGCTCAGCTATTAATTTTGAGGGCAAAATGAAAGTTTCGGGTTTGTTTTTAATTTCACATAACTGGTGGAAGGTTTTGCAGTTTTAGATCTATATTTTAGAAGAGACTGATACTAGACAGTTAAGATTGAAAAATTTCCCTAAATTCTCATTTCTTCTGGGGATCAATATTAAGGTTTTGTTGACAGTGGTGTGAATCGCTCATAGTGCTTAACTTTCCTTTAAATTATAAACAGATGACACGAAATATGCGTGAAGTAGTCAAGTTTGCCGTTAATCAAGCTCAGAAGCAGAATAGATTATCTGAGTATACAAAGTTTAGTCGCCTCAACACCTTAAGAGGAGATTTGGATCCATTTGAAGGTCAGTTTTCTTATCCTCCACATTCTACTTTTTTTACTTAAAAGGACAATCTTCTGAGGAGGTCTTCTGTTTGAAGTACAGGCCTGTATGTTGGTGCATTTGGCCCTTATGGCAAGGAGGTAGTGCAACTCAGGCGTAAGTACGGGCACTGGAATAGCTCAGAAGGCAAAGAATCTGCAGATATGGAGTTCTTCGAATATGTTGAGGCAGTTAAACTAACTGGGGACCTGAATGTTCCTGCTGGCCAGGTTTATAGCTTTCTAAATCTTGTGATACCATGCTACTTGCTCTGTGAAACCACATGTTCACTGTATGTAACATGTCTTGTACTAAACTCTCTGTTTTTTTTCATATCCAGGTGACATTTCGTGCTAAAATTGGGAAAGGGAACCGCCAATCTAACCGTGGATTGTATCCAGATGAATTAGGAGTGGTAATGATACTTTGCACTGTGTCTGCATATGTGCATGTGTTTGGTGTGTGTGATAGTTTTCTTTTATACAGTTCTAAGACCAAAAACTCAAGGAAGCTTGTTTTTCTCAGTACCATGGTAACTAGTAGAGCTAGAAAATTTTCGCTTGTGTTAGTTGAAAATCTCCTCTGGCGTGCACAATTGTTGATACCATATACGTACTATATCATGAGCCCTGTGCTGGTGCCTCATGTTTCGTGAAGTAACACGTTGATTTCTCCTGATACCATTTCAAACCACACAAGGAACTGTGTGAAGAAAAAGTTCCATGTACCCTATTTTGGCATTATAATAAATTACAGATTGAACTAAAGAACGTCTTTTAGGCTGCAACAAAATGAAATTCTGGATATGTGCTGCCGACTAAGTGTTCATTTATCCAGGTTGCAAGTTACAAAGGACAAGGAAGAATAGCTGAATTTGGGTTCCGGAATCCACAGTGGGTTGAAGGAGAACTTCTCCAACTCAGTAACAAGGTGAATAAACCAGTTCAGTATGCGTACTAGCTTTTCTTCTTTACACAATCGGATTAACCAAAACTCTCAAAGAACCGGCCTTGTATTTATTCTCTCTCATTGCTTGATGTTTGTAACTTCGTGTGCAGGGCATTGGACCATATGTCAAAAGTGCAGATCTTGGTTTTCTTTACATCATCCCTGAGCAAAGTTTCCTTGTACTGTTCAACCGCCTGAAACTACCAGAATGAACCAATGATTCCCAATCTGTTCGAGTTTTCACCACTTCGATATGGCAAGCAAAGATGTAAGAGAAGAGTTCTTTTAAGTGTACCGTATCTGAGCAAAGAAGTAAGCACGCACTCGGAGTTATTTGTTTTCCTCCAATATTCAACTACCATCTTTCCTCCAATATATAAGGGTTTTCCACTTAAAAGCTTCCTTGGATTTTCCACGATTTTATTTGTTTTTCTTGCTTTTACCTTACCTTACCATGCAAGGCTTCCTCTTGAGGCTCTTAAGGCTCTTGGTTTTTTCTTTTTTTTCTATCACTCTTACCACGAAATGTTTAATGTATATCGTTATATTAACCTACTAAATGTTTGAGTAGACAATAGGAAGGATCCAAATGGTGGGAATTCTAGGAATCCTCACATTCTAGTTGTTCATTGTATATTGTGCGGTTAGAAATCATTTGCATTTTATTATTTAAAATTAAACACAAATAGTACTTGACGAAAACTGATCGCACGATATACGATGATCGGTTAGGATGTGAGGATCCTAGGATCCCCATCATTTGGATCCGATGGGACCCTCATCCCAGATAATAAACTGGTTTGGTAATGCATTGGTATTTTTGTTAATATAAGTTAAGGGATCGAGACCCCGCTTAAATTTTACCATTCGTATGCCACTTAGTATTACGCTGTGGTGGTATTCATTTTCATTTGATTGTGAGACTTAACCCACTCACACATCCACATAGTGTAAATAATATCGTTTAAAAAAAAATTAAGGAATCAAAAATTTAGTTTAGAAAAACATGCATTGCGTGTTGGTCAACTGACTTAGTTCACATGTGATGATTAACTCAGTCATGTGCCAACTTTGGCTTCCGCAATGTCATTCGCCAGTGTAAAAGAGGCAGGTAACGACGTCGTATGAATAAATCAACTTCTCATCCCTCACTTAACTTTAGTAAGTAGTAAGCGGGAAACAACCTTTCCACGTGGCCCACTTCCCCACAGCGCGAAAACATCATCAAATTAAAGACTCCGGAGTCCCACCCATCACTTCTATTCTAACTTTCTCAGTTCCCAAACACTCTTTTTCCTACTCCATAAACCTCCCGAGAAAATTTTATACGCGCCCAGATGGAATCCCAACCCCAATCCCAAAATCCCAACCACCACCCCCAGAAATCCAATCCCAACATGAAGAAGTCTTGGTCTTTGAAATCCGACGACTCGGCCCAGGCCGACTCTCCCCTCCGATTCCACTCCCCGATCCGATCCGACGCCTTCGACCCGCCCGACACCCCGCCGTACGAGTCCCTCGAGAACACGCCGGAAAATCAGGTCGACAACTCCAAGGCGATCACGGCCGTCGACAAGTTCAACCAGTACTCGCCGCTCCGGCCTCAGAAGCGGCCGGAGAACGCCAAGGCGCCGTCGCCGGTGGTGGTGTACAACCGAGCCGTGAGGGAGGAAGTGGCGCCTTCCGTGTCGAAGGTTGGGCCGACCGGCGGAGTCAACGGTGTTGGAGGCGGGGAGGAAGGCGGAGTCACGGGTGTTGGTGGTGGGAGATCGAGGGGGGTGACGAATTCGATTCTGAGACGGTCGAAGAGGGGGGAGATAGTGACGACGGCAGCGCTAGGGTTTAGAGTGAGCGAGTTGGTGCTGTGCTTGATTTCGTTCTCGGTTATGGCGGCGGATAAGACTCGGGGCTGGAGCGGCGACTCCTTCGATCGCTACAAGGAATACAGGTTCCTCCTCCGCCTGACTTTCAATTTAATTTCCCTTTTTCAGAAAATTATTAATGATTAGCTGATTAAGTCAAATTAGTGTTTTAATTTTAATTCAAACTGTACAAGATTTTTTTTAGTCAAAATGGTCCTCATATTGTTATAATCGATAGAAGTAGTCATTGAAATTGTTTCGTGTCACTCACTTTTGTCTTTATGTCAAATTAAGAAACCATCCGTTTGTTTGATTCGACAAAAATACTCTCAATTTAACGAAATTTTTTCAGAGAAATACCAAAATGATTCAAACAACCCCACGAACCATTTTGGCTAAAAAAAACCTTGTTAAAATTTAAATTTTCAACCAATTTTCTTGCTTTGCTCTGTTATTATTGTAATGATTTGTTGAAACATTTTTTTCACTGTGAGTTCGGTTCTTGAATTTTTGTTTAATTTTGGAGATAATGTTATGATGAATTGAAGATTATGTGCTAAACTTTGCAGGTATTGCTTATCTGTGAATGTAATTGGATTTGCATATGCTGCCCTTCAAGTCTACAATCTATCCTACCATATGGCCACCGGGAAGTACGTGATCCGCCACCATCTTCGTCGCCACTTTGATTTCTTCATGGATCAGGCAAGTTAGTCAGTCGGCCCGTCTGTCTTCATCGCTATTAACATTTCTATTGCTAAATGTATTATCTTATATGTTAGTGGGGAAGGATAACTTTTGTTTAGGGAAAATTGTTGGTTGTATAGTTCTTGTTCAAGAAGGTAACGAGCATCGGTTAGTGACTTGAAAACTTAGCTAAGTTGGTTGCGACCTAACGCCTGTTATTTGTTTCCGAAATAGGCTTCTGCGTTATTATTATGCTTCTGGCTGAAGCGATGCCATTTTAAGATTTAGGGTGTACTGCCTCAGCTCGAGGGAAGCTAAAGATTTGTGTACTGATAAGCAATGCGTTGTGCTTTTGTGGTGTTGGTTCAATTTGCAGGTACTGGCATACCTTCTCATTTCAGCATCATCGTCTGCAGCCACCCGTGTTGACGACTGGCAATCAAATTGGGGGAAGGATGAGTTCACGGAGATGGCCACTGCTTCGGTCAGCATGGCCTTCCTGGCTTTTGTTGCCTTTGCGCTTAGCTCCCTCGTATCTGGTTACAACCTCTGTACCTATGATTCTGCATGATATATATCCTACCTACACAGTAGGAAGTCAGCACTAATGCCAAGCCCACACGTCCTCCCCAACAGCCGCCTTGCTCTCACTAGGCCCTGAGGAGGCGCAAACCAAAATATGAGTGGATCATAATCATTTATAACCGACAGCCCATAGAGTCAATTTTTCGTTTTTTTAATGTTGTTTGTAAAGCTTCAAACAACACGTTCCCCACATGGCAATTTGTGTGTAATCTTGAGTTGTTGATATGGAAGCATTTCTTTCCATTTTGTGCCTTGGGGAGTTTGCAAATTCTAAGATTGAATTCTACCTCTCTCTTTTTGTTGGGTAGACATAGGCACAATGCGGTGCAAGAATAATATCTCAAGCCAATAACGCACGACTATGCGTATTAACTTGTCCACGAAATAATGCTTGATTCGGCCATATGAGAATTTCTCGTTGTATGGAACTTCTCCTTTGGTGAGATTACAAGCTCCTTCGCTAAAGGAAAACATTCCTTCCATAGCTACAATTTTCTTATATGCATATACATCAAACCTTCATATTATCACGTTTTATTACGTGAAAAAGTTAAAATCATACAAATTTACAAAATATACTAAAACAACTCATTAAAAACATAACGAAATCAAATTTTAACTGAGACAAGAAAGGATAACTCTTTCCCTCAGGGAAGAGTCCAAGCTCAGGTAGTATCACCTGCGCATGGGGTTAAAACGCATGGAATGCGCATGGCCGGGGCCAAACCAATCTCAACCATTGCTTGGTTATTCCAATAAAGCAACCGTTCAGATTCGCAATGGGCTAAACCTCACAATGGGTTAGCAAAAATGTGGTTCAAATTCGTCTTTGGCGAGAATCGAACTTAAAACCTCTCACTTACAAGTGAAGAAGAACCATTAGACCAAAATACTATATGGCTCACCATTAGGATGGTCCCTGAAATTAAAAATCAATGTAGTTCGTGAAAATAGTTGTCGCAAATCAATGTGGTTCTTCCGTCACAATTCTGTTAAAAAATCCGTTAAATGCTGACGTAGCAAATAAATGGGCCCCACAAGATTTACGGGTTTTTATCACAAATGGTCCTTGAAATTGGCCCACACCATCAAGATGGTCCCTGAAATTGATCCACACCATCAATATGGTCCCTAAAATTGAAAATCAATCAATGTAGTCCTTGAAAATAGATGTTGCAAATCAATATGATCTTTTCGACACTATTCTGTAAAAAAATTTGTTATGTGCTGATGTGGATTTAAAAATTAATTAAAAAAGTTGTCTTAATACCTTTTTACACAATGAAATTTTTGTTCTCATAGTAGGGCCTACTCCGAAGAGAGATCCCTTCCATAAATTCTCAAAGGCACAAGGCTTAACCAAGGCCAAAGAGGGGGTGTGGAAATATTTTTCAACCAACAATAGACGCACCTCGGTTATAACCTCATCATCTCAAGGCAGACCTCGTCGTTCTTTGCATCACCAGGCCACCAGGGAAGCGCCAAACAAGCTATCTAAGATTAAGGTTGTGAGGATGTTGATCGCCTAAATGTTAACGGTGATGTCCCATAAGTCATTGCCAATGGACCAAGCCGTCACCAATGGTGATCTCGATCCAAGTTCAATTCGGTGAAGAGTGTCGAAGTGTGTAAAGATGAGTGTATTGATTTTTTTTAGAGAATAGGAAGCGAATGAGGTAGAGAAATGTGGATTGGGATTGGAGGTGATTGCAGGACTGGGTTTTTGGGTTGACAATTTTTTTATTAACTATTAAATTATCAAACCTATTTGTAATTTTTTTTTTTTTTTTTTTTTATAATTTAATTAGACTTGTGTGACCCGTTTATGTGTCACATCAACACATAACAGAAATTTTGACAGAATTGTGACAGAATGACTACATTGATTTAAGACACTTACTTGTGGGACTACATTGATCAATTTTCAATTTAAGGGACCATTTTGATGTTGCAGGTCAATTTTAGGGACCATTTTGATGTCGTGGTCAATTTCAAGAACCATTTGTGAGAAAAGCCATTTATGTGTCACATCAACACTTAACAGAATTTTTAACATAATTGTAACGGAATGACCACATTGATTTGCAACACTTATTTTCAGGAACTACATTGATTGATTTTCAATTTTAGGGATCATCTTGATGGTGAGGGTCAATTTCAAATACAATTTATGATAAAAACTCTTTTATGTTTAACTTATAAAAGAATATAGTCCACATCTTTCTCTTCTGGCCGGCGCCGGACAGACATAGGTACAGTGGGCCTGAAAAAAGCAAAAGATTTAGCACCAAGTAATTGGGCTTTCAAAAACTTGAGAAATCAAAACTGAGCCCATTAACGGCCCATTATCTGATTAGGATATGAGAATTATAAATTGGGTAAGAAAAATCCAAACTTTTGTCTTTTTATTTTGATTTCATTGTCCAAAATATATATTCTTTTTTAATTTTAAATTTGTTGTAAGCTATGAGAGATTTTTTCAGTGTAACCGGCACACAAGGTGGTACATCATGTGTCATTATACAAATGGTGGGATTTGTATGTTAAAAAATTAATAACTTAAAAAATAAAAAGTTTCACCACTTACAAAAAAACACGTGGTGTATCACCCGTGTTCCTATCACAATGAAAAATTTATCTTAAGCTATGCCATTGTCATCTGCCATCTGTGCCTTGATTGATGCTCCGGTGGAATTGATAAATAATAATATTATTACGACATAATTTATAAAGTTGTAACGCAAACATGAAGCATCTTAGGTTTTGTTATCAACAATGGTGAAGTCTCGGCATCAAACTATTTACAAGAAAACATAACAACATTTGTAGTAGGCGTCGATTTAGACACATCATGTCTTATATCCAAACAACCATCATAAACGTTTCATGCAATTGTTCCTTACCTTGCTAAGGTTGCTCTCTCCTCTCTTGTTAAGTACTATGACCCAAAAACCCTAGTCATGTTATGCGTTGGAGGAGTCTGAAACTTACCACTATGTGTACAAGTCATGATTATGGAGAAAACCCTAATCATGTTATGCAGTAGGGCTGGGCACGGGCCGGGCCGGGCCCAAATTCGGAGGAACCGGACCAACCCGTTTTAAAATGTAACGGGCCGGGCCGAGTCGGGTAGAGAGATTTTAAGTTTGAGAACTGGACCTAACTCGGCCTGTTTGAAACGGGCCGGTTCGGGACGGGTCCACGGGTCCAATTAATTTTTTTTTTTTTTTTTTTTTTTTTGTCTGACATTGGGCTCTTTTTTATTACCAACAACTCACATATTTACATTTACAAGAGAGGCCCATACAATCACAACAACAAAAGTATGGACCTGATAACAAAACCAAGCCCAACAGAAAAAACCCTAACAGATTGCATCCTTCGCCGCTGCTGCGTACAAAAGAGTAGCGCTTTTCCAATCGGCACTCCACCTTGTAAGACTGAGTCTTGTTCTACAATCGAAAACTAAATTCAGAAGACAAAGCTTGAGCAATCAAATTTACAATACAAACAAAAAATGACAAAGCTTGAACAAATAAACAAATCTCAACCAAAATCAAATTGTCGGTCATATAAATTTCAGAAGTTATATACAACTCTAAATTACTGAAGGATTAGCAGATTACTGAAAGCTCAAGCTTGCCAACTTCATCTTCATATGCAGATTACTGAAAGATACAAAATTTATGCAACTTCATCCAATTTCCCCACCAACCCAGAAAATAAAAAATTCGAATACTCCCCATAACCTAGAAATTTCAAAAATCCTAATTCAAAAGTCCTAAATCCCTGAACTAAAAAACCCAGATAATTCAAAAACCCTAATCTAGAAATTACCTTAATTCGAGAGAAGATGACATGATATTTCGAATCGCATGATGATGGTGTTGTTTTCGACGGCGGTGATGGGTGGTCACGTTTGGGAGAAGAGTCAGGAGACGATGGCGATGGTGGTGTTCACAAGAGGACTCGACTCGAGTGGGAGATGGAACTGAGAATCGAGAGGGAGGACTTTGGGAAAGAGAGATTGAGAGGGAAGGACGAAGGAGAGGGGACTGGGAATCGAGAGGGAGGACTCTGGGAGAGAGAGATCGAGAGGGACGAATCTGGGAGAGAGAGATCAGTCTTCGAGAAAAATGTGACGGGTGTGAGATTTGAGTGTGTGTGTGTGTGTGATACGGTTCGGGCCGGGGGACCGTCACTTTGGAAAATTGGAACCGGCCCGCCCCTTTGTTTACTTGGACCCGCCCCGCCCCGTTTTGTACATAAAATATTATGGACCCACCCCGAACCGCCAATACCCGCCCCTACCCGCGGGCCCAGGGCCCGTTTGCCCAGCCCTATTATGCAGTGGCGGAATCAGAAACTCGCCACTAAGTATACGTATGGGGTCATGATTATATATGGAGGAGATAAATATTAATTAGTAATTTTTTTCTTAACATTGGGGTTAGTTAACTTAGTTTGTCAAGATTGTGTGGCCAAATTAGCAAATTAGTGGAAAAAAGAAAAAACAAGGTGTTAGGGTTAGGTGACTTCCTCACCTTCATTGTGTGGCCAAATTAACTCTATGCTTTAATAGTACAAATAATGAAGGGGATATGCTATTCTTTTCTATAATTCTACGAATAATATTCGTAGCTCATACCAGATTAATTTTATATGAAGCAGTGGGGTTATTGGATGAACCGTTAATAATTATATATTGCTAATTTAGTTGATAATTTGATAACATAATATACCAATTAATCGCTTGTAAGAGTGTCATTAACTAGTAAGCTTGATCATACATGGAAAATAGAGCTAGATGACAAACATTCCCTATCAGTCCCGTCTTTTTCTAACGGAAAATAGTTAAAAGATCAAATTTTTAAACCATATAACATAATAGATGATTGGACTTCTTTTTTAATAATTTAAAGAAGAAATCAAACTATCAGTCATCGCTTTCAAACTAAGCAGCCAACACCCTCTATTTATAGTCTTCCTCCCTTCACATTCGCTTGTCCTCTATCGTAATACACTCATGACTACCGTCCATGCACGGCACAAACAAATCTCAGCCGTCCGATACATAAAAATCCACGAACAAATCCAAATCCCATGCAAACCCTAGCTATATAATATCGTCGTATATTATATTATCATTGCCGAAACAATTACGTCCATATATACAAGACTCACTGGAAAAAGCAACATGCCTATCCTTTACTTTACACCTCCTAAACTTTGTCATTTACGATAATTAAGTATTCTAATTAATCATGGTTAAAGTAATGTAATCTCATTAGCCACCAACCATAATTTGTACGGGCAAGGGACATATTCTGTACCTTAAGTTTTGGCCAGATTTTCGAATCTTGATGAGCTGGTACTACACAACATGGACACGTGGTATTTTCATCAATGTTTCCAAGGTACACTTGCATGTGCACTACCCTAATTTTGTGCTTCATCGTTTTGGTAATTGCAGCCTCCCTATGCTGTTAACAATAATGATAGGTAATCATTTTCACGTTCTCGTCTTCTCTTTTTTGCTCATTTTGTTTTCATTTAAGGATTTTCTTTTCACTTATTCAATTAGGATTGATAAAAAGAAAAGATTGAAAACGGATAAATTAAGATAATAATGATTTTCACACTTCAAATTTATCATTTTGCATTTCTTCTCTCATTTTTTTTGTTTTTGTTTATTGATACTTCTTTGACTTATTTAAGGATTTTCACCGCTTAATTTTTCTTTGTATTTAATCCCAAAACTATAAATAAAACGAGTACTGTAGAAAGACGAAATGAAAGAAAAGATCATTCCACAAGAAAACGCGAGTGCGAAACTAACTACTCTGATAATAATAATGCAAGCTTTTGGCCTTTTATAAGATTAAAAATCCCCCAAAGATTCTTTGCAGCAAATAAATTAAAGAAAAGGTTATCTGTTCATATTGTGATGCTAATATACTATTAATATATAGTAATCAGTTTGGAATATTGACCCATTGACAATGAGTTGACACCTAAAATACTCAAATTGCAGTTGAAAATAATACACAGACTGAAAATGCTTGGTTTTGTGATTCCTTGCCCGCTAAACTAAATCACAAGATTCCAACTCCTGATTAAGAAATTAACCAACCTAATTAACAATATCTTAAGAGATACTGATCAACGTTAATCATCTGGTAAAGCATGCCAACCTACCAAATAATGCAAAATCGATCTTCAATTGTGGTCAGATTTTTTTTTTTTTTTTTAGTTTTTGTTTTTTGAGAAAATGGTTGGTAGATCTTGATGATAAGGTTCAAGCCACAAAATAATACCTCATGCAGCATCTAACCTGCCTTGCTAGATCAATTAGTACACACCATTTGACCAAATCTATAAATCGTCGATTGAAGTTGTAGTGTAACAACATCACAAATATCAAATTGTGTGGAGGGCAAAGATTTTATAAAAGATTGATTAACCAATGAATTGCCTCAAACACGTTTGTGTATAACGTTAAAATTAGTCGATCAGATTCAAGTAGGAGATCCAACCAAGCGTAAGTGATAACTTTTGGTCGTCATTCTTATATGTCCACATACATCAACGACTAAGATTCAACCACTAACTTATAGACAGTTGTTTCAAACTCAACTCTAAAGCTTTAATTGATAAGGTATTGCTGCGATATGAACTGACATACATCAACGGCTGATATTCAATTGATAAGATATAACAACGATTAATCCAAACACAATTCTAAAATTTTAACTGATAAGTCAACACATACATCAACGACTAAGATTCGACCGTTGCGCGTGAACAACCAACTCGATGCATAATACAATGAAGCATTAATGATGTTTTAGACCTGTTTAGATTGGTACTGGATCCAGCAGGCAAATCAGGCCCCAGCCAAGTTGTAGTTGTAGGGAAGGCGGAGTCCCCCAACATTTAAATGGTTTGCATGCTTTGTAAACCTTGTACCTTTTGGGTGCATTTTGAGCTGTACCTCTTGTCTGTGCCAACGTAGACAGACTTAGTTGGCAAAGTCACACTGAGTGAAACATACGCGCTCCAAGGGCGGATCGGTTTTCTTTCTTGTTTTTTTTCCTTCTCATTTTTATTGTTTATTTAAAACAAAAAAATGTATTAAATAAAACAAAATCTCCATCGATAATGAGAGATTTTTTCAATTGCGGACCTAAAACGGTATTTCATATGTCATAATATTTTCAAAGAAAATGATATATTTTTTCATGTCTCTCTACTTATTTTATAATACATTGAGCGCTTGCTTAGATACTATCAATGTTCTAAAAGATACTAGGCGCTAGTTGGATAGGCTCAGGCTTAGTGCCTAGGCGGCCGGATCCTAACGCCTAGGCAGCTAGGTGGGGCGTAGACGGATTTAAGTAAATTTCTTATATATCGTCTCAATAAGTGTTTGCTTATACTTAAAAAGAGAGAAAATGAAGACAAATATGATAGAAGACAATAAAAGTTGGAGGAGGATGTTTTTATTTCGTTTGTCTTAGCTGTTTATGGGAGTCAAATACAATATACAAACAGATATACTTGAGGTTTTTAAGTTGTTGGGGTCAAAGGCAACCAATAACCCTATATTGATTCTGTCACTTGCTAGGCAGGCATCTATGCAGTCTAGGTGTGTTTTTAAGCAGGTTTAAGCACATTTTCTTAATTTTTAAACGCTTAAAAATTAATTAAAGTGGTAATTAGCCGTCTAGCGCTTAAATGGAACCTAGACGGCGCTAACCAGAAATCAACCGTGGATACAACACTTGGGAAAAATTCTCATGAATAATGGTTTGAAGGAAAATGAGAATAATGGTTTGAAGGAAAATTAAAAAATAAAAAGGAATCAGAGAGGAGAGAGAGGGGGAGGGGAGAGAGAGACCGTATACGGAAGAGGACCATACGGATTCTCCGACACACACACGGATCCCTCTGTGTGAGCGTGGGGCCCACTTGCTTTTCAGCCATAACATTTAGTCCTCTCCCCTCTTCGGTTTCAGTTACAAGTTTGTAACGTACGCCCTACTTCTTGAAATGACACATATACCCTCCTGTGAAATTTGGAGGGACTAAAATAGCCTTGGTGTGGGTGCTTTTACAGTTTTAAACATGGTTGTTAAAAAGATAAAGCTCACTTTATTTTAAATTTTGAATGACATATTTTTACCACAAAGTAGTAACTAATTCTTGACTAAATCTTTGAATAGGAAAGTCCACAATGTTTTTTATTCTCATTTTATCAGATTTTAATATTGAAAAAAGTTCTAAATTTGTGAGTAATTTTATTACTGTATAACTAACGCTTTTAAATTCAATCAAATTGAATTCCAGTACTAATCTTATGGTCAATAAACACTTTTAAGTTGATTGAAGGACAAACTTTAAGAGTAAAATGCTTAGCATGTGTGTTGCCCACAAATCATATTATTTGTCAAAGAAAAACTACTAACCATTTCTTTTTAATGTTTGCATTCTTTAGTAGATGATGACTACAAGAGAGGTCGGATATAAAGTAACTTTTTTTATTTTTCAACTCGTTAGTAATGTTTTTCTTCGTAACTTCGAAGTTGTTTGAAAAAGAAAAAACAACTAACATATCTTTTTTATCACAAATGATTAGGCAAGTCTTGGTGCCTAGTATTGCTGTAAGCAAAGGGGCATGCAGTGGCATGTTGGCTTTGGGATACAAAGGGCAAAAAGGGAAAATCAGATACAAGGATCCAGTTTGTCTCCTCAGAAGTGGATCTTCGCACGTTAATGAAATGGAGTTTGTAGAGAGAAGGAGGAGCTGTGAATTTTATGGAGAGAGATGACGAGAGAAGTACAGCCAGCCACCTCCCCTCCCCATTGCATATGCTTTCACTGCACCACCAACAACAACGTCCCAATTCATCTCTCAACCGACTCATTCCTCTCTCTCTCTCTCCTGTTTTTGTTTTCTAGCTTCACATTATTACCAGCTCTCAACTTTTTTTCCCCTACTTTCTCTTTTAACTACTGCATCCTTGACCACCTGATCTCTTTCCCTCAACTTCTCAAAACCCATGTGTGTTTTTGGGCTTGGAAGCTCAAAAACCATATTTTGGGAGCTTCTTTTGCTCTTTTAAATGGTGGGTTTTTGTCTAAATATGTAGAGATTCAAGATTTCTGACCAAACTCTCCACCTTTTGCCCAGAAACATGCTTATTGGCCTGAAACTTATCAACTTTTTTCCCAGCTTCTGCTTAATCTGAATCCACCTGCCTTTAAATGCACAAAGATTGATTAGATGATTTCGAAATGTAAGTGTTTGAAAAACAACACTTTAATCTTTCTGGGTCGTCTCCAAATCCAAGTTTTTCTGCAAGTTTGGAGGCTTTCTGCTAGTTGAGCAGTGCAAATACCAAAAGGGGTTCTGAGATTTTTCTGATTCTTTTGATGAGTTTTGGCGCCGACCCATGAAGAATTTCCACTGGTTTAAGCAGATTTCCAGCAATGGCAAGCCTGAGAGGAAGATCTCGCTGGGTGAGTACAATCGTGCAGTCTCATGGTCCAAGTACTTGGTGTCGTCAGGGGCCGAGATTAAAGGGGAAGGAGAGGAGGAGTGGAGTGCGGACATGTCACAGTTGTACATTGGGTGTAAATTTGCTTCCGGAAGGCATAGCAGGATTTACAGAGGGGTTTATAAGGAGAGAGATGTGGCGATTAAGCTGATAAGCCAGCCTGAGGAGGATGAAGGGTTGGCTGTTTTGCTTGAGAAGCAGTTCACTTCTGAGGTTGCTTTGCTTTTTCGATTGCACCATCCTAATATCATCACTGTAAATCTCTCTCTCTCTCCTCTTCGTTAGGTTTATGGTGGTGTTGTTTGCCTTTTCAGTTCTTTTGGAAATGCAGTTTTTGTTTTTCTTCTTTTTCAAGTTTGCTTCCTGCTAACTTTTGTGATCTTTTGGTCTGTCTACAAACGCAAGATCCCTTTTAACCTGGTGCATTTTAAGATTTTACTCCAAGAAATCACTCGAAGAAAAGGAACTGCATTAATTCGGCATAAAATGTTAGAAGAAATCTGTTCCAGTTACATGAATTGGTCATTGATTATTGCACAGTCCTTACCTTAGAATTCTCCATCCTTTCAATTCTGTATCCGACCTTAATCTTTGTTGGTATTGCGTATATTCCAAAAATTGGAATCGGTTCTTCTAAGAATTTTGTTGTTCTTTTGGTAACATTTAAAGCTGGAACAATAGCTGGTTCTTTACGTTTTCTGACCTTCATGTACCAATTTTTGTTGTGCAGTTTGTTGCAGCTTGTAAGAAACCTCCTGTGTTCTGCATTATCACCGAGTATTTAGCTGGGGGATCGTTAAAGAAGTATCTTCATCAGCAGGAGCCACATTCTGTTCCGCTTAGCCTAGTTATGAAATTAGCCCTCAACATTGCACGCGGGATGCAATATCTCCATTCTCAAAGTATACTTCATAGGGATCTCAAGTCAGAAAATTTATTGCTAGGGGAAGATATGTCTGTAAAGGTTGCGGATTTTGGTATTTCATGCCTAGAATCACAGTGCGGCAGCGCAAAGGGATTCACGGGTACTTACCGCTGGATGGCACCCGAAATGATCAAAGAGAAACACCATACAAAGAAAGTCGATGTTTACAGTTTTGGAATAGTTCTGTGGGAGCTTTTAACGGCATTGACACCATTTGACAACATGACTCCTGAACAGGCTGCATTTGCAGTATCGCAGAAGGTATTTTTCTCATTGTAACCCGTAATATTACTGACCCTGGTCCGCGGTTAATGATTTGTATCAATAGATTCAATACCTATTAGTTATAATTAAGTGTTGATACGGTGATACATATTATTGAAAGAGGGGATATTATTGTGGCAATCATTAGTCTACGCGTACTACTGAAAATTATTTCTGTCACCCATATGTTTTTGAGTTTTTGAAACTGTTAGAGAATTATGGAAACAGAGAATGATAATGTTCCTTTCTGAATCATTTTCTTTTTCTGCATATTATCTTCCCATTCTTAGCATACTAAGATACAATTTAAAGCACATAATATTTACGTGCCTCGTAAACTGACTGCTCAAATAGCTCTCATGTGCATTGATAATTTTGAGTTTCCTTAGAAATCTCTTCAAGTGTCAGCTCTTCTACTTCACAACATTTGATAAACTTTCTTAAATTCCCGTCAGAAATTACAGTTTATCCGTTATCGTTTTTGGTTTCTATTCTTCTTGATGCATCTGTTACACCTGTATGTTTCTCACATGCATCAGAAGTGGGGTGAGAGACACTCATTTATATGCTTGTCTTTGTATTATCCAGATCATGTGGGGACCTGCTGTATTTGGCCATCCTTATTGATGCAGGAAATGAAATCTCCTAAAATCGGAGAATATATTAAATCCTACATCTTTTTTGTTGTTGATAAGATAAATTAAAGCACTGGTGATCATGCACTAGTACAGGTAGACATCTAAAGGATGTGGAGAGTTGCATTTAATGTTGGTCTAATTCCTGTCTCATAAAGAACGTAAAACTTCAGCGATTTCCTAATCGCCTTCTACCAAGAAGAAGCATGCTGGCATCTAATGATCTGTTTCAGTTTTTCCGGTTGGCATCTTGCACCTGTTATGATTTTGTGGAATAAATGGGAACTCTGTCTGTTTTCCCACCTTGAATTCTCACTTCCCACCCATGTAAACCGCTTTTGTTGCTATGTTTTGAAACCTTTTAACATAAAGCTGACCTGTTATGGAGATATATGTGTCGATCTCCTTTTGGTTCTGAACTATGGATATTCAACTTGTTTGTGTCATTGCACTATTCTGAACAACGCCTGGTATGTAATGGCATCATTATGCAAATCAGTTTACTTGGTTGTGCTTACGATTCCCGTAAACATGAACGTCAACTGTTTTGAGTAAACAAACCCGTGTATGGGTAAAATGTGCTGGAAGTTGTTACAAAAGCCAGAATTTGGCGTGTTCACGGCTACAATTTGTCATTGAAGTTTGGTTGCAGGAACTGAAGATGAGATGAATCTAAAGTATCAAAAGCTGCATTAATGTCCTAATTTCGGGTTGAAGTGATTTTTTGTATGAGCACAGTAGACTAAGAATCCTGCAGTGGCTAATACAATGATAACACTGTGTTAAGTTTCCTTTGTAGCAAAGTTTATTAAACGTGTTATGTGCTCCTGAATTTTATGCAGAATGCAAGACCCCCTTTGCCGTCCACATGCCCGGTGCCATTCAGTCGCCTCATTAGCCGATGCTGGTCAAGCCATCCAGATAAGCGACCTCATTTCGATGAGATAGTGCACACTTTGGAAGGCTATGCCGAGTCCCTTGAGCAGGACCCAGATTTCTTCTCATCTTACAAGCCGCCCCCAGATCACGCCCTTTTGCGATGCTTTCCAAAATGGAAGGGTCGCCGTAGTTCTGCTTCTTGAAAGATTTAGGGATTCATTTTCTGGAATCAAAGTATTGATGTTAAATGTACCATATGCTTTTCTTGTCAAGGTTCCCATCTTCATACAAATTATGATTGTGAACCTTTTTTCCTTTCTGTCTTGTTAACTTTTTATCCTTTTTGTCTTAAATATATTGGCACGAAAAGCACTACTTTTATTGGTGTTTTAACTTCATTGGCATACTTGATATAAGCACTTTCAATAGAAGCACTTTAAATTTGATGTGAATGTGACATTTTCAATAGAAGCACTTTTGGAACTTCGTCTCCATCACTCCTAATGCGCATTCCCACTCTTGGGATAGTATTGGCATGAGAGATTTGGATATGAAAACTTATTGTATGCCCGCTGATTATATATCTCGAGTTGGAGACTTCATTACGCTTCACTGTAGTATTTCAGATCAATAATACAATATTATGTGGAAACATGAAAACACATGATATTGCGTATTGGGGTCTAGCTTAGTCTATGCATGCAAAAATGCTTCCAATTCTTCAATGTCTTCTCTCACTCTAATTTACAATTTCACTTTGTAATTAGCTAATGTTTTTTTTTTATTTATTTTTTATTTTTAAACAAACGATACACTAAGGAGGAGGGGGTAGGCTAAACCAATAATGTGGTTCAAATTCGCCTTTGGTGAGAATCGAACCTAAGACCTCTCACTTACAAGTGAAGAGAAATACAACTAGACCGTAGTACTAAGTAGCAACTAATATTTTTAAACTAATTCATTTTACTTTGTTTTCTCTTAAAGAAAAGTGTAATAGATAGGGTAGTTCTATTCACACACCTATTTTTATTTCTCACACATCCACAATTTACGATCGTCGGATTGAATGAATTAAAAAAGTTCAATGTCAAAAAATTAATAAAGGTGGAAGGTAAAAATAAGTGTAGAATAAGGGCTTGTGAAACGCCAAAAAAATAACAATAAGACTTACCAAAATATAGTATAGTAAAAACGTATTTATAAAACTTTTGTGACCTCATAGAGCATGTGACGGTTTGGCCGAGTGGTCTAAGGCGCCAGATTTAGGCTCTGGTCCGAAAGGGCGTGGGTTCAAATCCCACAGCCGTCATATTTTTTGTTCTCTTTAATTTTTTTTTCTTGCCCTTTTTGAACTTTTCATTAGTTTACCTAACAAATTACAATTGCAAGGTAAGAAATTCAATTTTTTATTTCTATTTTTTTATACAAACATATTAGAGGAGGGAATAATGAATATCACAAAATCTTGGGTTCAAGTGTAAACGCTCTGTTAACAAATTGGATCCATTTTTTGTTAGATTAAACATTCTATTAGCTAACAATATTCATCCTTATGTTATTAGCTCACAATTTTCATGAACAAGATCGAGTTGAAGGAAGTTCAAACAAATGCATGCCAATAGCACCAGTCTGTTTGTTATCCAATACTCTAGCTTGTTCCGAAAATGGAGAGCAATTAACGTAAAACAAAATATGTACGTGCAAGTATGGTGTCCTGTACCATTGTCACAACATCACATGAACAAATAATTACACACACCATGGAAGTCCTCCGAAAAATGACACAAAAATGTGAAGAGACCCATTTCTTGTCTACTTTAGTGTCCTTTTGAGTGAAAATGTTTTACTTTTGATAGTAGATTTGTAGAAAGTTCTATCTATATACATATTTCCCAATCCATTACTTTTAACAAGAAATTTTGTGTGGACATGACAAAATAATGTATGGTGCAATAATATGACACGAACACGTATGCAAATTAATTGAAGTATTTGGATTAAACCTTTTCGGGCTAGGTCTGTAACAGGTTGACACGATAAGAACACGCTTAATTAATAAGTTAGATCAATGTTCACTTGCGAAAAACGACACATTATTGTTATATAATATGCTTTTATTTGAACAAGACATGACACTCAAAACTTGTGTATGAGTTAGGATTATATATTTGGACATAATAAATTAACGGGTCGAGTTTGAGTTGATCATATATAGCACAACACAAGAAGTATAACTATAGAACACAACACCTTGCTGAGTCATAAAATGTACTTTGAGGCATATATACATATTAACTGTGTCAAATGGGAGAGACAGTCCAAGCACAACATGAGCACAATCCATTTAAATAAGGAACGATAAGGCTAAAATCCATTTAAATTAGGACTGACATGGCACGGTTTGTAAAAACTGCACTTAATGTTTTACCTAAATGAGATGGGTTGGCTCGTCCCATTTGACACCTCTAATACATATAATGTGTTGCAGACTACTGTGATTCATGTGTTATTCTATCCTTGCTCAGGTTCAAGAGGCTATCAATGAAATAAAGCGAAAAATATTTACCGGCGACGAAATTGCTGTGCTTGCCACAATCTGGTTCTTGGAAAATTGCTTGAAAGAAAACAATGAAACATTCTTTTGTGTGACATTCAGATCTCCCTCAATTGGTATCACATTATTTCTCATGCTCAGAGGAGGGAAAATTGGTCTCAATACTTCATACCTTTTGTCATGAGGTATGACATTGTCCCTCGAATTTTGCTTGCTCCAATCTCATGTATTCGACAAGAGTTCGCGAAAGCCTCCCCTTGTTCATGTATAATCCGGCATAAGAGATCTCAAAGCTACAACTAACCTCACGAAGATCAAGAAAAGATTCTAATTCTAGGTTTGTAGGCAGTGAACCACTCAACTTTCTATAAAGTTACTTGGGCTCGATCCACCATCAGGATGACCCGACAAGAGCTTGACTTCGGCAAAGGTCGATGGTACATTGTCTTGAAAAACCTGAAGTTGTGCTGCAACTCTTGTTCTTTACTTGTCAAATTAAACAACAAAATTGAAAGGGCGACGACCGCTGTATTTTACATGGCTCGTATGCCATTATTGTGGCACCATTAATCCATTATTTGTTGGTGACACTCATGCAAGTCTTTGTACAACACGAGTCTTATACCCTTGAAGGCGATGTAATATCTCTTATTCCTTTGTTCCATCAAGTCCCTACAGATAATCAATGACGAAATTTTTTTGATATACCTATATACGTTTCACTATTAATTTGAAAAAGTGCCCTTGACCATCTATAGATGTGTCAAATGGGCGAGCCAGCCCAAGTACAACTGTACAACACGGACACAATCCATTTAAATAAGGAAAGACAAGGCTCAACTCATTTAAATAAGGGCTGACGTGGCACGGTTCATAACGACTGCACTTGATATTTTACCTAAATGAGAGAGATGGCTCGTCCAATTTGACACCTCTAATACATATAATGTGTTGCAAACTACTTATTTGTGATTCATGTGTTATTCTATCCTAATGTGCTCAGGTTCAAGAGGCTATCAATGAAAAGAAGAGACTAATATTTACCGGTCACTCTATTGGTAGCCAATTGCTGTGCTTTCCACAATCTGAGTCTTGGAAAATTGCTCGAAAGAAAACAATGAAACATTCTTCTATGTGACATTTGGATCTCCCCTAATTGGTGACACATTATTTCTCATGCTGAGAAGAGAGAAAATTGGTCTCAATACTTCATACCTTTTATCATGAGGAATGACATTGTCCCTCGAATTTTGTTTGCTCCTATCTCATGTATTCGACAAGAGTTTGAGAAAGCCTTCCCTTTTTCAACGATGCTACATTGTCTTGAAAAACCCTGAAGCTGTGATGCACCTTTTGTTCTTTTCTTGTCAATTAAGCAACAAAATTGAGAGGGCAACGATCGCCAGTAAATGCTTGAACCAGCATTTGAGATACAAAAATGAACGAAAAGGCAGCTCGGACATGCAGAGTGCGATAACTAACAATAACTTAAGAATCGTTCGCCTTTGTTTCAGTTGTTTCGTTTGATGACCTTAGATTGGTTAGTACCTTTATTTTCTTCCATTTGTGCTAAAAATTAAAAAGAAATGGTTATCAAACGTGCCATAAGTTTTTATAACCTGGTCTATAACGTGCTTTGATATCTTGCATTACAGAGTGGAAGAGCTAGACAATGCCTTCGCGCAATAGAAAATTTTGAGAAGCGAAAACAAGAAAACAAGGACAAATTTGATTAAAAGAAGAAAGAAACAAAGACTTAAATGAAAAAAAAACTAATAAATTATAAGGAACTTTAACGAAAAGCTCATGGTACTGTTCACTTTAACAAAAAACCACATTTTTACATTAAAAAGTCAATCATGGTACCATTCATTTTACCCTTTATTTTGTCCTCATCGTTAAAACTCAAAGTTTTCAAGCCATTTTCATTAGTTTTCCTTAAATTATATAGTTAGAGCTTATGGAGAATTTAATCGAGCATCGTATGCCATTATTGTGGCACCATTTTAATTTGTTGGTGGCACTCATGCTACTCTTCGTACAACACATGCCTTCTTAGGCCACTCTTTGTACAACACGTGCCTTCTTAGGCCACTCTTTGTACAACACGTGCCTTTTCAGACCACTCATTAAACAACACGTGCCTTATACCCTTGAAAACGATGTAACATCTCTTATTCCTTTGTTCCATCAAGTCCCTACACATAATCAAGGACGAAAATTTTTCATAAACCTACGTACATTTCACTATTAATTTGAAAAGTACCCTTATCACTTAACCTAACTTCCTTGTGTCTTGAAAGTTCTTAATTATATGATGTGCAAACCAATCAAGGAGGAAACAGTATGGGAGGACCTCATGGACCACTTGAACCTGTATACAGATTATCGTGGTTGTCTTAAAGAAGAAGAAGCTGCTGAGGTTGCCAAATTCATTCTATCATGAGACAGATAGGGTTTCACCCTAAGCAAGTAAACAGAGTTTTGTTCCAAGATTCTGTTTATGTTAATATTCCATGGATCATGTACGTTTGCGTGGACGACCTAAACGGTCTTGTAGATTTTCTCTATTCATTCTTCATATGGCGTTTCTTATATTGCAGCAGCTGGCCGCACATTAATAGGCTGGGCTGCCTCCTCTCAATCTCAGCACAAGTATCCAGGTGAGTGCATTGGAGTTGGTTTTCGATTCGAATGGATGGACCTGTTGGAGCAATATTAGAAAATATGAAAATAATACAAGAATTTTAATGATAATAATCATAAAGAAAATCATAATATCAATTATGTATGAGATTAATATAAACAAATAGAGAGAAAGTTAGAAATAATGACAAATTTGGAGATTGAGGCTTGCATAAATGCAATGTCCTAAAGACAAAATTTCGCCCCTATTGTGCTTGTAGTTCGGTAGGCGTCCATCTCCCAGGATTCAACAATCTATAATCCGAAGTCAAAGCACTTCAATCTTCGGACTCTGGCGAACTTCATATATTCCGTACTCTCAAGACACGACTCATATTTTTACTAAGACATTGGAGAAAACTCTTCTCTTCGATACTTAGATATGTGGGATGTTTGAGTTTATATAGAACTCAAGCCACCCCCTTTCGAAACATTGTGACCATTGCCTAAAGTTCCAAGGAACAGACGTAACTCATGAATTTGAATTCAACTATGACACGACTCTTATTTTTCATTCATATAAAAATTAAATATTATAATATTAATTATAATATATAATTTCTAACAGTAGTTCGGTAAGCGTCAGTCTTTCAGTCTTACAGGATTCAACAATCTATAATCTGAAGTCGAAGCACCTCAATCTTCGGAATCTGGCAAACCTTATATATTCTGTATTCTCAAGACATGACTCATAATTTGACAAACGAAGAATAAGAGAAACACAGTGGGAAATTTCTCAAGAGTAAAGATTAACTCTAATTTTCGACTTCTTAATGACAATGGTTTCATGGGATTATATAGAAACCAAATACTGCTCATTAAAAAGATTTAACTTTTCATAAGTAAACACCATTTTACAACATGCACCTATTGAATTCAAACTAACGGAATTACACAACAAGTACTGCTAAACGAAAATCAACCCTAAATCTATGGACAATGAATAAGTTACGTTGTGTTCATAAGTAACCACAATAATTACAAGCGGTTTATGATTCATTTATTTATCTATATTAATTTATAATATTTAATTTCTGTGTGAATGAAAAATGGTCAAGAAATTAACAAATGTCTCCTCTCATTCTCAGCACAAGTATCATGATCCAAGGTATATGCATGTACTTTCCATAGAACTGTTTGTCAAATACTCATCTTTCATATTCATGGATGGTAGCGTGTTAATATTTTGCAAACACTATGAGCATGCTTACTTCAAAACTTGGAACCTCATAGTCATTGTGCTGGTATTGAAGCTAAACACGCAGTATCAAGAGCGAAATTGAGATATCATTCAATCGTCATTCCCGGCATAAATAAGTTTCTCTATCGAAGTTGGCTTCACCCATTAGTGAACATAGGATCACCTGCATTTGATCTTCAATGCATTATAGCTTACACCTCCTGCATTTTCACACAATCTAAGGCTCGTTTGAAAGTTTTTTAAAATGACTGAAAATACTTTTGATAAAAGTGCTTTTGGAACCAATCTATAGCAAAAATGCAAGTAAATCATGAAAAAGCATTTGAAGTGCTTTTGAAATAAAAATCAATTTCACCAAAAAAACTTTCAATCATTTTTAAAAACTTCTAAACGAACTCTTAACTATTAATAATTTTGTATTTGTACATCATTTTATATTATTGGTAGTTTGGTCTGAGACTTAGGGCTGGTTTGGTATTGCTGTGCTTTGAAAAAAAGCTGCTTCTGCTGTGCTGTGAGAATAAGCAGCTGTAAAATAAAGCAGCAGAGTGTTTGGTAAACTTTTTTTGTAAAAGTGCTTTTGAAAAAAAAAAGTAGTATTATAGTGTTTGGTGAACTTTTATGTAAAACAGATGTAAAAAAAAGCCGGTTTTTCAAAGCTGGGTTTTGCAGCTTCTTGTTTTTGGCTTTTTTTCACCCAAAACTGTGAAAAAAAGCTGAAGCTGAATGTTTACCAAACACCAAAAACTGTCACAGTTTTTTTTCACAGCAGCTTTTTTTAAAATCACCTCAACCCCAAACTGGGGCTTAGAACCTCCCCACTCACCCACCCCCAATAATAGTTGATACTTTGACCCATGAGTGGGATAAATTGTACTTAGTCCCCATGTGGGAGCATTTTTATTATATTGCATCAATCCAACCTAGAGCCTTGTGAAACTTGTTTACCCCAGTGATTATTTCAAAAGCTAAATGCACCTTCATCAATTCCCATTTGGTCACTTCACGAGATTATTGTACTACTTTTGAATGATTCCAACCAAATGAATCCAATAACTTCAACCAATCCAATCACAATTTTCCCACAATACACCGATGTATGAGATGCATAGATATTTAAACGTATAAATTAAAAATAGTTAAAATACAAACATGTATATTTAACCTTCAAGTACATTAGTGCTCCATTACAACAGTACATGGTAGACTTATCCGTCTTTTAGATTCAAACTTTGTGGGAACGAAGTTGAAGTTTATCATCACCCACAAGTGAAAATCCAAAGAGAAATGCTAAAGAGACTATTTTAAAGTGAGATTTTTTATAGACTCTCTACCATATCACAATTTAACGTTAATTCTCGTGCTAACATCATAAAATATTATACAAAAAACATAAAGTGACATAAAATTTATAAAAAGTCCCGCTTTTGAGAATGTCACATTCTCATTCTCAAATCGAAATTGTTGACTCCAATATAAAGTGAAGCCTACTTAAAGCTATGGCCTTGCTCAATGCTCACCATATATTTATTGCTTCATGTGCTATATTAGTGTTTCATCAATGCACTATTCATGACCATCATGGTCCAAACCAAAGTGTGAATCGACCAGCACATGATCAAGTTAATGTCAAACAAGAAGGTGAAAACCCACCGCCCACCACACTAGGCAATTTTTCAAGTTTCTAATCTAGATGGAGTTACATAAAACTTTATTGTTCACTAACCATTGACACGTTATTTATTAATATACGAGATATGTTAAATAATTTTTTTTATATTAGTTTCGAGCTTAACATGCACACAAATGAGTCCACAAACCATAGGGCATAAAGAGAAATGAACCTAGACAAATTGTCAAACTCTCAATCTGTATTGATTGATGCCTAATACAGAATTGTTGGATACTGATAAGCTCATATTTATATATATTTCACATCAAATTCACTTGTCTTTTCTTAGTTAGTTCTTTATATTTTTGAGCTATTTACTTTGTTTTTGTGTTTTGTAGGATTTCTCAAGCCAAGAAAAGAAATATAGCAAACGTAGGATTTTAAGTAACAAATTCGTCAAAACTACATGTGCACATCAGCTGAATTTGGAAGCAAGTTACGAACAACTCAGAATGAATTAGAAAATGAGCTTTATATGCTTAGAAAGCTATGGATGTCTATTTTCTGGAGCATTTCGCGGATTCCTAATTTCATTTTTCTAAGTTATGACCGTTTTAACACTGAAAGGTTTCCAAGAGGCTGAACAGTTTGTAACTGACAAGAAAGCATTGAAAGCAATAAACCCAATAAATCTAGGAGCCAAAATTGATGCAGCCAAGAACAAGCCAGCTGACACCTATTCAAATATCAAAGGAAATGGAATTAAAGATGAGGATTAAGAGGGAGTAATTGGCATAAAGGTTACCTAAAAAGTTACAGTTGTTTTACCATTTTCTCTCACTTATTGTCATCATTAAATTGCTATTAGTGGGGGGAGTTATGGAAAAGAAAATGATGCAACAAGAGTTGGTTTAAAAGCAGTGTTGGGGAAGGAAGGAAGGAAGGAGGAAATCTTGGCATTCTCTTCTTTCGGTTTAATCTTCTCAAACCCATGTCTTTCTTTTGGTTTAATTTGAGAATAAAGTGTAACTAAATTTTTAGTAGTTAGGGGCTGTTTTGAAGCCCCGAATATGATTGCAAATGTGTTATGACATTTCGTTTCAATTTCTTTTATGAAAGGATGAAAATTGCTTCACTACTTGTCTCATCGATGAATTCTTTACATGTTTTCTATGGATGCATACTTAGTAAGCATATCTAGGATTCTAATGCTATGAATATGTGTGTGCCTGCCCTTGTCAAATGAGGACCTACATATGTTCTAGAGTAGTACTAGTTAATTGCGATTAACATGTGAATCAATTTCTAGGATAAGTAAGACAACGCCAGTACTTACGATGCCTTGTGATGACTCAAACTCTTTTTGTTCTTAATGATTTCTACTTGTTAAATCTATGAACACGCCATTCTAGATTGCATGCTAGGGACTAAGTTAAGTTGAAAACACCATTCTCTTAACATACTACATAAGAAAGAGTAAAATGTTGAGTTCTAACATTGAGCCAACTTGAGCATCTTCATCCGGAAATAAAAGGAATTTGAATGAAACATAACATGTTTGCATGATTATTTGGTGGTGGATAGCAATTCCCCTAACTCGTTTTTCTTAATTTGTGAACGGCTTAAAATCTGTTTCTGTCCTGTTTTTGTTCTATTTAATTTAAATAGAAAATCAACTCCAAAAATCCCAAAATTTTGTGTGAGTGTAGCTCTGTGTGTCTAGTGTATTCATATAAAATTCGTAGGCTTTAGATAAGTGTAAGTCGATTTAATAATTATTTTTCGATGGTTGGTCGGTAGGGACAACAACCCAGTTTTTGTAACATTTTAAGTAGTTAGATAAAATAATCTTCTGCGGGAAAGACCCTTATTTTCATATGCTACAATTGACAAATCTTAATGTTAATAAGGAAAATTAATAGAACATTTGTGTGCTACTTTGTGATGTGCTTTTAAACCTATTAGATACAACAAACAAAGCATATGACTGTTTTAGCGTAATTTGGTGGTAGTCATTATTGTACGATGGATATAATTGTGGTATTGCTATTTAGGAGAGTTATAATGGTTTCTCCTCTTGTGGCAACATGTTACAATCACCTTGACAAATGAGAGATTTTTTAGTGTGTTGGAAATACAGTTCAGTAAATTGTGTCATAATACAAAGTAGATAAATACTTTAATAAAAATGTAACCGTTTATATTATAACACTTGATATACCGAATTGTGTTCCCGACATACTGAAATATTCTCTTCATAATCAAGTTGAGAAGAAGCAAAGTAATTTCAAGACTAATGACCTTTTATCCATAAAAAAAACCTACGTCCCACCCAAAAACTAAAATATAAAGTAAAAATAAAAACAGCCAAAAAATGACAGTAAGAGGAAACAAACCGCTATCAGAGCGCCACGTGGGGATTTCAGGGTCAAATGACAGCAGGAGAAAACAAAACAAATCGGCATTTCGGGAATTCCAGCAGGACGTGCGGGTGCGGAAGAAGTCTCGCCTTCTCCCTTCCCCCCTTCGATATTCCAACTCTGCAACTTTCCACCATTTCCCCCAATTAATTTCCTTTTTTTTTTTCTCAAAAAGATTTCATCTTTTGTTTCTTTAGGCATTTCCCCATTTCGCCTCCCACCCTGTCGTCTTCATCCCAACCAACCCCCACCATAAAAAGATAAAACATTTGACATTTTTTCCCCATTACCTCGTATATATGTGTGTGTATGTATAGATAGCATTTTTATTGAGACCCAGATAGCTCAATCCATTTGCTACCCTTTTGACATGGTCGATTGGTTGTTCAGGTATGAATTTTTCCCATTTCTTCTTTCTGCGTATTGTATTTTCAGCTCAATAAACAACCCATTATTTATTTTCCATTTTTTGGTCCTTTTTTTTTATTAATTTGAGAGGTTAGCTGCAAAGAACTATATTTTAGCGTTGATGGGTTCATGTTAATCAACAATAATATGAAAAGGAGTTGATTTTATTGGTTTTAATCTTTGGCATGTTCCAGTGGTGATATGAGTTTTGTATGTAATACTGGATTTATGTGGGTTGATTGGATTCTTCTTTTTTTAATTTTTTTGGAAAGATCTGATGAGGGCATTTTGTGTTTTAGTTATTTCTCATTGTTTCCTTTGATGGGTAAATCTAAGTTTTTCATTTTTTGTTGTTTTTACTTGTTATTTGGTTTGTTGGGAAACATACAAAGTTCAAAAGTGAATTGCTAAAACGCCGAAACATGAATTTTATGATGTTTTAATGTCTTTTGTGGTTGTTGTTTGATATTTTCTTATTAGCTTTATTGATAAACATACAAAGTTTCAAAAGCAGATTGCTAAAATACCCGAAATGAATTTTGTGATGTTGCTGATGCATTTTCTTTTTGTTCAATATTTTTTCAAAATATGGCAACCGTAGGTTTGTGCAGTATGTATGCATTTGGAATTCTGCTAAAATCTTCTGCTTGATTGATTGAGATCCGTTTGTGACAGTTGTGTATTGTTTTTCTTTTTACCTATTCTGTATGAAACATCTGTTGCAGATAATTTATTTGGTGTAGAGGTTTTGTTGATTCGGGTACATAGCGATGCCTGGAATTGTTGATGAGGTGGTAAATGAATCACATGAAAATTCCGCGCCAAGTAAGGAAAATACTGCTCTGAATGGATCCCCAAAGAGTACTCTGAATCAGCAAAGCCCCCGGAGTAGAGGACTTGATCGTCCAGTTGATGGGGTGGTTGACACCTCAATTGAGCAGCTTTATGAGAATGTGTGTGATATGCAGAGTTCTGATCAGTCACCTTCAAGGCGTAGTTTTCGATCGGATGGTGATGAGTCTAGGATTGATTCAGAGTTACGCCATCTTGTTGGAGGAGAGATGAGGGAGGTGGAGATAATGGAAGAGGAAGTACTAGAAAAGCCAGTGTATGATTCTCGTAGTGATTCAAGTTCTAAGAAAGGTTTGTCCTCAGATAGAAAATCAGGAAAGATGGTTAAATCTGCAAGTACAAAATCCGTTTCTTCAGGGAACTCGAAGAAAGTTGCTCAATTGCAGGTCGAGACTGAAACTTCATCAAAATCAGTTGTGAAGGGAAGAAGTCCTGACAAACCTCCAATTCCTAGCAATAAAAATTTCCAAAAACAGCATGCGGGACCCACTCCCGTGAAGAAAGGCAGGAATTCATCTGTGGCAGGGTCAAAGTTGCAGAATGGAACTGAGGATTTGGCTGAATCAGGGTTAAATAATCCAGACCTTGGGCCATTTTTGCTCAAGCAAGCAAGAGATTTGATTTCCTCAGGGGATAATCCCCAGAAAGCTCTTGAATTAGCTCTTCGAGCTGGAAAATCATTTGAATTATTTGCAAATGGGAAACCTTGTTTAGAGCTGGTAATGTGCCTTCACGTCACGGCAGCAATTTACTGTAACTTAGGCCAGTATCATGAGGCAATTCCTGTTCTCGAACGTTCAATTGAGCTTTCAGCTATTGAGGAAGGCCAAAATCATGCCCTTGCTAAATTTGCTGGTCATATGCAGTTGGGTGATACTTATGCTATGCTGGGCCAACTTGAGAATTCAATTATGCATTACTCAACTGGATTGGAAATCCAGAAACAAGTTTTGGGAGAAACAGATGTAAGAGTTGGTGAGACTTGTCGGTATTTGGCTGAAGCTCATGTTCAAGCATTGCAATTTGATGAAGCTCAGAGGCTTTGCCAGATGGCTCTCGACAGTCATAAAGAGAATGGTTCCCCATCTTCTCTGGAAGAGGCTGCAGATAGGAGATTGATGGGTCTTATATGTGAAACGAAGGGTGATCACGAAGCTGCTCTCGAGCACCTTGTGTTAGCCAGCATGGCCATGGTGGCAAATGGCCAGGAAGTGGAGGTGGCTTCTGTTGATTGCAGCATTGGAGACACATACTTGTCCTTGTCTCGGTATGATGAAGCTGCTTTTGCTTATCAGAAGGCACTCACTGTGTTCAAGACCACCAAAGGAGAGAATCATCCAGCTGTTGGTTCAGTCTTCATCCGCTTGGCTGATTTGTATAACAGGACTGGGAAAGTTCGAGAGTCAAAATCATATTGTGAGAATGCCCTTCGAATTTATGAAAAGCCCATGCCTGGAGTCCCCCCTGAGGAGATGGCAAGTGGTCTCACAGATGTTTCTGCTATCTATGAATCAATGAATGACCTTGAGCAGGCGGTCAAGTTGCTACAGAAGGCATTAAAGATATACAATGATGCCCCTGGTCAACAGAGCACCATAGCCGGGATTGAAGCCCAAATGGGTGTCATGTACTACATGCTGGGGAGTTATTCTGAATCTTATGACTCCTTCAAGAGTGCCATTTCAAAGCTCCGTGCAACTGGAGAAAAGAAAACTGCTTTTTTCGGGATTGTTCTTAACCAAATAGGGCTTGCTTGCGTGCAACGTTATTCCATAAATGAGGCTCAAGAATTCTTCGAAGAAGCCAGGACTATTTTGGAACATGAGTGTGGACCGTATCACCCTGACACACTCGGGGTGTATAGCAATCTTGCTGGCACTTATGATGCAACTGGAAGGTACGCTCTATCTTTATCTTTGTCCTTTGACTAGTATCAATGTGTCATGTTCAATATTCATTAAGCATGCTTTCGTTCTTCACCTGGTACTCATTGCAAATGCTCAATTGGTTGTGACATTTTTATATTCCTTATTTCACATGTTCTGTTTTCTGTTATTTTCTTGCACTGAAAGCCTGACAAGACCGTTGTTTTGACGATTAAACATAAAAAAAAAATAAAAACTTAATAAGCTGTAGAACTTTTGTGATTTGTTGCTCTTTTGGAAGATAGATTTTTTTTAGTATATGTGTTGATTCTCTGATGTTGTTCTGATTATTGTTGTGATCATTAACCCAGGTTGGAGGATGCCATCGAAATCTTGGAGTACGTTGTTGAGATGAGGGAAGAGAAACTTGGGACAGCAAATCCCGACGTGGATGATGAGAAAAGAAGGCTGGCTGAGTTATTGAAAGAAGCAGGCAGAGATCGGAGCAGAAAAACCAGATCACTAGAGAACCTCCTTGATTCCAACTCCCACGGTATAAACAATGATGGAATTACGGTATTGTAAGGATGGTCAGAAATGAATACGAAAATGAATACGATGTATTATAGGACATATTTAAGAGGGACAAAACATAGAACAACCGAAGAACGAAGAAGCGATCGTTGGCATTGCCGATAAGATTGTTGTTGTGCAGGGTGAACTGAAACAAACCCAGGCTGAGGTTTTGGTTACGTTGTTAATTTATGATATACTGTATTTGGCTGAAGTTTATATGACTTTGTATCATCACAATTTGTATTACTACGGTAAAGATTTATAGATTTGTTTAATATTAATTAAGTATTTAGGATATCTCATGATGTATCAATTATTGGAGCTTATGGGTTAGAGTTATAATCTCAATTATAGTTCAATAATGTAAAAGCTTTTGATCATTTAGATTTGTTGTCAAGAAATGTCACGGTTTGTTTTCAAAATTCAGTATCCGGTAACGGAGGAAAATCTCAATAGAGCAATTTAATTACATAATTGATCACGTCACTCTCACAAAAGAAAAGACCGGTTGGTATTAGAATACCAACGAGCCTTAGATAGGTGCATTGGACGGGTGCCGTTCTTTATGAATGCCATATCAATGACCCAGTCAGACAATTCTACTAAAGTTTTACATTATAAAGTGATAAGATTTGTGGGAACCTAAAACCACCATTAAAACTCCAACTCATACTGATGTGAACATGTTCTCTATCTCTGAAGCTAGCTGTGATTTATGTCGTTAAGTTTGGGGGACACTTTACCTTTATTTTCATTGCATTTTTGGAGTGAGAAACTGCTGTTTCTGAGAGATCTTGACATCATTTTGGTGGGTACAAATTGTACTGTTGTGGATTGGGGTACTGGATACACACCAAACTTGTGATATTATATGCCATTTGCTATCTTGAAAGGGATTTGACATAAAAATTGTTGTGAAATTAGGTATTGGGCATATATCTAGGTTGCTGTTGTGTTACATCCAAACCCAAAGCGTTTAGGTTAGACAAGATTTGAAATTTAATGTTGGTGGGGGCAGTGTGGATGTTGCTCTCCCTTTTCTCTGCAGGCAATCCTCTCGGTACTGGTCCTACTAGAATTTGTCTCGTTACAATCTTTCGAAGTTAAAGTCCGCTTATCGAGAAAACCTTCCTTATTGTATACAAAAGATGTATTAATTTCGCTCATTCTGATTTTGACTTGTATACAACCGGTTATATCTAATATTTTTTCCGACTTCTGATTTTGTGACCAAGAACTTGCATTCTTTGGGTTGCATCTTTCGACGTGGTTCACATATTCGGTGGCAAGAGACAAAGTGGCAGAAGAAACTGCTTCACAATCGTAGTTGATAATTTATATACGAATTAGAATGCATTTCACATAATCACAAGAGTAATGCTAGGGAGGTCAAATTTTTTATACCAAATGATGTGTCATCAATAAGGAACAAACACGTTAATCGACAGTTAATTAATAATCCAATCATCTACAACCACATCATTTAGTTTGCAAATTTGGTTTAAATTTTTTTGATCTCCCTAGCATTACTCTAACCAGAAAGATACAATCTTCATGTTTTATGTACAGTGTTGAGGAGCTCATTTGTACATTTTCCAACAGAGAGGATATAGTAATTTCTCTTGGATTTATTAGTCTAAGCAGGAGACAATATACGTTGATGTTAATGATTATTTTTTATATTTAAAGAATCATCCCATCTCAATTGAAAATACAAATACCTTTTTTGAAGGAAAAAATTTGTCCTAGCTAAGAACATGTGAGAATATTTGAATACATATACAAACTAATAACACTTTAAAGTAGGCATGCATTCAAAACAATTCTAAAACCCATGACTTTCAAAGCCTAGTGAATGGTGAACCACAAGACTCTTTAACAACATTAAAGAGAAGAAAGGATTTTGAGATTCATTACCCTTGAAGCTCATCCTTGTTTACATAAGGGATTCACCCAAGTGGAGGGCCTTCAAGTCACCTCCTAGCTCCTTGGATCTTCCTTGTGATTTACTTCCTTTTGTTACTCCTTTGCTCCTTGAGGATGTGAGGAAAGGTCCTTTGACCTGAGGCATCATTGATGTCTAATGGTTAGGTCCTTGATCTTTGATTATGTCAAAGGCATTCCATTGAGAGTGTCCACGACATTGTTGGGGTCAAGCTATCTAGTCATGTAGGCATGTGAATGCACAACAAGGGATCTCTAACCTTCCATGGTGGAAGGTGAATACTCTGAGATATGATTCGAGAGTCTTTGGCCAAAGCATACGAATATGATTTAGGAAGCATGTTCCAAATCATATTCAATTGATTCATATAGAGAAGTATCACATTGGATAGTAGACATGAAACAAACTATCACTCAAACAATGTGATCAAGAGTATTGTATTAGAGAATGACCGTATTGCATTGTAATTGTAACTGGATAGGTTCTCCAACCACTTCTACTTAGCTTGGGTAGCCATGACATACTGCTAGGTGTCACTCATGGTTTGTGGAAGCCCTGAGGATTAGCAAACACTAATCTTCATCAAAGGGAGAATTGAAATGTAGTTTCAATTCACAATCGATCGTTAAGAGTAACAATCGCCCACTGCCTCGCTAATTGAAACCTAATGGATCGTACACCGAGTAAGGGTGAAAGTGAAGAAATATAAATGAGATGGATAAGCAATTAAATAGTTTAATTGAGAATGGTCAAGATTAATTAATTAGTTAATTAATCTTACGAAAGGTTCGTATTGGGCTTTTAAGTTGGTTTTGGGTTTCGGGGCCCAAAAGGGTTTTTGGTCCACAAAGCCCATTGAGTTTAGGTTGTGTGACAACTAAAACTAAATGGAAATTAACCCAAAAACAAAGTCAAAACCGGCCTAGGGTGAGGGTTATCAAACTTGGGTTAATTGCAAGTTTGCCATTCACATGTGAGGTGGTATAAAAGCATCTTTATAGCTTTTACCTCATTAGGGTTTTTGGGACAAAGAAGAGAAATATTTTCTCTCTTTTTCTCCATAGAGGCCGGCCACTTAGGGGAGGGATAGCTAGCAATCTTTCTTCCTCTAAGTCATCCATTTCATCTTCACACCTCATCCTTGGTGTGGAGACATAGAGACACCAAACCTTTGGTGTTTTTGGAGATCCTTTCCTCACATCCTCAAGGAGCAAAGGAGTAACAAAAGGAAGTAAATCACAAGGAAGATCCAGGGAGCTAGGAGGTGACTTGAAGGCCCTCCACTTGGGTGAATCCCTTGTGTAAACAAGGATGAGCTTCAAGGGTAATGAATCTCAAAATCCTTTCTTCTCTTTAATGTTGTTAAAGAGTCTTGTGGTTCACCATTCACTAGGCTTTGAAAGTCATGGGTTTTAGAATTGTTTTGAATGCATGCCTACTTTAAAGTGTTATTAGTTTGCATATGTGTTCAAATATTTTCACATGTTCTTAGCTAGGACAAAATTTTTCCTTCATTTTTAGGAAGAAATCAAACTCTGCTTTTGTTCGTATTGCTTTTTATTTCTATGTTTTTTCATGTCCTATCCCGTATAATCTTCTTCAACATCTTTTTCTTGGTTTGAAAGAGCTGATTTAAGATCTGCTTGGCTCGTGAATTGAGCAAGTCATTTGTACATTTTTTTCTTACGAATTTTTAGATAATTAGTCTCATAAGCACCTAATTCGGAAAACTATTTCAGCTGCATACGACCTTCAAAATTTTCATGTCGTGAAACGCCCGCCAGCTCCTGACGACGTTCAAAAGATTCAAGGTGCTTCCTCTACCCACGGCTGCGCTAGATCTTTAGAAACATGTCTTCAACTCACAGGTTGGGATGTAGCATCACCAGCCACTCCAACTGTGAGAGCGTCGATAAGTGCCATAGAGGTTGTGAAACACCTATCATGGGGCAACAATGTGCAGTCAACACTCTCCTGCGGTTGAAGCAAACTAGACTTATTAGCGGTTTTCGAACTCGAATGCATTTACCTAAGATGCAGCTTAATTTTCAAGTTTTTTAACTGAGAGATCTCTCTCAACTTCCCCCTCCCACATCCTCCACCCCAACTCACAAAAGTAAAAGGAACTTTCACCTTGTTTTCTCAGCAGATGATACAGTTTCATCTACTTTCAATATGACGATACGGGAATGTTAAACATTACGTTCATCTGTTAGTTTAACGGTTTGAATTCCAGAACCTCGTCTGCAAAACACGAGATGTAGCTGGCAAACTGCACAACACTTGCATTCCAGAACCTCGTCTGCAAAACAGTTGACGTAACTGAAGCATCCTTGAGAAAATAAATATTTTTCCACAATCATATAAATGGGGGGAAGTGGGAAAACAATAAAACTAATTCTGAAACAGAAATAAAAGTATCAAGTCGCATCAGGAGCATCAGAAATTCACGTTAAAAATGATAAGATGTTAAACTTATGAAAATTAACAGAACAAACAAACCAACCAACCAAGAAATTAAAGGAACTGCAAATTAGCCATAATAGTAAAGCAAGAGCACCAATATGTACAATTGGATTAACATAACTTTCATTAATCCAAGGTCGTCTCAGAATGATATCAAATTTAAAGGAACATCAAACGAAAATCCAATTTATTAAGCAATATTTTCTCTAAAAGCTATACATTTTAATGATTCCTAGGAAAGTTACAAGCTATATAATTACTAGACTCGAAAAGTATGTAAATGGGTCCAAGTAACTCGAGTCTGAATTTGCTCACCACCCTTACTAGGTGGTGAGGGTTACCACCTAGTAAAAAATTAACTTAATAATTAAACTACAACGTAATTTATATTTGGCCAACGCCACCTTTGTCTACTTAAAAATGCCACATCCACCGCCACCTACACCACCATCCAATAATCGTTACTCTCCGAATGCCGAACAATGATGCACATTATTGCATCATTGTTTGACCACTCACGCGTTGTATGTCAGTATGAAAGTTTTATTGCCTGATTTTATGCACAACTGTCTACATGTAATTTTACTAATTCTATAGATGTCAGTCATTCCCTGGCTAAGGAATACTTAGAGCTGGGTTTTATTTGTTAATTTAGTCAGTTTTTTCGTTTTCTCACGGGTGTTATTAGGTTTGGATAAGGATAATGCTTGCATCCCTCTTAGGGAGAGGATCTCATTCCCCCACTTGTAAATAACGTATTCGAAACATGGAAAATAGAAATTTAATAATCAGAACCGTTCAATCTATTAGTCTTCATTTAAAGATTATCCCTACAAAAAATCATTCAAATCGATGATTTGTTTAATTATCCAAATGTGTCAAAATCAATGATTTATCATGAATATGCTACTTGGTACCTACACAGTTGATTTATTTGACACATTACTAAATAATCTCTAATTAGAATGATTTTTTTTTTTTTTGGTAAACTGTTAGAATGATTTATTATAAGAGTGATCTTCAATCGAAAGTACATGGGGATGCAAGTGTTTTCCACCTCAATTATTCAAACCTACAGTTAAGTTTCTCAATTGTACAGCATCCAAAACTAATGCAACGGAAACCAACCAATCAAGAAATGAACGAACTACAAATTACGCCTTAATATTCAAGCAAGAGGACCAAATCTTTTAATTCTAATAAAAATTCACTGATTCAAAAGTTTGCGGGAGCCATTTTCAGAGACTAAATTGATGGACGTTCAGTTGAATATCAGAGTGCGGAACAAACAAGACTATAAAATAATAAGAATATTATTAATAAACAAGAATGTCAAAACGGCTACAAAACTCCAAGAGGCTACATTCTGAATGACTTGTTTCTCAAACTAAATTACAAGCAATATTTATAGAGAACTAAACTTAAGAAACCCTAACAAGGAAAACCCAAATACATAAATACTAATATTTTCAAACACCCCCCGTCAAACTCATGACGGTATACGACATGAGTTTGCAAACAAGTAGATGCGGACTGGCTCCGTTAGGCGGACTGGTAGGCATGCAAACTTGACTTGACTGGACTTGACTTGACTTGCGAACTTGACTTTACTTGCGAACTTGGCGAATTGTTGGCAAGCTGAATCTGGCTGGCAAACTGACTTTGGTTCAAACTGGCCCACCACCAATTCATGCGGGCCCAAACCAAAATTAACCATATTTTTTCCTTTGCCCGTGTGGGCCCAAAGCAAACATCCAAAAATAATTTCTTTTTTTTTTCTTTTTCTTTCTCTTCCTTTGCTTCTATTTTTTTTTTCTTTTTCTTTCTTCTTTCCTTGACTTCTACAAAACACGGGATGGTTTGCAGAACATGGGTCTGTGGGCAGTGGAGGTAGGCGACAAGTGGGTCGGGTGCGGAGGGGGTTCTGACCAGGCGACCATCAGACCGTGCGTGCAGTAGCGTCTGTGGTACATCGGATGTGCGGTGGTCGTCTGTGTAGCAGTGCAAAGCGGGTCAGGTTCTGGGTTCCTGATTGCAGCGGCAACATGGGTGGATGGTGATTGGGTGCGATGATGTTGGGTCAGGTACGGCGGTGATGCGGGTTGGGTTTTGACGAAAATTGCAGAGATGACATGCGAGCTCAGACTACGACCTTTTTTGTTTTTTCAAACTAAACCAACGACAATCTAAACAACGAATAAAACGAACAAACAAACTGATAAGATTCAAGGGGCAGATTAAATTCTGAAGGATCAAACCTACTTTGATACTAAGTTGAATATCAAAGTGCGGAACCAATAAGACTATAAAATAATAAGAATATTATTAATAAACAAGAATGTCAAAATGGCTACAAAAATCCAAGAGGTTACATTGTGAATGACTTGTTTCTCAAACTAAATTACAAGTAATATTTATAGAGAATTAAACCTAAGAAACCCTAACTCAGATGGGCTGGACCTAAATCCTAAACTAACAAGGAAAACCCCAATACATAAATACTAATATTTTCCAACACTTTCTATTTCATGGACCATTTTGATTGGAAGGTCTAATTTTAAAGACCAACCGTGATTAGGTGATTACTAATAAGTAGGGATTTGACAATTAGTGTAGTTAGTTCAAACTATAACTTTAGATTACGTGTGACATCACATCCAAATTCTTTGCCATAACACTTTGTAAAAATATAGTTGTATTTAAAAAACGTTAGGAATATCAACCCACGATTATCAACCTGGTCGATTGGCAATAGATTTTGGAGGGAATAAAACATCCAATGCCATATGTCAATGTACAACAATGGCGAAACTTGAGAAGTTTGGAGTATGCGGGCAAGTTGAATTATGTTATATAGTCACGATACATTGATACAAAGTTTGGGATAATCATTTAATAAACGCATCAAACAGATGACAATGGAATTGAGCAGGGCTACTTTCATATACAGTAACAGTACGTGCCCTAACCCAAGTAAAATTAGAAGCATCCACCTCTACCTCATTTCCCAAACTCGAGTGGGAATTAGCCCTCGGGCAGCAAGTGCTGGTCCTAGCCCGGCAGCAGCCCTTTTCTCATCCGCCCCTTGTCCCTGAATATGGGTAATATGTTCTCAAAAAAAAAAGTTGCATCACTTGAACAAAATGTAGTTCCAAAAGCGTCAAATGCGTGCTCTTATCATAAAAAAAAATTGCGTTAAAAAATGTCAAATTCTTCAATACTCTTCAGCAGTTCACGAGAACCAAATGTTATCCATAAGTCATTAACATTGTTCCCGGTTGACTTTCGGCGGAAAACTGACCCACTTTTGACCAAGTGGGAGTGCCCCCGTGTTGGCCAAAGGTCAGCTATCCAAGGAATGCTTACCCTAAAAGACTAGAGCGGCCCAACCGAGTTGCTTCCTCTTTCTACCCGAATATGGCTGTATACACCGTCGTAATGAATCTAATATCTCTGACCTTCTCTCGTGCTGCCAGAAGGCAGGCCTGGTGCAACCCAAACCCACAGAGGTTACACTAGTAGGACACAAGTCTTCAACGATTCGGTCACACATCATCTGGGGATAAGGCAAAGTCGTAAGGCATCGGGGATAGAATTTTGGCCTGAATATGTTTGAACGAGATTTACATCAAAAAATAAAATTCAAGATAAATCGCAATACAAGACAAAATGAGTCCACATCTTCAATTTGCTGAATTCTTATGCCAAACCATGACCGTGGGTAGTCCCAAACTTCCTGAATTTGAACATGGTGGATTGAGGAAGTCCTATGACATCCTTGATGGACCAAGGCGACACTAACTTTTGTTGGGCATATTCGACCATGGCTTACGTGGATAGCCTCATTCATGATGTTGAGTTGATCATGGCACCGGATGGTCAACACTATCCAAATGTGGGCTAAGAAGCAATGAGATAATGGGAAAGAGATTCTCTTCGGATCTCTTCGATCAAGGCCACCCGATCAAGTGATCTGAACTTTTTAAAAATTATAATAATTTTAACCGTTGGATCAAATTTCAAAGATTCGGATCACTCAATCCGATAATCTTGATGGAAGAGATTTGGAGATGATCTCTTTCCGAGATAATGTACCTTATATTCGAAGGAGTGCCCCCACCCCCCCCCCCCCCCCCAAGGTAAATGTCTTTTTGAATTTTGGATGTCAATCATAATTGTTGTTTTCGAGGTTAGGAAGGGAAGCTATGTGTGGCTTGAATTAAGTGCACGTGGGGAGAAGCGAACATGAAACGTGGTTCAGATTTTGGTCTAGTTTGTGTGATTATGGGTTCAGGTCTATATGCCTTCCTTAGTCAAGGTCTTCCATTTCAATCTCTCAAACATTTTTAGTGCACTGGAAATGTTCGAGAGAGTGAAAGAGAGATGTCGACCAAAGAAGTTATATAGGGGTTGAAAACCATGATTACACAAATCGGCCCAAAATCTAAGCACCGTTTTATATATTTTGTCTCCCCACAACCAAGGACCTCAACATATTGTGGATCTTGCTTGACCTGCACAAACAAGATTAAGCTTACATAGGCTACCCATAAACTTGCAAGATGCCAAACCAAACTCAAACTCTTGCCTCTAGGCCAGATAACCATTTGGACCACCAATCGCATAAATCCCCATGTTTTCTCTCTGTCTCATCCTCTTCACTCTCCTCCTACTCCTGCTCATCATTCTCATTCTCCTTATCATCCTCATTCTCCTCATCCTCATCATCCTCCTTATCATCATCATCATCATCCTCCTCATCATTTATGTTCATTTAACATTAACAAGGAAAATGCATCCTAAATTGTTAATTAAAGCTATGGCAAAGCACAAAGCTTAAAGCTAGGGCAGATTTACACAAAATTATATCTTACGCCCTTAAACTTAATAGTTAGTGCCAAATCCCCTTCCTTTTTTCTCGTGATTCTTCTTGCAACTTCTGTAACTCCTCAAGTGCTTTCTTCTTTTGTTCAATGTCATCTATATGCTCTTACTATACTTCACCAAAGCCTTCATGAAAATTTCACACATTAAAAGATGGCAAGGGAAGTTATTCACAGACATGTTGCACGAAACTACTTTTAACACAGAAGACTTGCAAGCTAGACCAAACCTAAGAGCCAAATTAATAAGCTAATTTCGTCTACGAGGTATCCGATATACATGGATACTAAGTAGTCCCTGAGCTCGCAACAGTACCCAAGTTACCCTAATGCTCACTCAAATACTTGTCCGCTTCCATCAAACTAGGGACCCTAATATACGTTAAGCTACATAATTGAACAGGTCCAGTCTGATCCCCAACGTTCTTGACATAAAATCTACCACGGTCCAAAACTTATGTGACCAATAACTAAAAAATAAAGAACACGACATATATCATCTGGCATTTTACAACATTAGAAGGGTATTAATTCATGCAATTAGTTAATGCAAATGACCTTTTAGCTCTTTTTCTGTTTGGTGTTGCCGACTGGTTGTTCAACATGAGTCTTCCAAATCTACAATGGCAAAATGCATATTATTAGCAAAATTGGTTCAATGGGAAGACATGTTTAAATAGTGTAGGTATGCATGCAACTTCACATACATTCAGCTTTTTTGTTTTTGTAGTTTCTTGAGCTCATACAAAGTCGTTGTAAGTTGCAACCCTTGTACAGACAGAGGTATTTCAAAGTTTTGCAAGACCATTTTCAAGGAGGACAACCTCCATATTAGGGATGACAATTCTAATCGTTAAACCCGATAATCGTGGATAACTGCCAGAATGGATTGGATTTGGGTATGAAAATTCAGGTATATTTTGGGTATGGGGAAAAACCGTGAATATTATTCGGTTATGGATTTGGATATAGTTATAGGGGTCCCCAATCCATATCCATACCCGAATTCGAAACGAATAATATATAATATAATTATATGTATATATATGTATATTCATTATTCACTGAATCCATTACAATGAGAATACACAAAATGCATTGTGTGAGTTGCATTTTGTGGCAAAGTTCAAAAGTTTTGATATGAATCAAAATCTATGAGAATTTAGTAGTATTTATGCGAGATATCAAAGATCAACCAACATTATCAATGTTTAGCTTTAATTTTTATGATCTTGTTAAGTCATTTTATACATCAAATATTTAATGACGAAATTAATATTTACTAAATTATCATGCGTCGATTGGGCGAATATATTTTTTGTATTAACGAAGATGGATATAGGCGTTAATCAATGGGAAATCCGTTATCCGTGGGTATGGTTATGGATAATACTTGATGGTTAATTTGCGGTTATGAATATAGTTAATTTTCGTGGTTATGAGGATAGATATAGCATTTCCGTTCTCAAACCAATCTGTTGTCATCCCTACTCCATATTTTTATCCGACTCCCATAAAGATCCGACAAAACCTCCAACTTTTTCATGACTTTCGAATTCAATCTCTATTAAAGACACAAATTTTATATATCAAAGCATGAGCAATTCCAAGTGAAAACTTATAGATGTCTGCTAATTAAATATCTGAGATTTAACCTTAACATCTTTCGGCATTATGTTTTGCTTCATTAGTAAAAGCAAGGTTCTAAAAAACATTAGGCGTTAGTCGGGCGGCGAGCTAGCGCCTAACGCCTAGGCGGCTAGGCGGGATCT